>CP136058.1:346271284-349223784 GCA_032464435.1 Aegilops umbellulata | reverse complement strand
CTGCCCCCACCTACTGCTTCATGGCACGTGGTGCCAAGGTAAACTCACACAATGCTTACTTTCAAACATCAAGTGAAGATGAATCTGATTGTGAATCCAAACCTTGCTACAAAACACTTGCTAAAATTGCAACTGAACAACAGAAAGCTATGGAACATATTCAAAAATTGCTATACAAAAGCGATGACCCGTTGGACGCAGAAATGACCTGATGTCAGTCCTTAATTGAAGACATCAAAAATCTTCATGTTAAGTACGAGGAACTTGAAAGTCGTCATGAAACGCTCTCAACAACTCATGAAAAGCTTTCCTATGATTATCTTCAAAGGAAGCAAGAACTTGAGAGATTGAAAGCGATTCATGAAGATCTTCAAAAAGAGAACAAGTCACTTCACGCTCAACAGATCAGTCCCGCTCGGGAAGGATTTGAACCACCATGTCCAAAATGCCTTGAGCGTGATAACGCTACTTCTATTGCTGAATGTCCCACTTCTACTACTGTTAAAATATCTTCAACTGTTGATGTGGTAACTAACCCCTCTGCTGAGGATACCACTACTATTGCTGATGAAAATGCTAGTTGAAGACATTGCTTGAGACAGGGATGTACAAAAGTCTCAAAGGGCATCAGACACTATGTGATGTCCTCAAAAAGCATATTCTGAACCGAAACCCTAGGAAAGAGGGTGTTGGGTTCGAAAGGAAAATGAATGTTGATGGTTCTTACTGGAAGCCTGAGCAGTACCCCAGAACCACATGGGTTGCTCCAAAGGGACCTTCAGTGGATCCATCCACCTTATCTGGCTTCACCTGTGCTAACCCGATTATCATTGATGAATCCCTTGATGCAAACTATAAACTGTTTAAGAATCAGAAAGGTGAAGTGTTTGCCAGGTATATTGGTACTAACTGCAGGAATGGCCCGCATATGAAGAAGATCTGGGTGCCCAAAAGGTGTCTTGAGAATCTTCCTGTGAATGTCATAATGACACCACAAGGGAAGAAGACAAACCCCAGACCAAAGGCTTCATATGGTCCAAAGGCTTCATACAGACAGAGGACTCACCAGAGTCACCCTAACGCCAATGTTTTGCAGGGAAATCATACTCAGACTTATGAATATGAGCGTGTTTCATCAAACCGCTATGTTCATAAGACCAAGAACTATTTTGCTTATTCATATGAGTATTATTCGCCTCCTCCAAGGCTATTTTCTAGGGCTCCAAAGACGAAGTTCTCAGATGCTGCACTTAGACTCATTGCTTCTAAGCCACCCCTGAAGAATCGGGTGGTTAAGAAAAAATAACTTTCTCTTGCAGGGAAAGGTCTCCAGCCGGAAATCAAAGGCGTCTGATGCTTATGTTGGGGACTTAAACATCTTGTAGGATGCAAGATAAAATGCCCTAATGGTCTTACTATGTATTTTGTTCCTGAATCAATTGCCAATCATCCTATCAGCCCTAACCTGGATCTGAGCTTTGATAATACGCTTGTTCGTCAAATGTTTATGCTTCACAATACCCTTGGTGAAGCCTATCCCCCTAACTGTACGGTAGGGTATGAGACCACATGCTTCAGAATGGATTATGGACAGTGGATGCACTAATCATATGACTGGTGATCGAAGTCTTCTCATGGACTCAACGTTACGTCCATCTGACAAGAGTCGCATCACATTTGCTAACATTGGTAAAAGCAAGGTATTGGGTCTAGGTAGAGTTGCAATATTAAAGGATCAACACATGGATAAAGTGATGCTTGTTGAATCCCTTGGCTTCAACTTAATGTCTGTTTCAATGCTTTGTGATTTGAACATGTCGTCAAGAATGGCGTTCCCAAGACTGGTGAAGGTGTCACCCCTGCTGATGTCAAGAAGTTCATTCAACTGGATTCTACTGCCAAGAACATCATCTGTGGACATCTGACCAAAGGACAGTATGGCCGTGTGAGTGCACGAAGCTAGTCTGATGACAAGAAGAAGAAGAAGAGCAAGGAATATGATTCTGATGACAAGAAGAAGAAGAAATCTTCAAAGTCTTCTTCCAAGTATTCATCCAAGTCTTCATCTCATAAGAAGAACTCATCTGGCAAGGCTCGTGCTTTTGTTGGCAAGGAGATGGATTCAGAAGAGGAGTCTGCTTCTGAGGAGGCGGAGGTGGAGTCTGAGGAGGAGTCCTACCCCGGCGTTGCAAGTCTGGCTCTAGCGACAGCCTACGTTGCCAAGTCCATCTTCAACATTGAAGACAACGACTCCCTCACCAACGCTGAAGCTAATGACAAGGACGACTCTGCTCCCACCTACTACTTCGTGGCACGTGGTGCCAAGGTAAAATCACGCGATGCATACTTTCAAACATCTAGTGAAGATGAATCTGATTGTGAATCCAAACCCAGCTACAAAACACTCGCTAAAGTTGCAATTGAACAACAAAGGCTATGGAACATACTCAAAAATTGTTAGACAAAAGTGATGACATGTTGGACGCAGAAATGACCCGTTCACAGTCCTTAGTTGAATACATAAAAAATCTTCATGCTAAGTGCCAAGAACTTGAAAGTCGTCATGAAACGCTCTCAACCACTCATGAAAAGCTCTCCTATGATTATCTTCAAAGGAAGCAAGAGCTTGAGAAATTGAGAGCGGCTCATGAAGATCTTCAAAAAGAGAATGAGTCACTTCACACTCAACAGATCAGTCCTGCTCAGGATGGATTTGAACCTCCATGTCTAAAATTCCTTGAGCGCGACAACGCTACTTCTGTTTCTGAATGTTCTACTGCTGCTACTGTTTCATTGTCTTCAACTTTTGATGTGGCAACTAACCCCTCTGCTGAGGATACCACTACTATTGCTGATGAAAATGCTAGGTTGAAGACATTGCTTGAAACAGGGATGTACAAAAGTCTCAAAGGGCATCAGACACTGTGCGATGTCCTCAAAAAGCAGATTCTGAACCGAAACCCTAGGAAAGATGGTGTTGAATTCGAGAGGAAAATGAATGTTGATGGTTCCTACTGGAAGCCTGAGCAGTACCCCAAAACCACATGGGTTGCTGCAAAGGGACCTTCAGTGGACCCATCCACCTTATCTGGCTTTACCTGTGCTAACCCTGTTGTCATTGATGAATCTTTTGATGCAAACTATAAACTGTTTAAGAATCAGAATGGTGAAGTGTTTGCCAGGTATATTGGTACTAACTGCAGGAATGGGCCACCTATGAAGAAGATCTGGGTTCCCAAAAGCTGTTTTGAGAATCTTCTAGTGAATGTCATCATGACACCACCTGGGAAGAAGACAAACCCCAGACCTAAGGCTTCATATGGCCCAAAGGCTTCATACAGACAGTGGACTCACCTGAGTCACCCTAACGCCAATGTTTTGCAGGGAAACCATACTCAGACTTATGAATATGAGCGCGTGTCTTCAAACCGCTATGTTCGTAGAACTAAGAAATTTTCTACTTATTCTTATGAGTATCGTTATTCTCCTGCAAGGCTGTTTGCTAGGGCTCCAAAGCCAAAGTTCTCAGATGCTGCACTTAGACTCATTGCTTATAAGCCACCGCTGAAGATGTGGGTGGATAAGAAGAATTAACTCTCTTTTGCAGGGAATGGTCTCCAGCCTGAAATCAAAGGCGTTTGATGCTATTGCTAGGGACCTAAAACATCTTGTAGGGCACAAGATCAAATGCCCAAAATGATCTTACTATGCATTTTGTTTCTGAATCATTTGCCATACATCCTATCAGTCCTAAGTTTGTTCTGAGCTTCGATAATCCAATTGCCTGTCAAATGTTTATGCTTCACAGTACTCTTGGTGAAGCCTATCCCCCTAACTGTACTGTAGGCTATGACACCTCATGCTTCAGAATGGATTATGGATAGCGGGTGCACCAATCATATGACTGGTGATCGAAGTCTTCTCATGGACTCAACTTTACGTCCATCTGACAAGAGTCACATCACATTTGATGACACTGGTAAAAGCAAGGTATTGGGTCTAGGTAGAGTTGCAATCTCAAAGGATCAACACATAGATAAAGTGATTCTTGTTGAATCCCTTGGTTTCAACTTAATGTCCGTCTCAATGCTTTGTGACTTGAACATGATTGTGATATTCGGAATATATCGTTGCCTTGTACTAATGGAATGTGACAAGTCTCTAGTCTTCGAAGGGTACCGGAAAGATGATCTATACATGGTAGATTTCTCAGCAGGTCCATAGCTTGTTGTATGTCTTCTTGCAAAAGCTTCAGAGTGCTGGCTCTGGCATCGGAGGCTGGGGCATGCTGGCATGAGGAACTTACACACTCTCGCCAAGAAGAAGCATGTCATAGGCATCGAGGGCGTCAAGTTCAAGAAGGATCATTTGTGCAGTGCCTGCGAAGCTGGAAAGATGACTAGGGCAAAGCATCCCTCTAAGACAATCATGACGACATCTCAACCCTTCGAGCTGCTACACATGGACTTATTTGGCCCTACTCACTACTCTACACTCACAACAACTGCTTGTCTCTATGGCTTCGTCATTGTTGATGATTACTCAAGATATACGTGGGTGCACATAATTCTCTACAAGACTGAAGTGCAAGATGTCTTCAGACGCTTCGCCAACCGTGCCATGAACAATTATGGCGTCAAGATCAAGCATATCAGAAGTGAAAACGACACTGAGTTCAAGAACACCGGCCTTGATCTTTATCTGGATACAATGGGAATCACTCATGAGTTCTCTGCTCCGTACACACCTCAGCAGAATGGCATCGTGGAGCGCAAGAATAGAACCCTCATTGAGATGGATCGAATGATGCTCGATGAATACAAGACACCAAGAAAGTTCTGGCCTGAAGCTATTGATACAGCATGTCATGTCATCAACCGTGTTTATTTTCATAAGCTTCTGAAGAAAACATCCTATGAACTCCTCACTGGCAAGAAGCCAAATGTCAGTTACTTCAGAGTATTTGGAGCTAGGTGCTGGATCAAGGATCCACATCACAAATCAAAATTTGCACCAAAAGCTCATGAAGGTTTCATGCTCGGCTATGGAAAGGACTCACACTCTTACAGAGTCTTCAACCTCTATCTGTATAAAGTCGTTGAAACTGTGGATGTACGGTTCGATGAAACCAATGGCTCACAAAGAGAGCTCCTGCCAAATATGCTAGACGAAGCTCCACCTAGTGAATCTATCAAGCTAATGGGAACTGGTGAAATCATGCCTACTGAAGCACAGCCTGAAGAGGAACTTATCATTTCTGCACCTAATCAACCTTAAGACAATGCTCAGCCTGAAGACAATCCTTCCAATGATGACAATGTTCAACAAGAGCAAAATCTTCGTCCAGTTCATACTCGTGTTCCAAATGAAGTACAAATTTAGAAGATAATTGATAGCATAAATGCACCTGGTCCGCTCACTCGTTCAAGAGCAACAGAGCTAGCAAATTTCTGAGGGCACTTTGCTTTTGTCTCAATATCCGAGCCCAAGAAATTTGCTGAAGCCTTTATGGAACCTGAATTGATTCAAGCTATGCAACAAGAGCTTCAACAGTTCAAACTGAACAATGTCTGGGAACTGGTCAAGCAACCTGACCCTCGCAAGCACAACATAATAGGCGCAAAATGGATATATCGCAACAAGCAAGATGAGCATGGTCAAGTCGTCAGAAACAAGGCACGTCTTGTCGCTCAAGGATATACTCAAGTGGAAGGGATTGACTTCGATGAAACATTTGCTCCTATGGCTAGGCTTGAACCTATTCGCATACTGCTAGCCTATGCTAACCATCACAACATCTTGCTATATCAAATGGATGTGAAGAGTGCATTTCCCAACGGCAAGATTGAAGAAGAAGTATACGTCGCACAACCTCCTGGCTTTGAAGATCCAAAACATCCTGATATGGTGTACAAGCTAAACAAAGCACTATATGGCCTCAAACAAGCTCCTCGCGCTTGGTGTGACATGCTCAAAGACTTCCTGAAGAGAAAAGGCTTCAAACCTGGATCCCTGGATCCCACACTCTTCACGAAGACATATGATGGTGAACTGTTCGTGTGCCAAATATATTTGGATGATATTATCTTCGGCTGCACCAATCAGAAATATAGTGATGAGTTTGGATACATGATGCAAGAGCAATATCAGATGTCCATGATGGGTTAGCTGAAGTTCTTCCTTGGTCTTCAAATTCGTCAGCAAAGAAATGGCATCTTCATATCTCAAGAAAAATACCTCAAAGATTGCCTGAAGAAGTTTGGAATGCAAGATTGCAAAGGTTACACGACGCCAATGCCAGCCAAACACCATCTGGGTCCCGATGACAATGGTAAAGAGTTTGATCAAAAGGTATACCGCTCCCTGATTGGTTCTTTACTTTATCTATGTGCATCTAGGCCAGATATTATGCTTAGTGTTTGCATGTGTGCTAGATTCCAAGCGGCACCAAAGGAATCGCATCACTTAGATGTGAAGCGAATTCTTCTATATTTGGCTTACACCCCAACATTAGGATTATGGTATCCAAAGGGCTCAGAGTTTGATCTAGTTGGATTCTCGGATGCTGATTATGCTGGTGACAAGGTGGATCGCATGTCTACATCAAGCACATGTCATTTTCTGGGACGATCACTTGTCTGTTGGTCTTCAAAGAAGCAGAACTGTGTATCACTCTCCACTGCTGAATCTGAATACACTGCTGCTGGATCTTGCTGCGCTCAGCTTCTATGGATGAAGCAAACTCTCAAGGACTATGGCATCCATCTAAAACAAGTACCACTCTAGTGCGACAACGAAAGCGCCATCAAGATTGCCAACAACCCAGTTCAGCACTCGAAGACAAAGCACATTGAAATTCGTCATCACTTTCTCAGAGATCATGTCATGAAGGAAGATATTGATATCATTCACGTCAACACTGAAGAGCAACTGACAGATATCTTCACAAAGCCCTTGGATGAGAAAAGATTTTGCAAGTTATGGTGTGAGCTAAATATCTTGGAATCCTCAAATGTCCTGTGATCAGGCACACATCCTAACACTTATGCATGTTGATGACTTAGATGTGCAACACACGAAGTAAAGTATATCTTCAATCAATGAAGACTTACATTCTGAGTGTGAATACATTAATGTGGAATTTGACTTCGGAGCGCCATGATAATTGTGCGCCGTGTCTGGGTCTAATACTTCCTATACGGTGGGTAACGCCACCACCAAATTCTTCAGTTTGAAGTGTTTTTCTCAAGGCGTTACATTTGCTATGTTTTCACATATGGTTTGTCTTCAATTTCAACTTGTCTTCATGATTATCTTCACTATGTTGATTTGGTAGTATTCTGATATATACATATTAGAGTTCTGTCCTCTACAGCATTCACTTATAGCTATGTCTTCTCTGTTGAATCTTTTGAACTAAGTGAATGTGATCGGACCCTAATCTATCTATGCTTTCTATCTCAAACTCTATCTGTCCATATCATATGCATTCTATTGAAACTGTCGAATGTCATCTCTGCGTCCTTGTCAGCAGAAGATACAGAGACAAATATTAAATCTGGTTTAAATGCTCTATTCTTATTGCCTGAAATCCGGAGAAGCCGGAACGACCATCCGACAATCCTGGCGGGCGTGGGAACGTGGGACAACCACAAATGTGTTGCATGTACGCCACGTGTCCCTCAAATGTGAACTGCCAGGGGCACCTGCGTAATTGTGCTGTGCCGTCCCTTTCCTTATAAATACATGTCCCCTCACGGTCAAAAATCCTTCTTCCACCTCTCCACCTCGTCAAACCCTAGCGCCACCGCTAGTCCTCGACGACGCCAGCGGCGAAGCGCTTAGCTGCCGCAACTTCTCCAACGACATCTTCACGCCGGCCACGGACATCGTCTTCTCCGCCGCCGCCGTAGGTGTCTTCCGTCGCCAAGTTAGGGCACGGAAGATCGAACTGCTCGGCCTCCATTTCTTCTCCGTCTAGCAGTTCTTCGTGTGGTAAATAAAATCCTCTTTTTACCGTCTTTTTTATCCTAAAAGATTCATCCTGTTTACCAAAAGTGGTTTTTGCCTACACATTGATAGATCTATCCTGTCTGGATCTCATATAATGCCTGGGGAACTCGGGAAAGGAGAACAAGAAATCTTGGGGGTTAGACTTCAACACTGGCCCCTATGCGCCTCGTGCCGATGGCACACGCGAAGCTGAACCAAATCTAGTTGGGCCCTTCTATGACTTAGAAGGTCTCATCACTCATATCAGGGTTCAAGGGGCAGATGTGGATCGACCTGCAGATGACACTGACTCTGATGAAGCGCCTGCACCTCCGAAGCCAAAGAAGCAGAAGAAACCCAAGGCTCCAAAGCCTTCCTCTCCACCAAAAGCTTCGCAAGTGAAGGCCTTGGCCACAGCTCCACCTGCACCAAGTGTGCAGTCTGAAGACCTCTCTCGCATCTCCAAGACCGAGAAGAGAAAGAAGAAGCTCATGCACACCTCCAGTCCTGTTCTGACTCCTGCTGCTGTATTGAGAAACGAAAATGAAGCCATTGATCTGTCGAGTGACGACGATCTTGCTGATGATGCTCTTGAGCAACTAATTAAGAGCAAGGAAGAAGCAGAAATCTTTAATAACTTGCCTCTCTTTGACGTGGCAATCATCAACAACTTCATTGATGAGTGGTTTGACACCCACAATCTCAGCTTTGAAGATCTGCAACTCCCCATTGGCCTCAGCGTCTCTTTCAACGGTGCCATTGCTTCTGAGCTAGCTCTTGCTCAGACAATTGTTGAGCTGAAGCACAAGATTGATTTTGAAAAGGCCCAGTTCAAAAAGCATATGGCCAGGCTCAGTGTGAAGGATGTCCAGAACTTCAGGGTTATGCTGCACGAGCTCAAGGAGGCGTTTCACAAGAAACGCGAGGAAGCTAAAGGTTCTCGTGACTGCATGAAGATGCCAAGTGCGTGCAAGCTTACAATGAAGCTGGAAAGCGCAAGGCTCTTGGTTGTCCAGGCATCGGTCCCAGGATGGCTGCCAAGAAGAAGAAGCCATATGTGGACCAAACTAAACCATCAAGGCAAGAAGAGCCTCGCATTGTCTTCCCTGCCAGCATGACAGGCGTGAAGCCTAAGGTCCCCACAATGGCTTCAGAGCTCCAGAAAACAAGGGCAGCTGAAGCCAAAGCCAGGAAGCGCAAGACCAAGAACATATCAGATGAAGCTCCACCCACCAAGAAGCGCAAGTCCAAGAAGGACCGAGCTGCTCCCACAGAGCCCCTTATTGTCGAGCCAATCTCGGTTGCTCGTCCTGATTCTGCTCACAAAGAAATACGTTTGATAGTTCATGAGCCTGCTTCCACAGAGGCTCCTGAAGCTAAAGATATTCCAGCTGCTGACCCCACCGCAGCTGAAGACATTGGTCACCACGACAATGTACAAGATGATGAAGTCCTTCCTCAGATTGAGCACAATGTGGTATCATCGCATGTTCTTACGAACAGTGAACTCATCAGCATTGGTCGTCCATTGACGCCCATTGCTCAGGATGACTCATGGCCTGATAACCCTCAAGGATCTCCACGTGATGAAGACACCCCAGTTACTCCCCAAGACAGGTCACCACTCCAGTGGTTGACGATGAAGATTTTGAGGCCCAACCAACTCCATCTCCACATGCGTCACCAGCGTTTTGCAGGCTTCGCAGAGGACAAAGGCCTCAAGAAAATCTATCAAGTGTTCCAGAAGGAGATGAGCGCCAATCTGTTTCACGCCAAGTGTTTCCTGAAGCCTCTCCTACTGTGAACATCCCAGAGTCTGAAGCCGAAGCGGCTGAAGATATTCCGGCTGCATCAGCCGATGACAAAGAAGAAGAACCAAGAGAAGCACGTGTTGCCACACCCCCTGTCAACCACGTTGTTCTCAAGGAGAACGCGTCCGACCCTCCTGCTCTGGAAGAGGAGGTTACACATACTGAGGCGGCCACCCACACCAACACCGAAGCCAATGACGTTGTCATGGCTGAAGCTAATGTGGTGCCTGAAGTCAATATGGTGCCTGAAGTGACTGCACCTGAAGTTGATGCTGCACCTACCGCCAATCTGCAGCCTGAAGTCAATGCCACTGCTCCTATTCCGCCTCCAAGGCCTCATACTATCAAGCAAGCATACAACTATGGGCAGCTTATCACTGTCAAATGGCCTCTTCTGGTTCCTCCGCCTGTTGTTGGTCCTCAATTTGACTACCATGTCGAGCACAGGCCTCAAGTTCAGAAGCCAACGCCAAGATTGCCCAGGTTTCCAGGGACAGCCACCTCACCAAGGTCCTTCAATGCCAATGGCTTCAAAGCGCACAACACCTTCTTTGACAGTGCCAAGAACCCCTACACTAAGGCAAGGATCTCATCTGACCGGTTCTGGAGCTATCAATAGCGAAGCTATTACTCATGTGTTTTGTATGATCAAGGGCGCATTTTCCCTCATATGCGCCTTGACACTGAAGCCATTGCTGGACTGCCATGCCTTGAGGAGGCCCTTGACTGCTTTCGTAATGCGAGTTTGCTCCAATTTGTGACTAACAAGGAGCACTGGAATGAAGAACTTCTACTCCAATTTTATGCAACCCTCCACATTCGCGGCTAAAATAGGGATCCGAAGACTTGGGTCCTTGAGTGGATGACAGGCAATGTCCATCATGAAGCCAAAGCCTTTGACATCATTGAGCTTACCGGCCTGCCCACTCCAGGAGAGCTTTATGAACCTGGTTGTCAGCTTCACCGCAATGCACTGGAGAGTATCTTCATAAGCCAGAGCCCAACATGAGCCAAATGTTGAGCATGATGAAGCCTCTGCCATCTGACGCTGATTACCCTAAGGAGTTCTTTGTTGAAGACCTCGAGTATCTGCCTTGAACAATCTATCAAATCATCAGGCGAACTCTGTGGCCCATCAAAGGACATTCATCAACTGCAAAACTTGAAGGATCCATGAAGACTTTGGTCTTTTACATCTTCAATGGCATCAGCTTCAATGCTCAGGATTTCTTTATCAGACAGTTGGCTGCATCTGGCTCTGATCTTTTTGGCCTGAAGTTCTATGCTCCATGGGTCATGCGCCTCATCAAGCTACACTCAGTTATCAACTATCGGCCCTCTGCTCACAATCATCTGATTTTTCTGCCTGAGGTTGATATGTCAGTTGAAGTCATATACCCAGAGCCTGCTAAGGAGCCTCTTAGTCTTCAGAATGCTGACCACCAAAGCTTCTCGCAAAACATTGAAGGGGCTCAAGCAGTCGCTCGTGTCTATCCATTGGCTGGAAATACTCGCTTGCCTCACCGTGCATAGACTGAAGCTACTGAGAGCACCATTGCCCAAAGGCCTCGGAAGCGCTCTCGTGTTCTGAATGACCGAGAACTTCTTGTGGCACTGCATCAAAAACAAGACAAGCATCACTTCTAGCTTAAGCGACAGATGCAAAGCCTCCTAGTGGACGTCAATCACATTCTCAATCTTGACACTAAGAATGCTTTTGTCACTCACGAGACCTATCAGCGATCATGGAAGAGTTTGACACTGCTCAGTGCTGAAGCAGATCTTCAAGACGATGGGTTCACTGAAAGATTCAAGTTTGACTCCACTCCTCCAAGGAATGTTGTCCTACGTCGAACTCCATCCCTTCAAGACTCTGACTATTCTTCCTCCGCTGCAACGGTGAATGCCAGAGTGATCGATGATGAAGATGATGCTACTTCAACACCCCCGACTTCAGCGCGAATCAACACTGCACCAAGTTCGTCTGCACCGCCAAACCCCGACGCCAACCCTACATCTACTCCTACTCCTTCTGGGAACGCGTAGAGGCTCTATGTCTTCAAACCTTGTTGGTCCTTAGTGACAAAAGGGGGAGAAGCATATGAGTTGATAGTCTTCAAGCGGGTCCAATGGGCGGTTGCTTTATATTTTTCCTAGTATTTACAACTCTCGCTTTTGATACATTTGGTTCTTTGAGTTGTAACACTTAAACTTGATGGTCGTCTGCTACATTTTCTGCTATTCTGTGATGCGATGATAAATTCCGCATGTGCGATGATAAATTCCGCTCTTAGATCATCTTGCAGACATCCATTTTTCATTATGCATGTCATTATCTTCATTACATCAAATCATGCATGATGAATTGTCATCATAAGTTGAAGAGGATCTCCACAAGTACAACCTGCCATGTGCATTTGCGTTCCAAAAGCAAATTACTTATATGCACATCTTCAGGGGGAGCCTTTTGCTACTTATGATGACAATACCCTATCCTTTACAATTTCACATATTTTATCCCCGTTGAAAACTTCAACCAGTTTGTCATCAATCACCAAAAAGGGGAAGATTGTAAGTGCATCTAGTGCCACCCCTAGTTGGTTTTGGAGTATTGACGACAAACCTGGTTGAGGGACTAATGTGTTTGTGAGAATTGCAGGATAACACAGGTAGTAGTCCCTCATTGATTCGGTTTACCTACCGGAGACGACCCCTAAAGATGTATGAAGACATTGAAGACAGTGGTGGTATATGAAGATATTCACGTTGAAGACTATGACATGAGAAGACATTGAGTGAAGACTATGGAGCGCGAAGACCTAGTTGTTTCGCTGTTTCCTTTTCTTCTATGTTGAGTCGTAGGAACCACCGTACTGTTAAGTGGGGTCCAAGTGAACAAAGTCAGAGTGACTGAAGTGATGCTCAACCAAAATCCTATGTCTTCGAGCGAAGACAATGAGAGCAAATCTTATCCAGAGCTGGATGAGTCAGCTTTGCTTGTAGCCCAAGTAAAGTTGTCGTGTGTGTTTGAAATTTGACCGTTGGAACAAGTGTCAGTTCCTTAGTGACCCAGGGTCATTTTGGACAAATCAGGTCAGGTTGCCTAGTGGCTATAAATAGCCCACCCCCTAGACCATAAATTCGTCGGCTGCTCAGAGTTAGTACACGGCTTTTGTCATTTGAGAGCAACCCACCTCCGAAGCTTTTGAGAGAGAGAAATCCTTGCGAGGACAAAGCCCAAACACCCAGAGCCAAAGAGTGTTAGACATCACTGAAGTCTTTCTGTATGAGTGATCTGAAGACTTGTTACACTTAAGGACTGTGAATCCTCCAGCAGATTAGGCGTCGCGTTCTGAGCATCCAAGAGTCATTGTGGATCGCCGGTGAACGAAGTCTGTGAAGGTTTGGAAGTCTACCTTGAAGACTTACCAGAGTAATTGGGCGAGGACTGGGTGTCCTTAGCTCAAGGGGAATAAGGTGAAGACGCGGTCTTCTGAGTTGAATCTCGGCCTCCCCAACTAGACGTATAGTTGTCACAGCAACTGGAACTGGTCCAGCAAATCCCGTGTCCTCAACAAGTGACTGGTTCTATCCTCTTCCTCTCTATATTTACAGTTTGTCTTTGTGAAGTCATTGCCTGATTGCTTTACCTGTTTGTCTTCAATGCTTGACTACTATCGTTGTTTGGCTTCATATCATCTTCCACCCTGATCCTTACTACCTAGCTACTATTTGTCTTCGAGCATTTACTTCATTGCATACTTGACAATGGTTTGTCTAGTGTAGTTTATCTTCCGCTGCATATCAATAGGATCATTTCTATTGTTTGTCTTTGAAACTTCCATGTTTTGAAGACTTTCATAAAAATCGCCTATTCACCCCCCCCCCCTCTAGTCGATAAATAGCACTTTCAGCCTGAAGAAGTTTGGAATGCAAGACTGCAAAGGTTACATGATGCCAATGCCAACCAAAAGTCATCTGGGTCCTGGCGCCAATGGTAAAGAGTTCGATCAAAAGGTATACCGCTCCATGATTGGTTCTTTACTTTATTTATGTGCATCTAGGCCAGATATAATGCTTAGTGTTTGCATGTGCGCCCGATTCCAAACGGCACCAAAGGAATCGCATCACCTAGCTGTGAAGCGAATTCTTCGATATTTGGATTACACCCCAACACTAGGATTATGGTATCCAAAGGGCTCAGAGTTTGATCTAGTTGGATTCTCATATGGTGATTATGCTAGTGACAAGGTTGATCGCAAGTCCACTTCAGGCACATGTCACTTTCTGGGACGATCACTTGTCTATTGGTCTTCAAAGAAGCAGAACTGTGTGTCTCTCTTCACTGCTGAATCTGAATACATTGCTCGTGGATCTTACTGCGGTCAGCTTCTATGGATGAAGCAAACTCTCAAGGACTATGGCATCCATCTGAAGCAAGTGCCACTCTACTGCGACAATGAAAGCGCCATCAACATTGCCAACAACCCAGTTCAACACTCGAAGACAAAGCACATTGAAATTCGTCATCACTTTCTGAGAGATCATGTCATGAAGGAAGATATTGATATCATTCACGTCAACACTGAAGAGCAATTGGCAGATATCTTCACAAAGCCCTTGGATGAGAAAAGGTTTTGCAAGTTGCGGTGTGAGCTAAATATCTTGGAATCCTCGAATGTCCTGTAATTGGACACACATCCTGACACTTATGCATATTGATGACTTAGATGTGCAACACATGAAGTAAAGTATATCTTCAATCCATGAAGACATACACTCTAAGTGTGAATACATTAATGCGGAATTTGACTTCAGAACACCATGATAATTGTGCGCCATGTCTGGGTCTAATACTTCCTATACTGTTGGTAACACCACCACCAAATCCTTGTTTGAAGTGTTTCATCTGGCGTGTCATTTGCAAAGTCTTCACATTTGAATTGTCTTCAACTTTGATTTGAATTTATGATTATCTTCACAATGCTGATTTGGTCTTATTCAGTTATATACATATACTTGTGTTCTGTCCTCTACAGCATTCACTTATAGCTATGTCTTCATGCTTGAATCTTTTGATCTAAGTGAATGTGATCGGACCCTAACCTCTTCTATGCTTCTACCTCAAATTCTATCTATCCAAATCATATGCATTCTATTGAAACTGTCAAATGTCTTCTTTGCATCCTAGTCAGCAGAAGATACAGAGACAAAAGTTGAATTTGTTTTAAATGCTATATCCTTATTGCCTGAAACCCGGAGAAGCCAGAACGACCACCCGACAGTCCAGGCGTGTGTGGGAACATGGAACATCTTCCAACGTGTTGCATGTTTGCCACGTGTCCCTCAGATGTGAACCGCCAGGGGCACCTGCGTAATTGCGCTGTACTGTCCCTCTCCTTATAAATATGAACGAAATATGCCCTAGAGGCAATAATAAAGTTATTATTTATTTCCTTAAATCATGATAAAGGTTTATTATTCATGCTAGAATTGTATTAACCGAAAACATAATACATGTGTGAATACATAGACAAAACAGAGTGTCACTAGTATGCCTCTATTAGACTAGCTCGTTAATCAAAGATGGTTATGTTTCCTAACCATGAACAAAGAGTTGTTATTTGATTAACGAGGTCACATCATTAGTTGAATGATCTGATTGACATGACCCATTATATTAGCTTATCACCCGATCGTTTAGTATGTTGCTATTGCTTTATCCATGACTTATACATGTTCCTATGACTATGAGATTATGCAACTCCCGTTTGCCAGAGGAACACTTTGGGTACTACCAAACGTCACAATGTAACTGGGTGATTATAAAGGAGTACTACAGGTGTCTACAATGGTAGATGTTGGGTTGGCGTATTTCGAGATTAGGATTTGTCACTCCGATCGTCGGAGAGGTATCTCTGGGCCCTCTCGGTAATGCACATCACTTAAGCCTTGCAAGCATTGCAATTAATGAGTTAGTTGCGGGATGATGTATTACGGAACGAGTAAAGAGACTTGTCGGTAACGAGATTGAACTAAGTATTGGATACTGACGATCGAATCTCGGACAAGTAACATACCGATGACAAAGGGAACAACGTATGTTGTTATGCGGTCTGACCGATAAAGATCTTCATAGAATATGTAGGAGCCAATATGGGCATCCAGGTCCCGCTATTGGTTATTGACCGGAGACGTGTCTCGGTCATGTCTACATTGTTCTCGAACCGTAGGGTCCGCACGCTTAACGTTACGATGACAGTTATTATGAGTTTATGCATTTTGATGTACCGAAGGTTGTTCGGAGTCCCGGATGTGATCACGGACATGACGAGGAGTCTCGAAATGGTCGAGACGTAAAGATTGATATATTGGAAGCCTATGTTTGGACATCGGAAGTGATCCAGGTGAAATCAGGATTTTACCGGAATACCGGGAGGGTTACCGGAACCCCCGGGGGTCAAATGGGACATAGTGGGCCTTAGTGGAAAGGAGAAAGGGGCTGCCCTAGGTGGCCGCGCGCCTCCCCCCTTCCCCTAGTCCTATTAGGACTAGGAGAGGTGGCTGGCCCCCCCTCTCTCTCCCCCTTTGAGGAATCCTATTCCAACTAGGATTGGGGGGGGGGAATCCTACTCCCGGAGGGAGTAGGACTCTCCTGGCGCGCCACCCTTGGCCGGCCAGCCCCTCCCCCTTGGATCCTTAATATACGGAGGCAGGGGGCACCCCAGAAACACACAAGTTGATCTTCGTGATCGTTCCTTAGCCGTGTGCGGTGCCCCCCTCCACCATATTCCACCTCGGTCATATCGTTGCAGTGCTTAGGCGAAGCCCTGCGCCGGTAGTACATCAAGATCGTCACAACGCCGTCGTGCTGACGGAACTCCTCCCTGAAGCTTTGCTGGATCAGAGCCCGGGGATCGTCATCGAGCTGAACTTGTGCCAAGAACTCGGAGGTGCCGGAGTAACGGTACTTGGATCGGTCGGATCGGGAAGATGTACGACTACTTCCTCTACGTTGCGTCAATGCTTCCGCTTCGGTCTAGAAGGGTACGTAGACAACACTCTCCCCTCTCGTTGCTATGCATCACCATGATCTTGCGTGTGCGTAGGAATTTTTTTGAAATTACTACGTTCCCCAACAGTGGCATCCGAGCCTAGGTTTTTATGGTTTGATGTTATTTGTACGAGTAGAACACAAGTGAGTTGTGGACGATACAAGTCATACTGCCTACCAGCATGTCATACTTTGGTTCAGCGGTATTGTTGGATGAGACGATCCGGACCAACCTTACGCGTACGCTTACGCGAGACCGGTTCCCTCGACGTGCTTTGCACATAGATGGCTTGCGGAAGACTGTCTCTCCAACTTTAGTTGAACCGAGTGTGGCTACGCCCGGTCCTTGAGAAGGTTAAAATGGAGTCTATTTGACAAACTATCGTTGTGGTTTTGATGCGTAGGTAAGATGAGTTCTCGCTTAAGCCCGTAGCAGCCACGTAAAACATGCAACAACAAAGTAGAGGACGTCTAACTTGTTTTTGCAGGGCATGTTGTGATGTGATATGGTCAAGACATGATGCTAAATTTTATTGTATGAGATGATCATGTTTTGTAAACGAGTTATCGGCAACTGGCAGGAGCCATATGGTTGTCGCTTTATTGTATGCAATGCAATCGCGATGTAATGCTTTACTTTATTACTAAGCGGTAGTGATAGTCGTGGAAGCATAAGATTGGCGAGACGACAACGATGCTACGATGGAGATCAAGGTGTCGCGCCGGTGACGATGGTGATCATGACGGTGCTTCGGAGATGGAGATCACAAGCACAAGATGATGATGACCATATCATATCACTTATATTGATTGCATGTGATGTTTATCTTTTTATGCATCTTATCTTGCTTTGATTGACGGTAGCATTATAAGATGATTTCTCACTAAAATTATCAAGAAGTGTTCTCCCTGAGTATGCACCGTTGCAAAAGTTCTTCGTGCTGAGACACCACGTGATGATCGGGTGTGATAGGCTCTACGTTCAAATACAACGGGTGCAAAACAGTTGCACACGCGGAATACTCAGGTTATACTTGACGATCTATGCATATAAGATATGACCTCGGAACACAGAGACCGAAAGGTCGAGCGTGAATCATATAGTAGATATGATCAACATAACGATGTTCACCATTGAAAACTACTCCATATCACGTGATGATCGGTTATGGTTTAGTTGATTTGGATCACGTGATCACTTAGAGGATTAGAGGGATGTCTATCTAAGTGGGAGTTCTTAATTAATTTGATTAACCGAACTTAAACTTATCATGAACTTAGTATCTGATAGTATCTTGCTTGTCTATGTTGATTGTAGATAGATGGCTCGTGCTGTTGTTCCGTTAAATTTTAATGCGTTCCTTGAGAAAGCAAAGTTGAAAGATGATGGTAGCAATTACACGGACTGGGTCCGTAACTTGAGGATTATCCTCATTGCTGCACAGAAGAATTACGTCCTGGAAGCACCGCCAGGTGCCAGGCCTGCTGCTAGAGCAACACCAGAAGTTATGAACGTCTGGCAGAGCAAAGCTGATGACTACTCGATAGTTCAGTGTGCCATGCTTTACGGCTTAGAACCGGGACTTCAACGACGTTTTGAATGTCATGGAGCATATGAAATGTTCCTGGAGTTGAAGTTAATATTTCAAGCAAATGCCCGGATTGAGAGATATGAAGTCTCCAATAAGTTCTATAGCTGCAAAATGGAGGAGAACAGTTCTGTCAGTGAGCATATACTCAAAATGTCTGGGTATAATAATCACTTGATTCAATTGGGAGTTACTCTTCCAGATGATTGCGTCATTGACAGAATTCTCCAATCACTGCCACCAAGATACAAGAGCTTCGTAATGAACTATAATATGCAAGGGATGACCAAGACTATTCCCGAGCTCTTCGCAATGCTAAAAGCTGCGGAGGTAGAAATCAAAAAGGAGCATCAAGTGTTGATGGTTAACAAAACCACTAGTTTCAAGAAAAAGGGCAAAGGGAAGAAAAAGGGGAACTTCAAAAAGAACGGCAAGTGAGTTGCTGCTCAAGAGAAGAAACCCAAGTCTGGACCTAAGCCTGAAACTGAGTGCTTCTACTGCAAGCAGACTGGTCACTGGAAGCGGAACTGCCCCAAGTATTTGGCGGATAAGAAGGATGGCAAGGTGAAAAAAGGTATATGTGATATACATGTTATTGATGTGTACCTTACTAATGTTCGCAGTAGCACCTGGGTATTTGATACTGGTTCTGTTGCTAATATTTGCAACTCGAAACAGGGACTACAGAATAAGCGGACACTAGCAAAGGACGAGGTGACGATGCGCGTGGGAAATGGTTCAAAAGTCAATGTGATCGCAGTCGGCACGCTACCTCTACATCTACCTTCGGGATTAGTATTAGACCTAAATAATTGTTATTTGGTGCCAGCGTTGAGCATGAACATTATATCTGGATCTTGTTTGATGCGAGACGGTTATTCATTTAAATCAGAGAATAATGGTTGTTCTATTTATATGAGTAATATCTTTTATGGTCATGCACCCTTGAAGAGTGGTCTATTTTTGATGAATCTCGATAGTAGTGTTACACATATTCATAATGTTGAAGCCAAAAGATGCAGAGTTGATAATAATAGTGCAACTTATTTGTGGCACTGTCGTTTAGGTCATATCGGTATAAAGCGCATGAAGAAACTCCATACTGATGGACTTTTGGAGTCACTTGATTATGAATCACTTGGCACTTGCGAACCGTGCCTCATGGGCAAGATGACTAAAACACCGTTCTCCGGAACTATGGAGAGAGCAACAGATTTGTTGGAAATCATACATACGGATGTATGTGGTCTGATGAATGTTGAGGCTCGTGGCGGATATCGTTATTTTCTCACCTTCACAGATGATTTGAGCAGATATGGGTATATCTACTTAATGAAACACAAGTCTGAAACATTTGAAAAGTTCAAAGAATTTCAGAGTGAAGTTGAAAATCATCGTAACAAGAAAATAAAGTTTCTACGATCAGATCGTGGAGGAGAATATTTGAGTTACGAGTTTGGTGTACATTTTAAAAATTGTGGAATAGTTTCGCAACTCACGCCACCCGGAACACCACAACGTAATGGTGTGTCCGAACGTCGTAATCATACTTTACTAGATATGGTGCGATCTATGATGTCTCTTACTGATTTACCGCTATCTTTTTGGGGTTATGCTTTAGAGACGGCCGCATTCACGTTAAATAGGGCACCATCAAAATCCGTTGAGACAACGCCTTAAGAATTGTGGTTTGGCAAGAAACCAAAGTCGTTTCTGAAAGTTTGGGGCTGTGATGCTTATGTGAGAAAACTTCTACCTGATAAGCTCGAACCTAAATTAGAGAAATGTGTCTTCATAGGACACCCAAAGGAGACTGTTGGGTACACCTTCTATCACAGATCCGAAGGCAAGACTTTTGTTGCTAAATTCGGAAACTTCCTAGAGAAGGAGTTTCTCTCGAAAGAAGTGAGTGGGAGGAAAGTAGAACTTGATGAGGTAACTGTACCTGCTCCCTTATTGAAAAGTAGTTCATCACAGAAACCGGTTTCTGTGACACCTACACCAATTAGTGAGGAAGTTAATGATGATGATCATGAAACTTCAGATCAAGTTACTACTAAGCCTCGTAGATCAACCAGAGTAAGGTCCGCACCAGAGTTGGAATAAACGCTTTGATAGTGTGATCAAAGCATTTGGTTTTGTACAGACTTTTGGAGAAGCCTGTATTTACAAGAAAGTGAGTGGGAGCTCTGTAGCATTTCTAATATTATATGTGGATGACATATTGCTAATTGGAAATGACATAGAATTTCTGGATAGCATAAAAGGATACTTGAATAAGAGTTTTTCAATGAAAGACCTCGGTGAAGCTGCTTATATATTGGGCATTAAGATCTATAGAGATAGATCAAGACGCTTAATTGGACTTTCACAAAGCACATACATTGACAAAGTTTTGAAGAAAAAGAAAATGAAAGATGTTCCCTATGCTTCAGCCATAGGCTCTATCATGTATGCAATGCTGTGTACCAGACCTGATGTGTGCCTTGCTATAAGTCTAGCAGGGAGGTACCAAAGTAATCCAGGAGTGGATCACTGGACAGCGGTCAAGAACATCCTGAAATACCTGAAAAGGACTAAGGATATGTTTCTCGTATATGGAGGTGACAAAGAGCTCATCGTAAATGGTTACGTTGATGCAAGCTTTGACACTGATCCGGACGATTCTAAATCGCAAACCGGATACGTGTTTACATTGAACGGTGGTGCTGTCAGTTGATGCAGTTCTAAACAAAGCGTCGTGGCAAGATCTATGTGTGAAGCGGAGTACATAGCTGCTTCGGAAGTAGCAAATGAAGGAGTCTAGATGAAGGAGTTCATATCTGATCTAGGTGTCATACCTAGTGCATCGGGTCCAATGAAAATCTTTTATGACAATACTGGAGCAATAGTCTTGATGAAAGAATCCAGATTTCACAAAAGAACCAAGCACATCAATCTATGAATGCGGATCTCACCCTAAATTTTTTAACAGGTTGGTACACCCACGAAGGAGCGGACCCGAATTAATCACAGGCCTCCAAAAAAATGTTTAACGAGTTGGTACGCCCACGAAGGAGCGGACCCGAATTAACCACACGCCTCCAAAAATGTTACGGGAGTAGCACCCCATTAACAGTTCGAGATCTAAACTCAGATCGGACGGCCATGCACGTGTCAAACCCAAACCCAACGGCTCAGGAATAAGGATGCACGTACCAAACAGAAATCCAACGGCTCAGGAGTAAGGATGCATAAGAGGGGTTAGATTTGGCTCAGTTAATAGCTAGCGTCAAGATACAAATCTACTCCCTTCGTTCCTAAATATTTGTCTTTCTAGAGATTTCAACAAATGACTACATACGGAGCAAAATGAGTGAATATACACTCTAAAATATGTCTACATACATCCATATGTTATGTCCATTTGAAATGCTTAGAAAAACAAATATTTGGGGATGGAGGGAGTAGCATATAATACTTGGCATCGCCTTATGGGACGGAGGAAGTAGAAGACGCGGATGTCTGCATATGTGCCCACCACCATAGCGGGCAGGCAGATTTAGATCCACGTACCGCTCTCCGACGCGTCCGCCTGCATCCTGACACGCACCACTTCCATCACTCCCCAAGTCAACATCGCCGGCGGTGAAGCATCAAAGATAAGATAATGTCGTACTCCCTTCGTCCCATAATATAGAAGTGTTTTTTACACTAGTGTCCGTCCCATAATATAAGAGCGTTTTTTACATTAGTGTAATGTAAAAAACGCTCTTATATTATGAAATGGAGGTTGTAATAAATAATTTTCAGCCATCATCAGATCGAAGCTAGTCATATGAAGTGCAGTGTACCACCACCATCATTAGATCAAAGCTAGACACACGAAACACAGATATAGAGGTGGTTACAACAGAATGATAGTTGTGTATCAACAATAATACTACTAACTACGCCTAACCTAATCTGGCTTAGCACAGACAAGAGGCGAGGGGAACAGGAAAAACAGCCGCTAACAGTGTCCTGAGCGTAAATGCCGCAGCAACATGGCAAGAGGAACATCCTGTGTTATAAGGGTCAAGTCAGTAGTTTATCATTATGAACAACATTCTGACAATATCCTGCACGTCGTTCTCATGATGATGGCACCTGCTGTAACAGTAGTTTGCAAAAGGGTCAAATGAGATTCTATCTTGCTGACATCATTTGTATCAGTAAGTTGAAACAATGCTGATATTTGTCACAGTCTACATAGAAAATACCATGAAGTAGCAAATAGGATTGACCTTAAGTACAGTACCTATAGAACTCTGAGAAAATCATCTGCGGCGTGCATATTGTGGGAAAACCTCCTGCCTATCAAGCAATTCAAACATCTCTCTCAACCTGCAAATTGTAGATATTTCAGATTTATACTTTCTAATTTTGATTCAAATTAAGACACTTAATTACGGGAAAAAAATACGCACCGTGAAAACAATTGTGTCTTTAGTTTGTAAGAAGTCAATAATAGCTCATGTGCACTGGTGAGTTCAACATGTAGGTACTGAGAATACAACAAGTCCAATTCCGACTCATGTTCATATGGTTCATTGTATGGCTGTCCATCCTTCAAAGCAGTAGTTTAAACAAATATAAGACTATGTTGTGCCACTAAGAAGATCAGTAGAAAAGAAAGTGCGACCAAGAAGATCTAATAGAAAAGAAAGTGCGACCAAGAAGATCTAACAGAAAAGAGAGGACCTGAGGGGCTTCACCAGCGTGCTCATTCACCTGGCGCGGAAACTGTGTACAAGAATCAAGAGTACCTAGAAAATCCCCAAACTGCTTTTGCTTTGCTGCCTCAGGATCAGGTGGATTAGCATCCTCGTTTACAGTTTCATCATTCGCTACTTCAGGATCAGGTGGATCAGCATCCTCTTTTGTAGATTCACCATTCACTACTTCAGGATCAAGTGGATCACCATCCTCCCCCTTTGACGAGCCATCATTCTTTGGTTTACCTTCATTTCTGGTGTAAGCTAAAGTCTTCAGGAGAAGAGGATGCTCGCTGCCATGAACCACAAGCCTCCAATCCTGATCTACGTGTCGAAATCGATCTATCATCAACACTCTCATTAAATCTGACTTCATCCAGTGAGGTCCATTTCTACCTATCCTGTGGACGCCACCAAAGAATGCAGCTCTTGCGAGAGGGGCCTTCAAGCCAGGTTGCCTAGTACTTTTTTGAAAAAAATCTTCAAAGCATTAGGTGATAGTACTTGCAGATCTGTTTGTTCAAGAAGCTCGATCAACTCTAGAAAGAAAGCTGGATACCCCACTTTGTCTACTTCAAATAGACTCGGTACTTCTTTCACGTAGCTTCTGTAATCATTACGCATGGCACCACGAGAGAACACACCAAATGCTTCTTGGATCATAGCACCCAGCATGGTCTTAAAACCACCAGAAACTTTAATTTTACTTCTGTTGAACTTTCCATTCCAGCTACATTGATCTTGATGAGACTGAACAATGTGATGCAGCAGATCCAATGCAATTATTCTGCCAACTATGATTGTCTCTGCAACAACAACGCTGGTCCCATGTTCAAATATTACATTCTTTTTTGCGAAATGATTGCCCGTTTTGTTAAATGCCTCAAGTGTTGAATCACGTTCTGTTGGAACACCATCAATGATGATCACATTAACTGCAGGAATTTCATCTATTCTTAGTGCAACCCTTGTACTCTCAACCTGTTGCCAAGCCAGTTGATCTTCAGATAGTTCATCCTGAAACAAAACAAAAAAAAACTCTTCATCCCATCGAGACTACAGCTAGGTAATTTTACATTACTAAAACATAGAAGCGGGTATGCAAGAAATGCAGTGAAAGAATGTATCTATTCTAAGAACTCCCATATCTTCTAATGTATGATGCATTTTCAACAAGAATAATAGAACATGGCGCATAGAGATACAGATAGTGATGCCAAATGAAATGTCGCCTTGTTATTTAGGATCACACTTACGACTGCTGTTATCTGCGAGTTACCAATTGGGATGAAGTTGCTATCCACAAATTCAGATCTCCCCTCCTAACAAACCAAAAACCATAATAAGTGCATTTTCATCACATAGGCAAATGATGAAAAAAGTATGTTAGCATACTTCAAAAAATCTTTCCCAGGCCACAGGTTCTTCGGAAAAAATTGAAGCAGTAGCTAGAGCATACAGTTCTCCATTGATCTGCACAAATAGAAAAGGTCAGGCAACAGCTGTATAACTCATGAATTGACCAAAGACTGCTAACATAAATGTCTCACCTTCATCATTGTGAAGAAGTGACCATCCTTGAACAGAACACATGGCATCTCCTCTTTCAGTTCTTTGCGTAAGCAATGCAAGCTACAGGATTGATGAATTGTTATTAGATATCTATTTACAATAGCACAGAATAAATACTACTACGAAAAAACAATTAGAGTTAGGTTATTTACCCATAGTTGGTGAGTTGATGGCCCATTAGAAACTCTTTGGACTTATCCACTATACAAAAGAACAAATAACAAATCACATCTGAAATATAGATAATTGATGCGCAAATAATTTGCAAGTGAAGGATATTACTAACCATTCAGAAACAACGGATCGACCGCCGCTGCAGAAAGTGCATCAAAGGAATATGGTGATACTGTAGAAAACGTTGTATCATCCTAATGATCAATAGCATGATATTAGCCTTTGTAGACATAAATAACCTCTGAAATATCTGATACATAACCATGCAAGATATGCACTAATCACAAGTTCAAATACAACTTACACTGGGATCTGGTAGCCATCCATGATATAGAAAAATACCAAGATGACGAAATAGAGATATTGGTGGTGTTTCGTCAAAGCTATCCATTCTGCAACGTCAACATTCCAAATTCAGAACCCTGGCCAGCCCCCTCCCGACCACCAAAAAAAAAGGAACACAAAATGTAAACCAACAATCTGTAAATATAATATCACACCTATGGAAGTTCACATTCACTGTTACGTAGCTCGCAAGAGTTGGCAAAACAGCCAATAACTCTGCTGGTATTTCCAAATATTGAACCTGAGCAGGATGCAAAATGAGAGTAAAGAAACCTCAAGCTGATGACTAACTTCATGATCGGTATAAAGAAATTGAAGTTGTGCAAATGATACAAACCTCCCTCTGTAGAAGGTATTGTTCAAGAAGGTCAATCAAATAATCCTTTTGCACCATGTTTTTCGTTGTTTCAAGAATTATCACATCATTAAGTATTAGCACATTACCTATGGCAAGTGAGAATGCAGGTTAAAACCTAAATCAAGAGTAGATAAAACCAAAAGAAATTTAAAGCAACTATCTCTTACATATTGCTATAAGGCAGCATGGACCACTCTTATGTTGAAGGATAATATTATATTGGCGGTTTGAGACATTAACCAGCTTTGTCGGGTAGAAATTGTCCTTGTCTGACTCCTTGTCTGCAATATTAGTATGTAATTTCTCCAGATCTCTGTCATCCTGTGAGGGGGAAACAAGAAAAGCCACTTATATACTATATCAGAGATATGCCATTACAAAGTTCTTATAAATCAAAATTTATCTACCAAATGTTGTACTTACAGCTCCAGGTCCGTGTTCCTTTTCTTTTTCAAATTCTTTCTTTCTGATTTTGTCAATGGCTGAACTCTCGGAATTGCAAACAAGTTTTTGAGTTAGCATAACATTTGTATAAGAATTAATTAAAAGGAATCATGTAAATCAGATTTTAAATAAGAAAAGTATTTTTAGATTATAACTTTGCTTACCAAGATTGTAAAACTCAGATCAGAATCAACTGGTGCAAAGTTGTAGTCCATAAAGACACCACCTTCTTTTAGCTCTTTCAAGAATTCCCAGAACATATGGTTTTGCTCATTCACAAATATGGTATCATCAAGCAAGAGATACATTGCCCCTTCCACCTGTACAAGAAAAAAATGGGACAAATAAATAAAGTCAACTGATTAACAAAAAAATAGTAACATTCTCCTGACCTTAATTGTAGTAAGAAATGAACCATTCCAAACCAGTACAGATGGTTCCTTCTCTTTGAGTTCAGTTCGCAATCGTGTTAATCTGCAATATTTTACAATTCAATTCAACCGCTAGTGGCATAGAATTTACAACAAGAAAATCACAAAAACGTATATAAACTAGTTTATTACCCATGGGGTGTTAGCTTTGAGACCTCTGGAGCTAAGCTTTCATCCTAAAAATAAATATCAAATTATCAGACATGAATCACGCAAATAAGATCTAGAGTCTACATTTGCAGCTGCAAGAATTCAATGTACGACTAGCATATGAAAAAAAAACACAAGTTGCTCACTTCATCCACTATGCACCCGTGGTACAAGGTAGCTCCCAGATAATCAAAAAGTGTAGTTTGCGGGCTATTGGAAAAACCAGTAACACTGCAATGGCAACATTTTTAAGCATTAGATTCTGCAACTAATAAAGACCAAATTGAACATCAAAATCACCTGTCATGTTCCACATATATGGGTATATTGCTTGAAAGACGTGATAGCACATCAAGAACACTTTTCTGTACATCTGAACGTTCCAAATTATTTTGAAGCTGCAATTAAGTGGAAAGCTATCAGGAGGCTGTGAGTCATATATGTCCATTGATTTCTCAAGTAATGAACAGTTTATACGACAGTTGCTAACCTTCATATTTCGGTTGCCATATAACAGAGAGTTCTGAAGAAGGTAAAGCAAATGAGACTCTGACACCTCAGTGATATCTGACCCAAAAGATAACTTCCCCTCAAGCAGAAGAGCATTACCTGCTGTGGTGCAGAAAACTAGGTAAATGAAGGTAAGCAAAGAGAACCAGAAAACTAAAAATCGAGCTACATTATAACTTACACAAGGCAACAAGGGAGCATATTTTTTTCTTATCCTTGTGAATAATGTGTGTCTTGCGATCAAAAAACTCGATCACCCTTGTCTTGTACCATGTTATGGAAGTGCTGGAATCATCATCCTGATGTGATCCTTGCTGACGTTTAATCTGAAGATACTTATGCTGAGTTAGCAAACATTCATCAATTAAAAAATTAGTGTCTGCAATAGCAGAAGTAAAACACATCTATGAGGCACAAAAGAAGAGGCTGATTTTTATCTAATGACCTACAAAACCAACAGATGACAGAAAATGTTCGCTCTAAATGCCATATTTGAGTATAGATGTAAAACAACTCCACGACAGACTACACTGTATATAATGAGCTGAGGATGCTATGATTATATTCCCCAGCATTGCAAATTTATGCTAGATGGGTTCCTATTCCCATACATTAGACAGACTTTTAGGACAGCACCGATATTCAATATCTACAACTAACAGTACTGCAAAAGAACATTATATGGAAAATAAGTCCTCTTCATAAAAAAAGATAGCTGAAAGACCCTGAACAATGCATCCATGCTAAGAGCGATGAAGTATGTACTCCCTCCTTTACAGTGGGCAAAGAATTAAACACACTTCAATGTATTTTATTCACAAAACAGAATTTCAATCCAGCTTGAGACCAATATTACCTAGTCGTCTTGTAGATAAAACGTTCTGCAGCAATTATTTCGTTTAATCTCTCTTTTTGTAACTTTCCATTGGTGGGCAGGAGTTCAGGAATCAATTTAGCCATCTCCTCGATGGCTTTCCTCACAAGTCTGTACGAGAAACAAAATTTAATCAGAGCACGAGTTCTTAGGCGGTAAATGACAGGTATTTTTTCTGTGGCCTAAACAAAGTAACAACTACAGGTATACTTAACCTACTCCACCCAGCCTACAAGGCTACAACAGAATCCAGAATGATTAGCACATTTAGATACCAATACCATGAACTAACTGTAGAAAAACTAGTTACAAATGAGCCATCTTTGCCTTGTGTTACATATCAAAAATCAAACAGAAAAGAAATCATGTTGACTCTCTGAATATCCTAGTAAAGCCAGAAAAAGATCCCATCTAATATGAGAAGACAAACACAGGATATTGAGCTTAATCTTACTGGGGGTAATTATTTATTTTAAGTAGCTCAACACCAAGTTGAATCGCATGTCTATCGATAAACTTCAGCAAAGTGTTCCTTCCCTGTTTGCCTAAAAAAAGATGTAATATGTTAGCCAAGAAATCACAAAACAGGTGAATGCTATTGTAAACTGTGCAGCACAATGTAACTTCATCTACCATTTATACAAATACTTACCAACTTGTGCACCACTGGCAGTACAAACGGAAATCATTCTTAAGTGATCCATGATTATTCGATAAGCCCGCCCAATTCCAGCAACAACATTAGGTCCGCGAAAATCATCGGGACCAACATAATCATGGTAGCGCTGGATTTCATTGCCTGCAAACTACATTCATAAATGCATATCATGTTATCATAACGTGCCATGAACGCATTTACCAAAACAATGAAATGAAATTCACGTCTAAAGGCGACAAACATACACTGTGAATAAT
Organism: Aegilops umbellulata; assembly: GCA_032464435.1. NCBI lineage: Eukaryota > Viridiplantae > Streptophyta > Magnoliopsida > Poales > Poaceae > Aegilops > Aegilops umbellulata. The sequence goes on along the minus strand of CP136058.1, from coordinate 349,194,829 downwards.
ATCCAACAGCGGAGTAAACACATCTGTGTAGTAAGTGCACATTGCACCCTTGATAGAAGTAGCTGTTGCCTCAAAGTTCATGCCTGATATAACATGCTCAACAGGCAACTTTGTCAAAACACCATCAGCTCCCCTGTTGAACTAAAAATTGAGGGAGGGAGATGTATCAGTAGGATATTGAAGCCATCAAATAGAGCTGACAGATAATAACTGATTATGTAGAACATAAAATGACCATGAACCCCATCACAATGGTTAAGACAAAATAATAACAAGAAGTCGTGGTAAACATTGCAACTAACCTTAACAAAGACAAAATTCCAAATTTCCGGCATTGTTCGATGATTTTGTTTTATGCGTGTAAGGGGATCTCCGTACTTTTCTGTACGAACATCCTTATAATGGTAGATTGTGGAACATGGGCCGCAGGGACCAGTACCATCAACATTCCAGAAACTCCCCTGTATCGCAAAATCGTAAGAGTCTATTCAAGATAACCACTAGCCACAAGATAAAAAATGTTCCATTGTAAATCTGAAATACAGTAAGAGAATCATAATGACCTGACAGAATGAAAATGAATGGCAGAACACATCAAACTTTCATGAATTTTCTCAGCTAATAAAAATCTTGACGAGTGGAAGATAATCTCAGGCCCAGATGAATTTTCTCATCAATCATACTTTCATGAATTTTACCAGCCACAGGACAACAGCTAAAGAACTAAAACTGATAGCAAAAACTTAACAAAGGCCCTACAGTGTTCGCCAGGTTTTAAGCATATGACTAGCAGCAAATTCAGCACAGAAGTAGAATTTCTAAATTTATACTCAAGAAGAAAGAGTAATAACCTTTCTGGTGGAGCTCAGAACATTTTCTTTTGGCAAAAATTCAAGCAAGATTGTCTTCCACTCATCATCGGGGTCTGTTGTACCATCACCACCAAAGTATGTGGCAAAGATGTTGTCAATTGGCATGAACCAGTCCTACATACAGAATGGACAACCCATACATTAGATGGCTTACAATTTACAGTTCACCATGAAACTCACTAAAATAGGTAACTTACCCCCCCGAGAAAATTCTGGATAACATTTTGCATTAGAGCCCGCTTAAACGTTCCCGAGTGCCAAAACGCACAGATTTCAGTTAAGGCATAGTGATCTGTGTTACTAAACTGCTTTAACACATCACCTACGAGAATGCAGTTGAGCGAAAAGGTCGCCCCTCTGCGGGGTGGAAGATCCTGAAAAACCGACTGATTGATAGTATTAATTGCGGTCTGAATTTGTGGAATGGTGATGTCCTCAACTAGAATTATAGGATGAGAAGGCCAGCGCTCGAGCCTTTTAAACGTATCATTAAATAAACCACTACGGATTTTGGGGGCCTTACAATACTCCTCCATTTCCTCCCTCAGTTCCTCGGTCACTATCTCGGAGTCGGAGTCGGAGTCGGTCGCATGGTCGATGGTAGTACGGGATGGCGAAAGCAGGGATGGAAGAGGCTGACGAAGGTGGCAAAAGGGTGAAGCAGGAGGCAGATCTAAGAGCCGGCGTCAAGGCGGCGCGCTCGAGCGAGTACTGGGAGACGTGCCATGGATTTGAGGAGAGAATGATGGGATGGATCGGGAGGAAATCCGCAACAAATCGCGAGAGGCGGCGAGAGGAGGTAATAGAGAGGCACACGGTGTGCTAGGGTTTTACTCCCCCGAGGAGGACCCGAGGGAGGCGGACGAAGGACCAGATCGGGAGGAGGCGGGAAGGGGGACGAGGAGAGATCCGGCCGAGGGGGCCGCGAGCTCCGGCTGCCGGGGTGTCCGGGGATGGCGGCGGCGGGCCGAACCCTAGCGCATCTCTCTCTCGCTATCGGTGGAGATGGGTTTCAGCAAAGTGGAAGGCAGACTTGCGGGGGATGAGGAGGCTTTTTGGATGGATGCCCCGGCTTGCCAAGCCAAATAATTGGCGTGGACCACGCTCTCGACCATCGCTTGGATTGCATCCAACAATTTGGCGTGCCCACGCTGCCTGCCGCTCTGCAGTTCAGTTTTTTGCCAACGAGCTGGCCAACTGCGGGTGGCGAAACAATCCAAACAGGCTAGAGAAGCCGATAGAGCTGCGGGAAGGTGCTTTTCGCCAAATCCTATTTGGCACCTTTGGAGGGGCGACACAAACGGACGGCGCATTTGTTTGTTTTTTATCCGTTTGGGTTGGCCGCCCGTTCAGTTTTGCATTTGGGTCGGCAATGCGCTTAACGCGCCGACCCATTTCATATCCGCATTCAACTTTTAAATAAAAAAGCCCATGACCGATCATGCCAGCGGCCATGTCTCATGTCGGCACTATACCAGCGCCGGCATACAATGTCGGCTTCAGAAAATACCACAGTTCATGCTGACGCACTCACCAGCCGGCCGGCACACATGCCAGCACACAAAAAAATGGTGGGACATGAGTTCGGCCACGCCATCGCGGCTCCCGTGGTCATGCCGGCATACAAAAAAGATGGCCCTCGACGCCATAGATCACTCGTCGTTGAACTTGAACATGTCAACCTGCATCTTCTCGAACCACGGCCTCTTCCTTGGTGACAAGGCGTTGAGATCCACCTTCATGATCTCCACCCAGGTCATCATGCTTGCAAGAGCCACTTCTTTCGCCTTTGTCTTGGCGTTGGTGGCCTCGATCTCTAGCATCTTGGCTTGCTTCTCCGCCCCAAGCTCAAACATCTTGGCTTGCTTCTCGGCGTCAAGATCAAGCCTCCTCCTTTGGATCTCCATGAAAGTATCCATTTGCTCCACCTTGAAACGCCGGCGCTCCTCCTCCCTTGAGTCCTTCTTATTCATCATGCCGTCCACGCTTGTGATCAAGGCGTTGGTGGCCGCATCTCGCATGTCCTCCTTCTTGGAGTTGGTCTTCCCCCGCGGCCGTGCCGGCCCGCCCTCCCCAACATCCTCCACGGCGCCCTTCCCCCGACGTGCCTTGAGTGCGGCATATTGTGCCTTGAACTTCTCTTCGTCCTTGATGACCCGATAGCAATGGGAGAGGTTGAAGCACTTGCCATTGTGTTGGTGAACTCCTGCTGCGCGGCGGCAGCCTGCGCGGCGGCCTCATCCCTCGCGTCTGCGGCGTGCCTCCGGCCCTTCCTCTTGGCCAACTCCCTTGCCCACTGTTCGGGCGTCAACGCCTTCTTCGGCTTGGTCGCGGCGGCGGCCTTGCGTGGGGCACGAGGCTTGCCTTTCCCGGAGGGGGCGACGGCGCCGGACGAGGCGAGGGAGGCGAGGCCGGCAGCGGCGTCGAGGTCGAGGTCGATGGCGTCCTCCATGGATGGTGGGGGCATGGGCGGGAGCGTTTTGGGGGAAAAAGGGGGGAATGTGGTGGCTTCCACCAACCGGCGGGCCCGGGGAGAGGAGTAGGCGCGCGCGCGTGTCCGTCTCGTGTCGGCGCCGAGATCCGGCCAAGGGGGCCACGAACTCCGGCTGTCGGGGTGGCCGGGGATGGCGGCTGCGGGCCGAACCCTAGCGCATCTCTCTCTCGCTACCAACTCGGTGGGGTGGGGGCGAATGCGGTGACGGGTAGGGGAGAGAAAAAAATCTTCTGCGGAGGATGAGAAGCCGATGGAGCTGCGGGAAGGTGCTTTTCGCCAAATCCTATTTGGCGCCTTTGGCTGTGTTTGTTTGGGCTCTTTTTGCTGACTTCTGGCTCAAAAAGGCGGAGCCAAAACAAATGGGTTGTTCCTGCACCAGCTCCACGCAGCCCTTCCGTGGAGCGCTCCGAAAAATTCAAGCAAAAGCTGTAGCTGAGAAATCGGGCTTTTGCTCCTTTCAGCCAGCTCCAAAGTGACCAATGACCGATTTGCTGTCCCACCAAATCATATACTACGGCAAAAATGCCCTTACCGGTTCGATCAGGTTCCATCGAGGCTCCTGACCCGAGCAGCTTCCCTCTCTGTCTCTCCCATCTCTCTCACAGCGGTGTCCCTCCTGCCGCCGCCGCTGAGCCCACGTGATACGGCCAGTCCTAGCTCCAGTCATATTGATGTTACACTTGTTCAAGAGATTGTTCTTGTGCATGAAGAAATAATGCATGCTTCCTGTCATTTGTTTGACACATGGACCAGAAGGCGCATGCATATGCTGATAGCACATACACGTACAAGCATGTTGACAATGAATTAAGTGGTTCAATACTATATACATCTGACTCAGGTTTTGTTTGGAACTCCTTTAAAATACGAGATAATATGGATTCGTTGGAGTTGCTTAGGCCGCCGGAGTTCCATCTTGATTTTGCTGGGAAAAGTAAATTTGAAAGAGATTTGTTTTTCTGGAACCAAATACGCATGCATGCAATCCAAAGTATACATGTACGTGATGGAAGAGAAGATTTTCAACAAGACTATACGTGTGCTAGTGCCAATGGAGTCAAAATATGCCATCTATTTTTGTTCCTACCGTGCAATGAATATTTGGCAAAGGCAAACAGGACGTGGGAAGTCTGGAGTTTGCTATGTTTAAAGGATTCAGGATGGTGGCCACCAGCCTGGAGACTAGACACGTGACACACAAATTATAGGGCTCCTTTGATTCAAAGGAATTCTATAGGATTTCTGGAGGATTGAAATCCTTAAGAATTTTTCCTATGTTGGTCGTTTGATTCATAGGATTTGATACCATAGGAATTTTTCCTATGGAATCTTTTGTACTACATTTCATAGGAAACCTAACATCCACTCCAACCTCTTTTTACAATTCCTTTGCTTCTCCTGTGCCATCAAACACTCCATGCTAGGGCCTCTTTGATTCATAGGATTGCAAAAGCACAGGAATAGGGAAAACGTAGGATTGGAATGGCATGTCCATTGGATCCCTATAGGATTTGAGTTTGTTAGATTGTGTTACGGGAAAAATAAAGGATTTCTTCCAAGAGGTTGGAGTGGATGTTAAAATTCCTGTAAAATGTACTACAAATGAATCCTTAGGAAAAAATCCTACAGGATTCAATCCTACGAATCAAACGATCAACGTAGGAAAAATTCCTAAGGATTCTAATCCTTCAAAGATCCTATGGAAATCCTTTGAATCAAAGAGACCCTAATCTTGTAGGATTCATGTGTGCATGCCACTCCAACCCTATACTTTTCCTATTCCTACATTTTGAAAATCCTGTGAATCAAAGAGGGCCATAGAGTCCTAGTGCTTCCTTAGATTAAATTAAGTCGGTTATTATCATGTTTGGCGGTTGTTTCCTTTCGAATCAGAGAAGATTAGATAGGCGGGGTGCGGCTAGCTTGTTGGTCACACTAAGATTAGGAGGAGTCGGCTATATATAAAGCCATATCGCTTCAATGTAATTTTTTGAGGTTATTTTGTGATGGAATTAGACACCACGTGTGTTTCGGCCGCTGGCCATTGTCGAGTTTAGAGAATTCTTGTCAAAATCTCTACTGGCGTGTGAGTTCCTGCGACGCGGCGCGTAGGGGATTACAGGCTGAGTCTATACGGTTCGTCCATGTTATTCCTTCAGATTGAGGGGTTGACGTGTTGTTTCCGTGGGATTTGCGAACATCTTCATAAACCCATGAATTGTTCTTGCTGCGATGGAGTTTTGTGCCGTGAAAGATCGGGCCAACAACGGATCAACCCTCATCTCAAGGTTCGCTCCTCATCAAGTGGTATCAGAGACCGGCGTTTCTCATGGCACTTCGGAGGAGATGGCCAGCGCGCCGTCACCAAGGAGCTATTGGAGGCTATCCAGTGACTTTTTGCTGAAGGAGAAAGGATATGGTGCTGAACTTTTTCACATCTATAGTAAAGTGGGACAGAAAGTTTGCGCCACGACGATCGACCACGAGAGTTCGATCAACGCGGTCGGCATCGACATGGTGGAGAAGATGGAGCTGTCTACGACGCCACATCCATGGTCGTACTCGCTGAGGAGGTGCTACGATAAGCTTGACATCACGCACCAAACTACGGTTTTATTTTTCAGTGGGAAAATTTTCTTGTGAAGTTTTGTGCGACATTATTCCAGTACCGATGGATTGTGTCATATGCTTTTGGGAGAGCCATGGTATAAGAAAATAATGCTACATATGACAATCTCGCCAACACATACGCTGTTGAACGGGATAGAAAATATGTTCTCATGGAAATGGAAAAGAAATCCTTCAAAACTTGGAGAAAAGCATGCTTGCAAGCGATGAAGGAACAACAACATGCAAAGAAGGAGGCCGAAGCTTCTGAATTTTTTTCGGCACATGTTCATCCTATAGACAAAGAGGTTGCAGAAAAGTCTGATTCGAAACCGAGGACGGTTTGAAGAAGGGGTGGATGATACGGCCAGTCCTAGCTCCAGTCATATTGATGTTGCACTTGTTCAAGAGATTGTTCTTGTGCATGAAGAAATAATGCATGCTCCCTGTCATTTGCTTGACATGCACCAGAAGGCGCATGCATATGCTGATAGCACATACACGTACAAGCACGTTGACAATGAATTAAGTGGTTCAATACTATATACATCTGACTCAGGTTTTGTTTGGAACTCCTTTAAAATAGGAGATAAGATGGATTCGTTGGAGTTGCTTAGGCCGCCGGAGTTCCATCTTGATTTTGCTGGGAAAAGTAAATTTGAAAGAGATTTGTTTTTCTGGAACCAAATACGCATGCATGCAATCCAAAGTATACATGTACGTGATGGAAGAGAAGATTTTCAACAAGAATATACGTGTGCTAGTGCCAATGGAGTCAAAATATGCTATTTATTTTTGTTCCTGCCGTGCAAGGAATATCTGGCAAAGGCAAACAGGACGTGGGAAGTTTGAAGTTTGCTATGTTTAAAGGATTCTGGGTGGGGGCCACCAGCCTGGGGACTAGACACGTGACACACAAATTATAGAGTCCTAGTGCTTCCTCAGATTAAATTAAGTCGGTTATTATCATGTTTGGCGGTTGTTTCCTTTTGAATCAGAGAAGATTAGATAGTTGGGGTGCGGCTAGCTTGTTGGTCACACCAAGATTAGGAGGGGTCGGCTATATATAGAGCCATATCACTTCAATGTAATTTTTTGAGGTTATTTTGTGATGGAATTAGACACCACGTGTGTTTCGGTCGTTGGCTGATAACCCACAAGCATAGGGGATCGCAACAGTTTTCGAGGGTAGAGTATTCAACCCAAATTTATTGATTCGACACAAGAGGAGCCAAAGAATATTCTCAAGTATTAGCAGTTGAGTTGTCAATTCAACCACACATGGGTAACTTAGTATCTGTAGCAAAGTAATATGATAGTAGTGGTAACGGTAACAAAAGTAATGGTAGCAAAAATAATTTTTTTGGTGTTTTGTAGTGATTGTAACAGTAGCAACGAAAAAGTAAATAAGCGAAGAATAATATGTGAAAAGCTCGTAGGCATTGGATCAGTGATGGAGAATTATGCCGGATGCGGTTCATCATGTAACAATCATAACATAGGGTGACACAGAACTAGCTCCAATTCATCAATGTAATGTAGGCATGTATTCCGAATATAGTCATACGTGCTTATGGAAAAGAACTTGCATGACATTTTTTGTCCTACCCTCACGTGGCAGCGAGGTCCTAATGGAAACGAAGGGATATCAAGGCCTCCTTTTAATAGAGTACCGGAACAAAGCATTAACACATAGTGAATACATGAACTCCTCAAACTACGGTCATCACCGGGAGTGGTCCCGATTATTGTCACTTCGGGGTTGCCGGATCATAACACATAGTAGGTGACTATAGACTTGCAAGATAGGATCAAGAGCTCACATATATTCATGAAAACATAATAGGTTCAGATCTGAAATCATGGCACTCGGGCCCTATTGACAAGCATTAAGCATAGCAAAGTCATAGCAACATCAATCTCAGAACATAGTGGATACTAGGGATCAAACCCTAACAAAACTAACTTGATTACATGATAGATCTCATCCAACCCATCACCGTCCAGCAAGCCTACGATGGAATTACTCACGCACGGCGGTGAGCATCATGAAATTGGTGATGGAGGATGGTTGATGACGACGACGGCGACGAATCCCCCTCTCCAGAGCCCCGAACGAACTCCAGATCAGCCCTCCCGAGAGGTTTTAGGGCTTGGCGGCGGCTCCGTATCGTAAAACGCGATGAATCCTTCTCTCTGATTTTTTCTCCCCGAAAGTGAATATATGGAGTTGGAGTTGAGGTCGGTGGAGCGTCAGGGGGCCCACGAGGTAGGGGGGCGCGCCCCCACCCTCGTGGGCAGGGTGTGGGCCCCCTGACGTGGATTTTTCTTCAGGTATTTTCTTATTTTCCAAATAGATGTTCCATGGAGTTTCAAGTCATTCCGAGAACTTTTGTTTCTGCACATAAATAACACCATGGAAAGTCTGCTGAAAACAGCGTCAGTCTGGGTTAGTTCCATTCAAATCATGCAAGTTAGAGTCCAAAACAAGGGCAAAAGTATTTGGAAAAGTAGATACGACGGAGTCGTATCAACTCCCCCAAGCTTAAACATTTGCTTCTCCTCAAGCAATTTAATTGATAAACTGAAAGTGATAAAGAAAAACTTTTACAAACTCTGTTTGCTCTTGTTGTTGTAAATATGTAAAGTCAGCATTCAAGTTTTCAGCAAAGATTATGACTAACCACATTCACAATAACTCTTAGGTCCCATGTTTACTCATATCAATGGCATAATCAACTAGCGAGCCATAATAATAAATCTCGGATGACAACACTTTCTCAAAACAATCATAATATGATATAACAAGATGGTATCTCGCTAGCCCTTTCTGAGACCGCAAAACATAAATGCAGAGCACCTTTAAAGATCAAGGAATGACTAGACATTGTAATTCATGGTAAAAGAGATCCAATCATAGTCATACCCAATATAAATTAATAGTAATGAATGCAAATGACAGCTGCACTCTCCAGCTAGTGCTTTTTAATAAGAGGGTGATGACTCAACATAAAAGTAAATAGATAGGCCCTTCGCAGAGGGAAGCAGAGATTTGTAGAGGTGCCAGAGCTCGGTTTTGAAATAGAGATAAATAATATTTTGAGTGGCATACTTTCATTGTCAACATAACAACCAAGAGGTGGCGATATCTTCCATGCTAAACACATTATAGGCGGTTCCCAAACAGAATGGTAAAGTTTATACTCCCCCTCCACCAACAAGCATCAATCCATGGCTTGCTCGAAACAACGAGTGCCTCCAACTAGCAACAGTCCCAGGGGGAGTTTTGTTTGCAATTATTTTGATTTAGTTTGCATAAAGCATGGGACTGGGCATCCCGGTGACCAGCCATTTTCTCGTGAGTGAGGAGCGGAGTCCACTCCTCTTGAGAATAACCTGCCTAGCATGGAAGATAAGAGCAGCCCTAGTTGATACATGAGCTATTCGAGCATACAAAACATAATGTTTATTTGAAAGTTTAGAGTTTGGCACATACAAATTTACTTGGAACGGCAGGTAGATACCGCATATAGGAAGGTATAGTGGACTCATATGGAATAACTTTGGGGTTTAAGGGATTGGATGCACAAGCAGTATTCCCGCTTAGTACAAGTGAAGGCTAGCAAAAGACTGGGAAGCGACCAACTAGAGAGCGACAACAGTCATGAACATGCATTAAAATTAGTAAACATTGAGTGCAAGCATGAGTAGGATATAATCCACCATGAACATGAATATCGTGAAGGCTATGTTGATTTTGTTTCAACTACATGTGTGAACATGTGCCAAGTCGAGTCACTTAAATCATTCAAAGGAGGATATCACCCCATCATACCACATCACAACCATTTTAATAGCATGTTGGCACGCAAGGTAAACCATTATAACTCATAGCTAATCAAGCATGGCACGAGCAATTAGATCTCTAATTGTCATTGCAAACATGTTTATTTATAATAGGCTGAATCAGGAACGATGAACTCATCATATTTACAAAAATAAGAGAGGTCGAGGTCATACCAGCTTCTCTCATCTCAGCCAGTGCATCATATATCGTCATAATTGCCTTTCACTTGCACGACCGAACGATGTGAATATAATAAGAGTGCACGTGTATTGGACTAAGTTGGAATCTGCGAGCATTCAATAAACAGGAGAAGACAAGGCAATATGGGCTCTTGGTTAAATCAACAATAATGCATATAAGAGCCACTTCAACAATTTAATCATGGTATTCTCCTATCGACCCCCGAAGAAAAGAAAAGAAATAAAACTATTTACATGGGAAAGCTCCCAACAAGCAAAAGAAGAACGGGAAATCTTTTTGGGTTTTATTTTTAATTATTATTACTACAGCAAGAAAAGTAAACTAACTAAAAGCTACACTAATTTTTTGTTTTTTCTTAAGGGTTAACAAACACACAAGAAGAAAGCAAGAAAAAGAAAATAAACTAGCATGGATATTACAGTGAAAAAGTATGAGCACCGACATCTAGCAATGAGTGTGTGAACATAAATGTAATGTTGGTGAGAGATACGTACTCCCCCAAGCTTAGGCTTTTGGCCTAAGTTGGTTTATTGCCACGGATGGCCTGGCGGATATCCGTAGTGGTAGCCAGGGTCGTAGAGCTGCGGCAGTTATTGCCTCCTGAGCTGCAGCATGGCGGCGAGCTGCCTCCGCCCTCCTCTCGTACTCATCTGCCTCCTCTCTGGTAATAACATATCTTCCTTTTGCCTGATAATCAAAGAAGGTAGGAGCATGGAGAGTAATACGGACAGCACGACGTTTTTCAAAGATTAAGCGATACCGGAGAGGTGATTCATTCCTCTCGATAAACTGGTGGTAGACCATAGCATTATAGTCTAAATAAGTAGAAGGCAACTCAATATCATCCTCACGAATGTCCAGACCAAGAAAATCAGCTAAGCGGGTTGCATAAATTCCTCCAAAGATGGGACCCTTAGTACTGTTCAAACTTAACCTTTTAGCAATAATACCGCCCATACTAACAGTGTTATCGGAAAATAAACCATGGAACAAAATGATAATATCAGGAACACTAAGGTTTCCACAGTTTTCGCGACCAATCAAGCAACGACTAACAAATATGGCAAAGTAGCGTAAAACAGGAAAATGTATGCTCCCTATGGTAGCTTGTGCTATATCTCTAGATTCCCCCACAGTTATACTAGCAAGAAAATTTCTAAATTCAGATTTGCGAGGTTCACTAGCACTACCCCATTGTGGAAGTTTGCAAGCAGCAGTAAAATCCTCTAAGTCCATGGTATAAGATTTTTCATAAAGATCAAACAGGACAGTTGGAGAATTACGTGAAGATGAAAATTCAAACCTCCTCACAAATGTACTAGTAAGATAGTGGTATTGGTGGCACTTCTCTGCCTCGAAGCTCACAAGATCAGCATTACGCAAATATGCGTTAAATTCTTCCTTGATTCCCGCTCGATCCATAAAGTTTTCTGAAGGCCACTCACAAGGCCGCACTGGAGCGTCCCTTGGTGGCTCATCGTCAGCATCACGCATTGCAAGCCTGGGTCCTTGCTTCCTCGAAGAACCACCTTGGAACATTTTCCTAAGCATATTTCTTCCTCTGAAAATTTCTGAATTTTTTAGTAACTTCAAGTAAAAGTGAACCAAACTCAACAAAATTGATAGCAACTACTCCTACAAGTGCCTAGAGCCTATATCAAGCATTAGAACTACTTGGAACCATATAAATTTGACATGCAAGCTCAAGAACATGGTGACCTAGGCAGCACAAATTTGCAATGAATAAAGCACTAGAACAAAAAACTAATTGGACCAATGGAGGAGTCACATACCAAGGAACAATCTCCCCAAGCAGTTTTGTGAGAGGTGCTTTGAGCAAGGAGATCGAAAATTGCAGCAAAATGAGCTAGAACTCGTGCTTGAGTTGGATATTGGTGTTTGTGGGAGGAAGAAGGAGTGTGTGGGTGCAGGAATAAGTGGAGGGGGGCCACCATGGGCCCATGAGGCAGGGGGCGTGCCCGGGGGGGTAGGGCGCGCCCTCCACCCTTGTGGCCAAGTGCTTGACCCTCCTGCTGTGTTCTCAGTGCCAGATATTCTAAAAATTCTAGAAAAAATCATATTCCATTTTCAGGGCATTTGGAGAACTTTTATTTTCGGGGTAATTTTATATTGCACAGATAAATTAGAAAACAGACAGAAAAATACTATTTTTACTTTATTTCAACTAAATAACAGAAAGTAGAAAGAGGGTACAGAAGGTTGTGCCTTCTAGTTTCATCCATCTCATGCTTATTAAAAGGAATCCACTAATAAGGTTGATCAAGTCTTGTTAACGAACTCATTCCGAATAACATGGAATCGGAGAAATTTCAAATAACACTATGTTACCTCAACGGGGATGTGCACATCCCCTATAATAAGAATATCATATTTCTTCTTGACAGTAGGAAGAGGAAATTCAAAACCTCCAAAAATAATCGATGGAATTTTTCCAATAGAATTGATATTGTGGACTTGAGTTTGTTTCCTCGGAAAGTGTACCGTATGCTCATTACCATTAACATGAAAAGTGGCATTGCCTTTGTTGCAATCAATAACAGCCCCTAGAGTATTCAAAAAGGGTCTTCCAAGAATAATAGACATACTATCGTCCTCGGGAATATCAAGAATAACAAAGTCCGTTAAAATAGTAACGTTTGCAACCACAACAGGCACATCCTCACAAATACCGATAGGTATAGCAGTTGATTTATCAGCCATTTGCAAAGATATTTCAGTAGGTGTCAACTTGTTCAAATCAAGTCTACGATATAAAGAGAGGGCATAACACTAACACTGGCTCCAAGATCACATAAAGCAATTTTAACATAATTTCTTTTAATGGAGCATGGTATAGTGGGTACTCCTGGATCTCCTAGTTTCTTAGGTATTCCACCTTAAAAGTATAATTAGCAAGCATGGTGGAAATTTCAGCTTCCGGTATCTTTCTTTTATTTGTAACAATATCTTTCATATACTTAGCATAAGGATTCATTTTGAGCATATCAGTTAAACGCATACGCAAAAAGATAGGTCTAATCATTTCAGCAAAGTGCTCAAAATCCTCATCATCCTTTTTCTTGGATGGTTTGGGAGGAAAAGGCATGGGTTTCTGAACCCAAGGTTCTCTTTCTTTACCATGTTTCCTAGCAACAAAGTCTCTCTTATCATAACGTTGATTCTTTGATTGTGGGTTATCAAGATCAACAACAGGTTCAATTTCTACATCATTATCATTACTAGGTTGAGCATCATCATGAACATCATCATTAGCATTTTCACTAGGTTCATGTTCATTACCAGATTGTGTTTCAGCATCAGAAATAGAAATATCATTTGGATTCTCAGGTGGTTCAGCAATAGGTTCACTAGAAGCATGCAAAGTTCTATCATTTTTCTTTTTCTTTTTTAGAAGGACTAGGTGCCTCAATATTATTTCTCTGAGAATCTTGCTCAATTCTCTTAGGGTGGCCTTCAGGATACAACGGTTCCTGAGTCATTCTACCAGTTCTAGTAGCCACTCTAACAGCATAATCATTTTTCTTACTATTCATTTCATTGAGCAAATCATTTTGAGCCTTAAGTACTTGTTCTACTTGAGTGGTAACCATAGAAGCATGTTTACTAATGAGTTTAAGTTCACCTTTAACATTAGCCATGTAATTACTCAAGTGTTCAAGCGTATCGGAATTGTATTTCAATTGTCTACCAAAATAAGCATTAAAATTTTTTTGTTTGACAATAAAATTATCAAACTCTTCTAAGCATTGTCTAGCAGACTTATACTTGAGACTTTTATGATCGGTAAAAATTTGGCACCTCTTCCTGATGAGATAGTCTCTCCAAATTTTTAGAGCATGAACCACCATGGCCAATTCCAGATCATGAGTGGGATAATTTCCCTCGTGGGGTCGTAGCTGTCGCGACGCATATGCTACTACCTTGCCGCCTTGCATAAGTACGCATCCAAGTCCTTGTCTAGAGGCGTCACCGTACACATCAAAACTGCGGTAGATATCTGGAAGAGTCAATACAGGTGCGGTCGTCAGCCGTATCTTTAGCTCATTGAAACTTTTCTCACAGTCCACAGACACAGGAACAAAGTGAATCACATGCCGGCCACTCAAGTGTTCCAGAGCACTAGTGCTTGGCTAGCAGGACTCCGGTGAACCGGGCTGTAGCGGACTACTATGGCTCATGGAAGCACAAGACTACATTTCCCCATAAGAGAGGCTACCAAGGATAAACAACTAGGTTGTCGGATCCCACACATACCAAGCATTTCAATCATACACACAGTATGCTCGATATGTGTAAATACAACATGGCATCACAACATAACTCTACGACTCAAGTATTTATTCAATAGGCTCCGAGGAGCGAGATATTACAAACATGGGTCTCATGACCCAACATTCAGAGCATACAAGTCAAAGCACATGCGGAAGCTTAACATGTCTGAGTAAAAACATCTACAAATGAAATAGGCTGAAAAACCTGACTATCTACCAGATCCTGCCGGGGGCACAAGATCGTTGCTGAGGTATCAAGCTAAACGTTAAAGTCCACATGGAACTACTAGCGAGACTGAAGTCTCTCTGCAAAAACATAAATTAAGCAAACGTGAGTACAAATGTACCCAGCAAGACTTACATCAGAACTAACTACATATGCATCATTATCAACAAAGGGATGGTGGGGTTTAACTGCAGCAAGCTAGCTTTGACTGAGTGGCTAACCTGAACTACTACGGCAAGTAACTCTTTTGGGGTGGCGCATACGAGTCCACATATTCACCATTTCAATACACCATTGTGGATCCGCTCCTGTCTCCCTACGAGAACGGCATCCATAGCACTCATGCTTATCTTGCGCATTTTAGAGTATCCACTTTCACTTGTCTATGAACTGTACAGGCAACCCAGAAGTCCTTTACCGCGGACATGGCTATTCGAATAGATCATTTATAACCCTGCAGGGGTGTACTTCTTCACACACGCTCTCGCCACTTACCACCATGTACATGTCGTGTATCTCGGCAACCTTCAAGCGGAAGCCTGGCGAGGGAGTCGGCCACGACCTGACTAACCAAACAAGTCTCTAGTCCAGGTTTATCGCCTATTCGAGTTCCATCTGCGAGGAGATCCGTCCGGGGTTTCGCTCACAGCCCCAAACGATGTGTGCAGGGTTCCCGAGACACCAAACGGGCGCCCGGTACACCGGGCCACGATGTATCTACCGCATCATAGCCCACCCCTAGGGCCAGCGCTACTCATGGCCTCCAACACATATCCTACAAACAGCAGAAACTAGTTGCAACTCCTGGACAGAGATCAAGGCGATTAATAAGTCAAGAGGGTCCATTGGTTTCGGGCCCAACACGTGGTAGTAGTTGTTCATGGATCACAAACACAGAACTCAGTGCCTGAGGATGGTTTCAATGAGACAACCCACCATGTACTCCTACATGGCCTCTCACCGCTACCTTTACCAAATCACGTTCACACACTTAGCTCTCAACAATAGAACATGTTCACACACCTCCAATTCATCCCCGATGAATCAGACCTGAATCAACTCTAAGCAGCACCAGGCATGACAACAAGCATGAATGAGTAGGCACATTAGGGCTCAAACCACTCCTACTCATGCTAGTGGGTTTCATCTATTTACTGTGGCAATGACAGGTCATGCAGAGGAAAGGGGTTCAACTACCGATGCATGTAACAATTGAATCATTGTTGTCCTAATGCTGTAAAAGAGAGCAGGAGCGAGAGAGTGGGATTGTATCGGAATGAACAAAGGGGTTTTGCTTGCCTGACAGAGTGGTAGTGGGATACTGCCCTTCAGTTGGATACTCGTGAATATCCTCGGAGGCAGAACCTACCACGAAGAACACATCGAAACACAATCATCACATGGCAATATGCAACAATATGATGCATGCAATGTGTAGGATCTAGAACGAGTGTGTCTAGAGGCGGGGGGGGGGGGTGATTAGACACTTAGTACTAAAGTTGCAGTTTTTAAGCCTTTTTAGTTTCAGTGAAGTTTTAGGCACAATTTCAGCACATACAATACACATCAAGCAAGCATGCAAAGAGTATATAGGCAGCGGAAGGTAAAGCATGCAACTTGCAAGAATGTAAAGGGGAAGGGTTTGGAGAATTCAAACGCAATTAGAGACACGGATGTTTTTCCCGTGGTTCGGATAGGTGGTTCTATCCTACATCCACGTTAGTGGAGACTTCAACCCACGAAGGGTAACAGTTGCGCGAGTCCACGGAGGGCTCCACCCACGAAGGGTCCACGAAGAAGCAACCTTGTCTATCCCACCATGGCCATCGCCCACGAAGGACTTGCCTCACTAGCGGTAGATCTTCACGAAGTAGGCGATCTCCTTGCCCTTACAAACTCCTTGGTTCAACTCCACAATCTTGTCGGAGGCTCCCAAGTGACACCTAGCCAATCTAGGAGACACCACTCTCCAAGAAGTAAAAAATGGTGTGTTGATGATGAACTCCTTGCTCTTGTGCTTCAAATGATAGTCTCCCCAACACTCAACTCTCTCTCACGGGATTTGGATTTGGTGGAAAGAAGATTTGAGTGGAAAGCAACTTGGGAAGGCTAGAGATCAAGATTCATATGGTAGGAATGGAATATCTTGGTCTCAACACATGAGTAGGTGGTTCTCTCTCAGAACATATGAGTTGGAAGTGTAGATGTGTTCTGATGGCTCTCTCCACGAATGAAGAGGAGGTGGAGGGGTATATATAGCCTCCACACAGAATCCAACCGTTACACACAATTTACCAATCTCGGTGGGACCGAATCAACAAACTCGGTCAGACCGAAAAGGTAAACCTAGTGACCGTTAGAGATTTTCGGTGGGACTGACATGCATCTCGGTAGGACCGATGTGGTTAGGGTTTGGGCATAACGTAATCTCGGTGAGACCGATTACACAAACTCGGTGAGACCGATTTGGTAATAAGCTAACCAGAGAGTTGGTCAGGCAAGCTCGGTGGGACCGATTTTCTCTTTCGGTGAGACCGAAAAGTTACAAAAGGGAAACAGAGAGTTTGCATTGCAATCTCGGTAGTACCGATTGCCTAAACTCGGTGAGACCGATTTTGACAATGGACATACACAGTGAGATTGCAATCCCATCTCGGTGAGACTGAGATCCCTATCGGTAGAACCGATTTGCTAGGGTTTTGGCAGTGGCTTATGACATATGAAACTCGGTGGCGCCGGATAGAAAGAATCGGTGTGACCGAATTTGGCTTAGGGTTTAGGTCATATGTGGAAGTGGGAAACTAGCTAAGGATTTTGGAGCATATCATGAAGCACATAAGGCAGAGAGCTCATTAAGCAACACCTCATCCCTCCTTGATAGTATTGGCTTTTCCTATGGACTCAATGTGATCTTGGATAACTAAAAGTGTAAAATGAAGAGTCTTGAGCTTGAAGCTTTAGCCAATCCTTTGTCCTTAGCGTCTTGAAGGAGTTCCCACAACCTTTAGTCCATGCCACTCCATTGTTGAACTTATCTGAAATATACTAGATAAAAGTGTTAGTCCAACAAGAGATATGTTGACATTAATTACCAAAACCACCTGAGGAGCACTTGTGCTTTCAATCTCCCCCTTTTTGGTAATTGATGGCAACATACATCAAAGCTTTAGATAAAGATACAAAGAATAGCAAGTAAAGCTTTGGAAGGACATGTAACAAACAAAAGCTCCCCCTACATGTATGCAATCATGTGAGTATAAAATGTAGAAGCAAGTGAGAGCATAACCATGACAGAGTAGGCAATGTGTTACATGTATCTTGGCCATATGCATCAGAGCAAAAGATTATTAAGAGGAATACCTTCATGTTTATGAGTCCTTCTTGCAAACAGTTTGTACAAAAGCAAGAATTCTTCATACTCATGATTCTGATGCATATACTTACCTTGTGGTCTTGAGTTGACTTAGGATGAAATGAACCTGCACAAACAAGGTTAGATAACACAGATACATCCACTAGCCAGAGTAAACAAAAGAAAACCACAAGAGTACCAAGACTGGGATGACATGTAGGGAGTGAGTACAAAGTACCACATTGAATTAGTCATGTCCCCAAGAGTAAAGATATGCAATGAATTTGAATGATTTCTTTCCCTTAGGTGTCTTGCTCCCCCTGAATCTGACATGGGATATTGGGAGAAGATAGGGAACAGAAAAAATTCAGAGCTGAAAGATATCAAATGAATAGAGCTTAGTGCAAGCAAGCACATATGGACATGTCTTCCCCCCAAAAAGACATGTGGTATCTCTCCTCTTAATCATCAAGCATCTGGGATCCTTGAGTATTCTCTCCACCTAGAGATCTCTTTCTCCTCCTTAATACTTACTCCCTTGTAGGTGATAAGCTTTGATGTGATCTCTCTCCCCCCCCCCCCTTTGACATCAATTTCCAAGAAGGCTCTTCTGGAATCTGTCGAAAAGGTTTGGTCCTTAAGATTCATCATAAAGCAATGGATAAAACTGTGATGCTTGTAGAGGATAAGATTCATCGAGTGGAGCTGGATCAGAAGAAATATGGAATAAGTGGCAAGCTGTTTTCCTGTTGCGCAATCGGTGGCACCGAGCGTCACGTTTCGGTGGTACCGAATGGATTCGGTTGATCCGAAAAGTTCAGTTTGGTGGAACCGAGTTTACTTCAGAGAAAATACTTGTCACCGCAGCTCACTAGTCAAAGAAGATCTCACAAAGATTTGCAATGAATTAACTAAAATATTTGCAAGGAATTTGAATGCAGAAATATGCAGAACAACAATCAAAAAGAAAAAGAATGAAAGTTCTAGATGAAGTTTTTTTTTTGAAATAGAGGGAAAATAAACATGCAAGGGACAAATGCAAAAACACAGAAAAGAACACAAGAGAACTTCATCTAGAATTGGGCGGTGACATAGTCACCTATGTTAGAGTATATTGACTTAAGAGTCAAGTGAGAGCACTTGATCATAGGTCATACTCATCGTTTAAGCTCAAAATGGGGTTACCATTTTTCATTTAAGCAGCTTGATGTATTCTCATCTTGTTGAGTTCCTTTGACTCATGTCTTGGAGTAAAGCTTCTCTAAGATGGAATGACATACCTTGGGTGGTGGTGTGGATCTTGCTCATGTAGTTGAACTTGTGTGGATGCTCGAGGTTGATGTAGTTCATTAAGAGTTTGGAGCACCACTTGGAGTTTGAGTTCATCTACCTACATGGGTTAGTTCCTGCAAGGAAAAGCACTTATATATCCAAAAATGACAATCATGAAGCTCAACATAGAATTTGTCAAAGGATATGTTTGAGTGGTTTCGTGCTTCCTTGTCAACCACCATTGTATAGAGACTTGGTGATGTAGAGATTGCTCAAGATGTGAGAGAGTTGCAGTCTCATAGAAATAGATTCATCCAAGTACCTACATGGGTTAGATAACGTGCAAGGTGCAAATATATCCAAGACATAAGATAGTCATCATAAGATATATATCAAGGATTAGACATAAGCTCATGTCTTGCATGTATCCAATGGAGTTTCTACTCCATGTTTGAAGCATCAATGATGGACAATTCTCCTCTCAACCTGCAAAACACTTTCTCATCAAGCGGTTTAGTGAATATATCCGCTAATTGCTTATCGGTGCGAACATGCTTAAGATCAATGTCACCCTTTGCAACATGGTCTCGAATGAAATGATGACGAACTTCAATATGCTTATTTCGAGAATGTTGCACAGGATTATGACCAATTTTGATAGCACTCTCATTGTCACAAAGCAATGGAACGTGTTTCACATAGACCCCATAATCTTTCAGAGTTTGGGTCATCCAAAGTAATTGAGCACAACATGAACCAGCAGCAATATATTCCACTTCGACAGTGGATAAGGATACCGAGTTTTGTTTCTTTGTGGACCAAGACACAAGAGATCTACCAAGAAATTGACATGTACCCGAAGTGGACTTTCTATCAACCTTGTCTCCGGCATAATCCGAGTCGGAATACCCAACAAGATCGAAAGAGGACCTCTTAGGATACCAAATGCCAAAATTTGGTGTATGGATTAAGTATCTCACTATCCTTTTCACGGCCTTTAGATGACATTCTTTAGGAGCAGCTTGATATCGTGCACACATGCACACACTTAGCATAATGTCAGGACGAGAGGCACATAGGTACAACAATGAACCAATCATAGAGCGATAAACCTTTTGATCAACCGGTTCACCATCTTTGGTCAAATCATTATGTCCACTAGTAGGCATGGGTGTAGACATACCTTTGCATTCTTGCATATTGAACTTCTTGAATAGGTCTTTGGTGTACTTCGTTTGAGAGATAAATGTGCCTTCCTTAGTTTGCTTGATTTGCAAACCAAGAAAGAACTTGAGTTCACTCATCATAGACATCTCAAACTTCTTTGACATAAGCTTTCCAAACTTTTCACTAAAGAGAGGGTTAGTAGAACCAAAAATGATATCATCAACATAAATTTGGCATACAAATAGTTCTCCATTAACTCTTTTAGTGAAGAGTGTAGAATCAATTTTTCCAATTTCAAAACCACTTGCAAGAAGAAACTTAGTCAAGCATTTATACCATGCTCTAGGAGCTTGTTTAAGACCGTAAAGTGCTTTGTGAAGTTTGTAAACATGACTAGGTTTCTTAGGATTGACAAAGCCGGGAGGTTGTTTGACATAAACTTCCTCCTCTATTTCACCATTTAGAAAAGCACTTTTAATGTCCATTTGGTACAAGGTGATATTGTGATGATTAGCAAAGGCAAGTAAGATGCGAATGGACTCGAGTCTAGCAACGGGAGCATATTTCTCACCATAGTCCATACCTTCGACTTGTGTGTATCCTTGGGCGACGAGACGTGCTTTGTTGCAAACCACTTGTCCATCTTCATCTTGCTTATTGCAAAACACCCATTTGGCACCGATGATGTTGTGGTTGTTGTCGGGCTTCTCAACTAATGTCCAAACTTGGTTTCTCTCAAAGTTGTGTAGCTCTTCATGCATAGCATTTATCCAATCCGGATCCTCCAATGCTTCTTCGACCTTCATAGGTTCAATGCTAGATATGAATGAATAATTTTCACAAAAGTTAGCTAGACGAGTTTTTGAGCGAGTAATTCTCCCGGTTTGGATATCATTGTAGATTTGCTCGACGGGATGATCTTTGGCAATTCTTGCTCGAACTCGTGAAAGCTTTTGCTTAGGTCTTCGTTGAGCTTCTTCATCTTGTTCTTCTTCTTGTTCTTCTTCATTGTTGTCGTTCTCTTGTCGTGGTGGAGAAGGAGGTTGTTGATGTTCGTCTTGACGCATTTCCTCTTTTTCTTCATCTTGGTGTGTCCCACTTGTGGATGCTTCCGTGTCGATTCTTGGTTCACCTTGTCGTGAGGTAGAAGCTTCCACTTGGACGGACGAGGTACTCTCCTTCACCTCCGTTGGACGAATTTTGCCAATCGACAAGTCTTGAATTGCTTCCGAAGGGTCTTTGTCTCCTACATCAATTGGCAGTTGCTCTACTTGCGAGCCATTAGATTCATCAAACTTCACATCTACCGTTTCTTCAACCTTTCGGGTGAAATTGTTGTAGACACGGTAAGTGTGAGAGTTTGAGCCATAACCAAGTAGGAAACGTTCATGAGACTTAGGAGCAAACTTTGAACGACGATGCTTATCTAGAATGTAGCACTTTGAGCCAAATACTCGAAAGTATCCAACTTGGGGTTTGTTACCGGTGAGGAGCTCGTATGTCGTCTTGCCGAGTAGCTTGTGAAGATACAAGCGATTTGTTGCATGACAAGTCGTCTCAACCGCTTCTGCCCAGAAGTGCTTCGGCGTCTTGTACTCATCAAGCATCGTTCTCGCCATTTCGATGAGCGTCCGGTTCTTCCTCTCAACAACTCCATTTTGTTGAGGTGTGTACGTAGCCGAGAACTCATGTGAAATCCCTTCTTCGTCAAGAAAGGTATCCACATTTGCATTCTTGAACTCTGTTCCGTTGTCGCTCCGAACCTTCTTGATCTTCATGTCAAACTGATTTTGGGCCTTTGTAGCGAAGTTTTTGAAGATCTTTTGGACCTGTGATTTGTCATCAAGAAAGAACACCCACGTAAATCTTGAAAAATCATCAACTATGACTAGACCAAAAGAATTTCCACCGAGACTCTTGTAGGCGTTGGGACCAAAGAGATCCATATGAAGTAGCTCGAGTGGACTCCTTGTGGTCATGATGTTCTTCACGGGATGCCTTCCTCCAACCTGTTTACCTGCTTGACAAGCACTGCAAAGTCTTTCCTTATCAAATATGACATCGTTAACTCCAAGGATATGATTTCCTTTAATAAGCTTGTCAAGGTTTCTCATGCCAACATGACCTAGTCGTCTATGCCACAACCAACCTTTTGAGGATTTAGCAATAAAGCAAGTTTTAGGTTGTGCCTTTTTAGAGAAATCGACAATATAAAGATCATCTCTACGTATACCGGTAAAGACCATTTTATGATTATCTCAACGAAACACTTGGCAATCTACCTCAGTAAATAGGACATTTAATCCAAAATCAGCAAGTCTAGATACTGAAAGTAAGTTGTAGCCAAGGGATTCAACAAGCATGACATTTTGAATGGAGCTATCGTGTGAGATGGCCACCTTACCAAGGCCAACCACCTTACCCTTTGAATTATCACCAAAGGTGACATACTTTCGAGGGCCGTCATTTTCAGCAAGCTCACGGAACATCTCTTCATCTCCGGTCATATGGTCGGTACATCCACTATCAAGAACCCATTCCTTTCCTCCTGACACATATCCTCGAAGATTTGCCATAAGACCAAAGTGTCTCATTGCATCATCAAGATCGAAGTCACTATCAGCAATCTCATTGTAGTATCCATGTTCAACATGCTCTTGTGACTCATCATTTCCTAGAGAGAGTGATTCATTAGATAAATGATCATCAAAGTGGTCACTTTTATGAATTCTTATAGCTTCGGATATGATAATACTAATGATTCCAACATTTCCTTTAGCATGCATGAGATTAGTAAGCTCAAGTAGACAACCACCAAAACTAGGATGACTAGAATTCATTTTACTCATGGCAATAGATTTATGGAGAATTTCATCCAAGTTTTTCAAGGAATAATCGGGGAATCGTTCCTCAAGAAATTTCCATACAGTATAGGCGCATTTAAGAGTAGGTAAACTAGCAATCAAGTATTTGGGCAATCCTATAATGATGAGCTCAACAGTTCTAAGATTGCGAATCATGTCAACATCTTCATCTAGAGTGGGATGCATAGGATCAACATGAGGAGCACAAGGACTAGCAATATACTTGTTTAAATGATATTGAGTGAAAATTACAAGCATCTCATTTTTCCATTCATGAAAATACTCTTCATCAAGAATAGGCACTCTATGTCTAAGCCTCCCTAAAGTAGACACATCCATATTCCTCCAATGGTGATTAAACCAAGGCAATGGAGACCAAAGCTCTGATACCACTTGTAGGATCTAGAAGTGAGTGTGTCTAGAGGGGGGGTGATTAGACACATAGTACTAAAGTTGCAGTTTTTAAGCCTTTTTAGTTTGAGTGAAGTTTTAGGCACAATTTCAGCACATACAATACACATCAAGCAAGCATGCAAAGAGTATATAGGCAGCGGAAAGTAAAGCATGCAACTTGCAAGAATGTAAAGGGGAAGGGTTTGGAGAATTCAAACGCAATTGGAGACACGGATGTTTTTCCCGTGGTTCGGATAGGTGGTGCTATCCTACATCCACGTTAGTGGGGACTTCAACCCACGAAGGGTAACGGTTGCGCGAGTCCACGGAGGGCTCCACCCACGAAGGGTCCACGAAGAAGCAACCTTGTCTATCCCACCATGGCCATCGCCCACGAAGGACTTGCCTCACTAGCACTAGATCTTCACGAAGTAGGCGATCTCCTTGCCCTTACAAACTCCTTGGTTCAACTCCACAATCTTGTCGGAGGCTCCCAAGTGACACCTAGCCAATCTAGGAGACACCACTCTCCAAGAAGTAACAAATGGTGTGTTGATGATGAACTCCTTGCTCTTGTGCTTCAAATGATAGTCTCCCCAACACTCAACTCTCTCTCATAGGATTTGGATTTGGTGGAAAGAAGATTTGAGTGGAAAGCAACTTGGGAAGGCTAGAGATCAAGATTCATATGGTAGGAATGGAATATCTTGGTCTCAACACATGAGTAGGTGGTTCTCTCTCAGAACATATGAGTTGCAGTGTAGATGTGTTCGGATGGCTCTCTCCACGAATGAAGAGGAGGTGGAGGGGTATATATAGCCTCCACACAAAATCCAACCGTTACACACAATTTACCAATCTCGGTGGGACCGAATCAACAAACTCGGTCAGACCGAAAAGGTAAACCTAGTGACCGTTAGAGATTTTCGGTGGGACTGGCATGCATCTCGGTAGGACCGATGTGGTTAGGGTTTGGGCATAACGTAATCTCGGTGAGACCGATTACACAAACTCGGTGAGACCGATTTGGTAATAAGCTAACCAGAGAGTTGGTCAGGCAAACTCGGTGGGACCGATTTGCTCTTTCGGTGAGACCGAAAAGTTACAAAAGGGAAATAGAGAGTTTGCATTGCAATCTCGGTAGTACCGATTGCCTAAACTCGGTGAGACCAATTTTGACAATGGACATACACAGTGAGATTGCAATCCCATCTCGGTGAGACCGAGATGCCTATCGGTAGAACCAATTTGCTAGGGTTTTGGCAGTGGCTTATGACATATGAAACTCGGTGGCGCCGGATAGAAAGAATCGGTGTGACCGAATTTGGCTTAGGGTTTAGGTCATATGTGGAAGTGGGAAACTAGCTGAGGATTTTGGAGCATATCATGAAGCACATAAGGCAAAGAGCTCATTAAGCAACACCTCATCCCTCCTTGATAGTATTGGCTTTTCCTATGGACTCAATGTGATCTTGGATCACTAAAAGTGTAAAATGAAGAGTCTTGAGCTTGAAGCTTTAGCCAATCCTTTGTCCTTAGCGTCTTGAAGGAGTTCCCACAACCTTTAGTCCATGCCACTCCATTGTTGAACTTATCTGAAATATACTAGATAAAAGTGTTAGTCCAACAAGAGATATGTTGACATTAATTACCAAAACCACCTGAGGAGCACTTGTGCTTTCAATCTCCCCCTTTTTGGTAATTGATGGCAACATACATCAAAGCTTTAGATAAAGATACAAAGAATAGCAAGTAAAGCTTTGGAAGGACATGTAACAAACAAAAGCTCCCCCTACATGTATGCAATCATGTGAGTATAAAATGTAGAAGCAAGTGAGAGCATAACCATGACAGAGTAGGCAATGTGTTACATGTATCTTGGCCATATGCATCAGAGCAAAAGATTATTAAGAGGAATACCTTCATGTTTATGAGTCCTTCTTGCAAACAGTTTGTACAAAAGCAAGAATTCTTCATACTCATGATTCTGATGCATATACTTACCTTGTGGTCTTGAGTTGACTTTGGATGAAATGAACCTGCACAAACAAGGTTAGATAACACAGATACATCCACTAGCCAGAGTAAACAAAAGAAAACCACAAGAGTACCAAGACTGGGATGACATGTAGGGAGTGAGTACAAAGTACCACATTGAATTAGTCATGTCCCCAAGAGTAAAGATATGCAATGAATTTGAATGATTTCTTTCCCTTAGGTGTCTTGCTCCCCCTGAATCTGACATGGGATATTGGGAGAAGATAGGGAACATAAAAAAATCAGAGCTGAAAGATATCAAATGAATAGAGCTTAGTGCAAGCAAGCACATATGGACATGTCTTCCCCCCAAAAAGACATGTGGTATCTCTCCTCTTAATCATCAAGCATCTGGGATCCTTGAGTATTCTCTCCCCCTGGAGATCTCTTTCTCCTCCTTAATACTTACTCCCTTGTAGGTGATAAGCTTTGATGTGATCTCTCTCTCCCCCCCTTTGACATCAATTTCCAAGAAGGCTCTTCTGGAATCTGTCGAAAAGGTTTGGTCCTTGAGATTCATCATAAAGCAATGGATAAAACTGTGATGCTTGTAGAGGATAAGATTCATCGAGTGGAGCTGGATCAGAAGAAATATGGAATAAGTGGCAAGCTGTTTTCCTGTTGCGCAATCGGTGGCACCGAGCGTCACGTTTCGGTGGTACCGAATGGATTCGGTTGATCCGAAAAGTTCAGTTTGGTGGAACCGAGTTTACTTCAGAGAAAATACTTGTCACCGCAGCTCACTAGTCAAATAAGATCTCACAAAGATTTGCAATGAATTAACTAAAATATTTGCAAGGAATTTGAATGCAGAAATATGCAGAACAACAATCAAAAAGAAAAAGAATGAAAGTTCTAGATGAAGTTTTTTTTTGAAATAGAGGGAAAATAAACATGCAAGGGACAAATGCAAAAACACAAAAAAGAACACAAGAGAACTTCATCTAGAATTGGGCGGTGACATAGTCACCTATGTTAGAGTATATTGACTTAAGAGTCAAGTGAGAGCACTTGATCATAGGTCATACTCATCGTTTAAGCTCAAAATGGGGTTACCATTTTTCGTTTAAGCAGCTTGATGTATTCTCATCTTGTTGAGTTGCTTTGACTCATGTCTTGGAGTAAAGCTTCTCTAAGATGGAATGACATACCTTGGGTGGTGGTGTGGATCTTGCTCATGTAGTTGAACTTGTGTGGATGCTCGAGGTTGATGTAGTTCATTAAGAGTTTGGAGCACCACTTGGAGTTTGGGTTCATCTACCTACATGGGTTAGTTCCTGCAAGGAAAAGCACTTATATATCCAAAAATGACAATCATGAAGCTCAACATAGAATTTGTCAAAGGATATGTTTGAGTGGTTTCGTGCTTCCTTGTCAACCACCATTGTATAGAGACTTGGTGATCTAGAGATTGCTCAAGATGTGAGAGAGTTGCAGTCTCATAGAAATAGATTCATCCAAGTACCTACATGGGTTAGATAACGTGCAAGGTGCAAATATATCCAAGACATAAGATAGTCATCATAAGATATATATCAAGGATTAGACATAAGCTCATGTCTTGCATGTATCCAATGGAGTTTCTACTCCAAGTTTGAAGCATCAATGATGGTCAATTCTCCTCTCAACCTGCAAAACACTTTCTCATCAAGCGGTTTAGTGAATATATCCGCTAATTGCTTATCGGTGCGAACATGCTTAAGATCAATGTCACCCTTTGCAACATGGTCTCGAATGAAATGATGACGAACTTCAATATGCTTAGTTCGAGAATGTTGCACAGGATTATGACCAATTTTGATAGCACTCTCATTGTCACAAAGCAATGGAACGTGTTTCACATAGACCCCATAATCTTTCAGAGTTTGGGTCATCCAAAGTAATTGAGCACAACATGAACCAGCAGCAATATATTCCGCTTCGACAGTGGATAAGGATACCGAGTTTGGTTCTTGGAGGACCAAGACACAAGAGATCTATCAAGAAATTGACATGTACCCGAAGTGGACTTTCTATCAACCTTGTCTCCGG
Organism: Aegilops umbellulata; assembly: GCA_032464435.1. Taxonomy (NCBI): domain Eukaryota; kingdom Viridiplantae; phylum Streptophyta; class Magnoliopsida; order Poales; family Poaceae; genus Aegilops; species Aegilops umbellulata. The sequence continues at coordinate 349,167,174 of CP136058.1, read as the reverse complement.
CATAATCCGAGTCGGAATACCCAACAAGATCGAAAGAGGACCTCTTAGGATACCAAATGCCAAAATTTGGTGTATGGATTAAGTATCTCACTATCCTTTTCACGGCCTTTAGATGACATTCTTTAGGAGCAGCTTGATATCATGCACACATGCACACACTTAGCATAATGTCAGGACGAGAGGCACATAGGTATAACAATGAACCAATCATAGAGCGATAAACCTTTTGATCAACCGGTTCACCATCTTTGGTCAAATCATTATGTCCACTAGTAGGCATGGGTGTAGACATACCTTTGCATTCTTGCATATTGAACTTCTTGAATAGGTCTTTGGTGTACTTCGTTTGAGAGATAAATGTGCCTTCCTTAGTTTGCTTGATTTGCAAACCAAGAAAGAACTTGAGTTCACTCATCATAGACATCTCAAACTTCTTTGACATAAGCTTTCCAAACTTTTCACTAAAGAGAGGGTTAGTAGAACCAAAAATGATATCATCAACATAAATTTGGCATACAAATAGTTCTCCATTAACTCTTTTAGTGAAGAGTGTAGAATCAATTTTTCCAATTTCAAAACCACTTGCAAGAAGAAACTTAGTCAAGCATTTATACCATGCTCTAGGAGCTTGTTTAAGACCGTAAAGTGCTTTGTGAAGTTTGTAAACATGATTAGGTTTCTTAGGATTGACAAAGCCGGGAGGTTGTTTGACATAAACTTCCTCCTCTATTTCACCATTTAGAAAAGCACTTTTAATGTCCATTTGGTACAAGGTGATATTGTGATGATTAGCAAAGGCAAGTAAGATGCGAATGGACTCGAGTCTAGCAACGGGAGCATATGTCTCACCATAGTCCATACCTTTGACTTGTGTGTATCCTTGGGCGACGAGACGTGCTTTGTTGCGAACCACTTGTCCATCTTCATCTTGCTTATTGTGAAACACCCATTTGGCACCGATGATATTGTGGTTGTTGTCGGGCTTCTCAACTAATGTCCAAACTTGGTTTCTCTCAAAGTTGTGTAGCTCTTCATGCATAGCATTTATCCAATCCGGATCCTCCAATGCTTCTTCGACCTTCATAGGTTCAATGCTAGATATGAATGAATAATTTTCATAAAAGTTAGCTAGACGAGTTTTTGAGCGAGTAATTCTCCCGGTTTGGATATCATTGTAGATTTGCTCGACGGGATGATCTTTGGCGATTCTTGCTCGAACTCGTGAAAGCTTTTGCTTAGGTCTTCGTTGAGCTTCTTCATCTTGTTCTTCTTCATTGTTGTCGTTCTCTTGTCGTGGTGGAGAAGGAGGTTGTTGATGTTCGTCTTGATGCATTTCCTCGTTTTCTTCATCTTGGTGTGTCCCACTTGTGGATGCTTCCGTGTTGATTCTTGGTTCACCTTGTCGTGAGGTAGAAGCTTCCACTTGGACGAACGAGGTACTATCCTTCACCTCCGTTGGACGAATTTTGCCAATCGACAAGTCTTGAATTGCTTCCGAAGGGTCTTTGTCTCCTACATCAATTGGCAGTTGCTCTACTTGCGAGCCATTAGATTCATCAAACTTCACATCTACCGTTTCTTCAACCATTCGGGTGAAATTGTTGTAGACACGGTAAGTGTGAGAGTTTGAGCCATAACCAAGTAGGAAACCTTCATGAGACTTAGGAGCAAACTTTGAACGACGATGCTTATCTAGAATGTAGCACTTTGAGCCAAATACTCGAAAGTATCCAACTTGGGGTTTGTTACCGGTGAGGAGCTCGTATGTCGTCTTGCCGAGTAGCTTGTGAAGATACAAGCGATTTGTTGCATGACAAGCCGTCTCAACCGCTTCTGCCTAGAAGTGCTTCGGCGTCTTGTACTCATCAAGCATCGTTCTCGCCATTTCGATGAGCGTCCGGTTCTTCCTCTCAACAACTCCATTTTGTTGAGGTGTGTACGTAGCCGAGAACTCATGTGAAATCCCTTCTTCGTCAAGAAAGGTATCCACATTTGCATTCTTGAACTCCGTTCCGTTGTCGCTCCGAACCTTCTTGATCTTCATGTCAAACTAATTTTGGGCCTTTGTAGCGAAGTTTTTGAAGATCTTTTGGACCTGTGATTTGTCATCAAGAAAGAACACCCACGTAAATCTTGAAAAATCATCAACTATGACTAGACCAAAAGAATTTCCACCGAGACTCTTGTAGGCGTTGGGACCAAAGAGATCCATATGAAGTAGCTCGAGTGGCCTCCTTGTGGTCATGATGTTCTTCACGGGATGCCTTCCTCCAACCTGTTTACCTGCTTGACAAGCACTGCAAAGTCTTTCCTTATCAAATATGACATCGTTAACTCCAAGGATATGATTTCCTTTAATAAGCTTGTCAAGGTTTCTCATGCCAACATGACCTAGTCGTCTATGGCACAACCAACCTTTTGAGGATTTAGCAATAAAGCAAGTTTTAGGTTGTGCCTTTTTAGAGAAATCGACAATATAAAGATCACCTCTACGTATACCGGTAAAGACCATTTTATGATTATCTCGACGAAACACTTGGCAATCTACCTCAGTAAATAGGACATTTAATCCAAAATCAGCAAGTCTAGATACTGAAAGTAAGTTGTAGCCAAGGGATTCAACAAGCATGACATTTTGAATGGAGCTATCGTGTGAGATGGCCACCTTACCAAGGCCAACCACCTTACCCTTTGAATTATCACCAAAGGTGACATACTTTCGAGGGCCGTCATTTTCAGCAAGCTCACGGAACATCTCTTCATCTCCGGTCATATGGTCGGTACATCCACTATCAAGAACCCATTCCTTTCCTCCTGACACATATCCTCTAAGATTTGCCATAAGACCAAAGTGTCTCATTGCATCATCAAGATCGAAGTCACTATCATCATTCTCATCGTAGTATCCATGTTCAACATGCTCTTGTGACTCATCATTTCCTAGAGAGAGTGATTCATTAGATAAATGATCATCAAAGTGGTCACTTTTATGAATTCTTATAGCTTCGGATATGATATTACTAATGATTCCAACATTTCCTTTAGCATGCATGAGATTAGTAAGCTCAAGTAGACAACCACCAAAACTAGGATTACTAGAATTCATTTTACTCATGGCAATAGATTTATGGAGAATTTCATCCAAGTTTTTCAAGGAATAATCGGGGAATTGTTCCTCAAGAAATTTCCATATAGTATAGGCGCATTTAAGAGTAGGTAAACTAGCAATCAAGTATTTGGGCAATCCTCTAATGATGAGCTCAACAGTTCTAAGATTGCGAATCATGTCAACATCTTCATCTAGAGTGGGATGCATAGGATCAACATGAGGAGCACAAGGACTAGCAATATACTTGTTTAAATGATATTGTGTGAAAATTACAAGCATCTCATTTTTCCATTCATGAAAATACTCTTCATCAAGAATAGGCACTCTATGTCTAAGACTCCCTAAAGTAGACACATCCATATTCCTCCAATGGTGATTAAACCAAGGCAATGGAGACCAAAGCTCTGATACCACTTGTAGGATCTAGAAGTGAGTGTGTCTAGAGGGGGGGTGATTAGACACTTAGTACTAAAGTTGCAGTTTTAAGCCTTTTTAGTTTGAGTGAAGTTTTAGGCACAATTTCAGCACATACAATACACATCAAGCAAGCATGCAAAGAGTATATAGGCAGCGGAAAGTAAAGCATGCAACTTGCAATAATGTAAAGGGGAAGGGTTTGGAGAATTCAAACGCAATTGGAGACACGGATGTTTTTCCCGTGGTTCGGATAGGTGGTGCTATCCTACATCCACGTTAGTGGGGACTTCAACCCACGACTGGTAACGGTTGCGCGAGTCCACGGAGGGCTCCACCCACGAAGGGTCCACGAAGAAGCAACCTTGTCTATCCCACCATGGCCATCGCCCACGAAGGACTTGCCTCACTAGCGGTAGATCTTCACGAAGTAGGCGATCTCCTTGCCCTTACAAACTCCTTGGTTCAACTCCACAATCTTGTCGGAGGCTCCCAAGTGACACCTAGCCAATCTAGGAGACACCACTCTCCAAGAAGTAACAAATGGTGTGTTGATGATGAACTCCTTGCTCTTGTGCTTCAAATGATAGTCTCCCCAACACTCAACTCTCTCTCACAGGATTTGGATTTGGTGGAAAGAAGATTTGAGTGGAAAGCAACTTGGGAAGGCTAGAGATCAAGATTCATATGGTAGGAATGGAATATCTTGGTCTCAACACATGAGTAGGTGGTTCTCTCTCAGAACATATGAGTTGCAGTGTAGATGTGTTCTGATGGCTCTCTCCACGAATGAAGAGGAGGTGGAGGGGTATATATAGCCTCCACACAAAATCCAACCGTTACACACAGTTTACCAATCTCGGTGGGACCGAATCAACAAACTCGGTCAGACCGAAAAGGTAAACCTAGTGACCGTTAGAGATTTTCGGTGGGACTGGCATGCATCTCGGTAGGACCGATGTGGTTAGGGTTTGGGCATAACGTAATCTCGGTGAGACCGATTACACAAACTCGGTGAGACCGATTTGGTAATAAGCTAACCAGAGAGTTGGTCAGGCAAACTCGGTGGGACCGATTTGCTCTTTTGGTGAGACCGAAAAGTTACAAAAGGGAAATAGAGAGTTTGCATTGCAATCTCGGTAGTACCAATTGCCTAAACTCGGTGAGACCGATTTTGACAATGGACATACACAGTGAGATTGCAATCCCATCTCGGTGAGACCGAGATGCCTATCGGTAGAACCGATTTGCTAGGGTTTTGGCAGTGGCTTATGACATATGAAACTCGGTGGCGCCGGATAGAAAGAATCGGTGTGACCGAATTTGGCTTAGGGCTTAGGTCATATGTGGAAGTGGGAAACTAGCTGAGGATTTTGGAGCATATCATGAAGCACATAAGGCAAAGAGCTCATTAAGCAACACCTCATCCCTCCTTGATAGTATTGGCTTTTCCTATGGACTCAATGTGATCTTGGATCACTAAAAGTGTAAAATGAAGAGTCTTGGCTTGAAGCTTTAGCCAATCCTTTGTCCTTAGCGTCTTGAAGGAGTTCCCACAACCTTTAGTCTATGCCACTCCATTGTTGAACTTATCTGAAATATACTAGATAAAAGTGTTAGTCCAACAAGAGATATGTTGACATTAATTACCAAAACCACCTGAGGAGCACTTGTGCTTTCAATCTCCCCCTTTTTGGTAATTGATGGCAACATACATCAAAGCTTTAGATAAAGATACAAAGAATAGCAAGTAAAGCTTTGGAAGGACATGTAACAAACAAAAGCTCCCCCTACATGTATGCAATCATGTGAGTATAAAATGTAGAAGCAAGTGAGAGCATAACCATGACAGAGTAGGCAATGTGTTACATGTATCTTGGCCATATGCATCAGAGCAAAAGATTATTAAGAGGAATACCTTCATGTTTATGAGTCCTTCTTGCAAACAGTTTGTACAAAAGCAAGAATTCTTCATACTCATGATTCTGATGCATATACTTACCTTGTGGTCTTGAGTTGACTTAGGATGAAATGAACCTGCACAAACAAGGTTAGATAACACAGATACATCCACTAGCCAGAGTAAACAAAAGAAAACCACAAGAGTACCAAGACTGGGATGACATGTAGGGAGTGAGTACAAAGTACCACATTGAATTAGTCATGTCCCCAAGAGTAAAGATATGCAATGAATTTGAATGATTTCTTTCCCTTAGGTGTCTTGCTCCCCTTGAATCTGACATGGGATATTGGGAGAAGATAGGGAACAGAAAAAAATCAGAGCTGAAAGATATCAAATGAATAGAGCTTAGTGCAAGCAAGCACATATGGACATGTCTTCCCCCCAAAAAGACATGTGGTATCTCTCCTCTTAATCATCAAGCATCTGGGATCCTTGAGTATTCTCTCCCCCTGGAGATCTCTTTCTCCTCCTTAATACTTACTCCCTTGTAGGTGATAAGCTTTGATGTGATCTCTCTCTCCCCCCCCCCCTTTGACATCAATTTCCAAGAAGGCTCTTCTGGAATCTGTCGAAAAGGTTTGGTCCTTGAGATTCATCATAAAGCAATGGATAAAACTGTGATGCTTGTAGAGGATAAGATTCATCGAGTGGAGCTGGATCAGAAGAAATATGGAATAAGTGGCAAGCTGTTTTCCTGTTGCGCAATCGGTGGCACCGAGCGTCACGTTTCGGTGGTACCGAATGGATTCGGTTGATCCGAAAAGTTCAGTTCGGTGGAACCGAGTTTACTTCAGAGAAAATACTTGTCACCGCAGCTCACTAGTCAAATAAGATCTCACAAAGATTTGCAATGAATTAACTAAAATATTTGCAAGGAATTTGAATGCAGAAATATGCAGAACAACAATCAAAAAGAAAAAGAATGAAAGTTCTAGATGAAGTTTTTTTTGAAATAGAGGGAAAATAAACATGCAAGGGACAAATGCAAAAACACAGAAAAGAACACAAGAGAACTTCATCTAGAATTGGGCGGTGACATAGTCACCTATGTTAGAGTATATTGACTTAAGAGTCAAGTGAGAGCACTTGATCATAGGTCATACTCATCGTTTAAGCTCAAAATGGGGTTACCATTTTTCGTTTAAGCAGCTTGATGTATTCTCATCTTGTCGAGTTGCTTTGACTCATGTCTTGGAGTAAAGCTTCTCTAAGATGGAATGACATACCTTGGGTGGTGGTGTGGATCTTGCTCATGTAGTTGAACTTGTGTGGATGCTCGAGGTTGATGTAGTTCATTAAGAGTTTGGAGCACCACTTGGAGTTTGAGTTCATCTACCTACATGGGTTAGTTCCTGCAAGGAAAATCACTTATATATCCAAAAATGACAATCATGAAGCTCAACATAGAATTTGTCAAAGGATATGTTTGAGTGGTTTCGTGCTTCCTTGTCAACCACCATTGTATAGAGACTTGGTGATCTAGAGATTGCTCAAGATGTGAGAGAGTTGCAGTCTCATAGAAATAGATTCATCCAAGTACCTACATGGGTTAGATAACGTGCAAGGTGCAAATATATCCAAGACATAAGATAGTCATCATAAGATATATATCAAGGATTAGACATAAGCTCATGTCTTGCATGTATCCAATGGAGTTTCTACTCCAAGTTTGAAGCATCAATGATGGTCAATTCTCCTCTCAACCTGCAAAACACTTTCTCATCAAGCGGTTTAGTGAATATATCCGCTAATTGCTTATCGGTGCGAACATGCTTAAGATCAATGTCACCCTTTGCAACATGGTCTCGAATGAAATGATGACGAACTTCAATATGCTTAGTTCGAGAATGTTGCACAGGATTATGACCAATTTTGATAGCACTCTCATTGTCACAAAGCAATGGAACGTGTTTCACATAGACCCCATAATCTTTCAGAGTTTGGGTCATCCAAAGTAATTGAGCACAACATGAACCAGCAGCAATATATTCCGCTTCGACAGTGGATAAGGATACCGAGTTTTGTTTCTTGGAGGACCAAGACACAAGAGATCTACCAAGAAATTGACATGTACCCGAAGTGGACTTTCTATCAACCTTGTCTCCGGCATAATCCGAGTCGGAATACCCAACAAGATCGAAAGAGGACCACTTAGGATACCAAATGCCAAAATTTGGTGTATGGATTAAGTATCTCACTATCCTTTTCACGGCCTTTAGATGACATTCTTTAGGAGCAGCTTGATATCGTGCACACATGCACACACTTAGCATAATGTCAGGACGAGAGGCACATAGGTATAACAATGAACCAATCATAGAGCGATAAACCTTTTGATCAACCGGTTCACCATCTTTGGTCAAATCATTATGTCCACTAGTAGGCATGGGTGTAGACATACCTTTGCATTCTTGCATATTGAACTTCTTGAATAGGTCTTTGGTGTACTTCGTTTGAGAGATAAATGTGCCTTCCTTAGTTTGCTTGATTTGCAAACCAAGAAAGAACTTGAGTTCACTCATCATAGACATCTCAAACTTCTTTGACATAAGCTTTCCAAACTTTTCACTAAAGAGAGGGTTAGTAGAACCAAAAATGATATCATCAACATAAATTTGGCATGCAAATAGTTCTCCATTAACTCGGGACCGTCTCCGGCAGCAGCGGCAAGCAGGAGCTGGCGCGAGGAGGAAGGCGACAGAGGGGGTTGCGGTGGTGGTCCGCGCAGGTGAGGCCAGGTAAGTCTCTCTCTCTCTTTTATTTCCTGTTTTCTATTTCTTTTATTCTGTTTTGAATTAGTAAAAATACTAATCCATTTTGTAAAATCCTGAAAATAATGGTGGGCAGTGTTTGGATTATTTCCATCAAGTCAAAACTAGTTTCAAAATTATTAGACCATTTAAAAATATTTATAGGATTTAAATGCTCCAATTCAAATACAATATGAGTTAATTCAAAGATCCAGAATGTCCTGGAAATATATTCATCATTTTTTGGCAGAGGTTTTCACCTTTATCAGAAATCATGAACATTTTCAAAGGGCATTTTGGGTTCTTTGAAAAAGATTTTGGATTGAACCTAGTTGAGTTCCATTTGGTGCTAGGGTTTGAACATCCCCATTTCAAGTTTAACTGAAATTTAAACATGATGCAAACACCCTAATGCATGCATTGACTAGGGTTGTGACAAGTTCCCTCACGAATGTTGCTACTGCTGCCTCCCCGTGGCATCCTATTATGATTTTTTTCCAAGACAACGCAACCGAGATGAGAAACATTGAAAATAAATTGGGGGAAAAGCCAGCAACAAAAGCCAGAGAAAAACCGAAATAACGAAGAAAACACGGCGGATAAAATAGAGTTCCAACATAATTATACATAGACTCATACATGAAAGATAACCAACATGTCAGGTTCAACTACTCTCCTACAGGCAATGAAACATCATGACTCGTACGACTACATCCGTACACCATCCTGACGACTGGGAATACTCAGGGGCACTACTGCTCTGCTGGTGCTGTGGTGTCCTCTCCTGAAGTGGACTCGGATCCTGAACTGACGAGGTTAACGGAAACCTCTGGGTTAAAGGTAACACGACGGCGTTGCCTCGAGGGCTCTCCCTCAGGGGCAGGGGTAGGGTGAAGCATCGGGGCTACAAGAGTAGTGAGAAGTGAAACCCACTCAGCTGGAGCACTGAGAGGATTTACGGTCGAGGCGCTCAAGCTACTCGGAGGAGTAACCGGCGAAATAGGGGAACTAGAACTGACTGGAATATAAGGAGTAAATCCCAGAGAGGGTGGAGTAGTGGCACATCTAGTAGAGACTAAAGCAGCGGCTAAAGCAGTACGGGCACGAGTCAGCTCTCGAGCCAGCTCGTGGATCATAAGATAGCTAGCGGTGACATAACGAGCAAGGTGGCTAGCGACACTATCAGACTCCGGAACAATGATAGGGAAACGGACACGGCCATTGTCGTGGAGAGAAGGATAGTAATAGAAACCTGGGTGGTTCTGCAACCGGACCTCGTTGTCATGAAGCTCGACAAGGACCTCGAATGCAGCAAAATGGACAGCCTGGGAAGCGGTAGAAGCATAACCACTCCGAGAAGTACGAGTGTAAGTGCTGGAATTGGAACTGGTGCGCAGAGTAGCCACTGCGTGATACTCATACACTGAGTCACCTAGACGCTCCCGGTACACATGATAGACTGGATCGTCTCCGAGGGGATACAACCGACACCACACGTTGGGAAGTAGGTGCGGTGACGTGTACGGCATCAACTGCAACTGGCACGGATACAACACCGGAGCCATCTATGCTCACAACCATTAGTAGGTTAGCATAAAAATAAAACAAGTGCATGCAATGCAACAACCAGCTACAAATGCTACCGGCACTCAACTTAGACTCGTATCTAACGTCCAGTTAACACGTCATAGTCTAGCGTGGCCTACAGTTAGCGTGGCTCTGATACCAAGCGTTGTGGCACCCCGGCTCAGAGCGACCGGTTTACCATGCATTGCCAGCCCAGAGACCATGTCTTCTGGCAACACACACCATCTTGGTACAGAAAACAACTGCTTTATTGATGCTAGCGGATCATAGTTTATCTTACAACAGGTGTCGAGGCCAATCGGCACACACAGTGCGGCTGAACAATATGTACATTATTTAGTGAACATAAAAGGGGTCTCGATCATAACAACTACGCGGTAGCGGAACAACGTCGTAGCGGAAACTCCATAGCACAGGGACACCGATGTGGACACAATCTAGACTCTAGCAGCACTCCTTTCCAATGATACTTTCCTGAAATCTGGCATGACACGCCAGGTTAGTATATGGAATGTACTTGCAAGCTCACAACAGGCATAATCATAATGACAAACACTATCATGATAATTACCAATTAATAATGCAATAATATTTCAACATGCTATGATCATGCTCTTGTGATAAAAGTCCCTCGGGACTGGCTTACCAACCGTGATCGTTCTTGGATCACAAACGTACCACAATCATGGTCTTGACTAGGGGTATCTCGTGATCCTTACAGCGATCACAGCCACGACCAATTCTTGGTCTCGAACATCTCGATGGCCTTCCAACCATCATCACAGAGAAAAGTTCATAATTTAGTGTGTAAAATTTATTAAACGTTGACCCATGGTGTGACCTACTACGAGCGTGTCCGTGACCGTGGACTCGGCTATCGATAGATTATTACACTCTGCAGAGGTAGCACACTGTACCCACACCATGGAACCCATGGCCTCGCACTCCCATTCGGGTAGACCAACGGCATTCCGACGAAACCCCTCCATTGCCATGACACTCTCCCGGCCATTCCGACTCAATCCCCACCGGGCTAGTCCTGGGTGGCCCCGTGTCTACCAAAGACACAACGACCATCGTCATGGCCAAAACGATCCCACAAGGGGACCCGGTACCATAATCTCATCAACGGGTACACAAGGTTATGTCTGCTTACCGGGCCAGGGTAAGCATGCCCATAACCTTCCCTAGTTGGAGGCACCGACCAGAGGCATGACAACGGACCGAATCAAGGCCTTCCCATGTCTCTGATCTCCTTAACCAACATGCCAGGTTCAACTACTCTCATACAGGCAACGAAACATCATGACTCGTACGACTACATCCGTACACCATCCTGACGACTGTGAATACTCACGGGCACTACTGCTCTGCTGGTGCTGCGGTGTCCTCTCCTGAGGCGGACTCGGATCCTGAACTGACGAGGTTAACGGAAACCTCCGGGTTAAAGGTAACACGACGGCGCTGCCTCAAGGGCTCTCCCTTAGGGGTAGGGGTAGGGTGAAGCATCGGGGCTACAGGAGTAGTGAGAAGTGAAACCCACTCAGTAGGAGCACTGAGAGGATTTACGGTCGAGGCGCCCGAGCTACTCGGAGGAGTAACCGGCGAAATAGGGGAACTAGAACTGACTGGAATATAAGGAGTAAATCCCAGAGAGGATGGAGTAGTGGCACATCTAGTAGAGACTAAAGCAGCGGCTAAAGCAGTACGGGCACGAGTCAGCTCTCGAGCCAGCTCGTGGATCATAAGATAGCTAGCGGTGACATAACGAGCAAGGTGGCTAGCGACACTATAGACTCCGGATCAATGATAGGGAAACGGGCATGACCATTGTTGTGCTGAGAAGGATGGTAATAGAAACCTGGGTGGTTCTGCATCCGGACCTCGTTGTAACGAAGCTCGACAAGGACCTCGAATGTAGCAAACTTGACAGCCTGGGAAGCAGTAGAATTGTAACCACTCCGAGAAGTACGAGTGTAAGTGCTAGAATCGGAACTGGTGCACAGAGTAACCACTGCGTGATACTCATACACTGAGTTAGCTAGACTCTCCTGGTACACAGGATAGACTGGATTGTCTTCGAGGGGATACAACTAATGCCACACGTCGCGAAGGAGGTGCGGTGACATATACGGCATCAGCTGCAACTCGCACGGATACGACACCGGAGCCATCTACACTCACAACCATTAGTAGGTTAGCATAAAAATAAAACAAGTGCATGCATTGCAACAACCAGCTACAAATGCTACCGACACTCAACTTAGACTCATATCTAACGTCCAGTTAACACGTCGTAGTCTAGCATGGCCTACTGTCAGCGCGGCTCTGATACCAAGCGTTGTGGCACCCCGACTCAGAGTGAACGGTTTACCATGCATTGCCAGCCCAGAGACCATGTCTTCTGGCAGCACACAACATCTTGGTACAGAAAACAACCGCTTTATTGATGCTAGCGGATCATATTTTATCTTACAACAGGTGTCGAGGCCAAGCGGCACACACGGTGCGGCTGAACAATATATACATTATTTAGTGAACATAAAAGGGGCCTCGATCATAACAACTATGCGGCAGTGGAACAACGTCGTAGCGGAAACTCCATAGCATAGGGACACCGATGTGGACATGATCTGGACTTGAGCAGCACTCCTTTCCAACGATACTTTCCTGAAATCTGGCATGACACGCCAGGTCAGTACATGGAATGTACTTGCAAGGTCACAATAGGCATAATCATAATGATAAACAATATCATGATAATTAACCAATTAATAATGCAATAATATTTCAACATGCTGTGATCATGCTCTTGTGGTAAAAGTCCCTCGGGACTGGCTTACCAACCGTGATCGTTCTTGGATCACAAACGTACCACCATCGTGGTCTTGACTAGGGGTATCTCGTGATCCTTACGGCGATCACAGCCACGACCAATAGTTGGTCTCGAACATCTCGATGGCCTTCCAACCATCATCACAGTGCAAAGTTCATAACATAGTGTGCAAAATTTATTAAACGTTGACCCATGGTGTGACCTACTACGAGCGTGTCCGTGACCGTGGACTCGGCTACCGATAGATTATTACACTCCGCAGAGCTAGCACACTGTACCCACACCATGGAACCCATGGCCTTGCACTCCCATTCGGGTGGACCAACGACATTCTGACGAAACCCCTCCATTGCCATGACACTCTCCCGGCCATTCCGACTTAATCCCCACCGGGCTAGTCCTGGGTGGCCCCGTGTCTACCAAAGACACAACGACCACCATCGTGGCCAAAACGATCCCACAAGGGGACCCGATACCATAATATCATCAACGGCCACACAAGGTTATGTCTGCTTACCAGGCCAGGGTAAGCATGCCCATAACCTTCCCTAGTTGGAGCCACCGACCAGAGGAAAGACAACGGACTGAATCAAGGCCTTCCCATAAAGGCAAATGTGGTTGCACTGGGAAAAACTCGATTCAGTGGCACCATGACCCGGCCAACGATATATTCAAGTTGAGTTATATCTAGGTTCAATTTAAAGTAAAAATGACCGGTGTCATCGCATGCCATGAAAATGCAACACTACATATGCATCACATATTAACGGAAATGACTGAGTCAACTATATTCACACTAAGCATAAACATCAATAACTGATGCCACTTTTCTGGTTAGGATAAACCTCACTTTAAACAGAATATTTTCTAGCAACTTTTATTATATTACTCATGCAAGAAAATAACTTCAAGTAAATACTCATATGCATAACAATATTATTCTTTCATCACCACAAATGAATCCTAGTTTTTTTACCAACTAAGTTAGTTTCAAACATTTCTGTAAATCATGCATATTAACTAAAACAAGCACTTAACAAAATATAAATAACATAATAGTTATTTAAATGCATGGATTAAATCTTTCATTCAAGTAAGAAAATCATAAATATTGACATGGCACCATGAAAATGTTGTTGTGGCTTGCTTTAGTGCAGATGAGGTAGTTCACAAGCCTTCTGGTGATCCTCAAGACAAGCCTCATCCTCTGAAAATAATTTTAAACACAAGAATAAAATATAAAGAACCCTTCTGAAAATTACCAGAAAACTAGACAGTACAGAAAAATCTCATTTTGGTGGGCTGCTAGATTTCTTTGCAAAGAACACAATGCAAAAAGAATCAATTCATTTGGACATATGGTTGAAGACATATAGTTGTTTGAAGCTCTCTGGAAAATATATAAATTTGAATTTAAATAAAATAAACTAGGGGGGTGACATCGAAGGCGTAAAGCCTCGGGGCGCCACCACTCGTACCTCTTTATGCGCGTACTGAGTGACTGACTAGCGGGCCCCGCTAGTCAGGTGAGGTGGAGGGGGAGAGGGGAACAGAGAGTGGCACGCCTTCGCCGGAGCTCATTGAGCTAGCTAGGGTTTTAGAGAGGAAAATGAATATTTTTCATTAAATAAAAATATTTGAAATATTATTTTGAGGTGACCCAGAGAGGGAATGATGATTAGAGAGGGAAATGAGGCATTTGGGTGAAAGCCAAGGGTACCCAAGTGTTTAAGTCCATATGAAAAGATTCAAAAACTCCAAATTTCAAAATAAATCCAAATGAAAATGAGGCAAATGGAAGAGGGCAAAAACCAGGCTGTCACACCAGCGGTGGGTGATACATGAAGTGGCTCGCTAGTTGATCACCCCTCAAGTCGCGACAATCGAGCCCGACGAATCTCTCTATGGATCGTTCGATCTGCCTACCCGTCACTCGGACACTCTTTCCGAGTGTAAGAGCAACAACCCTGCGGCAGAAGTCCTCATGGTCGACTCCCCGTGCAGTCCGCATGGATTTCGCCGCGGCGGCGGCGGCGACCCAACGCGTGTTCATGACGAATACTATCCCCAAGCTCTCACTTTGGAGTAGAGGGAAGAGCCACATCGCTGCAATGTCGAGGCACTCCAGACCCCCATCATTGGGGAGACCTCCGAGGCTCGGGCCTTGGAGGCTGCACGCTTGGCCACCTTGGCTGAGCGTACGCGTCTGGAGAACCTCCAGCGGTAATTCGACGAACGCGCCCGTCAGCAGATACCTGGATCCAGTCAATGGCAATGACAATTGTCTCCGCCTGAACCTCAGGTATATCGTACTTCGATCCAAAATCTCACAGCAGCAACACGTATAGCAGAGTCAATTCAACCGTCTTGTTCAAAAGCCGGTAGATGGTTGCTGCAGATCCGAGCACTGCTCCGAGCAGCAGGTGAACAGAACTCGGCTGTTTCTCAGTCACGCAACAGAATCCATAACAGATCTGTGGTTGCAGACATAGTTCAGTCGGCCCATAGCCCGAGATCGCCCCTGCGGCGTGAAGATCATGGTTACTGACAAGATCAATACCTAGCTTGGTCGGGGCCACGGGCAGTTTGATCCTCGTGATGACCGCCGTCGGGTGCCCACGCCTCCTCCGAGGGGCGGGTCATACGCGCCCCAGCGGTATGACGACAGGCGCCCGTATGGCGACGAGCGGAGAGCCCCAATTAACCCCAGAGAACCTGGATTTGATGCAAGATCAGTTCTGGTACAAGGTTTGGTTGATAGAGGCACAACACACAGGGAAGGGCGGGACAAAGATCGTCCGATTGGTAATAGGGCATTTGTTTCGGGGCCTGAGTGTTTCACTAGAGCCATCCGAGCTGCTGAGATCCCCCCCAATTTCAGATTGGCTGCCGGTGTGAGCAAGTTCACCGGTGAGTCGAAGCCAGATGCTTGGTTAGAAGATTACTGTCAGGACCCCGATCCTAAGCCACGTCGATCTAGCATGTAACAGATCATATCACTTTGCGGCCTCACGCACGGTATTCCCACGGGTGCCACCTTACCTGGCCCGGGACCGTTTGCGCCTTTTGGCTCACGTATATGATAGTGTCGCTAGCATCCATATGACAGAGAACCCGGGCCGACATGGCTAGTCGTGAACCCAAAGCGACGCTAACCTATGAGGACAGGCATACATGAATCACATCGAGCATGTCGGTCATCAACGTGTGAATCCGGGCTGTAGCACAGGGCTAACAGGACTCCGGTAACCCGGGTTGTAGCAGGCTAGGCAGGACTCCGGAAGTCACCGCGTGACATTTCCCCGAAGGGACAGACACAGGAACGAAGTGAAGCACATGCCGGCCAGTCAAGTGTCCTGAGCAGTAGTGCTGGGCTAGCAGGACTCCGGTGAACCGGGCTGTAGCGGACTACTGTCGCTCAGAAGCACTAGACTACATTTCCCCATATGATAGGCTGCCAAGGATAAACAACTAGATAGTCGGATCCCACTCATACCAAGCATTTCAATCATACACACAATATGCCCGGTATGAGTAAATACAACATGGCATCACAACATAACTCTACGACTCAAAGTATGTATTCATTAGGCTCCGAGGAGCGAGATATTACAAACATGGGTCTCATGACCCAACATTCAGAGCATACAAGTCAAACACATGCGGAAGCTTAACATGTCTGAGTACAGACATCTACAAATGAAAAAGGCTGAGAAGCCTGACTATCTACCAGATCCTGCCAAGGGCACAAAATCGTAGCTGAGGTATCAAGCTAAACGTCGAAGTCCAAGCGGTACTACTAGCAAGACTGACGTCTCTCTGCAAAAACATAAAATAGGCAAACGTGAGTACAAACGTACTCAGCAAGACTTACATCAGAACTAACTACATATGCATCAGTTTCAATAAAGGGGGTGGTGGAGTTTGACTGCAGCAAGCCAGCTTTGACTCGGTGGCTATCCTGAACTACGACTGCAAGTAACTCTTTTGAGGTGGCGCACACGAGTCCACATATTCACCATATCAATACACCACTATGGATCCGCTCCCGTCTCCCTACGAGAAGGCCATCCATAGCACTCACGCTTATCTTGCGTATTTTAGAGTATCCACTTTCACTTGTCTATGAACTGTTATAGGCAACCCAGAAGTCCATTACCGCGGACACGGCTATTCGAATAGATGATGTTAACCCTGCAGGGGTGTACTTCTTCATACATGTTTCCACCACTTAGCGTCTGCACACGACAAGTGCTCGGCAGACTTCAAGCGAAAGCCGACGTGGGTGTAGACCACGACCTAACCAACCACACAAGTCTCTAGTCCAGGTTTATCGCCTATTCGGGTTCCATCCATGAGGAGATCCGGCCGGAGTTTCGCTCACAGCCCCAAACGATGTGTGCAGGGTTCCCGGGACACCAAACGGGCGCCCGGTACACCGTGCCACGTGCCTACCGCAACACAGCCCACCCCTACGGTCAGCGCTGCGTGCGGCCCCCAGCATACTACAAACACCAGAAACTACTTGCAACTCCTGGACAGAGAACGAGAGGGGTCGGTAAGTCGAGCGGGGTCATATTTCAGGGCCCAATGTATGGTAGTAGCTGTTTCATGGATCACAAACACAGAACTCAGTTCCTGAGGACGGCTTCAATGAGACAACCCACCATGTACTCCTACATGGCCTCTCACCAATACCTTTACCAAATCGTATTCACACACCTAGTTCACACACAGTAGGACATGTTCATCACCATTCCAATTCATTCCCGATGAATCAGACCCGACTCAACTCTAAGCAGTAGCAGGCATGACAAACGAACATGTATGAGTAGGCACATCAGGGCTCAAACAACTCCTACTCATGCTAGTGGGTTTCATCTAATTACTGTGGCAATGACAGGTCATGCAAAGGATAAAGGGGTTCAACTACCGCAGCAAGTAACAGTTGAATCGTTGTTGTCTTAATGCAGTAAAAGAGAGCAGGAGCGAGAGAGTGGGATTGTATCGGGATGAACAAGGGGGTTTTGCTTGCCTGGCACTTTTGAAGATAACATTGAGTCTTCATCAGTGTCAACGATCACATCGTCGAAACGCGTCTATCGAAAGGGGACGATTACCGGCAACACAGAAGAGCACAATTAACACATGGCGATATGCAGCAATATGATGCATGCTATGACATGGCAATATGCTATGTGTTTTAAGCTAATGCAACTAGCAACAAAGTTAAATGAAGTTGGTTTGAACCCTAAGTTCAAATTCAAACTTCATATGTGAAATTCAAATGCCAT
The DNA here is from genome assembly GCA_032464435.1 of Aegilops umbellulata. Taxonomy (NCBI): domain Eukaryota; kingdom Viridiplantae; phylum Streptophyta; class Magnoliopsida; order Poales; family Poaceae; genus Aegilops; species Aegilops umbellulata. The sequence continues at coordinate 349,149,221 of CP136058.1, read as the reverse complement.
TTATGCAATTTGCCCTGTACAGCAACCCTAGGTTGTTCAAAAATGCATGCGAATGCCATAAACAGATTCCTTGCATTTTTCTGATAATTTTTCATATATAAATTATTTCAATCTGAGCTACGGTTGAATTGATATGATTTTTACAAGTTTGGGGAATTTTCTGGATTTTCCTGAATATCAATAAATCCAGAAAAAGAATAACTGCGTCAGCCTGACCTATGTGTGACGTCAGCAGGTCAACTGGGTCGGCCAGGTCAAACCTGACCTGGGGGACCCACTGGTCAGTGACTCAGTTAGTTAACTGAGTTAATTAGTGCTAAGTCAAATGCTAACCTAAGTTAATTAGGGCGTGGACCCACATGTCAGTGACTTATCTGGTTAATTAAAGGTTAGCTAGTACTAAACCAAATTAATAGGGCCTCAGGCCCACTGTTAATGACCCAGGGGGTCAAACCCTGGTCAACTTGGTCCAACCCGCCGGCGACTCGTCGCCGGCGACGACAGAGACGGCGGGGCAGCTCGGAAATGCTCCCCCGATGACCAAATCGGCGGCGGAGAGCACCTACGTGCTGCGGGCGCTCCCCCGCATCGAGTGGCGGTGGTGGTTGGACCGCGGGTGGCCGGAAACGGCACCGGCGTCGACCTTGGCGGCGGCCGGAGTTTGGGCGAACTGGGTTTCGGGGTTAGGAAGCACAGCAGGAGGCAAAGAGAGGTGCTACGACCTCCTGGGAGCGCACTGAGCACGGCTGTGTGCTCGGTTGTGAGCGTGCATGGCTATGGCCACGGCTACGCCATGGCCGGCGGCGAGAGGCTTCGGTCATGGTTGGGAATCGGGCCTAGAGGACGGGAACGGAGAGGGCGAGCACGGGGAAAGAACCAGGAGCTCACAGGGAGTCGGCGCAGTAGGTCAGTGGGCTCGGGGACGTCCTTGACGGCGCGAATCGACGGTGAAGATCCTCGGCGGCCGGTGGTGGAGAAAGCGACGGTGAGACGATGGAGGCCGTCCGGGCCCGCTTCCTTCGGTGGGGAGGTTCAGCGCAAGGAGGCGGAGCTCGGGCACTAACTGGCTGGGCGTGGGGATGCTGGTGGCCGCGGTGGCGACGAGCGGCGTCGACGGCGGCACTCTGGTCGCTCGGGGAAGAGAGGGAGAGGGAGCCAGAGGAAGGGAGAGGCACGGGAGAGAGAGAAGAGCGTCGAGGGGGGCGCGTGGCGTCTCCAGGGGGTCGGCGAAGCGAGCAGGGAGGCAGGATGGAGGTGGAAGCAGGAGGTGGCCTCAGGTGCGCGCGCAGGCGACACGCCGGCGTCCTTCTGGCGTAAGGAGGAGGGTGACTGGCAAGTCGCCAGGTGGGCTGGGCCGGCTATAGTGCAGGTAATCTGGGCCAGGTAAGTCCCTTTCTTTTTATTTCTGTTTTCTATTTATTCTGTAACTTGAGGCTTTATTAAAAATACCAAAACAATCTCAAAATTCATGAAACTACTCAGGGCTACTGTTTGGAATATTTCCAACAGTAAACATTTTAGTTCATGAATATTTGGACATTTAAAGTGTTATATAGCAATTAAATGCCCAAATGCAAATATCATATGATTTAATTCAGTGACCCAATGTTGTCCTAGAAAAATGTGAACCATTTTTGTCAGAGGTTCTAGACCAAGGCAAAGATGATGAACATTTTTGAAGGGCATTTCAGGTTCATTGAAAAAGTATTTTAATAACCCTAGTTGGATTCAGTGGTGCTGGGTGTTTCTGTCATCCCCATTTCAACTTTAATTGGAATTTAACATGATGCATGGATGCTCACAGATGCAACTAACCACTAGCAATTCTAGGGCTGTGACAACTCACCCCCACTAAACAAGAATCTCGGCCCGAGATTCAAGACTTGAGGCAAGAAGACAGAGGGGTCACAAAACTAATACAATCTTCTTGATCCAATTGCCCTTCTCGAAGAAGTAGCTTCATTGCATCATATTGATCTTGACGTCTTTGCTTTCGAAATCTTCATCCACGCGATGACGACGGAAAGAAACTCTACTAGGATTGATCTTCTCGAAGACCGAGCTATACAAGATAACTCGCGGAATGGGATGTCGACACATCTCGAGTTGAGACACAAAACACATCGAGAGGGATGGAAGGACAAACGACAGGATTTGATTTGGTGGGCAACAATCCCACACTTAGAAAGATGGTGGATGGTGTCAAGGTGGCGAGGAAAAAGTTGTTGTGATCCCGTAACGGGGTACCTTGGAAAGGTGACTCATTGGGCTGTTCCCTTAAGTGGCAAAAAGAATTACTTTTGATCAATAGATCATTGAAACTCTTTATACCAGCCTAAGGCAACCCACAACAATCGATAGTTTGGCGGAGTTCGAATGGATGAGGTGGACTACTTTGTTGAAGACAACGCAATGGATGATTTTGCTTATCATCGGAAATGGATGGGACCATGACAAGTCCACTCTTGAATATGATCCTGGACAACAACTATTGAGGTGCAAGCTGGGAACAAAATGCAAATGCTGGGAATGATTCTGGTAACTGGGAGATAACTCAACAGTCGAGAGCAATTCCATTGTTGGAATGGTTATAGCATAATCGAGGAATATTAATAGCACAAGGATCACTAAGGAACAACTTCTAAAATAAGTCGCACAAGATCCTCACGGAGAAGATGGTGAAATTGACCAGTCAAGATGCTACAATGATAGATCTTCCGACTAGGTGTGTCGGTCAGACCATCAACCTTGTCGGGACCTACATAGTAGATCTTGGAAAAGTTCCAACCATCACATCTGCCTGAGATCCAGATCTGGTTGGTAACAGGATATTTCAGACAGCATGTCCGGAAAAAGAAATTTGCAACACAAACCGACGAGATGACGTTGCGAGATTCTCAGGAAATGAACTACGATAGCAAGCTCCAAAACATGAGCTGGTTCTGCTAAACACATGTGAACACGCTGTCCCAGACAAGCATGACCACATGGTAGTCTTATAATAAAACACTAACGAGTTCTGGTTGGGAACCATCATTGAGGATAACAAAGTCTTTACGCAAGTCCATGGATTAGATCCCAAGCATAGACTTCTTTTCCTTGAACAAATCAATCGGTGGCTTGGTGTGCTAGGGATTACACATGGAGTGGAGGTAATTAATCTACCAAACCATAGAATACTTCGCACGAATGCATGACTGACTTAGGATGATTCCAAAGGAAGCAAAACAAACCTTTCTCAAATTCATGGCGGCAACTTCCACCTGATGCACGTGAATTCGAGGAAGTCACTTCTTCCATCCAAACATATGCTTCATGAACGGAACATGAAGGCATGGTTTACAAAATTTCCAATACTAGTGTAATGTTCAACATGAATCATGGGGGAGACAAAATGCTGCTGATGGGCTCAACAACAACTCATCGGAATTACCATATCACTGGACTTCCACCATCATGTGAACACGGTGATAGCATTGGTCAGAACAAAAGATGTAATGGTGTATGCTCGAGGGATCATCCACGAGTAAGACAACATTACGAACATCGTTGGTTCTGATTTGACTTGACGATAGCCCATACTCAAGTCAAAGTTTTGACAGGACAATAGATCCAACAACTGATCACAAGGACCAATTGATGAAGATATTATCTTCCTTCAACACACACACACAAGGATATCCATTAGAGAGGAACTAGGTGGATTAAGCTTTTATCTTCCAACTCTCCAAGTTGTTGTTTAACTCAACCAACTAGCTCAAAGATATCCAACACAGATCCTTGGAGAAAGGGTGGTTTGCAAGAAACCAACTTGATCACAAACCCAACATAACAGTCTGGGGACAACCTGGTAATACTTCCGAGAAGATATTCGGAAAATCACGAACCACCGATATGTCTCTAGGCTTGAGATCAATCTTGCTTTTCAGGGCAAGACGATATAATCAAATAAACAAGGGATTGAACAATCCTTACTCATTGATCGAAGAGTGCACCGGTGATAAGGACTAGGTAGCACGATCAATCTTAGGATGATGATTTGATAACCAACACGCTAAGAATGAGAATAGTGTCCATTAACTACCAAGCAACACAGTTGCTAGGAGTATAGATTTCACACATCACAATTCACTTGTCGGCATTCCGGTTACAACAACACGAGGGCCGAGTAATGAATGACGATGGTGAGAGTATCACTGCGTCAAAAATTCATGAGAGATGGTGCAATTCTCATGACTCTCTTGACATAAAGATGGTAACACTCCAAGGTAGAGCAGAGCAGAAGCTGGATTAGCATTTCGATCTGCGGGATACAATTACTTTGACCCAATCCTAGAAATGGATGCGGTACTGGAGCTTGTTTCTCCTAGTCATTCTGGACTAGAATGGCTTAACGGACCACAAGAATAATAGGCATCGATGAACACGAATGCACAACTATTCCTGACTATCAATTGATAGACTAGGGTCGGAATACAACTGAGGAGGGTCAACTCAAGGAACATATAACTTTCTGAGTTGTGGATTCATGGGTTAGTATGTCAAACGAGTTCAACAAATTTCTTCCGGATAACCCATGCAAAATGTTAGAACTGGCAGAGTCACAATATGAATGGAGTACTCCTCAAGAGCACTCTGATTGTGAGCTTTTGGTTCAAAAGAACTCCTGTCAAGGATGGTTCATGGTATTTGGAAGAAGGAATTACCACGGACCTCGATGACTATCGCAAAGGTTACTAATGTCCTAAGGAACTAGCAAGCACTATCAACATGAAGTAAGTAGGGTGAATCTCGGGTTCGGAAACCCAGGAGTAGAATACCTACTACTAAACGGCATCACGGGATGCTTTCGAGAATGGCGGCCAGATTCATCACACTGGGAGCACAAAACATGGACAGATTACAAGATGGTTTCATAAGACACCTAGGGTCATCATAGTAGCTCCAACATATATGTCAAGGCAACGGAGTACCTTAACAGACCGATTAGTGTGCTTATCTGGCCCAAAAGGACATCGGGAACAGGAAGAAAGGATTTGCAAATGCATCAGACTAGTTAAAAACTTGGGATGACTCGGACAGCATAAAGGCTGTAAATGCTCAAAATGATTTGAGACATCCTGCAAAATGGTGGCATAACCACTCAACATCACAATATCAATGTTCTGAGATCAACTGAGAACACATGGAAGTAGTAGTAACTGAACTGGGGCTTAAATCCAACAATCTTAGGCAACTACGGTTTAGTAACACGTCATCCTGGGAGATAGATGAGAAGGCCTAGTTCTTAAACCCCGTAGAAGAGAAGAGGATGACTCAGATCAGAAGGCCATGAGGTATAAGGAGTAAAAAGAGCCTTACGTTCCCTTCCAAAATCAATTCCCTTACATAACTAAAGCATTTCTAGACACAACTTCGACCAGTTTGGCTTGGTAATCCTACAGGCAGTCAGGCTCTGATACCAACGCTGTCAGGACCCCGATCCTAAGCCACATCGATCTAGCATGTAACACATCATATCACTTTGCGGCCTCACGCACGGTATTCCCACGGGTGCCACCTTACCTGGCCCGGGACCGTTTGCTCCTTTTGGCTCACGTATATGATAGTGTCGCTAGCATCCATATGACAGAGAACCCGGGGCGACATGGCTAGTCGTGAACCCAAAGCGACGCTAACCTATGAGGACAGGCATACATGAATCACATCGAGCATGTCGGTCATCAACGTGTGAATCCGGGCTGTAGCACTGGGCTAACAGGACTCCGGTAACCCGGGTTGTAGCAGGCTAGGCAGGACTCCGGAAGTCACCGCGTGACATTTCCCCGAAGGGACAGACACAGGAACGAAGTGAAGCACATGCCGGCCAGTCAAGTGTCCTGAGCAGTAGTGCTGGGCTAGCAGGACTCCGGTGAACCGGGCTGTAGCGGACTACTGTCGCTCAGAAGCACTAGACTACATTTCCCCATATGATAGGCTGCCAAGGATAAACAACTAGATAGTCGGATCCCACTCATACCAAGCATTTCAATCATACACACAATATGCCCGGTATGAGTAAATACAACATGGCATCACAACATAACTCTACGACTCAAAGTATGTATTCATTAGGCTCCGAGGAGCGAGATATTACAAACATGGGTCTCATGACCCAACATTCAGAGCATACAAGTCAAACACATGCGGAAGCTTAACATGTCTGAGTACAGACATCTACAAATGAAAAAGGCTGAGAAGCCTGACTATCTACCAGATCCTGCCAAGGGCACAAAATCGTAGCTGAGGTATCAAGCTAAACGTCGAAGTCCAAGCGGTACTACTAGCAAGACTGACGTCTCTCTGCAAAAACATAAAATAGGCAAACGTGAGTACAAACGTACTCAGCAAGACTTACATCAGAACTAACTACATATGCATCAGTTTCAATAAAGGGGGTGGTGGAGTTTGACTGCAGCAAGCCAGCTTTGACTCGGTGGCTATCCTGAACTACGACTGCAAGTAACTCTTTTGAGGTGGCGCACACGAGTCCACATATTCACCATATCAATACACCACTATGGATCCGCTCCCGTCTCCCTACGAGAAGGCCATCCATAGCACTCACGCTTATCTTGCGTATTTTAGAGTATCCACTTTCACTTGTCTATGAACTGTTATAGGCAACCCAGAAGTCCATTACCGCGGACACGGCTATTCGAATAGATGATGTTAACCCTGCAGGGGTGTACTTCTTCATACATGTTTCCACCACTTAGCGTCTGCACACGACAAGTGCTCGGCAGACTTCAAGCGAAAGCCGACGTGGGTGTAGACCACGACCTAACCAACCACACAAGTCTCTAGTCCAGGTTTATCGCCTATTCGGGTTCCATCCATGAGGAGATCCGGCCGGAGTTTCGCTCACAGCCCCAAACGATGTGTGCAGGGTTCCCGGGACACCAAACGGGCGCCCGGTACACCGTGCCACGTGCCTACCGCAACACAGCCCACCCCTACGGTCAGCGCTGCGTGCGGCCCCCAGCATACTACAAACACCAGAAACTACTTGCAACTCCTGGACAGAGAACGAGAGGGGTCGGTAAGTCGAGCGGGGTCATATTTCAGGGCCCAATGTATGGTAGTAGCTGTTTCATGGATCACAAACACAGAACTCAGTTCCTGAGGACGGCTTCAATGAGACAACCCACCATGTACTCCTACATGGCCTCTCACCAATACCTTTACCAAATCGTATTCACACACCTAGTTCACACACAGTAGGACATGTTCATCACCATTCCAATTCATTCCCGATGAATCAGACCCGACTCAACTCTAAGCAGTAGCAGGCATGACAAACGAACATGTATGAGTAGGCACATCAGGGCTCAAACAACTCCTACTCATGCTAGTGGGTTTCATCTAATTACTGTGGCAATGACAGGTCATGCAAAGGATAAAGGGGTTCAACTACCGCAGCAAGTAACAGTTGAATCGTTGTTGTCTTAATGCAGTAAAAGAGAGCAGGAGCGAGAGAGTGGGATTGTATCGGGATGAACAAGGGGGTTTTGCTTGCCTGGCACTTTTGAAGATAACATTGAGTCTTCATCAGTGTCAACGATCACATCGTCGAAACGCGTCTATCGAAAGGGGACGATTACCGGCAACACAGAAGAGCACAATTAACACATGGCGATATGCAGCAATATGATGCATGCTATGACATGGCAATATGCTATGTGTTTTAAGCTAATGCAACTAGCAACAAAGTTAAATGAAGTTGGTTTGAACCCTAAGTTCAAATTCAAACTTCATATGTGAAATTCAAATGCCATTTATGCAATTTGCCCTGTACAGCAACCCTAGGTTGTTCAAAAATGCATGCAAATGCCATAAACAGATTCCTTGCATTTTTCTGATAATTTTTCATATATAAATTATTTCAATCTGAGCTACGGTTGAATTGATATGATTTTTACAAGTTTGGGGAATTTTCTGGATTTTCCTGAATATCAATAAATCCAGAAAAAGAATAACTGCGTCAGCCTGACCTATGTGTGACGTCAGCAGGTCAACTGGGTCGGCCAGGTCAAACCTGACCTGGGGGACCCACTGGTCAGTGACTCAGTTAGTTAACTGAGTTAATTAGTGCTAAGTCAAATGCTAACCTAAGTTAATTAGGGCGTGGACCCACATGTCAGTGACTTATCTGGTTAATTAAAGGTTAGCTAGTACTAAACCAAATTAATAGGGCCTCAGGCCCACTGTTAATGACCCAGGGGGTCAAACCCTGGTCAACTTGGTCCAACCCGCCGGCGACTCATCGCCGGCGACGACAGAGACGGCGGGGCAGCTCGGAAATGCTCCCCCGATGACCAAATCGGCGGCGGAGAGCACCTACGTGCTGCGGGCGCTCCCCCGCATCAAGTGGCGGTGGTGGTTGGACCGCGGGTGGCCGGAAACGGCGCCGGCGTCGACCTTGGCGGCGGCCGGAGTTCGGGCGAACTGGGTTTCGGGGTTAGGAAGCACGGCAGGAGGCAAAGAGAGGTGCTACGACCTCCTGGGAGCGCACTGAGCACGGCTGTGTGCTCGGTTGTGAGCGTGCGCGGCTATGGCCACGGCTACGCCATGGCCGGCGGCGAGAGGCTTCGGTCATGGTTGGGAATCGGGCCTAGAGGACGGGAACGGAGAGGGCGAGCACGGGGAAAGAACCAGGAGCTCATAGGGAGTCGGCGCAGTAGGTCAGTGGGCTCAGGGACGTCCTTGACGGCGCGAATCGACGGTGAAGATCCTCGGCGGCCGGTGGTGGAGAAAGCGACGGTGAGACGATGGAGGCCGTCCGGGCCCGCTTCCTTCGATGGGGAGGTTCAGCGCAAGGAGGCGGAGCTCGGGCACTAACTGGCTGGGCGTGGGGATGCTGGTGGCCGCGGTGGCGACGAGCGGCGTCGACGGCGGCACTCTGGTCGCTCGGGGAAGAGAGGGAGAGGGAGCCAGAGGAAGGGAGAGGCACGGGAGAGAGAGAAGAGCGTCGAGGGGGCCGCGTGGCGTCTCCAGGGGGTCGGCGAAGCGAGCAGGGAGGCAGGATGGAGGTGGAAGCAGGAGGTGGCCTCAGGTGCGCGCGCAGGCGACACGCCGGCGTCCTTCTGGCGTAAGGAGGAGGGTGACTGGCAAGTCGCCAGGTGGGCTGGGCCGGCTATAGTGCAGGTAATCTGGGCCAGGTAAGTCCCTTTCTTTTTATTTCTGTTTTCTATTTATTCTGTAACTTGAGGCTTTATTAAAAATACCAAAACAATCTCAAAATTCATGAAACTACTCAGGGCTACTGTTTGGAATATTTCCAACAGTAAACATTTTAGTTTATGAATATTTGGACATTTAAAGTGTTATATAGCAATTAAATGCCCAAATGCAAATATCATATGATTTAATTCAGTGACCCAATGTTGTCCTAGAAAAATGTGAACCATTTTTGTCAGAGGTTCTAGACCAAGGCAAAGATGATGAACATTTTTGAAGGGCATTTCAGGTTCATTGAAAAAGTATTTGAATAACCCTAGTTGGATTCAGTGGTGCTGGGGGTTTCTGTCATCCCCATTTCAACTTTAATTGGAATTTAACATGATGCATGGATGCTCACAGATGCAACTAACCACTAGCAATTCTAGGGCTGTGACAATTACCGAGTGGCAGTGCAGATTGGCGGAGGCAACAATGATGTAGCCATGAAGCACCTGCCCCTGATGCTCGAAGGTTCGGCCAGAGCTTGGTTGAATCAGCTGGCTCCCGGGAGTATTTTCTGCTGGGAAGATTTGGCCCGAGTTTTCATCAAGACATTCGAGGGCACCTGCAAGCGACCTGTTGGGCTGACTGAATTGCAACACTGTGTTCAGAAGCCGAATGAAACTTTGAGGGATTTCATCCAGAGTTGGACTACTCTTCACCATGTGGTGGAAAATTTGTTAGAGCACCAAGCAATTTGCGCCTTCAAAGAGGGCGTCCAGTACAGAGAGCTCATCCTGAAATTTGGTCGGTCCGGAGACATGTCTCTAGACCGAATGATGGAAATAGCCACTCGGTATGCAAATAGCGAAGAAGAAGGCCGACTCCGTAATGGTAAAGGGAAACCAGCCGACCAGGACACTGGAGGTGGAAATACCAGTCGGAAACAGAAACGTCAAGCCGAAGCTGCAGGTCCTGTCGAGGCGGCGGTTCTGAACCAAGGGAAGTTCAAGGGAAAACCTAAAGGGCCGTGGGTGCCCAAAAAAGTGAAGGATCAGTCCGGCAACGACTTCCTGGATTTGCCTTGTCACATACACACAAAAAAGGATGAAGAGGGTAACCTGATTCTCCCCAAATATACCACTCGATAGTGTCGGCTCCTGATTCAACAGTTCCGAGAGGGTCAACCCACGGATAAAGACTCTGATAAGGATGAGGGGAAAGAAGAGGACGATGGTTATCCCAATGTCAACGCTACTTTGATGATTTTTGCTGACGTTGAGAGCAAAAGTCGACTAAAAGTCATCAACAGGGAAGTAAACATGGTTGCTCTGGCAACTACGACGTACTTGAAGTGGTCAAAAACTCCAATAACATTCGACCAGTCTGATCACCCAGCACACATTGCTACCCCCAAGCGGTAGACTTTGGTGGTCGACCCAGTCGTTGGGGGCACCCGACTGACGAAAGTTCTTATGGATGGTGGCAATGGACTTAACATTCTGTATGCTGAGACCCTTCGAGGGATGGGCATTCTGATGTCCAAACTCAGTGAAAGCAACATGCGTTTCCATGGACTCATCCCAGGAAAGAAGGCAGAGTCACTCGGACAGATTGCTCTCGATGTAGTTGATATGTCTCCAAGGTATCTACTTTTCCAAACTCTTTTGCCCTTGTTTTCGACTCTAACTTGCATGATTTGAATGGAACTAACCCGGATTGACGCTGTTTTCAGCAGAATTGCCATGGTGTTATTTTTGTGTAGAATAAAAGGTTCTCGGAATGACCAGAAAATCAACGTAGATTATTTTTGTAATTAATAAAAAATATTGGCGAAAGAATCAGCAGCAGGGGGCCGACACCCTAGCCACGAGGGTGGGGGGCGCGCCCACCCCCCTAGGGCGCGCCCTCCGACCTTGTGGGCCCCCTAGACCTCCACCGACCTCAACTCCAACTCCATATATTCACTTTCGTGGAGAAAAAAATCAAAGAGAAGGATTCATCACGTTTTACGATACAGAGCCCCCGCCAAGCCCTGTTCGTCCTCGGGAGGGCAGATCTAGAGTCTGTTCGGGGCTTCGGAGAGGGTAATCCGTCGCCATCGTCATCATCAATCATCCTGCATCACCAATTTCATGATGCTCACCGCCGTGCGTGAGTAATCCCATTGTAGGCTTGCTGGACCGTGATGGGTTGGATGAGATTTACCATGTAATCGAGTTAGTTTTGTTAGGGTTTGATTCCTAGTATCCACTATGTTCTAAGATTGATGTTGCTATGACTTTGCTACGCTTAATGGTTGTCACTAGGGCCCGAGTGCCATGAACTCAGATCTGAACCATTTATGTTTTCATGAATATATTTGCGTTCTTGATCCGATATTGCAAGTTATAGTCACCTACTATGTGTTATGATCCGGCAACCCCGGAGTGACAATAGTCGGGACCACTCCTGGTGATGACCGTAGTTTGAGGAGTTCATGTATTCACTAAGTGCTAATGCTTTGGTCTGGTACTCTATTAAAAGGAGGTCTTAAAATCAGAGAGAAGGATTCATCGCGTTTTACGATACGGAGTCGCCGCCAAGCCCTAAAACCTCTCGGGAGGGCTGATCCGGAGTCCGTTCGGGGCTCTGGAGAGGGGCATTCGTCGCCGTCGTCATCATCAACCATCCTCCATCACCAATTTCATGATGCTCACCGCCGTGCGTGTGTAATTCCATCGTAGGCTTGCTGGACGGTGATGGGTTGGATGAGATCTATCATGTAATCGAGTTAGTTTTGTTAGGGTTTGATCCCTAGTATTCACTATGTTCTGAGATTGATGTTGCTATGACTTTGCTATGCTTAATGCTTGTCAATAGGGGCCGAGTGCCATGATTTCAGATCTGAACCTATTATGTTTTCATGAATATATGTGAGTTCTTGATCCTATCTTGCAAGTCTATAGTCACCTACTATGTGTTATGATCCGGCAACCCCAAAGTGACAATAATCGGGACCACTCCCGGTGATGACCGTAGTTTGAGGAGTTCATGTATTCACTATGTTTTAATGCTTTGATCCGGTACTCTATTAAAAGGAGACCTTGATATCCCTTCGTTTCCATTAGGACCTCGCTGCCACGGGAGGGTAGGACAAAAGATGTCATGCAAGTTCTTTTCCATAAGCACGTATGACTATATTCGGAATACATGCCTACATTATATTGATGAATTGGAGCTAGTTCTTTGTCACCCTATGTTATAACCGTTGCATGATGAATGTCATCCGACATAATTATCCATCATTGATCCATTGCCTACGAGCTTTTCACATATTGATCTTTGCTACGAAACTGCTACTGTTACTTTTACCACCGTCACCGTTACTTCCATACTACTTTGCTACTAAATGCTTTCCTGCAGATATTAAGTCTTTCAGGTGTGGTTGAATTGACAACTCAGCTGCTAATACTCAAAAATATTCTTTGGCTCCCCTTGTGTCGAATCAATAAATTTGGGTTGAATACTCTACCCTTGAAAACTGTAGCAATCCCCTATACTTGTGGGTTATCAGTGGTTTTCGGTGATTCCAAGAATTATCGCAAGGATAAGTTGACGTTTGAGGTGGTGGATTTCCAGAGTGCCTACCATGCTATTCTGGGTAGGCCCGCATATGCTCGTTTCATGGCTCGACCATGTTACGTATATCTCAAGTTGAAGATGCCTCCGTGAGAACTGGGACATCTTGGCATGGAAACCGTCAGACATGCAGGGTGGCCAGTGCTTGGGACTTGATGGCGGTGCGGGACTGGTAGAAGATGGTGTAGGGGGCCAACTCGATGGCCCATTTGGCCACTCGGCCAGATGCATCTCTGTTGCCAATCATCTCAGCAAGTGGGGCAGTGCAGACAACCATGATTGGGTGCTCTTGAAAGTATGGCTTCAGCTTCTTGGCAGCAAAGTGCACGCCATTGCACATCTTTTGATAGTGAGGGTAGTTATGCTTTGAAGTTGACAGCACCTCGCTCAAATAGTACACCAGCCTCTGGACCGGATGTGCCTTGTCGTCCTCCAGATGCTCCACCACCATGACTGTGCTGACCACCCGGCTAGTGGCAGCGATGTAGAGGTACATGGGCTCTTTAGCAGTCGGAGCCGCCAGGACAGGCGGCATGGTCAACATCTTCTTTAGCTGGAGAAAAGCTTCATCCGTCTTGTCGTTCCACTCGAAATGAGTGGTCTTCTTCATGAGCTGGTACAGGGGAAGAGCCTTCTTGCCTAGCCGACTGATGAACCGGCTGATGGATGCCAAGCAGCCATAGAACTTCTGGATGTCTCGCAGTCGGGTACGCTTCTCCATCCTCTCGATGGCTTTGATCTTCATAGGGTTGCACTCAATGCCGCGTTCTGAGACCAGTAAGCCATGGAGCTGGTTGGCTGGTACTCCGAACACGCACTTCTCCGGGTTGAGCTTGATCTCAAATAGGCGTAGATTTCAAAGGTTTCCTTGAGGTCTTCGAGGAGTGTATTGTGCTTCTCCATCTTCACCACAATATCGTCTACGTAGACATGGGCATTTCTGCCGAGTTGCTTCAGGAGGCATTTCTACATGCAACGCTGAAATATGGCACCGACATTTCTCAGGCCGAATGTCATGGTCAGGTAGCAGAGGCTCCGAATGGTGTGATAAAGGCGGTCTTCGGGCGGTCTGCCGGGTTCAACTTGATCTGGTGGTATCCTGAGTAGGCATCCAAGAAACTCAACAGCTCGCATCCGGCTGTGGAGTCTATCACTTGGTCTATCCGTGGCAGGGCAAACGGATCTTTTAGGCAGAATTTGTTGAGACTGGTGTAGTCAATGCACATGCGCCACTTGTTATTCTTCTTCAGTACAAGGACTGGGTTGGCAAGCCATTCTGGGAAGAAAACTTCCATGATGAAGCTGGCTACCAACAAACGGGCGATCTCTTCTCAGACGATTCTTCTCTTCTCCTCCGACAGTCAGCGGAGAGGTTGCTTGACTGGCTTGGCATCTTCTCTGACGTGTAGCTTGTGCTCGGCGAAATCCGTTGGAACACACGGCATGTCCTTGGGGGACCATGTGAAGATATCACGATTCTCACAGAGGAAATCGACGAGCTCGCTTTCCTATTTGCTATCGAGGTTGGCACCTATGACAGTGTGTCTCTCCGGATGCTCAGGCTCCAAGGGGATCTTCTTTGTTTCTTTAGCCGGCTGGAAGGAGGCCTCGGTTTCTGACTCTTTGGGATCTGGTGACAGGTCCGGCTGCTTGCTGGCCATGACCACCACCCGGTACAAGAGCTTCCTCTCTGCGGCAATCACCAGGGACTTGGCTAACCAACTGTTGTCTGTTGCACAGTCGTCCGACTTTTTTAATCTCCAGCTATGGTGATAATACCCTTGGTTCCTGGCATCTTCATCTTGAGGTAGGCATAGTGTGGTACTGCCATGAACTCGGCCAGAGCAGGCCGGCCAAGTAGTGCATGATAAGGGCTCTCCAAGTCCACTACCTCAAACCAAATTGCTTCGCGGAGGAAATGATTCTTGTCTCTGAAGAGGAAATCTATCTTGATCTTGCCGATTGATGAGCAAGAAAGGTCGGGCACAATTCCGTGGAAGATGGTCCGACTGGGCTGGAGCTGCTTCACTTTGATACATAGTTTCTCCATGGTACTGCAGTAAAGGATGTTGATATTGCTGCCGCCATCTATCAGGACTCGGGAAAAATGAGCAGCTCGCCTCTTTGTTGCAAAGGTTGCATCCAACACCAGGGCATAGGAGCCCGGAGAATGCATCACTTCCGGGTGGCCGGCTCTGCTCCAGCTGATGGGATTCTCGGACCAGTGCATGAACTCTGGGACTTGGGAGGCAACGGCATTGACTTCTTGGTGTTGCTGATGCCGACTGCGCTTGTCGTCAACCTGGCTGGTGAAGACAACGTAAGCTCCATGCTCTTCAGGGAATTCATCTTGAATGGCGCAGGCTGTCGGGCGGGCCGCCGGCTGCTGAGGAGGTGGGGGCGGCTGGCCAGCAGGCGGCGGAGGTAGCAGTCCTTCGCCCTTGGAGATTTGTGTGAGCCAGTGACACTTCCAAGTAGTGAGGTTGGACGGCTTCGCGCCGCTGTGGAACTTCCAGGGAGCATCGAGAGTTTGCTCATAGGAGAAGGCGGGCAGCCAATTCAGCTTGCCGCATCTCTGACGATTGGGTTGGGGCTGCCCTTCCGGCTGCTGGTCTTCAACTGTTGCCACTTGCCAGCTGGTGGAAGCCGGCATCGGGGCTTTGTGCTTGTTGTCGTTCTGCTACTTGCCCCGACTGGAGTCACCAGCCGGTGTTCTGGGCGCCGGAGGGAGCACCTTCCCAGAGGCGTCCACCCGAAGCTCCGACTTCATGGAGGAGTCGACAGTGGTGTACTTGTCCGCTATGATCAGCAGCTCGTCGAGTGTCGTCGGCTCATCGTAGAGGAGTCGGTGCTTGAGTAAGGTGCCCTCTCGCCACCCGGCAGTGAAGTACTCGATTGCTTGGACTTCGTGCACCCCTTCACAAGAGTTGCGCAGCTCGACCCAAAGCGTCAGATAATCACGAGTGGATTCGGTGGGGCCTTGGACGCACATGGAGAGTTGGCGAGGCTTGGGCGGCCGCTTGTAGGTGCCGGTGAAGTTGCGGACGAAGACTTCGGTGAAATCTACCCAGTTGTTGATGCTGCGAGGCTTCAGGCTGTTCAGCCATGTCCAGGCCGTGCCCTGGAGCATGAGCGGAACGTACTTGACGGCAGCATGCTTGTTGCCGCTCACTATGTTGACCGCGGTGGAGTAGTCGACTAGCCAGTCTTCTGGCTTCACGGAGCCGTTGTACTTGGGCGTATCTCGAGGAAGTGTGAACCCTTTGGGAAAGGGCTCATCGCGGATGTGGGGGCCGAAACAGGGCGGGCCCAATGCGTCTTCTTCTTCTAGTGCCTGAGACCGAGTAAGGCGGTCGATTCGGTGGCGCGCGTCGTTCTCTTCGACTCCTTCTCGGCGGCCAAGGCGGTCACCGAGTGTCGGGTGGTCAACAGGCAGCGAGGACGCGCGCCTCTCCCTGCGGGGAGGAGGAGGCGGATAATCATCCCATCGTTCCACTGCTCTTGGGCGGCCGTCTTGGTCGCGCTCGATGGTGAGGCGTGTCCGGCTGCGGCTGGCAGCCGGCTCCTTGACTCTTCTGTCACGGACGCCACCCGTCGGCGTCCCGGAGGTCGCACCTTGATCTCGGTGCGGGGGGGGGGGGGGGAGATCGGCACTGTGTGCGCCGGGTTCCGCCTGGTGATGGGCAGCGGTTTCTTGCTGCTCAGCAGCCGTGTTGATGAGTCGCTGGACGCGCTCCTTCATGTGGCGACGCTCGTCACCCTCGAGCTTGTCTATCTCGTCTGCTGCCGCCTGGGCAGCTCGTATGTTCTCTGTGGGAGTGGCGTAAACAGGGCGGTCTTCCCCGAACATGCTGGCGATGGTAGCGCCACGCTGCCGGACCATGCCGATGCGGCTGGGCTCGCCAGAAGCCGGCGTGCCACCAAAAGCGTGGTCCATCTCGCGTTGTTAAGCCCCTGAGAGGCGTCTCATGCTCGCCAACTTCTTGGCGCTCTCCATGAGTTGGACGCGGCGTGCTTCCAGTGTTTCTGTGTCGGCGTCTTCTGCGATGGGCGTAGACAGGTCTCGCAACGCCGCCTCGAGCGGGTCTTGGGTGCCACCACCAGAGGCTCCGTCGTGGTTAATGACGAGCACCTCCGTGAAGATGCTGTCGCTGCTGTCGGCGCGAGGGAGAGGGTCGTCGAAGACCACCATGTTGGTGGAGAGGGCGTCTAGAGATGTCGTGTCAGAGTCGACAAGCATCGGGTCGGTGGAGCCGGTTGACTCGAGGTCAGAAACGGGCTCGTTGGTGATGTCGAGCTTGCTGAGGAGGTCGACGAGGCAGCTTTCAATGTTGGTTGCACCCGCGCCTTGCGCGGGCTCATCGGAGAGGCAGATCTCGCCAACTAGGTTAGGAAGGCCAGCCGCCGCGTAGGTGAGCTCTATGCCTTACAGCGTGTCGGCGCAAGCGCCATCAGGCGTGTTGGGCTGGCTGCGCTCGCTAGGAAGGAACAAGGTTCCCTTCCAAAAACAGATCTCCGGACGACGGTGCACCTAGCCCCATGGTGGGCGCCAAATGTCGGGGTTTCGTGCGACATATGCCAAAGGATGGATTATCATGATGAGGGCTAGTAAGATGTCGCCGGTGCCAGGAAGCGGGATAAGGCGAAGACGTGCAGGCCGGTGAATCTTACCTAGGTTCGGGGCTCTCCGTGGAGATAACACCCCTAGTCCTGCTCTACGGGGTCTCCGCATGATCACTCCAGCAACAATGGTCGCTACAAGCTTGCTCCTTGAGCTGTTTCTCTAGAGGGGGAAGGAGAGCAAGTCTAGCCCTAGCTTCCTCTCTCTATATGGGTGTGTGGGTGAACAAGAGGCTGAACCCATTGCATGGGTGCCCTAGGGGTTTATATAGGCCTACCTGTCGGTGTCAAAACCGGCGGATCTCGGGTAGGGGGTCCCGAACATGCGTCAAGGTCGGATGGTAACAGGAGACAAGGGACACTTTATTTTACCCAGGTTCGGGCCCTCTCGATGGAGGTAAAACCCTACTCCTGCTAGATTAATATTGATGATATGGGTAGTACAAGAGTAGATCTACCACGAGATCAAGGAGGCTAAACCCTAGAAGCTAGCCTACGGTATGATTGTGTATGATGATGGTTGTCCTACGGACTACAACCCTCTGGTTTATATAGACACCGGATAGGGTTAGGGTTACACAGAGTCGGTTACAATGGTAGGAGATCTTGAATATCTGCACGCCTAGCTTGCCTTCCACGCCAAGAAAAGATCCTTCCGGACATGGGACGAAGTCTTCAATCTTGTATCTTCATAATCCTGGAGTCCGGCTGAAGGTATAGTCCGGCTATCCGAACACCCCCTAATCCAGGACTCCCTCAGTAGCCCCCGAACCAGGCTTCAATGACGACGAGTCCAGCGCGCAGATTGTCTTCGGCATTGCAAGGCGTGTTCTTCTCCAAATCCTGTGTACTTGTAGGAACAACATCCGATTTTTGTAGCGCTCTTCGGCTTCCACGCCCAATAATGGCTATCTTCCACGTGTCAAATGAATGCGAAAAGCCGGGGCGTTTTTACATCCGCACCCCTAGCTACATAAATTAGCCGCCTATTTAACGAGATGGGGATTTAGATCCAAACCACATCTTCTCCTGTCCGCGAGTTATCATCAGAGCGTTTCCAGCAAAGGTCCATTCCAACATGGCCAGCCGTCGCAGCTCCTCCCCTCGCCCTTCCGGTCCTAAACCCGGAGACTGGGAGAGTTGCACCATCCCGCATAGCGAGTTAGTGTCGCTTCAAGCCAAAGGATTTCTCCCCCAGGCATATATGGTCCCGGTCCGAGCCGGACTCGCCACCTATAATGGCGGAAAGCAAGCGGAGAGCACCCCCAATCCTTCTAAAGGAGAGCGGGTGTGCCTTGTCCCTTATCTAATAAGGGGACTGGGATTTCCAATTCATCCATTCCTCCGCGGGCTTCTGGAGTTCTACGGCCTCCAGCTGCACAATCTCACGCCCGCCTCTATATTACATATCGCGGGCTTCGTCGCCCTTTGTGAGCTATTTTTAGGTGTTGAGGCTCATTTCGCACTGTGGAAGAGGTTATTCTACCTGGTGCCCCGCTCTCAAGAGGGGTCCATATATCAAGTGGGCGGAGCCGAAGTATGGCGCATCGCCGGGACCGGATATCTATCCGGAACCCCAAAAAAGGCGTCCGAGGACTGGCCTTCGGAATGGTTTTACATAGATGACGTCCCGCTGCCGGACCCTATCCGGGTCGGTCTCCCTGAGTTTAACAGCGCTCCATTGAAGAAACGCTTGAGTTGGCGTCCGCGGAGCTCTCAAAGAGAAAGCGACAGAGACGTCCTTTACCTGATGGGCCGGATAAGACTGTTGGCCCATTCCGGACTAACCATGATTGGAGTCATGGTCGCATGCATTATGCGGGGGGTGCAGCCGCTTCAATATAGAGGCCGCCCCATGTGGGATTTCAACGGGGAGGATGATGCCACCCGTTACGGCCGTAAGGGGCCGGACTCAGCTGCCGTTCTAGTAAAGATTTTAACATCTTTGTACAGGGGAGAAAAGGAGGACTTCCTCCGCGTCAACCAGCGGGCCGGATTCACTATGTATGAACCTCCGAGTTGGGTAAGTGAACAATGGCGCTTGCCCGTTTATTCAATACTCCCATGGCTAGATACGTAGTCTGACGACTTCAATGCAGGAACTGCGACAGGAAGTGAAGGATATCAACAGCCGTCCTCCTCAGCCCGAGGACCTAGAACGGTCCCTCGATCCGGGCTCCGAAGAGGATCCGGACATATCGGTGGAGCTTATCGACGGGGTGTTCCACCAGTTAAGCAAGGACAATACCTTGGTAGCCATTACGGCTGATTACCCCGGGTTAATCCCGGCCTCCCAGGTGACAGAAACCGGAGTGTTTATTCCCTCAAGGGAGATTTCATTCTCACATATTCCGGCATTTCTAACGACAACCGTATTTTGCAGGGGAGATTTCCGAGGCGGGAGGCCGAACCTGCGGTGGCTAGCCAACGAGGGGCCGCAGGGCCCCGTGGGGCAAAAAGAAATGTAGTCCGGATGAGGTGCCGGCGCAAAGGTATAACGCACCCTCTGTTTCCCTGGTGCTATTCTGTCAAGGCATATTAACGTTCGTGCTGTCTCCAGGACGAAGAGGCCTCGCCAGACTATATCCGGAGAGGTTGCCAATCGCGCCTCCACCAGCCAGGCTCCCACGTCTGGCCAAGAAGCGGGGACGTGCACCAGGCGCGTGCCGGACGCTCCTTCAACAGAGGATACGGACCGACTGTCTGCCACAAATTCAGAAGTGGAGAGTGCCATGAAGCACAGGCGTCGCCGGACAGTTCTACGCGACGCTTGTTTCTCCCGAGAGGCTTTAGATGCCTTTAATTCGGGTGATGCGTATCTCCGTGCCGCTCAAGATGGCTTAGCCAGAGCCACGGAGCAATATGTGAAAGACATACGGGTAAGAAAATTTTGGTTATATATATATATATATATACCAGTAGCCCCCGAGACTTGAAACAGTTAAAGTAACTGATTTAAGGATCATATATCGTGCAGGTTCTTACAGAAAAGAACGCCGTGCTGTCTCAAGAGCTGGAAAGTGCAAGGTCCAACTAGAGGCCGCACTAGCCGCAACAGGGGAACCCGAAGGCACCCCCTCAGGTAAGATATACTTCGAAAGATTAGTATAGTGCGGCTTGAGTGCAAATCTGACAATTCTTGCTGCAAATGGCGCCGGACTTGATCCGGAGAAGCAACAACTCTTACGCTGGTTAAAGGCTGGTGAGAATGTGTTGACAAAGGTAAGGCGAGAGAAGAATGATCTTCAGGATGCCTACACCAAGCTGGACGTTGAACTTAAGGACGTTCGTGGCCAGCTGTCGGACTCCACGAAGGAGAATCAGCGGCTTCGACGCAGCATGTTTAGTAAGTGCTTGAACGAACTTTGAAAAATGAGTTCGGCGAGGAAGTCGAATAACAGAGTATTGTCTGTAGGTATGCTCACAGGTCGCCCTGCAGAGGAGATGCCCGGTTCTATGGGTGATCTTCTTCCCGAACTCCTGCAACTGTGCGATCGAATTCGGCAGACGATGCAAGGTGTTGCCCAAGCCTTATGGCCTGCCCACTCCACGCCCGAGGGCCTTGGAGAGCTTGCGGAGAAGCTGAAGGAAGCTCGGCGGCGCTTCCGGTTGTGGAAGATATCAGCCTGCCGACAAGGCGCTAGGGAGGCCTGGGCCATGGTGAAGACCCGCTTTACGAAATCGGACCCCAATCATATGGCCGAGGTCGGACCGGTGGGGCCTGACGGGAAGGAGATCCCTGTGAGTGTAGTATATGGCCAAGTAGAATTGGCCGCAAAGTATTCCCAGCAGGACTGTAAATTAGACAGCCTGTTAGATGGTATAGAGGAGGAATACAATCAGTCATGATGACTATGTAATTTAAAATTGACATGTGTAATGCCTTCTAGCCGGATTGTAGATCGTTTGTCGTTGCCGACCTTTTCGCTTCGACCTCGGGACCTGACGGTCCGGAGTGTGTCTGAATACCATAGCGGTTATATAAGAACCGAGGTATGCATGGAGACCAGGCGTAGGGGTCATTAGTGCTTTATCAGACAAGTGCCCAACTAGTTATGTTATATTACATGGTTAGTAAGAAACATCTTCCAGAGAGAATAGTTCCGTTAAGGGTTCCTTTCGCTGGGGTGGCGTGCCCTGAGGTGCACGTCCGGACTGCAAATGCAGGAAAACATCTGGGGGCATATAAAAAGTAAAAAAGGTTCATCTTTAGTTCACCGACCGAATATTCCCTTAAGAACGCTCGCTTTTGGCTTCACCCAGTCTGAGGTACACATCCGGCTTATCCGGCAGTAACAATCGCAGAGGTGCTCCCTTTATCGCCTAGCCGAACAATCTGGAACGTAGGGGTAAGCGCAGGAGCCAGGCAACCCAGCTTGGCCAAAACTTAAGTCATATCGATGCATATAATGGTGAAGAAAAGGTGCATGCGGAAGTCTGACACATGCGTTGGGCGTGAAACCCATAAAAACAAGCTTCTGTTAAAGAAGCCCCCAGGTTTAAGGAGCGCTGGAAGCGCGTCACATGATGAGCCTTTAAGGGCTAGAAAAGGAAAGAGTGGGAGGAGACAAAAGAAAAACCGAAATATAAATATATAAGAGTGGACAGAGGAAGGAGACAAACTTCAGAGTTCGGCGCTAGGCATAGAATCTTCGAAGACGTGTGGCGTTCCATGGGTTCGGCTCGAGTCGGTTATCCGATGCATCTCGCAGGCGGTACGCTCCACCAGTGAGGACTTGGTCAATTATGAAGGGACCTTCCCATTTGGGCTTGAGTTTGTCCTTTTTCTTATCCGGCAGGCGTAGAACTAGTTCGCCAACATTGTAATTTTTGGCCCATACTTCTCTGCTTTGATATCTTCAAGCCTGCTGTTGATAAAATGCGGAACGGGCTTTAGCCACGTCGCGCTCCTCCTCTAAGGCGTCCAGGTTGTCCTGCCGATCAAGCTCGGCTTCTCTTTCTTCGTACATGCGCACTCGAGGTGAGTCATGAATTATGTCGCAGGGCAGAACTGCCTCTGCACCATACACCATAAAGAATGGTGTGAATCCGGTGGTACGATTCGGCGTGGTTCGCAGCCCCCAGAGTACGGAGTCGAGCTCCTCTACCTAGTGCGTATTAGATTCCTTGAGGGACCGCACCAGTCTGGGTTTGATGCCACTCATGATGAGACCATTTGCACGTTCGACCTGACCGTTAGTCTGTGGGTGATAGACAGAAGCATAATCGAGCTTAATGCCCATGTTTTTGCACCACAGCTTTACTTCATCGGAGGTGAAGTTTGTGCCGTTATCGGTGATAATGCTGTGGGGGACACCGTAACGGTGTACGACCCCGGATATGAATTCTAGCACAGGTCCGGATTCGGCCGTCTTAACAGGCTTGGCTTCTATCCATTTGGTGAATTTATCCACCATGACCAATAAGTATTTTTTCTTGTGGGTTCCACCTTTAAGGGGTCCCACCATGTCAAGCCCCCATACCGCAAAAGGCCAAGTAATGGGGATAGTTCGGAGGGCGTTAGGCGGCATGTGACTTTGGTTTGCAAAGAGCTGGCAACCGACGCATCGTTTGACTAAGTCATGGGCGTCTGCTCGGGCCGTTGGCCAATAAAAGCCTGTGCGGTAAGCCTTGCTTACAAGAGACCGAGCTGCAGCGTGGTGGCCACCGAGTCCGGCATGAATTTCAGCCAACAGACTCCGCCCTTCCTCTACGGAGATACATCTTTGAAGGACTCCTGTAGTGCTTTTCTTATAAAGCTCTCCCTCGTGGACTTTGTAGGCTTTGGACCGCCGCACTATGCAGCGTGCCTCCTTTTGGTCCTCTGGGAGTTCCTGCCTAGTAAGGTAGGCTAGGAATGGCTCTGTCCACGGGGCGATGACCGCCATCATTACATGGGCTGAGGGTGTGATTTCGGTGGCAGGGCCGCCGATTATGTCAGATTGTTCGGCGTTGGGCTGTGCGGTTGTGTTCGGACTGTGATCCGAGGGTTCCCCTTCCCATGCTACGGATGGCTTGAATAATCTTTCTAAGAAGATGTTAGGGGGGACTGCATCTCGTTTTGCTCCTATACGTGCCAGGACGTCCGCTGCCTGATTATTTTCTCGGGCTATATGGTGAAACTCCAGTCCTTCGAACCGAACTGACATTTTTAGGGCAGCGTTGCGATAAGCTGCCATTTTTGGGTCTTTGGCATCGAAGTCGCCATTTATTTGGGATATCGCGAGGTTTGAGTCCCCGCGTACTTCTAGGCATTGAATGCCCATGGATACTGCCATCCGGAGACCATGTAGGAGGGCCTCATATTCAGCTGCATTGTTGGAGTCAGCGTACATGATTTGGAGTACATATTGGACTGTGTCTCCTGTAGGCGACGTCAAAACGACGCCAGCCCCCAGTCCGGCCAACATTTTGGAGCCGTCGAAATGCATGATCTAGTGTGAATATGTGCCGTACTCTTTAGGGAGTTCGGCCTCTGTCCATTCGGCGACGAAGTCAGCAAGGACTTGCGATTTAATGGCTCGCCGTGGTTTGTAAGTTATGTCAAACGGGAGGAGTTCTATGGCCCATTTTGCTATCCGCCCGTTGCATCGCGGTTGTTGATAATGTCGTTGAGTGGTACCTCTGAGGCGACTGATATAGAACACTCTTGAAAGTAGTGTCGCAGCTTTCGGGATGCCATAAACACCGCGTATGCAATCTTTTGGTAATGCGGGTACCGCGATTTGCATGGAGTGAGGACAGTGGACACGTAGTAAACCGGCCTTTGAAGGGGGAGTTTGTGTCCGTCCGTTGCCCGTTCGACGACGAGTACTGCGCTAACAACTTGATGAGTTGCAGCAATGTACAATAGCATGGGTTCGCCAGTGTTTGGCGCGGCAGGACTGAGTTTGTTGCCAAGATGGCCTTTATTTCCTCGTGTCCGGCCGTGGCAGCGTCCGTCCACTCGAAGTGTTCGGTGCGCCTAAGGAGGCGGTGAAGGGGCAATGCCTTTTCTCCCAAGCGGGAGATAAAGCGGCTTAAAGCCGCCACGCATCCGGTGAGTTTTTGTATTTGTTTGAGGTCTTTTGGGACATCCAATTGTGACAAACCTCGGATTTTAGCTGGATTTGCTTCAATTCCTCTACCGGATACAATGAAGCCCAGGAGCTTTCCGGCTGGAAAGCCGAAAACGCATTTTTCCGGATTGAGTTTGATGTCGTATTTTCGGAGGTTGTCGAATGTCAGCCTCAAGTCGTCTACTAGAGATTCGACATGTCTTGATTTAACGACCACATCATCTACATACGCCTCCACTGTTTTGCCAATCTGGTTTGCCAAACATTCTTGAATCATGCGCTGATATGTTGCGCCGGCGTTTTTTAGCCCAAAGGGCATCGTGTTGAAGCAGAATGGGCCGTATGGTGTGATGAATGTTGTTGCAGCTTGGTCTGATTCTGCCATCTTGATTTGATGGTAACCGGAGTATGCGTCGAGGAAGCACAGGGAATCGTGTCCTGCGGTGGCATCGATGACTTGATCTATTCGAGGGAGGGGAAAAGGACCCTTTGGGCAAGCCTTATTGAGGTCTTTAAAATCGACGCACAGGCGCCAGGATTTGTCCTTCTTTGGTACCATGACCAGATTTGCTAGCCAGTCCGGGTGTTTTATATCTCTGATGAATCCGGCCTCCAATAACTTGGCTAGCTCCTCTCCCATAGCCTGTCTGTTTGGTTCGGAGAAACGCCGAAGAGCTTGTTTGACAGGTTTGAATCCTTTCTGGATATTTAAGCTATGTTCGGCCAGCCTGCGTGGGATTCCTGGCATGTCTGAGGGGTGCCAAGCGAAAATGTCCCAGTTCTCTTGTAGGAACTCTCGCAGTGCGGCGTCTACATCGGGGTTCAATCATGCCCCGATGGAAGCTGTTTTATTGGGGTCTGTTGGATGGACCTGGAATTTGACTATTTTGTCCGCTGGTTTGAAGGATGTGGATTTGGATCTCTTATCGAGTATCACGTCGTCCCTATTAACAGTGGATCGCAGCGCAGTCAGTTCCTCGTCCGCTAAGGTTTCGGATAGTGCCTCGAGGGCCAATGTGGCTGTCTTGTTTTCGGCGCGGAGTGCTATGTTCGGATCACTAGCGAGAGTGATAATTCCGTTTGGCCCGGGCATCTTGAGCTTCATGTACCCGTAATGGGGTATAGCTTGGAAAACTGTGAATGCCTCCCGTCCTAATATAGCGTGATATCCGCTTTTGAACGGGGCCACTTGGAACGTGATCTGCTCGGACCTGTAATTATCCGGCGTGCCGAATACCACATCTAGTGTGATATTTCCGGTGCAGCGCACTTCCTGACTGGGGATTATTCCTCTAAAAGTTGTGCTGCTTCGCTCAATGCGGTTCCAGTCTATTTCCATCTTTTGTAGGGTTTCCTCGTAGATGAGGTTCAATCCGCTGCCTCCGTCCATGAGTACCTTTGCAAGGCGGCAGCCGTCCACTATAGGACTAAGGACCAATGCGGCTGGTGCTCTGGCTGTTCGAAATTTAGGTTCGTCGCTCGCGTTGAAGGTGATAGCAGTATTACTCCATGGATTTATTGTTGCTACTTGATAGACTTCGGTGAGGCTGCGGAGTGTTCTTTTTCGCACGTTATTTGATGCGAAAGTCTCAAAGACTGTGAGAACGGAACTGAAATTCTCGGGCTGGTTTCCTTCGACCTCTGGAATTAGGAGGTCCTCGCCAACTTTGGCCACCTGCCGGAGTATCCAACATGCCCTGAGGCTGTGAGTTGGGGTGGCGTCCTCTGCACTATGAATCTTGCAGGGTCCATCTAGCCACTTTTCCAGTACGGTTCCCTGCCCCCTAAAGGGTTTTGATTTTTTGGTATTTAATCCAGGCGCCTTACTGTTGTGTGCCCTCTTGATTCGGACGGGATTGCTATTCAAGGCCGGATTATCCCAAAATTTAATTTCGGTTTTCCAAGCACTTTCCATCGCACAGTATTTTTGTACTGTGGACGCCAAGTCAGCGAAGCGTGTAATATTACGACGACTTACGGCGTTGAGTATTCCCTTGTCCGTGCAGTTACTGCAAAAGATTGAAATTGCATCTCCCTCGCGGCAGTCCTTTATCCTGTTCATAAGCAGGAGGAATCTGGCCCAGTAATGATGTACTGTTTCTTCGGGCATCTGCCTGATTTGGGAAAGATCGCTTAAGATAGGGCGGGAGGGTCTCGTTGAATCTGAGATTTTGCCCGGTTTGCTGTTCGGAAGCCGAAGAACTTCCGGATTCTGAGATCCGGAGTCTTGGATGTTATCCGATTTACCTGATTTTAAGCTCAGGTCTTGGATTGCATCCTCCCCTCCGTGGATATCCGGCATGGAAGGTTCGGGAATTCGGACGTAGCTAGTCCTTAAGATAGATGAAGGGTCGCCGCATTGTGTCTCCTCCACAGCAACGTGGTGGGTGACTTGGGGAGAGTTAATTTCCCTTAGATCGGGTTTAAGCCCAACCTGGTCGTAATCTGTAGCGACCCCCAGGGCGGTGATGCGATCCAAGAGCTCGTTTACGGAAGAGAGCTCCATTGGATCGAGCTGCTCGACAAGTTCCGAGCTGACGTGAAGGTTGCTTTCGATGACCCGAGAGGTCACCGTCGGTGCAACGGCCGAACAGGCGGTCATGAGAAAACCACCTAGCCGGAGGGTTTGGCCGACAGCCAAGGCTCCCTTAGTAACGGCGCCGTCTTTAAAGGTGGGAAAAGGCATCCTTCCTGATCGCGACGGCACAGAGGAACTCTCAATGAAAGCACCAATGTCGGTGTCAAAATCGGCGGATCTCGGGTAGGGGGTCCCGAACTGTGCGTCAAGGTCGGATGGTAACAGGAGACAAGGGACACTTTATTTTACCCAGGTTCGGGCCCTCTCGATGGAGGTAAAACCCTACTCCTGCTAGATTAATATTGATGATATGGGTAGTACAAGAGTAGATCTACCACGAGATCAAGGAGGCTAAACCCTAGAAGCTAGCCTACGGTATGATTGTGTATGATGATGGTTGTCCTACGGACTACAACCCTCCGGTTTATATAGACACTGGATAGGGTTAGTGTTACACAGAGTCGGTTACAATGGTAGGAGATCTTGAATATCCGCACGCCTAGCTTGCCTTCCACGCCAAGAAAAGATCCTTCCGGACACGGGACGAAGTCTTCAATCTTGTATCTTCATAATCCTGGAGTCCGGCTGAAGGTATAGTCCGGCTATCCGAACACCCCCTAATCCAGGACTCCCTCACTACCCCTCAGGGGGTACAATGGTTATCCGGCCGGGTGTAGGCCCGAACCGTCGGTGTCTCTGGTCGCCGGCTTCTCCGTTGGCCGGTGGGGCCCGCCGTCTCTCCAGTACTTGGGCGACAGGCCGTACCCGCCATTTGCGGGTCCTGTCGGCTGCCCGATACTGTAGCGATGCGATTAATGATGCGTGCTTTGCCGGGGGAGGCATTGCTACAGTGCTGCCGCCTGATGGGCGTTCACTGTAGCCATTCCCCATATCGTCTGGTTAATGGCGCACGGGTCCCCAAGAGGGGGAGGGCCGCCTGGTCATCTGCCCGCTTCTACTAAGCCGAATGGCCAGGGACGGCCGCCTTCTGGTCTTCTAGTTGTCAAGTGGGGCCCGCCGCCTGCGGGCCGTACCGACAGCCCGTCGTGGGGGCACAGCCCCCTCTGACAGGGGTGACATCAGGGTCAGCATGGCAACAGTGTTGCACCAAACGGAGGATCCCCGCTTGGTACGGCGTACTGTGGCCTCGCTATGCCCTAGGCTATGGGCGGCGAGGCATGCTGTAGCCACGCCCCGTCTCGTCGTACTTATGAGGGTGCAGACTTTAAGAGTGCTTGGGCCCGCTTGCTGGGAGCTGGCCTCTCCAGAGGCCGCCTTCGAGGAGTCAGCTCATCTTGAGGCCGCCTTCTAGGCCATGCCGCATTCTAGCAGCCGGCCGCTTGGACCAGCCGGCAGCGAGAAGGCGGCGCTTCGATATTGGATTCTTGAGGTGCGCAGCTGGCCCCGATGTCTTGAAACACCATGGGGAGCTGATGAGGCTACCCGTGCCTAATTACTCCGACAAGGCTCCTCCGAGGGGAGCACTACCCACGAGGGTACGCCTGGAGGCCCAGGCGCGCCCTGGTGGGTTGTGCCCACTTCGGGTGCCCCCTAGACCACCTCTTTACTCTATAAATACCCTAATATTCCAGAAACCCCATGAGAGTCGACGAAAATTAATTCCAGTCGCCGTAGAGTCCAGAACCACCAGATCCAATCTAGACACCATCACGGAGGGGTTCACCACTTCCATTGGTGCCTCTCCGATGATTAGTGAGTAGTTCTTTGTAGACCTTCGGGTCCGTAGTTAGTAGATAGATGGCTTCCTCTCTCTCTTTTGATTCTCAATACAAAGGTCTCTTGGTGATCCATATGATGTAACTCTTTTGCGGTGTGTTTGTTGGGATCAGATGAACTTTGAGTTTATGGTCGGATCTATATTTTTATCCATGAAAGTTATTTGAATCTTCTTTGATCTCTTATATGCATGGTTGCTTATAGCCTCGTATTTCTTCTCCGATATTTGGGTTTTGTTTGGCCAACTTGATCTATTTATCTTGCAATGGGAAGAGGTGCTTTGTAGTGGGTTTGATCTTACGGTGCTTGATCCCAGTGACAGAAGGGGAACCGACACGTATGTATCGATGCTACTAAGGATAAAACGATGGGGTCTATTTCTACATAAATAGATCTTTTCTAGATCATGTCATCGTTCTTATTGCATTACTCCATTTCTCCTTGAACATAATACACTAGATGCATGCTGGATAGCGGTCAATGTGTGGAGTAATAGTAGTAGATGCCGGCAGGAGTCGGTCTACTAATCTTGGACGTATTGCCTATGTAATGATCACTGCTTGGATATTGTCATGATTATTTGAAGTTCTATCAATTGCCCAACAGTAATTTATTTACCCACCGTTTGTTATTTTTCTCGAGAGAAGCCACTAGTGAAACCTACGGCCCCCGGGTCTCTTTCTCATATTATTTGCCTTTGCGGTCTATTTTCCTTTGCTTTTATTTTCAGATCTATTAAACCAGAAATACAAAAATACCTTGCTGCAATTTATTTTAATTTTTTTATTTGGCGTCCGATCTATCAATCTACTACAATTTATTCACATCCGTTTGCCAATTTATGGCGCCGTTACCCGAAAGGGGTTGACAACCCCTTTAATATGTCGGGTTGCGAGTATTTTTATTTGTGTGCAGGTGTCATTTATGTATTGTTGCTTGGTTATCCTACTGGTTCGATAAACTTGGTTTTCATCACTGATGGATATACCTACCGTCGATGTGCTGCATCATCCCTTCCGCTTTTGGTAAATACCGATGTAGCTTCAAGCCGCATCAAAAGGAATTTCTGGTGCCATTGCCAGGGAGACATCATCAACATCTACCAGGTTCCCAATCACAAATCTCATCTCCTCACAATTTACATTATTCGCCATTTGCCTCTCGTTTTCCTCTCCCCCACTTCACAAAATTTGTCGTTTTATTGTCCCTCTTTTTTGTTCGTCTTTTTCTCATCAGATCTCAAGTTTTCTTGTGTTGTCATTTGCCTTCTATTTGGTTGCATCTTCGCTTGCTAAAAATCTATTGATATGGATCCCCATCCACTTGCTAATCTTTTTAAAATATCCAATCATGATGAACCAATTCCTAGTGAGTGGAGTGCACTAGATTATCTTTATGAAGTTTTGCT
Organism: Aegilops umbellulata; assembly: GCA_032464435.1. Lineage (NCBI taxonomy): Eukaryota > Viridiplantae > Streptophyta > Magnoliopsida > Poales > Poaceae > Aegilops > Aegilops umbellulata. The sequence continues at coordinate 349,118,998 of CP136058.1, read as the reverse complement.
TGAGATTCATGAATCTGAAAATTGTGATGAAGAAATTTATAAAATGATTCATGATACCTCCTTGGATGAAAAGCATGATTGCAATGATTTTACTATAAATTATATTAATGTCAATTGTGCTGATAATATGCAAAACCCCAAGCTTGGGGATGCTAATATTGCTATGCCCACTACTTATTGTTATGATCATGATTGGGGTGATAATGATTCTTATGATCTTGAAAATTTATTTAAGCCTCAAGATGAATATGTTTGCGATAATATTGAAAGTGGGTTTGTAAGAGTGTCATCTTTAGGAAATAATTATCCCACTACTTTGGAGAGTGATCAATCTTATGAAATTTTTGATAAAAGTGGGCTTGGAGAGGTCATGACTTTATTTGATGATAACCCCACTATATTGGAAGAGTGTCAACTTTGCATGCATGTAGATCATGAAGAGAAAATTCTCTATGATAGCTATATTGTTGAATTTGATTATGATCTTACATGTAATTATTATGAGAGAGGAAAATATGGTTGTCAAATTTTCATGTTACTAGATTACCTCTCGTTATGTTGAGATTGTCAATGTTTTATTTCTCTCCTATGCATATGCTAGGTATTTCTTGTCTTGATAATTTGTTTGCTTATAAAATTCCTATGCATAGGAAGTATGTTATACTTAAATGTGTTTGTCATGATGCTCTCTTTGTGTTTCAATTCTTATCTTTGGTGTGAGCATCGTTGAAATTTTATGCCTAGCTAGGGGCATGAAACAATAGCGCTTGTTGGGAGGCAACCCAATGAATAAAATTTATTTTTGCTTTTTTTCTTTCTGTTCTTGAGTGTTAGCACAATTATGCTACTGTTATGATTGTGTTTTTTGTGTTTTAATTAGTGTTTGTGCCAAGTAAAGCCTTTAGGATCTTCTTCGGTGATAGTTGTTTGATCTTGCTGAAAAACAGAAATTTTTGCGCTCACGAAAACAATTTTCATTTTTAACTAGAGCGTGATAAAATACCAATTATTTCTCAAGTTTTCCCAATTTCTCAAGATTTTGGAGTTTCATAAGTATTCGAAATTTCCAGATTGCTACAGCCTGTTCTGGTTTTGACAGATTATGTTTTCTTTGTGTTGTGTGCTTGTTTTGATGATTCTATGGTTTTCTTTGATGAGTTTTTGCCATAGAAAAGTTGGAATATAGTAGATATAATGCAAGAAGAAAATATGAATTGGTCTGCTACAGTACATACAGTAGTGATTTGCTTTCTTATACTAACGGATCTCACGAAGGTTTTGTTGGAGTTTTGTGGGACTGAAGTTTTCAAGTTTTGGGTTATCTTACGATGGATGAAGGAATAAGGAGTAAGAAGAGCCTAATCTTGGGGATGCCTCGATTAGCATCCCCTCTTTGTTCTAACGACCTTCGGTATTTTACTCGAAGCTATATTTTTATTCGTCACATACTATGTGTTTTTCTTGGAGCGTCTGGTATGATATGAGTCTTTGCTTGTTTTATTTTGTGTTTTAAGTCTTGATTCCTTGCTGGACACACCTATTTGAGAGAGCCAAAATTATTCCATGACTTGTTAGAATTGCTCTCCATGCTTCACTTAAACTTTTATGAGCTATGGACTTGCTCTAATGCTTCACTTATATCTTTTTGAGCACGGTGTGCCTTAGTATTTTTGAAGAAATGCTCTCTTTCTTCACTTAGATTTATTTGAGAGTTAGTAAAATTTTCAAGAAATTATCTCTTGCTTCACTTAAATTAATTTGAGAGAAAGAAAAATTATGCTCATCATCTTCACTTATATTTGTTTGAGCTTGTCAAAAGCAACATATGAAAATTAGTTCCAAAGTGACAGATATCCAAGAAGGATATAATAAAAACATTCATGAAGATCATTGGAAAAAATAAACTTGATTCTTAGTAATGGTTTTGATATATGATGATATAATATGTGAGTCATCTTGATCAGTAATTATGCTTTATTAGGAATATTGGTGTTAAGGTTTGTGATTCCCTATGCAAGCACAAAAGTCAATAATTATGCAATGAAATTATTTCCTAGTTGTTGTGCATTATTCGGTGTTAATTATGCTTAATGCTCGCTTATGAGATTATCCGTTTCTTGGTTGGTAGCTTCTCAATCTTTTGCTAGCCTTCATTTTGCACTAAGTATGATCACTCTTGTGCATCCAAAATCCTTTAAACCAGTTTTGCCACATGAGTCCACTATAACTACCTATATGCGGTATTCTTTTGCCGCTCTAAGCAAATTTGTATGTGCCATCTCTAATATTCAAAATGAATTTCTCTTTTGTGTGCTCGTACTGCTCGCGAGGCGGTGAGGGGTGGCTAATATTTTCCATGCTAGATGTGTTATTCTCATGATGAGTGTTTATTCACTTGTCATTGCACGAGAGTAAGGCAAAGGTATTAGGGATGCCCAGTCCCGAAATGAAAAATGAATTTACTTTATGTTGTCCAATAATAAATTCCTTAGGAAGTGTTGGTATGGAAGGCAACCGTGGATACGGCTAGCCATGGAAAGTGAAAGTATGGTTAAAAAAAGAATAAACTTTAATTTCTTTTTGGAACCGCCTATGATATATCTAGCATGGAAAGTGTTGGGAACTCTAAGTCATTTTCATTGGTGTGAAAAGTATGCCTGTCAAAATGTTTTTATCTATCAATTTTTGCTTTGAGCTCTCGCACCTCTACAAATCCCTACTTCCCTCCGCGAAGGGCCTTTCTTTTAGTTTATACAGTTTTTTTTTTGAATTTGAGTCTCCATCTTATCTTATAAAAGCACCAACTAGGAGGCATTGGGTGTAGTTAATATGCGAGTGTGTTTCATGAATGGATCAATGATTGAGCATGATGGGCTAGGGATAGCTTATTTTAGCGTTGATATTTTGAAAGACATGGTTGCTTGTTGATATGCTTGAGTATTTAAGTTATCATATCAAAATTAGACTATTGCTTTGAACAATATAAAAGTCCAAAAGTCCATTCTATAAATAATATCATATCACATGTTAGGCAGCATTCCACATCAATTTTTTTTTATCATTTACTGACGCTTGGGGATGCTGATACGTCTCCAACATATCTATAATTTTTTATTGTTCCATGCTGTTATATTATCAATCTTGGATATTTTATAATCATTTTATAGTCATATTATATCATTTTTTGATACTAACGTATTGACATAGTGCCAAGTGCCAGTTGTTGTTTTTTGCATATTTTTTACATCACAAGAAATATACCTAACGGAGTCCAAACGCAGCGAAATTTTTTGTGGATTTTTTTTGGACCAGAAGACAACCAATGGGCCGAAGAAGCACCTAGGGGCTACTCCGAGGGGATCACAACCCACAAGGGCGCGCCTGGAGGCTCAGGCGCGCCCTGGTGGGTTGTGCCAACCTCGGGTGTCCCCCGGACCGCCTCTTTACTCTATAAATACCCCAATATTCCAGAAACCCTAGGAGAGTCGACGAAAATCAATGCCAGCCGCCGCAGAGTCCAGAACCACCAGATCCAATCTAGACACCATCACGGAGGGGTTCACCACTTCCATTGGTGCCTCTCTAATGATGAGTGAGTAGTTCTTTGTAGACCTTCGGGTCCATAGTTAGTAGTTAGATGGCTTCCTCTCTCTCGTTTGATTCTAAATACAATGGTCTCTTGGAGATCCATACGATGTAACTCTTTTGTGGTGTGTTTGTTGGGATCGGATGAACTTTGAGTTTATGATCGGATCTATCTTTTTTCCATGGAAGTTATTTGAATCTTCTTTGATCTCTTATATGCATGATTGCATATAGCCTCGTATTTCTTCTCCGATATTTGGGTTTTGTTTGGCCAACTTGATCTATTTATCTTGCAATGGGAAGAGGTGGTTTGTAGTGGGTTCGATCTTACGGTGCTTGATCCAAGTGACAGAAGGGGAACCGTCACGTATGTACCATTGCTACTGAGGATAAAACAATGGGGTATATTTCTACATAAATAGATCTTGTCTACATCATGTCGTCGTTCTTATTGCATTACTCTGTTTCTCCATGAACTTAATACACTAGATGCATGTTGGATAGCGTTCAATGTGTGGAGTAATAGTAGTATATGCAGGCAGGAGTCGGTCTACTAATCTTGGACGTGATGCCTATGTAATGATCATTGCCTGGATATCATCATGATTATTTGATGTTCTATCAATTCCCCAATAGCAATTTGTTTACCCACCGTTTGCTATTTTTCTCGAGAGAAGCCACTAGTGAAATCTACGGCCCCCGGGTCTCCTTCTCATATTATTTGCATTTGCGATCTATTTTCCTTTGCTTTTATTTTCATCTCTATTAAACCAAAAATACAAAAATACCTTGTTGTAGTTTATTCTTATTTATTTTATTTGGCGTTGGATCTATCAATCAACTACAATTTATGCACGTCCGTTTGACAATTTCTGGCACCGTTACCCGAAAGTAATTGACAACCCCTTTAATGCGTCGGGTTGCGAGTATTTGTTATTTGTGTGCAGGTGTCGTTTACGTATTGTTTCTTGGTTCTCCTACTGGTTCGATAACCTTGGTTTCATCACTGAGGGAAATACCTATCGTCTGTTTGTTGCATCATCCCTTCCTCTTTGGGTCGCATCAACAGGCGGGTCTCGAACGCGTACAGTGATGGTGTCTTGTTTATCGACAGCCAACCGGCTGGGCCGTAATGGAGGAAACAACATTGTGTTCATCAGGAGGCAACCGACTGGGTCGCAATAAGTCCTGTTCATCAAGAGCCAACCGGCTTGGACGGAACAGACAAAACGAGGTCTGGCGTACCACATAATGGAGAAAGCAGCCTTCTGTTTGACCGTGTACGATCGAAATGGAGTCTTGTTCATCAGGGAGGATCCGACGTACCACAAAACGGAGGTAACTGACTACTGTTCAAGTGCTTGCGGTCGAAACGGGGTCCTGTTGATTGGGAGGGGTCTGGCATACCGCAAAATGGAGGAAACAAACTTCTGATCGAGCGCCTACAATCGAAACGGGGTCCTGTTCATCAGGAAGGGTGTGGTGTCGGTGTCAAAACCGGTGGATCTCGGGTAGGGGATCCCGAACTGTGCGTCTAATGTCAATGGTAATAGGAGACAGGGGACACGATGTTTACCCAGGTTCGGGCCCTCTCTATGGAGGTAATACCCTACTTCCTGCTTGATTGATCTTGATGAATATGAGTATTACAAGAGTTGATCTACCACGAGATCGTAATGTGTCGGTGGGAAACGACATCTATGTGATCACAGGAATCCCTACTACGATTGCGGGGTGGGGTTGTGAGAAGACGAGGATCAACCGTCAACACAGATATCGTTTACCCAGGTTCGGGCCGCGAGGATGCGTAATACCCTAGTCCTGCTTTGGTGGTTGTATTGTGAGAGTTCTTGAGCTCTCGATCTAGCTATGGTGCCTGCGTAGTTCAAAAGAGCCGAATCCCTCTCCAGTATGCCATGGGCCTCCTTTTATAGTCGAAAGGGGCTGCAACAGTGGCACACAGGAGGTGTAAAGGCCTACAGTGCTGCGAACTTATCGCCCGTATTACAGGACTAGACACATTTAATGGATCGCTTAGGTGTCCCCTTGCTTTACCGGGGACGGGAACGGAGCCCGTCCCGTCCGTCGCCACCTCGCCTTGCTTCGACACGCGCTCAGGCTAGCGATGCATGCGGCGCTAGGTAGCCAGGCAGGCAGCTGAGGTGGGGCGGTGGTAGGGTCTTCACGAGGATTTGCATGCCACCACGCAGGTGCTTGCTGAGTTGGCACGGAAGTCGCCTGTTGCCACGCAGGTGCCTGCCCAGCTGGTTGGGCCGGTAGCTGCATGCGAACGGTGGTGGAGTCTTGGTCGACGCGGACCTGGCTGTGGCCCTGCTGATGCCCTCGACAAGGGCCTTGCTGGGGGTCCGGCAAGGGTCTTGCCGTGGCATTGCAGTCGTCCCCGGCAAGGCGCTTGCCGGGGGTCTTGTGGATTCCCTCGGCTGGGATCCCGCCGAGGGTCGCCGTCTTCTGGTCCTCATCTGACCTCATATGTTTATGATCTTGACGAAGATCTGCATGCCACCACGGAGGTGCCTCCCGAGCCCTAGTTCCAGTATAGTTAATGGAGGCGTTCGGAACCTTTCAAAACCTTTCGGGCTCAAGGGTGGCTCACCCTGCTCGTGTTGGGCGAGCTGCCCCGGCAAGGCCCTTGCCGGGGCTACCGAGGCCGCCCCGGCAAGGCCCTTGCCGGGGCTACCGAGGCCGCCCCTGCAAAAGTCTTGCTGGGGGAACCTTCTTCGCCCCTCTGCTCTTTGGGTTCTTGGTCTTAGCGTTGTCCTCACTACTTTATGCTTCGGCTTCTCTCCGGCTTCCCTCCTTTGCCCTGCTACGTGCGGCCATGGCGCGTGGCACTGACTGCCCGTGCACAAGTAAAGGGGTCAAAAGGAGAGCCCCTACTTTTGTACACTGACAGGAGCCCCCGGGCTTGGGCCACACATAAGCGCGACACGTTGTTGGGCCAGGCCCAGAACGGTGCGCGGGCAGGTGGGGCGGATTTTACCGCAGTAACTATTCGTCCGCTGCGCTTCCCCATGACCTGCGTTGAACGCGCGTCGTGGAGGATCGTGCGTGACGTGGGGGGCATGTGTGGGGCGGTTCCCACACGCGTGCATCACGTCATAGTTAATGGGAAAGGAGGCGGCCCGCGCCTTCCCCGTAAAAAGGAATAACCGCGGGCGCGCTGCTCACTTTGCCCCCTATGCCTTCCCCAATCTCGAATCCGCCGCCCCCTTTCTTCCTCCTTCTCGAGCTCTCGCCTTCGCTTGCCGCCGCTACCCCTTCGCCATCCTCCACTCCTTGCCCCATGTAGCCGCCATGGCTCCCAAGAGTAGCATAGGCAAGGGAGTGGCCAAGGACGCCGTGTAGAAGTAGCCGCCGGAGAGCGAGCTGGCCGTGCGGTGGACGCAGTACGCCTACTTCCCGTCGACGGTCGACGTTGTCGAGCTCCGGGACTGCTTCAAGTACCTGTGGGGGGTGAAGACAGGGGGAGAGACGATGGGGCATCCAGGCACGCGCGTCATCCCTGCCAACTGCACCGAGGCCGCCCCGAATCGGTACCCGTTCTTCGTCGATTACTTTTCTTGCGGCCTCTGTCCCCCTTTTTTCGATTTCTTCAATGACGTCATGCATAGCTACGGCTTCTGCCTTCTGGATTTTACTCCAAATGTCGTGGCGTGCATGGCTCTTTTCGTGCACCTCTGCGAGGGTTTCGCCGGGGTGCATCCCAACGCGGCGCTCTTCCGCCACTACTTCTTCCCTCGGATCCAAACGGGGGGTGCCATCTCCAGTTGCGTTGCCTGGATCCCAAGGTCCAAGGGGGCGTACCCGGAGGGTGCCATGAAGGAGAGGTGGGAAGAATGGCGGGGCCGATGGTGCTGGATTGAAGAGAAGGGTCCATCGGACTTTTGTCGGGTCCGCCAGGCGCCGCCGGTTCACCGGAGTGACTGGAGCGATATTGATGCTGACGACATGAAGCTCACGGTCGCCACCACCAGGATTCTCCACCTCACCGAGGTCGGGCTCACCCTTGAGATGATCGGGGCGGATTTCATCCGCCACCGAATTGCTCCACTGCACAACAAGGGGAGGCCGGCCTAGCTCTTCACGAACGTCGTCGACATCATGAGGCTTCGCCCCGGCGTCGACCACAACTTCACGAAGATGGGGAACGCCCACTTCTGCCAGTGGCTCTTCTAGCTTGACGTGAACCGCGACGGCGAGGTCGAGCGGACCAGCAAAGCCACGAGGGCCGCCGCGAAGGCCGGCAAGGTCGCCAAGGGGCCCTTGTTTAAGTTGCCGGCAGGGGTGGTGCCGCTGAGAAACAACTCGCGTTGGAGCGACATCATCGCCATGATGCTGGAGTTCAACGCACACGGCCTCGTCCCAAATTGGGCCGAGCCGCTGGAGGATCGGGTGCAGGAGTTTTTTGACACCTTGGAGGAGAAGTACATCAGCGCCGAGCCGCGGCTCGTCCAGGACACCACCCAAGCGGAGCTGGACTACATCACCGCCAGGGCGGCGGAGGCAGAGCTCGTCAGGGATGCCGGGAGCACCGGCGGCGTGGAGGACAAGGCTACGGCGGAGGTGGAGGAAAAGGAGCTCGCCCGGTGGGCGGAGGCCATTGGGGAGGCTAGCAGCGTTGGCACCAGGGCTCGTCTCATCGAAGATGCGGCCGACAAGTCGTCGGAGGAGGAGGTCGAGGCCGTCGACCCTCCGGCCACGGGGAGCGGGCGAGTCCTGTGGTGGGCCATCTCCAATGAGCCGGTCCGGCCCGGCAAGGCTGCTCCACCGCAGCGGGCCCAGGAGGGGTTCGGGCGCCAGACAAGGGCCGCGGCGGCGAGGAAGTTGGTGAAGGCCGTGGTGGCGAAGAACAAGGAAATTGCCTCCTCTTTGTCTAGGCGTAGCCTGACTCCACCTTCTTCCCCTCCTCCGACAGACATCGGCACGGAGGTTGTCTTCGACTACGGGTCCCTCAGCCCAAGGAGGAAGAGGAAGGCGGCAGAGGAGGAGGTGGACGATGAGTAAGTATCTTTGTTCCTTCATGTCATCTCCATCCCCTCAGACCATGCCGCTTATCCTGACTGGTTTTCATCTTCGCATGGACGCGGAGACGCTGGCCTAGAGGGTGAAGAGGGCCAAGGCCTCAGCGGGCGGCCAGCCCCCAGTTGGTACTTCGAGGGCACCACTGGTGGTGTTGAGCAGCCCGGACAGCAGCCCCTGGCGCAGCCCCCAGCGTAAGTTCATCACTCACCCCTTGTCGATGTGTGCCAGGGGTACGATACTTTGGTCCTGACCTTGTCGTGTATGCAGGAGGAGAGCAGCAGCAGGAGGAGCCACAGAGGGCTACTCCCAACACGCCACCCCCATCGACCATGCCGCCCCGAGGGGCGTCCCCAGCAAGGGCGCCAAGCACCGAGCCCATGCACATGGAGGAGGAGGAGGAGAACCCGGGCGCCGGTGGCTTCGCCTGGTCGCCAAATGTTGGCGGGGAGGGGACTTCTACTTCCCAGCCCGGCACTAGTCAGTCTCTGTCCTTTCGCCCCTTTTCTTTTTCTTCTTTTTGAATCTTGGTCTTGGCTTCACCTCAGCCTCTTCTCGATATCCAGATCCTCTCTCGGAGGACCGGGAGGACCTGGACACCGTCATCGAGGACGTTGCCAAGGACGCCGCAGCGGAGGCTGAGAAGATCACCGCCGAGGAGGCTGCCAAGGGCGCAGCTGAGGATGCCGCCAAGGGGCCTGTCGGGGAGCCCGGCACGGCTGCTGCTGAGGAGGCCGGAAAGGGGCATGCAGGGAGGCCGGCAAGGCCGCTGCCGAGGAGGAGGTGGTTGGCGACCAACCTTCCTCCTCCGCTGCCTTTGGATCCGGCAAGTATCTGAGGGTGGGCGACGATCTGTTTGTCCACCTTCCAGGCGCGTCGAGCACCAAGGTGCCCATCGAGGAAGAGGTGTTTGATGATGAAGTGCTTGCGCCACCGGGCTCGAGGTCGTCGACGAGCCAAGCGCTGGTGGCGAAGTCTACCAGGAGGAGCGGCTCCTCCAGGCCATGGGTGCCAGCTTCGGGAAGCTCCAGGCGCTCCACCGCACCCGCCTGGACAAGTCCAAGTCCAGGATGGCAGTGGTGGAGAAGGCGGAGGCGGACCTCAAGCTGCGCATCGCTGAGATGCAGACCTGGTTCCGCCAAGCCTGCGAAGAGCTGAAGACTGCCCAGGGTGAGCTGGCCAAGCGCGAGGTGGAGCTCACCATGCAGCGGGCCGACATTGAGAAGGCCCAAGAGACGGCGGAGAACCTGGCCTCCGCAGCCGAGGCCGCTTGGACCCAGCACCAGGCCGCGCTGAACTCCTAGGAGGAGGATCTTGCCAAACGTGAGGCGGACATCGACGCCAAACTCTATGCCAAGGGCGAGGAGGTGGAGAAACTTGTCGTGAAGTGGACCTAAGAGCTGGAGCAGAGGCACATGGAGGCACTCGATGCCCAGGCTCTGGTTCACACCGGCAAGGTGAAGGAGCTGGAGGTGGAGCAGGACGGGCTGAAGGACCAGACCCTGAAGTTGGCCGAGGAGAAGAACACGCTCAATGGTGCCCTGACGGAGGCGTAGGGCACAGTCCTCAGCAAGGCTGGGCAGCTCTCCAAGGCCAACGACTCCATCAAGGACCTGAAGCTGAAGCTGGAGGGCTTTGAGGGGATACTCTGTGAGGCCAAGGCCCGGGAGGGGACCCTGACAAGGAGCCGGAGACCGAGAAGCAGCTGCATAAGAACGAGGCCGCCAACCACAAGGATGTTGTGGACGGTCAGAACCGTTGGGTCGGCTGTCTCGTGGATGTCACCGGCAGGATCACCGTGCAGCTAGCTACCATGGGGATGCCAAATGTGAGGTACGCCCCAGAGCGCAGCGGGACTACCAACGCCAAGATGACCCTGTTCTTCAAGGGCGTTCTCAGGGCCCTGGAGCAGTTCCACTCCAACAGGGCGGCTTCACTGGCCGACAAGAACCGAAGGCTCTGCCGGGGTGCCATGACCAAGGTCCTCACCAAGGTGGCGTACTGGAACCCCACCCTTGACATCGACGCCGCGCTGGATAGCTTGCCGGAGGGTACTGACCTTGTGCCGCTCAAGGAGCATATCGAGCCCATCATCAGCCTCATCGACGGAATTCAAAGGGTGGATGGCTAGTGTCGAGATTAGGCACCCCGTTTCTTATCGCCGCTGCAGGTTCTTGACCAAGACAATTGCTATCTTTAGTTAGAACTGCGGCGACAATTGAAGTAATATAACTCTGCAGTACTTTTGATATTATGCATGTTATTCTCCTATTTGACCTTTCTTTGTATGTCCACGCTACATTTATCGGGTAGGCTTGCCGGCGCGTAAACCCAGGGTGGCGTCTTGAGGACGGATCCCCAATGGCCTGCCGGGTGTGCTTGCTGCCGGGCGAACCACCTTACCACCCTTAACGCGGCCGCTCGAACTATCGAGCTTGACTCGAGTCAGAATCAAGAGCGTTGCCAAGTGTGGAAGGCTACCCTGCCACTCTCGACGCGGCCGCTTGAGCTGTTGAGCGGACTCAAAACAGAACAAGGGCATTGCCAATTGCGGGAGGGCCCCTTTGCGTGCAGGTTTTCCATACATAGGCAGGACCTCCGAGGAAAATAACCTTATGTATAAAAGGAAATTTCTCAAGGCTCTGAATGACTTAGCTTTTATGTTGCCGTGTTGGCGTCCTTCACGCTTGCGGGCGGCGCTGTTTTCTCCTGGTCGTCTTCTTCTTTAGAAGCCATGGCGATGAGGAACTGCTAGGATGGCTGCTAAACCAGATTCTCAAAATTGCGCGCCCCTACCTGGCGCACCAAAGATGTCGGTGGGAAATGACATCTATGGGATCATAGGAATCCCTACTACGGTTGCGGGGCGCGGGGTTGTGTGAAGAGCTGGATCAACAGTCAACACAGAGATCGTTTACCCAGGTTCGGGCCACGATGATGTGTAATACCCTAGTCCTGTTTAGGTGGCTATATTGAGAGAGTTCTTGAGCTCTCGAACTAGATATGGTGGCTACATAGTTCAAAAGAGCCGAATCCCTCTCCAGTATGCCATGGGCATCCTTTTATAGTCGAGAGGGGCTGCCACAGTGGCACACAGGAGGTGGAAAGGCCTACAGTGTTGTGAGCTTATCGCCTGTATTATAGGACAAGACGCATTTAATGCATCGCTTAGGTGTCCCCTTGCTTTATCAGGGACGGGAACGGAGCCCGTCCCGTCCGTCGCCGCCTCGCCTTGCTTCGACACACGCTCAGGCCAGCGATGCATGCGGAGCCATGTAGGCAGGAAGACAGCTGAGGTGGCGCGGTGGCAGGGTCTTCACGAGGATCTGCATGCCACCACGTAGGTGCTTGCTGAGTTGGCTCAGAAGCTGCCTGTTGCCACGCAGGTGCCTGCCCAGCTGGTTGGGCCGGTAGCTGCATGCGAACGGCGGTGGAATCTTCGTCGATGCGGACCTGGTTGTGGCCCTGCTGATGCCCTCGGCAAGGGCCTTGCCGGGGGCCCGGCAAGGGTCTTGCCGTGGCGTTGCAGTCGTCCCCGGCAAGGCGCTTGCCAGGGGTCTTGTGGATTCCCTCGGTTGGGATCCCGCCGAGGGTCACCGTATTCTGGTCCTCATCTGATCTCATATGTTTATGATATTGATGAAGATCTGCATGCCACCACCGAGGTGCCTCCCGAGCGCTAGTTCCAATATAGTTATTGGAGGCGTTCGGAACCTTTCGGAACCTTTCGGGCTCAAGGGTGGCTCACCTTGCTGGTGTTGGGCGAGCTGCCCCGGCAAGGCCCTTGCCGGGGCTGCCGAGGCCGCCCCGGCAAGACCCTGCTTCGCCCCTCTTCTCTTTGGGTTCTTGGTCTTGGCGTTGTCTTGACTAGTTTATGCTTCGGCTTCTCACCGGTTTCCCTCCTTTGCCCTGCTACGTGCGGCCGTGGCGCGTGGCTCTGACTGCCCGTGCACAAGTAAAGGGGTCAAAAGGAGAGCCCCTACTTTTGTACACCGACATAATGGCTAAACCCTAGAAGTCTAGCCTGTAGGACTATGGTCATGAGTATATCCTCTCCGGACTAAGCTCTCCGGTTTATATAGACACCGGAGAAATCTAGGGTTACATAGAGTCGGTTACATAGAAAGGAATCTTCATAGTTGATCGCCAAGCTTGCCTTCCACGTCAAGGAGTGTCCTATCCGGACACGGGTAGAGTCTTCGGCCTTCTTGTCTTCACTGACCATTAGTCCGGCCCATGGATAACAGGTCGGACGCCCGAGGACCCCTTAGTTGAGGACTCCCTCAGTAGCCCCTGAACCTGGCTTCAATGATGAGAATTCCGGCGCGCAGATTGTCTTCGACACTGTAAGGGGGGTTCCCCCTTCGGAACTCCAAGATAGTCTTCAGACGTAATGACTGTATCCGGACCTGTATACACATTTGTATAGAATATAATATTCCACGAGTCCAATCCGCTGACAACTTTTTGGTAACATGACATCATGCCTGCCCAGTCATTATTTTCGAACCGTTGGCTAGCCCGTCGTCCCACGTTTTGAGATGTGGCTTTATTGGCACGTCTTATCCAAGCGGAGATAGTTTCCCCCCTTTTTAAGGGATTCTTATCAACCTAGACGCGGGTAACCCAACCGTCACTTGGGTACAACTCCTTGGAATAGGCAAGTTTTGAGGCCCAGGAGGAGATGTTCGATATTTGCGGTCTTTATATAGGGGTACAGACCCGTCTTTTTCTTTCACGCTTGCTTCTTCCTCAACCCTTGCTACCTCGAGTTCCAACACCCGGGTTTCAGTCGCCACAAGACCCAATCATGTCCGGATCCAACCTTCAAGGCCGGTGGGTGGCTTCTTCTATCACAGAGGAGGACATTGCAAAGCTTCGGGCGTCGAGGTATCTGACTGCAGAAATCCTTCATCGGCTCCCTGTTAAGGGGCAGGTTATCCCTACCCCCAGATCTGGCGAGAGGGTCGTGTCCGTGTCCCACTTCCTCCGCGGGCTAGGGTTCGCGCTTAACCCCTTCGTCCGAGGGCTCATGTTTTATTACGGGCTAGATTTTCACGATCTGACCCCGAACTCTATTCTTCTCATGTCGGCATTTATCGTCACGTGTGAAGCCTTCCTCCGAACTCCTCCGCACTTCGGCTTGTGGCTCAAGACCTTCAATGTGAAGCCGCAAGTGATAGAGGGGGAGCAGGAAGAGTGCGGTGGTGCCACAGTGAGCAAGCTTGCTAGCACTGTTTAGCTAAAAGGATCCTTCGCCGAATCTTCCGACTTATGGCAGGAGGGGTGGTTCTATATCACCGAGCCTCGTAGCTCCAAGTGGGCAGTTGTGCCTGCGTTCTGATCCGGCCCCCCAATTCGGCTTACTTCATGGATCAATAAGTGGTTGGACTGGGGATCAGTTGATGAAGTGCGGACTCTACAGAGTCACATCCGAAGCCTTGCCGAGAAGGGCATCGATCTTGTTAATGTTTTTCAAGTAATGCTAGTCTGTCGGACCCTGCCGTGCCAGCGACGGCCTCTCCATATGTGGGAGTTTAATCCAGAAGGGCCGTGGACTCTTCAGCACTTCTTCGGCGCTACGCACAAAGGAATGTGGATATTGTTTTTTGGGAAACGAAAGCAATGGCTGGACACCACCGAAGATATCGGCCTTGACTGTAACCATACGGACACCTCAGTAAGTATTCAATTCCTGAACACCTTTTAGTCAAGCATCCCGTAATAAGATACTGATCAAAACCATCCCTTTCCAGGGCTGGATAAAGAAAGTGGAACGAATCAGGTGTCCGACCCACCTTCTCGAAGACTCAGCGGACGCCGTGCTGACAAGGATGCTGGCCCCGACACCATACCAGGTGCCTACAAAGGAGGGCGTGAACAGGGAGACTAGAGGTGACCTCTGTCCCGGGGATAGACTAGACACCGTGTTCGGGGAAACCTAAAATCCTTCGCCCGAAGGCGAAGGTGCGGGAGAAGCGAACATCCCTTCTTCCCATGGCGAGAAGAGGGCCGCCTCCAAAAATCGGGAGGGGAAGTCTCCCAAGAGAGGCAGAATGCCATCGTCGTGCGGCTCGGACCTGGCGAGCGATGTCGCCGTACAACTCCATGATGAGGGCAAGCCTCCGGTCAAACCGTAAGTGAAGCAGGGTGCTCTAAACATACCCCACTCCTTTCCTGTTACCGAAGTAACATCTAATATATATAAATCCTTGTAGTTTGACGCCCAGTGTTCCTCAACCATCCTCTTCCTCAGGATATCTTATTCCGGAGATGATGGAGAGTGATACACCTTCTCCGGCCTCCTCGTCCAACAAGGCGGATAACTTTGGGGTGTCGTCCCGAAGGGTTTCTCCCGACCGACAAGCAGTGCGGGGGATGGAGAAGGCATTACCTGAAGGTGGTGCCTCTGTCGCCTAGGGTTCGGGGGTCAAGAATGACGGCCCCGGACTATCCATTGTACTGCCGAAGATGATTCTGGAGACGAGTAAACTGATTCCTTCAAAGGAAGGCCGTACTCCTGCAGCGGCTTTCGAAGATCCGGGAGCGCCAGACATGTTGACGGACATGCTACGTGTGACACTCCAAAAAATTCTCTTTTGGTTTTCAGCAAAAACCTTGTTGGTTTTGAAAAAGGCCATTTAAATTTTTTCCAGAAAACCTTTCTCTTAAATTTTTGTATCTTCTTCAACTCTGGTGTTGGTTATTAGAAACCTTTTCTCTGATGGTTCACTTCTCAAATATATTTTGGAATTTAATTATTTTCATTTAAAAAGAAAACCCTAGGAGTTTTTGGGGCTTCTCTCATTCTGAAAACCCCTCATGGTTTTATTCTGCCTCATATGGAAAAACCTTCCCAAAACCCCTCCCTACATTTTTGGGCAATCTAAGCTCTCAGTTCCAACAAGTCCAAACCATTTTTGAATTTTATTTCATTTATTTTATCTCCCAAAACAATTCTGTCAATTATTTTGAGCCTAAGTGATTTTCAAAGCAAGTACCTTATTGCTTTTGAGTTTTGATCTCAAACCAATTTCTCTGGATAGTCCTTAGCATCCACAACTCAGAACCATGAAGATCCACTCTTCCTCTTTTCAAAATTTTCAAATTTCAGCCTCTGCAAGTTTGGACCAGATTTACCAAATTTGGTGAAATTCATATCTTCCCTTCTCCAAAAATTCCACCAAAATTCAGGCAGCCCTCTGGTGCAATGAGAGGCCACCCCACCAAGTTTCAGCTCAAGGAAAATTCTCTACATACCAGAAACATTCTGTCAAACACTTGGACGGCACTGTTACTTTGCATTCTCAGTAAAATTCAGAAAGTTCAGAGAAGTTCAGTGTCGTTTCTTCGTCAGAGTATTCTCACTTGTCAACAGTGTGCCGTGGCGCGTTGCGCGCAGCCCCTCCTCCCTGTCCAGCGCGCCGCACGCGCGCTTGGCTGGTTCCCGGCGTCAGTGGGACCCTGGCCTGCCTGCGCCGGCGTCTTCTACGGCGGCAACGCCACCCGTGGCGGCCAACGGGATACAACGCCTACTCGCAACGCCGTTCGGTGCCTCCCAACGCTCCCTGGCTCTCCGCGTGGCCTCATGCACGCCAGCACACCCAGCTGCACCGTCGCCGTGGCCCGGCAAGCACAGGGCGTGCTCTCTGCCGCCGACGGGCCCGCGCCACCCCGTTCCGTCGAAACCCACCCCAAGTTCCTAATCCAAGCCCGTTTAACATCTGAATGGAGCCAGTGGACCTCCACGTTGATGCCCAACCTCCTAAATACCCCGACCAAGCACTGCACCGCCGTAATCCATCGCCGGAGATCCCCGTTCACGGCCACCGCCTCGGATCGCCTATAAAAGGGGACCCCGAGCTCGCCATCGAGCACACACGCTCACTACACCCCCTAGACACCCCGCCAGGCCACTAGGAGGACCTCGAGGAGGTCTCCTCCCCCAACTCCGGCCGCCTCGTTCCGCCTCGGCCTCCAACTTGATCCACTCCGGTGAGGCCATCCCCGGCGCCCAAACCTCGTCCGTAGCCTCCTAGAGCATCCAGTGAGCTAACCCCCACTTCAATTCGATCTTTGCAGCCCTCCTCGGCGAGATCCAGCACCACCCGAACCACCGTCCGCCGGAGTTGAGGCCGCCGTCGACGTGGTGCTCGCCTGCGACCACTACCACCACCCACCGATGCGGAAGGACGCACTGAGCACGGAGGTACTCTCCGATCCCCTTGCCTCGACGTGGATCGCCGCCGGCGACCACCGCAGCTCTCGGGCACCGACGAGCTTCGCCTCATTCGTTCGAAATTTCAAACCTAACGGGTGGGACCCGCCCGTCAGCCTCTCTGTTCTTTTTAAACGAACAATTTTCTGAAGGCGCCTTCTGCCATAGTACATCTCCCCTCTGGGCCGGCGTATTCTTAATCAAAACGTTTTCTGTTTTTATAAGTTAGCCCCTGGAAACTTTCTGTTTCATTACAGATGAGTCCCTAGACAAAAACCTTTATAACTTTTAAACAGAAAAGTATTTTTGATTGATTCTTTTTCGGCCCTCTTTAAAATTTGGTCTAGTTTTTTATAAGATGTATTTGAAAAAACTATTTGGAATATTTTTTGTACACCTCACGGTATTTACGTTAGCGCGCATGTTTCTTTATACCGTAGATACCGAAGGAGGTGACGGAGCCGCGAACATCACCGAGCTAGGCTCCGACTACTCTGAACCAGGCAAGCATGTTTGAACTTTTGATATGATGAGTGTTTTGGCATGTTTGCATTAAGTAGTTTCATGGCATGTTTGTGAGCATACCGATGAATGTTATGTTCATGCAAAGTTGAGGCAGGTGAGTTTGATAATCCATACGTGTTGGATGTGAATGTGCATGGCCATGTGTTGGCATGAGGATGGGTAAGATGACAGTGTTGTAGCATGCCAGTCTTATGCCATACTATTTGACTTCAGTGTCAACCCGTATCGGTTCGGTTCCCATCCATTTCCCTTCCCGTACTACCACATGTTTTCCGCAAGGGATATGGCTTAGTAAGTTGCAAACCGCTTTCCTGGTACACACCAAATGGAGAGGCCGTGATGATGGTTCCATGGCCCTGGATTAAAGCCAGTCATCCAGTCAGGGGGCATGGGTGTTTCCGGTTGGGACCGAGAGGGGGGCACCCCTTAGAGCGCGCGTATACAAATTTGATCCCATGCTATTCGAGATTGTGATCTCCCCGTCTCAAAGTTTTTCTTGTACATTGTCTAGGGTGATTGTTGACATCGTGAGGTGGGATGGGTGTGTACTGGATCGCTGTGTTTTCTTCCGAAATACCGTAAACGGAACTAGTCCTTCGGGACTACGGAAATCCGTTGGCTGTGGGTAATTTTAGTACAAACTCTGCAGAGTCATAAATCCTCGAATCATCCTATCCATGTCCAAGTTCTGTATTATCTTATCCTAACAAGTGTTAGTTTTGGTGACAGAAACTCCGGTGGGTCACTTGAGTACTAAGTCCGGTTAAATGTTTATTCCTGTGGATGGACTAACCCGTTTATTATCATGTGTTGAATATTTATATTGAGTACTATATCTTTGTGATGAAAGTCCTTTATGTGATGTCGCTCAGACGTCCGACTGTGGCATTGTCATTAATTACTTTCTATATAAGCCCTTTCTGTGATGTCGCTCAGACGTCCGACTGTGGCATTGTCATTAATTACTTTCTATATAAGCCCTTTCTGTGATGTCGCTCAGACGTCCGACTGTGGCATTGTTGTTAATTATTTTCTATATAAGCCCTTTCTGTGATGTCGCTCAGACCTCCGACTGTGGCAGCATTGTTATTTTCTTTCAATATAAGCCCTTTCTGCGATGTCGCCCCGACGTCCGACTGTGGCATGCATGTCTTTTATTTTCAATTTAAGCCGTTTACGAGGTGTCGCTCAGACGCCCGACTGCGGCATGATTTTATTTACTTGTTCACCTTTCGAGCTATCGCTTCAGACACCCGATCAGTCTTCAGTTATTTTTGTTGGGTTTTCAGGCGGACTACCGCCGACTCCCTTTTATTTACCTTGTTTACTAAATTGATTGCACATTGATAAATTACTCATGTCGCATTCATGCATGCATTTGTTATATCTTATGTCCGAACTGTCTTGCGAGTACTTTCAAAGTACTCACCTGGCTTGTTGATTTGGCCAGATGCTGACGAAGGCGATCTCATGGATGTAGAGTTCGATAGCGATTCCGACGCCTAGAGGAGTCCCAGTCAGTCTCGTGCGACCCTGGATTTGGTCACTGTATTATATCCGCTTCCGCTACCCGAATAAATTCATCGAGCCCCACCCCGACGCTTGATGAGACTCCAGTTTAAGAGTCGTGTTATCCAGTCCCCACTGTGTTATTCCACCACCACTTTATTCACGAGTCAGTATGCCACCACACCATTGTGATATATCCGCCATTATGTATAATTATTGGCGCGCTTGTAATAATTTGTTGAGCAACCTTAGCTCGACCCTGTAATATATTTTATGCTACTGGCTTATTGTATCAAGAGATTTGTCTACCAGTAAGGAGGATTTTCCTCATACTGGACTCGAAAGATCGGTTTCTCAATAAATATTTTTATTGGAAAACCGGTCGTGACAAGCTTGGTACCAGAGCCAGGCTGACTGTAGGAAGCCACTAGGTGCGATCGCTAATCGGTTATTAGCATAATAGAGCTATTTCTTATTTTTGCTGGCCGACAACAGCTGCGAGTCTCAGACCTTCGCCAACGTGCCCGATGGGTTCGTCAAGCTTCTCTCCTTCATCGTTTAGGTTGCGATGGGGCCATCTGTGCGCCCAGCCTTCACATTCTACCAGCACAAAGTCAACGAAAGTCTGACCATGCACCAGGCCGCGGTGCAATTAAAGGGAGGGCATGGTGAGTTACGCCACTTCCGGTTCTTGGGAAGAGCCATGCCTACGGAGAGGCATGCTATGCAAATGGCAGCCCGTGAGGCGATAGCTTGTCTCAGGGATGTCCTTCCCTCGATGAAGACTCGTCATTACCGCTATCTTCCATGCCATGTGCCATACACCTGTCACTACGCGTTCTCTTGCCCCAGAGGAGAACGAGACGAGGCTTTTGAGATGCTTATTGAGTATCTCCGGGCTCTCGAGGCAGCCTTCGACAACCTGGTGGACGACTTCGTGGCTGCCCGAATGGACTCAGTCCATGGCTGTGCCGCCAACAGGAGGGAGCTCCTGCGCACCGCACCGCCACTAACTTTCGTCTCATCCTCAGCATCTTATGCACCTACTCGTCGCCTACCTACCACCGAAGAGTTCAACCAAGTCATCGCGCCCACTCCAGCTCGCACTGCACCACCCTTTGCGCCCACTCCTATTCGTGTTGTTCCGCCCCTAGCGACCGCTCCGTCCACTCGGCGCAGCGCTACACGTCTGGAGCCTATTAGCGAGGAGGAGGTCGAGTCCCCAGCCTCACTGCGCCTCACCGTTAGCAGGGCCAAGGAGATCGTCAACATCTCCGACTGAGTACGCTTAGCCGTCATGCGATGTACCGCTTTGTAAGATATGTTTATATGTACATAGGTTGTGAGAAGTAGCTTGTTTGCGCATCATGTAGGATCTGGGAGAAGTGCACTAGCCTAAATAACATGTCAGGATTATGTACGCATATCCTGAGTGGTGTATTGTATAATTACCGCCTGCGTGTAAGATATGTAATGAGCAGTCCTTCTCCATGCGCAATCGATTTGTTTTTCTTAAGTGATCTTGGTCATTTAAATTATTTGCCATCCTTATGCATTTATGGATTTATTTTTGCGACTCTTTTCACTTTCCTTATGGGTTTTGCAAAATATATTCCCAGAGTGAAAAATGTCTCGTCCTTGGACTCGCTCCATGCCAACTGCGCCAGAGGAAAATTATGGCACTCAACCAGGCAACAATTTCACACAAGGACAGTCGAGTCAACAGGACAGTGAAACGGCACTTTCCCAAATGTGCCGCCTTTATGAGCAGAGTCAGCAACAACATCGGGAAATGATGAACCAAGTCATCAACATGGGAAATCACCACGAACAGTATCAGTAGCATTCCAAGTTATCTGAGCTACAGAAGACACGTCCCCAAACATTTTCTCATACTGACAAGCCTCTTGAGGCCGAGGACTGGCTTTGAGATATGGAGAGAAAATTAATTATTGCGAGATGTTCAGACCCCGAGAAAGTACTATATGCTCCGCACTATCTCACAGGAGCAGCTGCATCATGGTGGGAGAATTTCCGGCACATGCACCCCAACGAAAATGATATAACCTGGGAAGACTTCAAAGAAGGTTTCCGTGGTGCACACATTCCTAAGAGTATTATGAAAATCAAGAAGAGAGAGTTCGATGACCTCAAACAAAGGAACATGACAGTGTCAAACTACAACGGTCAATTTACTCTATTGTCTCTCTACGCCAATGAAGAGCGTATGACTGAAAGCAAGAAGATGGAGAAATTCCTTGACGGTCTGGCGCCCGCGCTTAAATGCCAACTGGTCGTGCACACTTTTCCAGATTTTAAAACACTAGTGGACAAGGCCATTACCCTGGAAAATGAGAGACGTAGCTTGGAAGATTTCCGCAAGCGAAAAAGGGACCAGACTAACCATGCTCGCAATCACCGAAGCAAGACAGATTTTCAGAAAGGTGGGATACACAAATCCACGTCAAATGTCTCACGCCCAATCAAGAATTTTCATGCAAGGGACAAGGAGTTCACATATCGCCCAAGCGTTACTTGTTACGCTTGTGGAGAGGAAGGGCACTATGCCAAGCAGTGCCCCAAGCCAAGGAACTCAACCCCAAAGCCGAACAACGGTAGCAATAATTCAGCGCCCAAGCGAAACAATTTCAATCCCAACAACAACCACAGGAAGGGTCATCTGAACCACGTGACCAAAGAGGAGGCACAGAATGCCCCGGATATCGTACTCGGTACGTTTCCTGTCAACACAATACCTGCCATGGTTTTGTTTGATTCTGGAGCTTCTCACTCATTCATTTCGAAAAGTTTTGCTTTACAAAATAATTTTTTGATGCTTCCTTTGGAGAAATCCATGATCATCAAGTCCCCTGGGATTCAGCAAGTTACTCAGAGTTACTGCCAGGGTGTGGTTATTGAGTTTGAAGGATTGAAGTTTCACGCCAATCTTATTGTGTTGGAAAATAAAGGACTGGATGTCATCCTAGGGATGGACTGGTTAACCACCAACAAAGGTTTTATTGACTGTTTCAACCGGACCGTAATTCTCACACACCACCACGGGAAGACAATAAGAGTGTCAGCCAAAGAAAGAAAAATACCCCAACAACCGAGATTGAATAAGGTGGACGTTTCTGAGCTAAACAAGGTTCCAGTAGTGTGTGAATTTCCATACGTATTCCCCGAAGAACTACCAGGCATGCCACCAGACTGAGAGATAGAATTCAGCATTGAGCTAGCACCCGGAACCACCCCCATTTACAAGAAACCATACAGAACGGCACCATCCGAGTTGGTGGAATTGAAGAAGCAAATAAAGAAATTGCTGGACAAAGGATATATTCGAGCCATCTCCTCACCTTGGGGATCACCAATTTTATTTTCCAAAAAGAAGGATGGAACACTAAGATTGTGCATAGACTACCGAGCACTTAACATGGTCACAGTCAAGAACAAATACCCGATGCCACGGATAAACGATTTGTTCGATCAGCTTGCTCAGGCCAAGGTATTCTCAAAGATTACCTTAAGGTCAGGATACCATCAATTAAAAGTACGAACAGAGGATATCCCCAAAACAGCCTTCACCTCCAGATATAGACTGTATGAGTTCACAGTAATGCCATTTGGGTTAACGAATGCCCCCGCATATTTTGTTCACCTCATGAACAAAGTATTTATGAAGTTTATGGACAAGTTCGTTGTGTTATTCATCGACGATATTCTGGTATACTCCAAGACACCAGAAGAGCATGCAGAACATCTCAGAATTGTGCTAGGAGAACTCAGGAAACATCAATTGTATGCCAAGTTCAGCAAGTGTGAATTTTGGCTAAGACAAGTAGGCTTTCTAGGCCACGTACTGACCCAACAAGGTATCGCAGTGGACCCGGAAAAAGTCAACGTCGTACTTGGCTGGAAGTCACCAGCCAGCGTAACGGACATACGAAGTTTCATGGGAATGGCAGGATATTACCGCAGATTTATTGAAGGATTCTCCACCATAGCCAAGCCAATGACGCAGTTGCTCAAGAAGGACAAGAAGTTTGAATGGACGGAAGCTTGCGAGAAAAGTTTCCAAGAACTAAAAAGGAAATTAACGACAACACCGGTATTAATTGTGCCAGACATACACAAGAATGTTGAAGTGTATTGTGACGCGTCTAGAATGGGTCTCGGATGCGTGTTGATGCAAGAAGGCAAGGTTGTCGCATACGCTTCAAGGCAAATTCGCAAGCATGAGGAAAATTATCCCACTCATGACTTAAAAATGGCAGCAGTCATTCATGCACTCAAGGAATGGAGGCATTTCTTACTTGGAAATCGTTGTGAAATATATACGCACCATAAAAGTCCCAAGTATATTTTCACACAGCCAGACCTAAATTTACGGCAACGACGCTGGTTGGAATTGGTAAAAGATTATGATGTTGGTATCCACTATCATCCAGGAAAAGCAAATGTAGTCGCAGATGCTCTTAGTCGGAACCCCAGCTCAGACGACAACAGTCTGCAAAGCTTGAGGCCTGAATTCCAACAAGAATTTGCCAAACTCAACTTGATGATGGTCACGAAGGGCACCATAACAAATTTGGAAATACAACCCAACCTTGTGGAGAGAATTAAAGAAGCTCAGCCTAGTCACCCCAGCATCGAAGGCATTAAAAGAAAGGTGAGTATGGGCAAGGCCTCGGAGTTCGTCATAGACGGTGGAGAAATATTATGGTACGGAGAAAGACTCTGCGTGCCAAACATAGAAGACCAGCAAATTCTAGCTGAAGCCCACACCGCCCCATATTCGATCCGCCCTGGAGGAACCAAAATGTATAAGGATATTCAGGAAAGATATTGGTGGCACGGTATGAAGAGGGATATAGCCACCTTCATTGCATGTTGCGATTCTTGTCAACGCATAAAAGCTGAGCATCAAAGACCAGCTGGACTACTGCAACCGAACAAAATACCTGAGTGGAAATGGGATGAAATAGGGATGGATTTCATTGTTGGACTACCTCGGTCACGACACAGGAATGATGCCATATGGGTCATCACCGACAGGTTGACCAAGGTGGCACATTTCATTCCAGTAAAGATGACCCACACCACTCAGAGGCTTGCCAGGATTTATCTCTCCCGGATAGTTTGTCTGCATGGAGTCCCGAAGACTATAATATCCGACAGAGGCACTCAGTTCGTCTCGAGGTTCTGGGATCATTTACAACAGGCTCTGGGAACTCAACTGGCCTTCAGTACAGCATACCATCTCCAGACTGATGGACAAACTGAACGCGTAAACCAAATTTTAGAAGACATGCTGAGAGCATGTGTCCTCACTTATGGAACCAGTTGGGAAGAAAGCCTGCCATATGCCGAGTTCGCATACAACAACAGTTACCAGGCCAGCCTACAAATGGCACCATTTGAAGCTCTCTACGGGCGGAGATGTCGTACCCCGTTAAATTGGTCAGAGACCGGAGACAGCCGTATCTTCGGCCCAGACATGCTCAAGGAAGCCGAGGAAAAGGTCAAGCTAATCAAAGACCGACTCAAGACCGCTCAGAGTCGACAGAAGAGTTATTACGATCAGAAACATCGTGGGGTCAGATTCGAACCCGGTGAGTTCGTGTACCTACGAGTATCCCCTATGAGGGGATTGCAACGATTCAAGATTAAAGGAAAGCTAGCAACAAGATTCATCGGACCATTCTGTATAGTGGCACGAAGAGGCACGGTAGCCTACCAGCTAGACTTACCCGAGGAATTATCCGATGTCCACGACGTGTTCCACGTCTCGCAGTTGAGGAAGTGCGTAAGCAACCCAGAGAAGCAAGTATCCCACGAGGACATTGACGTGCAACCAGACCTCACCTATCGGGAATGTCCTGTAAAAATATTGGAGGAGTCTGAAAGGAGGACCCGACAGAAAACCATCAAGTTTTTCAAAGTTCAGTGGAGCAATCTCACCGAAAGTGAAGCAACATGCGAAAGAGAGGATTTTCTTCGAACAGAACATCCACACTTATTTGAGGATCAGCTGAAATCTCGGGGACGAGATTTTTTCCTAAGGGGGTAGGTGTTGTGACACTCCAAAAAATTCTCTTTTGGTTTTCAGCAAAAACCTTGTTGGTTTTGAAAAAGGCCATTTAAATTTTTTCCAGAAAACCTTTCTCTAAAAAATTCTTTTTCCTTGGCAAGGATTTTATTTTTGTATCTTCTTCAACTATTGTGTTCGTTATTAGAAACCTTTTCTCTGATGGTTCACTTCTCAAATATATTTTGGAATTTAATTATTTTCATTTAAAAAGAAAACCCTAGGAGTTTTTGGGGCTTCTCTCATTTTGAAAACCCCTCATGGTTTTATTCTGCCTCATATGGAAAAACCTTCCCAAAACCCCTCCCTACATTTTTGGGCAATCTAAGCTTTCAGTTCCAACAAGTCCAAACCATTTTTGAATGTTATTTCATTTATTTTATCTCCCAAAACAATTCTGTCAATTATTTTGAGCCTAAGTGATTTTCAAAGAAAGTACCTTTTTGCTTTTGAATTTTGATCTCAAACCAATTTCTCTGGATAGTCCTTAGCATCCACAACTCAGAACCATGAAGATCCACTCTTCCTCTTTTCAAAATTTTCAAATTTCAGCCTCTGCAAGTTTGGACCAGATTTACCAAATTTGGTGAAATTCATATCTTCCCTTCTCCAAAAATTCCACCAAAATTCAGGCAGCCCTCTGGTGCAATGAGAGGCCACCCCACCAAGTTTCAGCTCAAGGAAAATTCTCTACATGCTAGAAACATTCTGTCGAACACCTGGCCGGCACTGTCACTTTGCATTTTCAGTAAAATTCAGAAAGTTCAGAGAAGTTCAGTGTCGTTTCTTCGTCAGAGTATTGTCACTTGTAAACAGTGCGCCATGGCGCGTTGCGCGCAGCCCCTCCTCTCTGTCCAGCACGCCGCACGCGCGCTTGGCTGGTTCCCGGCGTCGGTGGCACCCTGGCCTGCCTGCGCCGGCGTCTTCTACGGCGGCAATGCCAGTGGACCCGTCGAAACCCACCCCAAGTTCCTAATCCAAGCCCGTTTAACATCTGAATGGAGCCAGTGGACCTCCACGTTGATGCCCAACCTCCTAAACACCCCAACCAAGCACTGCACCGCCGTAATCCATCGTCGGAGATCCCCGTTCACGGCCACTGCCTCGGATCGCCTATAAAAGGGGACCCCAAGCTTGCCCTCGAGCACACACGCTCACTACACCCCTAGACACCCTGCCAGGCCACAAGGAGGACCTCAAGGAGGTCTCCACCCCCAACTCCGGCCGCCTCGTTCCGCCTCGGCCTCCAACTTGATCCACTTCGGTGAGGCCATCCCCGGCGCCCAAACCTCGTCCGTAGCCTCCTAGAGCATCCAGTGAGCTAACCCCCACTTCAATTCGATCTTTGCAGCCCTCCTCGGCGAGATCCAGCACCACCCGAACCACCGTCCGCCGGAGTTGAGGCCGCCGTCGACGTGGTGCTCGCCGGCGACCACTACCACCACCCACCGACGCGGAAGGACACACTGAGCATGGAGGTACTCTCCGATCCCCTTGCCTCGCCGTGGATCGCCGCCGGCGACCACCGCAGCTCTCGGGCACCGATGAGCTTCGCCTCCCTCGTTCGAAATTTCAAACCTGACGGGTGGGACCCGCCTGTCAGCTTCTCTGTTCTTTTTAAACGAACCGTTTTCTGAAGGCGCCTTCTGCCATAGTACGTCTCCCCTCTGGGCCGGCATATTCTTAATCGAAAGGTTTTCTGTTTTTATAAGTTAGCCCCTGGAAACTTTCTGTTTCATTACAGATGAGTCCCTAGACAAAAACCTTTATAACTTTTAAACAGAAAAGTATTTCTGATTGATTCTTTTTCTGCCCTCTTTAAAATTTTGTCTAGTTTATTATCAGATTTATTTGAAAAAAATATTTGGTATACTTTTTGTACACCTCACGGTATTTATGTTAGCGCATATGTTTCTTTATACCATAGATACCGAAGGAGGTGACAGAGCCGCGAACTTCACCGAGCTAGGCTCCGACTACTCTGCACCAGGCAAGCATGTTTGAACTTTTGATATGATGAGTGTTTTGGAATGTTTGCATTAAGTAGTTTCATGGCATGTTTGTGAGCATACCGATGAATGTTATTTTCATGCAAAGTTGAGGCAGGTGAGTTCGATAATCCATATGTGTTGGATGTGAATGTGCATGGCCATGTGTTGGCATGAGGATGGGTAAGATGGCATTGTTGTAGCATGCCAGTTTTATGCCATACTATTTGACTTCAGTGTCAACCCGTATCGGTTTGGTTCCCATCCATTTCCCTTCCCGTACTACCACATGTTTTCCGCAAGGGATATGGCTTAGTAAGTTGCAAACCGCTTTCCCGGTACGCACCAAATGGAGAGGCCGTGATGATGGTTCCATGGCCCTGGATTAAAGCCAGTCATCCGGTCAGGGGGCATGGGTGTTTCCTGTTGGGACCGAGAGGGGGGCACCCCTTAGAGCGCGCGTATATAAATTTGATACCATGCTATTCGAGATTGTGATCTCCCCGTCTCAAAGTTTTTCTTGTACGTTATCTAGGGTGATTCCTGACATCGTGAGGTGGGATGGGTGTGTATTGGATCGCAGTGTTTTCTGCCGAAATACCATAAACGGAACTAGTCCTTCGGGACTACGGAAATCCGTTGGCTGTGGGTAATTTTAGTACAAACTCTGCAGAGTCATAAATCCTCGAATCATCATATCCATGTCCAAGTTCTGTATTATCTTATCCTGACAAGTGTCAGTTTTGGTGACAGAAACTCCGGTGGATCACTTGAGTACTAAGTCCGGTTAAATGTTTATTCCTGTGGATGGACTAACCCGTTTATTATCATGTGTTGAATATTTATATTGAGTACTATATCTTTGTGATGAAAGCCCTTTATGTGATGTCGCTCAGACGTCCGACTGTGGCATTGTCATTAATTACTTTCTATATAAGCCCTTTCTATGATGTCGCTCAGACGTCCGACTGTGGCATTGTCATTAATTACTTTCAATATAAGCCCTTTCTGTGATGTCGCTCAGACGTCCGACTATGGCAGCATTGTTATTTTCTTTCAATATAAGCCCTTTCTATGATGTCGCTCAGACGTCCGACTATGGCAGCATTGTTATTTTCTTTCAATATAAGCCCTTTCTGCGATGTCGCCCCGACGTCCGACTGTGGCACGCATGTCTTTTATTTTCAATTTAAGCCCTTTACGAGGTGTCGCTCAGACGCCCGACTGCGACATGATTTTATTTACTTGTTCACCTTTCGAGGCGTCGCTTCAGACACCCGATCGGTCTTCAGTTATTTTTGTTGGGTTTTCAGGCGGACTACCGCCGACTCCCTTTTATTTACCTTGTTTACTAAATTGATTGCACATTGATAAATTACTCATGTCGCATTCATGCATGCATTTGTTATATCTTACGTCCGAACTGTCTTGCGAGTACTTTCAAAGTACTCACCTGGCTTGTTGATTTGGCCAGATGCTGACGAAGGCGATCTCATAGATGAAGAGTTCGATAGCGAGTCCGACGCCTAGAGGAGTCCCAGTCCGTCTCGTGCGACCCAGGATTTGGTCACTGTATTATATCCGCTTCTGCTACCCGAATAAATTCATCGAGCCCCACCCCGACGCTCGATGAGACGCCGGTTTAAGAGTCGTGTTATCCACTCCCCACTGTGTTATTCCACCACCACTTTATTCACGAGTCAGTATGCCACCACACCATTGTGATATATCTGCCATTATGTATAATTATTGGCGCGCTTGTAATAATTTGTTGAGCAACCTTAGCTCGACCCTGTAATATATTTTATGCTACTGGCTTATTGTATCAAGAGATTTGTCTACCAGTAAGGAGGATTTTCCTCATACTGGACTCAAAAGATCGGTTTCTCAATAAATATTTTTATTGGAAAACCGGTCATGACACTATGACAAGCGTCCGTCTCGGAGGAACACCGTGCCTTGATGGGTACAGTGGTCGAGAGGGTTCTGTCTGCGAAGAGCGGATTGAATGAAGCCTTCACGAGCCTGTTAAGAGGCTTCGAGGTTCGTGATGTAATTTTTCCAACTGTACTTTATTCGCAGAATGCGCCTATGTATAGATAATAGCCCCTGAGACTCAGATTCCCTTCTCAATGGAGGCGATTGGAGGATCAAAAAGATATGCTCAGGTAATAATCTGATGTAATTGAAATACAGGCCGTTTCTCCCCTGGCGACTACCCGGACTATGGAGGTAGCCGAACTGCAGCGAAAGCTTGATATGGCACGGAATGACATTGCATTGATCAACAAGCGTCTTGACGAATCGCAAGGTATGTTTTTCGAGCCTGCGTTACACAGATGTGCTTATGGTGTAAGCCTGACGCTGAAAATTGTATATTGGATATGCATGACTGTAGATGGTGCTGCCGCCGTTGAGATTCTTCGGGCGGAGCTGGCCCGGGCCAAGGAGCAGGCCCGGTTTAGTAATGCAGCTGCCGAAAAGGCATCGTCTGAGTTAAAAGCCGAACAAGCTGCTCGGCGCCAAGACGAGGAGAAAATATCCGTGATGGCGCTCGAACTAAAGAATGCTACTAGCCGCTGTGAACTTCTTGAGAAGGAGAATGAAGCCAAAACGGCTGAACTTGATAAGGCCTTACAAGAGGCGAGAGAAGCGCGGTCTGAATCCAGAGTAGCCCGTGAGGAGATCCGGCATGCTGGGGAGAATGCGGCTGGTAAGCCCTTTTTGCTACAAACTAAGTTCGGTGATCTGAACTATGCTCAGCTTAACCAAGTGTGGAGTTCTCCGGACGAGTTTTTCGACTTGCCGAAGAGTTCTTCCGCGCGGTGCAGTTTTACCAAGCGCAAGAGGGGTATGCAATGGAGAAGCTTTTCTGGTCACAATTTGGTGCATCAAGACGCCCTTTGTTGCTGAATGAACAGATGTCCCAATGGGCCGAGCTTCATAGGAAATTCGGCGCTGCCATGAAGAACGTCATAATCCGGTTGTGGCCGACCGAGCATGTTCCGAATAGCTATTTCGGCTTGGTGCAACGGCTTGGTGATGCGGTGCCACGTATCGACGCTGTGAAGCGATCGGTGTGCATTGAGGATGCACGGATGGCCTTTGCCCGAGTCAAGACATTTTGGAAGAAGATGAAGCCCATCGATGTTACGACGAAGAGTCCACCCAAGGGCAAGGACCGCCATGAACCGGAGAATTATTTTGAAGATGTCCTAGAGGCTGCCCGCTTGATAGAGGGTCAATGCTCGAAAGACATAATGTTCGATTGAGGTGTATGAGAATTGTAAAAGATGATTTTATGGTTAATCTATTTTTATGTTTTGCTCAAAAGCTTGTGCTCCTCCTGTGCGGCCGTTTTAATATAATCTGAAAGTTTTCCAGTCGTCGGCTTCAGCACCCTCGTAGGAAGTACGGGGGTGTTCAGAAAAGCATGTAATCACTCTTTATCCAATGTCTTGGTCCATAAAGGAGGTGATAATGCGGCGAACCAGGCAATCGGACTATAGGGCGTTAACACTTTCACTTAGCCATAGGAGTTTTATGGTGGGTCTACGACATAGCCCCTGGTACGTACGTGGCGTATTATAATACGGTGCATTACATATTTGATCTGAAAAAGATCCTTCATGTGACACGGAGAGAATCGCTAAAGATTCCAATAAGTCGTCAAGTGGTTGACCAGCTCTCGCCGCATCATGACAGTCAGTTTTTGGCTTTCTCTACTGAGGTACTTGACCAGATGAACCGGAAGCACAATCGCAGTAGTTCTCCCTTTACTACCCTAGCCAATGGAGCCGAACGTAGGGTAGCAAGCACAGGAGCCGGGCAACCCAACTATTGACCCAAGACAATGATTCGGAGCTGATGCATATAAGTCCAAACTTGCGACGCCGAAGTATGCTATAAAGTTGTTCGGACTTTGTTGGCAACTCATTTGTTCCCGTACCAAGCCCCTGGCAAGTTATGCCGAGGTATATCTGTGAAACAACCATAGGAGCCATATTCATTGGCGAGAAGTCACGAATGATTAATTCGGATAATGTTTACTGGGACCTGAGCGATATGTCAATGATTACTTTATATATAAATACCACAACCCCGACTATTTGACATGCTCGGGGTCAGAGGTAGAGGACAAAGGCATATTACAGGCTCGAAATAAAGAGTGCGGTCTACAAAAAGTTATTTTGGACCTCCTGTCGCACGTCTGCGCCGCCTGTCCTCGGCGAGGGGAATCCTTGACGGAAGTAGCCCCTTAGGTGAGTGTACGGATCCGAACTCCGATAGAGTCAGTTTTAGATGTTTGTCCTTTTCGTCACCTGTTTTTTTAAGAGATAATGAAGAAAGAAGTAAAAAGAAAATAGATAAAAAAATATTACGGGAGTGCTTGTAGGCTTGTCCGTAGTGTGCTTCCGCCAATGCCCATGGTATCTTGAGTGCGTAGTGATGTATGCGCGATACAAATTTTCCAGGTATGTGAGGTGGGCTGCGGAAGCCGAACTGCTATTTCCGCTCCGGGATTGGTCGATCCTCGAGGGGAAATTGCTTCTGAACCCCCGGTATTTGGTTGGTGAACCTCTCCGTCGTCCCTGTCGCCTGGCGGCCTCCTCCCTTTGTGTTCGGCGTTGACCTTGCCGGCCTACTTGAAGACCCAACATCTTCTGTTGGTATAATTAGCTGGTTTATCAGGGTGGCCGTGAATCTGGCAGGGTCGGTCCAATATCCTGTGTAGGTTGGATTGTTCGTCTCGGTTCGCCTTGAATGGCTTCTTCCGTTGACCGGGCTTGGGATTGCTAAATCCGGCATTGAACGCTGTGCTGCATGATCTTTCATTATCATTGCGACTGTTGTATTTGCTTCGTCGTGGCTTGCCATTGCCGTCTTGGATTTCGGAAGTGCCCGAGTTGCTGGCGCTATTGCTTCTACGAGCGAGCCAGTTGTGTTCTCCCACGCAAAAGCGGGTCATTAGAGCAGTAAAGTCTGTCATGGATTCGGTCCTTCTTGACCGAGGTGGCGTGCAAGCCAATCCTCCCGGACGCTGTGTCTGAAGGCCGCAAGGGCTTCCGCGTCCGGATAGTCGACAATTTGGTTCTTTTTAACTAAGAACCTAGTCCAAAGTTTCCTAGCTGACTCTCCGGGATGCTGGACAATGTGGCTTAAGTCATCGGCATCCGGTGGCCCGACATATGTTCCTTGGAAGTTGTCAAGGAAAGCTTCTTCCAAGTCCTCCCAGCTGCCGATAGAATTTTCAGGCAGGCTGTTTAGCCAGTTGTCGGTGTCAAAACCAGCGGATCTCGGGTAGGGGGTCCCGAACTGTTGTCTAGGCCGGATGGTAACAAGAGACAAAGGACACGAAGTTTTACCCAGGTTCGGGCCGTCTTGATGGAGGTAAAACCCTACGTCCTGCTTGATTAATATTGATGATATGGGTAGTACAAGAGTAGATCTACCACGAGATCAAGGAGGCTAAACCCTAGAAGCTAGCCTATGGTATGATTGTATGTTGAGATTCCTGTCCTACGGACTAAAAACCTCCGGTTTATATAGACACCGGAGAGGGTTAGGGTTACATAGAGTCGGTTACAATGGTAGGAGATCTTGGATATCCGCATCGCCAAGCTTGCCTTCCACGCCAAGGAAAGACCCATCCAGACACGGGACGAAGTCTTCAATCTTGTATCTTCATAGTCCTGGAGTCCGGCTGAAGGTATAGTCCGGCAACCCGAACACCCCCTAATCCAGGACTCCCTCAGTAGCCCCTGAACCAGGCTTCAATGACGATGAGTCCAACGCGTAGATTTTCTTCGGCATTGCAAGGCGGGTTCCTCCTCCAAATTCTTCAAGAAGATTTTAAACACCAAGGATAGTGTCCGGCTCTGCAAAAAAGCTTCCACATATTGCCATAGAGAGAATAATATTAACACAAATCTAATCAGCTGACGTATTCCGCAGTGTGACATCACACTACGGCCAAGTCTTTTACTCGAGTCATTTTTAGTTTTCCACCTCAGCATGTTTTGCGAGGCGGTTTCCTTGGCACGTCTTGTCAAAGCAGAGATCGTGTCCCCCATTTACGGGATTCTCATCAATACGGACGTGGGTAACCCAACCGCGCCATTTATCATGGTGCTTGGGAGGCAAGCGAGTTTTACTAGGCTGGTGGGGATGCATAACCGCATCCGCTCATATAAGGGGATAAGGATCCACCTTTTTACCTACACCTTCTTCCTCCTTTACCTATCCATCTTCTGCGCACTCGAGCTCCAATGCCCAAGCCCGCACTTCCCACCTCAACCTTCTCCAGCGATGTCCGGAGCGGGAGGTAAGTGGATGGTCTCCTCCGTCACGGAGGGCCATGTCAAAAAGCTAAGGAGGGCCGGATACTTGTCCAAAGACATCGCGCACCGGCTTCCCGAGGAGGGGAGGCTCCTCCCCACCCGAAGGCCCCATGAGAGGGTAGTATTCCTTCCCCACTTCCTTCGCGGACTGGGTTTTCCTCTCCACCCATTTGTCCGGGGACTCATGTTCTACTACGGCCTGGACTTCCATGATCTGGCCCCAAACTTTATCCTCAACATCTCGGCGTTTGTCGTCGTGTGCGAGCCTTTCCTCTGCGTCCGCCCCCATTTCGGCCTCTGGCTCAAGACCTTCAACGTCAAGCCAAAGGTGGTGCGCGGCAACCAGGCGGAGTGCGGAGGTGCCATGGCGGGCAAAATAGCCAACGTCCTATGGCTCGAGGGCTCCTTTGTGGAGACCCTGAAGGGGTGGCAGTCAGGGTGGTTTTACATCACCGAGCCACGCGATCCGAAGTGGATCGCAGCCCCTGAGTTCCGATGCGGACCCCCTACGCGGCTCACGTCTTGGAAGGAGACGGGCCTGTCGTGGGGCGACGAAGAAGAGGTGACCGGACTGGAAAAATGCATCCAGTCCCTGGTGAACAAGCATCTGAAGCTTGTCAACGTAGTCCAGGTCATGCTCGTCCGCTGGATCCTTCCGTGTCAAGAACGGGATTTTAACTTGTGGGAGTTCAACCCGACGCAGCACCAAACTCTGAGCAAGCTCTTCGACACGACGTACGAAGATGCCTGGAAGGGGCTAACCAAAGGCGCCGAGGCTCCCGTATCCGCCTCCGAAGACCGCGGATTCAGCTTGCAACGTCCTGCTGGCGAGGTAAGATGTTTTCATCTTTTACAAGATGTTAGTTTTTTCATAGTTTGACTCTATGTGGGATCTAAACTCCCTTACCTTTGACAGGCTTGGCCGGTGAAGTCCAGATCGATTAACTATCTGGCTCCCTTGCCCGAAGATCCAGCCCCGGTTCGCTTAGCGAAGTTGCTGGCTCCGGCACCTTATGTGGTGCCAGAGAAGAAGGCCAAGAAGAAGGAGGCCACGGGGACTCGAAAGAGTTCCCGACATATGGTGGTGTCGGACTCGTCGTCCGACGAATCCGAGACGCACTCCTCCCGCTAAGGCGAGGAGGAAGAAGAAACATCTCCCCCTCCAGCGGGGGGAGGAAAGAAGAGGAAGGCTGCCCCAACAGGGGAGGCCAAAGGGTCCAAGAAGAGGAAGACCCCTCCGCCGGACTACTCCCCCGACGCCGAAGAGGACGAAGAGGAATGGCCGGACAGGGCCAAGCGTCCGGCGAAATCATAAGTATTCTGATACCATAGTAACTCATGATATTCCTTTGTTGCACAGTTTTCCTTATGCCGAACATAATCGTACAGTCCGCCCAAGGTCGGGCTCGACGAGTCGTCGAGCGGCTCTCTGGATTCATCAGATGTGAATTCAGTTCCACCCGCTACCTCTCCTGGTGCTGCAGACGACGCTGAAGTGGCCTCGCGACAAGTCGCGGGCCAAGAGGAGGTGGTCCTAGAGGAGCCGCGAGGCGACCTCCCGGACTCCGGGAGTAAGGGGGACAAGACCCCCCAGGGCTCTAAGTCCGGCTTTGTGCCGGACACCGCGCCGGAATCCTCAACGGTTCCGAACTGCGACAGGCGATCTCCTTCTAAGAGGAGCAAGCCTACCGAGCCGGCGGCCTCCGTCCAACCGGAGGCGCCGGACAATCTACTGGAGGTTCTTAAGGGCGCCTCCATCGACGAGGAGCACCGTACTATCATGAGTACGGTGATCCAGAAGGTTCAGTCCGCCAGGAGCGGACTGACTGAAGCTTGCGCTAGCCTTCTATCAGGCTTCGAGGTAAGTAAAAATATGTATAAATATTACCGCATAGACAGTAGCCCCTGATGCTCTGTTTGGTGTTCGGAAAGAAAAGCCGAATAGAGGATCTAATAAATTTCGTAGGAGTCTTAACAAAAAGGGTCAGTATGCGTATGCAGGCTTCACTGCTATACATCGCCGCACTGACTGCGGAGGTGGGTGCCCTGAAGCAGGGCCTCGAGCGGACCAGTCAAGAGCTCGGCCTTGCCAAGCGGCAGCTCGAGGAGAAGGAAGGTAAGAAATACCTTATAGAAAAATGCCTATAAAAAGACGCAATTGCAAAAAATGACAGGAGTATGCTGCTTATCGTAGGTGCCACAACTGAGGTGGTGACCCTCAAGAAGGCGCTGTCCGAGGCCGAGAAGGAGGCGGCCACGGAGCGCACTGAGCGGGAGAAATTTGAGGCGCAGGTAGGCGAGGCGCGGTGAGAGCTTCAGGCTCTCATGAAAAAACATGAGAGTCTGGAGCTTGACTCAAAGACGCGAGCGTCCGAGCTCGCGGCGGCCCTTGAAACAGCCAAGTCTGCCAAGGCCGAAGCCCAGAAGGCCCTCCAGGACTTGGATGCGGTGAAAAAGATAGCGGCGGGTAACGCATTCTTTATGCAAAGTAGAAATATAAAAGTAAACTACTTGTTACTTACCCGAATCCGGAGTTCTCCAGGGGCATTTGCAGATCTTCCCCGTAGCGTATCCGATGCCGCCGCATTCTACCGAGCCGAAGAGGGAAGCTCGACGGAGAAGGTGTTCTGGTCTTAGTATGCTGAGGCCGGGCACCCTGTGCCCTTAAGTGACCAGCTAAAGCTGCTGGTCGAGCTTCACAAGGCGGCCGAATAGGCCATGAAGGGCTTCATAGTTCGGCTGTGGCCTGGAGAGGCCCTGCCAGGGAGCTACTTCGGACTAGTGCGGCGGCTGGTGGAGGCCTCTCCAAGGCTTGAGGTCATCAAGTGCTCCGTTTGCATCGAGGGCGCCCGTAGGGCCCTTGCTCGTGCAAAGGTGCACTGGGGTAAGCTGGACGGTGAGAAGCTTGTGAGGGACGGGCCGCCGCCGGGGAAGGAGCATCGCAAGCCCGAGAACTATTATAAGGATGTTCTGCTGGGAGCCCGCCTTATGGCGGATGAATGTACCAAGGATGTAATTTTTGAATGAACTCGCTCGTTTTATCCTGTGCACTGAAAACTTGTTCATATGCGCTAAGCAATGCTTGTTGAATTTAAAATATTACTTTCTGTGTGGCCGTTTATCAAAAATTGAGAGATGGCTAGTCGTCGGCTTCTGCCCCCATGCCACTAGTGCTGGGGTGTTCGGGATAAACCTCAGCGCTCTTTTTCCCATATTTGGGTCCTTTGAGGGAGGCGCTCAGCACAACGAACAAGGCAATCAGACCATAATGCTTGAACACTCTCACTTAGCCATAGAACTCTATAATTTTAAATTTCGGCGAAGCCCCTAGTTTGGAAGACCGAGTTCGGGGCGCTATCCATGCCTTGGCCGGACAAAGCCGGCTCCTCGCTCGAAGCGGCATAAGTCTTTAGGGACTTGAAAAACCTCTCGAACAGCGACCGGTCTCTCGCCTCATCATGACAGTTAGTTTTAGCTTTCTCCACTGAGGTGCTCGGCCCAGCTCAACTGGGGCACAATCGCAGTGGTTCTCCTAGTTCTACTTTAGCCGATATAGCGGAACGTAAGGCACCAAAACATAGGATCCGGGCAAACCCAACTATTGACCCAAATCATGATTCGGAGCCGATGCATATAGTGCTATAAGTTCGGGGTGCCGAACTTGTGAAAGTGTACGGACTTCCCACACCATATTGAGGGGTACTGAAGCCGCTGGCGTGTTTGCTGTACCATGGTGTACGGGTGCAACATGTCATTAATAAACATATATAAAAGAGAGTAATGCAGAAAATAGACAAAAGTTATGCATTGTTTATATAAAGGCTATGATCAAAGCAGAACGATACAAATAGTGTGATAAGAAAAAGGTTGGACTATTTAACATGTCCTTTCCAGGGGCAGCCCGCGGAATTGTATGCAAGTCAGGTATACTGCTCGTAATAGAGACCACCTCAAAGTTCCATAATGCGGCATGGCTTGTCTGCTTTCCTGGATCTTGCATCGTTTGTGCGACAGTTGAATTGTCGAACAGGTCGTCCGAAGTATGGAGTCCTGAAAGTGAAAAAAAATTAAAAAAGAATTCGGCAGCCCCTAGTACGGTTTAGGCCGTGTTTTGGGCGTGCCGTGATTGTGCCCCTTCCACTGCGCCCATGGTATTTCAAGA
Source organism: Aegilops umbellulata (assembly GCA_032464435.1). Lineage (NCBI taxonomy): Eukaryota > Viridiplantae > Streptophyta > Magnoliopsida > Poales > Poaceae > Aegilops > Aegilops umbellulata. The sequence continues at coordinate 349,081,539 of CP136058.1, read as the reverse complement.
GCGTAGTTATGTACGTGAAGCACTGGTTTCGCTATGTCACGAGGTCTGGGGTTGGGGCCGCATTGCTACGCCTGCTCAGAACGTGCCAGGCGGTCTTGTTGTAGGTTACTCCGGGCGCGCTTGACAGTGTCCGGCTTTTTAGCGGCCGGACTGGAGAATTGCCTAAAAAGGCTGCTTTGTACTTCCGCTGCGAGGGCCGCTGTGTGCTCCTCTGTTCGTAGGGAGCGCCCGGTGTTTCCATTGACCGTAATTACTCCTCGAGGGCCTGGCATCTTGAGCTTGAGATATGCATAGTGCGGTACCGCATTGAACTTTGCAAATGCGGTTCGCCCGAGCAGAGCGTGATAACCACTGTGAAACGGGACTATATCGAAGATTAACTCCTCGCTTCAGAAATTGTCCGGAGATCCGAAGACCACTTCAAGTGTTACTGAGCCTGTACAGTTGGCCTCTACACCTGGTATAACGCCTTTAAAGGTCGTTTTGGTGGGCTTAATCCTCGAGGGATCTATGCCCATCTTCCGCACTGTATCCTGGTAAAGAAGGTTCAGGCTGCTGCCGCCGTCCATGAGGACCCTTGTGAGATGAAATCCGTCGATAATTGGGTCTAGGACCAATGCGGCGAAGCCGCCGTGATGGATGCTAGTGGGGTGGTCCCTTCGATCGAAGGTGATTGGGCAGGAGGACCATGGGTTGAACTTTGGGGCGACTGACTCCATCGCGTATAGGTCCCGTAGCGCACGCTTCCGCTCCTTCTTGGGAATGTGGGTTGCGTATATCATGTTCACCGTCCGCACTTGTGGGGGAAAACCCTTCTGTCCACTGTTGTTCGGCGGCCTGGGCTCCTCCTCGTCGTCGCTATGCAGCCCCTTGTCCTTGTTTTCGGCTCTTAACTTGCCTGCCTGCTTGAACACCCAACAATCCCTGTTGGTGTGATTGGCTGGCTTTTCGGGGGTGCCATGTATCTGGCACAAGCGGTCGAGTATTCAGTCCAAACTGGACGGGCCCTGAGTATTCTTTTTGAATGGCTTTTTCCACTGACCGGATTTGTAGCCTCTAAATCTGGCAATAACTGCGGTGTCCTCGTTGCTGTCGCTGCCAACGTGGCGCTTTTGCTTGTTCCGACGTGTCCTGCCACTTTTGTCCTTGGTATCCGAATTACCAGGGTTCTTCGCTAAGTTGTTACTGCGAGCTAGCTAGCTGTCTTCTCCCGCGCAAAAGCGGGTCATGAGTGTCATGAGGGCTGCCATGGATTTCGGCTTTTCCTGTCCCAGGTGCCGGGCAAGCCACTCGTCGCGGATATTATGCTTGAAGGCCGCTAGGGCCTCTGCGTCCGGATAGTCGACTATCTGGTTTTTCTTTGTTAGGAACCGTCTCCAGAATTGCCTGGCCGATTCCTCTGGCTGCTGAATTATGTGGCTTAAGTCATCGGCGTCCGGTGGTTGCACATAAGTGCCCTGGAAGTTGTCGAGGAATGCGGCTTCCAGGTCCTCCCAAGAACCGATTGAGTCTGCTGGCAAGCTGTTAAGCCAATGCCAGGCCAGGCCCTTAAGTTTGAGCGGGAGGTATTTGATGGCGTGTAGATCATCGCCACGGGCCATGTGGATATGAAGGAGATAATCCTCGATCCATACCGCAGTATCTGTTGTGCCAACATATGATTCGATGTTTATGGGTTTGAAATCCTCGGGGATTTTATGATCCATTACTTCATCTGTGAAGCATAGTGGGTGTGCGGCGCCTCTATACTGGGCTATATCACGACGCAGCTCAAAGGAGCTATGTCTGTTGTGTTCGGCCCGGCCGGATTTATTGTATCCGGAATGACGATCACCGTCACATTCCGTGGGGCGCCCGCGCGATCCGTAGATCGATCTTGTTTGCCTTGCCTTGTCCTCCAGTATGTCTCGCAGGTCTGGCGCATTTTCCCGTGCCTTAGTCTTTGAACGGCGCCGGGGCATGGCTTGGGTGGAGGGCTGAGAGGCCTCTCTGTCGCGACCGCGAGGTGGCCGGCCGGCCATGTCGTGCGCTGGTGATGTAGGTGCTTCCTCCTTCGATCGGGGTAGCGGCCTGCGCTTTGGGTAACTCTTGGAGGGGCGTTCGAGTTCATACTCTTCGGCCGCAAGGACTTCAGTCCATCTGTCAGCTAGCAAATCTTGGTCAGCTCTAAGCTGTTGCTGCTTTTTCTTGAGGCTGCTTGTCGTGGCTATAAGCCTGCGTTTAAAACACACTTGTTCGGCAGGATTTGATGGCACGACGAATTGGTCATCGTCGAGGCTCGCCTCGTCTTCAGAGGGAGGCATAAAATGATCATCCTCAACCTCTCTGTCTGCCGCTCTCTCGTGAGGGCTGGCTTCGCCATCTTCCTATGCCGAATCTTGCTGGGGGATGTTCTTCGGTGCTATCCGGGGTAGTATTATCTCCCGTGCCGGAATCACCGCTTTTGCTTTGGCGGGATTTAGAACGGCGCCGCTGACACCGGTGCTTGGGCTGTTTCTTGGAGGTGTCATCCCCTGCTGTTCCATCGCCATCTCCATCTTTTGGAGTATCCACCATGTATATGTCATACGACGAGGTGGCTTTCCAGTGCCCTATAGGTGCTGGTTCTTGATCGTCTCCTGCATCGGCGTCCATACCGTCGATGTCTTCAGAGTCGAAATCGAGCACGTCGGTTAAATCATCTACAGTGGCTACCAAGTGGGTGGTGGGTGGGCTTTGAATTTCTTAATCGTCCGTATCCCATCCTTGCTGACCGTAGTCCGGCCAGGGCTCTCCTGACAAAGAGAGAGACTTTAGAGAATTCAGGATGTCGCCAAAGGGCGAGTGTTGAAAGATGTCCGCGGCGGTGACCTCCATTATCGGCGCCCAATCGGATTCGATCGGCAGTGGCGTGGGGGGCTCGGAGTTCGGAGAGGGATCCGGCTCCTCAGAGTCACGGGCCGTGCGAAGCGCGGGGCTGGCGTTCGGCTCGATCGCCTTTGAGATTGCAGCCCCCAAGGTGGCGTCCAACCGCTCATCCTCGATTGACGCAGTAGGCTCCGAATTAAGGGTCGGAACCGGTGCGTGTGCGGCCTTCAGGGCACTGTTTGGTGGCAGAGCTAGATCATGCCCATCGAAACAGTGCGGCGCGCTCGGCTATGGCTCGAATCCGTCGAAGATCAAGTCCCCGCGGATGTCAGCCATGTAGTTTAAGCTTCCAAACCTGACCTGATGGCCAGGGGCGTAGCTTTTGATCTGCTCCAGGTGGCCAAGCGAATTGGCCCGCAGTGCGAAGCCGCCGAAGACGAAGATCTGTCCGGGGAGAATAGTCTCGCCCTGGACTTCGTCGTTGTTGATGATCGAAGGAGCCATCGGGCCTAAAAGTGACGACACAGAGGAACTCTCAATGAAAGCACCAATGTCAGTGTCAAAACCGGCGGATCTCGGGTAGGGGGTCCTGAACTGTGCGTCTAGGCCGGATGGTAACAGCAGTCAAAGGACACGAAGTTTTACCCAGGTTCGGGCCCTCTTGATGGAGGTAAGACCCTACGTCCTGCTTGATTAATATTGATGATATGGGTAGTACAAGAGTAGATCTACCACGAGATCAAGGAGGCTAAACCCTAGAAGCTAGCGTATGGTATGATTGTATGTTGAGATTCCTGTCCTACGGACTAAAACCCTCCGGTTTATATAGACACCGGAGAGGGTTAGGGTTACATAGATTCGGTTACAATGGTAGGAGATCTTGAATATCCGCATCGCCAAGCTTGCCTTCCACGCCAAGGAAAGTCCCATCCGGACACGGGACGAAGTCTTCAATCTTGTATCTTCATAGTCCTGGAGTCTGGCTGAAGGTATAGTCCGGCTACCCGAACACCCCCTAATCCAGGACTCCCTCACCAGTGCCAAGCTGGCCCTTTTAGATTTAGTGGGAGGTATTTGATGGCGTGGAGGTCTGTGGGGACCCCGACTCATAAGTCGTGATCACCGAATGCACGTGTACAGTGATCCCAGAGATCAATGCTCACTGAACACAGAAGCTGAATAACAAGAGTCTTACATCCATACATACCGTATTACACAAGTAGGACCATTATGGTCAAGTCTTGAGTATAACATTGCAGCGGAAATCTTCGTCGATAACTTGGACCCATGCCATCTGCCTTAACCCTACAGGCATTCTGACTGGGAAGCGTCCTAGCTCGCATGTTCGTCACCAAAGTATCCTTCATCATATCCTGTTCTTTCATGCCTAGCCAATAAAATAACCAGTGGCAATCCAATGAGTACTTTGAATGTACTCGCAAGCAACCCATGTTTTGGTTCAAGGAACAACAATGCATGATATAGGTAAATTTTTGCGGAAAGCTAGTTTTGATTGCAATGACATGTTCAACAACTTGTAAGACATGCATCAGGAGAATTCAAGTAACCATGAGGACAGGTTACAGATATCAACATAAGTAGAGTGGGCACCAACCCAACTCAATCAGGTCAAGTCCTCAACTTGACCCAAATAGTTCTTTCCACACACACACTGGTTGAAAACAAGTGGACGTAGCCCAAGAGCGGTTACCCAACTGTCCTTGACCATGGACACGGCTACTCGAATAGTTTTACACTCTGCAGAGGTTGCACACTTTACCCACTAGATCCGGGGAACTTCCGTGTCATCCACGACCCGCGGTACCTCAAGTACCCGGGGTAAGCACCCGATCACTATCTTTCCCTAGGCGACACTAACATGGAGTCCACTCGATTGGTAGTAGCCCCCGTGCCCAACATTTCACATCTTAAATTTGTGGAGCCTCGCTCCCATATTCATCACATACCACAAGCACGGGGTACCAACAATGTGTCCGGTGCCCCATAAAAATGTTCTTGGTCGCCCTACCTGGCACGACCCCGTCCCGAGAGAGCGCACCAACAACTCTCCCGTCACTAGTAATGCGGGCTCCAAGCTAGTATCGGCCTAGGTAATCAATAATGCCCTTTCCCATATAAGGGTAGAGTGGTTGCGCATGTATGGTTGCAATAACGGTCGCAACTTAAACCAATCCGTTTTTGAAAACAACACACACACTTGCCTCAGTACACCACTTCGTCATCAAGTGGTTACCCATCCCATCATCTCCCTCGGGCATAAGTGGCACCCGACGGGGTTTTCGAAATGTCCTTTGAAAATATTTTGTCTCCATCACCATGCATAATCCCGTCCCTTTTTGCTTAGCTCTACTTTGCATCCTATCTACTCCCACCGGCGTAACCCTCATAAGAAGGTAGGTTCATGCACAATGCAAGTATCAACGAGAAAACTAACAGAGGCAATCCACCAAAGTGGTTACCCTTTCATCATGATTCCGGAGCAACACTACCAAAGAGCTATATGACATGCATAAAAAGGTTTCATAGACATGGTCAAAGGGCTACTTGCCTGGTTCATCAGAGTCTTGAGATCTTCTGGTCCTTCTCCAAGTACTCCGTCTACTTCGTCAACTAACGTCGGAAACAATCATAATAAGCAACACAACAAGGCAGGAAATAAAAGTGCTCTAAAAATGAGAGTTGGACTTTTCTAGGATGCTTCTGATCATATGAGGAATGACCAAGGTGATTTCATTGAAATAGGATCAATGGATATTTCTAAACATTTTGATATGATGGAATCAAGGGGTTTATGGAATTGCAAGAAGTGTACAGGAACATATTTTTGAAAAATGAGCAAAGGTACCCATTTAACAAAGGATGATTTTAGAAGCATCTAGGAATTGGTTTCACTGGATTTGGAGTTGAAATGATTTTCCTATGAATTTACAAAGTTGGTAAACATGAAGAAATGGCTCAATAATTTATGTGGTACAGAAAGTATTAATAAAAATGTTCATAAACTAAGTTATGAACTTAGAAACATCTAGGAATTTGGATCATGGCATTTGGATCAAATTTGAGCTCTCTGTGATTTTTCAAAGTTCATCACAAAAATGGAAAAATGGGTTTTTATAAATATTTGTGAAGAAAATATTTATGGAAAAATGTGCAAATAGCACCATGTGATAGGAAATGAATTTAGAAACTACTAGAAATTTGAATCATCAAATTTGGAGATAATATGAATATTCTATGGATTTTAGAAGCTTACTGGAAAAAGAAAAAGAAAAGGTTTAGGTGTATACCTAAAGCACGCATGGGCGAAGGATAGCCACTGGGCCAGCCCAGTGGCTCAGCGGCGTGCGGGAAGAGCCACGTCGAAGGCGGCTTTGGCTCGGTACGCTTTCGCTTCAGGGAGACGGCTCTAGGGGAAGTCGTGTCCACTTAAGTTGCGGGCCTGACCCTCAGGGTCACTTACACCTGGGGTCCACCGGGCGCTCTCTCCCCTTCTCCCGCGTCCTTCTTCTTCCTCGCGACAGGGGACAGGGGAGGGCGCCGGCCGCCGTGGTTCCGGCCGCTCTGCTGCGCCGGACGGCGTATTGGTGGTCTGGGCGGATGCCCCACTCCACGCCGCACTCGGGGGTGGCCGCGTTGGGCATGGGGCCGACCAGGAGCGAGCAGCTCAACGGGAGGGCGGACGACGGCGCCTGGCAGGAGGGGTTCTGGGGTTGCGGGGCGCTAGAGGAGGAGGTAAAGGGCGGAGGATCCTAGCCGGCGTGCGGTGGCTCCATTGGGGTCCAAAGGAGGGGAGGGAGTCCTTGTTTGCGGGAATTGGGGCAGAGACCGACGGCGGCACCTCGGCCATGGAGGGAGCAGGAGGGCACGAGAGGGAGAGGGAGGCTGTCAGGGAGGTGCACGGGAGAGAGGTGGTTCCAACCAAGACGAGAGAGAGAGAGTCGGGATGGCTTAAATAGGCGTGGCCGTGGTGCACCGTGGACAACGCCCATGAACGCGCTCGGTGAGCTCATAGAGGGGAGAGGAGAGAGATTCTGGAGGGGGCCGGCAGCGTGCCGTGTCCCGGACGCCGAGGCCACCTTGGGAGACATCACCCCGACGCCCAAGGCCGTCGTATGCCCTTGGCATGGGTGAGCTACAGTGCGGGAGCGCACTGTAGCGCGCTCCAGAGCACCCCTATGGCTGTCCAGGCCATTTTCTATGCTTGTGGGCGTGCCCTTGCATGTCAAGTAGCATTTGGGGGGTGCTAAGGAAGGGATCTTGGCCTTGGATGCTTTGGATTGCCAGTGGGTGAAGAGAGAGGAAGGAGAAGAGTGGAAATGGGGCTGTCCAGAGAGGGGAAAAGAGCTTTTCACCCCCATAATCATGGCTCCTTGGGCAGGGAAAGATGCAGGGCTTATAGGAGGATCAGATGGTGCTGTGGGAAAAATTTGAGCTCAAGGAGATTAGTGGAAGGGGCCTAAACAGGGATTTTAAGTTTCTGCCAGAAGGTGTTTGATGGTGGTTTGGGCAAGAAATTTAATTCCAATTGACATGAAACTTAACAGGATGAAATGCCACATATAACTAGGGTGTTCCACCAAGTTTGAGCTCATTTGGTCAAAGTTGCCAATGCAACTTTTGTAAACCCTAAGAATTTGCAGAAATGGACTTGTGTAGATCTAGTTGATAAAATCATTTCTCCTTGATGTACCACTTGGTGTAGTGGCCTTATTTGGCCATGTGAACATGCTCACAAAAGTTGGGGTCAAGGAGAAAAAGTTGGCAGTACAAACTTGGTCAAATTTGATTCTGGTCAGAGAGGGTTTTGGGGTACTTTGATCAAGATAAATTTCTTTCCAACTTGTGCCATTTGGTCTAGATTCATTATTACACCATTTGAGAATGTGCACAAAGTTTGAGAGCATTTGGACATGTTTGACAGTACAAAGCTGTTCAAACTTGAAAAAGGACAGAAGTGGTTTTGAGAGGGTTTCATGGGGTTATACTGTTCCCCATGACATGGTACTTGGCAAGATCATCAAAAATGTCATATGTGACATGCTAGAATTTTCCTGGATTTTTATGAAAATATTTCCTGTAGAAATATTTCAAATCCTTGATATGAGCAGAAATGGTTTTGGGAGGTCTTGTACAATATTTTGATCATAACCATGTGTTGAAACTCATATATATGGAAACTATATGTCCATTGAGTCTCCCTAATTTTTCTCAAATATTTTTAAAGCTTTAAAATAATTTTAACCTATTAAAGACCATTTCTGGCCTTAAGAAAAAGCCTTTAAGTAAAATAGGAATATAACTTTTAAAATTACATTTTTGTGGTTTCTGGGTATCCTATATCTAATAGGAGTCAAAAATATTTTTGGAAAGATTTTTATTGCCCTTAATTAAGTACTTGCAGTGCAATCCTCAATCAAGGGGGTTTTTGGAAAACTAATTTTAGAAAATACTTTTTGGCCAAATTATTTTTGTAAGAAAATACTATATTGCTCTATACACATGGCATGATCATTGGGAAAAGGTTTTGGATCAAGGATAAGAAGTATAAGAGTTGGAGGATTTATTTGATTTTTAGAGCACTAGCAAACAACACACAAAAATCAAATCAAGCAAAGTCCAAAACACTCAAAAGTTTTTGTCAAACCACACTTTATCATGATTTATTAGCTTAACTGTTGTGGCATGAAAATCAGGGTGTGACAAGGTCGTCTCCACGGGCCATATGGATGTGGAGAATAAAATCTTCTATCCATACCGCGGGATCGGTTGTTCCGTCGTATGGTTCAATATTGACGGGTTTGAATCCTTCAAGGAATTATTGATCCATTACTTCATCAATGAAGCAAAGAGGGTGTGCGGCTCCTCTATGTTGGGCCACACTGCAACGTACCTTTGAAGGAGTCCATTTGCGGTTTTCGGCTCGGGCATGGCTAGGTTTGTCATGTCCGAATAGGTTGCCGTTGTCGCGTGTTGAGGCATGCCCGCGCGGTTCATGGATCGATCTTGCGTGTCCTGCTCTACTGTCCAAGTCCTATCGAAGGTCGTATGTACAACTCCGAGCTATTTTATTCTTGCCTTTACAGCAAGGTGGGGCGGTCTAGTGTTCGGCTTGAGTTGCCTCTTTATCCAGACAGAGTTGTCGTCGATCTGCCGCATTGTGCGATGATGGTACGGGCTCCAACACCTCGCATTGAACTGAGGTAGCCATTTATGCTTCGGGTAGCTTTTGGATGGGCCACTAAGGCCGTATTCTTCGGCGGCTAGGACTTCGGACCATCTATCGTTGAGCAGGTCTTGGTCAGCTTGAAGCTGCTGCTGCTTCTTTTCCAGGCTCCTTACAGTGGCTATTAGACTGCGCTTGAAGCGCTCCTGCTCGAGGGGTTCTTCGGGCATGATGAAGTCTTCGTCACCGAGGCTTACCTCATCTTCGGAGAGGTGAAGGTAGTTGTAGTCCTCCGAATTGTCGCTGGGCAGGGCCTGTTCATCAGGGCTGGCTTGCCCGTTTTCTTGTTCCTCCTGTTCGGATGTTGCTCCAACAGGGTCTTCATTGTTTTCGGCATCAGCTTCTTTAGGTGTATCAACCATGTACACATCGTAGGAAGAGGTGGCCGTCCAACATCCAGTGAATGGCTGGTCTTGGCCTTGCTCCTTGTCGGCATCGTCGTCCAGACCGTCGATGTCTTCAGAGCCATAATCAAGCACGTAGGTTAAGTCCTCGATAGTGGCTACGAAGTGGGTGGCGGGTGGGAAGCAAAATTCTCCATCATCAGCCCCTAGTTTGAACCGAACATAGTTCAACTGCGAGTCCCCCGCCAAGGACAGGTTCTTTAACGAGTTTAGCACATCGCCCAAACGTGAGTGCTGGAAGAGGTCTGCGGTGCCGAATTTGAAGATCGATAAACGATCAAGTTCGGCGTCTGCAGTTCGGAATTTATAGCCGGAGACGAGTCTGGAGTTCCAGTAACGCAGGTATTGCATGAGATCGAGTCCGTGTGCAGCTCCAACACCGCGGACCCTGTGACCTCGGACGGCACGATCCGCTCCAGATCTAAGGCCAGAGCAGTATCAGGAACCATCTCCTAGATGTGGTCCGATGATAGATTTAAGTCATGTCATCGGAGCGAGGGGGAGCGATCGCCGTGGTCTCAAATCCGTCGAAGATCAAGTCTTCACGGATGTCCGCGACGTAGTTCAAGCTTCTGAATCTGGCCTGATGGCCAGGGGCTTAGCTATCGATCTGCTCCAGAAGGCCAAGCGAGTTGGCCCGCAGTACGAAGTCGCCAAACACGAAGAACTATCCGGGAAGGAAGGTTTCCCCTTGGAGAGCGTCGCTATGGACGATAGAAGGAGCCATCAGACCTATTAACCACAGCAAAATGGAACTCTCAATGAAAGAACCAATGTCGATGTCAAAACCGGCGGATCTCGGGTAGGGGTGCTACCTCTTGAGCACTCCGTTGTTTTTCCCTTGAAGAGGAAAGGGTGATGCAGTAAAGTAGCGTAAGTATTTCCCTCAGTTTTTGCGAACCAAGGTATCAATCCAGTAGGAGACCATGCTCAAGTCCCATGCACCTACACAAACAAATAAGAACCTCGCAACCAACGCGATAAAGGGGTTGTCAATCCCTTCACGGTCACTTACGAGAGTGAGATTTGATAGATATTTGATAATATTTTTGGTATTTTTATGATAAAGAGTAAAAAGTAAAGAAAGAAAATAAACGGTGATAGAAGTAGCTTGTTGACGGGAGATTAATATGATGGAAAATAGACCCGGGGCCATAGTTTTCACTAGTGGCTTTTCTCAAGAGCATAAGTATTATGGTGGGTAAACGAATTAATGTCGAGCAATTGATAGAATATAGCATAGTTATGAGAATATCTAGGTGTGATCATGTATAAAGGCATCACGTCCGTGACAAGTAGACCGACTCCTGCCTGCATCTACTACTATTACTCCACACATCGACCGCTATCCAGCATGCATCTAGAGTATTAAGTTGATAAGAACGGAGTAACGCTTTAAGCAAAATGACATGATATAGAGGGACAAACTTATGCAATATGATATAAACACCATCTTTTTATCCTCGATGGCAACAATACAATACGTGTCGTTTCCCCTAGTGTCACTGGGATCGAGCACCGCAAGATTGAACCCAAAGCTAAGCACTTCTCCCATTGCAAGAAAGATCAATCTAGTAGGACAAACCAAACTAATAATTCTAAGAGACTTGCAAAGATAACCAATCATACATAAAAGAATTCAGAGGAGATTCAAATATTGTTCATAGATAATCTTGATCATAAACCCACAATTCATCGGATCTCGACAAACACACCGCAAAAGAAGATTACATCGAATAGATCTCCAAGAGAATCGAGGAGAACTTTGTATTGAGATCCAAAGAGAGAGAAGAAGCCATCTAGCAAATAACTATGGACCCAAAGGTCTGAGGTAAACTACTCACACATCATCGGAGAGGCTATGGTGTTGATGTAGAAGCCCTCCATGATCGATGCCCCCTCCGGCAGGACGCCGGAAAAGGCCCCAAGATGGGATCTCATGGGTACAGAGAGTTGAGGCGGTGGAATTAGGTTTTTTGGTGCTCCTCGGTGGTTTGGGGGTACGTAGGTATATATAGGAGGAAGAAGTAGGTCGGTGGAGCCACGAGGGTGGAGGCCGCGCCCAGGGGGGTAGGCGCGCCCCCTGCCTCGTGGCCTCCTTGTCGGTTGCTTTACGTCCACTCCAAGTCCTATGGATCATGTTTGTTCCACAAATCACATTCCCAAAGGTTTCATTCCGTTTGGACTCCGTTTGATATTCCTTTTCTGCGAAACAGTGAAATAGGCAAAAAAAACAGCAATTTGGCCTGGGCCTCCGATTAATAGGTTAGCCCCAAAAATAATATAAAAGTATATAAATAAGCCCATTTAACATCCAAAACAGAATATATAATAGCATGGAACAATCAAAATTATAGATACGTTGGAGACGTATCAACCATCCCCAAGCTTAATTCCTGCTCGTCCTCGAGTAGGTAAATGATAAAAACAGAATTTTTTATGTGGAATGCTTCTTAGCATAATTCTCAATGTAATTCTCTTATTTGTGGTATGAATATTCAGATCTGAAAGATTCAAGATAAAAGTTTAATATTGACATAAAAATAATAATACTTCAAGCATACGAACAAAGCAATCATGTCTTCTCAAAATAACATGGCCAAAGAAAGTTATCCCTACAAAATCATATAGTCTGGCTATGCTCTATCTTCATCACACAAAGTATTTAATCATGCACAACCCCGATGACTAGCCAAGCAATTGTTTCATACTTTTGGTGTTCTCAAACTTTTCAATCTTCACACAATACATGAGCGTGAGCCATGGATATAGCACTATAGGTGGAATAGAATGGTGGTTGTGGAGAAGACAAAAATGAGAAGATAGTCTCACATCAACTAGGCGTATCAACGGGCTATGGATATGGCCATTAATAGATATCAATGTGAGTGAGTAGGGATTGCCATGCAACGAATGCACTAGAGCTATAAGTGTATGAAAGCTCAACAATGGAAACTAAGTGGGTGTTCATCCAACTTGTTTGCTCACGAAGACCTAGGGCAATTTGAGGAAGCCCATCATTGGAATATACAAGCCAAGTTCTATAATGAAAAATTCCCACTAGTATATGAAAGTGACAACATAGGACACTCTCTATCATGAAGATCATGGTGCTACTTTGAAGCACAAGTGTGGAAAAAAGGATAGTAGCATTGTCCCTTCTCTCTTTTTCTCTCATTTTTTTCTCTTTTTTTGGGCCTTCTTTTTTTTCTTTGGCCTTTCTCTTTTTTTTATTTAGTCCGGAATCTCATCCCGACTTGTTGGCGAATCATAGTCTCCATCATCCTTTCCTCACATGGGACAATGCTCTAATAATGATGATCATCACACTTTTATTACTTACAACTGAGGAATTACAACTCGATACTTAGAACAAAATATGACTCTATGTGAGTGCCTCCGGCGGTGTACCGGGATATGCAATGAATCAAGAGTGACATGTATGAAAGAATTATGAATGGTGACTTTGCCAAAAATACGATGCCAAGTACATGATCATGCAAAGCAATATGACAATGATGAAGCGTGTCATAGTTAACGAAACGGTGGTAAGTTGCATGGCAATATATCTCGGAATGGCTATGGAAATTCCATGATAGGTAGATATGGTGGCTGTTTTGAGGAAGGTATATGGTGTATGATACCGGCGAAAAGTGCGCGGTATTAGAGAGGCTAGCAATGGTGGAAGGATGAGAGTGCGTATAATCCATGGACTCAATATTAGTCATAAAGAACTCATATACTTGTTGCGAAAATTTACAAGTTATCAAAGCAAAGTATTATGTGCATGATCCTAGGGGGATAGATTGGTAGGAAAATACCATCGCTCGTCCCCGACCGCCACTCATAAGGAAGACAATCAATAAATAAATCATGCTCCGACTTCATCACATAACGGTTCACCATACGTGCATGCTACGGGAATCACAAACTTTAACACAAGTATTTCTCAAATTCATAACCACTCAACTAGCATGACTCTAATATCATCATCTTCATATATCAAAACAATTATCAAGCATCGAACTTCACATAGTATTCAACGCACTTATAAGAAAAAAATACTAGTCTTGGATGCCTATCGTATTAGGACTAATTTTATGATTAAAGCAAATTACCATGCTGTTTTGTAGGACTCTCAAAATAATATAAGTGAAGCATGAGAGATCAATAATTTCTATAAAACAAACCACCGCCGTGCTCTAAAAGATATAACTGAAGCACTAGAGCAAAAACTATATAGCTCAAAAGATATAAGTGAAGCACATAGAGTATTCTAACAAATTCTGAATCATGTGTGTCTCTATCAAACGTGTATCTAGCGAGGATGATTGTGGTAAACTAAAAAGCAAAGACTCAAATCATACAATATGCTCCAAGCAAAACACATATCATGTGGTGAATAAAAATATAGCTCTAAGTAAAGTTACTGATGGACGAAGACGAAAGAGGGGATGCCTTCCGGGGCATCCCCAAGCTTAGGCTTTTGGTTGTCCTTGGATATTACCTTGGGGTGCCTTGGGAATACCCAATCTTAGGCTCTTTCCAATACTTGTTCCATAATCCATCAAATCCTTACCCAAAACTTTAAAACTTCACAACACAAAACTCAACAGAAAATCTCATGAGCTCCGTTAGCGAAAGAAAACAAAACACCACTTTAAGGTACTGTATTGAACTCATTATTTATTTATATTGGTGTTAAACCCACTGTATTCCAACTTCTCTATGGTTTATAAACTATTTTACTAGCCATAGATTCGTCAAAATAAGCAAACAACACACGAAAAACAGAATCTGTCAAAAACAGAACAATCTGTAGTAATCTGTAACTAACGCAAACTTCTCTAACTCCGAAAAATCTGAAAAAATAGGAAATCCTAAATAATTTGTTTATTGATCTACTGAAATTCTAATCAATATTTTATCACGGTCTGGTGATTTTAAACAATTGTTTTCATGAGCAGAAAGTTTCTGACTTTTTCAGCAAGATCAAATAACTATCATCCAAGAAGATCCTATAGGTTTAACTTGTCACAAACACTAATTAAAACTTAAAAAAAATCTAACCAGAGGCTAGATAAAATATTTATTCCTAAAAAGGAGCAAAAAAGCAAAAAACTAAAATAAAATTGGGTTGCCTCCCAACAAGCGCTATCGTTTAACGCCCTTAGCTAGGCATAAAAACAAGGATAGATCTAGGTATTGCCATCTTTGGTAGGCAATTCTTCAATAGAACAACTATAAACCTTAGGAGATTCTTTATTCTTATTAATGATCAAACTCTTAGGCAAGAAATCAAGAAATTCATTTGTAGCAAACGGTTCCATAATGATAGCAAAAAAGTTGGGATGAACACTTATTGATTTGAGATCTGCGGTTTCCTTACTAGAAGATTCACCCTTGTTTTTAGGAACATACATAAGCTTGGCAATTTTAGTAGAAGGATTTGGAGTATTTCTTACGGAAGAAAAAGCGGACCCCAAGTTGGCAATAATACCTTCAAGCTTGTCAATTCTAGTAGAATTATGAACTATTCTTTCATTAACTATTGGTTCCTTCTCTTTAAATTTTTTCAAAGTAACTCCTACCTTAGATCCATATTGGGTAATTTGATTATGGATGTTTTTATCCAAATTCTCAATCAATTCCGTAGTAGCAACTTTATTTTCAATAATCTCAAGCCTTTGCATCACATGTTCCAAAGTTAACATAGTTCCATTAACCAAAAGAGGTGGTGAGCCAAACAAATCTATCATAGCATTATAAGAATCAAAATTATGGCTACCCAAGAAATTCCCCCCGGTAATGGCATCAAGAATATATCTATACCAAGGAGTGACGCCTACATAAAAATTGCAAAGAAGAATGGTAGTAGATTGCTTCCGAGTAGATCTATTTTGAGCATTGCGAATTCTATACCAAGCATCTTTTAGGTTTTCTCCCTCCCTTTTGTCGGATTTCGGGTTCCGGCAGACCCTTGAGGTTCGAACACTGGGGTGCGCGCGGAAATCTCTCCCCTACCACTCTACGTCCGATCTCCTCGTATGAACTAAGCTGGAAACGATGAACAACCCAAGGGACACGAGGTTTATACTGGTTCGGGCCACCGTTGTGGTGTAATACCCTACTCCAGTGTGTGGTGTGGAGGATTGCCTCTGCGGCTGATGATGAACAGTACAAGAGAAGAACAGCCTCGCGAGGGGTGTTCTTGAGCTGGTGCGGTGTGTTCTACTTGGTCTCTGTTCTCTCCTTTTCCCTAGCTTACTTCTCGATGCCCTACTCTGTGGTGGCTAGCTCTATTTATAGAGGCCCTGTGCCTCTCCCCAAAATAATGAGCGGGAAGGGCGCAAACAATTGGCCATTTTGAAAGGGAACATCTAGTACAAGTTATCCTGACCATAGGTGGTCTTCGGCTGCCAAAAGCGCTGGTGGTGATGCCGTCTTGGGCTCCATGGTGACCTCCATCCTGCCGTCCGGTTGGTCTTGGTCTCGTTGCACCGGAATGGTAACCTTTGTATGGTGCCTTGGCCTGCGCTTGCCCCCTTTGCACCGAAAAGGAAATAAGGACACAGCGCAGGCCGGAGCCCGCCTAGCGCCCGCCTGGTATTGATTCGTCATGGCTTACGTCACGGGCTCCTCGCGAGGTACCCTTGCATTGATCTCTCCGCCTCCTCACGAGTGTGCCTGATGAGGCCGCTCCTGAGGAAGCTTCATGTCGTCCACCCTGCGTGGCTTGGCCCCTTGCGAGGGTCTTCAGCTTGAGTCGATGAAGATGGGCCGCGCTGGGCCCCCACTTGAGCCACGCCGCAGGCCGCAGGAAGGCAAGTCAGGGGACCCCCGTCCCCAAAACACCGACAGTAGCCCCCGGGCCCAAGGCGCGCGCGGGCTTGGCTTAGCAAAGAAGCGAAGGGGCAAGCGTGAAGCGCCGCGGGCCCTAACAGCCTGCGGCCTTGGGCGCCGCGTGGCGGTTGATTGGACGTGGGCGCCTGCGCTTCCCCACGACGCCTTGGTGACCGCACGACTTGACAAGTCCCTGCATGCAGAGATATGGGTCATGATTACCTGCGATCGTGGTGCTCGGCGGTTGGCCTTCTCCGGCTATAAGTACAGGACTGCGCGAGCCCCGTCAGTCAACCCCTTTCTGCTAATCCCTTCTTCTTCCTCCTCGTCCTTGCTCCTTCTTGCGCCAATGGCACCTATCCGCCGGTTTTCTGCGGAACAGAAGGGAAAGGCCCCCCGAGAGGGTCCTGACCCTCTTCCGCTGAAGAAACGGCCGGTCCCCTGCCGCCATGACGAGGGCGCTTGGCAGGAGGAGTCAAGGCCCTGGTACGAGCGACCGCCGCCAGGGTTCCCGCTGCCCTTGTACGCCCGCGTCGTGGGCCCTAGGGAGGAGGGAGCCGAGCGACACCGACAGGGCCGCCGTCGTCGCCGGCGAGTCACGGTGGTGCGCGTCGTTCCTCCTGGAGTTCACGCCGAGGGCTCCTCTCGCGAGCTTGTGCTTCACGCCGCCATGCCTCCAAGCTCTTGGATCCGCCTTCCTCCCTCGTTCGCCTTCGAGATGCCGCGGAGCGGGTCTCTGGAGCTCTGGCTGCAGCACGCCGACTGCAGCACCCTTGCGACCAGAGCGGAGGTCGCGGTCGTCGCTCCGGGCAAGGTCTTCATGACCCGGGGCTGGGGTGAGATCGCCCGGGTTTGCCGGTCGGTGGGCGCCCTCGTAATTCATCTTGAATACGATGGTGCCTCCCTGATGTTCTTCAAGGTCTTCGATGCTGAAGGACGCCGGCTGGAGTGCTGCCCCAAGGGAAGCGGCAGGGGTGATGAACTGGCGAGGACCAGTCCCGCCCGTCGGTCCTCCAGCAGCTCCTCAGGCAGCAGCGGAGGGGCTGAGGACTTAAGCGGCTCCCCCGAGCTTCTCGCGACTCCGGAGACGAGCGAAGACAGCTACAAGCCTCCCAGCTCACGCCGTGCTCGGAGCAGGGCGGCCGCATCGGGCCGCCAACGCCACTGATCTGGATGGGGTTGGCTCCGGCACTGGGCAGCCCACTGTTGATGATGGCATCACTTGCGGAGGTGCAGGCAGCCAGCGTTCCTTAGGATTAGCACCTTTTGTTCCCTGCGAGGATTCAAAGCAACGCCCTGTGGGGGTATGTAAGGCGTTTGCCATGTCTTTTGTGAATATTATGTCCTTAGTATGAATCGATGTGAGGTACTTGTCCTGTCCCGGCTAGGTTCCCCCCTTCTATCCTCGCGAGGACTTGGCGCTCTACGCTGACAGGTCCCAGTCCCCAGGCAGGCTTCAGCCATCGCTGGTATGCCAGGTCGCGATGCCGTGGTCAAGGCCAGGAGGTGAGCGGCCCGAGGTCCGGTAAGAGCCCCCGAGTCGCGATGCTCGGGAGGTCCCCTTTAGCTCTCAAGCAGCCCTCGCTGGGCGAGAAAGGAAAGAAGTGTCGCCGTGACAGAGCTGCACTGGGCGAGGGTCTGGCGCTACGTTGGTCTAGCTCATGTAAGGGTGTGACTTATCTTGTGCGTGTGATGCAGTTCCTTGAAGAGGAGCCCAGCCCGAGAGGTGGTGGCCGAGGTACTGCTGGGTTAGGTCCTCGCAAGCTTCTTCCCACTCCCATGCATGTTCCTTAGCGCTGTACGTCCTCAGGTCCCGGCCCTCGAGCGAGCTCAGCCGCCGCTGGTATGACAGGTCGCGATGTCGTGGGTCAAGGCCAAGGGGTGAGGGCTGGAGAGCCAGTAGGAGCCCATGAGTTGCGATGCTTAGGTACCCCTCCTTTTAACGTGCAAGTGGTCCGTGCCGGAGAGAGGGAGAGAGAGCTCGCGGTGTCCCCAATGTTGCTCCTGGAGTGGGTCCTGCACATCAATCATGAGGATAAACAAGGCCTGTCGTCACGGTTGCCAGCCAACCTTCGGTCACTCCGAGGGAGTGATTAGGGCACTGAGGGCTTGGTGAGGTGGCGCCTTGCGGGGCTACCGCGGCTAGAGCTCGACCACTCAGATTTATCGGCGTTGCAGGGACGGGTATGTTAATCGAGCAGGCGATTAGGTCGGGTATGTTAAGCACATAGAAGGAAATCCAATTTACGGTAGATGTAGGAAAAGCAACCGCCGCTGGGTCAGGCCCGAGCAGCGCAGGGATGATGCAGCCCGAGGGGCGCCCGAGCATAAGCAAAACGGATACATGCCGCGGGGACGGACCCATGCGGCCTGGGAATGAAGCGGCCCTGTGGGCGCTCCCAGCTGGAAGTAGAACTCTGAAAGATGTCACCTGATACTGTCGGAGATGAAGCGATGCTGAAGAAGCGGGCGATGCACGGCGGAGATGTTGGTCCTCACGAGCCCCCATGCCCAGGGGCCTCGGGAGGCTCCGGGGGCACGTGCAGGTCTTCGAGGGCCATCGCCACCTTCGCCAGGACCGCGCGACGCCTGACCTCCCTAGCCTCCAGAATGCTCCTCAGCAGGCGCTGATGAGCGGCGACCGCGCTCGGCAGGCCGAAAGGCATGCGAACGCAGCTGTGAGGTGGTCCCTCGCGGTGCCCTACGGCCGAAGGCCATAGGCGCTCCTGAGACGCGGCTCGATTGAGCCCTTGTACGTCAATGCAGACGCGCAACCCACCATACTCGCCTAGATGTGGGGCCACGGCGGGTAAGCGGCGGCTGCCGCGCATGACTCTTGACTCTTGTAGCTCCTGGGTGTTTCTTGCGATGAACTCCTGAGGGTTTGGTCTTCCTTGACTTGTACCTTCCTGAGGGAAACGTGCCTGAAAGCACCCCTCCAAGTGGTGCCCGAGCGCCTCCCTCGCGACCTTGGCAAAGTTGGTGGCTCTCCAAGAAAGAGCCCCCGAGCCCTGCCTGAGGAGGGCGCCGGGCGCGCCTTCCTATGCGTGAGAGGGTGGCGCTCCCTGATCGGGCGTGAATCCTGATGCAACACCTCCAGAGGCGCCTGCCTCCTTGTGGCTTGGGCCAGGCGAAGTCTTCTTCTTCTTGAGGGTCGCCTCGGGAAGTCTCCTGCTCCTGTGATCTGGGTCTTTGATTGTTGTGGTTTGGAACGCACGCTCGAGCGAACACACTGCGTCCCTTTCTTCACAGGGTACGGTAATGACTCCAGTGCCTCCGGGCATCTTGAGGATGTTGTAACCATGGTGAGTCACTGCCATGAACTTGGCTAGGGCTGGGTACCCAAGGATGGCGTTGTATGGCAGGCGAATGTGGGCGATGTCGAAGTCGATGAGCTCGGTGCGATAGTTGTTGCGTTGCCCGAAGGTGACTGGAAGGCGAACCTGCCCAATTGTAACAGTGGAGCCATCGGTGACTCCTGAGAAAGGCTCCCACCTGGTCCTGATTCGTCATGGCTTACGTCACGGGCTCCTCGCGAGGTACCCTTGCATTGATCTCTCCGCTTCCTCGCGAGTCTGCCTGATGAGGCCGCTCCTGAGGAAGCTTCCTGTCGTTCGCCACACGAGGCTTGGCCCCTCGCGAGGGTCTTGAGCTTGAGCCGATGAAGATGGGTCACGCTGGGCCCCCACTTGAGCCACGCCGCAGGCAGGCTAGTCTGGGGACCCCCGTTCCCAGAATGCTGACACCTTTGTTTAAAATTAAGAACTTCATTCTCGGGAGATAAAGGAGTGGATAAAGGACTAGCCATAACGACGAAGCAAGCGAAAAGAGGCGAACAGAAAAGAGGGCGAATAAAAAGGCAAGGGTGAAGTGGGGGAGAGGAAAACAAGAGGCAAATGGCAAATAATGTAATGCGAGGGATAAGAGTTTGTGATGGGTACTTGGTACATCTTGACTTGTGCGTAGACTCCCCTGCAACGGCGCTAGAACCTTCTTGCTACCTCTTGAGCACTGCGTTGGTTTTCCCTTGAAGAGGAAAGGGTGATGCAGTAAAGTAGCGTAAGTATTTCCCTCAGTTTTTGATAACCAAGGTATCAATCCACTAGGAGACCACACTCAAGTCGCACGCACCTACACAAACAAATAAGAACCTCGCAACCAACGCGATAAAGGGGTTGTCAATTCCTTCACGGTCACTTACGAGTGTGAGATCTGATAGATATGATAAGATAATATTTTTGGTATTTTTATGATAAAGAGTAAAAAGTAAAGAAAGCAAAATAAACAGTGATAGAAATAGCTTATTGAGGGGAGATTAATATGATGGAAAATAGACCCAGGGGCCATAGGTTTCACTGGTGGCTTCTCTCAAGAGCAGAAGTATTACAGTGGGTAAACGAATTACTATCAAGCAATTGATAGAATTGAGCATAGTTATGAGAATATCTAGGTATGATCATGTATATAGGCATCACGTCCGTGACAAGTAGACCGACTCCTGCCTGCATCTACTACTATTACTCCACACATCGACCGCTATCCAGCATGCATCTAGAGTATTAAGTTCATAAGAATGGAGTAATGCTTTAAGAAAGATGACATGATGTAGAGGGATAAACTCATGCAATATGATATAAACACCATCTTTTTATCCTCGATGGCAACAATACATTACGTGTTGTTTCCCCTACTGTCACTGGGATCGAGCACCGCAAGACTGAAACCAAAGCTAAGCACTTCTCCCATTGCAAGAAAGATCAATCTAGTAGGACAAACCAAACTAATAATTCGAAGAGACTTGCAAAGATAACCAATCATACATAAAAGAATTCAGAGGAGATTCAAATATTGTTCATAGATAATCTTGATCATAAACCCACAATTCATCGGATCTCGACAAACACACCGCAAAAGAAGATTACATCGAATAGTCTCCAAGAGAATCGAGGAGACTTTGTATTGAGATCCAAAGAGAGAGAAGAAGCCATCTAGCAAATAACTATGGACCCAAAGGTCTGAGGTAAACTACTCACACATCATCGGAGAGGCTATGGTGTTGATGTAGAAGCCCTCCATGATCGATGCCCCCTCCGGCAAGACGCCGGAAAAGGCCCCAAGATGGGATCTCATGGGTACAGAGAGTTGAGGCGGTGGAATTAGGTTTTTTGGTGCTCCTCGATGGTTTGGGGGTACGTAGGTATATATAGGAGGAAGAAGTAGGTCGGTGGAGCCACGAGGGTGGAGGGCGCGCCCAGGGGGTAGGCGCGCCCCCTGCCTCGTGGCCTCCTCGTCGGTTGCTTTACGTCCACTCCAAGTCCTCTGGATCACGTTTGTTCCACAAATCACGTTCCCGAGGGTTTCATTCCGTTTGGACTCCGTTTGATATTCCTTTTCTGCGAAACAGTGAAATAGGCAAAAAAAGAACAATTTGGGCTGGGCCTCCTATTAATAGGTTAGCCCCAAAAATAATATAAAAGTATATAAATAAGCCCATTAAACATCCAAAACAGAATATATAATAGCATGGAACAATAAAAAATTATAGATACGTTGGAGACGTATCAAGCATCCCCAAGCTTAATTCCTGCTCGTCCTCGAGTAGGTAAATGATAAAAACAGAATTTTTGATGTGGAATGCTTCTTAGCATAATTCTCAATGTAACAGAGAGTTGCGGTGGTGGAATTAGGTTTTCGTGGTGCTCCTCGATGGTTTGGGGGTACGCAGGTATATATATAGGAGGAAGAAGTAGGTCGGTGGAGCCATGAGGGGCCCACGAGGGTGGAGGGCGCGCCCAGGGGGTAGGCGTGCCCCCTGCCTCGTGGCCTCCTCATCAGTTGCTTTACGTCCACTCCAAGTCCTCTGGATCACGTTTGTTCCAAAAATCACGTTCCCGAAGGTTTCATTCCGTTTGGACTCCGTTTGATATTCCTTTTCTGCGAAACACTAAAATAGGCAAAGAAACAACAATTTGGGTTGGTCCTCCGGTTAATAGGTTAGTCCCAAAAATAATAAAAGTGTATTAATAAGCCCATTAAACATCCAAAACAGAATATATAATAGCATGGAACAATCAAAAATTATAGATACGTTGGAGACGTATCAAGGGGGTCCGCAACTGTGCGTCTAAAGTCGATGGTAACAGGAGACATGATGTTTGCCCAGGTTTGGGCCCTCTCTATGGAGGTAATACCCTACTTCCTGCTTGATTGATCTTGATGAATATGAGTATTACAAGAGTTGATCTACCACGAGATCGTAATGGCTAAACCATAGAGATCTAGCCTGTATGACTATGGTCATGAGTATATCCTCTCCGGACTAAGCTCTCCGGTTTATATAAACACCGGAGAGATCTAGGGTTTCATAGAGTCGGTTACATAGAAAGTAATCTTCATAGTTGATCGCCAAGCTTGCCTTCCACGCCAAGGAGAGTCCTATCCGGACACGGGTACAGTCTTCGGCCTTCGTGTCTTCACAGCCCATCAGTCCGGCCCATGGATAACAGGTCGGACGCCCGAGGACCCCTTAGTCCAGGACTCCCTCATGTGGCATATCGCAAAACGGGACTCGGCGGGCTACTGTTCATCCACCGTCTACTACCTCCCACCAGCCTCCATGGGCTACCGTTCATCCACCGTCGACTTCCTCCAGCCTCCACATACTACTGTTCATCCACCGCGGCTTCCTCGTGCGTCCAGCAGCTACTCTTCATCCATTAGCTACTATTCATCCAACCTCCACGGGGTCCTGTTCGTCCACACCCAACCGACTAGGGTGTGGCGGCCTCCTCTGGGTCATGTTCATCCAACGGCAACCAGGCGGGGTCCTGTTCAACCAACCCCAACCAGGAATTTGTCATCCACAACCAACCAACTCATACGTCTCCAATGTATCTATAATTTTTTATTGTTTCATGCTGTTATATTATCCATCTTGGATGTTTTATATGCATTAATATGCTATTTTATATCATTTTAGGAATAACCTATTAACCTAGTGCCCAGTGCCAGTTGCTATTTTTTCCTTGATTTTGTCTTTTACAGAAAATCAATATACCAAACGGAGTCCACACGGAACGGAAATTGTTGAGTATTTTTCTTGGACCATAAGACAACCATGAAGCTTTGGGAGGAGGCCAGAGGATCCACAAGAGGGCCAAAAGCCCTAGAAGCGCCCCCTAGGCTTGTGGTCCCCTCGAGGCCCCCCAACCCTAATTCAAGCTCTATAAATACCGTAATATTCCCCGTACACCAGAGGGCACACCAAAAATACTTTTCCGCAGCCGCAAGCATTTGTTTTCATGAGATCCCATCTTGGGGCCTTTTCTGGCACTCTGCCGGAGGGGGTTCGAACAGGCAGGGCCTCTACACCAACCTTGCTGCCCTTCTGATGATGCGTGAGTAGTTTACCACGGACCTAAGGGTCCATATCTAATAGCTAGATGGATTCTTCTCTCTCTACAATGTTCTTAGAGTTCTATTCGATGTAATCTTATTTTGTGGTGTGTTTGTTGAGATCTGATAAATTGTGGGTTTATGATCAGATTATCTATGAATATTATTTCAGTCTTCTCTGAACTCTTTTGTGCATGATTAAGATAGCTTTGTATTTCTCTCCGATCTATTGATTTGGTTTGGCCAACTAGATTGATCTATCTTGCAATGGGAGAGGTGCTTTGTGATGGGTTCAATCTTGCGATGTCCTCACCTAGTGACAGTAGGGGCAGCAAGGCACATATTTTTATTGTTGCCATTAAGGATAAAAAGAAGGGATCTTTACCATATTGCTTGGATCTATCCCTCTACATCATGTCATCTTGCTTAAGGTGTTACTCCGTTCTTGTTAACTTAATACACTAGATGCATGTCGGATAGCAGTCGATGTGTGGATTAATAGTACTAGATGCGTGCAGGAGTCGGTCTATTTGTCACGTACGTGATACCTATATTCATGATCATTGCCTTAGATATCGTCATAACTATGCGCTTTTGTATCAATTGCTCAACAGTAATTTGTTTACCCATCATATGTTTTCTTCAAGAGAGAAGCCTCTAGTGAAACCTATGGCCCCCGGGTCTATTTTTATCATATTATTTTCAGATCTATAAAACCAAAAACCCCAAAATACCTTGCTGCAATTTATTTATCTTTACTTTATTTTACACTTTTACTTATATTATATACCTATCTCTATCATATCTCACTCTTGCTAGTGACCATGAAGGGATTGACAACCCCTTATTCGCGTTGTGTGCAAGTATTTGTTAGTTTGTGCAGGTGCATCTATTGGAGACTTGTATGTTCCTCCTACTGGATTGATACCTTGGTTCTTAACTAAGAGAAATACTTATCTCTACTTTGTTGCATCCCCATTTCCTCTTCCAGGGAAAATCAACGCAAGCTCAAGAAGTAGCACCAACCGGCTCGACTCACCACTGTAGGATCGGAAGTATGTCTAGAGGGGGGGTGATTAGACTACTTGACCAAATAAAAACTTAACTTTTTCCCAATTTTAGTTCTTGGCAGATTTTAGCAATGTTAGAACAAGTCAAGCAATCATCACACAATTCAAGCAAGCATGCAAAGAGTATATAGGCAGCGGAAAGTAAAGCATGCAACTTGCAAGAATGTAAAGGGAATGGTTTGGAGAATTCAAACGCTATTGGAGACACGGATGTTTTTCCCGTGGTTCGGATAGGTGGTGCTATCCTACATCCACGTTAGTGGAGACTTCAACCCACGAAGGGTAACGGTTGCGCGAGTCCACGGAGGGCTCCACCCACGAAGGGTCCACGAAGAAGCAACCTTGTCTATCCCACCATGGCCATCGCCCACGAAGGACTTGCCTCACTAGCGGTAGATCTTCACGAAGTAGGCGATCTCCTTGCCCTTACAAACTCCTTGGTTCAACTCCACAATCTTGTCGGAGGCTCCCAAGTGACACCTAGCCAATCTAGGAGACACCACTCTCCAAGAAGTAACAAATGGTGTGTTGATGATGAACTCCTTGCTCTTGTGCTTCAAATGATAGTCTCCCCAACACTCAACTCTCTCTCACAGGATTTGGATTTGTTGGAAAGAAGATTTGAGTGGAAAGCAACTTGGGGAAGGCTAGAGATCAAGATTCATATGGTAGGAATGGAATATCTTGGTCTCAACACATGAGTAGGTGGTTCTCTCTCAGAACATATGAGTTGGAAGTGTAGATGTGTTCTGATGGCTCTCTCCACGAATGAAGAGGAGGTGGAGGGGTATATATAGCCTCCACTTAAAATCCAACCGTTACACACAATTTACCAATCTCGGTGGGACCGAATCAACAAACTCGGTCGGACCGAAAAGGTAAACCTAGTGACCGTTAGAGATTATCGGTGGGACTGACATGCATCTCGGTAGGACCGATATGGTTAGGGTTTGGGCATAACGTAATCTCGGTGAGACCGATTACACAAACTCGGTGAGACCGATTTGGTAATTAGCTAACCAGAGAGTTGGTCAGGCAAACTCGGTGGGAACGATTTGCTCTTTCGGTGAGACTGAAAAGTTACAAAAGGGAAACAGAGAGTTTGCATTGCAATCTCGGTGGGACCGATCCGCTCTTTCGGTGAGACCGAAAAGTTACAAAAGGGAAACAGAGAGGTTGCAATCCCATCTTGGTGAGACCGAGATCCCTATCGGTGAAACCGATTTGCTAGGGTTTTGGCAGTGGCTTATGACATATGAAACTCGGTGGCGCCAGATAGAAAGAATCGGTATGACCGAATTTGGCTTAGAGTTTAGGTCATATGTGGATATGGGAAAGTAGTTGAGGATTTTGGAGCATATCATTAAGCACATAAGGCAAAGAGCTCATTAAGCAACACCTCATCCCTCCTTGATAGTATTGGCTTTTCCTATGGACTCAATGTGAACTTGGGTCACTAAAATATAAAATGAAGAGTCTTGAGCTTTTGAGCTTGAGCCAATCCTTTGTCCTTAGCATTTTGAGGGTTCCACTTTCACCATCCATGCCATGCCAATCATTGAGCTTTCCTGAAATGATTGTCTTGGAATAGCATTAGCTCAATGAGCTATATGTTGTTATGAATTACCAAAACCACCTAGGGATAGTTGCACTTTCAACCACGTCTCAACTCGTTCTATGTATCGCGCGCGCGGTAGCAACGGTCACTGTTCATCAAGAGGCAACCCAACACCGGCTTTAGTAAGCAGCGGCAGCGATCGATTGCTCGGTTTTAGTTAGTTGCAATAGTAGCGAAGGAATCTCGCGGGTTCAGTCAGCAGCCAATGGATCGATCGCTCGTGTTCAGTAACGTAGCTAGTGCAATCGCTTGGTTTCAGTAAAGTGAACGCCTTGCTCAGGTTCAGTTAGAGCCAATGCCTCGCACACACGTGCATACATATATGAGAGAAACGCGGAAACCACAGTGTGTCACTCGACCCCGACCACCCACTGTAATCGGAAACTGCCCAAAAAAATCTCAACCTCGCTTCCAGGACAAAAGGCCCATTTTTGCCATGATTTTTTGTCATAGTAGTAGGAGCCCACCACATCTATGATGATACGTGTTTTCGTCACAATTACCGTCATAGAACTGTCATAACCATGACAGAAAAAGTTTTTGTTCAGGCCATAATGTCACGAATGTGTCTTTTTTTGTGGTGCAAGCTCATTTGATTCGCATTCGCTACTTTGATAATTTGATATGTGGGTGGACCAGTGCTTGGGTGTTGTCCTTACTTGAACAAGCCTCCCACTTATGATTACCTGTCACACCCTGGTTTTCATGCCACAACACTTAAGCTAATATATCATGATAAAAGGTGGTTCGACAAAAATTCTTGCATTATTTGGCTTTTATTTGGAGTTGGTTTTCTCTCTGTGTTTTTCTAGTGCTCTTTAAAGTCAACACAACTCCACCTTCTATACTTCATCTCCTTGCCCCAAGCTTCTGCCCAATGATCATGCCATGTGTATAGAGCAATATAGTATTTTCTTACAAAAATAATTTGGCCAAAAAGTATTTTCTAAAATTAGTTTTCCAAAAACCCCTGAATTGAATATCACACTTCAAGTACTTGATTTGGGGTATGAAAACTATTTCAAAGAGTATATTTGAAACCTATTAGATATAGGATTCCCATAAACCACAAAAATATAATTTTAAAAGTTATTTTCCTATTTTATTTAAAAGCTTTTTCTTAAGGCCAGAAATGGTCTTTAATAGGGAAAAATTATTTTATTGTTTTAAAAATATTTGACAAAAATCAGGGAAACTCAGTGGGCATATATTTCCCATATATAAGAGTTTCCAACACATGGTCATGTTCAAAATATTGGACAAAACCTCCCAATACCATTTCTTCCCATTTCGAGGATTTGAAATATTTCTACAGGAAATATTTCCATAATCCAAGGAAAATCCAACAAGTCACAAATGCATATTGTGATCACCTTGCAAAGCCTCATGTCAATCAAGGTCATTTTGGTTCACCAAAATGCCCCAAAACCCTCTCTGGCCAGAATCAAATTTGAACAACTTTGTACTACCAACTTTCTCTCCTTGACCCCAACTTTTGTGAGCATGTTCACATGACCAAATGAGGCCACTACACCAAGTGGTTCAACAAGGGGAAGTGATTTGCTCAACTAGATCTACACAAGTTTATTTCTGCTAATTTCTAGGGTTTACAAAAGTTGCATTGGCAACTTTGCCCAAATAAGCTCCAAATTGGTGGAAGGCCCTAATTATATGTGTCATTTCACCCTGTGGAGTCTCATGGAAGTTGGAAATCATCTACTAGCCCAAACCATTATCAAACACCTTCTGCCACTTTTCAAAAATCACCATTTTGACCACTAACACTATTCTCCTTGAGCTCAACTTTTTACCACAGCTCCTCCTAAGTCCTCTCCTACCTCCAGTAACTCTCCCCTAGCCACTGCTCAATGATTCAGGGGTAAAATACCCCCATTTACCTCCCTGGACAGCCCCTATCTCCCTCTTCTTCTACCTCTCTCCTCTCCTACTGGCTCCCCAGGGCATCCAAGGCCACAGCCCACTTCTTTACTTCCCCCTAGAGCTACCAGATACCTTTGGACGCGCCCACATTGCATAAAAAAATGGCCATGCCAGCCATTTGCACGCTCTGGAGTACGCTACAGTGCACTCCGGCACTGTAGCCGCCCCCTGCCAAGCACCTCCGGCCACCTCGGGCCTCCCCAACGCGCCCAACGAGACGCCTCGACGTCCGCAGCACGGCAGCTGGTCGGCACCCTCCTCCTTCTCCCTCCTCTCGCCCCAGCTCGCACGCGCGACGACCGCCCGAGCGCACCAGTGAGCGTGCTCACACGCGCGGCGCCTCTGGCCTCTAGCTCCCTCTCTCTTCTTTCCATCGCTCTGGACCGAACCCACGACCACCCCAGACACGCCCACGCGCGCCCCTGTGACCCAGAGCAACGGAAACAACCTCGCCGGCGCACGGGTCTACGGTGAGCAGTGGCTCGCCTACTTAAAGGCCTCCCGAGCCTCTCCCTCACCACCACTCGCTCCTACCTACTCCAAATCAGCCCCCTGTGCCCTCCACTCTCCTCGAGGAGCACCCGAGCTCGAGATCGAGCTCGAGCTCCGCCGCCTCGGGTCGCAGTCGATCTCGGGGTACACGCTCTCTCCGCCTCTTCTACCTCTTGATCTGGAACCTCCACACCTCCCCGACCATTTCCCCTCTATTCCCCCTCTCTATTACGGCCGGAATCGACCGGGGCAAGCACCTCCCGAAGCTCTGCCGCCGGCTTCCTCGTCGCCGGCGAGCCCCTGCACCCCGGCGACCAACTCCACCTCCGCCCGAACGGCGACTCCATCCTGAGCACGTCGGTGCCCTCAGATCGCCAGGCCGTCGACCACAGCGGCGCCGGTGAGCTCACCGCCCTCTCTGACCCAAGGTTGACGACGACGGCCGTGGGGCCCGTCCGTCAGCCTCACGTCCTGACGTGTGGGTCCCACACGTCTGGTTTAAAGAACACGCGCGCGCACATCGGTTCGCTGCGTCGGCTGGAGGCGTATTTCCCAAATACGCCTTCGACGTGGCAGCCTTGCGCGGGCTGGATTCCCCCTGAGCCTGCTGCACTGTGGCCGAATAGGCCCAGTTGCATAGTGGCCTTTATCCTTTTCTTTTTCTATAACTTTTCCAAAAATTCCACGGGATTAAATAATAATCCAAATGCAATAATTCCAACTCCTAAATTCTTGTAATAATCCCACCTATTTATGGGTGCAGTTTTCACTCTTATCAAACCAACTTTTCTTCACTGTTCAAACTTAAATTTGAATTTGAGCATTTATGCCTCTCATTTAAAATTCCTAGGACTGTTTCCATGACTCCAAATCCAAAACTAGGAATTTTCCCCTTCTTAGTTCTCACCCTCGTATTTAACAAAAATGAGCTGACATTTTTCTGAGCACTTTGGTTTTTTCTGTTTTATTATTGCCTTATTTTTCTCGCTATTATTTTGCGACGATAGATTGCGTTGCCGAAGAAGGAGTTGGACCAGAACACCTTGAAGACCCAAGAAGACTTTGCTAAGCCAGGCAAGCAGCCCTTTGACCATGTCCATAAAACCCTTTTTATGCATGTCATATAGCACTTTTATTGCTTGCATCGGAGACCTGATGATGAGGGACCACATGGGGTGGTTTGCCACTGATACTTCCTCGTTGATACTTGCATGGTGCATGACCCTACCTCCTTATGAGGGTTATGCCGGTGGGAGTAGATAGGATGCTAAAGTAGATGCTAGGCAAAAAGGGACGGGTATATGCATGGTGATGGAGAAAAGGTATTTTCAAAAGACTTTTCGAAAACCCCGTCGGGTGCCACTTTAACCCGAGGGAGATAATGAGATGGGTAACCACTTGATGACGAAGTGGTGTACCGAGGCAAGTGTGTGTGTTGTTTTCGGAAACGGATTAGATTTAAGATTTGTCGAATGTCCCAACCTTACATGCGCAACCACACTACCCTTGTATGGGAAAGGGCATTATTGATTACCTAGGACGATACTAGCTTGGAGCCCGCATTACTAGTGATGGGGGAGGGTTGGTGCTCTCTCTCGGGACGGGGTCGTGCCAGGTAGGGTGGCCATGACTGTTTTCACAGGGCACCGGATACACCGTTGTGTCCCCTCTCGGATGTTACGATCTCGAGAGAGTCTTGTATGATGTACATCGTGAGGATATGGAACAACAAGTGGACTCCTTGTTAGTGTCGTCTAGGGAAAGATAGTGATCGGGTGCTTACCCCGGGTACTTGAGGTACCGCGGGTCGTGGATGACACGGAAGTTCCCCGGATCTTGTGGGTAAAGTGTGCAACCTCTGCAGAGTGTAAAACTATTCGAATAGCCGTGTCCACGGTCAAGGACAGTTGGGCGGTGCTGCTTAAACTTCGTCCAGAGTTTTACAAACCGTGTGTGTGTGTGTGTATGTGTTGATAAAACTATTTGGGTTAAGTGAGATGGCTTGACACGATGATCAAGTTGGATTGGTGTCCAACTCCGCTTATGTTGATATCTATAACTTGTTCATATGGACATCTGTACTCTCATGATGCATACTTTACAGGTTGATAGATCATGTCATTGCACTCAAAACTAGCTTTCTGCAAACTACCTACTTAGTGCTATATCATTGCATTATTATGCCTTGTTCCAATCATGGGTTGCTTGCGAGTACATTCAAAGTACTCATTGGCTTGCCACTAGTTATTTAATTGGCCAGGCATGGAAGAACAGGAGTTCGAAGAAGAGTTCTTTGGAGACGAACATGCGAACTAGGACGTTTCCCAGTCAGAATGCTTGTAGGGTTAAGGCAGATGGCATGGGTTCTACTTATTGACGAAGAATTTCCGCTGCTTAAGTTTATTTGGTATTCAGCCCTTATGGCTTTATCTATGTAAGACTTGAACATAATGGTCATAATTTGTGTAAGACGGTACGTATGGATGTAAGACTCTTGTTATTCAGCTTCTGTGTGTTTAGTGAGCATTGATCTCTGGGATCACTGTACACGTGCATTCGGTGATCTCGACTTATGAGTCGGGGTCCCCACAGAGCTGGTATCAGAGCCATCCTGACTGTAGGAAGCCTTAGTTAGCATGGGCGTTAGATAGGACAAAACCCGTTTTGCAAAACCCTCTATACTCCTCTTCTTTTCTGAGATTCCCAAACCTAAGGGATATTTTTCCTTAATGACCTCTCCTATTCAACTTTTGTAGATGGCCCTCGCCCCCTTGAGACTCCTTATGACAGGGTTTCCGCCACTCCTAAAAGACTCCCTCCAACAATGCTTGCTGCCCATATACACCCTGCATGAACTGGAAAATGATGAGCTCGAAAAGGAGTTCTATGCCAAGGTTTTTGTGCCTGCCAAGACCTCACCCCAGGGGGTGGTTCTTCATTGGACCACCCATGCCAACAAGAGACCTGGCCATTCAGCAAGTGGCATATGAAGCGCTCCTCCGTCTTCGAGACCTCCTTCAAGAAGAAGAAAACGCCACCCGCTACCTACCTGACAAGAGTAGCTTTGGGGCTCCGACACAAGTGAGGATTTCCCCAGAAGATGAGGATCCAACCCTCAAGTACCAGATCCGCTTCACCAATGCAGGAGACTACCTTCTACGTCACCTTATCGAAGCATTCCTTAAGGCTCGCCAAGACCTCCCTTCACTTCTGCACCTCCACTGGCTCGAGAAGAAGAAGGTGGCCGAGCAAGGACACCAAATCACTGCCTTACAAGCCCACATTGCCAATCAGGAGCAACAAATCAAGGAACTTTGGAAAACCCGCAACCAAACCCCACGCAGGAGGCATAGGAATGAATTTCCATATCCACCTCGTGGTAGATCGTCGTCAGGCCACCGACGACATAACCCAAGACCGGATAACAACCTTCTTGCTTCCGTCACTTGTCACGGGTGTGGTGAAATTGGGCACATTAAAAGGATGTGTCCCAACAAGCAGTCGACTGTCGCATACCCATTGGCACCACAAGGGGAACCCGGAAACTGAAGACTGAACACCCTTCTCTCCGAGCAAGCACGACTACCGAGTCCGAGAACCCCTAGGGTAGGATGAGTCGTGTACCCCCATATGCGTAGTCGAGTCCGTGAGATGGTTCGAATGGAACCACGTTTTGTGTTGCTTGTTTTTACTTGTTTGTGTTTTGATATAAGTCGCACATTTGCCCTAGGCAGCTTGTACGCGACTATATCACCTATCGTGACTTAATGGAATTGTGTGTGGCCTTTACGGCACTTGTTTGTTTACACTTACACCATAAAACCCAGTTTTAGGCATCCCCCTCCTCTATGCTACTTTTCCCTCTCATCTCCGAAGACCAGTAAGACAAGATACACCAAGGGATTCTACTTCGGCGACCAACTCGCACTAAAGAACTTTTCTACAGCCTCCTCAACCAAGTGAAACCACGTAGAGTTATGTTTAACCCTCAAGACTAGAAACCCATTCCTAGACCCTTCGAGACTTCACGAGATACCCCAGCTCGAAACCTTAACCCTGAGCTTAACCTACGGAATCACAAGAGAACAAGTTAAGCTACAGTAAGCCTTGCTTATCACTGGGTTCATTATGGAACTAGTGGACGTAGTGAACGAGCACATTACCATCCTAAGGTAGCACCAGAACTGACGATGCCATAGGAAAGACCAATTTGGGGATATATGAACAGAGGACAAATGACTTGATGGGTTTATATCAGTGACCTTGAGGAATTATCTGAGACTCTTTGGTGGATTATAAGGCTTCCGTGTTGGTAGATGAACTTGGTGGGATCATGATTATAGAGTAGCGTAGCTTTCATTACCCTTGAGTAAATTGGATTTATAGGACAATTATGATCGCAAGCTGAAACTCCTGGAAGTGTAAGGATTTGACTTGATCAGATGATATTGACAGGAGACAGTTGATATTACGTAAATAACTTGAGGGAAACATGTAGCATTCCTCGTTGGACAAGAGATTTGGATTTAAAAAGGTGATCCTAGTTGAGTATAGATGCTGAGTAAGTCTACATGGTTCGGAGTAAATTGGATTTAGACTAATGATCTCGATCATGATACCATGTTTCTTGGAGGGCAATAAACTAGGAGATTGGATTAATTGTCGGAGTTGATATAAGCTTGACCTTGGAGTTTACTTGACCGTGATAATGGAAATTGGTGGACTTACTATAGTAATGGATAGCCCTTTCAAGTATTTGAGGATTATAGGACATTAGAAGATCATGTGGAACACCATAAACATGGATTATGTAGTGATTGATGGAAGTTAATGGGCTGTTGGAGTTGATTCATAGGAAGGAAACAAGATCTTGGAGTGGCTTACGACGTGTTTTGTAAGTGCATCTAGTGCCCCTTAGTGATTTTGGTGTATTGAAGACTTATAGGTTAAGGATCTAATGTGTTTATGAGTGTACACAGGTTTATAAGTCTATGAGGAGTTTGATATTTACAGAGAAAGTCGACCCCTAAAAATGAAGTTCTTCGACTGAAGACTTTGGTATTCTGAAGACTTTCTGAAGACTTTGAAAGTGAAGAAATTGGTGTGACCTTGAAGACTTGGTATTCATTCGAGGAAAATGAAGCGTGAAGACTTTTGTTTTCGTAGTTTCATTTTCTCTTTCTTGAGTCATAGGAAACACCGTACTGTTAAAGGGGTCGAGGAAATACTAAGGAGAAAATTTCCAAGTGATGCTCAACTCAAAATCCTACACCTACCAATCCCTTCGAGCGAAGCCATTGGAAATCTCATACAGTTCAGTCAATTTCTTCAGTGACAGAGACGCAGTTCTTCTGTTCACTGAGGAATTTGTTCTGACTGAGGAGTTAGGAATTCGCCAGTGCAAATTGCCTACATAGTGAGGAACATGATAGCCCTGAGGAATTTGTACCTCAAATTTCCGACCGTTGTTGTGCTACGTGCCAGCTGTCCCAAAATATCTTATCCACATAACAGTCATATCATTGAAGGGCATTTATGTCTTATCATGTCGGGCTGCTCCCTAGGCTATAAATAGCCGCCCCCTACAACCACTAGCTGGTTGGCTGCTCCGCGAGAACTTGACACTTGTCATTTGAGAGCAACCCATCCTCCGAGGACTTTGAGCGAAAATCATCAAGTGAGGAAAATCCAAACCCAAACCCAAACACCTACAAACCCAAAGTGATTGAGCATCACTGAAGAGATTGATCCTGCGTGGATCCGACGCTTGTTACCTTTGAAGACTGTGCTTCTTCTAGACGGTTAGGCGTCAAGGTCTAGAGCATCCAAGAGGAATTGTGTATCGCTGAGTGACCAAGTCTGTGAAGGTTTGGAAGTCACCTGAAGACTTACCATGAGTGATTGGGTGAGGACTGTGTGTCCTTAGCTCAAGGAGAATACGGTGACGACTGTGTGTCCGGGACTAGGTGTCCTCGAGTTTAAATACTCAGCCGCTCCAACCAGATGTACAACTGAGACAGCAGTTGGAACCGGTCTACCAAATCATTGTCTTCACCAAGCTTACTGGTTCTATTTCCTCAACACTTTCATTTCCTCATTACTGTGTTGTATGTTTGTTCATATCTGTGTTTGAAGACTTTGACTGAAGACTTTCTCAATTTCCTCAGTTCAATTTCTTCAGTCTGTTTGTCTTCATCTTGTGCTATCATGTGTTTACGCTTTCTATACTCTGTGTTTGTCTTCATTTCATCATGATGACCATCCATGTAATCTGCTATGTTTACTTCTGAGTACTTATTCCGCTGCTAGTAGTTCTTCGCTAAGGAATTTCCTCACGAGCAAATTCCTCAGTGAAGAATTTCATAAAAATCGCCTATTCACCCCCCTCTAGTCGATATAACGCACTTTCAATTGCTATCAGAGCAAGGTACTCCCTTGTTCTGTGTGGTATTGGTTTAACCGCCTGGAGTTTTAGTTATGTCGACCGCAGGTATGATCAAGGTCTCTGCTGGGTGTCCTACCTTTGATGGGACGGACTACCCTTACTGGAAGAACAAGATGCGCATGCATCTTGAGGCAATTGATAACGATCTCTGGTAGGTTGTGGAAAATGGTGTTCCCTTCGTCTCACCCTCACTGAATGCTACCGATGTGAAGAGATTCAAGCAACTCGATTCCCAAGCGAAGAATATCATATGTGGCCATCTGAGTAAAGGATAGTATGGTAGAGTGAGTGCTTTGGAAACTGCTAAGCTTATCTGGGATAGGCTGTCCAAGGTCAATGAAGGAGTTTCAACTCAGCGTGACTCTCGAGTTGATGTTCTTCGCAATCTCTTCAACCTCTTCAAAAGACTCGACAATGAAAATGTTCAGCAAACCTTCGATCGCCTCACTGACATCTCAAATGAGCTTCAAGCACTTGGTGCCACTGACATCACCGACCATGAGGTGGTGAAGAAATTGCTGAGATCGCTTGATTCCTCATTTGACACTCTGGCACTGATGATACAAGACCGTGCTGATTACAAGTCACTTGACCCCGCTGATATCCTCGAGAGGCTTAACACTCATGAGTTCCAGCTTGCTGAAAAGAGAGATCTCTATAGTTCAAGCTATGGAAGATCACGTGCACTGAAGGCCAAGGCAGTATCAGAATCCGAAGATGAAGATTCTGGTAGCAGCCTTGGTGATCCTAATGAACTGAGTCATGATCTAGCACTGCTTGTGAAGAAATTCCAGAAGTTCTCAAGACGTGGTCGTTTTGGAAAACCCTCAAGGAGCAATGATTCCTCATCCAGTGACTACAAGAAGAGGCTTTGTCACAAGTGCAAGAAACCAGGACATTACATTCAAGATTGTCCTCAGTGGGAAAAGGAATCAAAGAAGAAGAAATACAAGGATTATAGTTCTGATGATGCGAAGAAAAAGAAGAAGTCTTCAAAATCTTCATCGTCAAAATCCTCAAATTCTTCATCTCACAAGAAGAGTAGCTAAGAGAAGGCTCGGGCATTCATTGGCAAGGAAATGGACTCTGAAGCTGAATCTGAGGAACAAGAGGAAGAGGAGGCTTCTGAGGACTCTGAATCTGGTGTGGCGAGCCTAGCCCTCGCTACTGCATTCGTCAGCAAGTCTATCTTCAACTCTGAAGAAAATGACCTCCCCAACAAGGCTGATGAAGGCAACGATGACTACGCTCCCACCTATTGCTTCATGGCAAAGGGTGCCAAGGTACCTAGATATACCTCCTCTGAGTCTAGTGAAGATGAATCTGATGACAATCTTAAGCCTAGCTACTCTAAACTTGCTAAGATTGCTGTGAAACAACAAAAGGCTTTTGAAAAGGTTCAAAACATGCTAGACAAAAGTGATGATATGTTGGGTGAAGAAATGGATCGCACTAAGGCCTTAACTGAAAATCTTCAGAGACTTCAGACCAGGTTTGACAACCTTCAAGATCATCATAACACTCTCTTATCTGATCATGAGAAGCTTTCTTATGAATATCTTCAAAAGAAGCAAGATCTTGAGAAGCTAAGAGTGAGTTATGAAGATCTTCAGAAGGAGCGTGATTCATTGCTTGCTCAACAAATCAGCGCTGCTCAGGAAGAATTCATTCCTCCATGTTTAAAATGCATTGAACGAGAATCTGCTAATGCTTCACCTGAATGTTCAAATGCTTCTAATGTTACAAATTCTTCACCTGTCTCTGCTATCACTAATTCCTCATCTGAGGACATTGCTAGTATCACTGACGATGCAGGGCTGAAGGAATTGTACATGATAGGCATGTACAAAAGCCTCAAAGGGCATCAGACTCTTTGTGATGTCCTTAAAAAGCAGATCCTCAATAGGAACCCTAGGAAAGAGGGTATTTCCTTTGAGAGGAAACTCAATGCTGATGGTACATATTGGAAACCTGAGCAGTGCCCCAAAACCTCATGGGTTGCTGCAAAGGGACCTCCAGTTGATCCATCTAGTTTATCTGGCTATACATGTGAATCTTCTCATTCTTCTGATGAGTCATTTGACTCCAACTATAAACTGTTCAAAAATCAGAATGGTGAAGTATTTGCTAGATATGTTGGCACTAACTGCAGGAATGGTTCTCCTATGAAGAAAATCTGGGTTCCCAAAAGGTGCCTTGAAAGTCTTCAGGTGAATGTCCTCATGACACCACCTGTGAAGAAAAGGAACCCCAGATCAAATTCTTCGTATGGATCCAAGTCCTCATACGGACCAAATTCCTCACGTGGATCAAATTCCTCAAAAGGATCAAAGTCCTCATATGAACATCATCGTGCTAACAACTCTGTTTCGCAGGGAAGAGCCAAGGGCTATGAGTATGAGCATTATTCCTCAAATTATTATGTTCATAAGTCCTCAAAGAATTTCTCTGCTTATTCATATGCTTACCCTAACCCCTCTTATGTGAAACGAAATGGTTTGGCCGCTATGCCACCATTCTCGTATGGAGCTCGCAGAGTGATGAACTCTTTGCCACCCCTTCAGATGTGGGTGGTGAAGAAAAATAACTAATCTCTTCTGCAGGGTCAGGTCTCCAGACGTACTGTAACGTCTGAAGAATTTGCTGGGGACCTGACAAAACTGCCTGAAAGGACGCAGGCTAACCATGATGAAATGAACTTTCATTTCACACGTCCTCCCTCTGTTTTATCTGTCTTACTACTTGATGAAATTGATCTGATGAATTGTGATATCATATCCTTCACTGCTGTAGTATATGAGGTTCGTAAGTTGCACTAATTCATCTGCAGGATGATCAACCCAAAGCCACTGAATGGGTACTTGATAGTGGATGTACAAATCACATGACTGGTGACAGGAATCTGTTGATGGATGCTCCCTTATCGTCATCACATATGAAGCATATCATCTTCGCTGACAAAAGCAAAAGTCAGGTATTGGGTCTAGGTAAGGTTGCTATCACAAAGGATCGACACATGGACAAAGTCATGCTTGTTGAGTCCTTAGGATACAACCTTATGTCCATCTCAATGCTTTGTGATCTTGATATGGTTGTTGTCTTTGGCAAGTATCGTTGTGTTGTGATTATGGAAGCTAACAAATCCAAAGTCTTCGAAGGCTTTAGGAGAGGAGACTTGTATATTGTTGATTTCTCTGCAAATTCACAACCAGCCGTGTGCCTACTTGCAAAAGCTTCAGAAGGATGGCTATGGCATCGACGACTTGGTCATGCAGGCATGAGGAATTTGCACACGCTTGCGAAGAGGAAGCATGTCATTGGCATTGAGAATGTCAAATTACTCAAGGATCACTTATGCGGTGTCTGTGAAGCTGGAAAGATGACCAAAGCCAAGCATCCAGCGAAGACTATCATGACCACTACTCGTCCATTCGAATTGCTTCACATGGATCTCTTCGGTCCTAATCACTATTCCTATGTTTCAAATGAAGCATCTCAATATGGCTTTGTTATTGTTGATGATTACTCTCATTACACATGGGTACACCTTGTCTCTTACAAAACTGAAGTGCAGGAAGTCTTCAAATGATTTTCTTCGAGGGCTTCAACCAACTTTGGTGTGAAGATCAAGCACATCAGAAGTGACAATGGCACTGAGTTCAAGAATTCGGGTCTCGATGACTATCTTGATGAACTTGGTATTACTCATGAGTTATCTGCTCCTTATACTCCTCAATAGAATGGCGTCGTGGAGCGCAAGAACAGGACTCTTGCTGAGATGGCTCGCACTATGCTTGACGAATACAAAACCCCTTGTCGTTTCTGGGTTGATGCAATTGATACTGCGTGCCATATCATCAACAGAGTATATCTTCACAAATTCTTCAAGAAGACTACCTATGAACTCCTCACTGACAAGAAACCCAATGTGAGTTATTTCAAAGTCTTCGGTGCTAAATGCTGGATTAGAGATCCTCATCACAACTCTAAATTTGCACCGAAAGCACATGAAGGTTTTATGCTTGGTTACGGAAAGGACTCGCACACCTACAGAGTCTTCAACAATGTTCTTCACAAGATTGTTGAAACTGTAGATGTGCGGTTCGATGAAACTAATGGCTCGCAAAGAGAGCACCTACCTTCTGTGTTAGATGAACCAGCACCAGAGGATTCAATCAAGCACAAGGCTACTGAAGATGTCATTCCTACTGAAGAATCTGCTGAAGAATTCATTCCAGAACGTGAAGAACGTCGAGCTGATGCACCTGAAGAAAATGCTGAGGAAATTGATGCTGAAGAAAATGCTGATCAAATTCCTCAATGACAACCAGCTCATCCTCGCGTTGCAAAAGAAGTGCAAGTGGAGAAGATCATCGATGACATTAGAGCACCAGGTCCTCTCACACGCTCAAAAGCTTCACATCTATCTAACTTTTGTGGGCACTTTGCTTTTGTCTCTATCACAGAGCCCACTAAGGTAGATGAAGCATTTCTGGAGCCTGAGTGGATTCAGGCCATGCAAGAAGAATTACATCAGTTCAAGCTCAACAACATCTGGGAACTAGTCAATCGTCCCGATCCTTGCAAGCATAACATCATTGGCACAAAGTGGATCTACCGCAACAAGCAAGATGAAAATGGTGTTGGGGTGAGGAATAAGGCACGACTAGTAGCTCAAGGCTACACACAGGTTGAAGGAATTGATTTCGATGAAACTTTTGCACCTGTTGCTAGACTTGAGGCTATTCGCATATTACTTGCCTATGCTAACCATCATGATATCATCTTATATCAAATGGATGTGAAAAGTGCATTCCTCAATGGTAAGCTTGAGGAAGAAGTATATGTTGCTCAACCCCTAGGTTTTGAGGATCCAAAACATCCTGACAAAGTCTTCAGACTTAACAAGGCCCTCTATGGCCTCAAGCAGGCCCCTCGGGCGTGGTATGATACATTGAAGGAATTCTTCATCAAGAAAGGCTTCACACCCGGTTCACTCGATCCCACTCTCTTTACTAAATCTTATGATGGTGAACTGTTTGTGTGCCAAATATATGTTGATGATATCATCTTTGGCTGTACTGACCAACGTTATAGTGATGAATTTGCCTATATGATAAGTGAGGAATATCAAATGTCTATGATGGTTGAGTTGAAATTCTTCTTAGGTCTTCAAATTCGTCAGCAACGCAATGGCATATTCATATCTCAGGAGAAATACCTCAAGGATGTCCTGAAGAAATTCGGTATGCAAGATTGCAAAGGCATCAAAATTCCTATGCCCACAAATGGTCATCTATGCACTGATGAAAATGGTATTGACTTCGATCATAAGGTATACCGCTCCATGATTGGCTCTTTATTGTACTTATGTGCATCTAGGCCAGATATAATGCTTAGTGTTTGCATGTGTGCCCGATTTCAAGCTACACCGAAGGAATCACACCATAAGGCTGTGAAGCATAATCTTCGATATCTAGCTCACACACCAACACTAGGATTATGGTATCCCAAGGGCTCGGATTTTGATCTCATTTGATATTCTGACTCTGACTATGCTGGTGATCGTGTGGACCGCAAGTCAACATCTGGTACTTGTCATTTCCTCGGACGATCCTTGGTCTGTTGGTCCTCGAAGAAACAGAACTGCGTATCACTGTCTACTGCTGAAGCTGAGTACATTGCTGCTGGTTCTTGCTGTGCTCAACTGCTATGGATGAAGCAAACACTCAAGGACTATGGCGTCAACGTGAAGAATATGCCTCTCCTCTGTGACAATGAGAGTGCCATCAAGATTGCTCACAACCCAGTTCAGCACTCGAAGACAAAGCACATTCAGATTCGTCATCATTTTCTTCGTGATCATGTGTTGAAGGGCGACATTTCTATTGAGCATGTGAAGACTGAAGAACAGCTAGCCGATATCTTCACTAAGCCCTTGGATGAGAAGAGATTTAGCAAGTTGCGGTGTGAGCTAAATATCTTAGAGTCTTCGAATGTACTTTGAAAAAGGCACTCATCCTAACACATATGCAAAGTTGATGACTTTGATGTGCAACACATGAAGAAACGTTTTTCTTCAATCAATGAAGAATAACACTCTAAGTGTGAAGAAATTAATGAAGAATTTGATTCTCAGAACCCTACGACAATTGTACGCGGTGTCTGAAATCATCACTCTTATACGGTGGGTCACGCCACCACAAAAGTTGAAAATCTTCAGTTTGAGTTTTTCCTCAACTTTTGAAATTCCTCAGTTGTTCAAATTCTTAACCTTTGCAAAATCTTCACTTGTGCCGTCGTTTTTCTTCATTGGCTATATATATATATATATATATATATATATATATATATATATATATATATATATATATATATATATATATATATATGAGTTTATGTCCTCTACAGCATTCACTTATAGCTATTTCTTCAAGTTGGTTTTTCTGCTAAGTGAATGTGATCGGACCCTTCCCCTCTATGCTATACTCAATCCAATCTATTCACAAATTCTTCATGTGCGTTCTATTTGAAACTCGTTCAAATTCTTCACTGTGTCCTTGTCAGCTGAAGAAATTGCGAACGGAACGTTAAAACTAATCTTATCCAAATTTTCGGTTTTGCCGCTCAAACCGTTCTGTCACGACCGGTTTTCCAATAAAAACATTCATTGAGAAACCAATCCTTAAATCCAGTTTGAGATAAACATCCTCACTGGTAGACAAACACTTGATACAATGAGCCAGTAGCATTAAATATATTACAGGGTTGAGCTGAGGATGCTCAACAGTTTATTACAAATGTGCCAATAATTATACATAAGGCGTATATGACACAAGGGAGTGGTGGCATACTACTGACTCGCAAATAGGGTAGTGGTGGAGTAACACAGTGGGGAGTGGATAAAGTGGCTCTCAAACTAACATCTCCTCGAGCATCGGAGTGAGGCTCGATGAACTTATTCGGGTTGCGGAAGCGGTTATGATATAGTGACCAAGTCCAGGGTTGCGCGAGACTGACTGGGATTCCTCTAGGCGTCGGACTCGCTGTCCAACTCTTCATCCATGAGATCACCTTCGTCAGCATCTGGCCAAATCAACAAGCCAGTGAGTACTTTGAAAGTACTCGCAAGACAGTTCGGACGTAAGATATAACAAATGCATGCATGAGTGCGTCATGATGAGTTCACCAATGCATAATTTAAAAGTTAGCAGGCAAGGTAAGTAAATAAAAAGGGAAACAACAGTAGTCCGCCTGAAATCCCAACAGTAAAGTAAAGAAAACCAATCGAGTGTCTAGAGCGACGCCACGAAAGGTAAATTAAATAAATGAAAGAAAATTCATGCCACAGTCGGGCGTCTGAACGACACCACCTAAAGGGCTTTCACTGACAAGGAAAATAATATTCATAATAAATATTAAACTCTTGAACATAAACGGGTTAGTCCATCCACAAGAATAAACATTTAACCGGTCTTAGTGCTAATGTGTTCCACTGGATAATCTGTCACGAAAACTGGCACTTGTCAGTTAGTACGAATCGTGGATATGGATAAGATGATTTGAAAGCATATGACTCTGCAGAGTTTGTACAAAAATTTCCCACAGTTAACGGATTTCCGTAGTCACGAGGACTAGTTCCGTTTACGGTATTTCGGAAGAAAACACGGCTGACCAGTACACACCCATCCAACCTCTCGATGCCAGGAATCACCCTAGACATCGTCCAAGAAAAACTTTTGAGACGGGGAGATCACAATCTCGAATAGCATGGGATCAAACTTATATACGCGCGCTCTAAGGGGTGCCCCCCTCTCGGTCCCAACCGGAAACACCCTTGCCCCCTGACCGGATGACTGGCTTTAATCCAGGGCCATGGAACCATCATCCCGGCCTCTCCTTTTTGGTGTGTACCAGGAAAGCGGTTTGCAACTTACTAAACCATATCTCTTGCGAGACACATGTGGTAGTACAGGGAAGGGAAATGGATACGAGCCCAACCGATACGGGTTGGTACTGAAGTAAACCAGCATGGCATAAGACTAGCACGCTACCACACTACCATCTTACCCACCTTCATGCCAACACATGGCCTTGCATACTCACGCCCAACGATGTGTGAATCATCGGACTTACTTGTCCCAACAATACATAATAAACAGTTCATCGGTATGCTCCACAACATGCCATGAAACTAACTAAATGCAAAACATGCCAAGACACTCATCATATCAAAAGTTCAAACATGCTTGCGTGGTTCAGAGTAGTCGGAGTCTAGCTCGGTGAAGTTTGCAGTCCCGTCACCTCCGTCGGTATCTACGGTATAAAGAGGATACACGCACTATCGTAAATACCAAGAGGTGCATAGAAATTAATCCAAGAAATTTTCAAATAAATCTGATAAAAAACTAGACAAAATTTTGAAGAGAACAGAAAAAGAATCACTCAAAAATATGCTTCTGATAAAATGTTATAAAGGTTTTTGCCC
Source organism: Aegilops umbellulata (assembly GCA_032464435.1). NCBI lineage: Eukaryota > Viridiplantae > Streptophyta > Magnoliopsida > Poales > Poaceae > Aegilops > Aegilops umbellulata. The sequence goes on along the minus strand of CP136058.1, from coordinate 349,037,752 downwards.
AGGGACCCATCTGTAATGAAACAGAAACTTCCCAGGGTTCTATTTATAAAAACAGAAAACGTTTCGGTCTCAAATACGCCGACTCAGAAGAGAAGACGTATTTTGCCCGAATGCGTTTTCAGAAAACGATTCGAAAAAAGAGAGAAACCTGACGGGGCGGTCCCACCCATCGGGTTTGAAAACAGGACGGCGCTTTTGGCGCGAGAGAGTCGCGGCGATCGCCGGCGGCGATCCACGGCGAGGCAGGGGGATCGAAGGTTACCTCCGTGCTCAGGGTGTTGTTCCGCGTCGGGTGGTGGTCGTGGTGGTCGCCGGCATGCACTGTGTCGACGGTGGCCCTTGCTCCGGCGGACGGTGGTTCGGACGAGGGTGAAGCTCGCCAGAGGGGGTTGCAATGATCAAATTGAGGTGGGCGTCAAGTATCTAGTAGCTAGAGGAGGTGCTAGACGGAGTTTGGACGCCGGAGATGACCTCACCGCAGTGAATCGAGCTGGAGGCCGAGGCGGAACGGAGTGGCCGGAGCTGGGGGAGGAGACCTCCTCGAGGCCCTCCTAGTGGCCTGGCGGGGCGTTGGTGAAGTGCAGAGGTGGTGTGAGATCGAGGGGGAGCTCGGGATCTCCTTTTATAGGTGATCCAAGGCGGTGGCCGTGAACGGCGTTTTCCGGCGAAGGATTACGGCGGCGTGGAGGTTGCACGGGAAGTTTTAGAGGTGGAGCGTCGTCGTGGTTGCCACCTGGTGCGGTTTATGCGCTAACGGCGTCAGGTTTTGTTTGCTGAGGTGGAGTTCGACGGAACGGGGCAGCGGACCCGTCGGCGGCAGAGAGCGTGCGCTGTGCACGCCGCGCCACGGCGGCTGTGCTGCATGTGTGCGCTGGCGCGGAGAGGGCCACGCGGAGCCACCAGGGAGTTTGGACGGCGCTGAACGGCGTTGCGCCGCCGTTCTGCTTCCTGTCGGCCGCTACGGCGGCTCGGCCACCGCAAGACATGCCGGCGCAGGCGGGCCAGGGCGCCACCGACGCCGGGAAGCTGCCAAGCGCGCGTGCGGGGCTTCGGACAAGCAAGCCAGGCGGCGAGCAACGTGCCAAAGGCACTATGAGCATGTGACAGTACTTCTCTGACGAAGATCGACACTGAAACTGAATTTGACTGAAAGTGTCTGAAACAGTGCATGCAAGGTGTTCGACAGAATGTTTCTGGCTTGTAGGAATTTTTCCTTTGGCTGACTTTTGGTAGAGTGGCTACTCATTGCTCCAGTAGGCTGCCTGAATTTTGTTGGAATTTTTTGGAGAAGTGTAGATATGAATGTCACCAAATTTGGCAAATCTGGTCCAAACTTGCAGGGAGTGTAAGCTGAAAATTTTGAAAAGGAGATGAGTGGATCAAGATGGTTCTGGGTTGTGGGTACAAAGTACTAGCTAGTAGAGTTGGTTTGATATCAAAATACAAATTCTACAAGGTACTTGCTTTGTAAATGGGTCAGGCTCAAAACAGAGATCAGAAAAGATTTGAGAGGTGAAATAATCCAAATAAAATCCAAAACTTGTTTGGATGAGTTGGGACAGATAATTTGGGTTGTTAACAAGGAGGAGAGGAGGTTTTGGAGTGGTCTTACTTCATGGGCAAAAATACAAGGTCCTGGGAGGTTATCAAAAGAATGAAGATCCCAAATTTTCATAGAGTTTTCTTTTCAAAAAGAAAAGATTGAACTCCCAAAAATAATTTGAGAAGAGGACCAACAAAGGAGAAGTTAAAAAAAGTCAAACCCAAAGTTTGAAGAAGAAAACAGAAATAACAATCCTAGCCAAAGAAAAAGATTTATAAGAGGATTGTTTTTCTGAAAATTTTTGAAAGGCTTCATTCACAAAAGAAAAACCAGCAAGGTTTTTGCTAAAACTAAATAAAATTTTTGGAGTGTCACAACACCTTCCCCCTTAGGAAAAATCTCGTCCCCGAGATTTCAGCTGATCCTTAAATAAGTGTGGATGCTCTGCCCGAAGGAAGTCCTCTCTTTCCCAAGTTGCTTCGTTGTCAGTATGATTGCTCCACTGAACTCTAAAAAATTTAATGGTCTTTTGTCGGGTCCTCCTTTCAGACTCCTCTAATATTTTTACTGGACGTTCCCGATAGGTGAGGTCTGGTTGCACATCGATGTTCTCATGGGACACTTGTTTCTCTGGATTGCTCACGCATTTCCTTAACTGCGAAACGTGGAATACGTTGTGGATATCTGATAGTTCCTTAGGTAAGTCTAGCTAGTAGGCTACCATGCCTCTTCGAGCCAATATACAGAATGGTCCGATGAATCTTGGTGCTAGCTTCCCTTTAATCTTGAATCGTTGTAGTCCTCTCATAGGGGATACTCGTAGGTACACAAACTCTCCGGGTTCGAAGTTGACCCCACGATGCTTCTGATCGTAATAACTCTTCTGTCAGCTTTGGGCGGTCTTGAGTCGATCCCTGATTAACTTGACCTTTTCCTCGGCCTCTCTGAGCATGTCTGGTCCGAAGATGCGGCTGTCTCCGGTCTCTGACCAATTTAACGGGGGACGACATCTCCGTTCGTATAGAGCCTCAAATGGTGCCATTTGCAGGCTGGCCTGGTAACTATTGTTGTATGCGAACTCGGCGTATGGCAGACTTTCTTCCCAACTGGATCCATATGTGAGGACACATGCTCTTAGCATGTCTTCTAAAATTTGGTTTATGCGCTCTGTTTGCCCATCCGTCTGGGGGTGGTAAGCTGTACTGAAGGCTAGTTGAGTTCCCAGTGCCTGTTGTAAGTGATCCCAAAATCTCGAGACGAACTGAGTGCCCCTGTCGGATATTATAGTCCTTGGGACACCGTGTAGACAGACTATGCGGGAGAGGTAAATCTTAGCAAGCTTCTGAGTGGTGTGGGTTGTTCTTACTGGAATAAAATGTGCCACCTTGGTTAACCTGTCGGTGATGACCCATATAGCATCATTCCCGTGTCGTGACCGGGGTAGTCTGACAATGAAATCCATCCCTATTTCATCCCATTTCCACTCAGGTATTTTGTTTGGTTGCAGTAGTCCGGCTGGTCTCTGATGTTCAGCTTTTATGCGTTGACATGAGTTGCAACATGCAATGAAGGTAGCGATGTCCCTCTTCATACTGTGCCACCAAAATCTTTCTTGAATATCTTTATACATTTTGGTCCCTCCAGGGTGGATTGAATATGGGGCGGTGTGGGCTTCCGCCATAATTTGCTGTTTAAGATCTCCTATGTTTGGTACGCAGAGTCTTTCTCCGTACCATAATATACCTTCATCGTCTATGATGAATTCTGAGGCCTTGCCCATACTCACCTTTCTTTTTATACCCTCTATGCTGGGGTGACCAGGCTGAGCTCCTTTAATTTTCTTCACAAGGTCGAGTTGTATTTCTAAATTTGTTATGGTGCCTTCTGCTACCATCAGTAAGTTGAGTTTGGCAAATTCTTGTTGGAACTCGGGTCTCAGGCTCTGCAGACTGTTTTCGTCGGAGCTGGGGTACCGACTTAGAGCATCGGCCACTACATTTGCTTTACCTGGATGGTAATGGATACCGACATCATAATCTTTTACCAATTTCAACCAGCGTCGTTGCCGTAAATTTAGTTCTGGCTGCGTGAAAATATATTTGAGGCTTTTATGGTCCGTATATATTTCACATCGGTTTCCAAGTAGGAAATGCCTCCATTCCTTAAGTGCATGAATGACGGCTGCCATTTCTAAGTCATGAGTGGGATAATTTTCCTCATGCTTGCGAAGTTGCCTTGAAGCGTACGCGACAACCTTGCCCTCTTGCATCAACACGCATCCGAGACCCTTCCTGGATGCGTCACAATATGCTTCAAAATTCTTGTGTATGTCCGACACGACTAACACCGGTGCTGTTGTTAATTTTCGTTTTAGCTCTTGGAAACTTTTCTCGTAGGCTTCTGTCCATTCAAACTTCTTTTCCTTCTTGAGTAACTGTGTCATAGGTTTGGCTATGGTGGAGAATCCTTCAATAAATCTGCGGTAATATCCTGCCATTCCCAAGAAACTTCGTATGTCCGTCACACTGGCTGGTGACTTCCAGCCAAGTACGGCTTTTACTTTTTCCGGGTCCACGGCGATACCGTGTTGGGTCAGCACGTGGCCTAGAAAGCCTACTTGCCTTATCCAAAATTCGCACTTGCTGAATTTGGCATATAATTGATGTTTCCTGAGTTCTCCTAGCACAATTCTGAGATGTTTAGCGTGCTCTTCCGGTGTCTTGGAGTACACCAGAATATCGTCGATGAATACCACAACGAACTTGTCCATAAATTTCATAAATACTTTGTTCATGAGGTGAACGAAATATGCGGGGGCGTTCGTTAAACCAAATGGCATTACTGTGAACTCATACAGCCCATATCTGGAGGTGAAGGCTGTCTTGGGGATATCTTCTGTTCGCACTTTCAATTGATGGTATCCTGACCTTAAGTCAATTTTTGAGAATACCTTGGCCTGAGCGAGCTGATCGAATAAATCATTTATCCTGGGCATCGGGTATTTGTTCTTGACTGTGACCATGTTAAGTGCTCGGTAGTCAATACACAATCTCAGCGTTCCATCTTTCTTTTTGGCAAATAAAATTGGTGATCCCCATGGTGAGGAACTGGCCCGAATGTATCCTTTGTCTAGCAATTCCTTTATTTGTTTCTTCAGTTCAACCAACTCGGATGGTGCCATTCTATATGGTTTCTTGTATATGGGGGTGGTTCCTGGTGCTAACTCAATGCTGAATTCTATATCTCGGTCTGGTGGCATGCCTGGTAGCTCTTCGGGGAATACGTCTGGAAATTCACATACTATTGGAACCTTGTTCAGCTCAGAAACGTCCACCTTATTCAATCTCGGTTGCCGGGGTATTTTTCTTTCCTTGGCGGATACCCTTATTGTCTTCCCGAGGTGATGCGTGAGGATTACGGTCCGGTTGAAACAGTCAATGAAACCTTTATTTGTGGTTAGCCAGTCCATCCCAAGGATGACATCCAGTCCTTTATTTTCCAACACAATGAGATTTGCATGAAACTTCAGCCCTTCGAACTCAATAATCATATCCTGACAGTAACTCTGAGTAACTTGCTGAATCCCAGGGGACTTGATGATCATGGATTTCTCCAAAGGAAGCATCGAAAAATTATTTTGCAAAGCAAAACTTTTCGAAACAAAAGAATGAGAAGCTCCAGAATCAAACAAAACCATTGCAGGTATTGTGTTGACAGGAAACGTACCGAGTACGATATTCGGAGCATTTTGTGCCTCCTCTTTGGTTATGTGATTCAGATGTCCCTTCCTGTGGTTGTTGTTGGGATTGAAATTGTTTCGCTTGGGTGCTGAATTATTGCTGCCGTTGTTCGGCTTTGGTGCTGAGTTCCTAGGCTTGGGACACTGTCGTGGTTCTAAGTCTGACAGTAGAATGGGGGTAGGTATGGAGAGGCAAGATCCTAGCTATGGAGTAGTTGTGCACGCAAGGAGTTAACGAGTTCAGGCCCTTCTCGGAGGAAGTAATAGCCCTACGTCTCGGAGCCCGGAGGCGGTCGACTGGATTATATGCGTGTGTGTTACAAAGATGCGAACCCTTCTAGCTGTGGAGGGGGGTGGCTTATATAGAGTTCGCCAGGACCCCAGCCGGCCCACGTAATGAAATATATTAAGGTACATTAAGGCAGGACGTTACTGGTAATGTCCTGTATAAAGAGCTATTAAGGCTATAAAGGCCATTCAATTACAGGCCGTTTGGATGCGGAGCGCCCCATGGTCGAGTGAGTCTTCTCAGTCGAGTGAGTCTTCATGGTCGAGTGACTGCTCATCAGGTCGACTGGTAAGCAGCTCCTTTTGGTAAGTGACCTTGGGGAGGGTATTCTTGGGCAGGCTCATGACCCTATCCCAGGTACATGACTTCATCAGACACTGCTTGGCATAGTGTCCTTCTTCTCCACAGGCGTAACAAGTAACGCCGGGGCGATAGGTGAACTCCTTGTCCCTTGCATGGAAATTCTTGATTGGGCGTGAGGCGTTTGATGCAGACTTGTGTGTTCCACCTTTTTGAAAATCTGCCCTGCTTCGATGATTGCAAGCATGGTTGGTCTGGTCCCTTTTTCTCTTGCGGATATCTTCCAAACTGCGCCTTTCATTTTCCAGAGTAATGGCTTTATCCACCAGTGTCTTAAAATCTGGGAAAGTGTGTACGACCAGTTGGCATTTTAGCGCGGGCGCTAGACCGTCAAGGAATTTCTCCATTTTCTTGCTCTCAGACATACGATCTTCATTGGCGTATCGAGATAACAGAGTAAACTGACCGTTGTAGTCTGACACTATCATGTTCCGTTGTTTGAGGTCATCGAACTCTCTCTTCTTGATTTTCATGATACTCTTAGGAATATGCGCGCCACGGAAACCTTCTTTGAAATCATCCCAGGTTATATTATTTTCGTTGGGATGCATGTGCAGGAAATTCTCCCACCAAGATGCGGCTGTTCCCGTGAGATAATGCTGAGCATATAGTACCTTTTCGGGGTCTGAACATTGTGCAATATTTAATTTCCTTTCCATGTCTCGAAGCCAGTCTTCGGCCTCAAGAGGCTTGTCAGTGTGAGAAAATGTTGGGGGTCGCGTCTTTTGTAGCTCAGATAACTTGGAATGCTGTGGGTACTGCCCATGGTGATTTCTCATGTTGATGACTTGGTTCATCATTTCCCGATGTTGTTGCTGACTTTGTTCATAAAGGCGGCACATTTGAGATAGTGCCGTCTCACTGCCCTGTTGACTTGGTTGACCTTGAGTGAAATTGTTGCCTGGTTGATTGTCATAATATTGGTTCGACTGCCCTTGTGCAAAATTGTTGTCTGCTTGAGTGTCATAATTTTCCTCTGGCGGAGCTGGCATGGAGCGAGTCCAAGGACGAGACATTTTTCACTCTGGGGATATATTTTGCAAAACCCATAAGAGAACGAAAAAATAAATCCATAAATGCATAAGGTTGGCAAAGAAACCAAAAAGCCAAGATTACTAGGGAAAACCATTTAATTTGCGCATGGAGAAAGACTGCTCATTACGTATCTTACACGCGGGCGATAATTATACAATACATCACTCAGGATATGCGTACATATTCCTGACATGTTATTTAGGCTAGTGCACTTCTCCATATCCTACATGATGCGCAAACAGGCTACTTCCCATATCTTACATGGCGGTACATCGCGCGATGGCTAAGCGTACTTAGTCGGAGATGTTGATGATGTCCTTGGCCCTGCCAAGGGTGAGGCGTAGTGAGGCTGGAGACTCAACTTCCTCCTTGCTAATAGGTTCCATACGAGTAGTGCTACGCCGAGCAGAAGGAGCGGGTGCCAGGGGCGGAATAACACGAATAGGAGTCGGCGCGAGGGGCGGTGCAGTGTGCGCTGGAGTGGGCGCAATGACCTGGTTGAACTCCTCAGTAGAAGGCAGGCAACGAGCAGGTGCATAGGAGGCTGATGATGAGGCATAAGTCAGTGGCGGTGCTGTGGGCAGGAGCTCCCTCCTGTTGGCACCACAGCCATGGACTGAGTCCATGCGGGCAGCCACAAAGTCGTCCACCAAGTTGTCGAAGGCGGCCTCCAGAGCCCGAAGATACTCAATAAGCATCTCAAAGGCCTCGTCTCGTTCTCCTCTGGGGCAGGAGTACGCGTAGTGACAGGTGTAAGGCACGTGGCATGGAAGATAGCGGTAGCGACGAGCCTTCATTATGGGAAGGACATCCCTGAGGCGAGCTATTGACTCGCGGGCTGCCATCTGGATAGCATGCTTTTCTGTGGGCATGGCTCTTCCCACGAACCGGAAGCGGCGTAACTCACCACGCCCTCCCCTGAATTGCACCGAGGCCTGGTGCATGGTCAGACTGTCGTTGACTTTATGCTGGCAGAGAGAGACGACTGGGCGCACAGATGGCCCCATCGTGACCTGAACGATGAAGGATAGAAGCTTGACGAACCCATCCGGTACGTTGGCGAAGGACTGAGACTCGCAGCTGTTGTCGGCCATCTACAAAAGTAGGCAAGAATTCTGATTGGTCAGATCATAAATATATGCTGACTGTCAGAAAAATGACTACAGTTGCAAAAATACAATTTAGCTCGAACATGCTAATAACCAATTAGCGATCGTACCTAGTGGCTTCCTACAGTCAGCCTGGCTCTGGTACCAAGCTTGTCACGACCGGTTTTCCAATAAAAACATTTATTGAGAAACCAATCCTTAAATCCAGTTTGAGATAAACATCCTCACTGGTAGACAAACACTTGATACAATGAGCAAGTAGCATTAAATATATTACAGGGTTGAGCTGAGGATGCTCAACAGTTTATTACAAACGTGCCAATAATTATACATAAGGCGTATATGACACAAGGGAGTGGTGGCATACTACTGACTCGCAAATAGGGTAGTGGTGGAGTAACACAGTGGGGAGTGGATAAAGTGGCTCTCAAACTAACATCTCCTCGAGCATCGGAGTGAGGCTCGATGAATTTATTCGGGTTGCGGAAGCGGTTATGATATAGTGACCAAGTCCAGGGTCGCACGAGACTGACTGGGATTCCTCTAGGCGTCGGACTCGCTGTCAAACTCTTCATCCATGAGATCACCTTCGTCAGCATCTGGCCAAATCAACAAGCCAGTGAGTACTTTGAAAGTACTCGCAAGACAGTTCGGACGTAAGATATAACAAATGCATGCATGAATGCGTGATGATGAGTTCACCAATGCATAATTTAAAAGTTAGCAGGCAAGGTAAGTAAATAAAAAGGGAAACAGCGGTAGTCCGCCTGAAATCCCAACAGTAAAGTAAAGAAAACCAATCGAGTGTCTAGAGCGACGCCACGAAAGGTAAATTAAATAAATGAAAGAAAATTCATGCCACAGTCGGGCGTCTGAACGACACCACCTAAAGGGCTTTCACTGATAAGGAAAATAATATTCATAATAAATATTCAACTCTTGAACATAAACGGGTTAGTCCATCCACAAGAATAAACATTTAACCGGTCTTAGTGCTCATGTGTTCCACCGGATAATCTTTCACCAAAACTGGCACTTGTCAGTTAGTACGAATCGTGGATATGGATAAGATGATTTGAAAGCATATGACTCTGCAGAGTTTGTACAAAAATTTCCCACAGTTAACGGATTTCCGTAGTCACGAGGACTAGTTCCGTTTACGGTATTTCGGAAGAAAACACGGCTGACCAGTACACACCCATCCAACCTCTCGATGCGAGGAATCACCCTAGACATCGTCCAAGAAAAACTTTTGAGACGGGGAGATCACAATCTCGAATAGCATGGGATCAAACTTATATACGCGCGCTCTAAGGGGTGCCCCCCTCTCGGTCCCAACCGGAAACACCCATGCCCCCTGACCGGATGACTGGCTTTAATCCAGGGCCATGGAACCATCATCCCCGCCTCTCCTTTTTGGTGTGTACCAGGAAAGCGGTTTGCAACTTACTAAACCATATCTCTTGCGAGACACATGTGGTAGTACAGGGAAGGGAATGGATACGAGCCCAACCGATACGGGTTGGTACTGAAGTAAACCAGCATGGCATAAGACTGGCACGCTACCACACTACCATCTTACCCACCTTCATGCCAACACATGGCCTTGCATACTCACGCCCAACGACGTGTTAATCATCGGACTTACTTGTCCCAACAATACATAATAAACAGTTCATCGGTATGCTCCACAACATGCCATGAAACTAACTAAATGCAAAACATGCCAAGACACTCATCATATCAAAAGTTCAAACATGCTTGCCTGGTTCAGAGTAGTCGGAGTCTAGCTCGGTGATGTTTGCGGTCCCGTCACCTCCGTCGGTATCTACGGTATAAAGAGGATACACGCACTATCGTAAATACCAAGAGGTGCACAGAAATTAATCCAAGAAATTTTCAAATAAATCTGATAAAAAAACTAGACAAAAATTTGAAGAGAACAGAAAAAGAATCACTCAAAAATATGCTTTTGATAAAAAGGTATAAAGGTTTTTGCCCAGGGACCCATCTGTAATGAAACAGAAACTTCCTAGGGTTCTATTTATAAAAATAGAAAACGTTTCAGTCTCAAATACGCCGGCTCAGAAGAGAAGACGTATTTTGCCCGAATGCGTTTTCAGAAAACGATTCGAAAAATGAGAGAAACCTGACGGGGCGGTCCCACCCGTCGGGTTTGAAAACAGGACGGCGCTTTTAGCGCCAGAGAGCCGTGGTGATCGCCGGCGGCGATCCACGGCGAGGCAGGGGGATCGGAGGTTACCTCCGTGCTCAGGGTGTTGTTCCGCGTCGGGTGGTGGTCGTGGTGGTCGCCGACGTGCACTGTGTCGACGGTGGCCCTTGCTCCGGCGGACGGTGGTTCGAATGAGGGTGAAGCTCGCCGGAGGGGGCTGCAATAATCAAATTGAGGTGGGGGTCAAGTATCTGGTAGCTAGAGGAGGTGCTAGACGGAGTTTGGACGCCGGAGATGACCTCACCGCAGTGAATCGAGCTGGAGGCCGAGGCGGAATGGAGTGGCCGGAGCTGGGGGAGGAGACCTCCTCGAGGCCCTCCTAGTGGCCTGGCGGGGTGTTGGTGAAGTGCAGAGGTGGTGTGAGCTCGAGGGGGAGCTCGGGGTCTCCTTTTATAGGTGATCCGAGGCGGTGGCCATGAACGGCGTTTTTCGGTGAAGGATTACGGCGGCGTGGAAGTTGCACGGGAAGTTTTAGAGGTGGAGCGTCGTCGTGCTTGCCACCTGGTGCGGTTTATGCGCTAACGGCGTCAGGTTTTGTTTGCTGAGGTGGAGTTCGACGGAACGGGGCGGCGCGGACCCGTCGGCGGCAGAGAGCGTGCGCTGTGCACGCCACGCCACGGCGGCTGTGCTGCATGCGTGCGCTGGCGCGGAGAGGGCCACGCGGAGCCACCAGGGAGTTTGGACGGCGCTGAACGGCGTTGCGCCGCCGTTCTGCTTCGTGTCGGCCGCTATGGCGGCTCGGCCGCCGCAAGACACGCCGGCGCAGGCGGGCCAGGGCGCCACCGACGCCGGGAAGCTGCCAAGCGCGCGTGCGGGGCTTCGGACAAGCAAGCCAGGCGGCGAGCAACGTGCCAAAGGCACTGTGAGCATGTGACTGCACTTCTCTGACGAAGATCGACACTGAAACTGAATTTGACTGAAAGTGTCTGAAACAGTGCATGCAAGGTGTTCGACAGAATGTTTCTGGCTTGTAGGAATTTTTCCTTGGGCTGATTTTTGGTAGAGTGGCTACTCATTGCTCCAGTAGGCTGCCTGAATTTTGTTGGAATTTTTTGGAGAACTGTAGATATGAATGTCACCAAATTTGGCAAATCTGGTCCAAACTTGCAGGGAGTGTAAGTTGAAAAATTTGAAAAGGAGATGAGTGGATCAAGATGGTTCTGGGTTGTGGGTACAAAGGACTAGCTAGTAGAGTTGGTTTGATATCAAAATACAAATTCTACAAGGTACTTGCTTTGTAAATGGGTCAGGCTCAAAACAGAGATCAGAAAAGATTTGAGAGGTGAAATAATCCAAATAAAATCCAAAACTTGTTTGGATGAGTTGGGACAGAGAATTTGGGTTGTTAACAAGGAGGAGAGGAGGTTTTGGAGTGGTCTTACTTCATGGGCAAAAATACAAGGTCCTGGGAGGTTATCAAAAGAATGAAGATCCCAAATTTTCATAGAGTTTTCTTTTCAAAAAGAAAAGATTGAACTCCCAAAAATAATTTGAGAAGAGGACCAACAGAGGAGAAGTTTAAAAAAAGTCAAACCCAAAGTTTGAAGAAGAAAACAGAAATAACAATCCTAGCCAAAGAAAAAGATTTATAAGAGGATTGTTTTTCTGAAAAATTTTGAAAGGCTTCATTCACAAAAGAAAAACCAGCAAGGTTTTTGCTAAAACCAAATAAATTTTTTGGAGTGTCACACGTTCCGCATCCCACAATGCATTATCTACTCACCCACAATCTTACACGATCTCCTCTACACAGTACGTGGGTGACACATGTCGTGAGAAGGAGAACGGGCAGGGGCACGTTTGTCCAAAATCTTCGGGCGAGCAGTTTCACCGTGGCTATAAATACCCCTGTCCCCTTCCTCACTTCTTTTACTCCGCTCGATCTCTCTCCTGCTCGAGCTTCCGAACCCTAGCGCCGCCGCTACTCCATCATCGCCGGTGAGGAAGAGCTTCACTGCCTCGACCTCGTCGCTGTCGTACTCGCGCCGACCGTGGAAATCTTCACCTCCGCCGCCGCCGTAGACGTCTTCCTCCGCCGAGTTAGGGCGTGGAAGATCTACATCGATGAACTTCACTGTTCAACTCATAGTTCGTCGTGTTCTTCGTTCAGGGTAATTAAAAGCTACTTTTACTGCCCTCTTTGATTCGAAATTTTTCTACAAAATCTTCAAAGGTGTTTTATTCTTCATATCCTCACACACAAAACTCCTCACATATTATATGTTCTTGATTCATTTCCCTAAGCATCATTTTATTCAAGATTCCTCAATTGTGTGGATCTTCGATCTATACAACTCTGGAACCTAAGATATAAAGCGCTTAGTGAAATTCTTCAAGACGCATCTGGTCAAATTCCTCAAACTTGTTCTTTTGAAAATCTCTCTGAGAACGCATATGACCTCTCCAAATTCCTCGCAACTATACTCTATTCACAGGTACACATGTCCACTGCTGAATCATTAGGTTCTCATCAACTTAACTCATTTGCAGCGTTCCTCGAAGAAAAGTTGCATACTTCTTCAGAGAATTCAATTGTTCAAATACCTCAACTGAAGAAAATGGCTGACGGTAAAAGGCCACAGAAAGGAGGAAAGAAGCCTGAGGTCATGACTGCCTTTGAAATCCCTGAGGACATTTATGCTGGGTGAGGGAGTCCTGGATTAGGGGGTGTTCGGCTAGCCGGACTATACCCTCAGCCGGACTCCAGGACTATGAAGATACAAGATTGAAGACTTCGTCCCGTGTCCGGAAGGTTCTTTCCTTGGCGTGGAAGGCAAGCTAGGCGTGCGGATATTCAAGATCTCCTGCCAATGTAACCGACTCTGTGTAACCCTAACCCTGTCCGGTGTCTATATAAACCGAAGGGTTTTAGTCTGTAGGACGAACCATCTTCATACACAATCATACCATAGGCTAGCTTCTAGGGTTTAGCCTCCTTGATCTCGTGGTAGATCTACTCTTGTACTACCCATATCATCAATATTAATCCAGCAGGAGTAGGGTTTTACCTCCATCGAGAGGGCCTGAACCTGGGTAAAATAAAGTGTCCCTTGTCTCCTGTTACCATCCGACCTTGACGCACAGTTCGGGACCCCCTACCCGAGATCCGCCAGTTTTGACACCGACATTGGTGCTTTCATTGAGAGTTCCTCTGTGTCGTCGCCTTTGGGTCCGATGGCTCCTTTGATCATCAGCAACGATGAGGTCCAGGGTGAGACTTTTCTCCCCGGACAGATCTTCGTCTTCGGCGGCTTCGCTCTGCGGGCCAACTCCCTTGGCCATCTGGAGCAGATCGAAAGCTACGCCCCTCGCCATCAAGTCAGGTTTGGAAGCTTAAACTACACGGCAAATATCCGCGGAGACTTGATCTTCGACGGATTCGAGCCACAGCCAAGCGCCGCACTATCTCGAGGGACATGATATAGCTCTGCCCCCGAACAGTGTCCTAGAGGCCGCATACGCTCTGGCCCCGATCCTCGATTCGGAGCCCGTTGCGTTCGTTGAGGATGAACGGTTGGACGTCACCTCAGGGGCTGCGATCTCAAAGGCGATCGAGCCGAACGACAGCCCCGCATTCCGCGTGGCCCATGACTCCGAGGAGCCGGACTCTTCTCCGAGCTCCGAAACTCCCTCGCCCCTGCCGATCGAATCAGATTGGGCGCCTGTAATGGAGTTCACCGCTGCGGATATCTTTCAGCATTCACCTTTCGGTGATATACTGAATTCTCTCAAGTCTCTCTCTTTGTCAGGGGAGCCCAGGCCGAACTATGGCCTGCGAGGTTGGGATTCGGACGACGAAGAAATTCAAAGCCCGCCCACCACCCACTTAATAGCCACTATCGATGACTTAACCGACATGCTTGACTTCGGCTCCGAAGACTTCGACGGTATGGACGACGAAGGAGGAGACGAGCAAGAACCAGCACCTGCAGGGCACTGGACCGCCACCTCGTCATACGACATATACATGGTGGATGCTCCAAAAGATGGAGATGGCGATGGAACAGCAGAGGATGGCACTTCAAAAAAGCCTCCAAAACGCCGGCGCCAGCGGCGCCGCTCTAAATCCCGCCACAGCAGAAACGGTGATTCCGGCACGGGAGATAATACTACCCCGGACAGCGCCGAAGAACACCAAAACCAGCAAGATTCGGCGCAGCAAGATGGAGAAGACTGCCCTCACGAGGAAGCGGCAGAGCAAGAGGTCGAGGATGATAACTACATGCCTCCCTCCGAAGACGAGGCAAGCCTCAGCGACGATGAATTCGTCGTACCATCAGACCCTGCCGAACAAGAGCGCTTTCAGCGCAGGCTTTTAGCCACGGCGAACAGTCTAAAGGAAAAGCAGCAACAGCTTAGAGCTGGTCAAGATTTGCTAGCTGACAGATGGACTGAAGTCCTTGCGGCCGAAGAGCACGAACTCGGACGCCCCTCCAAACATTATCCTAAGCGCAGGCCGCTACCCCAATCAGAGGAGGAAGCGCAAGACATGACAGATCGGCCACCTCGTGGCCGCGACAGAGAAATCTGCCAAACAATCAAACAAGTCATGCCCCGCCGCCGCTTTACCAAGGCACGGGAACACGAACCAGACCTGCGAGACATCCTGGAGGATAAAGCAAGGCAAACAAGATCGATCTATGGATCACGCGGATGCCCAACGTGTGATGATTTTCAGTCCAGACACAATAAATCCTGTCGGGCCGAACACAACAAGCACAGCTCTTCCGAGCTGCGTCGTGACATAGCCCAGTACAGGGGCGCCGCTGTCAGGACCCCGATCCTAAGCCACATCGATCCAGCATGTAACACTTCATATCACTTTGCGGCCTCACGCACGGTACTCCCACGGGTGCCACCTTACCTGGCCCGGGACCGTTTGCGCCTTTTGGCTCACGTATATGATAATGTCGCTAGCATCCATATGACAGAGAACCCGGGCCGACATGGCTAGTCGTGAACCCAAAGCGGCGCTAGCCTATGAGGACAGGCAAACATGAATCACATCGAGCATGTCGGTCATCAACGTATCTATTCGGGCTGTAGCACTGGGCTAACAGGACTCCGGTAACCCGGGCTGTAGCAGGCTAGGCAGGACTCCGAATATCAGCGCGTGACATTTCCCCGAAGGGACAGACATAGGAACGACGTGAAACACATGCCGGCCAGTCAAGTGTCCAAGCAGTAGTGCTGGGCTAGCAGGACTCCGGTGAACCGGGCTGTAGCGGACTACTATCGCTCAGAAGCACAAGACTTACATTTCCCCATATGAAAGGCTGCCAAGGATAAACAACTAGATAGTCGGATCCCATTCATACCAAGCATTTCAATCATACACACAATATGCCCGATATGAGTAAATACAACATGGCATCACAACAGTACTCTACGACTCAAGTACTTTATTTAGAAGGCTCCGAGGAGCCATACATATCATCCATACAAATAGGGGTCACATGACCCAACACTCAAGTCATACAAACATACAAGCACATGCGGAAGCAAACTAGTCTGGGTACAGACACTAGAAAGAAAGAAGGCTTGATGTAGCCTGTCTATCTACAACGACCCTTCACAAGTCTTGGATCACCACCTGGGTGATAAGTCACTCGTCAACGTCGAGGTCTACATAGAACCCATCAGAAGGGTTGGTGCAGTCGTCTGAAAAACATGATTAAAGCAACATGAGTACGGAGGTACTCAGCAAGTCTTACAACAGGAACCTACTATATATGCACATTCTCAAGAAGGTGGTGGGGTTATTGCAGCAAGCCAGCTTTGACTCTTGGCTAAGCTATCCTACGATAGACACCACTTGTAAATCATTTGTCGCACACGAGTCCACTAACACCAACACAATACTCCACCGTGGATCCTCTCTCGCCATCCCACAAGAGGGCCATCCGCGGTACTCACACTTATCTTGAGATTTTTAGTAGTATCCATTTAACTTGTCTATGAACTGATATGAGCGAACCAGAAGTCCATTACCGCGGACACGGCTATTCGAATAGATCATTTATAACCCTGCAGGGGTGTACTTCTTCACACATGTTTCCACCACTTAGCGTCTGCACACGACATGTGCTCGGCAGACTTCAAGCGAAAGCCGATGTGGGTGTAGACCACGACCTACCTAAACACTCAAGTCTCTAGTCCAGGTTTATCGCCTATTCGGGTTCCATCCGCAGGGAGTCCGGCCGAGGTTTCCACTAACGGCCCCGAACGATGTGAACAGGGTTCCGAGACACCAAACGGGCGCCCGGTTGACCCGGCCACGTGCCTACCGCAACACAGCCCACCCCGATGGTCAGCGCCGCGTGCGGCCCCCAGCATACTACAAACACCAGAAACTACTTGCAACTCCTGGACAGAGAACAAGGGTGGATAAGAAGTCGAGCGGGGTCATATTTCAGGGCCCAATGTGTGGTAGTAACTGTATCATGGATCACAAACACAGATCTCAGTTCTTAAGGACGGCCTCAATGAAACAACCCACCATGTACTCCTACATGGCCTCTCATCGATTCCTTTACCAAATCGTGTTCAACACTTCACTCTTGTCACCGACACAACCTTTCACTCCAGTTCATCATCCCGATGAGCCAGACCTGACACAACTCTAAGCATAGCAAGCATAGCATGGTAGGAACACACACACATGTAATGGCTCAATCAACTCCTACACATGCTAGTGGGTTTCATCTAGTTACTGTGGCAATGACAGGTCATGCAAAGGAAGTGGGTTCAACTACCGCAACACACAGCAGTTTGAAACGCGTTGTCTTAATGCAGTAAACAAGGGCAGAAGCGAGAACATGGGTTTGTATCGGAATGATCAATGGGTTGCTTGCCTGATGGAGTGGTCGTGGGATACTGCCCTTCAGTTGGATACTCGGAGATATCCTCGGAGGCAGAACCTACCACGATGAACACGTCGGAACACAATCAATACATGGCAATATGCAACAATATGATGCATGCTATGACATGGCAATATGGATGTGCCCTGACCTAGTGTAAGTTAAGTCAGAAGGAAATGACCCCATTTGAACCAAAGATTCAAATGGTAGTGCATTTATAAGATCATATTAGTGCAAAATCTCATAATGCCTAAACAGTGGGTTTAACTTGTTTTAACATGCATGAAACCAGTACCAATGGATAGATTGGATTTTTCTGATAATTTTTCATATATAAAACTTTGCATTTGGAGTTATAGATAATTTTCTATGAATTTTTGAAGTTTGAACTATTTTCTGGATTTTCCTGTATAAAAATAAATCCAGCAAAATAGATTACTGCGTCAGCCTGAAGTCATGCTGACCTCAGCAGTCAAACCAGCTGGCTGGTCAAACCTGACGTGTGGGGACCACACGTCAGTGACACAGGGCTAATCCCGGTCAAACCCGCGCTGACTGGGGTTTGACTGGACCCTAGGGCCCACTGTCAGTGACCCAGGGTGGTTATTAGCTGGTGGGGTTAGTTGCTAATGACAGCCACGTCGACTCGCCGGAGTTTCGCCGGCGGCGACCATCCAGTGCGGCGGAGGAAAGGGCAAAATCGCGCTCCGGTGACCAAAAGAGCGGCGGAGGACATCTACAGCTAGCCAAGGGCAAGCCGCGTCTATTGGTGGCGGTGGTTTGTCTCGGGGTCGCCGGAAACAACGCCGGCGACGTGTTTGGCGGCGCCGGAGCTCGGGTCGAAGTGCGAAACGAGCTACGGGGCACGGCGAGGTGCGTGCGGTAGTGCGTTGGCCTCCTAGGGTTGCGGGGAGGCCGTTGGACGAGGTGGGGTGGCCAGTGGCTGGCCGGAGACACGCCGGCGACGTGCTCCGCGGCGGTGCGTGCGGGTGAGCATCGTGCGCTCGCTGTGGTGCACGAGGAAGAGAAAGGAGAGGATGGGGAGGTAGCTGAGCTCACCGCGGTCTCGGAGAAGTGGACGTCGGGGTCGGGGACGAGCTGGTGCGGCGGTGAGGTCGAAGGGGATCTCCGGCGGCCGGAGGTTGAAGAAGAGCTCGGGGAAGCGCTGTAGAGCGAGCGAGCGCTCGGGGCTCAGCTAGCTCGAAGAAGAGGAGGGCGGTGGAGCTGTTGGACAGGTCGGAGCGGCGCAAGGACGACGGGGAGCGCGACTACGGCGACGGTGCAGCTGCGGTGGCGTCGGCCATGGCGTGGAGGTGCGTGGGAGAGAGGCAGAGGGGCGAATGGCGTGTCCAGGGCGTCGGGGGCGCGACGTGGAGGCCGTCCAGGACAGCGGGGCGGCGAAGCGGCGAGCAGGGAGGCAGGGCGCTGCGTGGCGAGCTCCTGGTCCGGCGTCGAGCACCTGCCTGCCTGGCTGGCGAGGCGAAGCAGCTCGCTGGCGCGGCTGGTGGGCTGGGCCGGCCAGGTGGGCCGCCAGGTAAGTCAGTTGGCTTTCTGCTTTTGGTTTTTCTTTTTCTATTTCTTCTGCAACTTTGTGGAGTTATTTAAAATACCTAGACCACTCCAAAAATCCTCAAACTGCACATGCTTGCTATTTAAAATATAGACAACATGAAACACTTCTGTTTGAGAATATTTGAACATTTAAAATATTTTTTATAAATTTTAAATGCCCAAATTCAAATACTTATGTGTTAATTCAAAAACCTTCTGTTGACCTAGAAAATTGTGCACCACTTTTGTCAAAGGTTTAAACCCAAAACAAAGGGGGTGAACATTTCAGAAGGGCATTTCAGGTTCATTGAAAAAGATTTTAGTAAACCCTAGTTATTTCCAAGGGGGGGGGGAAGTGTGTGTTGGGGGTTCTGGCATTTCCCATTTCAAAATTAAATAGAATTTAAACATGATGCACGCTCTAATGCATGGCCTAGCTGGGATGTGACAACTCACCCCTACTCAAAAGAATCTCGTCCCGAGATTTAGGTTCCTCCGGAAAGAAGGCGGGATACTCAAGTCGAAGACGATCCTCCCTTTCCCATGTAGCTTCTTGCTCGGAATGGTGTGACCATTGAACCTTGAGAAACTTGATATTGTGGCGTCGAGTGGTACGCTCGGCTTGATCAAGGATACGAATGGGGTATTCCCGATAGGTGAGGTTATCTTGGAGATCAAGCGTTTCGTGGTCCACTCCACGGATAGGATCCGCGAAGCAACGCCTGAGTTGAGAAACGTGGAAGACATCATGAACTCTGGAGAGATGCGGAGGTAGTTCCAGTTGGTAGGCAACTTCCCCTCGTTGGGCAAGAATGCGAAAGGGTCCAATGTAGCGAGGAGCCAATTTGCCTTTGATACCGAATCGATGGGTTCCCTTTAAAGGTGTAACCCAAAGGTAAGCCATCTCGCCGACTTCATAAGCCATGGGCTTATGCTTGCGGTCATACTGACTCTTTTGTCGAGATTGGGCGGTTTTCAACTTCTCACGAATAATACGAACCTGCTCTTCTGCATCCTGGATCATGTCCGGGCCAAAGAGTTGTCTCTCGCCGGTTTCTGACCAGTTAAGAGGCGTTCGACATTTTCGTCCATAGAGAACTTCGAAAGGGGCTTTGCCCAAGCTAGCTTGATAACTGTTGTTATAAGCGAACTCGGCGAATGGAAGGCACTTCTCCCAATTCATACCGAAAGAGATGACAGAAGCTCGGAGCATATCCTCCAGAATTTGATTGACTCGTTCTACTTGACCACTTGACTGAGGATGGAAGGCGGTGCTAAAGGAGAGTCGAGTTCCCAAAGCATTTTGGAAACTTTCCCAAAATCGAGAGGTGAAAAGACTTCCACGGTCTGAATTAATTTCCAATGGAACACCATGGAGAGATACTATTCGAGAGATGTACAATTCAGCTAGCTGGCTAGCGGTTATACTCTCGCGAACAGGTAAGAAGTGGGCTACTTTGGAGAGACGATCGACAACAACGAGGATAGCATTATTCCCTCTTTTGGTTCTGGGAAACCCGGTAATGAAATCCATACCGATTTTATCCCATTTCCATTCAGGAATCTCCAAAGGTTGAAGGGTGCCAGCAGGCCGTTGATGCTCTGCTTTAACACGACGACAGACGTCGCAAGTTGCAATGTATTGAGCGATTTCTCTCTTCATCCTAGTCCACCAAAACCTCTGGCGTAGGTCTTGATACATCTTAGTGCTACCGGGATGAATGGTGAGAGGGGATTCGTGAGCTTCCTTAAGGATCAATTGACGTAAATGTTGCTTCTTGGGAACCACCAAGCGGTTCTCAAAGAAGACAACACCTCGTTCATCCATGGAAAAACATTTAGCAACTCCGCTAGCGATGTTTTCCTTAATCCGAGATATGCCTTTATCGCGCTTCTGGGCAGCTATGACTTGATCCATAAGGTTAGGTTTCACCACCAGGGTGGAAAGGAATCCTTGAGGAACAATGTGAAGGTTAAGCTTATGAAATTCCTCGTGGAGAAGTGGTTGACCTTGTTGTAACATCAGGTTGTTACAATAAGATTTACGACTTAGCGCATCAGCCATGACATTGGCTTTGCCTGGGGTGTAAGTTATTCCTAAGTCGTAATCCGAGATCAACTCGACCCAACGTCTTTGCCTGAGATTCAAATCCGGTTGGGTGAAGATATATTTCAAACTTTGGTGATCAGTGTAGATTTCGCAACGATTACCCAGAAGGTAATGTCGCCAGGTTTTGAGTGCATGGACTACCGCTGCAAGCTCTAGATCATGAGTGGGATAATTATCCTCATGTGGACGCAACTGTCGAGATGCGTAGGCAATCACATGACGATCTTGCATGAGTATGCAACCTAGTCCTTGTCGCGAGGCGTCGCAATAGATAACAAAGTCCTTAGAGAAGTCTGGTGGTACCAGTACGGGAGCAGATGTCAGGCGTCTTTTCAGTTCCTGAAAGCTGAACTCGCACTGTGGGGTCCACTCGAACTTTTTATATTTCTTAAGGAGTTCAGTTAGAGGCTTAGCAACCTTGGAGAAATTCTCGACGAAGCGGCGGCAATAGCTCGCTAAACCAAGAAAACTCCGAACTTGCTTGACCGTCTCAGGTGGAGTCCAGTCAAGGACAGCTTGAACTCGCTCGGGATTGACAGCAATGCCCTTGCCAGAGATTACATGGCCCAGATAGGTCACTTCTGGCAACCAGAATTCGCACTTGGAGAATTTGGCATAAAGGCGATGCTCTCGAAGTTTCATCAATACTAGCCTTAGATGTTCGGCATGTTCTTCCTCATTCTTGGAGTAGATGAGTATATCATCGAGGTATACCACGACGAATTTATCCAAGTACTCCATGAAGATCGAGTTCATTAACCGAGAGAAGGTGGCTGGAGCATTGGTTAAACCGAAGGACATGACGGTGTACTCGTATTGGCCGTAACGAGTAACGAAGGCCGTTTTGGGAATGTCCCCGTTCTTGATTTTGATTTGATGGTAGCCCAACCTCAAATCCATCTTGGAAAAGACTGAGGATCCAGCGAGCTGGTCATACAGGTCGTTGATCCTGGGGAGCGGATACTTGTTCTTGATAGTGACCAGATTGACAGGTCGGTAATCTACAACCATCCGATCCGTTCCATCCTTCTTCTTGACGAAGAGGACGGGGCAAGCCCATGGAGATGAACTAGGACGGATGAAACCTTTTTGCAAGGACTCATCGAGTTGTTTCTTAAGCTCAGCTAGTTCTAGGGGTGCCATCTTATAAGGTCTCCTAGAGATTGGAACGGTTCCTGGAACAAGGTCTATCACGAATTCGACATCTCTGTCAGGTGGAACACCTGGCAGTTCCTCTGGAAAAACATCCGGAAAGTCACGGACTACCGGAACATCTTCGAGGTCTGGAAGGGGATTGGCATTTAGAGAGTAGAGCTGACGCTCCGATACTCGGGTCAAAACATTGACTGTCTTGCCCGATGGATGAGTAAGTTGAACAGTTCTAGTTGAGCAATCAATCTTGGCGTAGTGAGCTGACATCCAGTCCATACCCAAGATGACATTTATGTCTGAAGACTTGAGAGCTATTAGTGATGCAAGGAAAACCAATCTGTCCACAAGAATTTCATTTCCATGGCTGATCCTAGAGGTTTGCCATCTAGAACCGGGAGTTTGAATTTCCATGGAGGTGGGCATGTCACTAAAGGTAGTGTTGTGCAATCGAGCATAGCTCTCAGAAATAAATGAATGAGATGCTCCAGTATCAAAGAGAACAGTTGCCGGATGGCAATTAACAAGGAGCGTACCGAGAACGACGTTGGGGTCCTCTTGAGTTTCTTCAGCTGAAACGTAGTTGACATGGCCACGAGCAGTGGTGGCTGGCTTGGCGACAAGCACTTTTGCTGTTGACTTACCACGGCCAACAGACTTTCCGAACTGGCCGGGGTTGTTCTGGGGACACTCACGGATGTAGTGGCCCGGCTCACCACACTTGAAACAAGTTGTTATATTGGGACGTGGAGCAGCATTGGCAGTGGGGCCACCAAAAGTCTTGGGCGGCACATACTGTTGATTGGGGCGAGGCGCCTCAAAGGATGGCCTCGGGGTATACCTGGGTGGCATAGCAGAATTTGGAATCCAGACCCGGCGCTTCTGAGATCCAGAGCCGGATGAAGATCCATAGTCACGGGAGTGCTTGCATGAAGCTTCAAAATCATTCTGCCCCGTCTCGGCACTGATGGCCTTATTGACTAGCTTCGGAAAAGAAATGCATTCATGCAGACGAAGGTCACGTCGGAGCTCAGGGCTAAGTCCCTTGCGGAACCTTGCCTGCTTCTTGGCATCGGTGGATACCTCTTCGGGAGCATAGCGTGCAAGCTTCCCAAACTCGCGACTGTATGCATCCACAGTCAGCTTCCCCTGGGTGAAGTTACAGAACTCCTCCCTCTTGCGATCCATAAGACCTTCCGGGATATGATGCTCACGGAAAGCGGCACTGAAATCAGCCCAAGTAGTGAGTTGGCCGACCGGACGCATAGCTTCATAATTCTCCCACCAAAGGCTGGCAGGGCCTTCGAGGTGGTAGGCAGCAAAGGTAACTTTATCATCTTCAGCTACGTTGGCAGAACGTAGCTTGTGGGCGATGCTGCGGAGCCAGTCATCCGCATCGAGAGGTTCGATGGAATGATTGAACTTTGGCGGGTACAGCTTGACAAAGTCATTGATGGACACCGAATTGATCCTCTGCTGACGTGCAGTGTTCTGCTCAATCCGCTCTAACAAGCGATTGGTGTCGCGCCTGTTGCGCTCTGCCTCCAGCATCACTTCGGCCAGAGAAGGTGGTTGAGGAAGACTTTCCTCTCTAGGTGCACTAGCTTCCCCCTGCTCCGGAACAGCAGGGTTGCTGCGGGTGTTGACCATCCTGGGAAAACAAAACAACGATTTAAACCAGGATGGCAAAATCTGGTCAAGGAAGTGCGGAATGTAATGGATAACAAGGAATGCAGAGATGATCATCCGTATGACATGGTAATATAGAAACTGCCATATATATACCAACGGTCATACACATCATACATAGTTTAGTACAAGCTCAAGCTGAAGTACAACTAAGACGAGAGACGTTACATCTCATCGAAGGCATTCCAAGCTCCTATACATTATTTTTCTACACCTCTGGAATTGATACACACTAAGTTATATTCCGCAATCACGCAGGACGGTGGACATACAACTATTACAATACTAGCGAGACTGCTACTAGCTCAGACAGCTCCGTAGAAGTCCTCATAGAAGTCACCACCCAGACCTGGAAGCGGAACATGGTCATCTGGGAACAGACGGTCCTGCGGTGCTTGTGGACCATAGGGACTTGGGTGCGGCCTCGGTCCAACAGATGGCGGCAGAAGAGGCCCACGAGGAGGGGTGATGCCTCCCACCTCACGCCATTCCATGAAGTCTGGCAGACTAGCCCGCACAGGGTACAAGTCTCTCGTGTCCATGTATCCGGCTTGCACAGCAGGTGCAAACCTCGTCAAGGTGGCCCAATGATCAGCACGAGCATTAAAAAGCTCCATACGCAAGGCCCGGTTTTCACGGTCCTTATCTTCCAACATCTCAGTAGTGGTGCAAAGGAGTGAGTCCTCATGGGATGCATCACTGTACATGCCCTGAAGGTAGCCATGCGCCCCAGGGAGGGATGCTGGCATGTAGCGAAATTCAGTGTTGCTCAACAAGGCAGTTCTAGCTCGCATAATGGTCATCATCGAGTAGGCTGCATCTTGAACGGACATCCCAATGGTGATCCCGAGTCCATAAGAACGGTGGAGTGGTTCCGTGGCTCCGGGATAAGACGGATATATTCTGACCGTGCACAGATATTGGCTCTGGTTGAAATCTCTAAACTGCTCTTCGACGGTGTATTCAGGGTACCATCGGTAACCTGCCTCAACCATCACTCGAACCAACATGGCGGTATGACCACATACACCGATGCAACGGGTCAGACGAACCACTTGGTTTTGGGGACGGGTAGCCATCTGAAAGCACAAAATAGTGCAAAGGCATTAGAATTTCTGGATGAAATTGGACAGCATAACGGCTGTAAATGCTCAGGAAAGGAATTGAGACATCCACAACAGTTTGCGAAACCACTCAACAACAACATATCAAGGTTCTGGTTCAATTGGCAACATACTAGACTTTAGTAGAGCTGAACTGGGTTGTAACCAACAATCCTATAAGTTACTACAGATTTAGTAACACGTGAACCTGATAGAGATAAGAGAGCCTAGTTCCTTAACCCACGTAGAATGAGAAGAGAATGACTCAGAATAGAGGGCATAAGGTAAAGGAGTAAAAGAGCCTTACGTTCCCTCCCACAATCAATTCCCCTACATATAACTAAAGCATTTCTAGACTCGACATCGACCAGTTTGGCTTAGCGAACCTACAGGCAGTCCGGCTCTGATGCCAACGCTGTCAGGACCCCGATCCTAAGCCACATCGATCCAGCATGTAACACTTCATATCACTTTGCGGCCTCACGCACGGTACTCCCACGGGTGCCACCTTACCTGGCCCGGGACCGTTTGCGCCTTTTGGCTCACGTATATGATAATGTCGCTAGCATCCATATGACAGAGAACCCGGGCCGACATGGCTAGTCGTGAACCCAAAGCGGCGCTAGCCTATGAGGACAGGCAAACATGAATCACATCGAGCATGTCGGTCATCAACGTATCTATTCGGGCTGTAGCACTGGGCTAACAGGACTCCGGTAACCCGGGCTGTAGCAGGCTAGGCAGGACTCCGAATATCAGCGCGTGACATTTCCCCGAAGGGACAGACATAGGAACGACGTGAAACACATGCCGGCCAGTCAAGTGTCCAAGCAGTAGTGCTGGGCTAGCAGGACTCCGGTGAACCGGGCTGTAGCGGACTACTATCGCTCAGAAGCACAAGACTTACATTTCCCCATATGAAAGGCTGCCAAGGATAAACAACTAGATAGTCGGATCCCATTCATACCAAGCATTTCAATCATACACACAATATGCCCGATATGAGTAAATACAACATGGCATCACAACAGTACTCTACGACTCAAGTACTTTATTTAGAAGGCTCCGAGGAGCCATACATATCATCCATACAAATAGGGGTCACATGACCCAACACTCAAGTCATACAAACATACAAGCACATGCGGAAGCAAACTAGTCTGGGTACAGACACTAGAAAGAAAGAAGGCTTGATGTAGCCTGTCTATCTACAACGACCCTTCACAAGTCTTGGATCACCACCTGGGTGATAAGTCACTCGTCAACGTCGAGGTCTACATAGAACCCATCAGAAGGGTTGGTGCAGTCGTCTGAAAAACATGATTAAAGCAACATGAGTACGGAGGTACTCAGCAAGTCTTACAACAGGAACCTACTATATATGCACATTCTCAAGAAGGTGGTGGGGTTATTGCAGCAAGCCAGCTTTGACTCTTGGCTAAGCTATCCTACGATAGACACCACTTGTAAATCATTTGTCGCACACGAGTCCACTAACACCAACACAATACTCCACCGTGGATCCTCTCTCGCCATCCCACAAGAGGGCCATCCGCGGTACTCACACTTATCTTGAGATTTTTAGTAGTATCCATTTAACTTGTCTATGAACTGATATGAGCGAACCAGAAGTCCATTACCGCGGACACGGCTATTCGAATAGATCATTTATAACCCTGCAGGGGTGTACTTCTTCACACATGTTTCCACCACTTAGCGTCTGCACACGACATGTGCTCGGCAGACTTCAAGCGAAAGCCGATGTGGGTGTAGACCACGACCTACCTAAACACTCAAGTCTCTAGTCCAGGTTTATCGCCTATTCGGGTTCCATCCGCAGGGAGTCCGGCCGAGGTTTCCACTAACGGCCCCGAACGATGTGAACAGGGTTCCGAGACACCAAACGGGCGCCCGGTTGACCCGGCCACGTGCCTACCGCAACACAGCCCACCCCGATGGTCAGCGCCGCGTGCGGCCCCCAGCATACTACAAACACCAGAAACTACTTGCAACTCCTGGACAGAGAACAAGGGTGGATAAGAAGTCGAGCGGGGTCATATTTCAGGGCCCAATGTGTGGTAGTAACTGTATCATGGATCACAAACACAGATCTCAGTTCTTAAGGACGGCCTCAATGAAACAACCCACCATGTACTCCTACATGGCCTCTCATCGATTCCTTTACCAAATCGTGTTCAACACTTCACTCTTGTCACCGACACAACCTTTCACTCCAGTTCATCATCCCGATGAGCCAGACCTGACACAACTCTAAGCATAGCAAGCATAGCATGGTAGGAACACACACACATGTAATGGCTCAATCAACTCCTACACATGCTAGTGGGTTTCATCTAGTTACTGTGGCAATGACAGGTCATGCAAAGGAAGTGGGTTCAACTACCGCAACACACAGCAGTTTGAAACGCGTTGTCTTAATGCAGTAAACAAGGGCAGAAGCGAGAACATGGGTTTGTATCGGAATGATCAATGGGTTGCTTGCCTGATGGAGTGGTCGTGGGATACTGCCCTTCAGTTGGATACTCGGAGATATCCTCGGAGGCAGAACCTACCACGATGAACACGTCGGAACACAATCAATACATGGCAATATGCAACAATATGATGCATGCTATGACATGGCAATATGGATGTGCCCTGACCTAGTGTAAGTTAAGTCAGAAGGAAATGACCCCATTTGAACCAAAGATTCAAATGGTAGTGCATTTATAAGATCATATTAGTGCAAAATCTCATAATGCCTAAACAGTGGGTTTAACTTGTTTTAACATGCATGAAACCAGTACCAATGGATAGATTGGATTTTTCTGATAATTTTTCATATATAAAACTTTGCATTTGGAGTTATAGATAATTTTCTATGAATTTTTGAAGTTTGAACTATTTTCTGGATTTTCCTGTATAAAAATAAATCCAGCAAAATAGATTACTGCGTCAGCCTGAAGTCATGCTGACCTCAGCAGTCAAACCAGCTGGCTGGTCAAACCTGACGTGTGGGGACCACACGTCAGTGACACAGGGCTAATCCCGGTCAAACCCGCGCTGACTGGGGTTTGACTGGACCCTAGGGCCCACTGTCAGTGACCCAGGGTGGTTATTAGCTGGTGGGGTTAGTTGCTAATGACAGCCACGTCGACTCGCCGGAGTTTCGCCGGCGGCGACCATCCAGTGCGGCGGAGGAAAGTGCAAAATCGCGCTCCGGTGACCAAAAGAGCGGCGGAGGACATCTACAGCTAGCCAAGGGCAAGCCGCGTCTATTGGTGGCGGTGGTTTGTCTCGGGGTCGCCGGAAACAACGCCGGCGACGTGTTTGGCGGCGCCGGAGCTCGGGTCGAAGTGCGAAACGAGCTACGGGGCACGGCGAGGTGCGTGCGGTAGTGCGTTGGCCTCCTAGGGTTGCGGGGAGGCCGTTGGACGAGGTGGGGTGGCCAGTGGCTGGCCGGAGACACGCCGGCGACGTGCTCTGCGGCGGTGCGTGCGGGTGAGCATCGTGCGCTCGCTGTGGTGCACGAGGAAGAGAAAGGAGAGGATGGGGAGGTAGCTGAGCTCACCGCGGTCTCGGAGAAGTGGACGTCGGGGTCGGGGACGAGCTGGTGCGGCGGTGAGGTCGAAGGGGATCTCCGGCGGCCGGAGGTTGAAGAAGAGCTCGGGGAAGCGCTGTAGAGCGAGCGAGCGCTCGGGGCTCAGCTAGCTCGAAGAAGAGGAGGGCGGTGGAGCTGCTGGACAGGTCGGAGCGGCGCAAGGACGACGGGGAGCGCGACTACGGCGACGGTGCAGCTGCGGTGGCGTCGGCCATGGCGTGGAGGTGCGTGGGAGAGAGGCAGAGGGGCGAATGGCGTGTCCAGGGCGTCGGGGGCGCGACGTGGAGGCCGTCCAGGACAGCGGGGCGGCGAAGCGGCGAGCAGGGAGGCAGGGCGCTGCGTGGCGAGCTCCTGCTCCGGCGTCGAGCACCTGCCTGCCTGGCTGGCGAGGCGAAGCAGCTCGCTGGCGCGGCTGGTGGGCTGGGCCGGCCAGGTGGGCCGCCAGGTAAGTCAGTTGGCTTTCTGCTTTTGGTTTTTCTTTTTCTATTTCTTCTGCAACTTTGTGGAGTTATTTAAAATACCTAGACCACTCCAAAAATCCTCAAACTGCACATGCTTGCTATTTAAAATATAGACAACATGAAACATTTCTGTTTGAGAATATTTGAACATTTAAAATATTTTTTATAAATTTTAAATGCCCAAATTCAAATACTTATGTGTTAATTCAAAAACCTTCTGTTGACCTAGAAAATTGTGCACCACTTTTGTCAAAGGTTTAAACCCAAAACAAAGGGGGTGAACATTTCAGAAGGGCATTTCAGGTTCATTGAAAAAGATTTTAGTAAACCCTAGTTATTTCCAGGGGGGGGGAAGTGTGTGTTGGGGGTTCTGGCATTTCCCATTTCAAAATTAAATAGAATTTAAACATGATGCACGCTCTAATGCATGGCCTAGCTGGGATGTGACAGCCGCACACCCGCTATGCTTCACAGACGAAGTAATGGATCATAGAATCCCAGAGGGTTTCAAACCCGTCAATATCGAGTCGTATGATGGTACGACAGATCCGGCAGTATGGATCAAAGATTATCTCCTTCACATCCACATGGCACGCGGCGACGATCTGCACGCCATCAAATACCTCCCACCCAAGCTTAAGGGACCAGCTCGGCATTGGCTTAACAGCTTGCCAGCAAATTCAATCGGTTCTTGGGAGGACCTGGAAGCCGCATTCCTCGACAACTTCCAGGGCACTTATGTGCGACCACCGGACGCCGATGACCTAAGCCACATAATTCAGCAGCCAGAAGAATCGGCCAGGCAATTCTGGACACGGTTCCTAACAAAGAAAAATCAGATAGTCGATTGTCCGGATGCAGAGGCCCTAGCAGCCTTCAAGCATAACATCCGTGACGAATGGCTTGCCCGGCACCTGGGACAGGAAAAGCCAAAATCCATGGTAGCCCTCACGACACTCATGACCCGCTTTTGCGCGGGCGAAGATAGCTGGCTAGCTCGTAGCAATAACTTATCGAAAAAGCAAGGTAATACAGATACCAGGGACAAAGGTGGCAGGTCACGCCGGACTAAACAGAAATGCCGCGTCAGCAGCGACAGCAATGAAGATACGGCAGTAAATGCCGGATTCAGAGGCCATAAATCCGGTCAGTGGAAAAAGCCATTCAAAAAGAATGCCCAGGGCCCGTCCAGTTTGGACCGAATACTCGACCGCTCGTGCCAGATTCACGGCACCCCCGAAAGGCCAGCCAATCACACCAACAGGGATTGTTGGGTGTTCAAGCAGGCAGGCAAGTTAAGAGCCGAACACAAAGACAAGGGGCTAGACAGCGACGACAAGGAGGAGCCCAGGCCGCCGAACAACAAAGGACAGAAGGGGTTTCCCCCACAAGTGCGGATGGTGAACATGATATACGCGACCCATATTCCCAAAAGGGAGAGGAAGCGTGCGCTACGGGACGTATACGTGATGGAGCCAGTCTCCCCCAAGTTCAACCCATGGTCCTCTTGCCCGATCACTTTCGATCGAAGGGACCACCCCACCAGCATCCGTCACGGCGGTTTCGCCGCATTGGTTCTCGACCCAATAGTTGACGAATTTCACCTTACAAGAGTCCTCATGGACGGTGGCAGCAGCCTGAACCTGCTTTACCAGGATACAGTGCGGAAAATGGGCACAGATCCATCAAGGATCAAGCCTACAAGGACAACCTTTAAAGGTGTCATCCCAGGAGTAGGGGCCAACTGTATAGGCTCCATAACACTTGATGTGGTCTTCGGATCTCCGGATAACTTCCGAAGCGAAGAGATAATCTTCGACATAGTCCCGTTCTGCAGTGGCTATCATGCCCTGCTCGGACGAACTGCATTCGCTAAATTCAATGCGGTTCCGCACTACGCGTATCTCAAGCTCAAGATGCCAGGCCCTTGAGGAGTAATTACGGTCAGCGGAAACACCGAACGCTCCATCACTACGGAGCAGCACACGGCGGCCCTTGCAGCGGAAGTACAAAGCAGCCTTTCAAGGCAACTCTCCAGTCTGGCCGTTAAAACGCCGGACAATGCAAAGCGCGTCCGGAGTAACCTGCAACAAGACCGCCTGGCACGATCGGAGCAGGCGTAGCAATACGGCCCCAACCCCAGCCATCGCAGCATCGCGGAGCTAGTACCTAGAGTACACAATTACGCCCTCAAAATTCCATGGGCACAGGGGGAGGGGCATATTCCTGGCATACCTACATTACGGCGTCAAACGTACTAGGGGCTGCCAAATTTTTTCCTTTTTTCCTTTCAGGATTCTATAAAAACTGTTCGGCTTCGCTGCCGCACAGACGATGCAAGACCCAGGAAAGCAGAGAACACAACACCGCATTATGGAACACTCAGGTGGTCTCTATTTTGAGCAATATATCTGTTTCTAAATTCCACGGCCTGCGCCTGGTTAGGACATGTCAAATAGTCTAAAATATCTTCTGCTTACTGCACTACTTGTATCGTTCGACTTTAATAAACAGCCTTCTCATAAACAATGCGTAGCTTTTGCCTATTTTTTGCATTTTCATCTTTAAATATATATATGTTTATTTCATAACATGATGGCACCCGTACACCATGGTACGACAAACCACGCCAGGGGCTTTATTACCCTTTCATCTGGTCGTGAGAAGTCCGCACACTTTCACAAGTGCGGCACCCCGAACTTATAGCACTATATGCATCGGCTCCGAGTCATGATTTTGGTCATATGTTGGGTTTGCCCGGCTCCTATGTTTTGGTACCTTACGTTCCGCTCTATCGGCTAAGGTAGCACTAGGAGAACCACTGCGATTGTGCCCCAGGTCATGTGGGTGAGCAACTCAGTGGAGAAAGCTAAAATAGACTGTCATGATAAGGCGAGAGACCGGTCGCTGTTCGAGAGGTTTTTCGAGTCCTTAAAGGCTTATGCCGCTTCGGGCGGAGAGCTGGTTAAATCCGGCTAAAGGCGTGGATAGTGCCCCGAATTCGGCCTTCCGAACTAGGGGCTTCGCCGAAATTTAAAATTATAAAGTTCTATGGCTAAGTGAGAGTGTTCAAGCATTATAGTCCGATTGCCTGGTTCGTTGTGCTGCGGGCCTCCCTCGAAGGACCCAACTATGGGAACAAGAGCCCTCAGGTTTATCCCGAACACCCCAGCACTAGTTGCATGGGGGCAGAAGCCGACGACTCGCCATCTCTCAATTACTGATAATCGGCCGCACAGAAAACAATATTTTAAATTCAAAGCATTGCTTAAAGCGCATATGAACAAGTTTTCAGCGCACAGGATACAAACGAACGAGCTTATTGAAATATTACATCCTTGGTACATTCATCCGCGATAAGGCGGGATCCGGCAAGAACTTCCTTGTAGTAGTTCTCGGGATTGCGATGCTCCTTCCTCGCTGGCGGCCCGTCCCGCACTAGCTTCTCCCCGTCTAGCTTGCCCCAGTGTACCCTTACACGGGCAAGGGCCCTCCGGCCACCTTCAATGCAGACGGAGCGCTTGATGACCTCCAACCGTGGACAGGCCCCCACCAGCCGCCGCACTAGCCCGAATTAGCTCCCAGGCAGGGCCTCTCCAGGCCACAACCGAACTAGTAAGCCCTTCATGGCCTGTTCGGACGCCTTGTGGAGCTCGGCTAGCTGCTTCAGCTGGTCGCTCAAGGGCACAGGGTGTCCGGCCTCAGAATACTGAGACCAGAACACACTCTCCGTCGAGCTGTTCTCTTCGGCCCGGAAGAATGCGGCAGCGTCGGATGCACTGCGGGGAAGATCGAAGAACGCCCCTGGAGAACTCCGGATTCGGGTAAGTAATAGGTATTTTACTTTTATGTTCCTACTTTGCATTGAGAATGCCTTACCCGCTGCTATCTTCTTCATATCCTCCAACTCTTGGAGGGCCCTCTGGGCTTCGGCCTTGGCGCTCTTGGCGGTCTCAAGGGCAGAGGTGAGTTCGGTAGCTTGCGTTTTCGCCTCAAGTTCCAAACCCTCATGTTTTTCCATGAGAGTCTGCAGCTGCTGCTGCACCTCGCCGCATTGGACCCCAAGCTTCTCTCGCTCGGCGCGCTCCTCGGCCGTCTTCTTCTCGGCCTCAGAAAGCGCCTGCCTTAGGGTTGCCACCTCCGTGGCGGCCCCTATAATAGGCAGTTCAATCCTGTTATTTTTTGCAATCAAGCCTCTCTATAGGCACATTTTATTATTGAGGGGGTATCTTACCTTCCTTCTCCCCGAGCTGCCTTTTGGCAAGGCCGAGCTCTTGCTCGGACCGCTCGAAGTCCTTTTTCAGGACTTCCACCTGCGCAGTTAGTGCGGCGGTGGACAGCAGGGAAGCCTGCATACGCATATTTGACTTTATATGGTTAGACTCCTGCGAAAATTATTAGATCCTCTATTCGGCTTTTCTTTCCGAACACCGAACAGAGCATCAGGGGCTACTGTCTATGCGGTAATGAATCTAGCATATTTTTTGCTTACCTGGAAGCCTGTAAGAAGGCTAGCGCAAGCTTCATTCAGTCCGCTCTTGGCGGACTGAACCCTTTGGACCACCGTACTCATAACAGTACGGTGCTCCTCGTCGATGGTGGCACCTTCAAGCGCCTCCAACAGATTATCCGGCGCCTCTGGCTGGACAGAGGTCGCCGGCTCGGATGGCTTACTCCTTTTGGAAGGAGTTCGCCCACCGCGAGCCAGGACGTTTGAGTCCGGCACGGTGTCCGGCACAAAGCCGGATTGGGAGCCCTGGGGGGTTTCATCCCCTTTACTCCTGGGGTCCTGAGGATTGCCTTGCGGCTCCTCCAGGACCACCTCCTCCTGCCCTGTTTGGCGGGACGCCGCTTCGGCGTCGCTCGCCCTGCGGGGGGAGACCGTGGGAGGGACGGAGTCCATCTCCGACGAATCCAGGGAGCCGCTCGACGAAACGTCGAGTGCGGCCCGGGGCGGGCTGCACAAGTAATGTTTGACGTCAGGGAAAGCCGCGCATCAAGAGATACTAGGAGTTTCTCTGGTATCCGAATACTTACGACTTCGCCGGACGCTTGGTCCTTTCCGGCCACTCCTCCTCGTTGTAATGCCCCGGATGCAACTTTCCATATTCGTAACTCCAACTCTTGCCTTTTTCGGAGATGCGGTATTTTATTTCCTTCGTGGTTGGGTTTTTGTTTTGTTTTGCATTTTTGTTTATGTCATGCATTCATCGTTGCATCATTTGCATTGCATCATGTCATCATGCAGCCTTTTTTAAAAAACTCAACTAAATAAAATCGGGTGGATCTTTGATCCATTTAAATCGAGGGAATTCACATGGTGAGTTCTCTTTATAATATATCTTCCCGATATTAGTGGAGCTATACAAAATATTCCATTTTGGAATTCACCATAACACACTTGCAAATAAATCCCAATGCCTTTGTTATCTCAATTCTTGGTCTCCAACTCTACCCATAAATCCTTTCGCCATTTTCCGGAGCTTCACCAAAAATCTCAACATTTTTGGGCTTTCCTTTTACCTAGTCCTAGTTCAAACCTATTTGAATTAAATTCAAATGAGTTTGAATTTAAATCTTGCAATCTTGGCAATTCCCATTTTCTCGGAACAAACACCTTTTCGTGACTCCGGGAAAATAATCCCCGTGCCCAAATTCTTTTTCTAACCCTCTCTTTCTTTTTCTTCTCTTTGATTCTTTTCTGCTAAAGAATTAAAAGGGAGAGAGAGCTGAGCCCAGCTGGGCCTCCCAGCAGCCCAACTCCTCCTGACCTTTTTTTTTCCTGTCCAACCAGGCCGGCCTCTCTAGGCCCAATCCATCCCCGCCGGCCTCTTGGTCCTCCCAGGCCCAGCCCACCTAACCCTCTTCCTAACCCTAGGCCGACCCCTCTCCCTCGTTCCCCCTGCTAGCGCCGCCTCCCTGCTGCCCGATCTCTCTCCCTCGATCCCATCTCGTTCTCTCCCCTCGCGAGCGCGCCTCCTTCTCGCCAGAGAGGAGCGAGGTCCCAGCGCCCGATCTCCCGCATCTCTCCCTCGACCCCCATTGCTCGCTCCTCCCTCACCCGCGGCCTCCTCCTCGCCGCCCGTCGCCGCCACCTCGCCGCGGCAAGCTCCTCCACTCCGTCGCCGTTCGGAGCCGCGGCCGTACCTGTGCGCTGGCGCCATGGCCGTCGGCCTCCTAGAGCATCGGCCGCCCCCGCGCCCAACCTCCTCCCGAGACCAGGCGCCGCCTCTGCCTTCGCTGCGCCGGCCATCCTTGACCTCCCGCTGCGACCAGGAGCGCCGCGCTCGACCTCCTCCTCGCCGCCCCTGGAACCGCACCGCCTCGGCCTCGCCGCCGGCAGCAGCAGAAGCTGTTGCATCCTCTCGCCGACGACCACGACCCGCGCCCTGCCTTCCTCCTCGTCGCGCGGAACCAGGAGGTTCCCGAGCGACAAGCCGCCTCCGCTTCTGGTTCGCGGCCGCTGCCGCTCCCCTGCACCTCAAGTCCGTCGGCCCTCCTCCAATTCGCCGGCCTCCCTGTTGCCGCGCCTGCGTCGCCTTGTTGCCGCGAGTGGAGACACCGGTGAATCCCGCAGGTCGCCGCCTCGACAAGTCCTTCGGCCTCGCCATGGTTCTTCTGCACCAGCTCCGGTCGTCAA
This sequence comes from Aegilops umbellulata, assembly GCA_032464435.1. Taxonomy (NCBI): domain Eukaryota; kingdom Viridiplantae; phylum Streptophyta; class Magnoliopsida; order Poales; family Poaceae; genus Aegilops; species Aegilops umbellulata. Next base: position 349,002,277 of record CP136058.1, on the reverse strand, counting down.
GGACGTTGCCCGCTGCCTTCTCTTGTCGAGACCGAGACCCGGTGAACGTCAAGTTCTTCCACGACGCCCGAACGACTACAGGCCAGGACGCCAAGACCCTTCCGTGGATGCGTCAAGTACCCTCGCCGCGTCTATGAGAACGCCAAGAACGCGTACAGCGACTACCGGTGTTTTTGGAGGAACGCCAAGTACATGGATATGCCAAGTTCCTCTTCAAAGTATACAACTAGATCCGATGTGGATTTCGCCAAGTACCACGACGTCCGGAGCCCTCGGAACCATCAAGTTCGACTACCCTCGTGTGTACCACTACCGTCGCCCCGAAGACGTTGGAGTCATCAAGTACCTCGCCGAACGAACGCGAACCGTCCCGTTTGAACGCTTCGAAGGTATAACCCGAAACGACCGCCGAAACGACCTTTCGAGAATGCATGTGTTGAATGAGATGCACCGTTTTCAACGTGTCTGAATTGTCACTCGTTGCCATGCCATCGTCTCGTGGGAACCCGGTATCCGGGAGCGCCCCACCATCTTTTGCTCGCTTCCGTCACGCTTCCTTTTGCACCGATATCTTCATGGGTACCGGAACCGATATGTTGCCGTGGCACCATTTTCGGATTCGTTGCCGTGGCACCATTTTCGGATTCGTTGCCGTGGCACCCTTTTTCGTTTCCGCCACGACAACAAATGCTTCATAATGCTCTTGTCAACATTTTCATAAAAATTGCTTAAAACTTGCATATGTCATCCACATCATGATAACAACAATTAAAATGTTTAAAATGTTGTTTGTTTAAATTTGCTTAAATGCCATGCTAAAATGATTTAATTCATAACTAAATAACCGTAACTCGGAATTTAATAAACTTTATATGTAAATGGGGTAGAAAAATGCCTAGTTTAACATGTTGCACTTTATTTTCCTGTTTAACAACCTTAAAATATGTTTTAGGCAGAACAGTACCAAATTCGAAATATGCATATGAGGATTTTTCGGGAATTGTTGTTTGTTGTTCCGGCCTCATTTTAACTTGTCTAGATAGATAGTTTTGTTGTGCTTCACCCCTTGCCATGTTAATCAACATTTAATATTGTTGGGTACATAAACAAGATCGAACTAAATAATTGTTGTGGTGTTTCGTCAATATGCAACTCGTTGCATATTGAGCTCCACTTAACTCGTAGTGTTGTTTGTTCCATTTTGCCATGCCATGCCTCATTAAACCGGACATGCATCATACTTGATTGTGCATCATGCCATGTTTATGTGATGGTTGTTTACTATGTTGTTTGTTTGTTTCCGGGTTGCTTCTCTCGTTAGCTTCGGTTTCGTTCCGGAGTTGTGAGGATTCGTTCGACTTCGTCCGCTTGTCTTCTTCATGGACTCGTTCTTCTTCCTAGCGGGATCTCAGGCAAGATGACCATACCCTCGAAATCACTTCTATCTTTGCTCGCTAGATTGCTCGCTCTTTTGCTATGCCTATGCTGCGATACCTACCACTTGCTTATCATGCCTCCCATATTGTCAAACCAAGCCTCTAACCCACCTTGTCCTAGCAAACCGTTGTTTGGCTATGTTACCGCCTTGCTCAGCCCCTCTTATAGTGTTGTTAGTTGCAGGTGAAGATGAAGTTTGTTCCTTGTTGGAACATGGAGATGTTGTTCCTTGTTGGAACATGTTTACTTGTTGGGATATCACAATATATCTTATTTAATTAATGCATCTATATACTTGGTAAAGGGTGGAAGGCTCGGCCTTATGCCTGGTGTTTTGTTCCACTCTTGCCGCCCTAGTTTCCGTCATATCGGTGTTATGTTCCCGGATTTTGCGTCCCTAACGCGGTCGGGTGATTTATGGGACCCCCTTGACAGTTCGCTTTGAATAAGACTTTTCCAGCGAGGCCCAACATTGGTTTTACCATTTGCCTCACCACCACCTACTTTTCCCTTGGGAGTAATTAACCCAAGGGTCATCTTTATTTAGCCCCCCCGGGCCAACGCTTGTCTAAGTGTTGGTCCAAACTAGAGCACCGTGCGGGACCGTCCCTTGGCAACTTGGGTTATGTTGGTACCTGTACGCTTAGCTTATCCGGTGTTGCCCTGAGAACGAGATATGTGCAGCTCCTATCAGGATGTCGGCGCATCGGGCGGCTTTGCTGGACTTGTTTTATTACTGTCGAAATGTCTTGTAGCCGGGATTCCGAGACTGATCGGGTCTTCCCGGGGAGAAGGAATATCCTTCGTTGATCGCGAGAGCTTATCATGGGCTAAGTTGGGACACCCCTGCAGGGTTTGAACTTTCGAAAGCCGTGCCCGCGGTTATGTGGCAGATGGGAATTTGTTAATGTCCGGTTGTAGAAAACCCGAAGTTGATCTTAATTAAAATACACCAACCGCGTGTGTAACCGTGATGGTCTCTTCTCGGTGGGGTCCGGGAAGTGAACACGGTTGTTGGAGTTATGTCTGACGTAAGTAGTTCAGGATCACTTATTGATCATAGTTGTTCGACCGTGCTTTGCCTTCTCTTCTCGCTCTCATTTGCGTATGTTAGCCACCATATATGCTAGTCGCTTGCTGCAGCTCCACCTCATACCTTTTACCCTACCTATAAGCTTAAATAGTCTTGATCTCGCGGGTGTGAGATTGCTGAGTCCTCGTGACTCACCAGATACTTCCAATACCAGTTTGCAGGTGCCGATGAGACCGTGCAGGTGACGCACCCGAGCTCCAGGAGGAGTTCGATGAAGATCTTGTCCTTTATGTTGTTTCGTTCTAGTCGATCAGTAGTGGAGCCCAGTTGGGGTCGATCGTGGACCTTTGTCGCTTTTGAGGTTTCTTCTTTTATTTTGGCTCCGTAGTCGGGCCCTGATTGTATCTGTATGATGTAATGTTTTATTCATGTATTTGTGTGAAGTGGCGATTGTAAGCCAACTAGGTATCTCCTTCCCTGATGTATTACATGGGTTGTGTGAAGATTACCTCACTTGCGACATTGCTTTCAATGCGGTTATGCCTCTAAGTCGTGCTTCGACACGTGGGAGATATAGCCGCATCGAGGGCGTTACACTCGTCCTCGTTGGCGTCAGAGGAGTAGTCCGGCGGAGGGGTCTTCCTCTTTTTGGACCCCTTAGCCGCCCCCGCTGGGGCAGCCTTCCTCTTCTTTCCTTCCCCCGTTGGAGGGGGAGGGATTTCTCCTTCCTCCTCGTTTTCACGAGCGGAGGGCGTTGCAGACTCGCCAGATGACGAGTCCAACATCACCATGTTACGGGCACTCTTTCGAGTCCCGGTGGTCTTGTTCTTCTTGACCTTCTTTTCCGGCACCATGTAAGGCGCTGGAGCCAGCAGCTTCTCTAGAAGAGCTGGGGCTTGGTCTTCGGGCAGAGGAGCCGGACAGTTAATTAGTCCGGCTATCTTCAGCCACTTCTGTCAAAGACAAAGGGAGTTTTTAGATCCCGCAAGGAGTTAATCTATAAAGAAGAGCTTAATGAACCTGTAAAAGGTATAAATGGCTTACCTCGCTAGCATCACGCTGCGAGCTGTATCCGCGGTCTTCGGAGGCGGATGTGGGGCACTCGGCCCCTTTTGTAAGCACCTTCCAGACGTCTTCATACGTCGTATCGAAGAGCCTATCAAGGGTTCGGTGCTGCGCTGGGTCGTATTCCCACAAAGTGAAATCCCGTTGTTGGCACGGGAGGATCAGGCGAATGAGCATAACCTGGATTATGTTGACATGCCGGGTCGGCTTGTTCACCAGGGACTGGATGCAGGTTTGCAGTCCGGTCACTTTGCTCTCTTTGCCCCATGATAAGCCCGTCTCTTGCCAAGACTTGAGGCGCGTGGGGGGTCCGGATCGAAATTCAGGGGCCGCGACCCATTTCGCGTCGCGTGGCTCGGTGATGTAAAACCACCCAGCCTGCCACCCCTTCAAGGTCTCTACAAAGGAGCCCTCGAACCAGATGGCGTTGGCCATTCGGCCAGCCATAGCACCTCCGCACTCCGCCTGGGTGCCGGACACCACCTTGGGCTTGACGTTGAAAGTCTTGAGCGAAAGGCCGAAATGGGGGCGGATGCGGAGAAAGGCCTCGCACACGACGATAAACGCCGAGATATTGAGGACGAAGTTCGGGGCCAGATCGTGGAAATCTAGGCCGTAGTAAAACATGAGCCCCCGGACAAAAGGATGGAGCGGAAAGCCCAGTCCGCGGAGGAAATGGGGAAGGAAAACCACCCTGTCATCAGGCCTAGGGGTGGGAAGAAGTTGCCCTGCCTCAGGAAGCCGGTGCGGGATGTCCTTGGACAGATATCCGGCCTTCCTAAGCTTTTTGATTTGTCCCTCCGTGACGGAGGAAGCCATCCACTTGCCTCCTGCTCCGGACATCGCTGGAGTAGGTTGAGGACGAAAGGGCGGACTTGGGCATTGGAGCTTGAGTGCGCAAGAGATGGATAGGCAGAGGAGGAAGAAGGCGTAGGTGAAAGAGGTGGATCTTTATCCCCTTATATAGGCTGATGCCGTTATGCGTCCCCACCTGCCTCATAGAACTCGCTTGCCGCTCAAGTGCCGTGGCAAATGGCGCGGTTGGGTTACCCACGTCCGTATTAATGAGAATCCCGTTAAAAGGGGCACACGATCTCTGCTTCGACAAGACGTGCCAAGGAAACCGCTTCGTTGAACGTGTTGCGATGAAACAGTAAAAATACTCCATACAGAAGGCTTGGTCACAGTATTATGACGTACTGCGGAATACGTCAGCAGATTCGATTTGTGTTCGCATTATTCTCTATATGGCAATACGTGGAAATTTGTTTTGCAGAGCCGGACACTATTTTCTGGTGTTCATTATCTTCTTGAAGAACTTGGAGGAGGAACCCGCCTTGCAATGCCGAAGACAATTTGCGCGCCGGACTCGTCGTCATTGAAGCCTGGTTCAGGGGCTACTGAGGGAGTCCTGGATTAGGGGGTGTTCGGCTAGCCGGACTATACCCTCATCCAGACTCTAGGACTATGAAGATACAAGATTGAAGACTTCGTCCCGTGTCCGGAAGGTTCTTTCCTTGGCGTGGAAGGCAAGCTAGGCGTGCGGATATTCAAGATCTCCTACCAATGTAACCGACTCTGTGTAACCCTAACCCTGTCCGGTGTCTATATAAACCGGAGGGTTTTAGTCCGTAGGACGAACCATCTTCATACACAATCATACCATAGGCTAGCTTCTAGGGTTTAGCCTCCTTGATCTCGTGGTAGATCTACTCTTGTACTACCCATATCATCAATATTAATCCAGCAGGAGTAGGGTTTTACCTCCATCGAGAGGGCCCGAACTTGGGTAAAATAAAGTGTCCCTTGTCTCCTGTTACCATCCGACCTTGACGCACAGTTCGGGACCCCCTACCCGAGATCCGCCGGTTTTGAGACCGACACTGGGTACTACACACCTCCTGAGGAAGATAAAAATCAGCGCAAGGTGCGCATACAGAAGATTGAACGGAGATGGGCACGTGAATGGAGGGAGTACAGATACGTCACTCCAAAGTACATGAAGAAATTCACATTGAACCCTCCATGCCCAAGAGCTCCATTGGCACCTGGCCAAGTGGCTGATCCCACTAGCGTCAAACGCGGTGAGGATTTTCCTGAAGAATGGGCCAAGCGCCAAGCAAAACTGGCAAGACAAGCCAGAGAAGCAGTGAGGAAATTCAATGAAGATTCTGCTGCTGCTGCTGCTACTGAGGCCTCTGTTAAGCCGAGGAAAGCAATGCTCAAGAAGCCCGCTCGAAAGCCAAGTGCTTCCACATCAATGCCCTCACGGCCAAGTTCCTCAGCTGCGCCCTCACGGCCAGAAACTTCAAAATCTTCAAAGCGAATTCCTCATGCTGCTCCTGCTCCACCAAAGTCCTCAGCACCTCCTCCACAATCCTCAGCTGTCCCACCAAAGTCCTCAGCACCTGTGCATCTGGCCTCATGCCAAAGGACTACAGGTGTCTCTATTGCCTCTGGTGTCTCAGCTAGTTCCTCAGCTGCACCAAGTTCCTCAGCTGGACCCTCTCTGCTGAAGAAAAAGGCTACTGCTGGACGCGGCACTCGCCCAAGTCCTCAGAAGAAGCAAGTAGTCTTTAGTGTACCGTGTGATGATGATGATGCTGATGAAGAAGAACTTGCTGAAATCATCAGGGACCGCCAAGAAAGGGCTGCTAAAGCCAAAGGCACACCTGTGCCACTGCTGTTGGATCCAAAGGCGATCCTTGATTACATTGATCTCTGGCATAAGGATCCCAACACACCTATGCCTGACTTCAATCTGAGACCTGGCCAAAGTCACATGCTGACTCACTTCATCCAAGAGGAGAAGTGGAAATATGATAGGGCCAGAGAGATCAAGAAATCCCAGTACCGCAAAGAGAAGCTGCTGAAGAAAAATGTCGTCAAAATGACAACGGAAGAACTCATCAAGATGCAGGCTGAAATCAAAGCCCTCAGCGACAACTTCAATTCTTACTATGCTGATTGGCAAGGAGCCAAGGTCAGATTTGTGAAGCTGACTGATACTTTCACCAAGGTTGCAGCCCCAACGCAACAAGAAGTTCCTCACGCTGAAGCATCTGTTCAGCAAACTGAAGAACATGCCAGCACCGCTGATGATTTTCAGGCTGCTGAAGAAAATGCTAGTTCCAGGGCTGATGACTCCATTCCAGCCGCTGAAGAAATTGCCAGGGCATCCACTAGTGGTGCGCCTAAAGAAACTGAAGAAATCAGGGCAACTGCATCAGTTGCGCCTGAGGAAAATCCACCAGATTGCTCAGCTCCACCTGCGCCTACGCCAACTCCTATTCTTCCATCTGCATCAGATGTGAAGAAGACCAAGGCTGCAGAGCGAGCTGAAGTGAAGAAAAGGAAAGCATCAAATGCTTCAGAATCTTCAGCTCCCAAGAAGATGAAGCCGATGACCAGCTCGTTTGCAAATCCCATTGATGTTGTTCCTATCTCATCCATGCCATCAAAGGACCTTGTTCCTTTTGGTGAAGACTATGAGATCCCAAGTGGATCAGATGAAGAAACTCAATCTGCTGCTTCCTCAGAGCAGATCGATGAAGAAATTGAAGTGGATGCAATCCCTTCAACCCCAATCGTCTCATCACCAATGCCTCAGTTTGATGCTGAAGAGGCTGGTGTTGAAGAAATTGATGATGAAGATGTGGATATTGGAAGCACAACTCCGTTGATGAATGATGACTTTTGGGAAAGTCAGCATCCAAATTCTCCACTCTTCACCCCACTGCAGCAAATTCCTCACTCCCCTGCACCAACTGTTCCGATGGGCTCTGAAGAAACTCATCCCACTGCATATGTGAATGAAGAAATTCCGGCCACTGGTGCTGAAGAAACTGCTGCTAATGCTGAAAAGGTGATTGCACCTGAGGAAGATCCTGAAATTCCTCAGCCTGAAGAACCTGAGATCGTGATTCCTGAGGTAGTGATGCAACTCACTGACACACCTCTTCCCAAGCCAAAGGATCCTTTCTCACGGAAACAAAAGTTCAAGGCTGAAGACTTCTTTGGCGAGCACGTGTTCTTCACAGAATACAATCCTTATGATTCTGCTCGCATAAGGAAGAGGCGTTTCTGGACAGCTAGTCAAGCAAATTTCTATTCCTCAGTGCTTTTTAACAAGGACAAAGTCTTCGACCATGCACATATTCCTCACGTGGATATGGAGTCTATGCCATGCTTCACGCCAGTCCTTAGTGTCCTTCACGACGCTGGGCTGCTCAACTTCTGCATTGACATATGCGATTGGAATGAAGAACTCATTCTTCAGTTCTATGCAACACTGCACATCACCGGCAACTCTGAAGATGTGAATTCATGGGTTCTCGACTAGATGACTGAGAACACACATTATAAGGCCACAGCATCTGAATTGCTTCGTGCCCTTCCTCTGAGTCCACCCACTGAAGATGCACGTTGTGTTTACAACGAACCCGAGCTTTCAAATCACTATATGCAAGTGCTGATGAAGCCTTTGAAGCCAGGGCAAGCCCCTCGAACCAAATTCCTCGTCAAGGAATTGTTGTATGTGCCTAGGACGGTCTATCGAATTCTGACGAAGACAATGAGTCCCATCAAAGGTCACGACTCAACTGATGAAGAACTCGTTGGCATCATGAAGAATATGCTTTTCAACATCATTCATGGCGTTCCCGTCAACTTCCATGATTTCTTCATGAGGACTCTGACCAACATTGCTATGTCACCATTTGAGCTGAAGCCTTATGCACCTTGGATTATGAGATTCATCAGGACAAGGTCTTCACTCAATTACAAAGCTGAAACTCTAAACCACTGCAGCTACTTGCCCCCTATTAAAGTCCTCAAAAGGACATTTTTCTCAGCTGAAGAAAAGGGCAAGGCCACTGCTGTGATAGATGAAGGCATTCGTCCATTGGATGGTCAATTTCGCAAGGCTGCATCTTACTCCACCAATGATGACTCTGCCACACATGACACTGCCGCCAACACTGCCAAGCCAAATCCTCAAGCCACAACACCGAGGGTGATGACTGATCATGAGTTACTCCTCAGTCTTCATCAAAAGGTTGATCGCATTCACAAATGGGTCAAGCGTCAGTTTGGTTCAATTCTTCACAACATGACTGCAACTCATAATGCAGTGAAGAAAAACCATTACTACCTTCATGAAACCCTCAACCGCACCTGGGCTGTTCTGTCTCAAGTTTACAGTGCTGATGATTTGAAGCAAATGGGTCTCAATGAAGAGTTTGACTAGTCAGCACCTCCTCCGAAGAAATACAAGAAGGTCAAGGTTACTTCTCTGGTGGCCAGTTCATATTCTTCATCGCGTGAGACTGATGAAAATGAAGACTTGGACGACACTGCGGCAGGCCCTACCTTAACAACCGACCCCAACAACGCTAGCGCTCCTTCATCAACTTGATTATCTTCAGGGGCGTTAGTCCTCAGTTTCGATCCTTTTGGTCATTTGATGACAAAGGGGGAGAAATCTGAGTTAGTCTTCAAGCGGGTCTATTAATAAGGGTGTTTCTTTGCTAAGTTACAACTCTCGTTCTTTCGAAACTTTTATTGAATCGAGTTGTAATCTTAAACCCGATGGTGCGCTGATACTTTTGCACTATGCTCTGATACTTTTGATGCGTTATTCTGCATGCTTATTCCTCATTAATATTATTGCACGCATGCTGAATTACATCAGGCACCATATTTCATCATGCATTTCAAATTATTCATATTATATATCAAATGCGTGTATGAATTACAAGATATAGGGGGAGATCTCCATGTTTCAACTCTTCAAGTGTGCATTGCTTCAAAAGCAAATTCCTCACTATGCACATCTTCAGGGGGAGTTCTTCTATATCTTGCAATAAAATTCCTCAAAATAAGTATTTACACTTCATATATTTATCCCCGTTGAAAACTTAACCTATATTGTCATCAGTCACCAAAAAGGGGGAGATTGTAAGTGCATCTAGTGCCCCTTAGTGATTTTGGTGTATTGAAGACTTATAGGTTAAGGATCTAATGTGTTTATGAGTGTACACAGGTCTATAAGTCTATGAGGAGTTTGATATTTACAGAGAAAGTCGACACCTAAAAATGAAGTTCTTCGACTGAAGACTTTGGTATTCTGAAGACTTTCTGAAGACTTTGAAAGTGAAGAAATTGGTGTGACCTTGAAGACTTGGTATTCATTCGAGGAACATGAAGCGTGAAGACTTTTGTTTTCGTAGTTTCATTTTATCTTTCTTGAGTCATATTAAACACCGTACTGTTAAAGGGGGTCGAGGAAATACTAAGGAGAAATTCCAAGTGATGCTCAGCTCAAAATCCTACACCTACCAATCCCTTCGAGTGAAGCCATTGGAAATCTCATACAGTTTAGTCAATTTCTTCAGTGACAGAGACGCAGTTCTTCTGTTCACTGAGGAATTTGTTCTGACATAGGAGTTAGGAATTCGCTAGTGCGAATTGCCTACATAGTGAGGAACATGATAGCCCTGAGGAATTTGTACCTCAAATTTCCGACTGTTGCTGTGCTATGTGCCAGCTGTCCCAAAATATCTTATCCACATAACGGTCATATCATTGAAGGGCATTTATGTCTTATCATGTCGGGCTGCTCCCTACGCTATAAATCGCCGCCCCCTACAACCACTAGCTGGTTGGCTACTCCGCGAGAACTTGACACTTGTCATTTGAGAGCAACCCATCCTCCGAGGACTTTGAGCGAAAATCATCAAGTGAGGAAAATCCAAACCCAAACCCAAGCACCTACAAACCCAAAGTGATTGAGCATCACTGAAGAGATTGATCCTGCGTGGATCCGACGCTTGTTACCTTTGAAGACTGTGCTTCTTCCAGACGGTTAGGCGTCAAGGTCTAGAGCATCCAAGAGGAATTGTGGATCGCCGAGTGACCAAGTCTGTGAAGGTTTGGAAGTCACCTAAAGACTTACCACGAGTTATTGGGCAAGGAGTGTGTGTCCTTAGCTCAAGGAGAATACGGTGAGGACTGTGTGTCCGGGACTAGGTGTCCTCGAGTTTAAATACTCAGCCGCTCCAACCAGATGTACAACTGAGACAGCAGTTGGAACTGGTCTACCAAATCATTGTCTTCACCAAGCTTACTGGTTCTATTTCCTCAACACTTTCATTTCCTCATTACTGTGTTGTATGTGTATTCATATCTGTGTTTGAAGACTTTGACTGAAGACTTCCTCAATTTCCTCAGTTCAATTTCTTCAGTCTGTTTGTCTTGATCTTGTGCTATCCTGTGTTTATGCTTTCTATACTATGTGTTTCTCTTCATTTCATCATGATGACCATCCATGTAATCTGCTATGTTTACTTCTGAGTACTTATTCCGCTGCTAGTAGTTCTTCGCTAAGGAATTTCCTCACGAGCAAATTCCTCAGTGAAGAATTTCATAAAAATCGCCTATTCACCCCCCCCCCTCTAGTCGATAAAATTGTAACGCCCTCGATGCGGCTATATCTCCCACGTGTCGAAGCACGACTTAGAGGCATAACCGCATTGAAAGCAATGTCGCAAGTGAGGTAATCTTCACACAACCCATGTAATACATCAGGGAAGGAGATACCTAGTTGGCTTACAATTGCCACTTCACACAAATACATGAATAAAACATTACATCATACAGATACAATCAGGGCCCGACTACGGAGCCAAAATAAAAGAAGAAACCTCAAAAGCGACAAAGGTCCACGATCGACCCCAACTGGGCTCCACTACTGATCGACTAGAACGAAACAACATAAAGGACAAGATCTTCATCGAACTCCTCCTGGAGCTCGGGTGCGTCACCTGCACGGTCTCATCGGCACCTGCAAACTGGTATTGGAAGTATCTGGTGAGTCACGAGGACTCAGCAATCTCACACCCGCGAGATCAAGACTATTTAAGCTTATAGGTAGGGTAAAAGGTATGAGGTGGAGCTGCAGCAAGCGACTAGCATATATGGTGGCTAACATACGCAAATGAGAGCGAGAAGAGAAGGCAAAGCACGGTCGAACAACTATGATCAATAAGTGATCCTGAACTACTTACGTCAGACATAACTCCAACAACCGTGTTCACTTCCCGGACCCCACCGAGAAGAGACCATCACGGTTACACACGCGGTTGGTGTATTTTAATTAAGATCAACTTCGGGTTTTCTACAACCGGACATTAACAAATTCCCATCTGCCACATAACCGCGGGCACGGCTTTCGAAAGTTCAAACCCTGCAGGGGTGTCCCAACTTAGCCCATGATAAGCTCTCGCGATCAACGAAGGATATTCCTTCTCCCCGGGAAGACCCGATCAGTCTCGGAATCCCGGCTACAAGACATTTCGACAGTAATAAAACAAGTCCAGCAAAGCCGCCCGATGCGCCGACATCCTGATAGGAGCTGCACATATCTCGTTCTCAGGGCAACACCGGATAAGCTAAGCGTACAGGTACCAACATAACCCAAGTTGCCAAGGGACGGTCCCGCACGGTGCTCTAGTTTGGACCAACACTTAGACAAGCATTGGCCCGGGGGGGCTAAATAAAGATGACCCTTGGGTTAATTACTCCCAAGGGAAAAGTAGGTGGTGGTGAGGCAAATGGTAAAACCAATGTTGGGCCTCGCTGGAAAAGTCTTATTCAAAGCGAACTGTCAAGGGGGTCCCATAAATCACCCGACCGCGTTAGGGACGCAAAATCCGGGAACATAACACCGATATGACGGAAACTAGGGCGGCAAGAGTGGAACAAAACACCAGGCATAAGGCCGAGCCTTCCACCCTTTACCAAGTATATAGATGCATTAATTAAATAAGATATATTGTGATATCCCAACAAGTAAACATGTTCCAACAAGGAACAACATCTCCATGTTCCAACAAGGAACAAACTTCATCTTCACCTGCAACTAACAACGCTATAAGAGGGGCTGAGCAAGGCGGTAACATAGCCAAACAACGGTTTGCTAGGACAAGGTGGGTTAGAGGCTTGGTTTGACAATATGGGAGGCATGATAAGCAAGTGGTAGGTATCGCAGCATAGGCATAGCAAAAGAGCGAGCAATCTAGCGAGCAAAGATAGAAGTGATTTCGAGGGTATGGTCATCTTGCCTGAGATCCCGCTAGGAAGAAGAACGAGTCCATGAAGAAGACAAGCGGACGAAGTCGAACGAATCCTCACAACTCCGGAACGAAACCGAAGCTAACGAGAGAAGCAACCCGGAAACAAACAAACAACATAGTAAACAACCATCACATAAACATGGCATGATGCACAATCAAGTATGATGCATGTCCGGTTTAATGAGGCATGGCATGGCAAAATGGAACAAACAACACTACGAGTTAAGTGGAGCTCAATATGCAACGAGTTGCATATTGACGAAACACCACAACAATTATTTAGTTCGATCTTGTTTATGTACCCAACAATATTAAATGTTGATTAACATGGCAAGGGGTGAAGCACAACAAAACTATCTATCTAGACAAGTTAAAATGAGGCCGGAACAACAAACAACAATTCCCGAAAAATCCTCATATGCATATTTCGAATTTGGTACTGTTCTGCCTAAAACATATTTTAAGGTTGTTAAACAGGAAAATAAAGTGCAACATGTTAAACTAGGCATTTTTCTACCCCATTTACATATAAAGTTTATTAAATTCCGAGTTACGGTTATTTAGTTATGAATTAAATCATTTTAGCATGGCATTTAAGCAAATTTAAACAAACAACATTTTAAACATTTTAATTGTTGTTATCATGATGCGGATGACATATGCAAGTTTTAAGCAATTTTTATGAAAATGTTGACAAGAGCATTATGAAGCATTTGTTGTCGTGGCGGAAACAAAAAAGGGTGCCACGGCAACGAATCCGAAAATGGTGCCACAGCAACGAATCCGAAAATGGTGCCACGGCAACATATCGGTTCCGGTACCCATGAAGATATCGGTGCAAAAGGAAGCGTGACGGAAGCGAGCAAAAGATGGTGGGGCGCTCCCGGATACCGGGTTCCCACGAGACGATGGCATGGCAACGAGTGACAATTCAGACACGTTGAAAACGGTGCATCTCATTCAACACATGCATTCTCGAAAGGTCGTTTCGGCGGTCGTTTCGGGTTATACCTTCGAAGCGTTCAAACGGGACGGTTCGCGTTCGTTCGGCGAGGTACTTGATAACTCCAACGTCTTCGGGGCGACGGTAGTGGTACACACGAGGGTAGTCGAACTTGATGGTTCCGAGGGCTCCGGACGTCGTGGTACTTGGCGAAATCCACATCGGATCTAGTTGTACACTTTGAAGAGGAACTTGGCATATCCATGTACTTGGCGTTCCTCCAAAAACACCGGTAGTCGCTGTACGCGTTCTTGGCGTTCTCATAGACGCGGCGAGGGTACTTGACGCATCCACGGAAGGGTCTTGGCGTCCTGGCCTGTAGTCGTTCGGGCGTCGTGGAAGAACTTGACGTTCACCGGGTCTCGGTCTCGACAAGAGAAGGCAGCGGGCAACGTCCTTGACGACCGGAGCTGGTGCAGAAGAACCATGGCGAGGCCGAAGGACTTGTCGAGGCGGCGACCTGCGGGATTCACCGGTGTCTCCACTCGCGGCAACAAGGCGACGCAGGCGCGGCAACAGGGAGGCCGGCGAATTGGAGGAGGGCCGACGGACTTGAGGTGCAGGGGAGCGGCAGCGGCCGCGAACCAGAAGCGGAGGCGGCTTGTCGCTCGGGAACCTCCTGGTTCCGCGCGACGAGGAGGAAGGCAGGGCGCGGGTCGTGGTCGTCGGCGAGAGGATGCAACAGCTTCTGCTGCTGCCGGCGGCGAGGCCGAGGCGGTGCGGTTCCAGGGGCGGCGAGGAGGAGGTCGAGCGCGGCGCTCCTGGTCGCAGCGGGAGGTCAAGGATGGCCGGCGCAGCGAAGGCAGAGGCGGCGCCTGGTCTCGGGAGGAGGTTGGGCGCGGGGGCGGCCGATGCTCTAGGAGGCCGACGGCCATGGCGCCAGCGCACAGGTACGGCCGCGGCTCCGAACGGCGACGGAGTGGAGGAGCTTGCCGCGGCGAGGTGGCGGCGACGGGCGGCGAGGAGGAGGCCGCGGGTGAGGGAGGAGCGAGCAATGGGGGTCGAGGGAGAGATGCGGGAGATCGGGCGCTGGGACCTCGCTCCTCTCTGGCGAGAAGGAGGCGCGCTCGCGAGGGGAGAGAACGAGATGGGATCGAGGGAGAGAGATCGGGCAGCAGGGAGGCGGCGCTAGCAGGGGGAACGAGGGAGAGGGGTCGGCCTAGGGTTAGGAAGAGGGTTAGGTGGGCTGGGCCTAGGAGGACCAAGAGGCCGGCGGGGATGGATTGGGCCTAGAGAGGCCGGCCTGGTTGGACAGGAAAAAAAAGGTCAGGAGGAGTTGGGCTGCTGGGAGGCCCAGCTGGGCTCAGCTCTCTCTCCCTTTTAATTCTTTAGCAGAAAAGAATCAAAGAGAAGAAAAAGAAAGAGAGGGTTAGAAAAAGAATTTGGGCACGGGGATTATTTTCCCGGAGTCACGAAAAGGTGTTTGTTCCGAGAAAATGGGAATTGCCAAGATTGCAAGATTTAAATTCAAACTCATTTGAATTTAATTCAAATAGGTTTGAACTAGGACTAGGTAAAAGGAAAGCCCAAAAATGTTGAGATTTTTGGTGAAGCTCCGGAAAATGGCGAAAGGATTTATGGGTAGAGTTGGAGACCAAGAATTGAGATAACAAAGGCATTGGGATTTATTTGCAAGTGTGTTATGGTGAATTCCAAAATGGAATATTTTGTATAGCTCCACTAATATCGGGAAGATATATTATAAAGAGAACTCACCATGTGAATTCCCTCGATTTAAATGGATCAAAGATCCACCCGATTTTATTTAGTTGAGTTTTTTAAAAAAGGCTGCATGATGACATGATGCAATGCAAATGATGCAACGATGAATGCATGACATAAACAAAAATGCAAAACAAAACAAAAACCCAACCACGAAGGAAATAAAATACCGCATCTCCGAAAAAGGCAAGAGTTGTAACGCCCTCGATGCGGCTATATCTCCCACGTGTCGAAGCACGACTTAGAGGCATAACCGCATTGAAAGCAATGTCGCAAGTGAGGTAATCTTCACACAACCCATGTAATACATCAGGGAAGGAGATACCTAGTTGGCTTACAATCGCCACTTCACACAAATACATGAATAAAACATTACATCATACAGATACAATCAGGGCCCGACTACGGAGCCAAAATAAAAGAAGAAACCTCAAAAGCGACAAAGGTCCACGATCGACCCCAACTGGGCTCCACTACTGATCGACTAGAACGAAACAACATAAAGGACAAGATCTTCATCGAACTCCTCCTGGAGCTCGGGTGCGTCACCTGCACGGTCTCATCGGCACCTGCAAACTGGTATTGGAAGTATCTGGTGAGTCACGAGGACTCAGCAATCTCACACCCGCGAGATCAAGACTATTTAAGCTTATAGGTAGGGTAAAAGGTATGAGGTGGAGCTGCAGCAAGCGACTAGCATATATGGTGGCTAACATACGCAAATGAGAGCGAGAAGAGAAGGCAAAGCACGGTCGAACAACTATGATCAATAAGTGATCCTGAACTACTTACGTCAGACATAACTCCAACAACCGTGTTCACTTCCCGGACCCCACCGAGAAGAGACCATCACGGTTACACACGCGGTTGGTGTATTTTAATTAAGATCAACTTCGGGTTTTCTACAACCGGACATTAACAAATTCCCATCTGCCACATAACCGCGGGCACGGCTTTCGAAAGTTCAAACCCTGCAGGGGTGTCCCAACTTAGCCCATGATAAGCTCTCGCGATCAACGAAGGATATTCCTTCTCCCCGGGAAGACCCGATCAGTCTCGGAATCCCGGCTACAAGACATTTCGACAGTAATAAAACAAGTCCAGCAAAGCCGCCCGATGCGCCGACATCCTGATAGGAGCTGCACATATCTCGTTCTCAGGGCAACACCGGATAAGCTAAGCGTACAGGTACCAACATAACCCAAGTTGCCAAGGGACGGTCCCGCACGGTGCTCTAGTTTGGACCAACACTTAGACAAGCATTGGCCCGGGGGGGCTAAATAAAGATGACCCTTGGGTTAATTACTCCCAAGGGAAAAGTAGGTGGTGGTGAGGCAAATGGTAAAACCAATGTTGGGCCTCGCTGGAAAAGTCTTATTCAAAGCGAACTGTCAAGGGGGTCCCATAAATCACCCGACCGCGTTAGGGACGCAAAATCCGGGAACATAACACCGATATGACGGAAACTAGGGCGGCAAGAGTGGAACAAAACACCAGGCATAAGGCCGAGCCTTCCACCCTTTACCAAGTATATAGATGCATTAATTAAATAAGATATATTGTGATATCCCAACAAGTAAACATGTTCCAACAAGGAACAACATCTCCATGTTCCAACAAGGAACAAACTTCATCTTCACCTGCAACTAACAACGCTATAAGAGGGGCTGAGCAAGGCGGTAACATAGCCAAACAACGGTTTGCTAGGACAAGGTGGGTTAGAGGCTTGGTTTGACAATATGGGAGGCATGATAAGCAAGTGGTAGGTATCGCAGCATAGGCATAGCAAAAGAGCGAGCAATCTAGCGAGCAAAGATAGAAGTGATTTCGAGGGTATGGTCATCTTGCCTGAGATCCCGCTAGGAAGAAGAACGAGTCCATGAAGAAGACAAGCGGACGAAGTCGAACGAATCCTCACAACTCCGGAACGAAACCGAAGCTAACGAGAGAAGCAACCCGGAAACAAACAAACAACATAGTAAACAACCATCACATAAACATGGCATGATGCACAATCAAGTATGATGCATGTCCGGTTTAATGAGGCATGGCATGGCAAAATGGAACAAACAACACTACGAGTTAAGTGGAGCTCAATATGCAACGAGTTGCATATTGACGAAACACCACAACAATTATTTAGTTCGATCTTGTTTATGTACCCAACAATATTAAATGTTGATTAACATGGCAAGGGGTGAAGCACAACAAAACTATCTATCTAGACAAGTTAAAATGAGGCCGGAACAACAAACAACAATTCCCGAAAAATCCTCATATGCATATTTCGAATTTGGTACTGTTCTGCCTAAAACATATTTTAAGGTTGTTAAACAGGAAAATAAAGTGCAACATGTTAAACTAGGCATTTTTCTACCCCATTTACATATAAAGTTTATTAAATTCCGAGTTACGGTTATTTAGTTATGAATTAAATCATTTTAGCATGGCATTTAAGCAAATTTAAACAAACAACATTTTAAACATTTTAATTGTTGTTATCATGATGCGGATGACATATGCAAGTTTTAAGCAATTTTTATGAAAATGTTGACAAGAGCATTATGAAGCATTTGTTGTCGTGGCGGAAACGAAAAAGGGTGCCACGGCAACGAATCCGAAAATGGTGCCACGGCAACGAATCCGAAAATGGTGCCACGGCAACATATCGGTTCCGGTACCCATGAAGATATCGGTGCAAAAGGAAGCATGACGGAAGCGAGCAAAAGATGGTGGGGCGCTCCCGGATACCGGGTTCCCACGAGACAATGGCATGGCAACGAGTGACAATTCAGACACGTTGAAAACGGTGCATCTCATTCAACACATGCATTCTCGAAAGGTCGTTTCGGCGGTCGTTTCGGGTTATACCTTCGAAGCGTTCAAACGGGACGGTTCGCGTTCGTTCGGCGAGGTACTTGATGACTCCAACGTCTTCGGGGCGACGGTAGTGGTACACACGAGGGTAGTCGAACTTGATGGTTCCGAGGGCTCCAGACGTCGTGGTACTTGGCGAAATCCACATCGGATCTAGTTGTACACTTTGAAGAGGAACTTGGCATATCCATGTACTTGGCGTTCCTCCAAAAACACCGGTAGTCGCTGTACGCGTTCTTGGCGTTCTCATAGACGCGGCGAGGGTACTTGACGCATCCACGGAAGGGTCTTGGCGTCCTGGCCTGTAGTCGTTCGGGCATCGTGGAAGAACTTGACGTTCACCGGGTCTCGGTCTCGACAAGAGAAGGCAGCGGGCAACGTCCTTGACGACCGGAGCTGGTGCAGAAGAACCATGGCGAGGCCGAAGGACTTGTCGAGGCGGCGACCTGCGGGATTCACCGGTGTCTCCACTCGCGGCAACAAGGCGACGCAGGCGCGGCAACAGGGAGGCCGGCGAATTGGAGGAGGGCCGACGGACTTGAGGTGCAGGGGAGCGGCAGCGGCCGCGAACCAGAAGCGGAGGCGGCTTGTCGCTCGGGAACCTCCTGGTTCCGCGCGACGAGGAGGAAGGCAGGGCGCGGGTCGTGGTCGTCGGCGAGAGGATGCAACAGCTTCTGCTGCTGCCGGCGGCGAGGCCGAGGCGGTGCGGTTCCAGGGGCGGCGAGGAGGAGGTCGAGCGCGGCGCTCCTGGTCGCAGCGGGAGGTCAAGGATGGCCGGCGCAGCGAAGGCAGAGGCGGCGCCTGGTCTCGGGAGGAGGTTGGGCGCGGGGGCGGCCGATGCTCTAGGAGGCCGACGGCCATGGCGCCAGCGCACAGGTACGGCCGCGGCTCCGAACGGCGACGGAGTGGAGGAGCTTGCCGCGGCGAGGTGGCGGCGACGGGCGGCGAGGAGGAGGCCGCGGGTGAGGGAGGAGCGAGCAATGGGGGTCGAGGGAGAGATGCGGGAGATCGGGCGCTGGGACCTCGCTCCTCTCTGGCGAGAAGGAGGCGCGCTCGCGAGGGGAGAGAACGAGATGGGATCGAGGGAGAGAGATCGGGCAGCAGGGAGGCGGCGCTAGCAGGGGGAACGAGGGAGAGGGGTCGGACTAGGGTTAGGAAGAGGGTTAGGTGGGCTGGGCCTAGGAGGACCAAGAGGCCGGCGGGGATGGATTGGGCCTAGAGAGGCCGGCCTGGTTGGACAGGAAAAAAAAAGGTCAGGAGGAGTTGGGCTGCTGGGAGGCCCAGCTGGGCTCAGCTCTCTCTCCCTTTTAATTCTTTAGCAGAAAAGAATCAAAGAGAAGAAAAAGAAAGAGAGGGTTAGAAAAAGAATTTGGGCACGGGGATTATTTTCCCGGAGTCACGAAAAGGTGTTTGTTCCGAGAAAATGGGAATTGCCAAGATTGCAAGATTTAAATTCAAACTCATTTGAATTTAATTCAAATAGGTTTGAACTAGGACTAGGTAAAAGGAAAGCCCAAAAATGTTGAGATTTTTGGTGAAGCTCCGGAAAATGGCGAAAGGATTTATGGGTAGAGTTGGAGACCAAGAATTGAGATAACAAAGGCATTGGGATTTATTTGCAAGTGTGTTATGGTGAATTCCAAAATGGAATATTTTGTATAGCTCCACTAATATCGGGAAGATATATTATAAAGAGAACTCACCATGTGAATTCCCTCGATTTAAATGGATCAAAGATCCACCCGATTTTATTTAGTTGAGTTTTTTAAAAAAGGCTGCATGATGACATGATGCAATGCAAATGATGCAACGATGAATGCATGACATAAACAAAAATGCAAAACAAAACAAAAACCCAACCACGAAGGAAATAAAATACCGCATCTCCGAAAAAGGCAAGAGTTGGAGTTACGAATATGGAAAGTTGCATCCGGGGCATTACAACACTCCACCACTACGAGAGGATAAAACGCACTTTCATGTTTCCTTAGGATAGAGGTGCTTTATCTTAGACCTTGGAAGAATAGGCTGAGCACTTGGATTGTCACGTTCAAGCTTAGCAGCTTATATATTCTACCCATGGCTTTTTAGGGGTAGACATACATATGAGTTTGGCGATTGTAGACATATATGATTTTGTTAGACCTCTCGAGAGTCATGAGGACATGAATCACATGAGTGATGATTGGAGTTGATCTATACAAAATGATACTTTCAGGATATGATGTGATTTGTTTAAAGGACTAGATAGCACAATTGGCACCTCAAAAACCATGCTTAAAGATAAGATGATAAATGTTCACTCGCACACTAGAATCCTTGAAACCCTTAAGCCCTACCAAGCTACAACATGGTCGGATCAGGACCTTAGGGCCTTGACAATAGATCTGGAACACCTTGGCCCACACTCAACAAAGACCACCACTAATTCCCCAGCCTACTTTATGTACCCCATGAACAAAGTCTTCATGGAGTGCTTAGACAAGATAGTTGTCATCATCATTTGGTGACCTACTTGTCCACCCGAAGACGGAAGAAGAGCCGTTCAGCTAGTCAAGGAACATTTGAAGACCGCCATGCCATGGAGGAAGAACTACACCTACCACCATCGTCAAGAAGTGAACTTTCTCGTCGAAGACCAGGTGTATCTGCGAGCCACTTCTCTCAAGAGAACCAAGCATTTTCATGTCAAGAGAAACTCACACCAAGATTTATCGACCTTCTCCAAGATCACTGCAAGACGAAGAATAGACGGCTACCAACGAGAATTACCACCCGAGCCACCCACTGTGCACAACATTTTCCATGAGTCACAGCTTCGGAAGTGCTTCCAACATCCTAACCAACCTGATCCCTACAAGGACATCGATCACCGAGCCATCGACCTCCAGCCCAATATGACTTATGCGAGAGACCCCGATTGCAATATGGATCAAGCAGAATGTCATACACGAAGCCACACCATCGAGTACTTCAAGGTTCAGTGGAGCACCACTCGGAAGCACAAGCAGTATGAGGACGTGAAGACTACCCCGAATCCAAGTCTCCATACTCCTTTCCGCGCCTAGTTTGGGAATCTCGGGGACGAGATTCTTGTAAGGGGGGTAGGTCTGTCACACCCTGATTTTCATGCCACAACACTTAAGCTAATATATCATGATAAAGTGTGGTTTGACAAAAACTCTTGCATTATTTGGCTTTTATTTGGAGTTGGTTTTCTCTCTGTGTTTTTCTAGTGCTCTTTAAAGTCAACACAAGTCCACCTTCTATACTTCATCTCCTTGCCCAAGCTTCTGCCCAATGATCATGCCATGTGTATAGAGCAATATAGTATTTTCTTACAAAAATAATTTGGCCAAAAAGTATTCTCTAAAATTAGTTTTCCAAAAACCCCTGAATTGAGGATTACACTTCAAGTACTTGATTTGGGGTATGAAAAATATTTCAAAGAGTATATTTGAAACCTATTAGATATAGGATTCCCATAAACCACAAAAATATACTTTTAGAAGTTATTTTCCTATTTTATTTAAAAGCTTTTTCTTAAGGCCAGAAATGGTCTTTAATAGGGAAAAATTATTTTATTGTTTTAAAAAATATTTGACAAAAATCAAGGAAACTCAGTGGGCATATATTTCCCATATATAAGAGTTTCCAACACATGGTCATGTTCAAAATATTGGACAAAACCTCCCAAAACCCCATCTGCCCATTTCGAGGATTTGAAATATTTCTACAGGAAATATTTCCATAAAATTCCAAGGAAAATCCAGCAAGTCACAAATGCATATTGTGATCACCTTGCAAAGCCTCATGTCAATCAAGGTCATTTTGGTTCACCAAAATGCCCCAAAACCCTCTCTGACCAGAATCAAATTTGAACAACTTTGTACTACCAACTTTCTCTCCTTGACCCCAACTTTTGTGAGCATGTTCACATGACCAAATGAGGCCACTACACCAAGTGGTTCATCAAGGGGAAGTGATTTGCTCAACTAGATCTACACAAGTTTATTTCTGCTAATTTCTAGGGTTTACAAAAGTTGCATTGGCAACTTTGCCCAAATAATCTCCAAATTGGTGGAAAGCCCTAATTATATGTGTCATTTCACCCTGTGGAGTCTCATGGTAGTTGGAAATCATCTGCTGGCCCAAACCATTATGAAACACCTTCTGCCACTTTTCAAAAATCACCATTTTGACCACTAACACTATTCTCCTTGAGCTCAACTTTTTACCACAGATCCTCCTAAGTCCTCTCCTACCACCAGTAACTCTCCCCTGGCCATTGATCAATGATTCAGGGGTAAAATACCCCCATTTACCTCCCTGGACAGCCCCTCTCTCCCTCTTCTTCTACCTCTCTCCTCTCCTACTGGCTCCCCAGGGCATCCAAGGCCACAGCCCACTTCTTTACTTCCCCCTAGAGCTACTAGATACCTTTGGATGCGCCCACATTGCATAAGAAAATGGCCATGCCAGCCATTTGCACGCTCTGGAGCGCGCTACAGTGCACTCCCGCACTGTAGCCGCCCCCTGCCAAGCACCTCCGGCCACCTCGGGCCACCCCAGCGCACCCTACGAGATGCCTCGACATCCACAACATGGCAGATGGTCGGCCCCCTCCTCCTTCTCCCTCCTCTCGCCCCAGCTCGCACGCGCGATGACCGCCCGTGTGCAGCAGTGAGCGTGCCCACACGCGCGGCACCTCTGGCCTCCTGCTCCCTCTCTCTTCTTTCCATCGCTCTAGACCGAAACCACGAGCACCCCAGACACTCCCATGAGCACCCCTGTGACCCACAGCAATGGCAACAACCTCGCCGGCGCACGGGTCTATGGTGAGCCATGGCTCGCCTACTTAAAGGCCTCCTGAGCCTCTCCCTCACCACCACTCGCTCCTACCTACTCCAAATTGGCCCCATGTGCCCTCCACTCTCCTCCAGGAGCACCCGAGCTCGAGATCAAGCTCGAGCTCCGCCGCCTTGGGTCGTCGTCGATCTCGGGGTACAGGCACTCTCCGCCTCTTCTACCTCTTGATCTAGAACCTCCACACCTCCCTGACCATTTTCCCTATGTTCCCCCTCTCTATTACAGCCGGAATCGACCGGGGCAAGCACCTCCCGAAGCTCTGCCGTCGGCTTCCTCGTCGCCGGTGAACCCCTGCACCCCGGCGACCAACTCCACCTCCGCCCGAACGGCGACTCCGTCCTTAGCACGTCGGTGCCCTCATATCGCCTCGCCGTCGACCACAGCGGAGCCGGTGAGCTCGCCGCCCACTCTGACCCAAGGTTGACGACGACGGTCGTGGGGCCCGTCCGTCAGCCTCACTTCCTGATGTGTGGGTCCCACATGTCAGGTTTAAAGAACACGCGCGCGCGCACCGGTTCGCTGCGTCGGCTGGAGGCGTATTTCCCAAATACGCCTTCCATGTGGCAGCCTTGCGCGGGCTGGATTCCCCCTAGGCCTGCTGCACTGTGGCCGAATAGGCCCAGTTGCACAGTGGCCTTTATCCTTTTCTTTTTCTGTAACTTTTCCAAAAATTCCACGGGATTAAATAATAATCCAAATGCAATAATTCCAACTCCTGAATTCTTGTAATAATCCCACCTATTTATTGGTGCAGTTTTCACTCTTATCAATCCAACTTTTCTTCACTGTTCAAATTTAAATTTGAATTTGAGCATTTATGTCTGTCATTTAAAATTCCTAGCACTGTTTCCATGACTCCAAATCCAAAACTAGGAATTTTCCCCTTCTTAGTTCTCACCCTAGTATTTAACAAAATTGAGCTGACATTTTTCTGAGCACTTTGGTTTTTTCTGTTTTATTATTGCCTTATTTTTCTCGCTATTATTTTGCAACGATAGATTGCGTCGCCGACGAAGGAGTTGGACCAGAAAACCTTGAAGACCCAAGAAGACTTTGCTAAGCCAGGCAAGCAGCCCTTTGACCATGTCCATGAAACCCTTTTTATGCATGTCATATAGCACTTTTATTGCTTGCATCGGAAACCTGATGATGAGGGACCACATGGGGTGGTTTGCCACCGATACTTCCTCGTTGATACTTGCATGGTGCATGACCCTACCTCCTTATGAGGGTTATGCCGGTGGGAGTAGATAGGATGCTAAAGTAGATGCTATGCAAAAAGGGACGGTTATATGCATGGTGAAGGAGACAAAGTATTTTCAAAAGACTTTTCGAAAACCCCGTCGGGTGCCACTTATGCCCGAGGGAGATAATGAGATGGGTAACCATTTGATGACGAAGTGTTGTACCGAGGCAAGTGTGTGTGTGTTGTTTTCGAAAACGGATTAGATTTAAGATTTGTCGATTGTCCCAACCTTACATGCGCAACCACTCTACCCTTGTATGGGAAAGGGCAGTATTGATTACCTAGGCCGATACTAGCTTGGAGCCCGCATTACTAGTGACGGGGGAGAGTTGGTGCTCTCTCTCGGGACGGGGTCGTGCCAGGTAGGGCGGCCATGACTGTTTTCACATGGCACCAGATACACCGTTGTGTCCCCTCTCGGATGTTACGATCTCGAGAGAGTCTCGTATGATGTACATCGTGAGGATATGGAACAACTAGTGGACTCCTTGTTAGTGTCGTCTAGGGAAAGATAGTGATCGGGTGCTTACCTCGGGTACTTGAGGTACCGCGGGTCGTGGATGACACGAAAGTTCCCCGGATCTTGTGGGTAAAGTGTGCAACCTCTGCAGAGTGTAAAACTATTCGAATAGTCGTGTCCACGATCAAGGACAGTTGGGCGGTGCTGCTTAAACTACATCCAGAGTTTTACAAACCGCGCGTGTGTGTGTTGATAAAACTATTTGGGTTAAGTGAGATGGCTTGACACGATGATCAAGTTGGATTGGTGTCCAACTCCGCTTATGTTGATATTTGTAACTTGTTCATATGGACATCTGTACTCTCATGATGCATACTTTACAGGTTGATAGATCATGTCATTGCACTCAAAACTAGCTTTCTGCAAACTTCCTACTTAGTGCTATATCATTGCATTATTATGCCTTGTTCCAATCGTGGGTTGCTTGCGAGTACATTCAAAGTACTCATTGGCTTGCCACTAGTTATTTAATTGGCCAGGCATGGAAGAACATGAGTTCGAAGAAGAGTTCTTTGGAGACGAACATGCGAACTAGGACGTTTCCTAGTCAGAATGCCTGTAGGGTTAAGGCAGATGGCATGGGTTCTACTTATCGACGAAGAATTTCCGCTGCTTAAGTTTATTTGGTATTCAGCCCTTATGGCATTATCTATGTAAGACTTGACCATAATGGTCATAATTTGTGTAAGACGGTATGTATGGATGTAAGACTCTTGTTATTCAGCTTCTGTGTGTTCAGTGAGCATTGATCTCTGGGATCACTATACATGTGCATTCGGTGATCTCGACTTATGAGTCGGGGTCCCCACAGAGCTGGTATCAGAGCCATCCTGATTGTAGGAAGCCTTAGTTAGCATGGGTGTTAGATAGGACAAAACCCGTTTTGCAAAACCCTCTATACTCCTCTTCTTTTTTGAGATTCCCAAACCTAAGGAATATTTTTCCTTAATGACCTCTCCTATTCAACTTTTGTAGATTGCCGTCGCCCCCTTGAGACTCCTTATGACAGGGTTTCCATCACTCCTAAAAGACTGCATCCAACAATGCCACTATCCCTTGCTGCCCATATACACCCTGCATGAACTGGAAAATGATGTGCTCGAAAAGGAGTTCTACGTCAAGGTTTTTGTGCCTGCCAAGACCTCACCCCAGGGGGAGTGGTTCTTCATTGGACCACCCATGCCAACAAGAGACCTGGCCATTCAGCAAGTGGCATATGAAGCGCTCCTCCGTCTTCGAGACCTCCTTCCAGAGATGAAAGAAGAAAACGCCACCCGCTACCTACCTGGCAAGAGTGGCTTTGGGGCTCCGACACAAGTGAGGATTTCCCCAAAAGATGAGGATCCAACCCTCAAGTACCAGATCCGCTTCACCAATGCAGGAGAATACCTTCTACGTCACCTTACCGAAGCATTCCTTAAGGCTCGCCAAGACCTCCCTTCACTTCTGCACCTCCACTGCCTCGAGAAGAAGAAGGTGGCCGAGCAAGGACACCAAATCACTGCCTTACAAGCCCACATTGCCAATCAGGAGCAACAAATCGAGGAACTTTGGAAAACCCGAAACCAAACCCCACGCAGGAGGCATAGGAATGAATTTCCATATCCACCTCGTGGAAGATCGTCGTCAGGCCACCGACGACATAACCCAAGACCAGAGAACAACCTTCTTACTTCCGTCACTTGTCACGGGTGTGGTGAACTTGGGCACATTAAAAGGATGTGTCGCAACAAGCAACCGACTGTCGCATACCCATTGGCACCACAAGGGGAACCTGGGAAACTGAAGACTGAACACCCTTCTCTCCGAGCAAGCACGACTACCGAGTCCGAGAACCCCTAGGGTAGGATGAGTCGTGTACCCCCATATGCGTAGTCGAGTCCGTGAGATGGTTCGAATGGAACCACGTTTTGTGTTGCTTGTTTTTACTTGTTTGTGTTTTGATATAAGTCGCACATTTGCCCTAGGCAGCTTGTACGCGACTATATCACCTATCGTGACTTAATGGAATTGTGTGTGGCCTTTACGGCACTTGTTTGTTTACACTTACACCATAAAACCCCCTTTTAGGCATCCCCCTCCTATATGCTACTTTTCCATCTCATCTCTGAAGACCGGTAAGACAAGATACACCAAGGGATTCTACTTCGGCGACCAACTGGCACTAAAGAACTTTTCTACAGCCTCCTCGACCAAGTGAACCCGTAGAGTTATGTTTAACCCTACAGACTAGAAACCCATTCCTAGACCCTTCGAGACTTCATGAGATACCCCAGCTCGAAACCTTAACCTGAGCTTAACCTACGGAATCACAAGAGAACAAGTTAAGCTACAGTAAGCCTTTCTTATCCCTGGGTTCATTATGGAACTAGTGGACGTAGTGAACGAGCACATTACCATCCTAAGGTAGCACCAGAACTGACGATGCCATAGGAAAGACCAATTTGGGGATATATGAACAGAGGACAAATGACTTGATGGGTTTATATCGGTGAACTTGAGGAATTATCTGAGACTCTTTGGTGGATTATAAGGCTTCCATGTTGGTAGATGAACTTGGTGGGATCATGATTATAGAGTAGCATAGCTTTCATTACCCCTGAGTAAATTGGATTTATAGGACAATTATGATCGCAAGTTGAAACTCCTGGAAGTGTAAGGAATTGACATGATCAGATGATATTGAAAGGACACAGTTGATATTACGTAAATAACTTGAGGGAAACATGTAGGATTCCTCGTTGGGCAAGAGATTTGGATTTAAATAGGTGATCCTAGTTGAGTATAGATGCTGAGTAAGTCTACATGGTTCGGAGTAAATTGGATATAGACTGATGATCTCGATCATGATACCATGTTTCTTGGAGGGCAATAAACTAGGAGATTGGATTAATTGTCGGAGTTGATATAAGCTTGACCTTGGAGTTTACTTGACCATGATAATGGAAATTGGTGGACTTACTATAGTAATGGATAGCCCTTTCAAGTACTTGAGGATTATAGGACATTAGAAGATCATTTGGAACACCATAAACATGGATTATGTAGTGATTGATGGAAGTTAATGGGCTGTTGGAGTTGATTCATAGGAAGGAAACAACATCTTGGAGTGGCTTACGACGTGTTTCCTTAGGATATAGGTGCTTTATCTTAGACCTTGGAAGAATAGGCTGAGCACTTGGATTGTCATGTTTAAGCTTAGCAGCTTATATATTCTACCCATGGATTTTTAGGGGTGGACATACATATGAGTTTGGGGATTGTAGACATATATGATTTTGTTAGACCTCTCGAGAGTCATGAGGATATGAATCACATGAGTGACGATTGGAGTTGACCTATACGAAATGATACTATCAGTGATATGATGTGATTTGTTTAAAGACTAGATAGCACAATTGGCACCTCAAAAATCGTGTTTAAAGATAAGATGATAAATGTTCACTCCCACACTAGAATCCTTGATACCCTTAAGCCCTACCAAGCTACAACATTGTCGGATCAGGACCTTAGGGCGTTGACAATAGATCTAGAACACCTTGGCCCACACTCAACAAAGACCACCACTAATTCCCCAGCCTACTTTATGTACCCCGTGAACAACGTCTTCATGGAGTGCTTAGACAAGATAGTTGTCATCACAATTTGGTGACACACTTGTCCACCCGAAGACGAAAGAAGAGCCGTTCATCTAGTCAAGGAACATTTGAAGACCGCCATGCCAAGGAGGAAGAACTGCACCCACCACCATCATCAAGAAGTGAACTTTCTCGTCGAAGACCAGGTGTATCTGCGAGCCACTTCTCTCAAGAGAACCAAGCATTTTCATGTCAAGAGAAACTCACATCAAGATTTATCGACCTTCTCCAAGATCATTGCAAGACGAAGAATAGACGGCTACCAGCTAGAATTACCACCTAAGCCACCCACTGTGCACAACATTTTCCACGAGTCACAGCTTTGGAAGTGCTTCCAACATCCTAACCAACGCGATCCCTACAAGGACGTCGATCAGCGAGCCATCGACCTCCAGCCCAATATGACTTACGCGAGAGACCCCCATTGCAATATGGATCAAGCAGAATGTCATACACGAAGCCACACCATCAAGTACTTCAAGGTTCAGTGGAGCACCACTCGGAAGCACAAGCAGTATGAGGACGTGAAGACTACCCCGAATCCAAGTCTCCATACTCCTTTCCGCGCCTAGTTTGGGAATCTCGGGGACGAGATTCTTGTAAGGGGGGTAGGTCTGTCACACCCTGATTTTCATCCACAACACTTAAGCTAATATATCATGATAAAGTGTGGTTTGACAAAAACTCTTGCATTATTTGGCTTTTATTTGGAGTTGGTTTTCTCTCTGTGTTTTTCTAGTGCTCTTTAAAGTCAACACAAGTCCACCTTCTATACTTCATCTCCTTGCCCCAAGCTTCTGCCCAATTATCATGCCATGTGTATAGAGCAATATAGTGTTTTCTTACAAAAATAATTTGGCCAAAAAGTATTTTCTAAAATTAGTTTTCCAAAAACCCCTGAATTGAGGTTTACACTGCAAGTACTTGATTTGGGGTATGAAAAATATTTCAAAGAGTATATTTGAAACCTATTAGATATAGGATTCCCATAAACCACAAAAATATAATTTTAAAAGTTATTTTCCTATTTTATTTAAAAGCTTTTTCTTAAGGCCAGAAATGGTCTTCAATAGGGAACAATTATTTTATTGTTTTAAAAATATTTGACAAAAATCAGGGAAACTCAGTGGGCGTATATTTCCCACATATAAGAGTTTCCAACACATGGTCATGTTCAAAATATTGGACAAAACCTCCCAAAACCATTTCTTCCCATTTCGAGGATTCGAAATAGCTCTACAGGGAATATTTCCATAAAAATCCAAGGAAAATCCAGCAAGTCACAAATGCATATTGTGATCACCTTGCAAAGCCTCATGTCAATCAAGGTCATTTTGGTTCACCAAAATGCCCCAAAACCCTCTCTGACCAGAATCAAATTTGAACAACTTTGTACTACCAACTTTCTCTCCTTGACCCCAACTTTTGTGAGCATGTTCACATGACCAAATGAGGCCACTACACCAAGTGGTTCATCAAGGTGAAGTGATTTGCTCAACTAGATCTACACAAGTTTATTTCTGCTAATTTCTAGGGTTTACAAAAGTTGCATTGGCAACTTTGCCCAAATAAGCTCCAAATTGGTGGAAGGCCCTAATTATATGTGTCATTTCACCCTGTGGAGTCTCATGGAAGTTGTAAATAATCTACTGGCCCAAACCATTATGAAACACCTTCTGCCACTTTTCAAAAATCACCATTTTGACCACTAACACTATTCTCCTTGAGCTCACCTTTTTACCACAGCTCCTCCTAAGTCCTCTCCTACCTCCAGTAACTCTCCACTGGCCATTGCTCAATGATTCAGGGGTAAAATACCCCCATTTACCTCCCTGAACAGCCCCTCTCTCCCTCTTCTTCTACCTCTCTCCTCTCCTACTGGCTCCCCAGGGCATCCAAGGCCACAGCCCACTTCTTTACTTCCCCCTAGAGCTACCAGATACCTTTGGACGCGCCCACATTGCATAAAAAATGGCCATGCCAGCCATTTGCACGCTCTGGAGCGCGCTACAGTGCACTCCCGCACTGTAGCCGCCCCCTGCCAAGCACCTCCGGCCATCTCCGGCCTCCCCAGCGCGCCCGACGAGACGCCTCGATGTCTGCAACACGGCAGCTGGTCGGCCCCCTCCTCCTTCTCCCTCCTCTCGCCCTAGCTCGCACGGGCGACGACCGCTCGAGCGCACCAGTGAGTGTGCTCACACGCGCGGCGCCTCTGGCCTCCTGCTCCCTCTCTCTTCTTTCCATCACTCTGGACCGAACCCACGAGCACCCCAGACACGCCCACGCGTGCCCCCGTGACCCACAACAACGGCAACAACCTCACCGGCGCACGGGTCTACGGTGAGCCATGGCTCACCTACTTAAAGGCCTCCCGAGCCTCTCCCTCACCACCACTCGCTCCTACCTACTCCAAATCAGCCCCATGTGCCCTCCACTCTCCTCTAGGAGCACCCTAGTACTGGTTTGTGGAAGGAACGCAATAACAAACACTTCAGAGGGGTCAACCCTAGTACTGGTTCTTGGTTGACACGTTTCAAGGGAGATTTTGGCCTCCTCCAACACAGGGTTGTCGGTGTTCTGGGAACGGGGGTCCCCAGACTTGCCTGCCTGCGGCCTGCGGCGTGGCTCAAATGGGGGCCCAGTGTGGCCCATCTTCATCAACACAAGACTCAAGACCCTCGCGAGGGACCAAGCCTCGCAGGGAGGACGACACGGCACTTCCTCAGGCGCGGCCTCATCAGGCTGGCTCACGAGGAGGCGGAGAGATCAAGGCGGGGTACCTCGCGAGGTACCCATGACGCAAGCCATGACGATCAAGGATGCCAGGCGGGCGCCAGCCCGCGCAGCGCCTCCCTTTCCTCTTTGGTGCAAAGGGGGCAAGCGCAGGCGAGAGGATCAAGCAAAGGCACCCATTTCGGTGCAACAAGACCAAGACCAGTCCAACGGTGGGAAGGAGGTCACCGTGGAGCCCAGAACGGCGTCACCACAGGGCCTTTGGCAGGCGAAGACCAACTTTAGTCAGGATAAGTGTACCAGATGTTCCCCTTCGAATTGGCCAATTGTTGGCGCCCTTCCCGCTCAATATTTGGGAAGATGCCCAGGGCCTTTGCCTATAAATAAGACTAGCCACCCCCAGGGTAGAGGCATCTAGAGAGCAAGTAGAGAGAGAGAGAGAAGGGCGATCGAACTCCCTCTAGCAGTTCATCCCCCTAGCCAATAACAGACCCTCGCGAGGCTGTTCTTCCTTGTACTGTTCATCATCATCAGCCCGAGAGGCAATCCACCCACCACAAACTAGAGTAGGGTATTACACCACAATGGTGGCCCGAACTAGTATAAACCCTGTGTCTCTTGTGTTGTTCTTTCAGTAGTTTAGATCTTTGCGAGACGGAGAGGTAGAGGGCATAATCTCCGCGCGCACCCCAGAGTTCGAACCTTAAGGGTCTGCCTGAACCCGAAATCCGACTTTTGGCGCGCCAGGTAGGGGTGCGCTGGAATTTGTCTTCCACCGCTCCGCTCTCCTCCGGCCGTTGCACCCATGTCTGATGCTCGTCGGGCCCGAGCCGAGCGCCGGGCCGCCATCGCTTCCCGCGTCGCCCAGACGGCTCTCGTCGGTGGGCGTCCTCGTCGTTCCCCGTCGCCCGCCGTCAACGCCGCCACCGGCCCGGCGGGGAACGAGCAACAAGCATCGTCTCAGCACCCGTCAGTGCGGCAAGACGGCCGCACCGCTACTCCATCGCTCACGCCAGCTGGCTCTTCGTCCCACGAGCTCCGCGCACCCTTGGAGGCTCGAGCTGCGCTCATCGCGGCAAACGAGCTCCTGCACTACCGTCCCGTCGACGATGTCTACGAAGAGTGGCTCGACCGCATCACCGAGCTCGTCCGTGCCGCAGGGGACCCTCCTGCGCCGTCCGCTCCGCTGCGCCGCACCCCGCCCCGCGCAGGCAATGAAGCTCCGGGGGCGTACCAGCCGCCTCCTCTCCAAGAAGACGCCATGGCTCCAAGGCGCGCGGCCCCTGGGCGGAACCCACTCCGTCAGGCGCCAGCACAGCAAGAACGGAGCTGCCAAGAAGTCCCTCGACCGCAGGGGGCTGCCCGGGCGCTCCCTGCTCCGGCTCGTCGTGACCCTGCCCCAGCTCCGGCACGTCAAGACCCCGCGCCTCTTCCAGCTGCAGTGCAAGGGGACCCGCAAGGCCAAGCTCTCCCTCAACCGAAGCCTCCAATAGCCACCGCAAGCTGCCGCGCCTACACCACCGAGTTGCGTAGCATCGCGTGGCCCGGCAAGTTCAAGCCAGACCTGCCTCCTCGCTACGACGGCACGACTGATCCCGCAGAGTTCCTCCAGCTCTATGAGCTGGGCATCGAGGCTGCCAGCGGGGATGAAAAGGTCATGGCGAACTGGTTCCCCATGGCGCTGAAGGAGGGAGCCCTCACCTGGCTCCTGAATCTGGCCCCAGGCACGATCTCCTCCTGGGACCAGATGCGCACCCGCTTCATCGCCAACTTCCAAGGTACTCGCGACCGGCCGCCTGCCGTGAGCGACATGCGCCGCATCAAGCAACAACCCGGAGAGACCCTGCAAAAGTACATCCAGCGCTTCAACAGTGCACGCCTCAAGATCCCCAAGGTGTCCGAGGAAGCCATCATCTCGGCCTTCTCCGATGGCGTGCGTGACATCAAAATGAAGGAGGAGCTGGCGATGCATGAGGACCTCTGCACCTCCCTGGAGTTGTTCAACTTGGCGACCAAGTGCGCCAGGGCTGAGGAGGGACGTCTCTCCCTCCTCGAGCTGCCTGCCGCAGACCCAGAAGAGAAGAAGCCCAAGGCCAAGGACGTGAAGCGCAAGGGGGCTGCCGTACTCGCAGCAGAGCCGGACACCAAGCGGGGCAAGGACCTGCCTGAATCCTCCAGGGGCAGCCGGTATTGCGTGTACCATGACCTCCACACCCACAACACCAACAAATGTCAAGAGCTCCGCGCCGTGCGAGAAGGAAGGATCGGCCGTCGCCCTGACCGTGCCGACCGGGACTACGGCCGAGGAGAAGGAAGAAACCCAGGACGCTGGGAAGACCGGGGCCCACACCAAGGGTGGCGCGACCAACCTCGCGGGGACCGCTGGCGGGACCTGCCTCGCGAGGGGGATTGGAGGGATCCGCCTCATGAGGATCGCCCTCAGGGTAACGCGGGCCTCCCTCCGCTGCCACCTCAGCCAAGGAGGAACGAAGACCGCCATCAGGACGAGGGGGCTGGGGGCTTCCAGGAGCCGCGCGTGATCGCCTGCATCCTGGGCGGAGCTCAAGCCCCAGCCTCTCAACACATCTTCAAGCAGTTTGCCCGCGAAGTGAATGCAGTCCTCCCCAAGCTCGAAGCAATGCGCCCTCTCAGGTGGTCGGCGTGCGCCATCACGTTCATCTTGGCAGACCAGCTCAAGTGCGCAGCCACGGCCGGAGTCCTCCCGATGCTCTGCTCCCTAGTCATCAGCAACGTACTGGTCACCAGGACTCTCATCGATGGTGGGGCGGGGCTCAACGTCCTGTCCATGGAAACATTCAACAGTCTCCAAGTGCCCTATGACCAGCTTCAACCAACCAAGCCTTTCTCCGGAGTCACCGACGGTTCCACAATCCCGATCGGGCAGGTCCGCCTCCCTGTCACCTTCGGGGCCCGCAACAACTACTGCACCGAGCTCATCGACTTCGACGTCGCCCACATCTGCCTGCCGTACAACGCCATCCTCGGGTACCCAGCGCTGGCCAAGTTCATGGCCGTAACTCACCACGGCTACAACGTCCTCAAGATGCCAGGGAGTAGCGGGGTCATCACGGTGCCATGTGAAGAGAAGGATGCAGTGTGTTCCCTGGAGAGAGCCTTTCAGGCCGCGTCACTAGAAGACCCAGACCGCGGAAGCAGGAGACTTCCCGAGACCACCCCCAAGAAGAAGAAGACATCGTCAGGCTCAGCCCCTCAGGAGGCCGTCCCTTCAGGGCCCGCGTCTGCCCAGGGGGACCCTCCTTTCATAGCATAGGAAAGCGTGCCCGGCGCCCTCCTTAGGCAAGGATCGGGGGCTCTCACCTAGAGGGCCCCCGACCTGGCCAGGGTCACGAGGGAGGCGCTTGGGCACCACGTGGAGGCGTGCTTCGAAGCACGTTTCCCTCAAGGAGGAGCGAGGCAAGGTAGTTCAGACCAGCAGGAGTTCCTCAGCAAGGCCGTTCAAGAACTACAGGAGTCAAGGATCATGAGAGGTTGCCACCGTCTACCGGTTGTGGCTCCCCATCCAGGCGAGGATGGTGGGCTGCGCGTCTGCGTTGACGTACCAGGGCTCAATCAGGTCGCCACGATGGAGCGCCTCTGGCCCTCGCAAGTGGGGCGCTGCGGAGGTCCGCCCCACAGCTATGTTCGCATGCCTTACGGCCTGCGAGCATGGCTGCTGCGTACCAGCGCCTCATGAGGAGCATCATGGAGGCTCAAGAGGACAGGCGTTCCGCGGCCCTGGCGGAGATCTAGACAACTTGCGAGGAGCCGCCAGTGCCTCCGGAGCCTCCCGAGGCCCCGGGGCCTGGGGGCTCATGAGGATCGGCTTCCGTAGCCCACCGAGTCTGCTGCACCAACACCACTTCGTCTTCAACACCTCCAGGTGACATCTCTCAAGCTTCATTCCCAGCTGGGGGCGCCCTCCCAGGGTTGCGTCACTCCCAGGCCGCATGGGTCCGTCCCTGCGGCATGTATCCCTTTTTATTTTTCAGTCGTTAGCTTGCTTTGTCGGGGGCGCCCCTCGGGCTGCATCATCCCCAAGCCGCTCGGGCTAGGCCCAGCGGCCTGTATCTCCTTTGCGTTTATTTCCAACTATGCATTCGCCTATCATGCTTGATTACTCGATGCCTGTCCACGGCACCTCTTCTTCTCCATGCCGACCACTTGCATGTTAAAGGGGGGGTACCTGAGCATCGCGACTCAGGGCTCTTACTGGCTCTCCAGCCCTCACCCTCTGGCCTTGTCCACGGCATCGCGACCTGGCATACCAGCGACGGCTGAGACAAGCTCGAGGGCCGGGACCCGAGGACGTAGAGTGTTGGCATCTAACCAAATTTGCAGGAACACATTTCAAGATGCGGCCCAGTGCCAGGCGCAACCCGCCTAGAGGTAGGGCCCCGTGAGTCCCGCGCTGGCTCACGGGCGCCCACATACACCTCACCTGCCCCAACCTGCGAGTTCTTGAGCAACTAACAATCAACTAATTACTATCATGGCAACCCCTTCTTCTTTCTATGATGAGCTTGCAGGATTCCTTGAGGAAATCGCGCTAGCCGGGGCCCTTACGGAGCTCCCTTCACCCTCGTCCGTGTGAACCGCTTGCACGTTAAAGGGGGGGTGCCTGAGCATCGCGACTCAGGGCTCCTACTGGCTCTCCATCCCTCACCCTCTGGCCTTGTCCACGGCATCGCGACCTGGCATACCAGCGACGGCTGAGACCAGCTCGAGGGCCGGGACCCGAGGACGTAGAGCAGAAAGGGGAGCAGAGGCGAGGGGGAAGGGGCACGCGAGGACCTCGCCAAGCAACCCCGCTCCTACTGCCGCGTGGACCCGACGATTCACCATGGATGACCCCCGACTCTCGAGATAAGTCACCACCCGAAAGCACCAACTACCGTGGCACTAGCTCCGCACCTAACGCGATTCCGTACTAGCGATGTTGCTTCCTTTCTCATCGAGCGACGGCTGCTTGGGCGCCAAAGGGGACCTCCTGAGCATCGCGACTCAGGGGCTCTTATCGTACCTCGGGTCGCTCACCTCCTGGCCTTGTCTACGGCATCACGACCTGGCATACCAGCGATGGCTGACGCCGCCTTGGGACTGGGACCTATCGACGCAGAGCACCAAGCCCTCGCGAGATTCGAAAGGGAGAACTGAGCTACAACGGAATTGATGGCTTGCATAGTTCCATAGCAAGGGTTACATATTAACGAAAAGGATCACAGCCACCATACAAGCCCCTATTGGGCGTAGTGTGATTCCTCGCAGGGAACGGATCCTAAAGGGTGCTAACTACACGCGCCCCTGCAAAAGACGCCATCATCAACAGTGGGCCGTCAAGCACCGGCGCCAACCCCATCCAGATCAGAATCGGCGATGGCCAAGTGAGCCCGCCCTGCTCCGAGAGCGGCGCTGGCTCATGGGCTCGTAGCTGTCATCGCTCGTCTCCGGAGTCACGAAGATCTCGCTGGTGTCGCTGAATCCTCCGGCGCTTCCGACGCTTGTGGAGCTATCCAGGGGGCGGTCGGTGGGACCAGCCCTCTCCGTGGCCGGATCCTGGCCGCCTTCCCCGGGACAGCACTCCAGCCGGCGCCCATTCGCGTCGAAGACCTTGAAGAACATCACCGAAGCGCCATCGTACTACAGGTGGATCGTGAGGGCGCCCCTCGCTCTGCAACCCTGAGCAATCTCGCCCCAGCCGCAAGTCATGAAGACCTCGCCCGAGGCAGTGAGCGCGACCTCTGCCTCGGTCGCGGGAGTGCTGCAGTTGGTGTGCTGCAGCCATAGCTCCAAGAGTCTTCCCTGCGAGAAGACGGAGGCGAAGAAGGGAGGAAAGCGAATCCAAGTTCGAGGAGGCATGGCGGCGTGGAGCACGAGCTTGCGGGAGGAGCCCTCGGCGTGGACTCCAGAAGGAACGACCCACACCTTCATGACCCGTCGGCGCCGGCGACGGCGCTAGCCGCAGGGATCGGCATCGCCCCCTTCAAGGCCCTCGACGTGGGCATACAAGGGAAGCAGGAACCCCGGCGGAGGCCGCTCATACCAAGGCCTTGACACCACCTGACGGTCTTCCTCGTCTCAGTCACGGAGGGCAGGTCGCTTCTTCGGTGGGAGCGGGTCTGGCCCCTCTCGAGGAGCCTTTCCTTTCTCCGCTGCGGAGAACTGGCGAATCGGAGCCATCACACCAAGACAGAACAAGAATCGGGGCAAAGGAGAAAGCAAGAAGAGATGGACTGGAAGGGCACGCGCAGTGCCGTACTTATAGCCGGTAAAGGCCAAACGTCGGCCTCCACGATCACAGGTAATCATGACACGATCTGCATGCAGGGACTTGTCCAATCCGTGCGGTCGCCAAGGCGTCGTGGGGAAACGGCGCCGCCCACGTCCAATCAACCGCCACGCGGCGCCCAAGGCCGCAGGCTGTTAGGGCCTGCGGCGCTTCGCTCTTGCCCTCTCGCCTCTCGGCACGGCCAAGTCCATGCGTGCCTTGGGCCCGGGGGCTACTGTCGGCGTTCTGGGAACGGGGGTCCCTAGACTTGCCTGCCTGCGGCCTGCAGCGTGGCTCAAATAGGGGCCCAGTGCGGCCCATCTTCATCAACACAAGACTCCAGACCCTCGCGAGGGGCCAAGCCTCGCGGGGCGGATGACACGGCACTTCCTCAGGCGCGGCCTCATCAGGCTGGCTCACGAGGAGGCGGAGAGATCAAGGCGGGGTACCTCGCGAGGTGCCCATGACGCAAGCCATGACGATCAAGGATGCCAGGCAGGCGCCAGCCCGTGCAGCGCCTCCCTTTCCTCTTTGGTGCAAAGGGGGCAAGCGCAGGCGAGAGGATCAAGCAAAGGCACCCATTTCGGTGCAACAAGACCAAGACCAGTCCAACGGTGGGAAGGAGGTCACCGTGGAGCCCAGAACGGCGTCACCACAGGGCCTTTGGCAGGCAAAGACCAACTTTAGTCAGGATAAGTGTACCAGATGTTCCCCTTCGAATTGGCCAATTGTTGGCGCCCTTCCCGCTCAATATTTGGGAAGATGCCCAGGGCCTTTGCCTATAAATAAGACTAGCCACCCCCAGGGTAGAGGCATCTAGAGAGCAAGTAGAGAGAGAGAGAAGGGCGATCGAACTCCCTCTAGCAGTTCATCCCCCTAGCCAATAACAGACCCTCGCGAGGCTGTTCTTCCTTGTACTGTTCATCATCATCAGCCCGAGAGGCAATCCACCCACCACAAACTAGAGTAGGGTATTACACCACAATGGTGGCCCGAACTAGTATAAACCCTGTGTCTCTTGTGTTGTTCTTTCAGTAGTTTAGATCTTTGCGAGACGGAGAGGTAGAGGGCATAATCTCCGCGCGCACCCCAGAGTTCGAACCTTAAGGGTCTGCCGGAACCCGAAATCCGACAAGGGTAAAGGAGGCACATAGGACATTTGTAACTACTTTTTGTAACTCTCTCGCCTAACTCCCTCCTTGTACCTTCTAGACAGTAACCACTTTCTATTCCTCCACGACCCCCCCTCCATGTGGTGGGGGTGTGGTCGAACACCCTTGTAACACTACTGCAACTCACATGTAACCTTTCCAAAAAGGTAGAAATATATACAACAACAGTAGGAGCCTCTCCTACTGTCTTCCCCCTCAAAAAAAAAGAATTTCCGCTGCTTAAGTTTATTTGGTATTCAACCCTTATGGCTTTATCTATATAAGACTTGACCATAATGGTCATAATTTGTGTAAGACGGTATGTATGGATGTAAGACTCTTGTTATTCAGCTTCTGTGTGTTTAGTGAGCATTGATCTCTGGGATCACTGTACACGTGCATTTGGTGATCTTGTCTTATGAGTCGGGGTCCCCGCATTACCCCCTCTCGCAAGCATCCACAACTACAAAAGAAGAATTAAGATAAATCTAACCATAGCATGAAACATGTGGATCCAAATAAGCCCCTTACGAAGTAATGTGTAAACTAGGGTTTAAGCTTCTGTCACTCTAGCAACCCATCATATAATTTCTACTTCCCAATGCCTTCCTCTAGGCCCAAACATGGTGAAGTGTCACGTAGTCAATGTTCACATAACACCACTGGAGGAGAGACAACATACAACTCATCAAAATATCAAACAAATACCAAATTCAGATGATTACTTGTAAGAAGACTTCTCCCATGGTCTCAACAACAAAAGTAACTACTACCAAATCATATGCATGTTCTAGATCAGAGGAGTATTGAATAGCATTAAGGATCTGAACATATAATCTTCCACCAAATAAACCAACTAGCATCAATTATGAGATGTAATCAACACTACTAGCAACCCACAGGTACCAATCTGAGGTTTGAGACAAAGATTGAATATATGTGATGAACTCGGGTTTGAGATGTGATGGTGCTGCTGAAGACTGTCGGTGTACTAAAGTAGGGGTACCTCAGTACCCCAGACATGTGCACGGGCAGTTGTAGCACCCTGCGGCAAGGCCCGCCCAGGAAGCGCCAAGAGAAGACCAAGCATTCAAGACAAGGCCCCCTGCAAGAGGAGCTTGCCGGGCCAAGAAGACAAGGCCCCCGGCAAGAGGAGCTTGCCGGGCCAAGAAGACAAGACCCCGGCAAGAGGAGCTTGCCGGGACGACTGAGCCCATGTAATGCCATCCAAGAACAAGGTATACGAGACAGAAGATCGAGACCCCGACAAAAGGAGCTTGTCGGGAAGGCCGAACCCAGGCACCACAAGAGGAGCCCGCCACGGCGCGCTATGCGCCCCGGCAAGGCCTGATAGCCGGCAAGCTATCAGGCACAGGAAGACGACCCCCGCGGCAAGCCACTTGCCGCGGCAAATCGCCACCTCAGGACTGCGCTCCGGCTCGCCCGCCCACGCGTCGCTCCGGGGCTTCCCCCAAGGGCACGTGGCGGGGCACCGCGCAGCCTGGGGTATGCGGTGGCATGCAGCCACCATCGTGGCGAGCGGTGGCGCACCTAACGGTCCGCCTCGGTGCTGCCCGGGCGACCGTGACGGGCATTTAATGCCCTTGTCCCCTACCGTCAGAAGTAGGTATGATAACACTGTGCCGCACTGTAGCGCCACTATTCCCGCACTGCTACAACTACCACCCCTTTTACACTTTTACCCCTTCCTCTTACGTTGACACCTGTCGGTGACCCCTTTGCGCTATAAAAGGAGGCCCGTGTGCAACGTAGAAGGGGTTCCGGGTTCCGAGGTTCGGAGATTTGGGATCCAGACAGCCATACGCTCGGTGCAGCTAGCTCTCCAAGCTCCCGAGCTCCCCAGTTCAATACAACCAAGCATGAGTAGGGTTTTACGCGTCCATCGCAGCCCGAACCTGGGTAAACCGCCCGTGTGCTCGCCCCGATCTGCTCTCTGTGCTCCCTCCGCCCCCCTCACCGGACAACGAAAGGGGCTCCGGCCCCATAGGTGCTCGCGGGGGACACAGTCCGCCCCGACATCTTTGGCGCGCCAGGTAGGGGGCTGCCGGGGGACAGCCTGCTCCTGCGGATCCCAGGATCCATCCAGTCGAAGCAGGTGCCCCCGATAAGCCTTGCTCCGGCAAGCAGATCAGCAGTCTGAACGCTGAGGAACAGTCCGCTCCTGCGGATCCGAGGATCTGTCCAGTTGAAGCGGGGGTTCCCGACAAGCTTTGGCATTCTTTCCCACGAGCTCGTGTGCGGCCCTCCTCGAGTATCCACTCGCGCAGAGACTGGGCAAGAAGCAGCTGCTCCTTGAGGAGGACCGCCTTCTGGCCGCTGGGCGAACGATTCGCCTCCAGCGAACTCTGCGCCGCTCCCGTAGCCGCAGAAGTTAGCGCCAGAAGTCACGAGAAAGGCGACCTCGTTCCCCGGCGCGCCTCGTCCGCCGGGGTACCGAACGAGTTGACGCCGACCGTGGGAGGAGTCTTGCCAGCGCGGTTGCCGGAACCCGTTTCCGCCAACCATCCTCTCTGCCCAAGTCTTGCCGCAGTTGCATGTGATCCTTGGCGCAGAGAGGGGCGCGGATCCCCAAGCATAGCTACGCCTAGCTCCGGAGGGTCGTGAGGCCCTGCGCCTTTGCCTACCCCCAGGATGGGCTGGATGCTGCCCAAGGAGGTTTTACCCTACCGGGCGGCAAGCGATAAGAAAAGATAAGTTGCCGGAGCTCGAGCAATTGCCCCATCAATTTTTTAGAGTTATCTCCCTCGAACGACCGAGCCTTGGTTGAGAGGCCTGAGCGCGGAAGGACCGGCACGAGACTGGTTGCGCCCTCATTTCGCTTCGAGTCCGCTCAACGAATTGAGTGTGCTACACCCCGAGTAGCGTCCTCACTTTGTTTCGAGCTCGCCCGGCACCCTAAGCGTGCTGCGACCGCAGTCGCACCGCTTACTTTGCCTTGAGCCTGCTCAACAACCTGAGTGAGCGGCAACCAGCCGCGGCGAGGTTTCTTGCCGATGGTAGCCCCGCCAGCGGGTCGCTGACGTCCCGCACTCGGCGCCCGTGGCAAGGCGGAGGCCTACGCCGACAAGTCCCCGAAAGCGTAGGGCGGAAACAAACAAGGCGCCGGTCAAGTAGAGGAGATAACAGTGCGATGCATTGCCTAAGATAAAAAGTTATATTACAAAATGCCTTACTGCTGCTCTAACCAGCCGTTTCCATGGCATATTTAACAGCGGCAGGGAAAGGAGACAAAAGAAAGGGGCAGGCGGCCTAGTCCACGCGGTCGCCCTCGATCCTCTTGACCCCGGCCGCCTTCTTGACGATAGGGGCGATGAGGGCCTGGATCCCCGTCAAGTCTGCGTTCTCCGGCAAGGGCCTGAGGACGTTGGTAAGCCTGATGTCGGGATTGTGGAAAACGATCTTCACCAGCACCCTCTCGAGGGCCCCGGAGATGGCCTCCCGCGTCT
This sequence comes from Aegilops umbellulata, assembly GCA_032464435.1. Classification (NCBI taxonomy): domain Eukaryota; kingdom Viridiplantae; phylum Streptophyta; class Magnoliopsida; order Poales; family Poaceae; genus Aegilops; species Aegilops umbellulata. The sequence continues at coordinate 348,960,096 of CP136058.1, read as the reverse complement.
CGTCGGCCCGCTCCTTTGGAAGCGACGTTCGGAGGTGCTGGAGCGCCTGCACCACCCCCTGGAAGAAGGAAGTGAGCTTGGCGCTGGGCACGACGTCCTCGTCGGTGAGGGACTGGTGGCCCTCGATCCCCAGCAGCGTCAGCTCCTTGTCGATGGTGGCGGCGATGTCGACGAGGCCCTCGGTCCACCGCTCCACTGTATCCCTGAAGGTGTTCTGGGAAACGGCGGCGCGCCTCAGCAGCTCCTCGTTGCCGTCGACCTCCTTCCGTAAAGCCGCCTCCCGCTCCTTAGCGCTGTCCAGCGCCTTGCCGAGCGCCTCCAATTTCAGTTCCAGAGTGGAGTTGGAGTTCTTGGCGGCGTCAAGCTCCCGGATCTTCTCGGCGAAGCGACCCTGAAGCTCACCGAGGGTGAGCGCACCCTTCTCGCGCTCCTGCCGGAGCGCGGCGAGCTCCTCGTCCTTCGCCTTGAGGTCGGAATCGAGCTGCGCCACCCTCGCCTCCAGCCCCTTCTTGGTGACCTCAGCGGCTGCAGCAGCGTCCTGCGCCTTCTTCAGGTCTCCGCTGAGCGCCCGCTCGCGCGCGGCAACCTCCTCCTCGTGGTTGGCGAGGCTGGCCGTTTTCAGCACCAACTCGCCTTCCCGCGCGGATAACTCCGCGGCGGCAAGCCTCTGCTGCTCCTCGGCCTCCCCGTCGCCCGCGGGGATATCAACGCCGTCCGCCTCCCGAGCGCCGGCAACGTCGTCGGCATCGCCATGCGCGCCCTCCTCGACGGCGACCTCATCCTCTATCGAATCCGAGGCAGGCGGGTCTGAGGGAAGGAGAAAGATCAATCGAACGAATCAAAGGAAGAAAAGACCAAGGGGAGCTTTCCTGCGCAAGGGAGAGTTACCGGCGACGGAGTCCGAAGCCGCGCTCGCCGCGGCTGGGGGATCATTGGCCGCGTCCCCCGTCGGAAGGTCCTCCCTTGCCGGGGGCTCCTCCCTCGCCGGGGATCTCTCCCTTGGCAGGGTAGTAGACGCGGTCGGCACGGCGGGGGCGCCCTCTGGATGCGCCCGCCGGAGCTGCTCCGCTCCTGCCCAAAAGCAACAACTTCGCATCAACAACAAGAAGAGGGAGGGCTCGCGTACGCGCCAGGCGGCAGGAGCAAGTCATGTGCTCACGCTGGGGGCTGCGTTGCGGGCTGCCCTGAGGATCCCCTGCCGGGTCCGGTAAGGACGCCTCCGACACGACCTCGCTTGCCGGGGGAGATTCGTCATCAAGGATGACCCACGGGATCCTCGATCTCTTCGCTCTCCTCTGAGCCAGGGTCCTGAAAAGGGGACCGGGTTAAGGGAAGGGCGAACGAGCTGTCGAACAGGACGAACCATCAGGGAAAAAGATATGGGCTCCATGGGGAACTTACTCTCCGTCCTCCTCGTCGTCGGAGCTGAGCGCAGAATAGTCGAAAACCGGCTCGGCCCTGACGCGGGGGGGGGCAGGGGAGTGGGCTCCCGAGGCCGCTTGGCGGGGGCAGTAGATGACTCCGCCCCCGTCAACGCCGCGGCGCGGGGCGCAGCGGCAACCGAAGCCCCAGCCCGCGAAGACCCCGCTCCCGCTGCCGACCCGGCCCTGCGGAGGCGCCTCCTCGGCTGGGCCGGGGGCTCCGCCTGCGGCGAGCCGCCCGGAGGCTGCAGGAAGGCAACGCCGACCTCCGGCAAGCCACTCGCGCCTTGGGCAGACTCGTCCTCGCCGCCGTGCCCGGCTGGTTCCCCCTGGTCGACAAGCTCCGACGGGTCGGCGAGGCTCTCTGCCTCCGCCGCCTCCGCCTCGGCCTCGGTAAACCCAGCTTCGCCCGCGGCCGCGGCGGCCACCTCCTCCTCCATCCTGGAGGCAATGTAAGCCAACTCCGCCGCGGTGGTGTCTCGGATGAGGCCATCCTTCTCGGCGGGATTGACTGGCTCCTCCTCCAGGCCGTCGAAGAAGGCCCGCACGACATCCTCCGGCGGCTCCTGCCAGGTCGCGTTGATCCCATGCGAGTCGCACAATGGCATCATCGCAAGGATATGGCTGAGCGACGAGTTGTTGCACAAGGGAACGACGCCCGGCGGCAGCCAGAACCACTCCGGGTGGTCGGGGTCGTGCTTGAACAACTCCTTCAACATCGCGTCGTGCTCTAGCACGGTGAAGTTGAAATTGAGGCCCGGACGCAGCCTCATGATGTCCGCCGCATTCTGGAACTCCCGGGCCGGCTTCCCCCTCTCTTGCAGGGGGGCGATCCGGCGGCGAAGGAAATCCGCGCCGACGGCGCCGACGGTGAGACCGGCGAGCCTGAGACGCAGGATCCGGGTGATGGCGATCTTCAATCTGACATCGTCCGGGGACACCTCGCTCCAGCCATCGCCGCGCACCACCGGAGTTCGGCGCACGACGGTGAACGGCTGCGGATGGTCCTCGACAATCAAGCACCATTCCGCCCTCCACTCCTCCCACCTGCCGCGGAGGTCCCCATCCAAGTAGGCCTCCTTCTTGCCGGACCGGGAAACCCAGGCGATCCCACCGGACAGCGGCTCTCCTTTCTCCACCTGAGGGACAAAGAAGTGCCGGAAGAGGGCCACGTTGGGACGAACTCCGACGAAGTTCTCGCAGAGGTGCGTGAAGACCGCCATTGTGAGGACGGCATTGGGGGTAAAGTCGAGGAGGTGGAGGCCATAGGTGTTCATGATTTCACAGAAGAACTCCGAGTAAGGCGGGCAGAGCCCGCAGTAGAAGAAGACGACGAAGAAAGGATACCCGGTCGGGTACTGCTTCTGGGCTTCGGCGGGGAGCACCCGCGTGCGCCGATGCGCTCGCGTCTTCGTCGACCAGAAAAGGCAGTACTTGTCCCTCAGCTCCACCGCACCGAGCTGGGGGGGAACGTCGCCGTCTCCTTCCGAAGCGCTTCAAGCCGTAGAGCCTCGGCCGATTTCGCAGCCTTCCCCTTCGCCTTATCGCTCTTCGGGGCCATGGCGGGGGCGGGGGAGGGGGATCGTCAAAGTTGACGACGCCGGGCGCTCCAAAGACAGATCGCTGCTGCCTCTGGGAGAAGGAGGTGGCAGAGGTTTTAGAGAGGTAGCAACCAAGGGAAAGGCGAACCGCCCCTACTTTCCTCCGCTATAAGAGGAAGAGGTGGGGGGGGAGACGCTTCGCCTCTCCGAATAAAGAGATCGTGCGCGACGTGACGCGCGCCTGCGCGGTTCAGCCCCGCGCACGCCACCCACGTCACGCTCACCCCGCACGCCCCGCCCCCACGACGCCGCGATAAGCGCGCGCCGCCTGGGGAAGGTGCGGCGGGTGCGGAGTTAAGGAGCAGCGCGACCAAGGCCACGCGTGCCCGTGCACTGTTAGGGCCTGGCCCAACGACGCTCGGCACCGTGTGTGGCCCAGGCCCGGGGGCTCCTGTCGGTGTACTAAAGTAGGGGTACCTCAGTACCCCAGACTTGTGCACGGGCAGTTGTAGCACCCTGCGGCAAGGCCCGCCCAGGAAGCGCCAAGAGAAGACCAAGCATTCAAGACAAGGCCCCCGGCAAGAGGAGCTTGCCGGGCCAAGAAGACAAGGCCCCCGGCAAGAGGAGCTTGTCGGGCCAAGAAGACAAGACCCCGGCAAGAGGAGCTTGCCGGGACGACTGAGCCCATGTAATGCCATCCAAGAACAAGGTATACGAGACAGAAGATCGAGACCCCGACAAAAGGAGCTTGTCGGGAAGGCCGAACCCAGGCACCACAAGAGGAGCCCGCCACGGCGCGCTATGCGCCCCGGCAAGGCCTGATAGCCGGCAAGCTATCAGGCACAGGAAGACGACCCCCGCGGCAAGCCACTTGCCGCGGCAAATCGCCACCTCAGGACTGCACTCCGGCTCGCCCGCCCACGCGTCGCTCCGGGGCTTCCCCCAAGGGCACGTGGCGGGGCACCGCGCAGCCTGGGGTATGCGGTGGCATGCAGCCACCATCGTGGCGAGCGGTGGCGCACCTAACGGTCCGCCTCGGTGCTGCCCGGGCGACCGTGACGGGCATTTAATGCCCTTGTCCCCTACCGTCAGAAGTAGGTATGATAACACTGTGCCGCACTGTAGCGCCACTGTTCCCGCACTGCTACAACTACCACCCCTTTTACACTTTTACCCCTTCCTCTTACGTTGACACCTGTCGGTGACCCCTTTGCGCTATAAAAGGAGGCCCGTGTGCAACGTAGAAGGGGTTCCGGGTTCCGAGGTTCGGAGATTTGGGATCCAGACAGCCATACGCTCGGTGCAGCTAGCTCTCCAAGCTCCCGAGCTCCCCAGTTCAATACAACCAAGCAGGAGTAGGGTTTTACGCGTCCATCGCGGCCCGAACCTGGGTAAACCGCCCGTGTGCTCGCCCCGATCTGCTCTCTGTGCTCCCTCCGCCCCCCTCACCGGACAACGAAAGGGGCTCCGGCCCCATAGGTGCTCGCGGGGGACACAGTCCGCCCCGACAAAGACGTTTATGAAGATTGGTTCTCCCACGATGAGAGGATCGTTGGTGATGTTGATGGTTTCGATTTCCCCCTCTCGGAGGGAGGTTTCCCCATCGGAATCGCTCCAGTAGAGAGCAAAAGTGCTCCTGCCCAGGTTCCACGTCAAGACAGCGGCGCTTCGTCCCGAAAGTCTTCTTATTTTTTGGGGGCAAATGGCTTCATATAGGAGAAGATGGGCATCAAAGGGCTGCCAAGGGCCCCACAAGGTACCAGGGCGTGCCCAGGGGTGGTGGCGCGCCCTGGTGCCTTGTGGACACCTGGTGGGCCCCCTCTGGTATTTCTTGACTCCGGTATTTTTTGTATATTCCATAAAAATTCTCCGTGAAATTCCATCTCAATTGGAGTTGTGCAGAATAGGTATCTTTGACATAGCTTTTTCAGCTCTAGAATTCCAGCTGCCGGCAATCTCCTTCTTCATGTAAATGTTGCAAATTAAGGGAGAAAAGACATTAGAATTGCATCATGAAGTGTTATATTGCTCAAAAACATTATAAATAATATTAAGAAAACATGATGCAAAATGGATTTATCACATTCCACATCACAAATTCTATTTTTATCATTTACATAGTCGAGGACAAGTAGGAATTAAGCTTGGGGATGTTTGATACGTCTCCAATGTATCTATAATTTTTTATTGTTCCATGCTATTATATTATCAATCTTGGATGTTTTATATGCAATTTTATATCATTTTTTGGGACTAACCTATTAACCTAGTGCACAGTGCCAGTTGCTGCTTTTTGCTTGTTTTTGGCTTTTCAGAAAATCAATACCGAATGGAGTCCAAATCCCATGAGACTTTACGATGTTTTTTTTTTGGCCCAGAGAGACCCTTGAAGGTGCGGCAGAAGACCTGACGATCCAGGGAGAGCGACAAGCTCTAGGGTGCACCTCTCAGGCTTATGGGCCCCTCGTGGCACCTCTTGACCTAATTCCACCTCTATAAATACCCAAATATTCCCTGTATACCAGAGAGCCACCCAAAACACTTTCTCCACCGCCGCAAGTTTCTATTCCTACAAGATCCCATCTGGAGGCCTTTTCCAACGCCCTGCTGGAGGGGGATTCACAGGGGGCTTCTACATCAACCTTGTTGCCCTTCGGATGATGCGTGAGTAGTTTACCTCAGACCTAGGGGTCCATAGCTAGTAACTAGATGGCTTCTCTCTTTTGGATCTTCAATACAATGTTTTCCTTGATCTTCTTGGAGATCTATTCAATGTAATCTTCTTTTCTGGTGTGTTTGTTGGGATCCGATGAATTGTGGCTTTATGATCAGACCATCTATGAATATTAATTGAGCCTTCTCTGAATACTTTTATGCATGATTATTACAGCTTTGTATTTCTCTCAGATCTATCCGTTTGGTTTGGCCAACTAGACAGATTTATCTTGCAATGGGAGAGGTCCTTTGTGATGGGTTCTATCGTGTGTACGACGGTCTATTGGACCGGCAGAGGCCCCGTTGCAGTTTGACTTTAGGAAATGCACGAGCACAAAGAGTAGAAGTAGCAGAATGTTGGGGAACACAGTAATTTCAAAAAAAATCCTACACACAGGCAAGAACCATCTAGGTGATCCATAGCAACGAGAGGGGAGAGTGTAGTCCATGTACCCTCATAGACCGAAAGCAGAAGCGTTATGGCAACGCGGTTGATGTAGTCGTACGTCTTCACGATCCGACCGATCCTAGCACCGAAGATACGACACCTCCGCGATATGCACATGGTCAGCTCGGTGACGTCCCACGAACTCTAGTTCCAGCTGAGGTCGAGGGAGAGTTTCATCAGCACGACGGCGTGGTGACGGTGATGATGAAGCTACCGGCGCAGGGCTTCGCCTAAGCACTACAACGATATGACCGAGGTGGAAATCTGTGGAGGGGGACACCGCACACGGCTAAGACAACTGTCAACTTGTGTGTCTATGGGGTTCCCCCCTCCCCCGTATATAAAGGAGTGGAGGAGGGGGAGGGCCGGCCCTCTCTATGGCGCCCCCCCCCCTTCCCTAGTCCAATTCGGACCCAAGGGGGAGGGGGCGCGTGGCCTGCCTTGGCCGCCCCTCTCTCTCTCCAATAAGGCCCATTAGGGCCCATACACTCCCCGGGGGGTTTCGGTAACCCCCCGGTACTCCAGTAAATGCCCGAACTCACCCGGAACCATTCTGATGTCCAAACATAGCCATCCAATATATCGATCTTTATGTCTCGACCATTTCAAGACTCCTCGTCATGTCCGTGATCACATCCGGGACTCCAAACAACCTTCGGTACATCAAAACACATAAACTCATAATACCAATCGTCATCGAACGTTAAGCGTGCGGACCCTACGGGTCGAGAACTATGTAGACATGACCGAGACTCATCTCCGGTCAATAACCAATAGCGAAACCTGGATGCTCATATTGGTTCCTACATATTCTACGAAGATCTTTATCAGTCAAACCGCATAACAACATACGTTGTTCCCTTTGTCATCGGTATGTTACTTACCCGATATTCGATCATCGGTATCTCAATACCTAGTTCAATCTCATTACCGGCAAGTCTCTTTACTCGTTCCGTAATGCATCATCCCGTACTAACTCATTAGTCACATTGCTTGCAAGGCTTATAGTGATGTGCATTACCGACAGGGCCCAGAGATACCTCTCCGGCAATCGGAGTGACAAATCCTAATCTCGATCTATGCCAACTCAACAAACACCATCGAAGACACCTGTACAACATCTTTATAATCACCCAGTTATGTTGTGACGTTTGATAGCACACTAAGTGTTCCTCCGGTATTCAGGAGTTGCATAATCTCATAGTCATAGGAACATGTGTAAGTGATGAAGAAAGCAATAGCAACAAACTAAACGATCATCGTGCTAAGCTAACGGATGGGTCAAGTCAATCACATCATTCTATAATGATGTGATCCCGTTCATCAAATGACAACTCTTGTCCATGGCTAGGAAACTTAACCATCTTTGATTAACGAGCTAGTCAAGTAGAGGCATACTAGTGACACTTTGTTTGTCTATGTATTGACACATGTACTAAGTTTTCGGTTAATTTAATTCTAGCATGAATAATAAACATTTATGATGATGTAAGGAAATATAAATAAAAACTTTATTATTGCCTCTAGGGCATATTTCCTTCAGCCTCCCACTTGCACTAGAGTCAATAGTCTAGATTACATTGTAATGATTCTAACACCCATGGAGTCTTGGTGCTGATCATGGTTTGCTCGTGAGGGAGGCTTAGTCAACGGGTCTGCAACATTCAGATCCGTATGTACTTTGGAAATCTCTATTCTCCATCCTTGACTTGGTCGCGGATGGAATTGAAGCATCTCTTGATGCTCTTGGTTCTCTTGTGAAATCTAGATTTCTTTTCCAAGGCAATTGTCCGAGTAGTGTCACAAAAGATTTTCATTGGACCCAATGCACTAGGTATGACACCTAGATCGGATATGAACTCCTTCATCCAGACTCCTTCATTTGCTGCTTCCGAAGCAGCTATGTACTCCGCTTCACACGTAGATCCCGCCACGACGCTTTGCTTGGAACTGCACCAACTAACAGCTCCACCATTCAATAAAAATACGTATCCGGTTTGCAACTTAGAGTCATCCGGATCAGTGTCAAAGCTTGCATCGACGTAACCGTTTACGATGAGCTCTTTGACACCTCCATAAACGAGAAACATATCCTTAGTCCTTTTCAGGTACTTCAGGATATTCTTGACCGCTATCCAGTGATCCACTCCTGGATTACTTTGGTACCTCCCTGCTAAACTAATAGCAAGGCACACATCAGGTCTGGTACACAGCATTGCATACATGATAGAACCTATGGCTGAAGCATAGGGAATGACTTTCATTTTCTCTCTATCTTCTGTAGTGGTCGGGCATTGAGTCTGACTCAACTTCACACCTTGTAACACAGGCAAGAACCCTTTCTTTGCTTGATCCATTTTGAACTTCTTCAAAACTTTATCAAGGTATGTGCTTTGTGAAAGTCCAGTTAAGCGTCTTGATCTATCTCTATAGATCTTGATTCCCAATATATAAGCAGCTTCACCGAGGTCTTTCACTGAAAAAATCTTATTCAAGTATCCTTTTATGCTATTCAAAAATTCAGTATCATTTCCGATCAACAATATGTCATCCACAAATAATATTAGAAATGCTAGAGATCTCCCACTCACATTCTTGTAAATACAGGCTTCTGCAAAAGTCTGTATAAAACCATATGCTTTTATCACACTATCAAAGCGTATATTCCAACTCCGAGAAGCTTGCACCAATCCATAAATGGATCGCTAGAGCTTGCACACTTTGTTAGCACCTTTTGGATCAACAAAACATTCTGGTTGCATCATATACAACTCTTCTTTAAGATATCCATTAAGGAATGCAGTTTTGACATCCATTTGCCAAATTTCATAATCATAAAATGCGGCAATTGCTAACATGATTCAGACGGACTTAAGCATCGCTACGGGTGAGAAGGTCTCATCATAGTAAACTCCTTGAACTTGTCGAAAACCTTTTGCAACAAGTCGAGCTTTGTAGACAGTAACATTACCGTTAGAGTCAGTCTTCTTCTTGAAGATCCATTTATTCTCTATGGCTTGCCGATCATCGGGCAAGTCAACCAAAGTCCACACTTTGTTCTCATACATGGATCCCATCTCAGATTTCATGGCCTCAAGCCATTTTGCGGAATCTGAGCTCATCATCGCTTCCTGATAGTTCGTAGGTTCGTCATGGTCAAGTAACATGACCTCCAAAATAGGATTAGCGTACCACTCTGGTGCGGATCTTACTCTGGTTGACCTATGAGGTTCGAAAGTAACTTGATCAGAAGTTTCATGATCATCATCATTAGCTTCCACACTTACTGGTGTAGGAATCACTGGAACTGATTTCTGTTATGAACTACTTTCCAATAAGGGAGTATGTACAGTTACCTCGTCAAGTTCTACTTTCCTCCCACTCACTTCTTTTGAGAGAAACTCCTTCTCTAGAAAGGATCCATTCTTAGCAACGAATATCTTGCCTTCAGATCTGTGATAGAAGGTGTACCCAACAGTCTCCTTTGGGTATCCTATGAAGACACATTTCTTCGATTTGGATTCGAGCTTATCAGGTTGAAGCTTTTTCACATAAGCATCGCAGCCCCAAACTTTAAGAAACGACAACTTGGGTTTCTTGCTAAACCACAGTTCATAAGGTGTCGTCCCAACGGATTTAGATGGTGCCCTATTTAATGTGAATGCAGCCGTGTCTAAAGAATAACCCCAAAACGATAGTGGTAAATCAGTGAGAGACATCATAGATCGCACCATATCTAATAAAGTACGATTACGACGTTCGGACACACCATTACGCTGTGGTGTTCCGGGTGGCATGAGTTGCGAAACTATTCCGCATTGTTTCAAATGAAGACCAAACTCGTAACTCAAATATTCTCCTCCACAATCAGATCGTAGAAACTTTATTTTCTTATTACGATGATTATCCACTTCACTCTGAAATTCTTTGAACTTTTCAAATGTTTCAGACTTATGTTTCATCAAGTAGATATACCCATATCTGCTCAAATCATCTATGAAGGTAAGAAAATAACGATGCCCGCCGCGAGCATCAGCACTCATCGGACCGCATACATCAGTATGTATTATTTCCAACAAGTCTGTTGCTCGCTCCATTGTTCCGTAAAACGGAGTTTTAGTCATCTTGCCCATGAGGCATGGTTCGCAAGCATCAAGTGATTCATAATCAAGTGATTCCAAAAGTCCATCAGAATGGAGTTTCTTCATGCGCTTTACACCAATATGACCTAAACCACAGTGCCACAAATAAGTTGCACTATTATTATTAAACTTATATCTTTTGGCTTCAATACTATGAACATGTGTATCACTACTATCAAGATTTAGTAAAAATATACCACTCATCAAGGGTGCATGACCATAAAAGATATTTTCATATAAATAGAACAACCATTATTCTCTGATTTAAATGAATAACCATCTCGCATCAAACAAGATCCAGATATAATGTTCATGCTTAACGCTGGCACCAAATAACAATTATTCAGGTCTAAAACTAATCCCGAAGGTAGGTGTAGAGGTAGCGTGCCGACGGCGATCACATCGACTTTGGAACCATTTCCCACGCGCATCGTCACCTCGTCCTTAGCCAATCTTCGCTTAATCCGTCGCCCCTGGTTCGAGTTGCAAATATTAGCAACAGAACAAGTATCTAATACCCAGGTGCTACTGCGAGCATTAGTAAGGTACACATCAATAACATGTATATTAAATATACCTTTCACTTTGCCATCCTTCCTCTCCGCCAAATACTTGGGACAGTTTCGCTTCCAGTGACCAACCCCTTTGTAGTAGAAGCACTCAGTCTCAGTCTTAGGTCCAGACTTGGGCTTCTTCACTTGAGCAGCAACATGTTTGTCGTTCTTCTTGAAGTTCCCCCTTCTTCCCTTTACCCTTTTTCTTAAAACTGGTGGTCTTGTTGACCATCAACACTTGATGCTCCTTCTTGATTTCTACCTCTGCAGCCTTTAGCATTGCGAAGAGCTCAGAAATCGTCTTATCCATCCCTTGCATATTATAGTTCATCACGAAGCTCTTGTAGCTTGGTGGCAGTGAATGACGAACTCTATCAATGACACTATCAACTGGAAGATTAACTCCCAGCTAAGTCAAGTGATTGTGGTACCCAGACATTCTGAGTATATGCTCACTGACATAACTATTATCCTCCATTTGCAGCTATAGAACTTATTGGAGACTTCATATCTCTCAAACCGGTCATTTGCTTGAAATATTAACTTCAACTCCTGGAACATCTCATATGCTCCATGACGTTCAAAATGTCGTTGAAGTCCCGGTTCTAAGCCTTAAAGCATGGCACACTGAACTATCGAGTAGTCATCAGCTTTGCTCTGCCGGGTGTTCACAACATCTGGCGTTGCTCCTGCAGCGGGTTTGGCACCCAGCGGTGCTTCCAGGACGTAATTCTTCTATGCATAAATGAGGATAATCCTCAAGTTACGGACGCAGTCCGTGTAATTGCTACCATCATCTTTCAACTTAGCTTTCTCTAGGAACGCATTAAAATTTAACGGAACAACGGCACGGGCCATTTATCTACAACATAGACATGCAAAATACTATCAGGTACTAAGTTCATGATAAATTAAAGTTCAATTAATCATATTACTTAAGAACTCCCACTTAGATAGACATCCCTCTAATCATCTAAGTGATCACGTGATCCACATCAACTAAACCATGTCCGATCATCACGTGAGGTGGAGTAGTTTTCAGGTGTGAACATCACTATGTTGATCATATCTACTATATGATTCACGCTCGACTTTTCGGTCTCAGTGTTCCAAGGCCATATCTGCATATGCTAGGCTCGTCAAGTTTAACCCGAGTATTCTGCGTGTGCAAAACTGGCTTGCACCCATTGTATGTGAACGTAGAGCTTATCACACCCGATCATCACGTGGTGTCTCGGCACGATGAACTGTAGCAATGGTGCATACTCAGGGAGAACACTTGTACCTTGAAATTTAGTAAAATCATCTTATAATGCTACCACCGTACTAAGCAAAATAAGATGCATAAAGGATAAACATCACATGTAATCAATATAAGTGATATGATATGGCCATCATCATCTTGTGCCTTTGATCTCCATCTCTAAAGCACCGTCATGATCACCATCGTCACTGGCTTGACACCTTGATCTCCATCGAAGCATCGTTGTCGTCTCGCCAACTATTGCTTCTACGACTATCGCTACCGCTTAGAGATAAAGTAAAGCAATTACATGGCGATTACATTTCATACAATAAAGTGACAACCATATGGCTCCTGCCAGTTGACGATAACTGTGTTACAAAGCATGATCATCTCATACAACAATTTATATAATCACGTCTTGACCATATCACATCACAACATGCCCTGCAAAAATAAGTTAGACGTCCTGTACTTTGTTGTTGCAAGTTTTACGTGGCTGTTATGGCCTTAGCAAGAACCGTTCTTACCTACGCATCAAAACCACAACGATTTTTCGTCAAGTTTGCTGTTTTAACCTTCAACAAGGACCGAGCATAGTCACACTCGATTCAAATAAAGTTGGAGAAACAGACACCCACTAGCCACCTGTGTGCGAAGCACGTCGGTAGAACCAGTCTCGCGTAAGCGTACGCGTAATGTCGTTCTGAGCCGCTTCATCCAACAATACCGCCGAATCTAAGTATGACATGCTGGTAAGCAGGTTGACTATTATCGCCCACAACTCTTTGGGTTCTACTCGTGCATATAACATCTACGCATAGACCTGGCTCGGATGCCACTGTTGGGGAACGCGGTAATTTCAAAAAAAAATCCTATGTACACGCAAGAACCATCTAGGTCATGCATAGCAACGAGAGGGGAGAGTGTAGTCCACGTACCCTCGTAGACCGAAAGCGGAAGCGTTATGACAACGCGGTTGATGTAGTCGTACATCTTCACGATCCGACCGATCCTAGCACCGAAGATACGGCACCTCCGCGATCTGCACACGTTCAGCTCGGTGACGTCCCACGAACTCTAGTTCCAGCTGAGGTTGAGGGAAAGTTTCATCAGCACGACGGCATGGTGATGGTGATGATGAAGCTACCGGCGTAGGGCTTCGCCTAAGCACTACAATGATATGACCGAGGTGGAAATCTGTGGAGGGGGGCACCGCACACGGTTAAGACAACTGTCAACTTGTGTGTCTATGGGGTGCCCCCTCCCCCGTATATAAAGGAGTGGAGGAGGGGGAGGGCCGTCCCTCTCTATGGCGCGCCCTAGGGGAGTCCTACTCCCACCGAGAGTAGGATTCCCCCTTCCCTAGTTGGAGTAGGAGAGGAAGGAAGGAGGAGAGAGGGAGAAGGAAAGGGGACGCCGCCCCCCTTCCCTAGTTCAATTCGGACCCAAGGGGGAGGGGGGCCGGCCTGCCCTGGCCGCCTCTCTCTCTCCACTAATGCCCATTAGGGCCCATACACTCCCCGGGGGGTTCGGTAACCCCAGGTACTCCGGTAAATGCTCAAACTCACCAGGAACCATTCTGATGTCCAAACATAGCCATCCAATATATCGATCTTTATGTCTTGACCATTTCGAGACTCCTCGTCATGTCCGTGATCACATCCGGGACTCCGAACAACCTTCGGTACATCAAAACACATAAACTCATAATACCAATCGTCATCGAACGTTAAGTGTGCGGACACTACAGGTTTGAGAACTATGTAGACATGACCGAGACTCATCTCCGGTCAATAACCAATAGCGGAACCTGGATGCTCATATTGGTTCCTACATATTCTACGAAGATCTTTATCGGTCAAACCGCATAACAACATATGTTGTTCCCTTTGTCATCGGTATGTTACTTGCCCGAGATTCTCAATACCTAGTTCAATCTCATTACCGGCAAGTCTATTTACTCGTTACGTAATGCATCATCATGTAACTAACTCATTAGTCACATTGCTTGCAAGGCTTATAGTGATGTGCATTACTGAGAGGGCCCAGAGATACCTCTTCGACAATCTGAGTGACAAATCCTAATCTTGATCTATGCCAACTCAACAAACACCATCGGAGACACCTGTAGAGCATCTTTATAATCACCCAGTTACGTTGTGACATTTGATAGCACACTAAGTGTTCCTCCGGTATTCCGGAGTTGCATAATCTCATAGTCATAGGAACATGTATAAGTTATGAAGAAAGCAATAGCAACAAACTAAACGATCATCGTGCTAAGCTAACGGATGGGTCAAGTCAATCACATCATTCTCTAATGATGTGATCCCGTTCATCAAATGACAACTATTGTCCATGGCTAGGAAACTTAACCATCTTTGATTAACGAGCTAGTCAAGTAGAGGCATACTAGTGACACTCTATTTGTCTATGTATTCACACATGTACTAAGTTTTCGGTTAATACAATTCTAGCATGAATAATAAACATTTATCATGATATAAGGAAATATAAATAACAACTTTATTATTGCCTCTAGGGCATATTTCCTTCACAGAACACACAGAGTTTACCCAGGTTTGGGCCGTTGTGAAGCGTAAAACCCTACTCCTGCTTTGTTTGTGTTGGATGTGTTTGTGTTGAACAAGAAGCGCTACTTTCCGGCAAGGTGCGGGAAGTGTAGCTACGCATGCAAATGAGCAAAGTGTCCACCTTTGTAAAGGTAGCCATTGGCCTCCTTTTATAGTGCGAGGGGTCACCACAGTGGCAAAACGGTCTTTACATAGGATGAATAGTGGCTACAGGGCCAAATACCTAACTTTGACGGGTCAGGGCAAATACATTTAATGCATCATGAGGTGTCACGCTTGTGAGGCTTCCCGCAAGGTTTATCTCTCCTCATGTGCCGTTCGCCCATCTACCTCTTATTATCTTGGCACGCCCTCAGGACGGGTGTCATTAAAGGTGTGTCTTTGTCAGTGAGTTGACACGTGACCAGACAGACCTCACCTAACTACCTCCTGCTCGACACCTATTGACAAGCGACGAGTTGGTCGCATGAGGTGGAGCGGTGGCACGGATCCAACAGTGTAATAGGCCTGGTCAACTATTTTTTTTATGTTTTTCTTATAGACAGAGAATATGATGTCAAATTTAAATAAACAAGTTAGGGTGAATAACAACTAATATTTAAGAAACTCACACGGAGGATGAATTGGAATCATGCCCAGATCCACCCAAATGTCTTGATCATATTCTGGAAAGGTGACTGGATCATATTAAGGAACGACGACAATATCGAAGGTTATGCTCATCACCTCAGATCCGTAAGCCTTGCATAATCCTCTCCAATTTGCATGAGAACAATATGTCCGACCTACATGATTGTAGATCGTACCCTTGAAAATGAAACCATGTTGCGTCTTAAGGTAAGTTGTCCTCTCATCCACCTTATCCATGTCATCGAAATAGAGCTTGTCTAGGACATAGTGTCTTGCATAGCAGGGGATGCACTAGTTGAATTAAAAAAAATACACATTAAAGCAAACATCTTAAACCATGCTTAATTAAGAAGGAAATAAGTGCATAATTATTGTATAATATTTGTAGTCCTCTTTAAGCGTGAGGGAGAAGCACCTATCATTTTCCAAGTGAGGATCGTCGCACATACCCTCCCCCCCCCCCTCATCGGTACAATCATAGCACTCGGGGATCCTATTCTCGTCATCCATTTGTTGTGTTCATCGATGGAAAAAAATTGTCATCGCAATGATCACAGATGACCAACAATTCTAGAACCAGGTAGTACGACGATATATATCAGTAGTATTATCAACTCTAATAAAATAAGGTTCTATCATTCCAACGACATATATAGTACGCTTTAGCTAACAAGTTCCATTGTTTCAAAGTACTACATTAATGGTTCAAACATCTCAAGCACGGAGTTGTTTGACTTAGGTACAGTGAAGAGATCAACTCCTAATTGAATTCCACGTCCAAGCCTAAGTCATTATCCTCATCGAAGGACTCGACGGCTCGGTCCCAGTCTATCGGGTCATCCTCGGCATTCTTCTGGTTGCGTGCGCTTATCAGCAACGCCTTATTAGTGGTGTATAGATGCAGATCCTCCCTGAGATACTATTTCGCCAAGGGATCTGTGATTTGCCGTTCATGGCCCTGATGAGCACCTCAACCTTCCGGTGCTCTTGTTCCTCGTCCTTCAAGACCACCCTCGTGTTAAGAGGCGCTATCTGACTCGCGCGCCAACCATCCTGAAGAAAGTTGAGCTGGGCCCTTGGCCCCTGGTACTCGAGCATAATGGCATCATAAGCGTGCGCTGCTTCCTCGATGATGTCGAACGTGCTGAACCATTGATTCTTGCCAGTGTTGTTGTTTCGAATTTGGGCGGCCCACTTCCCCAGGGCCTTCGGAAAACACCACGGTACTTGTCTTTGTCTGTCATTTCGGAGAAAAATGACCTAAAACATGCAGATGCATAAATTTTAAAATGTCTGAATCTTTTTGGCATGATCGTTGTTGTTTTGAATTTTGGCAGCCCACTTCCCTAGGGCCTCCGGAAAACACCACGGTACCTGTCGTTGTCTGTCATTTGGAGAAAAATGACCTAGAACATGCAGATGCATAAATTTTAAAATGTCCGGATTTTTTTGGCATGACCTCTACTATAAAATGGTCATATTAAATGTTAGAAATTTGGTGAAACGAAAATAAATCAACGTTTCACAAAAACTTTACCGCTTAGTATGAATCCCTGTAAAGAACTAAAGACAGCTACTACAACACAATAAGAATAAAAAGCAAAAAAAAAATTGGCATGATCTCTGCATAAAAATGGACACATTAAGTGCTGGAAATTTGGCAAAACATAAATAAATCAATGTTTTGCCAACACATTAGCGCTTACTATTAATCCGTGTAACAAAAAGTTTCTACAAAATGAACTCAATATGAACAGAAATCATGTACACTATAATACGATGTACGAACATGAATACGACCACAAATATGAACAAATAATAAGATCTACAAACACAAAAAGTTACTACAAATAATATATGAACATAAGGGGTGGGCGGGGCCGTGGGTGTGGTAGGGTTGCAAGAAAAGCTCGAGGCTCGTGAGCCGCTCGAGATCGACTCGTTTTTTGGCTCGACTCGAGATCGACTGAAAAGAAACAAATTGAGTTTGAACTCTTTGTGTTGATACTTGACTTTCGGTTGTGTAAGAATAAGTCAAACTAGTTTGAAGAAATTTATATTAATGCTTTTTATGTCGTGTTATGCTTTATCTAGTTAGAATAATCACCATAGATTTATAATTTTTACCATCTCATTTAACTCAGAGATCATTACAAGCTGAGTCATGCTATACACCTCGATCTTGAGTCTCAATTTGAGTTTGCTCAAATTTTAATATGAGTTGAGCTGAGCCAATTCTAGCTCGTTCAAACTCAACTCGTTTGTAGCCCTATCTAGCACTGATACATAGCTTCTATCATTCATTAGGACTTCCAAACTAATTATGGGATAGTTAATTTAGAAGTCTCAACAAATTGAAAGGAGACTTATTTTTTAAGCTAGGAAGAAAAGGCTTATTTTTTAAGCCACCAAAAAAACAGCCCTAAATTGGGCACTCACTTCATTTTTGCTCGACGATTCCTAATTAGAGCAATATTGTCACTAATAAACAAAAAGGTCATCCATGATTTTTCTTAAATGTCGTTTGATGTTAAAGGATTGATGTTTTGGCTCTGATTAATACTCCTTCCGTCCCGTAATTTAAGAGCATTTTTTGACACTAAACTAAAAAGAAGGAAAGTATATCAGCAAAGAAAAGAAAATATTGACGGGAAAACATTAGGTCAGCTCAAGTGAGCTGAGTTCCACATAAATCAAGTACCGCATGTCTGCGGATAGGAAACAACCCAATCCAGATAACGATTTTGACATAATTTTCATAAATTAATTCAACAAGCTCCTTGATTTCTGCATCCTGCATCTGCTCACCAGGTCACATCTAGCAGCTCGACAATATCCAGTACCCTCTTATTAAGAAGCCGCCTTCTGCAGGTCAGTTCCTATCACGTGCACCACAGTTGGTTTACAGTCTTCTTTGTGAGTTAGCGTAACTTCTTTTTCACTTCTTTTAAGCTCTACTGGTGTGCCTGCATCAAAGTGTGCACATGTTAATAAAAAATAGTCGAGAGCAACAACTGCTTTATTTTCACATCAACGAGTGTAAAAGTACCCATATCCCAACGAGAGTAACAACTGCTTTATTTTCGCATCATAGAGTATGTAGTCTGCATTGAAAAATCTAAAAAGACTTATATTTAGGAACGGAGGGAGTAGTCAGCAAGCATATGTAGTAAATACAATTCAGATTCAACTTCTTCTACTTCTACTCCATTCTAGATAAGTTAGTCCTCAAGTTATATGTTATTCTTTTGAACATTAGAGAAAATGAAGGCCCCAAGGATTTTCAAACGAACATTGAAAGGAACTGATTCCCAGAACACAAGAAACAACAGTGGCAGTTCCTTAGGAAAGGAGATCTTTCCTGTGTTTGTGTTTTTGACAGAAAACCATAGAAATTGTAACATCCGGTGCAAGCTCTTTTTTTTACGTGGATGCCCAAGGCAAGGCTCTCTGACTAAGAGAGAGTTAGCAAGAGTAGCCAATTAAAAAGCTAGTTATCTGATATGCGCTGTGTAAAAGCTGTGGTTGGAGCCGAAAAAAAATGAAAGGAAGTTCAGTCATTGAGTTTCCGGTGCTCACCCAAACATTGTGCACATAGTTTTCACATGATTTCACTTCCTATGTGTTTTGCACAATCCTATGCCAACATTTTTTTTGCAAATCTTGTGTTTTTAATTCCTGCATTGCAAACGGGCCCTAAAGAAGAAAATCAGAAGTCAAAAACATGACTTCTAAATTCTGCTCCATTCTAGATACAAAAACACTTGGGCTGCGTTTAGCAACGAAGTTTTTCTGCAGTTTTGCAAGAAATACCGTGGTTTTCAATAAAGCCGCTGTTTTAAATACTTTGATATGTTTGGCATGAACAAATACGGCAGTTTTAGAAACTGTAGTTTCCTTGAAACCACGGGTTTTTTGCAGTTTTCGAGAAAGAGGTTGGGACCTCTTTTTTGTAGACAGAGAAACACACACGCTGTGTTACTTTGCTCTCCCCTGCAATTTTTTTCTGGTGAGCCCATCTTCCAGCCGTCCTTGTGATGTGCAATTCATCCATCTTCTCTCCTACCATGGACAAATGAAGCTCACCACTTGGTTGGAAGAAAGGTAGTATGCGCTACCCTGCTCGATTGATTGAGCCCGTCAACACAACTCCATGCGCGTGTGTACGATTGATTGCGCCCATGACTTCCTAGGTCAGTGATCAACTGGGCGTCCTTTAGCACACGCTAATTGAACCTGTCCTGTAGCTCCTTAGGTGTAGCTAAATTAAGTTCAGTTGTCTAGCAGTCAGTCAAAACTATAGTAAAACAGCACCAGCCAAACATATCCGTAGTTTTACCAAAACTGAGAAAAATGCAGTTTCTAAAAACTGTAGTATCTGTTGTCCACGCATTGCAATACCAAGGTTTCGGCATACTACGGTATTTAATATGGTTGTGTATTTGCTTTGTTTGCTTAATCTTTACTTCGGTTAGTCGCATACAAAAACATGCAGCAAGTAACAGAACACAGAAGTTAGTTACCTGTACTCTTCCTCAAATATCTGCAGATCTGACTGGTGCAAAAGACGGGCATGATAATGCACTTCTGGACATCAACCTCAGCTACTCCTTGCAGGGTTTTGTTCCTTATATCAACAGCAATCACCAACTCAAATCTTTCCAGGCGCCTTCGGTTGTTACTATAAACAAAGTAGACAATATCATCATCTATGCTTATGGTGGGGTATGCCATAGGAAATTTCTGCAATGTTGGCATGGTGTTACTGCCGCTCAGCTTAGACAGCAGGTTCAAATGATGTGGGTCGCTGGTATCCGTGGTGACATCTTTGACTTCAACTTCACAGTCAGGCTGCCAGTCTGTGAATGAACCAGCAGGTATTGGCATGATCCATGTTCTGGCCTTCCATCCAGCAGGGATGACCTGGGTGATGTTTGACTTACAGCGCACCCAATCAAAATAGTTATCAGGGGTCTTCGTCTGCTTTCTTTCTGGCCAGATTTCCATCTCGATGTACTTGATAGTGTCTTTGTGTCCATTGATGTCAACATCCCGGATATAGTTGGGCTCACTCTGCCGGAGGAGACGACCCCAGTTTCCCCTTGCTGGGATGGGTAGTGGGATGTCTTGAAACACTAGTCGCTCCCCGAGCACGTCACAGAAGAGGATGCCACGCCAGAGGTCTACCCAGGCGACTGTACCGCGCTCACCACCAATTGTAAGCGTCTTGGATGTCTTGTGGTATGGCACTTCTTCCGCGACATCGCCAGGTAACGGGACAAGACTGTCCCTCACAAGCTCGTCCAATGACATGGGCATGGTGATCCACCCCGCTGAATCCGAGGAGCGGTACAGGTGGAGGCGGAAATCCCACCTAATGATCAAGTTGCTGTTGTCCTCGTACACTGGACACCAACTGCTGATGGCGGCGACGGCGTACCAGGCGCCGTCTTGGCGGCTGAGGAGGGCAGTTTCAGAGTCGCGGAAGCACTCGGGGTACGGGCTAGGGAGCAGATCTAGGTGATGGGATCGCGGCCTGTATAAGAAGTAGTCCCAAGCCTGTACATCAAGGGACGCGTTGATGTTGATGGGGACACGGAGGAGCACGAGGTCGTCGTCAGTGGCGACGACTCTGGGCGATGCGCGGAGGAACTTCAGGCCGGGGCAGTGGACGCACAAGTGGGAGAGGAGCGGCGGGCGGGCGTTGCGGAAGGTCACCTGGATCGGCAGGCCTCTGCTCGTGGCGCCCGATGCGGTGGTGGCGTTGTGAAGGTCGGCTATATAGCACCGCATGTCCAGGAGGACGGCGCCGTCGTAATCGTCGCACTCGGGAAGGGTAGGTGGAATACGGGTGGCGGCGGCCATGGGGGATGAGAGGAGGGGTTCGGAAACGAATGGGAAGATATGCTGACCTCAGGACGAAACTATTTCACAAACTAAACTATGCTTGAAAATATTTCACCCAGCTGACCTTTAATGTGCAGCGCCCAACAGTAAAGCGCTACACTCTTACTGTGCAGCGCCTAACACATAGGCGTCACACTGTGCAGCACCTAGCTGTAAGGAGCTGCACTACACTGTGCAGCGCCTAACTGTAAGGAGTTGCACAGTAGAGTGCAGCGCCTTACTGTTGGGAGCTGCACAAAAGGGTCAGCGGTGTGAAATATTTTCGAAAACAGTTTAGTTTGTGAAATACTTTCGTTTTGAGGTCAAATTTGTCAATTATGCCAGATATCCAGACCAGAGAGACGGGGGCAGAATTTAAGGGCTAGGTTTCAGCCAAACTGGGCCAAGTGGGCGGGCACCGGACCGGACGGCACGGCCGGCCTACATGTAAACATGCCTGTTCACGGCCGGCCTCGTCCCCAGGCCCAGGCACGGCACACTCATTAAATGGGCCGACCCGCGCACTTTATTAGCTCTAATCGGCCGCGTGTTTTTCGGCCTATTTGGAGTGCTTTTGGGCCTATATGTAAACATGAATCAGAAAATAATAATCATATCATGCTGTGCCGGCACGTGGACCTGGACCGCGGGCCAACACGACCCCTTTAGCAACGTGTGTGTAGCTAAATGTCTGTGTATTGCCACAAAACACACTTGGTTTGTAAAATAGGCCATCTCAAATAGAAACTTCATATGCGTTTGTATCATGAGCATACATATTTCATGTATAAATGTCTTGTTTTTGCGAATTCACGCATAGATATCGTAGGCGACAAATGAAAGGAAGAATGAGATAGGCCATGATTCGTGTTGGAATAGACAGAAATTATTGAGAATATTGTATATTTGCATTATTTGAACTAAAGATATTCCACGTGTTGCAATGGGAATTTGATATAGTGATTTATATGAGATTTGGCAGTATGGAACTTTAGTATTTTGGTTAGCGAATATGAGAATTGAAACTCAAGCCATATTATTTAATATATTTGATTATTAAGTAGTTTTAGAAAAAATATTTAATACAAATAAACATGCATGATGCATTTCAAGGTGAGTCCCTTCTCATGCATAGTGGTAAGTGAGTTGGCATAGTTGCATGTCGAGAGAATTAAATTTAGTGATGTATGCATGGTGGCGTGATGAATTGAGATAGTTGAGTGCAAAGATAATTGAGCTGGTGGGGATCATCTATTTAGGTATATAGGATACTAGCAAATGTGATTGTGCATTACTACCGGAGGAAAAACATGAGGCTCACTATGCTTTCTATTGGACATGTATATATACGTGGCAAATGACTTTGGGCACATGGACCCGGAATCGCGGCACATGCATGGGCCCAGCCGTGCCGCAGGCTGACACGACCCCTTTACCAACTGTCAGGTTAGGTCCATGATGGGTCAGGTATGCGTGCTAACATCTAGCTATCTATTATTATATAATTAACCCTCAAAAATATATATTTTTGCTTGAAATATTATTATGTAATTAAAACATCAAACAAGCTACTACGTTTTTCCATATATACTAATATTATTTGCACCGTATGTTGAGAAAAGTACCATCTTAGATTTAAAAAAAAAAGTTACATAACACATATTTAACATGTATTTACCAATATATTGAGTTGTCACATGTGTATATGCATATATAATGCAAAGAGAAATAAAATAAAAAAAGGGTCAAAAGTATGGCAGACTAATGGACGTTTACATCAAACATTTACCATTTTTTTAGGGAAGGCCATCATGGCTAGCTTTATTGATTGTCTGGTAAGCAAGTTCGTAGACAATGTACATCAAATATTTACCTAATAATAAAACGGTTATCGCTGCTGGTCGTACGTCATTGTCAATTTTGCAGAAAAGCCCCTCCATTTTTGAGAATTCAACCTGCAATCCTATTTTAAGTGGGTGTTTGAGAAAATGTTCTTTTTTTACAAAACACCCCTGCATTAGTTACAATTCTACCCGCGATCCTTAATTAAACTGCTTCACCACCAGGCACCACCGTCGCTTATACATTTACGTTCTCCACCGCCAGGCACAGGCCGCCTCTTGCCGCCAGCGTCCATGTCGTAGGAGCTAAGGAAGCGGTGATGCGTCACGGCGGAAAAAAGGAAGAAGGGGGAAAGCGAGAAGGAGGCAGGGTCGGCCTGCTGGTTTGCTAGCATTGGAGAGGCTCGTGACAGGGAGCTCCTCTCCTCTGCTTCGGGTGTGAGACGGCTGAAGCGCTCGGGCTGCATGTTAGATCCCAGCTAGGATCTAAGTTACAGAATAGGGGAATAACACAATTGGAACTGAATTTAACTCCCAATCACGGAGACCCAGCTATGAATTTGAGATCTCTACAGCAGTAGCTAGATAAACTAGGGTTTGGTAGTTTGGGGATACAATGATTGAATCGTTCCCAGCGATGCGCACGCGGGCGCCTTATAGTCCAGCACCGAGCTGGAAAGCGAGGTGAAAAATAAAGGTAAAAAGAACAGCAGCAGTAACTGAAGAAAGGCAGTGCTTGGTGCTGCATCACCCGTCCATCTTGCTCCGCCATCTCAGCTGTCGGATCTTCATAACTGTGGCTGAACCGGCACACTACATATAACTGAACTTGCAACGGTGTTGAATCAGAGGATGCAGGTTGCTGACAATACTCCCCACTAAAGATCAGACTTGTCCTCAAGTGTGTTTGTTAGGGAACCAACTTTTGATGGTGCTTGCAAAAGATGCTGGAAAAACTTGCTTCATGAAGTTGGCATCCTCCCAAGTTGCTTCATCAGGCTTGAGGTTCTCCCATTCAACTAGCCACTGAGTTACAAGGACACCGTTGCGGGGCAGAGAACATGTCTCCAGAACTGCAAGAGATTCTATTTTGATTTTGCCATCGGGTCCAACAAGTGGTAGATCTGCCGAGGGAATGGCGTGGGTGCCTAGGTGCTTTTTGAGTTGGCTGACGTGGAAAAAAGGGTGAATGCCCACATTGTGTGGCAATTGGAGTTTATAAGCCACATGACCAATCCTTTCAAGAATTCTGTATGGTCCATAAAACTTTGTGGTGAGTTTGACTGCTTGTCTAAGACCAAAAGCAGCCATTCTGTATGGTTGCATACGTAGGTGATACGTCTCGAACGTATCTATAATTTTTAATTGTTCCATACTGTTATATTATCATTCTTGGATGTTTTATAGTCATTTTATATCATTTTTTGGTACTAACCTACTGACCTAGTGCCAAGTGCCAGTTGCTATTTTTTGCATGTTTTTTACATCGCAGGTAGTCAATATCAAACGGAGTCCAAAGCAGCAAACCTTTTTGTGGATTTTTTTGGACCAGAAGACATCCAATGGGCCGGAGAAGCACCTGGGGGGTGCTCCGAGGGGAGCACAACCCACCAGGGCGCGCCTGGAGGCCCAGGCGCGCCCTGGTGGGTTGTGCCCACCTCGGGTGCCCCCGGACCGCCTCTTTGCTCTATAAATACCCCAATATTCCAGAAACCCTAGGGGACTCGACGAAAATCAATTCGAGCCGCCGCAGAGTCCAGAACCACCAGATCCAATCTAGACACCATCACGGAGGGGTTCACCACTTCCATTGGTGCCTCTCCGATGATGCGTGAGTAGTTATTTGTAGACCTTTGAGTTCGTAGTTAGTAGCTAGATATCTTCCTCTCTCTCGTTTGATTCTCAATACAATGGTCTCTTGGAGATACATATGTTGTAACTCTTTTGCGGTGTGCTTGTTGGGATCCGATGAACTTTGAGTTTATGACACTAGTAGAAAAAGGGTCAAACGTGAAGCACATTAGTGCCGGTTTGTATTTCAGCCGGCACTAATGTGTACAATAGCACCGGTTCGTGGCGAACCTTTAGTACCGGTTCATGCCACGAACCGGCACTAAAGAGGCTGTGTCAGCCTGCGGTCAGGCTATGGCCCCACCATCACCATTTAGTGCCGGTTCGTACCACGAACCGGTACTAATGAGGTTATGGCAAGCTGTTTTTAGTCCCACCTCGCTCCCTTAACAAGCCTTTTACCACCTTAAATATGTTATTTCTCAAACTATCACAAGCACTTGGTCTTCATTGAACTCTATGTGTAGAATTTGTGGCCGCAATATGAGTCTTCATCGTTTATAAATCGTTGATGACTCATATTGACAATTCAGATTGTACACACAAAGATCATTGATGATCAAAGTATTTTTGATGTTATAAGATCATATTGACAATTTAGACTGTAAAGAAATATAAGATCATGATCTAAATGCTCTTATATTTTTTGCGTTCAGTATGCACCATTCAAAGAAAAAATAGCAGAAAAGAAAAAAACTATATCTGAAAAGAAAAAAAAAACTACTCAGAAATAAATAGAAGAAAATAAATAAGCAGAAAAGAAAAAACTACTCAGAAATAAATAGAAGAAAAAATAAACCACATACCATGTTCAAAAAAGTAGAGAGGGTTACGGCAAAAACTGGATGCACTTCGTTTACAAAACTGGACAATCTCTTTCGAAGTATTCGGGTTTATGACGAAATTAAACTCATCTGTTACAAAGGCATTCCATTTTTTTTAACTTATTACAACTCCAGACTTTTTGTGCATTCAGTATGCACCATTCAACTGCTAGGCGGGAGGAGCTCTTAAGTACCGGTTCCAACTGCTAGGCGGGAGGAGCTCTTTAGTACCGGTTCCAACTGCTAGGCGGGAGGAGCTCTTTAGTACCGGTTCGTGGCGAACCTTTAGCACAGGTTCGTGCCACGAACTGGTAGTAATGCGGTTGTGTCAGGAAAGGCTGGGGCCCAACGAGCACCTTTAGTACCGGTTCATGGATGAACCAGTACTACAGTTTCTTAGTAAGCTGTTTTTTAGTCCCACCTCGCGAAGAGAGAGGGACTAGGAGCGGTTTATAAGCCCTGAGTGCAGAGACGATGAAGAAGAGGCTCAATGCTCACGTTTCTTAGCTTCAAGCCTTCAGGAATATGGTAGACTGCACGGAGCTATGCGCAGTGCAGTTTACACTATTCCGAAAGGCTTGAATCAAATTAATGAGCATTGCACCTCTTTTTTATTTTTAATAACTTATTACAACTCCGGACTTCTTCTGTTATGAAAAACTAATTGCACGTCGGCATTTCTTTTTTTTTAACTTTGGTTATAACTCCAGACTTTGACCATCAAGTTTTGCAGAAAAGAAAAAATAGCACAAAAGAAAAAATAGTAGAAAAAAAACTATAGCTGAAAAGAAAAAACTATATAAAAAACTACTCAGAAATAAATAGAACAAAATAAATATAGCAGAAAAGAAAAAACTATTCAGATATAAATAGAAGAAAAATATAGCAGAAAAGGGAAAAAATTATATTTGCTATTTTTCAATCGTTTACAAAATGACCGTGAAATTGAAAATCAATACAAAATGAACTGTGAAAATGTTGAATTTTGGCCAACTAAATGAAAAACTACTCACAAATAAATAGAAGAAAATAAATATAACAGAAAAGAAAAGACTATACAAAAAACTACGCAGAAATAAATAGAAGAAAATAAGGCAGAAAAGAAAAAAAACTATTAAAAAAATTGGGGCGCTGCCCTGTGGGCCTGCTAGGCCACGGGCGTGCAATTACAGGCCTTAAAGGCCCAGCAGACTCACAGGACAGCGCGCAGAATTTAGGCCCACAAGCCTGCTATATAGGAGTTCGAAGAGGTAGCCACAGCTGGGTTTATAAACCAGTGCGGCTGCCCTTCGCCCGGCGAGGTGGGACTAAACTTTGTGCACTGCGGGGTGGCAGCGCAAGGCCTTTAGTACCGGTTGGTGGCTCCAACCGGTACTAAAGACCACCCTTTACAAAAGGCCTGCTCTTCCCGCCTCTTGGCCTGATCAAAGTTGGCCTTTAGTACAGGTTGGTGGCTGCAACCGGTACTAAAGGTCTCTCCTATATATACAACACTTACGAAAATTCAGTTAGATCTCCCCACTTCTTTCGTCTCCAACCTCTCGCGCGCCGCTCGAACCCGTCGTCACTGCCCGTCGCCCGTCGTCCGTCGTCGTCGCCGTCCCGCGCCGCGATCCCGTACGTCTCTCGCTCTCGCGTACCCGCCGCGCCGCCGTCCGTCGTCGCCGCACCGGGTCCGTACGCCGGCGCCCCCGCCCCGTACGCCGGCGCCCCCGCTCGTACGTACGGGGCGGCGGCGTACGGGGCCGCACACATACACACATACGTACACACACATACACACACACATACACACACACACACACATTTTTTTACTTATTTTCTGTTTTTTAGAAAAGTTAATTAGATCATCGAATGTTAGATTAATGTCGAATGTTAGATGAATTAGCTAGATAGAAAATTGTCGAACTAGAGATTTGAACTAGTTGAATAATTAATATAACTAGTTTATTTTTAGTAAGAAAATTGTCAAACTAGTTTATTTAGGTATATGAGATTTGAACTAGTTCAGTAATTAATATAACTAATTTATTTTTAGTAAGAAAATTTAGGTATTTGAGATTTGATGATCTAATTAAAATATTATTTGTTAATGAGTTTTTCTGTTTATTTAATTTTTTTATATATTTTGAGTTTATATAAATGTTAGATTAATGTCGAATGTTAGATGAATTAGATAGAAAAGTTAAATATATAGTAATGTCAATTGTTAGAGATGAATATAGTTAGATATATTAATGTCAAATGTTAGATGAATATATATTTGGCTAGATATTAATTAATGTTAGATAGTAATAGGTGTTTAATGTTTCATGTTTCACCTATATGAACATAGGAAATGTCATCTGACGACGAAAAAGATTTCATTATGTGCGAACACTGTGAAGACCAGCGCGGCCTGTGCGACAGAAATTTCCTTGTTGATGGTAGGCGCTTGAGCATCAAGCTGGATGAGACATTCGAAGTGGATACAGTAAGTCACAACGGCAATTTTATTTGAATGCAAAACTTATGCTTCATTTGCTTCAACTTATAATTTTAAAGCATGACTTATGCTTCATTTGCTTCAACTTATAATTTTAAATTTTCACTATTCTACTAGCGCATCCCCTGCCATGCAATAATTTTTGTCTTGGATAAGATAGGTTTTAGTACTATAGATGATATGGAGGTAAAGAGAGTTTACTTGAAGACGGAGCATGGGTATACTTTCAACGTCAAATTATATAATGGAGACACATACACCCATTTTGAATGCAAAACTTGGCAAGCACTATGCAAGGCTTATGCATTTGAGCCTGATATGGTTATCACCTTTGATATTCGTCCGGAAGATGATATTGAAGGTAATATAGACATCTGGGTCGATGTGCAAACGCCTCCAGTTCTACCATTATGTGAGTTTTTCTCAACCATGCATGCATATGTTTATGTCTTTGATACAGTTTATTCAAAAATAGTTGACAACTAATTTGTATTGTCAGCTTATTTCGGTTCAAGCAAACATGTCCGGCGCTTGGTAGACAGGACCTACTACTGCCCCGGGGCTCAACTAAACTGCGAGGAGATAAGTCATTATGTTTCATGACTTGAGGATCTTAATACTGTCAAGACAAAAAAAATCCTGAACTTAGAAATGTTAGTACTCAAAACGTGCGACCAATGGTGATCGTATTGAACTATGGTCACATCTATAATCGAAAGATGGTAAGATTTTAACTATTTGTCCTTAATTAGTGCATCTTTTGCATACATTATTTTTGAAGCTAAACTTTCATTGCTTAGTATATTAATTACTATACGATGTTCTTCAACAGGGACTTCCGATGACAGTTGTGCCTCAGTGGATCGAGACTAAAGGTGACATGTCAATGGTTAGCTTATGGCCAAGATATCCTACATTGCACATGAGTGCATTCAGGATTTCTGAAAGCGAAGAATGCTTAATAGTGAAAGATTGGAGCAAAATTGTTAATGATCGCAGAGAAGTACTAGGGGGCAGCAAGGAGAAGCGCAACCCAAGATTAGGAGACAGATTCATCTGCATGCTCCAGTATGATGAATCAGGAGAGCTATACATGTTCTATGCTATTCTACCTGAGAGGGAGCAGCAGGAGTAGCTACTAGTTCATGCTCTTAATTAATACTTGTCTCATGTCCGTGTCCTGAACTTCGATGTTGGTGATGATTATGTTGAACTCGATGATATCTTTGATTCTGTTACAAAGTGAATGTTTCCTCTTTAAGCTAGCCAGTGTTGGTGATGATTAGATAGCTAGCGGGTAATGACTATGATGATTAAATAGTGGTAATTAGACGACTACGATGATTTTTAGCTAGCTAGAGTTTATTTATTTATTAATATGCGATGATGATGATGATGACGACTACAACTCATTATAACATAAAACAATCCTAAATTAAATTGATAACACAAATTTAATTGAAAAATAAAAAATAAAACAAAAACCCACAAACATACCAACCGGTACTAAAGGGCTCCCGGCCCCCGGAGCTGGCTCGTGCCGCGTGGTTTCCCTTTAGCACCGGTTCGTGCTGAACCGGTACTAAAGGGGGGGCTTTAGTGCCCACACTTTAGTGCCGGTTATGGAACCGGCACTAAAGGGCCTTACGAACCAGTGCGATTGCCCGGTTCTGCACTAGTGTGATCAGATCTATCTCTTTTTATCCATGAAAGTTATTTGAGTTTCTTTGATCTCTTATAAGCATGATTGCTTATAGCCTCGTATTTCTTCTCCGATATTTGGGTTTTGTTTGGCCAACTTGATCTTTTTATCTTGCAATGGGGAGAGGTGCTTTGTAGTGGGTTCGATCTTACGGTGCTTGATCCCAGTGACAGAAGGGGAACCGACACGTATGTGTCGTTGCTACTAAGGATAAAAGGATGGGGTCTATTTCTACACAAATAGATCTTGTCTACATCATTTCATCGTTCTTATTGCATTACTCCATTTCTACATGAACTTAATACACTAGATGCGTGCTGGATAGCAGTCGATGTGTGGAGTAATAGTAGTAGATGCAGGCAGGAGTCGGTCTACTAATCTTGGACATGATGCCTATATAATGATCATTGTGTGGATATGATCATGATTATTTGAAGTTCTATCAATTGCCCAACAGTAATTTGTTCACCCACCGTTTGCTATTTTTCTCGCGAGAGGCCACTAGTGAAACCTACGGCCCCCAGGTCTCTTCCTCATATTATTTGCCTTTGCGATCTATTTTATTTGCCTTTTATTTTCAGATCTATTAAACCAAAAATACAAAAATACCTTGCTGCAATTTATTTTATTTGGCGTTTGATCTATCAATATTTACAACTCTCTCACGCCTGTTTGCCAATTTCTGGCACCGCTACCCGAAAGGGATTGACAACCCCTTTTACATGTCGGGTTGCTAGTATTTGTTATTTGTGTGCAGGTGTTGTTTACGTAGTGTTGCTTGGTTCTCCTACTGGTTCGATAACCTTGGTTTCATCATTGAGGGAAATACCTACCGTCGCTGTGCTGCATCATCCCTTCCTCTTTGGGGAAATAGCAATGTAGCTTCAAGCCGCATCAATAGGTAGACCATGTCTCCTACTTCAAAGTGCCTCTCAAGTCGTTTCATGTCCGCATACTTTTTCATCCTGCCTTGAGCTTGAGCCAGATTGGTCTTGAGCTGCGATAGTATTTCTTGTTTTTTAGCTAGAAAATCCCTTGCTTCACTGTCAACAGGGCCTGGTATGGCTACTTCACTTATCAGGGGGGTGGGTAGCCATAGAGGGCTTGGAAGGGTGTAAACTTGGTAGCTGTGTGGTAGGTTGTGTTATACCACCACTCAACTAGTGGCACCCAAGAGCACCACTTCTTTGGTTCTTGAAATGCCATGGACTGGAGATAGTTCTCAAGACACTGATTCACTCATTCGGTCTGGCCATCACTCTGAGGGTGGAAAGCAGTGTTGAGTCTCAGTTTGACTTTCATAGCTTTGAAAATTCCTTGCCACATGTTGCTTGTGAAGATTCTATCTCAATTTGTGACAATACTGATTGGAGGGCCATGTAGTTTGAATACATTGTCGATAAGTGCTTGAGCAACTGTATGCATAGTGTAGGGGTGTTGAAGGGGGATGAAGTGGCCATATTTGGTGTATCTGTCCACTACTACAAGTATTACCTCCTTCCCATTGGATTTTGGTAGGCCTTCAATAAAATCCATAGTGAGGTGTGTCCAGGCCATGTGTGGGAGGGGTAATGCATCTAGTAGTCCAGGGCAATGGCAATGTTCAGCTTTGGCCCTTTTGACAAACAGCACATTCAGTGATAAATTTTTCCACATCTTTCTTCATGCCAGCAGGGCCGGCCCTGGGGGGAGGGGGCGGCTGCCCCGGGCCCCCACAAGGTAGGGGCCCCCACCCAGGTATGTACTAGATATATACGTATAGCAGGCTATAGGCCCATGTCAAACAAAATAGTCAAAGGCGAGGCCTTTCATCAGCCTTTCACGCACACGCACATGCTCGCAAGTGAAACGAGCAGCAGTGGCAGGATTAGCAACATGCGCGGCTTGATTAGCGATCGCTTTCCTTCGTCCTCCATGTGAAAAAAAGACAACAATATGCTATCCTTTCAAGGCTTCACCTAGAAAAAAAGGCCGATCGTGATCTTGTCGATTCTCGATAGTTCGAGCCGTCTCATCACACAGGCTCCTAGCCCTAGGCCGCCGCCCGCCGTCGCCGACGTGCCGTACTGTAGGTCTGCCAACTGCCATCTGCCTCTTGCTAATTTCTAATTCTCTTCTCCTAATCTCCTTCCTAATACAGTTCGCAGCTGACTTCAATTCAGGGGGCCCTCACGCTTGGTCAATTGCTCATAGCTCTCTGAGTCTAGGCGCTGCAAACAGCACCCGGACTGACGCTATCAGAATTCAGACCATCAGAACCAGGTATATTATATTTGTGTTTGGCCATTCCTTGATGCGTGCGTGGTACTGTTCAATAATTGACGCAAAAATTACTTTTTCAGGATTGTGTTTTAGCATGCCTCCGAGAAACAGGAAGTATGCATCAGGTAGCAATAAAGGGAAAAATAAGAAGGCCGCAGATAAATTGGTACAATCACAGCATGGACATATGCACAGATATTTCAAGCGTACTTCCACTACTTCAATAAACCCAGGTGATGAGTTGGCGATAGTTGCCATAGAGGAAGAGCAACAAAATAATGTGAATTCAGAATTCGATCAGCAAGAAGAAAATGTCGACACCAACATTGATGACAACAATGTTAGTGGCTCCGAGAATATAGGTAATTCATCGGATGCACAAGAATAGTCTCCTAGTGTTGATGAACCAGTCTATACTCCTGATATTTATGATCCAAGAAATTGGGATAATCTTGACAATAAAGCAAGAGATGTATTAGTTGAGAAAGGGCCAATGTGAGAGGAAGAGGATAAAATGGAATACCGTGTAGATGATGCAGGAAGACATTTTTCCTATGCTCATTATCATAGGAAATTAAGCAATGGAGAGAAACAAGATAGAAAATAGCTAGTTTATTCAGAAGGTGTTGACAATTTTTTTTGCTTTCGTTGTAAGATCTTCAAGTCTAGCATAGCAGGAGTCGAAGTTGTCGGCGTTCTGGGAATGGGGGTCCCCAGACTTGCTTGCCTGCGGCCTGCGGCGTGGCTCAAATGGGGGCCCAGCGAGGCCCAGCTTCATCAACACAAGACTCAAGACCCTCGCGAGGGGCCAAGCCTCGCGAGGCGGACGACACGACGCTTCCTCAAGCACGGCCTCCTCAGGCTGGCTCGCGAGGAGGCGGAGAGATCAAGGCAGGGTACCTCACGAGGTGCCCATGACGCAAGCCATGACGACCAAGGGTACCAGGCGGGCGCCAGCCCACACAGCGTCTCCCTTTCCTCTTTGGTGCAAAGGGGGCAAGCGCAGGAGAGAGGATCAAGCAAAGGCACCCATTTCGGTGCAACAAGACCAAGACCAGTCCAACGGTGGGAAGGAGGTCACCATGGAGCCCAGGACGGCGTCACCACAGGGCCTTTGGCAGCCGAAGACCAACTTTAGTCAGGATAAGTGTACCAGATGTTCCCCTTCGAATTGGCCAACTGTTGGCGCCCTTCCCGCTCAAATATTCGGGAAGAGGCCCAGGGCCTTTGCCTATAAATAGGACTAGCCACCTCCAGGGTAGAGGCATCTAGCAACTGGTAGAGGTAACCGGGCAACAAGTAGAGAGAGAGAGAGAGAAGGGCGATCGGACTCCCACAGCAGTTCATCCCCTAGCCAAGAACAGGCCCTCGCGAGGCTGTTCTTCCTTGTACTGTTCTTCATCATCAGCCCCAGAGGCAATCCACCCACCACAAACTAGAGTAGGGTATTACACCACAATGGTGGCCCGAACTAGTATAAACTCTATGTCTTTTGTGTTGTTCTTGCAATAGTTAGTTCCTTGCGAGACGGAGAGGTAGAGGGCAAGATCTCCGCGTGCACCCCAGAGTTCAAACCTTAAGGGTCTGCCGGAACCCGTGATCCGACATTTGGCGCGCCAGGTAGGGGTGCGCCGGAATCTGTCTTCTACCGCTCCATTCTCCTCCGACCGTCGCATCCATGTCCGACGCTCGTCGGGCCCGCGCTGAGCGCCGGGCCGCCATCGCTTCCCGTGTCGTCCAGACGGCCCCCGTCGGTGGGCGTCCTCGTTGTTCCCCGTCGCCCGCCGTCAACGCCGCCACCAGCCCGGCGGGGAACAAGCAGCAGGCATCCTCTCAGCACCCGTCCGTGCGGCGAGACGGCCGCACCGCTACTCCGTCGCTCACCCCGGCCGGCTCTTCGTCCCACGCGCACCGTGCGCCATTGGAGGCTCGAGCTGCGCTCATCGCGGCGAACGAGCTCCTGCGCTACCGCCCCGTCGACGACGTCTACGAGGAGTGGCTCGACCGCGTTGATGTCTACACACGCTTCTACTCTTGTAGACTATGTTGGGCCTCCAAGCGCAGAGGTTTGTAGGACAGCAGCAATTTCCCTCAAGTGGATGACCTAAGGTTTATCGAACTCAGGGAAGTAGAGGTTGAAGATGGTCTCTCTCAAGCAACCCTGCAACTAAGATACAAGAAGTCTCTTGTGTCCCCAACACACCTAATACAACTAGGAGTTGTATAGGTGCACTAGTTCGGCGAAGAGATGGTAAAATATGGATGATAGGAGTGGCAAAGCAAAGTAATATAAATCTGTAATAAAAAGTGCAGCAAGCAAACAAGTGGTAAACGTGAGCACAAATGGTATTGCAATGGTGGAAACAAGGTCTAGGTATCATACTTTCACTAGTGGCAACTCCCAACAACATTAACATAATCGAATCACATGATATTTCCCATAAAACATGCAATGGAGACGCACCCGGAGGTCATTCCTTCGTGCTCAAGAGAGGACGAGAATTATGTAGGGCTACAACAGCACACCTCAAAGTTCGTAGTTCTCAATCTAAGGATTTCCCAATGTCACCGCGGCCATCCAAAGAGAGTCCCACAATCACCACAACATATCTAAAGGATAGTCAAAGACAAGCACCAAGAGACTCTCAATCTTCAATCAACACACAAGAGAGGAAATCACTCATGAAAATATTTTTCTAATCCATGTCCAATAGACCGCTGTCACCTTGGTCTCGGGGATTATACTAGATAAAGACAAGTGAGTACATCAATCCAATACATAGAGGAAGGGGAAATATCATGGGATCACCCTAGATTAACATAGCCTATGATCACAACGAAGATCACATCATGGGAGAGAGATATAACCACATAGCTACACGTACGAGCCCTCGGCCCCTGAGAAGACTACTCACACATCATCCGGGAGGCGTCCATGGTGGTGGAGAGGCTCCTGGTGGTGATCCTCCCCTCCGGCAGGGTGCCGGGAAGAGTTCTCCTGGTGCTCCCGATCTTGGAAGCGCGGCGGCGGCGGAACAGAGATGAGATCGCAAAAAAGGGTTCCGTCCTCGAGGGTTTTGGGACGCGTGTTAAATATATGCCAAAGGGGGGCATCAGCGGAGGCCTGGGGGGCCCAGGCGCCCCCCCCGGCGCGGCCAGGAGTGGGGCCGTGCCACCAGAGCGCCTGGAGCCCTGGTGGCCCCCCTCCGGCCCTACTTCGGCCGTGTGGAAGCTTCCGGAACGCTGATTTTTTATATAATTTTTCCGGGATTTTTCTGGCAGTTTACGTGATGGGAAAACCTGAAATACAAAAACAGCAGAAAACAGAAACTGGCACTGGGGTGCACTGAGTTAATAGGTTAGTCCAAATATGATCAAAAGTGTATGGAAGTGTATAAATATCATAGCAATATCACACACAAGAGGCATGGAGCAAGCAGAAATTATAGATACGTTTTAGACGTATCAACATCCCCAAGCTTAATTCCTGCTCGTCCTCGAGTAGGTAAATGATAACAAGAATAATTTCTGTGGTGACATGCTATTAACTATATAAGGACTTTTCATAGTCATATGACAAAAGCTTACTGAGACAATGAATCTGTAGTAATTAAGTTGCCTCGTGAGAAAATCACGAAGAACTGAAAGTTTTACAACATGATACTGAAACATCAAATAGATCTGTAATGAGCATGGCGTGAAAATATAATAAAGTGATATCTCGCTTGCCCCCTTTAGTGAAGCAAAACATAAATGCAGGGGCACCTCCAAGGTTTAAGTGATGACTAGATACAATGATTTCAGAATAAACGATATCACAATCATGCAAAAGACAATGCTACTTTGGGACAATGCACATTACACTCAGAATGACAATCATGCTCTCAGTAGTTGGTGCTTTAAAGAAGGTGGAGACTCTCGAACCGTGGCTTTTGTTGGCAAGGTTGAAAACCCGTGGTCGGAAACAAAGACAAAGCATGTACCAGAGCTCTTGGTTTTAAAAAACAGAAGTAAAATTATATATTTTTTTGGATATGCATGTTTCGTCAACGAATGCTAGCATATAACTCAATTACTTCTTGAGATGGACAAGTTTCGAGGAACGGCTCCCGAATGAGGACGATCACATCCTCTTAATCTCCTTTGTTTATCACTGCCAAAGTTTTCTGATTTCTCATGAACAAAGTGTGAAGGAGGGTTTGTTTGTTATATTATTTTTTTAATGAGCCGGGCGCACTCTATGCCAGTTCCTTCTCGTATTATGGGTTTGCACATTAGACATGCAATCCCGGGGTGAAGCTTGTCCAACTTAAAAAGATCATGAATTAACTACTACTTCCTCATGAACTAAAACAGAGGCACAAAATAGAAATGGTTTTTTTTTGAGTAATTTCGAGATGGTGCATGAAAGTCTTCGTTAGGAATGGCAGGTAAATACCATGTATAGGAAGGTATGGTGGACTCATGTGGCATAACTGGTTTAAAGGATTTTGGATGCACAAGCAGTCAGTCCGCTTAGAACAGGCGAAGGTTAGCAAAAGACTGGGAGCGACCAACTAAGAGAGCAATGACGGTCATAATCATGCAGAGCGACAAAGCAACATTGAATCAGGCATGGAAGTTATATCGCTACTCAGAAATAAAAGATCATCAAGGCTTGACAGACTTTCTTTACAGTCTTAAATATGCGTGAGCATACGCCAAGTCAATCAAAATAAATTCTCGAAGGAAGATATCACTAAACCATACCACATCATAGGCAAACAAATCATGTTGGTACTCCAATAACACATTGGAACCCCCCCCCCCCCCAGCTATTTGAGACTAACCATAAGAAAGCATGAATTACTAAGCACCATTATGCACGTAGCATTTTTATCATAGACATATCGACCAATGCAACAGAAGCCAACTCTCTTAATAAGATAAGCATGATAAATAAAGAGAGTTCCAACGACCAACTAAACAAAAGCTCTTTAAAAAGATAAGCATGAAAACTAAGAGCTAAACATGACAATAGCTATTGAAAGACCAAGAACATACACAGCCAAGATAGACATGAAAATTCTATGTTGTGTTCTAGGTAGAAGTGGAGCGTGTTTCTCTCCCACACAAAGAAAGCTGAGTTCCAACTCGTTATGAAAAGCTAAGGAAAACTAAAAGGAAACTAAAAGCAAGACGCTCCAAGCATAGCACATAACACATGAAGTGATAAAAATATAGTGGAACGAAAGACGAACTGATAATGTTGATGGAGAAGGGGATGCGCGGGGGCATCCCCAAGCTTAGACGCTTGAGTCTTCTTGAATATTTCTTGGGGGTGCATGGGGGCATCCCCAAGCTTGAGCGTTTGACACTCCTGAATCTTTTTATCATCTTCCCTCGCACACTTGAAAACTCCCTTCATACATAACTCATCATAATCTGATTAGCGAGGTTAGTACCCATAATAAAATAATTGTTCCTTGCTGGAAATAAAGATATTCTTGAAGGTCTACTGTTTCTCAAGATTGCCAAAAGGTTTTTGCAAAGAAAAAGCAAGCTCAAGGTTTGCAAAATGAAGGAAAGGCAAAACAGGACAGAATCTGTGAAAAACAGACCAGCAGGTAGTAAATGATTTTTTCGGGGCACTTCTGCAACTCTAATAAAAAAACTCAGAACAGACGCCCGAAAGACAATTGTATAGAGCACGCTGTAGAAAAAATTCAGACCAAAAAGATGATCTGGTGATTTTATACGAATTTTTCTGTCCAAAGACAGAATCTGTTTCCTGGACAGCACGTCACAACTTTTGAACTTTCTTGCAATCAGAGGCTACACTTGGCACAAAGCTGAAAAGTAAATATACAATGATGTTGATACAGTAGTAACAAACATCAAGACGACTAAAACTGAAAGAACAAACTGAAATCAAAGATAACAAGGGTTGTCTCCCTAGAGCTCTTTCTTTATAGCCATAAAGATAGGCTTAAGACTTTAATGATGCTCTCGTAGGAATAAGAGTTGAAGAACAAAAGAGAGCATCAAGAAGCATATATAAAACATATTTAAGTCTAACATACTTCCTATGCATGGGAGTCTTGTAAGAAAATAAATTATTGAAGCATAAAGCAACTAGCATAGGAAGGCAGAACAAGCATAACTTCAAAATATTCACCATAAAGAGAGGGAACTTGATATTATTGAAATATCTATAAGCATATGTTCCCTTCTCATAATAATTTTCAGTGGGATCACGAATAAACTCAACAATATAAGCATCACATAAAGCATTGATACCATGATCCACATGCAAAAAGGTACTCTTACTCTCCACATAAGCATAATCTTTCTCATTGGTAATAGTGGGAGTAGGACTATCATAAACAACTTGAACACTGTAGATTAATTGTGTATTAGGAAGATGGTGTTCAACAAGGGAGTAATTCCCTCCATGATTATGACAAGTTTCATAAGGATAATTTCTCCTTATGTCATAGATACCTTTATAATCACTATAGATTGGAGTTATAACATCATCATAGTAGAGAAGAGCATTATCATTGCTAGCAACTATATTTGTAAACATGTTGTCTTTATTCTTACTAGCAAAAGAATTATCAATTGTCACATTACTAGTGGGTAAAGGATTTGCAATCCTATCATCCCCAAGCTTAGAGCTTTCCATATCATCACTTTCAGAGTTGGTACCAAAAAGATTTTCAAGATCATAAGTGGCATTATCATCATTTTCCCAATCACAATAAGTAACATGCATATCATAATCAAAATCATCTTCAATAGTACCTACGGACGTATCATCAAGATGATAATTAAGGCAATAAACTTCACCTTCTTCTTTAGACTTACAACCGTTAGGATAAAAGTTGATGGGAGGAATATGCTCAGGCCAGGTTGATACCCATTCTTCTTCCTTCTTGCTCCTCTTCCTCCTCCTCTTCTTTTTCTTCTTCTTCATCTTAGGAGGGAGTGGTTGGAGATGAAGCTTATCCACATATCCTGGTTTATCATTAGAAACAATAGGGGAAACTTGGGAGAAACTCTCCTTTTTATTAGCAGAAATATAAGAGACATTTTTATACTTTGGTAAAGTCCCCTCCTTTCTAATCTTACTTATGTAATCATTTTCATGGCAATTAACAACACAATAGAGATGACAATTTTGCAAAGTGTTTTTTATTCCTATGGCATTAACATCTAGCCAAGAAGTCTTTTCTGATAACTCCTCACACATAAAAAATAACATAAGCTCATCATAAAGATCAGAGGTGATCATGTTATCACACAACTGGTTAACAGTTATGTTTTGAAAGTTCATGCATTGAAAATTAAAGTGACCCTCTATACAGCAAAGTTCACAAGTAAAAGGATAAAGGTCACACAATTCTCTAGCAATTTCATTTAAATCTCTGACCCAAGTGATTGTTCTTTCATGCTTATGTTGCTTACAATACTTCTCTTCTTCAATCATAGGCCTTTCACAAGGTCTATCCACTCCACAAAAATTAACATGCTTATATAAAACTTCATTTTTAGGAATTGGATCATGCATGTTGCAATCATCATGAACAATTTCATTTTCTTTGCAAGTCTCTTTAAAAGGTTTATGATACTTGATCCAACCCTCCTTAGGCATATTAAGATGTGAAGCAAAAGATTTGAGGAAATCAACAAGGAGTTGAGAATCAAGTCCAAACTTAGCACTAAACTTATTAAAACTTGTAGTTTCAACAAAGGACTTAATGCAATCATACTCATAAATTATACCTGACTCTTTACCTTTGTCGATCTCCCAATCTTCAGTGCTGCGTTGAATTCTTTCAAGGAGTTCCCATTTAGCATCAATCTTTTCGTTTGTGAAAGAACCCATAGAGGAAGCATCGAGCAAATCCTTATCCTGTCGAGAGAGCCTCGCATAGAAATTAGTAATAATCATATCTTTGGGGAGCCCATGGTTAGGACATTTTAGCATTAACGTTTTCAGTCTCCCCCAAGCTTGAATTATGCTCTCTCCGTCATGAGGATAGAAATTATAAACATAATTCCTATTCTCATGGACTTCATGAAGAGGATAAAACTTGGAGTAAAAGAGAGACTGGATCTCTTCCCAATCCAGCAGGTGAGAGTCATCGAGAAGCTTATACCAATCTGAAGCTTTATCTATAAGTGATACGGCGAACAATTTCCTCATGACAAACTCCCTTGATACACCTGCAAGCTTAAATAATGAACATAATTGTGACAGATATAGCAAGTGTTCACCGGGATGTCTGTCTCCTGCATAACGATTAGCCAAAACATAATCGATAATACCAGCTGGTATTTTATAGGGCACAATTTCAGTAGGGGGAGGAGCAACCACCACAGGTGTGGGGCGTCTTCCCACAAGCAACGATCCAATAGCACGGTTTTCCATAAACATAACTAGTGAAACTAAAAACAAGAAATGAAAAGATTTAATTGCAAGATCTAAAGATATACCTTCAAGCACTCACTTCCCCGGCAACGGCGCCAGAAATAGCTTGATTTCTACACACGCTTCTACTCTTGTAGACTATGTTGGGCCTCCAAGCGCAGAGGTTTGTAGGACAGCAGCAATTTCCCTCAAGTGGATGACCTAAGGTTTATCGAACTCAGGGAAGTAGAGGTTGAAGATGGTCTCTCTCAAGCAACCCTGCAACTAAGATACAAGAAATCTCTTGTGTCCCCAACACACCTAATACAACTAGGAGTTGTATAGGTGCACTAGTTCGGCGAAGAGATGGTAAAATATGGATGATAGGAGTGGCAAAGCAAAGTAATATAAATCTGTAATAAAAAGTGCAGCAAGCAAACAAGTGGTAAACGTGAGCACAAATGGTATTGCAATGGTGGAAACAAGGCCTAGGTATCATACTTTCACAAGTGGCAACTCCCAACAACATTCACATAATCGAATCACATGATATTTCCCATAAAACATGCAATGGAGACGCACCCGGAGGTCATTCCTTCGTGGTCAAGAGAGGACGAGAATTATGTAGGGCTACAAAAGCACACCTCAAAGTTCGTAGTTCTCAATCTAAGGATTTCCCAATGTCACCGCGACCATCCAAAGAGAGTCCCACAATCACCACAACATATCTAAAGGATAGTCAAAGACAAGCACCAAGAGACTCTCAATCTTCAATCAACACACAAGAGAGGAAATCACTCATGAAAATATTTTTCTAATCCATGTCCAATAGACCGCTGTCACCTTGGTCTCGGGGATTATACTAGATAAAGACAAGTGAGTACATCAATCCAATACATAGAGGAAAGGGAAATATCATGGGATCACCCTAGATTAACATAGCCTATGATCACAACGAAGATCACATCATGGGAGAGAGAGATAACCACATAGCTACACGTACGAGCCCTCGGCCCCTGAGAAGACTACTCACACATCATCCGGGAGGCGTCCATGGTGGTGGAGAGGCTCCTGGTGGTGATCCTCCCCTCCGGCAGTGTGCCGGGAAGAGTTCTCCTGGTGCTCCCGATCTTGGAAGCGCGGCGGCGGCGGAGCAGAGATGAGATCGCAAAAAAGGGTTCCGTCCTCGAGGGTTTCGGGATGCGTGTTAAATATATGCCAAAGGGGGGCATTAGCGGAGGCCTGGGGGGCCCAGGCGCCCCCCCGGCGCGGCCAGGAGGGGGGCCGCGCCACCAGGGCGCCTGGAGCCCTGGTGGCCCCCCTCCGGCCCTATTTCGGCCGTGTGGAAGCTTCCGGAACGCTGATTTTTTATATAATTTTTCCGGGATTTTTCTGGCAGTTTACGTGATGGGAAAACCTGAAATACAAAAACAGCAGAAAACAGAAACTGGCACTGGGGTGCACTGAGTTAATAGGTTAGTCCAAATATGATCAAAAGTGTATGGAAGTGTATAAATATCATAGCAATATCACACACAAGAGGCATGGAGCAAGCAAAAATTATAGATACGTTTTAGACGTATCACGCATCGCCGAGCTCGTCCGCGCCGCAGGGGGCTCTCCCGCGCCGTCTACACCGAGCTCGTCGACTTTGACGTCGCTCACATCTGCCTGCCGTACAACGCCATCCTCGGGTATCCAGCGCTGGCCAAGTTCATGGCCGTGACTCACCACGGCTACAACGTCCTCAAGATGCCAGGAAGTGGCGGCGTCATCACGGTGCCCTATGAAGAGAAGGATGCAGTGTGTTCCCTGGAGCGAGCCTTTCAGGCCGCGTCACTAGAAGACCCAGATCGCGGATGCAGGAGGCTTCCTGAGACCACCCCCAAGAAGAAGAAGACGTCGTCAGGACCGGCCCCTCAGGAGGCAGGCCCTTCAGGGCCCGTGTCTGCCCAGGGGGACCCTCCTTCCATCGCATAGGAAAGCGCGCCCGACGCCCTCCACAGGCAAGGCTCGGGGGCTCTCACCTAGAGGGCCACCGACCTTGCCAGGATCACGAGGGAGGCGCTTGGGCACCATGTGGAGGCGTGCTTCGAAGCGCGTTTCCCTCGAAGAGGAGCCAAGCAAGGAAGGTCAGACCAGCAAGAGTTCGTTAGCAAGGTCATTCAAGAATTACAGGAGTCAAGGATCATGAGAGATTGCCGCCGCCTGCCCGCTGTGGCTCCCCATCCAGGCGAGGATGGTGGGCTGCGCGTCTGCATCGACGTACCAGGGCTCAATCAGATTGCCACGACGGAGTGCCTCTGGCCCTCCCAAGTGGGGTGCTGCGGAGGACCGCCCCACAGCTATGTTCGCATGCCTTACGGCCTGCCGAGCGTGGCTGCAGCATACCAGCGCCTCATGAGGAGCATCTTGGGGCGCAAGAAGATAGGCGTTCTACGGCTCTGGCGGAGATGGGGACAGCTCACGAGGAGCCACCAGTGCCTCCGGAGCCTCCCGAGGCCCCAGTGCCTCCGGAGCTTCCCGAGCCTCACGGGGGCCCACCGAGCCTGCTACACCAATGCCACTTCGTCGACGACATCTTCAGGTGACATCTTTCGAGTTTCATTCCCAGCTGGGAGCACCCTCCCTGGGTTGCGTCACTCCCAGGCCGCGTGGGTCTGTCCCTGTGGCATGTATCCCTTTTCATTTCTTTAGTCGTTAGCTTGCTTTGCTGGGGACGCCCCACGGGCTGCATCATCCCCAGGCCGCTCGGGCTAGGCCTAGCGGCGTGTATCCCCTCCGCGTTCATTTCCACTTATGCACCGCCTATCATACTTGATTATTCGATGCCATCCACAACACCTCTCCTTCTCCATGTCGACCACTTGCACGTTAAAGGGGGGGCGCCTGAGCATCGCGACTTAGGGCTCTTACTGGCTCTCCAGCCCTCACCCTCTGGTTTTGTCCACGGCATCGCAACCTAGCATACCAGCAACGGCTGAGACAAGCTCGAGGGCCGGGACCCGAGGATGTAGAGTGCCGGCATCTAACCAAATTTTGCAGGGACACATTTCAAGATACGACCCAGTGCCAGGCGCAACCCGCCTAGAGGTAGGACCTCGTGAGTCCCGCGCTGGCTCACGGGTGCCCAGATACACCTCACCTAGCTCTACCGTGCCAGCCACGTGTCAGGGCAGGGCTGTACACGCCCCGGGGGCTCCTCCCGGAGGGGAGCCCCCTCCCACGTACCAGTGGAAGCACCATGCTCCGCGCTGGCTGACGACACTGCCGAGGAGCGGCTATGCCCATACACATACGGAAGCGCTATGCTCCGCGCTGGTGATAAACAACTGAGGGTGGCCTCCGAGCCGCGTTAACATCAGGGAGCCCAGAGCTCAGTGGCCGGCCTCATCGCAATGCCTCCCCCCAGGAGCGCCGCGCGAGGGGGCTGGGCACGGGGGCTGCGACTGGATCACGCCCAGCCGTACGCCCCAGCCAGGCCCCTCGGGCCTAGTTCGTCGCGTGTCTCTCCCCGAGTGGAGCCAAGGTACGAAGGCCGTTTGCGCGTCAAGGGGGACTCCTGAGCATCGCGACTCAGGAGCCTAACTGGCTCCGTAGCCCCTCACTCCTTAGTTTCGAAAGGCTATGCTGGGTGAGGTACGCGCGGAGTCGGGCTCTGCAGACGTAGAACGGTAGCCCCGCCTGCATTCCATCTCATTACCTGCTGTTTGCGCGTCAAGGGGGACTCCTGAGCATTGCGACTCAGGAGCCTAACTGGCTCCGTAGCCCCTCACTTTTTAGTTCCGAAAGGCTATGCTGGGTGAGGTACGCGCGGAGTTGGGCCCTGCAGACGTAGAACGGAAGACACACCTACATCACGCTTCCCTACTTGTTGTTCGCGCGCCAAGGGGGACTCTTGAGCATTGCGACTCAGGAGCCTAACTTGTCACGTAGCCCCTCACTCCTTTGGTTCCGTCCTGGTTTTCGGTCGGGGCTGATGCTGGGTGAGGCACGCGCGGGGCTGGGCTCTGCCGGCGTAGAACACAAGCAAGTAGGGAAGGGGAACATAAAATTCAAGGAACTTAAAAGCAAATATTACAACCCATACTGTCGCCTTAGTACCAAACGCAAATTTAAATGCCTCCCCGAGGCGTCGTGCATGTGCAGGAATCAGAAGAAGAGCAGGAACGATAGCGAGGTCACTTGTTGGCGGTCGGGTCGTGTGGAGTGGCCTCGCCTGGCGGAGCAGCGGGGCCGGCAGCGCCTCGCTTCGGCTTGGTGCTGAAGGCCCGGA
The DNA here is from genome assembly GCA_032464435.1 of Aegilops umbellulata. Classification (NCBI taxonomy): domain Eukaryota; kingdom Viridiplantae; phylum Streptophyta; class Magnoliopsida; order Poales; family Poaceae; genus Aegilops; species Aegilops umbellulata. The sequence goes on along the minus strand of CP136058.1, from coordinate 348,915,283 downwards.
ACTTTCCCAGCAGCGCCTCCGCACGCCCCTTCACGGCTTCGACAGCGGCGGCGGCGCCCTCGCCGCTCACCGGCTCCAACAGGCTGTCGAGGTCGGCGCTGGGATCGCGAAGGTAGACGTGGGTGAAGACCCGCGTCAGCGCGTCAAAAGACAGGACACGCGCCTCGGCCTCAGTCGTGGGGGCGAGAGCAAGGGCGACATCTCCAAGAGCCTTCACCAAGAAGGGAAGCAGCTTGGCGGGGCCATCCCCGTCACCGGCTAGCGGGCTGTTCAGGCCGCACTCGTAGAGCGTCTTCAGCGAAGCGCAGGCATCTTTTCCATGTCCGCAAAGGCCACGCGATCCTCGGCGAGGACCTGGGCCTTGACGTCCAGCTCGGCCTTCGTCACCGCCAGCTCCTTCTTCAGCGCGCCCAGGCGGTCACGACGCCTCTTGAGCTTGGCCTCCCGCTCTTCGAGCTCCGCCTCGCGCACCTTCGCCCCCTTCTCCTGCTCTTGGCGAAGGCGGGCCTCTTCCGCGAGCTGGCTGCGCAGGCCTTGCACCTCGTCCTCCAGCTCCTTGCAGCGGCCGCGGACTCCAACCACCTCCCCCAGGGCCGCATCTCGGGCAGCCTTCGCCTCAAGGGTGGCCTCCCTCTCACCATCACAGGCCGTTGAGGCCTGAACCAGCGCCGCCCGGATCGAGGCATCAGAGCGAATCCACCCTGAAGCCAGCTCCAGACGCCCGGCCACCAGGCGAGGGTCGGCGCCTAGAAGATCCTGCCGCAGCCGGTCTAGTTCAGTGACAGCCCGCTCTAGGATGGAAGAAGAAGACGGAGAAGCATCAGTACGCTCCAAGACAGCAGGAGGTGTCGCGGAAGCAGTGGCCGGTGGAACGGGAGGAGAAGGTAGCGGCGGTGAGGCCGCAGTATCCCGAGGCGGGGTCTGCTGCGCCTCCCCAGCCGTAGCAGCAGCACCAGACAAAGGCATCCCGGGGGTCACTCGAGCCATGGGGGCTGCGGCCCCAGCCAGATCAGCCAGGCCTTGCAAAGACGAGTGGGGGGGAGAGGCCCGCACGTCGTGGTCACCCTCCCTCGCGGGCGAAGGCGTTGCCGTAGTTGGGGCCTCAGGAGCCCCCTTCAGCTTCTTTGCCGTGGGCGCCAGCCTACTCAAGAGAAGTAACCATCAAGCCTCGTCGGCGGAACAAGAAACCAAGGATCAAGGATCAAGCACTTATGGGTTGTCACCAGGAAGCTCTAGCGGCCTCCTGCCAAACTTGAAGCCTGAGAGCCGGCTGGAAGGGTCGACCTTGGAAGCAGAAGGCGCGTCAGCGGCTCGCCCGGGAGTTAGGGCGGACCCGTGGGGGATCAACCCAGTCATGCCCTTCTTCGGGACCGGGGCGAGCTCCCGCTGCCCAGCACGTCGTCGTCATCATCATCATCGCTCAGCGAAAGGTGGAGAGCGCGGGGCTTGCGCTGGAGTGGGGGAGCCCTAGACTCTCCGTCAGTCGCCTCGGAGTCGAGGCCTGCCTCCCGCTCCTCTTCGCTTGCTCCTCCGCTGGAGTCGCCAGAAGACACGTCCACGAGTTCCTCGAGGGACACCACGGGCACGGGCCCGTCCCCGTTGAAGACGGGCATGGATTTCACCACTTGCTCCCAATCATCGCGAAGGAACGGGGGCGAGGGTGCGCCCTCCAGCCTTGCCACCTCGCCCCCGACCAAGGATTGGAGGACTGCGGTCACATCCTGCTCACCCACAGCTGCGGGGCTCGGATGAGGCCTCCACATCGGGGGAGAGTACTGCCGGAGCGGAGCCAGCTGGTGCTCCAGGAACTCCCTCAGCAGCGACACCCCGGTCAGCTTCGCCGTCACCATGCTGGCCGGCTTCAGATTGGCGTCCATCTTCGCCAGCAGCGACTTCGCGCAAGGATCAGTAAGCTCCGCTCGGGACCAGTCGCTCGAGCTCAAGGTGGCTCCGTGGGAAGGGCCAACCGAGGATGGACGCGCCCGGCGTCCACCAAAACCCACTTGCTCCGGAAGCCCTCGATCCTCTTCCCAGGATTCGAGATGGCCATGGCACCACCGCACGCGACGAAGCCCGCGCACGCAGAAGGGGAACCTTTGGAGGTCCGGAGGTAGAAGTAGTGGCGTAGCAAGGCCACTGAAGGCTGCACCCCCACATGCGCCTCGCAGTAGTAGGCGAAGATCGCCAGAAGAAGGATGGAGTTGGGGTGGAGATGCAGAGCTTGCAGGTTGTAATGACGGAGGACGGCGAGGAAGAACTCGGAGAAAGGAGGCACCAGGCTCACAGTAATGGAACTTACGAAGAAAGGATAGAAGGTGCTCCCTTGGCCTTTAGGGGTATTGGAGCCAACCTTGAACACCTAAGCACCGTCGATGCCCTGCGCCGCCGCCATCCGGTGCAGTTGGGCCAGGCTCGCCTCCGACACGTTGGGTGAATCCAGAGCAGGCGAAAACCAAGCTTCAGCCGGGGCCCAGCGAGGCGCCATGGCTACCTGGGTCGAGCGAATGGAGCAGATCTGGAAGCTTGGAGGAAGGGAGGAGAAGCGCAAGAAAGGGGTGTTGGGGAACGTAGCAGAAATTCAAAATTTTCTACGCAACACCAAGATCAATCTATGGAGTAATCTAGCAACGAGGGAAGGAGAGTGCATCTACATACCCTTGTAGATCGCTAAGCGGAAGCGTTCAATTGAACGGGTTGATGGAGTCGTACTCGTCGTGATCCAAATCACCGATGATCCTAGTACCGAACGGACGGCACCTCCGCGTTCAACACACGTACAGCCCGGGGACGTCTCCTCCTTCTTGATCCAGCAAGGGGAGAGGAGAAGTTGAGGGAGAGCTCCGTCAGCACGATGGCATGGTGGTGGTGGAGCTCGTGGTTCTCCGGCAGGGCTTCGCCAAGCACCATGGAGGAGGAGGAGAAGGTAGGAGGAGGGAGGGCTGCGCCAGGGAAGAGGTCACGGCTGCCCTCCCACCCCTCCACTATATATAGGGGCAAGGGGAGAGGGGGAGGCGCCCTAGGGTTTCCCCTAGGGGGCGGCGGCTAGGCAGATTGGATCTCCCTAGGGAAAATCCTAGGGAGACTTACCCCCCCAAGCCAAGCAGGTGGAGGCTTGCCTCCCAAGCCAGGTGGAGGTGCCCCACCTCCCCAAGTAACGTGGGAAAGGGTGTGGGGGGCGCACCAACCCTTAGTGGGCTGGTTTGTCCCTTCCCCTTTGGCCCATGAGGCCCTCCAACACTTGCCGGGGCTCCCGAAACACCTTTCGGTCATGCTGGCCATAGCCTGGTACCTCCGGAACACTTCCAGACTCCAATACCCTTCGTCCAATATATCGATCTTCACCGCCGGACCATTCTAGAACTCCTCGTGACGTCCGGGATCTCATCCGGGACACCGAACTACCTTCGGTAACCACATACTATTTCCCATAACAACTCTAGCGTCACTGAACCTTAAGTGTGTAGACCCTACGGGTTCGGGAACCATGTAGACATGACCGAGACACCTCTCCGGCCAATAACCAACAGCGGGATCTGGATACCCATGTTGGCTCCCACATGTTCCACGATGATCTCATCGGATGAACCACGATGTCGAGGATTTAATCAATCCCGTATTCAATTCCCTTTGTCTAGCGGTATTGTACTTGCCCGAGAGTCGATCGTCGGTATCCGATACCTTGTTTAATCTCGTTACCGGCAAGTCTCTTTACTCGTTCCGTAACACATCATCCCGTAATCAACTCCTTGGTCACATTGCGCATATGATGATGTCCTACCGAGTGGGCCCAGAGATACCTCTCCGTCACACGGAGTGACAAATCCCAGTCTCGATTCGTGCCAACCCAACAGACACTTTCAGAGATACCCGTAGTGTACCTTTATAGCCACCCAGTTACGTTGTGACGTTTGGCACACCCAAAGCATTCCTACGGTATCCGGGAGTTGCACAATCTCATGGTCCAAGGAAATGATACTTGACATTAGAAAAGCTTTAGCATACGAACTACACGATCTTTGTGCTAGGCTTAGGATTGGGTCTTGTCCATCACATGATTCTCCTAATGATGTGATCCCGTTATCAACGACATCCAATGTCCATGGTGAGGAAACCGTAACCATCTATTGATCAACGAGCTAGTCAACTAGAGGCTTACTAGGGACATGGTGTTGTCTATGTATCCACACATGCATCTGAGTTTCCTATCAATACAATTATAGCATGGATAATAAACGATTATCATGAACAAGGAAATAAAACAATAACTAATTTGTTATTGCCTCTAGGGCATATTTCCAACAGTCTCCCACTTGCACTAGAGTCAATAATCTAGTTCACATCGCCATGTGATTCACAGGTCACAGCGCCATGTGACCAACATCCAAAGAGTTTACTAGAGTCAATAATCTAGTTCACATCACTATGTGATTAACACTCAATGAGTTATGGGTTTGATCATGTTGCTTGTGAGAGAGGTTTTAGTCAACGGGTCTGCAACCTTCAGATCCGTATGTACTTCGCAAATCTCTACCCTATATTTGGAGCCATTTCAAATAACTGTTCTACTTGGAGCCATTCTAAATTGTTGCTCCATTATACGTATCCGGTATCTCTACTTAGAGCTATCTGGATGGGTGTTAAGCTTGCATCGACGTAACTCTTTATGTCGAACTCTTTATCACCTCCATAATCGAGAAACATATCCTTATTCCTCTAAGGATAATTTTGACCGCTATCTAGTGATCTACTCCTAGATCACCTTTGTACCCTCTTGCCAGACATGTGGCAAGGCACACATCAGGTGCGGTACTCAGCATGGCATACCGTATAGAGCCTATGACAAAAGCATAGGGGACGACCTTCGTCCTTCCTCTTTCTTCTGCCGTGGTCGAGCTTTAAGTCTTAACTTCATACCTTACAACTCAGGCAAGAACTCCTTCTTTGACTGATCCATCTTGAACACCTTCAAAAGATCATGTCAAGGTATGTGCTCATTTGAAAGTACCATTAAGCGTTTTTGATCTATCCTTATAGATCCTGATGCTCAATGTTCAAGTAGCTCAATCCAGGTTTTTCATTGAAAAACACTTTTCAAATAAATCTGCATGCTTTACAGAAATTCTACATCATTTCCGATCAACAATATGTCAATAACATATACTCATCAGAAATTCTATAGTGCTCCCACTCACTTCTTTGGAAATACAAGTTTCTCACAAACTTTGTATGAACCCAAAATCTTTGATCATCTCATCAAAGCGTACATTCCAACTCCGAGATGCTTACTCCAGTCCTTAGAAGGATTGCTGGAGCTTTGCATACTTGTTAGCAATTTTCAGGATTGACAAAACTTCTGGTTGTATCTCATACAACCTTTCCTCAAGAAAATCGTCGAGGAAACAATGTTTTGACATCCTATCTGCAAGATTCCATAAATAATGCAGTAACTGCTAACATAATTTCAACAGACTTTTAGCATCGCTACGTGTGAGAAAGTCTCATCGTAGTCAACTCCTTGAACTTGTCAGGAAACATCTTAACGACAAGTCGAGCTTTCTCAATGGTGACACTTACCATCATTGTCTGTCTTCCTTTTAAAATCCATCTGTACTCAACAGCCTTACGACCATCGAGTCGTTTTGCCAAAGTCTACACTTTGTTTTCATACATGGATCCTCTCTCGGATTTTATGGCCTCGAGCCATTTATCGGAATCCGGGCCCACCATCTCTTCTCCATAGCTCATAGGTTCATCGTTGTCTAACAACGTGACCTTTAAGACAGGGTTACTACTTAGAAGTTGTACACACCCTTGTCAACCTATGAGGTTCGATAGTAACTCGATCTGAAGCTCCATGATCATTAGCTTTCTCTTCAACCGTGGCAGGTGCCACAGAAACATTTTTCCTGTGCTGCGCTACTCTCTGGTTGAAGTAAAGGTTCAACAACCTTATCAAGTTCTATCTACCTCCCACTCAATTCTTTCGAGAGAAACTTTTCCTCGAGAAAGCACCCGATTCGAGAAAGAATCCCTATTGCTTTCGGATCTGAGACAGGAGGTATACCCAACTGTTTTGGGTGTCCTATGAAGATGCATTTATCCGCTTTGGGTTCGAGCTTATCAGCCTGAAACTTTTTCACATAAGCGTCGCAGCCCCAAAGTTTTAAGAAACGACAACTTAGGTTTCTCTGAACCATAGTTCATACGGTGTCGACTCAAACGGAATTGCGTGGTGCCCTATTTAAAGTGAATGTGGTTGTCTCCAATGCCTAACCCATATAGTATAGTGGTAACTCGATAAGAGACATCATGGTATGCGCCATATCCAATAGGGTGCAATTATGATGTTCGGACACACCATCACACTATGGTGTTCCAGGCGGTATTAGTTATGAAACAATTTCCACAATGTCTTAATTGTGTGCAAAACTCGTAACTCAGATATTCATTTCTATGATCATATCATAGACATTTTATCCTCTTGTCACGAAGATCTTCAACTTCACTCTGAAATTACTTGAACCATTCAATAATTCAGACTTGTGTTTCATCAAGTAAATACACTCAGTATCTACTTAAATCATCTGTGAAGTAAGAATATAACGATATCCACTACACGCCTCAGCACTCATTGGACTGCACACATCAAAATGTATTACTTCCAACAAGTCGCTTTCTAGTTCCATCTTACTGAAAACGAGGCCTTTCAGTCATCTTGCTCATGTGGTATGATTTGCATGTCTCAAGTGATTCAAAATCAAGCGAGTCCAAAGATCCATCAACATGGAGCTTCTTCATGCGTTTTATACCATTGTGACTAAAATTGCAGTGCCACAAGTATGTGGTAATATCATTACTATCTTTTGGCATGAACATGTGTATCACTACGCTCGGGATTCAATAAACCATTTATTTCAGGTGCAAGACCATTGAAGGTATTATTCAAATAAACAGAGTAACCATTATTCTCCTTAAATGAATAATCGTATTGCGATAGACATAATCCAATCATGTCTATGCTCAACGCAAACACAAAATAACAATTATTTAGGTTTAACACCAATCTCGATGGTAGAGGGAGCGTGCGATGCTTGATCATATCAACCTTGGAAACACTTCCAACACATATCGTCATCTCACCTTTAGCTAGTCTCCGTTTATTCCGTAGCTTTTATTTCGAGTTACTAACACTTAGCAACCGAACCGGTATCTAATACCCTGGTGCTACTAGGAGTACTAGTAAAGTACACATTAACATAATGTATATTCAATATACTTCTATCGACAGCCTTCTCATCTACCAAGTATCTAGGGTAATTCTGCTCCAGTGGCTGTTCCCCTTATTACAGAAGCACTTAGTCTCGGGTTTGGGTTCAACCTTGGGTTTCTCCACTAGAGCAGCAGCTGATTTGCCGTTTCATGAAGTATCCCTTCTTGCCCTTGCCCTTCTTGAAACTAGTGGTTTCACTAACCATCAACAATTGATGCTCCTTCTTGATTTCTACTTTCGCAGTGTCAAACATCGCGAATATTTCAAGGATCATCATATATGTCCCTGATATGTTATAGTTCATCACGAAGCTCTAGCAGCTTGGTGGTAATGACTTTGGAGAAACATCACTATCTCTGGAAGATCAACTCCCACTCGATTCAAGTGATTGTCGCACTCAAACAATCTGAGCACAAGCTCAACGATTGAGATTTTCTCCCTTAGTTTGCAGGCTAAAAAAATCGTCGGAGGTCTCATACTTCCTGACGTGGGCACGAGCCTGAAATCCCAATTTCAGCCCTCGAAACATCTCATATGTTCCGCGACGTTTCGAAAATATCTTTGGTGCCTCAACTCTAAACCGTTTAACTGAACTATCATGTAGTTATCTAAACGTGTATGTCCGATGTTCGCAACATCCACAAATGACGTTTGGGGTTCAGCACACTGAACGGTGCATTAAGGACATAAGCTTTCTACTGTCCGCATAATCGCTACTGTCAACTTTCAACTATATTTTCTTTAGGAACGTATCTAAATAGTAGAACTGAAGCGCGAGCTACGATATAATTTGCGAAGACCTTTTGACTATGTTCAGGATAATTAAGTTCATCTTATGAACTCCCACTCAGATAGACATCCCTCTAGTCATCTAAGTGATTACATGATCCGAGTCAACTAGGCCGTGGCCGATCATCACGTGAGACGGACTAGTCATCATCGGTGAACATCTTCATGTTGATCGTATCTACCATACGACTCATGCTCGACCTTTCGGTCTCTTGTGTTCCGAGGCCATGTCTGTACATGCTAGGCTCGTCAAGTCAACCTAAGTGTTTCGCGTGTGTAAATCTGGCTTACACCCATTGTATGTGAACATAAGAATCTATCACACCCGATCATCATGTGGTGCTTCGAAACGACGATCTTTCGCAACGGTGCACAGTTAGGGGGAACACTTTCTTGAATTTTTTAATGAGGGATCATCTTATTTACTAACGTCTTTCTAAGCAAATAAGATGCAAAAACATGATAAACATCACATGCAATCAAATAGTGACATGATATGGCCAATATCATTTTGCTCCTTTTGATCTCCATCTTCGGGGCGCCATGATCATCATCGTCACCGGCATGACACCATGATCTCCATCATCATGATCTCCATCATTGTGTCTTCGTGAAGTTGTCCCGCCAACTATTACTTCTACTACTATGGCTAACGGTTAGCAATAAAGTAAAGTAATTACATGACGTTTATGTTGACACGCAGGTCATAAATAAATTAAGACAACTCCTATGGCTCCTGCGGGTTGTCATACTCATCGACATGCAAGTCGTGATTCCTATTACAAGAACATGATCATCTCATACATCACATATATCATTCATCACATCCTTTGGCCATATCACATCACAGAACACTTGCTGTAAAAACAAGTTAGACGTCCTCTAATTGTTGTTGCAAGTTTTTACGTGGCTGCTATAGGTTGCTAGCAAGAACGTTTCTTACCTACGCCAAAACCACAACGTGAATTGCCAATTTCTATTTACCCTTCATAAGGACCCTGTTCACGAATCCGATCCGACTAAAGTGGGAGAGACAGACACCCGCCAGCCACCTTATGCAACTAGTGCATGTCAGTCGGTGGAACCGGTCTCACGTAAGCGTACGTGTAAGGTTGGTCCGGGCCGCTTCATCCCACAATGCCGCCGAATCAAGATAAGACTAGTAGCGGCAAGATAATTGACAAAATCGATGCCCACAACTACTTTTTGTTCTACTCGTGCATAGAAACTACGCATAGACCTAGCTCTGATACCACTGTTGGGGAACGTAGCAGAAATTCAAAATTTTCTATGCAACACCAAGATCAATCTATGGAGTAATCTAGCAACGAGGGAAGGAGAGTGCATCTACATACCCTTGTAGATCGCTAAGCGGAAGCGTTCAAGTGAACGGGTTGATGGAGTCGTACTCGTCGTGATCCAAATCACCGATGATCCTAGTGCCGAACGGACGGCACCTCCGCGTTCAACACACGTACAGCCCGGGGACGTCTCCTCCTTCTTGATCCAGTAAGGGGAGAGGAGAAGTTGAGGGAGAGCTCCGTCAGCACGATGGCATGGTGGTGGTGGAGCTTGTGGTTCTCCGGCAGGGCTTCGCCAAGCACCATGGAGGAGGAGGAGAAGGTAGGAGGAGGGAGGGCTGCGCCAAGGAAGAGGTCACGGCTGCCCTCCCACCCCTCCACTATATATAGGGGCAAGGGGAGAGGGGGAGGCGCCCTAGGGTTTCCCCTAGGGGGCGGCGGCTAGGCAGATTGGATCTCCCTAGGGAAAATCCTAGGGAGACTTACCCCCCCAAGCCAAGCAGGTGGAGGCTTGCCTCCCAAGCCAGGTGGAGGTGCCCCACCTCCCCAAGTAACGTGGGAAAGGGTGTGGGGGGCGCACCAACCCTTAGTGGGCTGGTTTGTCCCTTCCCCTTTGGCCCATGAGGCCCTCCAACACTTGCCGGGGCTCCCGAAACACCTTTCGGTCATGCTGGCCATAGCCTGGTACCTCCGGAACACTTCCGGACTCCAAGACCCTTCGTCCAATATATCGATCTTCACCGCCGGACCATTCCGGAACTCCTCGTGACGTCCGGGATCTCATCCGGGACACCGAACTACCTTTGGTAACCACATACTATTTCCCATAACAACTCTAGCGTCACTGAACCTTAAGTGTGTAGACCCTACGGGTTCGGGAACCATGTAGACATGACCGAGACACCTCTCCGGCCAATAACCAACAGCGGGATCTGGATACCCATGTTGGCTCCCACATGTTCCACGATGATCTCATCAGATGAACCACGATGTCGAGGATTTAATCAATCCCGTATTCAATTCCCTTTGTCTAGCGGTATTGTACTTGCCCGAGAGTCGATCGTCGGTATCCGATACCTTGTTTAATCTCGTTACCGGCAAGTCTCTTTACTCGTTCCGTAACACATCATCCCGTAATCAACTCCTTGGTCACATTGCGCATATGATGATGTCCTACCGAGTGGGCCCAGAGATACCTCTCCGTCACACGGAGTGACAAATCCCAGTCTCGATTCGTGCCAACCCAACAAACACTTTCAGAGATACCCGTAGTGTACCTTTATAGCCACCCAGTTACGTTGTGACGTTTGGCACACCCAAAGCATTCCTACGGTATCCGGGAGTTGCACAATCTCATGGTCCAAGGAAATGATACTTGACATTAGAAAAGCTTTAGCATACGAACTACACGATCTTTGTGCTAGGCTTAGGATTGGGTCTTGTCCATCACATGATTCTCCTAATGATGTGATCCCGTTATCAACGACATCCAATGTCCATGGTCAGGAAACCGTAACCATCTATTGATCAACGAGCTAGTCAACTAGAGGCTTACTAGGGACATGGTGTTGTCTATGTATCCACACATGCATCTGAGTTTCCTATCAATACAATTATAGCATGGATAATAAACGATTATCATGAACAAGGAAATATAACAATAACTAATTTGTTATTGCCTCTAGGGCATATTTCCAACAAGGGGATTTGAGCAGCGGATGAAGAAGGAGAAGAGCAGAGCCCGAGCGGATGCCACACCTTTAGTAACCTGCGCAGTCGCAAAAGCGTCCACGTCCAATCAACCGCCACGCGGCGCCCAAGGCCGCAGGCTGTTAGGGCCCACGACACTTCGCCCTTGCCCTTTCGCCTCTCGGTAAAGCCAAGTCCATGCGCGCCTTGGGCCCGGGGGCTACTGTCGGTGTTCTGGGAACGGGGGTCCCCAGACTTGCCTGCCTGCGGCCTGCGGCGTGGCTCAAATGGGGGCCCAGCGAGGCCCAACTTCATCAACACAAGACTCAAGACCCTCGCGAGGGGCCAAGCCTCGCGAGGCGGACGACACGACGCTTCCTCAAGCACGGCCTCCTCAGGCTGGCTCGCGAGGAGGCGGAGAGATCAAGGCGGGGTACCTCATGAGGTGCCCATGACGCAAGCCATGACGACCAAGGGTGCCAGGCGGGCGCCAGCCCACGCAGCGTCTCCCTTTCCTCTTTGGTGCAAAGGGGGCAAGCGCAGGCGAGAGGATCAAGCAAAGGCACCCATTTCGGTGCAACAAGACCAAGGCCAGTCCAACGGTGGGAAGGAGGTCACCATGGAGCCCAGGACGGCATCACCACAAGGCCTTTGGCAGGCGAAGACCAACTTTAGTCAGGATAAGTGTACCAGATGTTCCCCTTCGAATTGGCCAATTGTTGGCGCCCTTCCCGCACAAATATTCGGGAAGAGGCCCAAGGCCTTTGCCTATAAATAGGACTAGCCACTTCCAGGGTAGAGGCATCTAGAAACTGGTAGAGGTAACCGGGCAACAAGTAGAGAGAGAGAGAGAAGGGCGATCGGACTCCCACAGCAGTTCATCCCCTAGCCAAGTACAGGCCCTTGCGAGGCTGTTCTTCCTTGTACTGTTCTTCATCATCAGCCCCAGAGGCAATCCACCCACCACAAACTAGAGTAGGGTATTACACCACAATGGTGGCCCGAACTAGTATAAACTCCGTGTCTTTTGTGTTGTTCTTGCAGTAGTTAGTTCCTTGCGAGACGGAGAGGTAGAGGGCAAGATCTTCGCGCGCACCCCAGAGTTCGAACCTTAAGGGTCTGCCGGAACCCGTGATCCGACAGAAGTTCCTTAGCACATGATGGATTAGATCATTGGAGGCACATTAGTGAGAAGCTTAAAGAACATGAAAATAGCATTGATCATATTAATAACATGAACAAGTGGAATGAATTAAGGATTAGCCTGCGGAAAGAGGAAACTATTGACAAGGAATTTCAGCATCAAATAAGAAAGGAGAAAGAACGTGTCAGGCAAGTTTTGTTAAGAATAATAGCCATTGTGAAATATATTGGTAAACGCAACTTGGCTTTTCGCGGAAACGGTGAGCAACTTTACAAGGATGATAATGGTAATTTCTTAGCTTGTGTTGAGATGATTGCATAATTAATTTGATTTGGTAATGCAAGACCACCTGTATCCAGAACAAAGAAATTCATTACCATTTATCTCAGTCATAAAATTCAGAATGAGTTGATATCTCTTTTGGCTGCTGACATCACATGTTCTATCATAAAGGTTGTTAAAGAGGCAAATTATTTCTCTGTTATCCTAGATTGTACCCATGATGTCAGTCATCAAGAACAAATGTCTTTTTTAGTTCGTTGTGTTAATTTGTCAGATGGGAAAATAAAAATTGAGGAGTACTTTCTGGGGTTCTTGAAGGTGGATGACACTTCTGGCTTAGGAATTTTTAAAGTACTGCTTGAATCCATGGAGACTTTTGGCTTAAATATTAATGATATAAGGGGTCAAGGATATGACAATGGTTCTAACATGAAAGGAAAATACCGAGGGGTACAATCTAGGTTACTTGATGTGAATCCAGGAGCATTATACATGACATGTGCTTGTCATAGTCTCAATCTCACTCTTTGTGATATGGCAAAAACATGTGAGAAAGTTGTTTCATTTTTTGGAATTGTTCAGCGCATATATATATTATTTGCTGGTTCTACGAAAAGATGGAACATTTTGCTTAAACATGTTCCTAGTTTGACTGTGAAATCATTGTCCAATACTCGTTGGGAGAGTCGAATCAAAAGTGTTACAGCAATAAGATATCAAGCCATTGAGTTAAGGTCAGCTTTGTCTGAGTTACATGATGCTTCTGACACTGATACTAAGGATAAAAGCGACGCAAAAAAATTATTTGATGCACTTGGTCGCTTTGAGTTTCTAGTTGGTATGATTATCTGGCATGATATTATGTTTGTTGTAAATAAAGTTGGCAAGATGCTGCAATTGTCAACCATGTGTATTGACTCTGCTTTGAAGCAAATAAATGGTATAACAGAATATTTTGAGAAGTACATAGATGATGGGTTTTCTTCAAGTTTGACCATCGCCAAAGGTATTGTGACTGAAATGGGAATTGATCCCATCTTTCCAGTGAAACCTCATGCTAAGAGGAAGAAATGGTTTGGTGAAAGTGATTGTCAACAAGAAATTCTAGAAGCTGAGAAGGCTTTTCATATTAAATATTTTTTTGTTTTGGTTGATATGGCGATCACTTCTCTGAAGGATAGATTTAAAGAACTAATGGTGTTCAAAGATATCTTTGAATTTTTATTGAGCTCGGACACCCTGAAGTCATTAAGTAATAATGAACTTGAAGAGTGTTGCACAAAATTTGCAGAAACATTCTCTCTTGACGGTTCATCTGATGTAGAGGTATATGATCTTATTTCTGAATTGAAGATTATGAGATTCACTTTGCCAAATGGCGTAATGTCTGCAATGGAGATTTTTGGGCATGTCAGAGAAGTTGATTGTTATTCGAATATCTTCATTGCTTATCGCATCTTATTTACTATGCCTGTGGCAGTCGCATCGGCTGAAAGAAGCTTTTCAAAGCTGAAATTGTTGAAGAATTATTTGAGGTCAACAATGACTCAAGAGAGGTTAAATGGTTTGGCTACATTATGCATCGAGAAGAAATTATTGGATGAGATTGACATCGACCCCATCATAAGCGACTTTGCATCGAGGAATGTTAGAAGAAATTTTTAAGGTAATATGTATAAATTATGTGATACGCACACTGATTTTTAATGCATTGGAGTGTTATTGCTAAATATTCATATATACATACATTTATTTTAACTACTATTATGTGTTTACTAAGGGCCCCGGATTTTAGGTTCGCCCCGAGCCCCCAAAATCTCAGGACTGGCCCTGCATGCCAGGCCAGTAAAAGATTCTCTTTATTCATTGGTAATTGGCTACAATCCCCGAATGCCCCCCTATTGCAGATGCATGGAGTGACTCGATTAGTTGTTGTCTTAATTCCACATTATTTCCAATGTATATTCTCCCCTTATATCTTAACACTCCTACTATGAGAGTGTAGTGTTGTTCTGCATCTGGCTTGATCAGTAGTTTCTGTAAGAGGTCTTGACAATGGGGATCTTGGAGATAACTGGACTCTACAGACTCAACCCAAGTGGGTGTTACCATAGTAATTGCCATGATACTTTGATCTCTTCTGCTAATGGCGTCTGCAACTCTATTGTCTTTTCCCTTTCTATACTCAATGTTGTAGTTGAACTCCAAGAGTTTGAGTAGTAACTTATGTTGCACCCCTTCAGAGACTTTCTATTCAGTAATAAACTTGAGGCTTTTCTGATCCATCCTGATAAGGAGCTCGTTGCCAACAAAATAATGTCTCCATGTTTTGAGGGCCTCCAGAATTGGCAATGCCTCTTTTTCATAAGTGGAGAGTGCTGAGGATCTGGGGCCTATGGATTTTCTGTAGTAAGCAAGAGGCCTTCCCTGCTGCATAAGCACAACTCCTAGCCCTGTTCCACTAGCATCAGTCTCTAAGGTGAAGGGGAGGGAAAAATTTGGCAGTGCCAGAACAGGGGCAGTTGTGAGGCTTTGCTTAAGTTTGTTAAAAGCTGCAGTTTGTTCCTCAGTCCAGTGAAAAGTTTCTTTCTTGAGCAAGTCATGAAGTGGTCTTCATATGACCCTATAAGACTGCACAAATCTCCTGTACTAGCCTGTGAGGCCGAGGAAACTTCTTAATTGGGTAATGTTTTGTGGAATAGATCATTGAGCTACAGCTTCGATCTTCTGTGGGTCTGTTTGCAGACCTTTTCTAGAGATTATGTGTCCCAAGTATTCTACTTGAGGAGCAGCAAAGATGCACTTACTAAATTTTGCATATAACTGTTGTGCTCCGAGTGTTTGCAGTACTAGCTTCAAGTGTTCCAAGTGCTCTGCCAAACTCCTACCGTATATTAAGATATCATCAAAGAAGACAAGTACAAACTTCCTCAGATATTTGGCAAGAACTTTGTTCATGAGTGATTGAAATGTGGCTGGTGCATTAGTAAGACCAAAAGGCATTACTAAGTACTCAAAATGCCCGAAGTAAGTCCTGAATGCTGTTTTGTGCACATCTTCTGTCTTCATTCTCATTTGGTGGTGTCCAGCTCTCAGGTCAGGCTTTTTGAAATATTCTTCTCCATTCAGTTCAACAAATAGGTCCTCTATGACGGGGATGGGAAACTTGTTCTTGACTGTTTGGGCATTCAGTTTTCTATAGTCGATGCACAGTCTCCAACTTCCATATTTGTTTTTGACCAGGATGGCAGGTGATGCATATTGGCTTTCACTGTGTCTTATAACATAAGTGTCCAGTAGCTCTTGAATCAGCTTTTCCATTTTAGCTTTTTGCTGGCGAGGCACTCGATAAGGCCTAACTGTTGTTGGTTCAGTACCTACTTTTAGCGGAATGGCATGATCACATTCTTTAGGAGGTGGCATGCCCTTAGGCTCTTGGAAAACATCCTTGTTCTCAGTTAAGAGGTCTTCTATCTCCTTGCAAGGTTGTGCAATTTCAGGTTTTTCTGGAGAGACATGAATTAGGCCTGTGTACTGAGATTAAGGGTACTTGCTCTTTTCTGTTATTGTCCCTCAGTGTGACCTTTGTTTTGCCTTGTAAAATCACTTGCATTTTCCTCTTAACAAAGTCCATAGTAATGGGACTATGGGTTTCCAGCCAGTCACAACCTAATATGATGGCATAGACTTTGAGAGGGAGCACTTTAAATGAGTTGCTGAACTTGTGTCTTTGGATAGTGTAGAGAGTGTTGACCACATGGGAACTAGATTGGAGTGTACCTCCTCCTGCTACTTGTACTATTTCCAAGGGGTTGCTGACAGTATGACAAGTAGTTTTCACTATGAAAATCATGTCTATGAATGTGTGAGAGCTGCCTGAGTCCACCAAGGCTATTCCACATTTGCCCCCAGACTTTAAGGGAGGTGGCAAAAGTCTTCTTTTTTCGTACAACTTGAGAGGAAATGTGCATGCATTGTTCATCTTCAGTTGGAGTAGTTGCTGGTGTGGTGTTGTCTTCAGGTTGGTCCTGTCCTTGCAACATTTCATCAGGTGACGCTTCAATATGCTCTTCAGTGGCCATGAGGTTAAGTGTCTTATATTGTGCACATTTGTGGCCAAAGAACCACTTGCCTCCACAATATCTGCAAGTGCCAGGCTCTATGAACTTCTATTTGTTGGGGAACGTAGTAATTTCAAAAACAATCCTACGCATACGCAAGATCATGGTGATGCATAGCAACAAGAGGGGAGAGTGTTGTCCATGTACCCTCGTAGATCGAAAGCGGAAGCATTATGACAATGCGGTTGATGTAGTCATACGTCTTCACAATCGACCGATCCTAGTATCGAATGTACGACACCTCCGCGATCTGCACACGTTCAGCTCGGTGACGTCCCACGAACTCACGACCCAGTAGAGCTTCGACGGAGAACTTCGTCAGCACGGCGGCGTGATGATGAAGCTACCGGCGCAGGGCTTCGCCTAAGCACTACGACGATATGTGAAAGTGCAACTATCCCTGGGTGGTTTTGGTAATTCCTAACAACATATAGTTAATTGAGCTAACATTATTTCAAGATTAATATTTCAGGAAAAGCTCAATGAATGGCATGGCATGGATGAGGAAAGTGGACCCCTCAAAATACTAAGGACAAAAGTTTGGCTCAAGCTCAATGCTCAAGACTCTACATTTTATATTTTAGTGATCCAAGATCACATTGAGTCCATAGGAAAAGCCAATACTATCAAGAGGGGATGAGGTGTTGCTTAATGGCTTGCTTGCTCAAAGTGCTTATTGATATGCTCCAAAACCCTCAACTATCTTCCCACATCCACATATGACCTAAACCAAAAATCCAACTCGGCCCTACCGATTCTTTCTATCCGGCGCCACCGAGTTCAGATGTCATAGCCACTGCCACAAACCCTAGGCAAATCGATTTCACCGATAGGGATCTCGGTCTCACCAAGATGGGATTGTAATCTCTCTGTTTCCCTTCGTAATGTTTCGGTTCCACCGAGATGAGCGATCGGTCCCACCAAGATTGCAATGTAAACTCTCTGTTTCCCTTTTGTAACATTTCGGTCTCACCGAGATGAGCGAATCAGTCCCACCGAGTTTACCTGACCAACTCTCTGGTTAGCTTTTTACCAAAATCGGTCCCACCGAGTTTGTGTGATCGGCCTCACCGATATTACGTTATGCCCTAACCCTAACCATATCGGTCCTATCGAATTGCATCTCAGTCCCACTGAAAATCCTAACGGTCACTAGGTTTGCTAAATCGGTCCGACCGAGTTTCTCAATTCGGTCTCACCGAGATTGGTAAATTGTGTGTAACGGTTAGTTTTTGTGTGGAGGCTATATATACCCCTCCACCCACTCTTCATTCGTGGAGAGAGCCATCAGAACAAATCTACACTTCCAATACACATTTTCTGAGATAGAACCACCTACTCATGTGTTGAGGGCAAGATATTCCATTCCCACCATATGAATCTTGATCTCTAGCCTTCCCCAAGTTGCTTTCCACTCAAATCTTCTTTCCACCAAATCCAAATCCTGTGTGAGAGAGTTGAGTGTTGGGGAGACTACCATTTGAAGCACAAGAGCAAGGAGTTCATCATCAACACACCATTTGTTACTTCTTGGAGAGTGGTGTCTCGTAGATTGGCTAGGTGTCACTTGGGAGCCTCCGACAAGATTGTGGAGTTGAACCAAGGAGTTTGTAAGGGCAAGGAGATCGCCTACTTCGTGAAGATCTACCGCTAGTGAGGCAAGTCCTTCGTGGGCGATGGCCATGATGGAATAGACAAGGTTGCTTCTTTGTGGACCCTTCGTGGGTGGAGCCCTCCGTGGACTCGCGCAACCGTTACCCTCCGTGGGTTGAAGTCTCCATCAACGTGGATGTACGATAGCACCACCTATTGGAACCACGACAAAAACATCCGTGTCTCCAATTGCGTTTGAATTCTCCAAACCCTTCCCTTTACATTCTTGCAAGTTGCATGCTTTACTTTCCGCTGCTCATATACTCTTTGCATGCTTGCTTGAATTGTGTTAAGATTGCTTGACCTGTGCTAAGATAGCTAAAATCTGCCGAAGATTAAAATTGGGAAAAGGATAGATTTTTAATTGGTCAAGTAGTCTAATCACCCCCCTCTAGACATACTTCCGATCCTACAATATGACCGAGGTGGATTATGGTGGAGGGGGGCACCGCACATGGCTAAGAGATCAATGATCAACTTGTGTGTCTATGGGGTGCCCCCTCCCGTGTATATAAAGGAGTGGAGGAGGGGGAGGGCCGGCCTTCCTATGGCGCGCCTCATGGGGAGTCCTACTCCCACCGGGAGTAGGATTCCCCCCTTCCATTTAGTAGGAGTAGGAGAGAAGGAAGGAGGAGAGAGGGAGAAGGAAAAGGGGGTGCCGCCCCCCTTCCTAGTCCAATTCGGACTAGAGGGGGAGGGGGCGTGCGGCCTGCCATGGCCGCCCCTCTCTCTCTCCACTAAGGCCCATAAGGCCCATTACACTCCGTGGGGGGTTCCACTAACCCCCCGGTACTCCGCTATATGTCCAAACTCACTCAGAACCCTTTCGATGTCCAAATATAGTCATCCAATATATCGATCTTTATGTCTCGACCATTTTGAGACTCCTCGTCATGTTTGTGATCTTATCCGAGACTCCTAACTACCTTCTGTACATCAAAACACATAAACTCATAATACCGATCGTCACCGAACGTTAAGCGTGCGGACCCTACGGGTTCGAGAACTATGTAGACATGACCGAGACTCATCTCCGGTCAATAACCAATAGCGGAACCTGGATGCTCATATTGGTTCCTACATATTCTACGAAGATATTTATCGGTCAAACCTAATAACAACATACGTTGTTCCCTTTGTCATCGGTATGTTACTTGCCCGAGATTAGATCGTCGGTATCTCAATACCTAGTTCAATCTCGTTACCGGCAAGTCTCTTTACTCGTTTCGTAATGCATCATCCCGCAACTAACTCATTAGTCACATTGCTTGCAAGGCTTATAGTGACGTGCATTACCGAGAGGGCCCAGAGATACCTCTCCGACAATCGGAGTGACAAATCCTAATCTTGATCTATGCCAACTCAACAAGTACCATCAGATAAACTTGCAGAGCACCTTTATAATCACCCAGTTACGTTGTGACGTTTGGTAGCACACAAAGTGTTCCTCCGGTATTCGGGAGTTGCATAATCTCATAGTCATAGAAACATCTATAAGTCATGAAGAAAGCAATAGCAACATACTAGACAATCAAATGCTAAGCTAATGGAATGGGTCAAGTCAATCACATCATTCTCTAATGATGTGATCCCGTTAATCAAATGACAACTCATGTCTATGGTAGGAAACTTAACCATCTTTGATTCAACGAGCTAGTCAAGTAGAGGCATACTAGTGACACTTTGTTTGTCTATATATTCACACATGTACTAAGTTTCCGGTTAATACAAGTCTAGCATGAATAATAAAAATTTATCATGATATAAGGGAATATAAATAACAACTTTATTATTGCCTCTAGGGCATATTTCCTTCAGTCTCCCACTTGCACTAGAGTCAATAATCTAGATTACACAGTAATGATTCTAACACCCATGGAGTCTTGGTGCTGATCATGTTTTGCTCATGAGAGAGGCTTAGTCAACGGGTCTGCAACATTCAGATCCGTATGTATCTTGCAAATCTCTATGTCTCCCTCCTCGACTTGATCGCGGGTGGAATTGAAGCGTCTCTTGATGTGCTTGGTTCTTTTGTGAAATCTGGATTCCTTTGCCAAGGCAATTGCACCAGTATTGTCACAAAAGATTTTTATTGGATCCGATGCACTAGATATGACACCTAGATCGGATATGAACTCCTTCATCCAGACTCCTTCATTTGCTGCTTCCGAAGTAGCTATGTACTCCGCTTCACACATAGATCTCGCCACGATGCTTTGCTTAGAACTGCACCAACTGAAAGCTCCACCGTTCAATATAAACACGTATCCAGTTTGTGACTTAGAGTCATCCGGATCTGTGTCAAAGCTTGCATCGACGTAATCATTTACGAAGAGCTCTTTGTCACCTCCATAAATGAGAAACATATCCTTTGTCCTTTTCAGGTATTTCAGGATGTTCTTGACCACTGTCCAGTGATCCACTCCTGGATTACTTTGGTACCTCCCTGCTAAACTAATAGCAAGGCACACATCAGGTCTGGTACACAACCTTGTATACATGATAGAGCCTATGGCTGAAGCATAGGGAACACCTTTCATCTTCTCTCTATCTTTTGCAGTGGTCGGGCATTGAGTCTGACTCAACTTCACACCTTGTAACACAGGCAAAAACCCTGTAACATCCCAAATTTTCAGTTTGGAATGTTATACATAGGTCATTCATGCATATCATATTTTATTGCATTTCGTTTTGTGATCCTCGAAATTCTAAGCAACTCAAGGACCCACGGAGAGAGTTGGGGATATCATCATTTTCATATTTGAATTTTGACAAATATCGAAACAAGGATCATTTTGGTTTTAATTATTTTTCTCTCCAAAAATATTTCATATTAAAATATATGAGAGGAGATAATTTGACTTCTCCAAAATAGATGAAATATCGGAGGAAAAATATTAAAATAAATTAAATAATTTTATTTGGATTTTATGGCTATTTTATTTGAATTAGAAAAATATGCATTTCTCAAAATTGCATTTTTAGGCCAAGAAAATGTTCAAATTGTTCTAAATATTCTATTTATACGGTGAAAATTTGTTTTGGTATTTTTAGATTTTTATTTTAGTTTCTAAGATTTTTCTGGTGGAATCTGTTTAAAAAAAGTTAAACCGACCTAACGAGCTGTGCCCGAGCCGGACTCCTCCGGCCAAGGCTTTAAAAGCCGCCGCCAGACGCCCCCGAGGCCCAAGTCTCCGCCGCCAGCCCGCGCCCCCTGAAACCCTAGCCGTCGCCGCCAGTCCGCGCCGCCGCTGCCGCCGCCGCCCGCGCGCTGCCTCCCGCCGCTGCTGCCGCCGCCTCCCGCCGTCGCCGAAGCCGCTGCCGCGCGTCGGATCTCACCGTTGAACCCGCCATTGACTGGTCGGTTTTCTTCAGTTAACCTCGGTTTTTTTTTCAGTTTTCGGCTTAATCTATTAGATCGGTTTTTCTTTCGGTTTATTTATTTAGCAGACGTTCGTCCGTTCGGTCGTATTAACGAACACTTTTCGCCGTTTAGCTTCTGACGGCGAATGTTCGTTCGTTAGTCTTTTATTTTTATTTTAGTTTTCGTCCAGGGACCTATTCGCGATTATTTTTATCACAGATTAGTCCCTAATCTTCAAACCCTCGCCGTTTCTTAACTGTTTGTCCAAATCCAGTGAAACCAGTGCCAAAATCTTCGTCTCGAAACCCTCTTTCTGTTTAATCAACTTGAACAAGGTTTTGACAATTTAAAATTTGGTTTCAAGCAGATTTGTTTTGAGGTTCTTTTGACCGTAGTTTCAGTTTCGTAGCTCCGATTTGATTGATTCTTTTTGCAGATCGAATCTCTTCAGTTGAGTTTTCAGATTTGATCTTCTTATTTGAGTTTTACCGTTGCATCTATGCTTGAGTGCTTATGTATGCTATTGTTTGTTTGCGATAGAATTCCCAGAGTGCGAAGCATGCTACTACAAGTCACTAGGTTTTGCAGATCGTCAGCGAGGCAAGTAACAGATTGATCATACTCTTTTCATACCTAGTTTTTATGCATTAGTTTCAATCCCCAAACACTGCATGATTAGGATGTGATTAACATGTGGGTATTGGGAAGTAGAAGATGAGGTAGAACCTATTGCCATGTTTATTATTAAACCCTTGGGAGTTACTTCTACGTTATGCTTATATTGCTATGCTATGCTCGTAGACGTGGTTTGGGTGAGTGAATCCATGACAGATGTGAGATTGTTAATTAATGGTAAACTTAAGGTGGCAACTTTAATACACATCTGGGTGGATTGTTGGTTTTGGGCACCTGGAGAATCTAGTGTTGTTGTGACACTCCAAAAATTTTCAACTGGTTTTCAGCAAAAACTTTGTTGGTTTTGAAGAAGATCATTTAAATCCTTTCAAAAAGACCTCTCTCTCAAAACTTTTTTCCCTGGCAAGGATTTCAATTTTTTTTCTTTTTGCATCTTCTTCAACTTTGGTGTTTGGTTATTAAAGACCTTTTCTCTATAGGTACCATTCTCAAATTTATATTTGGAAATTATTTATTTTCTTTTAAAAAGGATTCCTAGGAGTTTTTGGACTTCTCTCATTTTTAAACCACCCAGGGTTTACCATGCCTCATGTGGTAAAACCTCTCAAAAATCCCTCCCTCCACCTTGGAGCAATCTAAGTTCTCTGTCCCAACAAGTCCAAACCATTTTTGGATTTTATTTCAATTATTTTTTCTCACAAATCATTTCTGTCTTTTATTTTGAGCCTAAGTGATTTCCAAAGCAAGTACATTATTGCTTTTGAGTTTTGGTCTCAAACCAACTTCTCTGGATAGTCCTTAGCACCCACAACTCAGAACCATCAAGATCCACTCTTCCTCTTTTCAAATTTTTCAAATTTCAGCCTCTGCAAGTTTGGACCGGAATTGCCAAATTTGGTGAAATTCATATTTCCTCTTCTCCAAAAATTCCACCAAAATTCAGGCAGCCTCCAGGTGCAATGAGGGGCTACCCCACCAAGTTTCAGCTCAAGGAAAATTCTCTACATACCAGAATCATTCTGTCGAACACCTGGCCGGCACTGTTACTTTGCACTTTCAGAAAATTTAGAAATTCAGAGTTCAGTGTCGTTTCTTCGTCAGTGTTCGGTCACCTGTCCACAGTGCGCTTGGCGCGTTGCGCGCAGCCCCTCCTCTCTGTCCAGAGCGCCGCACGCGCACTTGGCTGGTTCCCGGCGTCGGTGGCACCCTGGCCCGCCTGCGCCGGCGTCTTCTGCGGCGGCAGCGCCACCCGTGGCGGCCAACAGGAGACAGCGCCTGCACGAAACACCGTTCAGCGCCGCCTAAGCCACCTGGGAGCTCCGCGCGGCCGTCTCCCTTGCCAGTGCCCGCCAGCACACCCGCTGCACCGTCGCCGTGACCTGGCACGCACAAGGCGCGCTCTCTGCCGCCGACGTGCCACACGGCCGTTCCATTGAGGACAGACCGTAACCGCCCCTGCCTTGCGGAGTTAGGCACCAGGATGGAGTAAGTAATCGGTCTAGTCGTTGCTCAAGCTCTAAACCACCTGTCCAGCCACTGCGTCGCCGTAATCACTCGCCGGACTTATCCCGTTCACGGCAACCGCCTCGGGCCGGCTATAAATAGCGCCCCCGAGCTCGCTCTCGACCCCGCACACCTCCACCACCTCACCAGACCCCGCTCCGCCACTAGAAGAGTCTCGAGGGGCCCTTCTTCCCCAGCTCCGGCCGCCCCGATCCGCCTCGGCCTCCAACTTGATTCACTACGGTGAGGCCATCTCCGGCGCCCAAACCTTGTCCGTAGCCTTCTCTTGCATCAAGTGCTCTAACCCCAACCTCAATTTGATCCTTGCAGCCCTCCTCAGCGAGATCCATCAACGCCCGAACCACCGTCCGCCGGAGTTGAGGCCGCCGTCGACGTGGTGCCCACCGACGACCAACTCCACCACCCATAGGTGCGGAAGGACGCGGTGAACACGTTGGTAACCCCCGATCCTCCTGCCTCGCCGTGGATCGCCGCCGGCGACCACCGCGGCCCTCGGGCGCCAAAACTCTGTTTCCGTTTTCAAACCCGACGGGTGGGTCCTCCACGTCAGCTTTTTCTTCTTTTTGAATCGTTTTCTAGAAACGCCTTCGGGCAAAATACGCCTTCCCACTGGATTGACGTATTCGAGACTGAAACGTTTTCTGTTTTTATAAAGAAAACCCTGGAAAGTTTCTGTTTCATTACAGAAAGGTCCCTAGACAGAAACACTTATAACTTTTAAACAGAAAAGTATTTTTGATTGATTCTTTTTCTGTCCTCTTTAAAATTTTGTCTAGTTTTTTATCAGATTTATTTGAAAAATATTTGGAATAGTTTTTGTGCACCTCACGGTATTTACGTTAGCGCGTATGTTTCTTTATACCGTAGATACCGAAGGAGGTGACGGAACCGCGAACTTCACCGAGCTAGGCTCCGACTACTCTGAACCAGGCAAGCATGTTTGAACTTTTGATATGATGAGTGTTTTGGCATGTTTGAATTAAGTAGTTTCATGGCATGTTTATGAGCATCTCAATGAATGTCATATTTCATGCAAAGTTGAGGCAAGTGAAGTTTCGAAAAGCCATAAGTGGATGGATGTGAGTTTGCATGGCCATGTGTGGCATGAGAATGGGTAAGATGGCAGTGTTGTAGCATGCCAGTCTTATGCCAGACTATTGACTTCAGTGTCAACTCGTATCAGTCCAGTTTCCATCCATTTTCCTTCCTGTACTACCACACGTTTTCCGCAAGGAATATGGCTTAGTAAGTTGCAAACCGCTTTCCTGGTACACACCAAAAGGAGAGGCCGTGATGATGGTTCCATGGCCCTGGATTAAAGCCAGTCATCCGGTCAGGGGGCATGGGTGTTTTCGGTTGGGACCGAGAGGGGGCACCCCTTAGAGCGCGCGTATATAAATTTGATCCCATGCTATTCGAGATTGTGATCTCCCCGTCTCAAAGTTTTTCTTGAACGTTGTCTAGGGTGATTCCTGGCATCGTGAGGTGGGATGGGTGTGTACTGGTTAGCTGTGTTTTCTTCCGAATACCGTAAACGGAACTAGTCCTTCGTGACTACGGAAATCCGTTGGCCGTGGGAAATTTTAGTACAAACTCTGCAGAGTCAAAATTCCTTCAAATCATCTTATCCATGTCCAAGTTCCGTATTATCTTATCCTGACAAGTGTCGGTTTTTGGTGACAGAAACTCCAGTGAATCACATGAGTGCTAAGTCCGGTTAAATGTTTACTCCTGTGGAAGGACTAACCCGTTTATTATCATGTGTTGAATATTATTTATGAGTATTATATCTTTGTGATGAAAGCCCTTTCTGCGATGTCGCTCAGATGTCCGACTGTGGCACTGTTATTATTTACTTTCAGTATAAGCCCTTTCTGCGATGTCGCTCAGACGTCCGACTGTGGCACTGTTATTATTTACTTTCAGTATAAGCCCTTTCTGTGATGTCGCTCAGACGTCCGATTGTGGCACTGTTATTATTTACTTTCATTATAAGCCCTTTCTGCGATGTCGCCCCGACGTCCGACTATGGCACGTATGTCTTTTATTTTCAGTTTAAGCCCTTTTCGTGGTGTCGCTCAGACGCCCGACTACGGCATGATTTTATTTATTTGTTCACCCTTCGAG
Source organism: Aegilops umbellulata (assembly GCA_032464435.1). Lineage (NCBI taxonomy): Eukaryota > Viridiplantae > Streptophyta > Magnoliopsida > Poales > Poaceae > Aegilops > Aegilops umbellulata. The sequence goes on along the minus strand of CP136058.1, from coordinate 348,889,383 downwards.
GCGTCGCTTCAGACACCCGATCGGTTTTCAGTTATTTTGTTGGGTTTTCAGGCGAACTACCGCCGACTCCTTTTTTTATTTACCTTGTTACTAAATTGGATGTGCATTGATAAATTAATCATGACGCATTCATGCATGCATTTGTTATATCTTACATCCGAACTGTCTTGCGAGTACTTTCAAAGTACTCACCTGGCTTGTTGATTTGGCCAGATGCTGATGAAGGCGATCTCATGGATGAAGAGTTCGATAGCGAGTACGACGCCTAGAGGAGTCCCAGTCAGTCTCGTGCGACCCTGGATTTGGTCACTGTATTATATCCGCTTCCGCTACCCAAATAAAATTCATAGAGTCTCACCTCGACGCTCGATGAGCTGCCAGCTTAGGAGTCGTGTTATCCACTCCACTATTATATTCCACCACCACTTTTATCTCGAGTCAGTAGTATGCCACCACACCATTGTGTCATATCCGCCATTATGTATAATTATTGGCATTCTTGTAATAATTGTTGAGCAGCCTTCGCTCGACCTTGTAATATATTCTATGCTACTGGCTTATTGTATCAAGAATTTTGTCTACTAGTAAGGAGAATTTTCCTCATACTGGACTCAAATGATCGGTTTCTCAATAAAAATTTTTATTGGAAAACCGGTCGTGACAAGCTTGGTACCAGAGCCAGGCTGACTGTAGGAAGCCACTAGGTGCGATCGCTAATCGGTTATTAGCATAATAGAGCTAACTCTTATTTTTTTTGTAGTCATTTTTTCTGACAGTCAACATATATTTATGATCTGACCATTCAGAATTTTTGCCTACTTTTGTAGATGGCCGACAACAGCTGCGAGTCTCAGACCTTCGCCAACATGCCCGATGGGTTCGTCAAGCTCCTCTCCTTCATCGTTCAGGTCGTGATGGGGCCATCTGTGCGCCCAGTCTTCACACTCCACCAGCACAGAGTCAACGATAGTCTGACCATGCACCAGGCCGCGGTGCAATTTAAGGGAGGGCGTGGTGAGTTACGCCACTTCCGGTTCTTGGAAAGCTCGTCTCAAGGATGTCCTTCCCTCGATGAAGACTCGTCGTTACCGCTATCTTCCATGCCATGTGCCATACACCTGTCACTACGCGTTCTCTTGCCCCAGAGGAGAACGAGACGAGGCTTTTGAGATGCTTATTGAGTACCTCCGGGCTCTGGAGGCAGCCTTCGACAACCTGGTGGACGACTTCGTGGCTGCCCGCATGAACTCAGTCCATGGCCGTGCCGCCAACAGGAGAGAGCTCCTACACGCTGCACCGCCACTGACTTTCATCTCGTCCTCAGCATCTTATGCGCCTACTACTCTCACCACTGCTCGTCGCCTGCCTTCCACTGAAGAGTTCAACCAAGTCATTGCGCCCACTCCAGCCCGCACTGCACCACCCTTTGCGCCTACTCCTGTTCGTGTTGTTCCGCCCCTGGCGCCCGCTCTATCTACTCGGCGCAGCACTACTCGCCTGGAGCCTATTAGTGAGGAGGAGGTCGAGTCCCCAGCCTCATTGTGCCTCACCCTTGGCAGGGCCAAGGAGATCGTCAACATCTCCGACTGAGTACGCTTAGCCGTCATGCGATGTACCGCTTTGTACGATATGTTTATATGTACATAGGTTGTGAGAAGTAGCTTGTTTGCGCATCATGTAGGAACTGGGAGAAGTGCACTAGCCTAAATAACATGTCAGGAATATGTACGCATATCCTGAGTGATGTATTGTATAATTACCGCCTGCGTGTAAGATATGTAATGAGCAGTCCTTCTCCGTGCGCAATCGATTCGCTTTCTGAAGTAATCTTGGTCATTTAATTTATTTGCCATCCTTATGCATTTATGGATTTGTTTTTGCGACTCTTTTCATTTTCTTATGAGTTTTACAAAATATATCCCTAGAGTGAAAAATGTCTCGTCCTTGGACGCGCTCCATGCCAACTCCGCCAGAGGAGAATTATGACACTCAACAGGGCAACAATTTCACACAAGGACAGTCAAGTCAACAGGATGGTGAAACAACACTTTCCCAAATGTGTCGCCTTTATGAGTAGAGTCAGCAACAACATCGGGAAATGATGTACCAAGTCATCAATATGAGAAATCACCCTGGACAGTATCAGCAGCAATCCAAGTTATCTGAGCTACAGAAGACGCGTCCCCAAATATTTTCTCATACTGACAAACCTCTTGAGGCCGAGAACTGGCTTCGAGATATGGAGAGAAAATTAATCATTGCAAAATGTTCAGACCCTGAGAAGGTACTATACGCTCCGCACTATCTCACGGGAGCAGCTGCATCATGGTGGGAGAATTTCCTGCACATGCACCCCAACGAAAATGATATAACATGGGAGGACTTCAAAGAAGGTTTTCGTGGGGCACATATTCCTAAGAGTATTATGAAAATCAAGAAGAGAGAGTTTGATGACCTCAAACAAAGGATCATGACAGTGTCAGACTACAACGGTCAGTTTACTCTATTGTCTCGCTACGCCAATGAAGAGCGTATGACTGAAAGCAAGAAGATGGAGAAATTCCTAGACGGTCTGGCGCCCGCACTTAAATGCCAACTGGTTGTGCACACTTTTCCGGATTTTAAAACACTAGTGGATAAGGCCATTACCTCGGAAAATGAGAGACGCAACTTGGAAGATTTCCGCAAGCGAAAAAGGGACCAGACTACTCATGCTCGCAACCACCGAAGCAAGACAGATTTTCAGAAAAGTGGGACACACAAATCCACGACAAACGTCTCACGCCCAATCAAGAATTTTCATGCAAGGGAAAAGGAGTTCACATATCGCCCAGGCGTTACTTGCTACGCCTGTGGAGAGGAAGGGCACTATGCCAAGCAGTGCCCCAAGCCAAGGAACTCGACCCCAAAGCAGAACAACGGTGGCAATAATTCAGCGCCCAAGCGAAACAATTTCAATCCCAACAACAACCACAGGAAGGGTCATCTGAACCACGTGACCAAAGAGGAGGCACAGAATGCTCCGGATATCGTACTCAGTACGTTTCCTGTCAACACAATACCTGCAATGGTTTTGTTTGATTCTGGAGCTTCTCACTCATTCATTTCAAAAAGTTTTGCTTTGCAAAATAATTTTTCGATGCTTCCTTTGGAAAAATCCATGATCATCAAGTCCCCTGGAATTCAGCAAGTTACTCAGAGTTACTGCCAAGGTGTGGTTATTGAGTTTGAAGGATTGTAGTTTCATGCCAATCTTATTGTATTGGAAAATAAAGGACTGGATGTCATCCTAGGGATGGACTGGTTAACCACCAACAAAGGTTTTATCGACTATTTCAACCGGACCGTAATTCTCACACACCACCATGGGAAGACAATAAGAGTTTCAGCCAAAGAGAGAAAAATATCCCGGCAACCGAGATTGAACAAGGTGGACATTTCTGAATTAAGCAAGGTTCCAGTAGTGTGCGAATTTCCAGACGTATTTCCCGAAGGACTACCAGGCATGCCACCAGACCGAGAGATAGAATTCAGCATTGAGCTAGCACCCGGAACCACCCCCATTTACAAGAAACCATACAGAATGGCACCATCCGAGTTGGTAGAATTGAAGAAGCAAATAAAGGAATTGCTGGACAAAGGATATATTCGAGCCAGCTCCTCACCTTGGGGATCACCAATTTTATTTGCCAAAAAGAAGGACGGAACACTGAGATTGTGCATAGACTACCGAGCACTTAACATGGTCACAGTCAAGAACAAATACCCGATGCTACGGATAAATGATTTATTTGACCAGCTCGCTCAGGCCAAGGTATTCTCAAAGATTGACTTAAGGTCGGGATACCATCAATTAAAAGTACAAACAGAGGATATCCCCAAAACATCCTTCACCTCCAGATACGGACTGTACGAGTTCACAGTAATGCCATTTGGCCTAACGAACGCCCCTGCATATTTTGTTCACCTCATGAACAAAGTATTTATGAAGTTTATGGACAAGTTCGTTGTGGTATTCATCGACGATATTCTGGTATACTCCAAGACACCAGAAGAGCATGCTGAACATCTCAGAATTGTGCTAGGAGAACTCAGGAAACATCAATTATATGCCAAGTTCAGCAAGTGTGAATTTTGGCTAAGACAAGTAGGTTTTCTAGGCCACGTACTGACCCAAGAAGGTATTGCCGTGGACCCGGAAAAAGTCAAGGCCCTACTTGGCTGGAAACCCCCAGCCAGCATAACGGACGTACGAAGTTTCTTGGGAATGGCAGGGTACTACCGCAGATTTATTGAAGGATTCTCCACCATAGCCAAGCCAATGACGCAGTTACTCAAGAAAGACAAGAAGTTTGAATGGACGGAAGCTTGCGAGAAAAGTTTCCAAGAACTAAAAAGGAAATTAACGACAGCACCGGTGTTAATTGTGCCAGACATACACAAGAATTTTGAAGTGTATTGTGACGCATCTCGAAAGGGTCTCGGATGCGTGTTGATGCAAGAAGGCAAAGTTGTCGCTTACGCTTCAAGGCAACTTCGCAAGCATGAAGAAAATTATCCCACTCATGACTTAGAATTGGCAGCAGTCATTCATGCACTCAAGGAATGGAGGCATTTCTTACTTGGAAATCGTTGTGAAATATATACGGACCATAAAAGTCTCAAGTATATTTTCACACAGCCAGAACTAAATTTACGGAAACGACGTTGGTTGGAATTAGTAAAAGATTATGATGTTGGTATCCACTATCATCCAGGAAAAGCAAATGTAGTGGCAGATGCCCTTAGTCGGAACCCCAGCCCGAACGACAACATTCTGCCAGACTTGAGACCGGAATTCCAACAAGAATTTGCCAAACTCAACTTGATAATGGTCGCAGAAGGCACCTTAACAAATTTGGAAGTACAACCCAACCTTGTGGAGAGAATTAAAGAAGCTCAGCCTGGTCACTCCAGCATCAAGGGCATTAAAAGAAAGCTGAGTATGGGCAAGGCCTCGGAATTCGTCATAGACGATGAGGGAACACTATGGTACGGAGACAGACTCTGTGTGCCAAATATAAAGGACCTCAAACAGCAAATTCTAGCTGAAGCTCACACCGCCCCATATTCGATCCACCCTGGAGGAACAAAAATGTATAAGGATATTCAGGAAAGATTTTGGTGGCACGGTATGAAAAGAGATATAGCCACTTTCATTGCGTGTTGCGATTCTTGTCAACGCATAAAAGCTGAACATCAAAGACCAGCCGGACTACTGCAACCAAATAGAATACCTGAGTGGAAATGGGACGAGATAGGGATGGACTTCATCGTCGGACTACCTCGATCACAACGCGGGAATGATGCCATATGGGTCATCACAGATAGACTGACTAAAGTGGCACACTTCCTCCCCGTGAAGACATCCCACACCACTCAGAAGCTCGCCAAGCTTTACCTCTCCCGTATAGTTTGTCTGCATGGAGTCCCAAAGACTATAATATCTGATAGAGGCGCTCAGTTCGTCTCGAGGTTCTGGGATCATTTACAACAGGCCCTGGCAACTCAACTGGACTTCAGTACAGCATACCATCCCCAGACCGATGGACAAACTGAACGCGTAAACCAGATTCTAGAGGACATGCTGAGGGCCTGCATCCTCACCTATGGAACCAGTTGGGAAGAAAGCCTGCCATATGCCGAGTTCGCATACAACAACAGTTACCAGGCCAGCCTGCAAATGGCACCATTTGAAGCTCTGTACGGACGGAGATGTCGTACCCCGCTAAATTGGTCAGAAACCGGATACAGCCGTATCTTCGGCCCAGATATGCTCAAAGAAGCCGAGGAAAAGGTCAAGCTAATCAGGGACCGACTCAAGGCAGCTCAAAGTCGACAGAAGAGCTATTACGATCAGAAGCACCGTGAAGTCAGTTTTGAACCCGGTGATTATGTGTACCTACGAGTGTCCCCTATGAGAGGCCTGCAACGGTTCAAGGTTAAAGGAAAGCTAGCACCAAGATTCATCGGACCATTCTGTATAGTGGCACGAAGAGGCATTGTAGCCTACCAGCTAGACTTACCCGAAGAATTATCCGATGTCCACGACGTGTTCCATGTCTCGCAATTGAGAAAGTGCGTAAGCAACCCAGAGAAGCAAGTATCCCATGAGAGCATTGACATGCAACCCGACCTCACCTATCGAGAACGTCCTATAAAAATATTAGAGGAGTCTGAAAGGAGGACCCGACAGAAAGCCACCAAGTTTTTCAAAGTTCAGTGGAGCAATCACACCGAAGGTGAAGCAACTTGGGAAAGAGAGGATTTTCTTCGGACAGAGCATCCACACTTATTTGAGGATCAGCTGAAATCTCGGGGACGAGATTTTTCCTAAGGGGGTAGGTGTTGTGACACTCCAAAAATTTTCAACTGGTTTTCAGCAAAAACTTTGTTGGTTTTGAAGAAGATCATTTAAATCCTTTCAAAAAGACCTCTCTCTCAAAACTTTTTTCCCTGGCAAGGATTTCAATTTTTTTTCTTTTTGCATCTTCTTCAAATTTGGTGTTTGGTTATTAAAGACCTTTTCTCTGTTGGTACCATTCTCAAATTTAGTTTTGGAAATTATTTATTTTCTTTTAAAAAGGAATCCTAGGAGTTTTTGGACTTCTCTCATTTTTAAACCACCCGGGGTTTACCATGCCTCATGTGGTAAAACCTCTCAAAAATCCCTCACTCTACCTTGGAGCAATCTAAGTTCTCTGTCCCAACAAGTCCAAACCATTTTTGGATTTTATTTCAATTATTTTTTCTCACAAATCATTTCTGTCTTTTATTTTGAGCCTAAGTGATTTTCAAAGCAAGTACATTATTGCTTTTGAGTTTTGATCTCAAACCAACTTCTCTGGATAGTCCTTATCACCCACAACTCAGAACCATCAAGATCCACTCTTCCTCTTTTCAAAATTTTCAAATTTCAGCCTCTGCAAGTTTGGACCAGAATTGCCAAATTTGGTGAAATTCATATTTCCTCTTCTCCAAAAATTCCACCAAAATTCAGGCAGCCTCTAGGTGCAATGAGGGGCCACCCCACCAAGTTTCAGGTAAAGGAAAATTCTCTACATACCAGAATCATTCTGTCAAACACCTGGCCGACACTGTTACTTTGCACTTTCAGAAAATTCAGAAATTCAGAGTTCAGTGTCGTTTCTTTGTCAGTGTTCGGTCGCCTGTCCACAGTGCGCTTGGCGCGTTGCGCGCGGCCCCTCCTCTCTGTCCAGAGCGCCGCACGTGCACTTGGTTGGTTCCCGACGTCGGTGGCACCCTGGCCCGCCTGCGCCGACGTCTTCTGCGGCGGCAGCGCCACCCGTGGCGGCCAACGGGAGACAGCGCCTGCACGAAACGCCGTTCAGCACCGCCCATGCCACCTGGGAGCTCCGCGTGGCCGTCTCCCTTGCTAGTGCACGCTAGCACACCTGCTGCACCGTCGCTGTGGCCTGGCACGCACAGGGCGCGCTCTTTGCCGCCGACGTGCCGCACGACCGTTCCGTTGAGGACAGGCCGTAACCGCCCCTGCCTTGCGAAGTTAGGCACCAGGATGGAGTAAGTAATCGGTCTAGTCGTTGCTCAAGCTCTAAACCACCCGTCCAGCCACTGCGCCGCTGTAATCACTCACCGGACTTATCCTGTTCACGGCAACCGCCTCGGGCCTGCTATAAATAGCGCCCCCGAGCTCGCTCTCGACCCCGCACACCTCGACCACCTCACCAGACCCCGCTCAGCCACTAGAAGTGCCTCGAGGGGCCCTTCTTCCCCAGCTCCGGCCGCCCCGATCCGCCTCGGCCTCCAACTTGATTCACTACTGTGAGGCCATCTCCGGTGCCCAAACCTCGTCCGTAGCCTTCTCTTACACCAAGTGCTCTAACCCCCACCTCAATTCGATCCTTGCAGCCCTCCTCGGCGAGATCCATCAACGCCCGAACCACCGTCCGCCTGAGTTGAGGCCGCCGTCGACGTGGTGCCCACCGACGACCAACTCCACCACCCATAGGTGCGGAAGGACGCGGTGAACACGTTGGTAACCCCCGATCCTCCTGCCTCGCCGTGGATCACCGCCGGTGACCACCGCGGCCCTCGGGAGCCAAAACTCTGTTTCCGTTTTCAAACCCGACGGGTGGGTCCTCCCCGTCAGATTTTTCTTCTTTTTGAATCGTTTTCTGGAAACGCCTTCGGGCAAAATACGCCTTCCCACTGGATGGACGTATTCGAGACTGAAACGTTTTCTGATTTTATAAAGAAAACCCTGGAAAGTTTCTGTTTCATTACAGAAAGGTCCCTGGACAGAAACACTTATAACTTTTAAACAGAAAAGTATTTTTGATTGATTCTTTTTCTGTCCTCTTTAAAATTTTGTCTAGTTTTTTATAAGATTTATTTGAAAAATATTTGGAATAGTTTTTGTGCACCTCACGGTATTTACGTTAGTGCGTATGTTTCTTTATACCGTAGATACCGAAGGAGGTGACGGAACCGCGAAGTTCACCGAGCTAGGCTCCGACTACTCTGAACCAGGCAAGCATGTTTGAACTTTTGATATGATGAGTGTTTTGGCATGTTTGCATTAAGTAGTTTCATGGCATGTTTATGACCGTTTGCATTAAGTAGTTTCATGGCATGTTTATGACCATCTCGATGAATGTCATATTTCATGCAAAGTTGAGGCAAGTGAAGTTTTGAAAAGCCATAAGTGGATGGATTTGAGTTTGCATGGCCATGTGTGGCATGAGAATGGGTAAGATTGCAGTGTTGTAGCATGCCAGTCTTATGCCAGACTATTGACTTCAGTGTCAACTCGTATCGCTCCAGTTTCCATCCATTTTCCTTCCTGTACTACCACACATTTTCTGCAAGGAATATGGCTTAGTAAGTTGCAAACCACTTTCCTGGTACACACCAAAAGGAAAGGCCGTGATGATGGTTCCATGGCCCTGGATTAAAGCCAGTCATCCGGTCAGGGGGCATGGGTGTTTCCGGTTGGGACCTAGAGGGGGGCACCCCTTAGAGCGCGCGTATATAAATTTGATCCCATGCTATTCGAGATTGTGATCTCCCCGTCTCAAAGTTTTTCTTGAACGTTGTCTAGGGTGATTCCTGGCATCGTGAGGTGGGATGGGTGTGTACTGGTTAGCTGTGTTTTTATCCGAATACCGTAAACGGAACTAGTCCTTCGTGACTACGGAAATTCGTTGGTTGTGGGAAATTTTAGTACAAACTCTGCAGAGTCAAAATTCCTTCAAATCATCTTACCCATGTCCAAGTTCCGTATTATCTTATCCTGACAAGTGTCGGTTTTTGGTGACAGAAACTCCGGTGAATCACATGAGTGCTAAGTCCGGTTAAATGTTTACTCCCGTGGAAGGACTAACCCGTTTATTATCATGTGCTGAATATTATTTATGAGTATTATATCTGTGATGAAAGCCCTTTCTGCGATGTCACTCAGACGTCCGACTGTGGCATTGTTATTATTTACTTTCAGTATAATCCCTTTCTGCGATGTCGCACAGACGTCCGACTATGGCACTGTTATTATTTACTTACAGTATAAGCCCTTTCTGCAATGTCGTTCAGACGTCCGACTGTGGCACTGTTATTATTTACTTTCAGTATAAGCCCTTTCTGTGATGTCGCTCACACGTCCGACTGTGGCACTGTTATTATTTACTTTCAGTATAAGCCCTTTCTGCGATGTCACCCCGACGTCCGACTGTGGCACGTATTGAAGGAAATATGCCCTAGAGGCAATAATAAAGTTATTATTTATTTCCTTATATCATGATAAATGTTTATTATTCATGCTAGAATTGTATTAACCGGAAACATAATACATGTGTGAATACATAGACAAACAGAGTGTCACTAGTATGCCTCTACTTGACTAGCTTGTTAATCAAAGATGGTTAAGTTTCCTAACCATGGACAAAGGAGTTGTCATTTGATTAACAAGGTCACATCATTAGTTGAATGATCTGATTGACATGACCCATTCCATTAGCATAGCACCCGATCGTTTAGTATGTTGTTGTTGCTTTTATCCATGACTTATACATGTTCCTTTGACTATGAGATTATGCAACTCCCGTTTGCCGGAGGAACACTTTGGGTGCTACCAAACGTCACAACATAACTGGGTGATTATAAAGGAGTACTACAGGTGTCACCAAAGGTAGATGTTGGGTTGGCGTATTTTGAGATTAGGATTTGTCACTCCAATTGTGGGAGAGGTATCTCTGGGCCCTCTCGGTAATGCACATCACTTAAGCCTTGCAAGCATTGCAACTAATGAGTTAGTTGCGGGATGATGTATTACGGAACGAGTAAAGAGACTTGCCGGTAACGAGATTGAACTAGGTATTGGTTACCGACGATCGAATCTCGGGCAAGTAACATACCGATGGACAAAGGGAACAACGTATGTTGTTATGCGGTCTGACCGATAATGATCTTCGTAGAATATGTAGGAGCCAATATGGGCATCCAGGTCCCGCTATTGGTTATTGACCGGAGATATGTCTCGGTCATGTCTACATTGTTCTCGAACCGTAGGGTCCGCACGCTTAAGGTTACGATGACAATTTTTATGAGTTTATGAGTTTTGATGTACCGAAGGAGTTCGGAGTCCCGGATGAGATCGGGGACATGACGAGGAGTCTCGAAATGGTCGAGACGTAAAGATCGATATATTGGACGACTATATTCGGACATCGGAAAGGTTCTGAGTGGTTCGGGTATTTATCGGAGTACCGGAGAGTTACGGGAATTCGTATTGGGCCTTATTGGGCCATACGGGAAAGGAGAGAAAGGGCCAAAAGGGTGGCCGCACCCCTCCCCTTGGACTAGTCCGAATTGGACTAGGGAGGGGGGGCGCCCCCCTCCTTCCTTCTCCTTCTCTCTTCCCTTTCCTTCTGTCCTACTCCCCCTACAAGGAAGAACTCCTAGTTAGACTAGGAAAGGGGGAATCCTACTCCCGGTGGGAGTAGGACTCCCCTTGGCGCGCCAAACATAGGGCCGGCCTCCTCCCTCCCTTGCTCCTTTACATACGGGGGCAGGGGGCACCACATGGACACACAAGTTGATCTTCGTGATCGTTCCTTAGCCGTGTGCGGTGCCCCCCTCCACCATATTCCACCTCGAATATATCGTTGCAGTGCTTAGGCGAAGCCCTGCGCCGGTAGAACATCAAGATTGTCACCACGCCGTCGTGCTGATGGAACTCCTCCCCGAAGCTTTGCTGGATCGGAGCTAGGGGTGCGTCATCGAGCTGAACGTGTGCCAAGAACTCGGAGGTGCCGGAGTAACGGTGCTTGGATCGGTCGGATCGGGAAGACGTACGATTACTTCCTCTATGTTGCGTCAACGCTTCCGGTTCGGTCTACGAGGGTACGTAGACAATACTCTCCCCTCTCGTTGCTATGCATCACCATGATCTTGCGTGTGCGTAGGAATTTTTTTGAAATTACTACGTTCCCCAACAGTGGCATCCAAGCCTAGGTTTTTATGGTTTGATGTTATTTGCACGAGTAGAACACAAGTGAGTTGTGGACGATACAAGTCATACTGCCTACCAGCATGTCATACTTTGGGTCAGCGGTATTGTTGGATGAGACGACCCGGACCAACCTTACGCGTACGCTTACGCGAGACCGGTTCCCTCGACGTGCTTTGCACACAGATGGCTTGCGGGAGACTGTCTCACCAACTTTAGTTGAACCGAGTATGGCTACGCCCGGTCCTTGACAAGGTTAAAACGGAGTCTATTTGACGAAGTATCGTTGTGGTTTTGATGCGTAGGTGAGATTGGTTCTTGCTTCAGCCCGTAGCAGCCACGTAAAATTTGCAACAAACAAAGTAGAGGACGTCTAACTTGTTTTTGCAGGGCATGTTGTGATGTGATATGGTCAAGACATGATGCTAAATTTTATTGTATGAGATGATCATGTTTTGTAACCAAGCTATCGGCAACCGGCAGGAGCCGTATGGTTGTCGCTTTATTGTATGCAATGCAATCGCCCTGTAATGCTTCACTTTATCACTAAGCGGTAGCGATAGTCGTAGAAGCATAAGATTGGCGAGACGACAACGATGCTACGATGGAGATCAAGGTGTCGCGCCGGTGACGATGGTGATCATGACAGTGCTGCGGAGATGGAGATCACAAGCACAAGATGATGATGGCCATATCATATCACTTATATTGATTGCATGTGATGTTTATCTTTTATGCATCTTATCTTGCTTTGATTGACGGTAGCATTATAAGATGATCTCTCACTAATTATCAAGAAGTGTTCTCCCTGAGTATGCACCGTTGCGAAAGTTCTTCGTGCTGAGACACCACGTGATGATCGGGTGTGATAGGCTCTACGTTCAAATACAACGGGTGCAAAATAGTTGCACACGCGGAATACTCAGGTTATACTTGATGAGCTATGCATATAAGATATGACCTCGGAACACGGAGACCGAAAGGTCGAGCGTGAATCATATAGTGGATATGATCAACATGATGATGTTCACCATTGAAAACTAATCTATTTCACGTGATGATCGGTTATGGTTTAGTTTGATTTGGATCACGTGATCACTTAGAGGATTAGAGGGATGTCTATGTAAGTGGGAGTTCTTAAGTAATATGATTAATTGAACTTTAATTTATCATGAACTTAGTCCTAGTAGTATTAGCATATCTATGTTGTAGATCAATAGCTCGCGTTGTTGCTTCCCTATGTTTATTTTGATATGTTCCTAGAGAAAATTGTGTTGAAAAATATTAGTAGCAATGATGCGGATTGGATTCGTGATCTGAGGTTTATCCTCATTGCTGCACAGAAGAATTATGTCCTTAATGCACCGCTAGGTGACAGACCTATTGCAGGAGCAGATGCAGACGTTATGAACGTTTGGCTAGCTCAATATGATGACTACTTGGTAGTTTAGTGCACCATGCTTAACGGCTTAGAATCGGGACTTCAAAGACGTTTTGAACGTCATGGACCATATGAGATGTTCCAGTAGTTGAAGTTAATATTTCAAGCAACTACCCGAGTTGAGGGATATGAAGTCTCCAAGAAGTTCTATAGCTAAAAGATGGAGGAGAATCGCTCAACTACTGAGCATGTGATCAGATTGTCTGGGTACTACAATCGCTTGAATCAAGTAGGAGTTAATCTTCCAGATAAGATAGTAATTGACAGAATTCTCTAGTCACCATCACCAAGTTAGTAGAACTTCGTGATGAACTATAGTATGCAAGGGATGACGAAAACGACTCCCGAACTTTTTCATAATGATGAAATCGATGGAGGTAGAAATCAAGAAAGAGCATCAAGCGTTGATGGTTGACAAGATCACTAGTTTCAAGTAAAGGGCAAAGGGAAGAAGGGGAACTTCAAGAAGAACGGCAAGCAAGTTGCTGCTCAAGTGAAGAAGCCCAAGTCTGGACCTAAGCCTGAGACTGAGTGCGTTTACTGCAAAGGGACTGGTCACTGGAAGCGGAACTGCCCCAAGTATTTGGCGGATAAGAAGGATGGCGAAGTGAACAAAGGTATATTTGATATACAGATTATTGATATGTATTTTACTAGTGTTCATAGCAACCCCTCGGTATTTGATACTAGTTCAGTTGCTAAGATTAGTAACTCGAAACGGGAGTTGCAGAATAAACAGAGACTAGTTGAGGGTGAAGTGACGATGTGTGTTGGAAGTGGTTCCAAGATTGATATGATCATCATCGTACACTCCCTATACTTTCGGGATTAGTGATGAACCTAAATAAGTGTTATTTGGTGTTTGCGTTGAGCATAAATATGATTTGTTCATGTTTATTGCAATACGATTATTCATTTAAGTTAGAGAACAATTGTTGTTCTGTTTACATGAATAGAACCTTTTATGGACATACACACCCAATGAAAATAGTTCATTGGATCTCGATCATAGTGATAAACATATTCATAATATTGAAACCAAAAGATGCGAAGTTAATAATGATTGTGCAACCTATTTGTGGCACTGGCGTTTAGGTCATATTGGTGTAAAGCGCATGAAGAAACTCCATGCTGATGGGATTTTGGAATCACTTGATTATGAGTCACTTGATGCTTGCGAACCATGCCTCTTGGGCAAGATGATTAAAACGCCGTTCTCCGGAACAATGGAGCAAGCAACACCTTTGTTGGAAATCATACATACTGATGTATGTGGTCCGATGAATATTAAGGATCGCGACAAGTATCATTATTTTCTAACCTTCACAGATGATTTGAGCAGATATGGGTATATCTACTTGATGAAACATAAGTCTGAAACGTTTGAAAAGTTCAAAGAATTTCAGAGTGAAGTAGAGAATCATCGTAACAAGAAAATAAAAGTTACTACGATATGATCGCAGAGGTAAAACATTTGAGTTACGAGTTTGGCCTTCAGTTAAACAATGTGAAATAGTTTCACTACTCACGCCACCTGGAACACCACAGCATAATGGTGTGTCCGAACGTCATAACCGTACTTTATTGATATAGTGCAATCTATGATGTTTCTTACCGATTTACCACTATCGTTTTGGGGTTATGCATTAGAGACAGCTGCATTCACGTTAAATAGGGCACCATCTAAATCCGTTGAGACGACACTATATGAACTGTGGTTTAGCAAGAAACCAAAGTTGTCACTTCTTAAAGTTTGGGGTTGTGATGCTTATATGAAAAAGTTTCATCCTGATAAGCTCAAACCCAAATCGGAGAAATATGTCTTCATAGGATACCCAAAGAAGACAGTTGGGTACACCTTCTATCACAGATCCAAAGGCAAGATATTCGTTGCTGAGAATGGATCCTTTCCACAGAAGGAGTTTCTCTCGAAAGAAGTGAGTGGGAGGAAAGTAGAACTTGATTAGGTAACTGTACCTATTCCCTTGTTGGAAACCAGTACATCACAGGAACCAGTTTCTATGACGTCAAAACCAACTAGTAAGGAGGTTGATGATGATGATCATAGAACTACAGAACAAGTTACTACAGAACCTCGTAGATCAACCAGAGTAAGATCCGCACCAGAGTGGTACGGCAATCCTGTTCTAGAAGTCATGCTACTAGATCATGATGAACCTACGAACTATGAAGAAGCGATGGTGAGCCCAGATTCCGCAAAATGGCTTAAAGCCATGAAATCTGAGATGGGATCCATGTATGAGAACAAAGTATGGACTTTGATGGATTTGCCCGATGATCGGCAAGCCATAGAAAATAAATGGATCTTCAAGAGGAAGACAGAAGCTGATAGTAGTGTTACTATCTACAAAGCTAGAATTGTTGCAAAAGGTTTTCGACAAGTTCAAGGTGTTGACTACGATGAGAGTTTCTCACTCGTATCCATGCTTAAGTCTATCCGAATCATGTTAGCAATTGCCGCATTTTATGAAATCTGGCAAACGGATAAAACAAAACTGCATTCCTTAATGGATTTATTAAAGAAGAGTTGTATATGATGCAACCAGAAGGTTTTGTCAATCCTAAAGGTGCTAACAAAATGTGCAAGCTCCAGCGATCCATCTATGGACTGGTGCAAGCATCTCGGAGTTGGAATATACGCTTTGATGAGTTGATCAAAGCATATAGTTTTATACAGACTTGCGGTGAAGCCTGTATTTACAAGAAAGTGAGTGGGAGCACTACAACATTTCTGATAAGTATATGTAAATGACATATTGTTGATCGGAAATAATGTAGAATTATTCTGCAAAGCATAAAGGAGTGTTTGAAAGAAGTTTTTTGAAGAAGGACCTCGGTAAAGCTGCTTACATATTGAGCATCAAGATCTATAGAGATAGATCAAGACGCTTGATAAGTTTTCAATGAGTGCATACCTTGACAAGATTTTGAAGTAGTTCAAAATAGAACAGTCAAAGAAAGAGTTCTTTCCTGTGTTACAAGGTATGAAGTTGAGTAAAGACTCAAAGCCTGACCACGGCAGAAGATAGAAAGAGAATGAAAGTCATTCCCTATGCCTCAGCCATAGGTTCTATAAAGTATGCCATGCTGTTTACCAGATCTATTGTATACCCTACACTGAGTTAAGCAAGGGAGAACAATGGTGACCTAGGAGTAGATCACTGGACAGCGGTCAAAGTTATCCTTAGTGGAATAAGGATATGTTTCTCGATTATGGAGGTGACAAAAGGTTCGACGTAAAGAGTTACATCGATGCAAAGTTTGGACACCGATCTGGATGACTCTAAGTCTCGATCTAGATACATATTGAAAGTGGGAGCAATTAGCTAGAGTAGCTCCGTGCAGAGCATTGTAGACATAGAAAATTGCAACATACATAACGGATCTGAATGTGGCAGACCCGATGACTAAACTTCTCTCACAAGCAGAACATGATCACACCTTACTACTCTTTGGGTGTTAATCACATAGCGATGTGAACTAGATTACTGAATCTAGCAAACCTTTTGGATGTTGGTCACATGGCGATGTGAACTATGGGTGTTAATCACATGGTGATGTGAACTATTGCTATTAAATCACATGGCGATGTGAACTAGATTATTGACTCTAGTGCAAGTGGGAGACTGAAGGAAATATGCCCTAGAGGCAATAATAAAGTTATTATTTATTTCCTTATATCATGATAAATGTTTATTATTCATGCTATAATTGTATTAAACGGAAACATAATACATGTGTGAATACATAGACAAACAGAGTGTCACTAGTATGCCTCTACTTGACTAGCTTGTTAATCAAAGATGGTTAAGTTTCCTAACCATGGACAAAGGAGTTGTCATTTGATTAACAAGGTCACATCATTAGTTGAATGATCTGATTGACATGACCCATTCCATTAGCATAGCACCCGATCGTTTAGTATGTTGCTGTTGCTTTTATCCATGACTTATACATGTTCCTTTGACAATGAGATTATGCAACTCCCGTTTGCCGGAGGAACACTTTGGGTGCTACCAAACGTCACAACGTAACTGGGTGATTATAAAGGAGTACTACAGGTGTCACCAAAGGTAGATGTTGGGTTGGCGTATTTCGAGATTAGGATTTGTCACTCCAATTGTGGGAGAGGTATCTCTGGGCCCTCTCGGTAATGCACATCACTTAAACCTTGCAAGCATTGCAACTAATGAGTTAGTTGCGGGATGATGTATTACGGAACGAGTAAAGAGACTTGCCGGTAACGAGATTGAACTAGGTATTGGATACTGACGATCGAATCTCGGGCAAGTAACATACCGATGGACAAAGGGAACAACGTATGTTGTTATGCGGTCTGACCGATAAAGATCTTCGTAGAATATGTAGGAGCCAATATGGGCATCCAGGTCCCGCTATTGGTTATTGACCGGAGATGTGTCTCGGTCATGTCTACATTGTTCTCGAACCGTAGGGTCCGCACGCTTAAGGTTACGATGACAGTTTTTATGAGTTTATGAGTTTTGATGTACCGAAGGAGTTCGGAGTCCCGGATGAGATCGGGGACATGACGAGGAGTCTCGAAATGGTCGAGACGTAAAGATCGATATATTGGACGACTATATTCGGACATCGGAAAGGTTCTGAGTGGTTCGGGTATTTATCGGAGTACCGGAGAGTTACGGGAATTCGTATTGGGCCTTATTGGGCCATACGGGAAAGGAGAGAAAGGGCCAAAAGGGTGGCCGCACCCCTCCCCTTGGACTAGTCCGAATTGGACTAGGGAGGGGGGGCGCCCCCCTCCTTCCTTCTCCTTCTCTCTTCCCTTTCCTTCTGTCCTACTCCCCCTACAAGGAAGAACTCCTAGTTAGACTAGGAAAGGGGGAATCCTACTCCCGGTGGGAGTAGGACTCCCCTTGGCGCGCCAAACATAGGGCCGGCCTCCTCCCTCCCTTGCTCCTTTATATACGGGGGCAGGGGGCACCCCATGGACACACAAGTTGATCTTCGTGATCGTTCCTTAGCCGTGTGCGGTGCCCCCCTCCACCATATTCCACCTCGAATATATCGTTGCAGTGCTTAGGCGAAGCCCTGCGCCGGTAGAACATCAAGATTGTCACCACGCCGTCGTGCTGACGGAACTCCTCCCCGAAGCTTTGCTGGATCGGAGCTAGGGGTGCGTCATCGAGCTGAACGTGTGCCAAGAACTCGGAGGTGCCGGAGTAACGGTGCTTGGATCGGTCGGATCGGGAAGACGTACGACTACTTCCTCTATGTTGCGTCAACGCTTCCGCTTCGGTCTACGAGGGTACGTAAACAACACTCTCCCCTCTCGTTGCTATGCATCACCATGATCTAGCGTGTGCGTAGGAATTTTTTTGAAAATTACTACGTTCCCCAACAGTGGCATCCGAGCCTAGGTTTTTATGGTTTGATGTTATTTGCACGAGTAGAATACAAGTGAGTTGTGGATGATACAAGTCATACTGCCTACCAGCATGTCATACTTTGGGTCAGCGGTATTGTTGGATGAGACGACCCGGACCAACCTTACGCGTACGCTTACGCGAGACTGGTTCCCTCGATGTGCTTTGCACACAGATGGCTTGCGGGAGACTGTCTCACCAACTTTAGTTGAACCGAGTATGGCTACGCCCAGTCCTTGAGAAGGTTAAAACGGAGTCTATTTGACGAAGTATCGTTGTGGTTTTGATGCGTAGGTGAGATTGGTTCTTGCTTCAGCCCGTAGCAGCCACGTAAAATTTGCAACAAATAAAGTAGAGGACGTCTAACTTGTTTTTGCAGGGCATGTTGTGATGTGATATGGTCAAGACATGATGCTAAATTTTATTGTATGAGATGAGCATGTTTTGTAACCGAGCTATCAGCAACCGGCAGGAGCCGTATGGTTGTCGCTTTATTGTATGCAATGCAATCGCCCTGTAATGCTTTACTTTATCACTAAGCGGTAGCGATAGTCATAGAAGCATAAGATTGGCGAGACGACAACGATGCTACGATGGAGATCAAGGTGCCGCGCCGGTGACGATTGTGATCATGACAGTGCTGCGGAGATGGAGATCACAAGCACAAGATGATGATGGCCATATCATATCACTTATATTGATTGCATGTGATGTTTATCTTTTATGCATCTTATCTTGCTTTGATTGACGGTAGCATTATAAGATGATCTCTCACTAATTATCAAGAAGTGTTCTCCCTGAGTATGCACCATTGCAGAAGTTCTTCGTGCTGAGACACCACGTGATGATCGGGTGTGATAGGCTCTACGTTCAAATACAACGGGTGCAAAACAGTTGCACACGCGGAATACTCAGGTTATACTTGACGAGCTATGCATATAAGATATGACCTCGGAACACGGAGACCGAAAGGTCGAGCGTGAATCATATAGTGGATATGATCAACATGATGATGTTCACCATTGAAAACTAATCCATTTCACGTGATGATCGGTTATGGTTTAGTTTGATTTGGATCACGTGATCACTTAGAGGATTAGAGGGATGTCTATGTAAGTGGGAGTTCTTAAGTAATATGATTAATTGAACTTTAATTTATCATGAACTTAGTCCTAGTAGTATTAGCATATCTATGTTGTAGATCAATAGCTCGCGTTGTTGCTTCCCTATGTTTATTTTGATATGTTCCTAGAGAAAATTGTGTTGAAAAATATTAGTAGCAATGATGCGGATTGGATCCGTGATATGAGGTTTATCCTCATTGCTGCACAGAAGAATTATGTCCTTAATGCACCGCTAGGTGACAGACCTATTGCAGGAGCAGATGCAGACGTTATGAACGTTTGGCTAGCTCAATATGATGACTACTTGGTAGTTTAGTGCACCATGCTTAACGGCTTAGAATCGGGACTTCAAAGACGTTTTGAACGTCATGGACCATATGAGATGTTCCAGTAGTTGAAGTTAATATTTCAAGCAACTACCCGAGTTGAGGGATATGAAGTCTCCAACAAGTTCTATAGCTAAAAGATGGAGGAGAATCGCTCAACTAGTGAGCATGTGCTCAGATTGTCTGGGTACTACAATCGCTTGAATCAAGTGGGAGTTAATCTTCCAGATAAGATAGTAATTGACAGAATTCTCTAGTCACCATCACCAAGTTAGTAGAACTTCGTGATGAACTATAGTATGCAAGGGATGACGAAAATGACTCCCGAACTTTGTCATAATGATGAAATCGATGGAGGTAGAAATCAAGAAAGAGCATCAAGCGTTGATGGTTGACAAGATCACTAGTTTCAAGTAAAGGGAAAAGGGAAGAAGGGGAACTTCAAGAAGAACGGCAAGCAAATTGCTGCTCAAGTGAAGAAGCCCAAGTCTGGACCTAAGCCTGAGACTGAGTGCATTTACTGCAAAGGGACTGGTCACTGGAAGCGGAACTGCCCAAAGTATTTGGCGGATAAGAAGGATGGCGAAGTGAACAAAGGTATATTTGATATACAGATTATTGATATGTATTTTACTAGTGTTCATAGCAACCCCTTGGTATTTGATACTAGTTCAGTTGCTAAGATTAGTAACTCGAAACGGGAGTTGCAGAATAAACAGAGACTAGTTGAGGGTGAAGTGACGATGTGTGTTGGAAGTGGTTCCAAGATTGATATGATCATCATCGTACACTCCCTATACTTTCGGGATTAGTGATGAACCTAAATAAGTGTTATTTGGTGTTTGCGTTGAGCATAAATATGATTTGATCATGTTTATTGCAATACGATTATTCATTTAAGTTAGAGAACAATTGTTGTTCTGTTTACATGAATAGAACCTTTTATGGACATACACACCCAATGAAAATAGTTCATTGGATCTCGATCGTAGTGATACACATATTCATAATATTGAAACCAAAAGATGCGAAGTTAATAATGATAGTGCAACCTATTTGTGGCACTGCCGTTTAGGTCATATTGGTGTAAAGCGCATGAAGAAACTCCATGCTAATGGGATTTTGGAATCACTTGATTATGAATCACTTGATGCTTGCGAACCATGCCTCTTGGGCAAGATGACTAAAACGCCGTTCTCCGGAACAATGGAGCAAGCAACAGGTTTGTTGGAAATCATACATACTGATGTATGTGGTCTGATGAATATTAAGGCTCGCGACAAGTATCATTATTTTCTAACCTTCACAGATGATTTGAGCAGATATGGGTATATCTACTTGATGAAACATAAGTATGAAACGTTTGAAAAGTTCAAAGAATTTCAGAGTGAAGTAGAGAATCATGGTAACAAGAAAATAAAAGTTACTACGATATGATCGCAGAGGTAAAATATTTGAGTTACGAGTTTGGCCTTCAGTTAAACAATGTGAAATAGTTTCACTACTCACGCCACCTGGAACACCACAGCATAATGGTGTGTCCGAACGTCATAACCGTACTTTATTGATATAGTGCAATCTATGATGTTTCTTACCGATTTACCACTATCGTTTTGGGGTTATGCATTAGAGACAGCTGCATTCACGTTAAATAGGGCACCATCTAAATCCGTTGAGACGACACTATATGAACTGTGGTTTAGCAAGAAACCAAAGTTGTCACTTCTTAAAGTTTGGGGTTGTGATGCTTATATGAAAAAGTTTCATCCTGATAAGCTCAAACCCAAATCGGAGAAATATGTCTTCATAGGATACCCAAAGAAGACAGTTGGGTACACCTTCTATCACAGATCCAAAGGCAAGATATTCGTTGCTGAGAATGGATCCTTTCCACAGAAGGAGTTTCTCTCGAAAGAAGTGAGTGGGAGGAAAGTAACACTTGATGAGGTAACTGTACCTATTCCCTTGTTGGAAACCAGTACATCACAGGAACCAGTTTCTGTGACGTCAAAACCAACTAGTAAGGAGGTTGATGATGATGATCATAGAACTACAGAACAAGTTACTACAGAACCTCGTAGATCAACCAGAGTAAGATCCGCACCAGAGTGGTACGACAATCTTGTTCTGGAAGTCATGCTACTAGATCATGATGAACCTACGAACTATGAAGAAGCGATGGTGAGCCCAGATTCCGCAAAATGGCTTAAAGCCATGAAATCTGAGATGGGATCCATGTATGAGAACAAAGTATGGACTTTGATGGATTTGCCCGATGATCGGCAAGCCATAGAAAATAAATGGATCTTCAAGAGGAAGACAGAAGCTGATAGTAGTGTTACTATCTACAAAGCTAGAATTGTCGCAAAAGGTTTTCGACAAGTTCAAGGTGTTGACTACGATGAGAGTTTCTCACTCGTATCCATGCTTAAGTCTGTCCGAATCATGTTAGCAATTGCCGCATTTTATGAAATCTGGCAAACGGATAAAACAAAACTGCATTCCTTAATGGATTTATTAAAGAAGAGTTGTATATGATGCAACCAGAAGGTTTTGTCAATCCTAAAGGTGCTAACAAAATGTGCAAGCTCTGGCGATCCATCTATGGACTGGTGCAAGCATCTCGGAGTTGGAATATACGCTTTGATGAGTTGATCAAAGCATATAGTTTTATACAGACTTGCGGTGAAGCCTGTATTTATAAGAAAGTGAGTGGGAGCACTACAACATTTCTGATAAGTATATGTAAATGACATATTGTTGATCGGAAATAATGTAGAATTATTCTGCAAAGCATAAAGGAGTGTTTGAAAGAAGTTTTTCGAAGAAGGACCTCGGTAAAGCTGCTTACATATTGAGCATCAAGATCTATAGAGATAGATCAAGACGCTTGATAAGTTTTCAATGAGTGCATACCTTGACAAGATTTTGAAGTAGTTCAAAATAGAACAGTCAAAGAAAGAGTTCTTTCCTGTGTTACAAGGTATGAAGTTGAGTAAAGACTCAAAGCCTGACCACGGCAGAAGATAGAAAGAGAATGAAAGTCATTCCCTATGCCTCGGCCATAGGTTCTATAAAGTATGCCATGTTGTTTACCAGATCTATTGTATACCCTACACTGAGTTAAGCAAGGGAGAACAATGGTGACCTAGGAGTAGATCACTGGACAACGGTCAAAGTTATCCTTAGTGGAATAAGGATATGTTTCTCGATTATGGAGGTGACAAAAGGTTCGACGTAAAGAGTTACATCGATGCAAAGTTTTGACACCGATCTGGATGACTCTAAGTCTCGATCTAGATACATATTGAAAGTGGGAGCAATTAGCTAGAGTAGCTCCGTGCAGAGCATTGTAGACATAGAAAATTGCAAAATACATAACGGATCTGAATGTGGCAGACCCGATAACTAAACTTCTCTCACAAGCAGAACATGATCACACCTTAGTACTCTTTGGGTGTTAATCACATAGCGATGTGAACTAGATTACTGAATCTAGCAAACCTTTTGGATGTTGGTCACATGGCGATGTGAACTATGGGTATTAATCACATGCTGATGTGAACTATTGCTATTAAATCACATGGCGATGTGAACTAGATTATTGACTCTAGTGCAAGTGGGAGACTGAAGGAAATATGCCCTAGAGGCAATAATAAAGTTATTATTTATTTCCTTATATCATGATAAATGTTTATTATTCATGCTAGAATTGTATTAACCGGAAACATAATACATGTGTGAATACATAGACAAACAGAGTGTCACTAGTATGCCTCTACTTGACTAGCTTGTTAATCAAAGATGGTTAAGTTTCCTAACCATGGACAAAGGAGTTGTCATTTGATTAACAAGGTCACATCATTAGTTGAATGATCTGATTGACATGACCCATTCCATTAGCATAGCACCCGATCGTTTAGTATGTTGCTGTTGCTTTTATCCATGACTTATACATGTTCCTTTGACTATGAGATTATGCAACTCCCGTTTGCCGGAGGAACACTTTGGGTGCTACCAAACGTCACAACGTAACTGGGTGATTATAAAGGAGTACTACAGGTGTCACCAAAGGTAGATGTTGGGTTGGCGTATTTCGAGATTAGGATTTGTCACTCCAATTGTGGGAGAGGTATCTCTGGGCCCTCTCGGTAATGCACATCACTTAAGCCTTGCAAGCATTGAAACTAATGAGTTAGTTGCGGGATGATGTATTACGGAACGAGTAAAGAGACTTGCCGGTAACGAGATTGAACTAGGTATTGGATACCGACGATCGAATCTCGGGCAAGTAACATACCGATGGACAAAGGGAACAACGTATGTTGTTATGCGGTCTGACCGATAAAGATCTTCGTAGAATATGTAGGAGCCAATATGGGCATCCAGGTCCCGCTATTGGTTATTGACCGGAGATGTGTCTCGATCATGTCTACATTGTTCTCGAACCGTAGGGTCCGCACGCTTAAGGTTACGATGACAGTTTTTATGAGTTTATGAGTTTTGATGTACCGAAGGAGTTCGGAGTCCCGGATGAGATCGGAGACATGACGAGGAGTCTCGAAATGGTCGAGACGTAAAGATCGATATATTGGACGACTATATTCGGACATCGGAAAGGTTCTGTGTGGTTCGGGTATTTATCGGAGTATCGGAGAGTTACGGGAATTCGTATTGGGCCTTATTGGGCCTTACGGGAAAGGAGAGAAAGGGCCAAAAGGGTGGCCGCACCCCTCCCCTTGGACTAGTCCGAATTGGACAAGGGAGGGGGGGCGCCCCCCTCCTTCCTTCTCCTTCTCTCTTCCCTTTCCTTCTGTCCTACTCCCCCTACAAGGAAGAACTCCTAGTTAGACTAGGAAAGGGGGAATCCTACTCCCGGTGGGAGTAGGACTCCCCTTGGCGCGCCAAACATAGGGCCGGCCTCCTCCCTCCCTTGCTCCTTTATATACGGGGGCAGGGGGCACCCCATGGACACACAAGTTGATCTTCGTGATCGTTCCTTAGCCGTGTGCGGTGCCCCCCTCCACCATATTCCACCTCGAATATATCGTTGCAGTGCTTAGGCGAAGCCCTGCGCCGGTAGAACATCAAGATTGTCACCACGCCGTCGTGCTGACGGAACTCCTCCCCGAAGCTTTGCTGGATCGGAGCTAGGGGTGCGTCATCGAGCTGAACGTGTGCCAAGAACTCGGAGGTGCCGGAGTAACGGTGCTTGGATCGGTCGGATCGGGAAGACGTACGACTACTTCCTCTACGTTGCGTCAACGCTTCCGCTTCGGTCTACGAGGGTACGGAGACAACACTCTCCCCTCTCGTTGCTATGCATCACCATGATCTTGCGTGTGCGTAGGAAATTTTTTGAAATTACTACGTTCCCCAACACGTATGTCTTTTATTTTCAGTTTAAGCCATTTTCGTGGTGTCGCTTAGACGCCCGAGTGTGGCATGATTTTATTTATTTGTTCACCCTTCGAGGCGTTGCTTGAGACACCCGATCGGTTTTCAGTTATTTTGTTGGGTTTTCAGGCGGACTACCGCCGAATCCTTTTTTTATTTACCTTGTTACTAAATTGGATGTGCATTGATAAATTAATCATGACGCATTCATGCATGCATTTGTTATATCTTACGTCTGAACTATCTTGCGAGTACTTTCAAAGTACTCACCTGCTTGTTGATTTGGCCAGATGCTGACGAAGGCGATCTCATGGATGAAGAGTTCGATAGCGAGTCCGACGCCTAGAGGAGTCCCAGTCAGTCTCGTGCGACTCTGGATTTGGTCACTGTATTATATCCGCTTCCGCTACCCGAATAAAACTCATCGAGCCTCACCTCGACGCTCAATGAGCTGCCAGCTTAGGAGTCGTGTTATCCACTCCACTGTGATATTCCAGCACCACTTTTATCTCGAGTCAGTAGTATGCCACCACACCATTGTGTCATATCCGCCATTATGTATAATTATTGGCGTTCTTGTAATAATTGTTGAGCAGCCTTAGCTCGACCTTGTAATATATTCTATGCTACTGGCTTATTGTATCAAGAATTTTGTCTACCAGTAAGGAGAATTTTCCTCATACTGGACTCAAAAGATCGGTTTCTCAATAAACATTTTTATTGGAAAACCGGTCGTGACAGTTGTCCTAGGATATCCCGGAGTACCCATGTGATTATCCTATGGTTCGCCACCCAGGCTCAAAGGGATCATAAGATTATTCATGCTAGAAACTTCCGTGTGGAGCCACAAGCTATTATGGACTCTAGCATAGTTGAGTATGTTGCATGACCTCTTCCATTGGTAGACTAGCAGATGTAGGGGATGTAGGTTGGTACTGTCTACCCAGGGTTAGAGTTAATGTTTCTGAAAGACTGTGTCTCAGTCATCCGTTTCTTAAACACCATGTAGTGCGAGAAATCCAACGGAGGAGATTGAGTCTTGTGGGAAAAAGTGCGCAAACCTCTGTAGAGTGTACAATCTAATCATGGTTAGCTGTGTCCCCGGTTAGGACATCTTGAGTATCTGGTTCTTGGATTATCATATGGATCTCATCACTCTAAATTAATTTGCTGGACTGATAATTACTTTTAATTGGGGTTGAGTTGGAGGAACCTTCTCGATGTTGTTCAACTACCATGATAGTTAAATAAAATTATATTCCTTTGTTGTAGGAAAAAATTGGCTTTTCGCAAAAAACATTGTAACCATAGAGCCTCCACCAGCCATATATGCATGTACTGATATCATTTATTCGGTTTATTGCTCTACTATGTTACTTTGCCAGCATATTCCATGTGCTGACCCATTTTCGGGGCTGCAACGTATCATGTTGCAGACTTTTCAGACGAAGAGTAAGGTGCGCTAGGCCATTGGAGTTGATGGACTCACTTTATCTTCCAAGCCTTCCGCTGTTATCTTATTTAGTTGGCCTTAAGCCATATTTATTGTAATAAGTTCTCTTTGGAGACTATCGATGTAATAAGTGTGTGATTGCTACTATGTTATAAATCCTTCGAGTACTGTGTGTGTCAGCATTACTGATCTAGGGATGACACTTATGCACAGAGACTTGACCGTCTGAGGTTGGGTCGCTACAAGATGGTATCAGTAGACCCTACTGTCGGTGTCAAAACCGGCGGATCTCGGGTAGGGGGTCCCGAACTGTGCGTCTGAGGCGGATGGTAACAGGAGGTGGGGGACACGATGTTTACCCAGGTTCGGGCCCTCTTGATGGAGGTAATACCCTACTTCCTTCTTGATTGATCTTGATGATATGAGTATTACAAGAGTTGATCTACCACGAGATCGTAGAGGCTAAACCCTAGAAGCTAGCCTATGGTATGATTGTTGTTGTCCTACAGACTAAACCCTACGGTTTATATAGACACCGGAGGGGGCTAGGGTTACACAGAGTCGGTTACGAGGGAGGAGATCTACATATCTGTATCGCCAAGCTTGC
Source organism: Aegilops umbellulata (assembly GCA_032464435.1). Classification (NCBI taxonomy): domain Eukaryota; kingdom Viridiplantae; phylum Streptophyta; class Magnoliopsida; order Poales; family Poaceae; genus Aegilops; species Aegilops umbellulata. Next base: position 348,862,085 of record CP136058.1, on the reverse strand, counting down.
CTTGCACGTCAAGGAGAGTCCCATCCGGACACAGGACGAAGTCTTCAATCTTGTATCTTCATAGTCCAACAGTCCGGCCAAAGGATATAGCCCAGCTGTCCGGAGACCCCCTAATCCAGGACTCCCTCAGTAGCCCCTGAACCAGGCTTCAATGACGATGAGTCCGGCGCGCAGATTTGTCTTCGGCATTGTAAGGCGGGTTCTTCCTCCGAATACTCCGTAGGAGATTTTGAACACAAGGATACTGTCCGGCTCTGCAAAACAAATTCCACATACCATCGTAGAGAGAATAATATTTCCACAAATCCAATCTGCCGACCGTTTTTTTTATAATGTGACATATTGCCATGGTCTGGTCATGAGGAACTGTTTTTCTCAATCAGCCTGCCACTGCACGTTTTGCGAGGTGATTTTATTGGCACGTCTTGTCGAAGCAGAGATCGTGTCCCCCTCATTACGGGATTCTCATCAATACGGATTTGGGTAACCCAATCGTGCCCGTTGGTATGACTCCTTGATTTAAGCAAGTCCCAAACGGCCACGTGGAGGACGCTTGATATTCATCCCCTTTATAAAGAGGCCAAGGTCCGTCCTTTTTTCCTCTCGCACTCAATCGAATCCTTCCCCCGCCCCGATTTCCAACACCCAAGGCTCAAGTCAGGCGCTTCGGACCTTCAACCATGTCCGGATCGAACCTTCAAGGTCGGTGGATGCCTTCCTCTGTCACAGAGGAAGACATCAAGAAGCTAAGAGAGGCCAGGTTTTTGAAGACATCAAGAAGCTAAGAAGCTACGCCAAGCCAGCCACCATGTACTCCTACATCCAGGAAGTCACGGACTACCGGAATATCTTCAAGGTCTGGGAGAGGGTTGGCATTTAGGGAGTAGAGCTGACGCTTAGACACTCGGGTCAAAACATTGACTGTCTTGCCCGATGGGTGGGTGAGTTGAACAGTTCTAGTAGAACAATCAATCTTAGCATAATCGGCTGACATCCAGTCCATACCCAAGATGATGTTTATGTCCGAGGACTTGAGAGCTATTAGTGATGCAAGGAAGACCAATCTGTCAACAAGAATTTCATTTCCATGACTTATTCTAGAGGTTTGCCATCTAGAACCAGGGGTTTAAATTACCATGGAGGTGGGCATGTCACAAAATGTGGTGTTGTGCAATCGAGCATAGCTCTCAGATATAAATGAATGGGATGCTCCAGTATCGAAAAGAACAGTTGCCGGATGGAAATTAACAAGGAGCGTACTAAGGACGACGTTGGGATCCTCATAAGTCTCCTCAGCTGAGACATAGTTGACATGGCCACGTGTAGTGGTGGCTGGCTTGGCGTAGTAAGTCTTTCCCGCTGGCTTACCACGACCAACGGACTTCCCAGGCTGGTTAGGGTTGTTCTAGGGACACTCGCGCAGATAGTGACCCGTCTCTCCACACTTGAAGCACGTGACAACATTGGGGCGTGGAGCAGCATTAGCAGCGGGACCACCACAAGTCTTGGGCGGTACATATTGCTGGTTGGGGCAGCAAAGGATCAGCTTCGGCTACGTTGGCAGAACGTAGCTTATGGGTGATGCTGCGAAGCCAGTCATCCGCATCGAGAGGCTCGACGGAATGATTAAACTTTAGTGGGTACAACTTGACGAAGTCATTCATTGACACCAAGTCGTTCCTCTGCTGACGTGCAGTATTCTGTTCAATCCGCTCCAGCAAGCGGTTGGTCTCATGCTTGTTTCTTTCTGCCTCCAGCATAACTTCGGGCAGAGAAGGCAGTTGAGGCAGATTTTCATCCCTAGCTGCACTGGCTTCACCCTGCTTCGGGGCAGCAGGGTTGTTGCGGGTATTGACCATCCTAGGAAAACAAGACAACGGTTTAGACAAGGATGGCAAAATCTTGACAAGGAAGTGCGGAATAATGCAAAGGCATTAGAATTTTCTAGGAGAAATTGGACATCATAACGGCTGTAAATGCTCAAAAAAAGATTTGAGGCATTCACAACAGTTTGCAAAACCACTCCACAACATCATATCAAGGTTCTGGTTCAACTGGCAACATACTAAAAGTAGTAGAAACTGAACTGAGTTGTAACCAACAATCCTATAAGTTACTATGGATTAGTAACACGTGAACCTGATAGAGAGAAGAGAGCCTAGTCCTTAACCCACGTAGAATGAGAAGAGAATGACACAGATCAGAGGGAATAAGGTAAAGGAGTAAAAGAGCCTTACGTTCCCTCCCACAATGTCACACCCTGATTTTCTTGCCAAAACAGTTAAGCTAATAAATCATGATGAAATGTGGTTTGACAAAAACTTTTGAGTGTGTTGGACTTTGCTTGATTTGATTTTTGTGTGTTGTTTGCAAGTGCTCTAAAAATCAAATAAATCCTCCAACTCTTATACTCCTTCTCCTTGATCCAAAACCTTTTTCCAATGATCATGACATGTGTATAGAGCAATATAGTATTTTCTTACAAAAATAATTTGGCCAAAAAGTATTTTCAAAAATTAGCTTCCCAAAAACCCCTGAATTGAGGATTGCACTGCAAGTACTTAATGAAGGGCAGTAAAAATCTTTCCAAAAATATTTTTGACTCCTATTAGATATAGGTTGCCTAGAAACAACAAAAATATGATTTTAAAAGTTATTTTCCTATTTTATTTAAAGGCTTTTTCTTAAGGCCAAAAATGGTCTTAAATAGGTTAAAATTATTTTTAAGCTTTAAAAATATTTGAGAAAAATTAGGGAGACTCAAGGGACATATATTTTCCATATATATGAGTTTCAACATATGGTCATGATCAAAATATTGGACAAAACCTCCCAAAACCATTTCTGCTCATTTCAAGGATTTGAAATATTTCTACAGGAAATATTTTCATAAAAATCCAAGAAAATTCTAAACATGTCACATATGACATTTTTGATGATCTTGCCAAGTACCATGTCATGGAGAATAGTATAACCCCATGAAACCCTCTCAAAACCACTTCTGTCCTTTTTCAAGTTTGAACAGCTTTGCACTGTCAAACATGTCCAAATGCTCTCAAACTTGGTGCACATGCTCAAATGGTGTAATAAGGCATCTAGACCAAATGGCACAAGTTGGAGAGAATTTTATCTTGATCAAAGTACCCAAAAACCCTCTCTGACCAGAATCAAATTTGACCAAGTTTGTACTGCCAACTTTTTCTCCTTGACCCCAACTTTTGTAAGCATGTTTAAATCCTGAAATGATGACACTACACCAAGTGGTGAATCAAGGAGAATAGATTTGCATGACTAAATCTTGGTAAAAACCATTTCTGTTGATTTCTAGGGTTCACAAAAGTTGCATTGGCAACTTTGTCCAAATGAGCTCAAACTTGGTCGAACACACTATTCCTAAGTGCCATTCCATCCTGTTAATTCTCATGGCAATTGGAATTAATTTTCTTGCCCAAACCACCATCAAACACCTTCTGGTAATTTTTAAAAGTTGATGTTTTCACCTCTTTCCTTGTTCTCCATGAGCTCAACTTTTTACCACAGCTGCCCCAGGTCACCTCCTACCTCCAGTAACTCCCCTCCTTCAACAACTCAATTATTTGGGGGGGTGAAAACCCTCATTTCCTTCTCTGGACAGCCCATTCCACCCTTTTCTTCCACCTCTCTCCTCTCCTACTGGCTCTCTAGGGCATCCAATGCCACTCCTACATTGTTTACTCACCCCCACAACCCCGAGACACAAAAGGACATGCTCATGGCACATAAACAATGCCATGGCATGCCATTTGGGTGCTCTGGAGCGCACTACAATGCGCTCCCGCACTGTAGCCGCCCCCTTCCAACCGCCTCCGGCCACCTAGGGCCTCCCCCTCGTGTCCCCCGAGGTCACCTCGACGTCCGCAGCACGCTACATTGTCGTCCCCCTCCTCTCTCTCTCTCCGGCTCTCCTCGCGTGTGGATAGAGCGCCGCCCGAGCGCGCCAGTCGCTGGCCGCGGCGGGGACCTGCTTGCTGTTGGGGAACGTTGCAGAAAATTAAAAATTTTCCTACGGTTTCACCAAGATCCATCTATGAGTTCATCTAAGCAACGAGTCATGGGAGAGATATTGCATCTACATACCACTTTGTAGATCACGCACGGAAGCGTTCAAGGGGATGGTGATGATGGAGTCGTACTCGCCGTGATTCGGATCATCGATGACCAAGTGCTGAACGGACAGCACCTCCGCGTTCAACACACGTACGGGACGATCGACGTCTCCTCCTTCTTGATCCAGCAAGGGGAAGGAGAGGTTGAGGAAAAAGTCTCCAGCAGCAGCACGACGGCATGGTGGTGGTGGAGAAGAAGTACTCCGACAGGGCTTCGCCAAGCACGTACAGAGGAGGAGAGGTGTTGGGGAGGGGAGGGGCTGCGCCTTGACTTGTGTACTTCAGCCCTCCCCTCACCCCTCTATTTATAGGGGAAGGGGCAAGGGGGGGCCGGCCCCTCTGACGGTGTCCTGGACTAGGGGGTACTCACCACGTCGTCCCCCAATCGGTTAGATTGGGCCGAGGACCCTCAGGGACGCATACTCATGGGCCAGTCCGGACAGGTGCCGCATACAAGGAAGATTCCATCAGACTTGGCGATCAAGACAAGGGCTCCTCCCCCACCGGCATATTCGGCTAGGACTCTTGTTATCCTGGGCCTCTAGTGCATTATATAAACCGAGGCCAAACTAGTCGATAGATTATTATGAGATGACTCATCATACCTCTAGGGTTTAGACCACAACATATGATCTCGAGGTAGATCAACTCTGTACTACACCCATATGAATACAATCAAAAGCAGCATGTAGGGTATTATCTCATCAAGAGAGCCCGAAGCTGGGTAAAACCCCGTGTACATGTTACCATCGATCCTAGACGCACAGTTCGGGACCCCTACCCGAGATCCGCCGGTTTTGACACCGACATTGGTGCTTTCATTGAGAGTTCCGCTGTGTGATCGACAAAAGGATCGATGGCTCGCCTGCAGATCAACTGCGACTTCGGCATCTTCGTCACCAGCTCGACTGGTCACCTTGGTTCAACCAAGAATTGCGCCCCGTGTTCGGATCACCATGTTCGGACGAGGGCCTTCATCAAACATCAACTCCGATCTCTATCAAGATTATGGAGGAATCATCCATGAAGCTCGGGGGCTCAACGTCAACATTGCCCTCGAGCTTCCGTGCTATTTTTCTGGACAGCGAACTCGTATCTCCTGCCGCCACCTCCTCAAGTATCTCTTTGACGATCACTTTGGTGGAATTGTGCGGAATTGAGTCTACAACAACCCTGGAAAATTTCGTCGAGTTCCGATGGAGGAATCTCTGGCAATCCGTAACATACCGGAGCCCTGTCAAATCTGGACGGGAATCTGGACGAGTTTAGGGCGTGGTGTCCAGCTTCTAGCTCGGGCGTCCTTTGAAAGATCCAACCGTTGATCGGCTGCGGAATTACTATATCTACCACCCTTCAAAATTTCAGCTCGATCCAGCCGTCCAAACTCCGGGAACCTTCCGATTAGTGCATCACTTTTCGGATCTGTTTTCTGCGCGAGAACGAATCCGACCCGAATTCATCTTTTTTATGAACGGGATTTCGGACATCCTTTTTGAAGGAAGTTTTGTATGGGATATTGTGTATTGTTCCCGAACACATCCCACTAACTTTAAGATCTTTTGAACATGATCTTCAACATCATTGCTGGTGTCAAACCAGTCCGACAATATTGCTCCACGGCTGCCGACCTGTGCTAGACACGTCGTCACTTTGTTGAGCCGAGCTCAAGTTCTTCGGATCATCATCTCGGCAAGCCGAACAAGAGTTCGGCATCGCGAAGGACAAATCATCACCAACATTGCCGCCCCACGGATTACACGGAGCGGGCATACCGGCATCACTGCACGGTCACTTCATCAAGCCGACATCTACCACGTCACGACCTGCATCGGCAGGGCCGCATTGTTGCCCCTTCAAGCCGGTGTCCATCACGCCGGACTACTTCGACTCATCGACTGGCCTCAAGGCTTCGACATCTCGGCTGGACCGGAGGATTCATCATCTCTTTATCAACCTACTCCGAACACTTCGGCGTCACTAGCCGACCAGCTTCGTCACGATTGGCCGGACCGAGGGCTTCGCCTCGGCGAGCCAACCTTTGCCAGCATCATCTTCCTTTGGATTACTACAACAAATAAACCAGGTGCTATTAATCCTAATATTTTTTGCATGTTTGGGTTCATTTTTTCCAAGGAATTATTAATCTGGTTTGTCCATCATATGTTCACAGGTCTATCAAATGGTGGCCGCATTAACGACGGTCGCATGCTGGTTCGGTCAGTCTCCGTACATAGTCCGGCGAACGCCGCATCCGGAGCGCGGACCGACCTGTGAATTCAGGCTTTGCCACGCCTTTACCGCATCACGCCGACGCCCTGCATCGACATCGACTTCGGCGCCAGGCCATATTTCTTTTATTACTCACTTTGCATACATTATTCATTATGCAACAATTTTTTATTTATCATTATTGCCATTATCTCCCGTTTGCACTATTTTTTGTGCACAGGAAAATGATCCGGGGACTTCGGCGTCACTCTGCCGGTCTGCATCGACCCTGCTATGTCACCACTTCGGCGTGTCGAGCTCTCCGCTCCGCCACCTCGGGACCAGCTTGGGGGATAGAAGCTTGTCCCGCATCAAGCTCGGACTGCGAACACATTAACCAGCTAAGTCGCTTTCATGCTCAAAGCTTTAATTTCTAACTTGTGTTCGGTTCGATCAAGCGTTATACTTTTTTGAAGAAAAAAAAGTTGCTTGTGAATTTTTTTTTGTCCAAACTTTGTTCACACATACTTTACGCGCTACCCGCGCTCATTATACCTGGGGGCTTCTTTAACAGAAGCTTATTAATACGGGCTTTATGCCCAACAGATATGTTACACTTCCGCATGTACCTTTTATTCACCATTATATGCATCGATATGACTTAAGTTTTGGCCAAGCTGGGTTGCCTGGCTCCTGTGCTTACCCCTACGGTCCCGATTGTTCGGCTAGGTGGTAAAGGGAGCACCTCTGCGATTGTTACTGCCGGGTCAGCCGGATGTGTACCTCAGACTGGGTGAAGCCGAAAGCTAGCGCTCTTAAGGGAATATTCGGTCGGTGAACTAAAGATGAACCTTTTTTATTTTATACATGCCCCCAGATGATTTTCTGCATATGCAGTCCGGACGTGCACTTTAGGGCACGCCACCCCAGCGAAAGGAACCCTTAACGGAACTATTCTCTCTGGAAGATGTTTCTTACTAACCATGTAATATAACATAACTAGTTGGGCACTTGTCTGATAAAGCACCGATGACCCCTACGCCTAGTCTCCATGCATACCCCGGTTCTTATATAACCGCTAGGGTATTTGGACACACTCCGGACCGTCAGGTCCCGAGGTCGAAGCGAAAAGGTCGGCAACGACAAACGATCTACAATCCGGCTAGAAGGCATTACACATGTCACTTATAATTATATAGTCACTCTAACTATTCGTATTCCTCTTCAATACCATCTAACAGGCTGTCTAATTTACAGTCCTGCTGGGAATAATTTGTTTGTGACGCATAAATTCGAATACCCCGTTTACTTGGGGGCTTCCTTTATGAAGCTTTTCCTGTTGCATATGATTATACTTGTACGGCTTCGTTCCTTGTTCGTGTATTATGCCACAATATGCACCATATTGACTTAAGCGATTTGCAAGCTGGGTTACCTCGCTCCTGTGTTTACCCCTACGTTCCGGATTGTTCGGCTAGGGTGTAAAGGGAGCACCTCTGCGATTGTCACGATCGGGTCGCCCGAGCCGGACCTCAGACTGGGTGAAGCCGAAAGCTAGCGCTCTTATAGTTTTCAATAATGGTCGGCACACAACGGAACTCATGAGTACAAAAAAATCTATTGCACAAGTCTCATAATAACAATGAGCACCGAAGAAAGGTATCGGTGGAGGTACTATTTTCTTCGAAGATGCTTCTTACACTTCATGGTAATATAGCATAAGTTCCCTGAGCGCGATTTGTCTGTTACAGCCTTATGGCCCAGTTGCCTGGTTATTGGAAACACCATCGATATTCTCGACCGATGGAGTACATAACACTTTTCGGTCCTTAACCGAAGAGGGAGAAGCCGACGGTCGGTTAAGACGCGTTTAAAGTTCGGTTGAACATAGATATGATATAAGTACTTCGGTACATGAAATCATTCTCCTACCCAAGTCACTTGGGGGCTCTTAAGTTTATTTGATCCGTTTTATAATAAGTGTTCTTCTTCTTAGTCGTTGCAAAGTTTTATTATTATTATTTATCACTCCTTTTTTCGACACGAGTGTGCGGTCACTAGCCGGGGAGCCTAATTTCTCTCTCAAAGCCGCTAGAGTTTAGTTTGCTAAACTGGCCTGATGAGAAGTGCTCCGCCCTTGGGATAGAAGGTTGAAGCCGTAGGCTGACCCGCTCGAAGTCTTGAGATAGGATGTAGCACGACAGAAGCACTTCTTTTTTCTAAGACCAATTTTCGGGTTGGCACCGAACACTTGATATTGTTCGGGCGTCATGTTTTTACTGACGTTTCTTGGTTTTCCAAGCTTTTTGGCACTTTTAAACTATTTGTGCTTTTCCAGCATTAGTCTCGCAGTGCAACGCCGGACACCTTTTCGGGATTCGGCAAAAATATTCTCGGATACTACTATATATGCATCGGTTTCGAATTGTGTCTTTGGTTAATAGTTGGGTTGCCCGGCTCCTGCACTTGCTTCCTACGTTCCGCTTTGTTCGGCTAGGCATGGAAAGGGAGAACCACTGCGATCGTGCTTCCAGCTCACACGGTTAAGCACCTCAGTGGAGAAAGCCGAAAACTGACTGTCACAATAAGCGTAAACTGGTCAGCGATCCGATGACTATGTTAAATAACAGGCCGTTCATAACATTGGCCAAAGTGTTTACGGCTTGACCTCGACTGTCGCCGAACACTACCGGGGGCTATTAACTAGCCTCCCAAACTAAATCCGCGATATTTTGCTCTTACATTGGAGCTGAGGTTTTATGATCATGCTTAGCATGACAACCCAAAGAAAGGGACCGATAGCGGGACTATTTTCTTTGGAAGACATTTCTTCTGTTAAATAGTAATATACCATATCTCTCCGCGTACCGTTGTTTATAAAACCGTATGGCCAGATTGCCTTGTTTGTCGTAAATCTTTGCCCTTATAAAGGCTTTATAAAGTAAGACAAACACTCCTCGGCTACTGGCCGAGGAGGTGGAAGCCGATGGTTGGTCAACAAAGTTTTATTCAATGCGGATCCGAGCATTAATGACGTAAAGTACTTGGATACATAGAGTCATTACACATAATTTGTGATTTTACTATGGATATTGATCCTTAATTCGGCCACCCGTGCCCGCATTAAGGCTCGGGGTCTACTGGGCTTCGGGCTTATTATTTAAACATATTAAAGGGGCATATGGATCCCCTGATCTGGTGTTGCCACCCGACCAGTGTCTCGAAGGCTACTGCATTGCTTGTCTAATACAGAAAATTTTATGTGCAATATAGTTTCCGAGGAGATTTTGATCCTCAGGTTGGTCGGCCGCACCCAACCTGAGTCTCGAGGACTGAGCATGCCGCTTTTAGTGTCCCGAAGTATTCTGCCGAGCTTGGACTTGATCCTCAGGCCGATTTTGCAAATCAACCTGCGTCTCAGCGGCTATGGGGATCAACGGTCTTATGTCATCCTTCATGTGCATCTCGGGTTTTAGACCGATACCCACCTTGAGGGCTACTGGCTATATATCGCGGCAGAGCATAAATTGCACCAATAAAAAATATTGACAAAAATCGGCCCACATTCGGGGTGGTGCACCACCTCGAAAGCAGTCCGGCATAAAGCTCGGGCGCTAGTGGCTGGCTCGATAGAGGGCATTTCCGGCATTAAGCTCGGCTAAAACTCCTTCAAACCTCTTTGAACCAAGGTGATTTACGACACCTCGGATACAGTCCGGCGTTGGAGCTCGGATACACAGTCCGGCGTTGGAGCTCGGATACATAGTCCAGCGTTAGAGCTGGGAAGCAGTCCGGCATTGGTGCTCGGCTGCAAAAAATACCTCGAATGCAGTCCGGTGTTAGAGCTCGGACGCAAGAGGGAACTGCCTCCCGGGAACAACTTCAAAACCGAGGTGTGGCATAAAAATAACAAGGCATTGATAAAGGCCGGAAACTTAAAGGGGCTCCTCGGATACCCGACGTGTAAACCCGTCAAATCCATTTTGGCGATCCTCAAGATCGAAGATAAAGAATATTCGTTGAACCAGTTTTCAAGACCGACGACCGAAGATGAAGAATAGTTCGGAAGAATCGAGGAGCGTCCCTAACTTGAAGACCGGTTCAGGGGGCTACTGACGGTGTCCTGGACTAGGGGGTACTCACCACGTCGTCCCCCAATCGGTTAGATTGGGCCGAGGACCCTCAGGGCCGCATACTCATGGGCCAGTACGGACAGGTGCCGCATACAAGGAAGATTCCACAAGACTTGGCGATCAAGACAAGGACTCCTCCCCCACCGGCGTATTCGGCTAGGACCATTGTTATCCTGGGCCTCTGGTGCATTATATAAACCGAGGCCAAACTAGTCGATAGATTATTATGAGATGACTCATCATACCTCTAGGGTTTAGACCACAACATATGATCTCGAGGTAGATCAACTCTGTACTACACCCATATGAATACAATCAAAAGCAGCATGTAGGGTATTATCTCATCAAGAGAGCCCGAAGCTGGGTAAAACCCCGTGTACATGTTACCATCGATCCTAGACGCACAGTTCGGGACCCCTACCCGAGATCCGCCGGTTTTGACATCGACACCCTCTAGATGGGATCTAGAGGGGGGGCGGCCAAGGGGAGGGAGCTTGCCCCCCAAGCAAGGGGGGCGCCCCCCTTTAGGGTTCCCCAAACCCTAGGCGCATGGGCCCTTGGGGGGAGGCGCACCAGCCCACTTTGGGCTGATCCCTTCCTCATACAGCCCATAAGCCCCTCCGGGAGAGGTGGCCCCTCCCGATGGACCCCCGGAACCCCTCCGGTGGCCCCGGTACAATACCGATATGCCCCCGAACCTTTCCGGTGTCCGTATGACAACTTCCCATATATAAATCTTTACCTCTGGACCATTCCGGAACTCTTCGTGACGTCCGGGATCTCATTCGGGACTCCGAACAACATTCGGTAATCACATACAAGTCTTCCTAATAACCCTAGCGTCACCGAACCTTAAGTGTGTAGACCCTACGGGTTCGGGAGACATGCAGACATGACCGAGACGACTCTCGGGCAATAACCAACAGCGGGATCTGGATACCCATGTTGGCTCCCACATGTTCCTCGATGATGTTATCGGATGAACCACGATGTCGAGGGTTCAAGCAACCCCGTATACTATTCCCTTTGTCAATCGGTACGTTACTTGCCCGAGACTCGGTCGTCGGTATCCCAATACCTCGTTTAGTCTCGTTACCGGCAAGTCACTTTACTCGTACCGTAATGCATGATCCCGTGACCAAACACTTGGTCACATTGAGCTCATTATGATGATGCATTACCGAGTGGTCCCGGTGATACCTCTCCGTCATACGGAGTGACAAATCCCAGTCTCGATCCGTGTCAACCCAACAGACACTTTCAGAGATACCTATAGTGCACCTTTATAGTCACCCAGTTATGTTGTGACGTTTGGTACACCCAAAGCACTCCTACGGTATCCGGGAGTTATACGATCTCATGGTCTAAGGAAAAGATACTCGACATTGGAAAGCTCTAGCAAAACGAACTACACGATCTTGTGCTATGCTTAGGATTGGGTCTTGTCCATCACATCATTCTCCTAATGATGTGATCTCGTTATCAATGACATCCAATGTCCATAGCCAGGAAACCATGACTATCTATTGATCAATGAGCTAGTCAACTAGAGGCATACTAGGGACATATTGGTGTCTAGTATTCACACATGTATTACGATTTCCAGATAACACAATTATAGCATGAATAAAAGACAATTACCATGAACAAGGAAATATAATAATAATGCTTTTATTATTGCCTCTAGGGCATATTTCCAACAGTCTCCCACTTGCACTAGAGTCAATAATCTAGTTACATTGTGATGAATCGAACACCCATAGAGTTCTGGTGCTGATCATGTTTTGCCCTAGGGAGAGGTTTAGTCAACGGATCTGCGACATTCAGATCCGTGTGCACTTTACAAATTTCTATGTCTCCATCTTGAACATTTTCACGGATGGAGTTGAAGCGACGCTTGATGTGCCTGGTCTTCTTGTGAAACCTGGGCTCCTTGGCAAGTGCAATAGCTCCAGTGTTGTCACAGAAGAGTTTGATCGGCCCCGACGCATTGGGTATGACTCCTAGGTCGGTGATGAACTCCTTCACCCAAATTGCCTCATGCGCTGCCTCTGAGGCTGCCATGTATTCCGCTTCACATGTAGATCCCGCCACAACGCTCTGCTTGCAGCTGCACCAGCTCACTGCTCCACCATTCAACATATACACGTATCCGGTTTGTGACTTAGATTCATCCAGATCTGTGTCGAAGCTAGCGTCGACATAACCCTTTACGACGAGCTCTTCGTCACCTCCATAAACGAGAAACATGTCCTTAGTCCTTTTCAGGTACTTAAGGATATTCTTGACCGCTGTCCAGTGTTCCTTGCCGGGGTTACTTTGGTACCTACCTACCAAACTTACGGCAAGGTTTACATCAGGTCTGGTACACAGCATGGCATACATAATGGATCCTATGGCTGAAGCATAGGGGATGACACTCATCTCTTGTTTATCCTTTGCCGTGGTCGGGCATTGAGCCGAGCTCAATTTCACACCTTGCAATACAGGCAAGAACCCTTTCTTGGACTGATCCATTTTGAACTTCTTCAAAATCTTATCAAGGTATGTGCTTTGCGAAAGACCTATGAGGCGTCTTGATCTATCTCTATAGATTTTGATGCCTAATATATAAGCAGCTTCTCCAAGGTCCTTCATTGAAAAACTCTTATTCAAGTAGGCCTTAATGCTGTCCAGAAGTTCTATATCATTTCCCATCAAAAGTATGTCATCTACATATAGTATGAGAAATGCTACAGAGCTCGCACTCACTTTCTTGTAAACGCAGGCTTCTCCATAAGTCTGCATAAACCCAAACGCTTTGATCATCTCATCAAAGCGAATGTTCCAACTCCGAGATGCTTGCACCAGCCCATAAATGGATCGCTGGAGCTTGCATACCTTGTTAGCATTCTCAGGGTCGACAAAACCTTCCGGCTGCATCATATACAGTTCTTCCTTAAGATAGCCGTTAAGGAATGCCGCTTTGACGTCCATTTGCCATATCTCATAATCATAGTATGTGGCAATTGCTAACATGATTCGGACGGACTTCAGCTTCGCTACGGGAGAGAAAGTCTCATCGTAGTCAACCCCTTGAACTTGCCGATAACCCTTAGCGACAAGTCGAGCTTTATAGATGGTGACATTACCATCCGCGTCCGTCTTCTTCTTAAAGATCCATTTATTTTCTATCGCTTGCCGATCATCGGGCAAGTCTGTCAAAGTCCATACTTTGTTTTCATACATGGATCCTATCTCGGATTTCATGGCTTCTAACCATTTGTTGGAATCCGGGCCCGCCGTTGCTTCTTCATAGTTCGAAGGTTCACCGTTGTCTAACAACATGATTTCCAGGACAGGGTTGCCGTACCACTCTGGTGCGGAACGTGTCCTTGTGGACCTACGAAGTTCAGTGGGAGCTTGGTCCGAAGTATTTTGATCATCATCATTAACCTCCTCTCTAATTGGAGCAGGCACCACAGGAACATTTTCCTGAGCTACGCTACTCTCTGTTTCAAGAGGCAGTACTTCATCAAGCTCCACTTTCCTCCCACTTACTTCTTTCGAGAGAAACTCTTTCTCCAGAAAGGTTCCGTTCTTGGCAACAAAGATCTTGCCCTTGGATCTTAAGTAGAAGGTATACCCTATGGTTTCCTTAGGGTATCCTATTAAGACGCACTTTTCCGATTTGGGTTCGAGCTTTTCAAGCTGAAGTTTCTTGACATAAGCCTCGCATCCCCAAACTTTTAGAAACGACAGCTTAGGTTTCTTCCCAAACCATAATTCATATGGTGTCGTCTCAACGGATTTAGACGGTGCCCTATTTAAAGTGAATGTAGCTGTCTCTAGAGCGTATCCCCAAAATGATAGCGGTAAATCGGTAAGAGACATCATAGATCGCACCATGTCCAATAAAGTGCGATTACGACGTTCGGACACACCATTACGCTGAGGTGTTCCAGGCGGCGTGAGTTGTGAAACTATTCCACATTTTCTTAAGTGTGTGCCAAATTCGTGACTCAAGTATTCTCCTCCACGATCTGATCGTAGAAACTTGATTTTTCTGTCACGTTGATTCTCAACCTCACTCTGAAACTCCTTGAACTTTTCAAAGGTCTCAGACTTGTGTTTCATTAAGTAGACATAGCCATATCTACTCAAATCATCAGTGAGAGTGAGAACATAACGATATCCTCCGCGAGCCTCAACGCTCATTGGACCGCACACATCAGTATGTATGATTTCCAATAAGTTGGTTGCTCGCTCCATTGTTCCGGAGAACGGAGTCTTGGTCATTTTGCCCATGAGGCATGGTTCGCATGTGTCAAACGATTCATAATCGAGAGACTCTAAAAGTCCATCAGCATGGAGCTTCTTCATGCGCTTGACACCAATGTGACCAAGGCGGCAGTGCCACAAGTATGTGGGACTATCGTTATCAACTTTACACCTTTTGGTATTCACACTATGAATATGTGTATTATCACGCACGAGATTCATTAAGAATAAACCATTGACCATCGGAGCATGACCATAAAACATATCACTCATATAAATAGAACAACCATTATTCTCGGATTTAAATGAGTAGCCATCTCGTATTAAACGAGATCCAGATACAATGTTCATGCTCAAACTTGGCACTAAATAACAATTATTGAGGTTTAAAACTAATACCGTAGGTAAATGTAGAGGTAGCGTGCCGACGGCGATCACATCGACCTTGGAACTATTCCCGACGCACATCGTCACCTCGTCCTTCGCCAGTCTTCTCTTATTCCGCAGCTCCTGCTATGAGTTACAAATATGAGCAACGGCACCGGTATCAAATACCCAGGAGCTACTACGAGCACTGGTGAGGTACACATCAATTACATGTATATCACATATACCTTTAGTGTTGCCGGCCTTCTTATCCGCTAAGTACTTGGGGCAATTCCGTTTCCAGTGACCATTTCCCTTGCAATAAAAGCACTCAGTTTCAGGTTTGGGTCCATTCTTTGACTTCTTCCTGGCAACTGATTTACCAGGCGCGGCAACCTCCTTGCCGTCCTTCTTGAAGTTCTTCTTACCCTTGCCTTTCTTGAACTTAGTGGTTTCATTAACCATCAACACTTGATGTTCCTTTTTGATCTCCACCTCCGCAGATTTCAGCATTGAATACAACTCAGGAATGGTCTTTTCCATCCCCTGCATGTTGTAGTTCATCACGAAGCTCTTGTAGCTAGGTGGGAGAGACTAAAGGATTCTGTCAATGACCGCCTCATCCGAAAGATTAACTTCCAGCTGAGTCAAGCGGTTGTGCAACCCAGACATCTTGAGTATGTGTTCACTGACAGAGCTATTTTCCTCCATCTTGCAGCTAAAGAACTTGTCGGAGACTTCATATCTCTCGACCTGGGCATGAGCTTGGAAAATCAGTTTCAGCTCCTCGAACATCTCATATGCTCCGTGTTGCTCAAAACGCTTTTGAAGCCCCGGTTCTAAGCTGTAAAGCATGCCGCACTGAACGAGGGAGTAATCATCAGTGCGTGACTGATGGGCGTTCATAACGTCCTGGTTTTCTGGGAACGGTGCATGACCTAGCGGTGCTTCTAGGACATAATCTTTCTCGGCTGCTATGAGGATGATCCTCAGGTTCCAGACCCAGTCCGAATAGTTGCTGCCATCATCTTTCAGCTTAGTTTTCTCTAGGAATGCGTTGAAGTTGAGGCTGACATTACCGTGGGCCATTTGATCTACAAGACATATTGTAAAGATTTAGACTAAGTTCATAATAATTAAGTTCATCTAATCAAATTAATGAATGAACTCCCACTCAGATTAGACATCCCTCTAGTCATCTAAGTGTTACATGATCCGAGTCGACTAGGCCGTGTCCGATCATCACGTGAGACGGACTAGTCATCATCGGTGAACATCTCCATGTTGATCGTATCTTCTATACGACTCATGTTCGACCTTTCGGTCCTCCGTGTTCCGAGGCCATGTCTGCACATGCTAGGCTCGTCAATTCAACCTAAGTGTATTGCGTGTGTAAATCTGGCTTACACCCGTTGTATGCGAACGTAAGAACCTATCACACCCGATCATCACATGGTGCTTCGGAACGACGAACCTTAGCAACGGTGCACAGTTAGGGAGAGCACAATTTTGATATTTTAATGAGGGATCATCTTATTTACTACCGTCGTTCTAAGTAAACAAGATGCATAAACATAATAGACATCACATGCAATTATATAGTAGTGACATGATATGGCCAACATCATATAGCTCCTTTGATCTCCATCTTGGGGCTCCATGATCATCTTGTCACCGGCACGACACCATGATCTCCATCATCGTGTCTCCATGGAGTTGCTCGCCAACTATTACTACTACTACTATGGCTAACACGTTTAGCAATAAAGTAAAGTAATTTACATGGCGACACGCAGGTCATAAAAGAATAATGACAACTCCTATGGCTCCTGCCGGTTGTCATACTCATCGACATGCAAGTCGTGATTCCTATTACATGAACATGATCTCATACATCACATATATATCATTCATCATTCATCACAACTTTGGCCATATCATATCACAATGCACTTGCTGCAAAAACAAGTTAGACGTCCTCTAATTGTTGTTGCAAGTTTTACGTGGCTGCATTAGGGTTCTAGCAAGAACGTTTTCTTACCTACGTAAAAGCCACAACGTGATTTGTCAACTTCTATTTACCCTTCATAAGGACCCTTTTCATCGAACCCGCTCCAACTAAAGTGGGAGAGACAGACACCCGCCAGCCACCTTATGCAACTAGTGCATGTTAGTCGGTGGAACCGGTCTCACGTAAGCGTACGTGTAAGGTTGGTCCGGGCCGCTTCATCCCACAATACCGCTGAAGCAAGATAAGACTAGTAGCGGCAAGAAAGTTGACAACATCTACGCCCACAACAATTGTGTTCTACTCGTGCAATAGAGAACTACGCATAGACCTGGCTCATGATGCCACTGTTGGGGAACGTTGCAGAAAATTAAAATTTTTCCTACGGTTTCACCAAGATCCATCTATGAGTTCATCTAAGCAACGAGTCATGGGAGAGATATTGCATCTACATACCACTTTGTAGATCGCGCATGGAAGCGTTCAAGGGGATGGTGATGATGGAGTCGTACTCACCGTGATTCGGATCACCGATGACCAAGTGCTGAACGGACAGCACCTCCGCGTTCAACACACGTACGGGACGATCGACGTCTCCTCCTTGTTGATCCAGCAAGGGGAAGGAGAGGTTGAGGAAGAAGTCTCCAGCAGCAGCACGACGGCGTGGTGGTGGTGGAGAAGAAGTACTCCGACAGGGCTTCGCCAAGCACGTACAGAGGAGGAGAGGTGTTGGGGAGGGGAGGGGCTGCGCCTTGACTTGTGTACTGCAGCCCTCCCCTCTACCCTCTATTTATAGGGGAAGGGGCAAGGGGGGCCGACCCCTCTAGATGGGATCTAGAGGGGCGGCGGCGGCCAAGGGGAGGGAGCTTGCCCCCCAAGCAAGGGGCGCGCCCCCCTTTAGGGTTCCCCAAACCCTAGGCGCATGGGCCCTTGGGGGGGAGGCGCACCAGCCCACTTTGGGCTGGTTCCCTTCCTCATACAGCCCATAAGCCCCTGCGAGAGAGGTGGCCCCTCCCGGTGGACCCCCGGAACCCCTCCGGTGGCCCCGGTACAATACCGATATGCCCCCGAACCTTTCCGGTGTCCGTATGACAACTTCCCATATATAAATCTTTACCTCCGGACCATTCCGGAACTCCTCGTGACGCCCGGGATCTCATCCGGGACTCCGAACAACATTCGGTAATCACATACAAGTCTTCCTAATAACCCTAGCGTCACCGAACCTTAAGTGTGTAGACCCTACGGGTTCGGGAGACATGCAGACACGACCGAGACGACTCTCGGGCAATAACCAACAGCGGGATCTGGATACCCGTGTTGGCTCCCACATGTTCCTCGATGATGTCATCGTACGAACCACGATGTCGAGCGTTCAAGCAACCCCGTGTACTATTCCCTTTGTCAATCGGTACGTTACTTGCCCGAGACTCGATCGTCGGTATCCCAATACCTTGTTTAGTCTCGTTACCGGCAAGTCACTTTACTCGTACCGTAATGCATGATCCCGTGACCAAACACTTGGTCACATTGAGCTCATTATGATGATGCATTACCGAGTGGGCCCGGTGATACCTCTCCGTCATACGGAGTGACAAATCCCAGTCTCGATCCGTGTCAACCCAACAGACACTTTCAGAGATACCTGTAGTGCACCTTTATAGTCACCCAGTTACGTTGTGACGTTTGGTACACCCAAAGCACTCCTACGGTATCCGGGAGTTACACGATCTCATGGTCTAAGGAAAAGATACTCGACATTGTAAAGCTCTAGCAAAACGAACTACACGATCTTGTGCTATGCTTAGGATTGGGTCTTGTCCATCACATCATTCTCCTAATGATGTGATCTCGTTATCAATGACATCCAATGTCCATAGCCAGGAAACCATGACTATCTATTGATCAACGAGCTAGTCAACTAGAGGCATACTAGGGACATATTGGTGTCTAGTATTCACACATGTATTACGATTTCCAGATAACACAATTATAGCATGAATAAAAGACAATTACCATGAACAAGGAAATATAATAATAATGCTTTTATTATTGCCTCTAGGGCATATTTCCAACACTTGCCGCATTCCCCGCTTCCTCTCTCCTCCTCCCTCGACCTGGTCCATGCCCACGAGTGCCCCAGACACGACCAGGGGCGCCAATATGGCCCTGGTGTTGCCCAGCTCGAGACCATGGACGCGGTCCGCGGCACATCTTCGCCCCGCTCCTCATCTAGCCTTCCCGACCCCGCTTCGAGCTCACAATACAACTCGACGCCCTCCTAGCTTCCTCCCGGACCTCTCACTTTACCTCCAGAGCCGCTCCCCACTTCTCATGGCCGCCATTGCCGCCGTCGCCATCCACTTAATTCACCCGAGCCCGAGCTCTTCTCCCTCTCCTCTCTCCACCAGCAGGCTCCCATGAGCAAGGCAGAGCTCCCACGCTCTTTCACTCGACCGAAGACGCACCATAGCGCCGTGCCCAATCTCGCCGCCGCCTCCGTCCGCCGCGGGCGATGCACCGCCCGCATCCGACCTCCCCTGCCTCCGTGGAGTACCTCGTCGGATGCGCCACTCTCCCCTGAGCACGCCGGTGGGCGGAGCATCGCCGGAGAGGCTCTGTAGCGCCGGCGGCCTGCGTCGAACACCTCCTCTGTCGCCCTTCGCACCACGCGGGAGGTTGGGGATGAACCCGACAGGCGGTCCCCGCTCGTCAGTGGCGTAGCCTCCAGGCCACGCTGGCAAGTGGAGGCGGGTTCAACCTCTCTCGCGTCCCCGCAGCGAAGGTGCATCGCGCCTGGGCGCCTTCGACGTCGCCCTGTCGCTCGTGTGGCCGAGCCGCTGGGCCGGCCCAGTCGCGCCTCGCCGTTAAATCCCGCCCAGTGCGCGCTGCCGCCGCTGGATTTTGGCCCATTAGGTATTTTCATCTGCTTTTTCTTTTTCATCAAGATTCAAACTTTTCCAGAGACCCCATTTTTAGTCCAAACCTGACGACACAAATTTTAGGTGACTCCATAAATCAGTACCTATTTAATGAGCCATAGTGAACATTTTTACACTGCCTAGTCTCACTTGGATCTAACAAATAGGTCATTTGTACTCCTAAACCATCTTCAAAAAATCCATAGAATATCCATTTCAACTCCAAATCCAGTGAAACCAGTTTCTAAATGTTTCTAAAATCATGCCTGATTTAATGGGTACTTTTACTCATTTTTATAAAAAGACATTCTGTGGACAACTTGCAGATCCATTAAATCCATTGATTCCATCATATCGAAATGTTACAGAATATCCACTTATCCAATTCCATTGAAATCACTTTGGTCATTCCTCATATGACTAGAGGTATCCTAGAAAAGGCAACTTCATATTTTTAGAGCACTTTTATTTTTGCCTTGTGGTGTTGCTTATTATGATTGTTTCCGACGTTAGTTGATGAAGTAGACGGAATACTTGGAGAAGGACCAGAAGATTTCAAGACTCTGATGAACCAGGCAAGCAGCCCTTTGACCATGTTTATGAAACCCTTTTTATGCATGTCATATGGTACTTTTATTGCTTGCATCGAGATCATGATGAGATGGTAACCACCTTGGTGGGTTGCCTTCGTTACTTCCTCGTTGATACTTGCATGGTGCATGACCCTACCTCCTTATGAGGGTTATGCCGGTGGGAGTAGATAGGATGCAAAGAAGAGCTACGCAAAAGGGACGGGAATATGCATGGTGATGGAGACAAAGTACTTTCAAAGGACTTTTCGAGAACCCCGTCGGGTGCCATTTATGCCCGAGGGAGATGATGAGATGGGTAGCCACTTGATGACGAAGTGGTGTACCGAAGCAAGTGCGTGTGTTGTTTTTGAAAATGGATTATATTTAAGATTTGTCGACTGTCCCAACCTTACATGCGCAACCACACTACCCTTATATGGGAAAGGGCATTATTGATTACTTAGGTCGATACTAGCTTGGAACCCGCATTACTAGTGACGGGGGAGAGTTGGTGCTCTCTCTCGGGACGGGGTCGTGCCAGGTAGGGCGGCCATGACTATTTTTATAGGGCACCGGATACACCGTTGTGTCCCCTCTCGGATGTTACGATCTCGAGTGAGTCTCGTATGATGTACATCGTGAGGATACGGAACAACGAGTGGACTCCTTGTTAGTGTCGTCTAGGGAAAGGTAGTGATCGGGTGCTTACCCCGGGTACGTGAGGTACCGCGGGTCGTGGATGACACGGAAGTTCCCCGGATCTTGTGGGTAAAGTGTGCAACCTCTGCAGAGTGTAAAACTATTCGAATAGCCATGTCCACGGTCAAGGACAGTTGGGCGGTGCTGCTTAAACTACGTCCATGTGTTTTCAAGCCAGTGTGTGATGGATTAGTGGGAAGAACTATTTGGGTCAAGTCAAGGGCTTGACATGATTGAGTTGGGTTGGTGCCCACTCTACTTATGTTGATATCTGTAACCTGTCCTCATGGTTACTTGAATTCTCCTGATGCATGTCTTACAAGTTGTTGAACATATCATTGCACTCAAAACTAGCTTTCCGCAAAAATTTACCTATATCATGCATTGTTGTATCTTGAACCAAAACATGGGTTGCTTGCGAGTACATTCAAAGTACTCATTGGCTTGCCACTGGTTATTTTATTGGCCAGGCATAAAAGAACAGGATATGATGAAGAATACTTCGGTGACGAACATGCGAGCTAGGACGCTTCCCAGTCAGAATGCCTGTAGGGTTAAGGCAGATGGCATGGGTCCAAGTTATCGACGAAGATTTCCGCTGCAATGTTATACTCAAGACTTGACCATAATGGTCCTACTTGTGTAATACGGTATGTATGGATGTAAGACTCTTGTTATTCAGCTTCTGTGTGTCCAGTGAGCATTGATCTCTGGGATCACTGTACACGTGCATTCGGTGATCACGACTTATGAGTCGGGGTCCCCACACACAATCAATTCCCCTACATATAACTAAAGCATTTCTAGACTCGACATCGACCAGTTTGGCTTAACGAACCTACAGGCAGTCCGGCTCTGATGCCAACGCTGTCAGGACCCCGATTCCATGTCACATCGACCTAGCCGGTAACACCTCATATCATTTTGCGGCCTCACGCACGGTAATCCCACGGGTGTCGCCTTACCATGGGCCGGGACCGTTTGCGCCTTTTGCTCACGTATATGATAGTGTCGCTAGCATCCATATGACAGAGAACTCGGGCCGACATGGCTAGTCGTGAACCCAAAGCGGCACTAACCCATGGGGACAGGCATACATGAATCACATCGAGCATGTCGGTCATCAGCGTGTGAATCCGGGCTGTAGCACTGGGCTAACAGGACTCCGGTAACCCGGGCTGTAGCAGGCTAGGCAGGACTCCGGATGTCACCGCGTGACATTTCCATGAAGGGGAAGACACAGGAACGAAGTGAAACACATGCCGGCCAGTCAAGTGTCCTGAGCAATAGTGTTGGGCTAGCAGGACTCCGGTGAACCGGGCTGTAACGGACTACTATGGCTCAAGGAGGCACTAGACTACATTTCCCCATACTAGAGGCTGCCAAGGATAAACAACTAGATTGTCGGATCCCACACATACCAAGCATTTCAATCATACACACAATATGCTCGATATGTGTAAATACAACATGGCATCACAACAAAACTCTACAACTCAAAGTACTTTATTTAAAGGCTCCAAGGATCCATACATAACATGTTCATACAGATAGGGGTCACATGACCCGACACTCAAGTCATACAAACATACAAGCACATGCGGAAGCAAACTAGTCTGAGTACAGACACTAGAAAGAAAGAAGGCTTGACGAAGCCTGTCTATCTACATAGGCCCTTCACAAGCTTAGATCACCACCTGGGTGGCAAGTCACTCGTCAACGTCGAGATCTACATAGAACCCATCTGAAGGGGCGGTGTTGTCGTCTGAAAAAATTAATTAAAGCAACATGAGTACAAAGGTACTAAGTAAGTCTTACAACAGATCCTACTATACATGCACATTCTCAGGAAGGTAGTGGAGTTATTGCAGCAAGCCAGCTTTGACTCTTGGCTAAGCTATCCTACGAGACACCACTTATAAAATAGTTTTCGCACACGAGTCCACTAATCACCATCACAATACTCCACCGTGGATCCTCCCTCGTCATCCTATGAAGGGGCCATCCGCGGTAATCACACTTATCTTGAGGCTTTTAGTAGTAACCATTTACTTGTCTATGAACTGCATAAGCGACCAAGTAGTCCTTTACCGCGGACGCGGCTATTCGAATAGTTTCATACCCTGCAGGGGTGTACTTCTTCACACATGTTTCCACAACTTAGCTTCTGCACACGACATGTCACTACTAGGAAAAGGCCTACTAATGGCCCTTCACAAGCTTAGATCACCACCTGGGTGGCAAGTCACTCGTCAACGTCGAGATCTACATAGACCCCATCTGAAGGGGCGGTGTTGTCGTCTGAAAACATTAATTAAAGCAACATGAGTACAAAGGTACTCAGTAAGTCTTACAACAGATCCTACTATACATGCACATTCTCAAGCAGGTAGTGGAGTTATTCCAGCAAGCCAGCTTTGACTCTTGGCTAAGCTATCCTACGAGACACCACTTATAAAATAGTTTTCGCACACGAGTCCACTAATCACCATCACAATACTCCACCATGGATCCTCCCTCGTCATCCTACGAAGGGGCCATCCGCGGTACTCACACTTATCTTGAGGCTTTTAGTAGTAACCATTTACTTATCTATGAACTGCATAAGCGACCAAGTAGTCCTTTACCGCGGACGCGGCTATTCGAATAGTTTCATACCCTGCAGGGGTGTACTTCTTCACACATGTTACCACAACTTAGCGTCTGCACACGACATGTCACTACTAGGAAAAGGCCTACTAATGGCGCACCAGTTTTGCCTACTAATGGCACACTACTGGTGCGCCATTAGTATACTAGATACTAATGGCGCACTAGTAGTGCGCCATTAGTATGCCTAGAGGTGCGCCATTACTATCTGACTTAGTAATGGCGCACCACATAGAAGTGCGCCATTAGTATTAATTTTTTTTTCAAAATATTTGTTTCAATTTTTTTTTCAATTTTTTTATTTTTTTCTTTATCTCGGGTCACTATGGTTTAATCTCGGGTCAATATGCTTATCGCACTTTGTGGTCAAACTTCCCGGAAGGTCACCCATCCTCACACTACTCCAGCCCGAGCACGCTTAACTTCGTAGTTCTATCCAACCCCAGCACCACCTCACTTCACGGGCACTTGTTGATATATCTATCATATCAATCCTATTAAACCTTGCCGATGCCTAGGACTTTGTTCATGTTCATGAGTATGATGAAATTTTGAAAAAATATTTCAAACTTCCCGGTCATATTACGTATCATGTTTTGAAAAATAATTCAATTTTTTTTTCGAAACCAATTTTCTTTCCTGTTACTAGTGGCGCACCTAGCATACGGTGCGCCACTAGTAAGTTTGAAATTTTTTGATTTTTTTTGCCTCCGGATCTTAAAAGCCCCGTAACTTTTTTCTGTTAGGTTTTTGGGGATTTAGACAATATTTAATGGGGTTCCCAACTACTAGACCACATATCACAAATTCGGATGTAACTTTTCGAGTAGATGATTTTTCATATAGAAAACTTTTTAATCCGAGTTCGTATGCAAAAGTTATGCCCATTTTACAAATTCCAGAGAGATTTTGCAAATAAAGTCGAAATTCATATTTGTAAATTTTCCCAACAACTAGACCACATATCACATGGGAAACTTATTTTCTTTTATTTTTTGTCATTTTCATCATTTTCTTTTATTTTTTTAAAACTGAAAAGGCGGTCCACAGGGGGGCATGCGAGGGAATTTTTGGGCCAAGTTAGTAATGGCGCACCGTGGGAGTGGTGCGCCATTACTAGTTGAACTAGTAATGGTGCACCACTCCCACGGTGCGCCATTACTAGTTTTCAAAAAATATAAAAAAAATTGAAAAGAAATTTGAAAAAAATTACTAGTGGCGCAACGTGGATGTGGTGCGCCATTACTAGTTTAACTAGTAATGGCGCACTATCCCCTGGTGCGCCATTACTAGTTTTGAAAAAAAATTAAAAAAACTGAAAAAAAATTGAATTTTTTTTACTAATGGCGCACCGTGGATGTGGTGCGCCATTACTAGTTTAACTAGTAATGGCGCACTATCCACGGGTGCGCCATTACTAGTTTTAAAAAATGAAAAAAAAATTGTTACTAATGGCGCACCGTGGATGTGGTGCGCCATTAGTATTTGGACACTAATGGCGCACCAGCACAAGGTGCGCCATTAGTATATACTAATGGCGCACCACATGTCTGGTGCGCCATTAGTGGCCATATCATCTATAGCCCTTTTCCTAGTAGTGTGTGCTCGGCAGACTTCAAGCGAAAGCCGACGTGGGTGTAGACCACAACCTAACTAACCACACAAGTCTCTAGTCCAGGTTTATCGCCTATTCGGGTTCCATCCGCAAGGAAATCCGGCCGGGGTGTCCTCAACGGCCCCAAACGATGTGTGCGGGGTTCCCGAGACACCAAACGGGCGAATCGGTACACCGTGCCACGAGCCTACCGCATCACAGCCCATCCCTAAGGTCAGCGCTGCGCACGGCCTCCAGCAACTACAAACACCAGAAACTACTTGCAACTCCTGGACAGAGGACGAGAGGGGTCAGTAAGTCGAGCGGGGTCATATTTCAGGGCCCAATGTGTGGTAGTAACTAAATCTTAAATCACACATACAGATCTCAGTTCTTAAGGACGGCCTCAATGAAACAACCCACCATGTACTCCTACATGGCCTCTCATTGATACCTTTACCAAATCATGTTCAACACTTCACTCTCATTACCGACACAACCTTTCACTCTAGTTCATCACCCCGATGAGCCAGACCTGACACGACTCTAAGCATAGCAAGCATAGCATGGTAGGAAACACAAGCATGGCTCAATCAACTCCTACACATGCTAGTGGGTTTCATCTAGTTACTGTGGCAATGGCAGGTCATGCAGAGGAAGTGGGTTCAACTACCGCAACACACAGTAGTTTGTAACGCGTTGACTTAATGCAGTAAACAAGAGCAGAAGCGAGAAGATGGGTTTGTATCGAAATGATCAATGGGTTGCTTACCTGACGGAGTGGTAGTGAGATACTGCCCTTCGGTTGGATACTCATGAATATCCTCGGAGGCAGAACCTACCACAAAGAACACATCGAAACACAATCACCACATGACAATATGCAACAATATGATGCATGCAATGACATGGCAAAATGGTGTGTGTTTGGGCTAATGCAACTTAAGACAGAAGAGTTTGAGTCCATTTGAATCAAAGATTCAAATGATCACCCAAAATAAGAGGTGCTATATGTGCATTAGCTTGTTTCATCTAAATAGCAGGGTTAAAGTGTTCTGACATGCATGGAACTAGTACAGATGGAAAGATTGGATTTTTTGATCAAATTCCATATAAAAATCTTTGCATTTGGAGTTACAGATTAATTTTTATGAATTTTTGAAGTTTGAACTATTTTCTGGAATTTCCTATATAAGAATAATTCCAGTAATTGACTTAATGCGTCAGCATTGCGTCAGGGTGACGTCAGCGGTCAACGGAGCTGGTCCAGGTCAAACTGACCAGTGGGTCCTGCGTGTCAGTATTAATCTAAACTAACTAAATTTAGTTAGTGTTAACCCTAGGTTAATTAGCAGAGCAGGCCCCACTTGTCATAGGCTCAGGGGGAGTCAACCTGGGCCCACCCAGTCAAAGTCAACGGGTCAAACCCACCGGCGTTTAGCCGCCGGTGAGGCCAGACGCGGCGGTGGGAGTGCAGTTTCGCGTTCTGGCAACCAAATGGGCGGCGGAGAGCATCTACGCGTAGCTGGGAGCAAGCCGCATCGTTTGGTGGCAGTGGTTGGGCTCGGGGTTGCCGGAAACATCACCGACGACGACCTTGGTAGTCGCCGGAGTCGGGTGAAGATGAACCCGAGGCTACGGGGCACAGCGAGGCACGTGGGGTGGTGTGTTGGGCTCCTGGGATGCGGTGAGCACGTTGGACACAGTGGTGTGGCCAGTGGGTGGCCGGAGCATCGTCGGTGACGAGCTCGGCGACGGCGGGTGCGGGTGAACGTGGTGCGGTGCATACGGTGCAGGAGAGAGTTAACAGAGAGGGGGAGGACGGAGCTGAGCTCACGGCGATTGCAGCAAGCGTCGAAGTGGGCTCGGGGAAGGCCGGAGCTGATCGGGGCGACGATGGCGATCTTAGCGGCCGGAGTTGGGGAAGACGGGGTCGGGGGCGACTCTAGAGTGGGCGAGCGCTCGGGGCTCGGCCTGCTCAACATAGTCGACGACGGCGGAGCGAACGGACACGGTGACGCGGAACGAGGACGACGACGGACGCGGTTATCACGGTGGTGCAGGCGCGGCAGTGTCGGCCATGGTGCGGGAGAGCGAGGGAGAGGAGTTGGGCCAGAAGGACCGACCCAAGGCAGCAGAACGGCGAGGGGAGGAAGCAGGGCGGCGGGCAGCTGCGTGGCGCGCGCTGGTGCCGGCGTCGAGCACCTGCCTGCCTGGCTGAGCCAAGCAGCTCGCTGGAGCGGTGGCTGGGCTGGGCCGGCAGGTGGGCCTGCTAGGTGGGCGCCAGGTAAGCCTCTGCTCTCTGCTTTTGTTTTTCTTTTTTATTTATTCCTGTTCTGTGTTTTGAAATAGTAAAAATACTATTCCATTTAGGAAAACCTGAAAATATTCAGAGGCACATTTGAAAATATTCTCAACAGCCTAAAAATACTTTCAGGATTATTTGGGCATTTTAAAATATTTGTAGGATTTAAATTGCCCAAATGCAAATAGTAATGATTTAATCCAATGACCTTATGTGTCCTGGAAAAATGTGAACCCATTTTGTGAGAGGGTTCTAACCCATAACAAAAGGGTGGACTTTTTAGAAGGGCATTTCAGGTTCATTGAAAAAGATTTTAGTAAACCCTAGTTGTTTCAGGGGGGGTGCTGGGGGTTCTGTCATCCCCATTTCAAGTTTTCTGGAAAAGTAAACATGATGCGGCACTCTAATGCATGAACTAGCTAGGATGTGACATGCATCATGTTTGAATTTGTTATATCTTATGTCCAAACTGTCTTGCGAGTACTTTCAAAGTACTCACCTGGCTTGTTGATTTGGCCAGATGTTGATGAAGGCGATGTTATGGATGAAGAGTTTGATAGTGAGTCCGACGCCTAGAGGAGTCCCAGTCAGTACCGTGCGTTCCTGAAGTTGGTCACTTGTATTATTTACGCTTCCGCTACCCAAATAAAATCATCGAGCCTCACTCCGGCGCTTGATGAGCTGTAAGATTTTGGAGTCATGTCACCCACTTCACTGTGACATATCCACCACCAATTTTATTAAGATTTAGTAGTCATGCCACCATACCAATTTGTGTCATACCCGCCTTTATGTATAATATCGGCGTGCTTGTAATAAATGGTTGAGCAGCCTCAGCTCAACCTTGTATAATGTTTAGTACTTCTGGATTTCTGTATCAAGGATTTATCTACCAGTAAGGAGGATTCCTCTGTACTGGTCTGATATAATGGTCGGTTTTTCAATAAATGTTTTATTGGAAGACCGGTCCTAACAACCTTGGTATCAGAGCCAGGCTGACTGAAGGAAGCCACTAGGTGCGATCGCTAACCGGTTATTAGCGTAATAAGTGCTATTTTAACATTTTGCAAATGTAGCAATTTTCTGTTAGTCATCATAAATTTATGATTTGACTATTCGGAATTTTTGTCTACTTTTGTAGATGGCTGGCAGCGACTGTGAGTCACAGGTGTTCGCCAATGTACCTGAGGGGTTTATCAAGCTTCTCGTCTCCATCACCAAGGTCGCGATCGGGCCATCGGCTCGTCCGGAGTTCACTCTACCAGCACAAGCTCAGCGACAACGTATCTATGCACCAGGCCGCGGTGCAATTCAAGGGAGGACGATCTGAGTCACGCCGCTTCCGATTTGTGGGAAGGGCCATGCCTACGGAGAGGCATGCCATGCAGATGGCTGCCCGTGAGGCGATAGCTCGTCTCCGGGATGCCCTCCCTTCAATGAAGGCTCGTCGCTACCGGTACCTCCCATGCCACGTGCCATACACATGTCACT
Organism: Aegilops umbellulata; assembly: GCA_032464435.1. Lineage (NCBI taxonomy): Eukaryota > Viridiplantae > Streptophyta > Magnoliopsida > Poales > Poaceae > Aegilops > Aegilops umbellulata. Next base: position 348,832,734 of record CP136058.1, on the reverse strand, counting down.
ATTCGTTCGCTTGCGCTAGGGGGGAGAGAGATGAGGCTATTGAAATGTTGGTTGAGTATCTCAAAGCTTTTGATAACCTCGTGGACGACTTTGTGGCTGCTCGTATGGACTTTGTGCAGGGCTGTTCCGCCAACAGGAGGGAGCTCCTCCATACAGCACCACCACTGACTTACGTCTCGTCCTCAGCATCCTATACACCTGCCATCTTAGCCACCGCTCGCCTCTTGCCTACCACTGAGGAGTTTGACCAAGTCATTGCTCCTACTCCAGTCAATGCTGCACCACCTGCCGCGCCCGCACCAGCTCCTCAACCCAGTACTTCGCACCTGGAGCCTATTAGTGAGGAGGAGGTTGAGTCTCCAGCATCACTGGGTCTTACCCTCGGCAAGCCGAGGGAAGTTTTCACCATCTCCGACTGAGTGCGCCTAGCAGCCGTGCGATGTACCAGCTTGTATGATATGTTTATATGTATATAGGTTTGGTGAGTAGTAGTTTGTGTGCCCATCATGTAGGAACTCGGAGAAGTGCACTAGCCTAAATAACATGTCAGGAATGTGTACGCACATCCTGAGTGATGTATTGTATAATTACGGCTTGCGTGTAAGATATGTGCTGAGCAGTCCTTCTCCATGCGCAATCAAGTATTTTCTTGAAAAAAAATTGAGTTCTTAAAATTCTGCCTTTGCAAAAAAATATATTTATTTTTGCCACTCAGTTTTTCTCATGAGTTCTGCAAAAATACCCCAGAGTGGAAAATGCCTCGTCCCTGGACTCGTTCCATTCCAAGTCCGCCGGAAGAAAACTATGGTACATAGACAAGTAACAATTTCACACAAGGGTAGTCAAGTCAACAAGGCAGTGAAGCAGCATTTTCTCAAGTATGCCGCCTTTATGAGCAAAGCCAGCAGCAGCATCAAGAAATGATGAACCATGTTATCAATATGGGAAATCACCGTGAACCATATCAGCAGCATTCCAAATTGTCTGAACTACAAAAGACACGTCCCCCAACGTTCTCTTACACTGATAGACCCCTTGAGGCCGATGATTGGCTTCGAGACATTGAAAGGAAGTTAATTATTGCACAATGTTCGGACCGTGAGAAGGTACTTTATGCACCTCACTACCTCACTGGAGCAGCTGCATCATGGTGGGAAAATTTCCTACACATGCACCAAAATGAAAATAACATCACCCGGGAAGAATTTAAAGAAGGTTTTCGTGGGGCGCACATTCCCAGAAGCATTATGAAGATCAAGAAAAGGGAGTTTGATGACCTCAAGCAGAGAAGCATGACAGTGACTGAGTACAATAGTTAGTTTACCCAATTATCTCGTTATGCCAACAAAGAGCATACGACTGAAAATAAAAATATGGAAAAATTTCTAGACGGTCTGGCACCAGCACTTAAATGCAAGCTGGTCGTACACACTTTTCCGGATTTCAAAACACTTGTGGACAAGGCTATTACATTGGAAAATGAGCGCCGCAGCTTGGAGGATTTTCACAAGCGCAAAAAGGACAAGACTACTCATGCTCGCAACAACTGAAACAAGACTGATTTTCAGAAAAGTGGAGCGAACAAATCGACGACCAATGTTCCACGCCCAAACAAAAAATTTCATGCAAGGGACAAGGATTTTTCGTATCGCCCAGGTGTTACTTGCTATGCTTGTGGAGAGGAAGGACACTTTGCCAAACAGTGCCCAAAACCAAGAAACTCGGCCCCCAAGCCAAATAGCAGTGGAAATAATCCAGCCCCCAAGCGTAACAACTTCAACCCCAATAACAATCACAAGAAGGGTCACTTGAACCATGTGACCAAGGAGGAAGCGCAGAATGCCCCGGATATCGTACTCGGTAGTTCCCTTTCAACACAATACCTGCCCCGGTTTTGTTTGATTCTGGAGCTTCTCACTCATTCATTTCAAAGAAATTTGCTTTGCAACATGATTTTTCGATGCTTCCCTTGAAAAAATCCATGATCATCAAGTCCCCCGGTATTAAGCAAATCACTCAGAGTTACTTCCAAGGTGCGATTATTGAGATTGTGGGACTAAAGTTTCAGGCAAATCTCATTGTATTGGAAAATAAGGGACTGGATGTTATCCTAGGAATGGACTAGTTAACCACCAACATGGGATTTATCGACTGCTTCAATCGGACTGTAATTCTTACTCATCATCATGGGAAGACGATAAAAATTGCAGCTCAAGAAAGACCAATATCACGACAACCAATGTTGAACAAGGTGGACATTTCAGAGTTAAGAAAAGTTCCAGTGGTGTGTGAGTTCCCTGACGTATTTCCCGAAGAACTACCAGGCATGCCACCAGACCGGGAAATAGAGTTCATCATTGAACTAGCACCTGGAACCACCCCCATTTACAATAAACCCTATAGAATGGCACCCTCCGAGTTGGTAGAATTAAAGAAGCAAATAAAAGAATTACTGGACAAAGGATTTATACGGGCCAGCTCCTCACCTTGGGGTTCACCAGTATTATTTACCAAGAAAAAGGATGGGACACTGAGATTATGTATAGACTATCGAGCACTCAACATGGTCACCATCAAAAACAAATATCCGATGCCACGGATAAATGATTTATTTGACCATCTCGCACAAGCCAAAGTTTTCTCAAAAATTGATTTAAGGTCGGGGTATCATGAATTAAAAGTACGGACAAAAGATATCCCTAAGATAGCATTCACCTCCAGATACGGATTATATGAATTTACAGTAATGCCGTTTGGACTGACAAACGCCCCTCATATTTTGTCCACCTCATGAACAAAGTGTTTATGAAATTTATGGACAAATTTGTTGTGGTGTTCATTGATGATATCCTGGTATACTCTAAGACACCAAAAGAACATGCTGAACATCTCAGAATTGTACTGGGAGAGTTAAGGAAACATCAATTATACGCCAAATTCAGCAAATGTGAATTTTGTTTAAGACAAGTTGGTTTTCTAGGCCACGTATTGACCCAAGAAGGTGTTTCCGTGGACCCAGAAAAAGTCAAGGCCGTACTTGGCTAGACCAGCCAACATAACAGATGTACGAAGTTTCCTGGGAATGGCTGGGTATTACAGAAGGTTTATTGAGGGGTTCTCCACCATAGCAAAACCAATGACACAGTTACTCAAGAAGGATAAGAAATTTGTATGGACTGAAGCTTGCGAGAAAAGTTTCCAAGAACTCAAAAGGAAATTAACAACAGCACCAGTATTGGTTGTACCAGACATACACAAAAGTTTTGAAGTATATTGTGACGCATCCTGGAAGGGCCTCAGATGTGTACTAATGCAAGAAGGCAAAGTAGCCGCATACGCTTCCAGGCAACTACGAAAGCATGAAGAAAACTATCCTACTCATGACTTGGAATTAGCAGCAGTCATTCATGCACTCAAAGAGTGGAGGCACTTTTTGCTTGGAAATCGTTGTGAAATATATACGGACCATAAAAGCCTCAAATATATTTTCACACAACCCGAACTCAATTTACGACAACGACGCTGGTTGGAATTAGTGAAAGATTATGATGTTGGCCTGGGGGCTCCGGAGCCTCCCGAGGCCCCGGGGCCTGGGGGCTCGTGAGGATCGGCTTCCGCAGCCCACCAAGTCTGCTGCACCAACACCACTTCGTCTTCAACACCTCTAGGTGACATCTCTCAAGCTTCATTCCCAGCTGGGGGCGCCCTCCCAGGGTTGCGTCACTCCCAGGCCGCGTGGATCCGTCCCTGCGGCATGTATCCCTTTTTATTTTTCGGTCGTTAGCTTGCTTTGTTGGGGGCGCCCCTCGGGCTGCATCATCCCCAAGCCGCTCGGGCTAGGCCCAACGGCGTGCATCTCCTTTGCGTTTATTTCCAACTATGCATTCGCCTATCATGCTTGATTACTCGATGCCTGTCCGCGGCACCTCTTCTTCTCCATGCCGACCACTTCCACGTTAAAGGGGGGGGGGTACCTGAGCATCGCGACTCAGGGCTCTTACTGGCTCTCCAGCCCTCACCCTCTGGCCTTGTCCACGGCATCGCGACCTGGCATACCAGCGACGGCTGAGACAAGCTCGAGGGACGGGACCCGAGGACGTAGAGTGCTGGCATCTAACCAAATTTGCAGGAACACATTTCAAGATGCGACCCAGTGCCAGGCGCAACCCGCCTAGAGGTAGGGCCCCGTGAGTCCCGCGCTGGCTCACGGGCGCCCACATACACCTCACCTGCCCCAACCTGCGAGCTCTTGAGCAACTAACGATCAACTAATTACTATCATGGCAACCCCTTCTTCTTTCTATGATGAGCTTGCAGGATTCCTTGAGGAAATCGCGCTAGCCGAGGCCCTTACGGAGCTCCCTTCACCCTCGTCCGCGTGAACTGCTTGCACGTTAAAGGGGGGGGGTGCCTGAGCATCGCGACTCAGGGCTCCTACTGGCTCTCCAGCCCTCACCCTCTGGCCTTGTCCACGGCATCGCGACCTGGCATACCAGCGATTGGCTGAGACCAGCTCGAGGGCCGGGACCCGAGGACGTAGAGCAGAAAGGGGAGCAGAGGCGAGGGGGAAGGGGCACGCGAGGACCTCGCCAAGCAACCCCGCTCCTACTGCCGCATGGACCCGACAATGCACCATGGATGACCCCCGACTCTCGAGATAAGTCACCACCCGAAAGCACCAACTACCGTGGCACTGGCCCGGACCTAACGCGATTCCGTACTAGCGACGTTGCTTCCCTTTCTCATCGAGCGACGGCTGCTTGAGCGCCAAAGGGGACCTCCTGAGCATCGCGACTCAGGGGCTCTTACCGGACCTCGGGTCGCTCACCTCCTGGCCTTGTCCACGGCATCGCGACCTGGCATACCGGCGACGGCTGACGCCGCCTTGGGATTGGGACCTGTCGACGCAGAGCACCAAGCCCTCGCGAGGTTCGAAAGGGAGAACTGAGCTACGACGGAATTGACGGCTTGCACAGTTCCATAGCAAGGGTTACATATTAACGAAAAGGATCACAGCCGCCATACAAGCCCCTATTGGGTGTAGTGTGATTCCTCGCAGGGAACGGATCCTAAAGGGTGCTAACTACACGCGCCCGTGCAAAAGACGCCATCATCAACAGTGGGCCGTCAAGCACCGGCGCCAACCCCATCCAGATCAGAATCGGCGACTGCCAAGTGAGCCCGCCCTGCTTCGAGAGCGGCGCTGGCTCGTGGGCTCGTAGCTGCCGTCGCTCGTCTCCGGAGTCGCGAAGATCTCGCTGGTGTCGCTGGATCCTCCGGCGCTTCTGACGCTTGTGGAGCTATCCAGGGGGCGGTTGTCGGGACCAGCCCTCGCCGTGGCCGGATCCTGGCCGCCTTCCCCGGGACAGCACTCCAGCCGGCGCCCGTTCGCGTTGAAGACCTTGAAGAACATCACCGAAGTGCCATCGTACTCCAGGTGGATCGTGAGGGCGCCCCTCGCTCTGCAACCCCGAGCAATCTCGCCCCAGCCGCGAGTCATGAAGACCTCGCCCGAGGCAGTGAGCGCGACCTCTGCCTCGGTCGCGGGAGTGCTGCAGTCGGCGTGCTGCAGCCATAGCTCCAAGAGTCTTCCCTGCGGGAAGACGGAGGCGAAGAAGGGAGGAAAGCGAATCCAAGTTCGAGGAGGCATGGCGGCGTGGAGCACGAGCTCGCGGGAGGAGCCCTTGGCGTGGACTCCAGGAGGAACGACCCACACCTTCGTGACCCATCGGCGCCGACGACGGTGCTGGCCGCGGGGATCGGCATCGCCCCCTTCAAGGCCCTCGACGTGGGCATACAAGGGAAGCGGGAACCCCGGCGAAGGCCGCTCATACCAAGGCCTTGACACCACCTGACGGTCTTCCTCGTCTCGGTCGCGGAGGGCAGGTCGCTTCTTCGGTGGGAGCGGGTCTGGCCCCTCTCGAGGAGCCTTTCCTTTCTCCGTTGCGGAGAACCGGTGAATCGGAGCCATCACACCAAGACGGAGCAAGAATCAGGGCGAAGGAGAAAGCAAGAAGAGATGGACTGGAAGGGCACGCGCGGTGCCGTACTTATAGCCGGTGAAGGCCAAACGTCGGCCTCCACGATCACAGGTAATCATGACACGATCTTCATGCAGGGACTTGTCCAATCCGTGCGGTCGCCAAGGCATCGTGGGGAAGCGGCGCCGCCCACGTCCAATCAACCGCCACGCGGCGCCCAAGGACGCAGGCTGTTAGGGCCCGCGGCGCTTCGCTCTTGCCCTCTCGCCTCTCCGCACGGCCAAGTCCATGCGCTCTTTAGGCCCGGGGGCTACTGTCGGCGTTCTGGGAACGGGGGTCCCCAGACTTGCCTGCCTGCGGCCTGCGGCGTGGCTCAAATGGGGGCCCACTGCGACCCATCTTCATCAACACAAGACTCCAGACCCTCGCGAGGGGCCAAGCCTCATGGGGCGGATGACACAGCACTTCCTCAGGCGCGGCCTCATCAGGCCGGCTCACGAGGAGGCAGAGAGATCAAGGCGGGGTACCTCATGAGGTGCCCATGATGCAAGCCATGATGATCAAGGATGCCAGGTGGGCGCCAACCCGCGCAGCGCCTCCCTTTCCTCTTTGGTGCAAAGGGGGCAAGCGCAGGCGAGAGGATCAAGCAAAGGCACCCATTTCGGTGCAACAAGACCAAGACCAGTCCAACGGTGGGAAGGAGGTCACCGTGGAGCCCAAAACGGCGTCACCACAGTGCCTTTGGCAGGCGCAGACCAACTTTAGTCAGGATAAGTGTACCAGATGTTCCCCTCCGAATTGGCCAATTGTTGGTGCCCTTCCCGCTCAATATTTGGGAAGAGGCCCAGGGCCTTTGCCTATAAATAGGACTAGCCACCCCCAGGGTAGAGGCATCTAGAGAGCAAGTAGAGAGAGAGAGAGAAGGGTGATCGAACTCCCTCTAGCAGTTCATCCCCCTAGCCAAGAACAGACCCTCGCGAGGCTGTTCTTCCTTGTACTGTTCATCATCATCAGCCCGAGAGGCAATCCACCCACCAAAAACTAGAGTAGGGTATTACACCACAATGGTGGCCCGAACTAGTATAAACCATGTGTCTCTTGTGTTGTTCTTTCAGTAGTTTAGATCTTTGCGAGACAGAGAGGTAGAGGGCATAATCTCCGCGCGCACCCCAGAGTTTGAACCTTAAGGGTCTGCCGAACCCGAAATCCAACAAGGGTAAAGGAGGCACATAGGACATTTGTAACTACTTTTTGTAACTCTCTCGCCTAACTCCCTCCTTGTACCTTCTAGACAGTAACCACTTTCTATTCCTCCACGACCCCCCCTCCATGTGGTGGGGGTGTGGTCGAACACCCTTGTAACACTAATGCAACTCACATGTAACCTTTCTAAAAAGGTAGAAATATATACTACAATAGTAGGAGCCTCTCCTACTGTCTTCCCCCTCAAAAAAAAAGAATTTCCGCAGCTTAAGTTTATTTGGTATTCAGCCCTTATGGCTTTATCTATATAAGACTTGACCATAATGGTCATAATTTGTGTAAGACGGTATGTATGGATGTAAGACTCTTGTTATTCAGCTTCTGTGTGTTCAGTGAGCATTGATCTCTGGGATCACTGTACACGTGCATTCGGTGATCTTGACTTATGAGTCGGGGTCCCCGCATTACCCCCTCTCGCAAGCATCCACAACTACGAAAGAAGAATTAAGATAAATCTAACCATAGCATGAAACATGTGGATCCAAATCAGCCCCTTACGAAGTAATGTGTAAACTAGGGTTTAAGCTTCTGTCACTCTAGCAACCCATCATATAATTTCTACTTCCCAATGCCTTCCTCTAGGCCCAAACATGGTGAAGTGTCACGTAGTCAACATTCACATAACACCACTGGAGGAGAGACAACATACAACTCATCAAAATATCAAACAAATACCAAATTCAGATGATTACTTGTAAGAAGACTTCTCCCATGGTCTCAACAACAAAAGTAACTACTACCAAATCATATGCATGTTCTAGATCAGAGGAGTATTGAATAGCATTAAGGATCTGAACATATAATCTTCCACCAAATAAACCAACTAGCATCAATTATGAGATGTAATCAACACTACTAGCAACCCACAGGTACCAATCTGAGGTTTGAGACAAAGATTGAATATATGTGATGAACTCGGGTTTGAGATGTGATGGTGCTGCTGAAGACGTTGATGAAGATTGGTTCTCCCACGATGAGAGGATCGCTGGTGATGTTGATGGTTTCGATTTCCCCCTCCCGGAGGGAGGTTTCCCCATCGGAATCGCTCCAGTAGAGAGCAAAAGTGCTCCTGCCCAGGTTCCACATCAAGACAGCGGCGCTTCGTCCCGAAAGTCTTCTTATTTTTTGGGGGCAAATGGCTTCATATAGGAGAAGATGGGCATCAAAGGGCTGCCAAGGGCCCCACAAGGTACTAGGGCGTGCCCAGGGGTGGTGGCGCGCCCTGGTGCCTTGTGGACACCTGGTGGGCCCCCTCTGGTATTTCTTGACTCCGGTATTTTTTGTATATTCCATAAAAATTCTCCGTGAAATTCCATCTCAATTGGAGTTGTGCAGAATAGGTATATTTGACATAGCTTTTTCAGCTCTAGAATTCCAGCTGCCGGCAATCTCCTTCTTCATGTAAATGTTGCAAATTAAGGGAGCAAAGGCATTAGAATTGCATCATGAAGTGTTATATTGCTCAAAAACATTATAAATAATATTAAGAAAACATGATGCAAAATGGATTTATCACATTCCACATCACAAATTCTGTTTTTATCATTTACATAGTCGAGGACAAGTAGGAATTAAGCTTGGGGATGTTTGATACGTCTCCAATGTATCTATAATTTTTTAGTGTTCCATGCTATTATATTATCAATCTTGGATGTTTTATATGCAATTTTATATCATTTTTTGGGACTAACCTATTAACCTAGTGCACAGTGCCAGTTGCCGCTTTTTGCTTGTTTTTGGCTTTTCAGAAAATCAATACCGAATGGAGTCCAAATCCCATGAGACTTTACGATGTTTTTTTTGGGCCCAGAGAGACCCTTGAAGGTGCGGCAGAAGACCTGACGATCCAGGGAGAGCGACAAGCTCTAGGGTGCACCTCTCAGGCTTATGGGCCCGTCGTGGCACCTCTTGACCTAATTCCACCTCTATAAATACCCAAATATTCACTGTATACCAGAGAGCCACCCAAAACACTTTCTCCACCGCCGCAAGTTTCTATTCCTACAAGATCCCATCTGGAGGCCTTTTCCAACACCCTGCTGGAGGGGGATTCACAGGGGGCTTCTACATCAACCTTGTTGCCCTTCGGATGATGCGTGAGTAGTTTACCTCAGACCTACGGGTCCATAGCTAGTAACTAGATGGCTTCTCTCTTTTGGATCTTCAATACAATGTTTTCCTTGATCTTCTTGGAGATCTATTCAATGTAATCTTCTTTTCTGGTGTGTTTGTTGGGATCCGATGAATTGTGGCTTTATGATCAGACCATCTATGAATATTAATTGAGCCTTCTCTGAATTCTTTTATGCATGATTATCACAGCTTTGTATTTCTCTCAGATCTATCTGTTTGGTTTGGCCAACTAGACAGATTTATCTTGCAATGGGAGAGGTCCTTTGTGATGGGTTCTATCGTGTGTACGACGGTCTATTGGACCGGCAGAGGCCCCGTTGCAGTTTGACTTTAGGAAATGCACGAGCACAAAGAGTAGAAGTAGCAGAATGTTGGGGAACACAGTAATTTCAAAAAAATTCCTACACACACGCAAGAACCATCTAGGTGATCCATAGCAACGAGAGGGGAGAGTGTAGTCCATGTACCCTCATAGACCGAAAGCAGAAGCGTTATGGCAACACGGTTGATGTAGTCGTACGTCTTCACGATCCGACCGATCCTAGCACCGAAGATACGACACCTCCGCGATATGCACATGGTCAGCTCGGTGACGTCCCATGAACTCTAGATCCAGCTAAGGTCGAGGGAGAGTTTTGTCAGCACGACGGCGTGGTGACGGTGATGATGAAGCTACCGGCGCAGGGCTTCGCCTAAGCACTACAACGATATGACCGAGGTGGAAATCTGTGGCGGGGGACACCGCACACGGCTAAGACAACTGTCGACTTGTGTGTCTATGGGGTGCCCCCCTCCCCCGTATATAAAGGAGTGGAGGAGGGGGAGGGTCGGCCCTCTCTATGGCGCCCCCCCCCTTCCCTAGTCCAATTCGGACCCAAGGGGGAGGGGGCGCGTGGCCTGCCTTGGCCGCCCCTCTCTCTCTCTCCAATAAGGCCCATTAGGGCCCATACACTCCCCGGGGGGTTTCGGTAACCGCCCGGTACTCCAGTAAATGCCCGAACTCACCCGAAACCATTCTGATGTCCAAACATAGCCATCCAATATATCGATCTTTATGTCTCGACCATTTCAAGACTCCTCGTCATGTCCGTGATCACATCCGGGACTCCAAACAACCTTCGGTACATCAAAACACATAAACTCATAATACCAATCTGAAGGAAATATGCCCTAGAGGCAATAATAAAGTTATTATTTATTTCCTTACATATCATGATAAATGTTTATTATTCATGCTAGAATTGTATTAACTGGAAACATAATACATGTGTGAATACATAGACAAACAGAGTGTCGCTAGTATGCCTCTACTTGACTAGCTCATTAATCAAAGATGGTTATGTTTCCTAACCATGAACAAAGAGTTGTTATTTGATTAACGAGATCACATCATTAGTTGAATGATCTGATTGACATGACCCATTCCATTAGCATAGCACCCGATCATTTAGTATGTTGCTATTGGTTTTATCCATGACTTATACATGTTCCTTTAACTATGAGATTATGCAACTCCCATTTACCGTAGGAACACTTTGTGTGCTACCAAACGTCACAACGTAACTGAGTGATTATAAAGGTGCTCTACAGGTGTCTCCGAAAGTATTTGTTGGGTTGGCGTATTTTGAGATTAGGATTTGTCACTCCGAATGTCGGAGAGGTATCTCAGGGCCTTCTCGGTAATGCACATCACATAAGCCTTGCAAGCATTGCAACCAATGAGTTAGTTGCGAGATGATGTATTACGGAACGAGTAAAGAGACTTGCCGGTAACGAGATTGAACTAGGTATTGGATACCGACGATCGAATCTCGGGCAAGTAACATACCGATGACAAAGGGAACAACGTATGTTGTTATGCGGTCTGACCGATAAAGATCTTCGCAGAATATGTAGGAGCCAATATGGGCATCCAGGTCCCGCTATTGGTTATTGACCGGAGACGTGTCTCGGTCATGTCTACATAGTTCTCGAACCGTAGGGTCCGCACGCTTAAGGTTTCGATGACAGATATATAATGAGTTTATGAGTTTTGATGTACCGAAGGAGTTCGGAGTCCCGGATGCGATCACGGACATGACGAGGAGTCTCGAAATGGTCGAGACGTAAAGAATGATATATTGGAAGCCTATGTTTGGACAACGGATGTGTTCCAGGTGAAATCAGGATTTTACCGGAATACCGGGAGGGTTACCGGAACCCCCCGGGAGCATAATGGGCCAACATGGGCCTTGGTGGAGAGGTGAGAGGGCTTCCCTCATGGGCTGCGCGCCTCCCCCCTTCCCCTAGTCCTGTTAGGACTAGGAGAGGTGGCCGGCCCCCTCTCTCTCTCTCTCTCCCCCTTGGAGAATCCTAGTCCAACTAGGATTGGGGGGGGGGGGGAATCCTACTCCCGGAGGGAGTAGGACTCACCTGGCGCCCCAAGGCTTGGCCGGCCAGCCCCTCCCCCTTGGCTCCTTTATATACGGGGGCAGGGGGCACCCCATAGACACACAATTGATCATTGAGATCTTTCCTTAGCCGTGTGCGGTGCCCCCTGCCACCAAATTCCACCTCGGTCATATTGTTGCAGTGCTTAGGCGAAGCCCTACGTCAGTAGTACATCAAGATCGCCACCACTCCGTCATGCTGACGGAACTCTTCCCCGAAGCTTTGCTGGATCGGATCCCGGGGAACGTCATCGAGCTGAACGTGTGCCAAGAACTCGGAGGTGCCGGAGTAACGGTGCTTGGATCGGTCGGATCGTGAAGACGTACGACTACATCAACCGCGTTGATATAACGCTTCCGCTTTCAGTCTACGAGGGTACGTAGACAACACTCTCCCCTCTCGTTGCTATGCATCACCATGATCTTGCGTGTGCGTAGGAAATTTTTTGAAATTACTACGTTCCCCAACAGTGGCATCCGAGCCTAGGTTTTTATGGTTTGATGTTATTTGCACGAGTAGAACACAAGTGAGTTGTGGACGATACAAGTCATACTGCCTACCAGCATGTCATACTTTGGTTCAGCGGTATTGTTGGACGAGACGATCCGGACCAACCTTACGCGTACTCTTACGCGAGACCGGTTCCCTCGACGTGCTTTGCACATAGATGGCTTGCGGAAGACTGTCTCTCCAACTTTAGTTGAACCGAGTGTGGCTACGCCCGGTCCTTGAGAAGGTTAAAACGGAGTCTATTTGACAAACTATCGTTGTGGTTTTGATGCGTAGGTAAGATGAGTTCTTGCTTAAGCCCGTAGCAGCCACGTAAAACTTGCAACAACAAAGTAGAGGACGTCTAACTTGTTTTTGCAGGGCATGTTGTGATGTGATATGGTCAAGACATGATGCTAAATTTTATTGTATGAGATGATCATGTTTTGTAACCGAGTTATCGGCAACTGGCAGGAGCCATATGGTTGTCGCTTTATTGTATGCAATGCAATCGCGATGTAATGCTTTACTTTATTACTAAGCGGTAGTGATAGTCGTGGAAGCATAAGATTGGCGAGACGACAACGATGCTACGATGGAGATCAAGGTGTCGCGCTGGTGACGATGGTGATCATGACGGTGCTTCGAAGATGGAGATCACAAGCACGAGATGATGATGGCCATATCATATCACTTATATTGATTGCATGTGATGTTTATCTTTTATGCATCTTATCTTGCTTTGATTGACGGTAGCATTATAAGATGATCTCTCACTAATTATCAAGAAGTGTTCTCCCTGAGTATGCACCGTTGCGAAAGTTCTTCGTGCTGAGACACCACGTGATGATCGGGTGTGATAGGCTCTACGTTCAAATACAACGGGTGCAAAACAGTTGCACACGCGGAATACTCAGGTTTAACTTGACGAGCCTAGCATATAACAGATATGGCCTCGGAACACGGAGACCGAAAGGTCGAGCATGAATCATATATTAGATATGATCAACATAGTGATGTTCACCATTGAAACTACTCCATCTCACGTGATGATCGGACATGGTTTAGTTGATTTGGATCACGTGATCACTTAGAGGATTAGAGGGATGTCTATCTAAGTTGGAGTTCTTAAGTAATATGATTAATTGAACTTAAATTTATCATGAACTTAGTACCTGATAGTATCTTGCTTGTCTATGTTGTGTAGATAGATGGCTCGTGCTGTTGTTTCGTTGAATTTTAATGCGTTCCTTGAGAAAGCAAAGTTGAAAGATGATGGTAGCAATTACACGGACTGGGTCCGTAACTTGAGGATTATCCTCATTGCTGCACAGAAGAATTACGTCCTGGAAGCACCGCTAGGTGCCAGGCCTGGTGCAAGAGCTACGCCAGATGTTGTGAACGTTTGGCAAAGCAAAGCTGATGACTACTCTATAGTTCAGTGTGCCATGCTTTACGGCTTAGAACCGGGACTTCAACGACATTTTGAACACCATGGAGCATATGAGATGTTCCAGGAGTTGAAGTTAATATTTCAAGCAAATGCCCGGATTGAGAGATATGAAGTCTCTAATAAGTTCTATAGCTGTAAGATGGAGGAGAACGGTTCTGTCAGTGAGCATATACTCAGAATGTCTGGGTATAACAATCACTTGATTCAACTGGGAGTTAATCTTCCGGATGATTGCGTCATTGACAGAATTCTCCAATCACTGCCACCAAGATACAAGAGCTTCGTGATGAACTATAATATGCAAGGGATGACCAAAACTATGCCCGAGCTCTTCGCGATGCTGAAAGCCGCGGAGGTAGAAATCAAAAAGGAGCATCAAGTGTTGATGGTTAACAAAACCACTAGTTTCAAGAAAAAGGGCAAAGGAAAGAAAAAGGGGAACTTCAAAAAGAACAGCAAGCAAGTTGCTAATCAAGAGAAGAAACCCAAGTTTGGACCTAAGCCTGAAACTGGGTGCTTCTATTGCAAGCAGACTGGTCACTGGAAGCGGAACTGCCCCAAGTATTTGGCGGATAAGAAGGATGGCAAGGTTAACAAAGGTATATATGATATACATGTTATTGATGTATACCTTACTAATTCTCGCAGTAGCACCTGGGTATTTGATACTGGTTCTGTTGCTAATATTTGCAACTCAAAACAGGGGCTACGGATTAAGCGAAGATTGGCTAAGGACGAGGTGACGATGCGCGTGGGAAATGGTTCCAAAGTCGATGTGATCGCGGTCGGCACGCTACCTCTACATCTACCTACGGGATTAATATTAGATCTAAATAATTGTTATTTAGTACCAGCGTTGAGCATGAACATTATATCTGGATCTTGTTTGATGCGAGACGGTTATTCATTTAAATCAGAGAATAATGGTTGTTCTATTTATATGAGTAATATCTTTTATGGTCATGCACCATTAAAGAATGGTTTGTTCTTACTTAATCTCGATAGTAGTGATACACATATTCATAATGTTGAAGCCAAAAGATGCAGAGTTGATAATGATAGTGCAACTTATTTGTGGCACTGCCATTTAGGTCATATCGGTGTAAAACGCATGAAGAAACTCCATACTGATGGACTTTTGGAGTCACTTGATTATGAATCACTTGGCACTTGCGAACCGTGCCTTATGGGCAAGATGACTAAAACACCGTTCTCCGGTACTATGGAGAGAGCAACAGATTTATTGTAAATCATACATACTGATGTATGTGGTCCAATGAATGTTGATGCTCGTGGCGGATATCGTTATTTTCTCACCTTCACTGATGATTTAAGCAGATATGGGTATATCTACTTAATGAAACACAAGTCTGAAACATTTGAAAAGTTAAAAGAATTTCAGAGTGAAGTGGAAAATCATCGTAACAAGAAAATAAAGTTTCTACGATCTGATCGTGGAGGAGAATATTTGAGTTACGAGTTTGGTCTACATTTGAAACAATGCGGAATAGTTTCGCAACTCACGCCACCCGGAACACCACAACGTAATGGTGTGTCCGAACGTCGTAATCGTACTTTACTGGATATGGTGCGATCTATGATGTCTCTTACCGATTTACCGCTATCGTTTTGGGGTTATGCTTTAGAGACGGCCGCATTCACGTTAAATAGGGCACCATCGAAATCCATTGAGACGACACCTTATGAACTGTGGTTTGGCAAGAAACCAAAGTTGTCGTTTCTTAAAGTTTGGGGCTGCGATGCTTATGTGAAAAAGCTTCAACCTGATAAGCTCGAACCCAAATTGGAAAAATGTGTCTTCATAGGATACCCAAAGGAGACTGTTGGGTACACCTTCTATCACAGATCCGAAGGCAAGATTTTTGTTGCTAAATTCGGAAACTTTCTAGAGAAGGAGTTTCTCTCGAAAGAAGTGAGTGGGAGGAAAGTAGAACTTGATGAGATAACTGTATCTACTCCCTTATTGAGAAGTAGTACGTCACAGAAGTCAGTTTCTGTGACACCTACACCAAATAGGGAGGAAGCTAATGATAATGATCATGAAACTTCAGATCAAGTTTCTACTGAACCTCGTAGATCAACCAGAGTAAGATCCGCACCAGAGTGGTACGGTAATCCTATTTTGGAAGTCATGTTACTAGACCATGATGAACCTACGAACTATGAAGAAGCGATGGTGAGCCCAGATTCCGCAAAATGGCTTGAGGCCATGAAATCTGAGATGGGATCCATGTATGAGAACAAAGTGTGGACTTTGGTTGACTTGCCCGATGATCGGCAAGCAATTGAGAATAAATGGATTTTTAAGAAGAAGACTGACGCTGATGGTAATGTTACTGTCTATAAAGCTCGACTTGTTGCAAAAGGTTTTCGACAAGTTCAAGGGATTGACTACGATGAGACTTTCTCATCCGTAGCGATGCTTAAGTCTGTCCGAATTATGTTAGCAGTTGCCGCATTTTATGATTATGAAATTTGGCAAATGGATGTCAAAACTGCATTCCTGAATGGATTTCTGGAAGAAGAGTTGTATATGATGCAACCAGAAGGTTTTGCCGATCCAAAGGGAGCTAATAAAGTGTGCAACCTCCAGCGATCCATTTATGGACTGGTGCAAGCCTCTCGGAGTTGGAATAAACGCTTTGATAGTGTGATCAAAGCATTTGGTTTTATACAGACTTTTGGAGAAGCCTGTATTTACAAGAAAGCGAGTGGGAGCTCTGTAGCATTTCTGATATTATATGTGGATGACATATTACTGATCGGAAATAATATAGAATTTCTGGATAGCATAAAGGGATACTTGAATAAGAGTTTTTCGATGAAAGACCTCGGTGAAGCTGCTTACATATTGGGCATTAAGATCTATAGAGATAGATCAAAACGCTTAATAGGACTTTCACAAAGCACATACCTTGACAAAGTTTTGAAGAAGTTCAAAATGGATCAGGCAAAGAAAGGGTTCTTGCCTGTGTTACAAGGTGTGAAGCTGAGTAAGACTCAATGCCCGACCATCGCAGAAGATAGAGAGAAAATGAAAAATGTTCCCTATGCTTCAGCCATAGGCTCTATCATGTATGCAGTGCTGTGTACCAGACCTGATGTGTGCCTTGCTGTAAGCTTAGCAGGCAGGTACCAAAGTAATCCAGGAGTGGATCACTGGACAGCGGTCAAGAACATCCTTAAGTACTTGAGAAGGACTAAGGATATGTTTCTCATTTATGGAGGTGACAAAGAGCTCGTCGTAAACGGTTACGTCGATGCAAGCTTTGACACTGATCCGGACGATTCTAAATCGCAAACCGGATACGTATTTACATTAAACGGTGGAGCTGTCAGTTGGTGCAGTTCTAAACAAAGCATCGTGGCGGGATCTACATGTGAAGTTGAGTACATAGCTGCTTTGGAAGCAGCTAATGAAGGAGTCTGGATGAAGGAGTTCATATCCGATCTAGGTGTTGTACCTAGCGTATCGGGTCCAATGAAAATCTTTTGTGACAATACTGGTGCAATTGCCTTGGCAAAGGAATCCAGATTACACAAAAGAACCAAACACATCAAAAGACGCTTCAACTCCATTCGGGATTTAGTCCAGGTGGGAGACATAGAGATATGCAAGATACATACGGATCTGAATGTTGCAGACCCGTTGACTAAGCCTCTTCCACGAGCAAAACATGATCAACACCAAGACTCCATGGGTGTTAGAATCATTACTTTGTAATCTAGATTATTGACTCTAGTGCAAGTGGGAGACTGAAGGAAATATGCCCTAGAGGTAATAATAAAGTTATTATTTATTTCCTTACATATCATGATAAATGTTTATTATTCATGCTAGAATTGTATTAACTGGAAACATAATACATGTGTGAATACATAGACAAACAGAGTGTCACTAGTATGCCTCTACTTGACTAGATCATTAATCAAAGATGGTTATGTTTCCTAACCATGAACAAAGAGTTGTTATTTGATTAACGAGATCACATCATTAGTTGAATGATCTGATTGACATGACCCATTCCATTAGCATAGCACCCGATCGTTTAGTATGTTGCTATTGCTTTTATCCATGACTTATACATGTTCCTTTAACTATGAGATTATGCAACTCCCGTTTACCGTAGGAACACTTTGTGTGCTACCAAACGTCACAACGTAACTGAGTGATTATAAAGGTGCTCTACAGGTGTCTCCGAAAGTATTTGTTGGTTTGGCGTATTTTGAGATTAGGATTTGTCACTCCGAATGTCGGAGAGGTATCTCAGGGCCTTCTCGGTAATGCACATCACATAAGCCTTGCAAGCATTGCAACCAATGAGTTAGTTGCGAGATGATGTATTACGGAACGAGTAAAGAGACTTGCCGGTAACGAGATTGAACTAGGTATTGGATACCGACGATCGAATCTCGGGCAAGTAACATACCGATGACAAAGGGAACAACGTATGTTGTTATGCGGTCTGACCGATAAAGATCTTCGCAGAATATGTAGGAGCCAATATGGGCATCCAGGTCCCGCTATTGGTTATTGACCGGAGACGTGTCTCGGTCATGTCTACATAGTTCTCGAACCGTAGGGTTAAGCGTGCGGACCCTACGGGTCGAGAACTATGTAGACATGACCGAGACTCATCTCCGGTCAATAATCAATAGCGAAACATGGATGCTCATATTGGTTCCTACATATTCTACGAAGATCTTTATCGGTCAAACCGCATAACAACATACGTTGTTCCCTTTGTCATCGGTATGTTACTTACCCGATATTCGATCATCGGTATCTCAATACCTAGTTCAATCTCGTTACCGGCAAGTCTCTTTACTCGTTCCGTAATGCATCATCCCGTAACTAACTCATTAGTCACATTGCTTGCAAGGCTTATAGTGATGTGCATTACCGACAGGGCCCAGAGATACCTCTCCGGCAATCGGAGTGACAAATCCTAATCTCGATATATGCCAACTCAACAAACACCATCGAAGACACCTGTACAACATCTTTATAATCACCCAGTTATGTTGTGACGTTTGATAGCACACTAAGTGTTCCTCCAGTATTCAGGAGTTGCATAATCTCATAGTCATACGAACATGTGTAAGTGATGAAGAAAGCAATAGCAACAAACTAAACGATCATCGTGCTAAGCTAACGGATGGGTCAAGTCAATCACATCATTCTATAATGATGTGATCCCGTTCATCGAATGACAACTCTTGTCCATGGCT
The DNA here is from genome assembly GCA_032464435.1 of Aegilops umbellulata. Lineage (NCBI taxonomy): Eukaryota > Viridiplantae > Streptophyta > Magnoliopsida > Poales > Poaceae > Aegilops > Aegilops umbellulata. The sequence goes on along the minus strand of CP136058.1, from coordinate 348,813,732 downwards.
AGGAAACTTAACCATCTTTGATTAACGAGCTAGTCAAGTAGAGGCATACTAGTGACACTTTGTTTGTCTATGTATTCACACATGTACCAAGTTTTCGTTTAATTTAATTCTAGCATGAATAATAAACATTTATGATGATGTAAGGAAATATAAATAAAAACTATATTATTGCCTCTAGGGCATATTTCCTTCAGCCTCCCACTTGCACTAGAGTCAATACTCTAGGTTACATTGTAATGATTCTAACACCCATGGAGTCTTGGTGCTGATCATGGTTTGCTCGTGAGGGAGGCTTAGTCAACGGGTCTGCAACATTCAGATCCGTATATACTTTGGAAATCTCTATGTCTCCATCCTTGACTTGGTCGCAGATGGAATTGAAGCATCTCTTGATGCTCTTGGTTCTCTTGTGAAATCTAGATTTCTTTTCCAAGGCAATTGCCCGAGTAGTGTCACAAAAGATTTTCATTGGACCCAATGCACTAGGTATGACACCTAGATCGGATATGAACTCCTTCATCCAAACTCCTTCATTTGCTGCTTCCGAAGCAGCTATGTACTCCGCTTCACACGTAGATCCCGCCACGACGCTTTGCTTGGAACTGCACCAACTGACAGCTCCACCATTCAATAAAAATATGTATCAGGTTTGCAACTTAGAGTCATCCGGATCAGTGTCAAAGCTTGCATCGACGTAACCGTTTACGATGAGCTCTTTGACACCTCCATAAACGAGAAACATATCCTTAGTCCTTTTCAGGTACTTCAGGATATTCTTGACCGCTATCCAGTGATCCACTCCTGGATTACTTTGGTACCTCCCTGCTAAACTAATAGCAAGGCACACATCAGGTCTGGTACACAGCATTGCATACATGATAGAACCTATGGCTGAAGCATAGGGAATGACTTTCATTTTCTCTCTATCTTCTGTAGTGGTCGGGCATTGAGTCTGACTCAACTTCACACCTTGTAACACAGACAAGAACCCTTTCTTTGCTTTATCCATTTTGAACTTCTTCAAAACTTTATCATGGTATGTGCTTTGTGAAAGTCCAATTAAGCGTCTTGATCCATCTCTATAGATCTTGATGCCCAATATATAAGCAGCTTCACCGAGGTCTTTCACTGAAAAATTCTTATTCAAGTATCCTTTTATGCTATTCAAAAATTCAGTATCATTTCCGATCAACAATATGTCATCCACAAATAATATTAGAAATACTAGAGAGCTCCCACTCACATTCTTGTAAATACAGGCTTCTCCAAAAGTCTGTATAAAACCATATGCTTTTATCACACTATCAAAGCGTATATTCCAACTCCGAGAAGCTTGCACCAATCCATAAATGGATCGCTAGAGCTTGCACACTTTGTTAGCACCTTTTGGATCGACAAAACATTCTGGTTGCATCATATACAACTCTTCTTTAAGATATCCATTAAGGAATGCAGTTTTGACATCCATTTGCCAAATTTCATAATCATAAAATGCGGCAATTGCTAACATGATTCAGACGGACTTAAGCATCGCTACGGGTGAGAAGGTCTCATCATAGTAAACTCCTTGAACTTGTCGAAAACCTTTTGCAACAAGTCGAGCTTTGTAGACAGTAACATTACCGTTAGCGTCAGTCTTCTTCTTGAAGATCCATTTATTCTCTATGGCTTGCCGATCATCGGGCAAGTCAACCAAAGTCCACACTTTGTTCTCATACATGGAGCCCATCTTAGATTTCATGGCCTCAAGCCATTTTGCGGAATCTGGGCTCATCATCGCTTCCTGATAGTTCGTAGGTTCGTCATGGTCAAGTAACATGACCTCCAGAACAAGATTATCGTACCACTCTGGTGCGGATCTTACTCTGGTTGACCTATGAGGTTTGGAAGTAACTTGATCAGAAGTTTCATGATCATCATCATTAGCTTCCTTGCTTACTGGTGTAGGAATCACTGGGACTGATTTCTGTTATGAACTACTTTCCAATAAGGGAGTCGGTACAGTTACCTCGTCGAGTTCTACTTTCCTCCCACTCACGTCTTTCGAGAGAAACTCCTTCTCTAGAAAGGATCCATTCTTAGCAACGAATATCTTGCCTTCGGATCTGTGATAGAAGGTGTACCCAACAGTCTCCTTTGGGTATCCTATGAAGACACATTTCTTCGATTTGGATTCGAGCTTATCAGGTTGAAGCTTTTTCACATAAGCATCGCAACCCCAAACTTTAAGAAACGACAACTTGGGTTTCTTGCTAAACCACAGTTCATAAGGTGTCGTCTCAACGGATTTAGATGGTGCCCTATTTAATGTGAATGCAGCCGTGTCTAAAGAATAACCCCAAGACGATAGTGGTAAATCAGTGAGAGACATCATAGATCGCACGATATCTAATAAAGTACGATTACGACGTTCAGACACACCATTACGCTGTGGTGTTCCGGGTGGCATGAGTTGCGAAACTATTCCGCATTGTTTCAAATGAAGACCAAACTCGTAACTCAAATATTCTCCTCCACAATCAGATCGTAGAAACTTTATTTTCTTATTACGATGATTATCCACTTCACTCTGAAATTCTTTGAACTTTTCAAATGTTTCAGACTTATGTTTCGTCAAGTAGATATACCCATATCTGCTCAAATCATCTGTGAAGGTAAGAAAATAACGATGCCCGCCACGAGCATCAGCACTCATCGGACCGCATACATCAGTATGTATTATTTCCAACAAGTCTTTTGCTCGCTCCATTGTTCCATAAAACAGAGTCTTAGTCATCTTGCCCATGAGGCATGGTTCGCAAGCATCAAGTGATTCATAATCAAGTGATTCCAAAAGTCCATCAGAATGGAGTTTCTTCATGCGCTTTACACCAATATGACCTAAACGACAGTGCCACAAATAAGTTGCACTATTATTATTAAACTTATACCTTTTGGCTTCAATACTATGAACATGTGTATCACTACTATCAAGATTTAGTAAAAATATACCACTCATCAAGGGTGCATGACCATAAAAGATATTTTTCATATAAATAGAACAACCATTATTGTCTGATTTAAATGAATAACCGTCTCGCAACAAACAAGATCCAGATATAATGTTCATGCTTAACACTGGCACCAAATCACATCGACTTTGGAACCATTTCCCACGTGCATCGTCACCTCGTCCTTAGCCAATCTTCGCTTAATCCGTCGCCCCTGTTTCGAGTTGCAAATATTAGCAACAGAACCAGTATCAAATACCCAGGTGCTACTGCGAGCATTAGTAAGGTACACATCAATAACATGTATATTAAATATACCTTTCACTTTGCCATCCTTCTTCTCCGCCAAATACTTGGGACAGTTCCGCTTCCAGTGACCAACCCCTTTGTAGTAGAAGCACTCAGTCTCAGTCTTAGGTCCAGACTTGGGCTTCTTCACTTGAGCAGCAACATGTTTGTCGTTCTTCTTGAAGTTCCCCCTTCTTCCCTTTACCCTTTTTCTTAAAACTGGTGGTCTTGTTGACCATCAACACTTGATGCTCCTTGTTGATTTCTACCTCTGCAGCCTTTAGCATTGCGGAGAGCTCGGAAATCGTCTTATCCATCCCTTGCATATTATAGTTCATCACGAAGCTCTTGTACCTTGGTGGCAGTGAATGACGAACTCTATCAATGACACTATCAACTGGAAGATTAACTCCCAGCTAAGTCAAGTGATTGTGCTACCCAGACATTCTGAGTATATGCTCACTGACATAACTATTCTCCTCCATTTGCAGCTATAGAACTTATTGGAGACTTCATATCTCTCAATCCGGTCATTTGCTTGAAATATTAACTTCAACTCCTAGAACATCTCATATGCTCCATGATGTTCAAAATGTCGTTGAAGTCCCAGTTCTAAGCCTTAAAGCATGGCACACTGAACTATCGAGTAGTCATCAGCTTTGCTCTGCCGGGTGTTCACAACATCTGGCGTTGCTCCTGCAGCGGGTTTGGCACCCAGCGGTGCTTCCAGGACGTAATTCATCTGTGCATAAATGAGGATAATCCTCAAGTTACGGACGCAGTCCGTGTAATTGCTACCATCATCTTTCAACTTAGCTTTCTCTAGGAATGCATTAAAATTCAACAGAACAACGGCACGGGCCATTTATCTACAACAACATAGACATGCAAAATACTATCAGGTACTAAGTTCATGATAAATTAAAGTTCAATTAATCATATTACTTAAGAACTCCCACTTAGATAGACATCCCTCTAATAATCTAAGTGATCACGTGATCCACATCAACTAAACCATGTCCGATCATCACGTGAGGTGGAGTAGTTTTCAGGTGTGAACATCACTATGTTGATCATATCTACTATATGATTCATGCTCGACTTTTCGGTCTCAGTGTTCCGAGGCCATATCTGCATATGCTAGGCTCGTCAAGTTTAACCCGAGTATTCTGCGTGTGCAAAACTGGCTTGCACCCGTTGTATGTGAACGTAGAGCTTATCACACCCGATCATCACGTGGTGTCTCGGCACGATGAACTGTAGCAATGGTGCATACTCAGGGAGAACACTTGTACCTTGAAATTTAGTAAAATCATCTTATAATGCTACTACCGTACTAAGCAAAATAAGATGCATAAAGAATAAATATCACATGCAATCAATATAAGTGATATGATATGGCCATCATCATCTTGTGCCTTTGATCTCCATCTCCAAAGCACCGTCATGATCACCATCGTCACTGGCTTGACACCTTGATCCCCATCGAAGCATCGTTGTCGTCTCGCCAACTATTGCTTCTACGACTATCGCTACCGCTTAGAGATAAAGTAAAGCAATTACATGGCGATTACATTTCATACAATAAAGCGACAACCATATGGCTCCTGCCAGTTGACGATAACTGTGTTACAAAGCATGATCATCTCATACAACAATTTATATAATCACGTCTTGACCATATCACATCACAACATGCCCTGCAAAAATAAGTTAGACGTCCTGTACTTTGTTGTTGCAAGTTTTACGTGGCTGCTATGGCCTTAGTAAGAACCGTTCTTACCTACGCATCAAAACCATAACAATTTTTCCTCAAGTTTGCTGTTTTAACCTTCAACAAGGACCGAGCATAGTCACACTCGATTCAAATAAAGTTGGAGAAACAGACACCCACTAGCCACCTGTGTGCGAAGCACGTCGGTAGAACCAGTCTCGCGTAAGTGTACGCGTAATGTCGGTCTGAGCCGCTTCATCCAACAATACCGCCGAATCTAAGTATGACATGCTGGTAAGCAGTATGACTATTATCGCCCACAACTCTCTGGGTTCTACTCGTGCATATAACATCTACGCATAGACCTGGCTAGGATGCCACTGTTGGGGAACGCGGTAATTTCAAAAAAAATCCAATGTACACGCAAGAACCATCTAGGTCATGCATAGCAACGAGAGGGGAGAGTGTAGTCCACGTACCCTCGTAGACCGAAAGCGGAAGCATTATGACAACGCGGTTGATGTAGTCGTACATCTTCACGATCCGACCGATCCTAGCACCGAAGATACGGCACCTCGGCGACCTGCACACGTTCAGCTCGGTGACGTCCCACGAACTCTAGATCCAGCTGAGGTCGAGGGAAAGTTTCATTAGCACGACGGCATGGTGATGGTGATGATGAAGCTACCGGCGTAGGGCTTCGCATAAGCACTGCAATGATATGACCGAGGTGGAAATCTATGGAGGAGGGCACCGCACACGGTTAAGACAACTGTCAACTTGTGTGTCTATGGGGTGCCCCCTCCCCCGTATATAAAGGAGTGGAGGAGGGGGAGGGCCGGCCCTCTCTATGGCGCGCCCTAGGGGAGTCCTACTCCCACCGGGAGTAGGATTCCCCCCTTCCCTAGTTGGAGTAGGAGAGGAAGGAAGGAGGAGAGAGGGAGAAGGAAAGGGGGGCGCCGCCCCCCTTCCCTAGTTCAATTCGGACCCAAGGGGGAGGGGGGCGCGGCCTGCCCTGGCCGCCCCTCTCTCTCTCCACTAATGCCCATTAGGGCCCATTGAAAGTGCAACTATCCCTAGGTGGTTTTGGTAATTCATAACAACATATAGCTCATTGAGCTAATGCTCTTCCAAGACAATTATTTCAGGAAAGTTCAATGATTGCCATGGCATGGATTGTGAAAGTGGAACCCTCAAAATGCTAAGGACAAAGGATTGGCTAAAGCTTCAAGCTCAAGACTCTTCATTTTACATTTTAGTGATCCAAGATCACATCGAGTCCATAGGAAAAGCCAATACTATCAAGGAGGGATGAGGTGTTGCTTAATGAGCTCTTTGCCTTATGTGCTTCATGATATGCTCCAAAATCCTCAACTACTTTCCCATATCCACTTATGACCTAAACCCTAAGCCAAATTCGGTCATACCGATTCTTTCTATCCGGCGCCACCGAGTTTCATATGTCATAAGCCATTGCCAAAACCCTAGCAAATCGGTTCTACCGATAGGGATCTCGGTCTCACCGAGATGGGATTGCAACCTCTCTGTTTCCCTTTGGTAACTTTTCGGTCTCACCGAAAGAGCGAATCGGTCCCACCGAGATTGCAATGCAAACTCTCTGTTTCCCTTTTGTAACTTTTCAGTCTCACCGAAAGAGCAAATCGGTCCCACCAAGTTTGCCTGACCAACTCTCTGGTTAGCTAATTACCAAGTCGGTCTCACCGAGTTTGTGTAATCGGTCTCACCGAGATTACGTTATGCCCAAACCCTAACCACATCGGTCCTACCGAGATGCATGTCAGTCCCACCGAAAATCTCTAACGGTCACTAGGTTTACCTTTTCGGTCCGACCGAGTTTGTTGATTCGGTCCCACCGAGATTGGTAAATTGTGTGTAACGGTTGGATTTTGTGTGGAGGCTATATATACCCCTCCACCTCCTCTTCATTCGTGGAGAGAGCCATCAGAACACATCTACACTTCCAACTCATATGTTCTGAGAGAGAACCACCTACTCATGTGTTGAGACCAAGATATTCCATTCCTACCATATGAATCTTGATCTCTAGCCTTCCCCAAGTTGCTTTCCACTCAAATCTTCTTTCCACCAAATCCAAATCCTGTGAGAGAGAGTTGAGTGTTGGGGAGACTATCATTTGAAGCACAAGAGCAAGGAGTTCATCATCAACACACCATTTGTTACTTCTTGGAGAGTGGTGTCTCCTAGATTGGCTAGGTGTCACTTGGGAGCCTCCGACAAGATTGTGGAGTTGAACCAAGGAGTTTGTAAGGGCAAGGAGATCGCCTACTTCGTGAAGATCTACCGCTAGTGAGGCAAGTCCTTCGTGGGCGATGACCATGGTGGGATAGACAAGGTTGCTTCTTCGTGGACCCTTCGTGGGTGGAGCCCTCCGTGGACTCGCGCAACCGTTACCCTTCGTGGGTTGAAGTCTCCACTAACGTGGATGTAGGATAGCACCACCTATCTGAACCACGGGAAAAACATCCGTGTCTCCAATAGCGTTTGAATTCTCCAAACCCTTCCCTTTACATTCTTGCAAGTTGCATGCTTTACTTTCCGCTGCCTATATACTCTTTGCAAGCTTGCTTGAATTGTGCGATGATTGCTTGACTTGTCCTAAAGTAGCTAAAATCTGCCAAGAACTAAAATTGGGAAAAGGCATAGCTTTTATTTGGTCAAGTAGTCTAATCACCCCCCCTCTAGACATACTTCCGATCCTACACCCATACACTCCCCGGGGGGTTCGGTAACCCCCGGTACTCCGGTAAATGCTCGAACTCACCAGGAACCATTCCGATGTCCAAACATAGCCATCCAATATATCAATCTTTATGTCTTGACCATTTCGAGACTCCTCGTCATGTCCGTGATCACATCCAGGACTTCGAACAACCTTCGGTACATCAAAACACATAAACTCATAATACCAATCGTCATCGAACGTTAAGCGTGCGGACCCTACGGGTTTGAGAACTATGTAGACATGACCGAGACTCATCTCCGGTAAATAACCAATAGCGGAACCTGGATGCTCATATTGGTTCCTACATATTCTACGGAGATCTTTATCGGTCAAACCGCATAACAACATATGTTGTTCCCTTTGTCATCGGTATGTTACTTGCCCGAGATTCTCAATACCTAGTTCAATCTCATTACCGGCAAGTCTATTTACTCGTTACGTAATGCATCATCCTGTAACTAACTCATTAGTCACATTGCTTGCAAGGCTTATAGTGATGTGCATTACCGAGAGGGCCCAGAGATACCTCTTCGACAATCGGAGTGACAAATCCTAATCTCGATCTATGCCAACTCAACAAACACCATCGGAGACACCTGTAGAACATCTTTATAATCACCCAGTTATGTTGTGACATTTTATAGCACACTAAGTGTTCCTCCGGTATTCGGGAGTTGCATAATCTCATAGTCATAGGAACATGTATAAGTTATGAAGAAAGCAATAGCAACATACTAAACGATCATCGTGCTAAGCTAACGGATGGGTCAAGTCAATCACATCATTCTCTAATGATGTGATCTCGTTCATCAAATAACAACTATTGTCCATGGCTAGGGAACTTAACCATCTTTGATTAACGAGCTAGTCAAGTAGAGGCATACTAGTGACACTATGTTTGTCTATGTATTCACACATGTACTAAGTTTCCGGTTAATACAATTCTAGCATGAATAATAAACATTTATCATGATATAAGGAAATATAAATAACAACTTTATTATTGCCTCTAGGGCATATTTCCTTCACAGAACACACAGAGTTTACCCAGGTTTGGGCCGTTGTGAAGCGTAAAACCCTACTCCTGCTTTGTTTGTGTTGGATGTGTTTGTGCTGAACAAGAAGCGCTACTTTCCGGCAAGGTGCGGGAAGTGTAGCTATGCATGCAAATGAGCAAAGTGTCCACCTTTGTAAAGGTAGCCATTGGCCTCCTTTTATAGTGCGAGGGGTCACCACAGTGGCAAAACGGTCTTTACATAGTATGAATAGTGGCTACAGGGCCAAATACCTAACTCTGACGGGTCAGGAAAAATACATTTAATGCATCATGAGGTGTCACGCTTGTGAGACTTCCCGCAAGGTTTATCTCTTATCATGTGCCGTTCGCCCATCTACCTCTTATTATCTTGGCACGCCCTCAGGACGGGTTTCATTAAAGGTGTGTCTTTGTCAGTGAGTTGACACGTGACCAGACAGACCTCACCTAACTACCTCCTGCTCGACACCTATTGACAAGCGACGAGTTGGTCGCATGAGGTGGAGCGGTGGCACGGATCCAACAGTGTAATAGGCCTGGTCAACTATTTTTTTATGTTTTTCTTATAGACAGAGAATATGATGTCAAATTTAAATAAACAAGTTAGGGTGAATAACAACTAATATTTAAGAAACTCACACGGAGGATGAATTGGAATCATGCCCAGATCCACCCAAATGTCTTGATCATATTCTGGAAAGGTGACTCGATCATATTAAGGAACGACGACAATATCGAAGGTTATGCTCATCACCTCAGATCCGTAAGCCTTGCATAATCCTCTCCAATTTGCATGAGAACAATATGTCTGACCTACATGATTGTAGATCATACCCTTGAAAATGATACCATGTTGCGTCTTAAGGTAAGTTGTCCTCTCATCCACCTTATCCATGTCATCGAAATAGAGCTTGTCTAGGACATAGTGTCTTGCATAGCAGGGGATGCACTAGTTGAATTAAAAAAATACACGTTAAAGCAAACATCTTAAACCATGCTTAATTAAGAAGGAAATAAGTGCATAATTATTGTATATATTTGTAGTCCTCTTTAAGCATGAGGGAGAAGCACCTATCATTTTCCAAGTGAGGATCGTCGCACATACCCTCCCCCCCCCCTCATCGGTACAATCATAGCACTCGGGGATCCTATTCTCGTCATCCATTTGTTGTGTTCGTCGATGGAAAAAAATTGTCATCGCAATGATCAGAGATGACCAACAATTCTAGAACCAGGTAGTACGACGATATATATCAGTAGTATTATCAACTCTATAAAATAAGGTTCTATCATTCCAACGACATATATAGTACGCTTTAGCTAACAAGTTCCATTGTTTCAAAGTACTACATTAATGGTTCAAACATCTCAAGCACGGAGTTGTTTGACTTAGGTACAGTGAAGAGATCAACTCCTAATTGAATTCCACGTCCAAGCCTAAGTCATTATCCTCATCGGAGGACTCGACGGCTCGGTCCTAGTCTATCAGGTCATCCTCGGCATTCTTCTGGTTGCGTGCGCTTATCAGCAACACCTTATTAGTGGTGTATAGATGCAGATCCTCCCTGAGATACTGTTTCGCCAAGGGATCTGTGATTTGCCGTTCAGGGCCCTGATGAGCACCTCAACCTTCCGGTGCTCTTGTTCCTCATCCTTGAAGATCACCCTCGTGTTAAGAGGCGCTATCTGACTCGCGCGCCAACCATCCTGAAGAAAGTTGAGCTGGGCCCTTGGCCCCTGGTACCCGAGCATAATGGCATCATAAGCGTGCGCTGCTTCCTCGATGATGTCGAACGTGCCGAACCATTGATTCTTGCCAGTGTTGTTGTTTCGAATTTGGGCGGCCCACTTCCCCAGGGCCTTCGGAAAACACCACGGTACTTGTCTTTGTCTGTTATTTCGGAGAAAAATGACCTAAAACATGCAGATGCATAAATTTTAAAATGTCTGAATCTTTTTGGCATGATCGTTGTTGTTTTGAATTTTGGCAGCCCACTTCCCTAGGGCCTCCGGAAAACACCACAGTACCTGTCGTTGTCTGTCATTTGGAGAAAAATGACCTAGAACATGCAGATGCATAAATTTTAAAATGTCCGGATTTTTTTGGCATGACCTCTACTATAAAATGGTCATATTAAATGTTAGAAATTTGGTGAAACGAAAATAAATCAACGTTTCACCAAAACTTTACCGCTTAGTATGAATCCCTGTAAAGAACTAAAGACAACTACTACAACACAATAAGAATATAAAGCAAAAAAAATTGGCATGACCTCTACATAAAAATGGACACATTAAGTGCTGGAAATTTGGCAAAACGGAAATAAATCAATGTTTTGCCAACACATTAGCGCTTACTATTAATCCGTGTAACAAAAAGTTTCTACAAAATGAACTCAATATGAACAGAAATCATGTACACTATAATACGATGTACGAACATGAATACGACCACAAATATGAACAAATAATAAGATCTACAAACACAAAAAGTTACTACAAATAATATATGAACATAAGGGGTGGGCGGGGCCGTGGGTGTGGTAGGGCTGCAAGAAAAGCTCGAGGCTCGTGAGCCGCTCGAGATCAACTCGTTTTTTGGCTCGACTCAAGATCGACTGAAAAGAAACAAACTGAGTTTGAACTCTTTGTGTTGATACTTGACTTTCGATTGTGTAAGAATAAGTCAAACTAGTTTGTAGAAATTTATATTAATGCTTTTTATGTCGTGTTATGCTTTATCTAGTTAGAATAATCGCCATAGATTTATAATTTTTACCATCTCATTTAACTCAGAGATCATTACAAGCTGAGTCATGCTATACAGCTCGATCTTGAGTCTCAGTTTGAGTTTGCTCAAATTTTAATATGAGTTGAGCTGAGCCAATTCTAGCTCGTTCAAACTCAACTCGTTTGTAGCCCTATCTAGCACTTATACATAGCTTCTATCATTCATTAGGACTTCCAAACTAATTATGGGATAGCTAATTTAGAAGTCTCAACAAATTGAAAGGAGACTTATTTTTTAAGCTAGGAAGAAAAAGGCTTATTTTTTAAGCCACCAAAAAAAACAGAACTAAATTGGGCACTCACTTCATTTTTGCTCAACGATTCCTAATTAGAGCAATATTGTCACTAATAAACAAAAAGGTCATCCATGATTTTTCTTAAATGTCGTTTGATGTTAAAGGATTGATGTTTTGGCTCTGATTAATACTCCCTCCGTCCCGTAATTTAAGAGCATTTTTTGACACTAAACTAAAAAGAAGGAAAGTATATCAGCAAAGAAAAGAAAATATTGACGGGAAAACATTAGGTCAGCTCAAGTGAGCTGAGTTCCACATAAATCAAGTACCGCATGTCTGCGGATAGGAAACAACCCAATCCAGATAACGATTTTGACATAATTTTCATAAATTAATTCAACAAGCTCCTTGATTTCTGCATCCTGCATCTGCTCACCAGGTCACATCTAGCAGCTCGACAACATCCAGTGCCCTCTTATTAAGAAGCCGCATTCTGCAGGTCAGTTCCTTTCACGTGCACCACAGTTGGTTTACAGTCTTCTTTGTGAGTTAGCTTAACTTCTTTTTCACTTCTTTTAAGCTCTACTGGTGTGCCTGCATCAAAGTGTGCACATGTTAATAAAAAATAGTCGAGAGCAACAACTGCTTTATTTTCACATCAACGAGTGTAAAAGTACCCATATCCCAACGAGAGTAACAACTGCTTTATTTTCGCATCATAGAGTATGTAGTCTGCATTGAAAAATCTAAAAAGACTTGTATTTAGGAACGGAGGGAGTAGTCAGCAAGCATATGTAGTAAATACAATTCAGATTCAACTTCTTCTACTTCTACTCCATTCTAGATAAGTTAGTCCTCAAGTTATATGTTATTCTTTTGAACATTAGAGAAAATGAAGGCCCCAAGGATTTTCAAACGAACATTGAAAGGAACTGATTCCCAAAACACAAGAAACAACAGTGGCAGTTCCTTAGGAAAGGAGATCTTTCCTGTGTTTGTGTTTTTGACAGAAAACCATAGAAATTGTAACATCCGGTGCAAGCTCTTTTTTTTACGTGGATGCCCAAGGCAAGGCTCTCTGACTAAGAGAGAGTTAGCAGGAGTAGCCAATTAAAAAGCTAGTTATCTGATATGCGCTGTGTAAAAGTTGTGGTTGGAGCCGAAAAATAATGAAAGGAAGTTCAGTCATTGAGTTTCTGGTGCTCACCCAAACATTGTGCACATAGTTTTCACATGATTTCACTTCCTATGTGCCTATGCCAACATTTTTTTTGCAAATCTTGTGTTTTTAATTCCTGCATTGCAAACAGGCCCTAAAGAAGAAAATCAGAAGTCAAAAACATGACTTCTAAATTCTGCTCCATTCTAGATACAAAAACACTTGGGCTGCGTTTGGCAATGAAGTTTTTCTGCAGTTTTGCAAGAAATACCGTGGTTTTCAATAAAGCCGCTGTTTTAAATACTTTGATATGTTTGGCATGAACAAATACGGCAGTTTTAGAAACTGTAGTTTCCTTGAAACCACGGGTTTTTTGCAGTTTTCGAAAAAGAGATTGGGACCTCTTTTTTGTAGACAGAGAAACACACACGCTGTGTTACTTTGCTCTCCCCTGCAATTTTTTCTGGTGAGCCCATCTTCCAGCCGTCCTTGTGATGTGCAATTCATCCATCTTCTATCCTACCATGGACAAATGAAGCTCACCACTTGGTTGGAAGAAAGGTAGTATGCGCTACCCTGCTCGATTGATTGAGCCCGTCAACACAACTCCATGCGCGTGTGTACGATTGATTGCTCCCATGACTTTCTAGGTCAGTGATCAACTGGGCGTCCTTTAGCACACGCTAATTGAACCTGTCCTGTAGCTCCTTAGGTGTAGCTAAATTAGGTTCAGTTGTCTAGCAGTCAGTCAAAACTATAGTAAAACAGCACCAGCCAAACATATCCGTAGTTTTACGAAAACTGAGAAAAATGCAGTTTCTAGAAACTGTAGTATCTGTTGTCCACGCATTGCAATACCAAGGTTTCGGCATACTACGGTATTTAATATGGTTGTGTATTTGCTTTGTTTGCTTAATCTTTACTTCGGTTAGTCGCATACAAAAACATGCAGCAAGTAACAGAACACAGAAGTTAGTTACCTGTACTCTTCCTCAAATATCTGCAGATCTGACTGGTGCAAAAGACGGGCATGATAATGCACTTCTGGACATCAACCTCAGCTACTCCTTGCAGGGTTTTGTTCCTTATATCAACAGCAATCACCAACTCAAATCTTTCCAGGCGCCTTCGGTTGTTACTATAAACAAAGTAGACAATATCATCATCTATGCTTATGGTGGGGTATGCCATAGGAAATTTCTGCAGTGTTGGCATGGTGTTACTGCCGCTCAGCTTAGACAGCAGGTTCAAATGATGTGGGTCGCTGGTATCCGTGGTGACATCTTTGACTTCAACTTCACAGTCAGGCTGCCAGTCTGTGAATGAACCAGCAGGTATTGGCATGATCCATGTTCTGGCCTTCCATCCAGCAGGGATGACCTGGGTGATGTTTGACTTACAGCGCACCCAATCAAAATAGTTATCAGGGGTCTTCGTCTGCTTTCTTTCTGGCCAGATTTCCATCTCGATGTACTTGATAGTGTCTTTGTGTCCATTGATGTCAACATCCCGGCCATGGGGGATGAGAGGAGGGGTTCGGAAACGAATGGGAAGGTATCCAGACCAGAGAGACGGGGGCAGAATTTAAGGGCTAGGTTTCAGCCAAACTGGGCCAAGTGGGCGGGCACCGGACCGTACGGCACGGCCGGCCCACATGTAAACATGCCTGTTCACGGCCGGCCTCGTCCCTAGGCCCAGGCACGGCACACTCATTAAATGGGCCGACCCGCGCACTTTATTAGCTCTAATCGGCCGCGTGTTTGTCGGCCTATTTGGAGTGCTTTTGGGCCTATATGTAAACGTGAATCAGAAAATAATAATCATATCGTGCTGTGCCGGCACGTGGACCTGGACCGCGGGCCGACACGACCCCTTTAGCAACGTGTGTGTAGCTAAATGTCCGTGTATTGCCACAAAACACACTTTAAATAGGCCATCTCAAATAGAAGCTTCATATGCGTTTGTATCATGAGCATACATATTTCATGTATAAATGTCTTGTTTTTGCGAATTCACGCATAGATATCGTAGGCGACAAATGAAAGGAAGAATGAGACAGGCCATGATTCGTGTTGGAATAGACAGAAATTATTGAGAATATTGTATATTTGCATTATTTGAACTAGAGATATTCCACGTGTTGCAATGGGAATTTGATATAGTGATTTATATGAGATTTGGCAGTATGGAACTTTAGTATTTTGATTAGCGAATATGAGAATTGAAACTCAAGCCATATTATTTAATATATTTGATTATTAAGTAGTTTTAGAAAAAAATATTTAATACAAATAAACATGCATGATGCATTTCAAGGTGAGTCCCTTCTCATGCATAGTGGTAAGTGAGTTGGCATAGTTGCATGTTGAGAGAATTAAATTTAGTGGTGTATGCATGGTGGCGTGATGAATTGAGATAGTTGAGTGCAAAGATAATTGAGCTAGTGGGGATCATCTATTTAGGTATATAGGATACTAGCAAATGTGATTGTGCATTACTACGGGAGGAAAAACATGAGGCTCACTATGCTTTCTATTGGACATGTATATATACGTGGCAAATGACTTTGGGCACATGGACCTGGAATCGCGGCACATGCATGGGCCCAGCCGTGCCGCAGGCTGACACGACCCCTTTACCAACTGTCAGGTTAGGTCCATGATGGGTCAGGTATGCGTGCTAACATCTAGCTATCTATTATTATATAATTAACCCTCAAAAACATATATTTTGCCTGAAATATTATGATGTAATTAAAACATCAAACAAGCTACTACGTTTTTCCATATATACTAATATTATTTGCACCGTATGTTGAGAAAAGTACCATCTTAGATTTAAAAAAAAGTTACATAACACATATTTAACATGTATGTACCAATATATTGAGTTGTCACATGTGTATATGCATATATAATGCAAAGAGAAATAAAATAAAAAAGGGTCAAAAGTATGGCAGACTAATGGACGTTTACATCAAACATTTACCATTTTTTAGGGAAGGCCATCATGGCTAGCTTTATTGATTGTCTGGTAAGCAAGTTCGTAGACGATGTACATCAAATATTTACCTAATAATAAAACGGTTATCACTGCTGGTCGTACGTCATTGTCAATTTTGCAGAAAAGCCCCTCCATTTTTGAGAATTCAACCTGCAATCCTATTTTAAGTGGGTGTTTGAGAAAATGTTCTTTTTTACAAAACACCCCTGCATTAGTTACAATTCTACCCGCGATCCTTAATTAAACTGCTTCACCACCAGGCACCACCGTCGCTTATCCATTTACGTTCTCCACCGCCAGGCACAGGCCGCCTCTTGCCGCCAGCGTCCATGCCGTAGGAGCTAAGGAAGGGGCGATGCGTCACGGTGGAAAAAAGGAAGAAGGGGGGAAAGCGAGAAGGAGGCAGGGTCGGCCTGCTGGTTTGCTAGCGTTGGAGAGGCTCGTGACAGGGAGCTCCTCTCCTGTGCTTCGGGTGTGAGACGGCTGAAGCGCTCGGGCTGCATGTTAGATCCCAGCTAGGATCTAAGTTACAGAATAGGGGAATAACACAATTGGAACTGAATTTAACTCCCAATCACGGAGACCCAGCTATGAATTTGAGATTTCTACAACAGTAGCTAGATAAACTACGGTTTGGTAGTTTGGGGATACAATGATTGAATCGTTCCCAGAGATGCGCACGCGGGCGCCTTATAGTCCAGCACCGAGCTGGAAAGCGAGGTGAAAAATAAAGGTAAAAAGAACAGCAACAGTAACTGAAGAAAGGTAGTGCTTGGTGCTGCATCACCCGTCCATCTTGCTCCGCCATCTCAGCTGTCGGATCTTCATAACTGTGGCTGAACCGGCACACTACATATAACTGAACTTGCAACGGTGTTGAATCAGAGGATGCAGGTTGCTGACAATACTCCCCACTAAAGATCAGACTTGTCCTCAAGTGTGTTTGTTAGGGAACCAACTTTTGATGGTGCTTGCAAAAGATGCTGGAAAAACTTGCTTCATGAAGTTGGCATCCTCCCAAGTTGCTTCATCAGGCTTGAGGTTCTCCCATTCAACTAGCCACTGAGTTACAAGGACACCGTTGCGGGGCAGAGAACATGTCTCCAGAACTGCAAGAGGTTCTATTTTGATTTTGCCATCGGGTCCAACAAGTGGTAGATCTGCCGAGGGAATGGCGTGGGTGCCTAGGTGCTTTTTGAGTTGGCTGACGTGGAAAAAAGGGTGAATGCCCACATTGTGTGGCAATTGGAGTTTATAAGCCACATGACCAATCCTTTCAAGAATTCTGTATGGTCCATAAAACTTTGTGGTGAGTTTGACTGCTTGTCTAAGACCAAAAGCAGCCATTCTGTATGGTTGCATACGTAGGTGATACGTCTCGAACGTATCTATAATTTTTAATTGTTCCATGCTGTTATATTATCATTCTTGGATGTTTTATAGTCATTTTATATCATTTTTTGGTACTAACCTACTGACCTAGTGCCAAGTTCCAGTTGCTATTTTTTGCATGTTTTTTACATCGCAGGTAGTCAATATCAAACGGAGTCCAAAGCAGCAAACCTTTTTGTGGATTTTTTTGGACCAAAAGACATCCAATGGGCTGGAGAAGCACCTGGGGGGTGCTCCGAGGGGAGCACAACCCACCAGGGCGCGCCTAGAGGCCCAGGCGTGCCCTGGTGGGTTGTGCCCACCTCGGGTGCCCCCGGACCGCCTCTTTGCTCTATAAATACCCCAATATTCCAGAAACCCTAGGGGACTCGACAAAAATCAATTCGAGCCGCCGCAGAGTCCAGAACCACCAGATCCAATCTAGACACCATCACGGAGGGGTTCACCACTTCCATTGGTGCCTCTCTGATGATGCGTGAGTAGTTATTTGTAGACCTTTGAGTTCGTAGTTAGTAGCTAGATGGCTTCCTCTCTCTCGTTTGATTCTCAATACAATGGTCTCTTGGAGATACATATGTTGTAACTCTTTTGCGGTGTGCTTGTTGGGATCCGATGAACTTTGAGTTTATGACACTAGTAGAAAAAGGGTCAAACGTGAAGCACATTAGTGCCGGTTTGTACTTCAGCCGGCACTAATGTGTACAATAGCACCGGTTCGTGGCGAACCTTTAGTACTGGTTCATGCCACGAGCTGGCACTAAAGAGGCTGTGTCAGCCTGCGGTCAGGCTATGGCCCCACCATCACCATTTAGTGCCGGTTCGTACCACGAACCGGTACTAATGAGGTTATGGCAAGCTGTTTTTAGTCCCACCTCGCTCCCTTAACAAGCCTTTTACCACCTTAAATATGTTATTTCTCAAACTATCACAAGCACTTGGTCTTCATTGAACTCTATGTGTAGAATTTGTGGCCTCAATATGAGTCTTCATCGGTTTATAAATCGTTGATGACTCATATTGACAATTCAGATTGTACACACAAAGATCATTGATGATTAAAGTATTTTTGATGTTATAAGATCATATTGACAATTTAGACTGTAAAGAAATATAAGATCATGATCTAAATGCTCTTATATTTTTTGCGTTCAGTATGCACCATTCAAAGAAAAAATAGCAAAAAAGAAAAAAAACTATAGCTGAAAAGAAAAAAACTACTCAGAAATAAATAGAAGAAAATAAATATAGCAGAAAAGAAAAAACTACTCAGAAATAAATAGAAGAAAAAATAAACCACATATCATATTCAAAAAAGTAGAGAGGGTTACGGCAAAAACTGGATGCACTTCGTTTACAAAACTGGACAATCTCTTTCAAAGTATTCGGGTTTATGACGAAATTAAACTCATCTGTTACAAAGGCATTTCATTTTTTTAAACTTATTACAACTCTAGACTTTTTGTGCATTCAGTATGCACCATTCAACTGCTAGGCGGGAGGAGCTCTTAAGTACCGGTTCCAACTGCTAGGCGGGAGGAGCTCTTTAGTATCGGTTCCAACTGCTAGGCGGGAGGAGCTCTTTAGTACCGGTTCGTGGCGAACCTTTAGCACAGGTTCGTGCCACGAACGGGTACTAATGCGGTTGTGTCAGGTAAGGCTGGGGCCCCACGAGCACCTTTAGTACCGGTTCATGGATGAACCAGTACTACAGTTTCTTAGTAAGCTGTTTTTTATTCCCACCTCCCGAAGAGAGAGGGACTAGGAGCGGTTTATAAGCCCTGAGTGCAGAGACGATGAAGAAGAGGCTCAATGCTCATGTTGCTTAGCTCCAAGCCTTCAGGAATATGGTAGACTGCACGGAGCTATGCGCAGTGCAATTTACACTATTCCGAAAGGCTTGAACCAAATTAACGAGCATTGCACCTCTTTTTTATTTTTAATAACTTATTACAACTCCGGACTTCTTCTGTTATGAAAAACTAATTGCACGTCGGCATTTTTTTAACTTTGGTTATAACTCCAGACTTTGACCATCAAGTTTTGCAGAAAAGAAAAAATAGCACAAAAGAAAAAATAGCAGAAAAGAAAAAAAACTATAGCTGAAAAGAAAAAAACTATATAAAAAAACTACTCAGAAATAAATAGAACAAAATAAATATAGCAGAAAAGAAAAAACTAGTCAGAAATAAATAGAAGAAAAAATATAGCAGAAAAGGAAAAAAATTATATTTGCTATTTTTCAATCGTTTACAAAATGACCGTGAAATTGAAAATCACTACAAAATGAACTGTGAAAATGTTGAATTTTGGCCAACTAGATGAAAAACTACTCACAAATAAATAGAAGAAAATAAATATAACAGAAAAGAAAAGACTATACAAAAAACTACGCAGAAATAAATAGAAGAAAATAAGGCAGAAAAGAAAAAAAACTATAAAAAAATTGGGGCGCTGCCCTGTGGGTCTGCTAGGCCACGGGCGTGCAATTACAGGCCTTAAAGGTGAAGGAAATATGCCCTAGAGGCAATAATAAAGTTATTATTTATTTCCTTATTTCATGATAAATGTTTATTATTCATGCTAGAATTGTATTAACCGGAAGCATAATACATGTGTGAATACATAGACAAACATAGTGTCACTAGTATGCCTCTACTTGAATAGCTCGTTAATCAAAGATGGTTATGTTTCCTAACCATGAACAAAGAGTTGTTATTTGATTAACGGGGTCACATCATTAGTTGAATGATCTGATTGACATGACCCATTCCATTAGCTTAGCACCCGATCGTTTAGTATGTTGCTATTGCTTTCTTCATGACTTATACATGTTCCTTTGACTATGAGATTATGCAACTCCCGTTTACCGGAGGAACACTTTGGGTGCATCCAAACATCACAACGTAACTGGGTGATTATAAAGGAGTACTACAGGTGTCACCAAAGGTAGATGTTGGGTTGGCGTATTTCGAGATTAGGATTTGTCACTCCGATTGTCGGAGAGGTATCTCTGGGCCCTCTCGGTAATGCACATCACTTAAGCCTTGCAAGCATTGCAACTAATGAGTTAGTTGCGGGATGATGTATTACGGAACGAGTAAAGAGACTTACCGGTAACGAGATTGAACTAGGTATTGGATACCGACTATCGAATCTCGGGCAAGTAACATACCGATGACAAAGGGAACAACGTATGTTGTTATGCGGTGTGACCGATAAAGATCTTCGTAGAATATGTAGGAGCCAATATGGGCATCCAGGTCCCGCTATTGGTTATTGACTGGAGACGTGTCTCGGTCATGTCTACATTGTTCTCGAACCGTAGGGTCCGCACGCTTAAGGTTTTGATGACAGTTATATTATGAGTTTATGAGTTTTGATGTACCGAAGGAGTTCGGAGTCCCGGATGAGATCGGGGACATGACGAGGAGTCTCGAAATGGTCGAGACGTAAAGATCGATATATTGGACGACTATATTCAGAGTTCGGAAAGGTTCCGAGTGATTCGGGTATTTTTCGGAGTACCGGAGAGTTACGGGAATTCGTATTGGGCCTCATTGGGCCATACGGGAAAGGAGAGAAAGGGGCCAAAAGGTGGCCGCACCCCTCCCCTTGCTCTAGTCCGAATTGGACTAGGGAAGGGGGGCTCCCCCTTCCTTCCTTCTCCTTCTCTCTTCCCTTTCCTTCTCTCCTACTCCCCCTACATGGAAGGGTTCCTAGTTAGACTAGGATAAGGGGGAATCCTACTCCCGGTGGGAGTAAGACTCCCCTTGGCGCGCCAAACCTATGGCCGGCTACTCCCTCCCTTGCTCCTTTATATACGGGGGCAGGGGGCACCCCATAGACACACAAGTTGATCTTCGTGATCGTTCCTTAGCCGTGTGCGGTGCCCCCCTCCACCATATTCCACTCGGTCATATCGTTACGGTGCTTAGGCGAAGCCCTGCGACGGTAGAACATCAAGATCGTCACCACGCCGTTGTGCTGACGGAACTCCTCCCCGACGCTTTGCTGGATCGGAGCCCGGGGATCGTCATCGAGCTGAACGTGTGCCAAGAACTCGGAGGTGCCGGAGTAACGGTGCTTGGATCGGTCGGATCGTGAAGACGTACGACTACATCAACCGCGTTGATATAACGCTTCCGCTTTCGGTCTACGAGGGTACGTAGACAACACTCTCCCCTCTCGTTGCTATGCATCACCATGATCTTGCGTGTGCGTAGGAAGATTTTGAAATTACTATGTTCCCCAACAGTGGCATCCGAGCCTAGGTTTTTATGGTTTGATGTTATGCACGAGTAGAACACAAGTGAGTTGTGGGCGATATAAGTCATACTGCCTACCAGCATGTCATACTTTGGTTCGGCGGTATTGTTGGATGAAGCGGCCCGGACCGACATTACGCGTACGCTTACGCGAGACTGGTTCTACCGCCGTGCTTTGCACACAGGTGGCTGGCGGGTGTCAGTTTCTCCAACTCTAGTTGAACCGAGTATGGCTACGCCCGGTCCTTGAGAAGGTTAAAACGGAGTCTATTTAACAAACTATCGTTGCGGTTTTGATGCGTAGGTGAGATTGGTTCTTGCTTAAAGCCCGTAGCAGCCACGTAAAATATGCAACAAACAAAGTAGAGGACGTCTAACTTGTTTTTGCAGGGCATGTTGTGATGTGATATGGTCAAGACATGATGCTAAATTTTATTGTATGAGATGATCATGTTTTGTAACCGAGTTATCGGCAACCGGCAGGAGCCGTATGGTTGTCGCTTTAGTGTATGCAATGCAATCGCCCTGTAATGCTTTACTTTATCACTAAGCGGTAGCGATAGTCGTAGAAGCATAAGATTGGCGAGACGACAACGATGCTACGATGGAGATCAAGGTGTCATGCCGGTGACGATGGTGATCATGACAGTGCTGCGGAGATGGAGATCACAAGCACAAGATGATGATGGCCATATCATATCACTTATATTGATTGCATGTGATGTTTATCTTTTATGCATCTTATCTTGCTTTGATTGACGGTAGCATTATAAGATGATCTCTCACTAATTATCAATAAGTGTTCTCCCTGAGTATGCACCGTTGCGAAAGTTCTTCGTGCTGAGACACCACGTGATGATCGGGTGTGATAGGCTCTACGTTCAAATACAATGGGTGCAAAATAGTTGCACACGCGGAATACTCAGGTTATACTTGACGAGCTATGCATATAAGATATGACCTCGGAACACGGAGACCGAAAGGTCGAGCGTGAATCATATAGTAGATATGATCAACATAATGATGTTCACCATTGAAGACTAAGCCATTTCACGTGATGATCGGTTATGGTTTAGTTGATTTGGATCACGTGATCACTTAGAAGATTAGAGGGATGTCTATCTAAGTGGGAGTTCTTAAGTAATATGATTAATTGAACTTTAATTTATCATGAACTTAGTCCTGGTAGTATTAGCATATCTATGTTGTAGATCAATAGCTCGCGTTGTTGCTTCCCTATGTTTATTTTGATATGTTCCTAGAGAAAATTGTGTTGAAAGATGTTAGTAGCAATGATGCGGATTGGATCCGTGATCTAAGGTTTATCCTCATTGCTGCACAGAAGAATTATGTCCTTGATGCACCGCTAGGTGACAGACCTATTGCAGGAGCAGATGCAGACGTTATGAACGTTTGGCTAGCTCAATATGATGACTACTTAATAGTTTAGTGCACCATGCTTAATGGCTTAGAATCGGGACTTCAAAGACGTTTTGAACGTCATGGACCATATGAGATGTTCCAGGAGTTGAAGTTAATATTTCAAGCAAATACCCGAGTTGAGAGAGATGAAGTCTCCAACAAGTTCTATAGCTAAAAGATGGAGGAGAATCGCTCAACTAGTGAGCATGTGCTCAGATTGTCTGGGTACTACAATCGCTTGAATCAAGTGGGAGTTTATCTTCCAGATAAGATAGTGATTGACAGAATGCACTAGTCACCATCACCAAGTTAGTAGAACTTCGTGATGAACTATAGTATGCAAGGGATGACGAAAACAATTCCCAAGCTCTTCGTGATGCTGAAATCGACGAAGGTAGAAATCAAGAAAAACATCAAGTGTTGATGGTTGACGAGACCACTAGTTTCAAGAAAAGGGCAAAGGGAAGAAGAGGAACTTCAAGAAGAACGGCAAGCGAGTTGCTGTTCAAGTGAAGAAGCCCAAGTCTGGTCCTAAGCTTGAGACTAAGTGCTTCTACTGCAAAGGGACTGATCACTGGAAGCGGAACTACCCCAAGTATTTGGCGGATAAGAAGGATGGCAATGAACAAAGGTATATTGGATATACAGATTATTGATGTGTATTTTACTAGTGTTCATAGCAACCACTCGGTATTTGATACTGGTTCAGTTGCTAAGAGTAGTAACTCGAAACGGGAGTTGCAGAATGAACAGAGACTAGTTAAGGGTGAAGTGACGATGTGTGTTGGAAGTAGTTCCAAGATTGATATGATCATCATCGCACACTCCCTATACTTTCGGGATTAGTGTTGAACCTAAATAAGTGTTATTTGGTGTTTACGTTGAGCATAAATATGATTTGATCATGTTTATTGCAATACGATTATTCATTTAAGTTAGAGAACAATTGTTGTTCTATTTACATGAATAGAACCTTTTATGATCATACACACCAACAAAAATTGGTTTTCGATCGTAGTGATACACATATTCATAATATTGAAGCCAAAAAGATGCAAAGTTAATAATGATAGTGCAACTTATTTGTGGCACTGCCGTTTAGGTCATATTGGTGTAAAGCGCATGAAGAAACTCCATGCTGATGGACTTTTGGAATCACTTGATTATGAATCACTTGATGCTTGCGAACCATGCCTCTTGGGCAAGATGACTAAAACGCCGTTCTCCGAAACAATGAAGCAAGCAACAGATTTGTTGGAAATCATACATACTGATGTATGTGGTCCGATGAATATTAAGGCTCGCGACAAGTATCATTATTTTCTGACCTTCACAGATGATTTGAGCAGATATGGGTATATCTACTTGATGAAACATAAGTCTAAAACGTTTGAAAAGTTCAAAGAATTTCAGAGTGAAGTGGAGAATCATCGTAACAAGAAAATAAAAGTTTCTACGATATGATCGTAGAGGTAAAATATTTGAGTTACGAGTTTGGCCTTCAGTTAAAACCATGTGGAATAGTTTCACAAATTCATGCCACCTGGAACACCACAACATAATGGTGTGTCCGAACGTCATAACCGTACTTTATTGGATATAGTACAATCTATGATGTTTCTTACCGATTTACCAATATCGTTTTGGGATCATGCATTAGAGACAGTTGCATTCACGTTAAAAGGGCACCATCTAAAGTCCGTTGAGACGACACAATATGAACTATGGTTTGGCAAGAAACCAAAGTTGTCGTTTCTTAAAGTTTGGGATTGTGATGCTTATATGAAAAGGTTTCATCCAGATAAGCTCAAACCCAAATCGGAGAAATATGTCTTCATAGGATACCCAAAGGAGACAGTTGGGTACACCTTCTATCATAGATCCGAAGGCAAGACATTCGTTGCTGAGAATGGATACTTTCTAGAGAACAAGTTTCTCTCGAAAGAAGTGAGTGGGAGGAAAGTAGAACTTGATAAGGTAACTGTACCTACTCCCTTATTGGAAAGTAGTTCATCACAGAAATCTGTTCCTGTGACTACTACACCAATTAGTGAGGAAGATAATGATGATGATCATGTAACTTCGAATCAAGTTACTACCAAACCTCGTAGGTCAACGAGAGTGAGATCCGCACCAGAGTGGTACGGTAATCCTGTTCTGGAAGTCATGTTACTAGACCATGATGAACTTGCGAACTATGAGGAAGCGATGATGAGCCCGGATTCCGCGAAATGGTTTGAGGCCATGAAATCTGAGATTTGATCCATATATGAAACCAAAGTATGGACTTTGGTGGATTTGCTCGATGATCGGCAAGCCATAGAAAATAAATGGATCTTCAAGAGGAAGACGGACGCTGATAGTAGTGTTACTATCTACAAAGCTAGACTTGTCGAAAAAGGTTTTTGACAAAGTTCAAGGTGTTGACTACGATGAGATTTTCTCACTCGTATCGATGCTTGAAGTCTGTCCGAATCATGTTAACAATTGCCGCATTTTATGAAATTTGGCAAATAGATAACAAAACTGCAATCCTTAATGGATTTATTAAAGAAGAGTTGTATATGATGCAACCAGAAGGTTTTGTCAATCCTAAAGGTGTTAACAAAGTGTGCAAGCTCCATCGATCCATCTATGGACTGGTGCAAGCATCTCAGAGTTGGAATATACACTTTGATGAGTTGATCAAAGCATATAGTTTTATACAGACTTGTGGTGAAGCCTGTATTTACAAGAAAGTGAGTGGGAGCACTACATCATTTCCGATAAGTATATGTGAATGACATATTGTTGATCGGAGATAATGTAGAATTATTCTGCAAAGCATAAAGGAGTATTTGAAAGGAGTTTTTCAAAGAAAGACCTCGGAGAAGCTGCTTACATATTGAGTATCAAGATCTATAGAGATAGATCAAGACGCTTGATAAGTTTTTTCAATGAGTACATACCTTGACAAGATTTTGAAGTAGTTCAAAATGGAACAGTCAAAGAAAGAGTTCTTTCCTGTGTTACAAGGTGTGAAATTGAGTAAGACTCAAAGCCCGACCACGACAGAAGATAGAAAGAGAATGAAAGTCATTCCCTATGCCTCGGCCATAGGTTCTATAAAGTATGCCATGCTGTTTACCAGATCTATTGTATACCCTACACTGAGTTAAGCAAGGGAGTACAATGGTAATCTAGGAGTAGATCACTGGACAGCGGTCAAAGTTATCCTTAGTGGAATAAGGATATGTTTCTCGATTATGGAGGTGACAAAAGGTTCGTCGTAAAGGGTTACGTTGATGCAAGTTTTGACACCGATCTGGATGACTCTAAGTCTCGATCTAGATACATATTGAAAGTGGGAGAAATTAGCTAGAGTAGCTTCGTACAGAGCATTGTAGACATAGAAAATTGCAAAATACATAACGGATCTAAATGTGAAAGACCCGTTGACTAAGATTCTCTCACAAGCAAAACATGATCACACCTTAGTACTATTTGGGTGTTAATCACATAGCGATGTGAACTAGATTACGGAATCTAATAAACCCTTTTGGATGTTGGTCACATGGCGATGTGAACTATGGGTGTTAATCACATGGTGATGTGAACTATTGCTATTAAATCACATGGCGATGTGAACTAGATTATTGACTCTAGTGCAAGTGGGAGACTGAAGGAAATATGCCCTAGAGGCAATAATAAAGTTATTATTTATTTCCTTATTTCATGATAAATGTTTATTATTCATGCTAGAATTGTATTAACCGGAAGCATAATACATGTGTGAATACATAGACAAACAGAGTGTCACTAGTATGCCTCTACTTGACTAGCTCCTTAATCAAAGATGGTTATGTTTCCTAACCATGAACAAAGAGTTGTTATTTGATTAACGGGGTCACATCATTAGTTGAATGATCTGATTGACATGACCCATTCCATTAGCTTAGCACCCGATCGTTTAGTATGTTGCTATTGCTTTCTTCATGACTTATACATGTTCCTTTGACTATGAGATTATGCAACTCCCGTTTACCGGAGGAACACTTTGGGTGCATCCAAACATCACAACGTAACTGGGTGATTATAAAGGAGTACTACAGGTGTCACCAAAGGTAGATGTTGGGTTGGCGTATTTCGAGATTAGGATTTGTCACTCCGATTGTCGGAGAGGTATCTCTGGGCCCTCTCGGTAATGCACATCACTTAAGCCTTGCAAGCATTGCAACTAATGAGTTAGTTGCGGGATGATGTATTACGGAACGAGTAAAGAGACTTACCGGTAACGAGATTGAACTAGGTATTGGATACCGACTATCGAATCTCGGGCAAGTAACATACCGATGACAAAGGGAACAACGTATGTTGTTATGCGGTGTGACCGATAAAGATCTTCGTAGAATATGTAGGAGCCAATATGGGCATCCAGGTCCCGCTATTGGTTATTGACTGGAGACGTGTCTCGGTCATGTCTACATTGTTCTCGAACCGTAGGGTCCGCACGCTTAAGGTTTCGATGACAGTTATATTATGAGTTTATGAGTTTTGATGTACCGAAGGAGTTCGGAGTCCCGGATGAGATCGGGGACATGACGAGGAGTCTCGAAATGGTCGAGACGTAAAGATCGATATATTGGACGACTATATTCGGAGTTCGGAAAGGTTCCGAGTGATTCGGGTATTTTTCGGAGTACCGGAGAGTTACGGGAATTCGTATTGGGCCTCATTGGGCCATACGGGAAAGGAGAGAAAGGGGCCAAAAGGTGGCCGCGCCCCTCCCCTTGCTCTAGTCCAAATTGTACTAGGGAAGGGGGGCTCCCCCTTCCTTCCTTCTCCTTCCCTCTTTCCTTTCCTTCTCTCCTACTCCCCCTACATGGAAGGGTTCCTAGTTGGACTAGGAAAAGGGGGAATCCTACTCCCGGTGGGAGCAGGACTCCCCTTGGCGCGCCAAACCTATGGCCGGCCTCCTCCCTCCCTTGCTCCTTTATATACGGGGGCAGGGGGCACCCCATAGACACACAAGTTGATCTTCGTGATCGTTCCTTAGCCGTGTGCGGTGCCCCCCTCCACCATATTCCACCTCGGTCATATCGTTACGGTGCTTAGGCGAAGCCCTGCGACGGTAGAACATCAAGATCGTCACCACGCCATTGTGCTGACGGAACTCCTCCCCAACGCTTTGCTGGATCGGAGCCCGGGGATCGTCATCGAGCTGAACGTGTGCCAAGAACTCGGAGGTGCCGGAGTAACGGTGCTTGGATCGGTCGGATCGTGAAGACGTACGACTACATCAACCGCGTTGATATAACGCTTCCGCTTTCGGTCTACGAGGGTACGTAGACAACACTCTCCCCTCTCGTTGCTATGCATCACCATGATCTTCCGTGTGCGTAGGAAAATTTTGAAATTACTACGTTCCTCAACAAAAGGCCCAGCAGACTCACAGGACAGCGCGCAGAATTTTGGCCCACAAGCCTGCTATATAGAGGAGTTCGAAGAGGTAGCCGCGGTTGGGTTTATAAACCAGTGCAGTTGCCCTTCGCCTGGCGAGGTGGGACTAAACTTTGTGCACTGCGGGGTGGCAGCGCAAGGCCTTTAGTACCGGTTGGTGGCTCCAACCGGTACTAAAGACCACCCTTTACAAAAGGCCTGCTATTCCCGCCTCTTGGCCTGGCCAAAGTTGGCCTTTAGTACAGGTTGGTGGCTGCAACCGGTACTAAAGGCCTCTCCTATATATACAACACTTACGAAAATTCAGTTAGATCTCCCCACTTCTTTCGTCTCCAACCTCTCGCGCGCCGCTCGAACCCGTCGTCGCTGCCCGTCGCCCGTCGTCCGTCATCGTCGCCGTCCCGCGCCGCGGTCCCGTACGTCTCTCGCTCTCGCGTATCCGCCGCGCCGCCGTCCGTCGTCGTCGCACCGGGTCCGTACGTCGGCGCCCCCGCCCGTACGTATGCCGCCGCCCCCGCCCCGTACGCCGGCGCCCCCGCTCGTACGTACGGGGCGGCGGCGTACGGGGCCGCACACATACACACATACACACATACGTACACACACATACACACACATATATACATACACACACATACACACACACATACACACACACACATTTTTTTACTTATTTTCTATTTTTTAGAAAAGTTAATTAGATGATCGAATGTTAGATTAATGTCGAATGTTAGATGAATTAGCTAGATAGAAAATTGTCGAACTAGAGATTTGAACTAGTTGAATAATTAATATAACTAGTTTATTTTTAGTAAGAAAATTGTCAAACTAGTTTATTTAGGTATATGAGATTTGAACTAGTTCAATAATTAATATAACTAATTTATTTTTAGTAAGAAAATTTAGGTATCTGAGATTTGATGATCTAATTAAAATATTATTTGTTAATGAGTTTTTCTGTTTATTTATTTATTTTTATATATTTTGAGTTTATATAAATGTTAGATTAATGTCGAATGTTAGATGAATTAGATAGAAAAGTTAAATATATAGTAATGTCAATTGTTAGAGATGAATATAGTTAGATATATTAATGTCAAATGTTAGATGAATATATATTTGGCTAGATATTAATTAATGTTAGATAGTAATATGTGTTTAATGTTTCACGTTTCACCTATATGAACATAGGAAATGTCATCTGACGACGAAAAAGATTTCATTATGTGCGAACACTGTGAAGACCAGCGCGTCCTGTGCGACAGAAATTTCCTTGTTGATGGTAGGCGCATTAGCATCAAGCTGGATGAGACATTCGAAGTGGATACAGTAAGTCACAACGGCAATTTTATTTGAATGCAAAACTTATGCTTCATTTGCTTCAATTTATAATTTTAAAGCATGACTTATGCTTCATTTGCTTCAACTTATAATTTTAATTTTTCACTATTCTACTAGCACATCCCCTGCCATGCAAGAATTTTTGTGTTGGATAAGATAGGTTTTAGTACTATAGATGATATGGAGGTAAAGAGAGTTTACTTGAAGATGGAGCATGGGTATACTTTCAATGTCAAATTATATAATGAAGACACATACACCCTTTTTGAATGCAAAACTTGGCAAGCACTATGCAAGGCTTATGCATTTGAGCCTGATATGGTTATCACCTTTGATATTCGTCCAGAAGATGATATTGAAGGTAATATAGACATCTGGGTCGATGTGCAAACGCCTCCAGTTCTACCATTATGTGAGTTTTTCTCAACCATGCATGCATATGTTTATGTCTTTGATAAAGTTTATTCAAAAATAGTTGACAACTAATTTGTATTGTCAGCTTATTTCGGTTCAAGCAAACATGTCCGGCGCTTGGTAGACAGGACCTACTACTGCCCCGGGGCTCAACTAAACTGCGAGGAGATAAGTCATTATGTTTCATGGCTTGAGGATCTTAATACTGTCAAGACAATTTTTTTTCCTGAACTTAGAAATGCTAGTACTCAAAACATGCGACCAATGGTGATCGTATTGAACTACAGTCACATCTATAATCCAAAGATGGTAAGATTTTAACTATTTGTCCTTAATTAGTGCATCTTTTGCATACATTATTTTTGAAGCTAAACTTTCATTGCTTAGTATATTAATTACTATACGATGTTCTTCAAAAGGGACTTCCGATGACAGTTGTGCCTCAGTGGATCGAGACTAAAGGTGACATGTCAATGGTTAGCTTACGGCCAAGATATCCTACATTGCACATGAGTGCATTCAGGATTTCTGAAAGCGAAGAATGCTTAATAGTGAAAGATTGGAGCAAAATTGTTAACGATCGCAGAGAAGTACTAGGGGGCAGCAAGGAGAAGCGCAACCCAAGATTAGGAGACAGATTCATCTGCATGCTCTAGTATGATGAATCAGGAGAGCTATACATGTTCTATGCTATTCTACCTGAGAGGGAGCAGCAGGAGTAGCTACTAGTTCATGCTCTTAATTAGTACTTGTCTCATGTCCATGTCCTGAACTTCGATGTTGGTGATGATTATGTTGAACTCGATGATATCTTTTCTTCTGTTACAAAGTGAATGTTTCCTCTTTAAGCTAGCCAGTGTTGGTGATGATTAGATAGCTAGCGGTAATGACTATGATGATTAAATAGTGGTAATTAGACGACTACGATGATTTTTAGCTAGCTGGAGTTTATTTATTTATTAATATGCGATGATGATGATGATGATGATGATGACGACTACAACTCATTATAACGTAAAACAATCCTAAATTAAATTGATAACACAAATTTGATTGAAAAATAAAAAATAAAACAAAAACCCACAAACATACCAACCGGTACTAAAGGGCTCCCGGCCCCCGGAGCTGGCTCGTGCCACGTGGTTTCCCTTTAGCACCGATTCGTGCTGAACCGGTACTAAAGGGGGGGGCTTTAGTGCCCACACTTTAGTGCCGGTTATGGAACCGGCACTAAAGGGCCTTACGAACCGGTGCTATTGCCCGGTTCTGCACTAGTGTGATCAGATCTATCTCTTTTTATCCATGAAAGTTATTTGAGTTTCTTTGATCTCTTATAAGCATGATTGCTTATAGCCTCGTATTTCTTCTCTGATATTTGGGTTTTGTTTGGCCAACTTGATCTATTTATCTTGCAATGGGGAGAGGTGCTTTGTAGTGGGTTCGATCTTACGGTGCTTGATCCCAGTGACAAAAGGGGAACCGACACGTATGTGTCGTTGCTACTAAGGATAAAAGGATGGGGTCTATTTCTACATAAATAGATCTTGTCTACATCATTTCATCGTTCTTATTGCATTACTCCATTTCTACATGAACTTAATACACTAGATGCGTGCTGGATAGCAGTCGATGTGTGGGGTAATAGTAGTAGATGCAGGCAGGAGTCGGTCTACTAATCTTGGACATGATGCCTATATAATGATCATTGTGTGGATATCGTCATGATTATTTGAAGTTCTATCAATTGCCCAACAGTAATTTGTTCACCCACCGTTTGCTATTTTTCTCGCGAGAGGCCACTAGTGAAACCTACGGCCCCCAGGTCTCTTCCTCATATTATTTGCCTTTGCGATCTATTTTATTTGCCTTTTATTTTCAGATCTATTAAACCAAAAATACAAAAATACCTTGCTGCAATTTATTTTATTTGGCGTCTGATCTATCAATATTTACAACTCTCTCACGTCTGTTTGCCAATTTCTGGCACTGCTACCCGAAAGGGATTGACAACCCCTTTTACATGTCGGGTTGCGAGTATTTGTTATTTATGTGCAGGTGTTGTTTACGTAGTGTTGCTTGGTTCTCCTACTGGTTCGATAACCTTGGTTTCATCATTGAGGGAAATACCTACAGTCGCTGTGCTGCATCATCCCTTCCTCTTTGGGGAAATAGCAATGTAGCTTCAAGCCGCATCAATAGGTAGACCATGTCTCCTACTTCAAAGTGCCTCTCAAGTCGTTTCATGTCCGCATACTTTTTCATCCTGCCTTGAGCTTGTGCCAGATTGGTCTTGATCTGCGATAGTATTTCTTGTTTTTAGCTAGAAAATCCCTTGCTTCACTGTCAACAGGGCCTGGTATGGCTACTTCACTTATCAGGGGGGTGGGTAGCCATAGAGGGCTTGGAAGGGTGTAAACTTGGTAGCTGTGTGGTAGGTTGTGTTATACCACCACTCAGCTAGTGGCACCCAAGAGCACCACTTCTTTAGTTCTTGAAATGCCATGGACTGGACATAGTTCTCAAGACACTGATTCACTCATTCGGTCTGGCCATCACTCTGAGGGTGGAAAGCAGTGTTGAGTATCAATTTGACTTTCATAGCTTTGAAAATTCCTTGCCACATGTTGCTTGTGAAGATTCTATCTCAATCTGTGACAATACTGATTGGAGGGCCATGTAGTTTGAATACATTGTCGATAAGTGCTTGAGCAACTGTATGCATAGTGTAGGGGTGTTGAAGGGGGATGAAGTGGCCATATTTGGTGTATCTGTCCACTACTACAAGTATTACCTCCTTCCCATTGGATTTTGGTAGGCCTTCAATAAAATCCATAGTGAGGTGTGTCCAGGCCATGTCTGGGAGGGGTAATGGATCTAGTAGTCCAGGGCAATGGCAATGTTCAGCTTTGGCCCTTTGACAAACAACACATTCAGTGATAAATTTTTCCACATCTTTCTTCATGCCAGCAGGGCCGGCCCTGGGGGGAGGGGGCAGCTGCCCCGGGCCCCCACAAGGTAGGGGCCCCCACCCAGGTATGTACTAGGTATATACGTATAGCAGGCTATAGGCCCATGTCAAACAAAATAGTCAAAGGCGAGGCCTTTCATCAGCCTTTCACGCACACGCACATGCTTGCAAGTGAAACGAGCAGCAGTGGCAGGATTAGCAACATGCGCGGCTTGATTAGCGATCGCTTTCCTTCGTCCTCCATGTGAAAAAAAAGACAACAATATGTTATCCTTTCAAGGCTTCACCTAGAAAAAAAAGGCCGATCATGATCTTGTCGATTCTCGACAGTTCGAGCCGTCTCATCACACAGGCTCCTAGCCCTAGGCCGCCGTCCACCGTCGCCGGCGTGCCGTACTGTAGGTCTGCCAACTGCCATCTGCCTCTTGCTAATTTCTAATTCTCTTCTCCTAATCTCCTTCCTAATACAGTTCACAGCTGATTTCAATTCAGGGGGCCCTCACGCTTGGTCAATTGCTCATTGCTCTTCGAGTCTAGGCGCTGCAAACAGCACTCGGACTGACACTATCAGAATTCAGACCATCAGAACCAGGTATATTATATTTGTGTTTGGCCATTCCTTGATGCGTGTGTGGTACTGTTTAATAATTGACGCAAAAATTACTTCTTCAGGATTGTGTTTTAGCATGCCTCTGAGAAACAGGAAGTATGCATCAGGTAGCAATAAAGGGAAAAATAAGAAGGCCACAGATAAATTGGTACAATCACAGCATGGACATATGCACAGATATTTCAAGCGTACTTCCACTACTTCGATAAACCCAGGTGATGAGTTGGCGGTAGATGCCATAGAGGAAGAGCAACAAAATAATGTGAATTCAGAATTCGATCAGCAAGAAGAAAATGTCGACACCAACATTGATGACAATAATGTTAGTGGCTCCGAGAATATAGGTAATTCATCGGATGCACAAGAATAGTCTCCTAGTGTTGATGAACCAGTCTATACTCCTGATATTTATGATCCAAGAAATTGGGATAATCTTGACAATAAAGCAAGAGATGTATTAGTTGAGAAAGGGCCAATGTGAGAGGAAGAGGATAAAATGGAATACCGTGTAGATTGTGCAGGAAGACATTTTTCCTATGCTCATTATCATAGGGAATTAAGCAATGGAGAGAAACATGATAGAAAATAGCTAGTTTATTCAGAAGGTGTTGACAATTTTTTTGCTTTCGTTGTAAGATCTTCAAGTCTAGCATAACAGGAGTCGAAGTTCCTTAGCACATGATGGATTAGATCATTGGAGGCACATTAGTGAGAAGCTTAAAGAACATGAAAATAGCGTTGATCATATTAATAACAGGAACAAGTGGAATGAACTAAGGATTAGCCTGCGGAAAGAGGAAACTATTGACAAGGAATTTCAGCATCAAATAAGAAAGGAGAAAGAACGTGTCAGGCAAGTTTTGTGAAGAATAATAGCCATTGTGAAATATATTGGTAAACGCAACTTGGGTTTTCGCGGAAACAGTGAGCAACTTTACAAGGATGATAATGGTAATTTCTTAGCTTGTGTTGAGATGATTGCATAATTAATTTGATTTGGTAATGCAAGACCACCTTAGACGTATCCAGAACAAAGAAATTCATTACCATTATCTCGGTCATAAAATTCAGAACAAGTTGATATCTCTTTTGGCTGCTGACATCACATGTTCTATCATAAAGGTTGTTAAAGAGGCAAATTATTTCACTGTTATCCTAGATTGTACCCATGATGTCAGTCATCAAGAACAAATGTCTTTTTTAGTTCGTTGTGTTAATTTGTCAGATGGGAAAATAAAAATTGAGGAGTACTTTTTGGGGTTCTTGAAGGTGGATGACACTTCTGGCTTAGGGATTTTTAAAGTACTGCTTGAATCCATGGAGACTTTTGGCTTAAATATTAATGATATAAGGGGTCAAGGATATGACAATGGTTCTAACATGAAAGGAAAATACCGAGGGGTACAATCTAGGTTACTTGATGTGAATCCAGGAGCATTATACATGACATGTGCTTGTCATAGTCTCAATCTCACTCTCTGTGATATGGAAAAAACATGTGAGAAAGTTGTTTCATTTTTTGGAATTGTTCAGCGCATATATATATTATTTGCTGGTTCTACGAAAAGATGGAACATTTTGCTTAAACATGTTCCTAGTTTTACTGTGAAATCATTGTCCAATACTCGTTGGGAGAGTCGAATCAAAAGTGTTACAGCAATAAGATATCAAGCCATTGAGTTAAGGTCAGCTTTGTCTGAGTTACGTGATGCTTCTGACACTAATACTAAGGATAAAAGCGACGCAAAAAAATTATTTGATGCACTTGGTCGCTTTGAGTTTCTAGTTGGTATGATTATCTGGCATGATATTATGTTTGTTGTAAATAAAGTTGGCAAGATGCTGCAATTGTCAACCATGTGTATTGACTCTGCTTTGAAGCAAATAAATGGTATAACAGAATATTTTGAGAAGTACATAGATGATGGGTTTTCTTCAAGTTTGACCATCGCCAAAGGTATTGCGACTGGAATGGGAATTGATCCCGTCTTTCCAGTGAAACCTCATGCTAAGAGGAAGAAATGGTTTGGTGAAAGTGATTGTCAACAAGAAATTCTAGAAGCTGAGAAGGCTTTTCATGTTAAATATTTTTTTGTTTTGGTTGATATGGCGATCACTTCTCTGAAGGATAGATTTAAAGAACTAATGGTGTTCAAAGATATCTTTGAATTTTTATTGAGCTCGGACACCCTGAAGTCATTAAGTAATAATGAACTTGAAGAGTGTTGCACAAAATTTGCAGAAACATTCTCTCTTGACGGTTCATCTGATGTAGAGGTATATGATCTTATTTCTGAATTGAAGATTATGAGATTCACTTTGCCAAATAGCGTAATGTCTGCAATGGAGATTTTTGGGCATGTCAGAGAAGTTGATTGTTATCCGAATATCTTCATTGCTTATTGCATCTTTTTTACTATGCCTGTGGCAGTCGCATCGGCTGAAAGAAGCTTTTCAAAGCTGAAATTGTTGAAGAATTATTTGAGGTCAACAATGACTCAAGAGAGGTTAAATGGTTTCGCTACATTATGCATCGAGAAGAAATTATTGGATGAGATTGACATCGACCCCATCATAAGCGACTTTGCATCGAGGAATGTTAGAAGAAATTTTTAAGGTAATATGTATAAATTATGTGATACGCACACTGATTTTTAATGCATTGGAATGTTATTGCTAAATATTCATATATACATGCATTTATTTTAACTACTATTATGTGTTTACTAAGGGCCCCGAATTTTAGGTTCGCCCCGAGCCCCCAAAATCTCAGGACTGGCCCTGCATGCCAGGCCAGTAAAAGATTCTCTTTATTCATTGGTAATTGGCTACAATCCCCGAATGCCCCCCTATTGCAGATGCATGGAGTGACTCGATTAGTTGTTGTCTTAATTCCACATTATTTCCAATGTATATTCCCCCCTTGTATCTTAACACTCCTACTGTGAGAGTGTAGTGTTGTTCTGCATCTGGCTTGATCGGTAGTTTCTGTAAGAGGTCTTGACAATGGGGATCTTGGAGATAACTGGACTCTACAGACTCAACCCAGGTGGGTGTTACCATAGTAATTGCCATGATACTTTGATCTCTTCTGCTAATGGCGTCTGCAACTCTATTGTCTTTTCCCTTTCTATACTCAATGTTGTAGTTGAACTCCAAGAGTTTGACTAGTAACTTATGTTGCACCCCTTCAGAGACTTTCTATTCAGTAATAAACTTGAGGCTTTTCTGACCCGTCCTGATAAGGAGCTCGTTGCCAACAAAATAATGTCTCCATTTTTTGAGGGCCTCCAGAATTGGCAATGCCTCTTTTTCATAAGTGGAGAGTGCTGAGGATCTAGGGCCTATGGATTTTCTGTAGTAAGCAAGAGGCCTTCCCTGCTGCATAAGCACAGCTCCTAGCCCTGTTCCACTAGCATCAGTCTCTAAGGTGAAGGGGAGGGCAAAATTTGGCAGTGCCAGAACAGGGGCAGTTGTGAGGCTTTGCTTAAGTTTGTTAAAAGCTGCAGTTTGTTCCTCAGTCCAGTGAAAAGCTTCTTTCTTGAGCAAGTCATGAAGTGGTCTGCATATGACCCTATAAGACTGCACAAATCTCCTGTACTAGCCTGTGAGGCCGAGGAAACTTCTTAATTGGGTAATGTTTTGTGGAATAGATCATTGAGCTACAGCTTCGATCTTCTATGGGTCTGTTTGCAGACCTTTTCCAGAGATTATGTGTCCCAAGTATTCTACTTGAGGAGCAGCAAAGATGCACTTACTAAATTTTGCATATAACTGTTGTGCTCCGAGTGTTTGCAGTACTAGCTTCAAGTGTTCCAAGTGCTCTGCCAAACTCCTACCGTATATTAAGATATCATCAAAGAAGACAAGTACAAACTTCCTCAGATATTTGGCAAGAACTTTGTTCATGAGTGATTGAAATGTGGCTGGTGCATTAGTAAGACCAAAAGGCATTACTAAGTACTCAAAATGCCCAAAGTAAGTCCTGAATGCTGTTTTGTGCACATCTTCTGTCTTCATTCTCATTTGGTGGTGTCCAGCTCTCAGGTCAGGCTTTGTGAAATATTCTTCTCCATTCAGTTCAACAAATAGGTCCTCTATGACGGGGATGGGAAACTTGTTCTTGACTGTTTGGGCATTCAGTTTTCTATAGTCGATGCACAGTCTCCAACTTCCATATTTGTTTTTGACCAGGATGGCAGGTGCTGCATATTGGCTTTCACTGTGTCTTATAACAGAAGTATCCAGTAGCTCTTGAGTCTGCTTTTCCATTTTAGCCTTTTGCTGGCGAGGCACTCGATAAG
Source organism: Aegilops umbellulata (assembly GCA_032464435.1). Classification (NCBI taxonomy): domain Eukaryota; kingdom Viridiplantae; phylum Streptophyta; class Magnoliopsida; order Poales; family Poaceae; genus Aegilops; species Aegilops umbellulata. Next base: position 348,775,597 of record CP136058.1, on the reverse strand, counting down.
GCCTAACTGTTGTTGGTTCAGTACCTACTTTTAGCGGAATGGCATGATCACATTCTCTAGGAGGTGGCATGCCCTTAGGCTCTTGGAAAACATCCTTGTACTCAGTTAAGAGGTCTTCTATCTCCTTGCAAGGTTGTGCAATTTCAGGTTTTTCTGGAGAGACATGAATTAGGCCTGTGTACTGAGATTAAGGGTACTTGCTCTTTTCTGTTATTGTCCCTCAGTGTGACCTTTGTTTTGCCTTGTAAAATCACTTGCATTTTCCTCTTAACAAAGTCCATAGTAATGGGACTATGGGTTTCCAGCCAGTCACAACCTAATATGATGGCATAGACTTTGAGAGGGAGCACTTTAAATGAGTTACTGAACTTGTGTCTTTGGATAGTGTAGAGAGTGTTGACCACATGGGAACTAGATTGGAGTGTACCTCCTCCTGCTACTTGTACTATTTCCAAGGGGTTGCTGACAGTATGACAAGTAGTTTTCACTATGAAAATCATGTCTATGAATGTGTGAGAGCTGCCTGAGTCCACCAAGGCTATTCCACATTTGCCCCCAGACTTTAAGGGAGGTGGCAAAAGTCTTCTTTTTTCGTACAGCTTGAGAGGAAATGTGCATGCATTGTTCATCTTCAGTTGGAGTAGTTGCTGGTGTGGTGTTGTCTTCAGGTTGGTCCTGTCCTTGCAACATTTCATCAGGTGACGCTTCAATATGCTCTTCAGTGGCCATGAGGTTAAGTGTCTTATATTGTGCACATTTGTGGCCAAAGAACCACTTGCCTCCACAATCTGCAAGTGCCAGGCTCTATGAACTTCTATTTGTTGGGGAACGTAGTAATTTCAAAAACAATCCTACGCATATGCAAGATCATGGTGATGCATAGCAACAAGAGGGGAGGGTGTTGTCCACGTACCCTCATAGATCGAAAGAGGAAGCGTTATGACAACGCGGTTGATGTAGTCATACGTCTTCACAATCGATCGATCCTAGTATCGAACGTACGGCACCTCCGTGATCTGCACACGTTCAGCTCGGTGATGTCCCACGAACTCACGATCCAGTAGAGCTTCGACGGAGAACTTCGTCAGCACGACGGCGTGATGATGAAGCTACCGGCGCAGGGCTTCGCCTAAGCACTACGACGATATGTGAAAGTGCAACTATCCCTGGGTGGTTTTGGTAATTCCTAACAACATATAGCTAATTGAGCTAACATCATTTCAAGATTAATATTTCAGGAAAAGCTCAATGAATGGCATGGCATGGATGAGGAACGTGGACCCCTCAAAATACTAAGGACAAAAGTTTGGCTCAAGCTCAATGCTCAAGACTCTACATTTTATATTTTAGTGATCCAAGATCACATTGAGTCCACAGGAAAAGCCAATACTATCAAGAGGGGATGAGGTGTTGCTTAATGGCTTGCTTGCTCAAAGTGCTTAGTGATATGCTCCAAAACCCTCAACTATCTTCCCACATCCACATATGACGTAAACCAAAAATCCAACTCGGCCCTACCGATTCTTTCTATCCGGCGCCACCGAGTTCAAATGTCATAGCCACTGCCACAAACCCTAGGCAAATCGGTTTCACCGATAGGGATCTCGGTCTCACCGAGATGGGCTTGTAATCTCTCTGTTTCCCCTCGTAACATTTCGGTTCCACCGAGATGAGCGATCGGTCCCACCGAGATTGCAATGTAAACTCTCTGTCTCCCTTTTGTAACATTTCGGTCTCACCGAGATGAGCGAATCGGTCCCACCGAGTTTACCTGACCAACTCTCCGGTTAGCTTTTTAACAAAATCGGTCCCACCGAGTTTGTGTGATCGGTCTCACCGAGATTACGTTATGCCCTAACCCTAACCATATCGGTCCTATCGAGTTGCATCTCAGTCCCACTAAAAATCCTAACAGTCACTAGGTTTGCTAAATCGGTCCGACCGAGTTTCTCAATTCGGGCTCACCGAGATTGGTAAATTGTGTGTAGCGGTTAGTTTTTGTGTGGAGGCTATATATACCCCTCCACCCACTCTTCATTCGTGGAGAGAGCCATCAGAACAAATCTACACTTCCAATACACATTTTTTGAGATAGAACCACCTACTCATGTGTTGAGGGCAAGATATTCCATTCCCACCATATGAATCTTGATCTCTAGCCTTCCCCAAGTTGCTTTCCACTCAAATCTTCTTTCCACCAAATCCAAATCCTGTGAGAGAGAGTTGAGTGTTGGGGAGACTATCATTTGAAGCACAAGAGCAAGGAGTTCATCATCAACACACCATTTGTTACTTCTTGGAGAGTGGTGTCTCGTAGATTGGCTAGGTGTCACTTGGGAGCCTCCGACAAGATTGTGGAGTTGAACCAAGGAGTTTGTAAGGGCAAGGAGATCGCCTAATTCGTGAAGATCTACCGCTAGTGAGGCAAGTCCTTCGTGGGCGATGGCCATGATGGAATAGACAAGGTTGCTTCTTTGTGGACCCTTCGTGGGTGGAGCCCTCCGTGGACTCGCGCAACCGTTACCCTCCGTGGGTTGAAGTCTCCATCAACGTGGATGTACGATAGCACCACCTATTGGAACCACGACAAAAACATCCGTGTCTCCAATTGCATTTGAATTCTCCAAACCCTTCCCTTTACATTCTTGCAAGTTGCATGCTTTACTTTCCGCTGCTCATATACTCTTTGCATGCTTGCTTGAATTGTGTTAAGATTGCTTGACCTGTGCTAAGATAGCTAAAATCTGCCAAAGACTAAAATTGGGAAAAGGATAGATTTTTAATTGGTCAAGAAGTCTAATCACCCCCCCTCTAGACATACTTTCGATCCTACAATATGACCGAGGTGGATTATGGTGGAGGGGGGCACCGCACATGGCTAAGAGATCAATGATCAACTTGTGTGTCTATGGGGTGCCCCCTCCCCTATATATAAAGGAGTGGAGGAGGGGGAGGGACGGCCCTCCTATGGCGCGCCTCATGGGGAGTCCTACTCCCACCGGGAGTAGGATACCCCCCGTCCATTTAGTAGGAGTAGGACAGAAGGAAGGAGGAGAGAGGGAGAAGGAAAAGGGGGCGCCGCCCCCATTCCTAGTCCAATTCGGACTAGAGGGGGAGGGGGCGTGCGGCCTGCCATGGCCGCCCCTCTCTCTCTCCACTAAGGCCCATAAGGCCCATTACACTCCCTGGGGGGTTCCGGTAACCCCCGAGTACTCCGCTATATGTCCAAACTCACTCAGAACCCTTCCGATGTCCAAATATAGTCATCCAATATATCGATCTTTATGTCTCGACCATTTCGAGACTCCTCGTCATGTCTGTGATCTTATCCGGGACTCCTAACTACCTTCTGTACATCAAAACACATAAACTCATAATACCGATCGTCACCGAACGTTAAGCGTGCGGACCCTACGGGTTCGAGAACTATGTAGACATGACCGAGACTCATCTCCGGTCAATAACCAATAGCGGAACCTGGATGCTCATATTGGTTCCTACATATTCTACGAAGATATTTATCGGTCAAACCTCATAACAACATACGTTGTTCCCTTTGTCATCGGTATGTTACTTGCCCGAGATTCGATCGTCGGTATCTCAATACCTAGTTCAATCTCGTTACCGGCAAGTCTCTTTACTCGTTCCGTGATGCATCATCCCGCAACTAACTCATTAGTCACATTGCTTGCAAGGCTTATAGTGAGGTGCATTACCGAGAGGGCCCAAAGATACCTCTCCTACAATCGGAGTGACAAATCCTAATCTTGATCTATGCCAACTCAACAAGTACCATCAGATAAACTTGCAGAGCACCTTTATAATCACCCAGTTACGTTGTGACGTTTGGTAGCACACAAAGTGTTCCTTCGGTATTCGGGAGTTGCATAATCTCATAGTCATAGAAACATCTATAAGTCATGAAGAAAGCAATAGCAACATACTAGACAATCAAATGCTAAGCTAATGGAATGGGTCAAGTCAATCACATCATTCTCTAATGATGTGATCCCGTTAATCAAATGACAACTCATGTCTATGGTAGGAAACTTAACCATCTTTGATTCAACGAGCTAGTCAAGTAGAGTCATACTAGTGACACTTTGTTTGTCTATATATTCACACATGTATTAAGTTTCCGGTTAATACAAGTCTAGCATGAATAATAAAAATTTATCATGATATAAGGGAATATAAATAACAACTTTATTATTGCCTCTAGGGCATATTTCCTTCAGTCTCCCACTTGCACTAGAGTCAATAATCTAGATTACACAGTAATGATTCTAACACCCATGGAGTCTTGGTGTTGATCATGTTTTGCTCGTGAGAGAGGCTTAGTCAACGGGTTTGCAACATTCAGATCCGTATGTATCTTGCAAATCTCTATGTCTCCCTCCTTGACTTGATCGCGGGTGGAATTGAAGCGTCTCTTGATGTGCTTGGTTCTTTTGTGAAATCTGGATTCCTTTGCCAAGGCAATTGCACCAGTATTGTCACAAAAGATTTTCATTGGATCCGATGCACTAGGTATGACACCTAGATCGGATATGAACTCCTTCATCCAGACTCCTTCATTTGCTGCTTCTGAAGTAGCTATGTACTCCGCTTCACATGTAGATCCCGCCACGACGCTTTGCTTAGAACTGGACCAACTGAAAGCTCCACCGTTCAATATAAACACGTATCCAGTTTGTGACTTAGAGTCATCCGGATCAGTGTCAAAGCTTGCATCGACGTAATCATTTACGAAGAGCTCTTTGTCACCTCCATAAATGAGAAACATATCCTTTGTCCTTTCCAGGTATTTCAGGATGTTCTTGACCGATGTCCAGTGATCCACTCCTGGATTACTTTGGTACCTCCCTGCTAAACTTATAGCAAGGCACACATCAGGTCTGGTACACAGCCTTGTATACATGATAGAGCCTATGGCTGAAGCATAGGGAACACCTTTCATCTTCTCTCTATCTTTTGCAGTGGTCGGGCATTGAGTCTGACTCAACTTCACACCTTGTAACACAGGCAAAAACCCTGTAACATCCCAAATTTTCAGTTTGGAATGTTATACATAGGTCATTCATGCATATCATATTTTATTGCATTTCGTTTTGTGATCCTCGAAATTCTAAGCAACTCAAGGACCCACGGAGAGAGTTGGGGATTTCATCGTTTTCATATTTGAATTTTGACAAATATCAAAACAAGGATCATTTTGGTTTTAATTATTTTTCTCTCCAAAAATATTTCATATTAAAATATATGAGAGGAGATAATTTGACTTCTTCAAAATAGATGAAATATTGGAGGAAAAATATTAAAATAAATTAAATAATTTTATTTGGATTTTATGGATATTTTATTTGAATGAGAAAAATAGGCATTTCTCGAAATTGCATTTTTAGGCCAAGAAAATGTTCAAATTGTTCTAAATATTCTATTTAGACGGTGAAAATTTGTTTTGGTATTTTTAGATTTTTATTTTAGTTTCTAAGATTTTTCCGGTGGAATCTGTGTAAAAAAAAGTTAAACCGACCTAACGGGCTGTGCCCGAGCCGGACTCCTCCGGCCAAGGCTTTAAAAGCCGCCGCCAGACGCCCCCGAGGCCCAAGTCTCCGCCGCCAGCCCGCGCCCCCCGAAACCCTAGCCGTCGCCGCCAGTCCGCGGCGCCGCTGCCGCCGCTGCCTCCGCCTCCCGCCATCGCCGAAGCCGCTGCCGCGCGTGGGATCTCACCGTTGACCACGCCATTGACTGGTCGGTTTTCTTCAGTTAACCTCGGTTTTTTTTCAGTTTTCGGCTTAATCTATTAGATCGGTTTTTCTTTCGGTTTATTTATATAGCAGACGTTCGTCCGTTCGTTCGTATTAACGAACACTTTTCGCCGTTTAGCTTCTAACAGCGAACGTTCATTCGTTAGTCTTTTCTTTTTATTTTAGTTTTCTCCCAGGGACCTATTCGCGATTATTTTTATCACAGATTAGTCCCTAATCTTCAAACCCTCGCCGTTTCTTAACCGTTTGTCCAAATCCAGTGAAACCAGTGCCAAAATCTTCGTCTCGAAACCCTCTTTCTGTTTAATCAACTTGAACAAGGTTTTGACAATTTAAAATTTGGTTTCAATCAGATTTGTTTCGAGGTTCTTTTGACCGTAGTTTCAGTTTCGTAGCTCCGATTTGATTGATTCTTTTTGCAGATCGAATCTCTTCAGTTGAGTTTTCAGATTTGATCTTCTTATTTGAGCTTTACCGTTGCATCTATGCTTGAGTGCTTATGTATGCTATTGTTTGTTTGCGATAGAATTCCCGGAGTGCGAAGCATGCTACTACAAGTCACTAGGTTTTGCATATCGTCAGCAAGGCAAGTAACAGATTGATCATACTCTTTTCATACCTAGTTTTTATGCATTTGTTTCAATCCCCAAACACTGCATGATTAGGATGTGATTAACATGTGGGTATTGGGAAGTAGATGATGAGGTAGAACCTATTGCCCTGTTTATTATTAAACCCTTGGGAGTTACTTCTACGTTATGCTTATATTGCTATGCTATGCTCGTAGACGTGGTTTGGGTGAGTGAATCCATGACAGATGTGAGATTGTTAATTAATGGTAAACTTAAGGTGGCAACTTTAATACACATCTGGGTGGATTGTTGGTTTTGGGCACCTGGAGAATCCAGTGTTGTTGTGACACTCCAAAAATTTTCAACTGGTTTTCAGCAAAAACTTTGTTGGTTTTGAAGAAGATCATTTAAATCCTTTCAAAAAGACCTCTCTCTCAAAACTTTTTTCCCTGGCAAGGATTTCAATTTTTTTATTTTTGCATCTTCTTTAACTTTGGTGTTTGGTTATTAAAGACCTTTTCTCTGTTGGTACCATTCTCAAATTTATTTTTGGAAATTATTTATTTTCTTTTAAAAAGGAATCCTAGGAGTTTTTGGACTTCTCTCATTTTTAAACCACCAAGGGTTTACCATGCCTCATGTGGTAAAACCTCTCAAAAATCCCTCCCTCCACCTTGGAGCAATCTAAGTTCTCTGTCCCAACAAGTCCAAACCATTTTTGGATTTTATTTCAATTATTTTTTCTCACAAATCATTTCTGTCTTTTATTTTGAGCCTAAGTGATTTTCAAAGCAAGTACATTATTGCTTTTGAGTTTTGATCTCAAACCAACTTCTCTGGATAGTCCTTAGCACCCACAACTCAGAACCATCAAGATCCACTCTTCCTCTTTTAAAAATTTTCAAATTTCAGCCTCTGCAAGTTTGGACCAGAATTGCCAAATTTGGTGAAATTCATATTTCCTCTTCTCCAAAAATTCCACCAAAATTCAGGCAGCCTCCAGGTGCAATGAGGGGCCACCCCACCAAGTTTCAGCTCAAGGAAAATTCTCTACATACCAGAATCATTCTATCGAACACCTGGCCGACACTGTTACTTTGCACTTTTAGAAAATTCAGAAATTCAGAGTTCGGTGTCGTTTCTTCATCAGTGTTCGGTCACCTGTCCATAGTGCGCTTGGCGCGTTGCGCGCGGCCCCTCCTCTCTGTCCAGAGCGCCGCACGCACACTTGGCTGGTTCCCGGCGTCAGTGGCACCCTGGCCCGCCTGCGCCGGCGTCTTCTGCGGCGGCAGCGCCACCCGTGGCGGCCAACGGGAGACAGCGCCTGCACGAAACGCCGTTCAGCGCCGCCCAAGCCACCTGGCAGCTCCGCGCGGCCGTCTCCCTTGCAAGTGCACGCCAGCACACCCGCTGCACCGTCGCCGTGGCCTGGCACGCACAAGGCGCGCTCTCTGCCGCCGACGTGCCGCACGGCCGTTCCGTTGAGGACAGGTCGTAACCGGCCCTGCCTTGCGGAGTTAGGCACCAGGATGGAGTAAGTAATCGGTCTAGTCGTTGCTCAAGCTATAAACCACCTGTCCAGCCACTGCGCCGCCGTAATCACTCACCGGACTTATCCTGTTCACGGCAACCGCCTCGGGCCGGCTATAAATAGCGCCCCCGAGCTCGCTCTCGACCCCGCACACCTCCACCACCTCACCAGACCCCGCTCAGCCACTAGAAGAGCCTCGAGTGGCCCTTCTTCCCCAGCTCCGGCCGCCCCGATCCGCCTCGGCCTCCAACTTGATTCACTACGGTGAGGCCATCTCCGGCGCCCAAACCTCGTCCGTAGCCTTCTCTTGCACCAAGTGCTCTAACCCCCACCTCAATTCCATCCTTACAACCCTCCTCGGCGTGATCCATCAACGCCCGAACCACCGTCCGCCGGAGTTGAGGCCGCCGTCGACGTGGTGCCCACCGACGACCAACTCCACCACCCACAGGTGCGGAAGGACGCAGTGAACATGTTGGTAACCCCCGATCCTCCTGGCTCGCCGTGGATCGCCGCCGGCGACCACCGCGGCCCTCGGGCGCCAAAACTCTGTTTCCGTTTTCAAACCCGACGGGTGGGTCCTCCCCGTCAGCTTTTTCTTCTTTTTGAATCGTTTTCTGGAAACGCCTTCGGGCAAAATACGCCTTCCCACTAGATTGACGTATTCGAGACTGAAACGTTTTCTGTTTTTATAAAGAAAACCCTGGAAAGTTTCTGTTTCATTACAGAAAGGTTCCTGGACAGGAACACTTATAACTTTTAAACAGAAAAGTATTTTTGATTGATTCTTTTTCTGTCCTCTCTAAAATTTTGTCTAGTTTTTTATCAGTTTTATTTGAAAAATATTTGGAATAGTTTTCGTGCACCTCACGGTATTTACGTTAGCGCGTATGTTTCTTTATACCGTAGATACCGAAGGAGGTGACGGAACCGCGAACTTCACCGAGCTAGGCTCCGACTACTCTGAACCAGGCAAGCATGTTTGAACTTTTGATATGATGAGTGTTTTGGCATGTTTGCATTAGGTAGTTTCATGGCATGTTTATGAGCATCTCGATGAATGTCATATTTCATGCAAAGTTGAGGCAAGTGAAGTTTCGAAAAGCCATAAGTGGATGGATGTGAGTTTGCATGGCCATGTGTGGCATGAGAATGGGTAAGATGGCAGTGTTGTAGCATGCCAGTCTTATGCCAGACTATTGACTTTAGTGTTAACTCGTATCGGTCCAGTTTCCATCCGTTTTCCTTCCTGTACTACCACACGTTTTCCGCAAGGAATATGGCTTAGTAAGTTGCAAACCGCATTCCTGGTACACACCAAAAGGAGAGGCCGTGATGATGGTTCCATGGCCCTGGATTAAAGCCAGTCATCCGGTCAGGGGGCATGGGTGTTTCCGGTTGGGACCGAGAGGGGGGTACCCCTTAGAGCGTGCGTATATAAATTTGATCCCATGCTATTCGAGATTGTGATCTCCCCGTCTCAAAGTTTTTCTTGAACGTTGTCTAGGGTGATTCCTGGCATCGTGAGGTGGGATGGGTGTGTACTGGTTAGCTGTGTTTTCTTCCGAATACCGTAAACGGAACTAGTCCTTCGTGACTACGGAAATCCGTTGGCTGTGGGAAATTTTAGTACAAACTCTGCAGTGTCAAAATTCCTTCAAATCATCTTATCCATGTCCAAGTTCCGTATTATCTTATCCTGACAAGTGTCGGTTTTTGGTGACAGAAACTCTGGTGAATCACATGAGTGCTAAGTACGGTTAAATGTTTACTCCTGTGGAAGGACTAACCCGTTTATTATCATGTTTTGAATATTATTTATGAGTATTATATCTTTGTGACGAAAGCCCTTTCTGTGATGTCGCTCAGACATCCGACTGTGGCATTGTTATTATTTACTTTCAGTATAAGCCCTTTCTGCGATGTCGCTCAGGCGTTCGACTGTGGCACTGTTATTATTTACTTTCAGTATAAGCCCTTTCTGCGATGTCGCTCAGACGTCCGACTGTGGCACTGTTATTATTTACTTTCAGTATAAGCCCTTTCTGCGATGTCGCTCAGACGTCCGACTGTGGCACTGTTATTATTTACTTTCAGTATAAGCCCTTTCTGCGATGTCGCCCCGACGTCCGACTATGGTACGTATGTCTTTTATTTTCAGATTAAGCCCTTTTCGTGGTGTCGCTCAGACGCCCGACTACGGCATGATTTTATTTATTTGTTCACCCTTCGAGGCGTCGCTTCAGACACCCGATCGGTTTTTAGTTATTTTGTTGGGTTTTCAGGCGGACTACCGCCGACTCCTTTTTTTATTTACCTTGTTACTAAATTGGATGTGCATTGATAAATTAATCATGACGCATTCATGCATGCATTTGTTATATCTTACGTCCGAACTGTCGTGCGAGTACTTTCAAAGTACTCACCTGGCTTGTTGATTTGGCCAGATGCTGACGAAGGCGATCTCATGGATGAAGAGTTCGATAGCGAGTCCGACGCCTAGAGGAGTCCCAGTCAGTCTCGTGCGACCCTGGATTTGGTCACTGTATTATATCCGCTTCCGTTACCCGAATAAAATTCATCGAGTCTCACCTCGACGCTCGATGAACTGCCAGCTTAGGAGTCGTGTTATCCACTCCACTGTGATATTCCACCACCACTTTTATCTCGAGTTAGTAGTATGCCACCACACCATTGTGTCATATCCGCCATTATGTATAATTATTGGCGTTCTTGTAATAATTGTTGAGCAGCCTTAGCTCGACCTTGTAATATATTCTATGCTATTGGCTTATTGTATCAAGAATTTTGTCTACCAGTAAGGAGAATTTTCCTCATACTGGACTCAAAAGATCGGTTTCTCAATAAACATTTTTATTGGAAAACCGGTCGTGAGAAGCTTGGTACCAGAGCCAGGCTGACTGTAGGAAGCCACTAGGTGCGATCGCTAATCGGTTATTAGCATAATAAAGCTAACTCTTATTTTTTTGTAGTCATTTTTTCTGACAGTCAGCATATATTTATGATTTGACCATTCAGAATTTTTGCCTACTTTTGTAGATGGCCGACAACAGTTGCAAGTCTCAGACCTTCGCCAACGTGCCCGAGGGTTCGTCAAGCTCCTCTCCTTCATTGTTCAAGTCGCGATGGGGCCATCTGTGCGCCCAGTCTTCACACTCCACCAGCACAGAGTCAACGATAGTCTGACCATGCACCAGGCCGCGGTGCAATTTAAGGGAGGGCGTGGTGAGTTACGCCACTTCCGGTTCTTGGGAAGAGTCATGCATACGGAGAAGCATGCTATGCAGATGGCAGCCCGCGAGGCGATAGCTCGTCTCAGGGATGTCCTTCCCTCGATGAAGACTCGTCGTTACCGCTATCTTCCATGCCATGTGCCATACACCTGTCACTACGCGTTCTCTTGCCCCAGAGGAGAACGAGACGAGGCTTTTGAGATGCTTATTGAGTACCTCCGGGCTCTGGAGGCAGCCTTCGACAACCTGGTGGACGACTTCGTGGCTGCCCGCATGAACTCAGTCCATGGCTGTGCCGCCAACAGGAGAGAGCTCCTGCACGCCGCACCGCCACTGACTTTCATCTCGTCCTCAGCATCTTATGTGCCTACTACTCTCACCACTGCTCGTTGCCTGCCTTCCACCGAAGAGTTCAACCAAGTCATCGCGCCCAGTCCAACCCGCACTGCACCACCCTTTGCGCCTACTCTTGTTCGTGTTGTTCCGCCCCTGGCGCCCGCTCTATCTACTCGGCGCAACACTACTCGCCTGGAGCCTATTAGTGAGGAGGAGGTCGAGTCCCCAGCCTCACTGCGCCTCACCCTTGGCAGGGCCAAGGAGACCGTCAACATCTCCGACCGAGTACGCTTAGCCGTCATGCGATGTACCGCTTTGTATGATATGTTTATATGTACATAGGTTGTGAGAAGTAGCTTGTTTGCGCATCATGTAGGAACTGGGAGAAGTGTACTAGCCTAAATAACATGTCAGGAATATGTACGCATATCCTGAGTGATGTATTGTGTAATTACCGCCTGCGTGTAAGATATGTAATGAGCAGTCCTTCTCCGTGCGCAATCGATTCGCTTTCTTAAGTAATCTTGGTCATTTAATTTATTTCCCATCCTTATGCATTTATGGATTTGTTTCTGCGACTCTTTTCATTTTCTTATGAGTTTTACAAAATATATCCCCACAGTGAAAAATGTCTCTTCCTTGGACGCGCTCCATGCCAACTCCGCTAGAGGAGAATTATGACACTCAACAGGGCAACAATTTCACACAAGGACAGTCAAGTCAACAGGATGGTGAAACAGCACTTTCCCAAATGTGTCGCCTTTATGAGCAGAGTCAACAACAACATCGGGAAAGGATGGACCAAGTCATCAATATGAGAAATCACCCTGGACAGTATCAGCAGCAATCCAAGTTATCTAAGATACAGAAGACGCGTCCCCAAACATTTTCTCATACTGACAAACCTCTTGAGGCCGAGGACTGGCTTCGAGATATGGAGAGAAAATTAATTATTGCAAAATGTTCAGACCCCGAGAAGGTACTATACGCTCCGCACTATCTCACAGGAGCAGCTGCATCATGGTGGGAGAATTTCCTGCACATGCACCCCAACTAAAATGATATAACATGGGAGGACTTCAAAGAAGGTTTTCGTGGGGCACATATTCCTAAGAGCATTATGAAAATCAAGAAGAGAGAGTTTGATGACCTCAAACAAAGGACCATGACAATGTCAGACTACAACGGTCAGTTTACTCTATTGTCTCGCTACGCCAATGAAGAGCGTATACTGAAAGCAAGAAGATGGAGAAATTCCTAGACGGTCTGGCGCCCGCGATTAAATGTCAACTGCTTGTGCACACTTTTCCGGATTTTAAAACACTAGTGGATAAGGCCATTACCTTGGAAAATGAGAGACGCATCTTGGAAGATTTCCGCAAGCGAAAAAGGGACCAGACTACTCATGCTCGCAACCACCAAAGCAAGACAGATTTTCAGAAAAGTGGGACACACAAATCCACGACAAACGTCTCACGCCCAATCAAGAATTTTCATGCAAGGGACAAGGAGTTCACATATCGCCCAGGCGTTACTTGCTACGCCTGTGGAGAAGAAGGGCACTATGCCAAGCAGTGCCCCAAGCCAAGGAACTCGACCCCAAAGCAGAACAACGGTGGTAATAATTCAGCGCCCAAGCGAAACAATTTCAATCCCAACAGCAACCACATGAAGGGACATCTGAACCACGTGACCAAAGAGGAGGCACAGAATGCTCCGGATATCGTACTCGGTATGTTTCCTGTCAACACAATACCTGCAATGGTTTTGTTTGATTCTGGAGCTTCTCACTCATTCATTTCGAAAAGTTTTGCTTTGCAAAATAATTTTTCGATGCTTCCTTTGGAAAAATCCATGATCATCAAGTCCCCTGGAATTCAGCAAGTTACTCAGAGTTACTGCCAAGGTGTGGTTATTGAGTTTGAAGGATTGTAGTTTCATGCCAATCTTATTGTATTGGAAAATAAAGGACTGGATGTCATCCTAGGGATGGACTGGTTAACCACCAACAAAGGTTTTATCGACTGTTTCAACCGGACCATAATTCTCACACACCACCACGGGAAGACAATAAGAGTTTCAGCCAAAGAGAGAAAAATATCCCGGCAACCGAGATTGAACAAGGTGGACATTTCTGAATTAAGCAAGGTTCCAGTAGTGTGTGAATTTCCAGACGTATGTCCCAAAGAACTACCAGGCATGCCACCAGACCGAGAGATAGAATTCAGCATTGAGCTAGCACCCGGAACCACCCCCATTTACAAGAAACCATACAGAATGGCACCATCCGAGTTGGTAGAATTGAAGAAGCAAATAAAGGAATTGCTGGACAAAGGATATATTCGAGCTAGCTTCGCACCTTGGGGATCACCAATTTTATTTGCCAAAAAGAAGAATGGAACACTGAGATTGTGCATAGACTACCGAGCACTTAACATGGTCACAGTCAAGAACAAATACCCGATGCCACGGATAAATGATTTATTTGACCAGCTCGCTCAGGCCAAGGTATTCTGAAAGATTGACTTAAGGTCGGGATACCATCAATTAAAAGTACGAACAGAGGATATCCCCAAAACAGCCTTCACCTCCAGATACGGACTGTACGAGTTCACAGTAATGCCATTTGGGCTAACGAACGCCCCCGCATATTTTGTTCACCTCGTGAACAAAGTATTTATGAAGTTTATGGACAAGTTCGTTGTGGTATTCATCGACGATATTCTGGTATACTCCAAGACACCAGAAGAGCATGCTGAACATCTCAGAATTGTGCTAGGAGAACTCAGGAAACATCAATTATATGCCAAGTTCAGCAAGTGTGATTTTTGGCTAAGACAAGTAGGTTTTCTAGGCCACGTACTGACCCAAGAAGGTATTGCCGTGGACCCGGAAAAAGTCAAGGCCCTACTTGGCTGGAAACCCCTAGCCAGCGTAACGGACGTACGAAGTTTCTTGGGAATGGCAGGGTACTACCGCAGATTTATTGAAGGATTCTCCACCATAGCCAAGCCAATGACGCAGTTACTCAAGAAAGACAAGAAGTTTGAATGGACGGAAGCTTGCGAGAAAAGTTTCCAAGAACTAAAAAGGAAATTAACGATAGCACCGGTGTTAATTGTGCCAGACATACACAAGAATTTTGAAGTGTATTGTGACGCATCTCGAAAGGGTCTCGGATGCGTGTTGATGCAAGAAGGCAAAGTTGTCGCTTACGCTTCAAGGGAACTTCGCAAGCATGAAGAAAATTATCCCACTCATGACTTAGAATTGGTAGCAGTCATTCATGCACACAAGGAATGGAGGCATTTCTTACATGGAAATCGTTGTGAAATATATACGGACCATAAAAGTCTCAAGTATATTTTCACACAGCCAGAACTAAATTTACGGAAACGACGTTGGTTGGAATTAGTAAAGGATTATGATGTTGGTATCCACTATCATCCAGGAAAAGCAAATGTAGTGGCAGATGCCCTTAGTCGGAACCCCAGCCCGAACAACAACAGTCTGCCAGACTTGAGACCGGAATTCCAACAAGAATTTGCCAAACTCAACTTGATAATGGTCGCAGAAGGCACCTTAACAAATTTGGAAGTACAACCCAACCTTGTGGAGAGAATTAAAGAAGCTCAACCTGGTCACCCCAGCATCGAGGGCATTAAAAGAAAGGTGAGTATGGGCAAGGCCTCGGAATTCGTCATAGATGATGAGGGAATACTATGGTACGGAGACAGACTATGCGTGCCAAATATAAAGGACGTCAAACAGCAAATTCTAGCTGAAGCTCACACCGCCCCATATTCGATCCACCCTGGAGGAACAAAAATGTATAAGGATATTCAGGAAAGATTTTGGTGGCACGGTATGAAAAGAGATATAGCCACTTTCATTGCATGTTGCGATTCTTGTCAACGCATAAAAGCTGAACACCAAAGACCAGCCGGACTACTGCAACCAAATAGAATACCTGAGTGGAAATGGGGCGAGATAGGGATGGACTTCATCGTCGGACTACCTCGGTCACAACGCGGGAATGATGCCATATGGGTCATCACAGATAGACTGACTAAAGTGGCACACTTGCTCCCCGTGAAGACAACCCACACCACTCAGAAGCTCGCCAAGCTTTACCTCTCCCGTATAGTTTGTCTGCATGGAGTCCCGAAGACTATAATATCCGATAGAGGCGCTCAGTTCGTCTCGAGGTTCTGGGATCATTTACAACAGGCCCTGGCAACTCAACTGGCCTTCAGTACAACATACCATCCCCAGACCGATGGACGAACTGAACGCGTAAACCAGATTCTAGAGGACATGCTGAGGGCCTGCATCCTCACCTATGGAACCAGTTGGGAAGAAAGCCTGCCATATGCCGAGTTCGCATACAACAACAGTTACCAGGCCAGCCTGCAAATGGCACAATTTGAAGCTCTGTACGGACGGAGATGTCGTACCCCGCTAAATTGGTTAGAAACCGGAGACAGCCATATCTTCGGCCCAGATATGCTCAAAGAAGCCGAGGAAAAGGTCAAGCTAATCAGGGACCGACTCAAGGCAGCTCAAAGTCGACAGAAGAGCTATTACGATCAGAAGCACCGTGAAGTCAGTTTTGAACCTGGTGATTATGTGTACCTACGAGTGTCCCCTATGAGAGGCCTGCAACGGTTCAAGGTTAAAGGAAAGCTAGCAACAAGATTCATCGGACCATTCTGTATAGTGGCACGAAGAGGCATTGTAGCCTACCAGCTAGACTTACCCGAAGAATTATCCGATGTCCACGACGTGTTCCATGTCTCGCAATTGAGAAAGTGCATAAGCAACCCAGAGAAGCAAGTATCCCACGAGAGCATTGACGTGCAACCCGACCTCACCTATCGAGAACGTCATATAAAAATATTAGAGGAGTCTGAAAGGAGGACCCGACAGAAAGCTACCAAGTTTTTCAAAGTTCAGTGGAGCAATCACACCGAAGGTGAAGCAACTTGGGAAAGAGAGGATTTTCTTCGGACAGAGCATCCACACTTATTTGAGGATCAGCTGAAATCTCGGGGACGAGATTTTTCCTAAGGGGGTAGGTGTTGTGACACTCCAAAATTTTTCAACTGGTTTTCAGCAACAACTTTGTTGGTTTTTAAGAAGATCATTTAAATCCTTTCAAAAAGACCTCTCTCTCAAAACTTTTTTACCTCGCAAGGATTTCAATTTTTTTCTTTTTGCATCTTCTTCAACTTTGGTGTTTGGTTATTAAAGACCTTTTCTCTGTTGGTACCATTCTCAAATTTATATTTGGAAATTATTTATTTTCTTTTAAAAAGGAATCCTAGGAGTTTTTGGACTTCTCTCATTTTTAAACCACCCAGGGTTTACCATGCCTCATGTGTTAAAACCTCTCAAAAATCCCTCCCTCCACCTTGGAGCAATCTAAGTTCTCTGTCCCAACAAGTCCAAACCATTTTTGGATTTTATTTCAATTATTTTTTTCTCACAAATCATTTCTGTCTTTTATTTTGAGCCTAAGTGATTTTCAAAGCAAGTACATTATTGCTTTTGAGTTTTGATCTCAAACCAACTTCTCTGGATAGTCCTTAGCACCCACAACTCAGAACCATCAAGATCCACTCTTCCTCTTTTCAAAATTTTCAAATTTCAGCCTCTGCAAGTTTGGACCAGAATTGCCAAATTTGGTAAAATTCATATTTCCTCTTCTCCAAAAATTCCACCAAAATTCAGGCAGCCTCCAGGTGCAATGAGGGGCCACCCCACCAAGTTTCAGCTCAAGGAAAATTCTCTACATACCACAATTATTCTGTCGAACACCTGGCCGGCACTTTTACTTTGCACTTTCGGAAAATTCAGAAATTCAGAGTTCAGTGTCGTTTCTTCGTCAGTGTTCGGTCACCTGTCCACAGTGTGCTTGGCGCGTTGCGCACGGCCCCTCCTCTCTATCCAGAGCGCCGCACGCGCACTTGGCTGGTTCCCGGCATCGGTGGCACCCTGGCCCGCCTGCGCCGGCGTCTTCTGCGGCGGCAGCGCCACCCGTGGCGGCCAACGGGAGACAACGCCTGCACGAAACGCCGTTCAGCGCCGCCCGAGCCACCTGGGAGGTCCGCGTGGCCGTCTCCCTTGCCAGTGCACGCCAGCACACCCGCTGCACCATAGCTGTGGCCTGGCACGCACAGGGCGCGCTCTCTGCCGCCGACGTGCCGCACGGCCGTTCCGTTGAGGACAGGCCGTAACCGCCCCTGCCTTGCGGAGTTAGGCACCAGGATGGAGTAAGTAATCGGTCTAGTCGTTGCCCAAGCTCTAAGCCACCCGTCCAGCCACTGCAGTGCCGTAATCACTCGCCGGACTTATCCTGTTCACGGCAACCGCCTCGGGCCGGCTATAAATAGCGCCCCCGAGCTCGCTCTCGACCCCGCACACCTCCACCACCTCACCAGACCCCGCTCAGCCACTAGAAGAGCCTCGAGGGGCCCTTCTTCCCCAGCTCCGGCCGCCCCGATCCGCCTCGGCCTCCAACTTGATTCACTACGGTGAGGCCATCTCCGGTGCCCAAACCTCGTCCGTAGCCTTCTCTTACACCAAGTGCTGTAACCCCCACCTCAATTCGATCCTTGCAGCCCTCCTCGAAGAGATCCATCAACGCCCGAACCACCATCCGCCGGAGTTGAGGCCGTCGTCGACGTGGTGCCCACCGACGACCAACTCCACCACCCACAGGTGCGGAAGGACGCGGTGAACACGTTGGTAACCCCCGATCCTCCTGCCTCGCCGTGGATCGCCGCCGGCGACCACCGCGGCCCTCGGGCGCCAAAACTCTGTTTCCGTTTTCAAACCCGACGGGTGGGTCCTCCCCGTCAGCTTTTTCTTCTTTTTGAATCGTTTTCTGGAAACGCCTTCGGGCAAAATACGCCTTCCCACTAGATTGACGTATTCAAGACTGAAACGTTTTCTGTTTTTAAAAAGAAAACCCTGGAAAGTTTCTGTTTCATTACAGAAAGGTCCCTGGATAGAAACACTTATAACTTTTAAATAGAAAAGTATTTTTGACTGATTCTTTTTCTGTCCTCTTTAAAATTTTGTCTAGTTTTTTATCAGATTTATTCGAAAAATATTTGGAATAGTTTTTGTGCACCTCACGGTATTTACGTTAGCGCGTATGTTTCTTTATACCATAGATACCGAAGGAGGTGACGGAACCGCGAACTTCACCGAGCTAGGCTCCGACTACTCTGAACCAGGCAAGCATGTTTGAACTTTTGATATGATGAGTGTTTTGGCATGTTTGCATTAAGTAGTTTCATGGCATGTTTATGAGCATCTCGATGAATGTCATATTTCATGCAAAGTTGAGGCAAGTGAAGTTTAGAAAAGCCATAAGTGGATGGATGTGAGTTTGCATGGCCATGTGTGGCATGAGAATGGGTAAGATGGCAGTGTTGTAGCATGCCAGTCTTATGCCAGACTATTGACTTCAGTGTCAACTCGTATCGTTCCAGTTTCCATCCGTTTTCCTTCCTGTACTACCACATGTTTTCCGCAAGGAATATGGCTTAGTAAGTTGCAAACCGCTTTCCTGGTACACACCAAAAGGAGAGGCCGTGATGATGGTTCCATGGCCCTGGATTAAAGCCAGTCATCCGGTCAGGGGGCATGGGTGTTTCCGGTTGGGACCGAGAGGGGGGCACCCCTTAGAGCGCGCGTATAGAAATTTGATCCCATGCTATTCAAGATTGTGATCTCCCCGTCTCAAAGTTTTTCTTGAACGTTGTCTAGGGTGATTCCTGGCATCGTGAGGTGGGATGGGTGTGTACTGGTTAGCTGTGTTTTCTTCCGAATACCGTAAACGGAACTAGTCCTTCGTGACTACGGAAATCCGCTGTGTCAGGACCCCGATCCTAAGCCACATCGATCCAGCATGTAACACATCATATCACTTTGCGGCCTCACGCACGGTACTCCCACGGGTGCCACCTTACCTGGCCCGGGACCGTTTGCGCCTTTTGGCTCACGTATATGATAGTGTCGCTAGCATCCATATGACAGAGAACCCGGGCCGACATGGCTAGTCGTGAACCCAAAGCGGCGCTAACCTATGAGGACAGGCATACATGAATCACATCGAGCATGTCGGTCATCAACGTGTGAATCCGGGCTGTAGCACTGGGCTAACAGGACTCCGGTAACCCGGGCTGTAGCAGGCTAGGCAGGACTCCGGATGTCACCGCGTGACATTTCCCCGAAGGGACAGACACTGGAACGAAGTGAATCACATGCCGGCCAGTCAAGTGTTTCCGAGCAGTAGTGCTGGGCTAGCAGGACTCCGGTGAACCGGGCTGTAGCAGACTACTATCGTTCAGAAGCACTAGACTACATTTCCCCATATGATAGGCTGCCAAGGATAAACAACTAGATAGTCGGATCCCACACATAGCAAGCATTTCAATCATACACACAATATGCTCGATATGTGTGGATACAACATGGCATCACAACTAGACTCTACGACTCAAGTATTTATTCATTAGGCTCCGAAGAGCGAGATATTACAAACATGGGTCTCATGACCCGACATTCAGAGCATACAAGTCAAACACATGCAGAAGCTTAACATGTCTGAGTACAGACATCTACAAATGAAAAAAAAGGCTGAGAAGCCTGACTATCTACCAGATCCTGCCGAGGGCACAAGATCGTAGCTGAGGTATCAAGCTAAACATCGAAGTCCAAGCGGTACTACTAGCGAGACTGAAGTCTCTCTGTAAAAACATAAAATAGGCAAACGTGAGTACAATTGTACTCAGCAAGACTTACATCAAAACTAACTACATATGCATCAGTATCAATAAAGGGGGTGGTGGAGTTTGACTGCAGCAAGCCAGCTTTGACTCGGTGGCTATCCTGAACTATGACTGCAAGCGACTCTTTGAGGTGGCGCACACGAGTCCACATATTCACCATCCAATACACCACTATGGATCCACTTCCGTCTCCCTATGAGAAGGCCATCCATAGCACTCACGCTTATCTTGCGTATTTTAGAGTATCCACTTTCACTTGTCTATGAACTGATATAGGCAACCCAGAAGTCCATTACCGCGGACACGGCTATTCGAATAGATGATGTTAACCCTGCAGGGGTGTACTTCTTCACACACGCTCTCACCACTTATCGCCGTTTACACGACATGTACTCGGCAACCTTCAAGCGGAAGCCCAGCGAGGGTGTCGGCCACAGCCTACCTAAACACTCAAGTCTCTAGTCCAGGTTTATCGCCTATTCGGGTTCCATCCATGAGGAGATCCGGCCGGAGTTTCGCTCACAGCCCCAAACGATGTGTGCAGGGTCCGAGACACCAAACGGGCGCCCGGCTGCCCGGCCACGTGCCTACCGCAACACAGCCCACCCCTACGGTCAGCGCTGCGTGCGGCCCCCAGCATACTACAAACACCAGAAACTACTTTGCAACTCCTGGACAGAGAACAAGGGTGATCAAGAAGCCGAGAGGGTCCATTGGTTTCGGGCCCAATGCGTGGTAGTAACTGTTTCATGGATCACAAACACAGAACTCAGTTCCTGAGGACGGCTACAATGAGACAACCCACCATGTACTCCTACATGGCCTCTCACCGCTACCTTTACCAAATCGTGTTCACACACTTAGCTCACACACAGTAGGACATGTTCAACACCATTCCGATTCATACCCGATGAATCAGACCCGACTCAACTCTAAGCAGTAGCAGGCATGACAAACAAACATGAATGAGTAGGCACATCAGGGCTCAAACAACTCCTACTCATGCTAGTGGGTTTCATCTATTTACTGTGGAAGGACAGGTCATGCAAAGGATAAAGGGGTTCAGCTACCGCAGCAAGTAACACATGAATCGTTGTTGTCCTAATGCAGTAAAAGAGAGCAGAAGCGAGAGAGTGGGATTTTATCGGAATGAACAAGGGGGTTTTGCTTGCCTGGCACTTCTGAAGATAATAAAGTTCTTCATCAGTGTCATCGATCTCATCGTCGGCACATCGTCTATCGAAAGGGGACAAACACCGGCAACTGAGAAAGAACACAATCAATGCAATGCCACAATATGATGCATGATCATGACATGGCAATATGCTGTGATTTGAGCTAATGCATCTAGCTATGATTTAAATGAAGTTGGTTTGAATACATGATTCAAATTCCAACTCCATATATGATTATTTAAATGCCCTTTATGTGTTTTGTCCAAAACAGAGGACAAACATTGTTTAAACATGCATGAAAATGGTACAGATGGATTCCTTGAATTTTTCTGATAATTTTTCATATATAATTTATTTCATTTGGAGCTATAGATTAATTTCTATGATTTTTCAAAGTTTTGGATATTTTCTGAATTAAACAAATCATTTAAGATTTATTTAAATTCCAGAAAAGGATTATTGCGTCAGCCTGACATCACTATGATGTCAGCGGTCAGCGGCACGGTCCAGGTCAACCCTGACAGTGGGTCCCGCGTGTCAGTGCAGTTAGTTTAACTAATTATTAATTAGTACTAATCTAAGCTAAACTAATTAAATTTAAATCTAAACCAGATTAATTAGCAGGGCCGGGCCCGCATGTCAGTGGAACAGAGGGGGGGGGAAGTCAACCCAGCCAGCGGGGTCAAACCATGCCGGTCAGCGGGTCAACCCCTACCGGCGACGTGTCGCCGGCGACGACAGGCGCGGCGGAGCAGCGCGGAAACGCTGCTCCGGCGACCATTTGAACGGAGGAGACCACCTACGGGGAGCTGAGGCTTGCCCGCATCTAGCTGGGGTGGTGGCTCGGCTCGGGGGTGGCCGGAACATTGCCGGCGACGACTTCGGCGGCTGCCGGAGCTCGGCGAGATCGGGATTGGTGCTATCGGGCACGGCAGGGCGAACCCGTGGGTGTTTCGGGTTCGCAGGAGCGCGGCGAGCACGCTGGTGATGCTCGGGCGAGCAGCCGAGCTCAGGAGCACGGAGCTCGTGGACCATGGCGGCGGCGAGCCTCGGCGGAGGTGGGAAACGGAGCTCGAGCAAGAACGCGAGTAGGAGAGGAGGGGGAATAGGTCCGTGAGCTCACAGTGGTTGCGACGGTGGCCACGGGGAGCTCGGGGAGGGACTGGTGACGGCAGGAGGTCGCCGGCGATCTCGATGACCCGAGGTTGAAGAATACGATGGCGACGGCGATGCAGTGCTCCTCCGGTGGCGTGGCTCGGGGTGGAAGAAATAGGGGTCGAGGCGGGGCTTTGGGAGGCGTCGGGGGGGTCTGGCGGTGGCTGTGGCCGCGGGGAAGCTCATCGGCGGTCTCGGGCGCTCGGGGTCGGTCATGGGAGAGAGAGCAGAGGAGGGAGAGGGGCGCGAGGGAGAGAGAAGAGGGGTGCAGGGGGTTCTGCGGGGTGGCGTGGCGTCGTCCAGGGCGAGGGGGAGCAGCTGCGGCTAGCAGGAGGTGGCAAGGCGTCGCCGGCGCGCTTGCCACGCACCTGTCTGTCCTCCTGGCAGGAGGAAGACGACAGGGGCCAGGCGGTGGTGGGCTGGGCCGAACAGAAGCTGGGCCGGGTTAGCGCTAGGTGGGCTGCGCCGGGTAAGAGCTAGGTGGGTTTTTCCCTCTCTCTAGTTTTCTCTATTTTCTTTCTGTTTTCTATTTCCTGTAATTGTTTTGGCTTTAGTAAAAATGCTAAAGCAATTTGTAAAATGCTGCAATAATTTGTGGACACTCCATGGATTATTCCAGTGGCCCACGTTTAATTTCAGCATTATTTGAGCATTTAAATTATTTATAGTTTTTTAAATGCCCAAAGTCAAATACAATATGATTTAATTCACAAATCCAAGAATGACCTAGAAAAGTGTGCACCATTTTTGTCAAAGGTCCTAGACCAATACAAAAGTGATGAACATTTCTAAGAGCATTCTGGGTTCATTGAAAAAAGTATTTTAATAACCCTAGTTGGATTCAGTGGTGCTGGGGGTTTCTGTCATCCCCATTTCAACTTTAATTGGAATTTAACATGATGCATGGATGCTCACAGATGCAGCTAACCACTAGCAATTCTAGGGCTGTGACAACTCACCCCCACTAAACAAGAATCTCGGCCCGAGATTCAAGACGTGAGGTAAGAAGACAGAGGGAGCACAAAGCTGACACGGTCTTCACGATCCAACTGTCCTTCTCGGAGATGTTGATTAATTGCTTCAAATTGATTTTGACATCCATGCTTTTGAGATCTTCATCCAACACGATGGTGACAGAAAGAAACTCTATAGGAAACAATCTCCTCGAAGATCGAGCATTCAGAATTAACTCGTGGAATGAGATGTGGGAACATCTCGAGTTGATGCACAAAACGCATCGTGAGGGACGGAAGAACAACAATGGGTTTGATTTGATGGGCAAAAATTCCACACTTAGAAAGATGGTGGAGGGTGTCACGGTAGCGAGGAAAATTGCCATGATTCCATAACGGGGCACCTCAGGGAAGGTGACTCGAAGAACTATTCCCTTAAGTGGCAAAAAGAATTACTTTTGATACTGAGATCATTGGAACTCTTTATTCCAGCCTAAGGCAATCACAAACGATCGTTTGAAGGAGTTCGGATAGGTGACATACTCGGACTAGGTTGGATGATGGGGACTACCTTGTTGAAGACAACGCAATGAATGATTTTGCTTATCACCAGGAATGAAGGGGACCCATGGCAAGTCCGTTTTTAAAGATGATCTTGGACAGCAGCTGCGGAGAAGGCATCCATGGAAAATTGGCACAATGAGGTGCAAGCTGGGAACAAAATGCAAATGTTGGAAATGTTTCTGGTAACTGGGAGATAACTCAACAGTCGAGAGCAATTCCACTGTTGGAATGGTTATAGCATAATCGAGGAATACTAATAGCACAAGGATCCCTAAGGAACAACTTCTAAAATAAGTCGCACGAGATCCTCATGGAGAAGGTGGTCAACTAGTTCAATCAAGATACTACCATGATAGCTCTTCCGGCTAGGTGTGTCGGCCAGACATCAACCTTGTCGGGACCTACATAATAGATCTTGGAAAAGTTCCAACCATCACATCTGCCTGAGATTCAGATCTGATTGGAGACAGGATATTTCAGACAGCATGTCCAGAAAAGGAAGTTTGCAACACAAACCGACGAGATGACGTTGCGAGATTCTCAGGAAATGAACTACGATAGCAAGCTCCAAAACATGAGCTGGTTCTGCTATATACATGTGAACATGTTGTCCAAGACAAACATGACCACAAAGTAGTCTTATAATAAAACACTACCGAGTTCAGGTGGGAAACCATCATTGCAGATAACGAAGTCCTTGATTAAGCCCGGGTTAGCTCTTAAAAAGGAACTTCCTCTCCTTGAACAAATCAATCAGTGGCTTGGTGTGCTAGGAACACATATAGAATGAAGGTTGCAAGTCTCCAAACCACAGAATACTTCGCACGTATGCATGACTGATTTGGGATGATTCCAGAGGAGGCAAAACAAACTTTCTCGGATTCACGACGGCAACTTTCTCCATATGCACGTGAATCAGAGGTAGTCACTTCTCTCATCCAAACATATACCTCATGAGTGGAACATGAAGGCATTGCTTACAACGTTTCCAACACTAGGTTGATGTTCAACATGACTTATGGGGGAGACAAAATGCTGCTGATGGGCTCAACAACAGCTCATCGGAATTACCCTATCACTGGACTTCCACCATCATGTGAACACGGTGATAGCATTGGTCAGACCAAAAGATGTAATGGTGTATGCTCGAGGGATCAACCACGAGTAAGACAACATTACGAACATCGTTGGTTCTGATTTGACTTGACGATAGCCCATACTCAAGTCAAAGTTTTGACAAGACAATACATCCAACAACTGATCACGAGGACCAATTGGTGAAGATATCATCCTTCTTCAACACACACACACACAAGATATCCCTTAACATGAACTAAGTCGGACAAGCTTTTATCTTCCAACTCTCCAAGTTGTTGTTTGGCTTAACCAACTAGCTCAGGGTATCCAACACAGATTCTTGGAGAAGGGGTGGTTTGCAAGAAACCAACTGATCACGAACTCAACATAGCGGTCAGGTGACAACCAGGTAATACTTCCGAGAAGATCTTCGGAAAATCACGAACCACCGATATGTTGCTAAGCTCGAGATCAATCTTGCTTTTTAGGGCAAGATGATATGATCAAATAAACAAGGGATTGAACAATCCTTACTCATTGATTGAAGAGTGCACCAAAAATAAGGACTAGGTAGCACGATCAATCTTAGGATGATGATTTAGTAACCAACACGCTAAGAATGAGAATATTGTCCATTTACTACAAAGCAACGAGTTGCTCAGAGTATTGATTTCACACATCACGAATCACTAGTCGGCATTCCGGTTACAACAACACGGAAACCGAGGAATGAACAATGATGGCAAGAAGTGTTACTGCGTCAAGAACTCATAAAAGGTGGTGCAATTCTCATGACTCTCTTGACATAAAGATGGTAACACTCCAAGGTAGAATAGAATCAAAAGCTTGATTGCATTTGATCTGCAGAATACAACTGCTTCGACCCAATCCTAGAAATGGATGAGGTACTGGAGTTTGTTTCTCCAAGTCATTCCGGATAGAATGGCTTGACGGACCACAAGAGCAATAGGCATCGATAAACGAATGCTCGCATACTCTTGACTATCAATTGATGGAAGAAGGTCAGAAAATGACTAAGGAGGGACAACTCAAGGAACATATGATTTTCTGAGTTGTGGATGCATGGATTAGTATGTCGAACGAGTTCAACGAATTTCTTCCGGATAATCCATGCGGAGAGGTAGGACTGGCAGATTCACAATTATGGATGGAGAACTCCTCAAGAGTACTCTGGTTGTGATCTTTTGGTTCAGCAGAACTTCGGCCATAAGCAGTTCATGGTATTTGGAAGAATGATATACCACGGACCTCGATGACTATCGCAAAGGTTACTAATGTCCTAAGGAACTAGCAAGCACTATCAACATTAAGTAAGTAGGGTGAATCTCAGGTTCGGAGACCCATGAGTAGAATACCTACTACTAAACGGCATCATGGGATGCTTTCGAGAATGGTGGCCAGAATCATCACACTGAGGACACGAAACATGGCTAGGTTACTAGGTGACTCCCTAAGACACCTAGGGTCATAATAATAGCTCCAACATATATGTCAAGGCAACGGGGTACCTCAACAGACCGATTAGTGTGCTTATTCCGACCAAAAGGACATCGGGAATGGAAGGAAAGGATTTGCAAATGCATCAGACTAGTTAGAAACCTGGGATGACTCGGACAGCATAATGGCTGTAAATGCTCAAAAATATTTGAGACATCCTGCAAAAATGGTGGCATAACCACTCAACATCACAAAATCAATGTTCTGAGATCAACTAGGAACACATGGGAGTAGTAGAAAATGAACAGAGGCTTGAACTCAACAATCCTGGGCAACTACAGTTTAGTAACACGTCATCCTGAGAGATAGAAGAGAAGCCTAGTTCTTAACCCCCGTAGAAGAGAAGAGGTTGACTCAGATCAGGAAGGCATGAGGTATAAGGAGTAAAAAGAGCCTTACGTTCCCTTCCACAATCAATTCCCTTATATAACTAAAGCATTTCTAGACACAACTTCGACCAGTTTGGCTTGGTAATCCTACAGGCAGTCAGGCTCTGATACCAACGCTGTCAAGACCCCGATCCTAAGCCACATCGATCCAGCATGTAACACATCATATCACTTTGCGGCCTCACGCACGGTACTCCCACGGGTGCCACCTTACCTGGCCCGGGACCGTTTGCACCTTTTGGCTCACGTATATGATAGTGTCGCTAGCATCCATATGACAGAGAACCCGGGCCGACATGGCTAGTCGTGAACCCAAAGCGGCGCTAACCTATGAGGACAGACATACATGAATCACATCGAGCATGTCGGTCATCAACGTGTGAATCCGGGCTGTAGCACTGGGCTAACAGGACTCCGGTAACCCGGGCTGTAGCAGGCTAGGCAGGACTCCGGATGTCACCGCGTGACATTTCCCCGAAGGGACAGACACTGGAACGAAGTGAATCACATGCCGGCCAGTCAAGTGTTTCCGAGCAGTAGTGCTGGGCTAGCAGGACTCCGGTGAACCGGGCTGTAGCGGACTACTATCGTTCAGAAGCACTAGACTACATTTCCCCATATGATAGGCTGCCAAGGATAAACAACTAGATAGTCGGATCCCACACATAGCAAGCATTTCAATCATACACACAATATGCTCGATATGTGTAGATACAACATGGCATCACAACAAGACTCTACGACTCAAGTATTTATTCATTAGGCTCCGAAGAGCGAGATATTACAAACATGGGTCTCATGACCCGACATTCAGAGCATACAAGTCAAACACATGCAGAAGCTTAACATGTCTGAGTACAGACATCTACAAATGAAAAAAAGGCTGAGAAGCCTGACTATCTACCAGATCCTGCCGAGGGCACAAGATCGTAGCTGAGGTATCAAGCTAAACGTCGAAGTCCAAGCGGTACTACTAGCGAGACTGAAGTCTCTCTGTAAAAACATAAAATAGGCAAACGTGAGTACAATTGTACTCAGCAAGACTTACATCAAAACTAACTACATATGCATCAGTATCAATAATGGGGGTGGTGGAGTTTGACTGCAGCAAGCCAGCTTTGACTCGGTGGCTATCCTGAACTATGACTGCAAGCGACTCTTTGAGGTGGCGCACACGAGTCCACATATTCACCATCCAATACACCACTATGGATCCACTTCCGTCTCCCTACGAGAAGGCCATCCATAGCACTCACGCTTATCTTGCGTATTTTAGAGTATCCACTTTCACTTGTCTATGAACTGATATAGGCAACCTAGAAGTCCATTACCGCGGACACGGCTATTCGAATAGATGATGTTAACCCTGCAGGGGTGTACTTCTTCACACACGCTCTCACCACTTATCGCCGTTTACACGACATGTACTCGGCAACCTTCAAGCGGAAGCCCAGCGAGGGTGTCGGCCACAGCCTACCTAAACACTCAAGTCTCTAGTCCAGGTTTATCGCCTATTCGGGTTCCATCCATGAGGAGATCCGGCCGGAGTTTCGCTCACAGCCCCAAACGATGTGTGCAGGGTCCGAGACACCAAACGGGCGCCCGGCTGCCCGGCCACGTGCCTACCGCAACACAGCCCACCCCTACGGTCAGCGCTGCGTGCGGCCCCCAGCATACTACAAACACCAGAAACTACTTTGCAACTCCTGGACAGAGAACAAGGGTGATCAAGAAGCCGAGAGGGTCCATTGGTTTCGGGCCCAATGCGTGGTAGTACCTGTTTCATGGATCACAAACACAGAACTCAGTTCCTGAGGACGGCTACAATGAGACAACCCACCATGTACTCCTACATGGCCTCTCACCGCTACCTTTACCAAATCGTGTTCACACACTTAGCTCACACACAGTAGGACATGTTCAACACCATTCCGATTCATACCCGATGAATCAGACCCGACTCAACTCTAAGCAGTAGCAGGCATGACAAACAAACATGAATGAGTAGGCACATCAGGGCTCAAACAACTCCTACTCATGCTAGTGGGTTTCATCTATTTACTGTGGAAGGACAGGTCATGCAAAGGATAAAGGGGTTCAGCTACCGCAGCAAGTAACACATGAATCGTTGTTGTCCTAATGCAGTAAAAGAGAGCAGAAGCGAGAGAGTGGGATTTTATCGGAATGAACAAGGGGGTTTTGCTTGCCTGGCACTTCTGAAGATAATAAAGTTCTTCATCAGTGTCATCGATCTCATCGTCGGCACATCGTCTATCGAAAGGGGACAAACACCGGCAACTGAGAAAGAACACAATCAATGCAATGCCACAATATGATGCATGATCATGACATGGCAATATGATGTGATTTGAGCTAATGCATCTAGCTATGATTTAAATGAAGTTGGTTTGAATACATGATTCAAATTCCAACTCCATATATGATTATTTAAATGCCCTTTATGTGTTTTGTCCAAAACAGAGGACAAACATTGTTTAAACATGCATGAAAATGGTACAGATGGATTCCTTGAATTTTTCTGATAATTTTTCATATATAATTTATTTCATTTGGAGCTATAGATTAATTTCTATGATTTTTCAAAGTTTTGGATATTTTCTGAATTAAACAAATCATTTAAGATTTATTTAAATTCCAGAAAAGGATTATTGCGTCAGCCTGACATCACTATGATGTCAGCGGTCAGCGGCACGGTCCAGGTCAACCCTGACAGTGGGTCCCGCGTGTCAGTGCAGTTAGTTTAACTAATTATTAGTTAGTACTAATCTAAGCTAAACTAATTAAATTTAAATCTAAACCAGATTAATTAGCAGGGCCGGGCCCGCATGTCAGTGGAACAGAGGGGGGGGAAGTCAACCCAGCCAGCGGGGTCAAAGCACGCCGGTCAGCGGGTCAACCCCTACCGGCGACGTGTCGCTGGCGACGACAGGCGCGGCGGAGCAGCGCGGAAACGCTGCTCCGGCGACCATTTGAACGGAGGAGACCACCTACGGGGAGCTGAGGCTCGCCCGCATCTAGCCGGGGTGGTGGCTCGGCTCGGGGGTGGCCGGAACATTGCCGGCGACGACTTCGGCGGCTGCCGGAGCTCGGCGAGATCGGGATTGGTGCTATCGGGCACGGCAGGGCGAACCCGTGGGTGTTTCGGGTTTGCAGGAGCGCGGCGAGCACGCTGGTGATGCTCGGGCGAGCAGCCGAGCTCAGGAGCACGGAGCTCGTGGACCATGGCGGCGGCGAGCCTCGGCGGAGGTGGGAAACGGAGCTCGAGCAAGAACGCGAGTAGGAGAGGAGGGGGAATAGGTCCGTGAGCTCACAGTGGTTGCGACGGTGGCCACGGGGAGCTCGGGGAGGGACTGGTGACGGCAGGAGGTCGCCGGCGATCTCGGTGACCCGAGGTTGAAGAAGACGATGGCGACGGCGATGCAGTGCTCCTCCGGTGGCGTGGCTCGGGGTGGAAGAAATAGGGGTCGAGGCGGGGCTTTGGGAGGCGTCGGGGGGGTCTGGCGGTGGCTGTGGCCGCGGGGAAGCTCATCGGCGGTCTCGGGCGCTCGGGGTCGGTCGTGGGAGAGAGAGCAGAGGAGGGAGAGGGGCGCGAGGGAGAGAGAAGAGGGGTGCAGGGGGTTCTGAGGGTGGCGTGGCGTCGTCCAGGGCGAGGGGGAGCAGCTGCGGCTAGCAGGAGGTGGCAAGGCGTCGCCGGCGCGCTTGCCACGCACCTGTCTGTCCTCCTGGCAGGAGGAAGACGACAGGGGCCAGGCGGTGGTGGGCTGGGCCGAACAGAAGCTGGGCCGGGTTAGCGCTAGGTGGGCTGCGCCGGGTAAGAGCTAGGTGGGTTTTTCCCTCTCTCTAGTTTTCTCTATTTTCTTTCTGTTTTCTATTTCCTGTAATTGTTTTGGCTTTAGTAAAAATGCTAAAGCAATTTGTAAAATGCTGCAATAATTTGTGGACACTCCATGGATTATTCCAGTGGCCCATGTTTAATTTCAGCATTATTTGAGCATTTAAATTATTTATAGTTTTTTAAATGCCCAAAGTCAAATACAATATGATTTAATTCACAAATCCAAGAATGACCTAGAAAAGTGTGCACCATTTTTGTCAAAGGTCCTAGACCAATACAAAAGTGATGAACATTTCTAAGAGCATTCTGGGTTCATTGAAAAAAGTATTTTAATAACCCTAGTTGGATTCAGTGGTGCTGGGGGTTTCTGTCATCCCCATTTCAACTTTAATTGGAATTTAACATGATGCATGGATGCTCACAGATGCAGCTAACCACTAGCAATTCTAGGGCTGTGACACGCTGGCTGTGGGAAATTTTAGTACAAACTCTGCAGAGTCAAAATTCCTTCAATCATCTTATCCATGTCCAAGTTCCGTATTATCTTATCCTGACAAGTGTCAGTTTTTGGTGACAGAAACTCCGGTGAATCACATGAGTGCTAAGTCCGGTTAAATGTTTACTCCTGTGGAAGGACTAACCCGTTTATTATCATGTGTTGAATATTATTTATGAGTATTATATCTTTGTGATGAAAGCCCTTTCTGCGATGTCGCTCAGACATCCGACTGTGGCATTGTTATTATTTACTTTCAGTATAGGCCCTTTCTGCGATGTCGCTCAGACGTCCGACTGTGGCACTGTTATTATTTACTTTCAGTGTAAGCCCTTTCTGTGATGTCGCTCAGACGTCCGACTGTGGCATCGTTATTATTTACTTTCAGTATAAGCCCTTTCTGTGATGTCGCCCCGACGTTCGACTGTGGCACGTATGTCTTTTATTTTCAGTTTAAGCCCTTTTCGTGGTGTCGCTCAGACGCCCGACCGCGACATGATTTTATTTATTTGTTCACCCTTCGAGGCGTCGCTTCAGACACCCGATCGGTTTTTAGTTATTTTGTTGGGTTTTCAGGCGGACTACCACCGACTCCTTTTTTTATTTACCTTGTTACTAAATTGGATGTGCATTGATAAATTAATCATGATGCATTCATGCATGCATTTGTTATATCTTACGTCTGAACTGTCTTGCGAGTACTTTCAAAGTACTCACCTGGCTTGTTGATTTGGCCAGATGCCGACGAAGGCGATCTCATGGATGAAGAGTTCGATAGCGAGTCCGACGCCTAGAGGAGTCCCAGTCAGTCTCGTGCAACCCTGGATTTGGTCACTGTATTATATCCGCTTCCGCTACCCGAATAAAATTCATCGAGCCTCACCTCGACGCTCGATGAGCTGCCAGCTTAGGAGTCGTGTTATCCACTCCACTGTGATATTCCACCACCACTTTTATCTCGAGTCAGTAGTATGCCACCACACCATTGTGTCATATCCGCCATTATGTATAATTATTGGCGTTCTTGTAATAATTGTTGAGCAGCCTTAGCTCGACCTTGTAATATAGTCTATGCTACTGGCTTATTGTAACAAGAATTTTGTCTACCAGTAAGGAGAATTTTCCTCATACTGGACTCAAAAGATCGTTTTCTCAATAAACATTTTTATTGGAAAACCGGTCGTGACAGTTGTCCTAGGATATCCCGGAGTACCCATGTGATTATCCTATGGTTCGCCACCCAGGCTCAAAGGGATCATAAGATTATTCATGCTAGAAACTTTCGTGTGGAGCCACAAGCTATTATGGACTCTAGCATAGTTGAGTATGTTGCATGACCTCTTCCATTGGTAGACTAGCAGATGTAGGGGATGTAGGTTGGTACTGTCTACCCAGGGTTAGAGTTAATGTTTCTGAAACACTGTGTCTCAGTCATCCGTTTCTTAAACACCATGTAGTGCGAGAAATCCAACGGAGAAGATCGAGTCTTGTGGGAAAAAGTGCGCAAACCTCTGTAGAGTGTACAATCTAATCATGGTTAGTTGTGTCCCCGGTTAGGACATCTTGAGTATCTGGTTCTTGGATTATCATATGGATCTCATCACTCTAAATTAATTTGCTGGGCTGATAATTACTTTTAATTGGGGTTGAGTTGGAGGAACCTTCTCGATGTTGTTCAACTACCATGATAGTTAAATAAAATTATATTCCTTTGTTGTAGGAAAAAAATGGCTTTTCGCAAAAAACATTGTAACCATAGAGCCTCCACCAGCCATATATGCATGTACTGATATCATTTATTCGGTTTATTGCTCTACTGTGTTACTTTGCCAGCATATTCCATGTGCTGACCCATTTTCGGGGCTGCAACATATCATGTTGCAGACTTTTCAGACGAAGAGTAAGGTGCGCTAGGCCGTTGGAGTTGATGGACTCACTTTATCTTCCAAGCCTTCCGCTGTTATCTTATTTAGTTGGCCTTAAGCCATATTTATTGTAATAAGTTCTCTTTGGAGACTATCGATGTAATAAGTGTGTGATTGCTACTCTGTTATAAATCCTTCGAGTACTGTGTGTGTCAGCATTACTGATCTAGGGATGACACTTATGCACAGAGACTTGACCGTCTGAGGTCGGGTCGCTACAAGATGGTATCAGTAGACCCTACCGTCGGTGTCAAAACCGGCGGATCTCGGGTAGGGGGTCCCGAACTGTGCGTCTGAGGCGGATGGTAACAGGAGGCGGGGGACACGATGTTTACGCAGGTTCGGGTCCTCTTGATGGAGGTAATACCCTACTTCCTTCTTGATTGATCTTGATGATATGAGTATTACAAGAGTTGATCTACCACGAGATCGTAGAGGCTAAACCCTAGAAGCTACCCTATGGTATGATTGTTGTTGTCCTCCAGACTAAACCCTCCGGTTTATATAGACACCGGAGGGGGCTAGGGTTACACAGAGTCGGTTACGAGGGAGGAGATCTACATATCTGTATCGCCAAGCTTGCCTTCCACGCCAAGGAGAGTCCCATCCGGACACAGGACAAAGTCTTCAATATTGTATCTTCATAGTCCAATAGTCCGGCCAAAGGATATAGCCCGGCTGTCCAGAGACCCCCTAATCCAGGACTCCCTCAGTAGCCCCTGAACCAGGCTTCAATGACGATGAGTCCGGCGCGCAGATTTGTCTTCGGCATTGCAAGGTGGGTTCTTCCTCCGAATACTCCGTAGGAGATTTTGAACACAAGGATAGTGTCCGGCTCTGCAAAACAAATTCCACATACCATCATAGAGAGAATAATATTTCCACAAATCCAATCTGCCGACCGTTTTTTTATAATGTGACGTATTGCCGTGGTCTGGTCATGAGGAACTGTTTTTCTCAATCAGCCTGCCACTGCACGTTTTGCGAGGCGATTTTATTTGCACGTCTTGTCGAAGCAGAGATCGTGTCCCCCTCATTACGGGATTCTCATCAATACGGAATTGGGTAACCCAATCGTGCCCGTTGGTATGACTCCTCGATTTTAAGCAAGTCCCAAACGGCCACGTGGAGGACGCTTGATATTCATCCCCTTTATAAAGAGGCCAAGGTCCGTCCTTTTTTCCTCTCGCACTCAATCGAATCCTTCCCCCGCCCCGAGTTCCAACACCCAAGGCTCAAGTCAGGCGCTTCGGACCTTCAACCATGTCCGGATCGAACCTTCAAGGTCGGTGGATGCGTT
Source organism: Aegilops umbellulata (assembly GCA_032464435.1). NCBI lineage: Eukaryota > Viridiplantae > Streptophyta > Magnoliopsida > Poales > Poaceae > Aegilops > Aegilops umbellulata. Next base: position 348,740,921 of record CP136058.1, on the reverse strand, counting down.
CCTCTGTCACAGAGGAAGACATCAAGAAGCTAAGAGAGGCCAGGTTTTTGAAGACATCAAGAAGCTAAGAAGCTACGCCAAGCCAGCCACCATGTACTCCTACATCCAGGAAGTCACGGACTACCGGAATATCTTCAAGGTCTGGGAGAGGGTTGGCATTTAGGGAGTAGAGCTGACGCTTAGACACTCGGGTCAAAACATTGACTGTCTTGCCCGATGGGTGGGTGAGTTGAACAGTTCTAGTAGAACAATCAATCTTAGCATAATCGGCTGACATCCAGTCCATACCCAAGATGATGTTTATGTCCGAGGACATGAGAGCTATTAGTGATGCAAGGAAGACCAATCTGTCGACAAGAATTTCATTTCCATGACTTATTCTAGAGGTTTGCCATCTAGAACCAGGGGTTTAAATTACCATGGAGGTGGGCATGTCACAAAATGTGGTGTTGTGCAATCGAGCATAGCTCTCAGATATAAATGAATGAGATGCTCCAGTATCGAAAAGAACAGTTGCCGGATGGAAATTAACAAGGAGCATACTAAGGACGACGTTGGGATCCTCATAAGTCTCCTCAGCTGAGACATAGTTGACATGGCCACGTGTAGTGGTGGCTGGCTTGGCGTAGTAAGTCTTTCTCCCTGGCTTACCACGACCAACGGACTTCCCAGGCTGGTTAGGGTTGTTCTGGGGACACTCGCGCAGATAGTGACCCGTCTCTCCACACTTGAAGCATGTGACAACATTGGGGCGTGGAGCAGCATTAGCAGCGGGACCACCATAAGTCTTGGGCGGTACATATTGCTGGTTGGGGCGAGGCACCTCAAAGGATGGCCTCGGAGTGAACCTGGGTGGCAGAGCGGTGTTTGGAATCCAGACCCGGCGCTTCTGAGATCCAGAGCCAGATGAAGATCCAAAGTCACGGGAGTGCTTGCGTGAAGCTTCATAGTCAGTCTGACCTTTCTCAGCACTGATGGCCTTATTGACCAACTTCTGGAAGGAGGTGCACTCATGTAGACGAAGATCATGGCGAAGCTCGGGGCTAAGTCCCTTGCGGAACCTTGCCTGCTTCTTGGCGTCGATGGATACCTCTTCAGGAGCATAACGTGCTAGCTTCCCAAACTCACGGCTGTATGCATCCACAGTCAGTCTGCCTTGGGTGAAATTGCAGAACTCTTCCCTCTTACGATCCATGAGACCTTCCGGGATGTGATGCTCACGGAAAGCCTCACTGAATACAGCCCAAGTAGTGATTTGGCCGACCGGGCGCATAGCCTCAAAGTTTTCCCACCAAAGGCCAGCAGGGCCTTCGAGGTGATAGGCAGCAAAGGTAACCTTATCAGATTCGGCTACGTTGGCAGAACGTAGCTTATGGGTGATGCTGCGAAGCCAGTCATCCGCATCGAGAGGCTCGATGGAATGATTAAACTTTAGTGGGTACAACTTGACGAAGTCATTCATTGACACCAAGTCGTTCCTCTGCTGACGTGCAGTATTCTGTTCAATCCGCTCCAGCAAGAGGTTGGTCTCACGCTTGTTTCTTTTTGCCTCCAGCATAACTTCAGGCAGAGAAGGCGGTTGAGGCAGATTTTCATCCCTAGCTGCACTGGCTTCACCCTGCTTCGGGGCCGCAGGGTTGTTGCGGGTATTGACCATCCTAGGAAAACAAGACAACAGTTTAGACAAGGATGGCAAAATCTTGACAAGGAAGTGCGGAATAATGCAAAGGCATTAGAATTTTCTAGGAGAAATTGGACATCATAACGGGTGTAAATGCTCAAAAAAAGATTTGAGGCATTCACAACAGTTTGCAAAACCACTCCACAACATCATATCAAGGTTCTGGTTCAACTGGCAACATACTAAAAGTAGTAGAAACTGAACTGAGTTGTAACCAACAATCCTATAAGTTACTATGGATTAGTAACACGTGAACCTGATAGAGAGAAGAGAGCCTAGTCCTTAACCCACGTAGAATGAGAAGAGAATGACACAGATCTGAGGGAATAAGGTAAAGGAGTAAAAGAGCCTTATGTTCCCTCCCACAATCAATTCCCCTACATATAACTAAAGCATTTCTAGACTCGACATCGACCAGTTTGGCTTAACGAACCTACAGGCAGTCCGGCTCTGATGCCAACGCTGTCAGGACCCCGATTCCAAGTCACATCGACCTAGCCGGTAACACCTCATATCACTTTGCGGCCTCACGCACGGTAATCCCACAGGTGTCGCCTTACCATGGCCCGGGACCGTTTGCGCCTTTTGGCTCACGTATATGATAGTGTCGCTAGCATCCATATGACAGAGAACCCGGGCCGACATGGCTAGTCGTGAACCCAAAGTGGCACTAACCCATGGGGACAGGCTTACATGAATCACATCGAGCATGTCGGTCATCAGCGTGTGAATCCGGGCTGTAGCACTGGGCTAACAGGACTCCAGTAACCCGGGCTGTAGCAGGCTAGGCAGGACTCCGGATGTCACCGCGTGACATTTCCACGAAGGGAAAGACACAGGAACGAAGTGAAACACATGCCGGCCAGTCAAGTGTCCTGAGCAGTAGTGCTGGGCTAGCAGGACTCCGGTGAACCGGGCTGTAGCGGACTACTATGGCTCAAGGAGGCACTAGACTACATTTCCCCATAAGAGAGGCTGCCAAGGATAAACAACTAGATTGTCGGATCCCACACATACCAAGCATTTCAATCATACACACAATATGCTCGATATGTGTAAATACAACATGGCATCACAATAAAACTCTACAACTCAAAGTACTTTATTTAAAGGCTCCAAGGATCCATACATAACATGTTCATACAGATAGGGGTCACATGACCCGACACTCAAGTCATACAAACATACAAGCACATGCGGAAGCAAACTAGTCTGAGTACAGACACTAGAAAGAAAGAAGGCTTGACGAAGCCTGTCGATCTACATAGGCCCTTCACAAGCTTAGATCACCACCTGGTGGCAAGTCACTCGTCAACGTCGAGATCTACATAGAACCCATCTGAAGGGGCGGTGTTGTTGTCTGAAAAAATTAATTAAAGCAACATGAGTACAAAGGTACTCAGTAAGTCTTACAACAGATCCTACTATACATGCACATTCTCAAGAAGGTAGTCGAGTTATTGCAGCAAGCCAGCTTTGACTCTTGGCTAAGCTATCCTACGAGACACCACTTATAAAATAGTTTTCGCACACGAGTCCACTAATCACCATCACAATACTCCACCGTGGATCCTCCCTCGTCATCCTACGAAGGGGCCATCCGCGGTACTCACACTTATCTTGAGGCTTTTAGTAGTAACCATTTACTTGTCTATGAACTGCATAAGCGACCAAGTAGTCCTTTACCGCGGACGCGGCTATTCGAATAGTTTCATACCCTGCAGGGGTGTACTTCTTCACACATGTTTCCACAACTTAGCGTCTGCACACGACATGTCACTACTAGGAAAAGGCCTACTAATGGCCCTTTACAAGCTTAGATCACCACCTGGGTGGCAAGTCACTCGTCAACGTCGAGATCTACATAGAACACATCTGAAGGGGCGGTGTTGTCGTCTGAAAACATTAATTAAAGCAACATGAGTACAAAGGTACTCAGTAAGTCTTACAACAGATCCTACTATACATGCACATTCTCAAGAAGGTAGTGGAGTTATTGCAGCAAGCCAGCTTTGACTCTTGGCTAAGCTATCCTACGAGACACCACTTATAAAATAGTTTTCGCACACGAGTCCACTAATCACCATCACAATACTCCACCGTGGATCCTCCCTCGTCATCCTACGAAGGGGCCATCCGCGGTACTCACACTTATCTTGAGGCTTTTAGTAGTAACCATTTACTTGTCTATGAACTGCATAAGCGACCAAGTAGACCTTTACCGCGGACGCGACTATTCGAATAGTTTCATACCCTGCAGGGGTGTACTTCTTCACACATGTTACCACAACTTAGCGTCTGCACACGACATGTCACTACTAGGAAAAGGCCTACTAATGGCGCACCAGTTTTGCCTACCAATGGCACACTACTGGTGCGCCATTAGTATACCAGCGCACTAGTAGTGCGCCATTGCTATCTGACTTCGTAATGGTGCACCACATAGAAGTGCACCATTAGTATTAAAAAAATTTGAAATATTTTTTCAATTCTTTTATATTTTTCTTAATCTCGGGTCACTATGGCTTAATCTCGGGTCAATATGCTTAATCTCAGGTCAAATCACACTTTGTGGTCAAATTTCCCGGAAGGTCACCCATCCTCACACTACTCCAGCCCGAGCACGCTTAACTTCGTAGTTCTATCCAATACCAGAACTACCTCACTTCACAGGCACTTGTTGATATATCTATCATATCAATCCTATTAAACCTTGCTAATGCCTAGGACTTTGTTCATGTTCATGAGTATGATGAAATTTTGAAAAAATATTTCAAACTTCCCGGTCATATTACGTATCATGTTTTGAAAAATAATTCAATTTTTTTTCGAAACCAATTTTTTTCCTGTTACTAGTGGCGCACCTAGCATACGGTGCGCCACTAGTAAGTTTGAATTTTTTTGATTTTTTTGCCTCCGGATCTTAAAAGCCCCGTAACTTTTTTCTATTAGGTTTTTGGGGATTTTGAAAATTTTTAACGGGGTTCCCAACAACTAGACCACATATCACAAATTCGGATGTAACTTTTCGAGTAGATGATTTTTCATATAGAAAACTTTTTAATCCGAGTTCGTATGCAAAAGTTATGCCCATTTTACAAATTCCAGAGAGATTTTGCAAATAAAGTCGAAATTCATATTAGTAAATTTTCCCAACAACTAGACCACATATCACATGGGAAACTTATTTTCTTTTATTTTTTGACATTTTCGTCATTTTCTTTTATTTTTTTAAACTGAAAAGGCGGTCCACAGGGGGGGGTGCATGCGAGGGAATTTTTGGGCCAAGTTAGTAATGGCGCACCGTGGGAGTGGTGCACCATTACTAGTTGAACTAGTAATGGCTCACCGTGGGAGTGGTGCGCCATTACTAGTTGAACTAGTAATGGCGCACCACTCCCACGATGCGCCATTACTAGTTTTCAAAAAATATAAAAAAAATTGGAAAAGAAATTTGAAAAAAATTACTAGTGGCGCAACGTGGATGTGGTGCGCCATTACTAGTTTAACTAGTAATGGCGCACTATCCCCTGGTGCGCCATTACTAGTTTTGAAAAAAATAAAAAAAATTGAAAAAAAATTGAATTTTTTTTACTAATGGCGGACCGTGGATGTGGTGCGCCATTACTAGTTTAACTAGTAATGGCGCACTATCCACGGGTGCGCCATTACTAGTTTTGAAAAAAAATGAAAAAAAATTGTTACTAATGGTGCACCGTGGAAGTGGTGCACCATTAGTATTTGGACACTAATGGCGCACCAGCACATGGTGCGCCATTGGTATATACTAATGGCGCACCACATGTCTAGTGCGCCATTAGTGGCCATATCATCTATAGCCCTTTTCCTAGTAGTGTGTGCTCGGCAGACTTCAAGCGAAAGCCGACGTGGGCGTAGACCACAACCTAACTAACCACACAAGTCTCTAGTCCAGGTTTATCGCCTATTCGGGTTCCATCCGCAAGGAAATCCGGTCGGGGAGTCCTCAACGGCCCCAAACGATGTGTGCGGGGTTCCCGAGACACCAAACGGGCGAATCGGTACACCGTGCCATGAGCCTACCGCATCATAGCCCATCCCTAAGGTCAGCGCTGCGCACGGCCTCCAGCAACTACAAACACCAGAAACTACTTGCAACTCCTGGACAGAGGACGAGAGGGGTCAGTAAGTCGAGCGGGGTCATATTTCAGGGCCCAATGTGTGGTAGTAGCTAAATATTAAATCACACATACAGATCTCAGTTCTTAAGGACGGCCTCAATGAAACAACCCACCATGTACTCCTACATGGCCTCTCATCGATACCTTTACCAAATCATGTTCAACACTTCACTCTCATTACCGACACAACCTTTCACTCTAGTTCATCACCCCGATGAGCCAGACCTGACACGACTCTAAGCATAGAAAGCATAGCATGCTAGGAAACACAAGCATGACTCAATCAACTCCTACACATGCTAGTGGGTTTCATCTAGTTACTGTGGCAATGACAGGTCATGCAGAGGAAGTGGGTTCAACTACCGCAACACACAGTAGTTTGTAACGCGTTGTCTTAATGCAGGAAACGAGAGCAGAAGCGAGAAGATGGGTTTGTATCGAAATGATCAATGGGTTGCTTACCTGACGGAGTGGTAGTGAGATACTGCCCTTCGGTTGGATACTCATGAATATCCTCGGAGGCAGAACCTACCACGAAGAACACATCGAAACACAATCACCACATGGCAATATGCAACAATATGATGCATGCAATGACATGGCAAAATGGTGTGTGTTTGGGCTAATGCAACTTAAGACAGAAGAGTTTGAGTCCATTTGAATCAAAGATTCAAATGATCACCCAAAATAAGAGGTGCTATATGTGCATTAGCTTGTTTCATCTAAATAGCAGGGTTAAAGTGTTCTGACATGCATGGAACTAGAACAGATGGAAAGATTGGATTTTTCTGATCAAATTCCATATATAAATCTTTGCATTTGGAGTTACAGATTAATTTTTATGAATTTTTGAAGTTTGAACTATTTTCTGGAATTTCCTATATAAGAATAATTCCAGTAATTGACTTAATGCGTCAGCATTGCGTCAGGGTGACGTCAGCGGTCAACGGAGCTGGTCTAGGTCAAACTGACCAGTGGGTCCTGCGTGTTAGTATTAATCTAAACTAACTAAATTTAGTTAGTGTTAACCCTAGGTTAATTAGCAGAGCAGGCCCCACTTGTCATAGGCTCAGGGGGAGTCAACCTGGGCCCACCCAGTCAAAGTCAACGGGTCAAACCCACCGGCGTTTAGCCGCCGGCGAGGCCAGACGAGGCGGTGGGAGTGCAGTTTCGCTTTGACCAAATGGGCGGCGGAGAGCATCTATGCGTAGCTGGGAGCAAGCCGCATCGTTTGGTGGCAATGGTTGGGCACGGGGTTGCCGGAAACGTCGCCGGCGATGACCTTGGTGGTCGCCGGAGTCGGGTGAAGATGAACCCGAGGCTACGGGGCACAGCGAGGCACGTGGGGTGGTGTGTTGGGCTCCTGGGATGCGGTGAGCACGTTGGACACAGTGGTGTGGCCAGTGGGTGGCCGGAGCATCGTCGGCGACGAGCTCGGCGACGGCGGGTGCGGGTGAACGTGGTGCGGTGCATACGGTCCAGGAGAGAGTTAACAGAGAGGGGGAGGACGGAGCTGAGCTCACGGCGATTGGAGCAAGCGTCGAAGCGGGCTCGGGGAAGGCCGGAGCTGATCGGGGCGACGATGGCGATCTCAGCGGCCGGAGTTGGGGAAGACGGGGTCGGGGGCGACTCCAGAGTGGGCGAGTGCTTGGGGCTCGGCCTGCTCAACGTAGTCGACGACGATGGAGCGAACGGACACGGTGACGCAGAACGAGGACGACGACGGATGCGGTTATCACGGTGGTGCGGGCGCGGCAGCGTCAGCCATGGTGTGGGAGAGCGAGGGAGAGGAGTTGGGCCGGAAGGACCGACCCAGGGCAGCAGAACGGCGAGGGGAGGAAGCAGGGCGGCGGGCAGCTGCGTGGCGCGCGCTGGTGCCGGCGTCGAGCACCTGCCTGCCTGCCTGGGCGACCCAAGCAGCTCGCTTGAGTGGTGGCTGGGCTGGGCCGGCAGGTGGGCCTGCTAGGTGGGCGCCAGGTAAGCCTCTGCTCTCTGCTTTTGTTTTTCTTTTTATTTATTCCTATTCTGTGTTTTGAAATAGTAAAAATACTATTCCATTTAGGATAAACCTGAAAATATTCAGAGGCACATTTGAAAATATTCTCAACAGCCTAAAAATACTTTCAGGATTATTTGGGCATTTTAAAATATTTATAGGATTTAAATTGCCCAAATGCAAATAATAATGATTTAATCCAATGACCTTATGTGTCCTGGAAAAAATATGAACCCATTTTGTCAGAGGGTTCTAACCCATAACAAAAGGGTGGACTTTTTAGAAGGGCATTTCAGGTTCATTGAAAAAGATTTTAGTAAACCCTAGTTGTTTCAGGGGGGTGCTGGGGGCTCTGTCATCCCCATTTCAAGTTTTCTGGAAAAGTAAACATGCAGCACTCTAATGCATGAACTAGCTAGGATGTGACATGCATCATGTTTGAATTTGTTATATCTTATGTCCAAACTGTCTTGCGAGTACATTCAAAGTACTCACCTGGCTTGTTGATTTGGCCAGATGTTGACGAAGGCGATGTTATGGATGAAGAGTTCGATAGCGAGTCCGACGCCTAGAGGAGTCCCAGTCAGTACCGTGCGATCCTGAAGTTGGTCACTTGTATTATTTACGCTTCCGCTACCCAAATAAAATCATCGAGCCTCACTCCGGCGCTTGATGAGCTGTAAGATTTTGGAGTCATGTCACCCACTTCACTGTGACATATCCACCACCACTTTTATTAAGATTTAGTAGTCATGCCACCATACCCCTTTGTGTCATACCCGCCTTTATGTATAATATCGGCGTGCTTGTAATAAATTGTTGAGCAGCCTCAGCTCAACCTTGTATAATGTTTAGTACTTCTGGATTTCTGTATCAAGGATTTGTCTACCAGTAAGGAGGATTCCTCTGTACTGGTCTGATATAATGGTTGGTTTTTCAATAAATGTTTTATTGGAAGACCGGTCCTTACAACCTTGGTATCAGAGCCAGGCTGACTGAAGGAAGCCACTAGGTGCGATCGCTAACCGGTTATTAGCGTAATAAGTGCTGTTTTAACATTTTGCAAATGTCGCAATTTTCTGTTAGTCATCATAAATTTATGATTTGACTATTCGGAATTTTTGTCTACTTTTGTAGATGGCTGGCAGCGACTGTGAGTCACAGGTGTTCGCCAATGTACCTGAGGGGTTTATCAAGCTTCTCGTCTCCATCACCAAGGTCGCGATCGGGCCATCGGCTCGTCCGGAGTTCACACTCTACCAGCACAAGCTCAGCGACAACGTATCTATGCACCAGGCCGCGGTGCAATTCAAGGGAGGACGATCTGAGTCATGCCGCTTCCGATTTGTGGGAAGGGCCATGCCTACGGAGAGGCATGCCATGCAGATGGCTGCCCGTGAGGCGATAGCTTGTCTCCGGGATGCCCTCCCTTCAATGAAGGCTCGTCGCTACCGGTACCTCCCATGCCACGTGCCATACACATGTCACTATTCGTTCGCTTGCGCTAGGGGGGGGAGAGAGATGAGGCTATTGAAATGTTGGTGGAGTATCTCAAAGCTTTTGATAACCTCGTGGACGACTTTGTGGCTGCTCGTATGGACTTCGTGCAGGGCTATTCCGCCAACAGGAGGGAGCTCCTCCATACAGCACCACCACTGACTTACATCTCGTCCTCAGCATCCTATACACCTGCCATCTTAGCCACCGCTCGCCGCTTGCCTACCACTGAGGAGTTTGACCAAGTCATTGCTCCTACTCCAGTCAATGCTGCACCACCTGCCGCGCCCGCACCAGCTCCTCAACCCAGTACTTCGCACCTGGAGCCTATTAGTGAGGAGGAGGTTGAGTCTCCAGCATCACTGGGTCTTACCCTTGGCAAGCCGAGGGAAGTTTTCACCATCTCCGACTGAGTGCGCCTAGCAGCCGTGCGATGTACCAGCTTGTATGATATGTTTATATGTATATAGGTTTGGTGAGTAGTAGTTTGTGTGCGCATCATGTAGGAACTCGGAGAAGTGCACTAGCCTAAATAACATGTCAGGAATGTGTACGCACATCCTGAGTGATGTATTGTATAATTACGGCTTGCATGTAAGATATGTGCTGAGCAGTCCTTCTCCATGCGCAATCAAGTATTTTCTTGAAAAAAATTGAGTTCTTAAAATTCTGCCTTTGCAAAAAAAATTTTATTTTTGCCACTTAGTTTTTCTCATGAGTTCTGCAAAAATACCCCAGAGTGGAAAATGCCTCGTCCCTGGACTCGTTCCATGCCAAGTCCGCGGAAGGAAATTATGGTACCCAGACAAGTAACAATTTCACACAAGGGTAGTCAAGTCAGCAAGGCAGTGAAGCAGCATTTTCTCAAGTATGCCGCCTTTATGAGCAAAGCCAGCAGCAGCATCAAGAAATGATGAACCATGTTATCAATATGGGAAATCACCGTGAACCATATCAGCAGCATTCCAAATTGTCTGAACTACAAAAGACACGTCCCCCAACGTTCTCTCACACTGATAGACCCCTTGAGGCCGATGATTGGCTTCGAGACATTGAAAGGAAGTTAATTATTGCACAATGTTCGGACCGTGAGAAGGTACTTTATGCACCTCACTACCTCACTGGAGCAGCTGCATCATGGTGGGAAAATTTCCTACACATGCACCAAAATGAGAATAACATCACCTAGGAAGAATTTAAAGAAGGTTTTCGTGGGGCGCACATTCCCAGAAGCATTATGAAGATCAAGAAAAGGGAGTTTGATGACCTCAAGCAGAGAAGCATGACAGTGACTGAGTACAATAGTCAGTTTACCCAATTATCTCGTTATGCCAACAAAGAGCATACGAATGAAAATAAAAAGATGGAAAAATTTCTAGACGGTCTGGCACCAGCACATAAATGCCAGCTGGTCGTACACACTTTTCCGGATTTCAAAACACTTGTGGACAAGGCTATTACATTGGAAAATGAGCGCCGCAGCTTGGAGGATTTTCGCAAGCGCAAAAGGGACAAGACTACTCATGCTCGCAAAAACCGAAACAAGACTGATTTTCAGAAAAGTGGAGCGAACAAATCGACGACCAATGTTCCACACCCAAACAAAAATTTTCATGCAAGGGACAAGGATTTTTCGTATCGCCTAGGTGTTACTTGCTACGCTTGTGGAGAGGAAGGACAATTTGCCAAACAGTGCCCAAAACCAAGAAACTCGGCCCCCAAGCCAAACAGCAGTGGAAATAATACAGCCCCCAAGCATAACAACTTCAACCCCAATAACAATCACAAGAAGGGTCACTTGAACCATGTGACCAAGGAGGAAGCGCAGAATGCCCCGGATATCGTACTCGGTACGTTCCCTTTCAACACAATACCTGCCCCGGTTTTGTTTGATTCTGGAGTTTCTCACTCATTCATTTCAAAGAAACTTGCTTTGCAACATGATTTTTCGATGCTTCCCTTGAAAAAATCCATGATCATCAAGTCCCCCGGTATTAAGCAAATCACTCAGAGTTACTTACAAGGTGCGATTATTGAGATTGTGGGACTAAAGTTTCAGGCAAATCTCATTGTATTGGAAAATAAGGGACTGGATGTTATCCTAGGAATGGACTGGTTAACCACCAACAAGGGATTTATCGGCTGCTTCAATTGGACTGTAATTCTTACTCATCATCATGGGAAGACGATAAAAATTGTAGCTCAAGAAAGACCAATATCACGACAACCAATGTTGAACAAGGTGGACATTTCAGAGTTAAGAAAAGTTCCAGTGGTGTGTGAGTTCCCTGACGTATTTCCCGAAGAACTACCAGGCATGCCACCAGACCGAGACATAGAGTTCATCATTGAACTAGCACCTGGAACCACCCCCATTTACAAGAAACCCTATAGAATGGCACCCTCCGAGTTGGTAGAATTAAAGAAGCAAATAAAAGAATTACTGGACAAAGGATTTATACGGGCCAGCTCCTCACCTTGGGGTTCACCAGTATTATTTGCCAAGAAAAAGGATGGGACACTGAGATTATGTATAGACTATCGAGCACTCAACATGGTCACCATCAAAAACAAATATCCGATGCCACGGATAAAAATGATTTATTTGACCATCTCGCACAAGCCAAGGTTTTCTCAAAAATTGATTTAAGGTCGGGGTATCATGAATTAAAAGTATGGACAAAAGATATCCCTAAGACAGCATTCACCTCCAAATACGGATTATATGAATTTACATTAATGCCGTTTGGACTGACAAACGCCCCGCATATTTTGTCCACCTCATGAACAAAGTGTTTATGAAATTTATGGACAAATTTGTTGTGGTGTTCATTGATGATATCCTGGTATACTCTGAGACACCAAAAGAACATGTTGAACATCTCAGAATTGTACTGGGAGAATTAAGGAAACATCAATTATACGCCAAATTCAGCAAATGTGAATTTTGTTTAAGACAATTTGGTTTTCTAGGCCTCGTATTGACCCAAGAAGGTGTTTCCGTGGACCCAGAAAAAGTCAAGGCCGTACTTGGCTAGACCAGCCAACATAACAGATGTACGAAGTTTCCTGCGAATGGCTGGGTATTACAGAAGGTTTATTGAGGGGTTCTCCACCATAGCAAAACCAATGACACAGTTACTCAAGAAGGATAAGAAATTTGTATGGACTGAAGCTTGCGAGAAAAGTTTCTAAGAACTCAAAAGGAAATTAACAACAACACCAGTATTGGTTGTACCAGACATACACAAAAGTTTTGAAGTATATTGTGACGCATCCAGGAAGGGCCTCGGATGTGTACTAATGCAAGAAGGCAAAGTAGTCGCATACGCTTCCAGGCAACTATGAAAGCATGGAGAAAACTATCCTACTCATGACTTGGAATTAGCAGCAGTCATTCACGCACTCAAAGAGTGGAGGCACTTTTTGCTTGGAAATCGTTGTGAAATATATACGGAGCATAAAAGCCTCAAATATATTTTCACACAACCCGAACTCAATTTACGACAACGATGCTGGTTGGAATTAGTGAAAGATTATGATGTTGGCATTCACTACCATCCAGGAAAGGCGAATTTAGTGGCAGATGCTCTTAGTTGAAACCCCAGCTCGGGCAACGACAGTCTACAAAACTTGAGACCTGAATTTCAGCAGGAGTTCGCCAAACTCAACTTGGTGATGGTCACTGAAGGCAAGGTGTCAAATTTGGAATACAGCCCACCCTAATGGAACAGATTAAGAAGGCTCAGCATGGACACCCCAGCATTGAAGGCATAAAAAGAAAAGTGAGTCCGGGCAAGGCTTCAGAATTCGTCGTAGACGATAAGGGAATATTATGGTACACAGACAGACTTTGCGTACCAAATATAGAGGACCTCAAACAACAAATTCTAGCCGAAGGCCACACCGCTCCATATTCAATCCACCCTGGAGGAACCAAAATGTAAAAGGACATTCAGGAAAAAATTTGGTGGCACGGCATGAAGAGGGATATAGCCACATTCATTGCATGTTGTGATTCATGTCAGCGCATTAAAGCCGAGTACCAAAAACCAGCAGGACTATTACAGCCAAACAGGATACCTGAGTGGAAATGGGACGAAATTGGAATGGATTTTATTGTCGGACTACCTCGGTCACGACAAGGAAATGATGTCATATGGGTCATCACAGATAGATTAACTAAGGTGGCACATTTCATCCCAGTAAAGACAACCCACACCACTCAGAAGCTTGCCAAACTTTACCTGTCCCGTATAGTTTGTCTGCATGGAGTTCTGAAGACTATAATATCCGAAAGAGGCACTCAATTCGTCTCTAGATTTTGGGATCATTTACAACAAGCTCTGGGAACTCAACTAGTATTCAGTACAACATACCACCCCCAGACTGGAGGACAAACTGAACATGTGAACCAAATTCTAGAGGACATGTTGAGAGCATGTATTCTCACCTATGGAACCAGTTGGGAAGAAAGTTTGCCATATGCCGAGTTCGCATACAACAACAGTTACCAAGCCAGTCTACAAATGGCACCTTTTGAAGCCTTGTACGGGCGAAGATGCCATACCCCATTAAATTGGTCAGAAACAGGAGACAATCGTATCTTCGGCCTATACATGCTCAAGGAAACTGAGGAGAAAGTTAGACTAATCAGGGATCGACTCAAGACAGCCCAGAGCCGACAAAAGAGTTATTACGATCAAAAATATCATGAAGTCAGCTTTGAACCCGGTGAATATGTGTATCTACAAGTATCTCCTATGAGGGGCTTGCAACAATTCAAAGTTAAAGGAAAGCTAGCACCACGGTTTATTGGACCCTTCTGTGTGATTGCACGAAGAGGCACAATAGCCTACCAGCTAGACCTACCCGAAGAGCTGTCAGGCGTCGACGACGTGTTCCACGTCTCACAGTTGAGGAAATGTGTAAGCAACCTAGAGAAGCATGTATCTCATGAGAGCATTGACGTGTAACCAGACCTCACCTGCAAGGAACGTCCAATAAAAATATTGGAGGAGTCTGAAAGGAGGACCCGTCAGAAAACAATTAAGTTTTTTAAGGTTCAGTGGAGTAATCACACCAAGGATGAAGCAACATGGGAAAGAGAGGACTTTCTTCGGACAGAGTACCCACACCTATTTGAGGATCAGCTGAAATCTCGGGGACGAGATTTTTCCTAAGGCGGTAGGTGTTGTAACACTCCAAAAAATTTTGATTTGGTTTTCATCAAATTCTTTAATTAATTGGAAGGAGGTTATTTAATTTTATCTTAAAGACTCTCCTTCTCAAATCTTTTATGACAAATATTTTATGTGTTCTTCCCAACCTTGATTTTTGGTCTTGAGGGTTTTTCATCTTGTGTTGAATCAACACAAATAATTTTGGAAGGTTTTTACATTTCTTTCTATCAAAAAGAATTCCTATAAATTATGGATTTATTCTTTCCCATTCAAAAATTTCTCTTTTGCCATGACATATGTTGAAATCTTTCTTCCAAAACCTACCTCCCTACTTTGGGTCAAGCCAAGCATCCAATTCCAGCAAGTTTCAACCTCTTTTAGATTTTTTTCTATTTATTTTTTCCTCAAACCTTTTTGTGTAATTTATTTTGGAATCTTGGCATTTACAAAGGAGGTACCAGATCCCTTAAGTTTCTGAGCCCAAGCAAATTACCCTAGCTACTCCTTAGTACCCTCAACCTAGATCCATCAAGATCTGCTGGTCCACAGTTCAAATTTTTCAAAATGTGCTTGCTGCAAGTTTGGACCAGATTTGCCATTTTTGGTGAAATTCATTCTTTTTCTTTTCCTAAAAATCTGAGATAATTCAGGTAGTCTCCAGATGCATCAAGAGATCACCTCACCAAGCTTCAGCTCAAGAAAAATTTTCCACGTGCCTAAAACATTTCGTCGAATAGGTGGCCGGCACTGTTCCTGTCAAGTTTCAGAATTCAGTGTTAAGTTTCAGTGGCAGTGTCGTTTTCTTCAGAACCTCGGCGTTGATCTCGCCAGTGCATGCGTTGGCGCCTTGCTCACTGCTCCCCCTTCTTATCCAGTGCGCCGCACGGTTGCTTGGCCAGTTGCGAGCATCGGTGGCGACATGTTGCATCAACTCTGTCGCCTCCCACAGTGGCAGTACCGCCCGTGGCGGCCAGCAGGGGCCAGCCCTGCCATACGGCGCCGTCCAGCACCGCCCACACCACTCTGAGCCTCTGCGTGGCTGTCCTCATCTCTGGGCGCGCTGCAGAACCGTCGCCGTGGCCTGAGAGGCGCAGAGCGCGCTCTCTGCCGCCGACGAACCTGTGAGCCCCGTTCCGTCAAAACCTCGGGAGCAGGCCAATTCCGACCAGGTTAGCCGTTGAATGGTGCCAGTGGACCAATACGAAGCAGCCCAGTCACCTTAACCTCCCGTCCAATCTCTGCCTCGCCGTAATTGCTCGCCGGAGTGATCCCGTTCTCGGTAACCGCCTCGGGCCGGCTATAAATAGAGGCCCTGAGCTCGTCCTCAACCCAGCACCTCCCCTCCTCGCCTCAGAACCTCGCCACGCTCATCAGAGGGCCTCGGGAGAGCCTTCTTCCCCGACTCCGGCTGCCCCGATCCGCTTCGGGCTCCGGCAAGATTCTCTCTGGTGAGAACACCCCCCACTTCCCTAACTTTGTCAGCAACCTCCTAGTCCACTACCTCTTCTAACCCGAGCCCCAATTTGGCGTCCGCAGCCGTCCTCGATGGGATCCATCACCGCCCGAACCACCGTCCGCCGGAGTGGAGGCCGCCGTCGACGTGGTGCTCGCGGACGACCAACTCCACCACCAACAGGTGCGGGAGAGCTCCGTGAGTCCGTAGGTACTTTCCGTTTCCCCTACCTCGCCGTGGATCGACGCCGGCGACCACCGCAATCCTCGGGCGCCGGTGTGCTCTGTTTTAAATTTTTTAACCTGACGGGTGGGACCCCCTCGTCAGCCTCTCCTCTCTTATTCGAACCGTTTTCTGAAGGCGCCTTCGGGCAAAATACGTGTTCCCTTTGGGTTGGCATATTTCCAACCGAAGCGTTTTTTGTTTTTCTAAACTAACCCCTGGAAAGTTTCTGTTTCATCACAGATTAGTCCCTGGACTAAAACCTTAATAACTTTTAAACGAAAGGTGATTTTGAGTTGATTCTTTTTCTATCATATTTATTTTTCCATCTAGTTTTCTTATCATATTTATTTGAAATATATTTGGAAAAGTTTTTATGCATGCACGGTATTTACGTTAGTATCCGATTTTTTTATAACGTAGATACCTAAGGATGTGACGGAGCCACAAACTTAGACTCCGACTACTCCGAACCAGGCAAGCATGTTTGAACCTTTGATATGATGAGTGTTTTGCATGTTTGCTTGAGTAGTTTTCTCATCGCATGTTTATATAAGCATTAGTGAATGTTATATTGCATGCAAGGCAAGCTACAAGTGAGCTTCGAAATTTGATGTGTTCATATGATGGTGAGATAACCTGATCATGTGGTGGCATGATAGGTTATAAGCTGGTATTTTTGAAGCATGCCAGTCTTATGTCAACCGTTTAACTCCAGTATTAACGTGGATCAAATGATGTTCATGTTCGTCCCCTTTTCGTGCTGCCACATGTCTTCTACAAAGAATGCGGTCTAGTCAGTCGCAAACCTCTTTCCTTGTACACACAAAATAGAGGGGCCGTGATGAGGGTTCCATGGCCCTGGATTAAAGCCCGTCATCCAGTCAGGGGGCATGGGTGTTTCCGGTTGGGACCGAGAGGGGGCACCCCTTAGAGTGCGCGATATAAATTTGATCCCATGCTATTCGAGGTTGTGGCCTCCCCGTCTTAGAGTTTTTCTTGAACGTTGCCTAGGGTGATTCCTGGCAGCGGAATGTGGAATGGGTGTGTACTGGTTAGATGTGTTTCTCCTAAAATACCGTAAACGGAACTAGTCCTTTGTGACTACCGAAATCCGTTGGCTGTGGGTAAAGAGTACAAACTCTGCAGAGTCAAAACCATTTGAGTAACCGTGTCCATGGTCAAGGACTTTGATCAACATATCAATGTCAGTATCAGCGTCAGTCTCAGCGTCAGTCTTAGTGTCAGTCTCCGGTGTATAAACATGAAACTGAGAGTGGTAAACCCGGCTGAATGCTATTCCTGTGGATGGACTAACCAGTTTATTATTATGTACTGAGTATTTCATTGGGATGATTTAAATTCATGAGCTACTTGAATTCGAATGATGAAATATAAGCCCTTTATGTGATGTCACTCAGACGTCCGACTGTGGCATTCCTGTTGTTTACTTTTGGATATAAGCCCTTTATGTGATGTCGCTCAGACGTCCGACTGTGGCATTCCTGTTGTTTACTTTTGGATATAAGCCCTTTCTGTGGTGTCGCTCCGACGTCCGACTGTGGCATTCTAGTTATTTACTTTTGATATAAGCCCTTTGTCTGATGTCGCACAGACGTCCGACTGTGGCATCCTTGTTACTTACTTTCATTATAAGCCCTTTTCGAGATGTCGCTTAGACGTCTGACTTTGGCACATACTGTCATTTACATTTCAATATAAGCCCTTTAAGTGGTGTCGCCCTGACGCCCGACAACGGCATGTTAATTCATTTGTCCTTTCGAGGCGTCGCTTCAGACACCCGACCGGTCTTCAGCTATTTTATTGGGATTTCGGGAGGACTACCGCCTGACTTCCATTTTATTATACATGAAGTGCAAGTTTATTATCTGAATGCGCGTTACTAGTCTGCTCATGTGCATCATGTTTGCATTTGTTATATCTTATGTCCAAACTGTCTTGCGAGTACATTCAAAGTACTCACATGGCTTGTTGATTTGGCCAGATGTTGACGAAGGCGATCTTATGGATGAAGAGTTCGATAGCGAGTCCGACACCTAGAGGAGTCCCAGTCAGTCCCGTGCGATCCTGAAGTTGGTCACTTGTATTATTTACGATTCCGCTACCCAAATAAAATCATCGAGCCTCACTCCGGCGCTTGATGAGCTGTAAGATTTTGGAGTCATGTCACCCACTTCACTGTGACATATCCACCACCACTTTTATTACTAGTCAGTAGTCATTCCACCATACCCCTTTGTGTCATACCCGCCTTTATGTATAATATCTGCGTGCTTGTAATAAAATGTTGAGCAGCCTCAGCTCAACCTTGTATAATGTTTAGTACTTCTGGATTTCTGTATCAAGGAATTGTCTACCAGTAAGGAGGATTCCTCTATACTGGTCTGATATAATGGTCGGTTTTTCAATAAATGTTTTATTGGAAGACCGGTCCTGACAATATTGGGCCGCCGTAGAACATCCATTCTCTTCGAGGACATCTTTGATGATGATGGACGCAATTTCCTGTTGGATCCGGTAGAAATTATTTCAAAGTCGATTATCCGGCACGGCTCCAAAGGCTTCGGTCCATCTCTGGTTATGGGTATCGGATGAAGATTTCATGCAAAGTGATTGCACATCCCTTCTGTACTCCATCATTAGATGGATGACGTAGAGTCCATCATTCTCACTTCTTGTCGGTTGCTGGATGCAACAGAAGTCAGTCTTGTGGCTGAAACAAAGCCCGACCTTATTTGTTTTTTATGCATTGGATGTACCCACCCCGCATGCTGAAGCCCAGCATAGCTTTGTCCAGAACATACTTTATGTGTGTGTAATCTTTCTTCTGTATGTTCTTCGACGGGTCCAAATATAGAGCGCGGGAGTAACGCGGGTAAAGAACAATGAGAACGGCACGACACCCCCCGCTGCGCAAAATACACGATCAAGTTTAGCCTCCATGCGTGCAAAGTAACTATTGAAATGCACGACAGGACGTATGTGTTATAGTGCTATCCGCGGATGACTTACCTGGGATGATAAGGTAGGAGAATCGTTTCTTTGTCCTTATTGCTGACCAAGAATTCTTCAATGTACTGACTCGCATAGAGACTCTGAAGGTGGAGAATGGGGCTGCCAACAAGCAGAGGCGGGCGAGCTAGAACCACAAGTGACTCCAGCAGGCCTAGACTTCATCAACAACCTCCCCGATGATATGTTGATAGTCATCATCTCCCTCCTCCCAATCAAGTATGGGGTGCGGATAACCGTCCTTTCCCGATGGTGGTGCCCCCTATGGAAGTCCAGCCCTCTTGGCCTCATCGACACCCATGAGCTCTGCCATGGCTATCGCAAAAACTTGGATGCATTCTCCAAGATCCTCGACAGTCACCTTGGCCCAACCAGAGGCCTTACAATGGGCAAGTTCTATTCCAACGGCAAGGGCCGAGCCAAGCTTTATGACTGGTTCTGATCTCCCGCCATAGATCAGCTCAAGGAGCTCACTTTTGATGATGGGCATATGCAGTTGTCAGGACCCCGATTCCAAGTCACATCGATCTAGCCGGTAACACCTCATATCACTTTGCGTCCTCACGCACTGTATTCCCACGGGTGTCCCCTTACCATGGCCCGGGACCGCTTGCGCCTTTTGGCTCACATATATAATAGTGTCGCTAGCATCCATATGACAGAGAACCCGGGCCGACATGGCTAGTCGTGAACCCAAAGCGGCACTAACCTATGGGGACAGGCATACATGAATCAACATCGAGCATGTCGATCAGCAGCGTGTGAATCCGGGCTGTAGCACTGGGCTAACAGGACTCCGGGAACCCGGGCTGTAGCAGGCTAGGCAGGACTCCGGATGTCACCGCGTGACATTTCCCCGAAGGGACAGACAAAGGAATGAAGTGATACACATGCCGGCCAGTCAAGTGTTTCGGAGCAGTAGTGCTGGGCTAGCAGGACACCGGTGAACCGACACTAGTAGAAAAAGGGGCTTTGGTTCGGCCAGAAAAGAGCACTAATACCAGTTGCATTACGAACAGGGACTAATGTGAGCATTAGTCCCCGTTCGAGTGGCGAGGGCACCGTACAGGCATTACTCCCGATTCAAATGGGACCTTTAGTCCCGGTTGGTGCCACAAACCGGTACTAAAGGGTGCAATGCCCATTAGTACCGGTTCGTGGCACCAACTGGTACTAAAGGTCTAACCTTTAGTACTGGTTCGTGCCACGAACCGGTACTAATGGTGTTGATACCTTTAGTACCGGTTCGTGCCACGAACCGGTACTAATGGTGCAATTTTCAAATCCTACCCCCCGTCAGTGTATCGCCTTTTTAGTTTTGTAAAAAGCAAAAGAAAATGATAAAAACTTCAAAAGTTAAAATCCTTCGAGATGTAGTTATGTTACCACATCTACTAGTTCGGAAAATTTGAAAACTTAACTTTGCACATGTTTTGCAAAAAGAGTAGGGAAAATGTAAAACGGCTATAACTTTTGCATATGATCTCAGAAAAAAACGTATAATATATCAAAATGTTCAGCACGAAACTCCGCATCCGATTTTGACGGCCTATGGCCTGTTTGCAAACTTTTAGAAACCTCAAATTCCAAAAGGAAAAAATTATGCTCAAATTTCAGTTTTTTTAGAAAAATTCGTTAAATCTGGTCAAACTATGGTCAAACTATTTATTCAAGAAGTATTAGTGTTACTAAATAATTATTCAAGAATATTAGTGTTACTAAATAATTATTTCAGTTTTTTTGAATTTTGGTCAAATCTGGTCAAACTATGGTCAAACTGTGGTCAAACAAAGGTCAAATTACTTATTCAAGAAATATTAGTGTTACTAAATAATTATTGTTTTTTAGAACAATACTTTCAAAATCAAACAGTGAAATGTGTGACTTCATGCTCAAGCTAAACTCCTGAGGGTTAATAGGATAGACATCTTACTATTGTTAGGAAAACAACAAGTGCAGACTTGGAAACGGGGGAGATTAGAACCCAGAAGTTAAGCGTGCTGAGGCTGGGGGAGTGGGAGGATGGGTGACCGTTCGGGAAGTTAGATGATTTGGAATGATGAGGGGTGATTAGAGATTACATTGAGCAGTGATGAGGGGTGATTAGAGATTAGAGGTTAAAATAATTCAGAAATTGGAAAATCGGGAAAAAAATTCAAAAAACAATTCAAAATTGGGCTAACAGGACTCCGGGAACCCGGGCTGTAGCAGGATAGGCAGGACTCCAGATGTCACCCCGTGACATTTCCCCGAAGGGACATACACAAGAACGAAATGAAACACATGCCGGCCAGTCAAGTGTTCCGGAGCAGTAGTGCTGGGCTAGCAGGACTCCGGTGAACCGGGCTGTAGCGGACTACTATGGCTCATGGAAGCACTAGACTACATTTCCCCATAAGAGAGGCTGCCAAGGATAAACAACTAGATTCTCGGATCCCACACGTACCAAGCATTTCAATCATACACACAATATGCTCGATATGTGTAAATACAACATGGCATCACAACAAAACTCTACAACTCAAAGTACTTTATTTAAAGGCTCCGGAGAGCCATACATAACATGTTCATACAGATAGGGGTCACATGACCCGACACTCAAGTTATACAAGCATACAAGCACATGCGGAAGCAAACTAGTTTGAGTATAGACACTAGAAAGAAAGAAGGCTTGACGAAGCCTGTCTATCTACATAGGGCCCTTCACAAGCTCAGATCACCACCTGGGTGGCAAGTCATTCGTCAACGTCAAGATCTACATAGAACCCATCAGAGGGGGCGGTATTGTTGTCTGAAAACAGTAATTAAAGCAACATGAGTACAAAGTTACTCAGCAAGTCTTACAACAGATCCTACTATACATGCACATTCTCAAGAAGGTAGTGGAGTTATTGCAGCAAGCCAGCTTTGACTCTTGGCAAACACTAGTAGAAAACGGGCGTATTTTCCCGGTTCGTAAGGGCCTTTTGTCCCGGTTCCTGAACCGGGACTAAAGGGTCGTTACTAATGCCCTGACCCTTTAGTCCCGGTTCTAACCAGAACCGGGACAGATGGGCCTCCATGTGGCCTGTGCGCTGAGCCCAGGCAGGAGGGCCTTTGGTCCCGGTTGGTGGCACCAACCGGGACCAATAGGCATCCACGCGTCAGCATTTCTTTGGCTGGGGTTTTGTTTTTTTTAAGGGGGGGTGGGTTGGGGGTTTTGGGTGGTTAATTTAGGTATTTCATATATTGTGTTAGCTAGCTAATTAATAGAGAGAAGTGTCCTCTCTTATGTCTGTGCTTGGTCGACGCTACGTACTATACATACGTATAGAGAGGACTAGACACGCTAGCTAGCAAGTAATAAGCAAACGAAGGAAATAGAAGATCGTCATGAACATATATGCATACAGAGAGAAGTGATATCGACCACCTCTCCTTCTCTGAGAGATTGGTCGAACAACAAGTTCTCGTATATCTATCCGACACTACTGGCTACATATATACAATAATAATCTCTTACAAATATAATCTCCTAAATTACGGACGCATGGTCCACATAGTATTCTCCGTCTTCAGTGATCACGTGGTCAAGAAAGAATGCCGCCAATTCCTCTTGAATTGCTCGCATGCGATCTGGTGCTAGGAGTTCATCCCGCATCCGGAACATCTAATTTGAAGAAGGGGGTCAATACATATATATATATATATATATATATATATATATATATATATATATGAATGAATGAAACTCAACACAAATGATGGTAATAAAATAAAATTGTGAATATTGTTATTTACGCACTTCATAATGTTCGGCAGAGTAGCCCCGCTCACAGGTCGTGTGGCGGATGGACTCGCAAACGTAGTATCCACAGAAATCATTCCCTTGGTCCTGCCACAACCACTTTACAAGAAATAGAGGTCAATCAAACAGATAAGCAAGAATGCCAAATGGTATTGATGAAACTAGCGCTTGAATCAATAGCTAGGAGATGCGCGAAACATGCTACTATAGTACTTACTTTCGGGTGTCTAAATTGCAGCTCCTTCGGTAGTCCCGGAGCTTTTCTGGTGAATTTTCTCCAAACCCTGCCAGACAAAGAAAACAATTACTTGATATCAGAAATGAACAAAGTTGCTGATATGGTGGATAATGATCGATTTAACTTACTTCTGGTGTATTTGAGTAATGTCCGCATACACCTGGGGATCTTTTCGTTTAGAGTCCAAGACAGTTACTACTCCCTGCTCAAGCCTAATCTCTAGGAGAATATAGTGGTAACTGCGCACGCATGCATAACTCATCAATTACATTACTATAACCTGGACTAATATATAAGGGAAACCGAATATGCACAAGACAGTAACACTCACTTGAAGTTGTAAGGAAAGAGTATTATATCTTTGTGTTCATTTATTTTGAATGATCGTAGCAAGTTGGCCTCGGTATCTACGGCACGAAATTTAACCTCAGTTGCATCTATGAGATATGTGTTAATGAACCCAATATCACCGACTTGTCTTTTCTTCAATTTGGCGATCTTCAATCTGCGTAATATAGTGAGGATAATTATAAATACATGCAATGAAAGAGCTGAGCTATATAGAGAGACTTAATGACAAAAGTAGTAGTACTTTCAGACAGTAGCAGGTGACCGTTGCTTTATCGAGGGCCAATTGATTGATAAACTGATAGAACTCCTCAAATGGAATAGGCAACAGATCAATTCCAACGAGGTCATGCTCCTTTTTAAATCTCACATACAAAGTACTCCTCCCCCCAGACTCTCTGCAGATTTTCAAGTACCAATCATGCAATCTTCGCATCATCGTTGATAGAGATTTTTCATCTTCGACGAGAGGCTTCCCGTACTCGTATCTGTGTATCTGCACGTCCATGAAATCATAATGTACATCGTCGGGCAGGTAATCTCCAAGATTGCTATAACCAGGCACCATCCTCGGATCGACGATGTCGCTAGGCACCTTGAGCGGGGGGCACGATTGATTCCCTTGTTCATCGAGCTGGGCAATTTGTTTCCCAGCTGCTCGTCGTTCTTTCATCCTTTGATCACTAACTGTACTTCCCGACCGCTCCGCTTCGGCCCATGTCTTTCCAATAATGCGCTCATAGTTGCCTTTCGGCGGAGACTTGGGTGGTTTTGCCAGGGCAGCCAGAGTGCGCTTCACTTTCACCGGATCTACCTTCTCCTCCAGAGGTGGATGTCTCTTTGCTTTCAACCCTTGAAACCAGTCATCCACTTCGGTTCGCGCGATCTTCGCGTTCTCCTCCGGGGTCCTCTCGTATGGTAACTTCTCTGGAGTCTTCAGAGAAGGACCGAATCTGTATGTCCTCCCGCCTCTGGCCGTACTGCTAGACGCCGGCTGAGCAGACAGAGCGGCTGTCTTCTTTACTTGCTTACGAGGCGGAGGAGAAGGACTATGACGCGCCGGAGCAGCTGCCGGAGCGGCGGCGGGTCTCTTCCGCCCTTGCTGACGAGGCGGAGAAGGAGGAGGCTGGCTGCTCGGGCACGCCGGCGCAGGCGGAGAAGGAGGCGGAGTGCCGCCACGCGCCGGAGAAGGAGCCAGCCGAGTGCCCTGATCGCCACTCGCCGGAGGAGGAGGCGGAGTGCCCTGACTCGCCGAAGGAGGAGGAGGAGTGCCCTGACTCGCCGGAGGAGGAGGAGGAGGCGGAGGCATCCAATTCGGAAGGTTGATGAGCTCCTTCCGCCATAGGCATGGAGTCTTCAGAGAAGAACCCAGCCGAGTCTCCCCTTCTCCAGTAGGGTGGTCAAGCGGGAGGTCCTCAAATCCCTCTGTTATTTCATCCACCATCACCTTAGCATATCCTTCTGGAATCGGCCGGCAGTGAAAAGTTGCGCCCGGTTCATTAGGAAAAACAGAGCCAACAGCCGCCTTGACCTTCATATTAATCCATTGCATCATAAGGTGGCAATTTTGAGACTCCATGATAGCATCCACGGGATAGCTGGCAGGAGCCGTCAAGACATGCTTCGGCTGAAGCAGCTCGGTGGAAGCCACGCTGCTTCTCCGCTGAGATGGCGGGGTAGCTTCAGGGGAAGCTTTGGCAAGTCGTTTGCTGCGATTTGCTTCTTGTTCCTCTATTGCTTGTACCCTTGCGTGCAGCACCTGCAGTTCGGTCTGCTGCACTTTCTTCCTCCTCTCGTGGCATTTGTAACCGCCTGCGTCCGGAAACCCAGCCTTCCACAGAATGGAGCCTGGCGTGCCTCGTGTCCGTCCAGGGTGCTCAGGATTTCCGAGGGCCTTTGTGAGCTCGTCGTTCTCTCTATCTGGAAGGAATGTCCCTTTCTGCGCTGCATCGATATAGTACCGAAGGTTCTTGAAGGGTATGTCAAGTTGCTTGTCCGTCCAAACGCACTTCCCTGTTACAGGGTCCAAGGATCCGCCAGCCCTGAAGAACCAAGTCCGGGAACGGTCTGGCCAGTTCATTGTCTCTGGTTCGATCCCTTTATCAAGCAGATCAGTCTCAACCTTTTCCAACTTAGTCCGGCCTTTGTGGTAGCCACCTGACCCCGTGCGATGGTGAAGCTTCTTCTTCACAACATTTTTCTTGTTTGTCTCCGACATCTTCTTACTCTTATCCGATGTCTTGTGGGCCACAAATGCGGGCCATTGATCTCTAATCTTCTCATGTTTGCCCTTGAATTCTGGTGTCTCTTTTTTGTCGACAAACCTTTTCAGCTCATTCTTCCACCTCCTGAATAGCTCTGCCATCTTCTTAAGAGCAGCAGACTTAATTAATGGCTCTATAACCGGCTTCTCCGGATCCTCCTGTGGCAGCAGGGTGAAATTTGTCTTCATCTCATTCCAAAGATCATCTTTTTGCATATCATTCACATAAGACACCTCAGGGTCTTCTTTAGCTGGCTTAAACCATTAGTGGATGCTGATCGGGATCTTGTCCCTAACAAGAACCCCGCACTGAGCAGTAAATGTATCCTTCGTCCGGATGGGTTCAATCGGTAGGCCGTCGCGCGCGATTGCTGTGATCTCAAACCTTTCATCCTCGCACAACTTTTTCTTCGGGCCTCGTCTCTTTACCTAAGTTGTGCTCGATCCGGAGGGCTAGAAAAAGAAGAAAGACGAGAGTTAATTAATATGTGTACATACCAAAACAATGAATGCATCAATTAGCTAGTCTCAGCACATACTTAACTAATATATTTACCTGGCCGGACTCTGTTCGGTCACCGGAGCCGTCACCCTGTTCTTCCGGACCTACTTCTTCACCCTGCTGTTCTTCCGGACCTGCTTCTTCACCCTGCTGTTCTTCGAGACCATCATTGTTGTTAATAAAACTCGACATGACATCACCTCTGTCTAAGATTATGTCGCGCAACGTCTCTTCTACTTCCTCGTCTCGTCCGTGCTCCATTGTTTCTGCAAATATATATTACAACATGGCAATTATTACACAAGCATGACAGCACATGGATATATTAGTTTGGGTGTACTCCTCGAGAGTTTTCACTGTTGAAGTTATACGGGAGGGGGTAATATCGACAACGATGAGATACATACACAAGAAAATAACGTTATCGGGGAGCGGGTATATCGACCCCCCCCCATGTGTTGAAGTTATCGGGAGGGGTTTATAGCGACAACGACGACATACTTACATGGGAAAATAATATTATCGGGGAGGGGGTATACCGACCCCCCACGTGTTGAAGTTATCGGGAGGGTGTATATCGAGCCCCCCCGTGTTGAAGTTACCGGGAGGGGGTAATATCGACAACGATGAGATACATACATGGGAAAATAATGTTATCGGGGAGGGGTATATCGACCCCCCCCCCCATGTTGAAGTTATCAGGAGGGGTTTATATATCGACAACGACGACATACATACATGGGAAAATAATATTATCGGGGAGGGGGTATATCGACCCCTCCCACGTGTTGAAGTTATCGGGAGGGGGTATATCGACCCCCCCTCGTGTTGAAGTTACCGGGAGGGGGTAATATCGACAACGATGAGATACATACACGGGGAAATAATGTTATCGGGGAGGGGGTATATCGACCCCCCCCCCACGTGTTGAAGTTATCGGGAGGGAATAGCTTGAGGAGAAGATTGAAGAAAAAAAAAGAAGAGAAAACAAGAGGAGAAGAAGAAAGGAATAGATGAGAAGAAGAGAAAATAGAATATTATTCTATTTTCTCTTCTTCTCATCTATTCCTTTCTTCTTCTCCTCTTTTTTCTTCTTCTTTTTTCTTCTTCTTATTTATTTCTCATCTTCTTCCTCTCCCCTCTTCTTCTCCTTTCTTCCTCTTCTTATTTCCTTTTTCCTCTCATTCTTTTTCTTCTTCTTCCTTCTTAAAAATACATGAAGTAGTATTGCCTAATTCATTGTTCATATGAATATACAAACATTTGCATATTTACAATAATTAATATCACCAAAAAAATATATGAACAGAAAAAAATCCTAATTTTTCTAAAAAACTATCTTTTGCATATATATATGAACATATATATATATATATATATATATATATATATATATATATATATACACAGAGAACATATATATATATACATATATATATATATATATATATAACAAGCATATATATGAAAAAAAAGCTAGCTAGGGAGGGCACCGGCTGTACCAGGAGGACCACGGGGTCGGCGGCAAGGATGGCGATGGGGCAGTGGGCGCGCGCTCGGGGTAGGGAGCGCGGGTGACGACGACGGCGGGCCGGGGCGGCGCGCGTCGGGGAAGTGGCCGCCCCGGGTGACGGCGAGGGCGGGCCGGGGCGGCACGCGTCGGGGCAGGGACGCGGGCGACGACGACGGGGGCGGGCCGGGTGTAACGCCCCGAGACCGGAGCTTCAGGTGCCTTCCATGGATTCCGGGTTTCGTCATGTGTTTTGTTTTGTTCGTTGCTTTCATCATGCCATCTCTTGCATTGTATCATGTCATCATGCCATCATATCATTATTATTATTTTTTTATTTTATTTTTTAACTCTCTTAAATAAATTGCATAGATCTTTTGATCTATTTAAATCGAGGGAATTCACATGGTGATTTCTCTTTATAACATATCCTCCCGATATTAGGGAGCTATATTAAATATTCCAATTTTCGGAATCACCCATAACACACGTGCAAAACATTTTTCCATGCCTTTTCCTCTTCGAGTTTGACCGTCAAACCTTGCCAATATTTCTCACCTCCTTTATCGAGGCTCCTCTAAAAATCTCAGCCCATTTAGAGTCCTTTCGAATGGGTTTCAAAATTCAAACATGTTCAATTAAATTCAACATGTGCGAATCTATTGTTCTCCAAAAATCCTCTTGCCATTTTATTTTAAGTCCTCACATTTTGCGAGTCCGTGAATATTATCCGCGTGCTCTATTTTTTCCCTGACCCCTCCCTCTTTCTTTTTCTTCTCCACTTTTGTTTTCTGCTTTAGAAATAAGAAGAGGGAGAGAGAGATTGCGCCCGCCTAAGCCCTCCCTCTCCACTGGGCTTCCCTAGGCCAACTCCCGCGCCGGCCCACCTAACCCTCCTAACCCTAGCCCCGAGTCCCCATCTCCCCTGATCTCTCCCTCGTCTCCCGTTCGAGCGCCGCCAGGAGAGGAGAGCCCCAGCGCCCGATCCCCAACTCCTTCCGATCCCCTCATCCTCTCCCTCTCGTCTTCTCCCGAGCTGCCGCCCTGTTGCATCGCCGCCCCACCACCCGCACAGCTCCATCCGCACAGCCGCCACCCCCTCTCTTCCCGAGGCCCGAGAAGGAGCGCTCGGCCTCGTCTTCTCGCGCGGCCAGCCGCCTCGACAGCGACCTCCAGGTCCATCGCCGCGCCCTGCTTCTTCTTCCTGCTCGAGGAGCCCCACGACATCACAATGGATGGCTGCCGCCCGGTTCGGCCTCTTCATCGAGCAGAGGAGGACGCCCGCAACCACTGCCTCCCGCGGCGCCCTTTGACCTTGCTGCCGGCCGAGCTCGAAGCTCCGCCACTGCTCCTCGTCGCCGGAGTCCCGCTCCTCTGCCTCCCTGCTTCATCCGCCGTGCCATCATGCTGCAGCGCCACCGGCCTCGACCTCCCCCCCTCGCCGCGGCTGCACCCTGCAGGAGCTCCGCCTCCTCTCCCGCGCCTTCTTGCCTCCTCCGCGCACATCCCCTGTTGCATCTCCGTCGGCACCATCGCTGTGCTATGGAGCTCCTGACTGAGCCGTCCCTTTCGGCCAACTCTGTTGCTGCCGCCGCTGCTTTGATCTTCCCTGGTGCAGCTTGTTTCCAACAAACGGCAACCCGATGGTTACCTCCACGCCAAGTACCACGACCCGCAAGACAGAGGATGCCAAACAACCCCTTTGAGCTGTCAAGACCGCAAGCGCCAAGTACCCCGACACCATGTACATCTACACCGCCAAGACCGGACCGAAAAGTACCATGACGTCCATCGATTGCCAAGTACCCCTACGCGTGGATACGCCAAGACCCCGTCAACGTCAAGTTCAACGGTGAACCCCGGAGTCCTCGGATCCGTCAAGTCCGTCTACGAACCGTGAACAACTACCGTCGACGTGAAAACGTGTACCACTACCGTCGACCCCGAAGCCCTCGGATTCGTCAAGTCCGAAGATGCAAGTACTACTCCGAACCATATACGACAACCGTCGCCGGAGACCCGTGTAACGTGAACGTGAACGACTATCGTCGCGAGTACCTCTACCGTCGTCGTGTACAACTACTTCCACTACGCTCGCGAGAACGACTACTTCCACTACTACCGTCGCGGAAGAACTACTTCCACTACTTCCTTTGACGAACTTGAACCGTCCCGAATGCACGCTTCAAAGGTATACCGCCGAGTCCGACCGCCGTGGACCGAATGTTGTGTGGTGTATGAGATGCCCGTGTTTGCTCCATGTCCGAGTTGTTCTTTGCGAGTTCCTCGTTTGCCATGCCGTCGTCTCGTGGGAACCCGGTAACCAGGAACACCCCGCCATCTCTAGCATGTTTTCGCACGTCCACACGCTTCCTTTTGCACCGGTATCTCCATGAGTACCTGAACCGATATGTTGCCGTGGCACCATTTTCGGATTCGTTGTCGTGGCACACTTTCTTTCCGCCACGATGACAAATGCTTCTTAATGCTCTTATCATCATTTTCATAATAATTGCATAAAACTTGAAATTGTCATCCGCATCATGATAACAACATTTAAAATGCTTAAAATTGTTGTTTGCATTTATTTTGCTAATGCCATGTTAAAATGATTTATTTCATAACTAAATAACCGTAGCTCGGATTTAAATAAATTATATATGTAAAAGGGGTAGAAAAATGCCTAGTTTAACATGTTGGCATTAATTTGCATGTTTAACAACTCTAAAATTGTGTTTAGGGCAGAACAGTACCAACTCTAAAAATTTGCACATGGGGATTTTCCGGAATTGTTGTTTGTTGTTCCGGCCTCATTTAAACTTGCCTAGATAGATAGTTTTCATATGCTTCACATCTTGCGATGTTAATCAACATTTAACATTGTTGGGTACATAAACAAGAGAGAACTAAATAATTGATGTGGTGTTTAGTCAATATGCAACTCGTTGCATATTGAGCTCCACTTAACTTGTAGTGTTGGTTGTTGCACTTTGCCATGCCATGCATATTTAAACCGGACATGCATCATACTTGATTGTGCATCATGCCATGTTTATGTGATGGTTGTTTACCATGTTGTTTGTTTCTTTCCGGGTTGCCTCTCTCGTTAGCTTCGGTTTCGTTCCGGAGTTGTGAGGATTCGTTCGACTCCGTCCGTTTGTCTTCTTCATGGACTCGTTCTTCTTCCTTGAGGGATTTCAGGCAAGATGACCGTACCCTCGAAATCACTTCTATCTTTGCTTGCTAGTTGCTCGCTCTTTTGCTATGCCTATGCTGCGATACCTACCACTTGCTTATCATGCCTCCCACATTGTTAAACCAAGCCTCTAACCCACCTTTGTCCTAGCAAACCGTTGTTTGGCTATGTTACCGCTTTGCTCATCCCCTCTTATAGCGTTGTAGTTGCAGGTGAAGATGAAGTTTGTTCCTTGTTGGAACATGGAGATGTTGTTCCTTGTTGGGACATGTTTACTTGTTGGGATATCACAATATCTCTTATATTATTAATGCATCTATATACTTGGTAAAGGGTGGAAGGCTCGGCCTTATGCCAGGTGTTTTGTTCCAATCTTGCCGCCCTAGTTTCTGTCATATCGGTGTTATGTTCCTGGATTTTGCGTCGCTAACGCGGTCGGGTGATTTATGGGACCCCCTTGACAGTCGCTTCGAATAAGACTTTTCCAGCAAGGCCCAACATTGGTTTTACCATTTGCCTACCACCTATACCTTTCCCTTGGGAGT
Organism: Aegilops umbellulata; assembly: GCA_032464435.1. Lineage (NCBI taxonomy): Eukaryota > Viridiplantae > Streptophyta > Magnoliopsida > Poales > Poaceae > Aegilops > Aegilops umbellulata. Next base: position 348,709,307 of record CP136058.1, on the reverse strand, counting down.
AGCTAACCCGAGGGTCATCTTTATTCAGCCCCCCGGGCCAATGCTTATCTAAGTGTTGGTCCGAACTAGAGCCCTTTGCAGCGCCACCTCGGGGCAACTTGAGGCTTGGTTTTAGTTGTACGGACTGCTCATCCGGTGTTGCCCTGAGAACGAGATATGTGCAGCTCCTATCAGGATGTCGGCGCATCGGGCGGCTTTGCTGGACTTGTTTTATTGCTGTCAAAATGTCTTGTAGCCGGGATTCCGAGACTGATCGGGTCTTCCCGGGGAGAAGGAATATCCTTCGTTGATCACGAGAGCTTATCATGGGCTAAGTTGGGACACCCCTGCAGGGTTTTGAACTTTCGAAAGCCGTGCCCGCGGTTATGTGGCAGATGGGAATTTGTTAACGTCCGGTTGTAGAAAACCCGAAGTTGATCTTAATCAAAATACACCAACCGCGTGTGTAACCGTGATGGTCTCTTCTCGGCGGGGTCCGGGAAGTGAACACGGTTGTTGGAGTTATGTCTGACGTAAGTAGTACAGGATCACTTATTGATCATAGTTGTTCGACCGTGCTTTGCCTTCTCTTTTCGCTCTCATTTGCGTTGTTAGCCACCAGATATGCTAGTCGCTTGCTGCAGCTCCACCTCATACCTTTTACCCTCCCTATAAGCTTAAATAGTCTTGATCTCGCGGGTGTGAGATTGCTGAGTCCTCGTGACTCACCAGATTCTTCCAAACCAGTTTGAAGGTGCCGATGAGACCGGGAAGGTGACGCATCCAAGCTCAAGGAGGAGCTTGCTGAAGATCTTGTCCTTTATGTTTTTTCGTTCTAGTCGATCAGTAGTGGAGCCCAGTTGGGGTCGATCTTGGTCCTTTGTCCCTTTTGGGGTTTCTTCTTTTATTTTGGCTCCGTAGTCGGGCCCTGATTGTAACTGTATGATGTAATGTTTTATTCATGTATTTGTGTGAAGTGGCGATTGTAAGCCAACTATGTATCTTTTTCCCTTATGTATTACATGGATTGTGTGAAGATTACCTCACTTGCGACATTGCTTTCAATGCGGTTATTCCTCTAAGTCGTGCTTCGACACGTGGGAGATATAGCCGCATCGGGGGCGTTACAAGTTGGTAATCAGAGCCTTCCCCGACCTTAGGAGCCCCCACTGATTGATCGTTTTTAGCGGCCGAGTTGTGTCTAGAAAAATGTTTTGAGTCATTTAGGAATTATATATCGGAGAGTTTAGGAATTCTTTTTACTTCCCAGTCTCCTCATCGCTCTGGTAAGGCATCCTGACGTAGAGTTTTGACTTTTCTCTTCTCAAATTTCACTAAAAAAAATTTAGGATCACGCGGGTATCTTAGAATCGTTCCGATGGTTTTATGATGACAACATTGTCTTGGTTGCCTCCCGTCAGCAGGGGTTTTATTGGAGGTGTCCCGGGGAGTTGAGCTCCGAGGTGTCGTCGTCATAATTTTATCGTTGCAGTTCTGGAATACCTGAGTTTAGTACGCCGACATCGAAAATCTCTTTTGTACAGTTGTTGGTGAGATAACCCTGATAGCCCAGTACTGAGGCGAGTGCGGGAGTATTGCCATAACTCGTATAACAGATGCTTTTCGAAGGTTGAGGTAGACGATTTCCGAAGGTTTCTTGGTTATGTGTTGAAGGATGGATACAGCTGGATCTAGGTATTGTTAGTTTGTGTGATATATTTTGTGTCCCCTGTATCCCCAACACCTGATTGCATAACCAGAAAGTTTCGGGAGTTTATAAGTGGGAATTTAAGTATCTCGTAGGATATCTTTCCAACAGACACATGATACGATATGGGATCTATCATATGTTTGTTTCCGGCTTATTCTGCGAGCCAATCCTTTGTTTCATTTTTATTTGTGGTATTCGAGTTGCTTCAATGTCAAGTGTTGAATCCATACCTTTCCTAAACGGTGTTCTCATATTCCTATGTGGATACCAATCCTTCATGATATCTGAGAGTGACATGTCAATTCTTTTCAACCGGTGTGTCCCTCTTCAAGTGGATCCGATCATTTCAACATTCACAAGATCACCTCTCGGTTTTTTCTCAACAGTGTGTGTTCCATCCGTTCCAAGTTGCCTTTGTTTTCCCGCCCTCCCACCCTTATTTCTTCAAGGACTCAGATTTCTCAATCAAGTATCCTTTTTATTGATGGAAGTTTCTTCATTCTTTCCTTCAATGTTCTCATCCGGTGATTATCATGAAGATGCTCAGGAGTTTCAAGTTCATCATTCGTCATTCTTTTCTTCTCCGTTGGTTCCAATTCAAGCTTTATCGATCATATCTTTTCCTCGTTTCTAATGTTTTCTCGTGCCGGTGTATCTCGTAATCTTTCACTTCTCGCTATTCATTTGTTCCGGAGTGATGAAGACATCTCAGAAGCTTCAAGTTTCCATTCTCAATTCACTCAATTTCTTTTGAGGATGCTATCTCTTTCAAGCCATTCAATTCAACCGGTGCAATCTCCCTTTCAAGCAATCGTTCAACGGTGTTTCTTTTGAGTGGGCCCTAACCCACAGGTCTTTTCCCAGGATCTTACCTGACTCTTTTAATTTTCCCGGAGTTATTCTCAAATTCTTTTCGAAGTTTGATGTAAGAACGAATTATCATCAGTCAAATGTCTTTCTCTAAGATCTTTAAATTCTTTTCATCATTGGTTCAACCTTTCCAATTCTCATTCCGGAGTGCCTCAACAATTCTTGGTGGTTCTCATCATCGTTCTCAACATTTGGAGACCGAAGAAGAGTTTCTCTTAAATCTTGCCCCTTTCTCTTCAAGATTAATGGTTCTAGCTTGATGCCATCCTCTCATAATTGTTTTCGATTGTGAGAATTCTTTTCACCCATCCGGAGCCTTTCATCTCAGAATTATTCATTCTCATCTTCGTCTGTCGTTCTCCAAATCTTACCGGTGTTCTTTATGGAGGCTACTTGATGATTCACAAAGGATTTAATTCCTTCTCGAAGAGTTCATCGAGATTCTTTTCAGAGGAGCTAAGTATTCTTTATCTTGCATTTTAAAGTGCAATTCTTTCAACCATATATTCGGGGTGGTATTATGTCATTCTTGATAATTTGAGTTCATGTCTCATGATTCACATGTTGTTAAGAATGAGATATTTAAATCCATCATTTTCTCTTCGTTCAAGGGATATTTTCAACCAATCTATCTCTCTGTTGGAGTCATCTTGTGTCATATTTTACCTAAAGCTTTCCATAAGGATTGTTGCTATTTATGGTGCTTATAAATGACCCAAGTTCTTCATTTGTCCTCCCGGTGAAATAAGTTTCTCGTCTCCTTGTTCTTATCAATCCAATTCTTTTCCCGTGAGTGGCAGGTTGTCACCTCATAATTTGAGATGCATTCCTTAAGACCATATCAAGCTTATTCTTTTCGTTGTTGGTTTTCCCAACAACTCCGTTCGACCCTTCTCCTAAAGATGCCTTTTCAAGCTCAATTGTGGCAAAAGTTGGCATTTTCTTCTCCATTCTTTATTTCAATTATCTATCTTCTATTTCTTCCTGCCGGAGGCATTGTGATGTTGTTCTCTTCAACCCATCTTCTTGTTTTGTCAGAATCATGTTCTTGTCGTGCTTATCCATTTAACCGGAGTGTCGTGTCATCTATTCAAGTTCTATCATCTTAGCAAGTTTTGCCCCCCCTTCTCAACCGGAGTGCCGTATGAAATCTTTCTTACCCATTGTGCCATTCTTTCAATAGTTTCGGAGGCAGAGTGTTGTTGATCTCATCAAGTATCCTCTCATCTTGCCAAGATCATGTTCAAATCCCTTCCATTTTCAGTCGGAGTGCTGCCCAAATTATACCATTCTTATTCCTTCCCTTCTTGTTTTAACCGGAGTGGTTTCAATATCTGTCTTGTCACTTAACCTCTTGGTTCTCCTTGTATCCCATGTTCCTTTTTATCTACCGGATTGTTTGCAATTCTCCTCATCTCCATGGTATTCTTTCTTACATTCTACTCAACCTCTCAAGGTTCTTTGGTTTCACTCGTTTGTCAAAGAAGCAACTTAGTTTTACCTCTTCTCTTTCTTTTCCGTTGTCCCTCCGGTGCCATCCTAGATCTCGGGACGAGATCCTCTCGTAGTGGTGGAGTGTTGTAACGCCCCGAGACCGGAGCTTCAGATGCCTTCCATTGATTCCGGGTTTCGTCATGTGTTTTGTTTTGTTCGTTGCTTTCATCATGCCATCTCTTGCATTGTATCATGTCATCATGCCATCATATCATTATTATTATTTTTTTATTTTATTTTTTAACTCTCTTAAATAAATTGCATAGATCTTTTGATCTATTTAAATCGAGGGAATTCACATGGTGATTTCTCTTTATAACATATCCTCCCGATATTAGGGAGCTATATTAAATATTCCAATTTTCGGAATCACCCATAACACACGTGCAAAACATTTTTCCATGCCTTTTCCTCTTAGAGTTTGACCGTCAAACCTTGCCAATATTTCTCACCTCCTTTATCGAGGCTCCTCTAAAAATCTCAGCCCATTTAGAGTCCTTTCGAATGGGTTTCAAAATTCAAACATGTTCAATTAAATTCAACATGTGTGAATCTATTGTTCTCCAAAAATCCTCTTGCCATTTTATTTGAAGTCCTCACATTTTGCGAGTCCGTGAATATTATCCGCGTGCTCTATTTTTTCCCTGACCCCTCCCTCTTTCTTTTTCTTCTCCACTTTTGTTTTCTGCTTTAGAAATAAGAAGAGGGAGAGAGAGATTGCGCCCGCCTAAGCCCTCCCTCTCCACTGGGCCTCCCTAGGCCAACTCCCGCGCCGGCCCACCTAACCCTCCTAACCCTAGCCCCGAGTCCCCATCTCCCCTGATCTCTCCCTCGTCTCCCGTTCGAGCGCCGCCAAGAGAGGAGAGCCCCAGCGCCCGATCCCCAACTCCTCCCGATCCCCTCATCCTCTCCCTCTCGTCTTCTCCCGAGCTGCCGCCCTGTTGCATCGCCGCCCCGCCACCCGCACAGCCGCCACCCCCTCTCTTCCCGAGGCCCGAGCAGGAGCGCTCGGCCTCGTCTTCTCGCGCGGCCAGCCGCCTCGACGGCGACCTCCAGGTCCACCGCCGCGCCCTGCTTCTTCTTCCTGCTCGAGGAGCCCCACGACATCACCATGGATGGCTGCCGCCCGGTTCGGCCTCTTCTTCGAGCAGAGGAGGACGCCCGCGACCACTGCCTCCCGCGGCGCCCTTTGACCTTGCTGCCGGCCGAGCTCGAAGCTCCGCCACCGCTCCTCGTCGCTGGAGTCCCGCTCCTCTGCCTTCGTTCTTCATCCGCCGTGCCGTCATGCTGCAGCGCCACCGGCCTCGACCTCCCCTCCTCGCCGCGGCTGCACCCTGCAGGAGCTCCGCCTCCTCTCCCGCGCCTTCTTGCCTCCTCCGCGCCCATCCCCTGTTGCATCTCCGTCGGCACCATCGCTGTGCTATGGAGCTCCTGACTGAGCCGTCCCTTTCGGCCAACTCTGTTGCTGCCGCCGCTGCTTTGATCTTCCCTGGTGCAGCTTGTTTCCAACAAACGGCAACCCGATGGTTACCTCCACGCCAAGTACCACGACCCACAAGACAGAGGACGCCAAACAACCCCTTCGAGCTGTCAAGACCGCAAGCGCCAAGTACCCCAACACCGTGTACATCTACACCGCCAAGACCGGACCGACAAGTACCATGACGTCCATCGATTGCCAAGTACCCCTACGCGTGGATACGCCAAGACCCCGTCAACGTCAAGTTCAACGGTGAACCCCGGAGTCCCCGGATCCGTCAAGTCCGTCTACGAACCGTCAGCAACTACCGTCGACGTGAAAACGTGTATCACTACCGTCGACCCCGAAGCCCTCGGATTCGTCAAGTCCGAAGATGCAAGTACCACTCCGAACCATATACGACGACCGTCGCCGGAGACCCGTGTAACGTGAACGTGAACGACTACCGTCGCGAGTACCTCTACCGTCGTCGTGTACAACTACTTCCACTACGCCTGCGAGAACGACTACTTCCACTACTACCGTCGCGGAACAACTACTTACACTACTTCCTTCGACGAACTTGAACCGTCCCGAATGCACGCTTCAAAGGTATACCGCCGAGTCCGACCGTCGTGGACCGAATGTTGTGTGGTGTATGAGATGCCCGTGTTTGCTCCATGTCCGAGTTGTTCTTTGCGAGTTCCTCGTTTGCCATGCCGTCGTCTCGTGGGAACCGGTAACCGGGAACAGCCCGCCATCTCTAGCATGTTTTCGCACGTCCACACGCTTCCTTTTGCACCGGTATCTCCATGAGTACCGGAACCGATATGTTGCCGTGGCACCATTTTCGGATTCGTTGCCGTGGCACACTTTCTTTCCGCCACGATGACAAATGCTTCTTAATGCTCTTATCATCATTTTCATAATAATTGCATAAAACTTGAAATTGTCATCCGCATCATGATAACAACATTTAAAATGCTTAAAATTGTTGTTTGCATTTATTTTGCTAATGCCATGTTAAAATGATTTATTTCATAACTAAATAACCGTAGCTCGGATTTAAATAAATTATATATGTAAATGGGGTAGAAAAATGCCTAGTTTAACATGTTGGCATTAATTTGCATGTTTAACAACTCTAAAATTGTGTTTAGGGCAGAACAGTACCAACTCTAAAAATTTGCACATGGGGATTTTCCGGAATTGTTGTTTGTTGTTCCGGCCTCATTTAAACTTGCCTAGATAGATAGTTTTCATATGCTTCACATCTTGCGATGTTAATCAACATTTAACATTGTTGGGTACATAAACAAGAGAGAACTAAATAATTGATGTGGTGTTTAGTCAATATGCAACTCGTTGCATATTGAGCTCCACTTAACTTGTAGTGTTGGTTGTTGCACTTTGCCATGCCATGCATATTTAAACCGGACATGCATCATACTTGATTGTGCATCATGCCATGTTTATGTGATGGTTGTTTACCATGTTGTTTGTTTCTTTCCGGGTTGCCTCTCTCGTTAGCTTCGGTTTCGTTCCGGAGTTGTGAGGATTCATTCGACTCCGTCCGTTTGTCTTCTTCATGGACTCGTTCTTCTTCCTTGTGGGATTTCAGGCAAGATGACCGTACCCTCGAAATCACTTCTATCTTTGCTTGCTAGTTGCTCGCTCTTTTGCTATGCCTATGCTGCGATACCTACCACTTGCTTATCATGCCTCCCACATTGTTAAACCAAGCCTCTAACCCACCTTTGTCCTAGCAAACCGTTGTTTGGCTATGTTACCGCTTTGCTCAGCCCCTCTTATAGCGTTGTAGTTGCAGGTGAAGATGAAGTTTGTTCCTTGTTGGAACATGGAGATGTTGTTCCTTGTTGGGACATGTTTACTTGTTGGGATATCACAATATCTCTTATATTATTAATGCATCTATATACTTGGTAAAGGGTGGAAGGCTCGGCCTTATGCCTGGTGTTTTGTTCCACTCTTGCCGCCCTAGTTTCCGTCATATCGGTGTTATGTTCCCGGATTTTGCGTCCCTAACGCGGTTGGGTGATTTATGGGACCCCCTTGACAGTCACTTTGAATAAGACTTTTCCAGCAAGGCCCAACATTGGTTTTACCATTTGCCTACCACCTATACCTTTCCCTTGGGAGTAGCTAACCCGAGGGTCATCTTTATTCAGCCCCCCCCCCCCGGGCCAATGCTTGTCTAAATGTTGGTCCGAACTAGAGCCCTTTGCAGCGCCACCTCGGGGCAACTTGAGGCTTGGTTTTAGTTGTACGGACTGCTCATCCGGTGTTGCCCTGAGAACGAGATATGTGCAGCTCCTATCAGGATGTCGGCGCATCGGGCGGCTTTGCTGGACTTGTTTTATTGCCGTCGAAATGTCTTGTAGCCGGGATTCCGAGACTGATCGGGTCTTCCCGGGGAGAAGGAATATTCTTCGTTGATCGCGAGAGCTTATCATGGGCTAAGTTGGGACACCCCTGCAGGGTTTTGAACTTTTGAAAGCCGTGCCCGCGGTTATGTGGCAGATGGGAATTTGTTAACGTCCGGTTGTAGAAAACCCGAAGTTGATCTTAATCAAAATACACCAACCGCGTGTGTAACCGTGATGGTCTCTTCTCGGCGGGGTCCGGGAAGTGAACACGGTTGTTGGAGTTATGTCTGACGTAAGTAGTACATGATCACTTATTGATCATAGTTGTTCGACCGTGCTTTGCCTTCTCTTCTCGCTCTCATTTGCGTTGTTAGCCACCAGATATGCTAGTCGCTTGCTGCAGCTCCACCTCATACCTTTTACCCTCCCTATAAGCTTAAATAGTCTTGATCTCGCGGGTGTGAGATTGCTGAGTCCTCGTGACTCACCAGATTCTTCCAAACCAGTTTGCAGGTGCCGATGAGACCGAGCAGGTGACGCATCCAAGCTCAACGAGGAGCTTGCTGAAGATCTTGTCCTTTATGTTGTTTCGTTCTAGTCGATCAGTAGTGGAGCCCAGTTGGGGTCGATCTTGGTCCTTTGTCGCTTTTGGGGTTTCTTCTTTTATTTTGGCTCCGTAGTCGGGCCCTGATTGTAACTGTATGATGTAATGTTTTATTCATGTATTTGTGTGAAGTGGCGATTGTAAGCCAACTATGTATCTTTTTCCCTTATGTATTACATGGGTTGTGTGAAGATTACCTCACTTGCGACATTGCTTTCAATGCAGTTATGCCTCTAAGTCGTGCTTCGACACGTGGGAGATATAGCCGCATCGGGGGCGTTACAGCGGCGCGCGTCGGGGCAGGGGCGCGGGCGACGGCGACGACGGGGGCGGGCCGGGGCGGGCGGCGTCGCGGCAGCCTGGCGGCGTCGGCTTCGTCGGGGGCGGCAACTGCAAGATGAGAGTGAAAATTTCCTAAGTGTGGACTTATATAGCAGAGCCTTTAGTCCCGGTTCGTGGCAGCAACCGGGACTAAAGGTGTCCATTAGTCCCGGTTGGTGCCACCAACCGGGACCAAAGGCCACTTTTCAGCAGCCCAAAGGGCGGGAAGCGGCGGCCTTTGGTCCCGGTTGGTGGCACCAACCGAGACTAAAGGGGGTCATTGGTACCCGTTCGTGGCACCAACCGGGACCAATGCCCCCGTTTAGTCCCGGTTGGTGCTACCAACCGGGACCAAAGGCCTTGTGCTGCTGCGCTCGCGTCGAAAGTTTAGTCCCACCTCGCTAGTTGAGAGGGGTGCGCAGTGGTTTATAAGCCCCACTGTCGCACCCCTCTCGAGCTTCTCTCCATTGCAGGCTTTCGGGCCTATTTGTCACTGCTATGCCTGTGGGCCTACTGGGCCTCCTGCGGGCCTGAATCCTGCCCATGGATGGGTTTCTAGTCGTATTCAGGCTGTGGGGGCCCAGTAGGTGGCACTTTTTTTGTTTTTTTGTTGCTTTATTTATTTTATTTTATTTTGTTTTTTGCTTTATTTTTTAATTCCTTATGCTTTTAGTTTTAGAAAAACTATAAACTTTTTGTTATTGCCATTAGTTTTCAAATTTGAAAACACTTTTTTTGTTTTTTTGTTTTCTTTGTTGCTTTATTTATTTTATTTTGTTTCTACTTACAACAAAATACTTATTGTTGCTATTTTTATTTTTATTTCAGTTTTTTTGTTTTGTTTTCTGCATTATTTATTTTCTTTTTTTTGCTTTATTTTTTAATTCTTTTTGCTTTTAGTTTTAGAAAAATTATAAACTTTCTGTTAGTGCCATTAGTTTTCAAATTAGAATAGTTAAAATTTGAATTCTTTGAAATTTGTGTGAATCACAAGTTTGTTGCCCTCTTGAGAGTGTTCTTGGTGAGAACATTGTTGACAAGGAGTGAACCGGGATTAATGGTATTACGAGGGCCAAACCATAAGACATTAAAGCATTTGAAATGAACTCTGAAAAAGTTGGCATAGCATGTGCATGTACAAAACGGAGAATGGTATTATACTCGTCTGTTACAAAGTTGGCATGGTATCATCATAATAGTTGCGGGAGGAAGTCTTCACTTTTTCTTCGCTTGTGTCATTTGCTTATTGCACCGTAACCATGGATAATATTCATCGTTTATCAGGATGCTTGGGTCAGCCTTGACTTTGAAGGGAGGAATTTCATGAAACTTTTCATAATCTTCAGACATGTCTATCTTGCCCTCCACTCCCACGATGTCCCTTTTTCCTGAAAGAACTATGTGGCGCTTTGGCTCATCGTATGATGTATTTGCTTCCTTATCTTTTCTTTTCTCTGTCTGGTAGACATGTCCTTCACATAGATAACATGTGCCACATCATTGGCTAGGACAAACGGTTCGTCAGTGTACCCAAGATTTTTCAGATCCACTGTTGTCATTCCGTACTGTGGGTCTACCTGTACCCCGCCTCCTGACAGATTGACCCATTTGCACTTAAACAAAGGGACCTTAAAATCATGTCCGTAGTCAAGTTCCCATATGTCCACTATGTAACCATAATATGTGTCCTTTCCCTTCTCGGTTGTTGCATCAAAGCGGACACCGCTGTTTTGGTTGGTGCTCTTTTGATCTTGTTCAATCATGTAAAATGTATTCCCATTTATCTCGTATCCTCTGTAAATCAATACAGTCAAAGATGGTCCCCTGGACAACAAGTACAACTCATCACAAACAGTGTTGTCACCTCTGAGACGTGTTTCCAAACAACTGCTGAAAGTCCTGATGTGTTCACATGTAATCCAGTCGTCGCACTGCTCCGGGTGTTTGGAGCACAGACTATTCTTGTGTTCATCGATATACGGGGTCACCAAGGTAGAGTTCTATAAAACTGTGTAGTGTGCTTTAGACCAAGAATGCCCGTCCCTACATATTATTGAGTCCGCTCCTAGCGTTCCTTTTCCAGTCAGTCTCCCCTCATACCGCGATTTAGGGAGACCTATCTTCTTAAGGCTAGGAATGAAGTCAACACAAAAGCCGATGACATCCTCTGTTTGATGGCCCATGGAGATGCTTCCTTCTGGCCTAGCACGGTTACGAACATATTTCTTTAGGACTCCCATGAACCTCTCAAAGGGGAACATATTGTGTAGAAATACGGGCCCCAAAATGACAATCTTGTCGACTAGATGAACTAGGACGTGCGTCATGATATTGAAGAAGGATGGTGGGAACACCAACTCGAAACTGACAAGACATTGCGCCACATCACTCCTTAGCCTTGGTATGATTTCTGGATCGATCACCTTCTAAGAGATTGCATTGAGGAATGCACATAGCTTCACAATGGCTAATCAGACGTTTACCGGTAGAAGCCCCCTCAATGCAACCGGAAGCAGATGCATCATAATCACGTGGCAGTCATGAGACTTTAGGTTCTGGAACTTTTTCTCTGGCATATTTATTATTCCCTTTATATTCGACGAGAAGCCAGTCGGGACCTTCATACTGAGCAGGCATTCAAAGAAAATTTCTTTCTCTTCTTTCATAAGAGCGTAGCTGGCAGGACCTTCATACTGCTTCGGAGGCATGCCGTCTTTTTCATGCAAATGTTGCAGGTCCTCCCGTGCCTCAGGTGTATCTTTTGTCTTCCCATACACGCCGAACAAGCCTAACAGGTTCACGCAAAGGTTCTTCGTCACGTGCATCACGTCGATTGAAGAGCGTACCTCTAGCTCTTTCCAGTAGGGTAGGTCGAAGAATATAGATTTCTTCTTCCACATGGGTGCCCGTCCCTCAGCGTCATTCGGAACAGCTAGTCCGCCGGGACCCTTTCCAAAGATTACGTGTAAATCATTGACCATAGCAAGTACGTGATCACCGGTACGCATGGCGGGCTTCTTCCGGTGATCTGCCTCGCCTTTGAAATGCTTGCCTTTCTTTCGACATTGATGGTTGGTCGGGAGAAATCGACGATGGCCCACGTACACATTCTTCCTGCATCTGTCCAGGTATATACTTTCGGTGTCATCCAAACAGTGCGTGCATGCGTGGTATCCCTTGTTTGTCTATCTTGAAAGGTTACTGAGAGCGGGCCAATCGTTTATGGTCACGAACAGCAACGCCTTTAGGTTAAATTCCTCTTATTTGTGCTCATCCCACGTACGTACGCTGTTTCCATTCCACAGTTGTAAAAGTTCTTCAACTAATGGCCTTAGGTACACATCAATGTCGTTGCCGGGTTGCTTAGGGCCTTGGATAAGAACTGGCATCATAATGAACTTCCGCTTCATGCACATCCAAGGAGGAAGGTTATACATACATAGAGTCACGGGCCAGGTGCTGTGATTGCTGCTCTGCTCCCCGAAAGGATTAATGCCATCTGCGCTTAAAGCAAACCATACATTCCTTGGGTCCTTTGCAAACTCATCCCAGTACTTTCTCTCGATTTTTCTCCACTGCGACCTGTCAGCGGGTGCTCTCAACTTCCCGTCTTTCTTACGGTCCTCACTGTGCCATCGCATAAACTTGCCATGCTCTCCATTTCTGAACAGACGTTTCAACTGTGGTATTATAGGAGCATACCACATCACCTTTGCAGGAACCCTCTTCCTGGGGGGCTCGCCATCAACATCACCAGGGTCATCTCGTCTGATCTTATACCGCAATGCACCGCATACCGGGCATGCGTTCAGATCCTTGTATGCACCGCGGTAGAGGATGCAGTCATTAGGGCATGCATGTATCTTCTGCACCTCCAATCCTAGAGGGAATACGACCTTCTTTGCTGCGTATGTACTGTCGGGCAATTCGTTATCCTTTGGAAGCTTCTTCTTCAATATTTTCAGTAGCTTCTCAAATCCTTTGTCAGGCACAACATTCTCTTCCTTCCACTGCAGCAATTCCAGTACGGCACCGAGTTTTGTGTTGCCATCTTCGCAATTGGGGTACAACCCTTTTTTTGTGATCCTCTAACATGCGATCGAACTTCAGCTTTTCCTTTTGACTTTCGCATTGCGTCCTTGCATCGGCAATGACCCGGCAGGATCATCATGATCGGGCACATCGTCTGGTTCCTCTTGATCTTCAGCAGCTTCACCCGTTGCAGCATCATTGGGCACATCGTCTGGTTCCTCTTGATCTTCACCAGCTCCCCCCGTTGCAGCATCACCATATTCAAGGGGCACATAGTTGTCATCGTACTCTTCTTCTTCGCCGTCTTCCATCATAACCCCTATTTCTCCGTGCCTTGTCCAAACATTATAGTGTGGCATGAAACCCTTGTAAAGCAGGTGGGTGTGAAGGATTTTCCAGTGAGAGTAAGACTTCGTATTCCCACAATTAGGGCATGGACAACACATAAAACCATTCTGCTTGTTTGCCTCAGCCGCTTCGAGAAATTAAGTGTGTCTGTTATCGTACATCCATTGTCGGTTCATCTGCGTGCGTTATATATAATTAAGTGTGTCAAAAACCATTACAGAACATCATGAATAGATAATTAAGTGACCAAATTAATATAAGTTCATCATCACATTAAAACCAAAGTACATACATAGTTCTCATCTAACAACATATAGCTCTCCAGAGCATCTAATTAATTAAACCATACATTGAAACTATGTGAAACATTTCAATGCGAAAACAAACGCGATCATAATCGCAACCAAGGTAACAATTGATCCAACGACATAATGATACCAAGCCTCGGTATGAACGTCATATTTTCTAATCTTTCTAATCTTCAAGCGCATTGCATCCATCTTGATCTTGTGATCATCGACGACATCCGCAACATGCAACTCCAATATCATCTTCTCCTCCTCAATTTTTTTTATTTTTTCCTTCAAGAAATTGTTTTCTTCTTCAACTAAATTTAACTTCTCAACAATAGGGTCGGTTGGAATTTCCGGTTCACATACCTCCTAGATAAATAAAATCTATGTCATGTTGGTCGGCATAATTTTCATAAACAATAAATGAACCAATAGTTATAAAGATAATATATACCACATCCGAATCATCGACAGGACGAGGGCCGACGGGGGCGGATACCAAAACCATCACACTATATAAGATGCAATAATAAAAGTAAGAAAATGATACAAGTATCTATCAAACATACAAGTAAGAATATTTTTCCTTTCAGAAAGAAGATAAGAACAAGAGGCTCACCACGGTGGTGCCGGTGATGAGATCAGCGCGGGTGATCGACGACGGTGAAGACGGGGGCGGGGCGTGACGGACCGCTAAACCTAGACAAATATTGAGGAAAATGGAGCTTGGTGGTCGAGCTTGGAGAGGAGAAAGCTTAAGTAGTGTGGCTCGGGCATTCCATCGAACACCTTGTGTGCATAGGAGGTGAGCTAGAGCACCACCAAGCCCTCTCCCCCTCGGCCAGAAAAAACAGAGCAGTGTGCTCTGCTCTCTACTCTTGCGCGAGGGGGGCCTTTGGTCCCGGTTCATGTCTCCAACCGGGACCAATGGTGGTGGGCCAGGAGCCAGGCCCATTGGTCCCGGTTCGTCCCACCAACCGGGACCAAAAGGTCCAGACGAACCGGGACCAATGGCCCACGTGGCCTGGCCGGCCCCCTGGGCTCATGAACCGGGTCCAATGCACCCATTGGTCCCGGTTCTAGACTGAACTGGGACTAATGGCCTTACCCGGCCTGAACCTTTGCCCCCTTTTCTACTAGTGTAAGCTATCCTATGACACACCACCTGTAAAATAGCTTTCGCACACGAGTCCACTAATCACCATCTCAATACTCCATCGTGGATTCTCCCTCGTCATCCTATGAAGGGGCCATCTGCGGTACTCACACTTATCTTGATTCTTTTAGTAGTAACCATTAACTTGTCTATGAACTGCATAAGCGACCAAGTAGTCCTTTACCACGGACGTGGCTATTTGAATAGTTTTATACTCTGCAGGGGTGTACTTCGTCACACATGTTTCCACCACTTAGCGTCTGCACACGACATGTGCTCGGCAGACTTCAAGCAAAAGCCAACGTGGGTGTAGACCACGACCTGACTAACCACACAAGTCTCTAGTCCAGGTTTATCGCCTATTCGGGTTCCATCCGCAAGGAAATCCGGCCGGGGTGTCCTCAACGGCCAGGGTGTCCTCAACGGCCCCAAACGATGTCTGCAGGGTTCCCGAGACACCAAACGGGCGACTTGGTACACCGTGCCACGAGCCTACCGCATCACAGCCCACCCCTAAGGTCAGTGCTGGGCACGGCCTCCAGCAACTACAAACACCAGAAACTACTTGAAACTCCTGGACAGAGGACGAGAGGGGTTAGTAAGTCGAGCAGGGTCATATTTCATGGCCCAATGTGTGGTAGTAGCTGAATCTTAAGTCACGCATACAGATCTCAGTTCTTAAGGACGGTCTCAATGAAACAACCCACCATATGTACTCCTACATGGCCTCTCATCGATACCTTTACCAAATCATGTTCAACACTTCACTCTTATTACCGACACAACCATTCACTCTAGTCCATCACCCTGATGAGCCAGACCTGACACGACTCTAAGCATAGCAAGCATAGCATGGTAGGAAACACAAACATGGCTCAATCAACTCCTACACATGCTAGTGGGTTTCATCTAGTTACTGTGGCAATGACAGGTCATGCAAAGGAAGTGGGTTCAACTACCGCAACACACAACAGTTTGAAACGTGTTGTCCTAATGTAGTAAATGAGAGCAGAAGCGAGAATATGGGTTTGTATTGAAATGATCAATGGGTTGCTTGCCAGACAGAGTGGTAGTGGAATACTGCCCTTCAGTTGGATACTCGTGAATATCCTCGAAGGCAGAACCTACCACGAAGAACACATCGAAACACAATCACCACATGGCAATATGCAATAATATGATGCATGCAATGACATGGCAAAATGAGTGTGTGTTGGCTAATGCAACTTAGGACAGAAAGGTTTGAGTTCATTTGAATCAAGGATTCAAATGCTACCTCAAAGTAGGAGGTCATATTAGTGCATTTGCTTGTTTCACCTAAACAGCAAGGTTAAATGTTCTGACATGCATGAAACCAGTACAGATGGAAAGATTTAATTTTTCTGATCAAAATTCATATATAAATCTTTGCATTTGGAGTTACAGATTAATTTCTATGAATTTTTGAAGTTTGTAGTATTTTCTGGAATTTCCTGTATAAGAATAATTCCAGTAAATGATTTACTACGTCAGCATTGCGTCAGGGTGACGTCAGTGGTCAAAGGGGATGGTCCAGGTCAAACCTGACCAGTGGGTCCCCCGTGTCAGTGTAATTAGCCTAACTAATTTTTAGTTAGCACTAAACCTAACTTAGTTAGCAAACGGGCCCCACCTATCATGGACTCAGGGGGGAGTCAACCTGGGCCCACACGGAGTCAGCCAGGGTCAAACGGGGTCAAACTCGCCGGCGTTTAGCCACCGGTGAGGCCAGATGCGGCGGTGGGGTGCGGATTTCGTGCTCGGGCGACCAAAAGGGCGGCGGAGGGCACCTACGTGACGCGGGGAGCGAGCCGCATCGTTTGGTGGCAGTGGTGGAGCTCGGGGTGGCCGGGAACGTCGCCGGTGATGACCTTGGAGGTCGCCGGAGTTCGGGTGAGGTTGAACCCGGGGCTACGGGGCACGGCGAGGCGCGTGGGGTGGTGCTACGGGCTCCTGCGAGTGTGGTGAAGGTGATGGCGTGCTCGGAATCAAGCCGACGTGGCTATGGCCACGACGGCGACGTGCGGTAGCGGCGGCGGACGTGCCGTAGCGGCGGCGAACGGACACGGTGACGCGGAACAAGGACGACGACGGACGCGGTTATCACGGTGGTGCGGGCGCGGCAGCGTCGGCCATGGTGCGGGAGAGCGAGGGAGAGGAGTTGGGCCGGAAGGACCGACCCAGGGCAGCAGAACGGCAAGGGGAGGAAGCAGGGCGGCGGGCAGCTGCGTGGCACGCGCTGGTGCCGGCGTCGAGCACCTGCCTGCCTGCCTGGCCGAGCCAAGCAGCTCGCTTGAGCGGTGGCTGGGCTGGGCCGGCAGGTGGGCCTGCTAGGTGGGAGCCAGGTAAGCCTCTGCTCTCTGCTTTTGTTTTTATTTTTTATTTATTCCTGTTCTGTGTTTTGAAATAGTAAAAATACTATTCCATTTAGGAAAAACCTGAAAATATTCAGAGGCACATTTGAAAATATTCTCAACAGCCTAAAAATACTTTCAGGATTATTTGGGCATTTTAAAATATTTATAGGATTTAAATTGCCCAAATGCAAAGAGTAATGATTTAATCCAATGACCTTATGTGTCCTGGAAAAATGTGAACCCATTTTGTCAGAGGGTTCTAACCCATAACAAAAGGGTGGACTTTTTAGAAGGGCATTTCAGGTTCATTGAAAAAGATTTTAGTAAACCCAAGTTGTTTCAGGGGGGTGCTAGGGGTTCTGTCATCCCCATTTCAAGTTTTCTGGAAAAGTAAACATGCAGCACTCTAATGCATGAACTAGCTAGGATGTGACATGCATCATGTTTGAATTTGTTATATCTTATGTCCAAACTGTCTTGCGAGTACATTCAAAGTACTCACCTGGCTTGTTGATTTGGCCAGATGTTGACGAAGGCCATGTTATGGATGAAGAGTTCGATGGCGAGTCCGACGCCTAGAGGAGTCCCAGTCAGTACCGTGCGATCCTGAAGTTGGTCACTTGTATTATTTACGCTTCCGCTACCCAAATAAAATCATCGAGCCTCACTCCGGCGCTTGATGAGCTGTAAGATTTTGGAGTCATGTCACCCACTTCACTGTGACATATGCACCACCACTTTTATTAAGATTTAGTAGTCATGCGACCATACCCCTTTGTGTCATACCCGCCTTTATGTATAATATCGGCGTGCTTGTAATAAATTGTTGAGCAGCCTCAGCTCAACCTTGTATAATGTTTAGTACTTCTGGATTTCTTTATCAAGGATTTGTCTACCAGTAAGGAGGATTCCTCTGTACTGGTCTGATATAATGGTCAGTTTTTCAATAAATGTTTTATTGGAAGACCGGTCCTAACAACATTGGTATCAGAGCCAGGCTGACTGAAGGAAGCCACTAGGTGCGATCGCTAACCGGTTATTAGCGTAATAATTGTTGTTTTAACATTTTTGCAAATGTAGCAATTTTCTGTTAGTCATCATAAATTTATGATTTGACTATTCGGAATTTTTGTCTACTTTTGTAGATGGCTGGCAGCGACTGTGAGTCACAGGTGTTCGCCAATGTACCTGAGGGGTTTATCAAGCTTCTCGTCTTCATCACCAATGTCGCGATCGGGCCAGCGGCTCGTCTGGAGTTCACACTCTACAGCACAAGCTCAGCGACAACATATCTATGCACCAGGCCGCGGTGCAATTCAAGGGAGGACGATCTGAGTCATGCCGCTTCCGATTTGTGGGAAGGGCCATGCCTACGGAGAGGCATGCCATGCAGATGGCTGCCCGTGAGGCGATAGCTTGTCTCCGGGATGCCCTCCCTTCAATGAAGGCTCATCGCTACCGGTACCTCCCATGCCACGTGCCATACACATGTCACTATTCGTTCGCTTGCGCTAGGGGGGGAGAGAGATGAGGCTATTGAAATGTTGGTTGAGTATCTCAAAGCTTTTGAGGAAGGTTTTGATAACCTCGTGGACGACTTTGTGGCTGCTCGTATGGACTTCATGCAGGGCTGTTCCGCCAACAGGAGGGAGCTCCTCCATACAGCACCACCATTGACTTACGTCTCGTCCTCAGCATCCTATACACCTGCCATCTTAGCCACCGCTCGCCGCTTGCCTACCACTGAGGAGTTTGACCAAGTCATTGCTCCTACTCCAGTCAATGCTGCACCACCTGCCGCGCCCGCACCAACTCCTCAACCCAGTACTTCGCACCTGGAGCCTATTAGTGAGGAGTAGGTTGAGTCTCCAGCATCACTGGGTCTTACCCTCGGCATGCCGAGGGAAGTTTTCACCATCTCCGACTGAGTGCGCCTAGCAGCCGTGCGATGTACCAGCTTGTATGATATGTTTATATGTATATAGGTTTGGTGAGTAGTAGTTTGTGTGCGCATCATGTAGGAACTCGGAGAAGTGCACTAGCCTAAATAACATGTCAGGAATGTGTACGCACATCCTGAGTGATGTATTGTATAATTACGGCTTGCGTGTAAGATATGTGCTGAGCAGTCCTTCTCCATGCGCAATCAAGTATTTTCTTGAAAAAAAATTGAGTTCTTAAAATTCTGCCTTTGCAAAAAAATTATTTATTTTTGCCACTCAGTTTTTCTCATGAGTTCTGCAAAATTACCCCAGAGTGGAAAATGCCTCGTCCCTGGACTCTTTCCATGCCAAGTCCGCCGGAAGAAAATTATGGTACCCAGACAAGTAACAATTTCACACAGGGGTAGTCAAGTCAGCAAGGCAGTGAAGCAGCATTTTCTCAAGTATGCCGCCTTTATGAGCAAAGCCAGCAGCAGCATCAAGAAATGATGAACCATGTTATCAATATGGGAAATCACCGTGAACCATATCAGCAGCATTCCAAATTGTTTGAACTACAAAAGACACGTCCCCCAACGTTCTCTCACACTGACAGACCCCTTGAGGCCGATGATTGGCTTCGAGACATTGAAAGGAAGTTAATTATTGCACAATGTTCGGACCGTGAGAAGGTACTTTATGCACCTCACTACCTCACTGGAGCAGCTGCATCATGGTGGGAAAATTTCCTACACATGCACCAAAATGAAAATAACATCACCTGGGAAGAATTTAAAGAAGGTTTTCGTGGGGCGCACATTCCCAGAAGCATTATGAAGATCAAGAAAAGGGAGTTTGATGACCTTAAGCAGAGAAGCATGACAGTGACTGAGTACAATAGTCAGTTTACCCAATTATCTCGTTATGCCAACAAAGAGCATACGACTGAAAATAAAAAGATGGAAAAATTTCTAGACGGTCTGGCACCAGCACATAAATGTCAGCTGGTCGTACACACTTTTTCGGATTTCAAAACACTTGTGGACAAGGCTATTACATTGGAAAATGAGCGTCGCGGCTTGGAGGATTTTCGCAAGCGCAAAAGGGACAAGACTACTCATGCTCGCAACAACCGAAACAAGACTGATTTTCAGAAAAGTGGAGCGAACAAATCGACGACCAATGTTCCACACCCAAACAAAAATTTTCATGCAAGGGACAAGGATTTTTCGTATCGCCCAGCTGTTACTTGCTACGCTTGTGGAGAGGAAGGACAATTTGCCAAACAGTGCCCAAAACCAAGAAACTCGGCCCCCAAGCCAAACAGCAGTGGAAATAATCCAGCCCCCAAGCGTAACAACTTCAACCCCAATAACAATCACAAGAAGGGTCACTTGAACCATGTGACCAAGGAGGAAGCGCAGAATGCCCCGGATATCGTACTCGGTACGTTCCCTTTCAACACAATACCTGCCCCGGTTTTGTTTGATTCTGGAGCTTCTCACTCATTCATTTCAAAGAAATTTGCTTTGCAACATGATTTTTCGATGCTTCCCTTGAAAAAATCCATGATCATCAAGTCCCCCGGTATTAAGCAAATCACTCAGAGTTACTTCCAAGGTGCGATTATTGAGATTGTGGGACTAAAGTTTCAGGAAAATCTCATTGTATTGGAAAATAAGGGACTGGACGTTATCCTAGGAATGGACTGATTAACCACCAACAAGGGATTTATCGACTGCTTCAATCAAACTATAATTCTTACTCATCATCATGGGAAGACGATAAAAATTGCAGCTCAAGAAAGACCAATATCACGACAACCAATGTTGAACAAGGTGGACATTTCAGAGTTAAGAAAAGTTCCAGTGGTGTGTGAGTTCCCTGACGTATTTCCCGAAGAACTACCAGGCATGCCACCAGACCGAGACATAGAGTTCATCATTGAACTAGCACCTGGAACCACCCCCATTTACAAGAAACCCTATAGAATGGCACCCTCCGAGTTGGTAGAATTAAAGAAGCAAATAAAAGAATTACTGGACAAAGGATTTATACGGGCCAGCTCCTCACCTTGGGGTTCACCAGTATTATTTGCCAAGAAAAAGGATGGGACACTGAGATTATGTATAGACTATCGAGCACTCAACATGGTCACCATCAAAAACAAATATCCGATGCCACGGATAAATGATTTATTTGACCATCTCGCACAAGCCAAGGTTTTCTCAAAAAATGATTTAAGGTCGGGGTATCATGAATTAAAAGTATGGACAAAAGATATCCCTAAGACAGCATTCACCTCCAGATACGGATTATATGAATTTACTGTAATGCCGTTTGGACTGACAAACGCCCCGCATATTTTGTCCACCTCATGAACAAAGTGTTTATGAAATTTATGGACAAATTTGTTGTGGTGTTCATTGATGATATCCTGGTATACTCTAAGACACCAAAAGAACATGCTGAACATCTCAGAATTGTACTGGGAGAATTAAGGAAACATCAATTATACGCCAAATTCAGCAAATGTGAATTTTGTTTAAGACAAGTTGGTTTTCTAGGCCACGTATTAACCCAAGAAGGTGTTTCTGTGGACCCAGAAAAAGTCAAGGCCGTACTTGGCTGGACCAGCCAACATAACAGATGTACGAAGTTTCCTGGGAATGGCTGGGTATTACAGAAGGTTTATTGAGGGGTTCTCCACCATAGCAAAACCAATGACACAGTTACTCAAGAAGGATAAGAAATTTGTATGGACTGAAGCTTGCGAGAAAAGTTTCCAAGAACTCAAAAGGAAATTAACAACAGCAGTAGTATTGGTTGTACCAGACATACACAAAAGTTTTGAAGTATATTGTGACGCATCCCGGAAGGGCCTCGGATGTGTACTAATGCAAGAAGGCAAAGTAGTCGCATACGCTTCCGGGAAACTATGAAAGCATGAAGAAAACTATCCTACTCATGACTTGGAACTAGCAGCAGTCATTCATGCACTCAAAGAGTGGAGGCACTTTTTGCTTGGAAATCATTGTGAAATATATACGGAGCATAAAAGCCTCAAATATATTTTCACACAACCCGAACTCAATTTACGACAACGACGCTGGTTGGAATTAGTGAAAGATTATGATGTTGGCATTCACTACCATCCAGGAAAGGCGAATGTAGTGGCATATGCTCTTAGTCGAAACCCCAGCTCGGGCAACGACAGTCTACAGAACTTGAGACCTGAATTTCAGCAGGAGTTCACCAAACTCAACTTGGTGATGGTCACTGAAGGCAATGTGTCAAATTTGGAATACAGCCCACCCTAATGGAACAGATTAAGAAGGCTCAGCATGGACACCCCAACATCGAAGGCATAAAAAGAAAAGTGAGTCTGGGCAAGGCTTCAGAATTCGTCGTAGACGATAAGGGAATATTATGGTACAGAGACAGACTTTGCGTATGTCGGGGCCCCGATCCTAAGTCACACCGATCTAGCATGTAACACATCATATCACTTTGCAGCCTCACGCACGGTATTCCCACGGGTGCCACCTTACCTGGCCCGGGACCGTTTGCGCCTTTTGGCCCACGTATATGATAGTGTCGCTAGCATCCATATGACAATGAACCCAGGCCGACATGGCTAGTCGCGAACCCCAGGCGGCACTAACTCATGAGGACAGGCATACATGAATCACATCGAGCATGTCGGTCATCAACGTATAAATCCGGGCTGTAGCACTGGGCTAACAGGACTCCGGTGACCCGGACTGTAGCAGGTAGGCAGGACTCCGGATAACACCGCGTGACATTTCCCCGAAGGGACAGACACAGGAACGAAGTGAATCACATGCCGGCCAGTCAAGTGTTCCGAGCAGTAGTGCTGGGCTAGCAGGACCTTGGTTAACCGGGCTGTAGCGGACTACTATCATCAGAAAGCACTAGACTACATTTCCCCATATGATAGGCTGCCAAGGATAAACAACTAGATTGTCGGATCCCACACATAGCAATACACGTCACACGTACGCATAACATGCAAGTATGTGCTGTACAACATGGCATCACAACATAACGCAAACTTATATAGATAAAGGCCCAAAAGGGCCACATCATAAATACAAACAGGGGTCACATGACCCATCATTCAGAGCATACAAGCAACAAGCGGAAGCATTACAGGTCTGAGTACAGACAACTAAAAAAGAAAAAGGCTGAAGCGCCTGACTATCTACAACCTCCGATCAAGATCGTAGCTGAGGTGGCAAGCTACTCGTCGAAGTCCAAGCGGAACTACTAGTGAGACAGATGTCTCATCTGCAAAACATAAATAACGCAAACGTGAGTACAAAGGTACCCAGCAAGACTTACATCAGATCCTATCATACATGCATTAGTATCAAGGAGGTAATGTGGGGTTTAGTTGCAGCAAGCCAGCTTTGACTCTGTGGCTATCCTGTTCTACGACTGCTGGTAACTCTTTTGAAATGGCGCACACGAGTCCACTAATCACCACATCAATACACTACTATGGATTCATCCCCGTCTCACTACGAGAAGGCCATCCATAGCACTCACACTTATCTTGAGCATTTTAGAGTATCCACTTCAAGTTGTCTATGTACCACGTAAGCATCCAAGAAGTCCATAACCGAGGACACGGCTATTCGAATAGATCATGATAACCCTGCAGGGGTGTACTTCTTCACACACGCTCTCACCACTTATCACCATGTACACGTCATGTATCTCGGCAACCTTCAAGCGGAAGCCTGGCGAGGGTGTCGGCCACGACCTGACTAACCACACAAGACTCTAGTCCAGGTTTATCGCCTATTCGGGTTCCATCCGCAAGGAGATCCGGCCGGGGTGTCGCTCACGGCCCCAAACGATGTGTGCAGGGTTCCCAAGCCCATCTCGCCGGATGGATCTATGCTTGGTACACCGTGCCACTTGTGCCTAGTCTGTCCCAAGCCCACCTGGCCGGGTGCCACTTGGTAGACTACTAACACTACCTACAAACACCAGAAACTATTTGCAACTCCTGGACAGAGATCAAGTTGGTTAATAAGTCGAGAGGGGTCGAATTACCGGAACCCAATGTGTGGTAGTATCTAGTCATTGGACAACATACACAGAACTCAGTGCTTAAGGACGGTTCCAATGAGACAACCCACCATGTACTCCTACATGGCCTCTCACCGCTACCTTTACCAAATCATGTTCACACACTTAACTCTCAGCATCAGAACATATCATAGCACTCCAATCCATTCCCAATGAATCAGACCTGACACAACTCTAAGCAATAGCAGGCATGGCATGGTAGAAGCACAACATGGCTCAATCAACTCCTACACATGCTAGTGGGTTTCATCTATTTACTGTGGCAATGACAGGTCATGCAGAGGAATGGGTTCAACTACCGCAGCATAAAGTAGCAGTTGATTCGTTGTTGTCCTAATGCAATAAAAGAGAGCAGGAGCGAGAGTGGGACCATATCGGAATGAACAAGGGGGGTTTGCTTGCCTGGTAGATCAACAAGGGAGGCACTGCTTCATAGACAGGTACTCTGGAACGGTCTCCGGAGCAAGACCTATCGAGAAGGAACGGTGTTGGTAATCAATAAACAACCATATGCAACAATATGATGCATGAAGATGACATTTCAAAGATGCTATGATTTACCCTAATGCATCTAGCATCAATTTGGTTGAAGTCCATATGAGCCAAGGGTTCATATGCAAACCCCAAATGAAGTATATAACATGCCATTATTACGTTTTCACTTATACAGCAAGTATAAGTTGGTTTTTCATGCATGAAACTTGCATAAATGGGTTCCTTGCATTTTTCTGATGATTTTTCATATATAAATTATTTCAATCTGAGCTACGGTTGATTTGATATGAATTTTTGAAGTTTTGAACATTTTTTGAAATTTCCTGTTTAAAATTAAAACCAGAAAATAAATAATTGCGTCAGCATTACATAGGCATGACGTCAGCGAGTCAACCGTGGCTGACCAGGTCAAACCTGACGTGTGGGGTCCACACGTCAGTGTCATGGTTAATTAGCAGCGGATTAATTAGTTGCTAAACTAATCTTAAGTTAAAAATTAACAGGGCCGGGCCCACATGTCATTGAGGGAGAGGGGGGAGGTCAAACCGGGCTGTGCGTCAACCCACGCCGGTCAAAGGTCAGCGGTCGCCGGCGTTTAGCCGCCGGCGAGTCCGAATGCGGCGGGGCGCTGCGGGTTTTGCCTACAGGGGGCCATTTGGCGCGTGGAGTGCAGCTACGGGATGCGGACGCTCGTCCGCATCCAACCGTGGTGGTGGCGCGGCCGGGGAGTGGCCGGAGTGGCGCCGGCGACGACCAGTGTGGCGGCCGGAGTTCGGCCAGGTGCGCGCGGGGTGTTCTGGGGCACAGCAGGACCTGCGAGCGAGTCCGCTCGACTCGCCAGGGTGCACTGAGTGCAACAGCGAGCTCGGCTGCGAGCTGCGGCGGCTGTGGCCACGACGGCGAGGGGCTGCGGCGGCGATGGCTTCGGCCATGGCGGGGAAACGGAGCTACGGCGCGAGAACGAAGGAACGGGAGGAGGGGAACGGGGCAGAAGCTCACTACGGACTCGGCGGGCTTGACGGCGAGCTCGGGGACGCACTGGAGACGGCGGGGCGGCGATGGAGATCCACGGCGGCCGGAGGTGAAGAAGGCGACGGCGACGGCTCCACGGGGCGTCCGGCGATTCGCGGCTTGACGGGGAAGACGAGGACGATGGCGCGGAGCTTCTGGACTTGTCGGAGAGGCGAGGGGGAGGTGGTGGCCGCGGTGGTGCTTGTCGGCGGCGATGGCAGCGCTCGGCGCGGGCGAGAGAGGGGGGCAGAGGAGGGGAGGAGCACGGGGCGAGAGCAAGAGCGGCGCGGGGCATCGTGGCGACGTCCCGGGCGTCCAGGGCGACGAGGGGGAGAAGCAGGAGGTGGCGGGGGACGTGGCCCCGCCCGGACGCGTGGCTGCGCGCGCCGGCGCGTGCCCCTGCCTTCTGTCGTCACCAGGAGGACGACTGTTGGCGGTTGGGCCGGCCTGTTGGCCACTGGGCTAGGCCAGGCCTCAGGTGAGCACAGGTAAGTTTATCCCTTTTTGTTTCTTTTCTAATTTCTGACATATGTTTTGATTTAATAAAAATACTAAATCATTTTATTTTATTATGCCAATTTTTGTAGGGGCTAATGGTAGTATTCCAGAGCTCCCCAACAAATGGCACAATTTTTGGACAATATTTTATATACATAACAATATATATCCAAGGCAAATAATTATTGCATTAATTCCAAATGCCCAAAATAATTATTTATGAGCTCCTAAAAATATTGGTTGGATTTTTATCTCTGCCCAATATTTTCAGAGAGAGACATGAACATTTCTTGGACCTTTTTGGAGCAATTTTTATTTGGGTCATTTCCAGAAATGATTCTGAGGATTTCACAAATCCTCATTTCAAAATTTAATGGAATTTAAACATGATGCACACATGACTAGCTAGCCTTGAGCATACCAGAACTAGGGATGTGACAACTTGCCCCCACTCGAAAGAATCTTGTCCTGAGATTCAGGGGTTGGCGGAAAGAAAGTGGGGTACTCCAGTCGAAGACGATCTTCACGCTCCCAGGTAGCTTCTCTCTCGGAATGATGAGACCACTGAACTTTGAGAAACTTGATGTTCTGACGTCGAGTGACACGCTCTGCTTGATCAAGAATGCGAACAGGGTACTCTCGATATGTGAGGTTATCTTGGAGATCAAGCGTTTCGTGGTCCACTCCGCGGATGGGATCCGAGAAGCAACGCCTGAGTTGAGAGACGTGGAAGACATCATGAACTCGAGAAAGATGTGGGGGTAGTTCCAACTGGTAGGCAACCCCTCCTCGTTTAGCGAGAATGCGAAAAGGACCAATGTAACGAGGAGCCAACTTGCCCTTGATACCGAAACGATGGGTACCCTTCAAAGGAGTAACCCGAAGGTAAGCCTTGTCGCCAACTTCATAAGCCACTTCCTTATGACGACGGTCATACTGGCTCTTTTGACGAGATTGGGCTGTTTTCAAATTCTCACGAATGATGCGAACTTGCTCTTCTGCCTCCTGGATCATATCCGGTCCAAAGAATTGTCTTTCACCGGTTTCTGACTAGTTCAAAGGTGTTCGACATCTTCGTCCATACAGAATCTCAAAAGGAGCTTTCTTGAGACTGGATTGGTAGCTATTGTTATAAGCAAACTCGGCGAAAGGAAGACACTTCTCCCAATCCATACCGAATGAGATAACGCAAGCTCTAAGCATGTCTTCGAGAATTTGGTTGACCCTTTCCACCTGACCACTTGATTGAGGGTGTAAAGCGGTACTGAAGGAAAGATGGGTGCCCATGGCAGTTTGGAAACTCTCCCAGAAATGAGAAGTGAAAAGACTACCACAGTCTGAATTGATTTCTAGTGGAACACCATGAAGTGAAACTATTCGAGAAATATATAAGTCAGCGAGCTGACTAGCGGTGATATTCTATCGAACAGGTAGGAAGTGAGCCACTTTGGAAAGACGATCAATGACTACGAAGATAGCATTATTCCCTTTCTTGGTCCTGGGAAAGCCGGTGATGAAGTCCATACCAACCTTATCCCATTTCCACTCAGGAATAGCTAAAGGCTGAAGGGTGCCAGCAGGCCTTTGATGCTCTGCCTTAACGCGACGACAAACGTCACAGTTAGCAATGAACTGAGCGATTTCTCTCTTCATCCTAGTCCACCAGAACCTCTGGCATAGGTCCTGATACATCTTAGTACTACCGGGATGAATCGTGAGAGGAGATTCATGCGCCTCCTTAAGAATCAATTGTCGAAGATGCTCCTTCTTGGGAACCACCAGGCGGTTTCCGAAGAAAACAACACCTCGATCATCTAATGAGAAACTACCAGCAATACCCTTGGCAATGTGTCTCTTGATCCGGGTAATCCCCGTATCATGCTTCTGGGCTTCTATGATATGATCCACAAGAGTGGGTTTGGCCACCAAGGTAGAGAGGAATCCTTGAGGAGCAATGTGAAGATTAAGCTTACAGAATTCCTCATGGAGGAGTGGTTGTCCCTGCTGCAACATAAGATTGTTACAATAGGACTTACGATTTAGCGCATCACCCATGACATTGCCCCTGCCTGGGGTGTAGGTAATACCTAAGTCGTAATCTGAGATCAACTCCAACCAACGTCTTTGCCTAAGGTTCAAATCTGGTTGGGTGAAGATATACTTGAGACTCTGGTGATCGGTGTAAATCTCGCAACATTTACCAAGAAGGTAATGTCGCCAGGTCTTAAGTGCATAGACTACGGCTGCAAGCTCTAGATCATGTGTAGGATAATTATCCTCATGTGGATGCAACTGTCAAGATGCATAGGCAATCACATGACGATCCTGCATAAGAATGCAACCTAGTCCCTGTCGTGAGGCATCGCAGTAGATAACAAAGTGTTTAGTGAAATCCGGTGGCACAAGTATGGGAGCAGAAGTCAGGCGTCTTTTCAGTTCCTGAAAACTGTACTCACACTGTGGGGACCACTCAAACTTTTTATCTTTCTTGAGAAGTTCCGTGAGGGGTTTGGCTACTTTGGAGAAGTTTTCAACAAAGCGGTGACAATAGCTGGCTAGACCAAGGAAACTTCTAACTTGTTTAACTGTTTCGGGTGGAGTCCAATCAAGAACGGCTTGAACTCTCTCGGGATTGACAGCAATGCCCTTACCAGAGATCATGTGGCCTAGATAGGTCACTTCTGGCAACCAAAATTCGCACTTGGAGAACTTGGCATAAAGGCGGTGCTCTCTGAGTTTTTCTAGCACAAGTCTAAGATGTTCGGCATGCTCTTCCTCGTTCTTCGAGTAAATAAGAATATCATCGAGGTAAACCACGACGAACTTATCTAAGTACTCCATGAAGATCGAGTTCATCAAGCGGGAGAAGGTGGATGGAGCATTGGTTAGACCAAAGGACATGACGGTGTACTCGTATTGGCCATAACGAGTGACAAAAGCCGTCTTAGGAATGTCCCCGTTTCTGATCTTGATTTGGTGGTAGCCTAACCTCAAATCCATCTTGGAAAAGACTGAGGATCCAGCGAGCTGATCATACAGGTCGTTGATCCTGGGGAGCGGATACTTGTTCTTTACCGTGACCAAATTAACGGGACGATAATCTACAACCATCCGGTCCGTACCATCCTTCTTCTTGACGAAGAGGACGGGGCAAGCCCAAGGAGAAGAACTAGGACAGATGAAACCCTTTTGCAAGGACTCATCAAGTTGTTTCTTAAGCTCGGCTAGCTCTAAGGGTGCCATCTTGTAAGGTCTCCTAGAAATTGGGGTGGTTCCTGGGATAAGATCTATGACAAATTCTACATCTCTGTCAGGTGGAACACCTGGCAGTTCTTCTGGAAAGACATCCGGAAAGTCACGGACTACCGGGATATCTTCAAGGTCTGGGAGAGGGCTGGCATTAAGAGAATAGAGTTGACGCTTTGCAACTCTAGTGGAGACAGTGACTATCTTGCCAGATGGATGTGTAAGTTGAACAGACCTGGTGTAACAGTCAATCTTGGCATGATGAGTTGTCATCCAGTCCATACCCAAGATGATGTTAATATCTGAAGACTTGAGGGCTACAAGTGATGCAAGGAATACAAGTCTGTCAACAAGGATTTCATTGCCATAACTTATCCTAGAGGTTTGCCATTTCGATCCAGGAGTCTGAATGAGTAGTGGGGAGGGCATATCACAAAATGACATGTCGTGCAAGCGGGCATAACTTTCGGAAATGAAAGAATGAGACGCTCCAATATCAAATAGAACCGAAGATGGATGACAGTTTACAAGGAGTGTACCAAGAACGACATCTGGATCATCATGAGCGTCTTTAGCTGAGACGTGATGCACACGTCCATGTTCAGTGGGAGCTGTCTGGGCACTGATCATCTTGCGTGATGGCTTACTTCCACGTCCATCAAACTTCTCGGGCTGAGGTGGAGCAACATTGGTCTGAGTGCAAATACGGGCAATGTGACCTGGCTCTCCGCACTTGTAACAAATCTTGGAGGTAGGACGTGGACCCGCATTGACAGGCGGTCCACCAATAGGCCTGGGTGGAGCATATGGCTGAACTGGGTGAGGTGCCACATAATATGGCGTCGGTGTGTAACCGGGTGGAAGAGCAGAGTTCGGAACCCAAAACCGGCGCTTCTGCGAACTAGAACGGGAGGAAGAAACCAAATCACGGGTGTTCTTACGAGACTCCTCGTAAGTGAGCTGAGCTGTCTCTGCGTTAATGGCTTTGTTCACAAGAGCCTGGAATGTATTGCAATGGTGCAAGTGAAGATCACGACGCAACTTGGGGTTGAGACCCTTCCAGAACCTAGCCTGCTTCTTGGCGTCCGTGGACACTTCTTCTGTAGCATAGCGGGCGAGGTTCTCAAACTCTCTACTGTAAGCATCAACAGCCATCTTACCCTGGGTGAAACTACAGAACTCTTCTCTCTTGCGATCGATGAGAGCTTCAGGAATGTGATGCTCGCGAAAAGCCTCAGTGAAATCTCTCCAGGTAGGAATCTGACCAGTTGGAAGCATAGCCTCGTAGTTCTGCCACCAAAGACTAGCAGGACCCTCCAGATGGTATGCAGCATAGATGACCTTGTCACCTTCAGCTACGTTCGCAGAACGCAGCTTGTGTGTGATACTACGAAGCCAGTCATCTGCATCGAGTGGCTCAATAGAATGATGAAAAGTGGGTGGGTGCAAGCGAATGAAGTCATGAATGGTTGCAGACCCTTTGAACTGAGGTGTGGTGTTCTCCTCGATACGTGCCAACAAGCGGTTGGTCTCACGCTTGTTCATCTCAACCTCTAACATGAACTTTGCCAACGAAGACTGATCGGGAGGATCCTCATCCCTACCATCTCCGTGGTTCTGGCTACGAGCAACAGAACTTCGTTTAACTGATGACATCCTGAAGAACGAAACCAAGGAAAACAAGGATGGATTTAGCATCAACTATAGGATGCAGAAGGTAGCACAAGAATTTAGTATCTCTCAAACTCCTAGGATAATTCCGGCAGCATAACGGCAGTAAAATGCTCAATATGAGACATTCTGCAAAAGACGGGGTAGCACCATAATCAACATCATCACACAAGGTTCTGAAATATTACTAAATAGGCTGCACGGAGGTACTCGAAAACTGGAATATGACTCTGATCAACCAATCCTAAGAGACTACGGCGTAGTAACACGTGATCCTGATAGACAGAAGAGAAAGCCTAGTTCCTTAACCCCGTAGGAAAGATAGGATGACTCAGATAAGAAGGAATGAGATATAAGGAGTAAAAAGAGCCTTACGTTCCCTTCCACAATCAATTCCCCTACATAACTAAAGCATTTCTAGACTCAACTTCGACCAGGCTGGCTTGGAAATCCTACAGGCAGTCAGGCTCTGATACCAAAGCTGTCGGGACCCCGATCCTAAGTCACACCGATCTAGCATGTAACACATCATATCACTTTGCGGCCTCACGCACGGTATTCCCACGGGTGCCACCTTACCTGGCCCGGGACCGTTTGCGCCTTTTGGCCCACGTATATGATAGTGTCGCTAGCATCCATATGACAAAGAACCCGGGCCGACATGGCTAGTCGTGAACCCCAGGCGGCACTAACTCATGAGGACAGGCATACATGAATCACATCGAGCATGTCGGTCATCAACGTATAAATCCGGGCTGTAGCACTGGGCTAACAGGACTCCGGTGACCCGGGCTGTAGCAGGCTAGGCAGGACTCCGGATAACACCGCGTGACATTTCCCCGAAGGGACAGACACAGGAACGAAGTGAATCACATGCCGGCCAGTCAAGTGTTCCGAGCAGTAGTGCTGGGCTAGCAGGACTCCGATTAACCGGGCTGTAGCGGACTACTATCGCTCAGAAAGCACTAGACTACATTTCCCCATATGATAGGCTGCCAAGGATAAACAACTAGATTGTCGGATCCCACACATAGCAATACACGTCACACGTACGCATAACATGCAAGTATGTGCTGTACAACATGGCATCACAACATAACGCAAACTTATATAGATAAAGGCCCAAAAGGGCCACATCATAAATACAAACAGGGGTCACATGACCCATCATTCAGAGCATACAAGCAACAAGCGGAAGCATTACATGTCTGAGTACAGACAACTACAAAAGAAAAAGGCTGAAGCGCCTGACTATCTATAACCTCCGATCAAGATCGTAGCTTAGGTGGCAAGCTACTCGTCGAAGTCCAAGCGGAACTACTAGTGAGACAGATGTCTCATCTGCAAAACATAAATAACGCAAACGTGAGTACAAAGGTACTTAGCAAGACTTACATCAGATCCTATCATACATGCATTAGTATCAAGGAGGTAATGTGGGGTTTAGTTGTAGCAAGCCAGCTTTGACTCTGTGGCTATCCTGTTCTACGACTGCTGGTAACTCTTTTGAAATGGCGCACACGAGTCCACTAATCACCACATCAATACACTACTATGGATTCATCCCCGTCTCACTACGAGAAGGCCATCCATAGCACTCACACTTATCTTGAGCATTTTAGAGTATCCACTTCAAGTTGTCTATGTACCACGTAAGCATCCAAGAAGTCCATAACCGAGGACACGGCTATTCGAATAGATCATGATAACCCTGCAGGGGTGTACTTCTTCACACACGCTCTCACCACTTATCACCATGTACACGTCATGTATCTCGGCAACCTTCAAGCGGAAGCCTGGCGAGGGTGTCGGCCACGACCTGACTAACCACACAAGACTCTAGTCCAGGTTTATCGCCTACTCGGGTTCCATCCGCAAGGAGATCCGGCCGGGGTGTCGCTCACGGCCCCAAACGATGTGTGCAGGGTTCCCAAGCCCATCTCGCCGGATGGATCTACGCTTGGTACACCGTGCCACTTGTGCCTAGTCTGTCCCAAGCCCACCTGGCCGGGTGCCACTTGGTAGACTACTAACACTACCTACAAACACCAGAAACTATTTGCAACTCCTGGACAGAGATCAAGTTGGTTAATAAGTCGAGAGGGGTCGAATTACCGGAACCCAATGTGTGGTAGTATCTAGTCATTGGACAACATACACAGAACTCAGTGCTTAAGGACGGTTCCAATGAGACAACCCACCATGTACTCCTACATGGCCTCTCACCGCTACCTTTACCAAATCATGTTCACACACTTAACTCTCAGCATCAGAACATATCATAGCACTCCAATCCATTCCCAATGAATCAGACCTGACACAACTCTAAGCAATAGCAGGCATGGCATGGTAGAAGCACAACATGGCTCAATCAACTCCTACACATGCTAGTGGGTTTCATCTATT
This sequence comes from Aegilops umbellulata, assembly GCA_032464435.1. Taxonomy (NCBI): domain Eukaryota; kingdom Viridiplantae; phylum Streptophyta; class Magnoliopsida; order Poales; family Poaceae; genus Aegilops; species Aegilops umbellulata. The sequence goes on along the minus strand of CP136058.1, from coordinate 348,675,908 downwards.
TACTGTGGCAATGACAGGTCATGCAGAGGAATGGGTTCAACTACCGCAGCATAAAGTAGCAGTTGATTCGTTGTTGTCCTAATGCAATAAAAGAGAGCAGGAGCGAGAGTGGGACCATATCGGAATGAACAAGGGGGGTTTGCTTGCCTGGTAGATCAACAAGGGAGGCACTGCTTCATAGACAGGTACTCTGGAACGGTCTCCGGAGCAAGACCTATCGAGAAGGAACGGTGTTGGTAATCAATAAACAACCATATGCAACAATATGATGCATGAAGATGACATTTCAAAGATGCTATGATTTACCCTAATGCATCTAGCATCAATTTGGTTGAAGTCCATATGAGCCAAGGGTTCATATGCAAACCCCAAATGAAGTATATAACATGCCATTATTACGTTTTCACTTATACAGCAAGTATAAGTTGGTTTTTCATGCATGAAACTTGCATAAATGGGTTCCTTGCATTTTTCTGATGATTTTTCATATATAAATTATTTCAATCTGAGCTACGGTTGATTTGATATGAATTTTTGAAGTTTTGAACATTTTTTGAAATTTCCTGTTTAAAATTAAAACCAGAAAATAAATAATTGCGTCAGCATTACATAGGCATGACGTCAGCGAGTCAACCGTGGCTGACCAGGTCAAACCTGACGTGTGGGGTCCACACGTCAGTGTCATGGTTAATTAGCAGCGGGTTAATTAGTTGCTAAACTAATCTTAAGTTAAAAATTAACAGGGCCGGGCCCACATGTCATTGAGGGAGAGGGGGGAGGTCAAACCGGGCTGTGCGTCAACCCACACCGGTCAAAGGTCAGCGGTCGCCGGCGTTTAGCCGCCGGCGAGTCCGAATGCGGCGGGGCGCTGCGGGTTTTGCCTACAGGGGGCCATTTGGCGCGTGGAGTGCAGCTACGGGATGCGGACGCTCGTCCGCATCCAACCGTGGTGGTGGCGCGGCCGGGAAGTGGCCAAAGTGGCGCCGGCGACGACCAGTGTGGCGGCCGGAGTTCGGCCAGGTGCGCGCGGGGTGTTCTGGGGCACAGCAGGACCTGCGAGCGAGTCCGCTCGACTCGCCAGGGTGCACTGAGTGCAACAGCGAGCTCGGCTGCGAGCTGCGGCGGCTGTGGCCACGACGGCGAGGGGCTGCGGCGGCGATGGCTTCGGCCATGGCGGGGAAACGGAGCTACGGCGCGAGAACGAAGGAACGGGAGGAGGGGAACGGGGCAGAAGCTCACTACGGACCCGGCGGGCTTGACGGCGAGCTCGGGGACGCACTGGAGATGGCGGGGCGGCGATGGAGATCCACGGCGGCCGGAGGTGAAGAAGGCGACGGCGACGGCTCCACGGGGCGTCCGGCGATTCGCGGCTTGACGGGGAAGACGAGGACGATGGCGCGGAGCTTCTGGACTTGTCGGAGAGGCGAGGGGGAGGTGGTGGCCGCGGTGGTGCTTGTCGGCGGCGACGGCAGCGCTCGGCGCGGGCGAGAGAGGGGGACAGAGGAGGGGAGGAGCACGGGGCGAGAGCGAGAGCGGCGCGGGGCATCGTGGCAACGTCCCGGGCGTCCAGGGCGACGAGGGGGAGAAGCAGGAGGTGGCGGGGGACGTGGCCCCGGCCGGACGCGTGGCTGCGCGTGCCCCTGCCTTCTGTCGTCGCCAGGAGGACGACGGTTGGCGGTTGGGCCGGCCTGTTGGCCACTGGGCTAGGCCAGGCCTCAGGTGAGCACAGGTAAGTTTATCCCTTTTTGTTTCTTTTCTAATTTCTGACATATGTTTTGATTTAATAAAAATACTAAATCATTTTATTTTATTATGCCAATTTTTGTAGGGGCTAATGGTAGTATTCCAGAGCTCCCCAACAAATGGCACAATTTTTGGACAATATTTTATATACATAACAATATATATATCCAAGGCAAATAATTATTGCATTAATTCCAAATGCCCAAAATAATTATTTATGAGCTCCTAAAAATATTGGTTGGATTTTTATCTCTGCCCAATATTTTCAGAGAGAGACATGAACATTTCTTGGACCTTTTTGGAGCAATTTTTATTTGGGTCATTTCCAGAAATGATTCTGAGGGTTTCACAAATCCTCATTTCAAAATTTAATGGAATTTAAACATGATGCACACATGACTAGCTAGCCTTGAGCATACCAGAACTAGGGATGTGACAGCGTACCAAATATAGAGGACCTCAAACAACAAATTCTAGCCGAAGGCCACACCGCTCCATATTCAATCCACCCTGGAGGAACCAAAATGTACAAGGACATTCAGGAAAAAATTTGGTGGCACGGCATGAAGAGGGATATAGCCACATTCATTGCATGTTGTGATTCATGTCAGCGCATTAAAGCCGAGCACCAAAAACCAGCAGGACTATTACAGCCAAACGGGATACCTGAGTGGAAATGGGACGAAATTGGAATGGATTTTATTGTCGGACTACCTCGGTCACGACAAGGAAATGATGTCATATGGGTCATCACAGATAGATTAACTAAGGTGGCACATTTCATCCCAGTAAAGACAACCCACACCACTCAGAAGCTTGCCAAACTTTACCTGTCCCGTATAGTTTGTATGCATGGAGTTCTGAAGACTATAATATCCGAAAGGGGCACTCAATTCGTCTCTAGATTTTGGGATCATTTACAACAAGCTCTGGGAACTCAACTAGTATTCAGTACAGCATACCACCCCCAGACTGGAGGACAAACTGAACGTGTGAACCAAATTCTAGAGGACATGTTGAGAGCATGTGTTCTCACCTATGGAACCAGTTGGGAAGAAAGTTTGCCATATGCCGAGTTCGCATACAACAACAGTTACCAAGCCAGTCTACAAATGGCACCTTTTGAAGCCTTGTACGGGCGAAGATGCCATACCCCATTAAATTGGTCAGAAACAGGAGACAATCGTATCTTCGGCCCAGACATGCTCAAGGAAGCTGAGGAGAAAGTTAGACTAATGAGGGATCGACTCAAGACAGCCCAGAGCCGACAAAAGAGTTATTACGATCAAAAATATCATGAAGTCAGCTTTGAACCCGGTGAATATGTGTATCTACGAGTATCTCCTATGAGGGGCTTGCAACGATTCAAAGTTAAAGGAAAGCTAGCACCACGGTTTATTGGACCCTTCTGTGTGATTGCACGAAGAGGCGCAGTAGCCTACCAGCTAGACCTACCCGAAGAGCTGTCAGGCGTCGACGACGTGTTCCACGTCTCACAGTTGAGGAAATGTGTAAGCAACCCAGAGAAGCATGTATCTCATGAGAGCATTGACGTGTAACCAGACCTCACCTGCAAGGAACGTCCAATAAAAATATTGGAGGAGTCTGAAAGGAGGACCCGTCAGAAAACAATTAAGTTTTTCAAGGTTCAGTGGAGCAATCACACCGAGGATGAAGCAACATGGGAAAGAGAGGACTTTCTTCGGACAGAGTACCCACACCTATTTGAGGATCAGCTGAAATCTCGGGGACGAGATTTTTCCTAAGGCGGTAGGTGTTGTAGCACTCCAAAAAAATTTGATTTGGTTTTCATCAAATTCTTTAATTAATTGGAAGGAGGTTATTTAATTTTTTCTTAAAGACTCTCCTTCTCAAATCTTTTATGACAAATATTTTATGTGTTCTTCCCAACCTTGATTTTTGGTCTTGAGGGTTTTTCATCTTGTGTTGAATCAACACAAATAATTTTGGAAGGTTTTTACATTTCTTTCTATCAAAAAGAATTCCTATAAATTATGGATTTATTCTTTCCCATTCAAAAATTTCTCTTTTGCCATGACATATGTTGAAATCTTTCTTCCAAAACCTACCTCCCTACTTTGGGTCAAGCCAAGCATCCAATTCCAGCAAGTTTCAACCTCTTTTAGATTTTTTTTCTATTTATTTTTTCCTCAAACCTTTTTGTGTAATTTATTTTGGACTCTTGGCATTTACAAAGGAGATACCAGATCCCTTAAGTTTCTGAGCCCAAGCAAATTACCCTAGCTACTCCTTAGTACCCTCAACCTAGATCCATCAAGATCTGCTGGTCCACAGTTCAAATTTTTCAAAATGTGCTTGCTGCAAGTTTGGACCAGATTTGCCATTGTTGGTGAAATTCATTCTTTTTATTTTCCTAAAAATCTGAGATAATTCAGGTAGTCTCCAGATGCATCAAGAGATCACCTCACCAAGCTTCAGCTCAAGAAAATTTTTCCACGTGCCTAAAACATTTCGTCGAATAGGTGGCCGGCACTGTTCGTGTCAAGTTTCAGAATTCAGTGTTAAGTTTCAGTGGCAGTGTCGTTTTCTTCAGAACCTCGGCGTTGATCTCGCCAGTGCACGCGTTGGCGCCTTGCTCACTGCTCCCCCTTCTTATCCAGTGTGCCGCACGGTTGCTTGGCCAGTTGCGAGCGTCGGTGGCGACGTGTTGCGTCAACTCTGGCGCCTCCCACAGTGGAAGTACCGCTCGTGGCGGCCAGCAGGGGCCAGCCCTGCCATACGACACCGTCCATCACCGCCCACACCACCCTGAGCCTCTGCGTGGCTGTCCTCTTCTCTGGGCGCGCTGCAGAACCGTCGTTGTGGTCTGAGAGGCGCAGAGCGCGCTCTCTGCCGCCGACGAACCTATGAGCCCCGTTCCGTCAAAACCTCGGGAGCAGGCCAATTCCGACAAGGTTAGCCGTTGAATGGTGCCAGTAGACCAATAGGAAGCTGCCCAGTCACCTTAACCTCCCGTCCAATCTCTGCCTCGCCGTAATTGCTCGCCGGAGTGATCCCGTTCTCGGCAACTGCCTCGGGCCGGCTATAAATAGAGGCCCCGAGCTCGTCCTCAACCCAGCACCTCCCCTCCTCGCCTCAGAACCTCGCCACGCTCATCAGAGGGCCTCGGGAGAGCCTTCTTCCCCGACTCAGGCCGCCCCGATCCGCTTTGGGATCCGGCAAGATTCTCTCTGGTGAGAACACCCCCCACTTCCCTAACTTTGTCAGCAACCTCCTAGTCCACTACCTCTTCTAACCCGAGCCCCAATTTGGCGTCCGCACCCGTCCTCGGTGGGATCCATCACCGCCCGAACCACCGTCCGCCGGAGTGGAGGCCGCCGTCGACGTGGTGGTCGCCGACGACCAACTCCACCACCCACAGATGCGGGAGAGCTCCGTTAGTCCGTAGGTACTTTCCGTTTCCCCTACCTCGCCGTGGATCGACGCCGGCGACCACCGCGATCCTCGGGCGCCGGTGTGCTCTGTTTTAAATTTTTAAACCTGACGGGTGGGACCCCCTCGTCAGCCTCTCCTCTCTTATTCGAACCGTTTTCTGAAGGCGCCTTCGGGCAAAATACGTGTTCCCTTTGGGTTGGCATATTTCCAACCGAAGCGTTTTTTGTTTTTCTAAACTAACCCCTGGAAAGTTGTTGTTTCATCACAGATTAGTCCCTGGACTAAAACCTTAATAACTTTTAAACAAAAGATGATTTTGAGTTGATTCTTTTTCTGTCATATTTATTTTTCTATCTAGTTTTCTTATCATATTTATTTGAAAAATATTTGGAAATTTTTTTATGCATGCACGGTATGTACATTAGTATCCGATTTTTTTATAACGTAGATACCGAAGGATGTGACGGAGCCACAAACTTAGACTCCGACTACTCCAAACCAGGCAAGCATGTTTGAACCTTTGATATGATGAGTGTTTTGCATGTTTGCTTGAGTAGTTTTCTCATGGCATGTTTATATAAGCATTAATGAATGTTATATTGCATGCAAGGCAAGCTACAAGTGAGCTTCGAAATTTGATGTGTTCATATGATGATGAGATAACCTGATCATGTGGTGGCATGATATGTTATAAGCTGGTATTGTTGAAGCATGCCAGTCTTATGTCAACCGTTTAACTCTAGTATTAACGTGGATCAAATGATGTTCACGTTCGTACCCTTTTCGTGCTGCCACGTGTCTTCTACAAAGAATGCGGTCTAGTCAGTCGCAAACCTCTTTCCTTGTACACACCAAATAGAGGGGCCGTGATGAGGGTTCCATGGCCCTGGATTAAAGCCCGTCATCCAGTCAAGGGGCATGGGTGTTTCCGGTTGGGACCAAGAGGGGGCACCCCTTAGAGTGCGCGATATAAATTTGATCCCATGCTATTCGAGGTTGTGGCCTCCCCGTCTTAGAGTTTTTCTTGAACGTTGCCTAGGGTGATTCCTGGCAGCGGAATGTGGAATGGGTGTGTACTGGTTAGATGTGTTTCTTCTAAAATACCGTAAACGGAACTAGTCCTTTGTGACTACCGAAATCTGTTGGCTGTGGGCAAAGAGTACAAACTCTGCAGAGTCAAAACCATTCGAGTAACCGTGTCCATGGTCAAGGACTTTGATCAACATATCAATGTCAGTATCAGCGTCAGTCTCAGCGTCAGTCTTAGTGTCAGTCTCCGGTGTATAAACATGAAACTGAGAGTGGTAAACCCGGCTGAATGCTATTCCTGTGGATGGACTAACCAGTTTATTATTATGTACTGAGTATTTCATTGGGATGATTTAAATTCATGAGCTACTTGAATTCGAATGATGAAATATAAGCCCTTTATGTGATGTCGCTCAGACGTCCTACTGTGGCATTCCTGTTATTTACTTTTGGATATAAGCCCTTTATGTGATGTCGCTCAGACGTCCGACTGTGGCATTCCTGTTGTTTACTTTTGGATATAAGCCCTTTCTGTGATGTCGCTCCGACGTCCGACTGTGGCATTCTTGTTATTTACTTTTGATATAAGCCCTTTGTCTGATATCGCTCAGACGTCCGACTGTGGCATCCTTGTTATTTACTTTCATTATAAGCCCTTTTCGAGATGTCGCTTAGACGTCCGACTGTGGCACATACTGTCATTTACATTTCAATATAAGCCCTTTAATTGGTGTCTCCCTGACGTCCGACTATGGCATGTTAATTCATTTTTCCTTTCGAGGCGTCGCTTCAGACACCCGATCGGTCTTCAACTATTTTATTGGGATTTCGGGAGGACTACCGCCTGACTTCCATTTTATTATACATGAAGTGCAAGTTTATTATCTGAATGCGCGTTACTAGTATGCTCATGTGCATCATGTTTGCATTTGTTATATCTTATGTCCAAACTGTCTTGCGAGTACATTGAAAGTACTCACATGGCTTGTTGATTTGGCCAGATGTTGACGAAGGCGATCTTATGGATGAAGAGTTCGATAGCGAGTCTGCCACCTAGAGGAGTCCCAGTCAGTCCCGTGCGATCCTGAAGTTGGTCACTTGTATTATTTACGCTTCCCCTACCCAAATAAAATCATCGAGCCTCACTCCGGCGCTTGATGAGCTGTAAGATTTTGGAGTCATGTCACCCACTTCACTGTGACATATCCACCACCACTTTTATTACGAGTCAGTAGTCATTCCACCATACCCCTTTGTGTCATACCCGCCTTTATGTATAATATCGGCGTGCTTGTAATAAATTGTTGAGCAGCCTCAGCTCAACCTTGTATAATGTTTAGTACTTCTGGATTTCTGTATCAAGGAATTGTCTACCAGTAAGGAGGATTCCTCTATACTGGTCTGATATAATGGTCGGTTTTCTAATAAATGTTTTATTGGAAGACCGGTCCTGACAATATTGGGCCGTCGTAGAACATCCCATTCTCTTCGAGGACATCTTTGATGATGATGGACGCAATTTCCTGTTGGATCCGGTAGAAATCATTTCAAAGTCAATTATCCGGCACGGCTCCAAAGGCTTCGGCCCATCTCTGGATATGGGTATCGGATGAAGATTTCATGCAAAGTGATTGCACATCCCTTCTGTACTCCATCATTAGATGGATGACATAGAGTCCATCATTCTCACTTCTTGTCGGTTGCTGGATGCAACAGAAGTCAGTCTTGTGGCTGAAACAAAGCCCGACCTTATTTGTTTTTTATGCATTGGACGTACCCACCCCGCATGCTGAAGCCCAGCATAGCTTTGTCCAGAACATACTTTATGTGTGTGTAATCTTTCTTCTGTATGTTCTTCGACGGGTCCAAATATAGAGCGCGGGAGTAACGCGGGTAAAGAACAATGAGAACGGCACGACACCCCCCGCTGCGCAAAATACACGATCAAGTTTAGCCTCCATGCGTGCAAAGTAACTATTGAAATGCACGACAGGATGTATGTGTTATAGTGCTATCCGCGGATGACTTACCTAGGATGATAAGGTAGGAGAATCATTTCTTTGTCCTTATTGCTGACCAAGAATTCTTCAATGTACTGACTCGCATAGAGACTCCGAAGGTGGAGAATGGGGCTGCCAACAAGCGGAGGCGGGCGAGCTAGAACCACAAGCGACTCCAGCAGGCCTAGACTTCATCAATAGCCTCCCCGATGATATGTTGATAGTCATCATCTCCCTCCTCCCAATCAAGTATGGGGTGCGGATAACCGTCCTTTCCCGATGGTGGTGCCCCCTATGGAAGTCCAGCCCTCTTGACCTCATCGACACCCATGAGCTCTGCCATGGCTATCGCAAAAACTTGGATGCGTTCTCCAAGATCCTCGACAGTCACCTTGGCCCAACCAGAGGCCTTAGAATGGGCAAGTTCTATTCCAACGGCAAGGACCGAGCCAAGCTTTATGATCGGTTCTGATCTCCCGCCATAGATCAGCTCAAGGAGCTCACTTTTGATGATGGGCATATGCAGTTGTCAGGACCCCGATTCCAAGTCACATCGATCTAGCCGGTAACACCTCATATCACTTTGCGTCCTCACGCACGGTATTCCCACGGGTGTCGCCTTACCATGGCCCGGGACCGCTTGCGCCTTTTGGCTCACGCATATAATAGTGTCGCTAGCATCCATATGACAGAGAACCCGGGCCGACATGGCTAGTCGTGAACCCAAAGCGGCACTAACCTATGGGGACAGGCATACATGAATCAACATCGAGCATGTCGGTCAGCAGTGTGTGAATCCGGGCTGTAGCACTGGGCTAACAGGACTCCGGGAACCCGGGCTGTAGCACGCTAGGCAGGACTCCGGATGTCACCGCGTGACATTTCCCCGAAGGGACAGACACAGGAACGAAGTGATACACATGCCGGCCAGTCAAGTGTTTCGGAGCAGTAGTGCTGGGCTAGCAGGACACCGGTGAACCGACACTAGTAGAAAAAGGGGCTTTGGTTTGGCCAGAAAAGAGCATTAATACCGGTTGCATTACGAACCGGGACTAATGTGAGCATTAGTCCCCGTTCGAGTGGCGAGGGCACCGTACAGGCATTACTCCCGATTCAAATGGGACCTTTAGTCCCGGTTGGTGCCACAAACCGGCACTAAACAGTGCAATGCCCATTAGTACCGGTTCGTGGCACCAACTGGTACTAAAGGTCTAACCTTTAGTACTGGTTCGTGCCACGAACTGGTACTAATGGTGTTGAGACCTTTAGTACCGGTTCGTGCCATGAACCTGTACTAATGGTGCAATTTTCAAATCCTACCCCCCCCCTCAGTGTATCGCCTTTTTAGTTTTGTAAAAAGCAAAAGAAAATGATAAAAACTTCAAAAGTTAAAATCCTTCGAGATGTAGTTATGTTACCGCATCTACTAGTTAGGAAAATTTGAAAACTTAACTTTTCACATGTTTTGCAAAAAGTGTAGGGAAAATGTAAAACGGCTATAACTTTTGCATACGATGTTAGAAAAAAACGTATAATATTTCAAAATGTTCAGCACAAAACTCCGCATCCGATTTTGATGGCCTACGGCCTGTTTGCAAACTTTTAGAATCCTCAAATTCCAAAAGGAAAAAAAGTTATGCTCAAATTTCAGTTTTTTTAGAAAAATTCATTAAATCTGGTCAAACTATGGTCAAACTACTTATTCAAGAAGTATTAGTGTTACTAAATAATTATTCAAGAATATTAATGTTACTAAATAATTATTTCAGTTTTTTTGAATTTTGGTCAAATCTGGTCAAACTATGGTCAAGCTGTGGTCAAACAAAGGTCAAATTACTTATTCAAGAAATATTAGTGTTACTAAATAATTATTGTTTTTTAGAACAATAGTTTCAAATTCAAACAGTGAAATGTGTGACTTCATGCTCAAGCTAAACTCTTGAGGGTTAATAGGATAGACATCTTACTATTGTCAGGAAAACAACAAGTGCAGACTTGGAAACGAGGGAGATTAGAACCCAGAAGTTAAGCGTGCTCAGGCAGGGGGAGTGGGAGGATGGGTGACTGTTCGGGAAGTTAGATGATTTAGAATGATGAGGGGTGATTAGAGATTAAATTGAGCAGTGATGAGGGGTGATTAGAGATTACAGGTTAAAATAATTCAGAAATTGGAAAATCGGGAAAAAAATTCAAAAAACAATTCAAAATTGGGCTAACAGGACTCCGGGAACCCGGGCTGTAGCAGGCTAGGCAGGACTCCGGATGTCACCCCGTGACATTTCCCCGAAGGGACAGACACGAGAACAAAATGAAACACATGCCGGCCAGTCAAGTGTTCCGGAGCAGTAGTGCTGGGCTAGCAGGACTCCGGTGAACCGGGCTGTAGCGGACTACTATGGCTCATGGAAGCACTAGACTACATTTCCCCATAAGAGAGGCTGCCAAGGATAAACAACTAGATTCTCGGATCCCACACATACCAAGCATTTTAATCATACACACAATATGCTCGATATGTGTAAATACAACATGGCATCACAACAAAACTCTACATGTCAAAGTACTTTATTTAAAGGCTCCGGAGAGCCATACATAACATGTTCATACAGATAGGGGTCACATGACCCGACACTCAAGTTATACAAGCATACAAGCACATGCGGAAGCAAACTAGTCTGAGTATAGACACTAGAAAGAAAGAAGGCTTGACGAAGCCTGTCTATCTACATAGGGCCCTTCACAAGCTCAGATCACCACCTGGGTGGCAAGTCATTCGTCAACGTCAAGATCTACATAGAACCCATCAGAGGGGGCGGTGTTGTTGTCTGAAAACAGTAATTAAAGCAACATGAGTACAAAGTTACTCAGCAAGTCTTACAACTGATCCTACTATAAATGCACATTCTCAAGAAGGTAGTGGAGTTATTGCAGCAAGCCAGCTTTGACTCTTGGCTAACACTAGTAGAAAACGGGCCTATTGTCCCTGTTCGTAAGGGCCTTTTGTCCCGGTTCCTGAACCGGGACTAAAGGGTCGTTACTAATGCCCTGACCCTTTAGTCCCGGTTCTAACCAGGACCGGGACATATGGGCCTCCATGTGGCCTGTGCGCAGAGCCCAGGCAGGAGGGCCTTTGGTCCCGGTTGCTGGCACCAACCGGGACCAATAGGCATCCACGCGTCAGCATTTCTGTGGCTGGGGTTTTTGTTTTTTTTTCAAGGGGGGGGGTTTGGGGGTTTTGGGGGGTTAATTTAGGTATTTCATATATTGTGTTAGCTAGCTAATTAATAGAGAGAAGTGTCCTCTCTTATGTCCGTGCTTGGTCGACGCTACGTACTATACATACGTATAGAGAGGACTAGACACACTAGCTAGCTAGTAATAAGAAAACGAAGGAAACAGAAGATCGTCATGAACATATATGCATACAGAGAGAAGTGATATCGACCACCTCTCCTTCTCCGAGAGATTGGTCGAACAACAAGTTCTCGTGTATCTATCCGACACTACCGGCTACATATATACAATAATTATCTCTTACAAATATAATCTCCTAAATTACGGACGCATGGTCCACATAGTATTCTCCGTCTTCAGCGATCACGTGGTCAAGAAAGAATGCCGCCAATTCCTCTTGAATTGCTCGCATGCGATCTAGTGCTAGGAGTTCATCCCGCATCCGGAACATCTAATTTGAAGAAGGGGGTCAATACATATATATATGAATGAATGAAACTCAACACAAATGATGGTAATAAAATAAAATTGTGAATATTGCTATTTACGCACTTCATAATGTTCGGCAGAGTAGCCCCGCTCACTGGTCGTGTGGCGGATGGACTCGCAAACGTAGTATCCACAGAAATCATTCCCTTGGTCCTGCCACAACCACTTTACAAGAAATAGAGGTCAATCAAACAGATAAGCAAGAATGCCAAATGGTATTGATGAAACTAGCGCTTGAATCAATAGCTAGGAGATGCGCGGAACATGCTACTATAGTACTTACTTTCGGGTGTCTAAATTGCAGCTCCTTCGGTAGTCCCGGAGCTTTTCTGGTGAATTTTCTCCAAACCCTGCCAGACAAAGAAAACAATTACTTGATATCAGAAATGAACAAAGTTGCTGATATGGTGGATAATGATCGATTTAACTTACTTCTGGTGTATTTGAGTAATGTCCGCATACTCCTGGGGATCTTTTCGTTTAGAGTCTAAGACAGTTACTACTCCCTGCTCAAGCCTAATCTCTAGGAGAATATAGTGGTAACTGCGCACGCATGCATAACTCATCAATTACATTACTATAACCTGGACTAATATATAAGGGAAACCGAATATGCACAAGACAGTAACACTCACTTGAAGTTGTAAGGAAAGAGTATTATATCTTTGTGTTCATTTATTTTGAATGATCGTAGCAAGTTGGCCTCGGTATCTACGGCACGAAATTTAACCTCAGTTGCATCTATGAGATATGTGTTAATGAAGCCAATATCACCGACTTGACTTCTCTTCAATTCGGCGATCTTCAATCTGCATAATATAGTGAGGATAATTATAAATACATGCAATGAAAGAGCTGAGCTATATAGAGAGACTTAATGATAGAAGTAGTAGTACTTACAGACAATAGCAGGTGACCGTTGCTTTATCGAGGGCCAATTGATTGAAAAACTGATAGAACTCCTCAAATGGAGTAGGCAACAGATCAATTCCAACGAGGTCATGCTCCTTTTTAAATCTCACATACAAAGTACTCCTCCCCCCAGACTCTCTGCAGATTTTCAAGTACCAATCATGCAATCTTTGCATCATCGATGATAGAGATTTTTCATCTTCGACGAGAGGCTTCCCGTACTCGTATCTGTGTATCTGCACGTCCATGAAATCATAATGTACATCGTTGGGCAGGTAATCTCCAAGATTGCTATAACCGGGCACCATCCTCGGATCGACGATGTCGCTAGGCACCTTGAGCGGGGGACACGATTGATTCCCTTGTTCTCCGAGCTGGGCAATTTGTTTCCCAGCTGCTCGTCGTTCTTTCATCCTTTGATCACTGACTGTACTTCCCGACCGCTCCGCTTCGGCCCATGTCTTTCCAATAATGCGCTCATAGTTGCCTTTCGGTGGAGACTTGGGTGGTTTTGCCAGGGCAGCCAGAGTGCGCTTCACTTTCACCGGATCTACCTTCTCCTCCGGAGGTGGATGTCTCTTTGCTTTCAACCCTTGAAACCAGCCATCCACTTCGGTTCGCGCGATCTTCGCGTTCTCCTCCGGGGTCCTCTCGTATGGTAACTTCTCTGGAGTCTTCAGAGAAGGACCGAATCTGTATGTCCTCCCGCCTCTGGCTGTACTGCTAGACGCCGGCCGTGCAGACGGAGCGGCTGTCTTCTTTACTTGCTTACGAGGCGGAGGAGAAGGACTATGAAGCGCCGGAGCAGCTGCCGGAGCGGCGGCGGGTCTCTTCCGCCCTTGCTGACGAGGCGGAGAAGGAGGAGGATGGCTGCTCGGGCGCGCCGACGCAGGCGGAGAAGGAGGCGGAGTGCCGCCACGCGCCGGAGAAGGAATCGGCCGAGTGCCCTGATCGCCACTCGCCGGAGGAGGAGGCGGTGGAGGAGGCGGAGTGCCCTGACTCGCCGGAGGAGGAGGAGGAGGTGGAGGCGTCCAATTCGGAAGGTTGATGAGCTCCTTCCGCCATAGGCATGGAGTCTTCAGAGAAGAACCCAGCCGAGTCTCCCCTTCTCCAGTAGGGTGGTCAAGCGGGAGGTCCTCAAATCCCTCTGTTATTTCATCCATCATCACCTTAGCATATCCTTCTGGAATCAGCCGGCAGTGAAAAGTTGTGCCGGGTTCATTAGGAAAAACAGAGCCAACAGCCGCCTTGACCTTCATATTAATCCATTGCGTCATAAGGTGGCAATTTTGAGACTCCGTGATAGCATCCACGGGATAGCTGGCAGGAGCCGTCAAGACATGCTCCGGCTGAAGTAGCTCGGTGGAAGCCACGCTGCTTCTCCGCTAAGATGGCGGGGTAGCTTCTGGGGAAGCTTTGGCAAGTCGTTTGCTGCGATTTGCTTCTTGTTCCTCTATTGCTTGTACCCTTGCGTGCAGCGCCTGCAGTTCGGTCTGCTGCACTTTCTTCCTCCTCTCGTGGCATTTGTAACCGCCTGCGTCCGGAAACCCAGCCTTCCACAGAATGGAGCCTGGCGTGCCTCGTGTCCGTCCAGGGTGCTCAGGATTTCCGAGGGCCTTTGTGAGCTTGTCGTTCTCTCTATTTGGAAGGAATGTCCCTTTCTGCGCTGCATCAATATAGTACCGATGGTTCTTGAAGGGTATGTCAAGTTGCTTGTCCGTCCAAACGCACTTCCCTATTACAGGGTCCAAGGATCCGCCAGCCCCGAAGAACCAAGTCCGGGAACGGTCTGGCCAGTTCATTGTCTCTGGTTCGATCCCTTTATCAAGCAGATCAGTCTCAACCTTTTCCCACTTAGGCCGGCCTTTGAGGTAGCTACCTGACCCCATGCGATGGTGAAGCTTCTTCTTCACAACATTTTTCTTGTTTGTCTCCGACATCTTCTTACTCTTATCCGATGTCTTGTGGGCCACAAATGCGGGCCATTGATATCTGATCTTCTCATGTTTGCCCTTGAATTCTGGTGTCTCTTTTTTGTCGACAAACCTTTTCAGCTCATTCTTCCACCTCCTGAATAGCTCTGCCATCTTCTTAAGAGCAGCAGACTTAATTAATGGCTCTATAACCGGCTTCTCCGGATCCTCCTCTGGCGGTAGGGTGAAATTTGTCTTCATCTCATTCCAAAGATCATCTTTCTGCATATCATTCACATAAGACACCTCAGGGTCTTCTTTAGCTGGCTTAAACCATTGGTGGATGCTGATCGGGATCTTGTCCCTAACAAGAACCCCGCACTGAGCAGTAAATGTATCCTTCGTCCGGATGGGTTCAATCGGTAGGCCGTCGCGCGCGATTGCTGTGATCTCAAACCTTTCATCCTCGCACAACTTTTTCTTCGGGCCTCGTCTCTTTACCGAAGTTGTGCTCGATCCGGAGGGCTAGAAAAAGAAGAAAGACGAGAGTTAATTAATATGTGTACATACCAAAACAATGAATGCATCAATTAGCTAGTCTCAGCACAGACTTAACTAATATATTTACCTGGACGGACTCTGTTCGGTCACCGAAGCCGTCACCCTGTTCTTCCGGACCTGCTTCTTCCCCCTGCTGTTCTTCCGGACCTTCTTCGTCACCCTGCTGTTCTTCTAGACCATCATTGTTGTTAAGAAAACTCGACATGACATCACCTCCGTCTAAGATTATGTCCCGCAACGTCTCTTCTACTTCCTCGTCTCGTCCGTGCTCCATTGTTTCTGCAAATATATATTACAACATGGCAATTATTACACAAGCATGACAACACATGGATATATTAGTTTGGGTGTACTCCTCGAGAGTTTTCACTGTCGAAGTTATCCGGGAGGGGGTAATATCGACAACGATGAGATACATACACAGGAAAATAATGTTATCGGGGAGCGGGTATATCGACCCCCCCCCCCCACGTGTTGAAGTTATCGGGAGGGGTTTATATCGACAACGATGACATACGTACATGGGAAAATAATATTATCGGGGAGGGGGTATATCGACCCCCCCACGTGTTGAAGTTATCGGGAGGGTGTATATCGAGCCCCCCTCGTGTTGAAGTTACCGGGAGGGGGTAATATCGATAACGATGAGATACATACACGGGAAAATAATGTTATCGGGGAGGGGTATATCGACCCCCTCCCACGTGTTGAAGTTATCCGGAGGGGTTTATATATCGACAATGACGACATACGTACATGGGAAAATAATATTATCGGGGAGGGGGTATATCGACCCGCCCCCATGTGTTGAAGTTATCGGGAGGGGGTATATCGACCCCCCCTCGTGTTGAAGTTACCGGGAGGGGGTAATATCGACAACGATGAGATACATACACGGGAAAATAATGTTATCGGGGAGGGGGTATATCGACCCCCCCCCCACGTGTTGAAGTTATCGGGAGGGAATAGCTTGAGGAGAAGATCGAAGAAAAAAAGAAGAAAAAAAAGAGAAGAAGAAAGGAATAGAGGAGAAGAAGAGAAAATAGAATAATATTCTATTTTCTCTTCTTCTCATCTATTCCTTTCTTCTTCTCCTCTTTTTTCTTCTTCTTTTTTCTTCTTCTTATTTATTTCTCATCATCTTCCTCTCCCCTCTTCTTCTCCTTTCTTCCTCTTCTTATTTCCTTTTTCCTCTCATTCTTTTTCTTCTTCTTCCTTCTTAAAAATACATGAAGTAGTATTGCCTAATTCATTGTTCATATGAATATACAAACATTTGCATATTTACAATAATTAATATCACCAAAAAATATATGAACAGAAAAAAATCCTAATTTTTCTAAAAAACTATCTTTTGCATATATACGTGAACATATATATATACACAGAGAACATATATATATATATATATATATATATATATATATATATATATATATATATATATATATAACAAGCATATATATGAAAAAAAATGCTAGCTAGGGAGGTCACCGGCCGGACCAGGAGGACCACGGGGTCGGCAGCGAGGATGGCGATGGGGCAGTGGGCGCGCGCTCGGGGTAGGGGGCGCGGGTGACGACGACGGCGGGCCGGGGCGGCGCGCGTCGGGGAAGGGGCCGGCGCGGGTGACGGCGAGGGCGGGCCAGGTCGGCGCGCGTCGGGCCAGGGACGCGTGCGACGACGACGGGGGCGGGCCGGGGCGGCGCGCGTCGGGGCAGGGGCGCAGGCGACGGCGACGATGGGGGCGGGCCGGGGCGGGCGGCGTCGCGGCAGCATGGCAGCGTCGGCTTCGTCGGGGGCGGCAACTGCAAGATGAGAGTGAATATTTCCTAAGTGTGGACTTATATAGCAGAGCCTTTAGTCCCGGTTCGTGGCAGCAACCGGGACTAAAGGTGGGCATTAGTCCCGGTTGGTGCCACCAACCGGGACCAAAGGCCACTTTTCAGCAGCCCAAAGGGCGGGAAGCGGCGGCCTTTGGTCCCGGTTGGTGGCACCAACCGAGACTAAAGGGGGTCATTGGTACCGGTTCGTGGCACCAACCGGGACCAATGCCCCCCTTTAGTCCCGGTTGGTGCTACCAACCGGGACCAAAGGCCTTGTGCTGCTGCGCCCGCGTCGAAAGTTTAGTCCCACCTCGCTAGTTGAGAGGGGTGCGCAGTGGTTTATAAGCCCCACTGTCGCACCCCTCTCGAGCTTCTCTCCATTGCAGGCTTTCGGGCCTAATTGTCACTGCTATGCCTGTGGGCCTACTGGGCCTCCTGCGGGCCTGAATCCTGGCCCATGGATGGGTTTCTAGTCGTATTCAGGCTGTGGGGGCCCAGTAGGTGGCACTTTTTTTGTCTTTTTTGTTGCTTTATTTATTTCATTTTGTTTTGTTTTTTGCTTTATTTTTTAATTCCTTATGCTTTTAGTTTTAGAAAAACTATAAACTTTTTGTTATTGCCATTAGTTTTCAAATTTGAAAACACTTTTTTTGTTTTTTTGTTTTCTTTGTTGCTTTATTTATTTTATTTTGTTTCTACCTTATTGTTGCTATTTTTATTTTTATTTCACTTTTTTGTTTTGTTTTCTGCATTATTTATTTTCTTTTGTTTTTTGCTTTATTTTTTAATTCTTTTTGCTTTTAGTTTTAGAAAAATTATAAACTTTCTGTTAGTGCCATTAGTTTTCAAATTAGAATAGTTAATATATAAATTCTTTGAAATTTGTGTGAATCACATGTTTGTTGCCCTCTTGAGAGTGTTCTTGGTGAGAACATTGTTGACAAGGAGTGAACCGGGATTAATGGTATTACGAGGGCCAAACCATAAGACATTAAAGCATTTGAAATGAACTCTGAAAAAGTTGGCATAGCATGTGCATGTACAAAACGGAGAATGGTATCATACTCGTCTGTTACAAAGTTGGCATGGTATCATCATAGTAGTTGCGGGAGGAAGTCTTCACTTTTTCTTCGCTTGTGTCATTTTCTTATTGCACCGTAACCATGGATAATATTCATCGTTTATCAAGATGCTTGGGTCAGCCTTGACTTTGAAGGGAGGAATTTCATGAAACTTTTCATAATCTTCAGACATGTCTATCTTGCCCTCCACTCCCACGATGTCCCTTTTTCCTGAAAGAACTATGTGGCGCTTTGGCTCATCGTATGATGTATTTGCTTCCTTATCTTTTCTTTTTCTCGGTCTGGTAGACATGTCCTTCACATAGATAACATGTGCCACATCATTGGCTAGGACGAACGGTTCGTCAGTGTACCCAAGATTTTTCAGATCCACTGTTGTCATTCCGTACTATGGGTCTACCTGTACCCCGCCTCCTGACAGATTGACCCATTTGCACTTAAACAAAGGGACCTTAAAATCATGTCCGTAGTCAAGTTCCCATATGTCCACTATGTAACCGTAATATGTGTCCTTTCCCTTCTCGGTTGTTGCATCAAAGCGGACACCGCTGTTTTGGTTGGTGCTCTTTTGATCTTGTTCAATCTTGTAAAATGTATTCCCATTTATCTCGTATCCTTTGTAAATCAATACAGTCAAAGATGGTCCCCTGGACAACAAGTACAGCTCATCACAAACAGTGTTGTCACCTCTGAGACGTGTATCCAACCAACTGCTGAAAGTCCTGATGTGTTCACATGTAATCCAGTCGTCGCACTGCTCCGGGTGTTTGGAGCACAGACTATTCTTGTGTTCATCGACATACGGGGTCACCAAGGTAGAGTTCTATAAAACTGTGTAGTGTGCTTTAGACCAAGAATGCCCGTCCCTACATATTATTGAGTCCGCTCCTAGCGTTCCTTTTCCAGTCAGTCTTCCCTCATACAGCGATTTAGGGAGACCTATCTTCTTAAGGCCAGGAATGAAGTCGACACAAAACCCGATGACATCCTCTGTTTGGTGGCCCATGGAGATGCTTCCTTCTGGCCTAGCGCGGTTACGAACATATTTCTTTAGGACTCCCATGAACCTCTCAAAGGGGAACATATTGTGTAGAAATACGGACCCCAGAATGACAATCTTGTCGACTAGATGAACTAGGACGTGCGTCATGATATTGAAGAAGGATGGTGGGAACACCAGCTCGAAACTGACAAGACATTGCGCGACATCACTCCTTAGCCTTGGTATGATTTCTGGATCGGTCACCTTCTAAGAGATTGCATTGAGGAATGCACATAGCTTCACAATGGCTAATCGAACATTTTCCGGTAGAAGCCCCCTCAATGCAACCGGAAGTAGTTGCAGCATAATCACGTCGCAGTCATGAGACTTTAGGTTCTGGAACTTTTTCTCTGGCATATTTATTATTCCCTTTATATTCGACGAGAAGCCAGTCGGGACCTTCATACTTAGCAGGCATTCAAAGAAAATTTCTTTCTCTTCTTTCGTAAGAGCGTAGCTGGCAGGACCTTCATACTGCTTCAGAGGCATGCCGTCTTTTTCATGCAAACGTTGCAGGTCCTCCCGTGCCTCAGGTGTATCTTTTGTCTTCCCATACACGCCGAAGAAGCCTAACAGGTTCACGCAAAGGTTCTTCGTCACGTGCATCACGTCGATTGAAGAGCGGACCTCTAGCTCTTTCCAGTAGGGTAGGTCGAAGAATATAGATTTCTTCTTCCACATGGGTGCCCCTCCCTCAGCGTCATTCGGAACAGCTAGTCCGCCGGGACCCTTTCCAATGATTACGTGTAAATCATTGACCATAGCAAGTACGTGATCACCGGTACGCATGGCGGGCTTCTTCCGGTGATCTTCCTCGCCTTTGAAATGCTTGCCTTTCTTTCGACATTGATGGTTGGTCGGGAGAAATCGACGATGGCCCACGTACACATTCTTCATGCATCTGTCCAGGTATATACTTTCGGTGTCATCCAAACAGTGCGTGCATGCGTGGTATCCCTTGTTTGTCTATCCTGAAAGGTTACTGAGAGCGGGCCAATCGTTTATGGTCACGAAAAGCAAAGCCTTTAGGTTAAATTCCTCTTGTTTGTGCTCATCCCACGTACGTACGCTCTTTCCATTCCACAGCTGTAAAAGTTCTTCAACTAATGGCCTTAGGTACACATCAATGTCGTTGCCGGGTTGCTTAGGGCCTTGGATAAGAACTGGCATCATAATAAACTTCCGCTTCATGCACATCCAAGGAGGAAGGTTATACATACATAGAGTCACGGGCCAGGTGCTGTGATTGCTGCTCTGCTCCCCGAAAGGATTAATGCCATCTGCGCTTAAAGCAAACCATACATTCCTTGGGTCCTTTGCAAACTCATCCCAGTACTTTCTCTCGATTTTTCTCCACTGCGACCTGTCAGCGGGTGCTCTCAACTTCCCGTCTTTCTTACGGTCCTCACTGTGCCATCGCATCAACTTGCCATGCTCTCCATTTCTGAACAGACGTTTCAACTGTGGTATTATAGGAGCATACCACATCACCTTTGCAGGAACCCTCTTCCTGGGGGGCTCGCCATCAACATCACCAGGGTCATCTCGTCTGATCTTATACCGCAATTAATGCACCGCATACCGGGCATGCGTTCAGATCCTTGTATGCACCGCGGTAGAGGATGCAGTCATTAGGGCATGCATGTATCTTCTGCACCTCCAATCCTAGAGGGAATACGACCTTCTTTGCTGCGTATGTACTGTCGGGCAATTCGTTATCCTTTGGAAGCCTCTTCTTCAATATTTTCAGTAGCTTCTCAAATCCTTTGTCAGGCACAACATTCTCTGCCTTCCACTGCAGCAATTCAAGTACGACACCGAGTTTTGTGTTGCCATCTTCGCAATTGGGGTACAACCCTTTTTTTGTGATCCTCTAACATGCGATCGAACTTCAGCTTTTCCTTTTGACTTTCGCATTGCGTCCTTGCATCGACAATGACCCGGCAGGATCATCATGATCGGGCACATCGTCTGGTTCCTCTTGATCTTCAGCAGCTTCACCCGTTGCAGCATCATTGGGCACATCGTCTGGTTCCTCTTGATCTTCACCAGCTCCCCCCGTTGCAGCATCACCATATTCAAGGGGCACATAGTTGTCATCGTACTCTTCTTCTTCGCCGTCTTCCATCATAACCCCTATTTCTCCGTGCCTTGTCCAAACATTATAGTGTGGCATGAAACCCTTGTAAAGCAGGTGGGTGTGAAGGATTTTCCAGTCAGAGTAAGACTTCGTATTCCCACAATTAGGGCATGGACAACACATAAAACCATTCTGCTTGTTTGCCTCAGCCGCTTCGAGAAATTCATGCACGCCCTTAATGTACTATGAGGTGTGTCTGTTATCGTACATCCATTGTCGGTTCATCTGCGTGCGTTATATATAATTAAGTGTGTCAAAAACCATTACAGAACATCATGAATAGATAATTAAGTGACCAAATTAATATAAGTTCATCATCACATTAAAGCCAAAGTACATACATAGTTCTCATCTAACAACATATAGCTCTCCAGAGCATCTAATTAATTAAACCATACATTGAAACTATGTAAAACATTTCAATGCGAAAACAAACGCGATCATAATCGCAACCAAGGTAACAATTGATCCAACGACATAATGATACCAAGCCTCGGTATGAACGTCATATTTTCTAATCTTTCTAATCTTCAAGCGCATTGCATCCATCTTGATCTTGTGATCATCGACGACATCCGCAACATGCAACTCCAATATCATCTTCTCCTCCTCAATTTTTTTTATTTTTTCCTTCAAGAAATTGTTTTCTTCTTCCACTAAATTTAACTTCTCAACAATAGGGTCGGTTGGAATTTCCGGTTCACATACCTCCTAGATAAATAAAATCTATGTCATGTTGGTCGGCATAATTTTCATAAACAATAAATGAACCAATAGTTATAAAGATAATATATACCACATCCGAATCATAGACAGGACGAGGGCCGGCGGGGGCGGATACCAAAACCATCACACTATATAAGATGCAATAATAAAAGTAAGAAAATGATACAAGTATCTATCAAACATACAAGTAAGAATATTTTTCCTTTCAGAAAGAAGATAAGAATAAGAGGCTCACCACGGTGGTGCCGGTGATGAGATCGGCGCGGGTGATCGACGGCGGTGAAGACGGGGGCGGGGCGTGACGGACCGCTAAACCTAGACAAATATTGAGGAAAATGGAGCTTGGTGGTCGCGCTTGGAGAGGAGAAAGCTTAAGTAGTGTGGCTCGGGCATTCCATCGAACACCTTGTGTGCATAGGATGTGAGCTAGAGCACCACCAAGCCCTCTCCCCCTCGGTCAGAAAAAACAGAGCAGTGTGCTCTGCTCTTGCGCGAGGGGGTATATATAGGCACCACCATTGGCCCTGGTTGGTGGCATGAACCGAGACTAAAGGGGGGCCTTTGGTCCCGGTTCATGTCTCCAACCGGGACCAATGGTGGTGGGCCAGGAGCCAGGCCCATTGGTCCCGGTTCGTCCCACCAACCGGGACCAAAAGGTCTAGACGAACCGGGACCAATGGCCCACGTGGCCCGGCCGGCCCCCTGGGCTCATGAATCGGGTCCAATGCACCCATTGGTCCCGGTTCTAGACTGAACTGGGACTAATGGGCTTACCCGGCCTGAACCTTTGCCCCCTTTTCTACTAGTGTAAGCTATCCTACGAGATACCACCTGTAAAATAGCTTTCGCACACGAGTCCACTAATCACCATCTCAATACTCCACTGTGGATTCTCCCTCGTCATCCTACGAAGGGGCCATCCGCGGTACTCACACTTATCTTGAGTCTTTTAGTAGTAACCATTAACTTGTCTATGAACTGCATAAGCAACCAAGTAGTCCTTTACCGCGGACGTGGCTATTCGAATAGTTTTATACCCTGGAGGGGTGTACTTCGTCACACATGTTTCCACCACTTAGCGTCTGCACACGACATGTGCTCGGCAGACTTCAAGCGAAAGCCGACGTGGGTGTAGACCACGACCTGACTAACCACACAAGTCTCTAGTCCAGGTTTATCGCCTATTCGGGTTCCATCCGCAAGGAAATCCGGCCGGGGCGTCCTCAACGGACCCAAACAGTGTCTGCAGGGTTCTCGAGACACCAAACGGGCGACTTGGTACACCGTGCCATGAGCCTACCGCATCACAACCCACCCCTAAGGTCAGTGCTGGGCACGTCCTCCAGCAACTACAAACACCAGAAACTACTTGAAACTCCTGGACAGAGGACGAGAGGGGTTAGTAAGTCGAGCAGGGTCATATTTCATGGCCCAATGTGTGGTAGTAGCTGAATCTTAAGTCACGCATACATATCTCAGTTCTTAAGAACGGTCTCAATGAAACAACCCACCATATGTACTCCTACATGGCCTCTCATTGATACCTTTACCAAATCATGTTCAACACTTCACTGTTATTACCGACACAACGATTCACTCTAGTCCATCACCCTGATGAGCCAGACCTGACACAACTCTAAGCATAGCAAGCATAGCATGGTAGGAAACACAAACATGGCTCAATCAACTCCTGCACATGGTAGTGGGTTTCATCTAGTTACTATGGCAATGACAGGTCATGCAAAGGAAGTGGGTTCAACTACCGCAACACACAGCAGTTTGAAACGCGTTGTCCTAATGTAGTAAATGAGAGCAGAAGCGAGAATATGGGTTTGTATTGAAATGATCAATGGGTTGCTTGCCAGACAGAGTGGTAGTGGAATACTGCCCTTCAGTTGGATATCCTCGAAGGCAGAACCTACCACGAAGAACACATCGAAACACAATCACCACATGGCAATATGCAATAATATGATGCATGCAATGACATGGCAAAATGAGTGTGTGTTGGCTAATGCAACTTAGGACAGAAAGGTTTGAGTTCATTCGAATCAAGGATTCAAATGCTAGCTCAAAGTAGGAGGTCATATTAGTGCATTTGCTTGTTTCACCTAAACAGCAAGCTTAAAGTGTTTTGACATGCATGAAACCAGTACAGATGGAAAGATTTAATTTTTTGATCAAAATTCATATATAAATCTTTGCATTTGGAGTTACAGATTAATTTCTATGAATTTTTGAAGTTTGTAGTATTTTCTGGAATTTCCTGTATAAGAATAATTCCAGTAAATGATTTACTGCGTCAGCATTGCGTCAGGGTGACGTCAGTGGTCAAAGGGGATGGTCCAGGTCAAACCTGACCAGTGGGTCCCCCGTGTCAGTGTAATTAGCCTAACTAATTTTTAGTTAGCACTAAACCTAACTTAGTTAGTAGACGGGCCCCACCTGTCATGGACTTAGGGGGGAGTCAACTTGGGCCCACACGGAGCCAACCAGGGTCAAACGGGGTCAAACTTGCCGGCGTTTAGCCACCGGCGAGGCCAGATGCGGCGGTGGGGTGCGGGTTTCGTGCTCCAGCGACCAAAAGGGCGGCGGAGGGCACCTACATGACGCGGGGAGCGAGCCGCATCGTTTGGTGGCAGTGGTGGAGCTCGGGGTGGCCGGGAACGTCGCCGGTGACGACCTTGGCGGTCGCCGGAGTTCGGGTGAGGTTGAACCCGGGGCTACGGGGCACGGCGAGGCGCGTGGGGTGGTGCTACTGGCTCCTGCGAGTGTGGTGAAGGTGATGGTGTGCTCGGAATCAAGCCGACGTGGCTGTGGCCACGACGGGGACGTGCGGTAGCGGCGGCGGGTGCGGCCGAGATCGGTGCAGTCACAAGGGGCGCGAGAGCGAGAACGGGAAGGATGGAGAGGTGCAGCAGCTCACGGCGATCACGTAGGAGCAGACGGCATGGTCGGGGACGAGCTGGTGCGACGGAGACGGCGAAGGGGATCTGCGGTGGCGCTCGATTAATTCGAGCTCGAAGAGGACGGAGCAGGGTGCGCAAGCGCTCGGGGCTCAGGCTGCTCGATAGAGACGACGACGGAGAAGCTGTTGGACACGGCAGCGTGTCACGGGGACAACGGCGGACGCGAGTTTCACAGTGGCGCGGTTTCGGCAGCGTCGGCCATGGTGCGGGAGAGCAAGGGAGAGAGGCAGGGGCGTGGGTGGGTGTCCAGGCGGTCGAAAGGGCAACGTGGAGGTCGACCAACGCGTCCAGAGGCGCGGGCGGCAAGCAGGTGGCGCCGTGGCGAGCTCGCGCACGCCGGCGTTACATCTCTGCCTGCTCTGGCGAGAGGAAGCAGCTGGCTGGTACGAGCCAACACAGTGCTGGGCCGGCCAGTGTGCTGCCAGGTAGGATTCTCTCCCTCTCTTTGTTCTGTTTTTGTTTTTCTATTATTCTGTAATTGTGTGGCTTTATTAAAAAAATAGTTAGGCACTTTCAAAAATCCTAAAAATAATCAGGGGCTCTGTTTAGATTATTTCCAACAACCCACACTTATTTCCAGAATTATTTGGGTATTTAAAATATTTTATAGCTTTTAAATGCCCAAATGCAAATAGGTAATGATTTGTGACCTTATGTGTCCTAGAAAAATGTGAACCTATTTTGTCGGAGGTTCTAACCCAAGACAAAAAGGGTGGACTTTTTAGAAGGGCATTTCAGGTTCATTGCGAATGATTTTAGTAAACCCTAGTTGTTTTCAGGGGGTTGGGGGTTCTGTCATCCCCATTTCAAGTTTCTGGAAAACTAAACATGATGCAACACTCTAATGCATGAACTAGCTAGGATGTGACAACTCACCCCCACTCAAAAGAATCTCGTCCCAAGATTTAGGATCCGTTGGGAAGAATGTGGGGTACTCAAGTCGAAGACGATCCTCCCTTTCCCAACTAGCTTCTTGCTCGGGATGGTGTGACCATTGAACCTTGAGAAACTTGATATTTTGGCGTCGAGTGGTACGCTCGGTTTGATCAAGGATGCAAATGGGATATTCTCGATATGTGAGATTATCTTGAAGATCCAGCGTTTCGTGGTCCACTCCACGGATAGGATCCGCAAAGCAACGCCTGAGTTGAGAAACGTGGAAGACATCATGAACTCTGGAAAGATGCGGAGGTAGTTCCAATTGGTAGGCAACTTCTCCTCGTTTGGCAAGAATGCTAAAGGGTCCAATGTAACGAGGAGCCAATTTGCCTTTGATACCGAAACGATGGGTTCCCTTCAAAGGGGTAACCCGAAGGTAAGCCTTCTTGCCGACTTCATAAGTCATGAGCTTATGTTTGCGGTCATATTGGCTCTTTTGACGAGATTGGGCTGTTTCCAATTTCTCACGAATAATGTGAACCTGCTCTTCTGCTTCCTGAATCATATCCGGGCCAAAGAGTTGCCTTTCTCCGGTTTCTTACCAGTTAAGAGGCGTTCAGCATTTTCGTCCATAGAGAACTTCGAAAGGAGCTCTGTCCAAGCTAGCTTGATAACTATTGTTATAAGCGAACTCGGCGAATGGAAGGCATTTCTCCCAATCCATACCAAAAGAGATAACAGAAGCTCGGAGCATATCCTCCATAATTTGATTGACTCGTTCTACTTGACCACTTGATTGAGGGTGGAAGGCGGTGCTAAAGGAGAGACGAGTTCCCAAAGCATTTTGGAAAATTTCCCAAAATCGAAAGGTGAAAAGACTTCCATGGTCTAAGTTAATCTCCAATGGAACACCACCATGAAGAGATACTATTCGGGAGATGTACAAGTCAGCTAGCTGGCTAGCGGTTATACTCTCACGAACGGGTAGGAAGTGGGCTACTAAGGAAAGACGATCGACAACGACAAAGATAGCATTATTCCCTCTCTTGGTCCTGGGAAATCCGGTGATGAAATCCATACCGATCTTATCCCATCTCCATTTAGGAATAGCCAAAGGTTGAAGGGTGCCAGCAGGCCGTTGATGCTCTGCTTTAACACGACGACATACGTCACAATTAGCAATGTATTGAGCGATTTCCCTCTTCATCCTAGTCCACCAAAACCTCTGGCATAGGTCTTGATACATTTTAGTACTACCGGGATGAATGGTGAGAAGGGATTCATGAGCTTCCTTAAGGATCAATTGCCGTAGATGTTTCTTGGGAACCACCAAGTGGTTCTCGAAGAAGACGACACCTCACTCATCGATGGAAAAACATTTAGCAACTCCGCTAGCGATGTTTTCCTTAATCCTGTATATGCCCTTATCACGCTTCTGGGCAGCTATGATTTTATCTGTAAGGTTAGATTTCGCCACCAGGGTGGATTGGAATCCTCGAGGAACAATGTGAAGGTTAAGCTTACGAAATCCCTCGTGGAGAAGTGGTTGACTTTGTTGTAACATCAAGTTGTTACAATAAGATTTACGACTTAGCACATCAGCCATGACATTGGCTTTGCCCGGGGTGTAAGTTATTCCTAAGTCGTAATCTGTGATCAACTCGACCCAACGTCTTTGCCTGAGATTCAAATCCGGTTGGGTGAAGATGTATTTCAGACTTTGGTGATCGGTGTAAATTTCGCAACGATTAACAAGAAGGTAATGTTGCCAGGTTTTGAGTGCATGGACTACAGCTGCAAGCTCTAGATCACGTGTGGGATAGTTATCCTCATGTGGACGCAACTGTCAAGAAGCGTAGCCAATCACATGACGATCTTGCATGCGTATGCAACCTAGTCCTTGTCGCGAGGCGTCGCAATAGATAACAAAGTCCTTAGAAAAATCTGGTGGTACGTGTCGGCAGCAGATGTCAAGCGTCTTCTCAGTTCCTGAAAGCTGAACTCGCACTGTGGGGTCTACTCGAACTTTTTATCTTTCTTGAGGAGTTTAGTTAGAGGTTTAGCAACCTTGGAGAAATTCTCGACGAAGCGGCGACAGTAGCTCGCTAAGCCAAGGAAACTCCTAACTTGCTTGACTGTTTTAGGTGGATTCCAATCGAGGACGGCTTGAACTCGCTCAGGGTTGATAGCAATACCCTTACGAAAGATTACATGGCCTAGATAGGTCACTTCTGGCAACCAAAATTCACACTTGGAGAACTTGGCATAAAGGCGGTGCTCTCGAAGTTTCATCAATACTAGCCTTAGATGCTCGGCATGTTCTTCCTCATTCTTGGAGTAGATGAGTATATCATCGAGGTATACCACGACGAATTTATACAAATACTCCATGAAGATCGAGTTCATTAACCGAGAGAAGGTGGCTGGAGCATTGGTTAAACCGAAGGACAAGACAGTGTACTCGTATTGGCCATAACGAGTAACAAAGGCCGTTTTAGGAATGTCCCCGTTCTTGATTTTGATTTGGTGGTAGCCCAACCTCAAATCCATTTTGGAAAAGACTGAGGATCCAGTGAGTTGATCATATAGATCGTTGATCCTGGGGAGCGGATACTTGTTCTTGATAGTGACCAAGTTGACAGGTCGCTAATCTACAACCATCTGATCCATTCCATCCTTCTTCTTGACGAAGAGGACGGGGCAAGCCCATGGAGAAGAAATAGGACGGATGAAACCCTTTTTCAAGGACTCATCGAGTTGTTTCTTAAGCTCGGCTAGTTCTAGGGGTGCCATCTTATAGGGTCTTCTAGAGATTGGAATGGTTCCTGGAACAAGGTATATCACGAACTCGACATCCCTGTCAGGTGGAATACCTGGCAGTTCTTCTGGAAAGATATCTGGAAAGTCACGGACTACTGGGATATTTTCAAGGTCTGGAAGAGGGTTGGCATTTAGAGAGTAGAGCTGACGCTTAGACACCCGGGTCAAAACATTGACTATCTTGCCCGATGGATGGGTGAGTTGAACAGTTCTAGTAGAGCAATCAATCTTAGCATAATGGGCTGACATCCAGTCCTTACCCAAGATGATGTTTATGTCCGAGGACTTAAGTGCTATTAGTGATGCAAGGAAGACCAGTCTGTCGACAAGAATTTCATTTCCATGGCTTATCCTAGAGGTTTGCCACTTAGAACCAGGGGTTTGAATTACCATGGAGGTGGGGATGTCACAAAATGTAGTGTTGTGTAATCGAGCATAGCTCTCAAAGACAAATGAATGAGATGCTCCAGTATCGAAAAGAACAGTTGTCGGATGGTAATTAACAAGGAGCATACCAAGGACGACGTTGGGATCTTCATGAGTCTCCTCAGCTGAGACGTAGTTGACATGACCACGTGCAGTGGTGGCGGGCTTGGCGTAGTAAGTCTTTCCCGCTGGCTTACCACGGCCAACGGACTTTCCAGGCTGATTGGGGTTGTTCTGGGGACACTCGCGCAGGTAGTGACCCATCTCTCCACACTTGAAGCATTTCACAACATTGGGGCATGGAGCAGCATTAGCAGCGGGGCCACCATAGAACTTGGGCGGTGCAAACTGCTGGTTGGGGCGAGGTGCCTCAAAGGATAGCCTTGGAGTGAACCTGGGTGGCAGAGCTGTGTTTGGAATCCAGACCCGGCGCTTCTGAGAACCAGAGCCTGATGAAGAACCAAAGTCACGGGAGTGCTTGCGTGAAGCGTCATAGTCAGTCTGACATGTCTCAGCACTGATGGCCTTATTCCCTAACTTATGGAAGGAGGTGCACTCGTGCAGACGAAGATCACGGCGAAGCTCGGGGCTGAGTCCCTTGCAGAACCTTGCCTGCTTCTTGGCGTTGGTGGATACCTCTTCAGGAGCATAGTGTGCTAGATTTTCAAACTAACGGTTGTATGCATCCACAGTCATTCTGCCTTGGGTGAAATTGTAGAACTCTTCCCTCTTACGATCCATGAGACCTTCCGGGATGTGATGCTCACGGAAATCCTCACTGAATTCATCCCAAGTAGTGATTTGGCCAGCCGGGCGCATAGCCTCAAAGTTTTCCCACCAAAGGCTAGCAGGGCCTTCGAGGTGATAGGCAGCAAAGCTAACCTTATCAGCTTCAACGTAGCTTATGGGTGATGCTGCGAAGCCAATCATCCGCATCGAGAGGCTCGACGGAATGGTTAAACTTCGGTGGGTACAACTTGACAAAGTCGTTGATTGACACCAAGTCATTCCTCTGATGACGTGCAGTATTCTGCTCAATCCGCTCCAGCAGGCGGTTAGTCTCACCCTTGTTTCTTTCCGCCTCCAACATAACTTCGTCCAGAGAAGGCGGTTGAGGCAGATTTTCATCCCCAGCTGCACTGGCTTCACCCTGCTCCGGGGCATCAGGGTTGTTGCGGATGTTGACCATCCTAGGAAAACAAGACAACGGTTTAGACAATGATGGCAAAATCTTGGAAGGGAAGTGCAGAATGTAATGGATAACACGGAATGTAGAGATGTTCATCCGTATGACATGGTAATATAGAAACTGCCATATATATACCAACGGTCATACACACCGTACATAGTTTAGTACAAGCCTAGGCTAGAGTACAACTATGGTGAAAGACGATACATCTCATCGAAGGCATTCCAAGCTCCTATACATTATTTTTCTACACCTCCGGAACGTGATACACACCAAGTCATATCCCACGAGTCATGCAGTACTGTGGATAGTACAACTGTTACAATACTAGTGAAGCTACTACCATCTCAGACGTCTCCGTAGTAATTTTCATAGAAATTACCACCATGTCATGGGAGCTGAACATGATCATCTGGAAACAGTCGGTCCTGTGGAGCTTGCGGTCCATAAGGACTCGGATGTGGCCTTGGTCCAACAAACGGTGGCAGACGGGGTCCACGAGGAGGGGTGATGCCTCCTACATCACGCCATTCCATACAATCTAGCAGACCAGACCGCACGGGGTACAAGTCCCTCATGTCCATATACCTATCCTGCACGGCAGGTGCAAACCGTGTCAGAGTGGCCCAGTGATCACAACAAGCGTTGAAGAGCTCCATTCGCAAGACACGCTTCTCACGGTCGTTGTCCTCAAGCATCTGGGTGGTGGTGCGGAGTAGTGAATCCTCATGGGTAGAGTCATAGTAAATAGCCTGATAGTACCCTTATGCCCAAGGGAGTGATGCTGGCATATATCGGAAATCGGTGTTCCGAAGCAAGGCAGTTCTGTCTCGCATGATAGTCATCATCGAGTAAGCTGCGTCCTGCACGGACATCTCGATGGTAACCCCAAGTCCATAAGAGCAATGGAGGGGTTCAGTAGCTCCAGGATAGAAAGGGTATATCCTGACCGTGCAAAGGTATTGGTTCTGATTAAAGTCTCTAAACTGCTCCTCGACGATATACTCAGGATACCACCGATAGCCTGTCTCGATCATCACTCGGACCAGCATGTCCATGTGACCAGGTACATCGAGGCACCGAGTCAGATGAACCACTTGATTCTGGGAACGGGTGGCCATCTGAAAACACGAAATAATGCAAAGGCATTAGTATTTCCTAGGAGAAGTCAGACAGCATAACAACTGTAAATGCTCAGAAAAGATTTGAGACATTCACAACAGTTTGCATAGACACTCAACAACATCATATCAAGGTTCTGGTTCAACTGGCAACATACTAAAAGTAGTAGAAACTGAACTGGGTTTGTAACCAACAATCCTATAAGTTACTACGGATTAGTAACACGTGAACCTGATAGATAGAAGAGAGCCTAGTCCTTAACCCACGTAGAATGAGAAGAGAATGACTCAGATCATAGGGCATAAGGTAAAGGAGTAAAAAGAGCCTTACGTTCCCTCCCACAATCAATTCCCCTACATATAACTAAAGCATTTCTAGACTCGACATCGACCAGTTTGGCTCAACGAACCTACAAGCAGTCCGGCTCTGATGCCCATGCTGTCAGGGCCCCGATTCCAAGTGACATCGATCTAGCCGGTAACATCTCTTATCACTTTGCGGCCTCACGCACGGTATTCCCACGGGTGTCGCCTTACCATGGCCTGGGACCGTTTGCGCCTTTTGTCTCACGTATATAATAGTGTCGCTAGCATCCATATGACAAAGAACCCGGGCCGACATGGCTAGTCGTGAACCCAAAGCGGCACTAACCTATGGGGACAGGCATACATGAATAAACATCGAGCATGTCGGTCAGCAGCGTGTGAATCCGGGCTATAGCACTGGGCTAACAGGACTCCGGGAACCCGGGCTGTAGCAGGCTAGGCAGGACTTCGGATGTCACCGCGTGACATTTCCCCGAAGGGACAGACACAGGAACGAAGTGAAACACATGCCGGCAGTCAAGTGTTCCGGAGCAGTAGTGCTAGGCTAGCAGGACTCCGGTGAACCAGGCTGTAGCGGACTACTACGGCTCATGGAAGCACTAGACTACATTTCCCCATAAGAGAGGCTGCTAAGGATAAACAACTAGATTGTCGGATCCCACACATACCAAGCATTTCAATCATACACACAATATGCTCGATATGTGTAAATACAACATGGCATCACAACAAAACTCTACAACTCAAAGTACTTTATTTAAAGGCTCCGGAAAGCCATACATAACATGTTCATACAGATAGGGGTCACATGACCCGACAATCAAGTCATACAAACATACAAGCACATGCGGAAGCAAACTAGTCTGAGTATAGACACTAGAAAGAAAGAAGGCTTGACGAAGCCTGTGTATCTACATAGGGCCCTTCACAAGCTCATATCACCACCTGGGTGGCAAGTCACTCGTCAACGTCGAGATCTACATAGAACCCATCGGAGGGGGCGGTGTTGTCGTCTGAAAACAGTAATTAAAGCAACATGAGTACAAAGGTACTCAGCAAGTCTTACAACAGATCCTACTATACATGCACATTCTCAAGAAGGTAGTGGAGTTATTGCAGCAAGCCAGCTTTGACTCTTGGCTAAGCTATCCTATGAGACACCACTTGTAAAATAGTTTTTGCGCACGAGTTCACTAATCACCATCTCAATACTCCACCGTGGATTCTCCCTCGTCATCCTACGAAGGGGTCATCCGCGGTACTCACACTTATCTTGAGTATTTTAGTAACCATTAACTTGTCTATGAACTGCATAAGCGACCAAGTAGTCCTTTACCGCGGACGCGGCTATTCGAATAGTTTTATACCCTGCAGGGGTGTACTTCATAACATGTTTCCACCACTTAGCGTCTGCACACGACATGTGCTCGGCAGACTTCAAGCGAAAGCCGATGTGGGTGTAGACCATGACCTGACTAACCACACAACTCTCTAGTCCAGGTTTATCGCCTATTCGGGTTCCATCCGCAAGGAAATCCGGCCGGGGTGTCCTCAACGGCCCCAAACGATGTCTGCAGGGTTCTCGAGACACCAAACGGGCAACTCGGTACACCGTGCCACGAGCCTACCGCATCACAGCCCAGCCCTAAGGTCAGCGCTGTGCACGGCCTCCAGCAACTAAAAACACTAGAAACTACTTGCAACTCCTGGACAGAGGACGAGAGGGGTCAGTAAGTCGAGTGGGGTCATATTTTAGGGCCCAATGTGTGGTAGTGGCTGAATCTTAAATCACGCATACAGATCTCAGTTCTTAAGGATGGTCTCAATGAAACAACCCACCATGTACTCCTACATGGCCTCTCATCGATACCTTTACCAAATCATGTTCAACACTTCACTCTTATTACCGACACAACCATTCACTCTAGTCCATCACCCTGATGAGCCAGACATGACACGACTCTAAGAATAGCAATCATAGCATGGTAGGAAACACAAACATGGCTCAATCAACTCCTACACATGCTAGTGGGTTTCATCTAGTTACTGTGGCAATGACAGGTCATGCAGAGGAAGTGGGTTCAACTACCGCAACACACAGCAGTTTGAAATGCGTTGTCTTAATGCAGTAAACGAGAGCAGAAGCGAGAAGATTGGTTTGTATCGAAATGATCAATGGGTTGCTTGCCTGACAGAGTGGTAGTGGAATACTGCCCTTCAGTTGGATACTCGTGAATATCCTCGGAGGCAGAACCTACCACGAAGAACACATCGAAACACAATCACCACATGGCAATATGCAACAATATGATGCATGCAATGACATGGCAAAATGAGTGTGTGTTGGCTAATGCAACTTAGGACAGAAAGGTTTGAGTTCATTTGAATCAAGGATTCAAATGCTAGCTCAAAGTAAGAGGTCATATTAGTGCATTTGCTTGTTTCACCTAAACAACAAGGTTAAAGTGTTCTGACATGCATGAAACTAGTACAGATGGAAATATTGAATTTTTATGTTCAAAATTCATATATAAATCTTTGCATTTGGAGTTACAAATTAATTTCTATGAATTTTTTAAGTTTGTAGTATTTCTGGAATTTCCTGTATAAGAATAATTCCAGTAAATGATTTACTACGTCAGCATTGCGTCAGGGTGATGTCAGTGGTCAAAGGGGATGGTCTAGGTCAAACCTGACGAGTGGGTCCCCCGTGTCAGTGTAATTAGCCTAACTAATTTTTAGTTAGCAATAAACCTAACTTAGTTAGCAGACGGGCCCACCTATCAAGGACTCAGGGGGTAGTCAACCTGGGCCCACACGCAGTCAACCATGTCGGCGTTCTGGGAACGGGGGTCCCCAGACTTGCCTGCCTGCGGCCTGCGGCGTGGCTCAAATGGGGGCCCAGCGCGGCCCATCCTCCTTAACACAATACTCAAGACCCTCGCGAGGGGCCAAGCTTAACGAGGCGGACGACACGGTGCTTCCTCAGGCACGGCCTACTCAGGCTGGCTCGCGAGGAGGCGGAGAGATCAAGGCAGGGTACCTCGCGAGGTGCCCATGACGCAAGCCATGACGATCGAGGGTGCCAGGCGGGCGCCAGCCCGCGCAGCGTCCCCCTCTCCTCTTTGGTGCAAAGGGGGCAAGCGCAGGCAAGAGGATCAAGCAAAGGCACCCATTTCGGTGCAACAAGACCAAGACCAGTCCAACGGTTGGAAGGAGGTCACCATGGAGCCCAAAACGGCGTCACCATAGGGCCTTTGGCAGGCGAAGACCAACTTTAGTCAGGATAAGTGTACCGGATGTTCCCCTTCGAATTGGCCAATTGTTGGCACCCTTCCCGCTCAAATATTTGGGAAGAGGCCCAGGGCCTTGGCCTATAAATAGGACTAGCCACCCCCAGGGTAGAGGCATCGAGCAACTGACCGGGCATCTGGTAGAAACAACTGATCATGCATTGAGAGCAAGCATAGAGCAGGTAGAGAGAGAGAGAGAAGGGCGACTGAACTCCCCCTGCAGTTCATCCCCTAGCCAAGAACAGACCCTCGCGAGGTTGTTCTTCCTTGTACTGTTCATCCTCATCAGCCCAAGAGGCAATCCACCCACCACAAACTAGAGTAGGGTATTACACCACAATGGTGGCCCGAACTAGTATAAACCCCGTGTCTCTTGTGTTGTTCATTCTGTAGTTTAGATCCTTGCAAGACGGAGAGGTAGAGGGCATAATCTCCGCGCGCACCCCAGGGTTCGAACCTTAAGGGTCTGCCGGAACCCGTGATCCGACATTTGGCGCGCCAGGTAGGGGTGCGCCGGAATTTGCCTTCCTACCGCTCCGCCTCCCGTCGCATCGTCATTACCATGTCCAGCGACCAGGCGGGCAACCAAGGTCCATGGGCGACGTGGCCCATCTGTGCGGAGCCGCCCGCCCCGGGCGACCCCGTGCCCCAGGCAGCTCGTTGTCCGCAGGGCGCTGCGGGCCGCGGGCGACGCGGACAAGCCTCCGCGACCCTCACACCGCGGCAGGCGCGGTCGGCGGCGAGGGCCTCCAATCACGCCGCAACCACGACACCATAGACCCGCTGGGAGCAGGCGAATTCAAGAGCCGCACTCACGGTGGCCCGAGAGCTGCTGCAGTGTAGGCTGCTGGAAGGCGGCCGCGACGTGCTGTTGGAACAGGTCGCCAAACTCCTGGGCTTCGCCTCCTCGGGGGCTCACCCTTTCTGCGTCCAGCTCCCGCCTCAAGCCCAGGGCGACGCGCGAGGAGGTCTCGCACGCTCTCGCGGGCCTCAGGGCTACTCCAACACCAGCGAATCCACCGGCGCTGGACTGACGGTGGCGCTACCCCGCCCCCGGCGCGTGCGGGAGAGGGGCTCGGTGCGGCCCACGGCGCCAGTGTGCAGCCGCGCTACCACCCCGTGGTGGGCACGTCAAGCAACGCCACATGGCGCATGGAGCACTACAGCACAACCTTCGGGATGGCGGCGCCAGAAGAATACATGCCCCACATGATGGACCAAGGGCACGCTCACAAGGGCGAGCAAGGTTCACTCCTCAGCCCCAGCTGGGGAGACAAGACGCCAGAGGCCGAGCCCTTCCAGGACCCCCGGGACGGCCCCATCGGCCACGCGGGAGGCGACGACTATCAGGTACGGCTAATTCCTCAAGAGCAGGCGTACGCTAACCATGGATCGCAGGAGGTGCAGGTCGCCGTAGCGAGCAGCTGCCCTGCTCCCGCGGCCTCCTACCCCTCGGGAGGAGGACGCAGGGGGCTGCAGGAGAGGAGCAGAGATCCTACGTCATCACCACGGCGTTCGGAGCAAGGCGTTCTTAGGCGGTAGGCCCTCCGCTGGGGAGGCGCCTGCGGGCCTGCCCCTGGCGGAGGACCCGTGGTCGTCGGGGGAACCGCTGGCGACCGCTCTACCCCTCCGGCGGCGTCCTGGTTTCCGGTCGTCGTTGGTGGCACTAGAGTGTGGCGCAAGGCGGGGCCCTTGTCTGGCGATATGAAGCAAGGACGGTTCCTGTGAAGAAGGCCCAGTGCCTGTGAAGCTCACCACCCCGTGACACTCTCACGTAATAATGAGTGGGGCTGTACACGCCCCGGAGTCTCAGGGGTGCCGGCCTCAGGCCCTGGGGCTCCCTCCCACGCCCAGTGGACAGCACTTAGCTCCGCGCTGGTGAGAAGACGTCCAAGACTAGATTAGGTGCCGGACGCGGCCTTTTTTGTCTGCTTTCATTGCCTTCTTCCTTTGGTTGTAACTTTTCCCCCGCTGGATTTAAGTTGAATTCGAATTTGAGCTTTGCGTGTGTTCGGGGAAGGGGTGCTTGGTCTCGTTCGAACCATTTCTCGCGTTCTGGTCACCGCCTCACCACAGCTGCCTCCCCTCGCGAGCCCCTCGCGAGTCGGGCCAGGCCTAGTGTAACGCCCTCGATGCGGCTATATCTCCCACGTGTCGAAGCACGACTTAGAGGCATAACCTCATTGAAAGCAATGTCGCAAGTGAGGTAATCTTCACACAACCCATGTAATATATAAGGGAAAGAGTTACATAGTTGGCTTACAATTGCCACTTCACACAATTACATGAATAAAGAATTACATCAACCAGATACAATCAAGCTCTGACTAAGGAACCAAAATAAAAGAAGACTACCCCAAATGCTACACAGATCCCCGATCGACCCCAACTGGGCTCCACTACTGATCAACTGAAATGAAACAACACAATGAACAAGATCTTCATCGAGCTCCTGCTTGAGCTCCGTTGCGTCACCTGCACGGTTTCATCGGCACCTGCAAACTGGTTTTGGAAGTATCTGTGAATCACGGGGACTCAGCAATCTCACACCCGCGAGATCAAGACTATTTAAGCTTATGGGAAGGGTAAAGGTATGAGGTGGAGCTGCAGCAAGCGACTAGCATATATGGTGGCTACCATACGCAAAAGAGAGCGAGAAGAGGAGGCAAAAGCACGGTCGAACAACTATGATCAAGAAGTGATCCTAGAACAACCTACGTCAAGCATAACTCCAACACCGTGTTCATTTCCCGGATTCCGCCGAGAAGAGACCATCACGGTTACACACACGGTTGATGTATTTTAATTAAGATCAACTTCGAGTTTTCTACAACCGGACATTAACAAATTCCCATCTGCCACATAACCGCGGGCACGGCTTTCGAAAGTTCAAACCCTGCAGGGGTGTCCCAACTTAGCCCATTATAAGCTCTCGCGATCAACGAAGGATATTCCTTCTCCCCGGGAAGACCCGATCAGTCTCGGAATCCCGGCTACAAGACATTTCGACAGTAATAAAACAAGTCCAGCAAAGCCGCCCGATTGTGCCGACAAATCCTGATAGGAGCTGCACATATCTCGGTCTCAGGGCACATCCGGATGAGACATCCTACGAGTAAAACCAATCCTCAAGTTTCCCCAAGGTGGCCCCGCAGTCTACTCAGTTCGAACCAACACTTAGAGAAGCACTGTCCCAGGAGGGGGGGGCTAAATAAAGATAACCCTTGGGTTAATTACTCCCAAGGGAAAGGTAGGTGGGGGTGAGGCAAATGTAAAACCAATTTGGGCCTTGCTGGAAAAGTCTTATTCAAAGCGAACTGCCAAGGGGGTCTCATAAATCACCCAACCGCATTAGGGTCGCAAAATCCGGGAACATAACACTGATATGACCGAAACTAGGGCGGCAAGAGTGGAACAAAACACCAGGCATAAGGCCGAGCCTTCCACCCTTTACCAAGTATATAGATGCATTAATAATATAAGAGATATTGTGATATCCCAACAAGTAAACATGTTCCAACAAGGAACAACATCCTCATGTTCCAACAAGGAACAAACTTCATCTTCACCTGCAACTAACAACGCTATAAGAGGGGCTGAGCAAAGCGGTAACATAGCCAAACAACGGTTTGCTAGGACAAGGTGGGTTAGAGGCTTGGTTTAACAATATGGGAGGCATGATAAGCAAGTGGTAGGTATCGCAGCATAGGCATAGCAAAAGAGCGAGCAACTAGCGAGCAAAGATAGAAGTGATTTCGAGGGTATGGTCATCTTGCCTGAAAT
The DNA here is from genome assembly GCA_032464435.1 of Aegilops umbellulata. Taxonomy (NCBI): domain Eukaryota; kingdom Viridiplantae; phylum Streptophyta; class Magnoliopsida; order Poales; family Poaceae; genus Aegilops; species Aegilops umbellulata. Next base: position 348,636,987 of record CP136058.1, on the reverse strand, counting down.
CCCGCTAGGAAGAAGAACGAGTCCATGAAGAAGACAAACAGACGTAGTCGAACGAATCCTCACAACTCCGGAACGAAACCGAAGCTAACGAGAGAAGCAACCCGGAAAGAAACAAACAACATAGTAAACAACCACCACATAAACATGGCATGATGCACAATCAAGTATGATGCATGTCCGGTTTAAAGACTCATGGCATGGCAAAGTGCAACAGACAATTCTACAAATTAAATGGAGTCCAATATGCAACTCTGTTGCATATTGACGAAACACCACGTGACTTATTTAGTTCTCTCTCGTTTAGGTACCCAACAATATTAAATGTTATGAAACATGGCAAGGGTGAAGCATAAATAAACTGACTATTTAGGCAAGTTTAAATGAGGCCGGAAATAAGAAACAACAATTCCGGTAAATCCCCATATGCATTTAGCAATTTAATGCAAACACAGTTTTAACCATTTAAATGTTGTTAACATGATGCGGATGACATAATCAAGGTTTATGCAATTTTTATGCAAAAGTTGACATCTAATATGATAGGGAGCATTTGGTCACCATGGCGTAACAAAAGGGGTGCCACGGCAACGATAACGAAAATGGTGCCACGGCAACATTCGGGTCCCGGTAACTCGATTGAGATACCGATGCAAGAGAGAAGTGTGCGAATGTGTGGAACACGCAAGAGATGGGGAGTGATCCCGGATACCGGGTGTCCCACATGACGGTGGCATGGCAAACGAGGAACGTGCAAAGACAAATCGATCACGGTGCAAAACTCGAGCATCTCATACAACACACAAGCATTAGGTCCACGGCGGTCGTCTCGGCGGTTATACCTTCGAAGCGTGCTTTCGAGGCGGTTCAAAAATGTCGAGGGAAGTAGTCGTTCTCGGGACGGTCGTAGAGGAAGTAGTGTTACACGGCGACGGTAGTGGAAGTAGTGGTACTCGCGGTCTTCGGACTTGCCGGTCTCGTTCTTGCGACAGTAGTTGAACTTTGACGTATCCGAGAGCTCCGTATGTCGTGGTACTTGACGAATCCGTGTAGTCATACACGTTCAAGAAGAAACTTATGCGTCGTCGTGGAACTTGGCGCATCCAAAGGGTATATGACGGGTCCGGTCTTGGTGTGCCAACGAGCATCACAGATGCATCGGGTGCAAGTGGTGCCAAGGTGAAATTTGGCAGCGAGCATGGAGGCCTCGGACTGCATCTTGGCGGTCCAACGATAGTAGGGGGGCAGGGACTCAAGGTTGCACAGCCAAGTCAAGCAGCAGCACGACACAACATCAGGCAGAGCCATGGCAGCACGGAGCATCGATGGCGAGCTCGGGGTGCTCGGGGCCGTGCAGCAAGGCGACGAGGATGAGGCACGTCGGGGCAGCAGGGCGGAAGGTGCAGAGGCGAGGATGAAGCAGAGAGGTGACGGAGCTCGGGGCGGCTGCGCGCGACGGTAGCGACGCGGACGCAGGGAGCGGCGGCGACAACAGGAACTTGGTGACAGGGACTTGGTCGGGAGAGGGCGCACGGGAACCCAATGGAACTGAGGCCAGGGCGGCGGCTTGGGAAGGCGGACGAGCTCCAGGACGGGCGCGTGGAGCATAGCAGCAGCGACCCAGGTCTCGCGCAGGAGGAGGGGAGGCTGCAGGGGTAGCGCTGGTCATCGACGAGGACGACAAGGAGGTCCAGTGGCGCGGCACCAAGGGCGGCGAGGAGGAGGTCGGGCGCGGCGCCATGGGGAGGCGATGACGCGGAGGAGGGAGAGGGAGCATGCGAGGGGAGGGTGAGAACGGGTGTGGGGGAGCTCTCCCGGTGGAGGCGAGGAGGGGATCGGGCGTAGGGAGCTCCTCTCCCTGGCTCGATGCGTGCGTGTGTGTGTGGCGGCGGGCAGAGGGAACGAGAGGGAGAGGTCGAGAGGAGGGGTCGGGCCTAGGATTAGGTTTAGGTGGGTGCGGATGGGCCTTGGGAGGCCGGCCCAAAGGAGAGGGAGGCTGCTGGGCTCTCCACTCCCTCTCTCATAATACTTTAGCAGAAAAGACCAAAAAAAGAGAGGAAAAGAAAGAGAGGTTTAGGAAAAGAATTTGGACAAGGGGATAATTTTCCCGAACTCATAAAAATACGCTTGTTCCGAGAAAATAGAAAAGGCCATGATTGAAAGATTTAAATTCAAACTCATTTGATTTAAATTCAAATGATTTGAATAGGAAGTGAGGGTTGGGAAGGTCCAAAAATGTTGAGATTTTTGGTGGATCTCCGGAATATGATGAAAGGATATATGGCAAGGTTGGAGACCAAGAATTAAGGTAACAAAGGCATTGGGAATATTTGTAAGTGTGTTGTGGTAAATCCAAATAATTGGAAAATTTACTATAGCTCTCTAAATATCGAGAGGATATGTTTTAAAGAGAATCACCATGTGAATTCCCTCGATTTAAATGGATCAAAGATCCATGCCATTTATTTAGATGAGTTGCAAAAGATTTATGAGATGATGGCAAGATGACATGATGCAATGCAAAAATAAAAGGGCAGGCACAAATGAAACACACGGCAAAACCTGGAATATATGGAAGTCTTCTCGAGCATCGGTCTCGGGGCGTTACAACACTCCACCACTACGAGAGGATCTCGTCCCGAGATCTAGGATGGCACCGGAGAAAAAACGGAAGAACAAGAGGTAAAATAATGTTGCTTCTTTGACAAACGAGTGAAACCATGAACCTTGAGAGGTTGAAAAGTTGAAAGAAAGAACACAGCGGAGTTGAACGAACTTGAAAACACTCCGTTAGATAAGAGGAACATGGGATACGACAAGAACCAAGAGGTTAAGTGACGATAGATATTGACACCACTTCGGTTAAAACAAGATAGAGAAGGAATAAGAATGATATAATTTGGGCAGCACTCCGACTGAAAGAAGAAGGAAAAACTTGATAAAATGGGAAGAACTTGAAAAGAGGACGCACCACTCCGGTTGGAAATGGAAGGAGTAGAATATGAACTTGGCAAAATGAAAGCACTTGGATGAGACTCCGGTTGAAAGAGGAATGATGGCCACAACACTCCGGTTAAAAGGGTAAGCATGAAAAGAATATGATCTTGGCAAAAATGAGATGATGGGTGAAGAGAGCAACATCACAAGGCCACCGGAAACAATGCATGATAGTTAGATAGTTGGAATGAATAGAACGAAGAATGAAACCAACATCTCCTACCATAAATGAATTTGAAAGAGCATCCTTACAAAGTAGGATTGAACGGAGTTGTTGGAAAACCAACAATGAAAGGATATGATCCTCGTGGGCTTATGGAGACATCTCAAAACTTGAGGTGAAAATCTGCCACTAACGAAAACAATTGATTGCTTGAGAGCAGCACGGAGATGAAAACTCTTTCACCGAGAAGAGAAGGAGAAATTTGGATCATTGATAGGCACCACAATTAGCAACATTCCTTCGAGATGGCTTTAAGTGAGATCTATACCAAGATAACGCCAACAAGGAGATCAATTGGTTAAAAGATCTCTTGAGCGAAGAGAAAATGATGGATTTAAATATGTCACTCTTGAAAACTTGTGAATCATGAAACGCGAAGGGAAATTAGCAACAATGACATAACACCACCTCAAAGGATGAGATAGGAAGAAGTGCACTTCGGATGCAAGATGAAGAATGCTTGAACTCCTCAAAATACAACATGTGCTGAACAACATGTTTATTTTAGAGTAAGGCTTGGTAGGTCTGAACTTTGAAAGAAATCTTGAAGAACAATTGAAGAATGAAAGGAATCCTTGATGAACTACCCTGTAGAGCCTCCATGAAGAACTCTGGTAATAAAAGGATGATAGAAAGAAAGAGAAGTTGACAACACAAGGTGAAGCCTTGCAATGATTTAGATGGAGCTTTAGGACGATATAATGAGAAAACTTTGAACTCCGGAAAAGAAAAAGATGAAGCATCTCGAACTGAGAAATGTGACATGATGAACAACTCTCGAAAGAAGAAACTAGATCACTTGGATGAAACAAGAACAAGAATTATGTTATGCGTATCCTTCACCAATTTAAATTGATCACAAGCAACAGATTTGGCATCCTACTTATTCTCGTAGAAAGGATTAAGAAAGATATAGCGCAAACTTGGGAAGGTCTTCAACGAACCACCGGTAGGATTGGAAAGAATGAATAAATCTATATAATAACGAAGGAAGAGAACTCTTGAACGAACCACCGTAAGAATTGAAAATGGACGAAGAAAAGATAAAGAAACACCAAGAAGAATTAGAAAATGAACGAAGATACTTGAGAGAATTTAGATACAAGAGAACGCAGAGATCCCGAGCTGATTAGATAATACTTGAATGATGCACCGGTATGATTTGGAGAACGAGATCTGAAAGTTGAGAATGAATAATTCTTCTGAAATGATGGCCTTCGGAGAATTAAACTGAAAAGACTCCTGAAATGCTCCGGATGGGTGAAAATTATTCTCACAATCGAAAACAATTATGAGAGGATGGCAACAAGCTAGAACAATGAATCTTGACGAGAATGGGGCAAGATTTAAGAGAAACTCTTCTTCGGTCTTCAAATGTTGAGAATGATGACAAGAAACACCACCATGAATTGTTGAGACACTCTGGAATGAAAATTAGAAAGGTTGAACCAACGATGAAAGAATTGAAGGATCTTGGAGAAAGACATTTGACTGATGATAATTCATTCTTACATCAAACTTTGAAAAGAATTTTAGAAGCTCCAGGAAAGTTAGAAGAGTCAGGTAAGATCCTGGAAAAAGACCTGTGGGTTAGGGCCCACTCAAAAGAAACACCGTTGAACGATAGCTTCAAAAGAGAGATTGCACCGATTGAATTAAATGGCTTGAATGAGATAGCATCCTCAAAATAGCTAGAACGGATTGATAATGGAGACTCAAATCTTCTGAAATATCTTCGGCACTCCAGAACAAATGAATGGCGAGAAATGGATGATTAAGAGGTACACCGACATGAGAAAGCATTTGAAACGAGGAAAGGATATGACCGACAAAGCTTGAATTGAAACCACCGGAGAAGAAATAGAACGAAGAATGATAAACTTGAAGCTCCGTTAGTATCTTCATGGGAAATCACCGGATAAGAACATTGACGAAAAGGATGGAGAGACTTCCCATCAATAAAAGGATGCTTGATTGCGAAATCTGAATACTTGAAGAAAAAGGGTGGGAGGTTGGGAAAACAAAGGCAACTTCGGACGGATGAAACAAACACCGTTGAGAAGAACTGATAATTGATCTCGCGAATGTTGGAATGCTCGGATCCACTTGAAGAGAGACACACCGGTTGAAAAGAATTGAAAAGACAACCTCAATGATCAAGAAGGATTAGTATTCACATAGAAATATGGGAACACCGTTTAGAATAAGATATGGAATCAACATTTGACTTCGAAGCAACTCGAATACCACAAAACAAAACTAAAACAAAGGATTTGGCTTGCAGAATAAGCCGGAAACAAACATATGATAGATCCCATATCGTATCATGTGTCTGTTGGAAAGATATCCTACGAGATACTTGAATTCCCACTTATAAACTTCCGAAACTTTCTGGTTATGCAATCAGGTGTTGGGGATACAGGGGACACAAAATATATCACCCAAACTAACAATACCTAGATCCAGCTGTATCCATCCTTCAACACATAACCAAGAAACCTTCGGAAATCGTTTACCTCAACCTTCGAAAAGCATCCGTTATATGAGTTATGGCAATACTCCCGCACTCGCCTCAGTACTGGGCTATCAGGGTTATCTCACCAACAACTGTACAAAAGAGATTTTCAATGTCGGCGTACTAAACTCAGGTATTCCAGAACTGCAACGATAAAATTATGACGACAACACCTCGGAGCTCAACTCCCCGGGACACCTCCACTAAACCCCTGCTGACAGGAGACACCAAGACAATGTTGTCATCACAAAACCATCGGAACGATTCTAAGATACCCGCGTGATCCTAAATATTTTTTTTAGTGAAATTTAAGAAGACAAGAGTCAAAACTCTACGTCAGGATGCCTTACCAGAGCGATGAGGAGACTGGGAAGTAAAAATAATTCCTACTCTCCGATATATATAATCCTAAGACTCAAAACATTTTTCTAGACACAACTCGGCCGCTAAAAATGATCAATCAATGGGGGCTCCTAAGGTCGGGGAAGGCTCTGATTACCAACTTGTAACGCCCTCGATGCGGCTATATCTCCCACGTGTCGAAGCACGACTTAGAGGCATAACCGCATTGAAAGCAATGTCGCAAGTGAGGTAATCTTCACACAACCCATGTAATATATAAGGGAAAGAGTTACATAGTTGGCTTACAATCGCCACTTCACACAATTACATGAATAAAGCATTACATCAACCAGATACAATCAAGGTCCGACTACGGAACCAAAATAAAAGAAGACTACCCCAAATGCTACACAGATCCCCGATCGACCCCAACTGGGCTCCACTACTGATCAACTGAAATGAAACAACACAATGAACAAGATTTTCATCGAGCTCCTCCTTGAGCTCGGTTGCGTCACCTGGACGGTTTCATCGGCACCTGCAAACTGGTTTTGGAAGTATCTGTGAGTCACGGGGACTCAGCAATCTCACACCCACGATATCAAGACTATTTAAGCTTATGGGAAGGGTAAAGGTATGAGGTGGAGCTGCAGCAAGCGACTAGCATATATGGTGGCTACCATACGCAAAAGAGAGCGAGAAGAGGAGGCAAAAGCACGGTCGAACAACTATGATCAAGAAGTGATCCTAGAACAACCTACGTCAAGCATAACTCCAACACCGTGTTCACTTCCCGGACTCCGTCGAGAAGAGACCATCACGGTTACACACACGGTTGATGTATTTTAATTAAGATCAACTTCGAGTTTTCTACAACCGGACATTAACAAATTCCCATCTGCCACATAACCGCGGGCACGGCTTTCGAAAGTTTAATCCCCGCAGGGGTGTCCCAACTTAGCCCATTATAAGCTCTCGCGATCAACAAAGGATATTCCTTCTCCCCGGGAAGACCCGATCAGTCTCGGAATCCCGGCTACAAAACATTTCGACAGTAATGAAACAAGTCCAGCAAAGCCGCCCGATTGTGCCGACAAATCCTGATAGGAGCTGCACATATCTCGGTCTCAGGGCGCATCCGGATGAGACATCCTACGAGTAAAACAAATCCTCAAGTTTCCCCAAGGTGGCCCCGCAGTCTACTCGGTTCGAACCAGCACTTAGAGAAGCACTGGCCCGGGGGGGCTAAATAAAGATGACCCTTGGGTTAATTACTCCCAAGGGAAAGGTAGGTGGTGGTGAGGCAAATGTAAAACCAATGTTGGGCCTTGCTAGAAAAGTCTTATTCAAGGCGAACTGTCAAGGGGGTCCCATAAATCACCCAACCGCGTTAGGGACGCAAAATCCGGGAACATAACACCGATATGACGGAAACTAGGGCGGCAAGAGTGGAACAAAACACCAGGCATAAGGCCGAGCCTTCCACCCTTTACCAAGTATATAGATGCATTAATAATATAAGAGATATTGTGATATCCCAACAAGTAAACATGTTCCAACAAGGAACAACATCTTCATGTTCCAACAAGGAACAAACTTCATCTTCACCTGCAACTAACAACGCTATAAGAGGGGCTGAGCAAAGCGGTAACATAGCCAAACAACGGTTTGCTAGGACAAGGTGGGTTAGAGGCTTGGTTTAACAATATGGGAGGCATGATAAGCAAGTGGTAGGTATCACCGCATAGGCATAGCAAAAGAGCGAGCAACTAGCGAGCAAAGATAGAAGTGATTTCGAGGGTATGGTCATCTTGCCTGAAATCCCGCTAGGAAGAAGAACGAGTCCATGAAGAAGACAAACGGACGTAGTCGAACGAATCCTCACAACTCCGGAACGAAACCGAAGCTAACGAGAGAAGCAACCCGGAAAGAAACAAACAACATAGTAAACAACCACCACATAAACATGGCATGATGCACAATCAAGTATGATGCATGTCCGGTTTAAAGACTCATGGCATGGCAAAGTGCAACAGACAATTCTACAAATTAAATGGAGTCCAATATGCAACTCCGTTGCATATTGACGAAACACCACGTGACTTATTTAGTTCTCTCTCGTTTAGGTACCCAACAATATTAAATGTTATTAAACATGGCAAGGGTGAAGCATAAATAAACTGACTATTTAGGCAAGTTTAAATGAGGTCGGAAATAAGAAACAACAATTCCGATAAACCCCCATATGCATTTAGCAATTTAATGCAAACACAGTTTTAACCATTTAAATGTTGTTAACATGATGCGGATGACATAATCAAGGTTTATGCAATTTTTATGCAAAAGTTGAGATCTAATATGATAGGGAGCATTTGACAAAAGGGGTGCCACGACAACGATAACGAAAATGGTGCCACGGCAACATTCGGGTCCCGGCAACTCGATTGAGATACCGATGCAAGAGAGAAGTGTGCGAATGTGTGGAACACGCAAGAGATGGGGAGTGATCCCGGATACCGGGTGTCCCACATGACGGTGGCATGGCAAACGAGGAACGTGCAAAGACAAATCGATCACGGTGCAAAACTCGAGCATCTCATACAACACACAAGCATTCGGTCCGCGGCGGTCGTCTCGGCGGTTATACCTTCGAAGCGTGCGTTTCGAGGCGGTTCACAAATGTCGAGGGAAGTAGTCGTTCTCGGGACGGTCGTAGAGGAAGTAGTGTTACACGGCGACGGTAGTGGCAGTAGTGGTACTCGCAGTCTTCGGACTTGCCGGTCTCGTTCTTGCGACAATAGTTGAACTTTGACGTATCTGAGAGCTCCGGATGTCGTGGTACTTGACGAATCCGCGTAGTCGTACACGTTCAAGAAGAAACTTATGCGTCGTCGTGGAACTTGGCGCATCCAAAGGGTATATGACGGGTCCGGTCTTGGTGTGCCAACGAGCATCACAGATGCATCGGGTGCAAGTGGTGCCAAGGTGAAATTTGGCAGCGAGCATGGAGGCCTCGGGCTGCATCTTGGCGGTCCAACGATAGTAGGGGGGCAGGGCCTCAAGGTTGCACAGCCAAGTCAAGCAGCGGCACGACACAACATCAGGCAGAGCCATGGCAGCACGGAGCATCGATGGCAAGCTCGGGGTGCTCGGGGCCGTGCGGCAAGGCGACGAGGATGAGGCACGTCGGGGCAGTAGGGCGGAAGGTGCAGAGGCGAGGATGAAGCAGAGAGGTGACGGAGCTCGGGGCGGCTGCGCGCGACGGTAGCGACGCGGACGCAGGGAGTAGCGGCGACAACAGGAACTTGGGACAGGGACTTGGTAGGGAGAGGGCGCACGGGAACCCACCGGAACTGAGGCCAGGGCGGCGTCTTGGGAAGGCGGATGAGCTCCAGGACGGGCGCGTGGAGCATAGCAGCAGCGACCCATGTCTCGCGTAGGAGGAGGGGAGGCTGCAGGGGTAGCGCTGGTCGTCGACGAGGACGACAAGGAGGTCCAGTGGCGCGGCACCAAGGGCGGCGAGGAGGAGGTCGGGCCCGGCGCCATGGGGAGGCGACGACGCGGAGGAGGGGAGAGGGAGTCTGCGAGGGGAGGGTGAGAACGGGTGAGGGGGAGCTCTCCCGGTGGAGGCGACTAGGGGATCCGGCGCAGGGAGCTCCTCTCCCTGGCTCGATGCGTGCGTGTGTGTGTGGCGGCGGGCAGAGGGAACGAGAGGGAGAGGTCGAGAGGAGGGGTCGGGCCTAGGGTTAGGTTTAGGTGGGTGCGGATGGGCCTTGGGAGGCCGCCCCAAAGCAGAGGGAGGCTGCTGGGCTCTCCACTCCCTCTCTCATAATACTTTAGCAGAAAAGACCAAAAAAAGAGAGGAAAAGAAAGAGAGGTTTAGGAAAAGAATTTGGACAAGGGGATAATTTTCCCGAACTCACAAAAATACGCTTGTTCCGAGAAAATAGAAAAGGCCATGATTGAAAGATTTAAATTCAAACTCATTTGATTTAAACTCAAATGATTTGAATAGGAAGTGAGGGTTGGGAAGGTCCAAAAATGTTGAGATTTTTGGTGGATCTCCGGAATATGATGAAAGGATATATGCCAAGGTTGGAGACCAAGAATTAAGGTAACAAAGGCATTGGGAATATTTGTAAGTGTGTTGTGGTAAATCCAAATAATTGGAAAATTTACTATAGCTCTCTAAATATCGAGAGGATATGTTTTAAAGAGAATCACCATGTGAATTCCCTCGATTTAAATGGATCAAAGATCCATGCCATTTATTTAGTTGAGTTGCAACAGATTTATGAGATGATGGCATGATGACATGATGCAATGCAAAAATAAAAGGGCAGGCACAAATGAAACACATGGCGAAACCCGGAATATATGGAAGTCTTCTCGAGCATCGGAGGGCGTTACACCTAGCTTGAGCACAGCCCAGACTGCCGTTGTCGCTCCCTCGCGAGATGACCTTTTGGTGCTTACGAAGGTTGTCTTCTCGTAAAAAGGCCGGGAGCCTGTGAAGAAGGCGAATGCCTGTGAAGCCATCGCGTTTAGGAGAAGGCCCGGAGCCTGCGAAGAAGGCAAATGCCTGTGAAGCCATCGCGTTTAGGAAAAGGCCCGGAGCCTGTGAAGAAGGCAAATGCCTGTGAAGCCATCGCGTTTAGGAAAAGGCCCGGAGCCTGTGAAGAAGGAAAATGCCTGTGAAGTCATCGCGTTTAGGAAAAGGCCCGGAGCCTGTGAAGAAGGCGAATGCCTGTGAATTCATTGCGTTTAGGAAAAGGCCCGGAGCCTGTGAAGAAGGTGAATGCCTGTGAAGCCATTGCGTTTAGGAAAAGGCCCGTAGCCTGTGAAGAAGGCCCACGCATGTGAAGTTTCCCATCAGCAACGACCCCACATCCTGAGGTCTCAACTAGAGAACACCGAAGGCGCAGCACCCTCCTGCAGGCAGCCTTGGAGCCAGCGAGGAACAAAGGTTAACCAGCCTACCGTCAGGCACACGCGATTTGACTACCACTGATATAATGGACACAAGTTCTTACATGAGGGGCTTCCCCTCCCAAAAATGCTCTCACAACCATCAGGCCAAACACCTGAGTTCTATCCATGCAGGGTAAAAAGACGGGAGTAGTACATGGTCAGTCTGACAAATCCCCGAACGCATCCTCGGGAGCGCCTCCCGAACTGTCGCTGGCGTCGCTGAACTCGCCTTCATTGTCTGCGTCACCATCAGCGGCGTCGGGACCATCCACCACACCGCCCTCGTCGGCAGCCACGATCACTTTGTCGTCATTCGAAGTGAAGGCCCGGAAGAGGGCATCCATGTTGTTCTCCACCCAATCCGCCAGGTCGCCTCGGACGGCCTGGGGGACTGGGGCGATGGCGGCATCGAAGTCGAAGTGGGGGTCCATGTTCTGAAGATGGCTGAAGACGCGGGAAAAGGCGCGCCCGAGCAGGGCGCGACTCCTCTCCTCCACCAACCTATCGGCCCTGGCCGACCGTGCCTCCAGCTGCGTCACCACAGCGGTGAAAACATGCAGGTTGCCGGCGTAGTTGATCGTGTGCGGCTCGCCAACGGCTGCCTCACAGATGTTGCCCAGGGCAGTGTTGTCCCTCTCCCTGAGAGTGGTGAGCATGGGGCCGTGCACGTGCTCCAGGACTTGCCACTGGCGTATCCCGTCGGCATTCTGACGCTCAACGGCCACAGCCTCTTCCATCCGCTCGCGAAGGCGGAGCACCTCGGCCTGGGAGGCGGCCAGCTCCTTTTGCGCTGCCTCAAGAGCGGCCCGGGAGGCGTCGGCCCATCGTGTCGCCTCATCCCGTTGGGCCCTCAAGGCTGCGGTTCTGCCCTCGGCTTCGACCCGGATCATCCCCAGCTTCCCGCGCCGTCGCCACCCGACGACAAACCTCCTCCAGGACACGCGCTTCCCGCGCAACGACATCGTCTTCCGCCTGCGTCACTAGGCGCTCCCTTGTCTCCAGCTGCTCGTACTCACGGGTGCGCTCGGCGGCTTCCAGCACCAACACTTCCTCGCGCTTCCGAAGCTCAGCCGGGTCGCCAGAAACCACCTTCATCGATGCAAGGGCTGCCTCGTGCAGCTCCGCTTGCTCCTCCAACGAGTGACACCGGGCCAAGAGCTCCCGAGCCCGTTCTTCTGCTACTTCTCACCGTCGGTCTGCTCCCCGGGCCTCCTCAGCGGCCTGGGATCGAGCCGCCAGAGAGGCCTCCAGTGATGCCTTCGCCTCTTCGTCATCAAGGTCGCTGTGGGGACCCCGACTCATGAGTCGTGATCACCGAATGCACGTGTACAGTGATCCCAGAGATCAATGCTCACTGAACACACAGAAGCTGAATAACAAGAGTCTTACATCCATACATAGCGTATTACACAAGTCGGACCATTATGGTCAAGTCTTGATTATAACATTGCAGCGGAAATCTTCGTCGATAACTTGGACCCATGCCATCTGCCTTAACCCTACAGGCATTCTGACTGGGAACCGTCCTAGCTCGCATGCTCGTCACCGAAGTATTCTCCTTCATATCATGATGTTTCATGCCTGGCCAATAAAATAACCAGTGAGAAGCCAATGAGTACTTTGAATGTACTCGCAAGCAACCCAAGGGTGATAACAGAATAATTATGCAAGCCACTACTGCTATTTTGGCATTTTTGCGGAAAGCTAGTTTTCCTCATGCAAGTATGATCAACATTTATCAAGGATATCAATGCGTCTGCAACAAGTATCAGGAGGTTACAGACATCAACATCGAGAGAGAGTTATGAACAACTCATGCTCAAGCTCATCGTGACTTCCTCACGAATCACATCAACAGATTCACCAAACTGTGTTGTTTGTCAGAAACATATGGACGTAGTCTAAGCAGCACCACCCAACTGTCCTTGACCGTGGACACGGCTATTCGAATAGGTTTACACTCTGCAGAGGTTGCACACTTTACCTACTAGATCCGGAGAACTTCCGTGTCATCCACGACCCGCGGTACCTCAAGTACCCGGGGTAAGCACCCGATCACTATCTTTCCCTAGACGACACTAACATGGAGTCCACTCGATTGGTAGTAATCCCCGTGACCAACATTTCAAAACTTAAAATTGTGGAGCCTCGCTCCCATATTCATCACATACACAAGCACGGGGTACCAACGGTGTGTCCGGTGCCTTGTAAAGACAGTCATGGCCGCCCTACCTGGCACGACCCTGTCCCGAGAGAGAGCACCAACTCTCCCACGTCACTAGTAATGCGGGCTCCAAGCTAGTATCGACCTCAGTAATCAATAATGCCCTTTCCCATATAAGGGTAGAGTGGTTGCGCATGTAAGGTTGGGACAATCGACAAATCTTAAATCTAATCCATCTCTGTAAACAACACTTTCATCAAGCCTCGGTGCACTACTTCTCCACCATGTAGTGACCTAGTTCATCATCATCTCCCAGGGGCATTAGTGGCACCCACTGGGTTTGTTTGCAAGTATGTCCAACCACACTTGTTTCTTTCCATGCATAACCCTGACCCACTTTGCGTAGCAACTACTTTAGCATCCTATCTACTCCCACCGGCATAACCCTCATAAGGGGGTAGGGTCATGCATCATGCAAGTATCAATGAGGAAGTAACGAAGGCAACCCACCAAGGTGGTTACCATCACATCATGATTCCGATGCAACAATAATAAAGTGCTATATGACATTCATAAAAAGGGTTTCATAGACATGGTCAAAGGGCTGCTTGCCTGTTTTAACAAGGTCTTCGAGGTCTTCAAATATCTCTGGTCCAACTCCGAGCATTTCGTCTACTTCGTCAACTATCGTTGAAAGCAACCACAATAAGCAACACAACAAGGCAGTAAATAAAAGTGCTCTAAAATTGCAAGTTGGACTTTTCTAGGATACCTTTGGTCATATGAGGCATGACCAAAGTGGTTTCAATGGGAATGGATAAGTGAATATTTCTAAACATTTGGATATGATGGGATCAAGGGGTTTATGGAATTGCAAGAAGTGTACAGAAGAATATTTTTTAAAAATGAGCAAAGGCACCCATTTAACAAAGGATGATTTTAGAAGCATCTAGGAATTGGTTTTACTGGATTTGGAGTTGAAATGATTTTTCTATGAATTTGCAAAGTTGAAAAATATGAAGAAATGGCTAAATAATTTATGTGGTACAGAAAGTATTATTAAAAATCAAAAACTAAGTTTTGAACTTAGAAACGTCTAGGAATTTGAATCATGGCATTTGGATTAAATTTGAGCCCTCTGTGATTTTCCAAAGTCCAGCACAGAAATAAGAAAAGAGGATTTATTAATATGTGTGAAGGGAAATGTGCTAGAAAAATGTGCAAAAAGCACCATGTGATAGGGCATGATTTTAGGAGCTACTAGAAATTGGAATCATCAAATTTAGAGATAAAATGAATATTCTATGGATTTAAGAAGTTCACTGGAAAAAGAAAAAGAAAAAGGAGATGGGTTTTACCCTTATCACGCGCGCCAGGCGCAATTTAGAAATGGGCCGGCCCACTGGCTCAGCCGCGCGGGCGAGGGGGGTGACGTCGGAGGCGCCCCGGGCGGACTACGCCTTCGCTGCGCAAGAAGCGGCTTTCCACCCGGCGCGTCTCCACTTAAATGGGTGGGGCCCGCCTGCTGGGTCGCTGACCTGCGGGTCCCGCACCAACTCTCTCTCTCCCGCCTCCTTCTTCTTCCTCACGATAGGGGACAGGGGAGGGCGCCGGCCGCCGTGGTTCCGGCCGCTCTGATGCGCCGGACGGCGTGGTGGTGGTCTGGGCAGATGCCCCACTCCACGCCGCACTCGGGTGTGGCCGCGTTGGGCATGGGGGCGACCAGGAGCGAGCAGCTCGACGGGAGAGCGGACGACGGCCTCTGGCAAGAGGGGTTCTGGGGCTGCGGGGCGCTAGAGGAGGAGGTAATGAGCGGAGGAGCCTCGTCGGCGTGAGGTGGATCCATTGGGGTCCAAAGGAGGGGAGGGGAGGCTTCGGTCTGCGGGAGTTTGGGCGGAGACCAACGTCGGCACCTCGGCCATGGAGGGACCAGGAGGGCACGAGGGGGAGATTGGGCATGTCCGGGAGGTTCACGAGAGTGATGGGGGTCCAGCAGAGGAGAGGGAGAGCTTGGGGGAAGGCTCTAAATAGGGGGGCGCCGGTGCACCATGGGCGCGGTCCAGGGAGCGCTCGGCGAGCTCTGCGGAGGGAGAAAGAGGGCAAGGGAGGAGGGGCCCGACATACTTGTGTGTTGTGGACGTCGAGGCGACCTCGGTGGACACCACCCCGCCGCCCAAGGCCGTCGAGTGCCTCGGAATGGGCAAGCTACTGTGCGGGAGTGCACTGTAGCGTGCTCCAGAGCGCGTCCATGGCATGCCATGGCATTTTAATTGTGCCATGGACATGTCTTATAGTGTCTGGGGGTTTTGGGGGAGAGTAAACAAGGTAGGAGTGGCATTGGATGCCCTAGAGAGCCACTAGATGAGAGGGGAGGTGGAGAGAGAGGTGAACAGTGGCTGTCTAGAGGGGGGAAAATGGGGTTTTACCCCATCAATGATTGAGCCATGGCCATGCTAAACTTACTAGAGGTAAAGGAGAACTAGAAGAGGCTCTGGTAAAAAGTTGGGCTCAAGGAGAACAAGGAAAGAGGGGAAAACATCAACTTTTAAAATTCACCAGAAGTTGTTTGATGGTGTTTTGGGCAAGCAAATGAACTTCAATAGCCATGATACTTAACAGGATGGAATGGCACTTAGAATTAGGGTGTGCCACCAAATTTGAGCTTATTTGGGTAAAGTTGCCAATGCACCTTTTGTAAACCCTAGAAATCAACAGAAATTCTTTTACCAAGATTTAGTCATGCAAATCTATTCTCCTTGATGCACCACTTGGTGTAGTGTCATCATTTGAGGATTTAAACATGCTCACAAAAGTTGGGGTCAAGGAGAAAAAGTTGGCAGTACAAACTTGGTCAAATTTGCATCATCATCTTGCATCATGATGAAATTCCATTTAAACTTGAAATGCGGATTGTTGACACCCTAGCACCAAATGAAATTCAACTAGGTTCACCTAAAATATTTTCAGTAATGCAAATGGCTTTTAAAAATGTTCATCATTTCTGGAAAATGCTAAAACCATAACCAGAAGTGTTGCACATTTTTCCATGACATAATTGGTCACGGATTTAAATCATACTTTATTTGCATTTGGGCATTTAAATGCTACTAGATATTTTAAATGCTCAAATAATCATAAACTAAAATGTTTGATGTTTGATATATTCTAAACAGTAGCCATGATTAGTTTCATGATTTTTGGTGATTCCCTGGTATTTTTAATAAAGCCCAGAAGCTACAGAAATAATAGAAAACAGAAACTAAATTAGAAACAGGGAAGAGAGAAAGATACCTGGACCTACCTACTGTGCAGCCCACCTGGCACAGCCACCTGGCCGGCCCAGCTGGCGGCCCAGCCCACCACCGCCTCCTCTCCTGTGGTCTTCCTCCTTTGCCAGGAGGATGGGCGCGTGCCCGATGCGCGCACGGTCACCGACGGCCACCTCCTGCTTGTCGCTTCCCTCCCGACGCCCTGGACGCCTCCCGCAACGCCACGCAGCTCCCTGGTTCACTCCATCTCTCTTCCCCGTGCTCGTTCCCTCCTCTGACCCGCTCTCTCCCCCGCACCGAGCGAGCTCGTCGCCGCCGATCCTGCTGCCACGGCCACCATGCTCCCCTCGCCTCGCCGACGCGCCAAGAAGACCCGCCTCGTTCCCCTCTTTCTCCTCACCAAGACGGAAGGCGCCGGAAGCCCCGGATGCGGCCAGCTCCGCCGTTTCCCTCCTCGGCCATCGAAGATCGCCGCCGTCGATTTGCCGCCGTCTCCGCCTCCCCGAGCTCGCTGAGACCGTCTCCGACCCTGCTGTGAGCTCCGTCATCTTCTCCCCTAGCCCCATGCTTGTTTGGTCTCCGTAGCCGCCATTTCCCACCGCGGCCGAGAGCATCTCGCTGCTGGCCATGGCATAGCCGTGGCCACAGCCGCGCAAGCTCACAACCGAGCGCGTAACCGTGCTCCACACCTCACCAGGAGCACGCCGAACACACCAGCGCCTCCCCTAGCGCACCACAACGTCGAAACGCTCGACGCCCGAACTCCGGCCGCCGCCATCTTCGTGGTTGTCGTCGCCTCCGACCACCCCAGCTCTTTCCGCTTGCTCTGCTAGATGCGCGTGAGCCCCAGCTACACATAGGACCAAACCACGGTCGATTTGGTCGATCGTGGGCAAAACCCGAGCCACTCTAGTGCACCTCCGCCGCGACTTGAGGTCGCCGCCGGCCTAACTCCGGCGTGCCGACGTGGCACCATCATTAGTGGCTAATGACTCCACTAAGCTAACCCCCAGCTCACTGACGGATGGACCCCGCGCCTCATTAGCTCCGGGTTTATTTCTCTGTTTAGATTAGTGCTAACTCTATGGACCCCACGTGTCAGCTTTGACTTGGTCAAGTCAACGTTGACTGGTCCCACCTGTCAGTGACACAAACAACACTTGGTCACTGACTAGTGGACCCCACTGGTTAGGTTTGACCTGGACGGCGCTTGTTGACCTGCTGAGGTCAGCGTGACCTAGTGCTGACGCAATAAATCATTTTCTGGTTTTAAAATAAATCAGGAAATTCCAGAAAATAATGCAAACTTCTAAAAATCATATAAAATCAACCGTAGCTCAGAATGAAACAAATTATATATGAAAAATGATCAGAAAAATCTAATCTATCCATCTGTACCATTGTCATGCATGTTAGAACAACTTATACCTGCTGATCAGGTCAAATCAATTAAATGGCATTTGAATTTCACATATGAAGTTTGAATTTGAATCTTGGATTCAAACCAACTTCATTTAATTTGTTGCTAGCTGCATTAGCTCAACTCACACCATATTGCCATGACATTATCATGCATCATAATTGTTGCATGGCATTGATTGTGTTCTTCTTTGTTTGCCGGTAATTGTCCCCTCTCGATAGACGTGGTTCCGACGACGTGTTCGATGACACCGATGAAGAACTATATTATCTTCAGAAGTGCCAGGCAAGCAAAACCCCCTTGTTCATTTTGATACAATCCTACTCTCTCGCTCCTGCTCTCTTTTACTGCATTAGGTCAACAACGATTCAACTGTTACTTGCTGTGGTAGCTGAACCCCTTTATCCTCTGCATGACCTGTCATTCCACAGTAAATAGATGAAACCCACTAGCATGAGTAGGAGTTGTTTGAGCCCTGTTGTGCCTACTCATTCATGCCTGTTTGTCATGCCTGCTACTGCTTAGAGTTGAGTCGGGTCTGATTCATCGGGAATGATTTGGAATAGTGATGAACATGCCCTACTGTGTATGAGCTAAGTGTGTGAACACGATTTGGTAAAGGTAGCGGTGAGAGGCCATGTAGGAGTACATGGTGGGTTGTCTCATTGAAGCCGTCCTCAGGAACGGAGTTCTGTGTTTGTGATCCATGATACAATTACTACCACACATTGGGCCCTGAAATATGACCCCGCTCGACTTACCGACCCCTCTCGTTCTCTGTCCAGGAGTTGCAAGTAGTTTCTGGTGTTTTTAGTATGCTGGGGGCCGCACGCAGCGCTGACCGTAGGGGTGGGCTGTGTTGCGGTAGGCACGTGGCACGGTGTATCGGGCGCCCGTTTGGTGTCCTGGGAACCCTGCACACATCGTTTGGGGCTGTGAGCGAAACTCCGGCCGGATCTCCTCATGGATGGAACCCGAATAGGCGATAAACCTGGACTAGAGACTTGTGCGGTTGGTTAGGTCGTGGTCTACACCCACGTCGGCTTTCGCTTGAAATCTGCCGAGCACATGTCGTGTGCAGACGCTAAGTGGTGGAAACATGTGTGAAGAAGTACACCCCTGCAGGGTTATAAATGATCTATTCGAATAGCCGTGTCCGCGGTAATGGACTTCTGGGTTGCCTATAACAGTTCATAGACAAGTGAAAGTGGATACCCTAAAACTCGCAAGATAAGCGTGAGTGCTATGGATGGCCTTCTCGTAGGGAGACGGAAGCGGATCCATAGTGGTGTATTGATATGGTGAATATGTGGACTCGTGTGCGCCACCTCAAAAGAGTTACTTGCAGTCGTAGTTCAGGATAGCCACCGAGTCAAAGCTGGCTTGCTGCAGTCAAACTCCACCACCCCCTTTATTGATACTGATGCATATGTAGTTAGTTCTGATGTAAGTCTTGCTGAGTACAATTGTACTCACGTTTGCCTATTTTATGTTTTTGCAGAGAGACTTCAGTCTCGCTAGTAGTTCCGTGTGGACTTCGACGTTAGCTTGATACCTCAGCTACGATCTTGTGCCCTCTGCAGGATCTGGTAGATAGTCAGGCTTCTCAGCCTTTTTCATTTGTAGGTGTCTGTACTCAGACATGTTAAGCTTCCGCATGTGCTTTGACTTGTATGTTCTGAATGTTGGGTCATGAGACCCTTGTTTGTAATATCTCGCTCTTCGGAGCCTAATGAATAAATACTTTGAGTCGTAGAGTTATGTTGTGATGCCATGTTGTATTTACTCATATCGGGCATATTGTGTGTATGATTGAAATGCTTGGTATGAGTGGGATCCGACTATCTAGTTGTTTATCCTTGGTAGCCTATCATATGGAGAAATGTAGTCTAGTGCTTCTGAGCGATAGTAGTCCGCTACAGCCCGGATCACTGGAGTCCTGCTAGCCCAGCACTACTGCTCGGAACACTTGAC
This sequence comes from Aegilops umbellulata, assembly GCA_032464435.1. NCBI lineage: Eukaryota > Viridiplantae > Streptophyta > Magnoliopsida > Poales > Poaceae > Aegilops > Aegilops umbellulata. The sequence continues at coordinate 348,617,115 of CP136058.1, read as the reverse complement.
TGGCCGGCATGTGTTTCACGTCGTTCCGGTGTATGTCCCTTCGGGGAAATGTCACGCGCTGTTATCCGGAGTCCTGCCTAGCCTGCTACAGCCCGGGTTACCGGAGTCCTGTTAGCCCAGCGCTACAGCCCGGATAAATACGTTGATGACCGACATGCTCGATGTGATTCATGTATGCCTGTCCTCATAGGTTAGCGCCGCTTTGGGTTCACGACTAGCCATGTCGGCCCGGGTTCTCTGTCATATGGATGCTAGCGACACTATCATATACGTGAGCCAAAAGGCGCAAACGGTCCCGGGCCAGGTAAGGTGGCACCCGTGGGAGTACCGTGCGTGAGGCCGCGAAGTGATATGATGTGTTACATGCTGGATCGATGTGACTTAGGATCGGGGTCCTGACAGCGTTGGTATCAGAGCCTGACTGCCTGTAGGATTACCAAGCCAAACTGGTCGAAGTTGAGTCTAGAAATGCTTTAGTTATGTAAGGGAATTGATTGTGGGATGGAACGTAAGGCTCTTTTTACTCCTTATACCTCATGGCCTTCTAATATGAGTCAACCTCTTCTTTTCTACGGGGGTTAAGAACTAGGCTACTCTTCTATCCCTTAGGATGACGTGTTACTAAACCGTAGTTGCCTAGGATTGTTGAGTTCAAGCCCCAGTTCTGTTTCTACTACTTCCATGTGTTCTTAGTTGATCTCAGAACATTGATGTTGTGATGTTGACTGGTTATGCCACCACTTTGCAGGATGTCTCAAATCATTTTGAGCATTTACAGCCGTTATGCTGTCCGAGTCATCCCAGGTCTCTAAATAGTCTGATGCATTTGCAAATCCTTCCTCTCCGTTCCCGATGTCCTTTTTGGTCAGAACAAGCACACTAATCGGTTGGTTGAGGTAATCCATTGCCTTGACGTATACGTTGGAGTTAGTATTATGACCCTAGGTGTCTTCGAGAACCATCCAGTAATCTGTCCATGTTTTGTGTTCCCAGTGTGATGATTCTGGCCACCATTCTCGAAAGCATCCCGTGATGCCATTTAGTAGTAGGTATTCTATTCCTGGGTTCTTGAACCCGAGATTCACCCTACTTACTTCGTGTTGATAGTGTTGCTCGTACCTTTAGAATATTAGTAACCTTTGTGATAGCCCTCGAGGTCCGTGGTATTTCCTTCTTCCAAATGCCATGAACCATCCTTGGCAGAAATTCGTTTTGAATCAAAGATCACAACCAGGGTGCTCTTGAGGAGTACTCCACTCATATTGTGATTCTGCCAGTTCAATTTTTTCTACATGGGTTATCCGGAAGAAACCTGTTGAACTTGGTTCGACATACTAATCTATGCACCTACAACTCAGAAAAACATATGTTCCTTTGAGTTGTCCCTCTTTAGTCGTCCTCTGACCTTCATCTATCAATTGATAGTCAAGAGTATGTGTGCATTCGTCATCGATATCTTTTACTCTTGTGGTCCGTCAAGCCATTCTATTTCGGAATGACTAGGAGAAACAAAATCCAGTGCCTCATCCATTTCTAGGATTGGGTCAAAGTAATTGTATCCCGCAGATCAAAGTGCTAATCCAGCTTCTGCTCTGCTCTACCTTGGAGTGTTACCATCTTTATGTTAAGAGAGTCATGAGAATTGCACCACCTCTTATGAGTTCTTGACGCAGTAATACTTCTCGCCATCATTATTCATTCCTCGGTTCCGTGTTATTGTAACCGGAATACCGACAAGTGAATTGTGATGTGTGAAATCAATACTCCTAGCAACCGTGTTGTTTGCTAGTTTTTGGACATTAATATCATTCTTAGTGTGTTGGTTATTGAATAACCATCCTAGGACTGATCGTGCTACCAAGTCCATTCTTGTTGGTGCACCCTTCGATCGATGAGTTAGGATAGTGTCAATCCTTTCTTATTTGATCATATCGTCTTGCCCTGAAAAGCAAGATTGATCTCGAGCTTAGTATCATATCGGTGGTTCGTGATTTTCTGAATATCTTCTCGGAAGTATTACCAGGTTGTCACCTGACCGTTATGTTGAGTTTGTGATCAAGTTGGTTTTCTTATAAATCACCCCTTCTCCAAGAGTCTGGGTTGGATATCCCTGAGCTAGTTGGTTAAGCTAGACCACAACTTGGAGAGTTGGAAGATGAAAGCTTAATCTACTTAGTTCACTCTTAAGGAATATCCTTGTGTGTGTGTGTTGAAGAAAGATGATATTTTCATCGATTGTTCCTCGGGATCGGTTGTTGAATCTATCGTCTTGTCCAAATCTTTGATTTGAGTATGGGCTATCGTCAAGTCAAATCAGAACCAACGATATTCGTAATGTTGTCTTACTCGTGGTTGATCCCTCGAGCATACACCATTACATCTTTTGGTCTGACCAATGCTATCACCGTGTTCACATGATGGTTGAAGTCCAGTGATATGGAAATTCCGATGAGTTGTTGTTGAGCCCATCAGCAGCATTTTGTCTCCCCCTTGGTTCATGTTGAACATCAACCTAGTGTTGGAAACTTTGTAAGCAATGTCTTCATGTTCCGTTCATGAAGCATATGCTTCGATGGAAGAAGTGACTTCCTCGAATTCATGTGCATTTTGTGTAAGTTGCCGCCATGAATTTGAGAAAGGTTTGTTTTGTTTCCTCTGGAATCATCCCAAGTTAGTCACGCATATGTGCGAAGTACTCTATGGTTTGATAGGTTGGCCGCCTCCACTCCATATGTGTTCCTAGCACAACAAGCCACTGATTGATTTGTTCAAGGAGAAGAAGTTCCTTCTTAAGAGCATGCCTTACACAAGGACGTCAATATCCTCGTTGATGGTTCCCAACCAGAACTCGGTAGTATTTCATTGTAAGACTACCATGTGGTCATGCTTGTCTGGGACAGCGTGTTCACATGTTTGTAGCGGAACCTGCTCATGTTTTGGAGCTTGCCATCGTAGTTCATTTCCCGACAATCTCGCAACGACATCTCGTCGATTTGTGTTGCAAACTTTCTTTTCCAGACAGGCTGTCTGAAATATTCCGTTACCAACCAGATCTAAATCTCAGGCAGATGTGATGGTTGGAACTTTTCCAAGATCTATTATGTAGGTCCCGACGAGGTTGATGTCTGGCCGACACACCTAGCCGGAAGATCTATCATGGTAGTATCTTGATTGAACTAGTTGACCATCTTCTCCATGAGGATCTCGTGCGACTTATCCTAGAAATTGCTTCCTGTGGATTCTTGTGCTCTTAGTTCTTCGATTAAGCTATAACCATTCGAACGGTGGAATCACCCTCGTTGATTTATTCCTAGTTACCAGAATCATTTCTAGCATTTGCATTTTTGTTCCCAGCTTGCACCTCAACAATTGCTGTCTAGGATCATCTTCAAAAGTGGTACTGTCATGGTCCCATCCATTTCCGGTGATAAGCAAAAGTCATCCATTGCGTTGTCTTCAACAAAGTGGTCCACATCATCCATTCTAGTCTGAATACGCCATTTCTTCGAGCTCCGTCAAACGATCATTTGTAAATTGCCTCAGGCTGGTGAGAAGAGTTCCAATGATCTATGGATCAAAAGTATTTCTTTTTGCCACTTGAGGGAATAGTTCTTTGAGTCACCTTCCCTGAGGTGCCCCGTTTTGGAATCATGGCAATTTCCCTCGCTATTTGAAACCCTCGTCAAATTGTTTCTTCCGTCCCCCCTAATGCATGTTTCGCCTCTCAGCTCCAGAGATGTTTCTACGTCTCATTTCATGAGTTGATCTTGTGATTATTAGGATGATCCTAAATTGCTCGAACCGCAAGAAGATCGATTCTTCTGAAATCCTCCCTTTCTTCTCGTTGTCGTGTTGGATGTAGTTCTCAAAACAAAGCCGTCAAGACCAAGATGATGCAAGGAATCAACATCCTCGAGAAAGACATCTGGATCGTGAAGATCGTGTTAGCTTTGTCTCCCCGTTGTCTTCTTACTCCACGTCTTGAATCTCGGGACGAGATTCTTGTTTAGTGGGGGTGAGTTGTCACAGCCCTAGCTTTGGCCTTGCTTGTCATTGCATCATCATCTTGCATCATGATTAAATTCCATTTAAACTTGAAATGGGGATTGTTGACACCCTAGCACCAAATGAAATTCAACTAGGTTCACCTAAAATATTTTCAGTAATCCAAATGGCTTTTAAAAATGTTCATCATTTCTAGAAAATGCTAAAACCATAACCAGAAGTGTTGCACATTTTTCCATGACATAATTGGTCACTGATTTAAATCATACTTTATTTGCATTTGGGCATTTAAATGCTACTAGATATTTTAAATGCTCAAATAATCATAAACTAAAATGTTTGATGTTTGATATATTCTAAACAGTAGCCATGATTAGTTTCATGATTTTTGGTAATGCCCTGGTATTTTTAATAAAGCCCAGAAGCTACAGAAATAATAGAAAACAGAAACTAAATTAGAAACAAGGAAGAGAGAAAGATACCTGGACCTACCTACTGTGCAGCCCACCTGGCACAGCCACCTGGCCGGCCCAGCTGGCGGCCCAGCCCACCACCGCCTCCTTTCATGTCGTTTTCCTCCTTTGCCAGGAGGATGGGCGCGTGCCCGATGCGCGCACGGCCACCGACGGCCACCTCCTGCTTGCCGCTTCCCCCCCCCCCCGACGCCCTGGACGCCTCCCGCAACGCCACACAGCTCCCTGGTTCACTCCCTCGCTCTCCCCCGTGCTCGTTCCCTCCTCTGACCCGCTCTCTCCCCCGCACCGAGCGAGCTCGTTGCCGCCGATCGCTGCTGCCACGGCCACCATGCTCCCCTCGCCTCACCGACGCGCCAAGAAGACCCGCCTCGTTCCCCTCTTTCTCCTCACCAAGACGGAAGTCGCCGGAAGCCCCGGATGCGGCCAGCTCCGCCGTTTCCCTCCTCGGCCATCGAAGATCGCCGCCGTCGATTTGCCGCCGTCTCCGCCTCCCCGAGCTCGCTGAGACCGTCTCCGACCCCGCTGTGAGCTCCGTCATCTTCTCCCCTAGCCCCATGCTTGTTTGGTCTCCGTAGCCGCCATTTCCCATCGCGGCCGAGAGCATCTCGCCGCTGGCCATGGCGTAGCCGTGGCCACAGCCGCGCAAGCTCACAACCGAGCGCGTCATGGTGCTCCACACCTCACCAGGAGCACGCCGAACACACCAGCGCCTCCCCTAGCGCACCACAACATCGAAACGCTCGACGCCCGAACTCCGGCCGCCGCCATCATCGTGGTTGTCGTTGCCTCCGGCCACCCCAGCTCTTTCCGCTTGCTCTACTAGATGCGCGCGAGCCCCAACTACACATAGGGCCAAACCACGGTCGATTTGGTCGACCGTGGGCAAAACCCGAGCCACTCTAGTGCACCTCCGCCGCGACTTGAGGTCGCCGCCGGCCTAACTCCGGCGTGCCGACGTGGCACCATCATTAGTGGCTAATGACTCCACTAAGCTAACCCCCAGCTCAATGACGAATGGACCCCGCGCCTAATTAGCTCCGGGTTTATTTTTCTCTGTTTAGATTAGTGCTAACTCTATGGACCCCACGTGTCAGCTTTGACTTGGTCAAGTCAACGTTGACTGGTCCCACCTGTCAGTGACATAAACAACACTGGGTCACTGACCAGTGGACCCCTCTTGACCTGTTGAGGTCAGCATGACCTAGTGCTGACGCAATAAATCATTTTCTGGTTTTAAAATAAATCAGGAAATTCCAGAAAATAATGCAAACTTCTAAAAATCATATAAAATCAACCGTAGCTCAGAATGAAACAAATTATATATGAAAAATGATCAAAAAATCTAATCTATCCATCTGTACCATTTTCATGCATGTTAGAACAACTTATACCTGCTGATCAGGTCAAATCAATTAAATGGCATTTGAATTTCACATATGAAGTTTGAATTTGAATCTTGGATTCAAACCAACTTCATTTAATCTGTTGCTAGCTGCATTAGCTCAACTCACACCATATTCCCATGACATTATCATGCATCATAATTGTTACATTGCATTGATTGTGTTCTTCTTTGTTTGCCGGTAATTGTCCCCTCTCGATAGACGTGGTTCCGACGACGTGTTCGATGACACCGATGAAGAACTATATTATCTTCAGAAGTGCCAGGCAAGCAAAACCCCCTTGTTCATTTTGATACAATCCTACTCTCTCGCTCCTGCTCTCTTTTACTGCATTAGGACAACAACGATTCAACTGTTACTTGCTGTGGTAGCTGAACCCCTTTATCCTCTGCATGACCTGTCATTCCACAGTAAATAGATGAAACCCACTAGCATGAGTAGGAGTTGTTTGAGCCCTGTTGTGCCTACTCATTCATGCATGTTTGTCATGCCTGCTACTGCTTAGAGTTGAGTCGGGTCTGATTCATCGGGAATGATTTGGAATAGTGATGAACATGTCCTACTGTGTATGAGCTAAGTGTGTGAACACGATTGTTAAAGGTAGCGGTGAGAGGCCATGTAGGAGTACATGGTGGGTTGTCTCATTGAAGCCGTCCTCAGGAACTGAGTTCTGTGTTTGTGATCCATGATACAGTTACTACCACACATTGGGCCCTGAAATATGACCCCGCTCGACTTACCGACCCCTCTCGTTCTCTGTCCAGGAGTTGCAAGTAGTTTCTGGTGTTTGTAGTATGCTGGGGGCCGCACGCAGCGCTAACCGTAGGGGTGGGCTGTGTTGCGGTAGGCACGTGGCACGGTGTACCGGGCGCCCGTTTGGTGTCCTGGGAACCCTGCACACATCGTTTGGGGCTGTGAGAGAAACTCCGGCCGGATCTCCTCATGGATGGAACCCGAATAGGCGATAAACCTGGACTAGAGACTTGTGCGGTTGGTTAGGTCGTGGTCTACACCCACGTCGCCTTTCGCTTGAAATCTGCCGAGCACATGTCGTGTGCAGACGCTAAGTGGTGGAAACATGTGTGTAGAAGTAAACCCCTGCAGGGTTATAAATGATCTATTCGAATAGCCGTGTCCGCGGTAATGGACTTCTGGGTTGCCTATAACAGTTCATAGACAAGTGAAAGTGGATACCCTAAAACTTGCAAGATAAGCGTGAGTGCTATGGATAGCCTTCTCGTAGGGAGACGGAAGCGGATCCATAGTGGTGTATTGATATGGTGAATATGTGGACTCGTGTGCGCCACCTCAAAAGAGTTACTTGCAGTCGTAGTTCAGGATAGCCACCAAGTCAAAGCTGGCTTGCTGCAGTCAAACTCCACCACCCCCTTTATTGATACTGATGCATATGTAGTTAGTTCTGATGTAAGTCTTGCTGAGTAAAATTGTACTCACGTTTGCCTATTTTATGTTTTTGCAGAGAGACTTCAGTGTCACTAGTAGTTCCATGTGGACTTCGACGTTAGCTTGATACCTCAGCTACGATATTGTGCCCTCGGCAGGATCTGGTAGATAGTCAGGCTTCTCAGCCTTTTTCATTTGTAGGTGTCTGTACTCAGACATGTTAAGCTTCCGCATGTGCTTTGACTTGTATGTTCTGAATGTTGGGTCATGAGACCCTTGTTTGTAATATCTCGCTCTTCGGAGCCTAATGAATAAATACTTTGAGTCGTAGAGTTATGTTGTGATGCCATGTTGTATTTACTCATATCGGGCATATTGTGTGTATGATTGAAATGCTTGGTATGAGTGGGATCCGACTATCTAGTTGTTTATCCTTGGCAGCCTATCATATGGGGAAATGTAGTCTAGTGCTTCTGAGCGATAGTAGTCCGCTACAGCCCGGATCACTGGAGTCCTGCTAGCCCAGCACTACTGCTCGGAACACTTGACTGGCCGGCATGTGTTTCACGTCGTTCCGGTGTATGTCCCTTCGGGGAAGTGTCGCGCGCTGTTATCCGGAGTCCTGCCTAGCCTGCTACAGCCCGGGTTACCGGAGTCCTGTTAGCCCAGCGCTACAGCCCGGATAAATACGTTGATGACCGACATGCTCGATGTGATTCATGTATGCCTGTCCTCATAGGTGAGCGCCGCTTTGGGTTCACGACTAGCCATGTCGGCCCGGGTTCTCTGTCGTATGGATGCTAGCGACACTATCATATACGTGAGCCAAAAGGCGCAAACGGTCCCGGGCCAGGTAAGGTGGCACCCGTGGGAGTACCGTGCGTGAGGCCGCAAAGTGATATGATGTGTTACATGCTGGATCGATGTGACTTAGGATTGGTGTCCTGACAAGGGGAGGGCGCCGGCCGCCGTGGTTCCGGCCGCTCTGCTGCGGCGGACGGCGTGGTGGTGGTCTGGGCAGATGCCCCACTCCACGCCGCACTCGGGGGTGGCCGCGTTGGGCATGGGGGCGACCAGGAGCGAGCAGCTCGATGGGAGAGCGAACGACGGCCTCTGGCAAGAGGGGTTCTGGGGCTGCGGGGCGCTAGAGGAGGAGGTAATGGGCGGAGGAGCGTAGTCGGCGTGAGGTGGATCCATTGGGGTCCAAAGGAGGGGAGGGGAGGCTTCGGTCTGCGGGAGTTTGGGCGGAGACCAACGTCGGCACCTCGGCCATGGAGGGAGCAGGAGGGCACGAGGGGGAGATTGGGCATGTCCGGGAGGTTCACGAGAGTGATGGGGGTCCAGCAGAGGAGAGGGAGAGCTTGGGGGAAGGCTCTAAATAGGGGGGCACCGGCGCACCATGGGCGCGGTCCAGGGAGCGCTCGACGAGCTCTGCGGAGGGAGAAAGAGGGCAAGGGAGGAGGGGCCTGACATCCTTGCGTGTTGTGGACGTCGAGGCGACCTCGGTGGACACCACCCCGCTGCCCAAGGCCGTCGAGTGCCTCGGAATGGGCAAGCTACAGTGCGGGAGTGCACTGTACCGTGCTCCAGAGCGCGTCCATGGCATGCCATGGCATTTTAATAGTGCCATGGACATGTCTTATAGTGTCTGGGGGTTTTGGGGGAGAGTAAACAAGGTAGGAGTGGCATTGGATGCCCTAGAGAGCCACTAGATGAGAGGGGATGTGGAGAGAGAGGTGAACAGTGGCTGTCCAGAGGGGAAAAAATGGGGTTTTACCCCATCAATGATTGAGCCATGGCCATGCTGAACTTACTAGAGGTAAAGGAGAACTAGAAGAGGCTCTGGTAAAAAGTTGGGCTCAAGGAGAACGAGGAAAGAGGGGAAAACATCAACTTTTAAAATTCACCAGAAGGTGTTTGATGGTGTTTTGGGCAAGCAAATGAACTTCAATAGCCATGATACTTAACAGTATGGAATGGCACTTATAATTAGGGCGTGCCACCAAATTTGAGCTTATTTGGGTAAAGTTGCCAATGCAACTTTTGTAAACCCTAGAAATCAACAGAAATGGTTTTACCAAGATTTAGTCATGCAAATCTATTCTCCTTGATGCACCACTTGGTGTAGTGTCATCATTTGAGGATTTAAACATGCTCACAAAAGTTGGGGTCAAGGAGAAAAAGTTGGCAGTACAAACTTGGTCAAATTTGATTCTGGTTAGAGAGGGTTTTGGTGTACTTTGATGCAGATAAATTTCTCTCCAACTTGTGCCATTTGGTCTAGATGCATTATTACACCATTTTAGAATGTGCACAAAGTTTGGGAGCATTTGGACATGTTTTACAGTGCAAAGCTGTTCAAACTTGAAAAAGGACAGAAGTGGTTTTGAGAGGGTTTCATGGGGTTATACTGTTCTCCATGACATGAGACTTGGCAGGATAATTAAAAATGTCATATGTGACATGCTAGAATTTTCTTGGATTTTTATGGAAATATTTCCTGTAGAAATATTTCAAATCCTTTAAATGAGCAGAAATGGTTTTGGGAGGTTTTATCCAATATTTTGATCATGACCATGTGTTGAAACTCATATATATGGAATATATGTGTCCATTGAGTCTCCCTAATTTTTCTCAAATATTTTTAAAGCTTAAAAATAATTTTAACCTATTAAAGACCATTTCTGGCCTTAAACAAAACTCTTTAAATAAAATAGTAAAATAACTTTTAAAATTATAATTTTGTGGTTTCTAGGTAACCTATATCTAATAGGAATCAAAAATATTTTTGGAAAGATTTTTACTGCCCTTAATTAAGTACTTGCAGTGCAATCCTCAATCAAGGGGTTTTTGGAAAACTAATTTTAGAAAATACTCTTTGGCCAAATTATTTTTGTAAGAAAATACTATACTGCTCTATACACATGGCATGATCATTGGGAAAAGTTTTTGGATCAAGGAGAAGGAGTATAAGAGTTGGAGGATTTATTCGATTTTTAGAGCACTGGGAAACAACACACAAAAATCAAATCAAGCAAAATCCAAAACACTCAAAAGTTTTTGTCAAACCACATTTTATCATGATTTATTAGCTTAAGTGTCGTGGCATGAAAATCAGGGTATGACAGACCTACCCCCCTTACAAGAATCTCTTCCCCGAGATTCCCAGCCTAGGCGCGGAAAGGAAATACGGAAACTTGGATCTGGGGTAGTCTTCACGTCCTCATACTGCTTCTGCTTCCGTTTGGTGCTCCATTGAACCTGGAAGTACTCGATGGCGTGGCTTCGTGTATGACGTTCTGCCGTATCCAGATTGCAATTGGGGTCTCTCGCGTAGGTCATATTGGACTGGAGGTCGATGGCTCGGTGATTGATGTCCTTGTTAGTGATTGGTCTAGCTAGGAAGTTGGAAACGTTTCCGGAGTGGTGTCGTGTGGATAAACGTTGTGCACAGTAGGTAACTCAGGTGGTAACTCCAGCTGGTAGCCGTCTATTTCTTCGTCTTGCGGTGATCTTGGAGAGGGCCGATAAATCTTGGTGTGAGCTTCCCTTGACATGAAAGTGCTTGGTTCCCTTGAGAGAAGTGGCCTACAGATATGCCTGGTCTTCGATGCGGAGGTTTACTTCTTGACGATGGTGGTTGGTATGGTTCTTCCTCCTTGACATGGCGGTCTTCAGATGTTCCCTGAACGGTTCTTCTTCCGTCTTCGGGTAGACAAGTATGTCATCAAGGAAAGATGACAACTAACTTGTCCAAGCACTCCATGAAGACTTTCCCATGGGGTACACAGGGTATAGGTTGGGGTATCGGTGGTGGTCATGGTTGGGTATCGGCCAAGGTTTCCTTGTCCTAGAGCCAAAGCCCATGGTTGTGATTCCTACCATATCGTGGCTAGGTGGGGCTCAAGGGTCTCAAGGATTCTAGTGTGCAAGTGAACGTTTATCATCTTATCGTTGAGCACAGTTTCTGAGATGCCAATCATTCTATCTAGTCCTTTAAGCAAATCACATCATATCACCGATAGAATCATCCCGTATAGGTCAACTCCAATCATCACCCATGTTATTCATATCCTCATGACTCTCGAGAGGAGGTCTAACAAAATCATATATGCCTAAAATCCCCAAACTCGTATGTATGGCTACCCCTAAAAATCCATGGGTAGAGCATACAAGCTTCCAAGCTGGAATGACAATCCAAGTGCTCAGTCTATTGATCCAAGGTCCATGATAAAGAATCTCTATCCTAAGGAAACACGTTGTAAGCCACTCCAAGATCTTGTTTCCTTCCTATGAATCAACTCCGTAAGCCCATTAACTTCCATTAATCACTACATAATCCATTAATTCTACAAATCCAATGTCTATGGTGTTCCACATGATCTTCTATTGTCCTATAGTCCCCAAATACTTGAAAGGGCTATCTCTACTATAGTCAGTCCATCAATTCCCATTATCATGATCAAATAAACTCCAAGATCAAGCTCATACATATCCCTAGAGAAACTCCGACAATTAATCCAATCTCCTAGTTTATTGTCCTCCAAGAGACATGGTATCATGATCGTGATCATCAGTCTAAATCCAATTTACTCCGAACCATGTATACTTACTCAGCATCTATTACCTACTTAAATCCAAATCTCATATCCAACGAGGATTTCTATATGTCTCCCCAAGTCATTATCATAATGCCAACTATCTTCTATCAGTATCCCCTGGCTAAGTCAAATCCTTTCCAAGAATTCAGCTTGCGATCTTAATTGTCCCACTAAATCCAATTTATCCAGGGGTAATGAAAGCTATGCTACTCTATATCAACCTGATCCCACCAAGTCCATCTACCAACATGAAAGTCTCAATATCCACCAAAGAGTCTCAGATAATTCCTCAAAGTCTTTGATACAAACTCAACAAGTCATTTGTCCTTTATTCCTATATCCTCAAACTGGTCTTCCTTATGGCATCGTCAGTCCTGGTGCTATATTAGGATGATAACGTGCTTGTTCACTATGTCCACTAGTTCCATAATGAACCCAGTGTTGTGCAAGGTCTACAGAGGCTTAACTGGCTCTCTTGCAATTCTATGGGTTAAGCACATGGTTAAGGACTCGAGATGGAGTATCTCGTGAAGTCTCGAAGGGTCTAGGAATGGGTTTATAGTCTGGAAGGTTAAACATAGCTCTACGGGGTTTCGCTTGGTCGAGGAGGCTGCAACAAAAAGTCTTCAGTGCTAGTTGATCGCTGAGGTGGAATCCTTGGTGCATATTGTCTTGCTTGTCTTCAGTTGATGAGAGAGAAGAGAGGGGGAAGGTAGCATAGAGGAGGGGAATGCCTGAAGGGGGTTCAATAGTGCAGGTGCAAACAAACAAGTGCCAAAAAGGGCCAAGTACAACGAACAAAATAAGGCAGACGATATAGTCACGTACTTGTTGCCTAGGGCAAAAAGGGCGACTGATATCAAAACACAAACAAATAAAAGCAAGCAACACAAAATCATGGTTCTATTCGAACCATCATATGGACTCGACTGCGCATAGGGGGTACACGACTCATCCTACCCTAGGGGTTCTGGGATCCAGTCATCGTGCCTTGAGCCTCGTGCAGTCTTCTGAGTTTCCTCAGGTGTCGCTACGTCTTTTGTAGTGGTTTGATGCAATGATCCGGGTTGGCCTGAAGAATCTTCAACACTTCTCGCCGGATGAGATGATGGGGTGAAGGTGGTTCCTCGTAGCTGGCATTGGCTTGGTCTTCTCTTGTCCCCTTAATCACGATGATCCCGTTTTGCTTTCTAAGGCGTCGATGGTACTAGGTAGGCAATCCTTTATGCAATGATATTAACAAGGCATAATAGAGGTCCAACATGTCGGTTACGTTGATGACTACATCGACACCAAGAGCGGGGGATGAAGAGAACCGTTTCCCTGCTCACTATAGTGAGGCGGACCAAATGGCAAGGTTCTCATCCACCGGTGGTTGTCGATACAACAACGGTAAGGACATGGTTGCTCTGTTAGCGATGTATATCATGATCTTGCATATCCTATGCCCTGATCGTCGTAGGCTAATGTTGCATCATCTTGGCGCAGTGTCAAGAGTGTCACCATCTCCTGGGTCTTCAGGTCCTCATCCCTCGAGGATGTATCTTCTGTTGGTATCGTCTTGTTGTGATGTCGCCAATCTTGTGTTCAGGAGATGTGGGTGATTGTCTGGCAAGGTGTACTCCTTTGAGGATTACAAGGAATCCCATGGTCAGGGGCATGAGGGTTCTAGCGACCAAAGATTTTGAAGGGGAAGAGATCAATAAGGAAGGTATACCTTAGTTTTCGAAAAACTGATAAGGGAGAAGTATAGATAGTTTTGAAAACTAGTAGTAGTTTTGGAAATAATTTTACCCTAATTAACGACCATGCTAACTAAGGCTTCCTACAGTCAGGATGGCTCTGATACCAGCTCTATGGGGATCCCGACTCATGAGTCGTGATCACCGAATGCACGTGTACAGTGATCCCAGAGATCAATGCTCACTGAACACACAGAAGCTGAATAACAAGAGTCTTAGATCCATACATACCGTATTACACAAGTAGGACCATTATGGTCAAGTCTTGATTATAACATTGTAGCGGAAATCTTCGTCGATAACTTGGACCCATGCAATCTGCCTTAACCCTACAGGCATTCTGACTGCGAAGCGTCCTAGCTCGCATGCTCGTCACCAAAGTATTCTCCTTCATATCATGATCTTTCATGCCTGGCCAATAAAATAACCAGTGAGAAGCCAATGAGTACTTTGAATGTACTCGCAAGCAAACCAAGGGTGATAACAGAATAATTATGCAAGGCACTACTGCTATTTTGGCATTTTTGCGGAAAGCTAGTTTTCCTCATGCAAGTATGATCAACATTTATCAAGGATATCAATGCGTCTGCAACAAGTATCAGGAGGTTACAGACATCAACATCGAGAGAGAGTTATGAACAACTCATGCTCAAGCTCATCGTGACTTCCTCACGAATCACATCAACAGATTCACCAAACTGTGTTGTTTGTCAGAAACATATGGACGTAGTCTAAGCAGCACCACCCAACTGTCCTTGACCGTGGACACGGCTATTCGAATAGGTTTACACTCTGCAGAGGTTGCACACTTTACCCACTAGATCCGGAGAACTTCCGTGTCATCCACGACCCGCGGTACCTCAAGTACCCGGGGTAAGCACCCGATCACTATCTTTCCCTAGACGACACTAACATGGAGTCCACTCGATTGGTAGTAATCCCCGTGACCAACATTTCAAAACTTAAAATTGTGGAGCCTCGCTCCCATATTCATCACATACACAAGCACGGGGTACCAACGGTGTGTCCGGTGCATTGTAAAGACAGTCATGGCCGCCCTACCTGGCACGACCCTGTCCCGAGAGAGAGCACTAACTCTCCCCCGTCACTAGTAATGCGGGCTCCAAGCTAGTATCGACCTAAGTAATCAATAATGCCCGTTCCCATATAAGGGTAGAGTGGTTGCGCATGTAAGGTTGGGACAATCGACAAATCTTAAATCTAATCCGTCTCTGTAAACAACACTTTCATCAAGCCTCGGTGCACTACTTCTCCACCATGTAGTGACCTAGTTCATCATCATCACCCAGGGGCATTAGTGGCACCCACTGGGTTTGTTTGCAAGTATGTCAAACCACACTTGTTTCTTTCCATGCATAACCCTGACCCACTTTGCGTAGCAACTACTTTAGCATCCTATCTACTCCCACCGGCATAACCCTCATAAGGGGGTAGGGTCATGCATCATGCAAGTATCAATGAGGAAGTAACAAAGGCAACCCACCAAGGTGGTTACCATCACATCGTGATTCCGATGCAACAATAATAAAGTGCTATATGACATTCATAAAAAGGGTTTCATAGACATGGTCAAAGGGCTGCTTGCCTGTTTTAACAAGGTCTTCGAGGTCTTCAAATATCTCTGGTCCAACTCCGAGCATTTCGTCTACTTCGTCAACTATCGTTGAAAGCAACCACAATAAGCAACACAACAAGGCAGTAAATAAAAGTGCTCTAAAATTGCAAGTTGGACTTTTCTAGGATACCTTTGGTCATATGAGGCATGACCAAAGTGGTTTCAATGGGAATGGATAAGTGAATATTTCTAAACATTTCGATATGATGGGATCAAGGGGTTTATGGAATTGCAAGAAGTGTACAGAAGAATATTTTTTAAAAATGAGCAAAGGCACCCATTTAACAAAGGATGATTTTAGAAGCATCTAGGAATTGGTTTTACTGGATTTGGAGTTGAAATGATTTTTCTATGAATTTGCAAAGCTGACAAATATGAAGAAATGGCTCAATAATTTATGTGGTACAGAAAGTATTATTAAAAATGTTCAAAAACTAAGTTTTGAACTTAGAAACGTTTAGGAATTTGAATCATGGCATTTGGATTAAATTTGAGCCCTCTGTGATTTTCCAAAGTCCAGCATAGAAATAAGAAAATAGGATTTATTAATATGTGTGAAGGGAAATGTGCTAGAAAAATGTGCAAAAAGCACCATGTGATAGGGCATGATTTTAGGAGCTACTAGAAATTGGAATCATCAAATTTGGAGATAAAATGAATATTCTATGGATTTTAGAAGTTCACTGGAAAAAGAAAAAGAAAAAGGAGATGGGTTTTACCCTTATCACGCGCGCCAGGCGCAATTTAGAAATGGGCCGGCCCACTGGCTCAGCCGCGCGGGCGAGGGGGGTGACGTCGGAGGCGCCCCGGGTGGACTACGCCTTCGCTGCGCAGGAAGCGGCTTTCCACCCGGTGCGTCTCCACTTAAACGGGCGGGGCCCGCCTGCTGGGTCGCTGCCCTGCGGGTCCCGCACCAACTCTCTCTCTCTCCCGCCTCCTTCTTCTTCCTCACGACAGGGGACAGGGGAGGGCGCCGGCCGCCGTGGTTCCGGCCGCTCTGCTGCGCCGGACGGCGTGGTGGTGGTCTGGGCAGATGCCCCACTCCACGCCGCACTCGGGGGTGGCCGCGTTGGGCATGGGGGCGACCAGGAGCGAGCAGCTCGACGGGAGAGCGGACGACGGCCTCTGGCAAGAGGGGTTCTGGGGCTGCGGGGCGCTAGAGGAGGAGGTAATGGGCGGAGGAGCCTCGTCGGAATGAGGTGGATGCATTGGGGTCCAAAGGAGGGGAGGGGAGCATTCGGTCTGCGGGAGTTTGGGCGAAGACCAACGTCGGCACCTCGGCCATGGAGGGAGCAGGAGGGCACGAGGGGGAGATTGGGCATGTCCGGGAGGTTCACGAGAGTGATGGGGTCCAGCAGAGGAGAGGGAGAGCTTGGTGGAAGGCTCTAAATAGGGGGGCGCCGGTGCACCATGGGCGCGGTCCAGGGAGCGCTCGGCGAGCTCTGCGGAGGGAGAAAGAGGGCAAGGGAGGAGGGGCCCGACATCCTTGCTTGTTGTGGACGTCGAGGCGACCTCGGTGGACACCACCCCGCCGCCCAAGGCCGTCGAGTGCCTCGGAATGGGCAAGCTATAGTGCGGGAGTGCACTGTAACGTGCTCCAGAGCGCGTCCATGGCATGCCATGGCATTTTAATAGTGCCATGGACATGTCTTATAGTGTCTGGGGGTTTTGGGGGAGAGTAAACAAGGTAGGAGTGGCATTGGATGCCCTAGAGAGCCACTAGATGAGAGGGAAGGTGGAGAGAGAGGTGAACAGTGGCTGTCCAGAGGGGGGAAAATGGGGTTTTACCCCGTCAATGATCGAGCCATGGCCATGCTAAACTTACTAGAGGTAAAGGAGAAATAGAAGAGGCTCTGGTAAAAAGTTGGGCTCAAGGAGAACAAGGAAAGAGGGGAAAACATCAACTTTTAAAATTCACCAGAAGGTGTTTGATGGTGTTTTGGGCAAGCAAATGAACTTCAATAGCCATGATACTTAACAGGATGGAATGGCACTTAGAATTAGGGTGTGCCACCAAATTTGAGCTTATTTGGGTAAAGTTGCCAATGCAACTTTTGTAAACCCTAGAAATCAACATAAATGGTTTTACCAAGATTTAGTCATGCAAATATATTCTCCTTGATGCACCACTTGGTGTAGTGTCATCATTTGAGGATTTAAACATGCTCACAAAAGTTGGGGTCAAGGAGAAAAAGTTGGTAGTACAAACTTGGTCAAATTTGATTCTGGTCAGAGAGGGTTTTGGGGTACTTTGATCAAGATAAATTTCTCTCCAACTTGTGCCATTTGGTCTAGATGCATTATTACACCATTTTAGAATGTGCACAAAGTTTGGGAGCATTTGGACATGTTTGACAGTGCAAAGCTGATCAAACTTGAAAAAGGACAGATGTGGTTTTGAGAGGGTTTCATGGGGTTATACTGTTCTCCATGACATGAGACTTGGCAGGATCATTAAAAATGTCATATGTGACATGCTAGAATTTTCTTGGATTTTTATGGAAATATTTCCTGTAGAAATATTTCAAATCCTTGAAATGAGCAGAAATGGTTTTGGGAGGTTTTGTCCAATATTTTGATCATGACCATGTGTTGAAACTCATATATATGGAATATATATGTCCATTGAGTCTCCCTAATTTTTCTCAAATATTTTAAAGCTTAAAAATAATTTTAACCTATTAAAGACCATTTCTGGCCTTAAAAAAACTCTTTAAATAAAATAGTAAAATAACTTTTAAAATTATAATTTTGTGGTTTTGGGTAACCTATATCTAATAGGAATCAAAAATATTTTTGGAAAGATTTTTACTGCCCTTAATTAAGTACTTTTTAGATAATACTCTTTGGCCAAATTATTTTTGTAAGAAAATACTATACTGCTCTATACACATGGCATGATCATTGGGAAAAGGTTTTGGATCAAGGAGAAGGAGTATAAGAGTTGGAGGATTTATTCAATTTTTAGAGCACTGGCAAACAACACACAAAAATCAAATCAAGCAAAATCCAAAACACTCAAAAGTTTTTGTCAAACCACATTTTATCATGATTTATTAGCTTAAGTGTTGTGGCATGAAAATCAGGGTGTGACAGTCGCGCTGATGACGCGCGAGGGCAACAGCGGCCTCCAGCTCGCGCCTCTCTGCGGCCTGGCGCAGGCCCTCGGCCTCCAGGCGCGCGTCTTCATCGGCGAGCTCCTGGCCAAGCAGGTCTACAGCGCCACTCACCCTTCGGAGGAATTCATGGCGACGGGCATGGCGCTCCCGAGCATGCTCGAGCACGTCTGCCGCACCATCATCTGCCCCAAGCGGGCGTCGAGGACCGCGGACCATCGCTCCGGCCCCGGGCAGGAGGCTGGGGGCTGGCGCCCTCATGACGGTCGGCCGCGCCGCACCAAAAGCCAGGCCTGGGTCCAACCCGACCTCAGTAGAAGGGCACAAGGGGTGCTTCAGCCAGTCACAGCCCGCGACCAGACGAGAAGCCCATGGCAGGCTGCCTATGCCGAGAGAGGGCCCGCGGAAGGAGATCGCGGGGACAGAAGGCCCGCCGCGCGCTACGTGACGGTCGACCCCGTCGTTCGCCCTCACCACAAGGGCAGTGCAGCTGGGGGCACTCAGGGGCGACGGAGGAGACAAAGCCAAGGGAGGCGGCACCTCGGCGGCTTCAGCGAGCTCAGTAGGGAGAGGCCTGCAGAGCAAGGATCAGTAGATGCAGCAAGTGGGCCAGGAAACAGGAAAGGAGGAGACTTACTCATCGGTAGCAAAGTATTTCCGGCGCTTCAGCAAATGGCAAGGGAAGTCATCGCCCAGGGCCTCCCTTTTTCTCCGGAGGGCCTCAAAGTCCACACGGAAGCGGCCTAGGCGGGGCGCACAGGAATCGACCTGCGAGGAAGACGGAGAGCCAAGGCGACCCGCGTCGAGGGCGCATGCCTGACCCGCACAGTCGGTTGCCTCGCCAGTGGGCATGGTCGGGGGCTCAGGAGCCTCGGCCCCGAGCGCCGGAGGCGGCCGCACCCCATCCGCAGCTCCGACAGAGCGGGTCTCAGGAGCTGCCCCATCAAGAGAATCGCCAGGTGCGGTCACCTCATCAGTGGCTCTCTCGACCCCCGTTGTCTCCTGCCTCCCTGCTCCACCACTCGAGGAGGATTCGCCTAGGCTGACCGGAAGGGCAATCACCACCATAGGGTTCTTGCGAGGCCCTTGGAAGTCGGCAGGGCGTAGCCCCCACTCGTCGAAAGGGGGCATCTGCCTTACGAAGTCATCCCTGTTCTGGCAGAGGTACAGCAGAGCTCCTCCCCGCTGGATACTGCCAGGGTTGGGGTCGCCAGTCAGGACCAAGAGCACCGTCCTTAGCGCCGCGGGCGTCAAGTCTTCTTCCTGAAGCCTCATGCGATCACCATGCCCGCTGAAGGCCCATATTCGACGAGAATGGCGCTGGAGAGGGGCAATGCGGCGCAATAGGAACTCCTTCACCACCTTGGGCGCCGTTACGCCGAGATTTTTCAAGAACATGAAGCGGCGCCAGACGAAGGCGAGCCGGGGGCTCACGAGCGTCTCCTGGCCCCAGCCCGAATTGGGCACAGCAGGCGAAGTCGGCTTCGCCTACAGGGGGCTGGGCACCCTGACATCAACGTACAACCACCGCTCACGGAACCCAGCTGAAGGCGGAGGGAGCTTGAAGTCAATACCCGAGGCCGCAGTCTCAGGCGAAGCTACGAAGCTCACGCATGCCGAGCATTGAGTAGGGTGGACAAGGCGCAAAGAGAAGAAATGGCGTAGCAAGGCAACCGAAGGAGGGATGCCCATCAGTGCCTCGCAAACAAAAGCAAAGACCGAGAGGAGGGCAATGGATTCAGGACCCAGATGCATCATGTGGATCTGGTAAAGGGAGAGGACGGCGTTGAAGAAATCAGAGAAAGGAGGAACCAGAGCCGCCCACAAGGCGTCGGCAAAGTAATGAACCTCGGTGATAATCCTACCCGTGGGGAAGTGAGACATAGGCCAGGCCGTCGTCCTCCCACACTCGTTGAAGACGGTGGCCAGAGCTGGACTGAGCTTGTCCAGGCACTCCAGATTGAGTATGATTGAGCGGCCGACGGCGGGTGCCACCGGCGGCGGCGGGCGAGATGGAGATGCAGGCTTCTTCCCTTTCTCTTTCTTCGTCGGAGCCATGGCAGTGAACGGGAGAGAGGAGATGTGAGATGGGATTGGAGGCAAGAGTCAGAGTTCGGAGGGAGGAAGAGCAGGGGACGTCCGAGCAACAGGAAGAGGGGCGGCTGTGTGCAGCTGTGGGGCAACCTAGCGCGGCGCAGAATAAGGGAGTGTGGGTGAACAGTACCGCCCACGTCCAATCAAACCGCCACGCGGCGCCCAAGGCCGCAGGCTGTTAGGGCCCGCGGCGCTTCGCCCTTGCCCTTTCGCCTCTCGGCGCGGCCAAGTCCATGCGCACCTTGGGCCCGGGGGCTACTGTCGGCGTTCTGGGAACGGGGGTCCCCAGACTTGCCTGCCTGCGGCCTGCGGCGTGGCTCAAATGGGGGCCCAACGCGGCCCATCCTCCTCAATACAAAACTCAAGACCCTCGCGAGGGGCCATGCTTCGCGAGGCGGACGACACGGCGCTTCCTCAGGCACGGCCTCCTCAGGCTGGCTCACGAGGAGGCGGAGAGATCAAGGCGGGGTACCTCGCGAGGTGCCCATGACGCAAGCCATGACGATCGAGGGTGCCAGGCGGGCGCCAGCCCGCGCAGCGTTCCCCTTTCCTCTTTGGTGCAAAGGGGGCAAGCTCAGGCAAGAGGATCAAGCAAAGGCACCCATTTTGGTGCAACAAGACCAAGACCAGTCCAACGGTGGGAAGGAGGTCACCATGGAGCCCAGAACGGCGTCACCACAGGGCCTTTGGCAGGCGAAGACCAACTTTAGTCAGGATAAGTGTACCAGATGTTCCCCTTCGAATTGGCCAATTGTTGGCGCCCTTCCCGCTCAAATATTTGGGAAGAGGCCCAGGGCCTTTGCCTATAAATAGGACTAGCCACCCCCAGGGTAGAGGCATCGAGCAACTGACCGGGCATCTGGTAGAAACAACTGATCATGCATTGAGAGCAAGCATAGAGCAGGTAGAGAGAGAGAGAGAGAGAGAGAGAGAGAGAGAGAGAGAGAGAGAAGGGCGATTGAACTCCCCCTGCAGTTCATCCCCTAGCCAAGAATAGACCCTCACGAGGTTGTTCTTCCTTGTACTGTTCATCCTCATCAGCCCAAGAGGCAATCCACCCACCACAAACTAGAGTAGGGTATTACACCACAATGGTGGCCCGAACTAGTATAAACCCCGTGTCTCTTGTGTTGTTCGTTCTGTAGTTTAGATCCTTGCGAGACGGAGAGGTAGAGGGCATAATCTCCGCGCGCACCCCAGAGTTCGAACCTTAAGGGTCTGCCGGAACCCGTGATCCGACAAACCAAGGTCAAACGGGGTCAAACTCGCCGGCGTTTAGCCGCCGGTGAGGCCAGACGCGGCGGTGGGGTGCGGGTTTCGTGCTCCGGCGACCAAAAGGGTGGCGGAGGGCACCTACGTGACGCGGGGAGCGAGCCGCGTCGTTTGCTGGCAGTGGTGGAGCTCGGGGTGGCCGGGAACGTCACCGGAGTTCCGGCGAGGTCGAACTCTGGGCTACGGGGCATGACGAGGTGCGTGGGGTGGTGCTATGGGCTCCTGCGAGTGCGGTGAAGGTGATGGCGTGCTCGGAATCAAGCCAACGTGGCTGTGGCCACGACGGCGACGTGCGGTGGCGGCGGCGGGTGGGCGCGAAAGTGAGAACGGGAAGGATGGAGAGGTGCAACAGCTCACGGCGATCACGTAGGAGCAGACGGCATGGTCGGTGACGAGCTGGTGCGTCGGAGACGGCGAAGGGGATCTACGGCGGCGCTCGGTGAAGTCGAGCTCGAAGAGGATGGAGCAGGGTGTGCGAGTGCTTGGGGCTCAGGCTGCTCGACGGAGACGACGACGGCGAAGCTGTGGGACACGGCAGCGCGGCACGGGGATGACGGCGGACACGAGTTTCACGGTGGCGCGGGCGCGGCAGCGTCAGCAATGGTGCGGGAGAGCGAGGGAGAGAGGCAGGGGGCGTGTGGGGGTGTCCAGGCGGTCGAGGTGGCGACGTGGAGGTCAACCAGCGCGTCCAGAGGCACGGGCGGCAAGCAGGTGGCGCCGTGGCGAGCTCGCGCACGCCGGCGTCACCTCTCTGCCTGCTCTGGCGAGAGGAAGCAGCTGGCTGGCACGGTCCAGCACAGTGCTGGGCCGGCCAGTGAGCTGCCAGGTAGGATTCTCTCCCTCTCTTTATTCTATTTTTGTTTTTCTATTATTCTATAACTATGTGGCTTTATTAAAAATATAGTTAGGCACTTTCAAAAATCCTGAAAATAATCAGGGGCTCTGTTTAGATTATTTCCAACTACCCACACTTATTTCCAGAATTATTTGGGCATTTAAAATATTTTATAGCTTTTGAATGCCCAAATGCAAATAGGTAATGATTTAATCCAATGACCTTATGTGTCCTAGAAAAATGTGAACTCATTTTGTCGGAGGTTCTAACCCAAGACAAAAAGGGTGGACTTTTTAGAAGGGCATTTCAGGTTCATTGAAAATGATTTTAGTAAATCCTAGTTGTATTCAAGGGGGCCCTGGGGGTTCTGTCATCCCCATTTCAAGTTTCTGGAAAAAGTAAACATGATCCAACACTCTAATGCATGAACTAGCTAGGATGTAATAGTAGTCGCTGCCATCGTCCGCAGTGTACCCTCGCGCCCATGCTGCGCTTCGCCAAGTTCAGGAACTGCCATCCCCCCTTAATGACGATCTCGCTCTTATTCTACCACGACCGAAGCACCTCGAGCTCGTCGCCGTCTGCCTCCCAAACGGTGACATGGAGCGCCTGCACTGTGGCTGTACTGCACTTGAGTACATTCGTCTTCAGGCGGTCAATGGGTTGAGTACCTTCCACATCACCTCCATGACTCTCTGGACTATTTATGTGTGTTGCTGGTGCGGCAAGAAGACATCACAAGATGTGTACCACGGTATGGTCATTGAAGACACACCTGCACTTGAGAGATTACTTATAGTTGATCAAGAAGGTCCAACAAGAAACAATGTCATTTCTGCGCCAAAATTGGAAGTGGTGGTCTACTCGTCTTATAAATACTCCGAACTTGTTATTGTATCCACACCCGTTCAGGTAAAACAACCGCCTTCTACCTCTCCTTCTACAAATTAACATTATTTCTAATTTTGAAGATGTTTGTTCGTCTGTCATTCAGAAAATGATTCCGACAAGCTTGACCCCGAAACTGCACACAATGAAGGTCTTGGCACTAGAATCTATCGGACCCAACCTGGAGCAAGTTATCAGTTTCCCGAGATGCTTTCCGTTCCTGGAGAAGCTATATGTTGAGGTGATGTTTTCTACCTCTTCAGCACTACGTTCGATTTCCTTGAAGAGGAAAGGATGATGCAGCAAAGTAGCGTAAGTATTTCCCTCAGTTTTTGAGAACCAAGGTATCAATCCAGTAGGAGGCTATGCGCGAGTCCCTCGTACCTACACAAAACAAATAACTCCTCGCAACCAACGCGATAAGGGGTTGTCAATCCCTTCACGGTCACTTACGAGAGTGAGATCTGATAGATATGACAGATATTATTTTTGGTATTTTTGTGATAAAGATGCAAAGTAAAATAAAAGCAAAGTAAAAAAGCAAAGGCAATAATAAAGTGATGGGAGATTGATATGATGAAGATAGACCCGGGGCCATAGATTTCACTAGTGGCTTCTCTCAAGAGCATAAGTACTTTACGGTGGGTGAACGAATTACTGTTGAGCAATTGACAGAACTGAGCATAGTTATGAGAGTATCTAGGTATGATCATGTATATAGGCATCACGTCCGAGACAAGTCGACCAACTCCTGCCTGCATCTACTACTATTACTCCACTCATCGACCGCTATCCAACATGCATCTAGAGTATCAAGTTAAGAAAACAGAGTAACGCCTTAAGAAAGATGACATGATGTAGAGGGATAAATTCATGCAATATGATAAAAACCCCATCTTGTTATCCTCGATGGCAACAATACAATATGTGCCTTGCTGCCCCTGCTTGAAGGAAATATGCCGTAGAGGCAATAATAAAATTATTATTTATCTCCTTACATATCATGATAAATGTTTATTATTCATGCAAGAATTGTATTAACTGGAAACATAATACATGTGTGGATACATAGACAAACAGAGTGTCACTAGTATACCTCTACTTGACTAGCTTGTTAGTCAAAGATGGTTAAGTTTCCTAACCATGGACAAAGGAGTTGTCATTTGATTAACAAGGTCACATCATTAGTTGAATGATCTGATTGACATGACCCATTCCATTAGCATAGCACCCGATCGTTTAGTATGTTGCTGTTGCTTTTATCCATGACTTATACATGTTCCTTTGACTATGAGATTATGCAACTCCCGTTTGCCGGAGGAACACTTTGGGTGCTATCAAACGTCACAACGTAACTGGGTGATTATAAAGGAGTACTACAGGTGTCACCAAAGGTAGATGTTGGGTTGGCGTATTTCGAGATTAGGATTTGTCACTCCAATTGTGGGAGAGGTATCTCTGGGCCCTCTCAGTAATGCACATCACTTAAGCCTTGCAAGCATTGCAACTAATGAGTTAGTTGCGGGATGATGTATTACGGAACGAGTAAAGAGACTTGCCGGTAACGAGATTGAACTAGGTATTGGATACTGACGATCGAATCTCGGGCAAGTAACATACCGATGGACAAAGGGAACAACGTATGTTGTTATGCGGTCTGACCGATAAAGATCTTCGTAGAATATGTAGGAGCCAATATGGGCATCCAGGTCCCGCTATTGGTTATTGACCGGAGATGTGTCTCGGTCATGTCTACATTGTTCTCGAACCGTAGGGTCCGCACGCTTAAGGTTACGATGACAGTTATTATGAGTTTATGAGTTTTGATGTACCGAAGGAGTTCGGAGTCCCGGATGAGATCGGGGACATGACGAGGAGTCTCGAAATGGTCGAGACGTAAAGATCGATATATTGGACGACTATATTCGGACATCGGAAAGGTTCTGAGTGGTTCGGGTATTTATCGGAGTACCGGAGAGTTACGGGAATTCGTATTGGGCCTTATTGGGCCATACGGGAAAGGGGAGAAAGGGCCAAAAGGGTGGCCGCACCCCTCCCTTGGACTAGTCCGAATTGGACTAGGGAGGGGGGCGCCCCCCTCCTTCCTTCTCCTTCTCTCTTCCCTTTCCTTCTCTCATACTCCCCCTACAAGGAAGAACTCCTAGTTAGACTAGGAAAGGGGGAATCCTACTCCCGGTGGGAGTAGGACTCCCCTTGGCGCGCCAAACATAGGGCCGGCCTCCTCCCTCCCTTGCTCCTTTATATACGGGGGCAGGGGGCACCCCATGGACACACAAGTTGATCTTCGTGATCGTTCCTTAGCCGTGTGCGGTGCCCCCCTCCACCATATTCCACCTCGAATATATCGTTGCAGTGCTTAGGCGAAGCCCTGCGCCGGTAGAACATCAAGATTGTCACCACGCCGTCGTGCTGACGGAACTCCTCCCCGAAGCTTTGCTGGATCGGAGCTAGGGGTGCGTCATCGAGCTGAACGTGTGCCAAGAACTCGGAGGTGCCGGAGTAACGGTGCTTGGATCGGTCGGATCGGGAAGACGTACGACTACTTCCTCTACGTTGCGTCAACGCTTCCGCTTCGGTCTACGAGGGTACGTAGACAACACTCTCCTCTCTCGTTGCTATGCATCACCATGATCTTGCGTGTGCGTAGGAATTTTTTTGAAATTACTACGTTCCCCAACAGTGGCATCCGAGCCTAGGTTTTTATGGTTTGATGTTATTTGCACGAGTAGAACACAAGTGAGTTGTGGACGATAAAAGTCATACTGCCTACCAGCATGTCATACTTTGGGTCAGCGGTATTATTGGATGAGACGACCCGGACCAACCTTACGCGTACGCTTACGCGAGACCGGTTCCCTCGACGTGCTTTGCACACAGATGGCTTGCGGGAGACTGTCTCACCAACTTTAGTTGAACCGAGTATGGCTACGCCCGGTCCTTGAGAAGGTTAAAACGGAGTCTATTTGACGAAGTATCGTTGTGGTTTTAATGCGTAGGTGAGATTGGTTCTTGCTTCAGCCCGTAGCAGCCACGTAAAATTTGCAACAAACAAAGTAGAGGACGTCTAACTTGTTTTTGCAGGGCATGTTGTGATGTGATATGGTCAAGACATGATGCTAAATTTTATTGTATGAGATGATCATGTTTTGTAACCGAGCTATCGGCAACCGGCAGGAGCCGTATGGTTGTCGCTTTATTGTATGCAATGCAATCGCCCTGTAATGCTTTACTTTATCACTAAGCGGTAGCGATAGTCGTAGAAGCATAAGATTGGCGAGACGACAACGATGCTATGATGGAGATCAAGGTGTCGCACCCGTGACGATGGTGATCATGACAGTGCTGCGGAGATGGAGATCACAAGCACAAGATGATGATGGCCATATCATATCACTTATATTGATTGCATGTGATGTTTATCTTTTATGCATCTTATCTTGCTTTGTTTGACGGTAGCATTATAAGATGATCTCTCACTAATTATCAAGAAGTGTTCTCCCTGAGTATGCACCGTTGCGAAAGTTCTTCGTGCTGAGACACCACGTGATGATCGGGTGTGATAGGCTCTACGTTCAAATACAACGGGTGCAAAACAGTTGCACACGCGGAATACTCAGGTTATACTTGACGAGCTATGCATATAAGATATGACCTCGGAACACGGAGACCGAAAGGTCGAGCGTGAATCATATAGTAGCTATGATCAACATGATGATGTTCACCATTGAAAACTAATCCATTTCACGTGATGATCAGTTATGGTTTAGTTTGATTTGGATCACGTGTTCACTTAGAGGATTAGAGGGATGTCTATCTAAGTGGGAGTTCTTAAGTAATATGATTAATTGAACTTTAATTTATCATGAACTTAGTCCTAGTAGTATTAGCATATCTATGTTGTAGATCAATAGCTCGCGTTGTTGCTTCCCTATGTTTATTTTGATATGTTCCTAGAGAAAATTGTGTTGAAAAATATTAGTAGCAATGATGCGGATTGGATCCGTGATCTGAGGTTTATCTTCATTGCTGCACAGAAGAATTATGTCCTTAATGCACCGCTAGGTGACAGACCTATTGCAGGAGCAGATGCAGACGTTATGAACGTTTGGCTAGCTCAATATGATGACTACTTGATAGTTTAGTGCACCATGCTTAACGGCTTAGAATCGGGACTTCAAAGATGTTTTGAACGTCATGGACCATATGAGATGTTCCAGTAGTTGAAGTTAATATTTCAAGCAACTACCCGAGTTGAGGGATATGAAGTCTCCAACAATTTCTATAGCTAAAAGATGGAGGAGAATCGCTCAACTAGTGAGCATGTGCTCAGATTGTCTGGGTACTACAATCGCTTGAATCAAGTGGGAGTTAATCTTCCAGATAAGATAGTGATTGACAGAATTCTCTAGTCACCATCACCAAGTTAGTAGAACTTCGTGATGAACTATAGTATGCAAGGGATGACGAAAACGACTCCCGAACTTTTTCATAATGATGAAATCGATGGAGGTAGAAATCAAGAAAGAGCATCAAGCGTTGATGGTTGACAAGATCACTAGTTTCAAGTAAAGGGCAAAGGGAAGAAGGGGAACTTCAAGAAGAACGGAAAGCAAGTTGCTGCTCAAGTGAAGAAGCCCAAGTCTGGACCTAAGCCTGAGACTGAGTGCGTTTACTGCAAAGGGACTGGTCACTGGAAGCGGAACTGCCCCAAGTATTTGGCGGATAAGAAGGATGGCGAAGTGAACAAAGGTATATTTGATATACAGATTATTGATATGTATTTTACTAGTGTTCATAGCAACCCCTCGGTATTTGATACTAGTTCAGTTGCTAAGAGTAGTAACTCGAAACGGGAGTTGCAGAATGAACAAAGACTAGTTAAGGGTGAAGTGACGATGAAAGTTGGAAGTAGTTCCAAGATTGATATGATCATCATCGCACACTCCCTATACTTTCGGGATTAGTGATGAACCTAAATAAGTGTTATTTGGTGTTTGCGTTGAGCATAAATATGATTTGATCATGTTTATTGCAATACGATTATTCATTTAAGTTAGAGAACAATTGTTGTTCTGTTTACATGAATAGAACCTTCTATGGACATACACACCCAATGAAAATAGTTCATTGGATCTCGATCGTAGTGATACACATATTCATAATATTGAAACCAAAAGATGCGAAGTTAATAATGATAGTGCAACCTATTTGTGGCACTGCCCTTTAGGTCATATTGGTGTAAAGCGCATGAAGAAACTCCATGCTGATGGGATTTTGGAATCACTTGATTATGAATCACTTGATGCTTGCGAACCATGCCTCTTGGGCAAGATGACTAAAACGCCGTTCTCCGGAACAATGGAGCAAGCAGCAGATTTGTTGGAAATCATACATACTGATGTATGTGGTCCGATGAATATTAAGGCTCGCGACAAGTATCCTTATTTTCTAACCTTCACAGATGATTTGAGCAGATATGGGTATATCTACTTGATCAAACATAAGTGTGAAACGTTTGAAAAGTTCAAAGAATTTCAGAGTGAAGTAGAGAATCATCGTAACAAGAAAATAAAAGTTACTACGATATGATCGCAGAGGTAAAACATTTGAGTTACGAGTTTGGCCTTCAGTTAAACAATGTGAAATAGTTTCACTACTCATGCCACCTGGAACACCACAGCATAATGGTGTGTCCGAACATCATAACCGTACTTTATTGATATAGTGCAATCTATGATGTTTCTTACCGATTTACCACTATTGTTTTGGGGTTATGCATTAGAGACAGCTGCATTCACGTTAAATAGGGCACCATCTAAATCCGTTGAGACGACACTATATGAACTGTGGTTTAGCAAGAAACCAAAGTTGTCGTTTCTTAAAGTTTGGGGTTGTGATGCTTATGTGAAAAAAGTTTCATCCTGATAAGCTCAAACCCAAATCGGAGAAATATGTCTTCATAGGATACCCAAAGGAGACAGTTGGGTACACCTTCTATCACATATCCGAAGGCAATACATTCGTTGCTAAGAATGGATCCTTTCTAGAGAAGGAGTTTCTCTCGAAAGAAGTGAGTGGGAGGAAAGTAGAACTAGATGAGGTAACTGTACCTATTCCCTTGTTGCAAACCAGTACATCACAGGAACCAGTTTCTGTGACGTCAAAACCAACTAGTGAGGAGGTTGATGATGATGATCATAGAACTACAGAACAAGTTACTACAGAACCTCGTAGATCAACCAGAGTAAGATCCGCACCAGAGTGGTACGACAATCCTGTTCTGGAAGTCATGCTACTAGATTATGATGAACCTACGAACTATGAAGAAGCGATGGTGAGCGCAGATTCCGCAAAATGGCTTAAAGCCATGAAATCTGAGATGGGATTCATGTATGAGAACAAAGTATGGACTTTGATGGATTTGCCCGATGATCGGCAAGCCATAGAAAATAAATGGATCTTCAAGAGGAAGACAGAAGCTGATAGTAGTGTTACTATCTACAAAGCTAGAATTGTCGCAAAAGGTTTTCGACAAGTTCAAGGTGTTTACTACAATGAGAGTTTCTCACTTGTACCCATGCTTAAGTCTGTCCGAATCATGTTAGCAATTGCCGCGTTTTATGAAATCTGGCAAACGGATAAAAAAAAACTGCATTCCTTAATGGATTTATTAAAGAAGAGTTGTATATGATGCAACCAGAAGGTTTTGTCAATCCTAAAGGTGCTAACAAAATGTGCAAGCTCCAGCGATCCATCTATGGACTGGTGCAAGCATCTCGGAGTTGGAATATACGCTTTGATGAGTTGATCAAAGCATATAGTTTTATACAGACTTGCGGTGAAGCCTGTATTTACAAGAAAGTGAGTGGGAGCACTACAGCATTTCTGATAAGTATATGTAAATGACATATTGTTGATCGGAAATAATGTAGAATTATTCTGCAAAGCATAAAGGAGTGTTTGAAAGAAGTTTTTCGAAGAAGGACCTCGGTAAAGCTGCTTACATATTGAGCATCAAGATCTATAGAGATAGATCAAGACGCTTGATAAGTTTTCAATGAGTGCATACCTTGACAAGATTTTGAAGTAGTTCAAAATGGAACAGTCAAAGAAAGAGTTCTTTCCTGTGTTACAAGGTATGAAGTTGAGTAAAGACTCAAAACTCGACCACGGCAGAAGATAGAAAGAGAATGAAAGTCATTCCCTATGCCTTGGCCATAGGTTCTATAAAGTATGCCATGCTGTGTACCAGATCTATTGTATACCCTACACTGAGTTTGACAAGGGAGTACAATAGTGATCTAGGAGTAGATCACTGGACAACGGTCAAAATTATCCTTAGTGGAATAAGGATATGTTTCTCGATTATGGAAGTGACAAAAGGTTCGTCGTAAAGGGTTACGTCGATGCAAGTTTTGACACCGATCTGGATGACTCTAAGTCTCGATCTAGATACATATTGAAAGTGGGAGCAATTAGCTAGAGTAGCTCCGTGCAGAGCATTGTATACATAGAAAATTGCAAAATACATAACGGATCTGAATGTGGCAGACCCGTTGACTAAACTTCTCTCACAAGCAAAACATGATCACACCGTAGTACTCTTTGGGTGTTAATCACATAGCGATGTGAACTAGATTACTGAATCTAGCAAACCCTTTGGGTGTTGGTCACATGGGGATGTGAACTATGGGTGTTAATCACATGATGATGTGAACTATCGAGTTAATCACATGGTGATGTGAGTTAATCACATGGTGATGTGACCTAGATTATTGACTCTAGTGCAAGTGGGAGACTGAAGGAAATATGCCCTAGAGGCAATAATAAAGTTATTATTTATTTCCTTACATATCATGATAAATGTTTATTATTCATGCTAGAATTATATTAACTGGAAACATAAAACATGTGTGGATACATAGACAAACCGAGTGTCACTAGTATGCCTCTACTTGACTAGCTTGTTAGTCAAAGATGGTTAAGTTTCCTAACCATGGACAAAGGAGTTGTCATTTGATTAACAAGGTCACATCATTAGTTGAATGATCTGATTGACATGACCCATTCCATTAGCATAGCACCCGATCGTTTAGTATGTTGCTGTTGCTTTTATCCATGACTTATACATGTTCCTTTGACTATGAGATTATGCAACTCCCGTTTGCCGGAGGAACACTTTGGGTGCTACCAAACGTCACAACGTAACTGGGTGATTATAAAGGAGTACTACAGGTGTCACCAAAGGTAGATGTTGGGTTGGCGTATTTCGAGATTAGGATTTGTCACTCCAATTGTGGGAGAGGTATCTCTGGGCCCTCTCGGTAATGCACATCACTTCAGCCTTGCAAGCATTGCAACTAATGAGTTAGTTGCGGGATGATGTATTACGGAACGAGTAAAGAGACTTGCCGGTAACGAGATTGAACTAGGTATTGGATACTGACGATCGAATCTCGGGCAAGTAACATACCGATGGACAAAGGGAGCAACGTATGTTGTTATGCGGTCTGACCGATAAAGATCTTCGTAGAATATGTAGGAGCCAATATGGGCATCCAGGTCCCGCTATTGGTTATTGACCGGAGATGTGTCTCGGTCATGTCTACATTGTTCTCGAACCGTAGGGTCCGCACGCTTAAGGTTACGATGACAGATATTATGAGTTTATGAGTTTTGATGTACCGAAGGAGTTCGGAGTCCCGGATGAGATCGGGGACATGACGAGGAGTCTTGAAATGGTCGAGACGTAAAGATCGATATATTGGACGACTATATTCGGACATCGGAAAGGTTCTGAGTGGTTCGGGTATTTATCGGAGTACCGGAGAGTTACGGGAATTCGTATTGGGCCTTATTGGGCCATACGGGAAAGGAGAGAAAGGGCCAAAAGGGTGGCCGCACCCCTCCCTTGGACTAGTCCGAATTGGACTAGGGAGGGGGGCGCCCCCCTCCTTCCTTCTCCTTCTCTCTTCCCTTTCCTTCTCTCCTACTCCCCCTACAAGGAAGAACTCCTAGTTAGACTAGGAAAGGGGGAATCCTACTCCCGGTGGGAGTAGGACTCCCCTTGGCGCGCCAAACATAGGGCCGGCCTCCTCCCTCCCTTGCTCCTTTATATACGGGGGCAGGGGGCACCCCATGGACACACAAGTTGATCTTCGTGATCGTTCCTTAGCCGTGTGCGGTGCCCCCCTCCACCATATTCCACCTCGAATATATCGTTGCAGTGCTTAGGCGAAGCCCTGCGCTGGTAGAACATCAAGATTGTCACCACGCCGTCGTGCTGACGGAACTCCTCCCCGAAGCTTTGCTGGATCGGAGCTTGGGGTGCGTCATCGAGTTGAACGTGTGCCAAGAACTCGGAGGTGCCGGAGTAACGGTGCTTGGATCGGTCGGATCGGGAAGACGTACGACTACTTCCTCTATGTTGCGTCAACGCTTCCACTTCGGTCGACGAGGGTACGTAGACAACACTCTCCTCTCTCGTTGCTATGCATCACCATGATCTTGCGTGTGCGTAGGAAATTTTTTGAAATTACTACGTTCCCCAACACTGCTGTCACTGGGAAAGGACACCGCAAGATCGAACCCAAAGCTAAGCACTTCTCCCATTGCAAGAAAAACCAATCTAGTAGGCCAAACCAAACTGATAATTCGAAGAGACTTGCAAAGATAACCAATCATACTTAAAATAATTCAGAGAAGATTCAAATATTGTTCATAGATAATCTTGATCATAAACCCACAATTCATCGGTCTCAACAAACACACCGCAAAAAGAAGATTACATCGAATAGATCTCCATGAGAGAGGGGGAACATTGTATTGAGATCCAAAAAGAGAGAAGAAGCCATCTAGCTACTAACTATGGACCCGAAGGTCTGAGGTAAACTACTCACACTTCATCGGAGAGGCTATGGTGATGATGTAGAAGCCCTCCGTGATGGATGCCCCCTCTGGCGGAGCTCCGGAACAGGCCCCAATATGGGATCTCGTGGGTACAGAAGGTTGCGGCGGTGGAATTAGGTTTTTGGCTCCATATCTAATCGTTTGGGGTACGTAGGTATATATAGGAGGAAGAAGTACGTCGGTGGAGCAAGGTGCGGCCCACGAGGGTGGAGGGCGCGCCTGGGGGGGGGGGTGGGCGCGCCCCCCTACCTCGTGCCCACCTCCTTTCTTTCTTGACGTAGGGTCCAAGTCTCCTGGATCATATTCGGTGAGAAAATCACGTTCCCGAAGGTTTCATTCCGTTTGGACTCCGTTTGATATTCCGTTTCTTCGAAACTCTGAAATAGGCAAAAAACAACAATTCTGGGCTGGGCCTCCGGTTAATAGGTTAGTCCCAAAAGTAATATAAAAGTGGATAATAAATCCCAATATTGTCCAAAACATTAGATAATATAGCATGGAGCAATCAAAAATTATAGATACGTTGGAGACATATCAGGCATCCCCAAGCTTAATTCCTGCTCGTCCTCGAGTAGGTAAATGATAAAAACATAATTTTTGATGCGGAGTGCTACTTGGCATAATTTCAATGTAATTCTTCTTAATTGTGGTATGAATATTCAGATCCGAAAGATTCAAGACAAAATTTTAATACTGACACAAAAATAATAATACTTCAAGCATACTGACAAAGCAATCATGTCTTCTCAAAATAATATGGCCAAAGAAAGTTATCCCTACAAAATCGTATAGTCTGGCTATGCTCTATCTTCACCACACAAATTATTTAAATCATGCACAACCCCGATGACAAGCCAAGCAATTGTTTCATACTTTAGACATTTTCAAAACTTTTTCAATCTTCACGCAATACATGAGCGTGAGCCATGGATATAGAACTATATGTGGAATAGAATGGTGGTTGTGGAGAAGACAAAAAGGGAGAAGATAGTCTCACATCAAATAGGCATATCAACGGGCTATGGAGATGCTCATCAATAGATATCAATGTGAGTGAGTAGGGATTGCCATGCAACGGATGCACTAGAGCTATAAGTCTATGAAAGCTCAAAAAAAAACTAAGTGGGTGTGCATCCAACTCGCTTGCTCCCGATGAGCTAGGGCATTTTGAGGAAGCCCATCATTGGAATATACAAGCCAAGTTCTACAATGAAAAATTCCCACTAGTATATGAAAGTGACAAAACGAGAGACTCTCTATCATGAAGATCATGGTGCTACTTTGAAGCACAAGTGTGGTAAAAGGATAGTAACATTGTCCCTTCTCTCTTTTTCTCTCATTTTTTCGTCCGGAGTCTCATCCCGACTTATGGGGGAATCATAGTCTCCATCATCCTTTTCCTCACTTGGGACAATGCTCTAAAATTGAAGATCATCACACTTTTATTTTCTTACAACTCAACAATTACAACTCGATACTTAGAACAAAATATGACTCTATATGAATGCCTCTGGCGGTGTACTGGGATATGCAATGAATCAAGAGTGACATGTATGAAAGAATTATGAATGGTGGCTTTGCCACAAATACGATGTCAACTACATGATCATGCTAAGCAATATGACAATGATTGAGCGTGTCATAGTAAACGGAACGGTGGAAAGTTGCATGGCAATATATCTCGGAATGGCTAAGGAAATGCCATGATAGGTAGGTATGGTGGCTATTTTGATGAAGGTTTATGGTGGGTGTATGATACCGGCAAAAGGTGCGCGGTATTAGAGAGGCTAGCAATGGTGGAAGGAAGAAAAGTGCGTATAATCCATGGACTCAACATTAGTCATAAAGAACTCATATACTTATTGCAAAAATGTACAAGTTATCAAAGCAAAGTATTACGCGCATGCTCCTAGGGGGATAGATTGGTAGGAAAAGACCATCGCTCGTCTCCGACCGCCACTCATAAGGAAGACAATCAATAAATAAATCATGCTCCGACTTCATCACATAACGGTTCACCATACGTGCATGCTACGGTAATCACAAACTTTAACACAAGTAGTTATCAAATTCACAACTACTCAACTAGCATGACTCTAATATCACCATCTTCATATCTCAAAACAATTATCAAGCATCAAACTTTTCTTAGTATTCAACACACTCAAAAGAAAGTTTTACAAATCTTGAATACCAAGAATATTAGGATTTTGAGCAAATTACCATGCTATTTAAGACTCTCAAAATAATCTAAGTGAAGAATAAGAGATCAATAGTTTCTATAAAACAAATCGACCACCGTTCTCTAAAAGATATAAGTGAAGCACTAGAGCAAATCTACATAACTCAAAAGATATAAGTGAAGCACATAGAGTATTCTAACAAATTCCAAATCTTGTATGGTCTCTCAAAAGGTTTGTACAGAAAGGATAATTGTGGTAAACTAAAAATCAAAGACTCAAATCATACAAGACGCTCCAAGCAAAACACATATCATGTGGTGAATAAAAATATAGCTCAAAGTAAAGTTACCGATGGAAGTAGACGAAAGAGGGGATGCTTTCCGGGGAATCCCCAAGCTTTGACTTTTTGGTGTCCTTAGATTATCTTAGGGGTGCCATGGGCATACCCAATCTTAGGCTCTTGCCACTCCTTGTTCCATAATCCATCAAAAGATTTCACCCAAAACTTGAAAACTTCACAACACAAAACTCAACACAAATCTCATGAGCTCCGTTAGCGAAAGAAACAAAATACCACTTCAAGGTACTGTAATGAACTCATTCTTTATTTATATTGGTGTTGAATCTACTGTATTCCAACTTCTCTATGGATTATAAACTATTTTACTAGCCATAGATTCATCAAAATAAGCAAACAACACACGAAAAACAGAATCTTTCAAAACCAGAACAGTCTGTAGTAATCTGTAACTAATGCAAACTTCTGGAACTCCAAAAAATCAGCCAAAATAGGAAGACCTAGGCAATTTGTTTATTGATCAGCACCAATTAGAATCACTATTTTATCACGTTCTGGTGATTTTTAACAATTGTTTTCGTGAACAGAAAGTTTCTGGAAATTACAGCAAGATCAAATAACCATCATCCAAGAAGATCCTATAGGTTTAACTTGGCACAAACACTAATTAAAACATAAAAACACATCTATCCAGTGGTTAGATCAAAGATTTATTCCTAACAGAAGCAAAAGCAAAAAAAATTAATTTTTTTTGGGTTGCCTCCCAACAAGCACTATCATTTAGCGCCCCTAGCTAGGCATAAACGCAAGGATAGATCTAGGTATTGCTATCTTTGGTATTAGGGAAGAAGAGAGCAAAATTGCTATCTATGGAATTAATCCTTCTATTTTGACAAAGTACATGTCCATTAATGATAGAAGAAAGATTAAGTATGCTGTGGAAATTGGCATCTAGGCTAGCTTTTATCTCCTTGATAGATTCGTTTTGGTAGGAAAGCAAAAGAGATGTGATTTCAATTTATTGTTAATGGGGCGCCCAAATATAGTTTTCATCTTTTCATAGGTGTCTATGGGGTCCCCTTCAAGAAAACCCTCTTCAAAATAGAATCCAAGACTTGTTTGAACGACGCAGGCAACCC
Source organism: Aegilops umbellulata (assembly GCA_032464435.1). NCBI lineage: Eukaryota > Viridiplantae > Streptophyta > Magnoliopsida > Poales > Poaceae > Aegilops > Aegilops umbellulata. The sequence continues at coordinate 348,580,093 of CP136058.1, read as the reverse complement.
AACATAAAAGATTTTTAAGTAAACCTCAATTTGGTATTGAGGTACATAGCTAGCACGAATCTTTAATAGCCTATCCCAAGCATCTTTCAAAGATTCATCAAGTAGATAACGAAATATTCCAGAATCTTCTTCATCAAAATTGCTAAGGTTTTCATTGATAAATCCAGCAGGTTTTGCCATAATATTTCTATTCATGAGTTTAGATAAGATAGCAGGATTGTCTAAAGCACTAGAACTGGGGAGAGATCCCCTAATTCTTTTTGGTTCCGACATGGCGAGGAAAAAGCGAGCGAAAAGAGGCGAACGGAAAAAGAGAGGGTGAATAAAACGGCAAGGGTGAAGTGGGGGAGAGGAAAATGAGAGGCAAATGGAAAATAATGTAATGCGGGAGATAAGGGATTGTGAAGGGTACTTGGTATGTTGACTTTTGGGTAGACTCCCCAGCAATGGCGCCAGAAATTCTTCTTGCTACCTCTTGAGCACTGCGTTGGATTTCTTTGAAGAGGAAAGGATGATGCAGCAAAGTAGCGTAAGTATTTCCCTCAGTTTTTGAGAACCAAGGTATCAATCCAGTAGGAGGCTACGCGTGAGTCCCTCGTACCTACACAAAACAGATAACTCCTTGCAACCAACACGATAAGGGGTTGTCAATCCCTTCACGGTCACTTACGAGAGTGAGATCTGATAGATATGATAGATAATATTTTTGGTATTTTTGTGATAAAGATGCAAAGTAAAATAAAAGCAAAGGCAATAATAAAGTGATGGGAGATTGATATGATGAAGATAGACCCGGGGGCCATAGATTTCACTCGTGGCTTCTCTCAAGAGCATAAGTATTTTATGGTGGGTGAACGAATTACTGTTGAGCAATTAACAGAATTGAGCATAGTTATGAGAGTATCTAGGTATGATCATGTATATAGGCATCACGTCCGAGACAAGTATTCCGACTCCTGCCTGCATCTACTACTATTACTCCACTCATCGACCGCTATCTAGCATGCATCTAGAGTATTAAGTTAAGAAAACAGAGTAACGCCTTAAGCAAGATGACATGATCTAGAGGGATAAATTCATGCAATATGATAAAAAAACTCCATCTTGTTATCCTTGATGGCAACAATACAATACGTGCCTTGCTTCCCCCACTAGTAGAAAAAGGGTCAAATGTGAAGCACATTAGTGCCGGTTTGAATTTGAGCCGGCACTAATGTGTCCATTAGTGCCGGTTCCAACGGCTAGCCAGGCCGCTCTCGTTAGTACCGGTTCATGGCGAACCTTTAGCACCGGTTCGTGCCACGAACCGATACTAATGAGAGTGGTGGCAGGATGTTGTCAGTCTGGGGCCCCTCCAACACCTTTAGTACCAATTCGTGTCACGAACCGGTACTAAAGGTCGTCCTACATAAACCCTTCATCCACCCGAGCTCGCTCTGTTCTTCCCCTTTCCCCTCCCTCTCTGTTCTTCCCCTCTTCCTCTCGAGCTCATCACACATTTTGCCCAAAATTTGTCAAGATTTGAAGGTCCCCATCGATTCAAATGATCACAAAGGTTAGCAACTTTGTCCTTTCATCTCTCATTGCTAGATTAGCTCTTGCAATGCTTTATATAGTGTTTAATTTGTGATTTTAGTAATTTGGGATTAATTATATGTGCTAGTATTTTATTTATATGCAATTTGAGGTCAAAAATAACACTTAGTTTGCATATGTAGGTGTGGTTTACTTAGTGCCTTCTAAATCTCCGCCGTAACCACCGTCGATCGCCCGCACCGTCCCGTCGCCGGGACCACCTTGTGGTGAGCCTCTTGTTCATGAAATTTTATATAAAAATTGATGTTTGTATGATTTGGCTATATAATTACTCGTATAATTATCTTACCCGTACGTTGTTTGTTATACATAGTGCCATGGTTTTGATATCCGTCCCCGTCGGCCCTCGTCCTTGTTATGATTCAGATGTGGTATATATATTCTCTTTTAAAACTAGTTGCATTTCGAGTTTATGAAAAATTATGCCCATCAAGTTGATATAGATATTTTTTTCTAGGAGGTATGTGAACTGGAAATTCCAACCGACCCTATTGTCGAGAGGTTAAATTTAGTTGAAAGAGAAAACAAGTACTTTAAAGAAAAATTGAAAATAATTGAGGGGGAGAAGATGGAATTGGAGTTGCATGTTGCCGATGTCGTCGATGATCACAAGATCAAGATGGAGAAAATGCGCTTGAAGATTAGAATGATTAGAAAATATGCCATCGATAGTGAGGCTTGGTATCATTATGCTGTTGGATCAATTGTTACCTTAGTTGCGATCTTGATCGCATTTGTCTAAATGCTTTAGCTAGAGAGTTATTTGTTTGTTGCATTTAAGTGTTGTATGAACTTGTATTAATTTGGTGTTTTTGGTGCTATGTATTGAAGATGAGCCGACAATGGATGTACGATGACCGATGCTCTCCCGAGTTCATTAATGGCGTGCAAACTTTTCTGCTTGCGGCTGAGGCAAACAAGCGGGCGGATGGTTTTATGCCTTGTCCATGTGCTGTCTGTAAGAATGGTCAAAATTACTCTAAGTCAAGAACCGTTCACGTCCACCTGTTTAAGTCTGGTTCCGTGCCCCACTATAATGTTTGGACCAAGCACGGAGAAAGAGGGGTTATGATAGAAGACAATGAAGAAGAAGAGGACGACGACAGCTATCCTGGCCATGGGTTCCATGAATACTATGATACAACAATGGGGGAAGAAGCTGAGCCGGTAATGCGGGAAGAAGCTGAGCCGACAATGCGGGAAGAAGCTGAAGAAGAGGCATCAGATGAGCCCATTGATGATCTAGGTCGGGCCATTGCCGATGCAAAGAGAAACTGTGCAAGTCATTTGGAGAAGAAGAAGTTGCAGCGCATGTTAGAGGATCACAAAAAAATGTTATACCCGAATTGCGTAGGTGACAAGAAAAAGCTGGGCACCACACTGGAATTGCTGCAATGGAAGGCAGAGAATGGTGTATCGGACAAGGGATTTGGAAAGTTGCTGGTAATGATAAAGGATATGCTTCCAAGGGACATCGAATTGCCCGAGAGTATGTACAAAGCAAAGAAGGTTGTTTGCCCTCTAGGGTTAGAGGTGCAGAAGATACATGCATGCCCTAATGATTGCATCCTCTACCGCGGTGAGTACGAGGATTTGAACGCTTGCCCGGTATGTGGTGCATTGCGCTATAAGTTCAACCGCGATGACCCTGGTGATGTCGAGGGCGAGCGCCCCAGGAAGAAGATTCCTGCCAAGGTGATGTGGTAAGCTCCTATAATACCACGGTTGAAACGTTTTTTCCAAAACAAAGAGCATGCCAAGGCGATGCGATGGCACAGAGAAGACTGTAAGAAATACGGAAAGTTGAGAGTACCCGCTGACGGGTCGCAGTGGAGAAAAATCAAAAGAAAGTACGGGAAGGAGTTTGCAGATGACGCAAGGAACGTATGGTTTGGTCTAAGCGCAGATGGCATTAATCCTTTTGGGGAGCAAAGCAGCAACCATAGCACCTGGCCTGTGACTCTACGTTTGTATAACCTTCCTCCTTGGTTGTGCATGAAGCGGAAGTTCATTATGATGCCAATGCTCATCCAAGGCCCTAAGCAACCCGGCAAAGACATTGATGTGTACCTAAGGCCATTAGTTGAAGAACTCTTACAACTGTGGAATGGAACAGGTGTACGTGCGTGGGATGAGCACATGGGGGAAGAATTTGACCTAAAGGCGTTGTTGTTCGTGACCATCAATGATTGGCCTGCTCTCAGTAACCTTTCAGGACAGACAAACAAGGGATACCGCGCATGCACACACTGTTTGGACGATACTGACAGTATATATTTGGCTAATTGTAAGAAGAATGTGTACCTGGGACATCGTTGATTTCTTCCGAGCAGGCACCCGTAAGAAAGAAAGGCAAGCATTTCAAAGGTGAGGCGGATCACCGGACGAAGCCTCGCCACCGTACTGGTCCTGATGTACATGATATGGTCAAGGATTTGAAGGTGGTCTTTGGAAAGGGTCCTGGTGGACAACCTGTTCCGAATGACGCTGACGGACGCACACCCATGTGGAAGAAGAAATCTATATTTTGGGACCTGCCCTATTGGAAAGACCTAGAGGTCCGCTCTGCAATCGACGTGATGCACATGATGAAGAATCTTTGTGTGACCCAGCTTGGCTTCTTGGGTGTGTATGGTAAGACAAAAGATACACCTGAGGCACGGGAGGACTAGCAACATATGAACGGAAAAGACGGCATACATCAAGGTCATGCAAGCTACGCTCTTACCAAAGAAGAGAAGGAAATCTTCTTTGAATGCCTGCTCAGTGTTAAGGTACCATCTGGCTTCTCGTCGAATATAAAGGGAATAATAAACATGGCAGAGAAAAAGTTCCAGAACCTAAAGTCTCATGACTGCCACGTGATTATGACGCAACTGCTTCCGGTTGCATTGAGGGGGCTTCTACCAGAAAATGTTCGATTAGCCATTGTGAAGCTATGTGCATTTCTCAATGCAATCTCTCAGAAGGTAATCGATCCAGAAATCATACCAAGGTTAGAGAATGATTTGGTGCAATGTCTTGTCAGTTTTGAGTTGGTGTTCCCACCATCCTTCTTCAACATCATGACGCACGTCCTAGTTCACCTATGCGAAGAGATTGACGTTTTGGGTCCTGTATTTCTACACAATATGTTCCCCTTTGAGAGGTTCATGGGAGTCTTAAATAAATATGTTCATAACCGTGCTAGGCCAGAAGGAAGCATCCCCAAGGGCCATGAAAATGAGGAGGTCACTGAGTTTTGTATTGACTTTATTCCTGACCTTAAGCCGATTGGTGTTCCTGAATCGCGGCATAAGGGCAGACTGGATGGAAAAGGCACGCTAGGAGGGGAACAAATAATATGTATGGACGGACATTCTCTCACTGAAGCACACTACACAGTTCTAAAGAATTCCGCCTTGGTGGCTCCGTATATGGATGAACACAAGAATTTGCTACGCTCCAAACACCCGGAGCGGTCTGATGACTGGATTACACGTGAACAAACCAGGAGTTTCGCCAGCTGGTTGCAGACACGTACCATGCATGACGCCTCTATTGAAGATGACCTATAAATGTTGTCCCAGTTACCATCTTCGTCCAACTCAGCCATGTCAGCCGTCTTCGCTGCCTCAGCAATCGCAGAAGAGACACGCCACAGCTATGGTGCGTAGCGGTACGAGTCGAGGTAGTACAGGAAGTACAGGCGGAGGCAAGCGATATAAATATGGTCCAAGCCTCACTCCTCTTCCTCAGAGGGCTTACGACAGGACCGAGGAGAAAACTAATGCCATAGTGCCGGCAGAATTGGACGCCCATTTTGGACCGAAACCGGCAACGCCGCCGAGGGAGAAAGTGCCTGAGGAAAAGATTGACCACTTCATTCGTATGTGATACGTCCAAAATGCATCGCTATTTTGTATCATAATTTATCCTTATTCATTGATATATTTCACATCACAATGATGTTCTTATGTTGTTTTGGCCTATTTTACACAGGTTGCAACTTTCCGGTGCCGAAGCAGCAGACGCAGGGTTCAGCGGTAAAAAGTGGACGCTGAGTTGCTGAAGAAGAATACCTCCAAATTACCTGAAAATCGACGGAGGGTATTTTTCAGAAAAATCACGAAGACACGCGAAAGGGCAACCAGAGGGGGGCCACAGGGCGTCCAGGCGCCCTGGGGGCGCGCCCCCCCTGGCCGCGCCGGGGGGGCGCCTGGAGCCCCTGGCCCACCTTTGGCCGCCCCCTTTTGCCTATATACTCTCCGTTATCCGAAAACCCTAGGGGAAGTTTTTTTACGGAGTTCCGCCGCCGCCCCGTGGCGGAGACCTACAGAGAAGAAAAAGCCATCTCCGGCGGGCAGATTCCGCCGGGAAGATCACCTCCCGGAAGGGGAGATCGTCGCCATCGTCATCGTCATCTTCACGGGCATCATCGAGATCATCATCAACATCATCCCCAACATCAACACCATCTCCATCTTCATCCAAATCTCATCTCATAATTGCAACTTGTGTTGTAACTCGTACTACCTATCCTCTCTACTCCATCGGTGTTGATTACTGCTTTGTGGTGAATGCTATTGAGTTTTGTTGGAGAAATATTATTATGTCCAGATTGTTTACCACCTATTTATCTCCACTGATCATGATCTCTTTTATGTCTTGTGAGTAGTTACCTTAGTTCTTGAGGACATGGGGAAGGTCTTGTTGTTAGTAGTCATATGCCGTTGAAGTAATATGTGATGTTTGATATTTAAGTTATGTTGTCATTCCACTAGTGGTGTTGTGTGAGTCGAACACTCAACACTTCGCCTTATTAAGGACCTAGGGGGATACATTGTGTATAAAGAATGCTTACGGTGGGTTGCCGGAGTGACAGAAACCTGAACCCCAGTTCGCACGCTTTTGCATAAGGGAACAATGGATCATCGGTCGTATTGCTCTGGTTAGGCTTATGCCTTAATTTCTATCTTGTATTTGCGGATGCTTGCAAGGTGTTTAATCATAAGAGTGCACTCATCTTAGTCTAGAGGGTGTGCTAGCATAGATCCACCCACTCAACACTTATCACACATAACATGATATCGATGCGGAATATGGCGAAAGCACATGACTACCTCTCCCGTGTGTCCTCAGGAACGCTTTAGCTTTTATAAGTTCAGTTGCTAGGCCTCCCGTTTGCTAAGAAGGATTGGGCCACTTGTTACTCTCAGTGCCTTTTACATTGCTTGCTTTGCTTTCCTGTTGCTTATATTGAGAAAACCCCTAGAAAGTTATCTTTCAGTGCTTGCAGTAATTCCTTGCTCAGAATCGCTTGCCAATACCTTCTGCTCCTTGTTGGGTTCGACACTCTTACTTATCGAAAACGCTGCAATAGATCCCTTACGGTTGTGGGTCATCAAGTACCGTTTTCTGGCGCCGTTGCCGGGGAGCGTAGCGCTATTGGTGAGTGAAATTGGTAAGGAAGTTTTATAATTCTGTTTTTCTTTTATTTTCGCTTTTTGCTGCTCTTTGCCCTTATGGACAACCCTGTTATTGGATCGTTCTTTGCGGGTAGACGCCCCACACCTGTGGTGGTTGCTCCTCCCCCTACTGAGATTGTGCCCTATAAAATACCAGCTGGTATTATCAATTATGTTTTGGCTAATCGTTATGCAGGAGACAGACCTCCCGATGAACACTTGCTATATTTGTCACAACTATGTTCATTATTTAAGCTTGCAGGTGTATCGAGGGAATTTGTCATGAGGAAATTGTTTGCCTTATCACTTATAGATAAAGCTTTGGATTGGTATAGGCTTCTCGATAACTCACACTTGCTTGACTGGCAGGAGCTTATGTCTCTCTTTTATACTAAGTTTTACCCTCTTCATGAAATTCATCAAGACAGGAATTATATCTATAACTTTAGGTCTCGTGACGGAGAAAGCATTGCTCAAGCTTGGGGGAGGTTGAAGTCCCTAATGCTCAAATGTCCTATTCATGAGCTCCCCAAGGAAATTATACTTACAAATTTTTATGCCAGGCTTTCTCGTCAGTATAAGGAGATGCTGGATGCCTCCTCTAGTGGGGTATTTCAGAAGAAGAGTGTTGAAGAGAGGTGGGATCTCATTGAAAGGATCCAGAGGAATACTGAAGATTGGGAAATTGATAAAGGTATTGAACCCGCTATAAGTTATGAAGATGATTATATTGAGAGCTATTTTAAAACTGATTACTTTAATACCTTTTGCTCGAAGATTGGTCTTGATTCCCATCTAATGATTGATTTCTGTAAGAATTTTTCCTCTCACGTTGATTCTTTTAAAAAGAAGAGAGACTAGCATCATGAACCTTTTAAAGAGTTACCTGTTGATGTTTATGTTGCTGACCCTATTTTGCGTGCAGTTATATATGAACAGACTCCTTTTCCCGCGAGGATAAGAGAGCACTCTCTTGTAACAGGCATAATAAATAAAAGTGAGAGAAAAGTTGATGAGCCTGAGGACCAGATCAGGGTCGATCCTCAAGTTGCATTGATTAAAGACCTTGTTACTAATGATGTTTTGGATTCCAATATAAGTTTGTGTGCTGTTTCCACTAACCTTGTCACAGCCAAGAATAAAGGCCCAATTTCAGGTACTCCAGTGGTATCTGTTAAGATAGGAGATCACAACTATTATGGGCTATGCGATTTGGGATCGAGTGCAAGTGCTATCCCCTATTCACTTTATGAAGAGATCATCGGTGAGATTTCCCCTTGTGAACTTGAAGAAGTTGGTGTCACTATTCATCTTGCAAACAGAACAACTATCTCTCCTATCGGAATTGTGAGGGATGTTGAAGTCCTATGTGGAAAGGTAAAATACCCTACCGACTTTCTAGTACTTGGTTCAGAGAGGGACAATTTTTGTCCAATTATTTTTGGTAGACCTTTTCTTAGAACTTGTGGAGCTATAATAGATTGCAAGAAAGGTAAGGTTTCTGTTGAATTCGATGGTGAGCCATATGAATTTAATTTTTCTAAGTTCTCTAAGCAGCCTCGTGGTACCGATTTATCTAGTGATGATAAACTTATTGAAAGTATTGCTTCTATTGCTATTGCGCCCAATGATCCTTTGCAGCAATATATGGAGGACCACGAGAATGATTTGCATATGCAGGAAAGAAACGAACTAGATGAAATATTCTTGAGGCAACCTGCTATCCTGAAGCACAACCTCCCGTTTGAACCTTTGGGAATTTTATCAAAACCTAAGGAAGACCCGGTGTTCGATCTTAAACCTCTACCCAATACGCTCAAGTATGCTTATTTAGATGAAAAGAAGGTATATCCTGTTATTATCAATTCTAACCTTTTAGGATATACCCTTGATGACCTTAAGGGGATTAGTCCGTCTATCTGTCAACATACTATCAACCTTGAGCCTGATGCTAAACCAGTTGTTGATCATCAACGACGGTTGAACCCGAAGATGATGGATGTTGTGAGAACTGAAATTCTTAAGCTTCTAGCCGCAGGTATTATCTACCCTATAGCTAATAGTAAGTGGGTAAGCCCGGTACATTGTGTTCCTAAGAAAGGATGGACAACTGTGGTTCCTAATGATAAAAATGAACTAATACCTCAGAGAATTATTATTGGATATAGAATGTGTATTGATTACAGGAAGTTGAACAAGGCAACCAGGAAGGATCACTACCCGTTGCCGTTTATCGACCAAATGCTTGAAAGGTTATCCAAAAATACCCATTTTTGTTATCTCGATGGTTATTCTGGTTTCTCTCAAATTCATGTTAATACTGCTGATCAAGAGAAGACCACTTTTACTTGCCCCTTTGGTACTTATGCTTACACGCGTATGCCTTTTGGTTTATGTAATGCCCCTGCTACTTTTCAGAGGTGTATGTCCGCTATCTTTCACGGCTTCTGTGGGGAGATTATGGAAGTTTTCATGGATGATTTCTCTGTCTATGGAACCTCTTTTGACCATTGTCTTCACAATCTTAATAAAGTTTTGCAGAGATGCGAGGAGACAAATTTGGTACTCAACTGGGAGAAGTGCCACTTCATGGTTAACGAAGGAATTGTTCTTTGTCAGAAGATTTCCGAAAGGGGAATTGAGGTGGACAAGGCCAAGATCGAAGCTATTGAGAGGATGCCCTACACAAGGGATATCAAAGGTATTCGTAGTTTTCTTGGTCATGCTGGTTTCTATAGAAGATTTATTAAAGACTTTTCTAAGACTTCGAAACCCCTCACTAATCTTCTCCAGAAGGACGTTCCTTTTGTATTTAATGAGGATTGTAAAGAAGCTTTTGAAGTTCTTAAGAAAGCTTTAATAATCGCTCCTATAGTACAACCACCTGACTGGAATTTACCTTTTGAGATTATGTGTGATGCAAGATATTTTGCTGTTGGAGCTGTTTTAGGACAAAGAGTTGATAAGAAACTAAATGTTATACACTATGCTAGTAAAACTCTTGATAGTGCTCAAAGGAATTATGCTACCACTGAGAAGGAATTCTTAGCTGTAGTATTTGCTTGTGATAAGTTTAGGCAGTATATTGTTGATTCTAAAGTTATTATTCATACTGATCATACTGCCATTAAGTACCTTATGACAAAGAAGGATGCCAAGCCAAGGCTTATCAGATGGGTACTCCTTCTTCAAGAATTTGATTTGCAGATTGTTGATAGGAAAGGAGAAGACAATCCGGTGGTAGACAATCTTTCAAGGATGGAAGATATACCGCACGACCCTATTCCAGTTAACGATAGTTTTCCAGACGAGCAACTTGCCGTTGTAAAAGTACAATCTCTTTCCGACCCTTGGTATGCAGATTATGCTAATTTTATTGTTGCAAAGTATTTGCCTCCAGGTTTAACATTTCAGCAAAGGAAGAAGTTCTTTCATGATTTGAGGCACTACTTTTGGGATGACCCACATCTTTTCAAAGAAGGTCCCGATGGGATCGTGAGAAGGTGCATACCGGAACATGAGCAGAAGGACATTCTCGAACGATGTCATGATAGTCCCTACGGAGGACATCACGCCGGTGAGAGGACTGCACATAAGGTCCTCCAATCAGGTTTTTATTGGCCTACTCTCTTTAAGGATGCTAGAAATTATGTTTTAGCTTGTGATAAATGTCAGAGAGTCGGTAACATTGGTAGAAGGAATGAGATGCCTATGAATTACTCACTAGTGATTGAACCTTTTGATTGTTGGGGTTTTGATTTTATGGGTCCGTTTCCTTCTTCACACAAGTACACTCACATTTTAATAGCTGTTGATTATGTGACCAAGTGGGTTGAGGCAATCCCCACTGAAAGTGCTGATCACAAGACATCTTTGAAAATGCTTAAGGATGTAATTTTTCCTAGGCTTGGTGTACCTAGGTATCTCATGACTGATGGAGGATCACACTTCACACACGGAGCTTTTAGGAAAGCTTTAGCCAAATACGATGTCAATCATAGAATTGCTTCACCATACCATCCTCAAACTAGTGGGCAAGTTGAATTAACCAATAGAGAGATCAAGTTGATCTTGCAGAAGACAGTAAACAGAAATAGAAAGGATTGGTCAAGTAAGTTAGGAGATGCTTTGTGGGCGTATAGAACTGCTTATAAAAACCCCATGGGCATGTCCCCCTATAAAATGGTGTATGGCAAGGCTTGCCATTTGCCGTTAGAGTTAGAGCACAAAGCTTTCTGGGCTGTTAGAGAGCTTAATGCTGACCCAAAATTAGCTGGCGAGAAGCGTCTCATGAACTTGACTTCTCTAGATGAATGGAGAAGTGAAGCTTACGAGAGCGCTAAAATGTTCAAGGAAAAGGTAAAAAAATGGCATGATAGGAAGATCTTGAAAGGTGAATTTAATGTTGGTGATAAAGTTTTGTTGTTTAGATCCCGTTACAGGTTTTCCCCAGGCAAACTACTATCCAGGTGGGAAGGACTGTTTCATATTGAAGAAGTCTATCGGTCTGGTGCAATTAAGATTAACAATTTCGAAGGCACCAAACCTCAAGTTGTGAATGGGCAAAGACTTAAACATTACATAGCAGGAGATCCTGTTAATGTTGATGTGAATGTAATATACACAACAACTCACGAAGAACATGTTGCAGCCCTGTTTCAGACACCAGCAGGAGCAGAATGAAGAAAGGTATGTAGTACGGTAAGGAAACATCGCGAACCGCCATAAAAGTTCCGTATTACGAGTTTTTGCAAAATTAGTGAAATTCTGAGCCTAAGTGGAGCCGGACACGAGCTCCAGGGGGTCCAGGCGCCCCCCTAGCGCGCCCTACCTCCTGGCCGCGCCGCCAGGGCGCCTGGACACCCGGAAGTCCGTCTCCGACCCCACTTTATCCTGTTACCTTCCTTTCTGTGCACAAATTTTTGCTATATATTTGCCCGGATTATTCCGGCAACGTATCTTGCGATTTTGCGTGTTTTTCTTTTCGATCTGTTTCTGCCAGGAATCTTTCAGCTAAATCTAGGTGCCATGGCTTCTCCGAGTTCCCCCAATGACAAGTTCGCCGTCAATGTCATCAACCCTTACCTCGCTCAGGTGAAGAAGCACCCTCAGGTTGTTCGGATGGAGGACGGTGTTCTTCATCAAGAAGATCTGAAGGGACCTATCAAGGAGGGGAGCATCCAGGCCAGGCTGGAGGAAGTGGAGCAAGAAGTCTTCAAGTATAAGGAGATGATCGAGCGTGGTGTTGAAGCCAACTTTGACATCATCAACGAGCTGAAGAGGGAGATGAAGGAGATGTGGAAAAGCGTCACCGCATCTGAAGAAAGGATTATAGAGCTCCAGGGGCAAATTAATGATCTACATAACCAGAACTGTGAGTATGAACTAAGGTTTATGCGCATGGGTTTGGGTGCTGCATGCAGGATTCAGGAGACGAACTTCTCATGTGAGACTGGAGAACCCCTTCCATGGAAGCGTTTCGTCGGGGACTACGTGATCAACACCAACAAGGATGAGGAGTGAAATCTCTTTGGGTAACGGCATTCCCTTGGCTTGTTCCAAGCTTGGGGGAGTGCCCGGTATCTTTATCTTTACTTTTTGTCTTTTATAGTCGAGTATGGTCGTATCATGTCTAGGGAGGTTATTATATGAAATAGGTGTGTGCATTAGGGTCTATCACTCCTTCGGTGGAGAGATTGTATCCGTGAGTGTGGAGTCGTCTATGATGGAATATTAATGAGAAGTTTATTGGTTCCTTTTGCTGCACTCGATATTCTCTTCACGCAATCGACCTTATATGAAGATTCTTATGAAGAGTATTGACTTTATATCAGGTATGGCTGTGAACTCTTATTCAATCTTGGCAAACATAGCTTTGGTCATAACAACAAGCATGATTTTCTTGAAATATCGACATATCTAAAACCTTTATGTATTATGCTTGAAGTGTTATGCTGACAAGGAAGACAACTTGATGTGTTATGATTGTCTTAATGTTCATGCTTTATCTTGCTTTGCATCTTAGTCGTCATCAATTGTCTGTTCTCGCAAAACCTTTGCTAGCCTAACCCTGTACTAAGCGGAATTCTGCTTGTGCATCCATACCCTTAAACCATTACCTTCCATATGAGTCCACCACACCTTCCTATTCGTGGTATTCCACTACCACTTCCTAGAGTATAGAATTTATGTGTTATCCTTAAATGTTCAAAATCTCTTATTTTGTGCCTCTGATTTAGCTCATGAGGAAGTAGTAGTTAATTCATGATCTTTTTAAGTTGGACAAGCTTCACCCCGGGATTGCATGTATAATGTGCAATCCATAATATGATAAGGAACTGGCATAGAGTGCGCCCGGCTCATTAAAAATTAATATAACAAACGAACCCTCCTTCACGCTTTGTTCATGAGAAATCAGAAAACTTTGGCAGTGATAAACAAAGGAGATTAAGAGGATGTTATGATCCTCGTTCGGGAGCCGTTCCTCGAAACTTGTCCAGCTTAAGAAGCAATTGAGTTATCTATTAGCATTCATTGACAAATCATGCACCTCTCAAAATTAGTTTTCATTCTGTTTGATTTGAGGATAGCACATGAGTTTTCCCTACTACCCTAGAGCAGGGCCTGTCTTTTAATTTTAAGTTGAGTCTGTTATTCCTACTTCCTTCTATTTCTCAAAGAGAGCAGACAGTTGATGTTGACAAGGATTCATTCATGTAAAGTTGCATTAAGATTTGTCATATCATATCCTTGTTGACATTATCATTCGATAAGTAAGTTGTTTGCCGAGCTAAGGCAAATATCTTCCTTTGTGTTAACACTTTCACTTCTTGCCTGATAACATGTTCTTTCGAGATCTTCAATTAATCTTATCAAAACATAAAGAAAGAGCAAAAGTAAAAGTTATTAGTTGTTCTTTGACCAAAGGACATGTTTGCTATGATTCAATGAGTTTCCTTAGCCCTACTTCGAATATAAATGTTACCACTCTTTTATAAGGGCCTTATGAGTTGAAGATTGCTGTTGAGGATATTTAAGTTGGTGAAGAACTGTGATGCTTCTTGTCCGTATTTTGTTTATCGACACTTCACTCTCTAAACTTGTGGACAGGTTTACCGAGCTCAGTATTCGCTTGGGGACAAGCGAGGTCTAAGCTTGGGGTGTTGATACGTCCAAAATGCATCGCTATTTTGTATCATAATTTATCCTTATTCATTGATATATTTCACATCACAATGATGTTCTTATGTTGTTTTGGCCAATTTTACACAGGTTGCAACTTTCCGGTGCCGAAGCAGCAGACGCAGGGTTCAGCGGTAAAAACTGGACGCTGAGTTGCTGAAGAAGAATACCTCCAAATTACCTGAAAATCGACGGAGGTTATTTTTTAGAAAAATCACGAAGACACGCGAAAGGGCAACCAGAGGGGGGCCACAGGGCGTCCAGGCGCCCTGGGGGCGCACCCCCCCTGGCCGCGCCGGGGGGACGCCTGGAGCCCTTGGCCCACCTTTGGCCGCCCCCTTTTGCCTATATACTCTCCGTTATCCGAAAACCCTAGGGGAAGTTTTTTTACGGAGTTCCGCCGCCGCCCCGTGGCGGAGACCTATAGAGAAGAAAAAGCCATCTCCGGCGGGCAGATTCCGCCGGGGAGATCACCTCCCGGAAGGGGAGATCGTCGCCATCGTCATCGTCATCTTCACGGGCATCATTGAGATCATCATCAACATCATCCCCAACATCAACACCATCTCCATCTTCATCCAAATATCATCTCATAATTGCAACTTGTGTTGTAACTCGTACTACCTATCCTCTCTACTCCATCGGTGTTGATTACTGCTTTGTGGTGAATGCTATTGAGTTTTGTTGGAGAAATATTATTATGTCCAGATTGTTTACCACCTATTTATCTCCACTGATCATGATCTCTTTTATGTCTTGTGAGTAGTTACCTTAGTTCTTGAGGACATGGGGAAGGTCTTGTTGTTAGTAGTCATATGCCGTTGAAGTAATATGTGATGTTTGATATTTAAGTTGTGTTGTCATTCCACTAGTGGTGTTGTGTGAGTCGAACACTCAACACTTCGCCTTATTAAGGACCTAGGGGGATACATTGTGTATAAAGAATGCTTACGGTGGGTTGCCGGAGTGATAGAAACCTGAACCCCAGTTCGCACGCTTTTGCATAAGGGAACAATGGATCATCGGTCGTATTGTTATGGTTAGGCTTATGCCTTAATTTCTATCTTGTATTTGCGGATGCTTGCAAGGCTTTTAATCATAAGAGTGCACTCATCTTAGTCTAGAGGGTGTGCTAGCATAGATCCACCCACTCAACACTTATCACACATAACATGATATCGATGCGGAATATGGCGAAAGCACATGACTACCTCTCCCGTCTGTCCTCAGGAACGCTTTAGCTTTTATAAGTTCAGTTGCTAGGCCTCTCCTTTGCTAAGAAGGATTGGGCCACTTGTTACTCTCAGTGCCTTTTACATTGCTTGCTTTGCTTTCATGTTGGTTATATCGAGAAAACCCCTAAAAATTTATCTTTCAGTGCTTGCAGTAATTCCTTGCTCAGAATCGCTTGCCAATACCTTCTGCTCCTCGTTGGGTTCGACACTCTTACTTATCGAAAACGCTGCAATAGGTCCCTTACGGTTGTGGGTCATCAGTATGGCTGCACCATCAGCTCCCAAGCCTGTTGACACAGACTATGAGCGCCACATCAGGAAGTTAAATCGAGCACGTCTACAGAAAGAGGCGAGCTCGAGCTCGAGGAAATCAGCTGGCAAAAAATGCGGTAAAACCATTCCCCAGCTGGGAGAACAGGCGGCGCAATCAATCCCCCCGCTTGTTGTGCCAACAACACATAAGAGTAAACGCGCCCAATATTATTGTGGGCAAACCGTTAACATTCCCCAACTGGGCAATGTGGTAATAACCGAGGAGCATATAATGCAGGCTGAAATTCTCAAGATCATTGTTGGACAACTCCTCGAGATCGAGCCCATGCCGACGCTTATAGAGGAGGAAATAAAACGTAAATATATCCGGGGTGAACCTTTGGTCAAGCCAGACGAGGTCAAGAAGCTCCTAACGAGAATGTATGAATTGCATCAATGGTACATGGACATTACCAAGATTTCCAATCAAGAGTTCCTCATGGTCGAAGTCAATAAGGATCATTACTACCATCAGAAAGTTGTGGCCGTTGAGTAGAATGAACTGTTTCAGTTATATAATCAAGACGCACTCGACAAATCTATCGTCAGTTGCTATTGTCTGTAAGTGATTTCTTTCTGTAATTTAAGTCTCAAGCTAGCTGTAGTGATCCTTTTGATCAATCATGACCTGTAATTATCCTCACTATATTCTTTTCTGTGGTATTATGTAGGATGAAGATGTATGAAATGAAAAAAGGTGGACGCTATGGCATTGGGTTCATTGACCCAAACACCGTTAATGAATACACATGGAAAATAGATGCATATCATGAAAAAATTTAGAGGACAACATGCTAGAGTTCTTGAAGCGCCTCAAATACAATGAAGATATACTACTTCCTTACAACTTCCAGTGAGTCACACTGTCTTGTACTACAAATTCTATGTTTTTGCCTACTAGCTAGCTACATGTTTTTGCTTACATATGCCCGCTTAATTAAGATATCCAAACGTGTGTGCATGTAGATTTCACTGGATCTTGTGTATCATTAAAGTTGACGCCGGAACAGTTGAAGTACTAGACTCACTACTTAAAAAACAAAGTGACTACACCATCTTGTTTGGGATAGTCAACAGGTAATTTCAATCATTATTAACTATATATCTCGGCCTATTTAGTTCGTCATTTCCTGATATGAACTATTTAATAACCCATTTATTCATTTTCTTTGTCGGCGGGCAGGGCTTGGGCAAGGCTCATCAGCGTCACTCCAGGCGAATGGAAACAAAGACTGAAATGGTTTTGACCCAAGGTAAGTAATTAAGTACTAGCTACCTAGCAAGCTAGCTGCCATCTCTTTAATTATCATGCTTGATTAATTATTATCTGATCAAATTCCATTCTCGTAAAGGCCCTGAAGCAGGCGCCGCAGACTGATCTGTGTGCATACTGCGTTTGCGAGAACATTCGCATGATGGCGTCCGAAAGGAGCAGATCTCAAAGATAGGAATGGGTACATCTGTCAGAACACTATTCACAATTTTTACATCATTATCGATATCTAGTCACACAACTAATACACATGCATATTGATCTCCTTCTTAACAGTTCACAGAGGTGCGGGAGAAGCTCCTACCAACGGAGCGCGTAAAAGCACTTCAAGAGGAAATGCGGGATTTTTGCCCGACCAGGTCATAAATCTGAATGGAGAATACTATTACCCGCTACCGCCCCCATGAACCACTTCCAATTGTCATCGTGCTCCGAACGCACCAAGTAGGCTAATGCCACTGGCTCCGAAGGCAACATTGTAGGAGAAATTGTATATAGCTAGCTAATTGTATATATATATATATATATATATACATGTGTGTATGTGTGAATCAATATGGTGGTTTGTGAGACATTTGATGATATATATCTGATCGTTTCTACTGGAAATTCTATTTATATAATATGCATAACGTGTACAATGTGTAGTATCGTAAAATACCAGCAAGCAAAAAAGAATTAAATGGAAAACACAAAATTAAATGTAAAAGAAATCATAAACCCAAAACCCCCCCAACCTTTTAGTATCGGTTGGTGTCACCAACCTGTACTAAAGGGCTCCCTGCCCCCGGAGCTGGCTCGTGCCACGTGGTTGCCCTTTAGCACCAGTTCGTGCTGAACCGATACTAAAGGGGGGGGGGGCTTTAGTGCCCACACTTTAGTGCCGGTTACAGAACCGGCACTAAAGGGCCTTACGAACCGGTGCTATTGCCCGGTTCTACACTAGTGCCCAGCTGTCACTAGGAAAGGACACCGCAAGATTGAACCCAAAGCTAAGCACTTCTCCCATTGCAAGAAAAACCAATCTAGTAGGCCAAACCAAACTGATAATTCAAATAGACTTGCAAAGATAACCAATCATACATAAAAGAATTCAGAGAAGATTCAAATATTGTTCATAGATAATCTTGATCATAAACCCACAATTCATCGGTCTCAATAAACACACCGGAAAAAGAAGATTACATCGAATAGATCTCCACGAGAGAGGGGGAGAACATTGTATTGAGATCCAAAAAGAGAGAAGAAGCCATCTAGCTACTAACTATGGACCCGAAGGTCTGAGGTAAACTACTGACACTTCATCGGAGAGGCTATGGTGATGATGTAGAAGCCCTCCGTGATGGATGCCCCCTCCGGCGGAGCTCCAGAATAGGCCCCAAGATGGGATCTCGTGGGTACAAAAGGTTGCAGCGGTGGAATTAGGTTGGGGGTACGTAGGTATATATTGGAGGAAGAAGTACATCGGTGGAGCAAGGTGGGGCCCACGAGGGTGGAGGGCGCGCCCTGGGGGGTTGGCGGGCCCCCCTACCTCATGACCACCTCCTTTCTTTCTTGACGTAGGGTCCAAGTCTCCTGGATCATATTCGGTGAGAAAATCACATTCCCGAAGGTTTCATTCCGTCTGGACTCCGTTTGATATTCCGTTTCTTCGAAACTTTGAAATAGGCAAAAAACAACAATTCTGGGCTAGGCCTCGGGTTAATAGGTTAGTCCCAAAAGTAATATTAAAGTGGATAATAAAGCCCAATATTGTCCAAAACAATAGATAATATAGCATGGAGCAATCAAAAATTATAGATACGTTGGAGACGTATCAATGTTCCTTTCCTGTTAAATGTTAACCATAAGGGAGTTCAATTTGTAACACCTTTTCCAAGTTTACAATGACAATGTACTACAATTTTTGAAGGATTATTTTGGAGGATTTCAGTACATATATGTCCCCCCTATATTGGTCGCCTTACCCATATGGTTACAATCAATAAGCAGTTTTCCTTTGGATTCATCTGTACTAGTTTTCTTAGGGAACTTTTCATCCACTCCAACCTCATGTTGTCGGGGCGGACCGCGTCCCCCGCGAGCACCTATGGGGCCGGAGCCCCTTTCGTTGTCCGGTGAGGGGGGCGGAGGGAGCACAGAGAGCAGATCGAGGCGAGCACACGGGCGGTTTACCCAGGTTCGGGCCGCGATGGACGCGTAAAACCCTACTCCTGCTTGGTTGTATTGAACTGGGGAGCTCGGGAGCTTGGAGAGCTAGCTGCACCGAGCGTATGGCTGTCTGGATCCCAAATCTCCGAACCTCCGAACCCGGAACCCCTTCTACGTTGCACACGGGCCTCCTTTTATAGCGCAAAGGGGTCACCGACAGGTGTCAACGTAAGAGGAAGGGGTAAAAGTGTAAAAGGGGTGGTAGTTGTAGCAGTGCGGGAACAGTGGCGCTACAGTGCGGCACAGTGTTATCATACCTACTTCTGACGGTAGGGGACAAGGGCATTAAATGCCCGTCACGGTCGCCCGGGCAGCACCGAGGCGGACCGTTAGGTGCGCCACCGCTCGCCACGATGGTGGCTGCATGCCACCGCATACCCCAGGCTGCGCGGTGCCCCGCCACGTGCCCTTGGGGGAAGCCCCGGAGCGACGCGTGGGCGGGCGAGCCGGAGCGCAGTCCTGAGGTGGCGATTTGCCGCGGCAAGTGGCTTGCCGCGGGGGTCGTCTTCCTGTGCCTGATAGCTTGCCGGCTATCAGGCCTTGCCGGGGCGCATAGCGCGCCGTGGCGGGCTCCTCTTGTGGTGCCTGGGTTCGGCCTTCCCGACAAGCTCCTTTTGTCGGGGTCTCGATCTTCTGTCTCGTATACCTTGTTCTTGGATGGCATTACATGGGCTCAGTCGTCCCGGCAAGCTCCTCTTGCCGGGGTCTTGTCTTCTTGGCCCGGCAAGCTCCTCTTGCCGGTGGCCTTGTCTTCTTGGCCCGGCAAGCTCCTCTTGCCGGGGGCCTTGTCTTGAATGCTTGGTCTTCTCTTGGCGCTTCCTGGGCGGGCCTTGCCGCAGGGTGCTACAACTGCCCGTGCACAAGTCTGGGGTACTGAGGTACCCCTACTTTAGTACACCGACAGGAGCCCCCGGGCCTGGGCCACACACGGTGCCGAGCGTCGTTGGGCCAGGCCCTAACAGTGCACGGGCACGCGTGGCCTTGGTCGCGCTGCTCCTTAACTCCGCACCCGTCGCACCTTCCCCAGGCGGCGCGCGCTTATCGCGGCGTCGTGGGGGCGAAACGCCCGTTCCCTCTTTAAGTGGAGGGAGGTGCGGAGGCGCGGCTCGATAAATGAACGGGGGTGAGGCGCGGCTTTCGAGGCGTCCGTTCCCCATAATCACGGGATGGGGAGAGGTCGTCCCACCCGTCGCCTCGGTTCTGCGCGCCCACCACGCGGTCCTCATGCACTCGGAGTCGCGGCGGCGGAGGCAGGGAGTCGGGCCAGCGCGGGTCGATGCAGTGGGTCGTCCCCAGTCGCCTGCCCTTCCTCTGCTTCTATTGGAGGAGCGGGGCGGCCGCGGTCCCACTCCGCCCCTTTATAAGGAGCGAAAGGGGGCGACGGAAATCCGCACTCCATCTCCTTCCTCCTTCTGCTTCTGGTTTCCTTCCCCCACCCGTGATGGAGGGGGGGAACCCTGGTTCTTCTTCGGTTGCCGCGAGGGTGTCTGCTAGGCAACGCGCCCCTCCTCCCCTTGCGCCCGCGGCGGCGGAGCCGGTCGTCGGGGGAAGAGGGAGAGGGCGAGGTCGCGGACGAGGTCGTGGACGGGGCCGAGGCGCTCGGGGCGGACGGATCGGTGCGCCGTCCTTGCCTCCGCCAGCGGCTCCGTTCCTTCCCGCGGTCCATCTCGGGGACGACCCCCGTGAGTTCATTATCAGGCTGCGCCGGGCGCCTCGTCGCCGCCTCCGGCTTCCCGCTCCATTCGCGAACGTGTTGGAGGTGGAGCAGCCTGAGACGCTAAACCTGCGCATGAGGGGCTGCGGGATCAGTGGGACGCGAGTCCACGTGGAGTCCCGAGCCCCCGGCGTGGTGTGTCTGGGCCGCGGGTGGAAGACGTTCGCCCGGATCCATAGCTTGACGGAGGGGTTCACCCTCCACTTTAAGCTAGTGGGGGAGGACCTCCTCTCCGTCAAGGCCTTCTGGGGCTTCGGCATCCGGGCCCGGTGCTGCGAAGATAGCTCCTCCGACAGCGAAGGCTCCTCCTCGAGCGAGAGTGACGAGGAGGGGAGCGACAGCGACGACGAGGGGAGCAGCCGCCGGGATGACGGGTCCGACTAGGCGTCGGTCGCAGCTCCGTGTGGCACCGGCGGCCCCATCGACCGCGCCGGGCTCCGTGAACTCCCCGGGGTCGTCTCCTTGGGCGACTGGCGTAGGGGGGGGCTGCTGAGGAGGACAGAGGGCGGACGTCGAAGGCCGCGAAGTCGGAGTACGGGCCGACTTCGGCAGCTGGCTGACGCTCCGGTGCCTCGTGTTCCAGATGCGCCCCAGACGCCGTCATCACCCTTGCTCTCGGTGACGACCACCGGGGTCTTCTCTTCGGCCCGGCAAGCTCCTCTTGCTGGGGGCTTGATCTCCTCGGGCGGCCGGAGTGGCGAGGCTGGGGAAGAGGAAGAGGCTAGCGGCAAGGCCGCTGCCTCATCTTCCAGCTCTGCCTCCGGCGCCTCCGTCTTCTTCAGCCTCCGGAGACCCCCGGGCGGAGCCCCCGGATCTTCTCTTGGTGCCTTCTGCCACCCGTAGCTCATCTAGGTGCCCCTTTCGCCCTCTTCGCCTACTTGCCCTACCTCCTGAGGAGAGAGACAAGAAAGGGATTACGGGCACCTTATCTCTTTTCAGCTTGTAAGCCTTCGGGCCTTAGTTGCGTTTAAGCCTTGTAATCCCTTCTTTCATGTTTTCCATTCTCTCTGAACTGTACCTGAGTGGAATGTTTTTAAATGAAAAGGGGATGTTTGCCGGATCATTTGTCTCGCGGGTGGAAACCGCGGTAAGGAACGAATCCTTTACATCGTTAAGATAGACAGTTTCTCGCCCGGCAACAGGCCCAACCGCTTCCCCGCGCTGCTCGACCTTTCTCACGCCCTTGGCAGAGGCGGGGAGCAGGCGGGTTCCGGCCCCTCGCTTCCCTCCCTCTTGCTGCCGCGGCTGCTATCGAAACGGGCCCCAGGAACGCGCTCTGGGGCTTGCCGCTAAGAGAGCACGGTAGCTTTCCAGGAGGAAAGGAGGCTTTCAAATTCCACAGTCCATAAGAGGATGCATGATGAGGGATGCAAGAACTTATCTGAGGTTGCAGCCCCCGGCGACTCTGGCTCGCCGGGGCGTAGGTGTTGGCTCGTCCTTCTCCTCTTCCTTGTCCTCGAGCGGCCCGTCAAGGACATTCAATTCCTGCGAGCCAAAAAGGGAAAGGACGGGAAAAGGACGCGGACTCGACCTCTAAGTTAGGGGTTAGCGACAGTTAGGAACTGACAACCCTAACCAAGGACGAGACTCTGACTCAGCATGCATGCTAAAATCTAGGGCGCCAGCGCTTCTTTATCTTCGGCCAGGGGCTTCGCCTGGCTTTGTACGAGGGCTTACATGCAACATCGGCAAGGCCTGCACAAACCGGTGGTTGCCGGAGCGGATCACGGCAACCGGCCTTATGGGCGAAACTTGCGAAGATGCTCTATGTTCCCAGGAGTTGCTCACTGGTAGGCCCTCTTCGGTCTTGAGGCGGACAGCGCCGAGCCTCGCGACTCGTCTCACCCGATAAGGGCCTTCCTGCTTCGGCGTCGACTTGTTATAATTCTTGGCCGACTGAACGTGCCTAAGAACAAGGTCGCCTAACAGGGCAACTTTATCTGATGCCAGGGGCTTCGCCTGGCTTTGTACAAGGGGTTACATGCAGCAGCGGCAAGGCCTGTACAAACCGATGGTTGCCGGAGCGGATCACGACAACCGCGCCTTATGGGCGAAACTTGCGAAGATGCTCTATGTTCCCAGGAGTTGCTCACTAGTAGGCCCTCTTCGGTCTTGAGGCGGACAGCGCCGGGCCTCGCGACTCGTTTCACCCGACAAGGGCCTTCCTGCTTCGGCGTCGACCTGTTATAGTTCTTGGCCGACTGAACGTGCCTAAGAATAGGGTCGCCTAACAGGGCAACTTTATCTGGTGCCAGGGGCTTCGCCTGGCTTTGTACAAGGGGTTACATGCAACAGCGGCAAGGCCTGTACAAACGGATGGTTGCCGGAGCGGGTCACGGCAACCGCGCCTTATGGGTGAAACTTGCGAAGATGCTCTATGTTCCAGGAGTTGCTCACCGGTACGCCTTCTTCGGTCTCGAGGCGGACAGCGCCAGGCCTCGTGACTTGTCTCACCCGATAAGGTCCTTCCCACTTTGGCGTCAACTTGTTGGAATTCTTGGCCGACTGAGTGCGCCGAAGAACAAGGTCGACCTCTTCGAGACTCCTGGCCTTGACCTTGCGGCTATGGTAGCGACGCAAGGCTTGCTGGTATCGAGCAGCTCGTACCGCATCCTGGAGACGTCCTTCCTCAAGGAGCAGCGCGTCATCTTGGCGCAACCGCTCTTGCTCGAGCTCGTCATAAGCGAGCACCCGAGGAGATCCGTATACGAGTTCCGTGGGGATAATTGCTTCCGCTCCATAGACTAGAGCAAAGGGTGTCTGTCCGGTGGCTCGACTCGGTGTCGTTCTGATTGACCAAAGAGCCGCCGGCAGCTCCTCAATCCAATTTCTTCCGCACTTGTGCAGCCTGTCGAAGGTCCTGGTCTTGAGTCCGCGCAGCACTTCAGCGTTGGCCCTTTCTGCTTGACCGTTGCTCCTGGGGTGAGCAACCGAAGCGAAACAGACCTTGGCGCCGAGATCCTGGGCGTATTGCATGAAGGCGCGACTTGTGAATTGTGTCCCGTTGTCGGTGATGACTCTGTTGGGGATTCCGAAACGGCAGACGATCGACCGGAAGAACTTGACTGCTGACTGCGCGGTCACCTTCCTCACTGGCTCCACTTCTGGCCACTTCGTGAACTTGTCGATTGCAACGTACAAGTACTCGAAGCCCCCGACGGCTCGGGGAAAAGGGCCGAGGATATCGAGCCCCCAGACCGAGAAGGGCCAGGATAAAGGGATTGTTTGGAGAGCTTGAGCTGGCTGATGAATCTGTTTTGCATGGAACTAGCACGCTTCACACTTGGTTACTAGTGCAGTTGCATCTTGGAGGGCTTCTTGCCAGAAGAACCCTTGCCGGAAGGCTTTCCCGACAAGTGCTCTTGCGCCAATGTGATGGCCGCATATGCCTCCGTGTATCTCTGCCAACAGCTTCTGTCCGTCTTCCCTGGAGATGCACTTCAATCTGACATCGTTGAGTCTCCTTCTGTACAACTCGTTGTCGACGAACTGGTACATACTTGACTGCCTGATGATCTTCTCCATCTCTTCTGGGTCGTCGGGAAGTTCTCCAGTTTGCAGAAAACGGACGATCTGCTGCGCCCATGCCGGAGCCCGGGGCTCGACGGCAAGGACTAAAGGCATGAAGGCCGCTGCGGGGACCCCGGCTTCTACGGCAAGAACCTCTGGTTCCGCCGGAGCCGGTGATCCCCCGGCAAGCTTGCCGGGGCAAAGCTTGTCGGGAACCCCCGCTTCAACTGGACAGATCCTCGGATCCGCAGGAGCGGACTGTTCCTCAGCGTTCAGACTGCTGATCCGCTTGCCGGAGCAAGGCTTATCGGGGACACCTGCTTCGACTGGACGGATCCTTGGATCCGCAGGAGCGGGCTGTCCCTCGGCGTTCAGACTGCTGATCTGCTTGCCGGAGCAAGGCTTACCGGGGACACCTGCTTTGACTGGACGGATCCTGGGATCCGCAGGAGCGGGCTGTCCCTCGGCGTTCTGGTTGTTGATCTTGGGGACCTTGGCGGCGGTCTCAGGAAGGTCCGCCTGCAAGTAGTCGCCGGAGACCAACTTCCTTTTCTTGGACTGCCCAACTGATGGTGTAACGGATGGTTGAGTCAGCTTGAGTAAGAAGGTCCCTAGTTCCAGAGGTAACTTCAACGAAGCACACTTCGAAAGGCCGTCTGCTATCTCATTCTGAGCTCTCGGGACGTGCTCCATTTGCAGCCCTTCAAAGTGTCCTTCCAGCTTTCTCACTTCATCTACATAAGCTTCCATCAGAGGGCTCTGGTAGCTCTTGTTGACTTGCCGGACCACCAGTTGAGAATCTCCCCGCACAATCAGCTTTCTGATCCCAAGTTCGGCCGCAATCCTGAGGCCGGCGAGCAAGCCTTCATACTCAGCAGTATTGTTGGTTGCTTGCTCTCTTGGGAAATGCATCTGGATAACATACTTGAGGTGCTCTCCGGTGGGCGCGATGAGTACCATGCCAGCACCGGCGCCTTGCAGCGAGAAGGCACCATCGAAGTACATTACCCACTCGCTTGTTGCTTCTTGTACGGGCGCGCTTGTTTCTTGGGCTTCTCCATCTGGCGTCGGGGTCCACTCAGCTATGAATTCTGCCAAAGCTCGGCTCTGTATGGTTGAAGTACTTTCAAACTTGAGCCCAAAGCTCGACAGCTCCAGCGCCCACTCGACGATCCTGCCTGTTGCCTCGGGATTGTGCAATATCCTCTTCAGCGGAAAGCGAGTGACTACTGTTATCTCATGTGCTTGGAAGTAATGGCGCAGCTTTCTCGAGGCCATGAGGAGGCCGAAAAGCAATTTCTGCACCCTGGAGTATCTTGATCTAGCCCCCTGCAAGAGGGAACTCACAAAATACACCGGGCGCTGCACCATCTTCTTCCGCGCTCCATGCTGTCCCTGCGCAGGGTGGTCCTTGTCGGGGCCAGAGCTTGCCGGGGCAGCCCCCCGCTTGTCGCTGGATTCGCTTGCAGGTGGTATAGGCTCCTCGTCGGCCTCCCTCTCCGCCACTAACGCAGCACTAACCACCTGGTTGGTTGCCTCTAGGTATAGCAACAACTTCTCCTGTGGTCTAGGTGCGACAAGTATTGGAGTGGAGGATAGGTACCTTTTCAAATCTTGCAGCGCTGCCTCCGATTCTGGAGTCCACTGCATGGGGCCTGCCTTCTTCAAGATTTTAAAGAAGGGCAGGGCGCGTTCTGCAGACCTTGAAATAAACCGACTGCGGGCGGCCACACAACCTGCAAGCTTTCTGACGTCCTTGACGCGCTCTGGGGCTTCGATCTGCTCGATGGCTTTGATCTTGTCGGGATTAGCTTCAATCCCCCTCTGTGACACAAAGAACCCGAGAAGCTTGCCGGAGGGGACCCCGAAAACGCACTTCTCGGGGTTCAGCTTGAGCTGTATCTTGCGCAGGTTCTGAAATGTCTCTTCCAGATCTTGGACCAGGGTTTCCTTGCTCCTGCTCTTCACCACGATGTCATCCATGTAGGCCTCCACGTTCCTATGGATCTGTGGCTCGAAAGCAGTGTGCACTACCCTTGCAAACGTTGATCCCGCATTCTTCAGTCCAAACGGCATGCGTATGAAGCAATAGGTGCCGCACGGAGTGATAAATGCGGTCTTCTCTTCATCTTCTTTGGCCATAAAGACTTGGTGGTAGCCCGAATATGCATCAAGAAAAGAGAGTAGCTCACATCCGGCAGTGGAGTCAACAATCTGGTCAATGCGCGGCAAGGGAAATGGATCCTTGGGACATGCTTTATTCACATCGGTGAAGTCTATGCACAGTCTCCACTTCCCATTGGCTTTGCGCACGACGACCGGATTGGCCAGCCACGTTGGATGGATCACACCTCTCACTAGGCCTGCTGCCTCTAGCTTCTTGATCTCTTCGCTGATGAATTCTTGGCGCTCCACGGCTTGCTTTCTCACTTTCTGCTTGACGGGTCGCGCGTGAGGACAGACAGCGAGCTTGTGCTCAATCACCCTCCTGGGAACACCGGGGATGTCGGACGGTTGCCATGCAAACACGTCGTCATTCGCCCGCAGGAAGGCAACGAGCGCGCTTTCCTATTTGCTGTCAAGCGTGGCACTGATGGTGAAGGTACCGCCAGTGCCGTCCTCCTTGGCGGACACCTTCTTGGTTGCTGGAGGAGCGGTCATTCCCTTCTTGTACTTGCCGGTGGAGCTCGATGGAGCGTCCTCGACGGCGGCGCAGCACTCCGAAGAGGTGCGGTTGCCGGAGTGGGCCCCAGAGCACTTACCGGACTTGGTCCTTGCCTTCTTCCGCCCGGGGGCTTCAGCGGCAAGTGTGTCCTTCTCTGCCGCGGCTGCCGCATCCCGGTAGATCTTGTCGGCGCAGATAAGCGCGTCCTTTTTGTCGCCATGGACAGTGATGACGCTTATCGGCCCCGGCATCTTGAGTACGTTGTAGGCGTGGTGGGAAGCTGCCATGAACTTGGCGAGAGCAGGACGGCCGAGGATCCCATTGTATGGTAACGGGATATCAGCGACGTCGAACGTGATACGCTCAGTCCTGAAGTTGAGCTCGCCGCCGAAGGTCACAGGCAGCGTAATCTTCCCCTTGGGCTTGCTCCTCCCCGGGTTGATTCCTTGGAAAGATCCGGTCTCTTCGAGCTCGCCGTCTAGGATCTGGAGTTTCTTGATCACAGCGGAGGAGATCAAGTTCAGCCCGGCCCCGCCGTCTACCAACATTTTGGTGACCTTGAGGTTGCGGATGGTGGGTGAGACCAGCATCGGCAAGCACCCGACCGCGGTTGTGCGGTCGGGGTGATCCTCAAGATCGAAAATGATGGGCGTGCTGGACCATTTGAGGAGCCTGCGCGACTCCACGGGCGGCTCTGCTGCGTTCACCTCTCGCACCCACTGCTTAAGCTGGCGGTGGGAGGTGTGCAGAGAGGCGCCGCCGTCAACGCACAGGACCTCCGTGGCCTTCTGGAACTCCTGCTCGCTGTTATCTTCGTCTTCCACGTCTTCGTCGTCGTCTTCTTCATCCTCGTCGCGGCCCCGGGGAGGCCGATCGCCTTGCCGCTGCTTGGCCTTGCCGCGGCGTCCTCCCCGGCCGATGGGCGGCCGCTTCCTGCTTGGTTCGCCACCTCCACCCTGGGCCTTCCCCTTGTCGCGCCTCTCGTACTCAGCCTTCTGCTGCACGACGAGGTACTCGACGCTTTTGCAGTTGGAGAGATCGTGGCCCTTGGTGCGGTGGATCTTGCAGTATTGCTTGTCGGAGCCGTCCTGCTTGTCGGCTGCCGCCACAGGGGCAGGCTCCTTGCCGGAGCCGCCAGCCTGCGTTTGCTTGGCGGGAGCCTCCTTGCCGGACTCCTCGACGGCAAGCACCTCTTTCCTGTTCTTCCTCCTATTATTCCGCCGCTGGCTTCTCTTCGCCGGGGCGGTGTCGTCGCTGTCACTTTCTCCTGCGCCAGCATCCTCCCCGGGGAGTTTCCTCCCCTCCTCCGCGCGCGCGCACTTGTCAGCCAGGGCATATAGCTCGCTGACGTCCCGGATCTTGGTCATGGCCATCTCTTCACGCATGCGGCGGTTACGCACGTTCTGGTGGAACGCGCTGATAACCGCGGCAGGGTGAACGTCGGGGATGTTGCGATGCACGCGGCTGAAGCGCTGGATGTACTTGCGCAGGGGTTCTCCTTCCTTCTGGGCTAGGATGTGGAGGTCGCTATCCTGGCCATGAGGTTTGTGGCCGCCTGTGAAGGCGCCCACAAACTGATGGCAAAGATCCGCCCAGGAAGAAATGGAGCCTTCCGGCAAGTGCATAAGCCACGAACGAACGTTCGGCTTAAGCACGAGCGGGAAGTAGTTCGCCAATATCCTCTCGTCGCGCCCCCCGGCAGCTTGTACAGCGATCGTGTAGATGCTGAGAAACTCCGAGGGGTGCGTCCTGCCGTCGTACTTCTCCGGTACGTCGGGCTTGAAGTTCTTCGTGCTGGGCCACCGGACGCGCCGCAGCTCACGGGTGAACGCAGGGCAACCTGCCGCGTACGGTAAGTCACCTGGTTCACCGGGCGCGTGCGCGTCGACAGCGTCCCCAGCCCGCTGGTCTGATTGCCGCCGAGTTTCTCGGCGGCGCTCAATCCTTGTTCGAGCGTCTTCTTGCCGCCGCTCGTCGAGGACTCGGCGCTGGTCCCGGCGAGTCCGCGGGTCCGACGACGCTGTAGAGCCGTCGTCGGCGTTGCTCCAGCGGGGAGGCGTCTTCTGCTTCTGCGCCGGGGAGTGCATGGTGGTTGCACCCTCGGCGGTCTTGTCGCCGTCGGCCTTCGTCTTCTCGACCTGCCGTGGCCGTGAGGTCGCCGGCTGCTGCGGCGTGTCGTTGTTGGCGAAGGCGATCAGGCTCTGGATGGTGGCCCTCCAGCTTTCGGCCTTGCCAGCCGCTGGAGGGTAGTCGAGGAGCAGTTGCGCTCTCGCGAGCGCTTCTGCCGGAGTGGAGGGGAGCGGGGGCGAGCGGCGCGAGGAGCGGGATACGCTCGGACTCCTAACAATGTTAGAAAGAGCGGGTCCCTCCCCGGCGCCTTCGCCTTGCCCGTGTCCGGACGGGGGCCCGGGGCATCCCGTGAACCTCCAGTTTGCCCTTGGTCCAGCAAGCGGATGCCACCCCCTGTGGCATGGCGCTGCTGGGTCGTCGTTTGTCGGGTCGGATGCGACGCGCCCTCGGAGGCCGAGGCTCGGTCGTCCGCCCTGTTCTTGGATTTGGTGGCGCCGCGAGTGTTCTCGCCGGTGGCCACCCCTCCGACGGCGTCTCCCCCGCCCACCGTTGGCTCCGGTAGCGGTGGAAGAGACGCGGACGGGCCCGCGACCTCCGAAGCCTTCTTCTTCGGGGCCATGGTGTTGATGAAGCTAGCGAATTCGGAGAAGCTGACGAAGAGCGCGCTCGCGCGAACGCCGGATCTGATCCGCACAACCTCGACGCATCCCCTACCTGGCGCGCCAAAGATGTCGGGGCGGACCGCGTCCCCCGCGAGCACCTATGGGGCCGGATCCCCTTTCGTTGTCCGGTGAGGGGGGCGGAGGGAGCACAGAGAGCAGATCGAGGCGAGCACACGGGCGGTTTACCCAGGTTCGGGCCGCGATGGACGCGGTAAACCCTACTCCTGCTTGGTTGTATTGAACTGGGGAGCTCGGGAGCTTGGAGAGCTAGCTGCACCGAGCGTATGGCTGTCTGGATCCCAAATCTCCGAACCTCCGAACCCGGAACCCCTTCTACGTTGCACACGGGCCTCCTTTTATAGCGCAAAGGGGTCACCGACAGGTGTCAACGTAAGAGGAAGGGGTAAAAGTGTAAAAGGGGTGGTAGTTGTAGCAGTGCGGGAACAGTGGCGCTACAGTGCGGCACAGTGTTATCATACCTACTTCTGACGGTAGGGGACAAGGGCATTAAATGCCCGTCACGGTCGCCCGGGCAGCACCGAGGCGGACCGTTAGGTGCGCCACCGCTCGCCACGATGGTGGCTGCATGCCACCGCATACCCCAGGCTGCGCGGTGCCCCGCCACGTGCCCTTGGGGGAAGCCCCGGAGCGACGCGTGGGCGGGCGAGCCGGAGCGCAGTCCTGAGGTGGCGATTTGCCGCGGCAAGTGGCTTGCCGCGGGGGTCGTCTTCCTGTGCCTGATAGCTTGCCGGCTATCAGGCCTTGCCGGGGCGCATAGCGCGCCGTGGCGGGCTCCTCTTGTGGTGCCTGGGTTCGGCCTTCCCGACAAGCTCCTTTTGTCGGGGTCTCGATCTTCTGTCTCGTATACCTTGTTCTTGGATGGCATTACATGGGCTCAGTCGTCCCGGCAAGCTCCTCTTGCCGGGGTCTTGTCTTCTTGGCCCGGCAAGCTCCTCTTGCCGGGGGCCTTGTCTTCTTGGCTCGGCAAGCTCCTCTTGCCGGGGGCCTTGTCTTGAATGCTTGGTCTTCTCTTGGCGCTTCCTGGGCGGGCCTTGCCGCAGGGTGCTACAACTGCCCGTGCACAAGTCTGGGGTACTGAGGTACCCCTACTTTAGTACACCGACACATGTGAAGAAGGCTACATTTTTCTAGAATGTAATCGAATGCCCATGTTAATCATGTCAGATCGAAGATGGCTTGTTAGTGCATTTTACAAATCCTGCAAACCAAATAGGCCTGTAGTAATGTTCAAAACTGCATGTAGGCACTAACACGTGCAGATAAGATTAGGCGCAGTGGTGGATAATGTGATACAATATAACAATCACTTAGGATCATGTTTGCCATTGTTCAAAGAAAGTTCTTCAGCATGCAGTTTGAAACATCATGCAGATAATTTGAATGATATTACGGTAATTGGGTTGCCATCTTCATTGCATGCTGACGTGGAAAAAGATTTATTGCCCGCCATGATTTCCTCGGTGGAATATCCGTCCCCTCAGTCCGACAGATTTTTTTTGTAGCAATTGGAGGAGGGTCACCAGGCTAATTATGTTTATTTGGGATCGGTTAAATGCCCTTTGGATATACCATACCCGACTGCTCCACAATGTTTTCTTGCCTCTGCGTAAAAATATGCACCACCTTATGTTCACTGGCCACCTTTTCTTAGCTCTAGTCATAAATGTGATTTGGCACAAGCAACATATTCGGAATAGGAAATCTTAAACATTTCCAATAACTAAGGATCTTTGTGTGCGAGATGCCTGCAATGGGGTCACAAGAAAATCTCTTGCCCGGCTAAAATTATTTGTATTAATTGTTCGGCGCCTGGTCATAAAGCTGCGGCATGCAACTTGACATCCTCTACGTGTCCAGTCAAATCATCTCTACCAGGGAATCATATCATCAGAGTCATATTAAGTTGGCAATGACCAACTCTGCTAGACGAGATGCCAAGCGGCCCGGGAGCGTCTGATGCGAGGCGTATGGTGCTTATGGACACCTGGCAAAATCGTGCTTTAAATGGAAGAGGGAACAACTTTGGAAATGGATCCCTAAGATTTCTCCACCTTCCCATTCTACCCTGGATGCCTCGGTTTCCACTGCTCCACCACCCCTGCCTACCACTCTCCCTCGCCAAGCAAAAGAGCTCTCTGCTCCTCCTGCAATGGCGAACTACCCGCTCAACCCCGTCCTTTCCTGCTGCCTTCTTGGGTCGTGGAATCGGGTCCATGTGGCACCCCGTCTCAGAGCAACCGGTTTACCTTGCATTGCCAATCCAGAGATCCAGTCTCCTAGCAACACACAACAACTTGGTACAAAAAACAACCGCTTTATTAATGCTAGCGGAAACATAGGTCTGATATTACATCAAGTAGTGAGGCCAAGCAGCACACACAGTATGGCTGAACAGTATGTACATTATTTAATGAACATGAGTGGGCCTCGATCACGATAACTACGCGGCAACGGAACAAGGACGAAGTGGAACTCCATAGCACAGGGACGCCGACGTGGATACAATCTAGACGCGGGAATCTCTCCGATCCGATATGACTTGCCTGAAATATGGCATGACACACCAGGTCAGTACATTGAATGTACTTGCAAGCTCACAACAAATATAAGCATAATGGAAAACAATATCATGACAATTAATCAGGTTAATGCAATGAAAATCATACTACTGATGCGGTGAAATCAAATAGTGCACCGAGTCACTCGGACTCTCTTACCAGATGGGTTACCTCGTAACCGAACAATGATCATACCTGGATCACAAATGAAACCAACACTTTGGTTGCCACCATGATCTCACAGATCATCCCATAATCAGTGCCAACAATAAACTTTTAGTGTGCAAGTTTTCTTATCAATGTTGATCCATGGTGTGACTTACTCACGAGCTATGTCCATAACCGAGGACGCGGCTATCGATAGACTAAATACACTCTGCAGAGGTAGCGCACTTTACCCATATCACGGAATCCATGGCCTCGTCTTCCCATTCGGGTGGACCAATGACATTCTGACGAAACCCTCCCATTGCCTTAACACTCTCCCGGCCACTCAGACTAACTCCCCACTGGGCTAAGTCATGGGTGGCCCCGTGCCTACCAAAGGCATCAACGGCTCGTGGAAAAAATGGTCCCTACCAGGGACTAGGTACCATAACAACAAATGGGCACACATAAGGTTATGTCTGCTTACTGGGCCAGGGTACGACACGCCCATAACCTTCCCCCGTTGGAGGTACCGACCAAAGGCATGACAACGGACCGAATCAAGACCTTCCCATAAAGGCAAATGTTGTCACACTAGGAAAAACTCGATTCAATGGCATCATGAGTCGATCAACGTTATGTTCAAGTTGGATTAACATCAGGTTTTAGCTTGAAAAGAAAATAACTCGAGTCATCATATGCCATGATCATGCAACTATTCAACATGCAAAACATACTACTCAAGTAAACAGATCAACATCATCAAAATTTCATGCTTGCACTACTCATCATTTAAACTTTACTAGGTCTACTTTACTGGCTTTTATCATTCATCATTTTAATTGTATCATAATATATAAAAATCACTTTAACACATAAAGAAACTACCATTATTCTAAAAGAATAATCACACAATAAGAATTCTTCTACTGCCTTAACTAGCTCATGCATTCAAACATTATCATAATAAGGCAATTCAAGCATGACCAAATAGCTAGCACTAAACCATATTCATTTAATTAATTAAATGCATGAAAATAACTCATATTCAAGTTAGAAAATTCATACATATTGAAATGACACCATACAAATGTTGGTGTGGCTTGCATTAGTGCAGAGGAGGTTCACACTCCTCCTAGTTATCTTCAAGACAAGCTTCTCCCTCTGAAAGTATTTAAAAACAGAAAAATAAAATATCAAGAACCACTGTAAAAATCACCAGAAATTCTAGACAGCAAGGAAATATCTCAATTTTGGTGTGCTGCTAGAACTTTCCAAAACAAACACAATGCAAAAAGAATCAACTCATTTGGACTTATAGTTTTAGAGTTATGGTTGGTCAAATTTCTTGGCCAAATATTTGAGTAAAAAGAAAACCAGGGTGGTGACATCGATGGCGTATTGTTAGAATACGCCTCCAATCGTACCTCTTCGGGCGCGAGTGGAGAGGCTGACAGCGGGCCCCACCGATAAGGTGTGGAGGGAGGGGAAGAGAGGCAGAGCAGCGGCGGCGCTTCACCGGAGCTCACGCCGGTGAGGAGGGGTTCTAGGCGAGATCTAGAGGGATAGGAAGAGAGAGGGGCCCGAGGGCACCTTCTTCTACCCGTGGCTCAACGAGAGACGGCCGAAGCAGCTCAGAACAAAGCTCGCAAGCGGTGGATGCTATCGGTTCTCGCCGGACAAGAGGAAGACGATGGAGAGGGGTGGTTCCAGGGGCTCCAACGTGTCCGGACAGCACCAGTGGACCACCAAGGAGTCGCCTGAGTAGTTGCTCGAGCTCGAGGGCCACAGGAGCAAGGAGGAGGGGCTGTGGGGATCGTCGGTGAGCTCGGGTCGGGGACGGCGGCCAGAGGCCTGCCCGGGCGTGCTACGGCTATGCTACGGGCTTGTGGAGGTTGGGTAGTGGGTTTTGAATGCTCAGAGAGGCAGGAGGGGCTCAAATTTATAGCCGGAGGGGGAGAGGGGTACATGGCTCTGCTGGAGCTCTCTAGAAGCCGGCGAGCGACAACGAGCGGTGTCAGCGAGGGGTGGAGGGGCTTAGTATTCACGCGGGGGCTGTGCAGCGTGCGGACGAGCACAGGAGGCGGTGGTGGAAGAAGACAGAGGCATGGGGCGCACTGTGGCTTTGGCCGCGTCATGCCCGTGCCCGCTGCGGCGTCTCTGGCGTCAGCGAGCTCCAGGTAGAGGCCAAGGGCAAAGAGACGAAGGTGGTGGCATGGTGCGACAGTCGTCGGTGACCTCTTGATTGATCACGCGATGAACAAGCACTCGGGCACAACGCAGAGTGCGTCTGGCGTGTTGCCAGAGCCGTGTCTTCACGCGGTCACCACGGGCATGGTCAAGACGATGCCCACTCGATGCCAAACTATGTCTGGGGTGTTGTTCATGCAGTGTTAGGTCTAGGAAATGTAAAAAGCAACCAACAAGACCCGCAAGCGGAGGGCTCGGTCTATCGGCCGAGTACACAACAGCCGGCGGGACCGACCAAGCAGCGGGCCCCTACAGCCGGCGGAGAAGCAGGCACCCAGAGATGGCCGAGTCCCGCACCCGGACGGATTACCATTGTACCCCTGGGGGTAGGCTTATATAAACTCCCAGGCTTCCCCATGCAAGGGGTTCAGAACCTTAGAGATCATACACACACATATAGAGAGAGGAGTATAGCTAGCCTTGCCCTTCTTCCTCCTCTAGCTGAACAGCTCGAGGAGCAAACTTGTTGCTACTCTATCGACTATAGTCATCATGCGGAGAGCCCGTAGAGCAACACTAGGGGTGGTATCTCAACGGAGACCCCCGAACCTGGGTAAGATTCACAGGCGTATGTGGTCTCGCTCACTCCCGCTTCTAAAGCCCGACGACGTACTCTTGTCCCTCTCCATGATTAGCCACCCCCTAGCATATGTTGCTATACATCCCCGACATTTGGTGCCCACCATGGGGCAAGGTGCACCGTCGTCCGGAGAAACATTCTGGACGGGAAACCTTTTCCTTCCCAGCGAGCGCAGCCAGCCCGGCACGCTGGATGGTGTTTGCGTCGACAAGTTGCGTGGCTCGGAATCCGCTTGCGCTGCAAGCTGTCTCGCTGATCTCATCGGCGGGATCCGCCTCACCAGCGAGCTTGTGGCCGACGCGGGAGCAGCCAGCTCCGAGAGCTGCCTCCTCGACCTCCTTAGCAAGCTCCACATCGCCAATGAGTTGGCCTCTGACCTAGAGTCAATTGGCTCCACCGACCCGATGTTCGTCGACTTCGACGCGGCATCCCTCGATGTCTTCCCCGTCAACGTGGTGATCATCGACGACCCACTCCCTCCTACGGCTAGCGACGCCAGCACCAGAGCCGTCACGGAGGTGCTTGTCATTAGCCATGATGGGGCATCCGATGGAGCTACCGACAACCAGCTGCAGGCGGCAGTGCGGGGCTTATCGGCACCCTTGGCGGAAAACATGGATGGAGCAATGCTGGAAGCATTCCGCGTCTCGCTCCTCAACAGCGCCCAGAAGATGGCGACTATGAGGCGCCTCAATGAGGCTTACCAGCACGAGATCGACCGACTGCTGCAGGAGAGCATAGCCGAATGGGCACCGTTCGGCAACACGGCGCGGCGGTCACCAGCATGATGGGGGCTGACCGCCCTGCCTACGCCACTCCTCTGGAGAACCTGCACGCCACCCAGGCATCGGCAGACGAGCTGGATCACCTGGAGGGCAACGAGTGACGCTGCATGACAAAGCGAGTTCAGCAGCTCCTCGATGCGGCCGCCGTGTCGCGACCGGTTTTTCCGGACATTAATTTCCAGAAAATGGCCGTCGAACTCATCAGCCCCAGGATTACTGTTAGCTGATGAGGCATCAACTTGATACAGAAATTCCAAGCAAAAGTACAAAATATGCAGTACAAGACCATTGTGGCCTATGAGTACATCAAATGGTTTCTAATGGTTGAGGGCGGAAGCGGTTTGTGGATCACCATGGTCTATGGGACTCCATTTCCCACTGGAACAGCTGACCAGGTTAACTCCTATCTTCGCGGGGCTGCTATCACCGTTGCTTAGGTTTCCGAGGCTGTCATCGCAACGCTCCTCTCCAAGCTAGCAATCTGGCCAAGACAATAGCCAGGGACAAGCCAGTGAGTACTTTGAATGTACTCGCAAACATTATGAACACGGGAATAATATAATTGATAATTATGCACTGAAATATTCTATGATCACACCGTGAGTCACAAATATAATACCGGTTATGCATGCAAGCAGGTTATTTATATGCAACATGAATAAGCAATAATGGCGTGGGAATAAAATGCCACAGTCGGGCGTCTGAGCGACACCACATAAAGGGCTTAAAAGAAATGCCACAGTCGGGCGCCTGAACGACACCACACAAAGGGCTTAAAAGAAATGCCACAGTCGGGCGTCTGAGCGACACCACATAAAGGGCTTAAAAGAAATGCCACAGTCGGGCGTCTGAGCGACACCACATAAAGGGCTTAAAAGAAATGCCACAGTCGGGCGTCTGAGCGACACCACATAAAGGGCTTAAAAGAAATGCCACAGTCGGGCGCCTGAACGACACCACACAAAGGGCTTAAAAGAAATGCCACAGTCGGGCGTCTGAGCGACACCACATAAAGGGCTTAAAAGAAATGCCACAGTCGGGCGTCTGAGCGACACCACATAAAGGGCTTAAAAGAAATGCCACAGTCGGGCGTCTGAGCGACACCACATAAAGGGCTTAAAAGAAATGCCACAGTCGGGCGTCTGAGCGACACCACATAAAGGGCTTAAAAGAAATGCCACAGTCGGGCGTCTGAGCGACACCACATAAAGGGCTTTAAAAGAAAATGATCATAATAAATATCCAGGAGGTAGAACCATCCCAGGGATACTTGATAATACAATTAATGCAACGGGTTAGTCCATCAGAAAATAATAATCATGGTCCTCACAAGTCACCACTCGGTATCCAAGTTTGGTTTAACAATTTCACCTGCGAAGACTGACACTAAGACCAACCCTTGACCCATCCCAGACTGTAATCCTTAACCATGGACACGGCTATTCGAATAGCTTTAATCTCTACAGAGGGTGTACTCTTTACCCACGAGTAACGGATTCCTTTAGTCGATCGGGACTAATTCCGTCTACGGCCGTTTAGTTGAAAACACACCTAACCTGCACACACCAGCTTAACCCATCGGTGTCTGGAATCACCCACGACACTTGCTAAGCAAAACTCTAAGTGGGAAGGCTACAACCTCGCGTAGCATGGGATCAAATTTATATCGCGCGCTCTAAGGGGTGGCCTCCCCTCTCGGTCCCAACCGGAAACACCCATGCCCCCCTGACCAGGTGGCATGCCTACCAGCTACAACCGATATCTTCCACCATGGCCTCTCTGTACGGTGTGTGCTGGAAAGGGGTTGACAACTTACTGAACCGTACCCTACCTGCGGCAGGGACGAGTGGCAGTACGAGGCAAGTATGGGGGTTACTGGAACAAGACTCGATCTGCGGTCGACTCAGGAGGTTTATAAGTTCCCTGCATGACAAGTATATCAAATATATTTCAATCAACAAAAATCACTACTCAATATACCTTACAACGCCATACCGGAAATAACCGTCCCGACGGGGACCGGCGACAAGCTCACGCCTAGCCAAGGCCGAGGCTTTCCCGGATTCCTTTCCGGCATGCATGCAAGGCACATGAGGATGATTACCATCTCAATTATATTTATTTCCAATAGCAAGGAAATCACTAATATGTTTCCATGCAAATGATCATGTCACATGAAATATCAAGTCTTCCGAAATAAGGTGGTGTTGTAAACGTGTCAACCAACACATCAAAAATATTATGCCAGGGTTCAAGATGCTTGCCTTTAAGTTGTGGAGGGGTGAGGTGCTCTCCAAAACTTTTGAAAGATTCTTCCCTCTCTCCAAAAATCCTATTTTAAATATATTTGAATTAACACACATTTCAAAACAGTACAAAAAAATTGTTTTGGAAAATTTTCAAATAAATCTTAAAATAAACTAGATCAAATTTGAGGAAGGTAGGAAAAAGAATCAACTCATTTGGAGTTGTATTTAAAAAGTTATAGGCAGTCAAAGTTGTGGTTAAAAATCTTTTTTAAAAATAAAACAGAAAAGAAAACGTTTCGGGGGAAAATACGCTTTCTAAGTAGGAGATACATACTGGGCATTTTACGCTTTCACTTACTACAGCGTGGACGGTGCGCGGGTCACCGACAGTGGGCCCCCCTGGCCCATTGGTCAGGTTTGACTGGTCTATCTCTCCGTCCCGTTCCTTTGCCCGAACGGAGGCGGGGCAACGGTGGTCGTCGCCGGCGAACGGCGGCTCCCCGCGGGTTCCAGAGGGTCTGGATGGATCCGCGAGACCAAGGCGGTCACTCCGGTGGTTGTTTTGTTGGCGGGGGTTGCGTGAGTCGCCGGCGGCGAGCTTCGCGGCGGACGGCGGCCATCGGGTAAAGTGAAATTTCTCCCGTAGTGAGCCCCGATCGAAATCGAGTAATGGGAAAAGTTTGCGGGAGTGTGAGAGGGTTTCTGGTGAAGAGAAATGGGTGGGGGAGGCCCTGGTGGAGCTGTGAGAGCTCGAGCCATGGCGGCGGCCGATGCTGCCGGAGGTGGGGGAGATGACCTTCCCGGGTCAATTGGCTGCCCAAAGGGGTCCTAGGGGGATTGCTTGGAGTCGCCTGCGTGCTTGGGAGGTTCGGGGCGTCCTTTTATAGGGCGACGAGGTCGGTTCCGCGGCGGTGGATGAGGACGCTGGTGAACCACCTCTCTGTAGCGTGCAGGGTGTCGTGGCGGCGACAAACGCTAGCGGACACGCTCACGGATGAGCTCGGGCTGTGCCAGGGGCCAGGTGGCGAGCCGGGGTGGCTTGGGCGGCGCTGCACGGAGCAGAAGCTGTCGGCCGACGCCGCGTGCCGCCAAAAATGCTTTGTTGGTGGCGCTGTAGGGTGCCATGGCGGGCTGGCGTGTAGTGGTGAGGCTGGGACCGTGTGGCAGCTAGCTGCAGGTAGTCGCGAGCCGAAACGGGTGCGGGTGAGACGCGGCGGCTCTGGTGCACGCGGCTGCAATTGGCGCGCTCTGGGCGCGTCCAGAGTACGCACGGGACCTGTTCGACGAAAATCCAGGGCGTGATAGAGATCTCGGGTGGGGCTGGGACTTAACAGAACCAGGTTAGGAGCAACTGGGAGTCTCGTGGACAAGCTAGTTAGATCAGTAGTGCAAGCTCACAGTGAAATGTCAAAAACCATGTCAACACAGATCATGCTCACAAGGTGTTTGACAGAATGCTAAGGGCACCTAGGCTTTTCTTGGAGGGGCCAGATTTTCCAGATCAGTGTCTCTTTGGATGCACAAGAGGGTGGTGAGGTCATTTGGACAAAAGGAGGAACTTGCTAGTGCAAGTTTTTACAAAACTTCAATTCTGGACAGGAATTAAATGGCATCATTTCATGAACAAAAAAGGATCCAACAAGGACATGCTCCTGGACTTAGGGGTTTAGTAGGGAGGACTATGAGCATGAGAAAACACAAGGTCACTGGAGCAAGAAATAATAGGGTTGCAGTAGAAAACACTAGTCTGGTCCAGAATGAAGATGATGATGATTCACTCAAAATTTGCAAGTAACATCACTGGGTTTTTGCATAAAGTTGAATCATATGATATTACTAACATCCCTTAATTTAGGTGGAGGCTAGAAGAAAATATATAAATGGGTTGTAGTGCAAAAATTGCCCACTGGACCAGAGAAGAAAAAAGGGTGTAGAGCTCAAAATATTCCATGAAATAAAGATGTTTTTGCACAAAAGTTATTTAATAACATCACATGACATCTCCAAATATTTGTGGAATTTTAAGTGAATCTAACCAATGGTTGTAGTTCAAATATGGCCATTTAACTTTGAAAAAACCATTTTCAAGAAAGTAAAGATCATGCAACTTAATTATTTAATTAGTTATACTGATAAAAGAAAAGTTTTTCTTGAGAGGTTAAACAAGTCCAATAACATACTTGAAAAGTTTTCTCTTTGGGAAAAACTCATCACAGCAGGGAAGAAAAATCAAAATGCGGCTCAGAAATTCAAAGTTTTAATTCCTGGCCAAAAAAGTTTATTCATTAAAACAAGGCCAAATTTTTGGGGTGTCACAATACTACCCCCCTTAAGAAAAATCTCGTCCTCGAGATTTGATAAAAGTTGACTCAAGAAAATTATAGGCAACAAAAATGTGGCTACAGAGAGAGGGCAATAAGTGGTGAAAAACCACAGTGTGAATACTGGTGTTGCGTGGAAAAATGTATGGTTCGGGAAAAAAACGAGAGATTTCTACGCTGGATATAAATTTAGAAAAAAATTCTAAATTTAAATATACGCTGGTCGTACCCGAGAGCACAGTGCTCTCTCTGGCCGACAGGTGGACCCGGGGCCCACAGTCAACCTCTT
Source organism: Aegilops umbellulata (assembly GCA_032464435.1). Classification (NCBI taxonomy): domain Eukaryota; kingdom Viridiplantae; phylum Streptophyta; class Magnoliopsida; order Poales; family Poaceae; genus Aegilops; species Aegilops umbellulata. The sequence goes on along the minus strand of CP136058.1, from coordinate 348,539,016 downwards.
CTTCTCCCTCTGGCTCTTCTTCTTCCTCTCTCCTGCGTGCTTTCCCACGCTTTCTCTACCGGCGACGTTTAGCGCGTAGGGTATCTAGGCCGTACTGCGGTAGCGCGCGGCGCGCTAGCTGCCGGTGCAGCATGCACTCACCTCGCGGGCCAGCGTGCTGTCGGCACTGCTCGCGGATTCGTCTCCGAACACCGGCGATCGGCGACGAGCGGCGTTGGTGGACTTCGCCCACCGTACACCGAGCTCGAGCTATAAAACGGCCGAGGTGTTTTCTCTCTTCTTCCTCACACCTGGCCTCACTTCTCCTCCTCCTTCTTCCTCCATTACTGCTTACAGAAGCTCGGGTGAGGCTCTAATGGCGGAGGCGATGCCGGACTGGTTTGCGATCCTGATATGCGGAGGGCTGGCGACACTGCTGGGGCTCTCTGTGCTCCTGTGTGCGATGATCTTCGACGATCGTCGCGACGCTGCTGCTCGGGTGTTGGCTCTCCGCGGTGGTGGTGATCACGAGGAGTAGGTGGGGTGTGCCGGATGCTAACTGTTGTTAGGAGAGGGGTTAGCCGGAGTTAACACCGTTGCAAAGCTTGGCATACCGTGTATGTGTGGGTGTTCGAGTGTTTGTGGTTGCGAGTCCGCTGCCGTCGTTGCTCTGTGTGGAATAAAATAATCCCAGTCGTGAGGCGGTGCAGAAGTGTCGGTTCAGAGAAAAGATGCCTCACTCTAGGATTATTCGCGGAAGAATACAGTAATGCAACAGTATCACTCAAAATAATTAAAACTAAAGACTTACTCAAAGCGCACACTTGGTTACCACGCATAGGTTACACCAGATAAATAAATGTTGCAACAATTACATGTAGCAGCAACGTTTATAATGCAAAGGGTAACTGGACGGGATCCCGAGAAAATGTCTTTGGTACTGAGACACATTCTTCCTCTATCGGAGAAAGTGGATTGACTAGTCGATGCACGTGTCTCTCCTGGTCGGGCCTTAGTGTCTTGCCGATGGCGATCTGAGGATTTAAATCTGCGAGACTCTGGAGATAACCCATAACGTGTTGGGTTAAACGCTCTTGCGCGATGACGTACTGGACAAGATTGGCCAGGACTGGGTCTCTCTCAATTTGTACACCAGGAAAAGATGTTACTCCACCGGGTGCTGCACGGCTCGGGATGTAATAATACCCCCGTTCGCTGGCATAGGGTACCGCGAATCGAAGGCGAGCAAGCGCTTCATAAGACGCAGCTTCTACGGCCATTTGTGGGGTTGGCATAGATTTCCCGACGAAGGAGACCTCTGTTGGGTCTTGGTTTGAGTTCACGGGAGGGATGTGCACTGCTGCCCAATATCTCGAGGTGGAAGAAGTGATCCTCGATTTGAACAGCTCGTACTGGGGTGGCTGGGTAGCGCCCATGGTACTGCAGGTAAAATCCCACAATATCTTGACAAAACTACCCGTGGTTGCATCTGGGGTTCTCAGGTGAATGCTGGGGCTTGGCATGGCTAGGAAATGGTTGTGAGGGTGATGCACAGGGTGAGAAGTGTTTGGCAAGGTCACGCGGTGGCCTCTTTATAGCGCTGGAGCTGGGTCATTTCTACCGCGGTGAATGGTAACGAAACTCCCAGCCCTGATCAGCGGGTCGAAGGTAAAGCCAGAGATACACATATTTCACCGAGGTGACGTGTTACTGTGGGGGGGTTGACGGGGAAATTTTTTGGTAACTGAGCCTGGGATAGAAATCTTATACTGCATACTGGCGTATCCAGGCAAGGCTACCATTATAACAGAGGCACGACAACAGGCGGCGTTTAGTTACAAGGCCACACGATTACAAAGTGAGGGTACACTGGGACTCGATACGACTCGGGTGACTTAGTCTACCGCATTTACATCCAAGCGGGCGTACCTTGTGGATGTTGAGGCTTCTCCACGGGTCTATCCATCGGAATTAACTGGAGTGGGTTGAGGGGCTGCAGGCTCGGGGTAGCGATGATGACCCTCTCGGGGATTGCTGGCCACAACTCCGTTGGAGTGTGCTCCCAATATGCGACGATGCACTACTGGGGTTATCGCAACCCCTTGGCCAAGGGCTGGGGCGGATCTCGTGGACTCGATCGGCTGTCCAAACAGCACGACTGGATTGTCAGTGTTGGGCTCATCCTCTTCTCTTGCTGGGGCTCGACGAACCAGCTCTCCTCGAGCTGCGATAAGATCGATGGTGACCTGATCGCATAGTTCCTCTAGTGCACTTACGTAGCGCACTAGGTGCAGTAATGCAGGATCTGTTTCGTGGTCTCCGTTGGCAACTTGGGGTGGTCTACCATACCCTTCCCGTCTGGGGTAGTAGTGGAATGAGCGACAGTTGACTCTGGGCGACAAGTGGCGGAGATGAACTATAGCTTCTCGGGCAGCTAGTTGGATGGATTGGGGCTCAAAGGAAGTTGTTCTCCCGGTGAACCTGTAGGGACGCTCAGGTGCTAGGCCCCTACCGTAGTTGTTCACCGCTTAAGGGTCCTTGGTACACAACATATTCTGGGGGCTCTTCTAACGCATAGGCACGACGGGTGAGGTTTGCGAGTATGGTCACAAAACCTCCAAGGTTGGTTGCTGTGGTCTCGTGGTGCACGACAGGACCAGGCATTGTGGCTTGGTTTTGGATAGCGGTTGTGCTGTGTTGGGTTGGGGCTAGCGTGCCCTTTTTATAGGGGAAAGGGGCGGAGTCTTCCCTTGCACGCTTGCGGAAAAGGACTATTTAGGGGGCCGGTCACTGGCGCGTGATCGACGGCTAGGCTGGTAGGTTGGGCACCGAATGCCAAAAGGTGTCGGGTCACTATGGGGTTATCTTGCAGGAGAAGCTTGGCTGCGGGTTTGGTTACGGCTCGGTGGTTTGGCCTGCCTAAGTTTATTGACCTGGCTAGGATAGGATTAGCCAATGGTCAGCCTGGCTCTGATACCAAGTCTGTCGCGACCGGTTTTTCCGAACATTAATTTCCAAAAAATGGCCGTCGAACTCATCAGCCCCAGGATTACTGTTAGCTGATGAGGCATCAACTTGATACAGAAATTCCAAGAAAAAGTACAAAATATGTAGTACAAGACCATTGTGGCCTATGAGTACATCAAATGGTTTCTAATGGTTGAGGGCGGAAGCGGTTTGTGGATCAATACGGTCTATGGGACTCCATTTCCCACTGGAACAGCTGACCAGGTTAACTCCTATCTTCGCGGGGCTGCTATCACCGTTGCTTAGGTTTCCGAGGCTGTCATCGCAACGCTCCTCTCCAAGCTAGCAATCTGGCAGAGACAATAGCCAGGGACAAGCCAGTGAGTACTTTGAATGTACTCGCAAACATTATGAACACGGGAATAATATAATTGATAATGATGCACTGAAATATTCTATGATCACACCGTGAGTCACAAATATAATACCGGTTATGCATGCAAGCAGGTTATTTATATGCAACATGAATACGCAATAATGGCATGGGAATAAAATGCCACAGTCGGGCGTCTGAGCGACACCACATAAAGGGCTTAAAAGAAATGCCACAGTCGGGCGTCTGAACGACACCACACAAAGGGCTTAAAAGAAATGCCACAGTCGGGCGTCTGAGCGACACCACATAAAGGGCTTAAAAGAAATGCCACAGTCGGGCGTCTGAGCGACACCACATAAAGGGCTTAAAAGAAATGCCACAGTCGGGCATCTGAACGACACCACATAAAGGGCTTAAAAGAAATTCCACAGTCGGGCGTCTGAGCGACAACACATAAAGGGCTTAAAAGAAAATGATCATAATAAATATCCAGGAGGTAGAACCATCCCAGGGATACTTGATAATACAATTAATGCAACGGGATAGTCCATCACAAAATAATAATCATGGTCCTCACAAGTCACCACTCGGTATCCAAGTTTGGTTTAACAATTTCACCTCCGAAGACCGACAATAAGACCAACACTTGACCCATCCCAGACTGTAATCCTTAACCATGGACACGGCTATTCGAATAGGTTTAATCTCTGCAGAGGGTGTACTCTTTACCCACGAGTAACGGATTCCTTTAGTCGATCGGGACTAATTCCGTCTACGGCCGTTTAGTTGAAAACACACCTAACCTGCACACACCAGCTTAACCCATCGGTGTCTGGAATCACCCACGACACTTGCTAAGCAAAACTCTAAGTGGGAAGGCTACAACCTCGCGTAGCATGGGATCAAATTTATATCGCGCGCTCTAAGGGGTGGCCTCCCCTCTCGGTCCCAACCGGAAACACCCATGCCCCCCTGACCAGGTGGCATGCCTACCGGCTACAACCGATATCTTCCACCATGGCCTCTCTGTACGGTGTGTGCTGGAAATGAAGGAAATATGCCCTAGAGGCAAAAATAAAGTTATTATTTATTTCCTTATATCATGATAAAGGTTTATTATTCATGCTAGAATTGTATTAACCGGAAACATAATACATGTGTGAATACATAGACAAATAGAGTGTCACTAGTATGCCTCTACTAGACTAGCTCGTTAATCAAAGATGGTTATGTTTCCTAACCATGAACAAAGAGTTGTTATTTGATTAACAAGGTCACATCATTAGTTGAATGATCTGATTGACATGACCCATTATATTAGCTTAGCACCCGATCGTTTAGTATGTTGCTATTGCTTTATCCATGACTTATACATGTTCCTATGACTATGAGATTATGCAACTCCCGTTTGCCAGAAGAACACTTTGGGTACTACCAAACGTCACAACGTAACTGGGTGATTATAATGGAGTATTACAAGTGTCTCCAATGATAGATGTTGGGTTGGCGTATTTTGAGATTAGGATTTGTCACTCCGATCGTCGGAGAGGTATCTCTGGGCCCTCTCGGTAATGCACATCACTTAAGCCTTGCAAGCATTGCAACTAATAACTTAGTTGCGGGATGATGTATTACGGAACGAGTAAAGAGACTTGCCGGTAACGAGATTGAACTAAGTATTGGATACTGACGATCGAATCTCGGACAAGTAACATACCGATGACAAAGGGAACAACGTATGTTGTTATGCGGTCTGACCGATAAAGATCTTCATAGAATATGTAGGAGCCAATATGGGCATCCAGGTCCCGCTATTGGTTATCGACCGGAGACGTGTCTCGGTCATGTCTACATTGTTCTCGAACCGTAGGGTCCGCACGCTTAACGTTACGATGACAATTATTATGGGTTTATGCATTTTGATGTACCGAAGGTTGTTTGGAGTCCCGGATGTGATCACGGACATGACGAGGAGTCTCGAAATGGTCGAGACGTAAAGATTGATATATTGGAAGCCTATGTTTGGACATCAGAAGTGTTCCAGGTGAAATCAGGATTTTACCGGAATACCGGGAGGGTTACCGGAACCCCCCGGGAGCCAAATGGGCCATAGTGGGCCTTAGTGGAAAGGAGAAAGGGGCTGCCCTAGGTGGCCGCGCGCCTCCCCCCCTTCCCCTAGTCCTATTAGGACTAGGAGAGGTGGCCGGCCCCCTCTCTCCCTCTCCCCCTTGAGGAGTCCTAGTCCAACTAGGATTAGGGGGGAATCCTACTCCCAGAGGGAGTAGGACTCTCCTGGCGCGCCAAGGGCTTGGCCGGCCAGCCCCTCCCCCTGGATCCTTTATATACGGAGGCAGGGGGAACCCCGTAGACACACAAGTTGATCCTTGAGATCGTTCCTTAGCCGTGTGCGGTGCCCCCTTCCACCAAATTCCACCTCGGTCATATTGTTGCAGTGCTTAGGCGAAGCCCTGCGTCAGTAGTACATCAAGATCGTCACCACGCCGTCGTGCTGACGGAACTCTTCCCCGACGCTTTGCTGGATCGGAGCCCGGGGATCGTCATCGAGCTGAACGTGTGCCAAGAACTCGGAGGTGCCCGAGTAACGGTGCTTGGATCGGTCGGATCGTGAAGACGTACGACTACATCAACCGCGTTGATATAACGCTTCCGCTTTCGGTCTACGAGGGTACGTAGACAAAACTCTCCCCTCTCGTTGCTATGCATCACCATGATCCTGCGTGTGCGTAGGAAATTTTTTGAAATTACTTCGTTCCCCAACAGTGGCATCCGAGCCTAGGTTTTTTATGGTTTGATGTTATTTGCACGAGTAGAACACAAGTGAGTTGTGGACGATACAAGTCATACTGCCTACCAGCATGTAATACTTTGCTTCAGCGGTATTGTTGGACGAGACGATCCGGACCAACCTTACGCGTACGCTTACGCGAGACCGGTTCCCTCGACGTGCTTTGCACATAGATGGCTTGCGGAAGACTGTCTCTCCAACTTTAGTTGAACCGAGTGTGGCTACGCCCGGTCCTTGAGAAGGTTAAAACGGAGTCTATTTGACAAACTATCGTTGTGGTTTTGATGCGTAGGTAAGATGAGTTCTTGCTTAAGCCCGTAGCAGCCACGTAAAATTTGCAACAACAAAGTAGAGGACGTCTAACTTGTTTTTGCAGGGCATGTTGTGATGTGATATGGTCAAGACATGATGCTGAATTTTATTGTATGAGATGATCATGTTTTGTAACCGAGTTATCGGCAACTGGCAGGAGCCATATGGTTGTTGCTTTATTGTATGCAATGCAATCGCGACGTAATGCTTTACTTTATTACTAAACGGTAGTGATAGTCGTGGAAGCATAAGATTTGCGAGACAACAACGATGCTACGATGGAGATCAAGGTGTCGCGCAGGTGACGATGGTGATCATGACGGTGCTTCGGAGATGGAGATCACAAGCACAAGATGATGATGACCATATCATATCACTTATATTGATTGCATGTGATGTTTATCTTTTTATGCATCTTATCTTGCTTTGATTGACGGTAGCATTATAAGATGATCTCTCACTAAATTATCAAGAAGTGTTCTCCCTGAGTATGCACCGTTGCAAAAGTTCTTCGTGCTGAGACACCACGTGATGATCGGGTGTGATAGGCTCTACGTTCAAATACAACGGGTGCAAAACAGTTGCACACGCGGAATACTCAGGTTATACTTGACGAGCTATGCATATAAGATATGACCTCGGAACACAGAGACCAAAAGGTCGAGCGTGAATCATATAGTAGATATGATCAACATAACCATGTTCACCATTGAAAACTACTCCATATCACGTGATGATCGGTTATGGTTTAATTGATTTGGATCACGTGATCACTTAGAGGATTAGAGGGATGTCTATCTAAGTGGGAGTTCTTAATTAATTTGATTAACTGAACATAAACTTATCATGAACTTAGTACCTAATAGTATCTTGCTTGTTTATGTTGATTGTAGATAGATGGCTCGTGCTGTTGTTCCGTTAAATTTTAATGCGTTCCTTGAGAAAGCAAAGTTGAAAGATGATGGTAGCAATTACACGGACTGGGTCCGTAACTTGAGGATTATCCTCATTGCTGCACAGAAGAATTACGTCCTGGAAGCACCGCTAGGTGCCAGGCCTGCTGCTAGAGCAACACCAGAAGTTATGAACGTCTGGCAGAGCAAAGCTGATGACTACTCGATAGTTCAGTGTGCCATGCTTTACGGCTTAGAACCGGGACTTCAACGACGTTTTGAATGTCATGGAGCATATGAGATGTTCCAGGAGTTGAAGTTAATATTTCAAGCAAATGCCCGGATTGAGAGATATGAAGTCTCCAATAAGTTCTATAGCTGCAAAATGGAGGAGAACAGTTCTGTCAGTGAGCATATACTCAAAATGTCTGGGTATAATAATCACTTGATTCAATTGGGAGTTACTCTTCCAGATGATTGCGTCATTGACAGAATTCTCCAATCACTGCCACCAAGCTACAAGAGCTTCGTGATGAACTATAATATGCAAGGGATGACCAAGACTATTCCCGAGCTCTTCGCAATGCTAAAAGCTGCGGAGGTAGAAATCAAGAAGGAGCATCAAGTGTTGATGGTTAACAAAACCACTAGTTTCAAGAAAAAGGGCAAAGGGAAGAAAAAGGGGAACTTCAAGAAGAACGGCAAGCGAGTTGCCGCTCAAGAGAAGAAACCCAAGTCTGGTCCTAAGCCTGAAACTGGGTGCTTCTACTGCAAGCAGACTGGTCACTGGAAGCGGAACTGCCCCAAGTATTTGGCGGATAAGAAGGATGGCAAGGTGAACAAAGGTATATGTGATATACATGTTATTGATGTGTACCTTACTAATGTTCGCAGTAGCACCTGGGTATTTGATACTGGTTCTGTTGCTAATATTTGCAACTCAAAACAGGGACTACAGAACAAGCGGACACTAGCAAAGGACGAGGTGACGATGCGCATGGGAAAGGGTTCCAAAGTCGATGTGATCGCGGTCGGCACGCTACCTCTACATCTACCTTCGGGATTAGTATTAGACCTAAATAATTGTTATTTGGTGCCAGCGTTGAGCATGAACATTATATCTGGATCTTGTTTAATGCGAGACGGTTATTCATTTAAATCAGAGAATAATGGTTGTTCCATTTATATGAGTAATATCTTTTATAGTCATGCACCTTTGAAGAGTGGTCTTTTCTTGATGAATATCGATAGTAGTGATACACATATTCATAAAATTGAAACCAAAAGATGCAGAGTTGATAATGAAAGTGCAACTTATTTGTGGCACTGTCGTTTAGGTCATATCGGTGTAAAACGCATGAAGAAACTCCATACTGATGGACTTTTGGAATCACTTGATTATGAATCACTTGGTACTTGCGAACCGTGCCTCTTGGGCAAGATGACTAAAACACCGTTCTCCGGTACAATGGAGAGAGCAACAGATTTGTTGGAAATCATACATACCGATGTATGTGGACCGATGAATATTAAGGCTCGTGGCGGATATCGTTATTTTCTCACCTTCACAGATGACTTAAGCAGATATGGGTATATCTACTTAATGAAACACAAGTCTGAAACATTTGAAAGGTTCAAAGAATTTCAGAGTGAAGTTGAAAATCATCGTAACAAGAGAATAAAGTTTCTACGATCTGATCGTGGAGGAGAATATTTGAGTTACGAGTTTGGTGTACATTTGAAAAATTGTGGAATAGTTTCGCAACTCACGCCACCCGGAACACCACAGCGTAATGGTGTGTCCGAACGTCGTAATCGTACTTTACTAGATATGGTGCGATCTATGATGTCTCTTACTGATTTACCGCTATCGTTTTGGGGATACGCTCTAGAGACGGCCGCATTCACGTTAAATAGGGCACCATCTAAATCCGTTGAGACGACGCCTTATGAACTATGGTTTGGCAAGAAACCAAAGTTGTCGTTTCTTAAAGTTTGGGGTTGCGATGCTTATGTGAAAAAGCTACAACCTGATAAGCTCGAACCCAAATCGGAGAAATGTGTCTTCATAGGATATCCAAAGGAAACTGTTGGATACACCTTCTATCACAGATCCGAAGGCAAGACTTTTGTTGCTAAGTTCGGAAGCTTTCTAGAGAAGGAGTTTCTTTCGAAAGAAGTGAGTGGGAGGAAAGTAGAACTTGACGAGGTAACTATACCTACTCCTTTATTGAGAAGTAGTACATCACAGAAAACTATTTCTGCGACACCTACACCAATAATTGAGGAAGCTAATGATGATGATCATGAAACTTTAGATCAAGATACTACTGAACCTCATAGATCAACCAGAGTGAGATCCGCACCAGAGTGGTACGGTAATCCTGTTCTGGAGGTCATGATATTAGATCATGATGAACCTACGAACTATGAAGAAGCGATGGTGAGCCTAGATTCCGCAAAGTGGCTTGAAGCCATGAAATCTGAGATGGGATCCATGTATGAGAACAAAGTATGGACTTTGGTTGACTTGCCTGATGATCGGCAAGCAATTGAGAACAAATGGATCTTTAAGAAGAAGACTGACGCTGATGGTAATGTTACTGTCTACAAAGCTCGACTTGTCGCGAAAGCTTTTCGACAAGTTCAAGGGATTGACTATGATGAGACTTTCTCACCCGTATCGATGCTTAAGTCTGTCCGAATCATGTTAGCAATTGCCGCATTTTATGATTATGAAATTTGGCAGATGGATGTCAAAACTGCATTCCTGAATGGATTTCTGGAAGAAGAGTTGTATATGATGCAACCGGAAGGTTTTGTCGATCCAAAGGGAGCTAACAAAGTGTGCAAGCTCCAGTGATCCATTTATGGACTGGTGCAAGCCTCTCGGAGTTGGAATAAACGCTTTGATAGTGTGATCAAAGCATTTGGTTTTATACAGACTTTCGGAGAAGCCTGTATTTACAAGAAAGTGAGTGGGAGCTCTATAGCATTTCTAATATTATATGTGGATGACATATTACTGATTGGAAATGATATAGAATTTCTGGATAGCATAAAGGGATACTTGAATAAAAGTTTTTCAATGAAAGACCTCGAAGAAGCTACTTACATATTAGGCATAAAGATCTATAGAGATAGATCAAGACGCTTAATTGGACTTTCACAAAGCACATACCTTGACAAGATTTTGAAGAAGTTCAAAATGGATCAAGCAAAGAAAGGGTTCTTGCCTGTGTTACAAGGTATAAGATTGAGTAAGACTCAAAGCCTGACCACTGCAGAAGATAGAAAGAAAATGAAAGATGTTCCCTATGCTTCAGCCATAGGCTCTATCATGTATGCAATGCTTTGTACCAGACCTGATGTGTGCCTTGCTATAAGTTTAGCAGGGAGGTACCAAAGTAATCCAGGAGTGGATCACTGGACAGCGGTCAAGAACATCCTGAAATACCTGAAAAGGACTAAGGATATGTTTCTCATATATGGAGGTGACAAAGAGCTCACCGTAAAAGGTTACATTGATGCAAGCTTTGACACGGATCCGGACGATTCTAAATCGCAAACCGGATACGTGTTTACATTAAACGGTGGAGTTGTCAATTGGTGCAGTTTTAAACAAAGCGTCGTAGCGGGATCTACATGTGAAGCGGAGTACATAGCTGCTTCGGAAGCAGCAAACGAAGGAGTCTAGATGAAGGAGTTCATATCCGATCTAGGTGTCTTACCTAGTGCATCGGGTCCAATGAAAATCTTTTGTGACAATACTGGTGCAATTGCCTTGGCAAAGGAATCCAGATTTCACAAAAGGACCCAACACATCAAGAGACGCTTCAACTCCATCCGGGATCTAGTCCAGGTGGGAGACATAGAGATTTGCAAGATACATACGGATCTGAATGTTGCAGACCCGTTGACTAAGCCTCTTCCACGAGCAAAACATGATCAGCACCAAGACTCCATGGGTGTTAGGATCATTACAGTGTAATCTAGATTATTGACTCTAGTGCAAGTGGGAGACTGAAGGAAATATGCCCTAGAGGCAATAATAAAGTTATTATTTATTTCCTTATATCATGATAAAGGTTTATTATTCATGCTAGAATTGTATTAACCGGAAACATAATACATGTGTGAATACATAGACAAACAGAGTGTCACTAGTATGCCTCTACTAGACTAGCTCGTTAATCAAAGATGGTTATGTTTCCTAACCATGAACAAAGAGTTGTTATTTGATTAACGAGGTCACATCATTAGTTGAATGATCTGATTGACATGACCCATTATATTAGCTTAGCACCCAATCGTTTAATATGTTGCTATTGCTTTATCCATGACTTATACATGTTCCTATGACTATGAGATTATGCAACTCCCGTTTGCCAGAGGAACACTTTGGGTACTACCAAACGTCACAACGTAACTGGGTGATTATAAAGGAGTATTACAGGTGTCTCCAATGATAGATGTTGGGTTGGCGTATTTCGAGATTAGGATTTGTCACTCCGATCGTCGGAGAGGTATCTCTGGGCCCTCTCGGTAATGCACATCACTTAAGCCTTGCAAGCATTGCAACTAATGAGTTAGTTGCGGGATGATGTATTACGGAACGAGTAAAGAGACTTGCCGGTAACGAGATTGAACTAAGTATTGGATACTGACGATCGAATCTCGGACAAGTAACATACCGATGACAAAGGGAACAACGTATGTTGTTATGCGGTCTGACCGATAAAGATCTTCGTAGAATATGTAGGAGCCAATATGGGCATCCCGGTCCCGCTATTGGTTGTTGACCGGAGACGTGTCTCGGTCATGTCTACATTGTTCTCGAACCGTAGGGTCCGCACGCTTAACGTTACGATGACAGTTATTATGGGTTTATGCATTTTGATGTACCGAAGGTTGTTCGGAGTCCCGGATGTGATCACGGACATGACAAGGAGTCTCGAAATGGTCGAGACGTAAAGATTGATATATTGGAAGCCTATGTTTGGACATCAGAAGTGTTCCAGGTGAAATCAGGATTTTACCGGAATATCGGGAGGGTTACCGGAACCCCCCGGGAGCCAAATGGGCCATAGTGGGCCTTAGTGGAAAGGAGAAAGGGGCTGCCCTAGGTGGCCGCGCACCTCCCCCCTTCCCCTAGTCCTATTAGGACTAGGAGAGGTGGCCGGCCCCCTCTCTCCCTCTCCCCCTTGAGGAGTCCTAGTCCAACTAGGATTAGGGGGGGAATCCTACTCCCAGAGGGAGTAGGACTCTCCTGGCGCGCCAAGGGCTTGGCCGGCCAGCCCCTCCCCCTGGATCCTTTATATACGGAGGCAGGGGGCACCCCATAGACACACAAGTTGATCCTTGAGATCGTTCCTTAGCCGTGTGCGGTGCCCCCTTCCACCAAATTCCACCTCGGTCATATTGTTGCAGTGCTTAGGCGAAGCCCTGCGTCAGTAGTACATCAAGATCGTCACCACGCCGTCGTGCTGACGGAACTCTTCCCCGACGCTTTGCTGGATCGGAGCCCGGGGATCGTCATCGAGCTGAACGTGTGCCAAGAACTCGGAGGTGCCCGAGTAACGGTGCTTGGATCGGTCGGATCGTGAAGACGTACGACTACATCAACCGCGTTGATATAACGCTTCCGCTTTCGGTCTACGAGGGTACGTAGACAAAACTCTCCCCTCTCGTTGCTATGCATCACCATGATCCTGCGTGTGCGTAGGATTTTTTTTGAAATTACTACGTTCCCCAACAGTGGCATCCGAGCCTAGGTTTTTTATGGTTTGATGTTATTTGCACGAGTAGAACACAAGTGAGTTGTGGACGATACAAGTCATACTGCCTACCAGCATGTCATACTTTGGTTCAGCGGTATTGTTGGACGAGACGATCCGAACCAACCTTACGCGTACGGTTACGCGAGACCGGTTCCCTCGACGTGCTTTGCACATAGATGGCTTGCGGAAGACTGTCTCTCCAACTTTAGTTGAACCGAGTGTGGCTACGCCCGGTCCTTGAGAAGGTTAAAACGGAGTCTATTTGACAAACTATTGTTGTGGTTCTGATGCGTAGGTAAGATGAGTTCTTGCTTAAGCTCGTAGCAGCCACGTAAAACTTGCAACAACAAAGTAGAGGACGTCTAACTTGTTTTTGCAGGGCATGTTGTGATGTGATACGGTCAAGACATGATGCTAAATTTTATTGTATGAGATGATCATGTTTTGTAACCGAGTTATCGGCAACTGGCAGGAGCCATATGGTTGTCGCTTTATTGTATGCAATGCAATCGCGATGTAATGCTTTACTTTATTACTAAACGGTAGTGATAGTCGTGGAAGCATAAGATTTGCGAGACAACAACGATGCTACGATGGAGATCAAGGTGTCGCGCCGGTGACGATGGTGATCATGACGGTGCTTCGGAGATGGAGATCACAAGCACAAGATGATGATGACCATATCATATCAGTTATATTGATTGCATGTGATGTTTATCTTCTTATGCATCTTATCTTGCTTTGATTGACGGTAGCATTATAAGATGAACTCTCAGTAAATTATCAAGAAGTGTTCTCCCTGAGTATGCACCGTTGCAAAAGTTCTTCGTGCTGAGACACCACGTGATGATCGGTCTACGAGGGTACGTAGACAAAACTCTCCCCTCTCGTTGCTATGCATCACCATGATCTTGCGTGTGCGTAGGATTTTTTTTGAAATTACTACGTTCCCCAACAGGAAAGGGGTTGACAACTTACTGAACCGTACCCTACCTGCGGCAGGGACGAGTGGCAGTACGAGGCAAGTATGGGGGTTACTGGAACAAGACTCGATCTGCGGTCGACTCAGGAGGTTTATAAGTTCCCTGCATGACAAGTATATCAAATATATTTCAATCAACAAAAATCACTACTCAATATACCTTACCACGCCATACCGGAAATAACCGTCTCGACGGGGACCGGCGACAAGCTCACGCCTACCCAAGGCCGAGGCTTTCCCGGATTCCTTTCCGGCATGCATGCAAGGCACATGAGGATGATTACCATCTCAATTATATTTATTTCCAATAGCAAGGAAATCACTAATATGTTTCCATGCAAATGATCATGTCACCTGAAATATCAAGTCTTCCGAAATAAGGTGGTGTTGTAAACGTGTCAACCAACACATCAAAAATATTATGCCAGGGTTCAAGATGCTTGCCTTTAAGTTGTGGAGGGGTGAGGTGCTCTAACTTTTGAAAGATTCTTCCCTCTCTCCAAAAATCCTATTTTAAATATATTTGAATTAACACACATTTCAAAACAGTACAAAAAAATTGTTTTGGAAAATTTTCAAATAAATCTTAAAATAAACTAGATCAAATTTGAGGAAGGTAGGAAAAAGAATCAACTCATTTGGAGTTGTATTTAAAAAGTTATAGGCAGTCAAAGTTGTGGTTAAAAATCTTTTTTAAAAATAAAACAGAAAAGAAAACGTTTCGGGGGAAACTACGCTTTCTAAGTAGGAGATACATACTGGGCATTTTGCGCTTTCACTTACTACAGCGTGGACGGCGCGCGGGTCACCGACAGTGGGCCCGCCTGGCCCACTGGTCAGGTTTGACTGGTCTATCTATCCCTTCGCTTCCTTTGCCCGAACGGAGGCGGGGCAACGGTGGTCGTCGCTGGCGAACGGCGGCTCCCCGTGGGTTCCAGAGGGTCTGGATGGATCGGCGAGACCAAGGCGGTCACTCTGGTGGTTGTTTTGTTGGCGGGGGTTGAGTGAGTCGCCGGCGGCGAGCTTCCCAGCGGACGGCGGCCATCGGGTAAATTGAAATTTCTCCCGTAGTGAGCCCCGATCGAAATCGAGTAATGGGAAAGGTTTGCAGGAGTGTGAGAGGGTTTCTGGTGAAGAGAAATGGGTGGGGGAGGCCCTGGTGGAGCTGTGAGAGCTCGAGCCATGGCGGCGGCCGATGCTGCCGGAGGTGGGGGAGATGACCTTCCCGGGTCAATTGGCTGCCCAAAGGGGTCCTAGGGGGATGGCTTGGAGTCGCCTGCGTGCTTGGGAGGTTCGGGGCGTCCTTTTATAGGGCGACGAGGTCGGTTCCGCGGCGGTGGATGAGGACGCCGGCGAACCGCCTCTCTGTAGCGTGCAGGGTGTCATGGCGGCGACGAACGCTAGCGGACACGCTCACGGATGAGCTCGGGCTGTGCCAGGGGCCAGGTGGAGAGCCGGGGTGGCTTGGGCGGCGCTGCACGGAGCAGAAGCTGTCGGCCGACGCCGGCGTGCCGCCAAAAACGCTCTGGTGGTGGCGCTGTAGGGTGCCAGGGCGGGCTGGCGTGTAGTGGTGAGGCTGGGAGCATGTGGCAGCTAGCTGCAGGTAGTCACGAGCCGAAACGGGTGCGGGTGAGACGCGGCGGCTCGGGTGCACGCGGCTGCAATTGGCGCGCTCTAGGCGCGTCCGGAGCACGCACGGGACCTGTTCGACGAAAAGCCAGGGTGTGATAGAGGTCTCGGGTGGGGCTGGGACTTAACAGAACCAGGTTAGGAGCAACTGGGAGTCTCGTGGACAAGCTAGTTAGATCAGTAGTGCAAGCTCACAGTGAAATGTCAAAAACCATGTCAACACAGATCATGCTCACAAGGTGTTTGACAGAATGCTAAGGGCACCTAGGCTTTTCTTGGAGGGGCCAGATTTTCCAGATCAGTGTCTCTTTGGATGCACAAGAGGGTGGTGAGGTCATTTGGACAAAAGGAGGAACTTGCTAGTGCAAGTTTTTACAAAACTTCAATTCTGGACAGGAATTAAATGGCATCATTTCATGAACAAAAAAGGATCCAACAAGGACATGCTCCTGGACTTAGGGGTTTAGTAGGGAGGACTATGAGCATGAGAAAACACAAGGTCACTGGAGCAAGAAATAATAGGGTTGCAATAGAAAACACTAGTCTGGTCCAGAATGAAGATGATGATGATTCACTCAAAATTTGCAAGTAACATCACTGGGTTTTTGCATAAAGTTGAATCATATGATATTACTAACATCCCTTAATTTAGGTGGAGGCTAGAAGAAAATGTTTAAATGGGTTGTAGTGCAAAAATTGCCCACTGGACCAGAGAAGAAAAAAGGGTGTAGAGCTCAAAATATTCCATGAAATAAACATGATTTTGCACAAAAGTTATTTAATAACATCACATGACATCTCCAAATTTTTGTGGGAATTTTAAGTGAATCTAACCAATGGTTGTAGTTCAAATATGGCCATTTAACTTTGAAAAAACCATTTTCAAGAAAGTAAAGATCATGCAACTTAATTATTTAATTAGTTAAACTAATAAAAGAAAAGTTTTTCTTGAGAGGTTAAACAAGTCCAATAACATACTTGAAAAGTTTTCTCTTTGGGAAAAACTCATCACAACAGGGAAGAAAAATCAAAATGGGGCTCAGAAATTCAAAGTTTTAATTCCTGGCAATTTTTTTTATTCATTAAAACAAGGCCAAATTTTTGGGGTGTCACACCGCCGCGCAGCAAGAAGCCGGCCGTCGCATGGTGGAACCCGGCCTACAGGCTGAGAATCTCCCTCCCCCCACGCCGTCAACACGGGGCGACCTCCCAGTCCCGAACAGGCGGTGCCCGCGTCCGGCGAGACCAAGAGCCGACAGCTAGCCGTAGTCACACGCGGCGCACCCACTTCACCATCAAGCACGACCAAGACGGTCGCCCTCAAGCAGTCGAGCGATGGGGCGATCGTCCGCCTCCCCCGCGCAGGGAGAGGCGCACCTCCTCGCCGCCTGTTGAGCACCCAACTCTCGGAGACCGGCTTGGCCCCCGTGAAGGAGTCGAAGAAAACAACGCCCGCCATCGGATTGACCTACTGGCCCGATCCCTGGCAATAGAAGAAGAAGATACGATCGGTCTGGCCTACTTCGGCCCCCGCATTCGCGACGAGCCCTTCCCCCAAGGGTTCTTGCTCCCTCGAGACACTCCCAAGTACAACGGTTCCATGAAGCCGAAAGACTGGCTGGTTGACTACTCCACAGCCGTCGACATAGCGAACGGCAACAAGCGTGTTGTCGTGGAGTATGTTACGCTCATGCTCCAGGGCACGACCCGTACATGGCTGAATAGCCTCAAGCTCTACAGCGTTAACAACTGGCTGGATTTCGCCGATGTCTTCATCAGCAACTTCACTAGCACCTACAAGTAGCTGCCCAAGCCCCGCCAACTCTCCCTGCGTGTCCAAGGCCTGACCGAGTCCACCCGCGAGTACTTGATGCGGTGGGCTGAACTGCGCAACTCCTGCGAAGTGGTGCACGAGGTGCAAGCCATGGAGTACTTCATTGCCAGGTGCCGAGAGGGCACCCTGTTCAAGCACCGACTCCTCTGCGATGAGCCGGCTACACTCGATGAGCTGCTGATCATAGCAGACAAGTACGCCACTGCCAACTCCTCCATGAAGTTGGAGCTCCGAGTAGACTCGTCTAGAAACGTATTTCCTCCGGCCCCTAAGGCGTCGGCTGGTGACTCTAGTTGACGCCAACATTTGAATAACCACAAGTGCAAGGCCCCGTAGCCAGCTTCCACCAGCCGGCAGGTGGCGACATTTTAAGATCAGTAGCCAGAGGGTCAGCCCGGCCCCAAGCGCCAGAAGGGCGGCATGCCCGCCTGGTTGCCCGCCTTCTCCTTCGAGCAAACCCTTGATGCTCCTTGCAAGTTCCATAGCGATGCAAAGCCGTCCAACCACACAACCCGGAAGTGCCACTGGCTCACCCGCATCACCAAGGGCGAGGGACTGCCGTCTCTTCCTGCTTGCTCGCTGGCTCCGCCTCCTGAACAGGCGGCAGTCCGTCCAGTCGGCGCTGTCCAAGATGAATTCCCCAAAGAACACGGAGCCTACGTCGTCTTCAATAGTGTGGCTGACGACAGGCATAGTTGGCGTCAGCAGCACCGTGAGGTGAACGCTGTCACCTTTGAAATCCCAGAGTTCATGCACTGGTCCGAGAAGCCCATCAGCTGGAGCCGTGCCGACCACCCGGAAGTGATGCCTTCTCCGGGTTCCTATGCTATGGTGTCGGATGCCACCTTTTCAATGGAGAGACGACCTTGCCGCTTCTCACGAATCCTGATAGACGGCGGTAGCATCATCAACATCCTCTACCGCGACACCATGGAGAAGCTGGGCATCAAAGAAAAACTGCTATAGCCCAGTTGGACCATCTTCCAAGGCATAATACCCAGCCTTTCCTGCTCACCAATCGGCAAGATCAAAATAGACGTCCTCTTCGAAGACAGAGATCACTTCCTGTGACGCCCTTGATTCAATCATACAATAATCATACACGCAAACGTGTACGATCAAGATCAAGGACTCACGGGAAGATATCACAACACAACCCTAGACACAAAAAAAATAATACAAGCTTTATATTACAAGCCATGGGCCTCGAGGGCTCGAATACATAAGCTCGAATACACAAGAGTCAGTGGAAGCAACAATATCTGAGAACAGACATAGCTTAGACAAGTTTGCCTTAAGAAGGCTAGGACAAAAGCAACATCGATCGAAAAGGCAAGGCCTCCTACCTAGGATCCTCCTAACTACTCCTGGTCGTCGGCGGCCTCCACGTAGTAGTAGGCACCCTCAAGGTAGTAGTAGTCATCGTCGAAGGTGGCGTCTGGATCCTGGGCTCCACCATCTGGTTGCGACATTCGAGAAGAATGGAAAATGGGGAAAAGGGTGAGCAAAGCAACAGTGAGTACTCATCCAAAGTACTCGCAAGCAAGGATCTACACTACATATGCATCGGTGTCAATGAAAAGGGTAGTACATGTGGACTGAACTGCAGAATGCCAGAAGAGAAGGGGAAAGCCTAGCCTATGAAAGACTAGTATCTTTAAGCAGCTCCAAGCATCTTCCAGCATTAGAAGAGATAAGAGTGGCATAAAGTAAATTAGTAGTAGTGTTATCAACCTCGGTCAGAGATCCTTTCTCGACTCCCTACGAGAAAGCAATCCCAGAGCCATACTATCCAGTTATCACCTCAAGTATCCAGTTCAAGTTATATCGATCGGGATACAACTCCAAGTGTCTGTTATCATTGGACATGCTATCGATAGATGTTTTCTTCCCTGCAGGGGTGCACCAACTTACCCACCATGCTCGATTAACTCCAGCGAGACACACTTTCCTGGGCCATGCCCGGCCTCGGCCAAACGATACGCCACAACCCGACCTAGGCTTAATAGAGAGGTCAGCATGTCGGACTAAACCTATGCCCCTGGGGTCTTGGGCCATCACCCCGGGAACTCCTGCACGTTGCGTGGGTAGCCAGTGAGCAGACCTAGCTACCTCCTTAAAAAGGCAGGTGCTTACGCAGTCCAACCCAGCGCGCGCCACTCAGTCGCGTGACGTCTATTAAGCTTTGGCTGATGCATACGACGCAGAATGCCCATACTATGCCCACGTGATCGTTAGTTCTATCAGGCCAGAGGCCCCGAGGATCAAATATCCAAATCATAGTGGATTAGGAGCACGCGGTAACGAGCAGAGACTCATGATCGATGTGACCCCGTCACCCCGTCTCGAGGACTTGGGGCAAGGGCTAAGAATGCCCGGCCACGCCTCGTAAGTATCTTGCGGGCACCTTCCAGGTCAACCCGGCTCCACATGACTCGCAATTAAGCTCGCGCAGGTACCCCTCAGGGCTGACCCGTCTTTAGTAACATGGTTTAGTGTAAAGTCATAGTAACCATAGTAACTGTGTGTCTAACACCAAGGGGAACCCTGAGGAACCACCCTCGGTGGATTCCACTTGATGTAATCATCAAGGTGAACATAAGAGGAGCCAAACTCTAGGTTCACACTTGAAGGGTTGCATGACAAAGTCGTATCGGAAGTGGTTAAAGAGGAAATCACCCTCGATGACCACGACCGAATAGCTACACTACAGAGATTTCATCAAGAGGGATGTATGAGGTTCCACCCTCGGCACTCAATGGTAACTCTGCAGAGTCGAGCAAGAAAAGGGGCGTGATGTGATGTGAGGTGTCGGGCTCTAGTTGTCGATCACGTTGATCGAGTCGTCGATGATGAAGCAGGGGCAGCAAGGACCAGCTGGGGGTCACTGATGGATCACTAACCAACCTATACTAAGCAGTTTAGGATAAGCAGGTCGGTAACAATAAGCAGGTTACAAAAGAAGTTATGCATCAGAATAAGAGCAATTAATTACAGTAGCAAAATCTAATGCAAGCATGAGAGAATGGAATGGGCGAGGTCGGGATGATCAAAGGGGGGCTTCCTGGATGCTCTGCTAAAAAGGGAGAAGTATCGTCGGTGACGTAGTCGATCACAGGGGCATCATCGGTCTCGGGGTCTACCGGAGAGAAGAGAGGGAAGAAACAGTAAATACAGAGCAAACAGAGGTACCACTAAGGATGAAATGACAAAAAGAAGAACTAGGGTCAACCTAACATAGTACTGCACGATATAGGTGAAGGGGGAATTCAACCGGGAATGTTTTCCCGATTCCGGACCTGTGTCAAACACATGACCGGAGGGGGAATGCTCCATGTTCAGATAGTTAGAGGCATCTTACAGGTAAACGGACCGCGTATTCGGATTCCCTCGTTGTTATGAGTAACTTTCATGTATAAAACTTTTTCATCCGAGTTACGGATAATTTTATAAAGTTTTAAACAATATTCTGGAATTAACAGATTAAAACTAATTAAAAAACATTAATGCGTCATCGAGATGTCATCGGTCAACACTGACTGTTGACTGGTTAAACCGACATGCGGGTCCCGCCAGTCATACACCTGTTAACTAACTTAACAGACTAATTAACTTAACTAAGTAATTATGTTAACTAACTAGTTTTAGTTAAGTTAATTAATTCTGTACTTTTTATTTACATTTTGTCTCTCTTTTTTTAAAGGGGCTCGGCCCCACTTTCATTGGCTCAGAGGCCAATTGGGGCGGGCTACCGGGCGCGGGTGGGGGCATCCACCGGGCACCGCGGCAAACAGAGCCCCGGGGAGAAGGGGGCGCGCGAGCACTAGTGGGGCATGGTCGTGGTGGCCGACGCTTTGGCGGCGGCCGGCGGGCTCGGCCACGAGCGGCGAGGCACGACGGCAATGAAGGAAATATGCCCTAGAGGCAATAATAAAGTTATTATTTATTTCCTTACATATCATGATAAATGTTTATTATTCATGATAGAATTGTATTAACCGGAAATATAATACATGTGTGAATACATAGACAAACAGAGTGTCACTAGTATGCCTCTACTTGACTAGCTCGTTAATCAAAGATGGTTATGTTTCCTAACCATGAACAAAGAGTTGTTATTTGATTAATGGGATCACATCATTAGTTGAATGATCTGATTGACATGACCCATTTCATTAGCTTATCACCCGATCGTTTAGTATGTTGCTATTGCTTTTATCCATGATTTATACATGTTCCTTTGACTATGAGATTATGCAACTCCCGTTTACCATAGGAACACTTTGTGTGCTACCAAACATCACAACGTAACTGGGTGATTATAAAGGTGCTCTACAGGTGTCTCCGAAAGTATTTGTTGGGTTGGCGTATTTCGAGATTAGGATTTGTCACTCCGAATGTCGAAGAGGTATCTCAGGGCCTTCTCGGTAATGCACATCACATAAGCCTTGCAAGATTGCAACCAATGAGTTAGTTGCGAGATGATGTATTACAGAACGAGTAAAGAGACTTGCCGGTAACGAGATTGAACTAGGTATTGGATACCGACGATCGAATCTCGGGCAAGTAACATACCGATGACAAAGGGAACAACATATGTTGTTATGCGGTCTGACCGACAAAGATCTTCGTAGAATATGTAGGGGCCAATATGGGCATCCAGGTCCCGCTATTGGTTATTGACCGGAGACGTGTCTCAGTCATGTCTACATTGTTCTTGAACCGTAGGGTCCGCACGCTTAAGGTTACGATGACAGTTATTATTAGTTTATGCATTTTGATGTACCAAAGGAGTTAGGAGTCCCGGATGTGATCACGGACATAACGAGGAGTCTCGAAATGGTCGAGACATAAAGATTGATATATTGGATGACTATATTCAGACACCGGAAGGGTTCCGGGAAGGTATCGAATAAAACCGGAGTACCGGGGGGGTTACCGGAACCCCCCGGGGGGTTAATGGGCCTCATCGGCCTAAAGTGGAGAAGAGGAGGGGCGGCCAGGGCTGGCCGCGCGCCCCCTCCCCCTCTAGTCCGAATTGGACAACGAGGGGGGGGGGCGGCGCACCCCTTTCCTTCCTCTCTCCCTCCTCTTTCCCCCTCCACTCCTAGTCCAACAAGGAAAAGGGAGGGAGTCCTACTCCCGGTAGGAGTAGGACTCCTCCTGGCGCGCCTCCCCTAGGCCGGCCGCACCTCCCCCTTTCTCCTTTATATACGGGGGCAAGGGGGCACCCCAAGACACACAAGTTGATCCTTGAGATCGTTTCTTAGCCGTGTGCGGTGCCCCCCTCCACCATATTCCACCTCTGTCATATCGTTGCAGTGCTTACGCGAAGCCCTGCGTAGGTAGTACATCAAGGTCGTCACCATGCCGTCGTGCTGACAGAACTCCTCCCCGAAGCTTTACTGGATCGGAGCCCGGAGATCGTCATCGAGCTGAACGTGTGCTAAGAACTCGGAGGTGCCGGAGTAACGGTGCTTCGATCGGTCGGATCGAGAAGACGTATGACTACTTCCACTACGTTGCGTCAACGCTTCCGCTTCGGTCTACGAGGGTACGTAGACAACACTCTCCCCTCTCGTTGCTATGCATCACCATGATCTTGCGTCTGCGTAGGAATTTTTTTGAAATTACTACGTTTCCAACAGTGGTATCAGAGCCTAGGTTTTATGGTTTTGATGTTATTTGCACGAGTAGAACACAAGTGAGTTGTGGACGATACAAGTCATACTGCCTACCAGCATGTCATAATTTGGTTCAGCGGTATTGTTGGATGAGACGACCCGGACCAACCTTACGCGTACGCTTACGCGAGACCGGTTCCCTCGACGTGCTTTGCACACAGATGGCTTGCGGGAGACTATCTCACCAACTTTAGTTGAACCAAGTGTGGCTACGCCCGGTCCTTGAGAAGGTTAAAACGGAGTCTATTTGACAAACTCTCTTTGTGGTTTTGATGCGTAGGTAAGATGAGTTCTTGCTTAAGCCCGTAGCAGCCACGTAAAACTTGCAACAAACAAAGTAGAGGACGTCTAACTTGTTTTTGCAGGGCATGTTGTGATGTGATATGGTCAAGACATGATGCTATATTTTATTGTATGAGATGATCATGTTTTGTAACCGAGTTATCGGCAACCGGCAGGAGCCGTATGGTTGTCGCTTTATTGTATGCAATGCAATCGCCCTGTAATGCTTTACTTTATCACTAAGCGGTAGCGATAGTCGTAGAAGCATAAGATTGGCGAGACGACAACGATGCTACGATGGAGATCAAGGTGTCGCGCCGGTAAAGATGGTGATCATGACGGTGCTTCGAAGATGGAGATCACAAGCACGAGATGATGATGGCCATATCATATCACTTATATTGATTGCATGTGATGTTTATCTTTTATGCATCTTATCTTGCTTTGATTGACGGTAGCATTATAAGATGATCTCTCACTAATTATCAAGAAGTGTTCTCCCTGAGTATGCACCGTTGCGAAAGTTCTTCGTGCTGAGACACCACGTGATGATCGGGTGTGATAGGCTCTACGTTCAAATACAACGGGTGCAAAACAGTTGCACACGCGGAATACTCAGGTTATACTTGACGAGCTATGCATATAAGATATGACCTCGGAACACGGAGACCGAAAGGTCGAGCGTGAATCATATAGTAGATATGATCAACATAGTGATGTTCACCATTGAAACTACTCCATCTCACGTGATGATCGGACATGGTTTAGTTGATTTGGATCACGTGATCACTTAGAGGATTAGAGAGATGTCTATCTAGGTGGGAGTTCTTAAGTAATATGATTAATTGAACTTTAATTTATCATGAACTTAGTCCTGGTAGTATTAGCATATCTATGTTGTAGATCAATAGCTCGCGTTGTTGCTTTCATATGTTTATTTTGATATGTTCCTAGAGAAAATTGTTGAAAGATGTTAGTAGCAATGATGCGGATTGGATCCGTGATCTGAGGTTTATCCTCATTGCTGCACAGAAGAATTATGTCCTTGATGCACCGCCAGGTGACGGAACTATTGCAGGAGCAGATGCAGACGTTAGAAACGTTTTGCTAGCTCAATATGATGACTACTTAATAGTTTAGTGCACCATGCTTAACGGCTTAGAATCGGGACTTCAAAGACGTTTTGAACGTCATGGACCATACGAGATGTTCCAGGAGTTGAAGTTAATATTTCAGGCAAATACCCGAGTTGAGAGATATGAAGTCTCCAACAAGTTCTATAGCTAAAAGATGGAGGAGAATCGCTCAACTAGTGAGCATGTGCTCAGATTGTCTGGGTACTACAATCGCTTGAATCAAGTGGGAGTTTATCTTCCAGATAAGATAGTGATTGACAGAATTCTCTAGTCACCATCACCAAGTTAGTAGAACTTCGTGATGAACTATAGTATGCAAGGGATGACGAAAACAATTCCCAAGCTCTTCGTGATGCTGAAATCGACGAAGGTAGAAATCAAGAAAAACATCAAGTGTTGATGGTTGACGAGACCACTAGTTTCAAGAAAAGGGCAAAGGGAAGAAGAGGTACTTCAAGAAGAACGGCAAGCGAGTTGCTGTTCAAATGAAGAAGCTCAAGTCTGGTCCTAAGCTTGAGACTAAGTGCTTCTACTGCAAAGTGACTGGTCACTGGAAGCGGAACTACCCCAAGTGATTGGCGGATATGAAGGATGGCAAAGTGAACATAAGTATATTTGATATACATGATTATTGATGTGTACTTTACTAGTGTTTATAGCAACCCCTCAGTATTTGATACTGGTTCAGTTGCTAAGAGTAGTAACTCGAAACGGGAGTTGCAGAATAAACAGAGACTAGTTAAGGGTGAAGTGACGATGTGTGTTGGAAGTGGTTCCAAGATTGATATGATCATCATCACACTCTCCCTATACTTTCGGGATTAGTGTTAAAACTAAATAAGTGTTATTTGGTGTTTGCGTTGAGCATGAATATGATTTGATCATGTTTATTGCAATACAGTTATTCATTTAAGTTAGAGAACAATTGTTGTTCTGTTTACATGAATAAAACCTTCTACGGTTATACACACCAACGAAATGGTTCGTTGAATCCCGATCGTAGTGATACACATATTCATAATATTGAAGCCAAATGGATGCAACGTTAATAATGATAGTGCAACTTGTTTGTGGCACTACTATTTAAGTCATATTGGTGTAAAGAGCATGAAGAAACTCCATGCAGATGGAATTTTGGAATCACTTGATTATGAATCACATGATGCTTGCGAACCATGCCTCATGGGCAAGATGACTGGGACTCCGTTCTCCGGAACAATGGAGCGAGCAACTGACTTGTTGGAAATCATACATACCGATGTATGTGGTCCGATGAAAATTAAGGCTCGCGATAAGTATCATTATTTTCTGACCTTCAAAGATGTTTTGAGCAGATATGGGTATATCTACTTGATGAAACATAAGTCTGAAATGTTTGAAAAGTTCAAAGAATTTCTAAGTGAAGTGAAAAATCATCGTGACAAGAAAATAAAGTTTCTACGATCTGATCGCGGAGACGAATATCTGAGTTACGAGTTTGGTCTTCAGTTAAAACAATGTGAAATAGTTTCACTACTCACGCCACCTGGAACACCACAGCATAATGGTGCGTCCGAACGTCATAACCGTACTTTATTGGATATAGTACAATCTATGATGTCTCTTACCGATCTACCACTATCGTTTTTGGGGTTAAGCATTAAAGACAGCTGCATTCACGTTAAAAAGGGCACCATCTAAGTCCGTTGAGATGACACAATCTGAACTATGGTTTGGCAAGAAACCAAAGTTGTCGTTTCTTAAAAGTTTTTGGTTGCGATGCTTATGTGAAAAAGTTTCAACATGATAAGCTCAAACCCAAATCGGAGAAATATGTCTTCATAGGATACCCAAAGAGTCAGTTGGGTACACCTTCTATCACAGATCCAAAGGCAAGACATTCGTTGCTAAGAATGAATCCTTTCTAGAAAAGGAGTTCCTCTCGAAAGAAGTGAGTGGGAGGAAAGTAGAACTTGATAAGGTAACTGTACCTGCTCCCTTATTGGAAAGTGGTTCATCACAGAAATCTGTTCCTGTGACTACTACACCAATTAGTGAGGAAGTTAATGTTGATGATCATGTAACGTCAGATCAAGTTACTACCGAATCTCGTAGGTAAACCAGAGTGAGATCCGCATCAGAGTGGTACGGTAATCCTGTTCTAGAAGTCATGTTAATAGAACATGACGAACTTGCGAACTATGAGGAAGCGATGATGAGCCCAGATTCCGCGAAATGGTTTGAGGCCATGAAATCTGAGATATGATCCATGTATAAAAACAAAGTATGGACTTTGATGGATTTGCCCAATGATCGGCAAGCCATAGAAAATAAATGGATCCTCAAGAGGAAGACGGACGCTGATAGTAGCGTTACTATCTACAAAGCTAGAATTGTCGCAAAAGGTTTTCGACAAGTTCAAGGTATTGACTACGATGAGAGTTTCTCACTCGTATCTATGCTTAAGTCTGTCCAAATCATGATGTCGCGACCGGTTTTCCAGACATTAAATTCCAGAAAATGGCCGTCTAGCTCATCAGCCCCAGGATTACTGTTAGCTGATGAGGCATCAACTTGTTACAGAAATACCAAGCAAAGGTACACAATATGAAGTACAAGACCACTGTGGCCTATGAGTATAATAAATGGTTTCTAGTGGTTGAGGACGGAAGCGGTTTGTGGATCACCACGGCTGTGGGACTCCATTTCCCACGGGAACAGCTGACCAGGTTAACTCCTATCTTCACGAGGCTGCTATCACCGTTGCTCAGGTTCCGAGGCAGTCGTCGCAACGCTCCTCTCCAAGCAAGCAATCTGGCCAAGACAATAGCCGGGGACAAGCCAGTGAGTACTTTGAATGTACTCGCAAACATTAAGAACACGGGTATAATATAATCGTTGATGCTCATGCTTTGCAACATCCATACACTCACTTAATTAGTCATAATAATGATTGTCTTGATGTATGCAAACAGGTCATTCACATGCAACCGGAAATTTATGCAAAGGCCACATAGAGGTAATGAATAATGTGTGCCAAGCGAGGGTCTGAAAGACTCCTCGAGCGGAAAATGCAGAATAATAAATACTGGTGCCAAACGAGTGTCTGAAAGACTCCTCGAGCGGAAAATGCAGAATAATAAATACTGGTGCCAAACGAGTGTCTGAAAGACTCCTCGAGCGGAAAATGCAGAATAATAAATATCCACAGTCGGGCGTCTGAGCGACACCACAGAAAGGGCTTTAAAAGAAATGCCACAGTCGGGCGTCTGAGCGACACCACAGAAAGGGCTTTAAAAGAAATGCCACAGTCGGGCGTCTGAGCGACACCACAGAAAGGGCTTTAAAAGAAATGAATCATAGTGAATATCCCGGAGGTAGAACCATCCCAGAGATATTCGATGATAACAATAATAATCATGGGTTAGTCAACAATAGTAATAATCATAATCAACACAAGTCACAGGTAGTAATTCCCATTCTGGTTTAACAATTTCACCTCCGAAGACCGGCACTAAGACCGACACTTGACCTATCCCAGACTTTAGTCCTTAACCAAGGACACGGCTATTCGAATAGGTTTAATCTCTGCAGAGGGTGTACTCTTTACCCACGAGTAACGGATTCCTTTAGTCCATCGGGACTAATTCCGTCTACGGTCTTTTAGTTGGAAACACGCCTAGCTTGCACACACCAGCTTAACTCATCGGTGTCTGGAATCACCCACGACACTTGTCAAGCAAAACTCTAAGTGGGGAGGCTACAACCTCGCGTAGCATGGGATCAAATTTATATCGCGCGCTCTAAGGGGTGGCCTCCCCTCTCGGTGCCAACCGGAAACACCCATGCCCCCTGACCAGGTGGCATGCCTACCGGCTACAACCGATATCTTCCACCATGGCCTCTCTGTACGGTGTGTGCTGGGAAGGGGTTGACAACTTACTGAACCGTACCCTACCTGCGGCGGGGACGAGTGGTAGCACGAGGCAAGTATGGGGGTTACTGGAACAAGACTCGATCTGCGGTCGACTCAGGAGGTTCATAAGTTCCCTGCATGACATGTATATCAAATATAATACAATTGAAGAAATCTCCACTCAATGTACCTTACCATGCCATACCGGACATAACCGTCCCGACGAGGGCCGGCAACAAGCTCACGCCTACCCAAGGTCGAGGCTTTCCCGGATTCCTTTCCGATATGCATGCAAGGCACATGAGGATGATTACCACCACAATCATTTTCATTTCCAATAGCAAGGAAATCGTTGATATGCTTCCATGCAAATGATCATGTCACATGAAATATCAATTCCACCGGAATGAGGTGGTGTATATAAATGTGTCAACCAACACATCGAAATATATTATGCCAGGGTACAAGATGCTTGCCTTGATGTTGTGGAGGGGTGAGGTGTTCTCCAAAATCTTTGAAAGTCTCTCCAAAAATCCTATTTTCTTGAAAAAGAAATATATGAATCAACACACATTTCAAAACAGTACAAAAAGTTGTTTTGGAAAATTTTCAAATAAATATTAAAATAAACTAGATCAAATTTGAGGAACGTAGGAAAAAGAATCAACTCATTTGGAGTTATATTTTAAAAGTTATAGGCAGTCAAGGTTGTGGTCAAAACTGATTTAAATAAAACAGAAAAGGAAAAACGTTTCAGAGGGGAATACGCTTTCGGAGCGGGGAGACGTACTGGGGAGAATTACGCCTTCACTTAAACACATGGACGGCGCGGTGAGTCACTGACAGTGGGTCCAGGGGGGCCACTAGTCAGGTTTGACTAGTCTTCTCCCTCTCTTTCCTCTGTCCCGAGCGGAGGCGGAGCTCCGGCGATCGTCGCCGGTGACTGGCGGCTCTTCACGGGGCTCCGAGGGCGGGGATAGATCCGCTACACCGGGGCAGTCCTCTCGGTGGTCGCCTGGCAGGCGGGGGCGGAGGGAGCTGCCGGCGGCGAGCTCCTCGGCGGGGGTGGCCTCGGGAGCAAAGTGCCAGAGGGGTTGCGGTGGCTCCCGATCAAAATTGAGCAGGGGGAAAGGTTCACGGGAGGATGAGGAGGCTTCTGGTGGAGAGAGTGGAGAGGGGGAGGTCCTGGTGGCGCCGGAACGGCAGGGGCAGTGGCGGTGGTCGGAGTTGCCGGAGACGGGGAAGAAGACCTCCCTGGGTCGAATGCGGGCTAGGGGAACGCCATAGTGGTGGCCTGAGGTCGCCTGCTAGCGGGAATGGGCTCGGGGACTCCTTAAATAGGTGTGGCAAGGCGGTTCCGCGGCGGCCGTGGATAAGCTCTTCGGCGACCGCCATTCTGTAGCTAGGGCGACGTGGCGGCGACGAGGGCTAGCAGACACGCTTGCGGATGAGCTCGCGCTGTTACAGGGGCCAGGTGGCGAGCGGGAGGGGCTTGGGTCGCGCTGCCCGTGGCAGAGGCTGTCGGCCGACGCCGGCGTGCCGCCAAAAAGCTCTGGCGGTGGCGCTGTAGGGCGCCAGGGGTGGTTGGCGTGTAGTGGCGAGGCGTGGGGTGCGTGGCGAGTTTCTCCCATGCAGGCCAAGGCAGGGGGTTGCGACGCGGCGGCTCGGTGCACGTGGCTGCAATATGCGCGCTCTGGGCGCGCCCAGCGCACGCTCACCAGCTGCTCGGCGAAATGCCAGGGCACGCTAGGTGGTTCGGTTGGAGTTGGGGTTTTGCAGGTCTAGGTTTGGGGAAACAGGGAGTCTAGTGGACATGCCTGTTTGATCAGAGGGGCAAGATCATAGTGCAATGACAAGCATCATGCCAAAACAGATCATGCCCACAAGGTGCTTGACAAAATGCCAAGGGCACTTAGGCAATACTTGGAGTGGTCAAAAACTCCAGATCAGTGTCTCCTTGGGTGCACAAGAGGGTGGTGAGGTTAGTTTGGCAAAAGGAGAAACTTGCTAGTGCAAGATTTGCAGAATTACAATTCTGGACAGGAAATGAATGGCATCATTTCATGAACCGAAATTCCTCCAAAGGGTGCATGCTCCTGGACTTAGGGGTTTGGTAGGGAGGACTATGAGCATGAGAAAACACATGGTTACTGGAGCAAGAAATAATAGGGTTGCAGTAGAAAACAGAGGGCTGGACCAGAATGAAGATGATGCTGATCCACTCAATATTTGCAAATGACATCACTGGTTTTTTTGCATAAAGTTGAATCCTATGATATTACTGACATCCCATAATTTTGGTAGAGGCTAAAAGAAAATATTTAAATGGGTTGTAGTGCAAAAATGCCCACTGGACCAGAGAAGAAAAAAGGGTGTAGAGCTCAAAATATTTCATGAAATAAGGATGTTTTTGCATAAAAGCTATTTAATAACCTCACATGATATCTCCAAATTTTGGTGGGAATTTTAAGTGAATTTATCAAATGGTTGTAGTTCAAATATGGCCATTTAATCTTGAAAAACCATTTTCAAGAAGGTGAAGATCAAGCAACTTAATTGAGCAATTAGTTGCACTGATAAAAGTAAAGTTTTTCTAAAGAGGTTAAACAAGTCCAATAACACATTTGAAAAGTCCACACTTAGGGGAAAAACTCCACATTGACAAGGTTAAAGATCAAAAGGGAGTTCAGAAAATAAACTTTTTAAATCCTGGTTAAAATTTAATTAATAAAACAAGGCCAAAATTTTAGGGGTGTCACAATACTAACCCCCTTAAGAAAAATCTCGTCCTCGAGATTTGTTAAAATCGCATAAGAAAAGATTGCATGCAACAAAAAAGTGGTTACAGTGATGAAAACCACAGTGTGAAATACTGGTGCTGTGCGGAGAAAGATCTACGGTCTGAGACAAAAACGCGAGATTTCTACGCTGGGTATAAATTTAGAACAAGTCCAAATTTAAATATACGCTGGTCGTACCCGGGAGCACAGTGCTCTCTCTGGCTGACAGGTGGACCCGAGGCCCACAGTCAGCCTCTTCTTCTCCCTCTGGCTCTCCTCCTTCCTCTCTCTCTTGCGCGCTTTCCCGCGCTTTCTCCGTCGGCGACGCCTAGCGCGTAGGGCATCTAGGCCGTACCGCGGTAGTGCGCGACGTGCTAGCTGCCGGAGCAGCGTGCACTCACCTCGCGGGCCAGCGCGCTGTCGGCACTGCTTGCGGATTCGCCTCTGAACACCGGCGATCGGGCGACGAGGGCGTTGGTGGACTTCGCCCACCGTGCACCGAGCTCGAGCTATAAAACGACCGGGGTGCTCCTCTCTTCTCCTCACCTCTGGCCTTGCCTCTCCCCCTCCTTCTTCCTCCATTACTGCTTGCAGAAGCTCGGGCGAGGCTCTAATGGCGGAGGCGATGCCGGACTGGTATGCGATCTTGATATGCGGAGGGCTGGCGACCCTGCTGGGGCTCTCCGTGCTCCTGTGCGCGATGATCCTCGATGACCGTCGTGATGCTGCTGCTCGGGTGTTGGCTTTCCACGGCGGTGGTGATCACGAGGAATAGGTGGGATGCCGGGTGCTAACCGTGGTTAGGAGAGGGGTTAGCCAGCTGCAACACTCTTGCAAAGTTTGTAAACGGTGCACGTGTGTGTGCCCGAGTGTTTGCGGTTGTGGGTCAGCTGTTGTGCTAGCGTGAAATCCACGTTATGAGAAAGTGCCGAAGTATCGACTCAGAAAAAGATGTCCCACTCTAGGATCATACGCGGAAGAAAACAGTAATGCAACAGAATCACTCATATTAATCGAAATTAATAAAATAACACACTTAAAGCACACACTAAGCTCCACGCACAAGTTACAATACGCAAATAAAGGTTGCAATAAATAACGTAGCAGCGACGTCTATAATGCAAACGGTAACTGGATGGGGTCCAGAGAAAATGTTTCTGGTACTGAGACACATTCTTCCTCTATCGGAGAAAGCGGATTCATTAGTCGATGCACGTGTCTCTCCTGGTCGGGCCTCAGTGATCTGCCGATGGCGATCTGAGGATTTAAGTCTGCGAGGCTCTGGAGATAACCCATCACGCGTTGGATCAAACTCTCGTGAGCGATAACATACTGGACAAGGTTGTCCAGGACGGGGTCTCTCTCGATTCGCACACCGGGAAACGATGTTACTCCTCCGGGCGCTGCACGGCTCGGGAAGTAATAATACCCACGCTCGCTGGCATAGGGTACCGCGAATCGAAGGCGAGCAAGTGCTTCGCAAGCCGCAGCTTCCATGGCCATCTGTGGGGTTGGCATAGATTTCCCCACGAAGGAAACCTCTGTTGGGTCTTGGTCTGAGTTCACGGGAGGGATGTGCACTGCTGCCCAGTATCTCGAGGTGGAAGAGGTGATCCTTGATTTGAATAGCTCGTACTGGGGTGGCTGGGTAGCGCCCATGGTACTGCAGGTAAAATCCCACAATATCTTAACAAAACTACCCGGGGTTGCATCTGGGGTTCTCAGGTAAATGCTGAGGTTCGGCATGGCAAGAAATGGTTGTGAGGGCGGTGCACACGGTGAATGGTGCTTGGCAAGGTCATGCGGTGGCCTTCTTATAGCACTGGAGCTGGATCATTTTTACCGTGGTGAAGGGTAATGAAATTTTCAGCTCTGATCCGGAAGTCAAAGCCACCAATACACATATTTCACCGAGGTGACCTGTTACTGTGGGGGGGGGGGGGGTTGTCGGGAAGGTTTTTGGTAGCTGCGCCGGGGTAGCAATCTCACACCGCGCACTGGGCGTTTAACCGAGGTTATCATTTAAGCAGAGGCATGACAACAGGCAGCGTTTAAACACCAGGCCACATGATTACATAGCGAGGATACCCTGGGACTCGATACAGCTCGGGTTACTTAGTCTACTTCGTTCACATCCATGCGGGCGTGCCTTGTGGATGCCGAGACTTCTCCACGGGTCTCGCCGTCGGAATTGACTGGAGTGGGTTGAGGGGCTGCAGGCTCTGGGTAGCGATGATGGCCATCTCGAGGATTGCTGGCCACAACTCCGTTGGAGTGTGTTCCCAAAATGCGACGTAGCACTTCTGGGGTTATCGCAACACCTTGGCCGATGGCTGGGGTAGACCTCAGGGGCTCGATCGGTTGTCCAAACAGCACGACTGGGTTGTCGACGTTGGGCTCGTCCTCTCCTCTTGTCGGGGCTCGACGAACCAGCTCTCCACGAGCTGCGATGAGATCAATTGTGACCTGATCGCACAGTTCTTCCAGTGCACTTACATAGCGCACCAGGTGCAACAATGCAGGATGTGTCTCATGATCTCCGTTGGCAACTTGGGGTGATCTACCATACCCTTCACGCCTGGGGTAGTAGTGGAACGAGCGACAGTCAACTCTTGGCGACAAGTGCCGGAGATGAACTATAGCTTCTCGAGCAGCTAGTTGGATGGCTTGTGGCTCAAAGGAAGTTGTTCTTCCGGTGAACCTGTAGGGGCGTTCGGGTGCGAGACCCCTACCGTAGATGTGTACAGTGGCCCAGAATTGACGGCTTTCACCGCTTACGGGCCCTTGGTACACAACATATTCTGGGGGTTCTTCTAATGCATAGGCACGACGAGTGAGCTTTGCGAGTATGGTCACAAAACCTCCAATGTTGGTCGCTGTGGTCTCATGGTGCACAATAGGACCAGGCATTGCGGCTTAGGTTAGGATAGCGGCCGGGCTGTGCTGGGTTGAGACTAGCGTGCCCTTTTTATAGAAAAAGGGGATGGAGTCTTCCTTCGCACGCTTGCGAGAAAGGACTATTTAGGGGGCCGGTCACTGGCGCGTGATCGACGGCTAGGCTGGTAGGTTGGGCACCGACTGCCAAAAGGTGTCGGGTCACTGCAGGGCTATCTTGCAGGAGGAGCTTGGCTGCGGGTTTGGTTATGGCTCGGTGGTTTGGCATGCCTAAGTTTATTGACCTGGCTAGGATAGGATTAGCCAATGGTCAGCCTGGCTCTGATACCAAGTCTGTCGCGACCGGTTTTCCAGACATTAAATTCCAGAAAATGGCCGTCTAGCTCATCAGCCCCAGGATTACTGTTAGCTGATGAGGCATCAACTTGTTACAGAAATACCAAGCAAAGGTACACAATATGAAGTACAAGACCACTGTGGCCTATGAGTATAATAAATGGTTTCTAGTGGTTGAGGGCGGAAGCGGTTTGTGGATCACCACGGCTGTGGGACTCCATTTCCCACGGGAACAGCTGACCAGGTTAACTCCTATCTTCACGAGGCTGCTATCACCGTTGCTCAGGTTCCGAGGCGGTCGTCGCAACGCTCCTCTCCAAGCAAGCAATCTGGCCAAGACAATAGCCAGGGACAAGCCAGTGAGTACTTTGAATGTAGTCGCAAACATTAAGAACACGGGTATAATATAATCGTTGATGCTCATGCTTTGCAACATCCATACACTCACTTAATTAGTCATAATAATGATTGTCTTGATGTATGCAAACAGGTCATTCACATGCAACCGGAAGTTTATGCAAAGGCCACATAGAGGTAATGAATAATGTGTGCCAAGCGAGGGTCTGAAAGACTCCTCGAGCGGAAAATGCAGAATAATAAATACTGGTGCCAAACGAGTGTCTGAAAGACTCCTCGAGCGGAAAATGCAGAATAATAAATACTGGTGCCAAACGAGTGTCTGAAAGACTCCTCGAGCGGAAAATGCAGAATAATAAATATCCACAGTCGGGCCTCTGAGCGACACCACAGAAAGGGCTTTAAAAGAAATGCCACAGTCGGGCGTCTGAGCGACACCACAGAAAGGGCTCTAAAAGAAATGCCACAGTCGGGCGTCTGAGCGACACCACAGAAAGGGCTTTAAAAGAAATGAATCATAGTGAATATCCCGGAGGTAGAACCATCCCAGAGATATTCGATGATAACAATAATAATCATGGGTTAGTCAACAATAGTAATAATCATAATCAACACAAGTCACAGGTAGTAATTGCCATTCTGGTTTAACAATTTCACCTCCGAAGACCGGCACTAAGACCGACACTTGACCTATCCCAGACTGTAGTCCTTAACCAAGGACACGGCTATTCGAATAGGTTTAATCCCTGCAGAGGGTGTACTCTTTACCCACGAGTAACGGATTCCTTTAGTCCATCGGGACTAATTCCGTCTACGGTCTTTTAGTTGGAAACACGCCTAGCTTGCACACACCAGCTTAACTCATCGGTGTCTGGAATCACCCACGACACTTGTCGAGCAAAACTCTAAGTGGGGAGGCTACAACCTCGCGTAGCATGGGATCAAATTTATATCGCGCGCTCTAAGGGGTGGCCTCCCCTCTCGGTCCCAACCGGAAACACCCATGCCCCCTGACCAGGTGGCATGCCTACCGGCTACAACCGATATCTTCCACCATGGCCTCTCTGTACGGTGTGTGCTGGGAAGGGGTTGACAACTTACTGAACCGTACCCTACCTGCGGCGGGGACGAGTGGTAGCACGAGGCAAGTATGGGGGTTACTAGAACAAGACTCGATCTGCAGTCGACTCAGGAGGTTCATAAGTTCCCTGCATGACATGTATATCAAATATAATACAATTGAAGAAATCTCCACTCAATGTACCTTACCATGCCATACCGGACATAACCGTCCCGACGAGGGCCGGCAACAAGCTCACGCCTCCCCAAGGTCGAGGCTTTCCCGAATTCCTTTCCGATATGCATGCAAGGCACATGAGGATGATTACCACCACAATCATTTTCATTTCCAATAGCAAGGAAATCGTTGATATGCTTCCATGCAAATGATCATGTCACATGAAATATCAATTCCACCGGAATGAGGTGGTGTATATAAATGTGTCAACCAACACATCGAAATATATTATGCCAGGGTACTAGATGCTTGCCTTGATGTTGTGGAGGGGTGAGGTGTTCTCCAAAATCTTTGAAAGTCTCTCCAAAAATCCTATTTTTTTGAAAAAGAAATATATGAATCAACACACATTTCAAAACAGTACAAAAAGTTGTTTTGGAAAATTTTCAAATAAATATTAAAATAAACTAGATCAAATTTAAGGAAGGTAGGAAAAGGATCAACTCATTTGGAGTTATATTTTAAAAGTTATAGGCAGTCAAGGTTGTGGTCAAAACTGATTTAAATAAAACAGAAAAGGAAAAACGTTTCAGAGGGGAATACGCTTTCGGAGCGGGGAGACGTACTGGGGAGAATTACACCTTCACTTAAACACATGGACGGCGCGGTGAGTCACAGACAGTCGGTCCAGGGGGCCCACTAGTCAGGTTTGACTAGTCTTCTCCCTCTCTTTCCTCTGTCCCGAGCGGAGGCGGAGCTCCGGCGATCGTCGCCGGTGACTGGCGGCTCTTCACGGGGCTCCGAGGGCGGGGATAGATCCGCTACACCGGGGCGGTCCTCTCGGTGGTTGCCTGGTAGGCGGGGGCGGAGGGAGCTGCCGGCGGCGAGCTCCTCGGCGGGGGTGGCCTCGGGAGCAAAGTGCCAGAGGGGTTGCGGTGGCTCCCGATCAAAATTGAGCAGGGGGAAAGGTTCACGGGAGGATGAGGAGGCTTCTGGTGGAGAGAGTGGAGAGGGGGAGGTCCTGGTGGCGCCGGAATGGCAGGGGCAGTGGCGGTGGTCGGAGTTGCCGGAGACGGGGAAGAAGACCTCCCTGGGTCGAATGCGGGCTAGGGGAACGCCATAGTGGTGGCCTGAGGTCGCCTGCTAGCGGGAACGGGCTCGGGGACTCCTTAAATAGGCGTGGCAAGGCGGTTCCGCGGCGGCCGTGGATAAGCTCTCCGGCGACCGCCATTCTGTAGCTAGGGCGACGTGGCGGCGACGAGGGCTAGCAGACACGCTTGCGGATGAGCTCGCGCTGTTACAGGGGCCAGGTGGCGAGCGAGAGGGGCTTGGGTGGCGCTGCCCGTGGCAGAGGCTGTCGGCCGACGCCAGCGTGCCGCCAAAAAGCTCTGGCGGTGGCGCTGTAGGGCGCCAGGGGTGGTTGGCGTGTAGTGGCGAGGCGTGGGGTGCGTGGCGAGGTTCTCCCGTGCGGGCCAAGGCAGGGGGTTGCGACGCGGCGGCTCGGTGCACGTGGCTGCAATATGCGCGCTCTGGGCGCGCCCAGTGCACGCTCACCAGCTGCTCGACAAAATGCCAGGGCACGCTAGGTGGTTCGGTTGGAGTTGGGGTTTAGCAGGTCTAGGTTTGGGGAAACAGGGAATCATGCCAAAACAGATCATGCCCACAAGGTGCTTGACAAAATGCCAAGGGCACTTAGGCAATACTTGGAGTGGTCAAAAACTCCAGATCAGTGTCTCCTTGGGTGCACAAGAGGGTGGTGATGTTAGTTTGGCAAAAGGAGAAACTTGCTAGTGCAAGATTTGCAGAATTACAATTCTGGGCAGGAAATGAATGGCATCATTTCATGAACCGAAATTGCTCCAAAGGGTGCATGCTCCTGGACTTAGGGGTTTGGTAGGGAGGACTATGAGCATGAGAAAACACATGGTTACTGGAGCAAGAAATAATAGGGTTGCAGTAGAAAACAGAGGGCTGGACCAGAATGAAGATGATGCTGATCCACTCAAAATTTGCAAATGACATCACTGGTTTTTTTTGCATAAAGTTGAATCCTATGATATTACTGACATCCCATAATTTTGGTAGAGGCTAAAAGAAAATATTTAAATGGGTTGTAGTGCAAAAATGCCCACTGGACCAGAGAAGAAAAAAGGGTGTAGAGCTCAAAATATTTCATGAAATAAGGATGTTTTTGCATAAAAGCTATTTAATAACCTCACATGATATCTCCAAATTTTGGTGGGAATTTTAAGTGAATTTATCAAATGGTTGTAGTTCAAATATGGCCATTTAACCTTGAAAAACCATTTTCAAGAAGGTGAAGATCAAGCAACTTAATTGAGCAATTAGTTGCACTGATAAAAGTAAAGTTTTTCTAAAGAGGTTAAACAAGTCCAATAACACATTTGAAAAGTCCACACTTAGGGGAAAAACTCCACATTGACAAGGTTAAAGATCAAAAGGGAGTTCAGAAAATAAACTTTTTAAATCCTGGTAAAAATTTAATTAATAAAACAAGGCCAAAATTTTTGGGGTGTCACACATGATTAGGAATTGCCGCATTTTATGAAATCTGGCAAATGGATAACAAAAACTGCATTCCTTAATGGATTTATTAAAGAAGAGTTGTATATGATGCAACCAGAAAGTTTTGTCAATCCTAAAGGTGCTAACAAAATATGCAAGCTCCAGCGATCCATCTATGGACTGGTGCAAGCATCTCGGAGTTGGAATACACGCTTTGATAAGTTGATCAAAGCATATAGTTTTATACAGACTTGCGGTGAAGCCTGTATTTACAAGAAAGTGAGTGGGAGCACTACAACATTTCTGATAAGTATATGTGAATGACATATTGTTGATCAGAAATAATGTAGAATTATTCTATAAAGCACAAAGGAGTATTTGAAAGGAGTTTTTCAAAGGAAGACCTCGGTGAAGCTGCTTACATATTGAGCATCAATATCTATAGAGATAGATCAAGACGCTTGATAAGTTTTTTCAATGAGTACATACCTTGACAAGATTTTGAAGTAGTTGAAAATGGAACAGTCAAAGAAAGAGTTCTTGCCTGTGTTACGAGGTGTGAAGTTGAGTAAGACTCAAAACCCGACCACGACATAAGATAGAAAGAGAATGAAAGTCATTCCCTATGCCTTGGCCATAGGTTCTATAAAGTATGCCATGCTGTGTACCAGATCTATTGTATACCCTACACTGAGTTAAGCAAGGGAGTACAATGGTGATCTAGGAGTAGATCACTGGACAACGGTCAAAAATTATCCTTAGTGGAATAAGGATATGTTTCTCGATTATGGATGTGACAGAAAGGTTCGCCGTAAAGGGTTACGTCGATGCAAGTTTTGACACTGATCTGGATGACTCTAAGTCTCAATCTAGATACATATTGAAAGTGGGAGCAATTAGCTAGAGTAGCTCTGTGCGGAGCATTGTAGACATAGAATTCGCAAAATACTTACGGATCTGTATGTGACAGACCCGTTGACAAAAATTATCTCACAAGCAAAACATGATCACACCTTAGTACTCTTTGGGTGTTAATCACATAGCGATGTGAACTAGATTACTGACTCTAGTAAACCCTTTGGGTGTTGGTCACATATAGATGTGAACTATGGGTGTTAATCACATGGTGATGTGAACTATTGCTGGTAAATCACATGGCGATGTGAACTAGATTATTGACTCTAGTGCAAGTGGGAGACTGAAGGAAATATGCCCTAGAGGCAATAATAAAGTTATTATTTATTTCCTTACATATCATGATAAATGTTTATTATTCATGCTAGAATTGTATTAACCGGAAACATAATACATGTGTGAATACATAGACAAACAGAGTGTCACTAGTATGCCTCTACTTGACTAGCTCGTTAATCAAAGATGGTTATGTTTCCTAACCAGGAACAAAGAGTTGTTATTTGATTAACGGGATCACATCATTAGTTGAATGATCTGATTGACATGACCCATTTCATTAGCTTAGCACCCGATCGTTTAGTATGTTGCTATTGCTTTTATCCATGATTTATACATGTTCCTTTGACTATGAGATTATGCAACTCCCGTTTACCGTAGGAACACTTTGTGTGCTACCAAACGTCACAACGTAACTGGGTGATTATAAAGGTGCTCTACAGGTGTCTCCGAAAGTATTTGTTGGGTTGGCGTATTTCGAGATTAGGATTTGTCACTCCGAATGTCGGAGAGGTATCTCAGGGCCTTCTCGGTAATGCACATCACATAAGCCTTGCAAGCATTGCAACCAATGAGTTAGTTGCGAGATGATGTATTACAGAACGAGTAAAGAGACTTGCCGGTAACGAGATTGAACTAGGTATTGGATACCGACGATCGAATCTCGGGCAAGTAACATACGATGAGAAAGGGAACAACGTATGTTGTTATGCGGTCTGACCAATAAAGATCTTCGTAGAATATGTAGGAGCCAATATGGGCATCCAGGTCCCGATATTGGTTATTGACCGGAGACGTGTCTTAGTCATGTTTACATTGTTCTCGAACCGTAGGGTCCGCACGCTTAAGGTTACGATGACAGTTATTATGAGTTTATGCATTTTGATGTACCGAAGGAGTTCGGAGTCCCGGATGTGATCACGGACATAACGAGGAGTCTCGAAATGGTCGAGACATAAAGATTGATATATTGGATGACTATATTTGGACACCGGAAGGGTTCCGGGAAGGTATCGAATAAAACCGGAGTACCGGGGGGGGTTACCGGAACCCCCCGGGGGGTTAATGGGCCTCATGGGCCTAAAGTGGAGAAGAGGAGGGGCGGCCAGGGCTGGCCGCGTGCCCCCTCCCCCTCTAGTCCGAATTGGACAAGGAGGGGGGGGGGGCGGCGCCCCCCTTTCCTTCCTCTCTCCCTCCTCTTTCCCCCTCCACTCCTAGTCCAACAAGGAAAAGGGAGGGAGTCCTACTCCCGGTAGGAGTAGGACTCCTCCCGGCGCGCCTCCCCTAGGCCGGCCGCACCTCCCCTTTGCTCCTTTATATACGGGGGCAAGGGGGCACCCCAAGACACACAAGTTGATCCTTGAGATCGTTCCTTAGCCGTGTGTAGTGCCCCCCTCCACCATATTCCACCTCGGTCATATCGTTGCAGTGCTTAGGCGAAGCCCGGCGCCGGTAGTACATCAAGATCGTCACCACGCCGTCGTGCTGACGGAACTCCTCCCCGAAGCTTTGCTGGATCGGAGCCCGGGGATCGTCATCGAGCTGAACGTGTGCTAAGAACTCGGAGGTGCCGGAGTAACGGTGCTTGGATCGGTCGGATCGAGAAGACGTACGACTACTTCCACTACGTTGCGTCAACGCTTCCGCTTCGGTCTACGAGGGTACGTAGACAACACTCTCCCCTCTCGTTGCTATGCATCACCATGATCTTGCGTGTGCGTAGGAATTTTTTTGAAATTACTACGTTTCCAACAGGCAAGCCGCAGGGGAGGCAACCGCAGCCGCTAGAGGCAGGGGGCTCGGGCGTTAGCAAGCGGCCGGGGAGCAGCACAAGATGCAGAGGGGTCGGCAATGCGAGCAGCGGGCGAGGCCAGGCATCGAGTGGGGCCAGCGCAGGTGGGGCACACGGCTAGGAAGCGTCAGCGGCAGCAGCTCGGGCGCCCGGCCAGGTGAGGCGAGCACGACGGGGGCCGGTGCGGACGGTGCGACTCAAGGCAAGGGCGCACGGGCGGGAGCCGGTCGCGGCAGTGGTGACGGCTGGAGGCGAGAGTTGTAGTGGCGGCGGCTAGTGGCGACAAGTAGCAGCAGGGGGTGGAACAATAAGCAAAGAGCAGCGCAGCTGCGGCGGTCGGAGCGGCTAGACGCGGCGGGGCGCGTGGCCGTGTGCTCGCGGGTTGCGGGGCGTGCGGGAGGTGTTGCGCGTGCCTGGCTACACGGGGCGGACATGGCGGAAGAACGCGGGCATGGGTGGCTGGCGTGGGGCTAGGCGAGCGCGTGGGGCATGCGGGACCTTACGACGGTAGTAGCAAAGCAGTAGCAGAGGGGGAGGGGCACTCGCGCTAGCGAGGCATAGGCGGAGCGCGACGCCAGGCAGCAGAGGGAGACGATGACTGCGACAAGCTAAGGGGAGGAGGAGGAGGATGGCAGTGGCTCACTATCGTTGCAGGGAAGGCCCCGGGAAGATGGAGATGCAGTGGAGGCGATAGGATCAACGGCGGCATCCGGCGGGTCCGAGGAAGAGGATGACGGAGATCTGACGATGTAGCGTCGCCCGGCTTCCGCTGGTAGTCGGAGCCGACGGAGAGGAAGCAGGCGAGGCATCTGGTGCGATCTCAGCTGGCGAAGTGCACGGCGGCCACGCAGACGAGGCCGTCAATGGCAACTGCCATGGTGGGTGTGGCGGATCTAGGCAAGAGAGAGGCGACGAGGGAGAGAGGGGCAAGTGGTGAGTGGGTGGATGAGAGTGGGGGGCTCGAGGGGGCGCGGCTGTTGCCCTTATCCCCTTGGGACGGCGTCGGCGAGGTGGTGCGGCGGGGACGCGCGGGATGAGCCCTGGTCGGTCAAACAGGGGAGGAAGAGAGCGACCCGGGGGAGGTGGACCGGCTTGCTGGGGTGGGCAAAAGCCCAGTAGGGCAAGGGGGCTTCACTCTTCTCCTTTTTCTCCTTCTTTGCTTTTGTTCTTTTATTTATTTAATAAACAAAGATGGGTAAGAAAATATTGGGCATGCTAATTATTTAGGAAAAATATGGGAAGTGTCCCTTTTATTCCCTGGTGATCTTAGATAGTGCCACAAATATTTTGGAGACCAGAAGAATTCGTTTGTATTTTTCATAAATAGGATAGCATTTAAAAATGCTAAATTGGTGCTCTTATAATTGCTAATGCTCATCTTTGCACAAAATTGATGTTGTGTTCCTTAACAAATTATTGTTATGGAATTTTTGGCAAATGATGGACATTTTTTCAGCAACTTTTGAGCAACTTCAAGCTTCACTTGAATTTGAATTGATTGGAATTTCAAATGGGATATTGAACAAAGGTGATTAAGCACTGTTTGGAAACATGATTAGCTTAATCACAGAGGTTACTGTAGCATGACACTGGGGTGTTACAAATCTCCTCCACTCCAATAAATCTCGTCCCGAGATTTAAGAGGTGGAGTAAGGTGAAAAGGATTCGTTACGAAATTCTAATGAATCTTCTTTTCTTGCTGCTCTCATCGAAGAGGTTGATCCATAACATTGATGTCCTCAATTCAATGCAT
This sequence comes from Aegilops umbellulata, assembly GCA_032464435.1. Lineage (NCBI taxonomy): Eukaryota > Viridiplantae > Streptophyta > Magnoliopsida > Poales > Poaceae > Aegilops > Aegilops umbellulata. The sequence goes on along the minus strand of CP136058.1, from coordinate 348,495,594 downwards.
TAGGGCATGATGATGAAGTCGTCAACCTTTCTTCAGAAACTCCAACGTACTTACGAATAGGGTATAAAGAAAAAAACATAAGGACAGATGTTTGAAAGGATTGGCATCCGGTAATTATCTCAAGGAAGGAGATTTTAGAAGCACCAAGAAACAAATCGAGAGTGCTATAAGGAGGTTCAACAAGTTTCAACCTGGTAGGCATCAAGATGATACTTATAATAGGTGAAGAAGGGGTTCAAAGCAATGAGGAGCAATGTTGCCTCTAATACCGGAATGAATCATGGTGAGGAATTTAGCTCGTGATTTACATACGAAGCCAAGTGCAAAGAAATTTCGAAATCAAGGTTGTACAGGAGAGTCAGGTTTCAATCCTGTGGAACTGTGGGTTATGGGCCCACCTTGTGTGTTCAGAGTAGGAAAAGCAGCGACATCTTGCACGGATATGGTAGCAAGGCATGTCATAGGATATCCTGTCAGTTATGTTGGCATCAACGTTGGTACCAAGGGCGAGGGACGAAGAGAACCATTTTCCTGCTCATTGGAACGAGGCGGACCATTAGGCAAATTTCTCGTCCATTGGTGGTTACAAGAATGTCAACAACAATAGTAACAGGGTTTTACTGTAAGAGTTGTACACCAAGATGTTTATTTAAGCATAAGAATATTGCTGCTTAGATCATATAGATCACAAGAAAGTTCTAAACAAAACAAGGGAAAGGAAAATGTGATTATTAATTTAATTAGAACCATGGAAAGGAAAATGTGTTTAAACACAAATATCAGGAGTATATTATTCCCAAGATAAGCAGAGGATTACATCCATGACAAGGTAGTAGATTACCTTTTAGGTAAAGGGGAGAGGAAATTCATGACATTACCCATACAACAGTGTTTGGATAAGTGATCAAGAAACATTTAGCATTGTGCCTCCAAATGGTTTTAAAGAGGTTCAGAGTACCACAATCATGCTTTGGGATAACATTGACATGGTCATCAGGTAAAGGTTGGACCTTGGGAACACAAAGGGTCCATCGGATTTTTAGAACATATCATGTTATTTTATCAGGGAAAAGATGAGGAGGTGGCCGATAGGTTCAGTAGTAATCCATCGACATGTCAAAAAGGATGTATTCCCAAAATTAATATGATCAAGTTTTTGTTGGGGAGGGGGGGGGGGGAAGACAAGAATGTTGTCGATGCTGACACAAATAATCGAGAGGCAAGGATGGCATTTCTAGCCATGAATTCCATTGACATCTCTGAAGAAGCCAAAGTGTTGACGGTGATGACGACAAATTTTGTCGAGATACTCTATGAAGATGCCATCGAGCAGAAAAGGAAGGATGAAGTGAAAGCCTATGAGAACCATGGATTCGACACAAGCTCAAAGTCAAGCTTGTTGTTCGAGGTGAAATGATAAGATGAGGAAGATTGATGTAAGCTTAGCTCATCGTCGGAAGTTGCTCCGGGCATAAGGACCAGGTAGCACAGTTAAAATTTAGCACGATAATGACATAGCCAGCCAGGCTAGGAATGACTTAAAAAGTTACTTAGATTTATAGAATCGGAGTGCGGAATCGATTCAACCGATTCACTTATCAGTGTCCTGGAGAGATTAATAACCCAAATCCCGGGGGAAATATGAAATCAGTGAGAAGCAATACCATATGAACACTCATAGGAAGCAATACAGTTCTTTGATATTCTCAAGGTACCCGAGGGTAATACTTGAATGAAGATCAAAATAGAGGTTGCGGAGATGCATTGATCTGCAGAAGACAAGTGCATTAACTTGTCCGAGAAATGGAATTAAAGGGGAACAATGATGGTCAGAACCATGGTTGCAAAGGACCAAACATAGATACCAGATGAACTTATAATAAGGGGATTATTATTATCACAAGAAGCTTCTATGATTAGTTCCACATTAGGTCCATGGGCATGAACACAAAGTTCAAGGTCGACTCCCACTTCTCCAATGCAAGACCTTTCATTCACTTCTCACTTTTGAAGAATTTGTAGTGTTGAAGATATATCTGGGAAAACACCAGAAGAGTATGACTCGTGAAAACTCTCGGGTTCGCACGGATTAGGGAAGGCATAGGTTCAACCCATAGGGGCATCTTAGGAACATATACCACAAACTTAAAGGGTAAATAACACAAGCTCGAAGGTAGAGCATGGTTGACAAAAGGAGAGGATACAATTTACTAAAGTCATTATGTATCAGGGAAGAACTCGCAAGGTGATTAAATATAAGGGGTACTATCGGATAGAAATCCAACAACGGATCTGGTGGTCCACAAGGGATCAGATGTGAGCATCGGTACCCAACCAGAAGAAGAAAGAATGCAAGGAGATCGGATATAGAAACAACTAACCAATTCAAATCTCAATTGCAAAGGAATTATGATTTCAAATCAAGGGATCAAAAGAAAACGCTCTGATCAAGGATGGATAAGTTGAAAAGACTTAGGGGCACAATCGACCGCCAATTTTGATTGATCGAGGACCAGCTCAGGTTCAAAGTGACGCTTGAGCCAGAAAGATAACTTATAAGGAACAACTGATGGTTGCGTGCATGCGCACACTTGTTGAATCAATAGGATCAAAATGGGAATCACAAAGGATTTTAAGGAATATTGCTAGACATATGGAATTAACCATAATGCAAGCAGGCAAGAATTCCAAGAGCAATCGGCTGCAGGGAATTTTCGGGAGATCAGATAGCATTTTCAGGTATTTTGGAAAGCATATGAATAAGAGGGGACGAACGAACCCCGGTTAAGTGAATTATCCGCAGTGCGAAAAGAAGCTACAAAGCAAAAGGCACAAAGGATTCTCGGAACAATGGAGAGTACTAGGAGTATCTTGAAATATCAGGAGCAACTGGGGATGAAGGTACAAGCGGCATGGATGTTATTCACGGGGATTATCGGTGGTTAGGAACTGCAAGGCAGTTGGCACAGACTCTCGAGAAACATCGAGGAGTATCTGCAGAATCTTCTAGCGAAGCAAGTGATCATCGATCATGTCGGGGCTCTCCGAGAGGAAGTGGGTACGAGAGCCTAATGTCAGAGTTAGTAAAATGTTTAACACGAATAGACGAGAGATCAGAGTCCCAGAGTATAGACGAGGAATAAAAGATCCTAATACCACCCAATGGCGATGTGGGCCTGTAAGCCACACAACCAAGTTAGTAAAACAATTTTGGACGACTAGCACTACAAAAAAATACACTTCCGTGATGATACGTGTTTGTCACAGTAGGGCACGTTTTTTTCATGCATGTAGATCCATGACAAATTTATGATAGAATCAAGATAGTCATACCTGTGCTATCGTAGAAGTGTTCCATGACATTACCAAAATTATCATCACGGAAGTGTCCACTTCCATGACAATAAATCGCGCGTCACAGAAGTGCTTTCGTTAAGGGTGATCGACACGTGGCATCCACCGTAATGGAACACCGTTAAGCTATCGGGTCGGGTTTTGGATCCGATAACCCGTTAACAGCCTCGACCAATGGGAAATTTCCATGTGCAAAATTCTTATTGGCCGGACGAAAAACGTGTCAGCTCGTCAGTGGGTCAGATAGGCGCCTATGATATGTCGACACGTGGCATGGCCCAACAGTGGCCCATTTAGCTTACCAAGCCGGCCCGTTTGACTTGGTCAAAAGTTAACGGGCTGGCCCATGAAAATCTTGTTAAGGGTCTCTTCGCAAATAGCCCATTTTACGGCCCGTTAACTCACGGCCCGTTAGGTCCTAAAGGAAATCGGCCCAACAACGTCACGTGGGCCGTCGAATATAATACCATCCCATTTCACTTTCGGGCCATGTATGGCCCACGACGTCTTTCGGCCCATATGAGGCCTTCGTATCTTTCGGCCCTTTATAGGCCCACAGTGACTCTAGCCCATAATGAGTAGTAATTTTCTTTATACCCGTTAACGGCCCGTGATTTACATGGGCCGTTTCCAGCCCATGTTAGCTTTCGGCCTATTGACGACCCATACGTTCTTAGGCTCCTTTTCGGACCTCGATTACTTCCGGCCCGTTACTGGCCTATTCCCCTAATAGGCCAAATTTGGCCCATGGCAAGAGTCGGCCCATTACTGGCCTGTTCCCCTAATGGGCCAAATTCGGCCCATGGCAAGAGTCGACCCTTTACTGGCCTGTTACCCTAATGGGCCAAATTTGGCCCATGGCAAGAGTCGGCCCGTTTCTGGCCTGTTAATCCGTTGCGCCGATTCCAGCCCGTCCTATATTCTGGCCCATTAACGACCCGTTATGCCTGTGACAGAATTAAGCCTTTGCTGTCCTACGTCCTGTTAACAGCATGTTACCGTGCTGGGCCGATACCAATTACACCCGATTACGGCCCATGTACACCCATTTATCCGACGGCCCGAGGCCCACCGATTACAGGCCCATTTATCGACGGCCCGTAGGAGACCATGGATCCTACGACCCGTATATGGTCCATGGTAGTTGCGGCCACTAGCAAACCAGGGAAAAAGAAGACTAGGAAATAAATAAGGCCGAAACAAATGCTAGGCTTGCTGTTTTCTTCAGCCGGTGGCTGCACATTAAGACTAGGAAACAAAAATGGCTTGTTGTTTTCTTCAGCCGGTGGCTGCACATTAAGAATAAATTTTGTATCGCACCAAAACAAATTACAACTATATAACAAAAGGAAGGCTGGCATAAAACTTAACAGTCTAGCAGATAAATGCACCACCAGAAGTTCAGAAGCTCAGTTCATTTGACCTGACTGTTACGTTTTCATGTTGTATTGTCCGATGGAGCACCATAAACCTCGCCTCCATTTCCCCTAGGCTCCTGAACAACATAGCAAATGTCTGATAGTCTGGTTTCAAAACCATGCATATCTTGATGACATTGAGCAATGTTTCTCCTTATTTCACAAAGGGTCTCTGTTAGGGAATGGACTTGTGTCTGGAGCGCAGATACAACATTGCTTTGAGCTTGCATATCTTGATCATGAGGCAGTTTGGATGATTTGCCTTTACAACCAACCCAGTATTACGCAGGAATGTGCTTTTGGCACTGTTAGTGGACAGGTACTGACCCACTGCAGCAAGAGCTGACATTGCGGTTATAGTTGCCTCGCCACCTTCAGAAGGTGGCGGTTCCACCATTTTTTCCATAGCTCGTTGAAAAGTTGAGGTTTTACATTAGTAGTACCAGAATAGAAGATATTAAGGAGGCAGCAAAACCAAACAAAATAGCTTTGGTCTATATACAGAACTTATTCTGGTGAACCCATGTAAAATATTAGTTGTATTTTATTGCAAAGTACATAATAAAACCAGGTTCCAAACATATGACCATGTACCATCGCTACTGTATTGTCTATTTCTTCACATTGTATTGAGGGCTAAGGATAAAGAGACGAAGTTTATAATACAGTAAGCATAGTATGACATCATTCATATCACAAAACAATTGAGAACAGACAAACAGGCAATTGTAACGTTGTGTGGGCAAGTCCAACATGGAACTAGATTACGGGTCAAGATCAAAGGAACATCACTCCTCTCTTTTAAACCTTGTAATGTGCAATGATACGCTAAGACAATTGTGTATAAAATTGAAAAGAGTAATAGATATTGGTGCAAACCATGCTGTGCAAGGCACAAGTCAGAGTAAGTACTAGTTAAAAGGCATGAGGATTAAGGACTTACAACAGCGGCTTTGACTGGTGTAGTCATGCCCTTCTTCTTGCTGGTGTGACAGTCCTTGAAGATTTCCACAGCATTTGGTTAAGGTAATTTTTGGTCCTTGCGGGCTTTCCTCTGCATTTGGAACAAGTCAATATAGATCTGATAATATGGTACAACGAAAAGAGTGAAACAACAGCTAATTACAAGAGCCTCGCAGCGTGCAATATAGCTACGACATCCTGTCGTCTATTGGAATTTCACTTTGGCCTTGTTTTTTGAATAGTTCACCTACAAGAAGATAGATTTGTGTGGCACATGCGTAAATAGGACTTCAACATGTGATCTGATGACATATATATAATGTACCTGATACTTCGGATCAGACCAGTGTTTAACGAGGCCTCTCCAGTCTTCATCCGATATATTTTCCACTAGAGATGTTTGGGCAAGTTCACTGTTAGCCTTGCCTTCAAAGTGAGTTTTCCTCAAGTTACACCAATACTATCGCAGAGCAGACTTGAAAACATGGGTGCAAGCTTGTCTGGTTGCATCATCTTGGCTATCCAACTTGAACCTCATCTGTTGAAAATTATGGGAGTCTCATTATCAGCAACCTAGAAAGTATTGGAAAGAGCAAGACGATATTACTAGTTTCCATACATAACCATACTTACAGAAAAATGGTCGAGGAAGGTGTTGAACTGGGTTTCGTCTTTGTCATTCCTGTACTGAATCCATGTTGGGAGGATACGTACATGACACCTAACAGCAACCGCTGCCTCTGATACTAACTTGGCTGACTCTGTAGCATCACGTGGCCTTTTTAAACCTGCCTCAAAACGGATCTCCATTCTTCCTCCTCTAGATTTAGTTAACCTATCGAGCATTATCTCTGATGTTTGTTTCCTCTTGCGCCTAGGTGCTAGTCCAACAACAAACATAGGAAGTGTTAGTGTACACCAAACTGTGAGACTACATATAAAGAAGCATGCAACTGTAACTTGACTCCAGCAACTACCTTCTTGCTATTGAAGCTCACAAGGTTCATCAGATATTGCCAACTCGTCTTGTGTCAAGAGTGCTTGGGAAGTAGTGTCAGGTGGCAAGGGAGCTTGGGAACGTGCTGCTAGCTCAGTTGACGCACGAGTATGTCGTGCAGCTAGTAGTACTGTGGTAGGTGTTGCAAGAACAAGGGCTGTCTCTGCTTGTTTGGTGGCAGCTATTTGTTTCTGTTTGTCTTTTTTTGCAACTTGTGTAGCATGGGATGCCGTGTTTGTAGAATTTTCCGTTGGACTTTGACCTTCTATTGCACCACCAGTACCGGCAGAATATGCAGGATTCATCCGCTTCTCATTCCCTGCCATTTTGTGTTTCTTCCTCTTTCTCTGTGCCATGTTAAGTCAAGCCGACAAGAAAAACTAATAACAATTTAGTTCTTCAGAACAAATTGATGCGTGATGCAGACGAACTGAACTTTGATGTTAGACAACCACATGATAGGAGGATGTAATATGTATGAAAAACAGGACGGAAGAGATAACCAGAACTATGATGTGTAAACTAAGAAGAAGACATTTCACCAAATTAGAAGCAATGCAATGGAAGGTAGACACCATATGAAAGATGCTACAAATATTGCTCTGCCAATTTAACAGTGTCTCATCATAAATGGCGTTTAAACAAATGTGAAGCAGTACAAGAAATAAATCATATGCAAGATGCAAACAACATCACACTACCATGTTAGAGGTCTCTCGTCATTAGTGCCATTGCATATTTACAGCATTGCATATTCACAGCTTATGATGTGTAAACTAAGGAGAAGGCATTTCAACAAATTAGAAGCAATGAAAGCTAGACACCATATGAAAGATGCAACGAATATCACTCTACCAAGTTAAAACTGTCTCGTCATAAGTGCCATTTCAACAAATTAGTAGTACAAGCTAGAAAAGAATGTGAGATGTAACCTATATCACACTCCAAAGTCAAACGTGTCTTATGATAAGTGATTGTTGCAGGTTACACAACAGTAGTAATTTGCTGTAAGAACATGGTGTGATAGACAGATATTGTATGTTCTAGAAATAGGAACACGTGTCTTATTCAAGTATAATGTGTAAAGTAAGCAGATGGAATTCAACAAAATTAGAAGCAATACAAGCTAGACATCACACCTAACATGCAACCACATATAATAGTGCCAAGTTAGAGGGTGCACCGGTGATGCTGCACTAGGGGAGACGTGCTCATCATAAACACAACTTTGTTGAGTGTCTATGCATGTGTTGTCTTGGAAATCATCTTGGGGGTGTGGAGGAGTAGAAACTGTAGAGGCCCTCCGTTCGGAAGGAGCACCTTTATCCGCTGCCTTGCTAATTTCCTTCCACTTTATTGATTTTGAATTGTCAAGTAAAACTGATAAGAAAAAGCAATAAAATTCTCTCTTCGGAACTCATTCATGCATGATACTGACAATCACTACTTTGATGTAAGGCAAACACATGATACCAGGATGGAATATGTACAAAAAATAGGACGGCATGGCATGTTCACAACTGTTTGTGTAAACTAAGCAGAAACCATTCCAGCAAATAAGAAGCAATGCAAGCTAGACACCACATGAAAGATGCAACCAATATGACTCTGCCAAGTTAAAAGCGTCCCATCATAAATGGAATTTCAACAAATTAGAAGCAGTGCATGCTATAAATCATATGAAAGATGTAACTAATATCGCACTGCATATACTAAAGGTGTCTCATCATGTTGACTAATGCGGGATACAAAAAAACAATAGTTTTATGTAAGGACATGCTTAATAGACAGATGTACTATGTACTAAATACAGGAAGGCATGTCACATTAACAGGTATAATGTATAAGCTAAGCAGACTAGCACATGCAGTTTAACCAGATTGGAAGAATTACAATCTAGACACCATATGCAACGTGCAACCACATATCATGCTGCCAACTTAGAGCAAGCACATGCGATGCTAGTGTAGGGGAAATGCTGTAATCAACTACAGAGCTACGTTCACTATCTTCATCTAGCATTTCTGTTTCTTGAGAATCATATCGGGAGGCTGACGCTGCATTCTTTAAATGAGGAGCAGTCCCCTTGTCTGCCTGCCTCGTCATAAGTGATTGATGAGGGATACACAAGAACATTAGTTTGATGTAAGAACATGGTTAATACACAGATGTACTAGTATGTACCAAAAACAGAAAGGCATGTCATATTCAAAGGTATAATGTGTAAGCTAAGCAGATCCAATTTAACCAAATTGGAAGCAATACAAGCTAGACATCTGGCTGGAGTGGTGAGCATGATCATCTAGGACCTGAGAGCCTGGTGGGAGGCGGGATGCTTCGCCACCATCGCAGCTTTTTAGTTGGCTTCTAGGCGATGCCTATCTTTGCTGGGCTTGTCACTAGCTCGGCCAGTGCCCTGACTAGCTATTTGTCTTCTAGTGCTCACGGAATGGTGGTTCATGTAAAAAAATATCTTTCCTTATCTTACCGACTTCGGCCTTTCGAATACAAGCTAGACACCATATGGAACATGCAACCACATATGACACCGCGAAGTTAAAGCAAGCACCTGGGATGGTGGTTCATTGCGAGCGAGGTCATCAACTCCAGAGCTACGTTCCCCGTCACCATCTGCTGACATTGCACCCTTTAAAGCCTTGAAACGTGTCTTGCCTAGCCGCACACCAAGCTGGAGCGACTTCTCTCTTTTATTTTTGGCTTCTCTTATGGCAGCAGAGTCTGAAATACCCTTGCATAAAAACAAAACAGTGAGAGTAAGGGTGAAGTGTGTGCAGAACTAGTGCACTGTAAAAGTAGCAGATAGAAGGTGGCTGAAAAATAAATGACATGAGACATATGATAGCTCTACAACATTGCATGGCAAACAAAATTAGATTCTACTCCGTATGATTTTGTAATATATGAGCAAAGGAATTGCAGGTACTCCTCCAGCACACCACCACATGTGGTCATATCTAAGATAACAGTCGACTGAAAATAAATAGATCAGTCTATTTTTTTAATGAACCATCCGATCTATAAGGAACGGGCAGATGGCCTTCGTCTACCTCCCGCCAGTCACTGTTGATGATCTTTCTCGAACCGCCAGTGACCACCGGCCTAGAACCCTGCCTCCGCCGCCCCACCCTCCCATCGACCTCACACCACCGCCGTGCTTGGCAGCGCCCCCAGGCCATCCCTTTAATCCCGGCCGACCTCCAGATCGGGCGCCAGTAGCTCTAGGCCGCACACGCCCCTAAGATAAACACCAAGGCGCTGCATCCCCGGCGTAATAGGCGTACTAGCGCCTGTTACGCCGGGGAATGCTCCCGTTAATTGGGAATCAACTGGCCAGAAATTGAAATTCAAGGGGGCGACTGACCTCTAGCTGAGGTAAAATAGTATGTGAGGAGAAACCTTGTGCATCACGAGTTACAAGGAACATCTAGTATCAAGAAGAAGCGGTCAACTAGTGTCTTCTGTGGGATGAATACCGTGCAAGCAGAGACGTAAGATTTGCACGAATAAGGGAAGAGGAGTACCTTTTTCGGTTGCCGGTGTGGTCACCTCCACATGTCGTGCCGATTTTATTCTTTTTACCGGGGGAACCGATGTTCTGGAGGGTGCAGGCTTGGACGAACCCATGGCCAAATTGTTTACTGTGTTGCCGTGGCCGTATGTCGGTCAAGGGGAAGCAGATCCGAGGCGGTGAAGGACGGTGTAGCAGGAACAACTCCGGTGCGGTGGAGGGTGGCGAAGTTGGAGCGGCAGCGGTGAGGCGCAGGATGACATGGTTGAACTTGCTCGGGTACGGACGACTCGGCCTCGGCTTCAACTACTAGCCGTGGAGGGCGTTGCGGTTGAGGTTGCGATGGATGATGACGTCAGGGTATCGGCTCCGGCGTGATGGAGGAGGGCGGCGGTTGATGGGTGGGATGGGGTGGCGGACGGAGGACGCCGGGATTTCGCGGCTGGTGGAGAGGTAGTTTTGGCGCCTACGGAGTATGAATGGGGAATCAGACGGGTGGGGGGGGAACCATGTCTTAGTCTGGGACGCGCTTGTTTTTGGCTTTTTTGAACAGAAGATGGGACGCGCTTGTTTGAAATTTGGGGAAAGTACAAACTTTGCCCCCCTCTTAAATTTCGGACCTACTGCAGGTCGGGGGTAGGATGGTAATCCCAGGTGTCACAAATAGTGGGCGGGAGCGATTTCGGCCGCGCGCATGTGTGCTTAGGCGGCTATTGTGTATGAATGTTTTTCGGATGCAGTTGCGTGGTGTCTAGATGAAGCTACAAATCTACCCCGGTTTAGACCTTTGGACGTCGGGCCGGTAGGTTTCACGGGTCGGAGTTATTAGAAAAGTAATTTCCTTGTACTACCAAACATTGGTCTCACGTAGTTTCGGGCGAGTAGAGGCTCTTTTGGCGCTTCGTTCAAAATTTTGAAACACAAGCATTCACGTTTAGAGTACTCTTGAACTATGAGGATCGACCTAAATATACAACGTTTTATTTGACCTTGTATGTTTGAAAACCTCATTAAATTATCCGCTTCTTTTTGAAATTTTGACACTTGAAAATCCTATAACTATGATTATTTTGGAATGGAGGAGCTAAATTTGAATCTATTTTGTACACGGCTACATATGCTATTATGTACAAAATCAGAGCAAACATTGGTGCCCCCATAATTTATGTATGGTTTACAAATGCCATGATATCAAATTCAAATAATTGAATGGACATCATGTTGAATTTGATTTTTTTAAACCACCTTAAGTTGAATTCAAATGTATGCTGGTTCATAGGTAGTAGCTATTTATAATGTCCATTGTGTAACTTTCGTATGTATAATGTGCTTTACACACACAACATGAACTATACTCACGTTTATATTCGATTGCTAAAGAGATGCATTGTCTGGAGTTCAAAATACTAACTATGTGGATCAATTGTGTCGAATAATAACATAAACATGCTCAAATTCGATAGAATCTAGATGTCTGATGGATCAATGACCGCTCCTTACGCGAATTTCAAATATCATGATCCCATCCTAATATTTGGATACAATTTATATCTTTAATCGATGTGTAGAGCAGTCTTTTACGTGTAGTTTCACTCTCCATCGGTGGTCTCTCACACATGCTCACACACTCTCTCCCGAGGTGTCTTTCTCGCACACATGCTCTAGATATAACCCTCCCTCCCTCTCGTAACCATTTACAACTGTTTTCACTAACCTTTATCACAAGCACTCTTCCTCTCGCAAACATACAGACGCACAATCCTCATCGACCCTTTCTATATACATGGACCTGCCTACGTGTCTCATGTACGCACATTATCTTTACTCACGCATTGTCTCACACCTCTCTTCCTAATCGACGAGTATGATTCTAGCAGAGCATTCTGTAGGATGCCCCTTAAAGTTAGGTTGGATGAATAGTAATATCAGAGATAAAGGGGTTACCTTAGTTCGAGAACCTAGGGTTACAAATCCTAGCCGTCTTTGTTAGTGGACACGAAGTCCTTCACAATTCTGCTATCTTTGTCTTGTACGACTAGTCATCCATGGGTCTTCCTAAATGAGTCACGGGCCGACCAATGTGGCCACTACTAGAAAAAGGGCTATCCGTAATATCACTATTAGTGGCGCACCGTGGATGTGGTGCGCCACTGCTATATAGCAGTGGCGCACCATAAACAGGTGCGCCATTACTATTTTTTTACTAGTGGCGCACCTGGTGTGTGGTGCGCCACTAGTAAGTTTGTTCTGTGCACACCCCCCTCCCCTGACATACTAGTGGCGCACCGTGTGGAGGTGCGCCATTACTAGTTTAACTAGTAATGGCGCACCTCCACACGGTGCGCCACTACTAACATTTTTAAAAAAAAAATTTCAAAGTTAGTAGTGGCGCACCGTGTGGAGGTGCGCCATTACTAGTTTGAACTAGTAATGGCGCACCTCCACACGGTGTGCCACTACTAACATTTTATTTTTTAAATTTTTTTTCAAAGGTAGTAGTGGCGCACCGTTGCAGAGGTGCGCCATTACTAGTTTTAACTAGTAATGGCGCACCTCTGCCACGGTGCGCCACTACTAACATTTCTATCATTTTTCAGATTTAACGCATTTTCACCAAATGCACCCCCCCTGGACCGCCTTTTCAGTTTAAAAAAAATAAAGGAAAATGATAGAAATGTCAAAAAAAAAATAAGATTCCAATGTGATTTGTGGTCTAGTTGTTAGCAAAATTTACAAACATGAATTTCGACTTTTTTTGCAAAATCTCTCGAGAATTTGTAAAATGGGCATAACTTTTGCATACGAACTCCGGTGAAAAAGTTTTTTATATGAAAAAGAATCTACTCGAAAAGTTACATCCGAATTCAACAGGGGGAACCCCGTTGAAGATTCTTAGAATCCCCAAAAACCTAACCGAATAAAAGATACGGGGCTTTTAAGATCTAGAGGCAAAAAAATTCAAAAAAATTCAAAAATAGTAGTGGCGCACCGTGGGTGTGGTGCGCCACTAATATAGTTCTTTTTTTGAAATTTTTTTTTTGAAAAACTATTTTTTTTGGAATAAATATTTTTTTTTGAAAAAATTTTTTTTGGGAAAAAATGGTTTTTTTTTTGAAAAAATGTTTTTTTTGAAAAAAAATGGTTTTTTTTAAAAAAATAGTTTTTTTAAAAAAATTCAAAATATGATATGTAAAATGACCGGGAAGTTTGAAATATTTTTTCAAAATTTCATCACACTCATGAACATGAACAAACTCCTAGACATCAACAAGGTTTAATAGGATTGATATGATAGATATATCAACAAGTGCCTGCTAAGTGAGCTGGTGCTGGGGTTGGATAGAACTCAGAAGTTAAGCGTGCTTGGGCTGGAGTAGTGTAGGATGGGTGACCTTCCGGGAAGTTTGACCACGGAGTGCGATTTGACCCGAGATTAAGCCATATTGACCCGAGATTAAGCCATAGTGACCCGAGATTAAGGAAAAAAAATTCCCGCCAAAATTGAAAAAAAAATTGAAAAAAAAAATTCTGGAAAAAAATTTGAAAAAAAAAATTGTTACTAGTGGCGCACCTGAAGCAATATCAGTGGCGCACCTGTAGCAATTCTGGAATAAAATTTGAAAAAAAAAATTCTGAAAAAATATCAGTGGCGCACCCTTATACTTAGTAGTGGCGCACCAGCAGGCCACCCCTATACATTATCAGTGGCGCACCCGGGGGGATATCAATGGCGCACCAGGTGGTGCGCCACTGATATCTGGATTAGTAATGGCGCACCTCTGGTGCGCCACTAATACACATTACTAGTGGCGTGGTAATAGTGGCGCACCAGAGGTGCGCCACTAATACCCAAAAGTGGTGCGCCACTAATGAGCTTTTTTCTAGTAGTGGGCGCAGGACGGAACCGAACGAAGGGCCTCACCTCGACCCACCGAACCTCACGCGGTGACACACCCTCTGCCCCCACGTCTCATTATCTTCTCACACCCACACATACCAACACAAACACCACACACACAGAAAATTTCTCCTGGTGCCTCTATTCCCCCCTCTTGCATATACACACTCAAGGGAATGGAATCTCTTGTCATGATGTCATATTCGTCTCTCTCTCTCTAGACAACTCTCATTTCTCGTGCTATCTCTCCCACGCTCCCCCCCCCCGTCGGCCCCTCTATCCACGCCTCTCTCGAATACGTAATACACACACATACCTCTCTAGGCCCCGCCAAATGCATTAACTACACATTCACACATGTTACATCATGTACCCCATTGATCTAAAAAGCCTTCTCTTCACGTTTATTTCGCATACAACATTCCTTTTGAATAAAGTGTGGGCAAAAAATTATTTTAGAGTTTCTACATATATACAACATTACAAAGTTATATGGAGGAGTACGAACGCTAACTTGCATTGCATGGTGCCCACAATGATATTTATTCCGCACTGTGAATTTGTATATTTTTATACTATATACAAAGTTTGTCATAATAAAGAGAAACAAAGAGCATCTCTCTCTCCATCGCATACCCCCCCTATACGCCCCTTTCACGTATGCACACAAAACTATCTCCAGGTCCTCTAAAAGTAAGCCCCGAGAAAATTCACGCATGTTTCATCTTTCTCTCGCGATATATGCAATGACGATAATTGTATTTGAAGCGAAAGCATGATACGTACATTGGACTTCAGAATCCACTCATTACGGTCACCGTTTATGTTTAGTGGTTATTATACAGTCACGGGCTCACCGTACAACTCTCTATCTGCTCATGACATGACTAGTTGACCAGTTAAACGCTCCACGTGGCACCTCTAGTGTTGCATCACATTATCTCACTACCATCGTGCCCACCTGTCGACTTGTATCTACTCTACATCTACACTCTTATAAAATACATAAAATACACTTTTATAAAAAACAGAGTTGGTGATGATGGTATGCCTGCCATCCTGCAATATAGGCCATCCGATTTATATCTGACGGATAGGAAAGAAACTATGGCAATTTTGCAAAAAGGTACCCACACACCTGTCCACATTTGCAAATAAGGCCTTCCCTCGTTCATCCTTTTCTCTCACAAGATAAACAAGTCATACAAATGCATCTTGATGTTACGTGTAACGCATGGGCATCTTGCTAGTAAGAATGAAAACAAACGACAAAAAAATATTTGGACGGTGGTTCGAAGTCATGACCGCGGGCACAGCGGATAAGGTGGCCTTGCATTGGTATGCTGAGCCGTCTGTTTTAACACACATGAGTTGGTGTGGTGATTATACACACACGCACGCATGCACACGAACTACATCCACGCAACACTCACACAAACACATGCACCCATGCACGCACGCAACACTCACACATACACACGCAGCCACGCACGCACGCAACACTCACATGCACGCACGCAACACTCACACGCACACACGCATGCATGCATGCACACACCAGTACACCACACGACCAACACACACTCTCACGCTCAAGTGCTCAACCTACACGTGCATGCACACACATCAGGCCCTGAAAGACACATACACAACCAGGTGATTCCCGCACACGGATTGGAGCCTTGTCGCGCCTGCGTAAATTTGTGTTTATCTGACCTTTTGCCTATGCGAACTGACAGGTGGGACCCACAAGGAACATGGTCAACTTAACTAGTCAACATGGCGCCATGCAGACTATTTGGCCGGTCAACAGAGTGCAATCCGATGCTGAATTGTGAGCAAGTGACCGTATAATCACCGCAAAACGTATATAGTGACAGTGATCAGCTTATTCTGAAGTTCGGTGACCGTATTAGGCTTTTCTCTCTGTAGGCCCTCCAAAACTACATCTCTACACGTTCTCGCATGTGACATCTAACAACTATGCAATACAACACTACTACTACACTCTAACACAATAAATCATATGTATTTTTAGTTTTACTAGATATCATATTGTTACTTGTAATTATTCAGTCTGCATACATTAAAATTGCCTTTGAAATGTATGGCCAGTATCATCTACCGCGCGGCAAAAATCCCGCCCTTTCCTGTTTAATCGGGTTTGTATCGATGGATCGTGCGAAACAGCAAAACTATAGTACTATACAGTACAAGTGACAGTTCACTGGGCCGTCGTGTCGTCTACTCCTCCGTCGTAAGAGTGGAGCGCTCACTTTCATAAATCTTCTAGTCCCTTTCGCCGACATGTGGGACATCAAGCTACCGGGTCCACGTGCCATACCGGAATACAGTGCAGAGCAGTCGGGGTGAAGCACCCTAGTCATGGCGTCGGCGTAGTAATGAGCAATGAGGCGTCAAATCACAAAGCTGCACCTTTCCCGCAGTTAAGTTGGAGGGACGAAGCAACCATCATTTCACTCATTGCTGAATCCGCTTCTCCCTCATCTTCTTCAACTTAACCATGTGTTGCTTCTGCCGTTCTTCTGCCTCATGCGGGACGGGGATCGGCTTGGTAAAGCACTGACACGTGGGACCGCATGTTAGCAAACCACCAGGACAATGTCCTCCGAAAATAAGAAGCCTAATCCTAGACTTACAAAGGGCTACGTAGCTGCTACATATACTTTCCATCTAATCTATATATGCCCCCCCCTGATTTTCAGGTTGGGTGGGCCTAATCCTCTCCTTTAATCCAATCAAATAGTCTCACATGACATCAGTTCGTAACTTTACGTAAACCATTATGTGGATGTAGCATTGCTCAAATAAGAAACCTCCCCCGTCATCCGCGCAGCAAAATCACCTCCTTTTACTTATCTCGATTCTATAATTTGTTCGATCAATATAATTGAGATTTGTATAGATAGCACACAGGAGCAAAACCAAGTGGTACGGTTAAGGGCATCCACAATGTGTAGCCAAATGTGAAAATAGCTTTTGGCATCGTGGGAACCATTGTGGACGGTGTTGCCAAACCCAAAAAGATGGAACCGAAGCTCCCTGATTGATTGATTGAAGGAATAGAAAAATGCAACGTCTTTCCTCTTTCTCCCATGCTTGGACGCATGTAGTAGAGTATAGAGCACAGAGTCTACTCCCCTGTCCCTTCTATCACAAATCACAACGCAGTGAGGCGTCAAATCACAAAAGCACGGACGAAGCAACCATCATTTCTCTCTTCGCTGACTCCGCTTCTCCATCGTCTTCTTCGAGAAGCCATCTCACCGCATTAGTACTCCTAGTAGTACTAGTAAAGGACTTGCTGGATGCAAATAAGGCGGTTGTCTTGCCTTGTAGGCGGCACTTGCGAACGACTTACCGTGGTCTCCCTCAATGGTGTTCTCCGTCGAAAGCACTTCGCCAAACCACCAAAAAAAAGATATCATCGACGTCACCGCAATGGGGAAGGAAGTCAAATATAGTTACTACCTCCATTTTTTTGTACACAAGGCCAGTATATCAAAATTACAATTTGCAAAGGGCCACTAACACTAATTCAGGCAAAATTGATGGGGTTAGCAACCAAGGACATTAATATCCCTTGCATGCATGCGGAAGTGAGAAGGTTGGTTTGCATGGCACTGCATTAATCAAGCGATGAGGAGTGAGATGGTTAGCTCTTTGGTCTTTGGAGAAAAAAATGCGCATTAATTGACACGTGAAACGAGGATTTGTATCGATTAAATCCCACTAAGGAAAACCCCGCCTTTCTTTTTTAACACTAGTACTCCTAGTACGTACGTACTTATCCTGTTTGGGTCTAGGCCTTGCCTTGCCAAACTTCGCCACACATTTTTGCCAAGCTTGCCTAAATTTTTCAAAATGAGAAGCAGGTACACTTGCGCACGGCTGTCGCGGTGGCACCGCACCCTCACACGGTCTCTCCTGCACGCCACGGTCGCACCGCACCCTCACACCATCGCTCCTGCACGCCGCAAACCCAACCAAGGGAACGCACCCTCACTGACACGTGCGGTTGCATGTGAACAAACCAAACTCAGCCATCTTATCGCTGACACATAATTTTCATTCATAGAGTATGTTTATCCAACCGCATGTTGGGGAGTATCTGTACGGCCCGTGCGGTGGTCTGTTGGGGAAGAAGAAGAGGTGAGGAAGAAGGAAAGAAGGGTTAGGAGACGTAGGATATTCATCCAACCGCCTGAAATGGTAGACTGACCCAAGTCAGGCGACTTTCATAACAAATATATGTTTTTACACAACAAATGATCCATGAAAACAACAACATAAAGAAAAACTATCACTGCTCGCGGAAAGAGACGGCCTCGTCGTCTTTGGCTACCGGCGCGAACCTGCCGTCGCTGCCGATGTGTGTCTCCGCACCGTGGTTGTCCTCGGCCTCCAGCTACTCGTTCAAGCGGAGCGTGCGGGCGCTCTGCACGGACGAGAGCACAACCCGGTTCAAGTCGAGGACGTCCAGTTCCGCCTGAAGGAGGGCCTCGATGGCAGCGGCATCCGCGCGCTCCGTGTCGAGTCGAGCCTCCGCCGCCCGGTTCAAGTCCAGGACGTCTGGTTCCGCCTGCAGGAGGGCATCGATGAGAGCGGCATCCGCGCGCTCAGCATCGAGTCGAGCCTCTGCCGCCCGGTTCAAGTCCAGGACGTCCGGTTCCACCTGCAGGAGGGCCTCGATGGCAGCAGCATCCGCGCGATCCGCCTCAAGTTGAGCCTCCGCCGCCCGGTTCACATCCACGACATCCGGTTCCGCTTGCAGGAGAGCCTCGATGGCAGCGGCATGCGCGCTCTTCGTGTCGAGTTGATCCTCTGCCTCCCGGTCCTCCTTTAGTATCGCCATGTTGAACCGCTGGTCCGCCTGCACCACGGGGTACTCGGACGCCGGCACGAACTCGAGTCCATCATCTCATACCCATCGGGGTCCTTCTGCGCCGCGACCTCCGCCATGAACATTGGATCGGCTTCCTCCTCCTCGTAGCTTGGCTCAAGAGAACTCGGAGATTGGCCCGCCGCAAAGCGAGCTTGGGAACGGAGATCTGTGGCGCCGACCGCCGCCGTGATTTCTGCGCGGCACTCCGGCGTCAGCATCTTGTAGTAAGTGATCTTGTGGTGAACCATGGCTTTCCGGCGAACTAGGGGATGCTTGATGCGGGCTAGAGGATCGAAAGGTGGGGGAATGGGCTGGAGATTTGGTGTGGTTTTAGGACAGTGGCTGGCGTTGGCTGAGCAGCGAAGGTTTTGGTGTGAATAGTTGTTCCGGTGACGACCGGTCAATAGGTTTTGACTACACATCGCTCTTGCCGCGTTCGTGTTGCAGCCCGGCATGCTGGACCCTCCATGTCGCTCACCGAATGGAACGCTTCGTCTTGCGTTTTCGCTCGCTTGTGGGACCGCAATTGAGAGCAAACCGACGTCCCGCCCCCTCCCCCGCCCGCATGATTTATTGTACTACCACTCCCTCCGATTTATGTGGAGTAAATAAAAATAGAGGGAGTATACTACGGATGAGGATCCCTTGATGTGGTCGAACTGTCGCGACCGGTTTTCCAGACATTTAATTCCAGAAAATGGCCGACGAGCTCATCAGCCCCAGGATTACTGTTAGCTGATGAGGCACCAACTTGTTACAGAAATTCCAAGCAAAGGTACAAAATATGTAGTACAAGACCATTGTGGTCTATGAGTACAACAAATGGTTTCTAGTGGTTGAGGGCGGAAGCGGTTTGTGGATCACCACGGCTATGGGACTCCATTTCCCACGGGAACAGCTGACCAGGTTAACTCCTATCCTCACGAGGCTGCTATCACCGTTGCTCAGGTTTCGAGGCTGTCGTCGCAACGCTCCTCTCCAAGCAAGCAATCTGGCCAAGACAATAGCCAGGGACAAGCCAGTGAGTACTTTGAATGTACTCGCAACCATTAAGAACACAGGTATAATATAATCGTTGATACTCATGCTTGCAATATCCTTATACTCACTTAGTTAGTCATAAATAATTATCTTGAGGCATGTAAAACAAGTTATTCATATGCAACCGGAAATTTATGCAATGGTCACATAGAGGTAATAAATACTGGGTACCAAGCAAGGGTCTGGATGACTCCTCGAGCGGAAAACATGCAAAGTAGTAAATACTGGTGCCAAGCGAGTGTCTAAAAGACTCCTCGAGCGGAAAAAGCAGAGTAATAATACCACAGTCGAGCGTCTGAGCGACACCACAGAAAGGGCTTTAAAAGGAAATGCCACAGTCGGGCGTCTGAGCGACACCACATAAAGGGCTTTAAAAGAAATGCCACAGTCGGGTGTCTGAGCGACACCACATAAAGGGCTTTAAAAGAAATGCCGCAGTCCGGCGTCTAAGCGACACCACATAAAGGGCTTTAAAAGATTAAATAATCATAGTGAAATATCCCGGAGGTAGAACCATCCCAGAGATATTCGATGATAATAATAATATCACGGGTTAGTCAACAGTAGTAATAATCATAATCATCACAAGTCTCAAGTAGTAATTCCCGTTCTGGTTTAACCGTTTCACCTCCGAAGACCGACACTAAGACCGACGCTCGACCGATCCCAGACTGTAGTCCTTAACCATGGACACGGCTATTCGAATAGGTTTAATCTCTGCAGAGGGTGTACTCTTTACCCACGAGTAACGGATTCCTTTAGTCCATCAGGACTAATTCCATCTACGGTCTTTTAGTTGAAAACACACCTGACTTGCACACACCAGCTTAACTCACCGGTGTCTGGAATCACCCACGACACTTGTCAAGCAAAACTCTAAGTGGGGAGGCTACAACCTCGCGTAGCATGGGATCAAATTTATATTGCGCGCTCTAAGGGGTGGCCTCCCCTCTCGGTCCCAATCGGAAACACCCATGCCCCCTGACCAGGTGGCATGCCTACCGGCTACAACCGATATCTTCCACCATGGCCTCTCTGTACGGTGTGTGCTGGGAAGGGGTTGACAACTTACTGAACCGTACCCTACCTGTGGCAGGGACGAGTGGTAGTACGAGGCAAGTATGGGGGTTACTGGAACAAGACTCGATCTGCGGTCGACTCAGGAGGTTCATAAGTTCCCTGCATGACATGTATATCAAATATATTTCAACCAACAAATATCACCACTCAATATACCTTACCCTGCCATATCGGAAATAACCGTCCTGACGGGGACCGGCGACAAGCTCACGCCTACCCAAGGCCGAGGCTTTCCTGGATTCCTTTCCGGTATGCATGCAAGGCACATGAGGATGATTACCATCACAATCATATTCATTTCCAATAGCAAGGAAAACGTTGATATGCTTCCATGCAAAAGATCATGTCACATGAAATATCAATTCCACCGAAATGAGGTGGTGTTATAAATGTGTCAACCAACACATCAAAAATATTATGCCAAGGTTCAAGATGCTTGCCTTGAAGTTGTGGAGGGGTGAGGTGCTCTTCCAAAATCTTTGAAAGTTTCTTCCCTCTTTCCAAAAATCCTATTTAAAAATATTTGGATTAACACACATTTCAAAACAGTACAAAAAGTTGTTTTGGAAAATTTTCAAATAAATATTAAAATAAACTAGATCAAATTTGAGGAAGGTAGGAAAAGGAATCAACTCATTTGGAGTTATATTTAAAAAGTTATAGGCAGTCAAAGTTGTGGTCAAAACTGATTTAAATAAAACAAAAAAGGAAAAACGTTTCAGAGGGGAATACGCTTTCGGAGCGGGGAGACGTACTGGGGAAAATTCGCCTTCACTTAAACACATGGGCGGCGTGGTGTGTCACTGACAGTGGGTCCAGGGGGCCCACTAGTCAGGTTTGACTAGTCTTCTCCCTCTCTGTCCCGAGCGGAGGCGGAGCTCCGGCGATCGTCGCCGGCGACTGGCGGCTCCTCGCGGGGCTCCGAGGGCGGGGATGGATCCGCTACTCCGGGGCGGTCCTCCCAGTGGTCGCCTGGCAGGTGGGGGCGAAGGGAGCTGCCGGCGGCGAGCTCCTCGGCGGAGGTGGCCTCGGGAGCAAAGTGCCATTGGGGCTGCGGTGGCTCCCGATCAAAATTGAGCAGGGGGAAAGGTTCACGGGAGGATGAGGAAGCTTCTGGTGGAGAGAGTGGATAGGGGGAGGTCCTGGTGGCGCCGGAACGGCAGGGGCAGTGGCGGTGGCCGGAGTTGCCGGAGACGGGGAAGAAGACCTCCCTGGGTCGAATGCGGGCTTGGGGAACGCCATAGGGGTGGACTGAGGTCGCCTGCGAGCGGGAACGGGCTCGGGGACTCCTTAAATAGGCATGGCAAGGCGGTGCCGCGGCGGCCGTGGATAAGCTCTCCGACGACCGCCATTCTGTAGCTAGGGGCGTCGTGGCGGCGACAAGCGCTAGGCGACACCCTGTGGATGAGCTTGCGCTGTTACAGGGGCCAGGTGGCGAGCGGGAGGGGCGTGGGTGGCGCTGCACGGAGCAGGAGCTGTCGGCCGACGCTGGCGTGCCGCCAAAAGGCTCTGGCGGTGGCGCTGTAGGGCGCCAGGGGTGGCTGGCGTGTAGTGGTTAGGCGGGGAGTGCGCGGCGAAGTTCTCCTGTGCGGGCCAAGGCAGGGGGTTGCGACGCGGCGGCTCGGTTCACGCGGCTGCAATTGGCGCGCTCTGGGCGCGTCCAGAGCACGCTCACCAGCTGCTCGGCGAAATGCCAGGTCATGCTAGGTGGCTCGGTTGGAGCTGGGGTTTAGCAGGTCTAGGTTTGGGGAAACAGGGAGTCTAGTGGACATGCCTGTTTGATCAGAGGTGCAATACCATAGTGCAATGACAAGCATCATGCCAAAATAGATCATGCCCACAAGGTGTTTGACAAAATGCCAAGGGCACTTAGGCAATACTTGGTGTGGTCAAAATCTCCAGATCAGTGTATCCTTGGATGCACAAGAGGGTGGTGAGGTTAGTTTGGCAAAAGGAGAAACTTGTTAGTGCAAGTTTTGCAGAATTACAATTCTGGACAGGAAATAATTGGCATCATTTCATGAACCAAAATTGCCCCAAAGGGTGCATGCTCCTGGACTTAGGGGTTTTGTAGGGAGGACTAGGAGCATGAGAAAATACAAGGTCACTGGAGCAAGAAATAATAGGGTTGCAGTAGAAAACACCAGTCTGGTCCAGAATGAAGATGATGCTGATTCACTCAAAAATTGCAAATAACATCACTGGGTTTTTGCATAAAGTTGAATCACAGGCTATTACCAACATCCCATAATTTTGGTAGAGGCTAGAAGAAAATATTTAAAAGGGTTGTAGTGAAAAATTGCCCACTGGACCAGAGAAGAAAAAAGGGTGTAGAGCTCAAAATATTTCAAAAATAAAAGATCTTTTTGCATAAAAGTGATTTAATAACATCACATTACATCTCCAAATTTTGGTGGGAATTTTAAGTGAATCTATCAAATGGTTGTAGTTCAAATATGGCCATTTAACCTTGAAAAACCATTTTCAAGAAAGTAAAGATCAAGCAAATTAATTGTGCCAATAGTTGTACTGATAAAAGTAAAGTTTTTCTAGAGAGGTTAAACAAGTCCAATAACATAATTGAAAAGTTCACACTTAGGGAAAAAACTCCATAAAGAAAAGGTTAAGGATCAAAAGGGAGCTCAGAAAATAAAGGTTTTATGTCCTGGCAAAAATTTTAATTTAATAAACAAGGCCAATTTTTTTTTGGGTGTCACACGAACCCATTGAGTAACTGACATGCGGGGCCTAGCAAGCATGGGGTCCGCTAGTAAGTGACCGAAAGGGAGGGTAAGGTAGGGATACCTACGTCAGAGGATCCACTTCCACTATACTACTTTGACTAAATGTTAGAGTAATAATATATGACATGCAACTTACACAAATGTTAGAGTAATAATATATGACATGCAACTTACACAAAGCATACAGGGTCTAATGCATTTTTTGAAGCTAACTTTGACCAAATGTTAGAGTAATAATATATGACATGCAACTTACAAAGAGCATACGGTCAAATTCGTATGTGAAAGGAGTTTCCAATGATATAATTTTCACATTATACATCTCATGTACTATTAATCTTGTCAATAGTCAAATTGGAAACCATCTCGAGTACAAATCTAGGAGTACGTACGAATCTAACAATATTGATTGGGCGTTGTTGAATGTTGATACCTTTTTTATCAAAGTAGATATACTTTGACTACACATAAAACTTATATGTAAACTAGAAAGGATAGGAGGGAGTATATTGTACGTTCAAAAATGAAACGAACATTGAATACCCTTTATATATGATTTGCGGATGCTATGATCACCGGTTCAAAATTTTGAATCCGCCTTTGGTATCACGTGCCCCCACTCGTTCCCTCTCGATTTCATCTCGGGGTCCGAAGATCTATTGAAAGAGGACTAGGGTGGGTACATGCGAATGATACTCGGCGGAGTGTTCAAATGAGGCATGCAGGAGGATGGAATCGACTGGAGGGCGACATGATCGATGGAGAGGAGGGTTGGAGAGGAATGAGAAATAAGCAAACGCCACATGATTATACTTGAACGGCTCAAATAAACAATAAGTTGTCTCGCTTGGCCTACATAGTGAAAGGCCTAATGCGCAACGCGGAGCACTGACGCTCGAATATGGCCGGGAAAACAGGGAAACAGGCATGTGGGGCACACCCGTCGGGACGATGTAGCGCAAACTAGTCCAATGGAGGAGCTGGCCCACAACCTCCTCACCACCGACAACCGTTCATGTGGGTCGTTGGGGCCAACAATGGGGCGCAGCTCCAGCACCACCTCTGGACACGGCGACCGCGGTGAGCGACACGCTCATATTGTCGCTAGACATGGTTGGTTTCAGTTTGCTGAGGGTGGCGTTAGTGCTGTGGCACAACCAATGGTATGTTTGGTTTGTGCCCAAGGTTGCCCCATCAAAGCATTCGGTAGCAAAAATTTTGGTTGAGGTATTGGTTGCCCATGATTTGGCTGACATTGGCAAGAAAAATGAACTTGAGTTGGCTAGAGTTCATTGGCATGCCAAAGAAATGGCAACCATCCAAACAAAGACCAATCTTTGGGTCATGACCAAACTTTTGGTTGACGTATTGGTTGCCCATGATTTGGCCGACATTGGCAAGAAAAATGAACTTGAGTTGGCTAGAGTTCATTGGCATGCCAAAGAAATGGCAACCATCCAACAAAGACCAATCTTTGGGTCATGACCAAAATTTTGGTTGAGGTATTGGTTGCCCATGATTTGGCCAACATTGGCAAGAAAAATGAACTAGAGTTGGCTAGAGTTCATTGGCATGCCAAAGAAATGGCAACCATCCAAACGAAGACCAATCTTTGGGTCATGACCAAATTTTTGGTAAGGTGCACTTTGGCCACAATCCAAACACACCCCAACACCCGGCTCGTCGAGGATGCACGGGGCGCCGCGACGCGTCCGCGGAGTGGTGTAGCACGGCCAACTGCATCCTCTGGACCTGAGACCATGCCGGGTCGTCTTGCTTTTTCAATGACATGCGGGGATCGCATCTGAGCAAAGGGCATCTCCAATGTTGCCACGACCGCAGCTGACTACCCTGGCACACCAAAACCCTCGTCCCTCGCGCCGTCGCGCGGTGTGTTCCCAGCCGGCGCCAGCTGCCTACATTCATGTCGTCTGTTCGTATTTCGTCGTTAAGAGGCTCGGTGCCCGAGGAACCAACTCCGGCGACTTATGATTTCCAATAAGTTGGTTGCTCGCTCCATTGTTCCGGAGAACGGAGTCATGGTCATTTTGCCCATGAGGCATGGTTCGCATGTGTCAAATGATTCATAATCGAGATACTCTAAAAGTCCATCAGCATGGAGCTTCTTCATGCGCTTGACACCAATGTGACCAAGGCGGCAGTGCCACAAGTATGTGGGACTATCGTTATCAACTTTACATCTTTTGGTATTCACACTATGAATATGTGTATCATCACGTACGAGATTCATTAAGAATAAACCATTGACCATCGGAGCATGACCATAAAACATATCACTCATATAAATAGAAGAACCATTATTCTCGGATTTAAATGAGTAGCCATCTCATATTAAACGAGATCCAGATACCATGTTCATGCTCAAACTTGGCACTAAATAACAATTATTGAGGTTTAAAACTAATCCCGTAGGTAAATGTAGAGGTAGCGTGCCGACGGCGATCACGTCGACCTTGGAACCATTCCTGACGCGCATCGTCACCTCGTCCTTCTCCAGTCTCCGCTTATTCCACAGCTCCTGTTTTGAGTTACAAATATGAGCAACGACACCGGTATCAAATACGCAGGAGCTACTACGAGCACTGGTAAGGTACACATCATTTACATGTATATCACATATACCTTTAGTGTTGCCGGCCTTCTTGTCTGCTAAGTATTTGGGACAGTTCCGCTTCCAGTGACCCTTCCCTTTGCATTAAAAGCACTCAGTCTCACGCTTGGGTCCATGCTTTGACTTCTTCCCAGCAACTGGCTTACCGGGCGCGGCAACATCCTTGCCGTCCTTCTTGAAGTTCTTTTTACCCTTGCCTTTCTTGGACTTGGTGGTTTTATTGACCATCAACACTTGATGTTCCTTTTTGATTTCTACCTTCGCTGATTTCAGCATAGCAAATACCTCAGGAATGGTCTTTTCCATCCCCTGCATATTGTAGTTCATCACAAAACTCTTGTAGCTAGGTGGGAGAGACTGAAGGATTCTGTCAATGACCGCCTCGTCTGGGAGGTTAATCTCCAGCTGAGTCAAGCGGTTGTGCAACCCAGACATCTTGAGTATGTGTTCACTGACAGAACTATTTTCCTCCATCTTACAACTGTAGAACTTGTCGGAGACTTCATATCTCTCGACCCAGGCATGAGCTTGGAAAACCATTTTCAGCTCTTCGAACATCTCATATGCTCCGTGTTGCTCAAAACGCTTTTGGAGCCCCGGTTCTAAGCTGTAAAGCATGCCGCACTGAACGAGGGAGTAATCATCAGCATGCTGCTGCCAAGCGTTCATAACGTCTTGGTTCTCTGGGATGGGTGCTTCACCTAGCGGTGCATCTAAGACATACTGTTTCCTGGCAGCTATGGGGATGATCCTCAGGTTTCAGACCCAGTCCGTATAGTTGCTGCCATCATCTTTCAGCTTGGTTTTCTCTAGGAACGCGTTGAAGTTCATGTTGACAAGAGCGTTGGCCATTTGATCTACAAGACATTTATGCAAAGATTTTTAGACTAAGTTCATGATAATTAAGTTCATCTAATCAAATTCTTTAATGAACTCCCACTCAGATTAGACATCCCTCTAGTCATCTAAGTGAAACATGATCCGACTCGACTAGGCCGTGTCCGATCATCACGTGAGACGGACTAGTCATCATCGGTGAACATCTCCATGTTGATCGTATCTTTCATACGACTCATGTTCGACCTTTCGGTCTCTTGTGTTCCGAGGCCATGTTTGTACATGCTAGGCTCGTCAAGTTAACCTACGTGTTTGCATGTGTAAATATGTCTTACACCCGTTGTATGTGAACGTTGGAATCTATCACACCCGATCATCACGTGGTGCTTCGAAACAACGAACTGTCGCAACGGCGCACAGTTAGGGGGAACACTTTCTTGAAATTATTATGAGGGATCATCTTATTTACTACCATCGTTCTAAGTAAACAAGATGCAAAAACATGATAAACATCACATGAAATCAAATAATAATAGTGACATGATATGGCCAATATCATATAGCTCCTTCGATCTCCATCTTGGGGTCCATGATCATCTTGTCACCGACATGACACCATGATCTCCATCATCATGATCTCCATCATCATGTCTCCATGAAGTTGCTCGCCAACTATTACTTCTACTACTATGGCTAACACGTTTAGCAATAAAGTCAAGTAATTTACATGGCGTTTCTCAATGACACGCAGGTCATACAAAAAATAAAGACAACTCCTATGGCTCCTGCCGGTTGTCATACTCATCGACATGCAAGTCGTGATTCCTATTACATGAACATGATCTCAAACATCACATATATATCATTCATCATTCATCACAACTTTGGCCATATCACATCACAAAACACTTGCTGCAAAAACAAGTTAGACGTCCTCTAATTGTTGTTGCAAGTTTTACGTGGCTGCAATAGGGTTCTAGCAAGAACGTTTTCTTACCTACGTAAAAGCCACAGCGTGATTTGTCAACTTCTATTTACCCTTCATAAGGACACTTTTCATCGAATCCGCTCCAACTAAAGTGGGACAGAAAGACACCCGCCAGCCACCTTATGCAACTAGTGCATGTTAGTCGGTGGAACCAGTCTCACACGTAAGCGTACGTGTAAGGTTGGTCCAGTCCACTTCATCCCACAATACCGCTGAAGAAAAATAAGACTAGTAGCGGCAAGAAAGTTGACAACATCTACGCCCACAACAAATTGTGTTCTACTCGTGCAAAGAGAACTACGCATAGACCTAGCTCATGATGCCACTGTTGGGGAACGTTGCAGAAAACAAAAGTTTTCCTATGGTTTCGCCAAGAACCATCTATGAGTTCATCTAGCAATGAGTGATCGGATGCATCTACATACCTTTGTAGATCGCGAGCGGAAGCATTCACTAGAACGTGGATGATGAAGTCGTACTCGCCGTGATCTAAATCACCGATGACCAAATGCCGAACGGACAGCACCTCCGCGTTCAACACACGTACGGAGCGGATGACGTCTCCTCCTTCTTGATCCAGCAAGGGGGAAGGAGAGGTTGATGAAGATCCAGCAGCACGACGGCGTGGTGGTGGATGCAGCAGTCACCGCAGCAGGGCTTCGCCGAGCTTCTGCGAGAGAGAGAGAGACGTGTAGAAGGGGAGAGGGAGGCGCCACAGCTTCAGGGTGCTGCTGCCCCTCCCTCCCCCCTTTATATAGGCCCCCTGGGGGGGCGCCGGCCCTGGAGATCCAATCTCCCAAGGGGGCGGCGGCCAGGGGGTGGAGTACCCCCCAAGGCAAGTGGGCGCCCCCCCACCCTAGGGTTTCAACCCTAGGCGCAAGGGGTGGGCCAAGGGGGGCGCACCAGCCCACTATGGGCTGGTTCCCCTCCGCACTTCAGCCCATGGGGCCCTCCGGGATGGGTGGCCCCACCCGGTGGACCCCCGGGACCCATCCGGTGGTCCCGGTACAATATCGGGGTCCCCCGAATCTTTCCCGATGGCCGAAACTGCACTTCCTATATATAATTCTTTACCTCCGGACCATTCCGGAACTCCTCGTGATGTCCGGGATCTCATTTGGGACTCCGAACAACTTTCGGATTACTGCATACTCATATCTTTACAACCCTAGCGTCACCGGAACTTAAGTGTGTAGACCCTACGGGTTTGGGAGATATGCAGACATGACCGAGACGCCCCTCCGGCCAATAACCAACAGCGGGGTCAGGATACCCATGTTGGCTCCCACATACTCCTCGATGATCTCATCGGATGAACCACGATGTCGAGGATTCAATCAATCCCGTATGCAATTCCCTTTGTCAATCGGTATTTTACTTGCCCGAGATTCGATCGTCGGTATCCCAATACCTCGTTCAATCTCGTTACCGGCAAGTCACTTTACTCGTACCGGAATGCATGATCCCATGATCAAACACTTTGATTACATTGAGCTCATTATGATGATGCATTACCGAGTGGGCCCAGTGATACCTCTCCGTCACATGGAGTGACAAATCCCAGTCTCGATCCATGTCAACCCAACAGACACTTTCGGAGATACCCGTAGTATACCTTTATAGTCACCCAGTTATGTTGTGACGTTTGGCACACCCAAAGGCTCATACGGTATCCGGGAGTTACACGATCTCATGGTCTAAGGAAAAGATACTTGACATTGGAAAAGCTCTAGCAAACGAATTATACGATCTTGTGCTATGCTTAGGATTGGGTCTTGTCCATCACATCATTCTCCTAATGATGTGATCTCGTTATCAATGACATCCAATGTCCATAGTCAGGAAACCATGACTATCAGTTGATCAACGAGCTAGTCAACTAGAGGCTTACTAGGGACATGTTGGTGTCTATGTATTCACTCATGTATTACGATTTCCGGATAACAAAATTATAGCATGAATAAAAGACAATTATCATGAACAAGGAAATATAATAATAATCCTTTTATTATTGCCTCTAGGGCATATTTCCAACAAATTGGTAGATCATCAACCGAACTATTAAAAATTCAGCAACTGAAAGCAGCAGAACAACACTTAAACATATTATTACCCCATGATTCGGGCATTTGTAGAAGACTCGGCCAAGGTTGCGGATTGTGGTTGAGACGCGATGGATGACTCTGCGTGATTAGCAGCAGTGGCACCACACCAACGGCAGCGGGTTGCGATGAGCAATCGGCTGCGGTGCGCTTGCCGGCGAGGGTGTGATGATACCCACCTGCGATGGTACGGGTGGCGACTTGGCACATATCTGGTTGTTGCCTACTGAAAAGCAGGTGGACGAGCAGCCAGCGGACAAGGTTGCTGCGGCTAGAGCTTCTGATGCTAGGCAGAGTAAGTAGAGAAGAGGAGAAGCAAATGTTGGATATGTCAGTTTCATTACTTGCAGAGTAGCATAGCACCATATATAGTCATAGTCTAGGTTTGGATTCAAACCAGCTACAGGAGCACGTCTTTCTTTTTTCTAAAACTCGGCAATGTCTCTTTACTGGTACAGTAGCTTGTTCTGTACGCCTTCCCAAGTCTTTGATTTTCTTTCCCTTTTTTTTGCGAGGAAGGAAGGAGGACAAAATTGAGAGTTCCTGGGACTCGAACCCAAGACCTCTCGGTTGAAAACCAAGGGTGCTAGTCACTTATGTGGCGAACGTTCCCTATGAGGAGGACGGTAGACGAACACATTTTCCTCGCAGTTTTCTTCCTATATATAAAAAAGTATGCTACTTGGTGTCCGCTTAGTCAACAAACGATTGTGCCAACCTAGACCATTGGATTGACATTCAATGGTTGTCGCGTTTCTTCAGTCTCTTCTTCCTCGAGCCGCCAAAGCCAAACCAGCGCCTGCGGGACCGCCTGCTCCCGCCATCCCCGGCTCCTGTTCGTTCCCGTCCGAGGCCTCACCATCATCCTCCGCCTTGGTTCACTCGCTACGGCGCCGCCCTCCGGTGTTGTCAACATGGTCAACAACCGAGAGGAATAAGGAGATGACTGTACATGGTGAGGATGACAGTAGAGACCCAGCAACGCGCGTAGTAATTTTGTTTTTTCGGGACGGAGAAGGGTATCAACTGGGTTGTGCGGGACCCGTGGCCCGTCTAGCCCAGGCTTTTATTTCATAAGTTTAGCACATGAACAACCCAGTTTGTTTTTTTCCTTTCTGAAAATGGCTAGCTAGTTATTTTGTTTTTTGCAGAATAAGCAACGTAGGCCTACTTGCTTTTCTACACCCTGCTGGGCCGGAAATCTTTCAAGAAGAGGAGGGATGCATTTTGCCCAGAAAATGGGATTTAAGTAATAAGAAATGGGCTATAAGTAATAATAAATAGGCTGTAAAATGAAAAAATACAGCAAACAGGCAATTAGTTCCAAAATATTGTTTTTGTGCAGGTAAAATTTCATTGAATTTAAATTAAGGTATATTTAGATTTAAAATTAATTTGAATCTGGCTAGAAATTTCGGGCTGTATGCTGTTTGGGACAGATTTGGAGGCTGACTTGTGGGTCTACTAGGTTGACGTGCACTTTGGCTTTGTCAACTTAGTCCACAAACGATTCTAGCAGCAGTGACCATTGGATGTTAATCCAACGGCCGCGCTGCTTCTTCAATATCTGATCTTCTTGCTCCAGCCGCCCAAACCAGATCCGGTGGGACTACCTACTCCTGCCTCCCGTGGCCGGCTGGGCTGCCGCACAGGCCGCACCGCCCCACCCTACTTCATTGTTGGCCAGGCCAATCCTCTACTCACCCACACCTCCTGTTATTTTCTGGCGACGGCAGCCGGACCAGTAAACCCTCGTACTCCCCACCGCATGGGCAACCATTGCCGAGTCTTCCCCGGCTCCGTGTCGTTCCCTTCCTAGGCCTCGCCGTCGTCCACCGCCATGGTGCTCTCGGCGCGGCCTGGTCAACTTGGTCAACGAATGACATCCATCGGCCGTGGATTGTACGCGCAAAATAATGATTCCTCCACCTGACAGCTGGGACCCACCGGAAGGGCCTCTATATTTTGTGAAAAAAATGTTCCCCCCACTGACATGTCGAACCCACCAGCTATATCTTCGCACGCAAGGAAGTGCCTCCTTATTACGCATAAAAAAATGAATACCCCCCTGCTAGCTGGGTCCCACCATAGTGGGAGGATGACTTGTGGGCCAACTAAGTTGACGGGGACGGAGGGCTTTGTCAACTTAGTCAATATGAACGATTCTAGCTCCAGTGACCGTATGATATCCATCCAACGGCCGTATTGCTTCTTCAACCTCTGGTCTTCTTGCTCCAGCCGCCCAAAGCAGCGCCGGGCGTGCCGCATGCTCCTGCCTCCCGTCACCGGCTGTGCGACCGCGGAGGCCTCACCGCCCCCTACTATTCCCACCGCTGGCCAGGCCCTGCGGTGATGGCAGCCTCACACCGCAGCCGAACCAGTGAACCCTCGTACTCCTCTCCGCGTGGGCTTCCACTGCCGCGTCTTCCCCGGCTCCGCGTCGTCCCCTTCCTACGCCTCGCCGTCGTCCACCGTCGTGGTGCTCTCCGCGTGGCGTGGTCAATGTGGTCAAGGAACGACTTCCATCAGAAGAGTATTGTACGTGGAGAGGCTGACAGCTGGGTCCACGGCCACAGCCCAGTTTTTTTGTGATTTGCCAAGTAAGTCGCTTTGTCAGGCCTGTTGGGCTGCAAATCTTTCAAGATGAGGAGAGCTTTCATTCGGCTGGCCGAGAAAATAGCCCATCAGTAATGAGAAATGGGCTGTACATTTTTAAAACACATCAAACCGGCAATTAGTTTCAAATATCTTTTTTTTCATTTCATGATTTTAAATTACATTAATTTTTATGCATGGAGAATTTGTTGGATTTTATATTGATATACATTTATTTTTAAAATCAGTTTGAATGTGAGTCAAAATTTAGGGATTAAAAACAGTTCGGACCATACCGAAATATGAAAAATTTCGCATAATTTTTTAACCGTGGCCACAATATGGGCTGTAATGCTAACAAAAATAATATGCGCTCCAAAAAAACCTTAAGAATTAGCAAATGGGCTGAAAATTATTAGAAATAATGGCAGATGTGTTGTATGATGTTTTCCACAGATTTGAGGCTTTCCTAAAAAAAGGTTGACGCACAACGGCCGTCGTGCTTCTTCAATCTCGGCTCTTCCTCCTCCAGCCGCTCAAACAAGCGCCGGCGGGACTGCCTGCTCCCTCCACCCCGTGGTCGGCTGGGCTGTCGCGCAGGCCTCACCGCCCCATCGTACTCCCATCGCTGGCCTAGCCATCCCTCTACTAACCCACACCTGCTATTATTCTCCGGCGATGGTAGACGAACCAGTAAACCCTCGTACAGTCGTACTCCCCTCCGTGTGTGAGGGAGTCCTGGATTAGGGGGTATCCGGACAACCGGACTATATCCTTTGGCCGTACTATTGGATTATGAAGATACAAGATTGAAGACTTCGTCCGATGTACCGATGGGACTCTCCTTGGCGTGGAAGGCAATCTTGGCGATACGGATATGTAGATCTCCTTCCTTGTAACCGACTCTGTGTAACCCTAGCCCCCTCCGGTGTCTATATAAACCAGAGGGTTTAGTCCGTAGGACCAAGGACAACAATCATACCATATGCTAGCTTCTAGGGTTTAGCCTCTCCGATCTTGTGGTAGATCAACTCTTGTAATACTCATATCATCAAGATCAATCAAGCAGGATTAGGGTTTTACCTCCATCGAGAGGGCCCAAACCTGGGTAAAACATCGTGTCCCCCGTCTCCTGGTACCATCCGCCTAGACGCATAGTTCGGAACCCCCTACCCGAGATCCGCCGGTTTTGACATCGACATGCTCGACTTCGACTCCGAAGACATCGACGGTATGGACGACGATGCAGGAGACGAACAGGAACCACTGCCCACAGGGCACTGGACAGCCACCTCATCATATGATATATATGGTGGACACACCCAAAGAAGGCAATGACGAAGGGACAGTGGAGGATGACCCCTCGAAGAAGCAACCCAAGCGCCGACGTTAGCGGCGCCGCTCTTAGTCTCGCCAAAGCAAAAGCGGTGATACCGGCACGGGAGATAACAGCACTCCGGACAGTGCCGAAGACGACGACAATCCCCTCCAGCAAGATTTAGAGCAGGAGGATGGAAAAGCCAGCCCTCCTGAGAGAGTGACAGATGGAGAGGCAGAGGATGATAATTACATGCCTCCCTCCGGAGACGAGGCAAGCCTCGATGATGACGAATTTGTCGTGCCTGAGGATCCCGTCGAACAGGAGCGCTTCAAGCGTCGGCTTATGGCCACGTCAAATAGCCTTAAGAAAAAGCAACAACAGCTTCGAGCTGATAAGGATTTGCTAGCTGACAGATGGACTGAAGTCCTGGCGGACGAGGAATATGAACTCGAACGACCCTCCAAGAGTTACCCAAAGTGCAGGTTGCCACACCGATTAGAGGAGGAAGCATTGAAACCTATATCTCCAGCATATGACGCGGCTGATCGGCCACCTCGTGGCCGCGACAGATAGGCATTTCAGCCAAAAGCTCAGCCTGCACCCCGACGCCACTCAAATAAAAATGTCAAGGCACGGGGAAATACGCTAGACCTGCGAGACGTATTGGAGGACAAAGCAAAACACGCAAGATCGATCTATGGATCATGAGGGCGCGCCACTACGAGAGACGATAACCGTCACGCCGAATATAGTAAAAGTAAATCCGGTCGGGCCGAACACAGCAGACAAGACTCATTTGAACTGCGTCACGATATAGCCCAGTACAGAGGCGCCGCACACCCCCTATGCTTCACAGACGAAGTAATGGATCACCAAATCCCATAGGGTTTCAAACCCGTAAATATCGAGTCATACGATGGTACAACAGATCCTGCGGTATGGATCGAGGACTACCTCCTGTACATCCACATGGCCCGCGGTGACGATCTACACGCCATCAAATACCTCCCACTCAAACTCAAAGGACCAGCTCAGCATTGGCTCAACAGCCTGCCAGCAGAATCCATTGGCTGTTGGGAAGATCTGGAAGCCGCATTCCTCGATAACTTCCAGGGCACTTATGTGCGACCACCAGATGCCGATGACTTGAGCCACATAATTCAGCAGCTAGAGGAATCGGCCAGGCAATTCTGGACACAGTTCCTAACAAAGAAAAATCAAATTGTTGACTGTCCGGATGCAGAGGCCCTAGTAGCTTTTAAGCACAACATCCGTGACGAGTGGCTCGCCCGACACCTTGTCCAGGAAAAGCCGAAATCTATGGCAGCCCTCACGACACTCATGACCCGCTTTTGCGTGGGAGAGGACAGCTGGCTGGCTCGCAGCAATAACATAGCAAAGAACCCTGGTACTTCAGATACCAAGGATAGCAATGGCAGGTCATGTTGCAACAAACATAAGCGTCGCATCAACAGTGACAACACCTTAGATACGGCAGTTAATGCTGGATTCAGAGGCTCCAAACCCGGTCAGCAGAAAAAGCCATTCAAAAGAAGCACTCCGGGCCCGTCTAGTTTGGACCGTATACTCGATCGCTCATGTCAAATACACGGCACCCCCAAAAAGCCAGCCAACCACACCCATAGAGAATGTTGGGTGTTCAAGTAGGCCAGCAAGTTAAATGCCGAAAACAAGGACAAGGGGCTGCATAGCGATAACGAGGAGGAGCCCCGGCCGCCGAACACCGGAGGACAGAATAGGTTCCCCCCACAAGTGTGGACGGTGAACATGATATACGCAACCCACATCCCCAAGAGGGAGCGGAAGCGTGCGCTAAGGGACGTATATGCGTTGGAGCCAGTCCCTCCGAAGTTCAACCCATGGTCCTCCTGTCCGATCACCTTCGATCGCAGGGACCACCCCACTAGTATCCGTCATGGCGGATTCGCCGCACTGGTCCTAGACCCAATCATCGACGGATTTCACCTCACTCGAGTCCTTATGGACGGCGGCAGCATCCTGGACCTGCTTTATCAGGACACCATGCGCAAAATGGGTATAGATCCCTCAAGGATCAAACCCACAAAAACGACCTTCAAAGGCGTCATACCAGGTGTAGAGGCTCATTGCACAGGCTCAGTCACACTGGAAGTGGTCTTCGGATCTCTGGATAATTTCCGAAGCGAGGAGTTAATCTTCGACATAGTCTCATTCCGTAGTGGCTATCATGCACTGCTCGTGCGAACCGCATTTGCGAGATTCAATGCGGTACCGCATTAAGCATACCTCAAGCTCAAGATGCCAGGACCTCGGGGGGTCATCATAGTCAATGGAAACACAGAGCGCTCTCTCCAAACGGAGGAGCACACTTCGGCCCTCGCAGCAGAAGCGCAAAGCAGCCTCTCAAGGCAATTCACCAATTCGGTGATCAAACACCCGGACGCCATCAAGCGCGCCCGGAGTAATCTTCAACAAGACCGCCTGGCACGTTCCGAGCTCGCATAGCAATGAGGGCCCCACCCTAGTCCCAGCCAAACGGCGAAATCCGTGCCACGTGTACATAATTGTGCATTGAAAATACCATGGGCCTAGATGGGGGAGGGGGACACGACTGCGGCACGCCCCAAAACGCAGCTCAACCGCACTAGGGGCTTCCCGCTTTGATACTTTTTTCTCTCTTTCAGGACTTTCCTCTCTGGAAACCCCATCCGGCAGTATGATTGTCGGACACACGATACAACAACCAAGGAGGCAGAAAGCTACGTCGCATTATGGAATTCCCAGGTGGTCTCTTATAGCGAGTGAAATACCTTCTTTAAATACCATTCCGCAACTTGCCCTTGGAGGGGACATGTCAAATAGTCCTGTTTTCGCTTATCGCACTACTTGTATCATTTTGCTTCAATGCACCTTTTTGAATAAACAATGCATAGCACTAGTCTATTACTGCAATCTTCGTTCTTTCTTTTTTATATACATATATATGTTCATTCATGACATTCAGCACCCGTACACTCTGGTACAGCCAATACGCCAGTGGCTTAAGCGTACCCCATAATACGGCGTGAGAAGTCCGAACACTTTCGACAGTGCGGCACCCCAAACTTATAGCATTATATGCATCAGCTCCGAATCATGTCTTCGGTCAATAGTTGGGTTTGCCCGGCTCCCATGTTTTGGTACCTTACATTCCGCTATATCGGCTAAGGTAGCACTGGGAGAACTACTGTGATTGTGCCCCGGTTCATCTGGGAGCACCTCAGTAGAGAAAGCTAAAACTGAGTGTCATGATAAGGCGAGAGCTGGTCGCTGTTCAAGAGGTCTCGAGTCCCTAAAGACTTATGCCGCTTAGAGCGAGGAGTCGGCTTTGTCCGGCTTCGGCGTGTATACCGCCACGAACTCGGGCTTCCGAATACCAGGGGCTTCGCTAAAATTTAAAATTATAGAATTCTCTGGCTAAGTGAGAGTGATAAAGCATTATAGTCCGATTGCCTTGTTCGTTGCGCTGAGCACCTCCCTCGAAGGACCCAAGAATGGGAAAAAGAGTGCTCAGATTTATCCCGAACACCCCAGCACTCGTGGCATGGGGGCAGAAGCCGACGACTCGCCATCTCTCAGATTAGATAAACGGCCGCACAAAAGGTAATATTTTAAATTCAAACAAGCGTTGCATAGCGCATATGAACAAGTTTACATAGTACAGGATTACACGAGCAAGTTCACTCAAAAATTACATCTTTTGAACACTCATCCGCCATAAGGCGGTGTAACGCCCCAAGACCGACGCTTTAGAAGACTTCCATTTTTTCGTGATCACCGTGTGTTTCTTTTGTGCTTGCTCTTTTATTTTGCTTCTTGCATCATGTTCATCATTTGGTTATATTGCATTGCCATGCCCATCTTTGTCATGTTGCATTTGTGCCTCTTGTCATTTTGCATTCTCATAATCATCATGTGCATTGTCATATTCATGCATGTTACATTGTTGCATGCTCCACGTATGATCATGCATCATCACCTCCTCCTTCCTTCTTCATTCCTTCATTTTGGCAAGTGACCTTTCCCCTCCTCCATAAATGTTCATTCTTTCCCTATTAATCTTAAACCATGCCTACACCCTCTCTGACAATTTTCAACTCATTGGAAGATTTTTTGGTTGGGTTCAAAAATGACTCAAGTTTGAATTAAATTCTAACTTGAATTATTTTTCTGTCTCTACAAATGTCCAGACCATTTTATTCAAATTGTGCATAAATCTAGGATCTTATAAATATTTCCGTCCCAGCCTACTTCCTTCCTGATCTCCCTATGCATTTCTGCTCTTGTTATTCTGCCTGAAGAACTAAGGAAAAGAAATGAGGAGAGAAAGGAAGAGCAGCCCAGCAGCAGACCTCGCAGCCCACATGTTTCTCTCCCCAGCCGGCCCAGCCCACTGCCCCAAACGACCACCTGCTCCATTTCCCCTTCGTCTCCCTCGCTCCAGACACAGAGGGCTCGCGCCATCGCGCCGTGAGCTCACGGACGTCGAGGCCAGCGACGCTCGCGCCCCTTGATAAGTAGAGCCCCCGCCCTAGGGTTCCTCCTCCTCCCACTTTTTCCCTCCGCGCCGCCACCACAGGTAAGGGGCACCCACGCGCCAGCTTCCCCGCCTCCAGGAGCCATTGCCGGCTCAGGCATGACCTCGCCGCCGGCCTAACCCTCCGCTGTGGCCTCCCATCCGTCGCCTACTCGATCGAGAACACTTCCTGGACCCTTTCTGATGATGAGCCGCGCCCAGGGATCGCCAAGTCCGGCTACCTCCCCGTCGTCCTCTTCCTCCCCTGCTTCACGGACAACGCCTTCCCTCCTCGCTTCCGCTCGTTCTAGACCCCAATCGACTACGCCGAGCAACTCACGGTGAAGCTCCAATTACCCCAATCTCCCTCGCTGTGCTCGGTTGACTGCATAGCCATCGTTCTGCGCATCTCTAGTTTCGGCCACCATGGTCGTGACCTCGCGCTCGAGCTCGTGCACCTCGTTGCACACCACTTCCGTCCGCACCACGCCGCCTGTGCAGCACCCACACACGCAGCGCCTCACCCACGCTCGCGCTCATGCACACAGCCAGCACCTCGCCGCGCTTCGCCGCCTTGGCGGCAGGGTCATGCCTGCTCACCACCACACATGTGCGCATGCATGCGCTCGTCCCTTAGCAGCTCCCTCCTCCGTTTCCGCAACCCCACTGCCTCTTCCTGAGCCCTGATGCGCCGCCGTTGCTCGCCGGCGTCGTCGCCTTCTTCTATGCCAACGAAGAGGAAGCCATCTTCCGCTTGGTACTGGTTCAAAAGGAACCCTGCCTCCCCAATGTCAAACAAGCCAAGCCTAGCCGAGTGGTTTAACCCTCTCCCGCTAACCCCGCAGGCCTAGGTTTGAAACCCCATCGGGCTAGTGGGAAAAATGCCCAATTTTTACCATTTTGGTCTCTATGATAGTGGGACCCACTCGTCATCCTCTCTGTCCACACATACACCTCCCCGCACCTATGCTCCTGCCACCTCAGCACCCGGGCCCCCCTCGTCATTGACAGTGGCTGGCCCAGTCTGTGTCCCCTTTTGTTTTCCTTTTGTTTTGCATATTAACAGAAATGCCATTATACTTGCATTGCTGACTACTAAATAACCATGCATCGGTTTAAAATGTTTTATATATGTAAAATGCTTAGAATTTCATCTAGTTTCATAATATGCTGCTCTCATCCATGTTTAAAATGTTTAAGTTGTTGTTTACATTTATTTTGCATAAATGCCATGCTAAATGATTTATTTCATAACTAAATAACCGTAGCTCCATTTTAAATAAACTTTATATGTAAATGGGGTAGAAAAATGCATAGATTAACATGGTAGCATTACTTTGCATGTTTAACAACTCTAAAATATGCTTTAGGACAGAACAGTACCAAATCTAAAATATGCACATGAGGATTTTTCGGAATTGTTGTTGTTATTTCCGGCCTCATTTAAACTTGCCTAAAAAGTTAGATTAATTATGTTTCACCTCTTGCCATGTCAACCAATATTTAATCTTGCCTTGTTCCTAAACGAGAGCAAACTAAATACCTCGAATGTGGTGTTTCGTCAATATCCAAGTCGTTGCATATTGAGCTCCACTTAATTTGTAGTGTTGTTTGTTGCACTTTTCCATGCCATGCTCATTAAATCGTACATGCATCATACTTGATTGTGCATCATGCCATGTTTATGTGATAATTTTTTACTATGTTGTTTGCTTCTTTCCGGTGTTGCTTCTTCGGGTTAGTTCCGATAACGTCGTGTTTGTGAGGATTTGTTCGAGTTCGTCCGTTTGTCTTCTTCATGGACTCGTTCTTCTTCCTTGCGGGATTTCAGGCAAGATGACCATACCCTCGAAATCACTTCTATCTTTGCTTGCTAGTTGCTCGCTCTTTTGCTATGCCGCGATACCTACCACTTGCTATATCATGCCTCCCATATTGCCATGCCAAGCCTCTAACCCACCTTTCCTAGCAAACCGTTGTTTGGCTATGTTACCGCTTTTGCTTAGCCCCTCTTATAGCGTTGCTAGTTGCAGGTGAAGATGAAGTTGTTTCCATGTTGGAAGATGGATATGTTGGGATATCACAATATCTCTTACTTAATTAATGCATCTATATACTTGGTAAAGGGTTGAAGGCTCGGCCTTATGCCTGGTGTTTTGTTCCACTCTTGCCGCCCTAGTTTCTGTCATGCCGGTGTTATGTTCCTTGATTTTGCGTTCCTTACGCGGTTGGGTGATTTATGGGACCCCCTTGACAGTTCGCCTTGAATTAAACTCCTCCAGCAAGGCCCAACCTTGGTTTTACCATTTGCCACCTAAGCCTTTTTCCCTTGGGTTTTCGCGAGCCTGATGGTCATCTTTATTTTAAACCCCCGGGCCAGTGCTCCTCTGAGTGTTGGTCCAAACTAGAGCACCGTGCGGGACCGTCCCTTGGCAACTTGGGTTACGTTGGTACCTGTATGCTTAGCTTATCCGGTGTGCCCTGAGAACAAGATATGTGCAACTCCTATCAGGATTTGTAGGCATAGTCGGGTGGTCTTGCTGGTCTTGTTTTACCATTGTCAAAATGTCTTGTAAACCGGGATTCCGAGACTGACCGGGTCTTCCCGGGAGAAGGAATATCCTTCGTTGACTGTGAGAGCTTATGATGGGCTAAGTTGGGACACCCCTGCAGGCTATTATCTTTCGAAACTCGTGCCCGCGGTTATGAGGCAGATGGGAATTTGTTAATATCCGGTTGTAGAGAACTTGGCACTTGACTTAATTACAATACATCAACCGTGTGTGTAGCCGTGATGGTCTCTTTTCGGCGGAGTCCGGGAAGTGAACACGGTTTGGGTTATGTATGAACGTAAGTAGTTTCAGGATCACTTCTTGATCACTTCTAGCTTCGTGTCCGTGCGTTGCTTCTCTTCTCGCTCTCTTTTGCGTATGTTAGCCACCATATATGCTTAGTGCTTGTTGCAGCTCCATCTCATTACACCATCCTTCCTATAAGCTTAAATAGTCTTGATCTCGCGGGTGTGAGATTGCTGAGTCCTCGTGACTCACGTATTCTACCAAAACAGTTACAGGAACCGACGATGCCAGTGCAGGTGACGCAACCGAGCTCAAGTGGGAG
This sequence comes from Aegilops umbellulata, assembly GCA_032464435.1. NCBI lineage: Eukaryota > Viridiplantae > Streptophyta > Magnoliopsida > Poales > Poaceae > Aegilops > Aegilops umbellulata. Next base: position 348,453,514 of record CP136058.1, on the reverse strand, counting down.
TTCAACGAGGAACGCGGTAGTTACTATGTTTCTTTCCACGATGGTCAGTAGTGGAGCCCAGTTGGGACGATCGGGCACTTAGCAGTTGGGTTGTCTTCTTTCATTTTGGTTCCGTAGTCGGACCTTGATTGTACTCTGAATGATGTATGTTTAATTTTTGCATTGTGTGAAGTGGCGATTGTAAGCCAACTCTTTATCCCATTCTTGTTCACTACATGGGATTGTGTGAAGATGACCCTTCTTGCGACAAAACCACCATGCGGTTATGCCTCCAAGTCGTGCCCCGACACGTGGGAGATATAGCCGCATCGTGGGCGTTACAAGTTTGTAATCAGAGCCATCCCCGACTTAGGAGCCCCCTGCTTGATCGAATCGCTGGCATTGTTTAGTATAGAAAAAATGTTTTGAGTCTCAGGGTTATATATATCGGAGAGTAGGATTCTTTTTACTCCTCAGTCCCTTCGTCGCTCTAGTGAGGCCCTCTGACATAGAAGTTTTGACTCTCCTCTCCTCAAATTTCACTAAAAAAATTTAGGATCACGCGGGTATCTTGGAATCGTTCCGATGGTTTTGTGACGAGAACATTGTTCTTGGTGCCTCCTGACATTTAGGGGTTCTGGCAGTGTCCCGGGGAGTTGAGCTCCGAGGTGTTGTCGTCACAATTTTATCGTTGCACTTCTGGAATACTTGTGTTTCGCCGACATCGAAAATCTCTTTTATGCAGTTGTTGGTGAGATCACCTCGACGCCACCCAATACTGGGGCGGGAGTTCGGGAGTATTGCCATAACTCGTATAACGGATGCTTTTCGAAGGTTGAGGTAAACGATTTCCAAAGGTTTCTTGGTTATGTGTTGAAGGATGGATACAGCTGGATCTAGGTATTGTTAGTTTGGGTGATATATTTTGTGTTCCCTGTATCCCCAACACCTGATTGCATAACCAGAAAATTTCGGGAGTTTATAAGTGGGAATTCAAGTATCTCGTAGGATATCTTTCCAACACACACATGATACGATATGGGATCTATCATATGTTTGTTTCCGGCTTATTTCCTAAGCCAATCCTTTGTTTTGTTTTGGTTTGTGGTATTCGAGTTGCTTCAATGTCAAGTGTTGATTCCATACCTTCCCTAAGTGGTGTTCTCACACTTCTATGTGAATACCAATCCTTCTTGATCATCGCTGTTGTCATGTCAATTCTTTCCAACCGGTGTGATTCTCTTCAAGAGGATCCTATCATTTTTCACATCCCCAATTTCAATTCTAAGTTCTCCCAACGGTGTTCGTTTCATCCGCCCCCAAGTTGTCTTGTTTTCCCGCCCACCCACCCTTTTTCTTCAAGGATTCAGATTTTGTAATCAAGTATCCTTTTATTGATGGGAAGTCTCTCCATCTTTTTCCGTCAATGTTCTTATCCGGTGATTCTCAGGAAGATACTAACGGAGCTTCAAGTTCATCATTCTTCATTCTTTTTCTTCTCTGGTGGATTTAATTCAAGATTTCGGTGTTGATCTTATCCCTTTTCCTCTTTTCACAAAGCTTTCCCCTTACGGTGCACCAATTAATCATTCACCTCTTGCTATTCATGTCATCTGGAGTGCTGAAGATATCTCAGAAGATTCGCATTTCCATTCCCAATCCGTTCAAGCTATCTCGAGGTTGTTATCTCTTTTGAGCCATTTAATTCAACCGGTGCAGTCTTTGTTTTTATCATTCAACGGTGTATATTTTGAGTGGGCCCTAACCCACAGGTCTTTTCCCAGGATCTTACCTGACTCTTCTAATTTTCCTGGAGCTATTCCCAAATTCTTTTCGAAGTTTGATGTAAGAATGAAGTATCACCAGTCATATTCCTTCTCCAAGATCGCTTTCAAATTCTTTTCATCGTTGGTTCAACCTTTCTAATTTTCATCCCGGAGTATCTCAACAATTTATGGTCGTTTCTCGTCGTCATTCTCGGATTTTGAAGACCTAAGAAGAGTTTCCCTTAAATCTTGCCCATTCTCTTGAGGATTCATGGTTCTATCTTGATGCCATCCTCTCATAATTGTTTTTGATTGCGAGAATTCTTTTCACCCATCCAGAGCAATTCAGGAGTCTTTTCAGTTTGTTTCTCTGGAACTCATCATCTCAGAATTACTCATTCCAGCTTTCAGCTCTCGTTCTCCAAATCTTACCAGTGCATCGCTCAAGTATTCCCTAGTCAGCTCGTGATCTCTTCATTCTCTTGTATCTAAATTTCCCCAAGTATCTTCGTTCGTTTTCAAATTCTTACCGGTGATTCATCCCTTTACTTCATTCGTTTTCAATTCTTACGGTGGTTTATTCAACATTCCTATTCCTTTATTATGGTATCATTTCATTCGTTCGTTCTAATCCTACCGGTGGTTCGTTCAAGACCTTCCCAAGTTTGTTCTAGCTCTCTTTAATCATTTTTTCAATGAGAATAAGTGGCATGCCAAATCCATTGTGGGTCATCAATTTAATTGATGAAGGATAAGCATAATATAATTCTTATTCTTGTTTCATCGAGTAAATTATATTCCTTATTCCGTAGGTTCATCAAAATTCTTAGTTTCAATTGCTCATCTTTCTTTTCCGGAGTTCCAAGTTTTCTCGGTTACATCATCGCGAAGCTCCATCTAAATCATTGCAAGGCTCCACCTTGTGTTTTCAACTTCTCTTCCTTTTATCATCCTTTTATTACCGGAGTTCTCCATGGAGTCTCTACATGGTGGTTCGTCAAGGATTCTTTTCATTCTTCAATTGTTCTTCAAGATTTCTCTTGAAGTTATGATCCGCCAAGCTATACTCAAAGATAAACATGGTGTTCGACACATGTCTTATTTTGAAGAGTTCAGGCATTCTTCATCTTGCATTTCGAAGTGCAATTCTTCCTACCTTATCTTTTGAGTTGGTCTTATGTCATTCTTGACAATTTCACTTCATGTTTCATGATTCACAAGTTGTTAAGAATGAGATATTTAAACCCATCATTTTTCTCTTTGTTCAGGAGATCCTTTGCAACCCATCAATCTCTTCATTGGAGTTATCTTTGGGTTATACTTCACCTAAAGCCTTCCATTGGGAATGTTGCTATTTGTGGTGATTATGCATGAACCAAGCTTGCTCTTTATCCTCTTGGGGGAAGAAGTTTTCATCTCTTCGTTAATCTTAGGCAAGCAATTGTTTTCGTTAGTGGCAGAATTTCACCTCAAGTTTTGAGATGTCTCCATAAGCCCATGAGGATCATATCCTTTCGTTGTTGGTTTTCCAGCAACTCCGCTCTAACCTTCTTGCAAGGATGCTTTCCAAATTAAACTATGGTATAAGTTGTCATTTCTTCTCTGTTTTTTCTTTCCATCAATCTAGCTTCTATTCTTTCGTTCCGGAGGCTTTGTGATGCTACTCTCTTCGACTCATCATCTCGTTTTGCCAAGATCATGTTATTTTCCTTGCTAATCCATTTAACCGGAGTGTGGTGTTCCCTTTTCAAATTCTTCACGTCTTATCAAGTTTTCCTTCTCTTTTCTACCGGAGTGCTGTCAAAATTATATCAATCTTATTCCTTCTCTATCTAGTTATAAACGTAATGGTTTCAATATCTATATTATCACTAAACCTCTTGGTTCTCGTCGTATCCCATGTTCCTCTTCTCTAACGGAGTGTTTTCAACTTTGTTCATCTTCGTTGTTTTCTTTATTTCAATTTGCTCAACCTCTCAAGGTTCGTGGTTTCACTCGTTTGTCGCAGAAGCAACTTTGTTTTACCTCTTCCTCTTCCGCTTCTCTCCGGTGTAATCCTAGATCTCGGGACGAGATCCTCTTGTAGTGGTGGAGTGTTGTAACGCCCCAAGACCGACGCTTCAGAAGACTTCCATTTTTTCGTGATCACCGTGTGTTTCTTTTGTGCTTGCTCTTTTATTTTGCTTCTTGCATCATGTTCAACATTTGGTTATATTGCATTGCCATGCCCATCTTTGTCATGTTGCATTTGTGCCTCTTGTCATTTTGCATTCTCATAATCATCATGTGCATTGTCATATTCATGCATGTTACTTTGTTGCATGCTCCATGTATGATCATGCATCATCACCTCCTCCTTCCTTCATTCCTTCATTTTGGCAAGTGACCTTTCTCCTCCTCCATAAATGTTCATTCTTTCCCTATTAATCTTAAACCATGCCTACACTCTCTCTGACAATTTTCAGCTCATTGGAAGATGTTTTGGTTGGGTTCAAAAATGACTCAAGTTTGAAATTAATTCAAACTTGAATTATTTTTCTATCCCTAAAAATGTCCAGACCATTTTATTCAAATTGTGCATAAATCCAGGATCTTATAAATATTTCCGTCCCAGCCTACTTCCTTCCTGATCTCCCTGTGCATTTCTGCTCTTGTTATTCTGCCTGAAGAACTAAGGAAAAGAAATGAGGAGAGAAAGGAAGAGCAGCCCAGCAGCAGAACCTGCAGCCCACATGTTTCTCTCCCCAGCCGGCCCAGCCCAATGCCCCAAACGGCCACCTTCTCCGTTTCCCCTCCGTCTCCCTCGCTCCAGACATAGAGCGCTCGCGCCATCGCGCCGTGAGCTCACGGACATCGAGGCCAGCGACGCTCGCGCCCCTTTATAAGCAGAGCCCTCGCCCTAGGGTTCCTCCTCCTCCCTCTTTTTCCCTCCGCGGTGCCGCCATAGGTAAGGGGCACCCATGCGCCAGCTTCCCTACTTCCAGGAGCCATTGCCGGCTCGGGCACGACCTCGCCGCCGGCCTAACCCTTCGCCGTGGCCTCCCCTCTGTCGCCTACTCGATCGAGAACACTGCCCGGACCCTTTCCGATGACGAGCCGCACCCAGGGATTGCCAGGTCCGACTACCTCCCCGTCGTCCTCTTCCTCCCCTGCTTCATGGACAGCGCCTTCCCTCGTCGCTTCCGCTCGTTCTCAGCCCCGATCGACTATGCCGAGCAACTCACGGTGAAGCTCCGATCACGCCCATCTCCCTCTCTGTCCTTGGTTGACTGCATAGCCATCGTTTTGCGCATCTCTGGTTTCGGCCACCATGGTCGTGACCTCGTGCTCGAGCTCATGCACGTCGCTGCACACCACTTCCGTCCGCACCACGCCGCCCGTGAGCACCCACACACGCAGCGCCTCGCCCGCGCTCGCGCTCATGCACACAGCCAGCACCTCGCCGCGCTTCGCCGCCATGGCCGCAAGGTCATGCCTGCTCACCACCACACATGTGCGCATGCATGCGCTCGTCCCTTAGCAACGCCCTCCTCCGTTTCCGCAACCCCGCTGCCTCTTCCTGAGCCCTGCTGCGCTGCCGTTGCTCGCCGGCGTCGTCGCCTTCTTCTCTGGCAACGAAGAGGAAGCCATCTTCCGCTTGGTACTGGTTCAAAAGGGACCCTGCCTCCCCAATGTCAAACACAGCAAGCCTAGCCCATTCGTTTAACCGTCTCCTGCTTACCCCGCGGGCCCAGGTTCGAAATCCCATCGGGCCAATGGAAAAAATGCCCATTTTTTACCATTTTGGTCTCTATGATAGTGGGACCCACTTGTCATCCTCTCTGTCCACACATACACCTCCCCGCACCTATGCTCCTACCACCTCAGCACCCGGGGCCCCCTCGTCATTGAGAGTGGCTGGCCTAGTCTGTGTCCCCTTTTGTTTTCCTTATGTTTTGCATATTAACAGAAATACCATTATACTTGCATTGCTCACTACGAAATAACCATGCATCGGTTTGAAATGTTTTATATATGAAAAATGCTTAGAATTTCATCTAGTTTCATAATATGCTGCTCTCATCCATGTTTAACATGTTTAAGTTGTTGTTTACATTTATTTTGCATAAATGCCATGCTAAATGATTTATTTCATAACTAAATAACCGTAGCTCTGTTTTAAATAAACTTTATATGTGAATGGGGTAAAAAATGCATAGATAAACATGGTAGCATTACTTTGCATGTTTAACAATTCTAAAATATGCTTTAGGACAGAACAGTACCAAATCTAAAATATGCAGATGAGGATTTTTCGGAATTGTTGTTGTTATTTTTGGCCTCATTTAAACTTGCCTAAAAAGTTAGATTAATTATGTTTCACCTCTTGCCATGTCAACCAACATTTAATATTGCCTTGTTCCTAAACGAGAGCAAACTAAATAACTTGAATGTGGTGTTTCGTCAATATGCAAGTCGTTGCATATTGAGCTCCACTTAATTTGTAGTTTTGTTTGTTGCGCTTTGCCATGCCATGCTCATTAAATCATACATGCATCATACTTGATTGTGCATCATGCCATGTTTATGTGATGATTGTTTACTATGTTGTTTGCTTCTTTTCTGTGTTGCTTCTTCGGGTTAATTCCAATAACGCCGCGTTTGTGAGGATTTGTTCGACTTCGTCCGTTTGTCTTCTTCATGGACTCGTTCTTCTTCCTTGCGGGATTTCAGGCAAGATGACCATACCCTCGAAATCACTTCTATCTTTGCTTTCTAGTTGCTCGCTCTTTTGCTATGCCGCGATACCTACCACTTGCTATATCATGCCTCCCATATTGCCATGCCAAGCCTCTAACCCACCTTTCCTAGCAAACCGTTGTTTGGCTATGTTACCGCTTTTGCTCAGCCCCTCTTATAGCGTTGCTAGTTGCAGGTGAAGATGAAGTTGTTTGGCTATGCATTGCTCACTACTAAATAACCATGCATCAGTTTGAAATGTTTTATATATGAAAAATGCTTAGAATTTCATCTAGTTTCATAATATGCTGCTCTCATCCATGTTTAAAATGTTTAAGTTGTTGTTTACATTTATTTTGCATAAATGCCATGCTAAATGATTTATTTCATTACTAAATAACCGTAGCTCCATTTTAAATAAACTTTATATGTAAATGGGGTAGAAAAATGCATAGATAAACATGGTAGCATTACTTTGCATGTTTAACAACTCTAAAATATGCTTTAGGACAGAACAGTACCAAATCTAAAATATGCACATGAGGATTTTTCGGAATTGTTGTTGTTATTTTCGGCCTCATTTAAACTTGCCTAAAAAGTTAGATTAATTATGTTTCACCTCTTGCCATGTCAACCAACATTTAATCTTGCCTTGTTCCTAAACGAGAGCAAACTAAATAACTTGAATGTGGTGTTTCGTCAATATGCAAGTCGTTGCATATTGAGCTCCACTTAATTTGTAGTGTTGTTTGTTGCACTATGCCATGCCATGCTCATTAAATCGTACATGCATCATACTTGATTGTGCGTCATGCGATGTTTATGTGATGATCGTTTACTATGTTGTTTGCTTCTTTTCTGTGTTGCTTCTTCGGGTTAATTCCAATAACGCCGCGTTTGTGAGGATTTGTTCGACTTCGTCCGTTTGTCTTCTTCATGGACTCGTTCTTCTTCCTTGCGGGATTTCAGGCAAGATGACCATACCCTCGAAATCACTTCTATCTTTGCTTGCTAGTTGCTCGCTCTTTTGCTATGCCGCGATACCTACCACTTGCTATATCATGCCTCCCATATTGCCATGCCAAGCCTCTAACCCACCTTTCCTAGCAAACCGTTGTTTGGCTATGTTACCGCTTTTGCTCAGCCCCTCTTATAGCATTGCTAGTTGCAGGTGAAGATGAAGTTGTTTCCATGTTGGAAGATGGATATGTTGGGATATCACAATATCTCTTACTTAATTAATGCATCTATATACTTGGTAAAGGGTTGAAGGCTCGGCCTTATGCCTGGTGTTTTGTTCCACTCTTGCCGCCCTAGTTTCTGTCATGCCGGTGTTATGTTCCTTGATTTTGCGTTCCTTACGCGGTTGGGTGATTTATGGGACCCCCTTGACAGTTCGCCTTGAATTAAACTCCTACAACAAGGCCCAACCTTGGTTTTACCATTTGCCACCTAAGCCTTTTTCCCTCGGGTTTTCGCGAGCCTGATGGTCATCTTTATTTTAAACCCCCGGGCCAGTGCTCCTCTGAGTGTTGGTCCAAACTAGAGCACCGTGCGGGACCGTCCCTTGGCAACTTGGGATACGTTGGTACCTGTATGCTTAGCTTATCCGGTGTGCCCTGAGAACAAGATATGTGCAACTCCTATCGGGATTTGTCGGCATAGTCGGGTGGTCTTGCTGGTCTTGTTTTACCTTGTCAAAATGTCTTGTAAACCGGGATTCCGAGACTGACCGGGTCTTCCCGGGAGAAGGAATATCCTTCGTTGACCGTGAGAGCTTATGATGGGCTAAGTTGGGACACCCCTGCAGGGTACTATCTTTCGAAAGCCATGCCCGCGGTTATGAGGCAGATGGGAATTGGTTAATATCCGGTTGTAGAGAACTTGACACTTGACTTAATTACAATACATCAACCGCGTGTGTAGCCGTGATGGTCTCTTTTCGGTGGAGTCCGGGAAGTGAACACGGTTTGGGTTATGTATGAACATAAGTAGTTTCAGGATCACTTCTTGATCACTTCTAGCTTCGCGTCCGTGCGTTGCTTCTCTTCTTGCTCTCTTTTGCGTATGTTAGCCACCATATATGCTTAGTGCTTGCTGCAGCTCCACCTCATTACACCATCCTTCCTATAAGCTTAAATAGTCTTGATCTCATGGGTGTGAGATTGCTAAGTCCTCGTGACTCACAGATTCTACCAAAATAGTTGCAGGAACCGACGATGCCAGTGCAGGTGACGCAACCGAGCTCAAGTGGGAGTTTGACGAGGAACGCGGTAGTTACTACGTTTCTTTCCCCGATGATCAGTAGTGGAGCCCAGTTGGGACGATCGGGCACTTAGCAGTTGGGTTGTCTTCTTTCATTTTGGTTCCGTAGTCGGACCTTGATTGTACTCTAAATGATGTATGTTTAATTTCTGCATTGTGTGAAGTGGCCATTGTATGCCAACTCTTTATCCCATTCTTGTTCACTACATGGGATTGTGTGAAGATGACCCTTCTTGCGACAAAACCTCCATGCGGTTATGCCTCCAAGTCGTGCCCCGACACGTGGGAGATATAGCCGCATCATGGGCGTTACAAGCGGGCACCCTTCAGGACGCCCTCATAATACATCTCAGGGTGGCGATGCTCCTTGCCCTGCGGCGGTCCCTCCTTTATCAGCTTCTCAGTGTCCATCTTGGCCCATTGTACCTTAACACGGGCAAGCGCCCTGCGGGCGCCCTCGATGCAGACGGACTGCTTGGTGACTTCAAACCAAGGGCAGGCATCCACAAGCCGCCTCACCAGCCCGAAGTAGCTCCCTGGCAGGGCATCTCTAGGCCATAGCCGGACTATAAGACCCATCATGGCCTGTTCGGCCGCCTTATGGAGCTCGACCAATTACTTCAGCTGGTCGCTTAAGGGCACCGGGTGTTCGGCCTCAGTATACTAAGACCAGAACACCTTGTCCGTCGAGCTCCCTTTCTCGGCTCGGTAGTACTTTGCGACATCCAACACGCTACGGGGCAAATCTGCGAATGCTCCTGGAGAGCTCCGGACTCGGGTAAGTAACAAGTAATTTACTTTCACATGCTTGCTTTGCATAATGAATGCCTTACCCGCCGCTATCTTCTTCATCGCCTCAATTTCCTGGAGGGCCTTTTGGGCTTCAGCCTTGGCATGCTTTGTGCTCTCGAGGGCCGTGGCAAGCTCGGACTCTCGCGTATTCGAGTCAAGCTCCAAAGTCTCGTGCTTCTTCACGAGAGCCTGGAGCTCTTGCTGCACTTCGCCCACCCGTGCCTCATGCTTCTCCTGCTCGGCTTGCTCCGTGGCCGCTTTGTTCTCGGCCTCGGACAGCGCTTGCTTCAGGGCCGCCACTTTGGTCGTGGCCCCTGGCACATTCATGATGATCCTGTCATTTTGCAACCACATCTTTTTTCATATATATATAGAGACAAGGTAGTACTTACCTTTGTTCTCCTCGACCTGCTTCTTGGCAAGGCCGTGCTTTTTCTCGGACCGCTCGAGGTTCTGCTTCAGTGCGGTGACCTCCGCAGTCGGTGCGGTAGAGGTCAGCAGCGAAGCTTGCATACGCATATAGACATACTTATATTAGACTCCTACAGATATTATTCGATCCTCTATTCGACTTTTCTTTGTGAACACCAAACAAAGCATCAGGGGCTATTGTCTATGCGGTAATATTTTCCTATATTTTAAATACTTACCTCAAAGCCTGTTAGAAGGCCGGCGCAGGCTTCAGTCAGTCCGCTCTTGGCGGACTGAACCTTCTTGATCACCTCATTCATAATAGTGCGGTGCTTCTCGTCGATGGAAGCGCCGTTAAGCACTTCCAGCAAATTGTCCGGTGCCTCCAGATGGACGGAGCTCACCAGCATGGGCGGCTTGCCCCTCTTGGCAGGGGCCCGCCTGCCGGAGTCCGGAACCACTGGAAGTTCCAGCATCCGGCCTAGGGCCGAGCTTGGAGCCCTTGGGAGCCTTGCTCCCTTTGCGCCTAGAGTCCGGAAGGTCGCCTTGAGCGCCTCCAGGACTACCTCCCCTTGACTCGGTGCCCTTTGACACACCACCTCGACGTTGTTCGTGGGGCGAGGGGTGGAGGCGAGCGGAAGCGAACCGCTACTCATGGCCGACGGGTCCAAAGAACCGTCCGACGAGGACACGTCGATGCGGGCTTGAGACGGACTGCATAATCATATTCGCCGTTAGGAGAAGCAGTGCGACAAAAGTATGCTATGAGTTACTCTGGTATCCGAATACTTACGACTTCGCCAGGGGCTTGGCCCTGGGTGGCCACTCGTCTTCTGGAGGGAGAGTCCTTCCCTTCTTGGAACCTTCGGCCCCCTGGTTGGGGCGGCCTTCCTTTTCTTCTCTCCCCCAGCTAGAGGGGGAGAACCTTCTTCTTCCTCCTCCTCGTTTTCACGGGAGGAGTGCGTCTTGGAGTCATCGGACGATGAGTCCGATACCACCTGGCGCCGGGAACTCCTTCGGGTTCCCGTGGCCTTCTTCTTGGCCTTCTTCTCCGGCACCACGTAAGGTGCCGGAACCAGCATTTCTTCTAAGTGAGCGTCTGCTGGGTCTTCGGGCAGTGGGGCCGGGCAGTCGATCTGTTTGGTCGTCTCTAGCCATTCCTGTCAAAGGTATGGAAGCTTAGATCCCGCATATGATTATACTTGGGAAAATGAGTACCCTATAAGTAATAAAAAAAGCTTACCTCGCCGGCATGGCGCTGCGCACGAGTCCGCGATCCTCGGTAAGGGGGGGGAACCTCAGCACTCTTAAACATCACCTTCCAGACGTCCTTATGCATCGTGTCGAAGAGCTCGCTCAGAGTCTGGTGCTCGGCCGGGTCGAACTCCCACAAATTTAACGCCCGTTGTTTACACGGGAGGATCCGGCGGATGAGCATGACCTGGACTATGTTGACAAGCTTGAGCTTCCTGTTTATCATATTTTGGATGCAGGTCTGGAGTCCGGTCAGCTCTACCGGATTACCCCAGAGCAAGCCCTTCTCTTTCAAGGAGGTGAGCCGCGTGGGAATTCCGGATCGGAATTCGGGGGCCGCCGCCCATTTGGTGTCGCGCGGCTCGGTGATGTAGAACCACCCCGATTGCCACCCCTTTATGGTCTCCATATAGGAGCCCTCGAGCCACGTGACGTTGGGCATCTTGCCCACCATGGCGCCTCCACACTCCGCCTGCTGGCCGCTTACCACCTTCGGTTTGACGTTAAAGGTTTTCAGCCATAGGCCGAAGTGGGGCTTGATGCGGAGGAAGGCCTCACACACGACGATAAACACCGAAATGTTGAGGATGAAATTCGGGGCCAGATCATGGAAGTCCAGCCCATAATAGAACATGAGGCCGCGGACGAATGGATGGAGGGGAAACCCCAGTCCGCGGACGAAGTGGGTGAGGAATACCACCCTTTCGTGAGGTTCCGGGGTAGGGACGATCTGCCCCTCGGCGGGCAGCCGGTGCGCGATATCCGCGGCTAGGTACCCGGCCCCGCGCAGCTCTTTGATGTGTCCCTCCGTGACGGAGGAGACCATCCACTTGCCTCCCGCTCCGGACATGATTGGAGAAGGTTGAGGAGGAGGATGTGGAATTGGGCGCTGGAGCTTGAGTTCGCGAGAATGGATGAGCAAGGAGGAAGAAGGCGTGGGTAGAAAAAGGTAAATCCTTATCCCTTTATAAGGGCGGAAGAAACTCAGCGTCCCCGCCAGCCTGGTAAAACTCGCTTATCCCCCAAGCGCCGTAATTGATGGCGCGGTTGGGTTACCCACGTCCGTATTGATGAGAATCCCACAATAAGGGGACACGATCTCTGCTTCGACAAGATGTGCCAAGGAAACCGCCTCGTGAAATATGCTGAGGTTGGTTGTAAAAAACGATTCGAATGGTGACCTGGTTGTGGTGTGATGACACATTGTGGAATACGTCAGCAGATTAGATTTGTGGAAATATTATTCTCTCTTTTTTGGAGCCGGACATGATCCTTGTGTTCAAAATCTTTTTTGGAGTATCGGAGGAGGAACCCGCCTTGCAATGCCGAAGACAAACTGCGCGCCGGACTCATCGTCATTGAAGCCTGGTTCAGGGGCTACTAAGGGAGTCCTGGATTAAGGGGTCCTCGGGCATCCGGACTATAATACGTGGGCCGCATTGATATGCATTTATTTTTAAAATCAGTTTGAATGTGAGTCGAAATTTCGGGATTAAAAACAGTTCGGACCGCACCAAAATATGCAAAAATTCGTATAATTTTTTAACCGTGGACACAATATGGGCTGTAATGCTAATAAAAAGAATATGGGCTCCAAAAAAACCTTAAGAATTAGCAAATGGGCAGAAAATAATTAGAAATAATGGCAGATGGGCTGTATGCTGTTTTCCACATATTTGAGGCTTTCCTAAAAAAAAGGTTGACGCAGAAGCAGTGACTGTTGGATGTCCATCCAACGGCCGTCATGCTTCTTCAATCTCTGCTCTTCCTCCTCCAGCCGCTCAAACAAGCGCCGGCGGGACTACCTGCTCCCTCCTCCCCACGGCCGGCTGTGCTGTCACGCAGGCCTCACCGCCCCACCGTACTCCCATCGCTGGCCTAGCCATCCCTCTACTCACCCGCACCTGCTGTTATTCTTCGGTGACGGCAGACGAACCAGTAAACCCTCCTACATTCGTAATCCCCTTCGCGTGTGAGGGAGTCCTGGATTAGGGGGTATCCGGATAGCCGGACTATATCCTTTGGCCAGACTGTTGGACTATGAAGATACAAGATTGAAGACTTCGTCCCGTGTCCGGATGGGACTCTCCTTGGCGTGGAGGGCAAGCTTGGTGATACAGATATGTAGATCTCCTTCCTTGTAACCGACTCTATGTAACCCTAGCCCCCTCTGGTGTCTATATAAACTGAAGGGTTTAGTCCGTAGGACCAAGGACAACAATCATACCATAGGCTAGCTTCTAGGGTTTAGCCTCTTCGATCTCGTGGTAGATCAACTCTTGTAATACTCATATCATCAAGATCAATCAAGCAGGAGTAGGGTTTTACCTCCATCAAGAGGGCCCGAACCTGGGTAAAAACATCGTGTCCCCCGTCTCCTGTTACCATCCGCCTAGACGCACAGTTCGGGACCCCCTACCCGAGATCCGCCGGTTTGACACCGACAGCGTGGGAAACAACTACCGAGTCTTCCCTGCCTTCGTGTCGTTCCCTTCCTAGCCCTCGCCATCGTCCACCTTCCTGGTGCTCTCGGCACGGCCTTGTCAACGTGGTCAACGACCGACATGCATCTGAAGTGGACTGTACGTGGAGAGGCCGACAGCTGGGTCCACGGCCGCACGCAAGGAAATGCCTCCTTATTACGCGCAAAATAATGATTCCTCCACCTGACATCAGGGACCCACCGAAAGGGCCTCTATATTTCGCGATAAAAACGTTATCGCCGCTCACAGCTCGGACCCACCAGCTATATATTCGCATGCAAGGAAGTGCCTCCTTATTACGAACACAAAAACTGAATACTCCCCCTGTTAGCTGGGACCAAGTATAGTGGCAGGCTCACTTGTGGGCCTACTAAGTTGACGGGGACGAAGGGCTTTGTCAACTTAGTCCATATGCACGATTCTAGCTCCAGTGACCATACGATGTCCATCCAACGGCCGTAGTGCTTCTTCAACCTCTGGTCTTCTTGCTCTAGCTGCCCAAACCAGCGCTAGTCGTGCCTCGTGCTCCTGCCTCCCGTGGCCGGCTGCGATGCGGCGGAGGCCTCACCGCCCCCTACTACTCCCACCGCTGGCCAGGCCATCCCTCTACTCACCCACACCCCCTGTTATTCTACGGCGACGGCAACCTCACACCGCAGCGAACCAGTGAACCCTTGTACTCCTCTACGCATGGGCATCCACTGCCGCGTCTTCCCCGGCTCCGCGTTGTCCCCTTCCTAGGCCTCACCGTCGTCCTCCGCCCTGGTGCTCTCGGCACGGCGTGGTCAATGCGGTCAAGGAACAGCTTCCATCGGACATGGAGTGTACGTGAAGAGGCTGACAGCTGGGTCCACGGCCGCAGCAAGGAAGTGCCTCCTTATTACGTGCAAAATAATTATTCCTCCACCTGACAGCGGGGACCCACCGGACGGGCCACTGTATTTCGCGAAAAAATGTTTGCCCCTAACTTCTGGGACCCCCCAGCTACATCTTCGCACGCAAGGAAGTGCCTAACAGTCGGCACCCACCTGGTCGAAGCGTACGTAGCATTGTCATTCTGGTCGCGAACGTGTACGTACATATATACTGGTCGATGTAGAGGCGCGCACGTGTCGTAGTAGAGGTGCGCACGCAGCATGTACATGTACATACAGCGGCCAGGGTGCAAGAAGTAAAATACGGCCACGTATCTGTACATACGGGCGGGGTCTCGAAAGCCTACTCACGCATACGTACGGCGAGGGCTCGTGTACATGGCTGGGTCAGAACGGAGAAACAGCATCGTCGTCGTGTTCATTTTGAGGCAACGAAATGTGTCGTGTTCATGGGGAGGCAACGGAATGCGTGGTCGTGTTCATCGGGAGGGCTTGGATGGAACAGGAGATGGAAACGAGGCCTGGCGTAGCGCAGAACGGAGGAAACGCCCTTGTGTTCGACTGGCCACATTCGAAACGGGATCCTGTTCATCGGGAGGGGTCGGGCGTGACGCAAATCGGAGGAAACGGACCTCCTACGGTCGAAACGGGGGTCCTATTGATCGGGAGGGGTGTGGCGTACCGCAAAACGGACGAAACGGACCTCCTACGGTCGAAACGGGGTTCCTGTTGATCGGGAGGGATGTGGCGTACCGCAAAACGGACGAAACGGACTTGTGTTGGAGCGCTACGGTCGAAACGGGGGTCCTATTCATCGGGAGGGGTGTGGCATACCGCAAAACAGGACTCCACGGGATATTGTTCATCTCCACCGTCGACCTCCTCCAGCCTCCACTGCTCCTGTTCATCCAGCCTCCACGGGCTCCTGTTCATCCAGCCTCCACAGCGCGCTACTCCACCGGCTACTGTTCAACCACCCCTCCACCGTCTACTGTTCATCCAGCCCTCCACACCACGGGGTCCTGTTCAACCACCCCTCCACGGGCACCCCTCCACCGTCTACTGTTCATCCAGCCCTCCACACCACGGGGTCCTGTTCAACCACCCCTCCACGGGCACCCCTCCACCGTCTACTGTTCATCCAGCCCTCCACACCATGGGGTCCTGTTCATCCACCCCTCCACGGGCACCCCTCCACCGTCTACTGTTCATCCAGCCCTCCACCACACCACGGGGTCCTGTTCATCCAGAGGCAACGCCACCGCTCACTGTTCATCCCAGAGGCAGCATCAATCGGCTTCAGTTAGCAGCGATCGATCACTCGGGTTCAGTAACGCGTAGGTATTGGAAATATGCCCTAGAGGAAATAATAAAATGATTATTATATTTCCTTGTTCATGATAATTGTCTACTATTCATGCTATAATTGTGTTATCCGGAAATCATAATACATGTGTGAATACATAGACCACAACGTGTCCCTAGTGAGCCTCTAGTTGACTAGCTCGTTGATCAACAGATAGTCATGGTTTCCTGACTATGGACATTGGATATCATTGATAACGGGATTACATCATTAGGAGAACGATGTGATGGACAAGACCCAAACCTAAGCATAGCACAAAGATCGTGTAGTTCGTTTGCTAGAGCTTTTCCAGTGTCAAGTATCATTTCCTTAGACCATGAGATTGTGCAACTCCCGGATACCGTAGGAGTGCTTTGGGTGTGCCAAACGTCACAACATAACTGGGTGGCTATAAAGGTGCACTACGGGTATCTCCGAAAGTGTCTGTTGGGTTGGCACGAATCGAGACTGGGATTTGTCACTCCGTATGACGGAGAGGTATCTCTGGGCCCACTCGGTAATGCATCATCATAATGAGCTCAATGTGACCAAGGGTTGGTCACAGGATCATGCATTACGGTACGAGTAAAGTGACTTGCCGGTAACAAGATTGAACAAGGTATTGGGATACCGACGATCGAGTCTCGGGCAAGTAACGTACCGATTGAAAAAGGGAATTGAATACGGGATTGATTAAGTCCTCGACATCGTGGTTCATCCGATGAGATCATCGAGGAGCATGTGGGAGCCAACATGGGTATCCAGATCCCGCTGTTGGTTATTGACCGGAGAGGCGTCTCGGTCATGTCTGCGTGTCACCCGAACCCGTAGGGTCTAAACACTTAAGGTTCGATGACGCTAGGGTTGTAGAGATATTAGTATGCAGTAACCCGAAAGTTGTTCGGAGTCCCGGATGAGATCCTGGACGTCACGAGGAGTTGTAGAATGGTCCGGAGGTAAAGATTTATATATAGGAAGTCCAGTTTCGGCCAGCAGGAAGGTTTCGGGGGTTACCGGTATTGTACCGGGACCACCGGAAGGGTCCCGGGGGTCCACCGGATGGGGCCACCTATACCGGAGGGCCCCATGGCCTGAAGTGGCGTGGGAACCAGCCCCTGGTGGGCTGGTGCACCCCACCCAAGGGCCCAAGGTGCCTAGGGTTGGAAACCCTAGGGGGGCGTTGCCCCCCGAGGGGGCATGCGCCCCCCTGGTTGGAAACCCTAAGGGGGCCGTTGCCCCCAGGGGCTGCCGCCCCCCCCTTTAGATGGGATCTCCAAGGGGGCATGCGCCCCCCTAGCCCCTATATATAGTGGAAGGGAGGTAGGGCAGCCGCACCTTGCTCTTGGCGCCTCCCTCTCCCTCCATAACACCTCTCCTCCCCGCTTGTGCTTGGCGAAGCCCTGCCGGGATCCTGCTGCATCCACCACCATGTCGTCGTGCTGCTGGATCTTCATCATCCTCTCCTTCCCCCTTGCTGGATCAAGAAGAAGGAGACGTCTTCCCAACCGTACGTGTGTTGAACGCGGAGGTGCTGTCCGTTCGGCACTTGGTCATCGGTGATTTGGATCACGGCGAGTACGACTCCATCATCCCCGTTCACTTGAGCGCCTCCGCTCGCGATCTACAAGGGTATGTAGATGCACTCCTATTCCCCTCGTTGCTAGAATACTCCATAGATTGATCTTGGTGATGCGTAGAAATTTTTTAATTTCTGCTACGATCTCCAACAGTGGCATCATGAGCTAGGTCTATGCGTAGTTTCTATGCACGAGTAGAACACAAAGTAGTTGTGGGCATCGATATTGTCAATTATCTTGCCGTTACTAGTCTTATCTTGGTTCGGCGGCATTATGGGATGAAGCGGCCCGGACCAACCTTACACGTACGCTTACGTGAGACCGGTTCCACCGACTGACATGCACTAGTTGCATAAGGTGGCTGGCGGGTGTCTGTCTCTCCCACTTTAGTTGAACCGGATTCGATGAACAGGGTCCTCATGAAGGGTAAATAGAAATTGGCAATTCACGTTGTGGTTTTGGCGTAGGTAAGAAGCGTTCTTGCTAGAAACCTATAGCAGCCACGTAAAAGTTTGCAACAACAATTAGAGGACGTCTAACTTGTTCATGTTCTTGTAATAGGAATCGCGACTTGCATGTCGATGAGTATGACAACCGCAGGAGCCATAGGAGTTGTCTTAATTTATTTATGACCTGCGTGTCAACATAAACGTCATGTAATTACTTTACTTTATTGCTAAAGCGTTAGCCATAGTAGTAGAAGTAATAGTTGACGCGACAACTTCATGAAGACACGATGATGGAGATCATGGTGATGGAGATCATGGTGTCATGCCGGTGACGACGATGATCATGGCGCCCCGAAGATGGAGATCAAAGGAGCGAACTGATATTGGCCATATCATGTCACTATTTGATTGCATGTGATGTTTATCATGTTTTGCATCTTATTTGCTTAAAACGATGGTAGCTTAAATAAGATGATCCCTCAAATTAATTTCAAGAAAGTGTTCCCCCTAACTGTGCACCGTTGCGAAGGTTCATTGTTTCGAAGAACCACGTGATGATCGGGTGTGATAAATTCTAACGTTCGAATACAACGGGTGTAAGCCAGATTTACACAGCAATACACTTAGGTTGACTTGACGAGCCTAGCATGTACAGACATGGCCTCGGAACACGGAGGACCGAAAGGTCGAGCATGAGTCATATAGAAGATACGATCAACATGGAGATGTTCACCGATGTTGACTAGTCCGTCTCACGTGATGATCGGACACGGCCTAGTTGCCTCGGATCATGTTTCACTTAGATGACTAGAGGGATGTCTATATGAGTGGGAGTTCATTGAATAATTTGATTAGATGAACTTAATTATCATGAACTTAGTCTAAAATCTTTACAATATGTCTTGTAGATCAAATGGCCCACGCTAATGTTGTCCTCAACTTCAACGCGTTCCTAGAGAAAACCAAGCTGAAAGATGATGGCAGCAACTATACGGATTGGGTCCGGAACCTGAGGATCATCCTCATAGCTACCAAGAAAGACGTTAGGTGAAGCACCATTCCCAGCAAATCAAGACGTTATGAACGCTTATCAGTCACGTGCTGATGATTACTCCCTCGTTCAGTGTGGCATCCTTTACAGCTTAGAGCTGGGGCTCCAAAAGCGTTTTGAGCAACACGGAGCATATGAGATGTTCGAGGAGCTGAAAATGGTTTTCCAAGCTCGTGCCCGGGTCGAGAGATATGAAGTCTCTGACAAGTTCTTCAGTTGTAAGATGGAGGAAAATAACTCTGTCAGTGAACACATACTCAAGATGTCTGGGTTGCACGACCGCTTGACTCAGCTGGGAGTTAATCTCCCGGATGACGCGGTCATTGACAGAATCCTTCAGTCGCTTCCACCAAGCTACAAGAGCTTTGTGATGAACTTCAATATGCAGGGGATGGAAAAGACCATTCCCGAGGTATATTCAATGCTGAAATCAGCGGAGGTGGAGATCAAAAAGGAACATCAAGTGTTGATGGTGAATAAAACCACTAAGTTCAAGAAAGGCAAGGGTAAGAAGAACTTCAAGAAGGACGGCAAGGAAGTTGCCGCTGTTGGGGAACGTAGCAGAAATTCAAAATTTTCCTACGTGTCACTGTCACGACCGGGTTTTCCGGACATTAATTTCCAGAAAATGGCCGTTGTGCTCACCAGCCCCAGGATTACTGTTAGCTGTTGAGACACCAACTTGATACAGAAATTCCAAGAAAAAGTACAAAAATATGTAGTACAAGACCATTGTGGCCTATGAGTACAACAAAAGGTTTCTAGTGGTTGAGGGCGGAAGCGGTTTGTGGATCACCACGGCTATGGGACTCCATTTCCCACGGGAACAGCTGACCAGGTTAACTCCTATCTTCACGAGGCTGCTATCACCGTGGCTCAGGTTCCGAGGCTGTCGTCGCAATGCTCCTCTCCAAGCAAGCAATCTGGCCAAGACAATAGCCAGGGACAAGCCAGTGAGTACTCTGAATGTACTCGCAAACATTAAGGACACAGGTATAATATAACCATTGATGCTTATGCTTGTAATATCCTTATACTCACTTAGTTAGTCATAAAATAAATATCTTGATGCATGCTAACAGGCTATTCAAATGCAACCGGAAATTTATGCAATGGTCACATAGAGGTAATAAATACTGGGTGCCAAACGAGGGTCTGAATGACTCCTCGAGCGGAAACTGCAGAATAATAAATACCACAGTCGGGCGTCTGAGCGACACCACAGAAAGGGCTTTAAAAGAAATGCCACAACCGGGCGTCTGAGCGACACCACAGAAAGGGCTTTAAAAGAAATGCCTCAACCGGGTGTCTGAGCGACACCACAGAAAGGGCTTTAAGAGAAATAATCATAGTGAATATCCCGGAGGTAGAACCATCCCAGAGATATTCGATGGTAACAATAATATCACGGGTTAGTCACCAATAGTAATAAACATAATCCTCACAAGTCACAAGTAGTAATTCCTGTTCTGTTTTAACAGTTTCACCTCCGAAGACCGACACTAAGACCGACGCTTGACCCATCCCAGACTGTAGTCCTTAACCATGGACACGGCTATTCGAATAGGTTTAATCTCTGCAGAGGGTGTACTCTTTACCCACGAGTAACGGATTCCTTTAGTCCATCGGGACTAATTCCGTCTACGGTCTTTTAGTTGAAAACACACCTGACTTGCACACACCAGCTTAACTCACCGGTGTCTGGAATCACCCACGACACCTGTCAAGCAAACTCTAAGTGGGGAGGCTACAACCTCGACGTAGTATGGGATCACAAAATTTATACCGCGCGCAAACTGGGGGAGCTACCCCCTTCGGCTACAACCGAAACACCCATGCCCCCTGACCAGGTGGCATGCCTACCGGCTACAACCGGTATCTTCCACCATGGCCTCTCTGTACGGTGTGTGCCAAGACAAGGGTTAACAGCTTACTGAACCATACCCCACCTATGGTTGGGACCTGTGGCAGTACGGAACAAGTATGGGGGTTACTGGCACAAGACTCGATCTACGGTCGACTTAGGAGGTAGTAATAATCCCTGCAAGTTTAGCATAACAATGTATATACTTCAACCAACAGATAGGAACACCACACGACATACTCCATCATGCCATACCGGACACGACCGTCTCAACGGAGGACTAGGGTCAAGACCGCGTCTACCCAAGACAGAGGCCTACCCGGCATTTCCCTCCGGTATGCATGAAAAGTGTACGGCGGTGATTTCCATCACAAAACATGTCAAATCCATATGCATGAACTTCACTAATATGCACTTATGAAGAATCACATCCTCACATAAAATGACGCATGCACGTGCCGGGGTGGTGTTGTTACCGAGTCAAACGACACACACAAAAATTACACCAGGGTTCAGAATGCTTGCCTTAAAGGTGTGGAGAGGTGGGGGTGCTCTCCAAAACTTTTTGAAAGTTTCCTTCTCTTCCAAAAATCCTATTTTCAAAATATGCAAATAACACATAATTCAAAAACAGTACAAAAAAGTTGTTTGGAAAATTTTCAAATAAATCTTAAAATAAACTAGACAATTTTTGTGGAAAGTAGGAAAAGAAATCAATTTATTTGGAGTTGTATTTAAAAAGTTATAGACGGTCAAAGTTGTGGTCAAATCTGTTTTTAAATTAAAACAGAAAAGAAAACGTTCAGAGGGGATTACGCTTTCGGAGCGGGGAAAACGTACTGGTTGGATTACGCCTTCACTTACTCCAGCGTGGACGGCGCGTGTGTCACTGACAGTGGGTCCAGGGGGCCCCACTAGTCAGGTTTGACTAGTCTACTCCCTCCTCTACCTCTGTCCCGAGAAGAGGCGGGACTCTGGCGATCATCGCCGGCGAACGGCGGCTCCCCGCGGATTCCAGAGGGTCTGGATGGATCCGCGAGACCAAGGCGGTCCTCCCTGTGGTCGACTTGCAGGAGGGGACGGAGGGAGCTGCCGGCGGCGAGCTTCGCGGCGGCCGGAGGCTTCGGGAGCGGAGTGCAAATTCTCCCGCGGTGAGTCTCGATCAAATTTGAGCAGTGGGAAAGGTCCACGGGAGGAAGGGGAAGCTTCTGGTGAAGAGAACGGAGAGAGGGAGGCTTTGGTTGAGGCGAATGGAGCTGGGGTGAGGCGGCGGCTGGAGTTGCCGGAGATGGGGAAGGAAGCCTCCCTAGGTCGATTGCGAGCTAGGAGAGCGCTATAAGGGTGGCCTGAGGTTGCCTGCGTGCTCGGGGGAGTTCGGGGACCTCCATTTATAGCATTTCCATGTCGGTTTGCGGCTGCCGAGGATAAGAACGGCGGCGAACCGCCTCTCTGTAGTGCCAGGGAGACGTGGCGGCAACGAGGGCTAGAGGACGCGCGAGTGGATGAGGCCGAGCTGTGCCGGGCCAGGTGGCGAGCGGGAGGGGCTTGGGCGGCGCTGAACGGGGCAGAGATGGTCGGCCGACGCCGGCGTGCCGCCAAAAGAGCTCTGGCGGTGGCGCTGTAGGGTGCCAGGGCGGGCTGGCGCGTAGTGGCGAGGAGGGATGCGCGTGGCGAGGTTCTGCCGCGAGTGCAAAAACCAGGGGCGGGGCGTGGCAGTTTTGGGCGCGCGGCTGCAATTGGCGCGCTCTGGGCGCGTCCAGTGCACGCACGGGACGTGCTCGAAGAAATGCCGTGGCCTGCTAGGTGGCTTGGATGGAGCTGGGGTTTAGCAGTCCTAGCTTAGGGGTAGTTGTGATGCTAGTGGACATGCTGGTTTGGTCAGAGGTGCAAGCTCATAGTGCAATGCCAAAACTCAAGTCAAAACTGGTCATGCCCACAGGGTGCTCGACAGAATGCCACATGCATCTAGGCATCTCTTGGGGTGGCCAAATTCTCCAGATCAGTGTCTCCTTAGATGCAAGAGGGAGTGGTGAAGTTAGTTTGTTAAAAGGAGAAACTTGTTAGTGCAAGTTTTGCAAAAACTCAATTCTGGTCAGGAGAAAAAATGCATTGTTACATGAACCAAAAATGGTCCAATAGGTGCATGCTCCTGGACTTAGGGGTTTTGTAGGGCTGGCTATAAGCAGGAAAAGGAATCAAGAGCCAAAGAGCAAGCAATAACATGGTTGCTGTACAAACCATCAAGTTGGATCAGAATGGAAATGTGGTTGATGCACTCGAATTTTTCAAAGAACAACACTAGGTTTTTGCATAAAATTGAATCATATGTTACTACTAACATCCCATAATTTTGCTGGAGGCTAGAAAGAATTATTTATATGGATTGTAGTGCAAAATTGCTCACTGGACCAGAGAAGAAAATTGGGTGTAGAGCTCAAATTATTTCATGAAGTAAAGATATTTTTGCACAAAAGTGATTTACTAACACCACATGACACCTCCAAATTTTGGTGGTATTTTTGAAATAATTTATCACATGGTTGTAGTTCAAATGTGGCCATAAAACCTTGAAAAAAAATTTTTTTTTCAAGAAAAATACAATTAAGCAAATTAATTATGAAAATTTGTTTTACTAATGCAAGCAAAGTTTTTCTTGAGAGTTTTAAACAGTTCCAAAAACATATCTGAAAAGTTTTCTCTTAGGGGAAAAACTTCATAATAACAAGGGGGAGAATTGGTTCAAAAAAGAAAAATCAAAAGGGAGCTCAGGAAAATTTAAAGTTTTAATTCCCTGGCAGAATTTTAATTGATAAAATAAGGTCAAAATTTTTGGGTGTTACAGTCACCAAGATCTATCTATGGAGAAACTAGCAACGAGGGGAAGAAGAGTGCATCTACATACCCTTGTAGATCGCTAAGCGGAAGCGTTAAAGTGAACGGGGTTGATGGAGTTGTACTCGCCGTGATCCAAATCACTGATGATCCTAGTGCCGAATGGATGGCACCTCCGCGTTCAACACACGTACAGCCCGGGGACGTCTCCCATGCCTTGATCCAGCAAGGAGAGAGGGAGAGGTTGAGGAAGACTCCATCCAGCAGCACCACAACGGCGTGGTGGTGGTGGAGGAGCGTGGCAATCCTGCAGGGCTTCGCCAAGCACCGCGAGAGACGAGGAGGGAGAGAGGTAGGGCTGCACCTTGGGAGAGTTCATCTCATGTCTTGGGCAGCCCCAAAACCTCCAATATATATAGGGGCGAGGGGGAGGGGAGGCGCCCTAGTGTTTCCCCTAGGGGGGCAGCGGCCAGGGCAGATTGGATCTCCCCCTTGGGTGACTTGGCCCCCAAGCCAGGAGGTGGGAACCCTAGAAGGGGCGCCCCAAACCCCCTGGTCACGTGGGAATAGGTGAGGGGGGCGCACAGCCCCTTAGTGGTCTGGTTTGCCCCCTTCCCTTGGCCCATGAAGCCCCCCAACACTTGCCGGGGCTCCCGAAACACCTTTCGGTCATGCTGGTCATCACCCGGTACCTCCAGAACACTCCCGGACTCCAAAACCCTTCGTCCAATATATCAATCTTTACCTCCGGACCATTCCGGAACTCCTCGTGATGTCCGGGATCTCATCCGGGACTCCGAACAACATTCGGTAACCACATACAAACTTCCTTTATAACCCTAGCGTCACCGAACCTTAAGTGTGTAGACCCTACGGGTTTGGGAAGCATGCAGACATGACCGAGACGTTCTCCGGTCAATAACCAACAGCGGGATCTGGATACCCATGTTGGTTCCCACATGTTCCACGATGATTTCATCGGATGAACCACGATGTCGAGGATTCGATCAATCCCGTATTCAATTCCCTTTGTCTAGCGGTATTGTACTTGCCCGAGATTCGATCGTCGGTATCCCTATACCTTGTTCAATCTCGTTACCGGCAAGTCTGTTTACTCGTTCCGTAACACATCATCCCGTGATCAACTCCTTGATCACATTGTGCACATTATGATGATGTCATACCGAGTGGGCCTAGAGATACCTCTCCGTCACACGGAGTGACAAATCCCAGTCTCGATTCGTGCCAACCCAACAGACACTTTTGGAGATACCTTTAGTGTACCTTTATAGCCACCCAGTTACGTTGTGACGTTTGGCACACCCAAAGCATTCCTACGGTATCCGGGAGTTGCACAATCTCATGGTCTAAGAAAATGATACTAGACATTAGAAAAGCTTTAGCATACGAACTACACGATCTTTGTGCTAGGCTTAGGATTGGGTCTTGTCCATCACATGATTCTCCTAATGATGTGATCCCGTTATCAACGACATCCAATGTCCATCGTCAGGAAACCGTAACCATCTATTGATCAACGAGCTAGTCAACTAGAGGCTTACTATGGACATGGTGTTGTCTATGTATCCACACATGTATCTAAGTTTCCTATCAATACAATTATAGCATGGATAATAAACGATTATCATGAACAAGGAAATATAATAATAACTTATTTATTATTGCCTCTAGGGCATATTTCCAACAGTCTCCCACTTGCACTAGAGTCAATAATCTAGTTCACACTGCCATGTGATTAACATTCATAGGTCACATCGCCATGTGACAAACATCCAAAGAGTTTACTAGAGTCAATAATCTAGTTCACATCACTATGTGATTAATACTCAATGAGTTGTGGGTTTGATCATGTTGCTTGTGAGAGAGGTTTTAGTCAACGGGTCTGCAACATTCAGATCCGTATGTACTTCGCAAATCTCTATGCTATATTTGGAGCCATTTCAAATAAATGTTCTACTTGGAGCCATACTAAATTGTTGCTCCATTATACGTATCCGGTATCTCTACTCAGAGCTATCCAGATAGGTGTTAAGCTTGCATCGACGTAACTCTTTATGTCGAACTCTTTATCACCTCATAACCGAGAAACATATCCTTATTCCTCTAAGGATAATTTTGACCGCTATCTGGTGATCTACTCCTAGATCACCTTTGTACCCTCTTGCCAGACATGTGGCAAGGCACACATCAGGTGTGGTACTCAGCATGGCATAGAGCCTATGACAAAAGCATAGGGGACGACCTTCGTCCTTCCTCTTTCTCCAGCCGTGGTCGAGCTTTAACTCTTAACTTCATACCTTACAACTCAGGCAAGAACTCCTTCTTTGACTGATCCATCTTGAACACCTTCAAGATCATGTCAAGGTATGTTCTCATTTGAAAGTACCATTAAGCGTTTCGATCTATTCTTATAGGTCTTGATGCTCAATGTTCAGGTAGCTTAATCCCAGTTCTCCATTGAAAAACACCTTTCAAATAACCCTATATGCTTTCCAGAAATTCTACATCATTTCGGATCAACAATATGTCATCCACATATACTTATCAGAAATGTCGTAGTGCTCCCACTCACTTTATTGTAAATACAAGTTTCTAACAAACTTTGTATAAACCCATAAACTTTGATTACTCCATCAAAGTGTATATTCCGACTCCGAGATGCTTACTCCAGTCCTTAGAAGGATTGCTGGAGCTTTGCATACTTGTTAGCATCTTTCAGGATCGACAAAATCTTCTGGTTGTATCACATACAACCTTTCCTCAAGAATAAGGAAACAATATTTTGACATCCCATCTGCAAGATTTCATAAATAATGCAGTACCTGCTAATTCCAACAGACTCTTAGCATCGCTACGAGTGAGAAATTCTCATCGTAGTCAACTCCTTGAACTTGTCGGGAAACACCTTAACGACAAGTCGAGCTTTCTCAATGGTGACACTTACCATCATTGTCTGTCTTCCTTTTAAAATCAATCTGTGCTCAACAGCCTTACGACCATCGAGACGTTCTGCCAAAGTCTACACTTTGTTTTCATACATGGATCCTCTCTCAGATTTTATGGCTTCGAGCCATTTATCGGAATCCGGGCCCACCATCGCTTCTCCATAGCTCATAGGTTCATCGTTGTCCAACAACGTGACCTTTTAAGACAGGGTTACCACTTAGAAGTTGTACACACCCTTGTCAACCTATGAGGTTCAATAGTAACTTGATCTGAAGCTCTATGATCATCATCTTTAGCTTTCTCTTCAACTGAGGCAGGGGCCACAGAAACATACTTCCTGTGCTGCGCTACTCTCTGGTTGAAGTAAAGGTTCAACAACCTTATCAAGTTCTATCTTCCTCCCACTCAATTCTTTCGAGAGAAACTCTTTCTCGAGAAAGGACCCGATTCTAAAAACAATCCCTATTGCTTTCGGATCTGAGACAGGAGGTATACCCAACTGTATTGGGTGTCCTATGAAGATGCATTTATCCGCTTTTGGGTTCGAGCTTATCAGCCTGAAACTTTTTTCACATAAGCATAGCAGCCCCAAACCTTTAAGAAACGACAGCTTAGGTTTCTCTAAACCATAGTTCATATGGTGTCGACTCAAACGGATTTGCGTGGTGCCCTATTTAAAGTGAGTGCGGTTGTCTCTAATGCTTAACCTATGAATGATAGAGGTAATTCGATAAGAGACATCACGGTACGCACCATATCCAATAGGGTGCAACTATGATGTTCGGACACACCATCACACTATGGTGTTCCAGGCGGTATTAATCGTGAAACAATTTCCACAATGTCTTAATTGTGTGCCAAACTCATAACTCAGATATTCGTCTCTATGATCGTATCATAGACATTTTATCCTCTTGTCATGATAATCTTCAACTTCACTCTGAAATTACTTGAACCATTCAATAATTCAGACTTGTGTTTCATCAAGTAGATATACTCAACATCTACTCGAATCATCTGTGAAGTAAGAACATAACGATATTCATTGTATGCCTCAGCACTCATTGGGCCTCACACATCAAAATGTGTTACTTCCAACAAGTTGCTATCTTGTTCCATCTTACTGAAAACGAGGCTTTTCAGTCATCTTGCCCATCTGGTAAGATTTGCATATCTCAAGTGATTCAAAATCAAGTGAGTCCAAACGATCCATCTGCATGGAGTTTCTTCATGCGTATACACCAACAGACATGGTTCGCATGTCTCAAACTTTTCAAAAACGAGTGAGTCAAAAGATCCATCAACATGGAGCTTCTTCATGCGTTTTATACCAATATGACTTACATAGCAGTGCCACAAGTAAGTGGTACTATCATTATTATCTTATACCTTTTGGCATGAAAATGTGTATCACTACGATCAAGATTCAATAAACCATTCCTTTTAGGTGCAAGACCATTGAAGGTATTATTCAAATAAACAGAGCAACTTTTATTCTCTTTAAATGAACAACCGTATTGCGATAGACATAATCCAATCATGTCTATGCTCAACGCAAATACCAAATAACAATTATTTAGGTTTAACACCAATCTCGATGGTAGAGGGAGCGTGCGATGCTTGATCATATCAACCTTGGAAACACTTCCAACACATATCATCAGCTCACCTTTAGCTAGTCTCCGTTTATTCCGTAGCTTTTATTTCGAGTTACTAACACTTAGCAACCGAACCGGTATCTAATACCCTGATGCTACTAGGAGTACTAGTAAAGTACACATTCACATAATGTATATCCAATATACTTCTATCGACAGCCTTCTCATCTAACAAGTATCTAGGGTAATTCCGCTCTAGTGGCTGTTCCCCTTATTACAGAAGCACTCAGTCTCGGGTCTGGGTTCAACCTTGGGTTTCTCCACTAGTGCGGCAACTGATTTGCCGTTTCATGAAGTATCCCTTCTTGCCCTTGCCCTTCTTGAAACTAGTGGTTTCACTAACCATCAACAATTGATGATCCTTCTTGATTTCTACTTTCACGGTGTCAAACATCGCGAATATTTCAAGGATCATCATATCTATCCCTGATATAGTTCATCACGAAGCTCTAGCAGCTTGGTGGCAATGACTTTGGAAAAACATCACTATCTTATCTGGAAGATCGACTCCCACTCGATTCAAGTGATTGTTGTACTCAGACAATCTGAGCACAAGCTCAACGATTGAGCTTTTCTCCCTTAGTTTGCAGGCTAAGAAAATCGTCGGAGGTCTTATACCTCTTGACGTGGGCATGAACCTGAAATCCCAATTTCAGCCCTCGAAACATCTCACATGTTCCGCGACATTTCAAAACGTCTTTGGTGCCTCAACTCTAAACCGTTTAACTGAACTATCACGTAGTTATCTAAACGTGTATGTCCGATGTTCGCAACATCCACAAACGACGTTTGAGGTTCAGCACATTGAGCGGTGCATTAAGGACATAAGCTTTCTATGAAGCAATGAGGACAATCCTCGGTTTACGGACCTAGTCCGCATAATTGCTACTATCAACTTTCAACTAAATTTTCTCTAGGAACATATCTAAACAGTAGAACTGAAGCGCGAGCTACGACATAATTTGCAAAGATCTTTTGACTATGTTCAGGATAATTAAGTTCATCTTATGAACTCCCACTCAGATAGACATCCCTCTAGTCATCTAAGTGATTACATGATCCGAGTCAACTAGGCCATGTCCGATCATCACGTGAGACGGACTAGTCATCATCGGTGAACATCTTCATGTTGATCGTATCTACCATACGACTCATGCTCGACCTTTCGGTCTCTGTGTTCCGAGGCCATGTCTGTACATGCTAGGCTCGTCAAGTTAACCCTAAGTGTTTTGCATGTGTAAAACTGTCTTACACCCGTTGTATGTGAACGTAAGGATCTATCACACCCGATCATCACGTGGTGCTTCGAAACGACGAACTTTAGCAACGGTGCACAGTTAGGGGAGAACACTTCTTGAAATTTTAATGAGGGATCATCTTATTTACTACCGTTGTTCTAAGAAAATAAGATGTAATGACATGATAAGCATGACATGCAATCAAATAGTGACATGATATGGCCATCATCACTTTGCTCCTTTCGAACTCCATCTTCGGGGCTCCATGATCATCATCGTCACCGTCATGACACCATGATCTCCATCATCATGATCTCCATCATCGTGTCTTCGTGAAGTTGTCTCGCCAACTATTACTTCTACTACTATGGCTAACGGTTAGCAATAAAGTAAAGTAATTACATGACGTTTATGTTGACACGCAGGTCATAAATAAATTAAAGACAACTCCTATGGCTCCTGCCGGTTGTCATACTCATCGACATGCAAGTCGTGATTCCTATTACAAGAACATGATCAATCTCATACATCACATATCATTCATCACATTATTCTTGGCCATATCACATCACATAGCATACCCTGCAAAAACAAGTTAGACGTCCTCTAATTGTTGTTTGCATGTTTTACGTGGCTGCTATGGGTTTCTAGCAAGAACGTTTCTTACCTACGCAAAACCACAACGTGATATGCCAATTGCTATTTACCCTTCATAAGGACCCTTTTCATCGAATCCGTTCCGACTAAAGTGGGAGAGACAGACACCCGCCAGCCACCTTATGCAACTAGTGCATGTCAGTCGGTGGAACCGGTCTCACGTAAGCGTACGTGTAAGGTTGGTCCGGGCCGCTTCATCCCACAATACCGTCAAAACAAGATTGGACTAGTAACGGCAAGCATATTGAACAAAATCAACGCCCACAACTACTTTGTGTTCTACTCGTGCATAGAATCTACGCAATAAACCTAGCTCATGATGCCACTGTTGGGGAACGTAGCAGAAATTCAAAATTTTCCTACGTGTCACCAAGATCTATCTATGGAGAAACTAGCAACGAGGGGAAGAAGAGTGCATCTACATACCCTTGTAGATCGCTAAGCGGAAGCGTTCAAGTGAACGGGGTTGATGGAGTCGTACTCGCCGTGATCCAAATCACCGATGATCCTAGTGCCGAACGGATGGCACCTCCGCGTTCAACACACGTACAGCCCGGGGACGTCTCCCATGCCTTGATCCAGCAAGGAAAGAGGGAGAGGTTGAGGAAGACTCCATCCAGCAGCAGCACAACGGCGTGGTGGTGGTGGTGGAGGAGCGTGGCAATCCTGCAGGGCTTCGCCAAGCACCGCGAGAGACGAGGAGGGAGAGAGGTAGGGCTGCACCTTGGGAGAGTTCATCTCATGTCTTGGGCATCCCCAAAACCTCCAATATATATAGGGGCAAGGGGGAGGGGAGGCGCCCTAGGGTTTCCCCTAGGGGGGCGGCGGCCAGGGCAGATGGGATCTCCCCCTTTGGTGACTTGGCCCCCAAGCCAGGAGGTGGGAACCCTAGAAGGGGCGCCCCAAACCCCCTGGTCATGTGGGAATAGGTGAGGAGGGCGCACAGCCCCTTAGTGGGCTGGTTTGCCCCCTTCCCTTGGCCCATGAAGCCCCCCAACACTTGCCGGGGCTCCCGAAACACCTTTCGGTCATGCTGGTCATCACCCGGTACCTCCAGAACACTCCCGGACTCCAAAACCCTTCGTCCAATATATCAATCTTTACCTCCGGACCATTCTGGAACTCCTCGTGACGTCCGGGATCTCATCCGGGACTCCGAACAACATTCGGTAACCACATACAAACTTCCTTTATAACCCTAGCGTCACCGAACCTTAAGTGTGTAGACCCTACGGGTTCGGGAAGCAGGCAGACATGACTGAGACGTTCTCCGGTCAATAACCAACAGCGGGATCTGGATACCCATGTTGGTTCCCACATGTTCCACGATGATTTCATCGGATGAACCACGATGTCGAGGATTCGATCAATCCCGTATTCAATTCCCTTTGTCTAGCGGTATTGTACTTGCCCGAGATTCGATCGTCAGTATCCCTATACCTTGTTCAATCTCGTTACCGGCAAGTCTCTTTACTCGTTCCGTAACACATCATCCCGTGATCAACTCCTTGATCACATTGTGCACATTATGATGATGTCCTACCGAGTGGGCCCAGAGATACCTCTCCGTCACACGGAGTGACAAATCCCAGTCTCGATTCGTGCCAACCCAACAGACACTCTTGGAGATACCTTTAGTGTATATTTATAGCCACCCAGTTACGTTGTGACGTTTGGCACACCCAAAGCATTCCTACGGTATCCGGGAGTTGCACAATCTCATGGTCTAAGAAAATGATACTTGACATTAGAAAAGCTTTAGCATACGAACTACACGATCTTTGTGCTAGGCTTAGGATTGGGTCTTGTCCATCACATGATTCTCCTAATGATGTGATCCCGTTATCAACGACATCCAATGTCCATGGTCAGGAAACCCTAACCATCTATTGATCAACGAGCTAGTCAACTAGAGGCTTACTAGGGACATGGTGTTGTCTATGTATCCACACATGTATCTAAGTTTCCTATCAATACATTTATAGCATGGATAATAAACGATTATCATGAACAAGGAAATATAATAATAACTTATTTATTATTGCCTCTAGGGCATATTTCCAACAGCCGCGCCTGGTAAATCAGTTGCCAGGAAGAAGTCAAAGAATGGACCCAAGCCAGAGACTGAGTGCTTTTATTGCAAGGGAAGTGGTCACTGGAAGCGGAACTGCCCCAAATACTTAGCGGAAAGAAGGCCGGCAACACCAAAGGTATATGTGATATACATGTAATTGATGTGTACCTTACCAGTACTCGTAGTAGCTCTTGGGTATTTGATACCGGTATGGTTGCTCATATTTGTAACTCAAAGCAGGAGCTGCGGAATAAGCGGAGACTGGCGAAGGACGAGGTGACGATGCGCGTCGGGAATGGTTCCAAGGTCGATGTTATCACCGTCGGCACGCTACCTCTACATTTACCTACGGGATTAGTTTTAAACCTCAATAATTGTTATTTAGATCCAGCTTTGAGCATGAAAATTGTATCAGGATCTCGTTTAATTTGAGATGGCTACTCATTTAAATCCGAGAATAATGGTTGTTCTATTTATACGAGAGATATGTTTTATGGTCATGCCCCGCTGGTGAATGGTTTATTTAATGAATCTCGAGCGTAATGTTACACATGTTCATAGTGTGAATACCAAAAGATGTAAAGTTGATAATGATAGTCCCACGTACTTGTGGCACTGCCGCCTTGGTCACATAGGTGTCAAACGCATGAAGAAGCTCCATGCAGATGGACTTTTAGAGTCTCTTGATTACGAATCATTTGACACGTGCGAACCATGCCTCATGGGTAAAATGACCAAGACTCCGTTCTCCGGAACAATGGAGCGAGCAACCAACTTATTGGAAATTATACATACTGATGTGTGCGGTCCAATGAGTGTTGAGGCTCGCGGTGGCTATCGTTATGTTCTCACTCTCACTGATGACTTGAGTAGATATGGGTATGTCTACTTAATGAAACACAAGTCTGAGACCTTCGAAAAGTTCAAGGAATTTCAGAGTGAGGTTGAGAATCAACGTGACAGAAAAATAAAGTTCTTACGATCAGATCGTGGGGGAGAATATTTAAGTCACAAATTTGGCACACACTTAAGGAAATGTGGAATCGTTTCACAACTCACGCCGCCTGGAACACCTCAGCGTAACGGTGTGTCCGAACGTCGTAATCGCACTCTATTGGATATGGTGCGATCTATGATGTCTCTTACCGATCTACCGCTCTCATTTTGGGGCTATGCTTTAGAGACTGCCGCATTCACTTTAAATAGGGCTCCGTCGAAATCCGTTGACACGACACCGTATGAATTATGGTTTGGGGAGAAACCTAAGCTGTCGTTTCTAAAAGTTTGGGGATGCGATGCTTATGTCAAGAAACTTCAACCTGAAAAGCTCGAACCCAAGTCGGAAAAAATGTGTCTTCATAGGATACCCTAAGGAAACCATTGGGTATACCTTCTACCTCAGATCCGAAGGCAAAATCTTCGTTGCCAAGAATGGATCCTTTCTAGAGAAGGAGTTTCTCTCGAAAGAAGTAAGTGGGAGGAAAGTAGAGCTTGATGAAGTACTGCCTCTTGAAGCAGAGAGTAGCGCAGCTCAAGAAAATGTTCCTGTGGTGCCTACACCGATTAGAGAGGAAGTTAATGATGATGATCAAGATACTTCGGATCAAGCTCCTACTGAACTTCGTAGGTCCACAAGGACACGTTCCGCACGAGAGTGGTACGGCAACCCTGTCTTGGAAATCATGTTGTTAGACAACGGTGAACCTTCGAACTATGAAGAAGCGATGGCGGGCCCAGATTCCGACAAATGGCTAGAAGCCATGAAATCCGAGATAGAATCCATGTATGAAAACAAAGTATGGACTTTGACTGACTTGCCCAAAGATCGGCGAGCCATAGAAAAAAAATGGATCTTTAAGAAGAAGACAGACGCGGATGGTAATGTGACCATCTATAAGGCTCGACTTGTCGCTAAGGGTTATCGACAAGTTCAAGGGGTTGACTACGATGAGACTTTCTCACCCGTAGCGAAGCTGAAGTCCGTCCGAATCATGTTAGCAATTGCCGCATTCTATGATTATGAGATATGGAAAATGGACGTCAAAACAACATTCCTTAACGGCTTTCTTAAGGAATAATTGTATATGATGCATCCGGAAGGTTTTGTCGATCCTAAGAATGCTAACAAGGTGTGCAAACTCCAGCGCTCAATCTATGGGCTGGTGCAAGCATCTCGGAGTTGGAACATTCGCTTTGATGAGATGATCAAAGCGTTTGGGTTTATGCAGACTTATGGAGAAGCCTGCGTTTACAAGAAAGTGAGTGGGAGCTCTGTAGCATTTCTCATATTATATGTGGATGACATACTGTTGATGGGAAATGATATAGAATTCTTGGAAAGCATAAAGCCCTATTTGAACAAGTGTTTTTCAATGAAGGACCTTGGAGAAGCTGCTTATATATTAGGCATCAAGATCTATAGAGATAGATCGAGACGCCTCATCGGTCTTTCACAAAGTACGTACCTTGACAAGATATTGAAGAAGTTCAATATGGATCAGTCCAAGAAGGGGTTCTTGCCTGTATTGCAAGGTGTGCGATTGAGCACGGCTCAATGCCCGACCACGGAAGAAGATATAGAAGAGATGAGTGTCATCCCCTATGCCTCAGCCATAGGGTCTATTATGTATGCCATGCTGTGTACCAGGCCTAATGTAAACCTTGCCGTAAGTTTGGTAGGTAGGTACCAAAGTAATCCCGGCAAGGAACACTGGACAACGGTCAAAAACATCCTGAAGTACCTGAAAAGGACCAAGGATATGTTTCTCGTTTATGGAGGTGGCGAAGAGCTCGTCGTAAAGGGTTACGTCGACGCTAGCTTCGACACAGATCTGGATGACTCTAAGTCACAAACCGGATACGTGTATATTTTGAATGGTGGGGCAGTAAGCTGGTGCAGTTGCAAGCGAAGCGTCGTGGCGGGATCTACATGTGAAGCAGAATACATGGCAGCCTCGGAGGCAGCACAAGAAGCAATCTGGTGAAGGAGTTCATCACCGACCTAGGAGTCATACCCAATGCGTCGGGGCCGATGACTCTCTTCTGTGACAACACTGGAGCTATTGCCCTTGCCAAGGAGCCCAGGTTTCACAGGAAGACCAGGCATATCAAGCGTCGCTTCAACTCCATTCATGAAAGTGTTCAAAATGGAGACATAGAAATTTGTAAAGTACATACGGACCTGAATGTAGAAGATCCGTTGACTAAACCTCTCCCTAGAGCAAAACATGATCAACACCAGAATTCCATAGGTGTTCGATTCATCACAATGTAACTAGATGATTGACTCTAGTGCAAGTGGGAGACTGTTGGAAATATGCCCTATAGGCAATAATAAAATGATTATTATATTTCCTTGTTCATGATAATTGTCTATTATTCATGCTATAATTGTGTTATCCAGAAATCATAATACATGTGTGAATACATAGACCACAACGTGTCCTTAGTGAGCCTCTAGTTGACTAGCTCGTTGATCAACAGATAGTCATGGTTTCCTGACTATGGACATTGGATATTATTGATAACGGGATCACATCATTAGGAGAATGATGTGATGGACAAGACCCAAACCTAAGCATAGCACAAAGATCGTGTAGTTCGTTTGCTAGAGCTTTTCTAGTGTCAAGTATCATTTCCTTAGACCATGAGATTGTGCAACTCCGGGATACCATAGGAGTGCTTTGGGTGTGCCAAATGTCACAACGTAACTGGGTGGCTATAAAGGTGCACTACGGGTATCTCCGAAAGTGTTTGTTGGGTTGGCACGAATCGAGACTCGGATTTGTCACTTCGTATGATGGAGAGGTATCTCTGGGCCCACTCGGTAATGCATCATCATAATGAGCTCAATTTGACCAAGGGGTTGGCCACGGGATCATGCATTACGGTACGAGTAAAGTGGCTTGCCGGTAACGAGCTTGAACAAGGTATTGGGATACCGACGATCGAGTCTCGGGCAAGTAACGTACCGATTGAAAAAGGGAATTGAATACGGGATTGATTAAGTCCTCGACATCGTGGTTCATCCGATGAGATCATCGAGGAGCATGTGGGAGCCAACATGGGTATCCAGATCTCGCTGTTTGTTATTGACCGGAGAGGCGTCTCGGTCATATCTCCGTGTCTCCTGAACCCGTAGGGTCTACACACTTAAGGTTCGGTGACGCTAGGGTTGTAGAGATATTAGTATGCAGTAACCCGAAAGTTGTTCGGAGTCTCAGATGAGATCCTAAACGTCACGAGGAGTTCCGAAATGGTCCGGAGGTAAAGATTTATATATAGGAAGTCCAGTTTTGGCCAGCAGGAAGGTTTCGGGGGTTACCGGTATTGTACCGGGACCACCGGAAGGGTCCCGGGGGTGCACCGGATGGGGCCACCTATCCCGGAGGGCCCCATGGCCTGAAGTGGCGTGGGAACCAGCCCCTGGTGGGCTGGTGCGCCCCACCCAAGGGCCCAAGGCGCCTAGGGTTGGAAACCCTATGGAGTCGTTGCCCCCCGAGGGGGCATCCGCCCCCCTGGTTGGAAACCCTAAGGGGGCCGTTGCCCCCTGGGGCCGCCGTCCCCCTTAGATGGGATCTCCAAGGGCGCATGCGCCCCCCTAGCCCCTATATATGGTCGAAGGGAGGGAGGGCAGCCGCACCTTGCTCTTGGCGCCTCCCTCTCCCTCCGTAACACCTCTCCTCCCCGCTTGTGCTTGGTGAAGCCCTGCCGGGATCCTGCTGCATCCACCACCACGCCGTCGTCCTGCTGGATCTTCATCAACCTCTCCTTCCCCCTTGCTGGATCAAGAAGGAGGAGACGTCTTCCCAACCGTACGTGTGTTGAACGCGGAGGTGCTGTCCGTTCGGTACT
Organism: Aegilops umbellulata; assembly: GCA_032464435.1. Taxonomy (NCBI): domain Eukaryota; kingdom Viridiplantae; phylum Streptophyta; class Magnoliopsida; order Poales; family Poaceae; genus Aegilops; species Aegilops umbellulata. Next base: position 348,416,404 of record CP136058.1, on the reverse strand, counting down.
TGGTCATCGGTGATTTGGTTCACGGCGAGTACGACTCCATCATCCCCGTTCACTTGAACGCTTCCGCTCGCGATCTACAAGGGTATGTAGATGCGCTCCTATTCCCCTCGTTGCTAGAATACTCCATAGATTGATCTTGGTGATGCGTAGAAATTTTTTAATTTCTGCTACGATCTCCAATAGTAGCCTGCAGTGCAATCGCTCGGGTTCAGTTAGAGCTCAACGCCTCGCTCGGGTTCAGTTAGAGCCAACGCCTCAAACACACGCGCGTATGTGTACGAGAGAAACGCGCATCGCTCGGCCCCAGACCTCCCACCGTAACGAGGAACTCCCCGAAATTTTCCTCGCCCTCGCTTGTACCACGGTTTTTTCCGTCATGGACGGCCGAAAGAATGTCATGCAGCTGCGTCTCCGGCCCGCCCAGGACGAAAAGCCCATTTTCTGTCATGATTTTTTGTCATAGAAGTAGGAGCCCACCACATCTATGATGATACCGGGTTTTGTCACAATTATCGTCATAGAAGTGTCATATGTATGACAGAAAAAAAAATCGTTCGGCCCAAAATGTCACGGGTGTGTCTTTTTTTGTAGTGTAGATTCAACTTCGGCCAAGTAGTTGGAAAGGGGGATCCTATAGGCAGTCGTCTCTGATACCAACTTGTGACGCCCTCGATTCAATCGTACACTAATCATACACGCAAATGTGTACGATCAAGATCAAGGACTCACGAGAAGATATCACAACACAACTCTGGACACAAATAAAATAATACAAGCTTTATATTACAAGCCATGGGCCTCGAGGGCTCGAATACACAAGCTCGAGTACACAAGACTCAGCGGAATCAACAATATCTGTGAACAGACATAGGTTAGACAAGTTTGCCTTAAGAAGGCTAGCACAAAAGCAACATCGATCGAAAAGCCAAGGCCTCCTGCCTGGGATCCTCCTAACTACTCCTTGTCGGCGGCGGCCTCCATGTAGTAGTACGCACCTTCAATGTAGTAGCAGTCTTCGTCGAAGGTGGCGTCTGGATCCTGGGCACCACCATCTGGTTGCAACATTCGAGAAGAATGGAGAAGGGGGAAAAGGGGGGAGCAAAGCAACCGTGAGTACTCATCCAAAGTACTCGCAAGCAAGGATGTACACTACATATGCATCGGTGTCAATGAAAAGGGTAGTATACGTGGACTGAACCGCAGAATGCCAGAAGAGAAGGGGAAAGCCTAGCCTATCGAAGACTAGCATATTCAAGCAGCTCCAAGCATCTTAAAGCATCAGAAGAGATAAGAGTGGGATAAAGTAAAGTAGTAGTAGTGTTATCAACCTGGGTCAGAGATGCTTTCTCGACTCCCTGCCAGAAAGCAATCCCAGAGCCATGTTATCCAGTTATCACCTCAAGTATCCAGTTCTAGTTAAATCGATCGGGATACAACTCCAAGTGTCCGTTACCGTAGGACAGGCTATCGATAGATGTTTTATTCCCTGCAGGGGTGCACCAACTTACCCACCACGCTCGATTAACTCCGGCCAGACACACATTCCTGGGTCATGCCCGGCCTCGGCCAAATGATACGCCGCAACACGACCTAGGCTTAATATAGAGGTCAGCACACCGGACTAAACCTATGCCCCCAGGGGTCTTGGGCCATCACCCCGGGAACTCCTGCACGTTGCGTGGGCGGCTGATGAGCAGACCTAGCTACCTTCTTAAAAAGGCAGGTGCTTACACAGTCCAACCCGGCGCGCGCCACTCGGTCCCATGACGTCTATTAAGCTTCGGTTGATGCATACGACGTAGAACGCCCATACTATGCCCACGTGATGGTTAGTGCTATCAGGCCAGAGGCCCCTCAGATCAAATATCCAAATCGTACTGGATTAGGAGCACGCGGTAACAAGTAGAGACTCTCGATCGATGTGACCCCGTCGCCCCGTCTCGAGGACTTGCAACAAGGGCTAAGAATGCCCGGCCATGCCTCATAAGTATCTCGCAGGCACCTTCCAGGTCAACCTGACTCCACATCACTCGCAATTAAGCTCGCGCGGGTACCCCTTAGGGCTGACCCATCTTTTGTAACATGGTTCAGTGCAAAGTCATAGTAACCATAGTAATATTGTGTCTAACACCAAGGGGAACCCTGAGGAACCACCCTCGGTAGATTCCACTCGATGTAATCATCAAGTTGAACGTAGGAGGAACCACCCTTGAGGTTCGCACTTGAGGGGTTGCACGACAGAGTCGTATCAGAAGTGGTTAAGGAGGAAATCACCCTCGATGACCACGAGCGAATAGCTACACTACAGAGATCTCATCAGGAGTGATGTATGAGTTTCCACCCTCGGCACTTGATGGTAACTCTATAGAATCGAGCAACAAAAGGGACGTGATGTGATGTGAGGTGTCGGGCTCTGGTTGTCGATCATGTTTTTTTGAGTCATCGATGATGAAGCATGGGCAACAAGGACCAGGTGGGGGTCATTGATGGATCACTAACCAACCTATACTAAGCAGTTTAGGATAAGCAGGTAGGTAACAATAAGTAGGTTACAAAAGCAGGTTATGCATCAGAATCAGAGCAATCAATTACAGTAGCAAAATCTAATGCAAGCATGAGAGAATGGAATGGGCGATATCGGGATGATCAAAAGGGGGGCTTGCCTGGAAGCTCTGCTGAAAAGGAGGAACTGTCGTCGGTGACGTAGTCGATCACAAGGGCATCATCGGTCTCGGGGTCTACCGGAGAGAAGAGGGGGAAGAAACAGTAAACATAGAGCAAACAGAGGTACCACTAAGCATGACATGATGAAAAGAAGAACTAGGGTCGACCTAACGTAGTACTGCACGATATAGGTGAAGGGGGAATTCAACTGGGAATGTTTTCCCGGTTCCGGACCTGTGTCAAACACATGACAGGAGGGGGAATGCTCCATGTTCAGATAGTTAGAGGCATCTGACAGGTAAACAGACCGCATATTCGGATTCGCCTCATCGTTCTGAGTAACTTTCATGTATAAAACCTTTTCATCCGAGTTACAGATAATTTTCTTTGATTTTCTAAAGTTTTAAACAATTTCTAGAATTAACACATTTAAACTAATTCAAAAAACAAACATTAATGCGTCATCAAGACGTCATCGGTCAATAAAACGAGATGCGGGTCCCGCCAGTCATAGACCTGTTAACTAACCTAACAGAATAATTAACTTAACTAAGTAATTATGTTAATTAACTAGTTTTAATTAAGTTAATTAATTATATACTTTTTATTTACATTTGGTTTCTCTTTTTTTAAAGGGGCTGGGCCCCACTGTCATTGGCTCAGAGGCCGATTGGGGCGGGCTACCGGGCGCGGGTGGGGGCATCCACCGGGCGCCGCGGCAAGTAGAGCCCCGCGGAGAAGGGGCGCGCGGGGCTGGTGGGGCATGGTCGGGGCGGCCGGCGCTTAGGCGGCGGCGGCCGACGGGCTCGACCATGAGCGGCGAGGCGCGGCGGCAAGCCGCAGGGTGGCAACGGCAGCAGCTAGAGGCAGGCAGGGGCGGAGCCAGGATTTGAACATAGGGGGGGCGAAGAAAACAATTGTCAATTTTTTTTAATTCAAGGATCACTACTGGAAATAAAATGTACGTCGAGTACTTAGAGGTATGTAGATTTTTAGTAGTTTGGATGTAGAACTAACACCAAAAAAAGTAAAAAAACACATGGAAGAAATACAGAATCTCATATGGAGTACTTTGGATTCTAGTAGCTTGTTGTGTAATTTCTACTTGTGCTGAAATATTTGGTCTGCGGTTTGTATACTAAATATAGGAATATGGGGATTACGTATATAGCGCATATGTAATTTATAACTTACCATACAAACAGTATCTACCATCTAGCAGTTTTATGCCGATCTAGTAGTAGTAATAACATGTGATATCCCAGGCATGAAACGTAATATGATTACCTTAGATCCGGCGCGAGTTCTATAATGTTGTTCTGATAGTTAAATCTGACCTCCTGACACAGGAATATAATGAAATTGGCCCATAGACAGGCTGCAGGCGACGGCCGACGAACACACCCATAACTGCCGGATGCTGGCGATGCCTTGGCACACGGGGGCGCGCGATCGACGAACACACACATCGCCGCCAGATGCTGGCGATGCCCTAGCGCACGGGGACGACGGCTGGTAGCCTTTCTTTAGGGTTGCGACGGCTGGTAGTTGAGCAACGAGCAAGTAATCGATCATCCAGTAGGCGCAGGTGGATCCGATCCACATTCCAGAAGTAACTTTTCCATCTAACGGGCCAACGTGGACTGCTTTCCTAGGCTTGGGCCTTTTCCCAACTTTGTGCGTTTGACTTCTTATATCAATGCCTGCTTTGATGGTCGGTAGTACTAATTATCCTGTACAGCCAGACAGCCCCCCCTGAAAATCCATGGGGGTGGCCGAGCGATAGGGGGGGTCTGGCCCCCGCTCGCCCCCCCACTGGCTCCGCCCCTGGAGGCAGGGCGCTCGGGCGTTAGCGAGCGGCCGGGAAGCAGCACAAGATGCAGAGGTGCCGGCGAGGCGAGCAGCGGGAGAGGCCAGCCAGCGAGCGGGGCAGCGCAGGTGGGGCGCACGGCTAGGACGGGGCAGCGGCACAGCAGCAGCGGTAGCAGCTGCGGCGGCCGGAGCGGCTAGACACGGCGGGGCACGTGGCCGTGTGCTCGCGGGTTGCGGGCGTGCGGGAGGTGTTGTGTGTGCGTGGCTACACGGGGCGGACAAGGCGGAAGAACCTGGGCATGGGTGGCTGGCGCGGGGCTAGGCGAGCGTGCGGGGCGTGCAGGACCTTACGACGGTAGTAGCAAAGCAGTAGCAGAGGGGGAGGGGCACTTATGCTAGCGAGGTGTGGGCAGAGCGCGACGCCAGGCAGCGGAGGGAGACGACGTCTGCGACAAGCTAAGGGAAGGAGGAGGATGGCAGTGGCTCACTGCCATTGCAGGGAAGGCCCGGGGAAGAGGATGATGCAGTGGAGGCGACAGGATCAACGGCGGCATCCGGCGGGTCCGAGGAAGAGGATGACGGAGATCCGATGATGTAGCGTCAGCCGGCTTGCGTTCGTAGTCAGAGCCGACTAAGAGGAAGCAGGCGAGGGTTCTGGCGCGATCTGAGCTGGAGAGGTGCACGGTGGCCACGCAGACGAGGCCGTCCATGGCAACTGCGGTGGTGGCTGTGGCGGATCTGGGCGAGAGAGAGGGCGACGAGGGAGAGAGGGGCAAGTGGGCGAGTGGGTGGATGAGAGTGGGGGTGAGCTCGAGGGGAGGCGGCTATTGCCCTTATTATCCCCTCGGGACGGCGCCGGCGAGGAGGTGCGGCGGGGACACGCGGGATGAGCCCCGGTCGGTTGAACAGGGGAGGAAGAGAGCGACCGGGGGGAGCTGGACCGGCTTGCTGGGGCTCCTTGACTGGGTTGTGGCCATGGCCAGCAAGCAGCCGGGCCTGTCGTCAGAACCCAAGGAGTCCGAAGCCCAGGGTTCCTTCCAGCCAGCCAAAGAAACCAAGAAGATCCCCTTGGACCCGGAGCACACGGAGAGGCACACTGTCATAGGGGCCAACCTCGACAACAAATAGGAAAGAGAGCTCGTTGATATTGTAATGCCCCGAGACCGATGCGCCAGGTGTCCTCTGTTTATTCGCCGTCGTTGCCATGTCATTTGCGTCCGTGTTGCACTTTGCCATGTCATCATGTGCATTGCATCCTCATGTTTTCAAGACTTGCATCTGTCTGTGTCTCTCAGTTCTCTCCGTTGTCCGTTCCGAGGCCATTCACACTCGCACGCGCCCTCGGCACCTCCGAAATATTATTTTATAAGTGGCATAAAAAATGTTCTCGGAATGGGATGAAAGTTGGCGTGTTGTGTTGTTATGCTGCCGGTAGACCGCCTACCAGATTCCATCGCATTTGGAGTCCGTTTGATAGCCCAACCGTTAAACATATAGCGGCATTATAGTCGGTCAAACGTCGGACATTTTCGGTCTCCGAAAACTGTCCCGGGCTGCCTTCTCTTCTCTCTTCTCAGCCCAAGGCCCCTACACAACCCATGTAACCCACCTACACCACCCCTCCATTTTGGACCGTTCGATTAAGATCAAACGGTCCGGAAATGGACTAAATCCCCCTAACCTAGCCCCTCTTTCTATATATAGGCAGTCTCTCCTTTCCAAAACAGTGCAAACCCTACCCCTAGCCTCCTCCCTCGTATTGGCGCCGCTAGCCCGCCTCGGCAAATTTGACTATTTTGACCTGTGGACGAAATCAATTCACAAAATGAACTGTCCGTGAAACAATTTCACACCCCTAACCTTTTTGTGTGGCGCCCGCCAAGACGGCGCCACACCCTACGGTGCAGCGCCTAGCTCGGGGGCGTTGCACTTCAGTCCACCGTGGCAGCCCCTGGGCCCGCACCCAGCAGTGCAGCACCTCCGAGCTAGGCGCCACACATGTAATGTGCAGCGCCCGGCTCGTAGGCGCTGCACTGTGACTTAGATGCCAGGCGCCCGCTCCCCCTCCCCCCACCCCACCCATTCGTTTCAGGAGTTACAGAAGGGTGCACCGGCGCCTTCCTCCTCTCCCCTTCTCAATCCCCTCTCCCAAATCCTTCAGATCCGACGATTTGGTCCGGGCATTTCTTCACCAATCCATCCTAGAAGGTACTCTCTTCCGATCCCGTTCTTTCTATCCATAGAAAATATGGTATTTTGAAGATTTGAGGAACCCTTGTTTGAATCTTGCATGTATTAGATTTGGGGAACTTTTGTTTGAATCTTGCATGTATTAGATTTGGGGAACCTTTGTTAGAGTAGAATGTGGTTAGGATACATAGGTTGACATGTTATTTATATAGTTTGGATACATAGGTTGACATTTTATTTATATGGAAAATATATTTGTATTGAATCTTGCATGAGGTAGGCTTAGATTAGTTTATTGAAATTACATTTGTATTGGCAAGAATGGTTTGGATACATATGCTTTGTATTTTGCATCTAGTAGCCGTACTTTACTTTTTTTGTATTCAAAAGATAATCGTGTTGACAAGAAAGCTTTCTTTCAAATTGTTAGGATGGTTTGGCTTATCAATGATCACTCGGACCAACAACACCGGTCGCACGCTATGTCGGTGGAGCAGCGGGTAATAATGAAAGTTGTCGGTGTTATGAATTTCGTGTTTTTTTCAAACACATACCCCCCATATGTAATGATTTGTTTGTTTGTTTGTAGGAGCTTGCACCTCTGAAGCTTCGGGCTCATGGGGTCAACCTTGGGTGGATGCGCTATGACGAGCGGTACACACCATATGTTAGGGAGACATGATTTCTCCCTTTCATTTAGTTGGTCAGCCGGTCGACGCCACCCAACAATGCTCCAGCACTCACCGCGCTTATTGATCATTGGAGGCCGGAGACACACACTTTCCATCTTCGGACCGGTGAGATGACCGTGACGCTCCAGGATATAGCTATGATCACCGGTCTTCCTATTGATGGGAATCCTCTATGTATGAGCACCGATTCTGATGGGTGGCGCGAGTAGATGTTTGCCCTTATTGGTAGTGTTCCTCCGGAGCCTCGCGAACGAGAAGAAGAAGGCAAGAAGAAGGTTAGAGTCGCAGCCGGTGCTACTTTCATGTGGATTGTATCGAACTTCAGTATTTGCCCTGAGGATGCTGATGAGGACACAGTGAAGACATATGCTCGTGTCTACATGTGGTACGTGATATCCAGGACTATGTTTGCTGATGGCACAGGCAAGAATGCTCCATGGATGTGGCTCAAGGCGTTGACCGTCTTCGATAGCAAATGGAGTTGGGGTTCGGCGACACTGGCTTACTTGTATAGACAGGTATGAAGTTGTTTATGTCTTCACTTCATTGGTACATTATGAATCCAATCTTGCTGTTAATTCAACCAAGTTCTTTTGTATGTGCAGTTGGACGAAGCCTCTTGTAGGCTATCTGGAGGTATTGTTGGTTGTTTGCTCGCACTTTCCATATGGAGCTGGGAGCGTTTGCTGGTTGGACGACCGAAGATCGTGAAGTTCGAGGATTGGGACGACAAAGGCGACCCACTACGGCTCCCCACTTGGGCTTACAAGTGGGATGTGTTAAATGAGATGATGGATGATCCCTCGGTCATGTACAAGCTATACAGGAGCGAGATGGACGCGATCATGCCTGAGCAGGTGAATTGACATTCCATAAGTGATTTTGATGCTTCTATCGTAACTCGATATCAATTTTGCATTCTATCCCATTTTGTAGGTTGAATGGGAACCGTATGGAAAAGGAGATAGCTTTGGGAACCCTCTAGAGTTCAAGCTGAATCTGATGTGCCTTATAGATAGGGATCTCTGGCATATGCGGTGTCCACTCATATGCAACTGGGCGGTTGAGATTCACCAGCCACATCGGGTGTTCCGCCAGTTTGGTTTGTTCCAGCCACACCCGCCAGAGTGGGAGGACACGGACATAGTGCTACACGCGTAAGATATAATCAACCTTGAGCACTTAGCGGCTTCTCGGCAGTTTCGATGATGCTAATATTCTGTTTCTAACTTGCAGGTTGGATAAGAAAAAGCAGCAGAAGATCAAGGATTGGTCCAAGCATCACAGCAAGTATATCATACAGTTCAAGTTTGCTGTGGAGCAAGCTCGGGCTGGAAAACGAGCCGAGCTTCGTCAGCACTGCCCGATCGTCAACAACTATCTCACATGGTTTGGTGCAAGCACCCGTGTGGAGGTACGCAAGCCGGTGTATGCCGAGGAGATTTTGGAAGAACCCACCGTTTTTGATGAGGTTGCCTAGCACCAGAACAACTCATTGATCAGGAAAGGCAACTCAGTGATCCCTTCAGCTCCAATGATGAACTTTGTGGTATTTGCCCTTTTTGCTTTTCCATTCGCACTACTCACATCTTCACTTGCCTAACACGTGAACACCGTTTCTGTTCATAGCGTGCCCAGATCAAGAAAGCAGCTGATGAGACCGACACTATTCTGGAAACAACCCCGGCTGGCAAAAGCGATGGGGAAGGTGCACTTCGAGCTTTCATTAAGGTTCACATCTCCTTCAAACTAGCACTTAACATGTGTTTCTATGTTTGATGTCTCATTCACTTGTTCATGTTGCAGCGCCAGGGCCAAAAGTTAAGGCGGCTATCAGACCTTTTCGGTTGTCATGACCCCGAGTATGTATCACCAGAACATTCTAGGTCGGCGACACCATCAGATCCAACTTCTGGCAACGCTGATCCTTTGGAGGATGAGGATGTGGGTGTGGTCACCCAAGAGGTATGGCATGAGGATATATCCAATTGTTGATGCATTGCTAACTAAGCGGCAATTGCCCAAAGCTTCATGGTTCTTTCTTCAAAATCCTTTTGACGCTTCTTCTGTGCCTCCTCACATTTCCTCACCAACGCTTGCTCCCTAGTGTGCATCGCATCTCTTCCTCTCTCTCTTATCTTCCTCTCCGTCTCAAGGTCCTCTTCCTTCTTCTTCTTCAGCTTGGCTGCATCCTCCTCTCTAAGCTTCTTGGCAGCCTTCTCCCACCATCCCGCCATCTCATCTTTGCCATCCTCCTTCATCGTTGGTTTGTTGGGTTGGGAAGCCGCCATACCTACAATGAGTGAAACATAATGGTTAGTAGGGACAATAAGAACAAATGGAAGCACATATGAAAAAGAAGAACATATGCAAAAACAAGAACATATGAGACATTATAGTTAGTGAGGAACATACGGAAACGGTCCATCTAGGTATCCAAACATTCCTCTATAACGAACTTGCCCTTATCCATCACCGCGGCCAAGTCCACCACCAAGGCCAAGACCATCACCAAGGCCAAAACCATCACCACGTCCATTACCACCTCCACGAGCTCTACCACCACCACGGCCTAGACCACCACCACGAGCTCTACCACCACCACAGCCTCTTGTAAGTCCTAGTTGCCGACCTCTTTGTTGCCTAGATCCTCTTTGGCTAACGCTTGGTTGGCTACCACTTGGTTGCCTTGGCACTTGTTGGCTACCACTAGGTTGGCTACCACTTGGTTGGCTTGGCAGTTGTTGGCTACCACTAGGTTGGCTACCACTTGGTTGCCTTGGCACTTGTTGGCTACCACTTGGTTGCCTTGGCACTTCATGGCTACCGCGTGATTGCCTTCGCACTTGATGGCTACCTCTTGGTTGGCTTGGCACTTGTTGGCTACCACTTGGTTGGCTCCCTTGTGTACCTCCTTGTTGGCTTGTGCTTGCATCATTTGTCTTGGACCTTTTCCTTGGTTTCGTACATTTTCTTTTGTTGTGGCCTTGACCTTTGCACTCCCCACAACAGGAGCTCTCACGAGGCTCTTGGAATTGGTCATTGCCCGCTTCGCGGCGGCCACCATGGCCCCATCCGTCCATGTCACCTCTAAGACACTTTGTCTTACGTCTACCCCGTTTAACAACCTTCAACTCCGGATCCGGCCATAGTTGAACTCCATGATACTCCGGCCATTGTGATTGGTCAAAGTACGGGTGAAAGCGGTGTGACACTCCCAAAATTTTATTTTTGGTTTTAGCAAAAAAATCTTTTTCTTTGGCTAGGATTGTCATTCCTGTGTTCTTCTTCAAAATTTGGGTTTGACCTTTTTAAACTTATCCTCTGTTGGTTCTCTTCTCACATTATTTTTGGAGTTTAATCTTTTCTTTTTAAAAGGAAAACTCTATGAAAATTTGGGATTTTCATTCTTTTGATAACCACCCATGACCTTGTATTTTTGCCCATGAGGTAAAACCACTCCAAAACCTCCTCTCCTCCTTGTTAAACAACCCAAATTTCCTGTCCCAACTCATCCAAACAAGTTTTTGGATTTTATTTTGATTATTTCACCTCTCAAATCTTTTCTGATCTTTATTTTGAGCCTCAACCATTTACAAAGCAAGTACCTTGTAGAATTTTTATTTAGATGTCAAACAAACTCTACTGGCTAGTCCTTTGTACCCACAACCCAGAACCATCTTGATCCACTCATCTTCTTTTCAAATTTTCCAACTTACACTCCCTGCAAGTTTGGACCAGATTTGCCAAATTTGGTGAAATTCATATATACACTTCTCCAAAAATTCCACGAAAAATCAGACAGCCTACTAGAGCAATGAGAAGCCACTCTACCAAAAATCAGGCCAAGGAAAAATTCCTACAAGCCAAAAACATTCTATCGAACACCTTGCATGCACTGTTTCAGTCACTTTCAGTTAAATTCAGATTTGGTGTCGATCTTCGTCAGATAAGTCCGGTCACATGCTCACAGTGCCCTTGGCACGTTGCTCGCCGCCTGGCCTGCTTGTCCGGAGCCGCGCACGCGTGCTTGGCAGCTTCCTGGCATCGGTGGCGCCCTGGCCCGCCTGCGCCGGCGTGTCTTGCGGCGGCCGAACCGCCGTCGGCCGACAGGAAGCAGAACGGCGGCGCAACACCGTTCAGCACCGCCCAAGCTCCCTGGTGGCTCCGCGTGGCCATCTCCGCGCCAGCGCACGCATGTAGCACAGCCGCCGTGGCGCGGCACGCACAGAGCGTGCTCTCTGCCGCCGACGGGCCCGCGCCGCCCCGTTCCGTCGAGCTCCCCCTAAGCTACCTAATCCCGACGCCGTTAGCACATAAACATCACCAGGGGGCAACCACGATGACGCTACACCTATGAAACCTCCCGTGCAACCTCCACGCCGCCGTGATCACCTCGCCGGAGAACCCCATTCTCGGCAACCGCCTCGGGGTGGCTATATATAGCGCCCCCGAGCCCGCTCTCACTCCGGCACGGCTCCACCACCTCACTACAATCTGCCTGGCCACTGGAGGGGCCTTGAGGAGCCCTTCTTCCTCGACTCCGGCCACCTCCGTCCGCCTCAGACTCCAGCAGCGTTCACTGCGGTGAGGCCATCTTCGGCGTCCAAACTCCGTCTGCATCCCTCTTCCACACCTAGTACCCTAACCCCCTCGTCAATTTGAACATTGCAGCCCTCTCCGGCGAGCTCCATCCTCGTCCGAACCGCCGCCCGCCGGAGCAAGGGCCACCGTCGACACAGTGCACGCCGACCACCACCACCACCACCGATCGACGCGGAATGGCGCCCTGAACACGGAGGTACCCTCCGATCCCTCTGCCTTGCCGTGGATCGCCGCCGGCGATCGCCGCAGCTCTCTGGCGCCAAAAGCGCCGTCCCGTTTTCAAACCCGACAGGTGGGACCACCCTATCAGGTTTCTCTTATTGTTCGAATCGTTTTCTGAAAACGCCTTCGGGCAAAATACGCTTTCCTCTCTGAGATGGTGTAATTGAGACTGAAGCGTTTTCTATTTTTATAAATAGAACCCTAGGAAGTTTCTGTTTCATTACAGATGGGTCCCTGGGCAAAAACCTTTATAACTTTTTAACAGAAGCATATTTTTGATTGATTCTTTTTCTGTTCTCTTCAAAATTTTGTCTAGTTTTTTATCAGATTTATTGGAATATTTTTTTTTTATAAATTTTGTGCACCTCTTGGTATTTATGATAGTGCATGTATCCTCTTTATACCGTAGATACCGACGGAGGTGACGGGACCGTAAACTTCACCGAGCTAGACTCCGACTACTCTGAACTAGGCAAGCAAGTTTGAACTTTTGATATGATGAGTGTCTTGGCATGTTTTGCATTTATTTAGTTTCATGGCATGTTGTGGAGCATACCGATGAACTGTTTATTATGTATTGTTGGGACATGTAAGTCCGATGATCCACACGTCGTTGGATGTGAGTATGCAAGGCCATGTGTTGGCATGAAGGTGGGTAAGATGGCAGTGTGGTAGCATGCCAGTCTTATGCCATGCAGGTTTACTTCAGTACCAACCCGTATCGGTTGGGCTCGTATCCATTTTCCCTCCCTGTACTACCACATGTTTCTCGCAAGGGATATGGTTTAGTAAGTTGCAAACCGCTTTCCCTGGTACACACCAAAAGGAGAGGCCGGGATGATGGTTCCATGGCCCTGGATTAAAGCCAGTCATCCGGTCAAGGGGCATGGGTGTTTCCGGTTGGGACCGAGAGGGGGCACCCCTTAGAGCGCGCGTATATAAATTTGATCCCATGCTATTCGAGATTGTGATCTCCCCGTCTCAAAAGTTTTTCTTGGACGATGTCCAGGGTGATTCCTGGCATCGAGAGGTTGGATGGGTGTGTACTGGTTTGCTGTGATTTCTTCTGAAATACCGTAAACGGAACTAGTCCTCGTGACTACGGAAATCCGTTATCTGTGGGAAATTTTGTACAAACTCTGCAGAGTCATAAATCTTCAAATTATCTTATCCATGTCCATGTTCCGTGCTAACTGACAAGTGCCAGTTTTGGTGACAGATTAACCGGTGGGACACATGAGCGCTAAATCCGGTTAAATGTTTATTCCTGTGGATGGACTAACCTGTTTATTTTCAAGAGTTGAACATTTAATTACGAGCATTATTTTCTTGGCAGTAAAAGCCATTTATGTGGTGTCGCTAAGACGCCCGACTGTGGCATTTCTTTTAAAGCCCTTTATGTGGTGTCGCTAAGACGCCCGACTGTGGCATTTCTTTTAAAGCCCTTTATGTGGTGTCGCTAAGACGCACGACTGTGGCATTTCTTTTAAAGCCCTTTATGTGGTGTCGCTAAGACGCCCGACTGTGGCATTTCTTTTAAAGCCCTTTATGTGGTGTCGCTAAGACGCCCGACTGTGGCATGTTTTTTTTCTTTCATTTATTAATTTACCTTTCGTGGCGTCGCTCTAGACACTCGATTGGTTTCCTTTACTTTACTGTTGGGATTTCAGGCGGACTACCGCCGATTCCCTTTTTACTTACCTTGCCTGCTATATTTTAAATATGCATTGGTGATTTAATCATGACGCACTCATGCATGCATTGGTTATATCTCACGTCCGAACTGTCTTGCGAGTACTTTCAAAGTACTCACTGGCTTGTTGATTTGGCCAGATGCTGACGAAGGTGATCTCATGGATGAAGAGTTCGATAGCGAGTCCGACGCCTAGAGGAATCCCAGTCAGTCTCGTGCGACCCTGGACTTGGTCACTATATCATAACCGCTTCCGCAACCCGAATAAATTCATCGAGCCCCACTTCGACGCTCGATGAGACGTTAGTTTGAGAGCCACTTTATCCACTCCCCACTGTGTTACTCCACCGCTACCCTATTTGCGAGTCAGTAGTATGCCACCACTCCCTTGTGTCATACACGCCTTATATATAATTATTGGCGCATTTGTAATAAATTGTTGGGCATCCTCAGCTCAACCCTGTAATATATTTTATGCTACTGGCTTATTGTATCAAGTGTTTGTCTGACAGTGAGGAGGTTTTATCTCAAACTGGATGTTAAAGACTGGTTTCTCAATAAACATTTTTATTGGAAAACCGGTCGTGACACGCTTGGTACCAGAGCCAGGCTGACTGTAGGAAGCCACTAGGTGCGATCGCTAATTGGTTATTAGCATGTTCGAGCTAAATTGTATTTTTGCAACTGTAGTCATTTTTCTGACAGTCAGCATATATTTATGATCTGACCAATCAGAATTCTTGCCTACTTTTGTAGATGGCCGACAACAGCTGCGAGTCTCAGTCCTTCGCCAACGTACCCGATGGGTTCGTCAAGCTTCTATCCTTCATCGTTCAGGTCGCGACGGGGCCATCTGTACGCCCAGTCGTCTCTCTCTGCCAGCATAAAGTCAACGACAGTCTGACCATGCACCAGGCCTCGGTGCAATTCAGGGGAGGGCGTGGTGAGTTACGCCGCTTCCGGTTCGTGGGAAGAGCCATGCCCACGGAGAAGCATGCTATCCAGATGGCAGCCCGCGAGTCAATAGCTCGCCTCAGGGATGTCCTTCCCGTGATGAAGGCTCGTCGCTACCGCTATCTTCCATGCCATGTGCCTTACACATGTCACTACGCATACTCCTGCCCCAGAGGAGAACGAGACGAGGCCTTTGAGATGCTTATTGAGTATCTTCGGGCTCTGGAGGCCGCCTTCGACAACTTGGTGGACGACTTCGTGGCCTCCCGCATGGACTCAGTCCATGGCTGTGCTGCCAACAGGAGGGAGCTCCTGCCCTCAGCACCGCCATTGACTTATGGCTCATCATGAGCATCCTATGCAGCTGCTCGTCGCCTGCCTTCTACTGAGGAGTTCAACCAGGTCATTGCGCCCACTCCAGCGCGCACTGCACCGCCCCTCACGCCGACTCCTATTCGTGTTATTCTGCCCCTGGCACCCGCTCCTTCTGCTCGGCGTAGCACTACTCGTATGGAACCTATTAGCGAGGAGGAAGTTGAGTCTCCAGCCTCGCTATGCGTCACCCTTGGCAGGGCCAAGGACATCATCAACATCTCTGACTAAGTACGATTAGCCGTCGCGCGATGTACCGCCATGTAAGATATGGGAAGTAGCCTGTTTGCGCATCATGTAGGAAATGGAGAAGTGCACTAGCCTAAATAACATGTCAGGAATATGTACGCATATCCTGAGTGATGTATTGTATAATTATCGCCCGCGTGTAAGATACGTAATGAGCAGTCTTTCTCCGTGCGCAAATTAAGTGGTTTTCCCTAGTAATCTTGGCTATTTGGTTTCTTTGCCAACCTTGTGCATTTATGGATTTATTTTTCGCCCCTCTTCGTTTTCTTATGGGTTTTGCAAAATATATCCCCAGAGTGAAAAATGTCTCGTCCTTGGACTCGCTCCATGCCAGCTCCGCCAGACGAAAATTATGGCACTCAAGCGGACAACAATTTTGCACAAGGGCAGTCGAGCCAATATCATGACAATCAACCAGGCAACAATTTCACTCAAGGTCAATCAAGTCAACAGGGCAGTGAGACGGCACTATCTCAAATGTGCCGCCTTTATGAATAAAGTCAGCAACAACATCGGGAAATGATGAACCAAGTCATCAACATGAGAAATCACCATGGGCAGTACCCGCAGCATTCCAAGTTATCTGAGCTATAGAAGACGCGACCCCCAACATTTTCTCATACTGACAAGCCTCTTGAGGCCGAAGACTGGCTTCGAGACGTGGAGAGGAAATTAAATATTGCACAGTGTTTAGACCCCAAAAAGGTACTTTATGCTCCGCACTATCTCACAGGAGCAGCCGCATCTTGGTGGGAGAATTTCCTGCACATGCATCCCAACGAAAATAATATAACCTGGGATGATTTCAAAGAAGGCTTCCGTGGCGCGCATATTCCTAAGAGTATCATGAAAATCAAGAAGAGAGAGTTCGATGACCTCAAACAACGGAACATGACAGTGTCAAATTACAACGGTCAGTTTACTCTGTTATCTCGATACGCCAATGAAGATCATATGTCTGAGAGCAAGAAAATGGAGAAATTCCTTGACGGTCTAGCGCCCGCGCTAAAATGCCAACTTGTCGTACATACTTTTCCAGATTTTAAAACACTGGTGGATAAAGCCATTACTCTGGAAAATGAGAGACGCAGCTTGGAAGATATCCGCAAATGAAAAAGGGACCAGACCAACCATGCTCGCAATCACTGTAGCAAGGCAGATTTTTCAAAAAAAATGGAACACACAAACCTTCGTCCAACACCTCACGGCCAATCAAGAATTTCCATGCAAGGGACAAGGAGTTCACCTATCGCCCCGGCGTTACTTGTTACGCCTGTGGAGAAGAAGGACACTATGCCAAGCAGTGTCCCAAGCCTAGAAACTCAGCACCAAAGCCGAACAACGGCAGCAATAATTCATCACCCAAGCGAAACAATTTCAATCCCAACAACAACCACAGGAAGGGTCATCTGAACCACGTAACCAAAGAAGAGGCACAAAATGCTCCGGATATCGTACTCGGTACGTTTCCTGTCAACACAATACCTGCAATGGTTTTGTTTGATTCTGGAGCTTCTCATTCTTTTGTTTCAAAAAGTTTTGCTTTGCAAAATAATTTTTCGATACTTCCTTTGGAGAAATCCATGATCATCAAGTCCCCTGGGATTCAGCAAGTTACTCGGAATTACTGTCAGGATGTGATTATTGAGTTCGAAGGGCTGAAGTTTCACGCAAATCTTATCGTATTGGAAAATAAAGGACTGGATGTCATCCTTGGGATGGACTGCATAACCACAAATAAAGGTTTCATTGACTGTTTCAACCGGACCGTAATCCTCACGCATCACCTCGGGAAGACAACAAGGGTATCCGCCAAGGAAAGAAAAATACCCCGGCAACCGAGATTGAATAAGGTGGACGTTTCTGAGCTAAACAAGGTTCCAGTAGTATGTGAATTTCTAGACGTATTCCCCGAAGAGCTACCAGGCATGCCACCAGACCGAGAGATAGAATTCAACATTGAGCTAGCACCAGGAACCACCCCCATATACAAGAAACCATACAGAATGGCACCATCCGAGTTGGTTGAACTGAAGAAACAAATAAAGGAATTGCTAGACAAAGGATACATTCGGGCCAGTTCCTCACCATGGGGATCACCAATTTTATTTGCCAAAAAGAAGGACGGAACGTTGAGATTGTGTATTGACTACTGAGCACTTAACATGGTAACAGTCAAGAACAAATACCCAATGCCAAGGATAAATGATTTATTCAATCAGCTTGCTCAGGCCAAGGTATTCTCAAAAATTGACTTAAGGTCAGGATACCATCAATTGACAGTGTGAACAGAAGATATCCCCAAGACAGCCTTCACCTCCAGATATGGACTGTATGAGTTCATAGTAATGCCATTTGGGTTAACGAACGCCCCCGCATATTTTGTTCACCTCATGAACAAAGTATTTATGAAGTTTATGGACAAGTTCATTGTGGTATTCATCGACAATATTCTGGTGTACTCCAAGACACCGGAAGAGCACGCTGAACATCTCAGAATTGTGCTAGGAGAACTCAGGAAACATCCATTGTATGCCAAATTCAGCAAGTGTGAATTTTGGTTAAAACAAGTAGGCTTTCTAGGCCACGTGCTGAACCAAGACGGTATCGCCGTGGACCTGGAGAAAGTAAAGGCCATACTTGGCTGGAAGTCACCAGCAAGTGTAACGGACATACGAAGTTTCTTGGGAATGGCAGGATATTACCGCAGATTTATTGAAGGATTCTCCACCATAGCCAAACCTATGACACGGTTACTCAAGAAGGAAAAGAAGTTTGAATGGACAGAAGCCTGCGAGAAAAGTTTCCAAGAGCTAAAGCGGAAATTAACAGCAGCACCGGTATTAGTTGTGCCATACATACACAAGAATTTTGAAGTGTGTTGTGACGCGTCCAGGAAGGGTCTCGGATGCGTGTTGATGCAAGAAGGCAAGGTTGTCGCATACGCTTCAAGGCAACTTCGCAAGCATGAGGAAAATTATCCCACTCATGACTTAGAAATGGCAGCTGTCATTCATGCACTTAAGGAATGGAGGCATTTCCTACTTGGAAATCGATGTGAAATATATACAGACCATAAAAGTCTCAAATATATTTTCACGCAGCCAGAACTAAGTTTACGGCAACGACGCTGGTTGGAATTGGTAAAGGATTATGATGTTGGTATCCACTACCATCCAGTTAAAGCAAATGTAGTGGCCGATGCTCTTAGTCGGAACCCCAGCTACGACGAAAGCAGTCTGCAGGGCTTGAGACCCGAATTCCAACAAGAATTTGCCAAACTCAACTTATTGATGGTAGCAGAAGGCACCATAACAAATTTAGAAATACAACCCGACCTTGTGAAGAAAACTAAAGGAGCTCAGCCTGGTCACCCCAGCATAGAAGGTATAAAAAGAAAGGTGAGTATGGGAAAGGCCTCGGAATTCGTCATAGACGATGGAGGTATATTATGGTACGGAGAAAGACTCTGCGTACCAAACATAGGAGATCTCAAACAGCAAATTTTGGCTGAAGCCCACACCACCCCATATTCAATCCACCCTGGAGGGACCAAAATGTATAAAGATATTCAAGAAAGATTTTGTGGCACGGTATGAAGAGGGACATCGCTACCTTCATTGCATGTTGCGACTCATGTCAACGCATAAAAGCTGAACATCAGAGACCAGCCGGACTACTGCAACCAAACAAAATACCTGAGTGGAAATAGGATGAAATAGGGATGGATTTCATTGTCGGACTACCTCGGTCACGACACGGGAATGATGCTATATGGGTCATCACCGACAGGTTAACCAAGGTGGCACATTTTATTCTAGTAAGGACAACCCACACCACTCAGAAGCTTGCCAGGATTTACCTCTCCCGCATAGTTTGTCTACACGGTGTCCCAAGGACTATAATATCCGACAGGGGCACTCAGTTCGTTTCGAGATTTTGGGATCACTTACAACAGGCACTAGGAACTCAGCTAGCCTTTAGTACAGCTTACCACCCCCAGACAGATGGGCAAACAGAACGCATAAACCAGATTTTAGAAGACATGCTAAGAGCATGTGTCCTCACATATGGAACCAGTTGGGAAGAAAGTCTGCCATACGCCAAGTTCGCATACAACAATAGGTACCAGGCCAGCCTGCAAATGGCACCATTTGAGGCCTTATACGGACGGAGATGTCGCACCCCGTTAAATTGGTCAGAGACCGGAGACAGCCGCATCTTCGGACCAGACATGCTCAGAGAGGCCGAGGAAAAGGTCAAGTTAATCAGGGATCGACTCAAGACCGCCCAAAGCCGACAGAAGAGTTATTACGATCAGAAGCATCGTGGGGTCAGCTTCGAACCCGGAGAGTTTGTGTACCTACGAGTATCCCCTATGAGAGGACTACAATGATTCAAGATTAAAGGGAAGCTAGCACCAAGATTCATTGGACCATTCTGTATATTGGCACGAAGAGGCACGGTAGCCTACCAGCTAGACTTACCTAAGGAACTATCAGATATCCATAACGTATTCCACGTTTCGCAGTTAAGGAAATGCGTGAGCAATCCAGAGAAACAAGTGTCCCATGAGAACCTCGATAGGCAACCAGACCTCACCTATCGGGAACGTCCAGCAAAAATATTAGAGGAATCTGAGAGGAGGACCCGACAAAAGACCATTAAATTTTTCAGAGTTCAGTGGAGCAATCACACTGACAACGAAGCAACTTGGGAAAGAGAGGATTTTCTTCGAGCAGAGCATCCGCATTTATTTAAGGGACAGCTGAAATCTCGGGGACGAGATTTTTCCTAAGGGGGTAGGTGTTGTGACACTCAAAAAAATTTATTTTCGGTTTTAGCAAAAAAATCTTTTTCTTTGGCTAGGATTGTCATTCCTGTGTTCTTCTTCAAAATTTGGGTTTGACCTTTTTAAACTTCTCCTCTGTTGGTTCTCTTCTCAAATTATTTTTGGAGTTTAATCTTTTCTTTTTAAAAGGAAAACTCTACGAAAATTTGGGATTTTCATTCTTTTGATAACCACCCATGACCTTGTATTTTTGCCCATGAAGTAAAACCACTCCAAAACCTCCTCTCCTCCTTGTCAAACAACCCAAATTTCCTGTCCCAACTCATCCAAACAAGTTTTTGGATTTTATTTTGATTATTTCACCTCTCAAATCTTTTCTGATCTTTATTTTGAGCCTGAACCATTTACAAAGCAAGTACCTTGTAGAATTTGTATTTAGATGTCAAACCAACTCTACTGGCTAGTCCTTTGTACCCACAACCCAGAACCATCTTGATCCACTCATCTTCTTTTCAAATTTTTCAACTTACACTCCCTGCAAGTTTGGACCAGATTTGCCAAATTTGGTGAAATTCATATCTACACATCTCCAAAAATTCCACCAAAAATCAGACAGCCTACTAGAGCAATGAGAAGCCACTCTACCAAAAATCAGCCCAAGGAAAAATTCCTACAAGCCAAAAACATTCTGTCGAACACCTTGCATGCACTGTTTCAGTCACTTTCAGTTAAATTCAGATTTGGTGTCGATCTTCGTCAGATAAGTCTGGTCACATGCTCACAGTGCCCTTGGCACGTTGCTCGCCGCCTGGCCTGCTTGTCCGGAGCCGCGCACGCACGCTTGGCAGCTTCCTGGCGTCGGCGGCGCCCTGGCCCGCCTGCGCCGGCGTGTCTTGCGACGGCCGAACCGCCGTAGCGGCCGACAGGAAGCAGAACGGCGGCGCAACGCCGTTCAGCGCCGCCCAAGCTCCCTGGTGGCTCCGCGTGGCCATCTCCGTGCCAGCGCACACATGCAGCACAGCCGCCGTGGCGCGGCACGCACAGAGCGTGCTCTCTGCCGCCGACGGGCCCGCGCTGCCCCGTTCCGTCGAGCTCCCCCTAAGCTACCTAATCCCGACGCCGTTAGCACATAAACAGCACCAGGGGGCAACCACGATGACGCTACACCTCTGAAACCTCCCATGCAACCTCCACGCCGCCGTAATGACCTCGCCGGAGAACCCCGTTCTCGGCAACCGCCTCGGGGTGGCTATATATAGCGCCCCCGAGCCTGCTCTCACTCCAGCACGGCTCCACCACCTCACTACAATCTGCCTGGCCACTGGAGGGGCCTCGAGGAGCCCTTCTTCCTCGACTCCGGCCACCTCCGTCCGCCTCGGACTCCAGCAGCGTTCACTGCGGTGAGGCCATCTCCGGCGTCCAAACTCCGTCTGCAGCCCTCTTCCACACCTAGTACCCTAACCCCCTCGTCAATTTGAACATTGCAGCCCTCTCCGGCGAGCTCCATCCTCGTTCGAACCGCCGTCCGCCGGATCAAGGGCCACCATCGACACAGTGCACGCCGACCACCACCACCACCACCGATCGACGCGGAATGGCACCCTGAACACGGCGGTACCCTCCGATCCCTCTGCCTCACCGTGGATCGCCGCCGGCGATCGCCGCAGCTCTCTGGCGCCAAAAGTGCCGTCCCGTTTTCAAACCCGACGGGTGGGACCACCATGTCAGGTTTCTCTTATTTTTCGAATCGTTTTCTGAAAACGCCTTCGGGCAAAATACGCTTTCCTCTCTGAGCTGGCGTAATTGAGACTGAAGCGTTTTATGTTTTTATAAATAGAACCCTGGGAAGTTTCTGTTTCATTACAGATGGGTCCCTGGGCAAAAACCTTTATAACTTTTTAACAGAAGCATATTTTTGATTGATTCTTTTTCTGTTATCTTCAAAATTTTGTCTAGTTTTTTATCAGATTTATTGGGATATTTTTTTTGATAAATTTTGTGCACCTCTTGGCATTTACGATAGTGCGTGTATCCTCTTTATACCGTAGATACCGACGGAGGTGACGGGACCGTAAACTTCACCGAGCTAGACTCCGACTACTCTAAACCAGGCAAGCATGTTTGAACTGTTGATATGATGAGTGTCTTGGCATGTTTTGCATTTAGTTAGTTTCATGGCATGTTGTGGAGCATACCGATGAACTGTTTATTATGTATTGTTGGGACAAGTAAGTCCGATGATCCACACGTCGTTGGATGTGAGTATGCAAGGCCATCTGTTGGCATGAAGGTGGGTAAGATGGCAGTGTGGTAGCATGCCAGTCTTATGCCATGCAGGTTTACTTCAGTACCAACCCGTATCGGTTGGGCTCGTATCCATTTTCCCTCCCAATACTACCACATGTTTCTCGCAAGGGATATGGTTTAGTAAGTTGCAAACCTCTTTCCCTGGTACACACCAAAAGGAGAGGCCGGGATGATGGTTCCATGGCCCTGGATTAAAGCCAATCATCCGGTCAGGGGGCATGGGTGTTTCCGGTTGGGACCGAGAGGGGGGCACCCCTTAGAGCGCGCGTATATAAATTTGATCCCATGCTATTCGAGATTGTGATCTCCCCGTCTCAAAAGTTTTTCTTGGACGATGTCCAGGGTGATTCCTGGCATCGAGAGGTTGGATGGGTGTGTACTGGTTAGTTGTGTTTTCTTCTGAAATACCGTAAACGGAACTAGTCCTCGTGACTACGGAAATCCGTTATTTGTGGGAAATTTTGTACAAACTCTTCAGAGTCATAAATCTTCAAATTATCTTATCCATGTCCATGTTCCGTGCTAACTGACAAGTGCCAGTTTTGGTGGCAGATTAACCGGTGGGACACATGAGCGCTAAATCCGGTTAAATGTTTATTCCTGTGGATGGGCTAACCTGTTTATTTTCAAGAGTTGAACATTTAATTACGAGCATTATTTTCTTGGCAGTAAAAGCCCTTTATGTGGTGTCGCTAAGACGCCCAACTGTGGCATTTCTTTTAAAGCCCTTTATGTGGTGTCGCTAAGACGCCCGACTGTGGCATTTCTTTTAAAGCCCTTTATGTGGTGTCGCTAAGATGCCCGACTGTGGCATTTCTTTTAAAGCCCTTTATGTGGTGTCGCTAAGACGCCTGACTATGGCATTTCCTTTAAAGCCCTTTATGTGGTGTCGCTAAGACGCCCGACGTGGCATTTCTTTTAAAGCCCTTTATGTGGTGTCGCTAAGACGCCGGACTGTGGCCTGTTTTTTTCTTTCATTTATTAATTTACCTTTCGTGGTGTCGCTCTAGACACTCGATTGGTTTCCTTTACTTTACTGTTGGGATTTCAGGCGGACTACCGCCGATTCCCTTTTTACTTACCTTGCCTGCTATATTTTAAATATGCATTGGTGATTTAATCATGACGCACTCATGCATGCATTTGTTATATCTCACGTCCGAACTGTCTTGGGAGTACTTTCAAAGTACTCACTGGCTTGTTGATTTGGCCAGATGCTGACGAAGGTGATCTCATGGATGAAGAGTTCGATAGCGAGTCCGACGCCTAGAGGAATCCCAGTCAGTCTCGTGCGACCCTGGACTTGGTCACTATATCATAACCGCTTCCGCAACCCGAATAAATTCATCGAGCCCCACTTCGACGCTCGATGAGACGTTTGTTTGAGAGCCACTTTTTCCACTCCCCACCATGTTACTCCACCACTACCCTATTTGCGAGTCAGTAGTATGCCACCACTCCCTTGTGTCATACACGCCTTATGTATAATTATTGGCGCGTTTGTAATAAATTGTTGGGCATCCTCAGCTCAACCCTGTAATATATTTTATGCTACTGGCTTATTGTATCAAGTGTTTGTCTGCCAGTGAGGAAGTTTTATCTCAAACTGGATGTTAAAGACTGGTTTCTCAATAAACATTTTTATTGGAAAACCGGTCGTGACAAGCGGGGAGCCCATATTTTCTTGACCGTCATAATTGAGAACTCCGACTCCCTCATGGTGCGTGGGTGATTGATGTCCACATTCCTAACGCGACCGGCCGTATACAAGTGTGAGCACGGGAGATGAAGCAACAATGGCCTCCCGCAAGTGCAATCACACTGTGTTAACGACACTTTGAAAGCCTTCCCTCCATGTTGCCGGCCATCATTTGTGGTTCCTCCTGGCTCTTTCACTTCGCACTTCCACTCTTCGTTGTCATACAATATAGCTTCTTCTGAGTCCGCCTTCCACGATTGAAATACCAACCATTCATCAACTATGGGTGGGAACTTGTACTTGTACTTCAGTGGGTTCTCATCCGCTATGCGCATCGGTTTCCATCGAGTACTTTACAAAGTACGCATTCATCTTGTCAAATGTGTATTGAACTATTGCTGTCATGGGTAATCCACGTGCACCTTTGATCACCCTATTAAAGCATTCGACCATATTGCTTGTCATTTGACCGTATCTCCGGCCATCTTCATCAAAAGCACGTGCCCACATGTCCCGGTATTGAAGGTGCCTATTGAGAATGTCTTGACTCCCGGCATCAAGCTTTTTGTGTGCGAGCAATTTGTTGTACAAAGTGGCGAAGCGCCTTTCGGAGAAAGCGAGACAACAATCTTGAAGATCGTCGGCCAACTCCTTAAGGCCACATGCCCTATAGAAGTTTGAACAAAAGTGCCTCATGCACCATCGATGATGCAACGGAGCATGCCCGGGAATGTCAATCTCCACCTCGTTAAGAATTCCTTGAGTCTGATCCGATATGACACAAATTTCCCTTTGAGCGGGTAACACCTTCGTCCTCAAAAGATACAGAAACCACTCCCAGTTGTCATTGTTTTCCACCTCAACCAAAGCAAATGCCAATGGCAACACCCGGTTATTGGCATCACTTGCTATCGCAACCAACAAGGTGCCCTTGTATTGTCCGGTCAAGAACGTGCCATCAATTGCGATGACCGGTCTACAATGTTCGAAAGGCCTCACACATTGCTCGAACGCCCAAAAAGCACGGCCAAATACTCTGACTCTTCTTCCTTCATGAACCGTTGTTTGGTTCCCATGATGCTCGACAACATGAACCATGCCCGGGTTTGTCGCGGCCATGGCTAGCAAAAACCTAGGGATTCGGTTGTATGCTTCCTCGCATGTACCATACAACATCTTAAATGCGGCTTGCTTCGCCTTCCATGCCTTGCCGTACTTCACCTTGTAATGAAAGATGGCTTTCACAAGCTCAATGACATGTTGGACGCTCATTGTTGGAAGTGTGGATATTGAGTTGGAGAGCCTGTAAGCGATGAACTCGGACGTGAGTTGTTTGTGGTTTTGAGACACGATCTTGCCATCCACCCTCTTACCTTGGCACATATGAGTTGGCACACAACTCACTACATGCCAACTTGGACCTCCTTTCCATGGTCTTGCACGCACAATCCATGGACATATTTCATCTTCACATGCACATGCAACCGTGTAGCGCACATTGACGTCCGAGTCCACCACCTTGTGTGGACGATAATGCGTAACTGAGTAGTTGTCGAGCCACATTTTCAATTCCAACAAGGTGTCAAACTTAGAACCTTTAGCAATCCGGTTCCTGTCGTCTCCCAAATCACGGTGAGAGCTTGGCCTAACCCAAGAGGTGCACATTGGCCACCATGTACCACGGCTTCATCCACGAGACTAACGTCCTTGAACAATGTAGTCCGATGATCCTGACGAAATACCTTCTCAAAAGCTTCGGCCTCCTTCATCGTGAACCCCTCCGCATCAACTTGTTCATCGGGACCATCGTCATCCGAGTCCGATGCATATGCACGGGAAAAAGGGATGGATTTGTCCATTGTCTCTTGCAAATGATATTTGTCAAGATCACCCACATTGTTGTCATGGAGATCAACTTCATTGTCATCGTCTGCATACTCATCATTGTCCTCTTGCAAAACTTCATCTTGGTTGTTTGTAAACGGGCTCAATGTTGGCCTCACTTCTTGGGTCAAAAGAGGTTCAACAATTTCATCTCGCTTCAAGGGTGGGGGCCTACTAGCAACCAAAGGGGAGGGGTTCCGGTTCAAGTCCAAATGCAAGCTTGAATCAACCTTCTTCGTTGCAAATAACTCAAGAGCCTTGTCTAGTGATTCAGCCACCGTCTCCTTGTATGCAACCCAACGTTGCTTCGAGTTGACATGCATTGTCTTCCAACGGACGTGCATTCCTAAACCAACATTATGCCTTCCCTCCAACTCAATGATATCATTACGGTCCATCCAATTCAAATCTTTCCTAACTTGTTGCAAAAGCTCCGCATAGCTAGGACTACTATCAAACACCATGTCAAGCTCATCCGGGTCCGGTTCCATATTGCCTCTCAAAAAGGCGTCTTTGTCCCCATGATGAACAAACACACATGTTCTTCCCATCCCTATAAGCATTCCAAGAAACACAAGGTAACATTGCTTCCATGAGTACTAATCCAAGGATTAGCACGGAATAGAAACCCTAATATATATATCAAACAACAACCCTAATCCTACTCATAACCCTAACCCTAACCATAACCATAACCATAACCCTAGCCTTAAACCTAACCCTAGCACCAACATAAGAACACCCATAAGAGTAACCCTAGCATACTAACAAAGCCTAATCATAGAAATTGGCAAACAAACATCTCACATCTCCATGCAAATCTCTAGATCCAAACAAAACTAGGGTTTCCCCAAACTAGCAAGAAATGAGCAATGGGAGAACTTTACTTGGATCAAAACAAAGGGATCAGAGAAGATTACCTTGAGGGAGGGTTTGACTTCGAAATCCACGGACAAATTCTTCGAATATGCAAGATTTGGGAGAGGATTTGAGAGGGGGAGAGAGTGGGAGAGGGGGCAAAGCTCGGGTCGGGTGTGTGGTGTGGGGTGGGGGGTGGGGGAGGGGGGCAGCCAAGTGGCTGGATAAGTCACAGTGCAGCGCCCCCGCGCTGGGTGCTGCACTTTAACTGTGTGGCGCCTACCTCGGAGGCGCTGCACATTACATGTGTGGCGCCTAGCTCGGAGGCGCTGCACTGCTGGGTGCGGGCCCAGGGGCTGCCATGGTGGACTGAAGTGCAACGCCCCCGAGCTAGGCGCTGCACCGTAGGGTGTGGTGCCGTCGTGGCGGGCACCACACAAAAAGGTCAGGGGTGTGAAATTGTTTCATGGGTAGTTCATTTTGTGAATTGATTTCGTCCACAGGTCAAAATAGTCAAATTTGCCGCCCGCCTCCGCCACTTGTTGCGACGTCAGCGAGCCAGCACCACCGCTGCCGATGCCCTCCACCACTCCTGCGCTGCCACGTGGCCTCCCTGCCCCCCTCCCACTTTCGCGGCCCGCCAGGCCCACAGGGAGCTCGCCCGGGCCCGACCGAGCCTGCCCCGCTACTCCCGCACCCTCCCGTTCGTCGCCGCCGTCCGCTCCACGACCCCGCGCCTCCCCGCACCTGCGCCGCATCTCGTCGGATCCACCGGCGGCCACCGGAGCCCACAGCGCCGACGACCAGGCGCCACCTCCCCCTGCCCACGACCCCTTCTCCTTCCTACTGTCGGCTCTCTCTCTCATGTTTTCCCTCTCTCCTCTCTGTTCAGAGGGAAGCCATGTCCTCGGACCTCCACCACCGCCTTGGATCGCCGCCGTCGGCCTCGTCTTCGCTGGATCCGGCTGGGACCCACCGGATCCAGGGCCCGTCGATCCATTCCCGCCGCCTCTCCTTCGCCCCGCTCGCCGGAGCCTTGCGCCGCCGCCCACGTCCCAGCAGCGCGCCGCCGCGCCTTGCATCCTCTGCATCGAACAGGAGGACGACGTCTCCGCTCGTCGCCCCGCGTGGGTCCCGCCTCGGCCTGCCCAGATGCGCCGGCCCAGCCCAGCTCCTCTCGTTGGCATGCCCGACCTCGTCCTCCACTGGGCCATGCCCATGGTGAGCCGCCACATAACCCTCGCCCGTGCACTGCATAGTTAACTTGCGCCCAGTTTCAGACTCGGTAATTTCGGCTAAGTCCTTTTCTGAAATTACCATATATGCATCTTGCGAGGCTCATAACTTTGTGCATGTTGATACAATTTGAGTGCATAATATGTCAAATTGTTCATCTATGAGTGCTCTAGACGGTGGTGTAGTTGGCTTGCATGTTTTTGTTCATCTTGATGTCTTAATCCTCATTGCAAAAATGCTAAATGTTGTAATCTGCTGGAAGTTGTCATAACTTGCTGATTTGTCTTTTTCATAGCATTTTGTGTGTTTATCCGTTGAGTACCATGTCTACATGTTTTAGAAGCATATTCATGCCATCTTTACAGTAGTGTCATCCATGTATTTTTATGTGCCTTGTGGTGAGCGCGTCAAGCTTGCATTTGCATGATGCAATGTTTAACTTGTTTTCCTCATATCTTCTAGGCCGTAGCTCCGAATTAAATAACTTTATATGTAACTTGGCTAGAAAGACACGTAGATCATCTTGGTGCACTTTAACTTGCTGTTTAACAAGTTTAGCTTAATACTTTGTCCAGATCAGGACCAATTTTGAAGTTTGCATATGGGGAGTTTCCGGAATTGTTATATGTTGATTCCGGCCTCATTTAAACTTGCTTTGATGTGATGTTTTTTATACATCATCTCTTGTGATGAGTAGCATCATATAGTATTGTCATGCATCATACTTGGTTGAGCATCATGTCTTGTTTATGTGCTTGTGTGTTTACCATGTTGTTTGCTTCTTTCCGGTTATGCTCCTTCTAGATAGTTCTTGTTTTGTTGTGATTGTGAGGATTCGTTCGACTACGTGGGTTCGTCTTCTTCATGGACTCGTTCTTCTTCCTAGCGGGACTTCAGGCAAGATGACCGTCACCTTGGATCTCACTACTATCCTTGCTATGCTAGTTGTCTTGTTGCTATCGTTATGTCGCGCTACCTACCATTTGTTTATCAAGCCTCCCAAATTGCCATGATAGCCTCTTGTTGGGGATCGTAGCAGAAATTAAAATTTTCCTACGCATCACCAAGATCTATCCATGGAGTATTCTAGCAACGAGGGGATACGAGAGCATCTACATACCACTTGTAGATCGCAACGGAAGCGTTCAAGAAGAACGTGGATGATGGAGTCGTACTCGCCGTGATCCGAATCACCGATGACCAGCGCCGAAAGGACGGCACCTCCGCGTTCAACACACGTACGGGACGATCGACGTCTCCTCCTTCTTGATCCAGCAAGGAGGAAGGAGAGGTTGATGAAGATCCAGCAGCACGACGGCGTGGTGGTGGATGCAGCTGAGTTTCAGCAGGGCTTCGCCAAGCTTATGTGGAGAGAGGGAGAGGTGTAATGGGGAGACGAAGGCGCCAATGCAGTAGGCGTGCGGCTGCCCTCCCTCTCCCCCCTTTA
This sequence comes from Aegilops umbellulata, assembly GCA_032464435.1. Classification (NCBI taxonomy): domain Eukaryota; kingdom Viridiplantae; phylum Streptophyta; class Magnoliopsida; order Poales; family Poaceae; genus Aegilops; species Aegilops umbellulata. The sequence continues at coordinate 348,386,728 of CP136058.1, read as the reverse complement.
TATAGGCCCCCAAGGGGGGGGGGCGCAGCCCTGGAGATGGATCTCCAGGGGGGCGGCGGCCAAGGGTGGGGGGCTTGCCCCCCAAGCAAGGGGGGCGACCCCACTAGGGTTTCCCCCAACCCTAGGCGCATGGGCCCAAGGGAAGGGGGTGCGCCCAGCCCACCAGGGGCTGGTTCCCTGCCCCCTGTGGCCCATGAGGCCCTCCGAGAGGGCTGGCCCCTCAAGGTGGACCCCCGGTGCCTCTCCGGTGGCCCCGGTACAATACCGATATGCCCCCGAGACTTTCCGTTGTCCGTACAACAACTTCCCATATATAAATCTTTACCTCCGGACCACTCCGGAACCTCTCGTGACGTCCGGGATCTCATCCGGGACTCCGAACAACCTTCGGTTTGCTGCATACTAATATCTTTAACAACCCTAGCGTCACCGAACCTTAAGTGTGTAGACCCTACGGGTTCGGGAGACATGCAGACATGACCGAGACGATCTCCGGTCAATAACCAACAGAGGGATCTGGATACCCATGTTGGCTCCCACATGCTCCTCGATGATCTCATCGGATGAACCATGATGTCGAGGACTTAATCAATCCCGTACTCAATTCCCTTTGTCCATCGGTACGATACTTGCCCGAGATTCGATCGTCGGTATACCGATACCTTATTCAATCTCGTTACCGGCAAGTCTCTTTACTCGTTCCCGTAATACATCATCCCATGAACAACACCTTGATCACATTGAGCTCATTTTGATGATGTCTTACCGAGTGGGCCCGGAGATACCTCTCCGTCACACGGAGTGACAAATCCCAGTCTCGATTCATGCCAACCCAACAGATACTTTCGGAGATACCTGTAGTGCACCTTTATAGTCACCCAGTTACGTTGCGACGTTTGATACACCCAAAGCATTCCTACCATATCCGGGAGTTGTATAATCTCATGGTCTAAGGAATGATACTTGACATCCAGAAAAAGCTCTAGCAAAGGAACTACACGATCTTTGTGCCATGCTTAGGTTTGGGTCTTGTCCATCACATCATTCTCCTAATGATGTGATCCCATTATCAATGACATCCCTATGTCCATAGTCAGGAAACCATGACTATCTATTGATCAACGAGCTAGTCAACTAGAGGCTTACTAGGGACACATTATGGTCTATGTATTCACACATGTATTATGATTTCCGAACAATACAATTATAGCATGAACAATAGACAATTATCATGAACAAGGAAATATAATAATCCATTTATTATTGCCTCTAGGGCATATTTCCAACAGTCTCCCACTTGCACTAGAGACAATAGTCTAGTTACATTGTGATGAATCGCACACCCATGGAATTTTGGTGTTGATCATGTTTTGCTCTAGGGAGAGGTTTAGTCAACGGATCCGCCACATTCAGGTCCGTATGTACTTTACAAATCTCTATGTCTCCATTTTGAACACTTTCACGAATGGAGTTGAAGCGACATTTGATATGCCTGGTCTTCCTGTGAAACCTGGGCTCCTTCGCAAGGGCAATAGCTCCAGTGTTGTCACAGAAGAGAGTCATCGGGTCCGACGCATTGGGTATGACTCCTAGGTCGGTAATGAACTCCTTCACCCAGACTGCTTCTTGTGCTGCCTCCGAGGCTGCCATATACTCTGCTTCACATGTAGATCCCGCCACTACGCTTTGCTTGCAACTGCACCAGCTTACTGCCCCTCCATTCAAAATATACACGTATCCGGTTTGTGACTTGGAGTCATCCAGATCTGTGTTGAAGCTAGCGTCAACATAACCCTTTACGACGAGCTCTTCGGCACCTCCATAAACGAGAAACATATCCTTAGTCCTTTTCAGGTACTTTAGGATGTTTTTGACCGCTGTCCAGTGTTCCTTGCCGGGATTACTTTGGTACCTACCTACCAAACTTACGGCAAGGTTTACATCGGGTCTGGTACACAGCATGGCATACATAATAGACCCTATAGCCGAGGCATAGGGGATGACACTCATCTCTTCTATATCTTTTGCCGTGGTCGGGCATTGAGCTGTGCTCAATCGCACACCTTGCAATACAGGCAAGAACCCCTTCTTGGACTGATCCATTTTGAACTTCTTCAAAATCTTGTCAAGGTACGTACTTTGTGAAAGACCGATGATGCGTCTCGATCTATCCCTAAAGATCTTGATGCCTAATATATAAGCAGCTTCTCCAAGGTCCTTCATTGAAAAACACTTGTTCAAATAGGCCTTTATGCTTTCCAAGAATTCTATATCATTTCCCATCAATAGTATGTCATCCACATATAATATGAGAAATGCTACGGAGCTCCCACTCACTTTCTTGTAAACGCAGGCTTCTCCATAAGTCTGCATAAACCCAAACGCTTTGATCATCTCATCAAAGCGAATGTTCCATCTCCGAGATGCTTGCACCAGCCCATAGATAGAGCGCTGGAGCTTGCATACTTTGTTAGCATTCTTAGGATCGACAAAACCTTCCGGCTGCATCATATATAATTCTTCCTTAAGGAAGCCGTTAAGGAATGCCGTTTTGACGTCCATTTGCCATATCTCATAATCATAGTATGCGGCAATTGCTAACATGATTCGGACAGACTTCAGCTTCGCTACGGGAGAGAAAGTCTCATCGCAGTCAACCCCTTGAACTTGCCGATAACCCTTAGTGACAAGTCGAGCTTTATAGATGGTCACATTACCATCCGCGTCTGTCTTCTTCTTGAAGATCCATTTATTTTCTATGGTTTGCCGATCATCGGGCAAGTCATTCAAAGTCCATACTTTGTTTTCATACATGGATTCTATCTCGGATTTCATGGCTTCTAGCCATTTGTCGGAATCTGGGCCCGCCATCGCTTCTTCATAGTTCGAAGGTTCACGTTGTCCAACAACATGATTTCCAGGACAGGGTTGCCATACCACTCTGGTGCGGAACGCGTCCTTGTGGACCTACGAAGTTCAGTAGGAGCTTGATCAGAAGTATCTTGATCATCATCATTAACCTTTTCTCTAATCGGAGCAGGCAACACAGGAACATTTTCCTGAGCTGCGCTACTCTGATTTTCAAGAGGCAGTACTTCATCAAGCTCTACTTTCCTCCCACTTACTTCTTTCACGAGAAACTCTTTCTCTAGAAAGGACCCGTTCTTGGCAACAAAGATTTTGCCTTCGGATCTGAGGTAGAAGGTATACCCAAGTGTTTCCTTGGGATATCCTATGAAGACGCATTTTTCAGATTTGGGTTCGAGCTTTTTAGGTTGAAGTTTCTTGACATAAACATCGCAACCCCAAACTTTCAGAAACGACAGCTTAGGTTTCTTCCCAAACCATAATTCATACGGTGTCGTCTCAACGGATTTTGACGGAGCCCTATTTAAAGTGAATGCGGCTGTCTCTAGAGCGTATCCCCAAAATGATAGCGGTAGATCTGTAAAAGACATCATAGATTGCACCATATCCAATAGAGTGCGATTACGACGTTCGGACACACCGTTACGCTGAGGTGTTCCAGGCGGCGTGAGTTGTGAAACGATTCCACATTTTCTTAAGTGTGTGCCAAATTCGTGACTTAAATATTCTCCCCCACGATCTGATCGTAAGAACTTGATTTTTCTGTCATTTTGATTCTCAACCTCACTCTGAAACTCCTTGAACTTTTCAAAGGTCTCAGACTTGTGTTTCATTAAGTAGACATACCCATATCTACTCAAATCATCAGTGAGAGTGAGAACATAACGATAGCCTCCGCGAGCCTCAACGCTCATTGGACCACACACATCTGTATGTATGATTTCCAACAAGTTGGTTGCTCGCTCCATTGTCCCTGGGAATGGATTCTTGGTCATTTTGCCCATGAGGCATGGTTCGCACGTGTCAAATGATTCATAATCGATAGACTCTAAAAGTCCATCAGCATGGAGCTTCTTCATGCGCTTGACACCAATGTGACCAAGGCGGCAGTGCCACAAGTATGTGGGACTATCGTTATTAGCCTTACATCTTTTGGTATTCACACTATGAATATGTGTAACATCACGTACGAGATTCATTAAGAATAAACCATTAACCATCGGAGCATGACCATAAAACATATCACTCATATAAATAGAACAACCATTATTCTCGGATTTAAATGAGTAGCCATCTCGTATTAAACGAGATCCAGATACAATGTTCATGCTCAAACTTGGCACTAAATAACAATTATTGAGGTTTAAAACTAATCCCGTAGGTAAATGTAGAGGTAGCGTGCCGACGGCGATCACATCGACCCTTGAACCATTCCCGACGCGCATCGTCACCTCGTCCTTCGCCAGTCTCCGTTTATTCCGCAGCTCCTGTTTTGAGTTACAAATATGAGCAACAGCACCGGTATCAAATACCCAGGAGCTACTACGAGCATTGGTAAGGTACACATCAATTACATGTATATCACATATACCTTTAGTGTTGCCGGCCTTCTTATCTGCTAAGTATTTGGGGCAATTCCGCTTCCAGTGACCAGTTCCCTTGCAATAAAAGCACTCAGTTTCAGGTTTGGGTCCATTCTTTGACTTCTTCCTGGCAACTGATTTACCAGGTGCGGCAACCTCCTTGCCGTCCTTCTTGAAGTTCTTCTTACCCTTGCCCTTTTTGAACTTAGTGGTTTTATTCACCATCAACACTTGATGTTCCTTTTTAATCTCCACCTCCGCAGATTTCAGCATTGAGTACAACTCGGGAATGGTCTTTTCCATCCCCTGCATATTGTAGTTCATCACGAAGCTTTTGTAGCTAGGTGGGAGCGACTAAAGGATTCTGTCAATGACCGCCTCATCCGGAAGATTAACTTCCAGCTGAGTCAAGCGGTTGTGCAACCCAGACATCTTGAGTATGTGTTCACTGACAGAGCTATTTTCCTCCATCTTGCAGCTAAAGAACTTGTCGGAGACTTCATATCTCTCGACCCGGGCATGAGCTTGGAAAATCAATTTCAGCTCCTCGAACATCTCATATGCTCCGTGCTTCTCAAAACGCTTTTGGAGCCCCGGTTCTAAGCTGTAAAGCATGCCGCACTGAACAAGGGAGTAATCATCAGTGCGTGACTGATGGGCGTTCATAATGTCCTGGTTTTCTGGGAATGGTGCATCACCTAGCGGTGCTTCTAGGACATAATCTTTCTTGGCTGCTATGAGGATGATCCTCAGGTTCCGGACCCAGTCCGAATAGTTGCTGCCATCATCTTTCAGCTTGGTTTTCTCTAGGAACGCGTTGAAGTTGAGGCTGACATTACCGTGGGCCATTTGATCTACAAGACATATTGTAAAGGTTTAGACTAAGTTCATGATAATTAAGTTCATCTAATCAAATTAATGAATGAACTCCCACTCAGATTTGACATCCCTCTAGTCATCTAAGTGATACATGATCCGAGTCAACTAGGCCGTGTCCGATCATCACGTGAGACGGACTAGTCATCATCGGTGAACATCTCCATGTTGATCGTATCTTCTATACGACTCATGTTCGACCTTTCGGTCCTCCGTGTTCCGAGGCCATGTCTGTACATGCTAGGCTCGTCAATCCAACCTAAGTGTATTGCGTGTGTAAATCTGGCTTACACCCGTTGTATGCGAACGTAAGGACCTATCACACCCGATCATCACGTGGTGCTTCGGAACGACGAACCTTAGCAACGGTGCACAGTTAGGGAGAACACATTTTTGATATTTTAATGAGGGATCATCTTATTTATGCTACCGTCGTTCTAAGCAAATAAGATGTAAAACATGATAAACATCACATGCAATCAAATAGTGACATGATATGGCCAACATCATTTCGCTCCTTTGATCTCCATCTTCGGGGCGCCATGTTCATCGTCGTCACCGGCATGACACCATGATCTCCATCATCATGATCTCCATCATCGTGTCTTCGTGAAGTTGTCACGTCAACTATTACTTCTACTACTATGGCTAACGCTTTAGCAATAAATTAAAGTAATTACATGACGATTTAAGTTGACACGCAGGTCACAAATAAATAAAGACAACTCCTATGGCTCCTACCGGTTGTCATACTCATCGACATGCAAGTCGTGATTCCTATTACAATAACAAGATCATCTCATACATCACATGATTCATCACAACTTCTGGCCATATCACATCACAAAGCACTTGCTGCAAAAACAAGTTAGACGTCCTCTAATTGTTGTTGCAAGTTTTTATGTGGTTGTTATAGGTTGCTAGCAAGAATGTTTCTTACCTACGTTAAAACCACAACGTGAATTGTCAAACTCTATTTACCCTTCATAAGGACCCTGTTCATCGAATCCGATCCAACTAAAGTGGGAGAGACAGACACCCGCCAGCCACCTTATGCAACTAGTGCATGTCAGTCGGTGGAACCGGTCTCACGTAAGCGTACGTGTAAGGTTGGTCCGGGCCGCTTCATCCCACAATACCGCTGAACCAACATAGGACTAGTAACGGTAAGAAGAATTGACAATTCGACGCCCACAACTACTTTGTGTTCTACTCGTGCATAGAAACTACGCATAGACCTAGCTCATGATGCCACTGTTGGGGATCGTAGCAGAAATTAAAATTTTCCTACGCATCACCAAGATCTATCCATGGAGTATTCTAGCAACGAGGGGATAGGAGAGCATCTACATACCACTTGTAGATCGCAACGGAAGCGTTCAAGAAGAACGTGGATGATGGAGTCGTACTCGCCGTGATCCGAATCACCGATGACCAGCGCCGAAAGGACGGCACCTCCGCGTTCAACACACGTACGGGACGATCGACGTCTCCTCCTTCTTGATCCAGCAAGGAGGAAGGAGAGGTTGATGAAGATCCAGCAGCACGACGGTGTGGTGGTGGATGCAGCTGAGTTTCAGCAGGGCTTCGCCAAGCTTATGTGGAGAGAGGGAGAGGTGTAACGGGGAGAGGGAGGCGCCAATGCAGCAGGGCTGCGGCTGCCCTCCCTCTCCCCCCTTTATATAGGCCCCCAAGGGGGGGGGGCGCAGCCCTGGAGATGGATCTCCAGGGGGGGCGGCGGCCAAGGGTGGGGGGCTTGCCCCCGAAGCAAGGGGGGCGCCCCCACTAGGGTTTCCCCCAACCCTAGGCGCATGGGCCCAAGGGAAGGGGGTGCACCCAGCCCACCAGGGGCTGGTTCCCTGCCCCTTGTGGCCCATGAGGCCCTCCGAGAGGGCTGGCCCCTCAAGGTGGACCCCCGGTGCCTCTCCGGTGGCCCCGGTACAATACCGATATGCCCCCGAGACTTTCCGTTGTCCGTACGACAACTTCCCATATATAAATCTTTACCTCCGGGCCACTCCGGAACCTCTCGTGACGTCCCGGATCTCATCCGGGACTCCGAACAACCTTCGGTTTGCTGCATACTAATATCTTTAACAACCCTAGCGTCACCGAACCTTAAGTGTGTAGACCCTACGGGTTCGGGAGACATGCAGACATGACCGAGACGATCTCCGGTCAATAACCAACAGCAGGATCTGGATACCCATGTTGGCTCCCACATGCTCCTCGATGATCTCATCGGATGAACCACGATGTCGAGGACTTAATCAATCCCGTACTCAATTCCCTTTGTCCATCGGTACGATACTTGCTCGAGATTCGATCGTCGGTATACCGATACCTTGTTCAATCTCGTTACCGGCAAGTCTCTTTACTCGTTCCCGTAATACATCATCCCGTGAACAACACCTTGATCACATTGAGCTCATTTTGATGATGTCTTACCGAGTGGGCCCAGAGATACCTCTCCGTCACACGGAGTGACAAATCCCAGTCTCGATTCATGCCAACCCAACAGATACTTTCGGAGATACCTGTAGTGCACCTTTATAGTCACCCAGTTACGTTGCGACGTTTGATACACCCAAAGCATTCCTACGATATCCGGGAGTTGTATAATCTCATGGTCTAAGGAATGATACTTGACATCCAGAAAAAGCTCTAGCAAACGAACTACACGATCTTTGTGCTATGCTTAGGTTTGGGTCTTGTCCATCACATCATTCTCCTAATGATGTGATCCCGTTATCAATGACATCCCTATGTCCATAGTCAGGAAACCATGACTATCTACTGATCAACGAGCTAGTCAACTAGAGGCTTACTAGGGACACATTGTGGTCTATGTATTCACACATGTATTATGATTTCCGAACAATACAATTATAGCATGAACAATAGACAATTATCATGAACAAGGAAATATAATAATCCATTTATTATTGCCTCTAGGGCATATTTCCAACACCTCTAACCTTTTTACCCTTCCTAGCAAACTGTTGTTTGGCTATGTTACCGCTTTGCTCAGCCCCTCTTATAGCATTGCTAGTTGCAGGTGCAGTTGAAGTTGCAGGTTGTTCCATGTTGGGAGATGGATATCATGGGATATCACAATATCTCTTATTTAATTAATGCATCTATATACTTGGTAAAGGGTGGAAGGCTCGGCCTTTTGCCTGTTGTTTCGTTCCACTCTTGCCGCCCTAGTTTCTGTCATACTAGTGTTATGTTCCTTGATTTTGCGTCCCTAACACGTTGAGTGTTTGTGGGCCCTTGTTGATAGTTTGCTTTGAATAAAACTCTTCCAATAAGGCCCAACATTGGTTTTAACATTTTCCATAATAATATTGAACTAAATAATTAATTGGTATATGGCGTCATGAACCCGAGGTTTCTTTGTACATAAACAGGGGGCCAGTGCTGATGGTGTTGGTCCCAAACGAGCAGCCCGCGGGGCCACCTGGGGGGGAACTCGAGGGGTGGTTTTACTTGTAGCTTGTCCCATACGGTCGTGGCCTGAGACGACATACATGCGGCTACTATCAGGGTGTCGGCACGCCTTGAGGTCTTGCTGGACTTGTTTTACCATTGTGGTAATGTCTTGTGCACTAGGATTCCGAGTCTGATCAGAGGGTCCCGCGATGGAGGATTGTCTCTGCGGATCATGAGCTTGTAATGGGCTAAGTTGGGACACCCCTCCAGGGTATAAACTTTCAAGAGCCGTGCTCGCGGCTATGTGGTAGATGGGAATTTGTTAATATTCGGTTGTAGAGGACTTCAAGTAAACTCAATTAAAATACACCAACCGCGTGCGTAACCGTGATTGTCTCTTTTCGGGGAAGTTCGAGAGGATAACACGGTTGGGTTATGTTTGAACGTAAGTAGTTCAGGTTCACTTCTTGATCATTACTAGTTTGCGACCGTTGCGTAGTTTATCATCTTATTCTTCAACTAGTAAATTAGCCATCATACATTGCTTAGTCGCTTGATGCAACCTAACCACTTATCCTTTCCATACCGATTAAGCTTTGCTAGTCTTGATACCCATGGTAATGGGATTGCTGAATCATCATGGCTCACAGATTACTACAACCACAGTTGCAGGTACATGTAATGCGATGATCATGACGTGAGAGCGATGTTTACTTGTTTTGGAGTTCTTCTTCTTCTTCATCGATCTTGGGATAGGTTCCTGGTCGGCAGCCTGGGCTAGCAGGTGGACGTCGTTTGAGTTTCTGTTTGTGTTTCATCCGTAGTTGGATGGTGTTCTCCTGTATGAAGTTTGATGTATTTTTGCGGCATTTGTATGCCCTGTATGTATCCCCAACTATTATGTAATGGTACGATGTAATGATATCCACCTTGCAAAAGGGTTTCAATATGTGGCTCTATCCTTGGTGGGACCTTCGAGTTTCTCTTGAATAGAATCACATATTGGGCGTGACAAGTTGTTATCATAGCCTTGACTGACCATAGGAGCCCCATTGATTGATCGTAGTTGGCCGTTGTCGAGTCTAGAAGAAAAACTTTTTCGGTGTCTAGTTATATTAGAGAGTAGGACTTATTTTTACTCCTCAGCCCCTTCGTCACTTTGGTGAGAAATCTTGACGTAGGTGTTTTGACTTGCTCCTCTTCCACTTCAAATTTTTTAGGATCATGCAGGACTCTTTTGATAGTTTTGTTCTCAATCCCTTTTTTTCGACCGGCACACTTCTCCTTGATTCATTCGACCCTCGTCGTCTTTTGCAAGATCAATCCTCTATTCTTTCTCAACAATGTTGTTCCCCCGTATGAAGTTGTCTTTCTTTTTCCCACCCGCCCACCCTTTTCTTCTCGGAGCTGGAGTCCGTAATCGAGTATCCATCCTACTCATGCGAAGCCTTTGCATTCTTTCCTCAACTATATCAACCGGTGTTGCCTCTTCAAGTTATTCGTCGATTCCCCGTTCCAAGTTTCCTTTGTTTTAACCGCCCTCCCACCCCTTTTCTTACCGGATTCCGAGCCTCTATTCGAGCATCAATTTCATTCGCGCGGAGCCTCTTCAGTCTTTTCTCAATTGTCTCAACTGGTGAATTCTCATCTAGTTAATCATTGTTCGTCTCGTTTTCTTTTTTGGTTGATTCAATTCCAATTTTCGGGTTGATCACATTCTTTTCCTTTTCCTTAACTCAAGTGTTTCCCCTGGCTCGTTCGCCTCTTGTCAGTTTATCCTTCTGGAGTGTTCAAGATGTCTCAGAAGACTCATGTTTGAATTCAAATATTTCGAGGTTTTCACCTCACTCAACTCTTTCAATTGTTCTGATGCATCATTTCTATTCTTCAATCGTTTTCAACGGTGCTTCTTTTATGTGGGCCCGCACCCACAGATCTTTTCCCAGGATCTTACCTGACACTTCTAATTTTCGTGGAGTTATTCCCAAATTCTTTTCGAAGTTTGATGTAAGAATGAATTTCATCAGTCAGATGCCTTTCCAAGATCGATTTCAAATTATTTTCATTGTTGGCTCAACCTCTCCGCTTTTCATTCTCCCAGAGTATCTCAACAATTTTCGTGATGTTTCTCGTTGTCATTCTCAGCATTTGAAGACCGAAGAAGAGTTCCTTTAAATCTTATCCGTTATCTTGAAGATTCGTAGTTCAAGCGTGATGCCATCCTCTCGTAATTGTTTTCGATGAGAATTATTTTCACCCATCCAGAGCAATTCAGGAGTCTTTTCAGTTTGATTCTTCGGAGCCCGTCATCTTGAAGGAAATATGCCCTAGAGGCAATAATAAAGTAATTATTTATTTCCTTATATCATGATAAATGTTTATTATTCATGCTAGAATTGTATTAACCGGAAACATAATACATGCGTGAATACATAGACAGACATAGTGTCACTAGTATGCCTCTACTTGACTAGCACGTTGATCAAAGATGGTTATGTTTCCTAGCCATAGACATGAGTTGTCATTTGATTAACGGGATCACATCATTAGGAGAATGATGTGATTGACTTATCCCACCGTTAGCTTAGCACACGATCGTTTAGTATTCTGCTATTGCTTTCTTCATGACTTATACATGTTCCTATGACTATGAGATTATGCAACTCCCGTTTACCGAAGGAACACTTTGTGTGCTACCAAACGTAACAACGTAACTGGGTGATTATAAAGCTGCTCTACAGGTGTCTCCGAAGGTACTTGTTGGGTTGGCATATTTCGAGATTAGGATTTGTCACTCCGATTGTCAAAGAGGTATCTATGGGCCCACTCAGTAATGCACATCACTATAAGCCTTGCAAGCATTGTAACTAATGAGTTAGTTGTGGGATGATGTATTACAGAACAAGTAAAGAGACTTGCCGGTAACGAGATTGAACTAGGTATTGAGACACCGACGATCGAATCTCGGGCAAGTAACATACCAATGACAAAGGGAACGACGTATGTTGTTATGCGGTTTGACCGATAAATATCTTCGTAGAATATGTGGGAGCCAATATGAGCATCCAGGTTCCGCTATTGGTTATTGACCGGAGACGTGTCTCGATCATGTCTACATTGTTCTCGAACCCGTAGGGTCCGCACGCTTAAAGTTTGATGACCGTTATATTATGAGTTTATGTGTTTTGATGTACCTAAGGTAGTTCGGAGTCCCGGATGAGATCGGGACATGACGAGGAGTCTCGAAATGGTCGAGACGTAAAGATCGATATATTGGACGACTATATTCGGACATCGGAAAGGTTCCGAGTGATTCGGGTATTTTTCGGAGTACCGGAGAGTTACGGGAATTCGCCGGGGAGTATATGGGCCTTATTGGGCTTTAGTGGAAAGAGAGAGGAGAGGCTGGGCGCCCCCCAAGGCCTAGTCTGAATTGGACTAGGGGGAGGGGCTGCGCCCCCTCCTTCCTTCTCTTCTATCTCCCCTTTCCTTGACTCCTACTCCTACTACATAGAAGGGGGGGAATCCTACTCCCGGTGGGAGTAGGACTCCTCCTAGGGCGCGCCATAGAGAGGGATGGCCCTCCCCCTCCTCCACTCCTTTATATACGGGGAGGGGGGCACCCCTTGGAGACACAACAATTGATTGGGTTGATCTTTTAGCTGTGTGCGGTGCCCCCCTCCACCATAGTCCACATCGATAATACTGTAGCGGTGCTTAGGCGAAGCCCTGCGTCGGTAGAACATCAACATCGTCACCACACTATCATGCTGACGAAACTCTCCCTCAACACTCGGCTGGATCGGAGTTCGAGGGACGTCATCGGGCTGAACGTGTGCTGAACTCGGAGGTGCCGTGCGTTCGGTACTTGATCGGTCGGATCGTGAAGACGTACGACTACATAAACCGCATTGTGCTAACGCTTCCGCTTTCGGTCTACGAGGGTACGTGGACAACACTCTCCCCTCTCGTTGCTATGCATCACCATGATCTTGCGTGTGCGTAGGAATTTTTTTGAAATTACTACGTTCCCCAACACATCTCAGAATTATTCATTCTCAGCTTTAAGCTTTCGTTCTCCAAATCTTACCAGTGCATCGTTCAAATATCCTCTAATCAGTTCATGATATCTTCATTCTCTTGTATCTAAATTCACTCAAGTATCTTCGTTCATTTTCTAATTCTTCCCGGCGAGGAATTCTCTTTCTTCATTCATTTTCAAATTCTTACGGTGGTTCGTTCAAGATTCCTTTCCTTTATTATCATATGAAATTATTCGTTCTTTCTAGTCCTACCGGTGGTTCAGGAAGACCTTCCCAAATTTTGCGCTGTATCTCCCCTTAATCTTTTTCCAACGCGAATAAGTAGTATGCGAGTCCATTGCTTCTCATCAATTTTAATTGCTGAAGGATACGCATAATGTAATGCTTATTATTGTTTCATCCAAATGATCTAATTCCTTCTTTCGGAGTTTGTTCAAGATATCAATTTCTCGGTTATAAGTTGTTCATCTTTTCTTTTCCGGAGTTCCAAGTTTCTCGCTTGTCTCATCGCGAAGCTCCATCTAAATCACCACAAGGCCTTAATCTCATTATTTTCATCCTTCATTTCTATCTCATCATCCATTTGTTACCGGAGTTCTCCATGGTGGTTCATCATGATTTAATTCATTCCTCAAGTGTTCTTCAAGATTCTTGTAGGTGAAGCTCAAGTATTCTTCTTCTTGCTTCTCGAGGTGCAATTAATTATCCATATTCTTTTGAAGTAGAGTTTTGCATTTCTTCTTTCTTCTCAGCTATTCAAAGTTTTCCGTTGGTGGCCAGTTATCACGTCATAATTTTGTGATGTTTTCCATAAGCCCATAACCAGCTCATCATTTTCGTTGTTGAATTTCCAACAACTTCGTTCAATCCTTCCTTGTAAGGATGCTTTTCAAACTCAATTATGGTACAAGATGTCATTTCTTCTTGATTCTTTTCATTCCACTTTTTCAATTCTTTTGGAGGCATTGTGTTGTCCCTCTCGTCAAGTATCGTTCCATCTTTTCAAGTTCATGTTCCATTCCATTCCATGTTCAACTGGGATGTTATCACAATTCTTTCGTTTTTATTCCTTTTCTATCAAGTTGTAACCGGAGTGGTTTCAGAGTCTATCTTGTTCCTGAGCTTTTGATTCTCGTCGTATTCGTCGTTCCTATTTTGTACCCCAGTGCTCTCAATTTTGTTCATCTTCTCTGTTCGCTCTTATTTCACCTCATCCTCTTTTCTTCCATCTCGTTCCTGAGATCTCGGGACGAGATCTTCTGTTAGTTGAGGAGAGTTGTAACACCCCAAGAGAGATGCGCCAGGTGTCCTCCCTTTATTCGCCGTCGTTGCCATGTCATTTGCTTGTGTGTTGCACTTTGCCATGTCATCGTGTGCATTGCATCCTCATGATTTCAAAACTTGCATCTGTCCGGGTCTCTCAGTTCTCTCACTTATCCGTTCCGAGCCCATTCACACTCGCAAGAGCCCGCCAAACCTCCGAAATATTATATTATAAGTGGCATAAAAATGTTCTTGGAATGGGATCAAAGTTGGCATGCGGTGTTGTTATGTTGTCGGTAGACCGCCTGCCAAATTCCATCACATTCGGAGTCCGTTTGATAGTCCAACTGTTAAACATATAGCGACATTATAGGCGGTCAAACGTCGGACATTTTTGGTCTCCGAAAACTATTGCCGGGCTGCCTTCTCTTCTCTCTTCTCAGCCCAGGGACTGCTACACAGCCCATGTATCCCACCAACACCACCCCTTCATTTTGGACCATTCGATCAAGATCAAACGGTCTGGAAACGGACTAAATCCCCCTAACATAGCCCCTCTTTCTATATATAGGCTGTCTCTCCTTTCCAAGACAGTGCAAACCCTACCCAATAACCTTCCCCTAGCCTCCTCCCTCGGATCCGGCGCCGCCAGCCCACCTCCACCACTTGTCGCGCCGTCAGCGAGCCAGCACTGCTACTCCCTGCCCCGCACCCACCGCCGTGGCCCGTGGGGAGCCCGCCCGGGCCCGACCGAGCCTGCCCGGCTGCTCCAGCACCCTCCCGCTCGATCCCTTCGGGATCAGGAACGCTCGTCGCTGGCCGCCCGCTCCACGACCACGCGCCTCCCCGCACCTGCGCCGCAGCTCATCGGATCCACCGGCGGCCTCCAGAGCCCACAGCGACGGCGACCAGGCACCACCTCCCCCTACCCGCGACCCCTTCTCCTTCCTCCCGTCGGCTCTCTCTCTCACACATGTTTTCCCTCTCTCTTCTATGTTCAGAGGGAAGCCATGTCCTCGGAGCTCCACCACCGCCTTGGATCGTCCCCGCCGGCCTCGTCTTCGCCAAATCCGGCCGGGATCCACCGGATCCAGGGCCCCTCGATCCATTCCCGCCGCCTCGCCTTCTCCCCGCTCGTCGGAGCCTCGCAACGACGCCCACGTCCCAGCAGCGCGCCGCCACGCCCTGCATCCTCTGCATAGGGCAGGAGGACGACACCTCATGTATCATCCCTAGCCTTGCTATGCACTTGGACTAGCTTGGTTGTTGCATCATGTCTAAATTTCTTTTAAACTTGAAATGGGGATTGTTCAAACCCTAGCACTAAATCAATCCATCCGGGCTTGATTAAAATCTTTTTCAATAAACCCAAAATGTCTCTAAGAAAAGTTCATGATTTCTGGTTAAGGTGAAAACCTCTCCCAAAAATGATAAATATATTTCCAGGTCATCTTTGGATTTTTGAATTAACACAAAAGTATTTGAATTGGAGCCAATTAAATGCTATATATATATATATTTTTTTTAAATGGTCCAAATATTCTGAAGTTATTTGTGGAGCCCTGAAATAATTCAGTTAACCTCCAAAATAATTTTCAGAATTATCTAAAATGATTTAGTTCCTAAACTAAATCAGAACAAAGAAAACAAAATAGAAAAAGAAAAACAGGAAAAGGAAAAGGCTTACCTGGCCTTACCTGCAGCCCAACTAGGCAAAGCTGGCCCGGCCCACTAGTCGTGCCAGTCACCACCAACCTCACGCCAGAAGGACGAGAGGCACGTGGCCGCCGCGCGCCGGCACACGCCCGAGCCACCTCCTGCTTCCGCCGACGCTGGGGGCTGGCTGGAGACGCCACGCAACCGCCCCGACCCCTCTGGCCTGTCCACTCCTCGTCCCCCTCCTCTGTCTCTCTCGCACGCAACCACCAAACGCCATCGCCGCCGCGCTTGCTGCGACCACGTCCACCACCTCCCCCTCGACCCCTCGCCATGCCTACGAGCTCCGTATCGACGTCCTCTACCTCCTCGACGAGCCACGAGGCCCCGGATGCGCTGCAACACCGCCACCACCGCCGCCCACTTCGTTCGGCCACCGAGATCACCGCTGACCTCTCGTCGTCACCAGGCCCTCCCCGAGCTCGCCGAGGACTCCGTTCAATTCTATGTGAGCTACCGCTTCGAACCCCTCTCTTCCCCACCTCGATTGCACCTTGTAGCCCTCGTTCTCATCGGAGTCAAAGCTGCCCGCCGCCGTCCATGTCGGGCGAAATTTAGCAGTAGCGCCGCATTGTCAGTAGCGCGTCCCAGGAAACAGCGCTGCAGATAATATCAGCAGCGCCCTTTCCCAAAGAGCACTACAGCTATTCATGTATAGCAGTAGCGTGGGACAACCGGCGCTACTGCTATACGTTAGCTGTAGCGCCTTATTAGTAGCGCCGGTGCCCGCGCTACTGAGAGGCCCAAAACCCTCGCTGCTGCTAGGCTTTTCCCTAGTAGTGACATAACAGTGTGTCAAATGAAGGTGGATTAGTTTCAAGTGGAGGCAATATGTGGTGCATGTCAAAAGTATACTACAAATCCAAACTTGATCTCGCTTGGACTAGTAGTACTTTCGGTGTGCACCACATGTTGCCTCCACTTGAATCTAATCCGCCAACACAAGCTATTTAATCATCATCATAGTCATTACCACCAACATTAGCTATTTAATCATCATAGTCATAGTGTAGCACACATAATCATTTTCAAACTCTCATTCTAGCTAGCTAATCACCAGCAACACTAGCTAATAATAATCATCATAGTCATTACCACCAACACTAGCTATTTTATCAGCATAGTAATAGTGTAGCACATCATCATCCTCAAACTCATTTCTAGCTAGCTAATCACTCCTGCTGCTCTCTCTTAGGTAAAATAACATAAAACTTGTGTAGCTCTCCTCCTTGATCAAGTTGGAGCATGCAGATGAACCTGTCTCCTAATTTTGGGTAGCACATCTATTTGCTGCCCCCTAGTACTTCTATGCGCTCCCCCATCACATATCTGGTCCAGTCTTGCACTATTAAGCATTCATCGCTGATCTTGAATGCACTAAAGTAACATGTAGGATATCTTGGCCGTAAGCTAATAATACTCATGGTACCTTTAGTCTGGATCCCATAAGGCACAACATTCATCGGGAGTCCCTGTTGAAAAAACATCGTATGGTAACATACTTAGCAATGAAGTTTAGCTTCACAAATAATGTATGGAAAAGATGCACTGAGGACAAATAGTAAAAATCTTACCATCCTTCCTAAATAGATGTGACCGTAGTTCATTACGAACACTATTGGTCGCACGTTTTCAGTACTAACATTTCTAAGTCGAGGAAGAAAATTTGTCTTGACAGTATCAAAATCCTCAAGCCATGAAACATAATGACTTAGCTCCGCGCAGTTTAGTTCAGCCCCGGGACAGTAGTAGGTCCTGTCTACCAAGCGCTGGACATGTTTGCTTGCACCGAAATAAGCTGACAATACAAATTAGTTGTCAACTATTTTTGAATAAACAATATCAAAGACATAAATATGGTTGAGAAACTTACATAATGGTGTAACTGGAGGCGTCTGCACATCGACCCAGATGTCGGTATTACCTTCAATATCATCTTCCGGACGAATACCAAAGGTGATAATCGTATCAGGCTCAAATGCACAAGTCTTGCATAGTGCTCGCCATGTTTTGCATCCAAAATAGGTGTAGTCGTCTCAATTTTATAATTTTGCATGGAAAATTTAACCATGCTCGGTCTTCAAGTAAACTTTATTTACCTCCATAGTATGACTGAAACCTATCTTATCCAATACAGAAACTCTTGCATGGCAGGGGATATGCTAGTAGAATAGTAAAAAAAATATAAGTTGAAGCAAATGAAGCAGATGTCATGTTTAATTACGAAAAAAGACTTGTTGTTGTGACTTACTGTATCCACTTCGAAGTTCTCGTCCAGCTTGATGCTGAAGCGCCTATCATCATCTAGGAAGATTCCGTCGCACAGGCCGCGCTCGTCTTCGTAGTATTTGCAAATACCGAAATCCTTTTTGTCGTCAGACATTTCCTATGTTCATAGTTAAAACATTAATTGAAAATCGATAGAAGACAACTACCAGGATACTCAACACACAAATCCGGGGCACTCGATATTTCCTACATATTCTGGCAAAAGTCATGCCAAAATTCACGAAAAAATCCGGCATGACCTTTGCTAAAATAGGACATATCGAGCGCCTGAAATTTGCCGGAACGGAAATGAATCAACACTCCGGCAAAACATAGGCCACTCGGAGGTGTAACCTGCTAACATGACCGGCCACTTGGATATTGAGCAACACAAGATATACATTTCAAAATATCTTATAGGACTCAAATTAGCATGCATTCAATAAGCAAAAGTAAATCATCTCATGCGTCCGTACATCGTCGAATATTATCACTAATACATCCCGAATAGTGTCTTACATATAACATCACTAGTACAACTAAAACCCTAGCACACGACGGGTATCGGCGCGGGCGGTGGACACCCACAGAGAAGGAACCATCACGGGATCATAGCTCAAGTGAGATCCCTGGAGAACCTGCCAGGTATTGGAGAACCTGTGCTCCAACGCAAACAAGTAGCGACGGACGTGCGCGTCCTCCTCACTGACATGGTGATGCACCACCTCCGCGGAGTCCTCGAGCCTTTGGACCGTCACTGGCCCACGCGACCGCCACCAAAGAAGGTTCGGGTCAACGCCTGGCTGGCTCCTCACCAACCTGCGCCCCCCGGTAGGTAGCGCCTCCCAGTACCACCCCGGCGGAGCCCAGTCCCGGACATGGCCCATCTGGTCAAGCAGGTGTCGTCTTCCGCCGACTCGACGATGAGGATGCGGGATAGGCATCGTCCACGTCGATGCGAGAAAAAATGCTTTAACTAAAAAAATAGCAACAAGTTCTTACTAGCTAGTTCTATTAATTCAACTAGTTCTTACTAAAAATAAACTTACTATAAATAAAAATAGCAACAAGTTCTTACTAACTAATTAGTACCTAGGAACTACTACCCTAATTACCATCTAATTTGATAAACCTAGGGGTGGAAAGTGGTAGCGGATATTCCAATTATCCAACTATAAAATGAAATAAGTGGTCAAATTTTACTCGTCTTATGATTCATCTTAGAAATTTGATTCGTTTCCACCCTTACATGAACCCTAACTCATTTGAGCCGCAACTGCATCCGATTCGTTTCAACCCTTACATGAACCCTTACTAATTTGATGCAACTAAAAAATAAAGAAACCCTAGGAAGATGTAGGGGAGAGGGAGGAGCAGGCTTGCTCACCTCGGGTGCCTGCGACGATCGAGGGGCAGGCGGCGTCGTGGTCGGGGTCGGGGCTCGGGCGCGCGGCGGACGGCGGCATTGAGGTCGGGGTCGGGGGCGGCGTCCGGGGCGGCGTTGAAGGTCGGGGATGGGGGCGGCGTTGAATCTAGGGTCGGGGCGGCATAGAGGGTGTGCGGAGAGCGCGTGGCGGTCGACGGGCGATGCCGGCGGCAAGAGTGGAGAGTTGGATTTGGGGTAAGTGGCCGTGGGGAAGGACGAACCCCGTGGTTAAGTCAGAAGTAGCAGTAGCGCGTTCTAGAAAGCGCGCTGCGGCTAAGTTAGCTACAACGCGTTCTGGGATACACGCTACTGCTACTCCTTTCTCTTTTTTTCCCTTTTTCATTTAGTTTTCTTCACATTTTATTTTTTTCCTTTCACCTTATTCTATTTCTTTCATTTTCAATTACCTTTCTATTTGCTTTCCATTTAATTTTATATCCTTTAGTAGTAGCGAGTTTATAATAAAACGCGTTGCTAAAAAGAAAGTAGCGGTAGCGCGGTTCGTTTTAGGTCGCTAATACTATGTGTAGCCTATCGGCTAAGCCGTGGGAATTGTTGTAGTAACGTGTTTAGGATGAGACGCAATACTGCTAGAACTTTATCTGCAGTGCGGTTTGCAGGGGGGCGCTACTGCTACTTAGCACCAGCGTGCTTTTTTGACCCTCGCTACTGCTAAAGTTCTGTGTATAAGGTTTTCCCTAGTAGTGTACAATCATGCGATAGTTCACATCATCCAGGAATTTAGAACACCCAGGATGTGCAAACACCCAGGAACATCCAGGAACATATATGAAGTAAACAAACACTCAGGAACACCCAGGAGCATCTATGAAGTAAACAGCCAGGAACATAAAACTAGCTACAAAGATGAAGTGTTCCCTTCTTCAAACTTCTTTAGCCAAGAGCTCCTGTTGAAGAGGGGAAATTATCATTATCATGGCTGCCAATGAAAGCAATATCTTCTAACAAAGAACAACTAGGAAAAGAATAATGAACAGAATAATAAACAGATACACAAGCACCTAGGAGTCGATCCTGAAGCATGAGGGCATGGATAACAGTAGCAACACTAACGTAAGCAGCAAATTGAATACCAAACATTAGTATACAGGTGCTGAGGCAGTAGTATAATGAACATAGTAATAAATAGATCCTAAAGCATTAGTATACTGCTGCTGAGGCAACACTAACATAAGCAACAAAGTAGATCTGCCCACTATCATACAATACTATCATACAATGCACTGGCAACACTAATGTAAGCAGCAAAGCAGCAAAGTAGATCTGCCCACTATCCTCCTTAACAAACACAGAAGTACAATGCTTGTGATACATGTATGCACCAAGAAAAATAGTCTATGCGAACAATAACTCTGGGAGTAAAAAGAACATAAATAATAAAACAATCTCTGAACACCTAGGTAGTAACTAGAATGGTTGCTTGTTGTTCATGAGTGTCAACCATCAGCATGCGTGTACATCAAAAAGAAAACAATAGGATTCATCTTGCCCATATACAGCAATCAACAAACATCTAACATCATTACATTACCGCAAAAGAAAAGTCCAGAATTAACAAAAGGTTGCATTCTAACAAAATTGACAACAAATTCCATGTACATAAATAGTATGACTAACACTAACCAGTATGTGTTAATGGAGTGACAAAAAATTTCTCACTAGCTGGGAGTTATTGGTATATAGTGTTCTGACATGTGCAACCCTAACTAAACTGATCATAGAAGTAGAAAGACCTACAAGAACAAGTTCAATCAGAATCCAGGCATGTAAAATTTTAAGCGCCATCGTAACAGATCTACAAAAACAAACCATGATCATCATGCATCAGGAATTACGGTTCTAGGAAAACAACAAAGAGATAAAAAAAAGATAAATGCTGGGAGTAAATCAAAAGTCCTAGAAATTCACATCTCCTAAGGAGTAGAAGCAGGGATAAGAGAGCATGCATGCATGCCTAGATCCTGAATCCTTGCTTCTTCCAACTTCGACCTAGAGCTCACGTCGAAACATGAATGAAGGCAATCATCTGCATGTTATAAAATTAAATGGTTATGAACTCTGCAGTACATACCAAAACACCACATTAAACTTGTACGTCAGTACATACCAAAATACAACATTAACTTGTTCAAGAGTGCATACCAAAATACTACAGTAAACTTGTACAACAATACTACCGAAATACTCTGCATTAATACAGTGGAACCTGCAAAATTTCCACCATATATATGAATGCGTTAGAAAGAAAACTAGAGTTGAACTACCCAGCCCCATACATACATACATACAGGAGCAAAGTTTGATTACACAAGAAGGTAGCTGTAGTGGTGGTGGACGAAATGAAAATCGATGGCCACGGCTCAGCGAGGAGAGCAGCTCAACATTGAAGTTTCGCAAAACAGGAATTTCTTTAATTTGAGAGTGGGTTTTAGTAGCTTAAGCTTAGTTAAGTTAAGAACTTAGTACTAAACAGCAGCAACACTTGAACCGTAACATGTCTAGAAAGGAAACAAAACATGAGACAAGTATTGATAGCAAGTCCACGAAGGACATCCAATGGTTTCAGCCACATCCTAATAAAAAAAATTGACAGTATCAGTAGATGTTCTAATAGAAAATTTTATTACAATATGTCTTCCTCCATGAATATTTTGACAGTATCTCAGTAGATGTGGTAATTTGGTTGCAGTATTTCATTACTAAACATTAGGTATTCTACAGAGTAAGGTCAAAGCATAAGTATTCTAGAGAAAAGACACAAATATTTGTTCTTCTCTACTCCCTCTGTAAAGAAATATAAGAGTGTTTAGATCACTATTTTAGTAATCTAAACGCTCTTTTATTTCTCTACGGAGGGAGTAATATTCTTCTAGGGAACGCGAGAAGCTGATCCCGTGCATCTGTTTAGCGTCAGGCTTCTTTCACAACAATTATGAACACTTGTTCATTTTCAAGCATCTACTAGATTAATTCACAAAGGAACACCACAATCAGACTGAGAACAAACCAAAAACATGCGAGGAGCCGAGCTACAGATATAACAGAGCTGACGGTTCACTTCATTGTCACACGCTAACTGCTGACTATGACATGCAAATATATAGTATCATGTTTGCAGAGGCATTTACTGATGTGCAAGGGGGCAAATCCAACATTTAGAGAAGGGACTCGATCTAGTTGTCCCAGCAGGTTCCTTTCCTCACCAGCTCCCATTCCCATTGTTGTACATCATACATCTAGCTCCCCCTGGTACGGGTTCAGAAATCAGATGGTTCTTTGGTCAGCTACCATGGAGAAATGTAAAAAAATTCATTAAACATACTAGTGCTCTGCACAGTGTTGCTCCATAGCTCAACTGAACTTCAGAAACAGTAAGACAAAGAAAGTACAGTTCGTGACTTGAGAGGCCAGGATTCAGGGTAAAAAAGACTCACCCAAGAGACCAGAGCCTCATCGTCCTCGTCAGGCTCGTCGGACAGGACCGGTCTCTTGCCGATGATGATCACCAGAAGCACGACGCATCAGTGCATCAGTTATGCAGTGCAACAGTGCATCGTCAGTCAGTCATACAAGTTCACATCAAAATCAATAGAGACATCCAGCGACTTACAGTCCTCGTGCAGGTATGTCAGGCCCTTGGCTCCCGGTCCACCAGCGTCGGCCACCTGCGCTCCCAGTCCACCACCGTTGGCCCGTCGCCGCCGTGGTGCAGCCGATCTCCATCTCATCGATCGACACAGGCGACGCTAAACTTGCCCTCCATCTTGCCGATCTCCCTGTCCTTGCGGTTCTCGACCTCCTGGGGCTCGGGGATGAGGTCGACGCAACCCGTCTCCGAGGTGTAGCAGAGGATGTGGCCGATGGAGGTGCGCCAGAAGGCGCGTCTCGTGCACCGATGCTGGAATGGGCAACGTAGTAGAAGCCCGTGGCGAAGCCGCGGAGGCAGACGAGGCCGCGCGACGAGGCGCGAATCCAGCTCGATGACGGTGTGGATCCGGAAGGCCCGCTGTGGCGGTGGCGGATCTGGCCGCCGCCGGACCTTCTCTGACTCGAGGGAGGAAAGCATGGTCGTGGTCGTGGGAGGGAGGGAGGAAGGCGCTGGATCAATTCGAGGCACGCCCGCGCCGGCACGCACGCATGCCGGATCGAGACTAGTGGATATGGGGGATGAAGGCGAGGGGAGGGGGATGGCGGAGGCAAGGTCGGCGATGGGTGGGGGTGGCGGTGGTGGGTGGGGATGGCGGCGGTGTGAATCACGGCCGCGAAGAGGGAGGGGAAGGCGAGGAGCGAGGAGATGAGGAGCGGCGGGAGCAGGTGGTCGTCGACGAAGGCGAGGAGGAGCGGCTTGAGGTGGGAGGGGAGGTCGCAGCGGGGTCGGCCGCCGTAGGCGGCGGCGGTAGTCCAATCGGGTGAGAGGAGAGAGGGGTTCGACGGGAGGGGTTAGGGTTTGGGCTGCGGGTCGTGGGGGAGGAGTAGTGTGCGGGGGAGAGGAGGAGAGGGGGGAGGAGTGGTGTGCGGTGGGTGAGTGGTGTGCGGGGGAGAGGGTGGCATTCGGCCACTGACATGTGGGCCCGCGAGCAATTAGGCCCACATGTCAGCGCCCTCAACGGCATGTGGTGTTCGTGAGGGGAGCTGCTTCTGGGTAGGTGTGTTCGGGGGAGAGGGTGAGGGGTGTGGGCCGTTGGATCTGGTAGTATCCGGCGGTCTCTAATGCTTGATCCGCGTGACATACCCAGAGACCAATCAGAACGAAGTGCACGCTTTGATGACGTTATGACCATCTAAAATGGCCGTAATTGATTAACAATAGGCGCTACCAACGTAGCACCACGGCGCCCGGTGAAGCTCCATTGCAGCGTGAGCTCCAACGCAGCACCACGACGCCCGGTGGTAAGTTTCCTTCTCTTTTTATGACAATGTTTGTTAAGTTTCTGTCGTGGGTTTGTCACGGCAGATGTCCTCATGAAGGGACTTAGTCGTGGAGCCATCGCAATAGGTTAGCTTAAAGGGGTTAAAGCGGACAAGGGACGCAAGAGAGTTTTATACTTGTTCGGCCCCTTACGATGAAGGTAAAAGCCTACGTACAATTGTGATGGAATTGATGGGGTTTCGATGACCAGGGAGCGAATACGCTTTCCTGAGTCTCGAGTTGTTGTATGTTGTCCTGAACCACCGTCGGGTCGTCCCCTTATATACATGGGTTGACGCCCGTCGGTTTACAGAGTCCCGAGGCCGGCTCATAAACATGTCCGACTCGGTCTCCGGTCTTTCTATCTTACAATGCAAGTTACATATCAATGCCGGTTTATAGCTACAGGCCTTAAAACGGTTCTGGACCCTGGGCCTTTACACAGCGTCACCATCTGTCTTCATGGGCTTCAAGCATAATGAACTACTTATGAAGTTAACACGGCCTCTCTTGGTCGGTTTACGGCCAGTAGTAATATCCCCAACATTAGGCCCCAGACTGATTTGAACTTAGTTCATGTCAGTCCTCAAGAAAACTTTGTCTTCAACATCTTCACAAAATTTTGTAAACTGTTGTGATGTCATCTTCCCGGGCCGTGGTAAACCATCGTGACGTCATCTATTATTAAAAACTGTGTATGACACATCTTCAGTAATGGGTGTCCGACAATCGAGGCAACAGCTCCGCTTTATTTCCAAATTTCTGGCTCCTCGATTTTCGCGCCTGACACTTATCCCTTGCCTTTATAAATAGGGCCGAGGGGTCATTTTCACCTTGCCCCTTCGTGCCTCTTCGCGTCGTCGTCTTCCTCGCGCTGCTCACCCTCTGGAGCTCCGCCGCCATCGTCGACCATCGCCTCTGCTTCAACTCTGGCCGCTGCATCACCCTGAACGCACGAGAGAACTGCGGTGCTTCTCCGCTCTCTCATCAGCACTGGTAAGCACTTTGCTCTTCCGCCATAGATCTGTTCTAGGGTTTCGGTGTTCTTCGTTGTTCGTCAGTGTCCACTGCTTGTATAATAGCCTTTTGATCCAAACCTTGATGTTCATCATGTTCAATGATAGTCGTAGCCCTTCTTATCCATCTAATGTACCTCGTTAAGATAGAAGATCTCATCTGAACCTTTATCCACTGTTTCGGTATTGTTTCTTAGGCTTGAATATATTTTCTTTTCCAATACGCAGCAGATCCAAATTCGTAATACCCACTTATGAATTCTGTTTTTCTTTCACTTATACATCTGTGGACTTGTATCTTCAATGTTAGACTAGGCGGTTTAACTTTTTGAAAAATGATGACCCGGCATATACCATTAGTCCCCTCGTCGAACCGCCAATGAACTTATAGCCTTTAATAAATTCCGGTTTACGATTAACCAACTCTGGTTTAACACATGCTTACATCCTTGTACTACTGCACAACTGTCCACTGTAAATCTTAAACCGGTAATTATCATGTTGTAGATCATTCATTGCCATGGCCAAGAAAGTGTATGAATGCAATTGGGTCCCTTCTCGAGTGAATGAAGAATAATTAGACAACCTTGTCAAAACGGGCGCTTTAACCCAGAAAGATGTCATTCACTGGAGGGTCCCTGGCACGGAATGTCCTCCTGCACCCAAGGATGGAGAGATTGTTGTTTTTGCTGATCACTTAGGCCGGGGTTTCAACCCTCCCGTTTCAAAAAAATTCCGAGATGTACTGGCCAGTTTTCAACTGCGCCCGCAAGACATCGGCCCTAACTCTATAACCAACATCTGCCACTTCCAAGTTTTTTGTGAGGTTTACCTTCAGGAGGAACCTACATTGGAACTGTTCAGGGATTTCTTTCACCTAAACTGTCGCACTGAATTCAAAGACGGACCCAACAGAGAACTGGGTGGAATGGCGATTCAGAAAAGAAAGGAAGTCACATTTCCTCATCCCAGTCTCCATAGTCACCCTAAAGAGTGGAACCAGACCTGGTTTTATTGCAAGGACACGTCTCCAGTTGATGAAAACCCCCTGCCGGGTTACCGTCCTGAACGTCTGAGCAACACACATCCTCTTCCTCAAAGGCTGACCGCCAAACAAAGGGCCAAATATGCTCCTCAACTATCAAAACTCAGGGCCTTTATAGCAAACGGTTTGACAGGAGTTGATCTTGCACGCTGCTGGATAAGCTGGAGCATTTTGCCCTTAAGCCGGCGCCCCGGTTTGATGTGTGAGTATACAGGGAACTTGAAGGATGCTCAGCGACACATTGACATTCAGCTTACAGATGACAAAGTCACTGAAGCTATAAAAAAGATGTTGAATGAACCGGAGGATGTCTGTGCCCAAACCGGACTACTCCCTTTCTGCACCACCAACAGACCGCCAACTATAAGAATCATATAACTTGTTTATCTGAAATTGCTTCTGTCTCAATATTGTCTGGAAGTGTGATTATTTTCTTTGACAGGGCGATGATCCGTTCTGGAATAAGAAACCCCCGCAAGACAAACCGGTGAAGCCAACCCGTCAAAAACCAAAGGTGTGAAGAAACCTGCCAATAGGAAGAGGACAACTGCATCTTCCGATCCACCAGTTGACGATGATGTGGGTAACCCGGATTTTGAGGTAGAAATTGACTCACCTGGTTCATTTTTCATACGCCTTATTGATGATGATTATTGTCAGGACGACGCTGAAGTCAGACACGCTGATGCTGTAGAGGTAATCATTCTTTCCTCCGATTCAAACCCTTTGCCATCAATAAAAATCCGTCGAGCAAACCGGAAAGTTAATTTTTCTCATCCTCTTGCTTATTTGGATCAAAACTTTCTTGTGAAGACACAACAGCACGAGGCTCGCCGCACAACTCGGCATAGCGGCCAGGTAGTTACCTCCGCCAGTTTACCGAACAGTCCGGTTTGGAAACGCCGATCAGAGGTCTCTTATTCCCTTGACATTTCACGCCCCAAAGCGGGTTGTTTTCGTAAACTCTTAATCCGTCTGACTCAAATTATCATGGCACTTCTCATTAATCCTCTGGCGAGTCGTCTGCCACAAAACTTCCACCGCTTAAACAGTGCTTGGGTGAGCCATACTTTTACTTATATCCTTGATATGTTACTTAATATATATTGTACTGATCCTTCTTTTTATTTTTCTCAGCGCCAAGCCCAGACCCAGCAAAAAGGCTCGTCTGAATAAACCGACAGATGAAGACACGGCTGGTGAACCGGAGAAAACTACAAATCCTGAAAAGGCCAACATTGATGATATGTTGAATGATCCAGCACCTCAAGATCATGACTTCATTGCTGAGCAGGCAGAAATTGATGCCACCGGCCATAACGACCAGCCAACAAGCCCCATCCGGACTGACAATCCGGTCAGTCCAGCAAGAAATGCTGATAAACCGGCAACTCCAGTATGAGCTGCTGAGGAGAAGGATGATGACGTTCTGATTACTGGCATTGGCCATACAGATCCAGGAAATCATGTCGCTTTGTCGAGGCATACCGCCAAAGAGGAATTTTCTGCAATTGGCAAAGGCAAATGGAATGCCGATTTATCAGCTTACGCCCATCTGAATGCTCAAGACCTTCATTTCGGCTATCTGAACCGTCTATATACCAGTCGTGATTATGAAGTCGGCTTGGTAAATATGATGAAGGAACGATATGAGGCAATTTCATAATCACAGCCCCTTTATTTCTTAATCGCAACTTATCAATTCCAGTAGCCCCCAAGTGACGGTTTAAGATATCAATCTAAACCGGTACTTGGTAAAAAACTGTATACTTTGCAACAATGCATCTGAACTTCACTGAAATAGCCCCCAAGTGCCGGTTTAACTTTTATGAAGATGAACCGGGACTTTGTAGAAGAAACTCCTGTATCAGTAGTCTTTGAGCAAATATCCATTAGCCCCCAAGTACCAAGTTGAATACTTGTATTATGCTTGGGACTTGTAGAATATTTATGATGAAGAGCAAATATCCATTAGCCCCCAAGTACCAAGTTGAATACTTGCATTATGCCTGGGACTTGTAGAAAATTTATGATGAAGAGCAAATATCCATTAGCCCCCAAGTACCAAGGGCATAACTTGTGATGTGCTTGGTACTTCAAGTATGTACTGTCACCTCATCATATAACTGTCTCTATGCAGGCCGATTTGAGCAAGAAAGAGAGCCAAACCACTGACCTATAGGAGAACCTTAAATCGCAACAAGATAAAACCTCCAAGGCGAAGGAAGAATTGACCAGCGCTTTAAGCGCTATGGAGAAACTTAAAGAGGGCTTCAACAAAGAGCGGGCGGATTGGGAGACTGAGAAATCCTCTTTGGTGCAAAGGGCTGAAAAAGGAGAAGCCGTTCTTAAACCGGTGGTTGATGAACTGACCAATGTGAAGCGGCAGGTGCATGCCATAACCGTCGCTGTGTTCGGTATGCTTTTTGACTTAAGCTTTCCATATATCCATGCATGTATTTGCAAGTTTACTAATCCTTGTGATGATACAGGAACTCGTATTAGCTACTTAGGGTCTAATGTTCAGAAGAAACTGAAGGCGTCCTATACTTTGATAGAACAACTGTATACCGGCGCGCAGCGGATCATCTACACTGCTTCACACAACAATCCACCTCCCACCTTGATCAAGGATATTCTAAAGAGGTTATCTACGCTTCCTGCCCGGGTAGACGAATTAGAAAAGTCTGCTGCTAGAACGGGTGCTTTGGCCGCACTGACCCGGGCAAAGGCATGGGTACCTGATTTTGATCCAGTTGAAGCGGCCCAAGGTTATCCCAGTTTGAAGGAAGACATAACCGAATTTGGCGAAGATGACCTCCCGATCATAAACTGGGAAGTACGCCCATTGGCTTGTCAACTAGTTGAAGAAGCGGACCTGTCATACTATCAAGCCAGCTATGATGACAAGAAGAAGCGGATTGCTGCACCAATTCTAGAAGCTCAGAATCTTATCCCGCCAATTCGTAAGCATACTTATGCCCCTGACATTGAACCGTCTACGCTGATAAGTGATGAAGCTGTATTCCAAGCCTTAACTGGGATCGACTGGGCAACTGTTGATTTCCAGCCACTATGTAGGGAAGAAGAAGTTGAACCGGCGCAAGATGATCCGCAACCGTCAGGTCAAGCTGGTGACCAATCATGAACTAGAGGCCGGTTTAGTCTTCTACATGCTGCGACATGTATTTGAGAAAACAATGATCCTTTTGGGTACTGGAACGCCTTGTAATAGGCTTAGCTAAAATACTTGTACTGATATGCCTTCGCGCATATTTATCTGCAATTGATGCTTGCTTGATTCGACATACTTAAGATATGATATCCATATTCATTTGTCCAAGCTGTTTCTGCAGACAAGAAGCTTAAAGCGCCCTAGCGGTTTACCGCCGGGCGGGTCATGATACCCATATATATATATATATATATATATATATATATATATATATATATATATATATATATATATATATATATATATATATATATATATATATATATATATATATATATATATATATATATATATATATATATATATATATATATGACAAAGATGATAGCTGAGGTTGTAACATATAACCAAATATGGAAATATATAATACCTGCAACCTTTAGGCATGATGTTGGCTGACCAACCTTGTAGCGGGAGTTATAACCCAGCTTTTGGAGGAGAAACAACTCCTGTTGATATAAGGCCAGTTTATAATATAAACCGTTCCGGGTTATGATAAACGCCGGTTTACTCCATACAGAGATTTCGATTCAAAACCAGACCGGGCTGATAGTCTCCAGATTATGATTTGATCATGTACTGCCAATTTATAATTGTCAGTCTGTCCGGGTTGATAACGCCGGTTTAAAAAACAACATAAATCTTATCAAAAAGAAAGCAAAAAACTCAACCAAAGGAAAATAAAACCGTTGTAGTCGAGGCTTTTCACGGGCTGCCAGGCCCCAAATTGAGGGTTTTCATGGGCTCCGAGGCCACCGAGTTAAACCATTTTTGCAAATCCTTTTAAGATGGTCCGCAATCCTTAACCAATCATTGTTTTAACTTGACAAGATCAGGGTCTGTATTTTAGAGTAACTTGTCAAAGTTCGAAGGGTCATACCAGGTTTACCTAGGCGGCGTGACTTACTTAAAGAGGCAGGTTAACCCGAGGTTTTAGGTGTATGCACCAGGCTTCCAAGCCATGGCTTGATAGCCCAATTACAAGCATTGATTCTAAGTTCATTGCGATAGCAAAGAATCCCCAAGTAACGTTTTGAGCTGTGCTTAGTGGGTGCCTATGTTTGAGTTGTTGTTTTTTTGACAACACTCTCTTTGGCCCCAGTTTTGGCATTGAGCCGATCAAAAGGTGTAGCTATGGTTCGGATACGACAAAGCCCCCAAGTGATGTTGTGGCATTGCGCCCATCAAGAGGTGTAGCTATGGTTCGGATACTACCAAGACCCCAAGTGATGTAATATAAAGCTTTGAAAAGCTAAATCAAGGGGTAACCCGGACATCGTTTTAGAAACAGAAGCTCCATGTAACCACACATGATGGAAAAAACAACGGCTACCCCGCTTTAGCTGAGGTCCGGTTTATTGTATTGATTATAATATATACATTGTCATAATATGTACATAAGCATAGCCTATAGCTCAAGTATAGTAGGGCCGAAGATGAGCAATATTCCACGGCCGGTTGGTCTCCTCCTCCGATTTACGTTAGTCTTTGCGCTCTCGAACATTGATTAGGTAGTACGACCCGTTGTGCAGATTCTTGCTGACCCCAAAGGGTCCTTCCCAAGGGGGGATAACTTGTGCATGTCCGTCTGATCCTGGATGAGCCGAAGCACCAAATCTCCTTCTTGAAAGGTTCTGGTTCTAACCTGACGACTATGATAACGACGCAAATCTTGCTGATAAATCGCCGAACGGGCTACCGCTATGTCACGCTCTTCATCTAACAGGTCAAGAGCCTCTTGCCGTGCCTTCTCGTTGTCAGCTTCAACATATGCCGCTACATGAGGGGAGTCATGACGTATATCACTAGGAAGAACCGCCTCTGCTCCATAAACCATGAAGAACCGCCTGTATCCTGACGATCTGTTGGGTGTGGCGTTGATGCTCCATAACACAGAAGGTAGCTCCTCAACCCAACAACCCGGTGTCCGTTGCAAAGGAACCATAAGCTGGGGTTTGATGCCTCTCAAGATCTCTTGATTGGCCCTCTCCGCTTGACCATTGGACTGTGGGTGAGCCACTGATGACACGTCAAGCCGGATGTGCTCACGTTGACAGAACTCCTTCATGGCACCCTTTGACAGATTGGTACCATTGTCTGTTATAATGATGTGTGGAAAACCAAACCGGAAGATTACCTTTTCGATGAATTGAACCGCCGTGGCCACATCACACTTACTGACTGGCTCTGCCTCCACCCACTTTGTGAACTTGTCAACCACCACCAAAAGGTGGGTCTTCTTGCCCTTGGACCTCTTGAAAGGCCCAACCATATCCAGCCCCCAAGTCGCAAACGGCCAAGTGATTGGAATCATCCTCAATTCTTGAGTCGGCACATGAGCGCGCCTTGAAAATTTCTGACATCCATCACATCGTCTGACCAAGTCCTCGGCATCAGCATGAGCCGTTAACCAATAGAAACCATGACGAAACGCCTTGGCCACCAAAGATTTTGAACCGGCGTGGTGACCACAGTCTCCTTCGTGGATCTCACGCAAAATTTCACAGCCTTCTTCAGGAGACACACAACGTTGAAACGCCCTTGCTACACTGCAATGATGCAACTCTCCATTTATAATGGTCATTGACATGGACCGCCGAATTATCTGCCTGGCCAGAGTCTCATCATCTGGTAACTCGCCCCAGTTCATATACGCCAGATAAGGAACCGTCCAATCCGGGATAACATGAAGAGCCGCCACCAACTGAGTTTCCGGATCAGGAATAGCCAAATCCTCTTCACCAGGGAGCTTGACGGACGGATCATGCAAAAAATCCAAGAAGACATGAGGCGGAACCGGTTTATGTTGAGAACCCAGGCGACTTAAAGCGTCCGCCGCTTTGTTCTTCCGCCGGTCCACATGATCCACCTTATAACCTTTAAAGTGACCTGCAACAATATCCACCTCAGGACGATATGCTGCCATGAGTGGGTCCTTAGAATCCCAAGTGCCAGACACCTGTTGGGCCACCAGGTCCGAGTCACCGAAGAAATTAACTCGGCTTAGGTTCATCTCCTTAGCCATCCAAAGACCATGGAGTAAGGCCTGATACTCAGCTGCATTGTTAGTGCAAGTGAACATTAAACGGAGAACATAACAAAACTTATCACCTCGTGGGGAAGTTAATACGACTCCAGCCCCCGAGCCCTCCAATTGTCTGGACCCATCAAAATGAATAGTCCAATAAGTGTGATCCGGCTTCTCTTCAGGTGCTTGTAGTTCTGTCCAATCGTTGATGAAATCCACAAGTGCCTGGGACTTGATCGCCGTCCTGGGTATGTATTTCAACCCATGAGGCCCGAGCTCAATAGCCCACTTGGCAATCCGGCTAGTTGCTTCCCTGTTCTGGATTATATCTCCCAAAGGAACAGAGCTGACCACCGTGATAGGATGACCTTGGAAATATTGCTTGAGCTTTCGGCTTGCCATGAAAACCCCATATACCAGCTTCTGCCAATGCGGGTACCTCTGCTTGGACTCAATAAGTACCTCGCTGATATAATAAACCAGATGCTGAACCGGATATTCCTTTCCCGCCTCCTTGCGCTCCACCACAATAGCCATGCTGACTGCTCGAGCATTAGCCGCCACATATAGCAACAATGGCTCCTTGTCAATCGGAGCAGCAAGAACCGGCGGGTTAGCCAGCTGCCTTTTTAAGTCCTCAAACGCCTCATCTGCGGTAGAGCTCCAGACGAAGTTATGCGTTTTCCTCAGCATCTGATACAAAGGAATGGCCTTCTCGCGGAGGCGGCTGATAAACCGGCTCAACACGGCAATCCGGCCTGCCAATCGTTGAACGTCATTGATACACTTCGGTTTAGCCAAGCAGGTGATGGCCTTGATCTTTTCCGGATTAGCTTCAATGCCACTATTAGACACCAAAAGGCCCAAGAGCTTGCCTGCCGGTACACCAAAAACGCACTTGGCCGGATTAAGCATCATCCTGTAAACCCGCAGGTTATCAAAGGTTTCCTTTAAGTCATCAATCAATGTTTCCTTCTTCCTTGATTTCACCACAATATCATCCACATAGGCGTCAACATTGCGGCCAATTTGTTTATGAAGGCAATTCTGCACACACCTTTGATAAGTTGCCTGGGCACTTTTGAGCCCAAAGGGCATGGGCACATAGCAGAAGGCTCCAAAGGGGGTTATGAAGGCCGTCTTCTCATGGTCCTTAACTACCATTTTGATCTGATGATAACCAGAATATGCATCCAAAAAGCTCAAACGCTCACAACCCGTCGTAGCATCAATAATTTGATCAATACGGGGGAGGGCAAAAGGATCTGCTGGACAAGCTTTGTTGAGATCTGTGTAGTCCACACACATACGCCAAGTGCCGTTCTTCTTAAGGACCAGCACCGGATTAGCCAATCACTCAGGATGGAATACTTTAACGATGAATCCGGCTGCCAAGAGCCTGGCTACTTCTTCTCCGATAGCCTTGCGTCTTTCTTCATTGAACCGGCGGAGAAACTGCTTAACCGGTTTATACATAGGATCAACATTAAGAGTGTGCTCAGCGAGTTCTCCCCGCACACCTGGCATGTCAGAAGGCTTCCACGCAAAGATGTCCCGGTTAACACGGATGAACTCCATGAGCGCGCTTTCCTATTTCGGATCCAAGTTAGCGCTGATGCTGAACTGCTTGGACGAATCTCCAGGCACGAAGTCAACAAGCTTAGTCTCATCAGCCGATTTAAACTTCAGGGCCGGATCATGCTCTGTAGTTGGCTTCTTCAATGAAGTCATATCTACCGGATCAACATTATGTTTGTAAAACTTTAACTCTTCTGTGGCACGAACCGACTCAGCATAAGCCGCATCGCCTTCTTCACACTCCAGAGCAATCTTGCGGCTCCCATGGACGGTTATAGTTCCCTTGTGACCCGGCATGTTGAGCTGCAGATAGACATAGCAGGACCGTGCCATAAATTTAGCATAAGCCGGCCATCCAAACAGGGCGTGATACGGACTTCTGATTTTCACCACTTCAAAGGTCAAAGTTTCTGATCTCGAGTCCTGATCATCTCCAAAAGCCACCTCTAGAGCTATCTTACGAACAGGATATGCCGATTTACCAGGCACCACACCATGGAACACCGTATTGGCCGGTTTAAGATTTTTACCTGTTAACCCCATGCGACGGAAGGTTTCATAATAAAGGATATTGATATTGCTTCCTCCATCCATGAGCACCTTGGTGAACTTATAACCTCCCACCCGAGGTGCCACCACCAATGCCAGATGACCCAGATTGTCAACCCAGGGTGGATGATCTTCTCTACTCCAAACAATCGGCTGCTCAGACCAGCGTAAGTAACGGGGCACCGCCGGTTCAACGGAGTTCACTGCCCTCTTATGAAGCTTTTGGTCACGCTTGTCTAAGCTAGTGGTGAAGACATGATATTGCCCACTTTAACTTGATTATTATTTCCACCCTGATTACCGTGGAAGCCTGAACCGGAGCTGCCTCCACCATAACCCGGCCCATGAGATCCGTGGCCTGAACCGCCACCTGGCCCATTATTGTACCGGAAAGAACTAGAATTCTTGAACTCTTGCATGATGTAGCAGTCCTTCCAGAGGTGTGTGGATGGCATCTCCTTCGTCCCATGTTTTGGGCAGGGCTGGTTCAATAGGTAAGATAGGCGGTCCGGCTTAGGACTAGGTGCTCCGCCGCGCTGGGGTGGTATACCCTTGCGTCGCTGGCCCTTGTTCTGCATGCTGGTGTTAGCCACAAAGTCCAAGCTGTGATCCACTTTATGTTTGCCGCTGTTTCCATGACCCGTCGGGTTGTGGTGCTGTCCCTTGGCGTTGCCGCTCTTTTTTCCCTTCCCTGTCTTATCGTCGTCAGACTCGGGATCCTTGGTACTATTAGAGTCGGCATACTTCACTAAAGCAGCCATGAGGGTTCCCATGTCATTGCAATGGCGTTTCAGCCGTCCCAACTTCAACTTCAGCGGTTCAAACCGGCAATTGCCTTCCAAGGTCAGAATTGCGGTATCAACATTGATGCGATCTGATGAATGCAAAATTTCCGAAACCCGACACACCCACCGGGTTGTAGACTCTCCTTCCTCTTGGACACAGGCAGCTAAGTCCACAATCGACATAGGCTGCTTGCATGTATCCTTAAAATTCTGGATAAACCGGGCTCTCAATTCGGCCCATGATCTGATAGAGTTAGCCGGTAGAATCTTTAACCAAGTGCGAGCCGTCCCTTCTAGCATCATGGTGAAGTACTTTGCACATGCCGCATCATCCACATCTAGCATCTCCATGGCCATCTCATAGCTTTCAACCCATATCTCTGGAGATAAATCGGCGGTGTAATTTGGTACCTTGCGCGAGCCCTTGAAATCCTTGGGCAGGCGCATGTTGCGCAATACTGGGACAAGACACGCACCCCCAAAGAACTAGAGGTAACTCCTGGCTCTACCAACGTGGTTGGACGAACCAGAGTAAGTTAACGGGCTTCATGCTGCGCCCCTAACTCGGCCTCCCTGCGTGCTCGAGCCCGGTCCACCACCTCCTGAGCATCTCCAGCGCCACCTGCCAGGTTGTTGCCACGAGGTGGTTCATGGTTCCGTGCATTGCTTGATACGGCCGGTTCATCCATACGCCTGCTGTGACTCCGGCTTGGACAGGGGGTGGAATGAATTCGATCACGACTATATGAATAAGCCTCCTGTTGAACCAAGGCTGTCCGAAGAAGCTCCTTAACCCGATGCATCTCGACCGCCGCCGGAGAATCACCTTCAATCGGGATGGCCTCCAGCCGTGAAGCGGCAGCAACAAGATGGACTAGCCGATGGATGGGGTCCCGAGAAAATGTCTCTGGCACTGAGACACATTCTTCTTCTATCGGGGAAAGCGGATGGACTAGCCGATGCACGTGTCTCTCCTGGTCGGGCCTCAGTGATCTGCCGATGGCGATCTGCGGATTTAAATCTGCGAGGCTTTGGAGATAACCCATTATGCGTTGGATCAAACTCTCTTGAGCGATGACGTACTGGACAAGGTTGGCCAGGACGGGGTCTCTTTCGATCCGCACACTGGGAAATGATGTTACTCCTCCGGGCGCTGCACGGCTCGGGAAGTAAAAAACCCTCGTTCGTTGGCATAGGGCACCACGAATCGAAGGCGGGCAAGCGCTTCGTAAGCCGCAGCTTCCACGGCCATTTGTGGGGTTGGCATAGATTTCCCCACGAAGGAGACCTCTGTTGGGTCTTGGTTTGAGTTTACCGGAGGGATGTGCACTGCTGCCCAATATCTCGAGGTGGAAGAGGTGATCCTTGATTTGAACAGCTCATACTGAGGTGGCTGGGTAGGGCCCATGGTACGGCAGGAAAAATCCCACAATATCTTGACAAAACTACCCGGGGTTGCATCTGGGGTTCTCAGGTAAATGCTGGGGCTTGGCATGGCTAGGAAATGGTTGTGAGGTCGGTGCACAAGGTGAAGGTGTTTGGCAAGGTCACGCGGTGGCCTCTTTATAGCACCGGAGCTGGGTCATTTTTACCGTGGTGAATGGTAACGAAATTTCCAGCTCTGATCTAGGGTTCGAAGTCAATGCCACAGATACACTTATTTCACCGAGGTGGCGTGTTACTGTGGAGATTGTCGGGAAGTGCCAGGGATGGAAATCTCACAAGCACACTCGTGTAATCAGTCAAGGTTACTACTAAAGCAGAGGCATAACACCAAGCATCGTTTATTCACAAGGCCACACGATTACAAATCGAGGGTACATTGGGACTCGTTGCAACTCCGGTTACTTAGTCTACCTCGTTTACATCCATGCGGGCATGCCTTGTGGATGTTGAGGCTCCTCCACGGGTCTCGCCGTCGGAATTAACTGGAGTGGGTTGAGGGGCTGCAGGCTCG
The DNA here is from genome assembly GCA_032464435.1 of Aegilops umbellulata. Classification (NCBI taxonomy): domain Eukaryota; kingdom Viridiplantae; phylum Streptophyta; class Magnoliopsida; order Poales; family Poaceae; genus Aegilops; species Aegilops umbellulata. The sequence continues at coordinate 348,349,127 of CP136058.1, read as the reverse complement.
GGGTAGCGGTGATGGCCATCTCGGGGATTGCTGGCCACAGCTCCATTGGAGTGTGTTCCCAAAATGCGTCGTAGCACTTCTGGGGTTATCGCAACACCTTGGCCGATGGCTGGGGTAGACCTCAGGGGCTCGATCGCTTGTCCAAACAGCACGACTGGGTTGTCAGCGTTGGGCTCGTCCTCTTCTCTTGCCGGGGCTCGACGAACCAGCTCTCCACCAGCTGCGATAAGATGAATTGTGACCTGGTCACACAGTTCCTCTAGTGCACTTACATAGCGCACTAGGTGCAATAATGCAGGATCTGTTTCGTGGTCTCCGGCGGCAAGCTTCGCGGCGGAGGAAGCTTCGCGAGTAGAGTGATTTTTGGGCCATGGTGGTTCCCGATCAAAATTGAGTAGGGGGTTGGGCTCGTGGGAGGAAGGGGAAACTTCTGGTGAAGAGAGTGGAGCGGGGGAGGCCTTGGTGGCGTCGGAATGGCCGGGGCAGTGGCGGCAGCTGGAGTTGCCGGAGACGGGGAAGAAAGCCTCCCTGGGTCGAATGCGAGCCAAGGGAACGCCATTAGGGTGGCCTGGGGTCGCCTACGTGATCGGGGAGTTCGGGGACCTCCTTTTATAGCGCTTCCATGAGGGTTTGCGGCGGCCGGGGATAAGGACGGCGGCGAACCGCCTCTCTGTGCTGCAGGGTGACGTGGCGGCGACGAGCGCTATTGGACAAGGCTGTGGATGAGCCCGTGCTGCTCCAGGGGGCAGGTGGCGAGTGCTGGGAGCTTGGGCGGCGCTGCCAGGGCAGGGGCGCACTGCCGACGCCGGCGTGCCGCCAAGAGCGTCCTGACGGCGGCGCTGTTGGCTGCCAGGGCGGCTTGGCGCGATGCTGTGAGGAGGGTAGTGCGTGGCGTGGCACCGCAGAGCGAGCCAAAACCAGGGGGGCCCAGCGTGTCGGCTCGGCAAGGCTCGTGCAATACGCGCGCTCTGGGCGCGTCCAGTGCACGCACGGAAGGTGTTCGATGCAATGCCGTGGCATGCTACAGGTCACAGGTGAGGTTGGCACGCAACAGGGCTAGACTAGAGCTGGAGGGAAACTCAAGGGACAAGGTGGTTTGGTCAGGTGGTCAAGTTCATAGTGCAAACAAAAACTCATGTCAAAACTGATCATGCCCATAGGGTGTTTGATAAAATGCTAAGGTCATTTAGGTAGTTCTTGGAGAGGCCATATTTCCCAGATCAGTGTCTCCTTAGATGCAAAAGAGGATGGTAAGGTCATTAGGACAAAATGAGAAACTTGCTAGTGCAAGTTTTGTTGAACTCCACTACTAGACAGAAAGGAAAGGGCATTACTCCATGAACAAAAAGTGATCCAATTGTTGCATGCTCTTGGACTTAGAGGTTTAGTAGGAAGGGCTACAAGTAGGAAAAGGAATCACGGATAAAGGAGCAACTAAAAAGGTGGTTGCTGTACAAACCATCATGCTAGGCCAGAATGAAGATGAGTTTGTTTCACTCAAAATTTTCAAAGAACAACCCTGAAGTTTTTGCATATAATGGGAAGATAGGTTCCTACTGACCTCCCAAAATTTTGGTGTGAACTAGAAACAAATATTTAAAAGGGTTGCAGTGCAAAACCACCCACTGGACGAGGGAAGGAAAACAGGTGCACAACTCAAATTATTTTATGAAAAAGAGTTATTTTAGCACGAAAAAGTTTTAAAGACATCACATGACCTCTCCAAATTTTTGTCGGGAATATGAGTGAATTTATCAAATGGTTGCAATGCAAAAGTGGCCATAGGGCCTGGATAAGCTCATATTTCAAGAAAGAAGATTAAGTAAATTAATTATACAATTAATCTTGCTGATTAAAAAAATTGTTTTTCTTGAGAGGTTAAACTAGTCATATAACATATTTGAAAAGTTTTCTCTAAAAAAATACATCAAGGAAGAAAATGATTTAAAGATTAAGATGGGGCTCAGAAATTCAAACTTTTAATTTTTGGAAAAAATTTAATTAATAAAACAAGGCCAAAATTTTTTTGGGGTGTCACACCTGCATCGTCGACGTAGAGCTTGCCGCGATGACTCTTGGTCATCTGGCCCACAGCGTAACCCTTAAGTCCTTCGAAGTTGCCCTCCAAGAACTTGAAACCATCGTGCGATAGCCCCACAGTGGGGGCCAACTGTCGTGGGTTTGTCACGGCAGATGTCCTCATGAAAGGACTTAGTCATGGAGCCATCCCAACGGGTTATCTTAAAGGGGTTAAAGTGGACAAGGGACACAAGAGAGTTTTATACTAGTTCGGCCCCTTACGATGAAGGTAAAAGCCTACGTCTAGTTGTGATGGAATTGATGGGGTTTCGATGACCAGGGAGCGAATACGCTTTGCCTGAGTCTCGAGTTGTTGTCTGTTGTCCTTAACCGCCATCGGGTCGTCCCCTTATATACATGGGTTGACGCCCGTCGGTTTACAAAGTCCCGAGGCCGGCTCGTAAACGTGTCCGGCTCGGTCTCCGCTCTTTCTATCTTACAATGCAAGTTACATATCAATGCCGGTTTATAGCTACAGGCCTTAAACTGGTTCTGGGCCCTGGGCCTTAACACAACATCACCATCTGTCTTCATGGGCTTCAAGCATAATGAACTAATGATGAAGTTAACCCGGCCTCTCCTGGCCGGTTTACGGCCAGTAGTAATATCCCCAACAGTTTCCAAATAACTAGTAGTACTATTCCTTGAATAACGAAAAATCATTTTCCATTTTCCGAGTGCCCAAAATGAGCTTTTTTGTGAAGGACCTACCATATATTTGTTGCAAATTTGGACCAAGTCCATTTTCTAAAGTACTAGACCATATTTAATGCACGATTGACCAAATGGTTGGGTGTCAAAACTTTTTGATCCACCTCTGGTGAAAAAGACAAATTTTCGCCGATTCAGATGGAAGCGGGTCAAATTTGAACTGTAGCTGCCACATAGTTTGTTTTTTTTTCTAAAAATCATTTTTAGGTACAAAAGTATCTATTTAATCAGAGAAACACCAAATTTTTTCCAAGATTCAACCACTAGCTAGGAACGATCATGCCCGCTGTTTTGACCGCATTTTGAAAGGGCATGAAAAAAATCAAAAAAATCAAAAAATTGGAAAACCTTCGCATAGTGTCATTATATGTGGCCAAGTTACCATAAAAAAATAATAAACTTGTAATACGATAATTAATTTTAAAAAGTGTTCTCAGAAACGAGCTATCATGTGTGATGATCAATGGCTTTCAAGTCAGATGATCAACTTATGGCCACATTCATGGCATAGTTTGTTCAAATGATCTCATATTATGGACAAGGGTGCATATTGGGATGGCAAACAATGTTGCCTAAGGAAGTTTTCATTTTCTTTGGACGAAAAATCATTTTCCGAGTGCCCAAAATGAGCTTTTTTGTGAAAGACCTACCATATATTTGTTGCAAATTTGGACCAAATCAATTTTCTAAAATACTAGACCATATTTAATGCACAATTGACCAAATGGTTGGGTGTCAAAAGTTTTTGATCCACCTCTGGTGAAAAGACAACTTTCCGCCGATTCAGTTGGAAGCGGGTCAAATTTGAACTGTAGCTGCCTCATAGTTTGCTTTTTATTTTTCCCAAAAGTCATTTTTAGGTAGAAAAGTATCTATTTAATCGGAGAAACACCAAATTTTTTCCAAGATTCAACCACTAGCTAGGAACGGTCATGCCCGCTGTTTTGACCGTATTTTGAAACGGGCATGAAAAATTCAAAAAAAATTCAAAAAAATAGGAAAACCTTTGCATTGTGTCATCATGTGTGAGCAAGTTATCAAGAAAAATAATAAACTTGTAATACGGCAATTATTTTTAAAAAGTGTTCTCGGAAATGAGCTATCACGCATGCAGATTCATGGCTTTCAACCCAAAGGCTCAATCTTATGGTCACGTTCATGGCATAGTTTCTTCAAATGATCTCATATTATGCACAAGGGTGCATCTTGGAATTCCAAACAATTTTGCCTAAGGGATTTTTCATTTTATTTGCACGGAAATATCATTATCCATTTTTTGAGTGTCCCAAATGAGGTTTTTTTGTGAAGGAACTACCAAATAATTGTTGCAAAAATGGACCAAATCAATTTTATAATACACTAGGCCATATTTAATGCACAATTGACCAAATGGTTGGGTGTAAAAAGTTTTGATCCACCTCTCGTGAAAAAGAAAAATTTCCGCCAATTTAGTTGGAAGCGGGTCATATTTGAACTGTAGCTACCTTGTAGTTTGCTCTTTATTTTTTCCAAAAATCATTTTTAGGTACATAACTATATATTTTATCATAGAAACACCAAAAAAAATTTCCAAGATTCAACCACTAGCTAGGAACGGTCATTCCCGCCGTTTTGACCGCATTTTGAAACGGGCATAAAAAATTCAAAAAAAAATAAAAAAATTAGGAAACCTTCGCATTGTGTCATTATATGTGGCCAAGTTCCCAGGAAAAATAACAAACTTGCAATACGGCAATTATTTTAAACAGGTGTTCTTAGAAACGAGCTATCACGTGTGGAGATCAATGGCTTTCAAGCCAAATGATCAATCTTATGGACAGATTCATGGCATAGTTTGTTTAAATGATCTCATATTGTGTAGAAGGGTGCATATTGGAATGGCAAACAATGTTGCCTAAGGAAGTTTTCATTTTCTTTGGACGAAAAAACCATTTTGCATTTTCAAGTGCCCAAAAGGAGGTTTTTTTGTGAAGGACCTCCCAAATAATTGTCGCAGAATTGGACCAAATCATTTTTCTAAAATACTAGGACATATTTAATGCACAGCTGGCCAAATTTTTGGGTGTAAAAAGTTTTGATCCACCTCTCGTGAAAAAGACAAATTTCCGCCGATTTTGTTGGAAGCGGGTCAAATTTGAACTTTAGCTGCCTTGTAGTTTGCTCTTTATTTTTTTTCCTAAAATCATTTCTAGGTACATACTTCCTCCGTTCGGAATTACTTGTCACAAAAATGGATGTATCTACAACTAAAATACATCTAGATACATTCATTTCTTGGATGAGTAATTCTGAATGGAGGGAGTAAGTATCTATTTTATCAGAGAAACACCAAAAAAATTCCAAGATTCAACCACTAGCTAGGAACGGTCATTCCCGCCGTTTTGACCGCATTTTGAAACGGGCATAAAAATTCATAAAAAAACAAAAAATTGGGAAACCTTCGCATGGTGTCATTATATGTGGCCAAGTTCCCAGGAAAACTAACAAACTTGTAATACGGCAATTATTTTAAAAAGGTGTTCTCAGAAACGAGCTATCACGTGTGGAGATCAATGGCTTTCAAGCCAAATGATCAATCTTATGGCCACATTCATGGAATAGTTTGTTTAAATGATCTCATATTGTGCACAAGGGTGCATATTGGAATGGCAAACAATGTTGCCTAAGGAAGTTTTCATTTTCTTTGGACGAAAAAACCATTTTTGATTTTTCGAGTGCCCAAAAGGAGTTTTTTTTTGTGATGGACCTCCCAAATAATTGTTGCAAAATTGGACCAAATCATTTTTCTAAAATACTAGGACATATTTAATGCACAATTGACGAAATGGTTGGGTGTAAAAAGTTTAGATCCACCTCTCGTGAAAAAGACAAATTTCCGCCGATTCAGCTGGAAGCGGGTCAAATTTGAACTATAGCTTCCTTGTAGTTTGCTCTTTATTTTTTCCAAAAATCATTTCTATGTACGTAAGCATCTATTTTATCAGAGAAACACCAAAAAAATTCCAAAATTCAACCAGTAGCTAGGAACAGTCATTCCCGCCGTTTTGACCGCATTTTGAAACACACATAAAAAATTAAAAAAATCTAAAATATTGGGACACCTTCGCATTGTGTCATTATATGTGGCCATGTTCCCAGGAAAAATAACAAACTTGTAATACGACAATTATTTTAAAAAAGTGTTCTCAGAAACGAGCTATCACGTGTGGAGATCAATGGCTTTCGAGTCAAATGATCAATCTTATGGCCACATTCATGCATAGTTTGTTTAAATGATCTCATATTGTGCACAAGGGTGCATATTGGAATGACAAACAATGTTGCCTAAGGAAGTTTTCATTTTCTTTGGACGAAAAAACCATTTTCCATTTTTCTAGTGCCCAAAAGGAGGTTTTTTATGAAGGACCTCCCAATAATTGTTGCAAAATTGGACCAAATCAAATTTCTAAAATACTAGGACATATTTAATGCACAATTGACAAAATGGTTGGGTGTAAAAAGTTTTGATCCACCTCTCGTGAAAAAGACAAATTTCCACCGATTCAGCTAGAAGCGGGTCAAATTTGAACTGCAGCTGCCTCATAGTTTGCTATTTATTTTTTATAAAAATCATTTATATTTACATAAGTACCTATTTAATCATAAATGCATGGTTTGGTGGCGATACATCGAGGTTTGGGCGGTGGCCGAGGGACCCAACTCTAGAGCGGTAAACTCGCATGCCCGCCGCGTGGTCACCGCGTGACCGTGGCGTTGCCATGTGTTCTGGGCGGCCTAGGCATGTCTAGTGTGTTGGGCACTCCCCAGATAGGTGCTAGGAAGAAAATTACAACATAAGATTCTCACGAGGAGACCGATCGATGCTCAAACATGAATTAGCAGGCAAGTGTTTGATTAGCTGTACGGGAAATGTACATGGATAAAGGGCGTGAGTTTTGGCTAAGGATGATCAGTTACTAAGAAGACCGCCTTCACAAAATTACAGCTCAAAAGGAGGAGCCTAGGTGGTACTTGCTTTGCAAAGTACCACACTGGACATAAACACGAATGTTGAAGCTGGGCTCAAAATAATGAATGGATTGAGCTGGCATTTGGTGGATGATGGTTATTTGGGCATAGGAAAGCACTGTAGAAAATGCATACTATTTGGACATGCCAAAGTGGTACTTCCTTCATAAAGTGTTGTTGTGAATAGAATAGGAAAATGTATATTGTTGAATTATTTTTGAACTAGGCAAGGAAGGTTTTTTACATATTTGTCGAAGATATGAGCCAAAGAATTTATGAAATTTTTTTGGGAATTTTGGGAATGACAGAAATATAGGTTGCTTCACAACCTGGGGCAAAAAATGCCACATGGACATGACACATATGCAAAACTGATGAGGAGGCGCCTAGTCGTACAAACCCACCACAATTTACAAGGTTATGACCATCTATATTGGTCGTGATCAGCTAGAAATAAGGCAGCAGACCAGTGCTATTTGTTTTATGACCATTTCGTGTAAGGAAATTACGACCTTTCTGACCAAAATGGTCGTTATAGTTTAGGGTTTGGAGCCCCCCGAACAGCTTTTGACCAATTGGTCTGAAATGGTCATAGATCTATGACCAATTCTTCCAGGGTCACTGACAGAAGGTCACTAGTTGACATATTTATTGTAGTGTGAGGTACTCCATTACCTCGACATACATGTTGGAGCTATTATTATAACCCTAGGTGTCCTAGAGAACCACCTAGTAACCTAGCCATGTTTTGTGTTCCCAGTGTGATGATTTTGGCCACCATTTTTGAAAGCATCCCGTGATGCCATTTAGTTAGTAGGCATTCCCACTAGTAGAAAAAGGGTCAAACGTGAAGCACATTAGTGCCGGTTTGTATTTGAGCCGGCACTAATGTATACATTAGTGCCGGTTCTAACGGCTAGCCGGGCCTCTTTCATTAGTACCGGTTCGTGGCGAACCTTTAGCACCGGTTCGTGCCACGAACCGGTACTAATGAAAGTGGTGGCAGGATGTTGTCAGAGTGGGGCCCCTCCAGCCCATATAGTGCCGGTTCTTGGCACAAACCGGTACTAAAGGTCGTCCTACATAAACCCTTCGTCCACCCGAGCTTGCTCTGTTCTTCCCCTTTCCCCTCTCCTCTCTGTTCTTCCCCTCTTCCTCTCGAGCTCATCACACATTTTAAACATATTTTGTCAAGATTTGAAGGCCCCCATCCATTGAAATGATCACAAAGGTTAGCAACTTTGTCCTTTCATCTCTTATTGCTAGATATACTCTTGCAATGCTTTATATAGTGATTAATTTGTGAGTTTAGTAATTTGGGAGGAAATATATATATGTGCTAGTATTTGATTTATATGCAATCTGAGGTAAAAAATAACACTTAGTTTGCATATGTAGGTGTGGTTTACTTAGTGCCTTCTAAATCTCCGTCGCAACCACCGTCGATCGCCCGCACCGTCCCGTCGCCGGCACCACCTTGTGGTGAGCCTCTTTGTTCATGAAATTTTATATTAAAATTGATGTTTGTGTGATTTGGATATATAGCTAGTTACTCGTATAATTATCTTACCCGTACGTTGTTTGTTATACATATAGTGCCATGGTTTTGATATCCGTCCCCGTCGGCCCTCGTCCTTGTTATGATTCGGATGTGGTATATATATTCTCTTTTAAAACTAGTTGCATTTCGTGTTTATGACAAATTATGCCCATCAAGTTGACACAGAATTTTTTTCTAGGAGGTATGTTTACCAGAAATTCCAACCGACCCTATTGTCGAGAGGTTAAATTTAGTAGAAAGAGAAAACGAGTACTTGAAAGAAAAATTGAAAAGAATTGAGGGGGAGAAGATGGAATTGGAGTTGCATGTTGCCGATGTCGTTGATGATCACAAGATCAAGATGGAGAAAATGCGCTTGAAGATTAGAAAGATTAGAAAATATGTCATTGATAGTGAGGCTTGGTATCATTATGCTGTTGGATCCATTGTTACCTTAGTTGCGATCTTGATCACATTTGTTGTTGCATTTAAATGCTTTAGCTAGAGAGTTATTTGTTTGTTGCATTTAAGTGTTGTATGAACTTTATGTTTGAACTTGTATTAATTTGGTCTATTCGGTGTTGTGTAATGAAGATGAGCCGACAATGGATGTACGATGACCGATGCTCTCCCCAGTTTGTTGAGGGCGTTCATACTTTTCTAATTGCGGCCGAGGCAAACAAGCGGGCGGATGGTTTTATGCCTTGTCCATGTGCTGGCTGTAAGAATGGTCGCAATTACTCTACGTGAACAACCATTCACGTCCACCTGTTTGAGTCCGGTTTCATGCCCCACTATAATGTTTGGACCAAGCACGGAGAAAGAGGGGTTATGATGGAAGACAATGAAGAAGAAGAGGACGACGACAGCTATCCTGGCCATGGGTTCCCTGAATACGATGATACAACAATGGGGGAAGAAGCTGAGCCGGTAATGCGGGAAGAAGCTGAGCCGGCAATGCGGGAAGAAGCTGAAGAAGAGGCATCAGATGAGCCCGTTGATGATCTAGGTCGGGTCATTGCCGATGCAAAGAGAAACTGCGCAAGTGATTTGGAGAAGAAGAAGTTGTAACGCATGTTAGAGGATCGCAAAAAATTGTTGTACCTGAATTGCGTAGGTGACAAGAAAAAGCTTGGCACCACACTAGAATTGTTGCAATGGAAGGTAGAGAATGGTGTATCTGACAAGGGATTTGGAAAGTTGCTGGTAATGATAAAGGATATGCTTCCAAAGGACAACGAATTGCCCGAGAGTACGTACGAAGCAAAGAAGGCTGTCTGCCCTCTAGGGTTAGAGGTGCAGAAGATACATGCATGCCCTAATGATTGCATCCTCTACCGCGGTGAGTACGAGGATTTGAACGCTTGCCCGGTATGCGGTGCATTGCGCTATAAGATCAGCCGCGATGACCCTGGTGATGTCGAGGGCCAGCGCCCCAGGAAGAAGATTCCTACCAAGGTGATGTGGTATGCTCCTATAATACCACGGTTGAAATGTTTGTTCCAAAACAAAGAGCATGCCAAGGCGATGCGATGGCACAGAGAAGACCGTAAGAAAGACGGAAAGTTGAGAGTACCCGCTGACGGGTCGCAGTGGAGAAAAAACGAAAGAAAGTACGGGAAGGAGTTTGCAGATGACGCAATAAGCGTATGGTTTGGTCTAAGCGCAGATGGCATTAATACTTTTGGGGAGCAGAGCAACAACCATAGCACCTGGCCTGTGACTCTATGTTTGTATAACCTTCCTCCTTGGTTGTGCATGAAGCGGAAGTTCATTATGATGCCAGTGCTCATCCAAGGCCCTAAGCAACCCGGCAACGACATTGATGTGTACCTAAGGCCATTAGTTGAAGAACTCTTACAACTGTGGAATGGAACAGGTGTACGTGCGTGGGATGAGCACATGGGGGAAGAATTTGACCTAAAGGCTTTGCTGTTCGTGACCATCAATGATTGGCCTGCTCTCAGTAACCTTTCAGGACAGACAAACAACGGATACCGCGCATGCACGCACTGTTTGGACGATACCGACAACATATATTTGGCTAATAAGAATGTGTACCTGGGACATCATCGATTTCTTCCGAGCAGGCATCCCGTAAGAAAGAAAGGCAAGCATTTCAAAGGTGAGGTGGATCACCGGACGATGCCTCGCCACCGTACTGGTGCTGATGTACATGATATGGTCAAGGATTTGAAGGTGGTCTTTGGAAAGGGTCCTGGTGGACAACCTGTTCTGAATGACACTGACGGACGCGCACCCATGTGGAAGAAGAAATCTATATTTTGGGACCTGCCCTATTGGAAAGACCTCGAGGTCCGCTCCGCAATCGACGTGATGCACGTGACGAAGAATCTTTGTGTGACCCTGCTTGGCTTCTTGGGCGTGTATGGGAAGACAAAAGATACACCTGAGGCACGGGAGGACCAGCAACGTATGCACAGAAAAGACGGCATACAAGCTACGCTCAGGGTCATGCAAGCTACGCTCTTACCAAAGAAGAGAAGGAAATCTTCTTTGAATGCCTGCTCAGTATTAAGGTGCCGTCTGGCTTCTCGTCGAATATAAAGGGAATAATAAACATGGCAGAGAAAAAGTTCCAGAACCTAAAGTCTCATGACTGCCACGTGATTATGATGCAACTGCTTCCGGTTGCATTGAGGGGGCTTCTACCGGAAAACGTTCGATTAGCCATTGTGAAGCTATGTGCATTTCTCAATGCAATCTCTCAGAAGGTAATCGATCCAGAAATCATACCAAGGTTACAGAATGATTTGGTGCAATGTCTTGTCAGTTTCGAGTTGGTGTTCCCACCATCCTTCTTCAACATCATGACGCATGTCCTAGTTCACCTATGCGAAGAGATTAACGTTTTGGGTCCTGTATTTCTACACAATATGTTCCCTTTGAGAGGTTCATGGGAGTCTTAAAGAAATATGTTCATAACCGTGCTAGGCCAGAAGGAAGCATCTCCAAGGGCCGTAAAAATGAGGAGGTCATTGAGTTTTGTATTGACTTTATTCCTGACCTTAAGCCGATTGGTGTTACTGAATCGCGGCATAAGGGCAGACTGGATGGAAAAGGCACGCTAGGAGGGGAACAAATAATATGTATGGACGGACATTCTCTCACTGAAGCACACTACACAGTTCTACAGAATTCCGCCTTGGTGGCTCCGTATATGGATGAACACAAGAATTTGCTACGCTCCAAACACCCGGAGCGGTCTGATGACTGGATTACACGTGAACAAACCAGGAGTTTCGCCAGCTGGTTGCAAGCACGTGCCATGCATGACACCTCTATTGAAGATGACCTGTACTTGCTGTCCCAGTTACCATCTTCGAATATAATGACTTTCAAAGGGTACGAGATAAATGGTAATACATTTTACACGATCGCCCAAGATAAGAAGAGCACCAACCAAAACAGTGGTGTCCGCTTTGATGCAGAAACCAAGACGGGAAAGGAAACATATTATGGTTATATACAGGACATATGGGAACTTGACTATCGACGTGGTTTGAAGGTCCCTTTGTTTCGGTGCAAATGGGTCAATATGACACGAGGCGGGGTAACGGAAGACCCACAGTACGGAATGACAACAATGGATCTCAACAATCTTGCGTATGCAGACGAACCATTCGTCCTAGCCAATGATGTGGCACAGGTAATCTATGTGAAGGACATGTCTACTAAGACAAGAAAAAGAAAAGATAAGGAAGCGAATGCATCGTACGATGAGCCAAAGCGGCACATAGTTCTTTCTGGGAAGAGAAACATCGTGGGAGTGGATGACAAGACAGACAAGTCAGAAGATTATGAAAAGTTTGATGAAATTGCTCCATTCACAGTGAATATTGACCCGAGCATCCCGTTAAATGATGAAGATTTTCCATGGCTACAACGCAAAGGGACACACGCGAAGAAAAAGTTTCACACCCAAAGATCTGGGATGTGATCGGCTTAACTATCATCACTTTCTTCTGTGTTTCACACCCAGGAGGGATCTCTGTAATAGTTAGGCTAGCTAGTTATGTGTTTTGGCATTTGAAACACGAAGAAATTTTATGTGCAAGCAAATTCTTTCATGCATTTACTGATTTTTTCAGCTAAATGACCCTGAAATTGAAAAGCATTTCAAATGAACTCAGAAAAGGTTGAAAGTTGGCATGGTATCATAATTTCACTCACATAGCATGTGCAAAAAAGTAGAGAGGGTTATCGCAAAAACTGGATGCACTTCATGTACAAAATGGACAATCTGTTTCGAAGTATCAGGGTTCCGGACGAAAACTCATCCGTTACAAAGGCATCTCATTTTTTAAATAACCTAAGCATTACCAAATTGAATATAATGATAAAACACACTAATATTAAACATAAGAAAAAAGAATCACTGAAAAATCTATTTTCAAAGTTAAGTTATTCACAAACAAAAATAAAGCAAAAAAATAAGAAAAAAAGCCCACCTACTGGCCAGCTAGCCCAATAGGCCCAACAGGGCATCGCAGAAGAGGTAGGCCCAGAAGGCCTGGTTAAGAGAGGAGCTCGAGACAGCAGCGACGGCGGGGCTTATAAGCAGGTGCGAGTGCCCCTCGGCTAGCGAGGTGGGACTAAACTTTTGTGCCCCTCGCCTGGCAGCGCACCCCCCTTTAGTACCGGTTCGTGGCACCAACCGGTACTAAAGGGGGGCCTTTAGTACCGGTTGGAGCCACCAACCGGTACTAAAGGGGGTCACTTCCCGCCGCTTGGGCTAGCCAAAACAGACCTTTAGTACCGGTTGGTGGCTCCAACCGGTACTAAAGGTCCATCCTATATATACAACACTTGGAAAAATTTCAGTGTCCCTCTGTTTCCTCCCTCCGTCGTGCCACCCTGCCCCGATCGACGTCGTCCCCGTCGACGCCGCCGCCCCCGCCCCTCGTCGCCGACCCCGGCCGTGCGCGCCCCTCGTTTCCGCCCTGGCCGTCCCCGTCCCCGTTGTCCCCGCCGTCCCCATCGCCGCGCCCCGGCCGCCCCCTCGTCGCCGCCCCGCCCCGTCGTTGCCGCCCCACCCGTCGCCCCGTCGTCGCCGCCCCGTCCCTTCGCCCCGTCGTCGCCGCCACGTCCCGTCGCCGCCCCGTCGTCGCCTCGCCGGTGAGCTCGTCCCGGCCGCCATGTCCAGTTCCACACACACACACACTACACACACACACACACACTATACACACACAAGTGATTTAAATATTTAGTTATAGAAATATTTATAAAAATTTAGCAATTTTTCTGTTTTGTAGTTATATAAATATTAGAATTGTTATAGAAATGATAGTTATATAATCAGGAAATTTTAGAATTAGTTTTAGTTATAGAAATAGTAATAAAAAAGTTAGAATTGTTATAAATTTTTCTGTTTTTTAGTTATAGAAATAGTTATAAAAAAGTTAGAACTGTTAGAAATTTTTTTGTTTTTTAGTTATAGAAATAGTTATAAAAAAGTTAGAAAATTTTCTTTTTTTAGTTATAGAAATATTAGAAATGTTATAGAAATGTTAGTTATATATAACTTTGTTAGAAATGTTAGAAATTTTAGTTATCAAAATCCAATCATTAAAAAAATGTTACTTTTTGCGGGCATATAGCTAGTATTTGTTGTCGACGATGCACGACTGATGGCTTCTCGCCCCTCGTTGGTTACCCCAAGTGTAAGGTTTGAGATGCAGCGTAGTGGTAGTTTTCCCTTGGCAAAGATACCAAGGATCGAATCCCCAGAGACTCCCAGTTTCAACGAGAAGGTGTCAATCGCTAACGGCACCGTGGATTAGCAATCAACGTGGACCTGCACACAGATACAAATAACTTTGTTCCCAACGAGTACAGAGAGGTTGTCAATCCCTCCGGCCTTGTCGTTTACAAAGGATTAAACGCAAGTGATAATAGTGATGGATATTGCTGCAAAAAGTAAATAAAAGCGGAAAGTAAATAGCGATGTGATCAATGATAGGAATATGGACCGGGGCGCCATGATGTTCACTAGTGATGTCTCTCTCCCAAAAGACGATAAAATAGCTATGCGAGGGAAACAAATTACAGCTGGGCAATTGACAGAATTATGTGCGCAAACCAATGCTGACTACATTGCAAGAAAGGTAGGGGTTCAAAGCATGGGCAGTACGCCAAGGTAAGTAGACCGAAATCCATCTGCATCTACTACTAATCATCCACCTTGAGATATCTATCCAGAACATCTCGCTGGTATTAAGTTGCGAGCCCCACCCAAAGTGTAAACTCAAAGCAACAGACAACTGCATTAAAATAACTTTGCGTAAAGTAAACAATCCTTGCACCCGCGGGCACAAGCACCATTGTTTTCCCCCTTGTGGCAACAGCACATCCCCTAGAATCATGTTTCTGTCACTCAAGCTAGTCATCGAGGGGCATGAACCCACAATCGAGCATAACGTTCCCTCTTGGAGTTACTACCTATTACTCGGCCAAAGCAATAAACAGCAACGGAGAACATGCAAGAATTACTTACGAACATAAATATAAAAGAGGTAAATCAAATATATTACTCAAACACAATCTGAACATAATCTCACAATCCATCGGATCCCAGCAAACTCATCATAGCAATAGCATAAGGATTACATATGTGCCTCGATCATGTAGGGCAGCTCACGAGGTCTAATTAGTGAAGCACAAGAAGGGGAGGAGAACATCACATAGCTACTAGTCATGGACCCATGGTCCAAGGGAGACTACTCACGCATCGTCCGGGAGGCGTCCATGGTGGTGGAGAAGCTCCCGGTGGTGATCCTCCCCTCCGGCAGGGTGCCGGGAAGAGTTCTCCTGGCGCTCCCGATCTTGGAAGCGCGGCGGCGGCGGAACAGAGATGAGATCGTGAAAAAGGGTTCCCGTCTCGAGGGTTTCGGGACGTGTGTTAAATATAGGCCAAAGGGTGACGTTAGAGGGCACCTGGGGGGCCCAGGCGCCCCCTTGGCGCGGCCAGGAGGGGGGCCGCGCCACCAGGGCGCCTGGAGCCCTGGTGGCCCCCCTCCGGCTCTCCTTCGGGGTCCTGGAAGGTTCTGGAACGCTGATTTTTTATATATTTTTTCCGGAATTTTTCTGGCAGTTTTTGTAATGGAAAAACCTGAAATACAAAAATAGCAAAAAACAGAAACTAGCACTGGGGTGCACTGAGTTAATAGGTTAGTCCAAATATGATCAAAATTGTATGGAAGTGTATAAATATCATAGCAATATCACCCAAAAGAGGCATGGAGCAAGCAGAAATTATAGATACGTTTTAGACGTATCAACATCCCCAAGCTTAATTCCTGCTCGTCCTCGAGTAGGTAAATGATAACAAGAATAATTTCTGTGGTGACATGCTATTAACCATATAGGACTTTTTCATAGTCACATGACAAGAGCTTACAGAGACAATGATTCTATAGTAATTAAGTCACCTTGAGAAAATCTCAAAGAACTAAAAGTTTTTCAACATGAAACTGAAGCATCAAATAAATTTGTAATGAGCATGGTATGTAAATATGATAAAGTGATATCTCGCTTGCCCCCTTTAGTGAAGCAAAACATAAATGCAGGGGCACCTCCAAGGTTTAAGTGACGACTAGATACAATGATTTCAAAATAAACGATATCACAATCATGCAAAAGACAATGCTACTTTGGGACAATGCACATTACACTCAGAATGACAACCATGCTCTCCATAGTCGGTGCTTTTTAAAAGAAGGTGGAGACTCTCGAACCGTGGCTTTTGTTGGCAAATTTGAAAACCCGTAGTCGGAAACAAAAAAAAAGCATGTGCCAGAGCTCTTGGTTTTAAAAACAGAGGTAATAATTTTTTTAGATATGCATGTTCTGTCAACGAATGCTAGCAGCTAATTAACCCAATTACTTCTTGAGATGGACAAGTTTCGAGGTATGGCTCCCGAATGAGGATCATAACATCCTCTTAATCTCCTTTGTTTATCACTGCCAGAGTTTTCTGATTTCTCATGAACAAAGCGTGAAGGAAGATTCGTTTGTTATATTAATTTTTAATGAGCCGGGTGCACTCTATGCCAATTCCTTCTCATATTATGGGTTGCACATTATACATGCAATCCCGGGGTGAAGCTTGTCCAACTTAAAAAGATCATGAATTAACCACTACTTCCTCATAAACTTAAAACGGAGGCACAAAATAGGAATGCATTTATTTGAATAATTTTGAGATGGCACAAGAAAGTCTTTGTTAGGAATGGCAGGTAAATACCATGTATAGGAAGGTATGGTGGACTCATATGGCATAACTGGTTTAAAGGATTTGGATGCACAAGCAGTCAGTCCGCTTAGTACAGGCGAAGGTTAGCAAAAGACTGGGAGCGACCAACTAAGAGAGCAATGACGGCCATAATCATGCAGAGCGACAAAGCAACATTGAATCAGGCATGGAAGTTATATCGCTACTCAGAAATAAAAGATCATCAAGGCTTGACAGACTTTCTTTACAGTCTTGAATATGCGTGAGCATACGCCAAGTCAATCAAAATAAATTCTCGAAGGAAGATATCACTAACCATACCACATCATATTCAAACAAATCATGTTGGTACTCCAATAACACATTGGAAACCCTCCAGCTATTTGAAACTAACCGTAAGCAAACATGAATTACCAAGCAATATCATGCACGTAGCATCTTTATCATAGACATATCAATCATTGCAACAGAAGAAAACTTCTCTTAATAAGATAATCATGATAATAAAGAGAGTTCAAGCAACCAACTAAACAAAAGCTCTTTAAAAAGATAAGCATGAAAACTAAGAGCTGAGCACGAAAGTAGCTATTGAAAGACAAAGAACACACACAGCAAAGATAGGCATGAAAATTTCCATGTTATGTTCTAGGTAGAAGTGGAGCGTGTTTCTCTCCCACATAAAGAAAGCTGAGTTCCGACTCGTTATTAAAGCTAAAGAAAACTAAAAGGAAAATTAAAAGCAAGACGCTCCAAGCATAGCACATAACACATGAAGTGATAAAAATATAGTGGAACGAAGGACGAACTGATAATGTCCATGGAGAAGGGGATGCACGGGGGCATCCCCAAGCTTAGACGCTTGAGTCTTCTTGAATATTTCTTGGGGGTGCACGGGGGCATCCCCAAGCTTGAGCGCTTGACACTCCTGAATCTTTTCATCATCTTCCCTCGCACACTTGAAAACTCCCTTCATACAAAACTCATCATAATCTGATTAGCGAGGTTAGTACCCACAATAGTATAATTGTTCCTTGCTGGAAATAAAGATATTCTTGAAAGTATACTGTTTCTCTAGATTTCCATAAAGTTTTTGCAAAGAATAAGCAAGTGCAAGGCTCGCAAAATGAAGGAAAGGCAAAACAGTACAGAATCTGTGAAAAACAGACCAGCAGGCAGTAAATGATTATTTCGGGGCACTTCTGCAACTCCAATCAAAAAACTCAGAACAGACGCCTGAAAGACAATTATATAGAGCACGCTGTGGAAAAAATTCAGACCAAAAAGATGATCTGGTGATTTTATGCGAATTTTTCTGTACGAGGACAGAATCTGTTTCCTGGACAGCACGTCACAACTCTTGATATTTCCTGCAATCAGAGGCTATACCTGGCACAAAACTGAAAAGTAAAGATACAATGATGATGCTACTGTAGTAACAACATAAAGACACAACAAAAGCAAAATATAAAATTTTATTGATTTGGGTTGCCTCCCAAAAAGCGCTTTCTTTTATGCCTTTAAGCTAGGCATAATGCATAGAGATCAAGTCTTATCAAGAGTAAGAGCATAGCTAGCCCGTGTAACGGACTCAAATGGTAACTTAATCTTCTTTCGAGGGAAGTGTTCCATCCCTTTCTTGAGAGGAAATTGGAATCTTATATTCCCCTCTTTCATGTCAATGATGGCACCAACGGTGCGAAGAAAAGGGCGTCCCAAAATAATTGGACAAGAAGGTTCC
The DNA here is from genome assembly GCA_032464435.1 of Aegilops umbellulata. Classification (NCBI taxonomy): domain Eukaryota; kingdom Viridiplantae; phylum Streptophyta; class Magnoliopsida; order Poales; family Poaceae; genus Aegilops; species Aegilops umbellulata. The sequence continues at coordinate 348,330,794 of CP136058.1, read as the reverse complement.
CATTCAATGTCCATAATAGTAAAATCAACGGGAACATAATTATCATTGACAACAATAAGAACATCGTCGATCCTCCCCAAAGGTTTCTTTAAGGAAGAATCAACAAAACGAATACCAAAAGAACAAGAATCATAGGGTTTCAATTTAAGCATGTCATATATTCTTTTGGGCATAACGGAGGTACTAGCTCCAACATCACATAAAGCATAGCAAGAGAAGTTATTCAGTTTAATTTTAATCGTAGGATCCCAACCATCTTCTAGCTTTCTAGGAATGGAGGCTTCTAATTTAAGTTTCTCCTCCCTAGCTTTGATGAGAGCATTAGTGATATGCTCTGTGAAGGCAAGGTTAAGCGTGCTAGTGCGGGGATCTCTAGACATCTTGTGAAGGAAATCAATAACTTCGATAAGAGTGCAATTATCAAAATCAAGGTCACTACTATCAATTAAAGTGGTAGTGGTGTCCTTTAGGTTCACTTGTTTGGTAGTTTCTATAGTCATAGCATCACCATTAATAGGTCCAATGGGACCAGGAGTGCGTTGGGTGCTAAGAGTTTGGGTATCCTCAATAACTTGGATAGTAGCAATAGTGTGATGGGTAGGAAGGCTCTTAATTCTATCTTCTTCCTCCCTTTCTCTAGCCCATCTTTCTTTAAGTTTAGCCAACATCCTAATGTTTTCATTAATTTGCACTTGAATAGCATTCATAGGAGTGACCGTCCTCTCCTCAAGAGGAGAAGTTCTAATTTTAAGCAATTCTACCTCATGGGCTAAATTGTCTACCTTTGAAGAAAGATCATCTAGTTTGTTTAGTTTCTCTTCTACACTCTTATTAAAAGCTTTTTGGGTAGTGATAAAATCTTTAAGCATAATCTCTAGTTCAGTGGTGGAGTTCTTGGTGCTAGGATAAACATTGTTGTTCCCATAAGAGTTAGAGGGGAACGGTCTAGGATTGCTACCAAAATTACTCCTATAAGCATTGTTATTAAAATTGTTTCTAGAGATAAAGTTCACATCTACTTGTTCTTGAGCAATCAAAGAATTTAAAGGAACATCACTAGGATCAACAGAAGATTGCTTCGAAAGTAGAGACATAATCAAGTCAAATTTTTCATTTAGGGAGGAGATCTCCTCGACAGAGTTTACCTTCCTACCTGTTGGAGCGCGTTCGGTGTGCCATTGGGAATAGTTGGTCATCATCTCATCGAGAAGTTTTGTGGCAGCACCAAGTGTAGTTGACATAAAGGTTCCTCCCGCGGCCGAATCTAACATGTTCCGCGAGGTGAAGTTCAAGCCTGCATAAAAAGTTTGGATAACCATCCAAGTAGTCAAACCATGAGTAGGGCAGTTCTTGACAAGAGATTTCATGCGTTCCCAAGCTTGAGCAACGTGTTCATTATCCAATTGTTTAAAATTCATTATAGTACTTCTTAGTTGGATAATTTTAGCAGGTGGATAGTACTTTCCAATAAAAGCATCTTTGCACTTGTCCCAAGAATCTATGCTATTTCTAGCCAAAGACTGAAACCAAATTTTAGCTCCTCCTCTCAAAGAGAAAGGAAAAAGCTTAAGCTTAACAATACTACCATCTATTTCTTGGTACTTTTGCATATCACAGAGTTCAACAAAATTGTTTAAGTGTAAAGCAGCATCATCTCCAGCACCGGAGAATTGATCTTTCATGACTAGATTCAGTAAAGCAGGTTTAATTTCATAAGAAGGTGCTGAAGTGGCAGTTGTAGTGATAGGTGTGCAAATAAAGTCATCGTTGTTATGACTAATGAAGTCGCACAACTTAGTGTTCTCGGTGGAACCCATAGCAGCAAGCAAGCAAGACAACTATTTTTGTGATTTTCGATAAAGGATACTAAAGCAAAAACTGAAAGGTAAACTAACAAGACTAAAAAACAAAGGTAAAAGATAGTATGCAACACCCCTATCTCGAAGAGCGGAGTCCCCGGCAACGGCGCCAGAAAACACCCGTGATGGCTTCTCGCCCCTCGTTGGTTACCCCAAGTGTAAGGTTTGAGATGCAGCGTAGTGGTAGTTTTCCCTTGGCAAAGATACAAAGGATCGAATCCCCAGAGACTCCCAGTTTTAATGAGAAGGTGTCAATCGCTAACGGCACCGTGGATTAGCAATCAACGTGGACCTGCACACAGATACAAATAACTTTGTTCCCAACAAGTACAGAGAGGTTGTCAATCCCTCCGGCCTTGTCGTTTACAAAGGATTAAACGCAAGTGATAATAGTGATGGATATTGCTGCAAAAAGTAAATAAAAGCGGAAAGTAAATAGCGATGTGATCAATGATAGGAATATGGACCGGGGCGCCATGATGTTCACTAGTGATGTCTCTCTCCCAAAAGACGATAAAATAGCAGCTGGGCAATTGACAGAATTATGTGCGCAAACCAATGCTGACTATATTGCAAGAAAGGTAGAGGTTCAAAGCATGGGCAGTACGCCAAGGTAAGTAGACCGGAATCCATCTGCATCTACTACTAATCATCCACCTTGAGATATCTATCCAGAACATCTCGCTGGTATTAAGTTGCGAGCCCCACCCAAAGTGTAAACTCAAAGCAACAGACAATTGCATTAAAATAACTTTGCGTAAAGTAAACAATCCTTGCACCCACGGGCACAAGCACCGTTGTTTTCCCCCTTGTGGCAACAGCACATCCCCTAGACTCATGTTTCTGTCACTCAAGCTAGTCATCGAGGGGCATGAACCCACAATCGAGCATAACGTTCCCTCTTAGAGTTACTACCTATTACTCGGCCAAAGCAATAAACAGCAACGGAGAACATGCAAGAATTACTTACGAACATAAATATAAAAGAGGTAAATCAAATATATTACTCAAACACAATCTGAACATAATCTCACAATCCATCGGATCCCAGCAAACTCATCATAGCAACAGCATAAGGATTACATATGTGCCTCGATCATGTAGGGCAGCTCACGAGGTCTAATTAGTGAAGCACAAGAAGGGGAGGGGAACATCACATAGCTACTGGTCATGGACCCATGGTCCAAGGGAGACTACTCACGCATCGTCCGGGAGGCGTCCATGGTGGTGGAGAAGCTCCCGGTGGTGATCCTCCCCTCTGGCAGGGTGCCGGGAAGAGTTCTCCTGGCGCTCCCGATCTTGGAAGCGCGGCGGCGGCGAAACAGAGATGAGATCGCGAAAAAGGGTTCCCGTCTCGAGGGTTTCGGGACGTGTGTTAAATATAGGCCAAAGGGTGACGTCAGAGGGCACCTAGGGGGCCCAGGCGCCCCCCGGCGCGGCCAGGAGGGGGGCCGCGCCACCAGGGCGCCTGGAGCCCTGGTGGCCCCCCTCCGGCTCTCCTTCGGGGTCCTGGAAGGTTCCGGAACGCTGATTTTTTTTATATTTTTTCCGGAATTTTTCTGGCAGTTTTCGTAATGGAAAAACCTGAAATACAAAAACAGCAAAAAATAGAAACTGGTACTGGGGTGCACTGAGTTAATAGGTTAGTCCAAATATGATCAAAATTGTATGGAAGTGTATAAATATCATAGCAATATCACCCAAAAGAGGCATGGAGCAAGCAGAAATTATAGTTACGTTTTAGACGTATCAGCAGCCCGCATCCTCGCCGTCGACACGTCCGCGACGACGTCCAGCTGACCCATGTCCGGGGCTGGGCTCCGCCGGGCTGGCACTGGGAGGTGCTGCATGGAGGGGCGCGCCGCTTGATGAGGAACCCGGCCCCGGGTCCCGTCGTCAACCCTGATCTCGTTTGGTGGCGTTCGCGTGGGCCAGTTTCGGTGCAGAGGGAGCCGGCCCTGCCGGAGGTGGTACGTCGTCGTGTCAGGGAGGAGGACGAGCACGTCCATCGCTACATGGTTGCGTTAGAGGGCGGCAGGTTCTCCAATACCTGGTAGTTTCTTCAGGGATCTCACTTCAGCTATGATCCTGTGAGGGTTCATTCTCTTTGGGTGTCCACCGCCCGCGCCGCAGGAACCGCGAGTGTCCTAGATTCTTCTGTAGTATTCGATCTTTAATTAGCTACCTAGCCACTGATGTACTATTCAATATTATATATTATTCGAGACGATGTATTCGAGATTAAATCTATTATTCGAGATGATGTATTTGAGATTATATCTATTATTCGAGACGATGTATTCGAGATTATATCTATTATTCGAGATTATACTAAATTGTTTTATATTTCTTTTGGCATAGTTAAATAAAGGCTATGGCGGACAATACCGACAGAGAGAGAGAATAGACCATGTTCGATATGATACGCGGGCCAGATGATGATCAGAATGAAGAAGATTATGACGGCTCCGAATTTCTAAACAACACCGGAGAGGGTGATATGATATTCGATCGCGACGACCGAATTGATGAAGTCATGAACTACGATTATGACGATGACGAAGAACATGTTGATCCTGAAACAACAAACACCGGCGAGGTATATATATTTATATAAGAAGGAACCTGGTGATCATCGCATGTTTTAAATGAGTTGAAGATATATTAACAAATCGATCTTTCTTCTTTCAGCCATCCGGATCGAGCAAATCTTCAGGCAAAAGGACGAAACGAGGCCCGAACAAAAAGTTGAAGGAGGGCGTAAAGTATAATATCGAGGCATTCAGACCTAATGGCGAACCATTAGTGCCTAAGAAGATTGCGGACAAGTTCGTTCGTCAGTGCGGAGTTCTTGTGAAGGACCAACTCCCGATCTCCCTTCAAGAATGGAGAAAGCCAGCAAAGCCACGTCCAAATGTTACTTTTGTCGACGAGAATAAAAAAACTGCTTTGGGATACTCTCATGGAACATTTCACCCTACCAGATCATTTCACAGAAGCAGATGTGCAGAAAGTCAAGGACGCTGCTTTGAGGAAGATGGCGGTTGCATTCAAGAACCACAAGAGAACGACGTGGGAGAAGTACGTCAAGGATGGAAGGAAGACTCCAGTATTCGAGGGGATACTAGAGAATCAAAGTGCTCTTTGGTACGATTTCGTGAAATTCAAGGATTCAGAATTAGCTAAGGAACGGTCGAGAATAAACAAGAAGAATGCCGAAAAAAAGGATAAGTTCCATAAGCTGGGGCCAGGTGGCTACGCGGTGGCAATGCCTAAGTGGGATAAGTCTGAGAAAGAGATGGAGGATGCAGGTGTCACTCCGGTTACTAAGAGTTGGCCCCCCAGGTGCAGGACTTGGTTCTATGCGCATGGGGGGGAGTTGGACCTGAAGACAGGCAATGTTTCGACGAAGGCATGTCTGAACGGAGCCGACGATGCGATACTTGTTGCAATAGATGAGGCTCGATCGGGGGTGTTCCATCCCAACAGAGAGAACGACGAGCTTACGCGTGCCCTGGGAAATCCTGAACACCCGGGAAGAACACGAGGCAAGGGCGCTATTCCGTGGTATGAGGGGTTTTCGGACTGGAACGCCGACTATAAAACCCGTGCGAGAAAGAAGATTGCGGAGGAGAAAAAGAGGAAGATGGAGGAGGAGCAGAGGAAGCGGGACTATGAACGCCTTCAAGGCCTAGAAGCAAGTCAAGCGGAATTGGCAGTTAAATTCCAGCGGCAGCAGGAGCAGATCGACTCACTTAGCCAGCAAAGGGGGTCTCAGCAGCTGCAGCAGCCATCGGATGATCCAACATTCGATAGCACCGCCCCATCCATGCTGAGAAGCAGCGTGGGTTCCGCCCCGGGCGACGCATTGCTGGATAGATACCCCGTGGATGACATCACGGAGAACACTAACTGCGAGCTACACTTCAAGATGAAGAACATATCCATGAAGGTGGCGGACGCCGTTGCTTTTCCAAATTCCCCTGAGGCAACCTTCCATTGCAACCTGATTCCAGCGGGCTATGCTCGTGTCTTGGTTGATGAGGTGGTGGACCCATATTCGGAGCTACAGCTTGACATTCCTGGAGGTGACGACGAGCACACATTGGGAGAGGCCATACATCATGTCATCCTATGGATAAAGGATTGCATCATCTTTCGAAGGCCACCGACATCGCGTCACCCGACTCCTCGTCGAAGTCCGCCATCGATTCAGTAGGCTCCCGCTCCTCCAAGTCCACCAACGCGTGAGGCCACTCCTCCTCCTCCAAGTCCGGCAAAGTGTCAGGCCACTCCTCCTCCAAGTCCGACACAGCGTCAGACGTCCACTCCTCCTCCAAGTCCGGCAAAGTGTCAGGCCACTCCTCCTCCAAGTCCGGCACAGCTTGAGGCCACTCCTCCTCATCCAACTCAGCCCCGTCAGCCGTCTCCGCCGCCTCAGCAATCGCAGAAGAGACACCCCGCAGCTATGGTGCGTAGCGGTACCAGTCGAGGTCATAGTACAGGAAGTACAGGCGGAGGCAAGCGATATAAATATGGTCCAAACCTCGATACTCCTCTTCCTGAGAGGGCTTACGACAGGACCAAGGAGCAAACCGATGCCATAGTGCGGGCAGAAGTCGACGCCCATTTTGGACCGAAACCGCCACCGCCGCCAAGGGAGAAAGTGCCTGTGGAAGTTATTGACCACTTCATTCGTATGGCTAAACCACCAGCTCCTAAGCCTGTTGACACAGACTATGAGCGCCACATCAGGAAGTTAAATAAAAAACGTCTATAGAAGGAGGCGAGCTCGAGCTCGAGCAAACAACAAGCAGCTGTCAAAAAATGCGGGAGAACCGTTGCCAGCTGGGAGAACAGTGGGCGCAACCGATCCCCCCGCTTGTTGTGCCTCCAACAACACGTGACAGTACGCGCGACCAATATTATTGTGGGCAAACAGTTTACGTTCCCGAGGTGGGCAAAGTGGTAATAACCCAGGAGCATATAACGCAGGCTGAAGAACTCAAGATCACTGTTGGACAACTCCTCGAGATCGAGGACATGCCTGTGCTTACAGAGGAGGAAATAAAACGGAAATATGCCCGGGGCCAACCTTTGGTCAAGCCAGAAGATGTCAAGAAGCTCCCAATGAGAATGTATGAATTGCATCAATGGTACATGGACATTACCAACAGATCCGATCGACATTCCCTCATCGTGCAAGTCAACAAGGATCATTACTACCATGAGAAACCTGGGACCGTTTTGTATTATGAACTGTTTCAGTTATACAATCAAGACGCACTTGACAAATATATCGTCAGTTGCTATTGTCTGTAAGTGATTTCTTTCTGTAATTTAAGTCTCAAGCTAGCTGTATTGATCCTTTTGATCAATCATTACCTGTAATTATCCTCACTATATTCTTTTCTGTGGTATTATGCAAGATGAAGATTTATGAAATGAAAAAAGGTGGACGCTATGGCATTGGGTTCATTGACCCAAACATCGTTAACGAATTCACATGGAATATAAGCGACTATTATAAAAAGCAGGTAGAGGACAGCATGTTCGAGTTCTTGAAGCGCCTCAAATACAATGAAGATATACTACTTCCTTACAACTTCAAGTGAGTCACACTTTCTTGTACTACAAATTCTCTGTTTTTGCCTACTAGCTAGCTAGCTACATGTTTTTGCTTACATATGCCCACTTAATTAAGACATGCAAATTAACGTGTGTGCATGCAGATATCACTGGGTCTTGTGTATCATTAAAGTTCATGAAGGAACAGTTGAAATACTGGACTCACTACTCTCTGAAAATAGTGACTACAACATCTTGTTTGGGATAGTCAACAGGTAATTTCAATCATTATTAACTATATATCTCGGCCTATTTAGTTCGTCATTTCATGATATGAACAATTTAATTACCCCTTTATTCATTTTCTTTGTCGGCGGGCAGGGCTTGGGCAAGGTTCATCAGCAAAACGGAAGGCGAATGGACACGACAGCTGAGATGGCTTCGACCCAGGGTAAGTAATTAAGTAGTGTGGTAGATAGCTGCCATCTTTTTAATATTATCATGCTTGATTAATTATTATCTGATCAAATTAAATTCCATTCTCGTAAAGGCCATAAAGCAGACGCAGGGGACTAATCTGTGTGCATACTGCGTTTGCGAGAACATTTGCATGATGGCGTCCGAAAGGAGCAGATCTCAAAGACAGGAATGGGTACGCTTGTCAGAACACTATTAACAATTGGTGCACCATTTATCGATATCTAGTCACACAACTAATACACATGCATATTGATCTTCTTCTTAACAGTTCACAGAGGTGCGGGACAAGCTCCTAGATACGGAGCGCGTAGAAGCACTTCAAGAGGAAATAGCGGGATTTTTGCTCGACCAGGTCATAAATCCAAAGGGAGAATACTATTACCCGCTACCGCCCCCATCGATCAAGTCATGAACCACTTCCAATTTGTCATCGTGCTCCGAAGGCACCAATTAGGCTAATGCAACTGGCTCCGAAGGCAACATGCATATGTACGAGAAATTGTATATATAGCTATATACATGTGTGTATGTGTGAATTAATATGGTGGTTTGTGTGAGACATTGATGATCTATATATATATATATATATATATATATATATATATATATATATATATATATATATATGATTGGTTCTACTAGCTACCATATATATGCATAACGTGTACAATGTGTAGTATCGTAAAATACCAGCAAACGAAAAAGAATTAAAATGGAAAACACAAAATTAAATGAAAAAGAAATCATAAAACCAAAAACCCCCCCAAACATTTTAGTACCGGTTGGTGTTACCAACCGGTACTAAAGGGCTCCCGGCCCCCGGAGCAGGCTCGTGCCACGTGGTTTCCCTTTAGCACCGGTTCATGCTGGACCGGTGCTAAAGGGGGGGGGGCTTTAGTGCCCAAACTTTAGTGCCGGTTATGGAACCGGCACTAAAGGGCCTTACGAACCGGTGCTATTGCCCGGTTCTGCACTAGTGTCCATTCCTAGGTTCTTGAACCCGAGATTCACCCTAGTTTCTTCATGTTGATAGTGTTTGCTAGTTCCTTTAGGATATTAGTAACCTTTTCAATAGTCCTTGAGGTTCATGGTATTTCCTTCTTCCAATACCATGAACCATTATGGTAGAAGTTCTTTGAACCAATGATCACAACAAGAGTTCTCTTGATGAGTTCTCCATTCAAAAATTGTGACTCTGCCAGTTCTACCTTTCTGCATGGGTTATCCGAAATAAATATGTTGAACTCATTCGACATGCTAATTTGTGCATCCACAACTCAGAAAATTTTATGTTCCTTTGAGTTGTCTCTCTTTAGCTGTTTTCTGACCTTCGGCTATCAATTGATAGTCAAGAGTATGCGTGCATTCGTTCATCGATGCCTATTATTTTTGTGGTCCATCATCAAGTCATTCTATTCCGGAATGACTAGGAGAAACAAACTCCAGCACCTCATCCATTTCTTGGACTGGTCAAATTAGTTGTATTCCGCAGATCAAAATGCCAATCCAGCTTTTGTTTTGTTCTGCCTCGGATTATTACCCCCTTTATGTCAGGATTGTCACGGGAATTGCACCACCTCATATGAACTCTTGATATAGTGATACCTCTCGCCATCATCGTTCATTCCTCGGTCCCGTGTTGTTGCAACCGGAATGCCGACAAGTGAACTATGACGTGTGAAATCAATACTCCTAGCACCCCCGTTGCTTGGTAGTTAAAGGACAATAATTTCATTCTTAGCATGTTGGTTATTGAATCATCATTCTAAGATATAACGTGCTACCTAGTCCATTTTCCCTGGTGCACTCCTCGATCAATGAGTTTGGATTATGTTAATTCCTTGCTCTTCCGATCATATTGTCTTGCCCTGAAAAGCAAGATTGTTCTCGAGCTTAGTAACATATCAGTGGTTTGTGATTTTCTGAATATATTCTCGAAAGTATTATCAGGTTGTTCCCTGACCACTATGTTGAGCTCGTGATCAAGTTGGTTTCTTGTAAACCACCCCTTCTCCAAGAATCTGTGTTGGATATCCCTGAGCTAGTTGGTTAAGCTAAACAACAAATTGGAGAGTTGGAAGATAAATGCTTTATCCTACTTATTTCATTCCAAAGGGATATCTCTTTGTATACGTGTGCTGAAGAAAGATGGTATCTTCAGCGATTGATTTCCGTGACCAAATGTTGGATCTATTGTCTTGTCCAAACTTTGATTTGAGTGTGGGTTATTCTCAAATCAACTCAGAACCAACTATATTCATAATGTTGTCTTTCTCTTGGTTGACCCCTCGAGCATGCACCATTATATCTTTTGGGTCTGACCAATACTATCGCCTTGTTCACATAGTTGTGGAATTCCACCTTCATGGGAATCTTGATGACTTGTTGTTGAGCCCATCAGCAGCATTTTATCTCGTCCATGATTCGTGTTGAACATTAAGCTAGTGTTGGAAACTTTTTGAAAGCATTTCTTCATGCTATCTCATGAAGCATATGTTTGGATGAAATAAGTGAATTCCTCTAATTCATGTGCACTTGATGCAAGTTGTCGTCGTGAATTCGAGAAAGCTTGTTTTTGCTTCCTCTGGAATCATCCCAAGTTAGTCACGCATATGTGCGAAGTACTCTATGGTTTTTTAGGTTGGCCGCCTCCACTCCATCTGAGTTTCCTAGCACACCAAGCCACTGACTGATTTGTTCTAGGAAAAGGAGATAAGTGCTAATCCATGGTAATGCACAAGACTTCAATATCCTCGATGATGGTTCCCCACCTGAACTCGGTAGTGTTTCGTTGTAAGACTACTGTGTGGTCATGCTTGTTTGGGACATCGTGTTCACATGTGTGTAGCAGAACCAGCTCATGTTTTGGAGCTTGCTATTGCAGTTCATTCCCCAAGAATCTCGCAACATCGTCTTGTCGATTTGTGTTGCAAACTTTATTTTCCAGACATGATGTCTGAAATATTATGTTACCAACCAGATCTGAATCGCAGGCATATATGATGGTTGGACCATTCCCCACAATTGCATTCTATTCCCAGCTTGCACCCGCCTCTATGCCATTTTACTATGGTCTTCCTTCTCGGTATTTGTCAACCAGGATCATATCCAAAAGTGGACTTACGTGGGCCCTATCCTTCCTCGATGATAAGCATAAATCATCCATCGTGTTTTCTTCAACAAGGTAGTCCACATCATCCATTCTAGCCTGAGTATGTCGTTCCCTCGAACTCCGTCAAGGAACGATTGTAAATTGCCTTAGGCTGGTATGAAGAGTTTCAATGATCTTTGTATCAAAAGTAATTCTTTTGCCTCTTAAGGGAATAATTCTATGAGTCACCTCTTCTAAGGTGCCCCGTTATGGAGTCATTGTAATTATTTCATTGCTATCTTGAAACCATGCACCATCTTACTTAGACGTGGAATTGTTGCTTACCAATGAACCTCCATCCCTACTTTTTGTGTTGCTCCTGGTGTGTGTTTTGAGTATCAACTCAAGAGGTGTTCTTACGTCTCACCCCGTGAGTTGATGTTGAGTGTTCGATCTTCGAGGAGATCGTTTTCTATAGAGTTTTCTTTTTTCGTCATCCTATTGGATAAATATCTCGAAAGCAAAGAAGTCAAGATCAATTTGAAGCAATGAATGAACATCTTCGAGAAGGGCAAATGGATCATGAAGATTGTGATAGTTTTGTGACCCCCATTCCTCTTACCTCACGTCTTGAATCTCAGGACGAGATTCTTGTTTAGTGGGGGTGAGTTGTAACATCCCTAGCCTTGCTATGCACTTGGACTAGCTTGGTTGTTGCATCATGTCTAAATTTCTTTTAAACTTGAAATGGGGATTGTTCAAACCCTAGCACTAAATCCATCCATCCAGGCTTGATTAAAATCTTTTTCAATAAACCCAAAATGTCGCTAAGAAAAGTTCATGATTTCTGGTTAAGGTGAAAACCTATCCCAAAAATGATGAAATATTTCTAGGTCATCTTTGGAATATTAAATTAACACAAAAGTATTTGAATTGGAGCCGTTTAAATGCTAATTTTTTTTTTAAATGGTCCAAATATTCTGAAGTTATTTGTGGAGCCGTGAAATAATTCAGTTAACTTCCAAAATAATTTTCAGAACTATCTAAAATGATTAAGTTCCTGAACTAAATAAGAACAAAGAAACAAAATAGAAAAAGAAAAAACAGGAAAAGGAAAAGGCTTACCTGGCCTTTCCTGTAGCCCAACTAGGCAAAGCTGGCCTGGCCCACTGGCCGTGCCAGTCACCACCAACCTCTCGCCAGAAGGACGAGAGGCGTGTGGCCGCCGCGCGCCGGCACACGACCGAGCCACCTCCTTCTTCCGCCGATGCTGGGGGCTAGCTGGAGACGCCACGCAACCCCCCGACCCCTCTGGCATGTCCACTCCTCCTCTCCCCTCCTCTGTCTGTATCGCACGTAACCACCGAACGCCATCGCCACCATGCTCGCTGCCACCGCTTCCACTGCCTCCCCCTCGACCCCTCGCAACGCCTACGAGCTCCGTATCGACGTCCTCTACCTCCTCGACGAGCCACGAGGCCCCGGACGCGCTGCAACATCGCCACCGCCGCCGCCCTCTTCGTTCGGCCGCCGAGATCGCTGGAGACCTCTCGTCGTCACCAGCCCCTCCCCGAGCTCGCCGAGGCCTCCTTCTATGCTATGTGAAGTACCACTTCGAACCCCTCTCTTCCCTGCCTCGATTGCGCCTTGTAGCCCTCCTTCTCACCGGAGCCGAAGCTCCCCGCCACCGGCCATGTCGCCGTCGCAGCTACAACCGCGCAAGCTCGCATTCGAGCTCACCGCTGCACTCACCGCACTCCCGCGAGTCGAACACGACCGTCCACGGCTCCTTCCGTGCCCGGCACCGCCCACACCGCTGTTGGCCGAACTCCGGCTGCCGCCTAGCTCGCGGCTGCCGTCACCACAGACCACTGCAGCGCCCCCTGCTTGCTCCATCAGATGCGCGCGAGCTTCAGCTCACCGTAGAGACCAACCACGGCTCAAACCGTGGCCTGTAGGCGAAACCCGAGCCGCTCCAGTGTGCCTCCGCTGTGTTTTGGTCGCCGCCGTCGTAACTCCTGTGACACTGACGAGGCAACGTCATTAGCGGCTAATGAGCCTGCTAATCACCCCTCTCGAGCCACTGACGTGTGGGTCACTGATGCCTAATTAGGTTAGTCTAAATTATCTGTTTAGATTAGTGCTAATCCTGTAGACTCCACGTATCAGCTTTGACTTTGCCCAAGTCAGCGTTGACTGGTCCCACTTGTCATGCACCCAAACCAGCCCTGTTACACTGACCCGTGGGTCCCAGCCGTTAGGTTTGACCTGGACTGGCGTTGTTGACTGACTGACATCACACCGATGTCATACTGACGCAATAAGTCATTTTCTGGATTTAGTCTAAATTAGAATAACCAGGAAATTCCAGAAAATGTTATAAACTTCAGAAATTCATAGAAAATAATCTATAACTCAGAATGAAATAAGTTATATATGAAAAATGATCAGAAAAATCCAATCTATCCATCTGTACTGGTTTCATGCATGTTTAAGCAACTTAACCTTTCTGTTTAGTGCAAAACATGATAAGACACTATTTAAATTCATAAGTTGAGCTTGGCATTGAACCTTTGGTTCAAAATGACTCAAACCCAGCTGGTTTTAGTTGCATTAGCTCAAAACACACTCATATTGCCATGTCATGATCATGCATTATATTGTTGCATTGGATTGATTGTGTTCCTTCTCTGTTGTCGGTATTTGTTCCCTCTCAGTAGACATGGTTCCGACGATGAGATCGATGACACCGATGAAGAACTATACTATCTTCAGAAGTGCCAGGCACGCAAAACCCCCTTGTTCATTCCAATACAATCCCACTCTCTCGCTTCTGCTCTCTTTTACTGCATTAGGACAACAACGACTCAACTGTTACATGTTGCGGTAGTTGAACCCCTTTCCTCTGCATGACCTGTCATTGCCATAGTAAATACATGAAACCCACTAGCATGAGTAGGAGTTGTTTAAGCCCTAAAGTGCCTACTCACTCAGGCTTGTTTGTCATGCCTTCTACTGCTTAGAGTTCAGTCAGGTCTGATTCATCGGGGATGAATTGGAATGGTGATGAACATGCCCTTATGTGTGTGAGCTAAGTGTGTGAACACGATTTGGTAAAGGTAGCAGTGAGAGGCCATGTAGGAGTACATAGTGGGTTGTCTCATTGAAACCATCCTCAGGAACTGAGTTCTATTTTTGTGATCCATGAACAACTACTACCACACATTGGGATCCTTAATTGACTCTCTCGACTTATTAATCGCCTTGATCACTGTCCAGGAGTTGCAACTAGTTTCTCGTGTTTGTAGGATATGTGTTGGAGGCCGTGCGTAGCGCTGACCCTAGGGGTGGGCTATGATGCGGTAGATACACCGTGGCACGGTGTACCGATTCGCCCGTTTGGTGTGTCGGGAACCCTGCACACATCGTTTGGGGCCGTGAGCGACACCCCACCGGATCTCCTTGCGGATGGAACCCCAATAGGCGATAAACCTGGACTAGAGACTTGTGTGGTTAGTCAGGTCGTGTCGACTCCCTCGCCAGGCTTCCGCTTGAAGGTTGTCGAGATACACGACGTGTACATGGTGGTAAGTGGCGAGAGCGTGTGTGAAGAAGTACACCCCTGCAGGGTTATAAATGATCTATTCGAATAGCCGTGTCCGCGGTAAAGGACTTCTGGTTTGCCTGTATAGTTCATAGACAAGTGAAAGTTGATACTCTAAAATGCGCAAGACAAGCGTGAGTGCTATGGATGGCGTTCTCGTAGGGAGATGGGAGTGGATCCATAGTGGTGTATTGATATGGTGAATATGTGGACTCGTGTGCGCCACCTCAAAAGAGTTGCTTGCAGTCATAGTTTAGGATAGCCACCGAGTCAAAGCTAGCTTGCTGCAGCTAAACTCCACCACCCCCTTTGTTGATACCGATGCATATGTAGTTAGTTTTGATGTATGTCTTTTTGGGTACATTTGTACTCACATTTGCTTAATTTATGTTTTTGCAGAGAGACTTCCGTCTCGCTAGTAGTTCCGCTGGACTTCGACGTTTAGCTTGTTACCTCATCTAGGATCTTGTGCCCTCGGCAGGGTCTTGTAGATAGTCAGGCTTGTCAGCCTTTTCATTTGTAGATGTCTGTACTCATACATGTTAAGATTCCGCATGTGCTTTGACTTGTATGCTCTCAATGTTGGATCATGAGACCCATGTTTGTAATATCTCGCTCATCGGAGCCTATTGAATAAATACTTGAGTTGTAGAGTCATGTTGTGATGCCATGTTGTATTTGCACATATCGAGCATATTGCGTGTATGTTGTTGAAATGCTTGGTATGTGTGGGATCCGACAACCTAGTTGTCTATCCTTGGTAGCCTATCTTATGGGGAAATGTAGTCTAGTGCTTCCACTGAGCCATGGTAGTCTGCTACAACCCGGTTTACCGGAGTCCTGTTAGCCCAGTTGGTACTACTCCAGAACACCTAGACTGGCCGACATGTGCCCTTCCTCGATCCTGTGTCTGTCCCTTCGGGGAAATGGCACGCGGTGTCTTTCGGAGTCCTGTTAGCCTGCTATAGCCCGGATTCCCGGAGTCCTGCTAGCCCAATTGCTATATCCCGAATTCACCCACCGATGACCGACAAGTTCGTTTCCGGGTCATGTATGCCTGTCCATGTAAGTTAGTGCCACTTTGGGTTTACGACTTGTCATATGGATGCTAGCGACACTATCATATACGTGAGCCAAAAGGCGCAAACGGTCCCGGGCTATGTAAGGTGGCACGCGTGGGAATACCGTGCGTGAGGCCGCAAAGTGATATGATGTGTTACATGCTAGATTGATGTGGCTTAGGATCGGGGTCCTGGCAACTCTACTCATCGCACGCGTTGGCCCCGCCTCGGCCTACCCAGATGCGTCGGCCCAGCCCATCTCCTCTCGTCGGCCTGCCCGACCTCGTCCTCGACCCGGCCAAGCCCATGTTGAGCCGCCACATAACCTCGCCCGCGCGCTGCATAGTTAACTTGTGCCCAGTTTCAGACTCGGTAATTTCGGCCAAGTCCTTTTCTGAAATTACCATATATGCATCTTGTGAGGCTCATAACTTTCTGCATGTTGATCCGATTGGAGTGCATAATAGGTCAAAATTTTCATCTATGAGTGCTCTCGATGGTGGTGTAGTTGGCTTGCATGTTTCTGTTCATCTTGATGTCTTAATCCTCGTTGCAAAAGTGCCAAATGTTGTAATCTGCTGGAAGTTGTCATAACTTGCCGATTTGTCTTTTTCGTAGAATTTTGTGTGTTTATCTTTTGAGTATCATGTCTACATGTTTTAGAAGCATATTCATGCCATCTTTACAGTGGTGCAATTCATGTATTTTTATGTTCCTTGTGGTGAGTGCATCAAGCTTGTGAAGTAGGGTACTTGTTGTTGGTGATTTCCGTGACTGTGATTTCTGCTATGTCTAAATCTGCTACATTACTTGTTGTAGCTTGTTGTTTTCATGCTCTCAAATTGCTAAATAATGTTTCTGTCAGCCTATTATCAGTGAGTTCAGTTTTGCCATGTGAATAGCTAGGGTTCTATGCATCCTATGACCATGTTCTTGCCATGAGTAGATGCATAAACATGCCTTCTTGCTGTTGGGTACATTCACTTGCCATGATATGCTTTATGTTGAGTTAACCAAGCTTGCAAACATGCCTACTTGTCGCTATTTCTGCCTTGTTCAGTAATTTCCCCTAAGTCTGTGAATCTGTTATCATTTGCATTCTTGCCATGATGTTTTGATCATGTTCTAGTTGTTTCTAACACTAGCTCAATTTTTGTTTTCTGTAGTGCTCTATCTGTACATTCTTGCCATGCCATTTGATTCCATGAAATGTCCCTGTAGCATATACTTTTGTTGTCTCAAAGTATGCATCGTGAATCTGTTTTCAGCCTTACTCTGTTTTTCCCTTAAGTATGATAATCTGTTATGACTTGCAATCTTGTCTTGATGATTGCCATTGATCTATAGGTTATATGGAGATGCTTAGTAATCATGTTTTGCCATGTTTAACCTTTACTTTAATTCTATGCTTTTGCCTGTTATGTTCTTGCAATGTACCATCATTGTCTCATGGCTCTAACATGTCAACATGTTATTCCTGCTCACATGTATGCCCTGTTTTGCACTGTCATAATCTGTGTTATAAAGTTGCTTCTTGCTTTGATCATGTTGGTTTAATCTTGATGACTATGAACCTGAACCTTAATGTTATTTGAAGAATGTAACCTGTAACTTGAGTGCATGTCAAGGTTGTGCCCATATGTTTCCTGTATCACGTTGTTACCTTGATTGCAAAGTGCTTAGTTGCTGTTTTGGGCGAATTGTGTTTGAAACTTGTATTAAGTGTATGTGTTGAACCGTTGCTCCGTTTTGAGCATGCTCTATATGAAACTTGCTTGGTTTTCCATGTAGTTTCATCATGCCTTGTTGCCTCCATGATTTAGAGTGTTTATGATTGTTTTTTGCTTGCATTTGCATCAATGCCATGTTTAACTTGTTTTGCTCATATCTTCTCGGCCGTAGCTCCGAATTAAATGATCTTTATATGTAACTTGACTAGAAAGACGCGTAGATCATCTTGGTGCATAATAACTTGCTTTTTAACAACTTTAACTTAATGTTTTGTTCAGATCAGGACCAATTTTGAAGTTTGCATATGGGGAGTTTCTGGAATTGTTATATGTTGATTCCGGCCTCATTTAAACTTGCTTTGATGTGATTTTTTTGTATGCATCATCTCTTGCCATGAGTAGCATCATATAGCATTGTCATGCATCATACTTGGTTGAGCATCATGTCATGTTTATGTGCTTGTGTGTTTACCATGTTGTTTCCTTCTTTCCGGTTGTGCTCCTTCTCAATAGTTCCTGTTTTGTTGCGCGATTGTGAGGATTCGTTCGACTACGTGGGTTCATCTTATTCATGGACTTCTTCTTCTTCCTAGAGGGACTTCAGGCAATATTACCGTCACCTTGGATCTCACTACTATATTTGCTATGCTAGTTGTCTCGATGCTAGCGCTATGTCGCGCTACCTACCACTTGTTTATCAAGCCTCCCAAATTGCCATGATAGCCTCTAACCTTTTTACCATTCCTAGCAAACCGTTGTTTGGCTATGTTACCGCTTTGCTCAGCCCCTCTTATAGAATTGCTAGTTGCACGTGCAGTTGCAGGTTGTTCCATGTTGGGACATGGATATCATGGATGTCATGGGATATCACAATATCACTTATATAATTAATGCATCTATATACTTGGTAAAGGTTGGAAGGCTCGGCCTTTTGCCTGGTGTTTTGTTCCACTCTTGTGGCCCTTATTTCTGTCATATAGGTGTTATGTTCCTTGATTTTGCGTCCCTAACACGGTGAGGGTTTATAGGCCCCTCTTGATAGTTCGCTTTGAATAAAACTCTTCCAGCAAGGGCCAACATTGATTTTAACATTTTCCATAAAAATATTGAACAAAATAATTAATTGGCATAGGGTGTCATGAACCCGAGGTTTCTTTCTACATAAACAGGGGGGCAGCGCTGATGGTGTTGGTCCCAAATGGGTAGCATGCGAGGCCACCTCGGGGGAACTCGAGGGCTGGTTTTACTCATAGCTTGTCCCATCCGGTCGTGGCCTGAGACGAGATACACGCGGCTACTATCAGGGTGTCGGCATGCCTGTCGTGGTTCTAAGTCTGAGAGTAGAATGGGGGGTAGGAATGTAGAGGCAAGATCCTAGCTATGGAGGAGTTGTACACGCAAGTTTTACGAGTTCAGGCCCTTCTCGGAGGAAGTAATAGCCCTACGTCTCGGAGCCCGGAGGCGGTCGACTGGATTATGAGTGTGTGAGTTACAGGGGGTGCGAACCCTTGTCCCAGAGGAGGGGGTGGCTTATATAGAGTGCGCCAGGACCCCAGCTCCCCTCCGTTTCATAGGGTTCAATGTACATTAAGAGAGGGGCATTACTGGTAACGCCAGTAATAAAGATACAGAGTGACCATTAAAGTTATGACTTAATTCCCGACCGTTGCAGAGCAGAGTGGCTTTAGACCTCCCGGTGGTCGAGTGATTGTCTACGCGGTCGAGTGTCTTCAAGATTGTCGAGTGAAACATTGCTTCATGGTCGAGTGGATGATGATTCTTCTTCGAATGTTTCTGGTTCTTTTATGGATGTCCTTGGGGAGGGTATCTTGGACAGGTCCATGACCCTACCCTAGGTACATGACTTCATCATTAGCCCCCGAATGGATCAGGGTTTGAGTGAGGAAGGAGTTGGGAACACTTCCGACCCATTTTTCGTGCAATGAGTATATCTTGTTCTGGATCAATGAACCTAGGTGACGACACCAACTTCTTTTTCAGTCGCCTTGATCCATACTTAGTTTTCGTCGAGCGATCTTTTATTGGAAGAGCTCCGAGTGATGATGTGGAGGAGATCTTCCGTTTGACAAGTTGTTCTGCTGTCCGCGGATTTTGCGGGATTCGAATTTCGGGAAGCGCACGGGGCGGAGGAGGCCACTGTAATCAGATGGGATAAGGCAGGGCCGCCTCGATTCTCGCTCCACCTTTTTTGCCACGTATCGCGCACGCGACTGTTGCGGGATTTGATAAGATCACCCAGGCCTACAAGTCAGACACTCGGAAGTGACCTCATATAAGGCGTCGGGCCGGGGTTTTTGAACAGTGCGTTTTCATTCTTTCCCCTCCTCCTCAGACTTCTCCGCCATGCCTGCTCTCGCCCTAGTGCCGCTGCTCCGTTCGTGTTTCTCCTGCGACGATGGGGAAAGAGAAGACGGTGGCTCTGGAGCGGGCGAAGAAGGCGACGGCGAAGGCGAAGGGGAAGAAGGCCAGCCGGGGCAGATCTTCCTCGAGGGCCGGCCTGCCGCAGGGCTGGATCTAGGGCGACTGGATCCGCTCGGCGATTCGTCAGGAAGACATCGATGACTTGGTCGATGGAGGACTGATCCCCCACGAATCGACACAGCTTCTGGGGAAGGAGACTGAGCCGCAATCTCGGGAGGGTGAGTGTGTTCTCCTCGCCACTCACGTCGACCATGGGTTTTCCTTGCCTCCCCACCATTTCTTTCGGGGATTCTTGAATTTCTGGGGGGCAACTCCACCACTTCACTCCCAACACAGTCGTGTATCTTGCTGCCTTCAAGCACATTTTCACCTGTCGCTCCCAGACGGTAAAAAAGGCCAATCCGAGTGACGAGAGGACACAAGTGATCCAGATATGCGGGGATCTTGGGGTTCAAATGAGAGGCAAAAGTTGGAGGTCTTCCTCCGGCGACCGAATCGGGACCTCCTCGCAGGGAGAGGCGATCCGAGTTTAGCTTATCCGTGATGGGGTGACCGGTATGGATTTGTTGGAGGTCTTCCTCCGGCGACGTATCCAGCCGCTTCGAGCTCGGGACCATCCGATGTGGATGTATTCGGGTACTGAGGACACCACTCGGATCCACCCGGAGGAGGTCGACGAGACCACGTTGGAGGGGTGGCTGACGAGTATCACTAGAAACAAAGATAACCCCAGGGGAGCCAGGAGAATTCCTCCACTCGACTAGTCGTACGAAGCAGACAAGGTCCAATTCTGAACTTCTGACTGTAATCTAGATTTAATCGTGCAGCTGTTTATGCTTCGTCGACTGACTTTCGTTCTGCCTGTTTTCTTCCGGGCCCTCATCGAAATGTACTGAATGCCCAATGGAGAGCAGGAGCAAGTGTAACACCCAAACTTTTTGACCTTATTTTATCAATTAAAATTCTGCCAGGGAATTAAAACTTTAAATTTTCCTGAGCTCCCTTTTGATTTTTCTTTTTTGAACCAATTCTCCCCCTTGTTATTATGAAGTTTTTCCCCTAAGAGAAAACTTTTCAGATATGTTTTTGGAACTGTTTAAAACTCTCAAGAAAAACTTTGCTTGCATTAGTAAAACAAATTTCATAATTAATTTGCTTAATTGTATTTTTCTTGAAAAAATGGTTTTTTTTCAAGGTTTTATGGCCACATTTGAACTACAACCATGTGATAAATTATTTCAAAAATCCCACCAAAATTTGGAGGTGTCATGTGGTGTTAGTAAATCACTTTTATGCAAAAATATCTTTACTTCATGAAATAATTTGAGCTCTACACCCAATTTTCTTCTCTGGTCCAGTGAGCAATTTTGCCCTACAACCCATATAAATAATTCTTTCTAGCCTCCAGCAAAATTATGGGATGTTAGTAGTAACATATGATTCAATTTTATGCAAAAACCTAGTGTTGTTCTTTGAAAAATTCGAGTGCATCAACCACATTTCCATTCTGATCCAACTTGATGGTTTGTACAGCAACAATGTTATTGCTTGCTCTTTGGCTCTTGATTCCTTTTCCTGCTTATAGCCAGCCCTACAAAACCCCTAAGTCCAGGAGCATGCACCTATTGGACCATTTTTGGTTCATGTAACAATGCATTTTTTCTCCTGACCAGAATTGAGTTTTTGCAAAACTTGCACTAACAAGTTTCTCCTTTTAACAAACTAACTTCACCACTCCCTCTTGCATCTAAGGAGACACTGATCTGGAGAATTTGGCCACCCCAAGAGATGCCTAGATGCATGTGGCATTCTGTCGAGCACCCTGTGGGCATGACCAGTTTTGACTTGAGTTTTGGCATTGCACTATGAGCTTGCACCTCTGACCAAACCAGCATGTCCACTAGCATCACAACTACCCCTAAGCTAGGACTGCTAAACCCCAGCTCCATCCAAGCCAGCTAGCAGGCCACGGCATTTCTTCGAGCACGTCCCGTGCGTGCACTGGACGCGCCCAGAGCGCGCCAATTGCAGCCGCGCGCCCAAAACCGCCACGCCCCGCCCCTGGTTTTTGCACTCGCGGCAGAACCTCGCCACGCGCATCCCTCCTCGCCACTACGCGCCAGTCCGCCCTGGCACCCTACAGCGCCACCGCCAGAGCTCTTTTGGAGGCACGCCGGTGTCGGCCGACCATCTCTGCCCCGTTCAGCGCCGCCCAAGCCCCTCCCGCTCGCCACCTGGCCCCGGCACAGCTCGGCCTCATCCACTCGCGCGTCCTCTAGCCCTCGTCGCCGCCACGTCTCCCTGGCACTACAGAGAGGCGGTTCGCCGCCGTTCTTATCCTCGGCAGCCGCAAACCGACATGGAAATGCTATAAATGGAGGTCCCCGAACTCCCCCGAGCACGCAGGCAACCTTAGGCCACCCTTATAGCGCTCTCCTAGCTCACAATCGACCTAGGGAGGCTTCCTTCCCCGTCTCCGGCAACTCCAGCCGCCGCCTCACCCCAGCTCCATTCGCCTCAACCAAAGCCTCCCTCTCTCCGTTCTCTTCACCAGAAGCTTCCCCTTCCTCCCGTGGACCTTTCCCGCTGCTCAAATTTGATCGAGACTCACCGCGGGAGAATTTGCACTCCGCTCCCGAAGCCTCCGGCCGCCGCGAAGCTCGCCGCCGGCAGCTCCCTCCGTCCCCTCCTGCAAGTCGACCACCGGGAGGACCGCCTTGGTCTCGCGGATCCATCCAGACCCTCTGGAACCCGCGGGGAGCCGCCGTTCGCCGACGACGATCGCCGGAGTCCCGCCTCTGCTCGGGACAGAGGTAGAGGAGGGAGTAGACTAGTCAAACCTGACTAGTGGGGCCCCCTGGACCCACTGTCAGTGACACACGCGCCGTCCACGCTGGAGTAAGTGAAGGCGTAATCCAACCAGTACGTTTTCCCCACTCCGAAAGCGTAATCCCCTCTGAACGTTTTCTTTTCTGTTTTAATTTAAAAACAGATTTGACCACAACTTTGATCGTCTATAACTTTTTAAATACAACTCCAAATGAATTGATTTCTTTTCCTACTTTCCACAAAAATTGTCTAGTTTATTTTAAGATTTATTTGAAAATTTTCCAAACAACTTTTTTGTACTGTTTTTGAATTATGTGTTACTTGCATATTTTGAAAATAGGATTTTTGGAAGAGAAGGAAACTTTCAAAAAGTTTTGGAGAGCACCCCCACCTCTCCACACCTTTAAGGCAAGCATTCTGAACCCTGGTGTAATTTTTGTGTGTGTCGTTTGACTCGGTAACAACACCACCCCGGCACGTACATGCGTCATTTTATGTGAGGATGTGATCCTCTTCATAAGTGCATATTAGTGAAGTTCATGCATATGGATTTGACATGTTTTGTGATGGAAATCACCGCCGTACACTTTTCATGCATACCGGAGGGAAATGCCGGGTAGGCCTCTGTCTTGGGTAGACGCGGTCTTGACCCTAGTCCTCTGTTGAGACGGTCGTGTCCGGTATGGCATGATGGAGTATGTCGTGTGGTGTTCCTATCTGTTGGTTGAAGTATATACATTGTTATGCTAAACTTGCAGGGATTATTACTACCTCCTAAGTCGACCGTAGATCGAGTCTTGTGCCAGTAACCCCCATACTTGTTCCGTACTGCCACAGGTCCCTACCATAGGTGGGGTATGGTTTAGTAAGCTGTTAACCCTTGTCTTGGCACACACCATACAGAGAGGCCATGGTGGAAGATATCGGTTGTAGCCGGTAGGCATGCCACCTGGTCAGGGTGCATGGGTGTTTCGGTTGTAGCCGAAGGGGGTAGCTCCCCCCGTTTGCGCGCGGTATAAATTTTGTGATCCCATGCTACGTCGAGGTTGTAGCCTCCCCACTTAGAGTTTGCTTGACAGGTGTCGTGGGTGATTCCAGACACCGGTGAGTTAAGCTGGTGTGTGCAAGTCAGGTGTGTTTTCAACTAAAAGACCGTAGACGGAATTAGTCCCGATGGACTAAAGGAATCCGTTACTCGTGGGTAAAGAGTACACCCTCTGCAGAGATTAAACCTATTCGAATAGCCGTGTCCATGGTTAAGGACTACAGTCTGGGATGGGTCAAGCGTCGGTCTTAGTGTCGGTCTTCGGAGGTGAAACTGTTAAAACAGAACGGGAATTACTACTTGTGACTTGTGAGGATTATGTTTATTACTATTGGTGACTAACCCGTGATATTATTATTACCATCGAATATCTCTGGGATGGTTCTACCTCCGGGATATTCACTATGATTATTTCTTTTAAAGCCCTTTCTGTGGTGTCGCTCAGACACCCGGTTGAGGCATTTCTTTTAAAGCCCTTTCTGTGGTGTCGCTCAGACGCCCGGTTGTGGCATTTCTTTTAAAGCCCTTTCTGTGGTGTCGCTCAGACGCCCGGGTGTGGCATTTCTTTTAAAGCCCTTTCTGTGGTGTCGCTCAGACGCCCGGCTGTGTTATTTCTTTTAAAGCCTTTTATGTGGTGTCGCTCAGACGCCCGACTGTGGCATTTCTCTTAAAGCCCTTTCTGTGGTGTCGCTCAGACGCCCGACTGTGGTATTTATTATTCTGCATTTTCCGCTCGAGGAGTCTTTCAGACACTCGTTTGGCACCAGTATTTATT
Source organism: Aegilops umbellulata (assembly GCA_032464435.1). Lineage (NCBI taxonomy): Eukaryota > Viridiplantae > Streptophyta > Magnoliopsida > Poales > Poaceae > Aegilops > Aegilops umbellulata. Next base: position 348,306,310 of record CP136058.1, on the reverse strand, counting down.
ATTCTGCATTTTCCGCTCGAGGAGTCTTTCAGACACTCGTTTGGCACCAGTATTTATTATTCTGCAGTTTCCGCTCGAGGAGTCATTCAGACCCTCGTTTGGCACCCAGTATTTATTACCTCTATGTGACCATTGCATAAATTTCCGGTTGCATTTGAATAGCCTGTTAGCATGCATCAAGATATTTATTTTATGACTAACTAAGTGAGTAGAAGGATATTGCAAGCATAAGCATCAATGGTTATATTATACCTGTGTCCTTAATGTTTGCGAGTACATTCAGAGTACTCACTGGCTTGTCCCTGGCTATTGTCTTGGCCAGATTGCTTGCTTGGAGAGGAGCATTGCGACGACAACCTCGGAACCTGAGCCACGGTGATAGCAGCCTCGTGAAGATAGGAGTTAACCTGGTTAGCTGTTCCCGTGGGAAATGGAGTCCCATAGCCGTGGTGATCCACAAACCGCTTCCGCCCTCAACCACTAGAAACCTTTTGTTGTACTCATAGGCCACAATGGTCTTGTACTACATATTTTTGTACTTTTGCTTGGAATTTCTGTATCAAGTTGGTGTCTCATCAGCTAACAGTAATCCTGGGGCTGGTGAGCACAACGGCCATTTTCTGGAAATTAATGCCCGGAAAACCGGTCGTGACAGACTTGGTATCAGAGCCAGGCTGACCATTGGCTAATCCTATCCTAGCCAGGCCAATAAATCTTAGGCAAACCAACCCACCAAGCCATAACCAAAACCCCAGCCAAGCTTCTCCTGCAAGATGGCCCCACAGTGGCCCGACACCTTTTGGCAGTCGGTGCCCAACCTAGCAACCTAGCCTGTCGCTCATGCGCCAATGATCGAATCCTGAATAGTCTTTCTCGCAAGCGTGCGAAGGAAGACTCCGTCCCCTTTTCCTATAAAAAGGGCACGTTAGCCCCAACCAGCACAGCACAACCACTATCCCAAACCGAACCGCAATGCCTGGTCCTGTCGTGCACACTGAGACTACGGCAACCAACCTTGGAGGTTTTGTGACCATACTCGCAAACCTCACCCGTCGAGCCTATGCACTAGAAGAGCCCCCAGAATATGTTGTGTACCAAGGATCCATGAGCGGTGAGAGCCGTCAATTCTGGGCCACTGTACACATCTACGGTAGGGGTCTAGCACCCGAACGCCCCTACATGTTCACAGGAAGAACGACTTCCTTTGAGCCCCAGGCCATCCAACTAGCCGCTCGAGAAGCTATAGTTCATCTCCGGCACTTGTCGCCCCGAGTTGACTATCGCTCGTTCCACTACTACCCCAGACGGGAAGGATATGGTAGACCACCCCAAGTTGCCAACGGAGATCACAAAACAGATCCTGCATTACTGCACCTAGTGCGCTACGTAAGTGCACTAGAGGAACTGTGCGATCAGGTCACTATTGATCTTATCGCAGCTCGTGGGGAGCTGGTTCGTCGAGCCCCGACGAGAAGAGAGGACGAGCCCAGCACCGACAACCCAGTCGTGCTGTTTGGACAACCAATCGAGCCCCTGAGGTCTACCCCAGCCATCGGCCAAAGTGTTGTGATAACCCCAGAAGTGCTTCGTCGCATTTTGGGAGCACACTCCAACGGGGTTGTGGCCAACAACCCCCGATATGGTCATCATCGCTACCCCGAGCCTGCAGCCCCTCAGCCCACTCCCGCTAATTCCGACGATGAGAACCACGGAGACGCCTCAACATCCACCAGGCACGATGTAAACGAGGTAGACTAAGTCACCCGAGAAGGATCGAGTCCCGGTGAATTCTCACTTGTAACCGTGTGACCTTGTAAATAAACGCCGCCTGTCATTGAGCCCCTGTAGCCCTGCATGGGTATGCCAGCTTTTCTCCCCCCAGGCACGGTTGCCGAAGACCCCGGTGACCCCCACAGTAACACGTCACCTCGGTGAAATGTGTGTATCTGTAGCTCGACTCCGACCCGTGGAGCGGAGCTGGAAGTTCCCCTACCATTCTCCATGGTAAAAGTGACCCAGCTCCAGTGCTATAAAAGGCCACCGTGTGACCTTGCCAAAGCACCTCTCACCTTGTGCGCCACCCTCACAACCATTTCTTGCCATGCCGAGCCCCAGCATTCATCTGAGAACCCCAGATGCAACCCCAGGTAGTTTTGTCAAGATATTGTGGGATTTTACCTGCAGTACCATGGGCGCTACCCAGCCACCCCAGTACGAGCTGTTCAAATTGAGGATCACCTCTTCCACCTCGAGATACTGGGCAGCAGTGCACATTCCCCCTGTGAACTCAGACCAAGACCCAACAGAGGTCTCCTTCGTGGGGAAATCTATGCCGGCCCCGCTTATGGCCATAGAGGCTACTGCGTACGAAGCGCTTGCTCGCCTTCGATTCGCGGTACCCTATGCCAGCGAACGAGGGTATTATTACTTTCCGAGCCGTGCAGCACCCGGTGGAGTGTCATCTTTTCCCGGTGGACGAATCGATAGAGACCCAGTCCTAGCCAACCTGGTCCAGTACGTCATCGCTCAAGAGCATTTAACCCAACATGTGATGGGTTATCTCCAGAGCCTCGCAGATTTAAATCCGCAGATCGCCATCGGCAAATCACTAAGGCCCGACCAGGAGGGACGCATCCATCGACTGGTCAATCCCCTTCCCCCGATAGAAGAGGAATGTGTCCCTGTACCAGAGACGTTTTCTCATGACCCCGTTCAGTTACCATTTCCATTTTAGGCGTCACTGCTGTATCCATTATTGCAACATTTAATTGTGCATTATAACTTGTGTGTGGTAAACTGAGCTTGCGCAACGAATAGATTATCTAGTTTCTACTAATGTGTATAGTTCGGTTGTGACTTATGCTCCTTTATTTTAACTGTTTTCCTTCGCGAAAAATTCCGGAGAGTAATTTGTTTTTCCAAAACAACCCTTAGCAAATCTCGAGGACGAGATTTTTCTTAAGGGGGGTAGTGTTGTAACACCCAAAAATTTTGACCTTATTTTATCAATTAAAATTCTGCCAGGGAATTAAAACTTTAAATTTTCCTGAGCTCCCTTTTGATTTTTCTTTTTTGAACCAATTCTCCCCCTTGTTATTATGAAGTTTTTCCCCTAAGAGAAAACTTTTCAGATATGTTTTTGGAACTGTTTAAAACACTCAAGAAAAACTTTGCTTGCATTAGTAAAACAAATTTCATAATTAATTTGCTTAATTGTATTTTTCTTGAAAAAAATGGTTTTTTTCAAGGTTTTATGGCTACATTTGAACTACAACCATGTGATAAATTATTTCAAAAATCCCACCAAAATTTGGAGGTGTCATGTGGTGTTAGTAAATCACTTTTGTGCAAAAATATCTTTACTTCATGAAATAATTTGAGCTCTACACCCAATTTTCTTCTCTGGTCCAGTGAGCAATTTTGCACTACAACCCATATAAATAATTCTTTCTAGCCTCCAGCAAAATTATGGGATGTTAGTAGTAACATATGATTCAATTTTATGCAAAAACCTAGTGTTGTTCTTTGAAAAGTTCGAGTGCATCAACCACATTTCCATTCTGATCCAACTTGATGGTTTGTACAGCAACAATGTTATTGCTTGCTCTTTGGCTCTTGATTCCTTTTCCTGCTTATAGCCAGCCCTACAAAACCCCTAAGTCCAGGAGCATGCACCTATTGGACCATTTTTGGTTCATGTAACAATGCATTTTTTCTCCTGACCAGAATTGAGTTTTTGCAAAACTTGCACTAACAAGTTTCTCCTTTTAACAAACTAACTTCACCACTCCCTCTTGCATCTAAGGAGACACTGATCTGGAGAATTTGGCCACCCCAAGAGATGCCTAGATGCATGTGGCATTCTGTCGAGCACCCTGTGGGCATGACCAGTTTTGACTTGAGTTTTGGCATTGCACTATGAGCTTGCACCTCTGACCAAACCAGCATGTCCACTAGCATCACAACTACCCCTAAGCTAGGACTGCTAAACCCCAGCTCCATCCAAGCCACCTAGCAGGCCACGGCATTTCTTCGAGCACGTCCCGTGCGTGCACTGGACGCGCCCAGAGCGCGCCAATTGCAGCCGCGCGCCCAAAACCGCCACGCCCCGCCCCTGGTTTTTGCACTCGCGGCAGAACCTCGCCACGCGCATCCCTCCTCGCCACTACGCGCCAGCCCGCCCTGGCACCCTACAGCGCCACCGCCAGAGCTCTTTTGGCGGCTCGCCAGCGTCGGCCGACCATCTCTGCCCCGTTCAGCGCCGCCCAAGCCCCTCCCGCTCGCCACCTGGCCCCGGCACAGCTCGGCATCATCCACTCGCGCGTCCTCTAGCCCTCGTCGCCGCCACGTCTCCCTGGCACTACAGAGAGGCGGTTCGCCGCCGTTCTTATCCTTGGCAGCCGCAAACCGACATGGAAATGCTATAAATGGAGGTCCCCGAACTCCCCCGAGCACGCAGGCAACCTCAGGCCACCCTTATAGCGCTCTCCTAGCTCACAATCGACCTAGGGAGGCTTCCTTCCCCGTCTCCGGCAACTCCAGCCGCCGCCTCACCACAGCTCCATTCGCCTCAACCAAAGCCTCCCTCTCTCCGTTCTCTTCACCAGAAGCTTCCCCTTCCTCCCGTGGACCTTTCCCACTGCTCAAATTTGATCGAGACTCACCGCGGGAGAATTTGCACTCCGCTCCCGAAGCCTCCGGCCGCCGCAAAGCTCGCCGCCGGCAGCTCCCTCCGTCCCCTCCTGCAAGTCGACCACTGGGAGGACCGCCTTGGTCTCGCGGATCCATCCAGACCCTCTGGAACCCGCGGGGAGCCGCCGTTCGCCGGCGACGATCGCCGGAGTCCCGCATCTGCTCGGGACAGAGGTAGAGGAGGGAGTAGACTAGTCAAACCTGACTAGTGGGGCCCCCTGGACCCACTGTCAGTGACACACGCGCCGTCCACGCTGGAGTAAGTGAAGGCGTAATCCAACCAGTACGTTTTCCCCACTCCGAAAGCGTAATCCCCTCTGAACGTTTTCTTTTCTGTTTTAATTTAAAAACAGATTTGACCACAACTTTGACCGTCTATAACTTTTTAAATACAACTCCAAATGAATTGATTTCTTTTCCTACTTTCCACAAAAATTGTCTAGTTTATTTTAAGATTTATTTGAAAAATTTCCAAACAACTTTTTTGTACTGTTTTTGAATTATGTGTTACTTGCATATTTTGAAAATAGGATTTTTGGAAGAGAAGGAAACTTTCAAAAAGTTTTGGAGAGCACCCCCACCTCTCCACACCTTTAAGGCAAGCATTCTGAACCCTGGTGTAATTTTTGTGTGTGTCGTTTGACTCGGTAACAACACCACCCCGGCACGTACATGCGTCATTTTATGTGAGGATGTGATCCTCTTCATAAGTGCATATTAGTGAAGTTCATGCATATGGATTTGACATGTTTTGTGATGGAAATCACCGCCGTACACTTTTCATGCATACCGGAGGGAAATGCCGGGTAGGCCTCTGTCTTGGGTAGACGCGGTCTTGACCCTAGTCCTCTGTTGAGACGGTCGTGTTCGGTATGGCATGATGGAGTATGTCGTGTGGTGTTCCTATCTGTTGGTTGAAGTATATACATTGTTATGCTAAACTTGCAGGGATTATTACTACCTCCTAAGTCGACCGTAGATCGAGTCTTGTGCCAGTAACCCCCATACTTGTTCCGTACTGCCACAGGTCCCTACCATAGGTGGGGTATGGTTTAGTAAGCTGTTAACCCTTGTCTTGGCACACACCATACAGAGAGGCCATGGTGGAAGATATCGGTTGTAGCCGGTAGGCATGCCACCTGGTCAGGGGGCATGGGTGTTTCGGTTGTAGCCGAAGGGGGTAGCTCCCCCCGTTTGCGCGCGGTATAAATTTTGTGATCCCATGCTACGTCGAGGTTGTAGCCTCCCCACTTAGAGTTTGCTTGACAGGTGTCGTGGGTGATTCCAGACACCGGTGAGTTAAGCTGGTGTGTGCAAGTCAGGTGTGTTTTCAACTAAAAGACCGTAGACGGAATTAGTCCCGATGGACTAAAGGAATCCGTTACTCGTGGGTAAAGAGTACACCCTCTGCAGAGATTAAACCTATTCGAATAGCCGTGTCCATGGTTAAGGACTACAGTCTGGGATGGGTCAAGCGTCGGTCTTAGTGTCGGTCTTCGGAGGTGAAACTGTTAAAACAGAACGGGAATTACTCGTGTACGGGGCAACCAGCTTCATGCCCTTCTTCCTCGTGTACGGGGCCGAGGCCATCATCCCAACTGACATCTACTTTGACTCACCTCGCGCCACCATGTACATGGAGGCAGAAGCAAACGAGGCACGAGAAGATGCCGTCGACATGCTGGAAAAGGGCCGACTGCTAGCACTCAGCAGATCCGCCATCTACCAACAGGGCCTACGCCGCTACCACAGCCGGAAGGATAGGCCGCGATCCTTCCGTGAAGGGGACCTTGTGCTCCGACTGATCCAGCGAACAACCGGCCAGCACAAGTTCTCGACCCCGTGGGAGGGCCCTTTTGTCATCAGCAAAGCCTTGGGCAACGACTCCTACTACCTCATCGACGCGCAGAATCCTAGGGCACGCAAGAGGGGCAATTCTGGCAACGATACGGAGCGCGCATGGAATGCAAATCTCCTCTGAAGATTTACAGTTAATGCAATATGTACCATGCTACCTTTTGTATTAAGAGCAAAGACATCGGGTCCCTCAAGGAGCACTCGGGGGCTACCCTATTTATCTATGATAAGATTATGACCATGAGTGTATTATTTCTTTCCTCTGCCCGGCACCGGGTCCGACCAGTCGGCCCGGGGGCTTGCCGCCTTGTCCTATGTTGATACTACTTGCAGTCGGACAAGTAGTGTGCCAACATCTAACCCTCTCTTGCCATAAGCCGCAGCTCATGGAGCAACTATCCGGCTGGCAAGAGCAAAAAGCGGGAAATGGTGTCCACATGAAAAATGACTAAGGAAAAACATCAGCATAGGCCAAGCCGGCTCCTTGCTTCACCGTCCGGCTGCTGAGCAGCCGACCAGCCGGCTACTCACTTGAATTGCTATGTTCTAGGCGGCCAAAGTACTTTTCTATCCTAAAAACGGCCAAGTCCCTGACCCAGCCATAGAGCACAGAGCAGCTATCTGGCTGGCAGTGCGGCAGCCAATGGAACACGGCAAAGGAAAAAGCCAAGAAGAACAGAAAAGCAAGGCAAAAGTGGAACCCGGCAGAGCACAGACTTGTGCGACTAAATAATTTACATAGCAAAAGGCCCTTGGCCAGCATCCAATAGAGTTTTAACATACACCCCAAGTGGGTGGAATTGCGTGAATTTAACTTGTTCAAAAGATTACAAGAATAGGAAAGAAAGATAAAGTGGCCGCCTAGGCCAGAGGAGCAGCAGGCGGGTCCGACAGGTTGGTGGAGGTAGCGGCGCTGGATGGTGGAGTGGCCGACTATGAGGTCTCGGCCTGATTGGCCCCGGCAGCAGTCGGCATGGTAGCATGTGACTCGTTGGTCGAGGCTTCGTCAGGTTGAGGCCGGCTATCCGCTCCATTGTCCGGTGCGTCGTCTTCGCCGTCCTTGTCCGATTCGTCCTCGCCCTCGTCGCCGGAGGCGATCTCTTCCGCCGAGTCCTCCTCATCCTCCGAGTTCAGCCCGAACCAGTTGGGAGCACCTCAGCGCCCTTCTCGTCCAGGTCGAGGATGAAAATGGTGGTGTTGGCGTACTCGGCGATCGCCGCTGCGTTGAGTAAGGGCAGGGCCCACCGCCGCCAGCTCCGGTGCAGCCACCTGCAGGAAGGTGGCCAGCAGGGCCAGATCCAGCCCCGGGTACCACGCCTTGGCGTACTCCAAGGCCATCCGAGCGCCAGCTCGAGCTGCTGCGCCCTTCCAGGCCTCGAAGCGTATGACTACTGCCTCCAGCCAATCGGCAGTCCGACTGGGGGTCCGCGGAATCTGGGCTTCTGGCTAGAGGGCGGACATCACCTGAGCCCCGACGCGCTGCAGATGAGGGAGTATCCGATGAGCCGGCTGTAGGCGTGCCTGGATGACAAGAAGTTGCTCACCGAGAGTCCAGGGCGCGTTGGGCGCGATCTCCGTGCCCGCCCTCCTCCGCACCTCGCACCGTGCCTCGATGGCTTGGTTGATGGCGACAGAGTGACTAGGGAAGAAATCTACACAAGAAGAAATGTAAAAAAAATAGAAGCCAGAAGCCGGCTCTTGCAGCAGTCGGCGGCTACTCGAAGAAGAAATAACTTACTGTCGATCATGCCCTCGATCTTGTTGTAGCCGTCGGTCAAGAAATTCTCCTTCTTGGCCCAGTTCGAGCACTGAGTCTCAAACTCGCCCTAAAGGTGAGCCTCGCTATATTCAGTTTCTAGAGATCCGCCTTGTGCCGCTCCGCCTGGTCCGCCAGCTCCTTGGCCAGGCGATTGCACTCCTTAGCTGCCTGGCTGCGCTCTTGCTCCTTGGTATGGAGCGTAGACTCAGCCTCGCCCAGGCGCTTCCGCGGATCTACGGCGGCCTCTTCCAACACGAAGAAAAAGAAAAACATTAGCACCAAAGACAAGTAGTTGCCAGAAGATCCAGCCCGACTGCTTAGCAGTTGGCCCGAATCTCGAGGACTACACCCAGCGGGTGCACTGACGCGCCCCCATGAAGAAGAAGATCAAATACTTACTTCGGCTCTCGACCAGATAAGCGGTCCGCTTGGTCAGCTCCTGGAACTGAGAGTTGTAGGCGGCCGCCCGGATTTTGTGGTAATCCTGTAGCAAAGACAACAGAAAAAATAACGAGTCAGCACTCGAAGCTCAACCTGAAGTTCCAAGCCACCTGCTCAGTAGCCGACCCAGAACTCGGGGGCTACACCCAGTGGGTGCACTGGCGCGCCCCCACGGAAGATTGCGGAAATTGAATAAGAAGAAGCAAAAGACGTACCCGGACGGCCTCCCGCGTTGCCAAGAAGTCCTGCAGGGATTTTTGGAGGGTGGCACCCAGGGTGTTGAAGTGGGACAAGATGTCCTGCACGACCACGTTCAAGACACCCGTGCCGCCCCCAGGCGTCCAGTCCGTTGGGGCGGCGCTGGTGGCCTCAAAGTCGGGCACTGACCAGCTTGCAGCCCCGATCTCCAATGGACTTGGCGCCGAAGCCGCCTTCTCCAGGCGCCGGCGCACCGGAGTACGACTCGCAGGAGTCGGACCCACCACCAGGTCGCCGCCAGTCGGTGGCACCAGCGGCGCGTCAGGCCGACTGCCCGACGCATCGGCAGTCGGCGCGCGCAGATGCTCCTCTACCTCCATGACGACGGGGCCTCCCCCATCCCTCTCCGAGGCTGGCTGGTCGTCACCGACCCCTCCAGTCGGCGCCTGGCCCTCCGGCCACAACGGCTCTGCGTGCTGCGGGCCGGTGGGCTCTGGGGACGCCTCCTCCTCCTACGTCTTGGCGGTCGCGTCCGCCTGCTCCTTGGCCACTGCGTCGGCTTGTGCCTTGGCTGCTGCACGGCCTCAGCTCGCGCCACCGCATCCGTCTGCTCCTTCTCCTGGGTAGTGGCCTCCCGCTCCTCGCATGCCTCTCGCGCGTTCTTCTCCGTCGCCTCCTGGAGGGCAGCGAGTGTTGGGGAACGTAGCAGAAATTCAAAATTTTCCTACATATCACCAAGATCTATCTATGGAGAAACCAGCAATGAGGGGAAGGAGAGTGCATCTACATACCCTTGTAGATCGCTAAGCGGAAGCGTTCAAGTGAACGGGGTTGATGGAGTCGTACTCGTCGTGACCAAATCACCGATGACCAAGTGCCGAACGGACGGTACCTCCGCGTTCAACACACGTACAACCCGGGGACGTCTCCCATGCCTTGATCCAGCAAGGAGAGAGGGGGAGGTTGAGGAAGACTCCGTCCAGCAGCAGCACAACGGCGTGGTGGTGGTGGAGGAGCGTGACAATCCTGCAGGGCTTCGCCAAGCTCCGCGAGAGAGGAGGAGGGAGAGAGGTAGGGCTGCGCCTGGGAGAGGTTAAACTCTTGTGTTGGCAGCCCCCAAAACCTCAAGTATATATAGGGGAAGGGGAGGGGCTGCGCCCCCATCTAGGGTTCCCTCCCTAGGGGTGGCGGCAGCCCCAAAACCCATCTAGGGTTGCGGCCAAAGGGGGGAGAGGGGGAGGCGCACCAGGGGTGGGCCTTAGGGCCCATCTGCCCTAGGGTTTGCCCCCTTCCCCTCTAGGAGGCGCCTTGGGCCTTGGTGGAGGGGCGCACCAGCCCACCTGGGGCTGGTACCCTTCCACACTTGGCCCATGCAGCCCTCCGGGGCTGGTGGCCCCACTTGGTGGACCCCCGGACACCTCTGGTGGTCCCGGTACAGTACCGGTGATGCCCAGAACACTTCCGGTGGCCAAAACCATACTTCCTATATATAAATCTTTACCTCCGGACCATTCCGGAACTCCTCATGACGTCTAGGATCTCATCCGGGACTCCGAACAACATTCGGTAACCACATACAAACTTCCTTAATAACCCTAGCGTCGCCGAACCTTAAGTGTGTAGACCCTACGGGTTCGGGAAGCATGCAGACATGACCGAGACGTTCTCCGGTCAATAACCAACAGCGGGATCTGGATACCCATGTTGGTTCCCACATGTTCCACGATGATCTCATCGGATGAACCACGATGTCAAGGACTTAATCAATCCCGTATACAATTCCCTTTGTCTAGCGGTATTGTACTTGCCCGAGATTCGATCATCGGTATCCCTATACCTTGTTCAATCTCGTTACCGGCAAGTCTCTTTACTCGTTCCGTAACACATCATCCCGTGATCAACTCCTTGATCACATTGTGCACATCATGATGATGTCCTACCGAGTGGGCCCAGAGATACCTCTCCGTCACACAGAGTGACAAATCCCAGTCTTGATTCGTGCCAACCCAACAGACACTTTCAGAGATACCTGTAATGTACCTTTATAGCCACCCAGTTACGTTGTGACGTTTGGCACAACCAAAGCATTCCTACGGTATCCGGGAGTTGCACAATCTCATGGTCTAAGGAAATGATACTTGACATTAGAAAAGCTTTAGCATATGAACTACACGATCTATGTGCCAGGCTTAGGATTGGGTCTTGTCCATCACATGATTCTCCTAATGATGTGATCCCGTTATCAACGACATCCAATGTCCATGGTCAGGAAACCGTAACCATCTATTGATCAACGAGCTAGTCAACTAGAGGCTTACTAGGGACATGGTGTTGTCTATGTATCCACACATGTATCTGAGTTTCCTGTCAATACAATTATAGCATGGATAATAAACGATTTATCATGAACAAGGAGATATAATAATAACCTATTTATTATTGCCTCTAGGGCATATTTCCAACAGTCTCCCACTTGCACTAGAGTCAATAATCTAGTTCACATCGCCATGTGACTAACATTCACAGGTCACATCGCCATGTGACCAACATCCAAAGAGTTTACTAGAGTCAATAATCTAGTTCACATCACTATGTGATTAACACTCAATGTGTTATGGGTTTGATCATGTTGCTTGTGAGAGAGGTTTTAGTCAACGGGTCTGCAACATTCAGATCCGTATGTACTTCGCAAATCTCTACGCTATATTTGGAGCCATTTCAAATAACTGTTCTACTTGGAGCTATTCTAAATTGTTGCTCCATTATACGTATCCGGTATCTCTACTCAGAGCTATCCGGATAGGTGTTAAGCTTGCATCGACGTAACTCTTTATGTCGAACTCTTTATCACCTCCATAACCGAGAAACATATCCTTATTCTTCTAAGGATAATTTTGACCGCTATCTGGTGATCTACTCCTAGATCACCTTTGTACCCTCTTGCCAGACATGTGGCAAGGCACACATCAGGTGCGGTACTCAGCAAGGCATACCGTATGGAGCCTATGACAAAAGCATAGGGGACGACCTTCGTCCTTCCTCTTTCTCCTGCCGTGGTCGAGCTTTAACTCTTAACTTCATACCTTACAACTCAGGCAAGAACTCCTTCTTTGGCTGATCCATCTTGAACACCTTCAAGATCATGTCAAGGTATGTGCTCATTTGAAAGTACCATTAAGCGTTTCGATCTATTCTTATAGATCTTGATGTTCAATGTTCAGGTAGCTTAATCCAGGTTCTCCATTGAAAAACACCTTTCAAATAACCCTATATGCTTTCCAGAAATTCTACATCATTTTGGATCAACAATATGTCATCCACATATACTTATCAGAAATGTCGTAGTGCTCCCACTCACTTTATTGTAAATACAAGTTTCTAACAAACTTTGTATAAACCCATAAACTTTGATCACTCCATCAAAGTGTATATTCCGACTCCGAGATGCTTACTCTAGTCCTTAGAAGGATTGCTGGAGCTTTGCATACTTGTTAGCATCTTTCAGGATCGACAAAATCTTCTGGTTGTATCACATACAACCTTTCCTCAAGAAAATCATCAAGGAAACACTATTTTGACATCCTATCTGCAAGATTTCATAAATAATGCAGTACCTGCTAATATAATTCCAACAGACTCTTAGCATCGCTACGAGTGAGAAAGTCTCATCGTAGTCAACTCCTTGAACTTGTCGGGAAACACCTTAACGACAAGTCGAGCTTTCTTAATGGTGACACTTACCATCATTGTCTGTCTTCCTTTTAAAATCCATCTGTACTCAACAGCCTTACAACCATCGAGACGTTCTGCCAAAGTCTACACTTTGTTTTCATACATGGATCCTCTCTCAGATTTTATGGCCTCGAGCCATTTATCGGAATCCGGCCCACCATCGCTTCTCCATAGCTCATAGGTTCATCGTTGTACAACAACATGACTTTTAAGACAGGGTTACTACTTAGAAGTAGTACACACCCTTGTCAACCTATGAGGTTCGATAGTAACTCGATCTGAAGCTCCATGATCATCATCATTAGCTTTCTTCTTCAACTGAGGCAGGTGCCACAGAAACATTTTTCCTGTGCTGCGCTACTCTCTGGTTGAAGTAAAGGTTCAACAACCTTATCAAGTTCTATCTTCCTCCCACTCAATTCTTTCGAGAGAAACTCTTTCTCGAGAAAGGACCTAATTCTAAAAACAATCCCTATTGCTTTCGGATCTGAGACAGGAGGTATACCCAACTGTATTGGGTGTCCTATGAAGATGCATTTATCCGCTTTTGGGTTCGAGCTTATCAGTCTGAAACTTTTTCACATAAGCATCGCAGCCCCAAACCTTTAAGAAACGACAGCTTAGGTTTCTCTAAACCATAGTTCATACGGTGTCGACTCAAACGGAACTGCGTGGTGCCCTATTTAAAGTTAGTGTGGTTGTCTCTAATGCTTAACCTATGAACGATAGAGGTAATTCGATAAGAGACATCACGGTACGCACCATATCCAATAGGGTGCAACTATGATGTTCGGACACACCATCACACTATGGTGTTCCAGGCGGTATTAATCGTGAAACAATTTCCACAATGTATTAATTGTGTGCCAAACTCATAACTCAGATATTCGTGTCTATGATCGTATCATAGACATTTTATCCTCTTGTCACGATAATCTTCAACTTCACTCTGAAATTACTTGAACCATTCAATAATTCAGACTTGTGTTTCATCAAGTAGATATACTCAACATCTACTTGAATCATCTGTGAAGTAAGAACATAACGATATTCACTGTATGCCTCAGAATCATTGGGCCTCACATATCAAAATGTGTTACTTCCAACAAGTTGCTATCTTGTTCCATCTTACTGAAAAACGAGGCTTTTCAGTCATCTTGCCCATGTGGTAAGATTTGCATATCTCAAGTGATTCAAAATCAAGTGAGTCCAAACGATCCATCTGCATGGAGTTTCTTCATGCGTATACACCAACAGACATGGTTTGCATGTCTCAAACTTTTCAAAAATGAGTGAGTCCAAAGATCCATCAACATGGAACTTCTTCATGCGTTTTATACCAATATGACTTACATAGCAGTGCCACAAGTAAGTGGTACTATCATTATTATCTTATACCTTTTGGCATGAAAATGTGTATCACTACGATCAAGATTCAATAAACCATTCCTTTTAGGTGCAAGACCATTGAAGGTATTATTCAAATAAACAGAGTAACTATTATTCTCTTTAAATGAACAACCGTATTGCTATAGACACAATCCAATCATGTCTATGCTCAATGCAAACACCGAATAACAATTATTTAGGTTTAACATCAATCTCGATGGTAGAGTGAGCGTGCGATGCTTGATCATATCAACCTTGGAAACACTTCCAATACATATCGTCAGCTCACCTTTAGCTAGTATCTGTTTATTCCGTAGCTTTTATTTTGAGTTACTAACACTTAGCAACTGAACCGGTATCTAATACCCTGGTGCTACTAGGAGTACTAGTAAAGTACACATTAACATAATGTATATCCAATATACTTCTATCGACAGCCTTCTCATCTACCAAGTATCTAGGGTAATTCTGCTCCAGTAGCTGTTTCCCTCATTACAGAAGCACTTAGTCTCGGGTTTGGGTTCAGCCCTTGCCCTTCTTGAAACTAGTGGTTTCACTAACCATCAACAATTGATGCTCCTTCTTGATTTCTACTTTTGCGGTGTCAAACATCGCGAATTGCTCAAGGATCATCATGTCTATCCCTGATATGTTATAGTTCATCACGAAGCTTTAGTGGCTTGGTGGCAGTGACTTTGGAGAACTATCACTATCTCATCTGGAAGATAATTCCCACTCGATTCAAGTGATCGTCGTACCCAGACAATCTGAGTACAAGCTCAACGATTGAGCTTTTCTCCCTTAGTATGCAGGCTAAGAAAATCGTCGGAGGTCTTATACCTCTTGACGTGGGCACGAGCCTAAAATCCCAACTTCAGCCATCGAAACATCTCACATGTTCCGCGACATTTCAAAAACGTCTTTGGTGCCTCAACTCCAAACCGTTTAACTGAACTATCACGTAGTTATCTAAATGTGTATGTCCGATGTTCGCAACATCCACAAACAACGTTTGAGGTTCAGCACATTGAGTGGTACATTAAGGACATAAGCTTTCTATGAAGCAATGAGGACAATCCTCAGTTTACGGACCTAGTCCGCATAATTGCTACTTTCAACTTTCAACAAAATTTTCTCTAGGAACATATCTAAACAGTAGAACTGAAGCGCGAGCTACGACATAATTTGCAAAGATCTTTTGACTATGTTCAGGATAATTAAGTTCATCTTATGAACTCCCACTCAAATAGACATCCCTCTAGTCATCTAAGTGATTACATGATCCGAGTCAACTAGGCCGTGTCCGATCATCACGTGAGACGGACTAGTCATCATCGGTGAACATCTTCATGTTGATCATATCTACCATACGACTCATGCTCGACCTTTCGGTCTCTGTGTTCCGAGGCCATGTCTGTACATGCTAGGCTCGTCAAGTTAACCCTAAGTGTTTTGCATGTGTAAAACTGTCTTACACCCGTTGTATGTGAACGTAAGGATCTATCACACCCGATCATCACGTGGTGCTTCGAAACGATGAACTTTAGCAACGGTGCACAGTTAGGGGAGAACACTTCTTGAAATTTTAATGAGGGATCATCTTATTTACTACCGTTGTTCTAAGCAAATAAGATGTAATAACATGATAAACATCACATGCAATCAAATAGTGACATGATATGGCCATCATCACTTTGCTCCTTTTGATCTCCATCTTCGGGGCTCCGTGATCATCATCGTCACCGGCATGACACCATGATCTCCATCATCATGATCTCCATCATCGTGTCTTTGTGAAGTTGTCTCGCCAACTATTACTTCTACTACTATGGCTAACGGTTAGCAATAAAGTAAAGTAATTACATGACGTTTATGTTGACACGCAGGTCATAAATAAATTAAAGACAACTCCTATGGCTCCTGCCGGTTGTCATACTCATCGACATGCAAGTCGTGATTCCTATTACAAGAACATGATCAATCTCATACATCCCAAATCATTCATCACATTCTTCTTGGCCATATCACATCACAAAGCACTTGCTGCAAAAACAAGTTAGACGTCCTCTAATTGTTGTTGCAAGTTTTTACGTGGCTGCTATAGGTTGCTAGCAAGAACGTTTCTTACCTACGTTAAAACCACAACGTGAATTGTCAATCTATATTTACCCTTCATAAGGACCCTGTTCATCGAATCCGATCCAACTAAAGTGGGAGAGACAGACACCCGCCAGCCACCTTATGCAACTAGTGCATGTCAGTCGGTGGAACCGGTCTCACGTAAGCGTACGTGTAAGGTTGGTCCGGGCCGCTTCATCCCACAATACCGCTGAATCAAGATAGGACTAGTAACGGCAAGAAGAATTGACAATTCGACGCCCACAACTACTTTGTGTTCTACTCGTGCAAAGAATCTACGCAATAGACCTAGCTCATGATGCCACTGTTGGGGAACGTAGCAGAAATTCAAAATTTTCCTACGTATCACCAAGATCTATCTATGGAGAAACCAGCAACGAGGGGAAGGAGAGTGCATCTACATACCCTTGTAGATCGCTAAGCGGAAGCGTTCAAGTGAACGGGGTTGATGGAGTCGTACTCGTCGTGATCCAAATCACCGATGACCAAGTGCCGAACGGACGGCACCTCCGCGTTCAACACACGTACAGCCCGGGGACGTCTCCCATGCCTTGATCCAGCAAGGAGAGAGGGAGAGGTTGAGGAAGACTCCGTCCAGCAGCAGCGCAACGGTGTGGTGGTGGTGGAGGAGCGTGGCAATCCTGCAGGGCTTCGCCAAGCTCCGCGAGAGAGGAGGAGGGGGAGAGGTAGGGCTGCGCCTGGGAGAGGTTAAACTCTTGTGTTGGCAGCCCCCAAAACCTCAAGTATATATAGGGGAAGGGGAGGGGCTGCGCCCCCATCTAGGGTTCCCTCCCTAGGGGTGGCGGCAGCCCCAAAACCCATCTAGGGTTGCGGCCAAAGGGGGGAGAGGGGGAGGCGCACCAGGGGTGGGCCTTAGGGCCCATCTGCCCTAGGGTTTGCCCCCTTCCCCTCTAGGAGGCTCCTTGGGCCTTGGTGGAGGGGCGCACCAGCCCACCTGGGGCTGGTCCCCTTCCACACTTGGCCCATGCAGCCCTCCGGGGCCGGTGGCCCCACTTGGTGGACCCCCGGACACCTCCGGTGGTCCCGGTACACTACCGGTGATGCCCAGAACACTTCCGGTGGCCAAAACCATACTTCCTATATATAAATCTTTACCTCCGGACCATTCCGGAACTCCTCGTGACGTCCGGGATCTCATCCGGGACTCCGAACAACATTCGGTAACCACATACAAACTTCCTTAATAACCCTAGCGTCACAGAACCTTAAGTGTGTAGACCCTACGGGTTCGGGAAGCATGCAGACATGACCGAGACGTTCTCCGGTCAATAACCAACAGCGGGATCTGGATACCCATGTTGGTTCCCACATGTTCCACGATGATCTCATCGGATGAACCACGATGTCAAGGACTTAATCAATCCCGTATACAATTCCCTTTGTCTAGCGGTATTGTACTTGCCCGAGATTCGATCGTCGGTATCCCTATACCTTGTTCAATCTCGTTACCGGCAAGTCTCTTTACTCGTTCCATAACACATCATCCCGTGATCAACTCCTTGATCACATTGTGCACATTATGACGATGTCCTACCGAGTGGGCCCAGAGATACCTCTCCGTCACACGGTGTGACAAATCCCATTCTCGATTCGTGCCAACCCAACAGACACTTTCAGAGATACCTGTAATGTACCTTTATAGCCACCTAGTTACGTTGTGACGTTTGGCACACCCAAAGCATTCCTACGGTATCCGGGAGTTGCACAATCTCATGGTCTAAGGAAATGATACTTGACATTAGAAAAGCTTTAGCATATGAACTACACGATCTATGTGCTAGGCTTAGGATTGGGTCTTGTCCATCACATGATTCTCCTAATGATGTGATCCCGTTATCAATGACATCCAATGTCCATGGTCAGGAAACCGTAACCATCTATTGATCAACGAGCTAGTCAACTAGAGGCTTACAAGGGACATGGTGTTGTCTATGTATCCACACATGTATTTGAGTTTCCTGTCAATACAATTATAGCATGGATAATAAACGATTTATCATGAACAAGGAAATATAATAATAACCTATTTATTATTGCCTCTAGGGCATATTTCCAACAGCGAGCGGTCCACGCGGTGGGTGTCGGCAGAGCCGTCTACTGCTCAAACCACTGAGTCGGACGGGGCCCGCGAAAGAGAAAGTGAGGCCCTGTTGAACAAGACCAGAAAAACAAAGAGAAATGAATGAGAGGTTTGCAAGAAAAGAAGAAGAAAACTCAAGATCAAGCAAAGGCTAAACAAATGGAAGAAAAGTTAAGGCACTTACACGGACACCAGTGGGAGCCGCTTTGGGGTCTTCTAAAGGTGGGCCGCTTTCGCGGCGGCCTCATGCCGCTTGGTAGCGGTGGCCGAGACCTTGGGCTTCATGGGTCAGCTGCCGAACACAGTCCGACATCTGCCCGACGCTTTGGTGCGCCGCCTACTGCAGTCGGCACGGCCGAGGAACCGGCGCCTGTCCTGTCGGCACCACTAGTGCGGTGCGGCTCATCATCCTCCTCGTCATCGTCCGGCCATTCCCCAAGGCCGCCACCTCCGGAGCCACCTGCTACCTCACCGCCACCACCGTCGGCATCGTCCTCCTCCACGGCGGTCTCCACCAGCTCGAGGTCGTCAACATCACTCTCTTCCCGGTCCACCAAGTATTGACGATCTGGGGCCGGTGCGCCATCCCCCGTCTGGCCCGAGAAGCGCTGCTTCACAGCCGAGTGGTCAGGCGGCAAGAAGAAATTTGAATTAATAAAGACAAAAGATCTAGAAGACTCACCGCAGGCGGCAGGTTTGCCCGGCTATGCGGCTCCTTGCCGAACCGCCACTCCGTCTCCGACAGCTTGCAGTTGGAGAAGAAGTTTACCAGCCGGACCACCTCCACGTTCGGCAGCACCTTTGTGCACATCCGGCATGGGTCCCGGTGCCCGCTCATGTTGCTGATGATGTGGGGTCAGGCTTGGAGGGGCAGCACCCGGCGCGCCACGAAGGCGGCCAACAGATCTGAGTCCCTGAGGCCATCCGACTCCGTCATCTCCTGGAGCCGGATGAGAGTGGCGGTGGAGCCGGACGACAAGTTCTTCGGCCGAAACTACCAGTTGGTGCAGGGCTCGGCAGGCGGGCCGGCTGCGTAAGCTAGCAGGTTGACATAGTCCATCGTTGAGTGGATGTTCTCGACGTAGATGTAGGACTTCTACCATAGCTTGGCCGACTGCTGCAAGGCGAGGGCCGGGAAGCGGACCCCGGAACCCAAACGTCGCACCACGACACAGGCCCCGCACTGGGCCGCCTTATCCTTGGCGGCGGTGCCGAGTTTGAGGTAGAAGAGCTCACCCCAGAGATCGAGGGTGGGGAGCATGTGGATATAGCCCTCACAGAGGGTGACGAAGGCGGAGAGCAACACCACCGTATTCGGCGTGAGAAGGTGGGGCTGAACCATGTCGAAGGTGAGGAACGAGCAGAGGAAGCTTGCCAGTCTCAGGATCGCGGCAGACCTCGGGATCAAGAAGCTCATCGTCTGGGGTGATTCACAGCTTGTCGTCAGGCAAGTCAACAAAGATTATCAAAGCCCGTTGATGGAGGCCTACTTAGATGAGGTGAGGAAGCTGGAGGAGCGCTTTGATGGTATACAAGCGGAGCATGTTCCCCGAGTGGAGAACGAAATCGCCAACTACCTGTCGAAGCACGCCGCCTTCAACCTACCTGTGGAACTAGGTACTTTTGTGCTTCGGTTAACTCAACCATCCATTGAAACATCAACAGAGCAGAATAAGCGAAGGAAATCAGGCCCCGACAAGTACTTTCCCGTCGAGCCCCCGGGAGCCGCCGGCAAGGATGTTGCCATGGACGCTGAGCCTCCCGAGGGGCAACCGACTCCAGCAAGGCGTCAAGCCCTAGCCGTAGAGACGGTCACTCCCATTGCAGATGACATGCCTTTAGTCCTTGCCATCGAGCCCCAGGCTCCGACATGGGCACAGGATACCGTCCGCTTCCTCCAAACAGGGGAACTCTCTGAGGAGTAGGAAGATGCAGAGAAAGTAGCCCGTCGGTTTGCCATGTATCAGTTCATCGACGACGACCTTTACAGAAAAGACCGAACGACATGAAATTGTAGTGCATTCCCCGGGAGGAAGGATTGGAGCTGTTGGCAGAGATACACGGTGGCATATGTGGTTCCGACAAAGGGTCGAGGGCCCTTGCCGACAAGGCATTCCGGCAGGGTTTATTCTGGTCCACTGCCCTCCAGGATGCAACGGCACTCGTAACCAAGTGTGAAGCGTGTCAGTTCCATTCAAAGAAGCTTCATCAACCAGCTCAAGCCCTTCAAACAATTCCTCTCTCCTGGCCATTTTCGGTCTGGGGGCTCGACATACTGGGTCCTTTACACCATGCTGTCGGGGGCTTTGAGTACTTGTACGTTGCAATCGACAAGTTCACAAAGTGGCCGGAGGTGGAAGCAGTGAGGAAGGTGACAGCACAGTCAGCCGTCAAGTTCTTCAAGGGGCTAGTTTGCTGTTTTGGTGTGCCAAACAGAGTCATCACCGACAATGACATGCAGTTCGCAAGACATACCTTCATGCAATACATCAAAGACCTCGGCATCAAGGTCTGTTTCGCTTCCATGGCACACCCAGGGAGCAACGACCAGGCGGAGAGGGCAAATGCTGAAGTACTGCGAGGCCTGAGAACAAAGACTTTTGACAAGCTGCACAAGAGTGGAATGTGCTAGACTGAAGAGTTGTCGGCGGTTCTTTGGTCAATCAGAACGTCCTGGTATATGGGGCAGAAGCAGTTCTCCCCAAGGAACTCACACACGGGTCACCTCGAGTGCTCGCTTATGACGAGCTTGAGCAAGAGCAATTGCGGCAAGATGACACAATGCTCCTTGAGGAAGATCGTCTGCGGGCGGCTGTGAGAGAAGCGCGCTACCAGCAAGCCCTGTGCCGCTACCATAGCCGCAAGGTTCATGCCTGAAGCTTTGAGGAAGGCGACCTTGTTCTTCGGCACGTTCAATCGGCTAAGAATTCCAACAAGTTGACGCCAAAGTGGGAAGGCCCTTATCGGGTAATACGAGTCACCAGGCCCGGCGTAGTCTGCCTGGAGACCGTAGATGTTGTTCCAGTGAACAACTCCTGGAACATTCATGTCACGACCGGTTTTTCCAATAAAAATATTTATTGAGAAACCAATCTTTAAAATCCAGTTTGAGATAAAGATCCTCACTGGTAGACAAACACTTGATACAATAAGCCAGTAGCATTAAGTATTTTACAGGGTTGAGCTGAGGGTGCTCAACAATTTATTACAACGCGCCAATAATTATACATAAAGGCGAATATGGCACAAGGGAGTGGTGGCATACTACTGACTCGTAAATAGGATAGTGGTGGAGTAATACAGTGGGGAGTGGATAAAGTGGCTCTCAAACTAATATCTCATCGAGCGTCGGAGTGAGGCTCGAGGAATTTATTCGGGTTGCGGAAGCGGTATGATAAAGTGACCAAGTCCAGGGTCGCACGTGACTGACTGGGATTCCTCTAGGCGTCGGACTCGCTATCGAACTCTTCATCCATGAGATCACCATCGTCAGCATCTGGCCAAATCAACAAGCTAGTGTGTACTTTGGAAGTACTCGCAAGACAGTTCGGACGTAAGATATAACAAATGCTTGCATGAATGTGTCATGATTAGTTCACCAATGTATAATTGAAATGTAGCAGGCAGGGTAAGTAAATAAAAGGGAAAACGGCGGTAGTCCGCCTGAAATCCCAATAGTAAAGTAAAGGAAACCAATCAAGTGTCTAGAGCGACGCCACGAAAGCAAGTTTAATAAATGAAAGAAAATTCATAACGCAGTCGGGCGTCTTAGCGACACCACATAAAGGGCTTTAAAAGAAATGCCACAATCGGGCGTCTGAGCGACACCACATAAAGGGCTTTAAAAGAAATGCCACAGTCGGGCGTCTGAGCGACACCACATAAAGGGCTTTAAAAGAAATGCCACAGTCGGGCGTCTGAGCGACACCACATAAAGGGCTTTAAAAGAAATGCCACAGTCGGGCGTCTAAGCGACACCACATAAAGGGCTTTAAATGAAATGCCACAGTCGGGCGTCTGAGCGACACCACATAAAGGGCTTTAAAAGAAATGCCACAGTCGGGCGTCTGAGCGACACCACATAAAGGGCTTTAAAAGAAATGCCACAGTCGGGCGTCTGAGCGACACCACATAAAGGGCTTTCACTGACATGGAAATAATATTCAGAATAAACGTTCAACTCAAACAAATAAACGGGTTAGTCCATCCACAATATTTAACCGGTCTTAGTGCTCATGTGTTCCACCAGATAATCTGTCACCAAAACTGGCACTTGTTAGTTAGTACGAACCTTGGATATGGATAAGATGATTTGATGATATATGACTCTGCAGAGTTTGTACAAAAAGATTTCCCATAGCTAACGGATTCCCGTAGTCACGAGGACTAGTTCCGTTTACGGTATTTCGGAAGAAAACACAGCTGGCCAGTACACACCCATCCAACCTCTCGATGCCAGGAATCACCCTAGTCATCGTCCAAGAAAAACTTTTGAGACGGGGAGATCACAATCTCGAATAGCATGGGATCAAATTTATATACGCGCGCTCTAAGGGGTGCCCCCCTCTCGGTCCCAACCGGAAACACCCATGCCCCCTGACCGGATGACTGGCTTTAATCCAGGGCCATGGAACCATCATCTCGGCCTCTCCTTTTTGGTGTGTACCAGGAAGCGGTTTACAACTTACTATACCATATCTCTTGCGAGACACATGTGGTAGTACAGGGAAAGGAAATGGATATGAACCCAACCGATACGGGTTGGTACTGAAGATAACTTGCATGGCATAAGACTGGCATGCTACAACACTGCCATCTTACCCATCTTCATGCCAACACATGGCCTTGCATACTTACGTCCAACGACGTGTGATTCTTCGGACTTACTTGCCTCAACAATGCATAATTAACAGCTCATCGGTATGCTTCACAACATGCCATGAGACTAACTAAATGCAAAACATGACAAGACACTCATCATATCAAAAGTTCAAACATGCTTGCCTGGTTCAGAGTAGTCGGAGTCTAACTCGGTGAAGTTCGCGGTCCCGTCACCTCCGTCGGTATCTACGGTATAAAGAGGATACACGCACTATCGTAAATACCAAGAGGTGCACAGAAATTAATTCAAATAATTTTCAAATAAATCTGATAAAAAACTAGAAAAAATTTTGAAGAGAACAGAGAAAGAATCATTCAAAAATAAGCTTCTGTTAAAAAATTATAAAGGTTTTTGCCCAGGGACCCATCTGTAATGAAACAGAAACTTCTCAGAGTCTTATTTATAAAAACAGAAAACGTTTCAGTCTCAAATACGCCGGCTCAGAGGAGAAGACGTATTTTGCCCGAATGCGCCTTCAGAAAACGATTCGAAAAAGGAGAGAAACCTGACGGGGCGGTCCCACCCGTCGGGTTTGAAAACGGACGCAGAGCTTTTGGCACCAGAGGGCCGCGGCGATCGCCGGCGGCGATCCACGGCGAGGTAGGGTGATCGGAGGTTACCTCCGTGCTCAGGGTGTTGTTCTGCGTCGGGTGGTGGTCGAGGTGGTCGCCGGCGTGCACCGTGTCGACGGTGGCCCTGGCTCCGGCGGACGGCGGTTCTGACGAGGATGGAGCTCGCCGGAGAGGGCTGCAATGGTTAAATTGACGAGGGTGTTAGGTATCTGGTAGCTAGAGAAGGTGCTCGACGGAGTTTGGGTGCCGGAGATGACCTCACCACAGCGAATCGAGTTGGAGCCCGAGGCGGACGGAGGTGGCCGGAGTCGAGGAAGAAGGGCTCCTCGAGGCCCCTCCAGTGGCCAGGCGAGGTGTGGTGAGGTGGTGGAGCCGTGCAGGAGTGAAAGCGGGCTCGGGGGCGCTATATATAGCCACCCCGAGGCGGTTGCCGAGAACGGGGTTCTCCGGTGAGGGATTACGGCGGCGCAGTGCTTGGTCGGGAGAGTTTAGGAGCTGAGCGCCGTCGTGGAGGTTCACTGAGCCTGTTTAGGTGCCAACGGCGTCGGGTTTTGCTTGCTGAGGTGGAGTTCGACGGAACGGGATGGCGCGGACCCGTCGGCGGCAGAGAGCGTGCGCTGTGCACGCCGCGCCATGGAGACCTTGATGCATGCGTGCGCTGGCGTGGAGAGGGCCACGCGGAGCCACCAGGGAGTTTGGGCGGCGCTGAACGGCGTTGCACTGCCGTTCTGCTTCCTGTCGGCCGTTACGGCGGTTCAGCCGCCGCAAGACACGCCGGCGCAGGCGGGCCAGGGCGCCACCGACGCCAGCAAGCTGCCAAGCGCACGTTCGGGGCTTCGGACAGCCGAGCCAGGCGGCGAGCAACGTGCCAAAGGCACTGTGAGCTCGTGACTGAACCTGTCTGACGAAGATCGACACTGAAACTGAATTTTCTGAAAGTGTCTGAACAGTGCATGCAAGGTGTTCGACAGAATGTTTCTGGCTTGTAGGAATTTTTCCTTGAGCTGAGTTTTGGTAGGATGGCTTCTCATTGCTCCAGTAGGTTGTCTGATTTTTGGTGGAATTTTTGGAGAAGGGTAGATATGAATTTCACCAAATTTGGCAAATCTGGTCCAAACTTGCAGTGAGTGTAAGTTGAAAAAATTTGGAAATAAGATGAGTGGATCAAGATGGTTCTGTGTAGTGGGTACAAAGGACTAGCCAGTAGAGTTGGTTTGACATTCAGACATCATTTCTACAAGGTACTTGCTTTGTAAATGGGTCAGGCTCAAATTAAAGATCAGAAAAGATTTGAGAGGTGAAATAATCAAAATAAAATCCAAAACTTGTTTGGATGAGTTGAGACAGGGAATTTGAGTTGTTAACAAGGAGGAGAGAAGTTGTTGGAGTGGTTTTACCTCATGGGCAAAAAGGATAAAAGATCAAGGGTGGTTATCAAAGAATGAAGATCCCAAATTTTCATAGGGTTCTCTTTTCAAAAAGAAAAGATTGAACTCCCAAAATGATTTGAGAAGAGGACCAACAGAGGAGAAATTTTGAAAAAGGGGCAAACCCAAGGTTTTTAAAAAGAAAACAGAAATGACAATCCTAGACAAAGAAAAGGATTCTTAAGAGGATTGTTTTTCTGAAATTTTTGAAAAGCCTCAAATCACAAAAGAAAAACCAGCAAGAATTTTGCTAAAACCCAAATAAAATTTTTGGAGTGTCACAACACCTACCCCCTTAGGAAAAATCTCGTCCCAGAGATTTCAGCTGATCCTTGAATAAGTGTGGATGCTCTGCCCGAAGGAAATCCTCTCTTTCCCAAGTTGCCTCGTTTTCGGTGTGATTGCTCCACTGAAATCTGAAAAATTTAATGGTCTTTTGTCGGGTCCTCCTTTCAGACTCCTCTAATATTTTTACTGGACGATCCCGATAGGTGAGGTTTGGTTGCACATCGAGGTTCTCATGGGACACTTGTTTCTCTGGATTGCTCACGTATTTCCTTAACTGTGAAATGTGGAATACGCTGTGGATATCTGATAGTTCCTTAGGTAGGTCTAGCTGGTAGGCTACCGTGCCTCTTCGTGCCAATATACAGAATGGCCCGATGAACCTTGGTGCTAGTTTCCCTTTAATCTTGAATCGTTGTAGTCCTCTCATAGGGGATACTCATAGGTATACAAACTCTCCAGGTTCGAAGCTGACCCCACGATGCTTCTGATCGTAATAACTCTTCTGTCGGCTTTGGGCGGTCTTGAGTCGATCCCTGATTAACTTGACCTTTTCCTCGGCCTCTCTAAGCATGTCTGGTCCGAAGATGCGGCTGTCTCCGTTCTCGGACCAATTTAACGGGGTGCGACATCTCCGTCCGTATAGAGCCTCAAATGGTGCCATTTGCAGACTGGCCTGGTAACTATTGTTGTATGCGAACTCGCGTATGGCTGACTTTCTTCCCAACTAGTTCCATATGTGAGGACACATGCTCTTAGCATGTCCTCTAAAATTTGGTTTATGCGTTCTGTTTGCCATCTGTCTGGGGGTGGTAAGCTGTACTGAAGGCTAGTTGAGTTCCCAGTGCCTGTTGTAAGTGATCCCAAAACCATGAAACGAACTGAGTGCCTCTGTCGGACATTATAGTCCTTGGGACACCGTGTAGACAGACTATGCGGGAGAGGTAGATCTTAGCAAGCTTCTGAGTGGTGTGGGTTGTTTTTACTGGAATAAAATGTGCCACCTTGGTTAACCTGTCGGTGATGACCCATATGGCATCATTCCCGTGTCGTGACCGAGGTAGCCCGATAATGAAATCCATCCCTATTTCATCCCATTTCCATTCAGGTATTTTGTTTGGTTGCAGTAGTCTGGCTGGTCTCTGATGTTCAGCTTTTATGCGTTGACATGAGTCGCAACATGAAATGAAGGTAGCAATGTCCCTCTTCATACCGTGCCACCAAAATCTTTCTTGAATATCTTTATACATTTTGGTCCCTCCGGGGTGGATTGAATATGGGGCGGTGTGGGCTTCCGCCATAATTTGCTGTTTAAGATCTTCTATGTTGGGTACGCAGAGTCTTTCCCCGTACCATAGTATCCCTCCATCGTCTATGACGAATCCCGAGGCCTTGCCCATAATCACCTTTCTTTTTATACCTTCTATGCTGGGGTGACCAGGTTGAGCTCCTTTAATTTTCTTCACGAGGTCGGGTTGTATTTCCAAATTTGTTGTGGTGCCTTCTGCTACCATCAATAAGTTGAGTTTGGCAAATTCTTGTTGGAACTCGGGTCTCAGGCCCTGCAGACTGTTTTCGTCGGAGCTGGGGTTCCGACTGAGAGCATCGTCCACTACATTTGCTTTACCTGGATGGTAGTGGATACCAACATCATAATCCTTTACCAACTCCAACCAGCGTCTTTGCCGTAAATTTAATTCTGGCTGCATGGAAATATATTTGAGGCTTTTATGATCCGTATATATTTCACATCGATTTCCAAGTAGGAAATGCCTCCATTCCTTAAGTGCATGGATGACGGCTGCCATTTCTAAGTCATGAGTGGGATAATTTTCCTCATGCTTGCGAAGTTGCCTTGAAGCGTATGCCACAACCTTGCCTTCTTGCATCAACACGCATCCGAGGCCCTTCCTCGATGCGTCACAATATACTTCAAAATTCTTGTGTATATCCGGCACGACTAATACCGGTGCTGTTGTTAATTTCCGCTTTAGCTCTTGGAAACTTTTCTCGCAGGCATCTGTCCATTCAAACTTCTTTTCCTTCTTGAGTAACTGTGTCATAGGTTTGGCTATGGTGGAGAATCCTTCAATAAATCTGCGGTAATATCCTGCCATTCCCAAGAAACTTCGTATGTCCGTCACACTGGCTGGTGACTTCCAGCCAAGTACGGCCTTTACTTGCTCCGGGTCCATGGCGATACCGTCTTGGGTTAGCACGTGGCCTAGAAAGCCTACTTGCCTTAGCCAAAATTCGCACTTGCTGAATTTGGCATATAATTGATGTTTCCTGAGTTCTCCTAGCACAATTCTGAGATGTTCAGCGTGCTCTTCCGGTGTCTTGGAGTACACCAGAATATCGTCGATGAATACCACAACGAACCTGTCCATAAATTTCATAAATACTTTGTTCATGAGGTGAACAAAGTATGTGGGGGCGTTCGTCAACCCAAATGGCATTACTGTAAACTCATATAGTCCATATCTGGAGGTGAAGGTTGTCTTGGGGATATCTTCTGTTCGCACCTTCAATTGGTGGTACCCTGACCTTAAGTCAATTTTTGAGAATACCTTGGCCTGAGCGAGATGATCGAATAAATCATTTATCCTTGGCATTGGGTATTTGTTTTTGACTGTGACCATGTTAAGTGCTCGATAGTCAATACACAATCTCAGCGTTCCATCTTTCTTTTTGGCAAATAAAATTGGTGATCCCCATGGTGAGGAACTGGCTCGAATGCATCCCTTGTCAAGCAATTCCTTTATTTGTTTCTTCAGTTCAACCAACTCGGATGGTGCCATTCTGTATGGTTTCTTGTATATGGGGGTGGTTCCTGGTGCTAGCTCAATGCTGAATTCTATCTCTCGGTCTGGTGGCATGCCTGGTAGCTCTTCGGGGAATACGTTTGGAAATTCACATACTACTGGAACCTTGTTTAGCTCAGACACGTCCACCTTATTCAATCTCAGTTGCCGGGGTATTTTTCTTTCCTTGGCGGATACCCTTATTGTCTTCCCGAGGTGATGCGTGAGGATTACGGTCCGGTTGAAATAGTCAATGAAACCTTTATTTGTGGTTAGCCAGTCCATCCCAAGGATGACACCCAGTCCTTTATTTTCCAACACAATGAGATTTGCATGAAACTTCAGCCCTTCGAACTCAATAATCACATCCTGACAGTAACTCTGAGTAACTTGCTGAATCCCAGGGGACTTGATGATCATGGATTTCTCCAAAGAAAGCATCGAAAAATTATTTTGCAAAGCAAAACTTTTCGAAACAAAAGAATGAGAAACTCCAGAATCAAACAAAACCATTGCAGGTATTGTGTTGACAGGAAACGTACCGAGTACGATATCCGGAGCATTTTGTGCCTCCTCTTTGGTTACGTGGTTCACATGTCCCTTCCTGTGGTTCTTGTTGGGATTGAAATTGTTTCGCTTGGGTGCTGAATTATTGCTGCCGTTGTTCGGCTTTGCTGCTGAGTTTCTAGGCTTGGGACACTGCTTGGCATAGTGTCCTTCTTCTCCACAAGCATAACAGGTAACGCCGGGGCGATAGGTGAACTCCTTGTCCCTTGCATGGAAATTCTTGATTGGGCGTGAGGCGTTGGATGCAGACTTGTGTGTTCCACCATTTTGAAAATCTGCCTTGCCTCTATGATTGCGGGTATGGTTGGTCTGGTCCCTTTTTCGCTTGCGGATATCTTCCAAACTGCGCCTTTCATTTTCCAGAGTAATTGCTTTATCCACCAGTGTCTTAAAATCCGGGAAAGTGTGTACGACCAGTTGGCATTTTAGCGCTGGTGCTAGACCGTCAAGGAATTTCTCCATTTTCTTGCTCTCAGACATACGATCTTCATTGGCGTATCGAGATAACAGAGTAAACTGACCATTGTAATCTGACACTGTCATGTTCCGTTGTTTGAGGTCATCGAACTCTCTTTTCTTTATTTTCATGATACTCTTAGGAATATGCGCGCCGCGGAAACCTTCTTTGAAATCATCCTAGGTTATATTATTTTCGTTGGGATGCATGTGCAGGAAATTCTCCCACCAAGATGCGGCTGCTCCCGTGAGATAATGCGGAGCATATAGTACCTTTTCGGGGTCTGAACATTGTGCAATATTTAATTTCCTCTCCACGTCTCGAAGCCAGTCTTCGGCCTCAAGAGGCTTGTCAGTGTGAGAAAATGTTGGGGGTCGCGTCTTCTGTAGCTCAGATAACTTGGAATGCTGCGGGTACTGCCCATGGTGATTCCTCATGTTGATGACTTGGTTCATCATTTCCCGATGTTGTTGCTGACTTTGTTCATAAAGGCGGCACATTTGAGATAGTGCCGTCTCACTGCCCTGTTGGCTTGATTGACCTTGAGTGAAATTGTTGCCTGGTTGATTGTCATGATATTGGCTCGAATGCCCTTGTGCAAAATTGTTGTCTGCTTGGGTGCCATAATTTTCCTCTGGCGGAGCTGGCATGGAGCGAGTCCAAGGACGAGACATTTTTCACTCTGGGGATATATTTTGCAAAACCCATAAGAAAACGAAAAAATAAAATCCATAAATGCACAAGATTGGCAAAGAAACCATATAGCCAAGATCACTAGGGAAAACCAATTAATTTGCGTACGGAGAAAGACTGCTCATTACGTATCTTACACGCGGGGATAATTATACAATACATCACTCAGGATATGCGTACATAATCCTGACATGTTATTTAGGCTAGTGCACTTCTCCAGATCCTACATGATGCGAAAACAAGCTACTTCGCATATCTTACATGGCGGTACACCGCGCGACGGCTAAGCGTACTTAGTCGGAGATGTTGATGATGTCCTTGGCCCTGCCAAGGGTGAGGCATAGCGAGGCTGGAGACTCAACTTCCTCCTCGTTAATAGGTTCCATACGAGTAGTGCTGCGCCGAGCAGAAGGAGCGGGTGCCAGGGGTGGAATGACACGAATAGGAGTCGGCGCGAGGGGCGGTGCAGTGCGCGCTGGAGTGGGCGCAATGACCTGGTTGAACTCCTCAGTAGAAGGCAGGCGACGAGCTGGTGCATAAGATGCTGATGATGAGGCATAAGTTAATGATGTGGGCAGGAGCTCCCTCCTGTTGGCAGCACAGCCATGGACTGAGTCCGTGCGGGCGGCCACAAAGTCGTCCACCAAGTTGTCGAAGGCGGCCTCCAGAGCCCGAAGATACTCAATAAGCATCTCAAAGGCCTCGTCTCGTTCTCCTCTGGGGCAGGAATATGCGTAGTGACAGGTGTAAGGCACGTGGCATGGAAGATAGCGGTAGCGACGAGCCTTCATCACGGGAAGGACATCCCTGAGGCGAGCTATTGACTCGCGGGCTGCCATCTGGATGGCATGCTTCTCCGTGGGCATGGCTCTTCCCACGAACCGGAAGCGGCGTAACGCCCCAGACCCTCCCCTGAATTGCACCGAGGCCTGGTGCATGGTCAGACTGTCGTTAACTTTGTGCTGGCAGAGAGAGACGACTGGGCGTACAGATGGCCCCATCGCGACCTGAACAATGAAGCATAGAAGTTTGACGAACCCATCGGGTATGTTGGCGAAGGACTGAGACTCGCAGCTGTTGTCGGCCATCTACAAAAGTAGGCAAGAATTCTGATTGGTCAGATCATAAATATATGCTGACTGTTAGAAAAATGACTACAGTTGCAAAAATATAATTTAGCTCGAACATGCTAATAACCAATTAGCGATCGCACCTAGTGGCTTCCTACAGTCAGCCTGGCTCTGGTACAAAGCTTGTCACGACCGGTTTTTCCAATAAAAATATTTATTGAGAAACCAATCTTTAAAATCCAGTTTGAGATAAACATCCTCACTGGTAGACAAACACTTGATACAATAAGCCAGCAGCATTAAGTATTTTACAGGGTTGAGCTGAGGGTGCTCAACAATTTATTACAACGCGCCAATAATTATACATAAAGGCGAATATGGCACAAGGGAGTGGTGGCATACTACTGACTCGTAAATAGGATAGTGGTGGAGTAATACAGTGGGGAGTGGATAAAGTGGCTCTCAAACTAATATCTCATCGAGCGTCGGAGTGAGGCTCGAGGAATTTATTCGGGTTGCGGAAGCGGTATGATAAAGTGACCAAGTCCAGGGTCGCACGTGACTGACTGGGATTCCTCTAGGCGTCGGACTCACTATCGAACTCTTCATCCATGAGATCACCATCGTCAGCATCTGGCCAAATCAACAAGCCAGTGAGTACTTTGGAAGTACTCGCAAGACAGTTCGGACGTAAGATATAACAAATGCATGCATGAATGCGTCATGATTAGTTCACCAATGTATAATTGAAATGTAGCAGGCAGGGTAAGTAAATAAAAGGGAAAATGGCGGTAGTCCGCTTTAAATCCCAACAGTAAAGTAAAGGAAACCAATCGAGTGTCTAGAGCGACGCCACGAAGGCAAGTTTAATAAATGAAAGAAAATTCATGCCGCAGTCGGGCGTCTTAGCGACACCACATAAAGGGCTTTAAAAGAAATGCCACAGTCGGGCGTCTGAGCGACACCACATAAAGGGCTTTAAAAGAAATGCCACAGTCGGGCGTCTGAGCGACACCACATAAAGGGCGTTAAAAGAAATGCCATAGTCGGACGTCTGAGCGACACCACATAAAGGGCTTTAAAAGAAATGCCACAGTCGGGCGTCTGAGCGACACCACATAAAGGGCTTTAAAAGAAATGCCACAGTCGGACGTCTGAGCGACACCACATAAAGGGCTTTAAAAGAAATGCCAAAGTCAGGCGTCTGAGCGACACCACATAAAGGGCTTTAAAAGAAATGCCACAGTCGGGCGTCTGAGCGACACCACATAAAGGGCTTTAAAAGAAATGCCACAGTCGGGCGTCTGAGCGACACCACATAAAGGGCTTTCACTGACATGGAAATAATATTCAGAATAAGCATTCAACTCAAACAAATAAACGGGTTAGTCCATCCACAATATTTAACCGGTCTTAGTGCTCATGTGTTCCACCGGATAATCTGTAACCAAAACTGGCACTTGTTAGTTAGTACGAACCTCGGATATGGATAAGATGATTTGAGGATATATGACTCTGCAGAGTTTGTACAAAAAGATTTCCCACAGCTAACGAATTCCCGTAGTCACGAGGACTAGTTCCGTTTACGGTATTTCGGAAGAAAACACAGCTGACCAGTACACACCCATCCAACCTCTCGATGCCAGGAATCACCCTAGTCATCGTCCAAGAAAAACTTTTGAGACGGGGAGATCACAATCTCGAATAGCATGGGATCAAATTTATATACGCGTGCTCTAAGGGGTGCCTCCCTCTCGGTCCCAACCGGAAACACCCATGCCCCCTGACCGGATGACTGGCTTTAATCCAGGGCCATGGAACCATCATCCCGGCCTCTCCTTTTTGGTGTGTACCAGGAAGCGGTTTACAACTTACTATACCATATCTCTTGCGAGACACATGTGGTAGTACAGGGAAAGGAAATGGATATGAACCCAACCGATACGGGTTGGTACTGAAGATAACTTGCATGGCATAAGACTGGCATGCTACAACACTGCCATCTTACCCATCTTCATGCCAACACATGGCCTTGCATACTTACGTCCAACGACGCGTGAATCTTCAGACTTACTTGCCTCAACAATGCATAATTAACAACTCATCGGTATGCTTCACAACATGCCATGAGACTAAGTAAATGCAAAACATGCCAAGACACTCATCATATCAAAAGTTCAAACATGCTTGCCTGGTTCAGAGTAGTCGGAGTCTAACTCGGTGAAGTTCGCGGTCCCGTCACCTCCGTCGGTATCTACGGTATAAAGAGGATACACGCACTATCGTAAATACCAAGAGGTGCACAGAAATTAATTCAAATAATTTTCAAATAAATCTGATAAAAAACTAGACAAAATTTTGAAGAGAACAGAGAAAGAATCATTCAAAAATAAGCTTCTGTTAAAAAATTATAAAGGTTTTTGCCCAGGTACCCATCTGTAATGAAACAGAAACTTCTCAGGGTCTTATTTATAAAAACAGAAAACGTTTCAGTCTCAAATACGCCGGCTCAGAGGAGAAGACGTATTTTGCCCGAATGCGCCTTCAGAAAACGATTCGACAAAGGAGAGAAACCTGACGGGGCGGTCCCACCCGTCGGGTTTGAACACGGACGGCGCTTTTGGCGCCAGAGGGCCGCGGCGATCGCCGGCGGCGATCCACGGCGAGGTAGGGTGATCGAAGGTTACCTCTGTGCTCAGGGTGTTGTTCCGCGTCGGGTGGTGGTCGAGGTGGTCGCCGGCGTGCACCGTGTCGACGGTGGCCCTGTGTCGCGGGGGATGGCTGTCCCCCGCGGGCACCTATGGGGCCGGAGCCCCTTTCGTTGTCCGGAGGGGGGGGGCGGAGGGAGCACAGAGAGCAGATCGAAGCGGGCACACGGGCGGTTTACCCAGGTTCGGGCCGCGATGGACGCGTAAAACCCTACTCCTGCTTAGTTGTATTGAACTGGGGAGCTCGGGAGCTTGGGGAGCTAGCTGCACCGAGCGTATGGCTGTCTGGGTGCCGATTCTCTGAACCCCGGGGAACCCCTTCTACGTCGCACACGGGCCTCCTTTTATAGCGCAAAGGGGTCACCGACAGGTGTCAACGTAGGAGAAAGGGGTAAAAGTGTAAAAGGGGTGGTAGCTGTAATAGTGCGGGAACGGTGGCGCTACAGTGCGGCACAGTGTTATCATACCTACTTCTGACGGTAGGGGACAAGGGCATTAAATGCCCGTCACGGTCGCCCGGACAGCACCGAGGCGGACCGTTAGGTGCGCCACCGTTCGCCACGATGGCGGCTGCATGCCACCGCATGCCCCAGGCTGCGCGGTGCCTCGCCACGTGCCCTCGGGGGAAGCCCCGGAGCGACGCGTGGCGGGCGAGCTGGAGCGCAGCCTTGAGGTGGCGATCTTGCCGCGGCAAGTGGCTTGCCGCGGGGGTCGTCTTCCTGTGCCTGATAGCGTGCCAGCTATCAGGCCTTGCAGGGGCGCTTGGCGCGCCACGGCGGGCTTCTCTTGTGATGCCTGGGTTCGGCCTTCCCGACAAGCTCCTCTTGTCGGGGGCTCGATCTTCTGTCTCGTTATACTTTGTTCTTGGATGGCCTTACATGGGCGCAGTCGTCCCGGCAAGCTCCTCTTGCCGGGGTCTTGTCCTCTCGGCCCGGCAAGCTCCTCTTGCCGGGGGCCTTGTCTTCTTGACCCGGCAAGCTCCTCTTGCCGGGGGCCTTGTCTTGAATGCTTGGTCTTCTCTTGGCGCTTCCGGGGCGGGCCTTGCCGCAGGGTGCTACAACTGCCCGTGCACAAGTCTGGGGTACTAAGGTACCCCTACTTTAGTACACCGACAGGAGCCCCCGGGCCTGGGCCACACACGGTGCCGAGCGTCGTTGGGCCAGGCCCTAACAGTGCACGGGCACGCGTGGCCTTGGTCGCGCTGCTCCTTAACTCCGCATCCGCCGCGCCTTCCCCAGGCGGCGCGCGCTTACCGCGGCGTCGTGGGGGCGGGGCGTGCGAGGTGAGCGTGACGTGGGTGGCGTGCGCGGGGCTGAACCGCGCAGGCGCGCGTCACGTCGCGCACGATCTCTTGATGGCAAGAATGGAGCGTCCGCCCCTTCCCCCATATAAGGCAGAGGAAACGGGAGCGGCTCCCCTCCTTCGCCCTTACTGCGTCCTCTCCCTTCTCCAGAGATCCCATCTGCGCCCCGCGTCCATTTTTCCTCCGCCGCTCGCGCGTACTTGCGGAGCTACCGGATTCTTCGTCCCCCTCCCCTCGCCGCCTCCGCCATGGCCCCGAAGACTAAGAAGGCGAGGGCGGAGAAGACCAAGAAGGAGAAATCGGAGCACGCGGCGATGCTCACCTTGCTGCGGAAGCAGAACCTCGTCTTCGCGCCGAAGCTTGGCGCGCGGGAGCTCTGGAGCAAGTACTACTTGTTCTGGGCGGAGGAGACCAAGGCGCATCCCCGCACCCGAGTCTATCCGGCCGCCGCCAAGGGCAACTACCCCGACGGGTATTATTTCTTCGCAGCCTTCTTCCACTGCGGTCTTTGCCCTCCTTTTTCTGATTTCTTCTGTGACATAATGAACACCTTCGGCCTCCACCTTCTTGACTTCACTCCCAACGCCGTCCTCACGATGGCGGTTTTCGCGCATATGTGCGAGAACTACGTCGGGGTATACCCAAACGTCGCGCTGTTTAGGCACTTTTTCATCCCCAGAGTGGAGGCCGGCGCCCCCCTCGCCGGGGGGATATCTTGGGTCTTCCGCCTGAACAAGAAGGATTCCTATTTGCCGGGGGAGCTCCGCGGCAAGTGGGAGGAGTGGCGCGCCGACTGGTGCTGGGTCGTCGAGGGCCAGCCGCAACCTTTCACCGCGCCGCGCACAACACCTATTATGCGCGGCAAGGATTGGAGCGAGCTGGATTCGGACGACGGCAAGCTCAACGCCGCCATCATCAGGATTCTCCGTCTTCGGGCAGCAAGGCTGTCCGTCGGAGAGGTGGGCGCAGACTTTCTCCGCCGCCGCATCGCCCCTCTTCAAGATAGGAAGAGGCCAGCCTGGGAGTATAGCAACACGGCGGACATAATGAGGCTGCGCCCCGGGCTCAACTTCAACTTCACGTCGGTGGAGCTGAAGGGGATGGTCCGGGAGCTATTCAAGCATGACCCGGCCCACCCAGAGTGGTTCAGGGAGCCCCGGGGAGTTGTGCCTCTTTGCAACAGCTCGGCCCGGGATTCCCTTCGCGCCATGATGCCCGCGTGTGACTCGCACGGCGTCGACCGCACGTGGATTCCGCCCAGGCCAGACGTCATCTTGAACTTCTTCGACAACCTGGCGGAGGTGGCGAAGAAGAAGGACGAGGCCCGGGGGCTGACGCGGGACACCACCGCGCGAGAGGCAGCCTGCATGGCTTCTTGGGCTGAAGAGGCCGCCGCAGTCGCAGCGGCCGGGGAGTTCGGCTTCTCGCTCGAAGAGACGGAGGCCGCGGAGGCGTCCCGCCAAGCGGAGGTGGCGGAGATCTGCGAACTGCTGAAGCTGCCCCCCGACGAGCTCGCCGGGGTTCCCTCTCTGAGGCACTCCGGGATCCAGGGGATCTTGATCGAGGCCGCGGCGAGGGCCACCACCGCCGGAGGACAAGGAGCCTCAGCGCAGGATGCTGGGTCCAGCGGGCTCGCCGGGGTGGAGGAGGAGGACGGTGGTGACGACGACTCCGACGGATCCTTGGAGCTCTACGCCGATGACCTTCCCTCAGCGTCGGAAACCTCCTCGTCCCGCGTAAGCCCCCGGCGCTCTCCAGCGAAGCGTCCCCGCCGGGCGGCGATGGGGGCAAAGGCGCCGGCCTCCCGGCAGCAACCACCCCGCCAAGCGGCACGAGTCTCCCGGGGGAGCCAGGTTGCGGCGGGGGCGCCTGGCGCGTCAACTACGTCAGGGGCGCCCCGTGAGGCAGCGCCGCACGGAAAAGAGCCCTTGGAGGGTGGGGCGGCGACTCCGCCCGCTCCCCGGGCCCCGGCAACCGTCGGGACCGCCAAGCGCCCGAGGGAGACCCCGCTGCCCGCTCCCCGCGTGGCCGTGCGTCAGGTGGAGTTTGATTTCTCCGCCCTGAGCGACGACGACGACGAGGACGAACGGGAGTAAGAGCTTTTGAGGTTTCGCATCTTCATGGACTTGGCCTTGATTGTCGCAGGCTCTGATCCTGTTCCTCATCTTAACTTCAGGACCTTGGCGGAGCGAGTGGCGAAGAAAGCCAAGGCGCCCGTGGTTGGGGTTGCGGACGACTCGCCCACCGCGGCAACTGGGGGCGTGCCGGAGCCCAGTCTGCCGGATCCGAGCGCTGCCCCGAGGGGCAGCCCCCAGCGTAGCCCTCAGCGCAGACCCCGGCGTAAGTCTGGGTTCCGTACTTTCGCCCGCCGGGCGTGCTTGAGGGATCGTCCCCGCGCTGGTATCTTGATAATACTATGTCGTGCAGAGGTGGGGCCGCAGCCGCAGGAGCGTCCAGAAGCCGCCCCCGAGGAGCCGCGGGCCCCGCCGTCCCCGCCAAGGCCGAGCTCTCCGATAAAGGAGAGCGTCCCGCCAAGGGTGAGCACCCCGCCGAGGGCGAGTACCCCGCCAGGGGCGGGCAGCCCGGCGAGGGCGGTGACCTCGCCAAGGCAGAGCTCCCCGGCGAGGGAACCCGCCGCTGATGACGTCTGCCAAGGTAAGCTCTGTGACTTAGTCATCTTGGGCTCGTCTTTTCCTTTTGGATGTTCGCTTGAATTTCTGTTGCTCCCTGTTCTCCTTCTTCTAGATTCCCCTCCCTCCGAGCAGATGGAGACGGAGGTCATCATCGTCGAGGAGGAGGAGGACGCGCGCGGCGGCAGCGGCGACGCCCCTGTCGCCGAGGACGCGGCGGAAGCTGTCGAGTCATCCGCGCAGGAGACTGCCCCCGCGGCGGACGCAACGGCCGGGGAGGGGGATGGCGGCCGCACTGCCGACCCGGAGGCAGCAGGAGCGTCGGGCGCTGCGCCGGCCGCCGCCCCCTCCGCCGAAAAGGAGCGGCCGGGGCGTTACCTTGAAGCCCCCAACGGCAGCTTCATCCAGGTGCCATGGGGCTCTTCTGCGCGGGCCCCCGCGGAGGGCGAGGCCCTTGATGGGGAGGTCCTTGCCTCCGCGGGCCTGAAGATTGTCGAGGCGCCCGGCGGGGCCGAAGAGCCCGAGGAGGAGAAGCTGCTTCGCCGGCTCCTGGCCCTTTATCGGGCCAGGCAGGCGAAGCTCGCTTCCCGGGAGGCCCTCGCTGCAGAGGCGGCCGTCGAGATGGAGAAGCGTGCGGCGGAGCTCCGCGCCGCCAACCAAGCTGCCCTCCGCGGCGTGGCGGAGGAGCGCGAGAGGCTCGCCGGGGAGTACCAGGAGTGGGTGCTGCAGAAGGCCGACGCCGAAGAGCAGCAGCGGCTCGCCGGGGAGGAGCTGTCCCGGCGAGAGGGAGAGCTTGCCCAGCTGCAGGCCAATCTCAACTCCCACGAGGAGGAACTTGCCGCTCGGGAACGGGCCCTTGGCGGGGAGCTGGAAGGAGCGAAAGCCGCCGCGGCTGCCGCGGAGACCGCCAGGGGGGAACTTGTCGTCAGGGTCGCGCAGCTGGAGGAGTTGTTGAAGGCGAGCGCGGAGAGGGCTGGCGCGCTCAATGCGGAGCGGGAGAAGGACGCCCACGCCAACTCCGAACTCCAGGCGCGTCTCTCCAAGCAGGGCGACGAGCTGAAGGCCGCCAAGGACTCTATCGAGGCCCTGGAGCTGAAAGTCCCCGCGCTGGAGGAGGAGCTCCGCAAGGAGCGAAGCTTGGCGGAGAGCGCCAACACCGCGGCCGAGGACTTCCGTCGGACCGTCGCGGTGTGGACCGAGGACCTGGTGTCTTCCGCATCCAACATCGACCAGGAGTTGCTGGCGTTGAAGTTGGAACACCTCATCTACTCTCCGGACCCGGACCTCCCTCACAGCACCAAGCTCAGCCTCTTCTTCAGAGGGGTCGCGCCGGCTCTTGCGGATCTCCGGAAGAAGATCCCCGCGCAACTGGCCGAGGAGACACGCCGGGCCTGCGCGGGAACCTTGGAGCGTGTGCTGACGAAGATTGTATACCGCAACCCCGGTATAAATCTCATCAACGTCCTTCGCAGCCTGCCGGCCGACGCTGACATGGAGGCGCTGAAGGAGCAGGTCGCCGACATTATCGCCAGAGTGGGCAAGATTTCCCGGATCGAGGGCGACCGCGTAGACTAGGCCCCCTTTATCTTATCCCCTTTTTTTTTGCTGCACACGGCGTTATGAGCTCATTAGTCACAGTGACAAGTTACGCAAGGTTTCTACCTTAGCTGAACAAAACGGTGCATCGTTATCTTCCTTGTCCTGGCCCTTTACTTTGCACGCTTTTCGCCCTACGCTCCCGGGGAACTTCCCGGCAAGGAGCCCTTGGGCTTATAGCAGCCTGCTGGCCAAGGCCTCACCGGGAAGCAACCTCGCCGTAGCCAGTCGCAATCGCGCTCCGCTTGTTGAGTGAGCTCGGAAACGAAACAAGGGCGCGACGCTCATCGCAGCTCGCTTGAATCGTTGAGCGTACTCGAAACAAGGTGAGGGTGCGGCTAGCCGCGGGTAGGTTCCTCCGCGCACAGGTTTTCCATACAAAGTGTGACCGTCCAAGGAAGACAACCAAAAATTAAGAATCTGAACTGCTCAAATTCTAATAACTTATCTTATGCATAATGCTTGCTTCTTGGCAAGGCTTCTCTTTCTTGAACAGCATTTGGTTCCAGCACCTGGTTCCTCTCCCATCTCCTTCCCCCGGCGAACTTCGTGCGCGAGGAACGCTCCCTCTGCCTAAGGGGCAAGGAAAATAAAGAGGGAAGCAAGCACATGGCCTTTCGGCGTGCTGGTGCTCACCAGCCATGCATGTCACGCAGGATGCCAAATAACACATGCAAATACCGAGAGGAGCATGTAAGAGGCAAAACAGCGCAAAGCATAGAAGCTTTTACTGATGCGCGGGGTCTGCGCCCGCCCCTGCGCCAAGGATTACGTGCAACTTCGGCAAGACTTGGGCAGAGAGGTTGGTTGATGGAACGGGTTCCGGCAACCGCGCTGGCGAAACTCCTCCCATGGTTGGCGTCGACTCGTTTGGATCTTGGCGGACGAAGCGCGCCGAAGAACGAGGTCGCCTTCTTTCGCGGCTTCCGGCGCTAACCGCTGCGGCTACGGGAGCGGCGCAGGGTTCACTGGAGGCGAGCGGTTCGCCCAGCGGCCGGAAGGCGGTCCTCCTCAAGGAGCAGCTGCTTCTTGCCCGAACTCTACGTGAGTGGGTACTCGAGGAGGGCCGTGCACGATTCCGTAGGGAGGAATGCCTCCGCCCCGCGGAGCGGGGCGGATAGGTACCTGTTCATACCTGAGCTTACCAGTGTTCGCTTGAATCAGATCCGCACAACCTCGACGCAGCCCCCTACCTGGCGCGCCAAAGATGTCGCGGGGGATGGCTGTCCCCCGCGGGCACCTATGGGGCCGGAGCCCCTTTCGTTGTCCGGAGGGGGGGGCGGAGGGAGCACAGAGAGCAGATCGAAGCGGGCACACGGGCGGTTTACCCAGGTTCGGGCCGCGATGGACGCGTAAAACCCTACTCCTGCTTAGTTGTATTGAACTGGGGAGCTCGGGAGCTTGGGGAGCTAGCTGCACCGAGCGTATGGCTGTCTGGGTGCCGATTCTCTGAACCCCGGGGAACCCCTTCTACGTCGCACACGGGCCTCCTTTTATAGCGCAAAGGGGTCACCGACAGGTGTCAACGTAGGAGAAAGGGGTAAAAGTGTAAAAGGGGTGGTAGCTGTAATAGTGCGGGAACGGTGGCGCTACAGTGCGGCACAGTGTTATCATACCTACTTCTGACGGTAGGGGACAAGGGCATTAAATGCCCGTCACGGTCGCCCGGACAGCACCGAGGCGGACTGTTAGGTGCGCCACCGTTCGCCACGATGGCGGCTGCATGCCACCGCATGCCCCAGGCTGCGCGGTGCCTCGCCACGTGCCCTCGGGGGAAGCCCCGGAGCGACGCGTGGCGGGCGA
The DNA here is from genome assembly GCA_032464435.1 of Aegilops umbellulata. Classification (NCBI taxonomy): domain Eukaryota; kingdom Viridiplantae; phylum Streptophyta; class Magnoliopsida; order Poales; family Poaceae; genus Aegilops; species Aegilops umbellulata. The sequence goes on along the minus strand of CP136058.1, from coordinate 348,265,205 downwards.
GCTGGAGCGCAGCCTTGAGGTGGCGATCTTGCCGCGGCAAGTGGCTTGCCGCGGGGGTCGTCTTCCTGTGCCTGATAGCGTGCCAGCTATCAGGCCTTGCCGGGGCGCTTGGCGCGCCACGGCGGGCTTCTCTTGTGATGCCTGGGTTCGGCCTTCCCGACAAGCTCCTCTTGTCGGGGGCTCGATCTTCTGTCTCGTTATACTTTGTTCTTGGATGGCCTTACATGGGCGCAGTCGTCCCGGCAAGCTCCTCTTGCCGGGGTCTTGTCCTCTCGGCCCGGCAAGCTCCTCTTGCCGGGGGCCTTGTCTTCTTGACCCGGCAAGCTCCTCTTGCCGGGGGCCTTGTCTTGAATGCTTGGTCTTCTCTTGGCGCTTCCGGGGCGGGCCTTGCCGCAGGGTGCTACAACTGCCCGTGCACAAGTCTGGGGTACTAAGGTACCCCTACTTTAGTACACCGACACCCTGGCTCCGGCGAACGGCGGTTCTGACGAGGATGGAGCTCGCCGGAGAGGGCTGCAATGGTTAAATTGACCAGGGTGTTAGGTATCTGGTAGCTAGAGAAAGTGCTCGACGGAGTTTGGGTGCCGGAGATGACCTCACCGCAGCGAATCGAGCTGGAGCCCGAGGCGGACGGAGGTGGCCGGAGTCGAGGAAGAAGGGCTCCTCGAGGCCCCTCCAGTGGCCAGGCGAGGTGTGGTGAGGTGGTGGAGCCGTGCGGGAGTGAAAGCGGGCTCGGGGGCGCTATATATAGCCACCCCGAGGCGGTTGCCGAGAATGGGGTTCTCCGGTGAGGGATTACGGCGGCGCAGTGCTTGGTCGGGAGAGTTTAGGAGCTGAGCGCCGTCGTGGAGGTTCACTGAGCCTGTTTAGGTGCCAACAGCGTCGGGTTTTGCTTGCTGAGGTGGAGTTCGACGGAACGGGACGGCGCAGACCCGTCGGCGGCAGAGAGCGTGCGCTGTGCACGCCACGCCACGGCGACCGTGCTGCATGCGTGCGCTGGCATGGAGAGGGCCACGCGGAGCCACCAGGGAGTTTTTTGGTGGAATTTTTGGAGAAGGGTAGATATGAATTTCACCAAATTTGGCAAATCTGGTCCAAACTTGCAGTGAGTGTAAGTTGAAAAAATTTGAAAATAAGATGAGTGGATCAAGATGATTCTGTGTAGTGGGTACAAAGGACTAGCCAGTAGAGTTGGTTTGACATCCAAACATCATTTCTACAAGGTACTTGCTTTGTAAATGGGTCAGGCTCAAATTAAAGATCAGAAAAGATTTGAGAGGTGAAATAATCAAAATAAAATCCAAAACTTGTTTGGATGAGTTGAGACAGGGAATTTGAGTTGTTAACAAGGAGGAGAGAAGTTGTTGGAGTGGTTTTACCTCATGGGCAAAAAGGATACAAGATCAAGGGTGGTTATCAAAGAATGAAGATCCCAAATTTTCATAGGGTTCTCTTTTCAAAAAGAAAAGATTGAACTCCCAATATGATTTGAGAAGAGGACCAACAGAGGAGAAATTTTGAAAAAGGGGCAAACCCAAGGTTTTTAAAAAGAAAACAGAAATGACAATCCTAGCCAAAGAAAAGGATTCTTAAGAGGATTGTTTTTCTGAAAATTTTGAAAAGCCTCAAATCACAAAAGAAAAACCAGCAAGAATTTTGCTAAAACCCAAATAAATTTTTTGGAGTGTCACAATTCAACATCTTCGCAAGTTTTACCCTTAAGGCGCGGTTGCCGGGCCCCCCGGCAAACCACCTTTTGTACAAGCCTTGCCGGCAAGGCAAGTAACCCTATGTACAAAGCCAGGCGCAGACCTTGAGCATAAATAAATGAAGCGCTGGCACCCTAAGTTCCAGCATGCATGCTAGGTTGAGTCTCTCCCTCGGTTATGGTTGATAGTGCTTAGCGGTGACTAAACCCTAGCATAGAGGTCGAGTGTGCGTCTGTGTGTTCCTTTCCGTCCTCTTTGGTTTGCAGGGTACATGGACGTTTCTGTTGAGCTGTTTGGAAGAAAGAGAACAAACCAGCACTCCGGCCCCGGCAAGCCAAGATTGCCGGGGGCTGCAGACACAAGAATCCAACCATGGCAAGCCAAGGCTGCCGGGGGCTGCAGATCCAGATAAGTCTTTTATTCCCTATTGTGCATTTCGGTATGGAGTTGGGACGTATGAAACCTCATTTTATTCCTATGCCACCGTGCTCCCCCTTCTTCCTATACCCAAGAACTATTCCCTGGGTCGGAACTGGGTCGTAGTCGCGGTGGTAAGGAAATAAACGAAGGGCCTAACTCTACTTCGCCCTGCCTCCGCCAAGAGCGTGAGAATGGTCGAATGAAGTAAGGGGACGGCAAGGCCTGTTGCCGGGCGACAATCTTTATTTTAAAAATAACAAGGATTCACTCCTTAGCGTGGGCCTCACTCACGCATAAAGAACCCGACATGCACCCTTTTTCATTAAAAACATTCCATACAGCTACAGTTCTTACGGAATGAAAAGCATGAGCAAGTGGATTACAAGTCTTAAATTTAACAAGTGCCCGCAGGCTTACAAACTAAAAAGAGATAAGATGCCCGTAATCCCTTTCTTGTCCCTCTCCTCAGAAGGTGGAACGAGATAGCAGGAGGCACTACAACTTCCGTGATGATACGTGTTTGTCACAGTAGGTCGCATTTTTTGTCATGCATGCACATCCATGACAAATTTATGACAGAATCAAGATAGTCATACCTGTGCTGTCGTAGAAGTGTTCCATGACATTACCAAAATTATCATCACGGAAGTGTCCACTTCCATGACGATAAATCGTGCGTCACAGAAGTGCTTTCGTCAAGGGTGACCGACACGTGGCATCCACCGTAACAGAACGCCGTTAAGCTATCAGGTCGGGTTTTGGATCCGATAACCCGTTAACAGCCCCGACCAATCGGGATTTTCCACGTGTAAAATCATCATTGGCTGGAGGAAAACACGTGTCGGCTCATCATTGGGACAGATGTCAACCACTCATTGGACGGAAGGCGCCTATGATACGTCGACACGTGGCACGGCCGAACAGAGGCCCATTCCTGTGAAAAGGACGGCCCGTTTGACTTGGTCAAAAGCTTGCGGGCCGGCCCATGGAAAGCCTGTTAATGGCCTATTTGAATATAGCCCATTTACAGCCCGCTAACCCAAGTCTCGTTACGCCCTATCCGAAATAGGCCCAGTAGCGTCATCTAGGCCATCCAATATGATTCCAGCCCGTTTTCACTTCTGGCCCATGTATGGCCCATGACGTCTTTCGGCCCATATGAGGCCCTATGTAACTCTTGGCCTACTAACGGCCCGTGGTGAAACTGGCCCGTAATGAACAGTGTATCACTTTACACCCATTAACGGCCCGTGGTGAAACTGGCCCGTGATCAACAGTGTATCACTTTATACCCATTAACGGCCCGTTATTCCGTTGGGCCGTTTCCAGCCCATGTTATCCTTCGGCCTTCTCAGAGCCCATTTATTCTTGGGCTCATTTCCAACAATCGTTTGCTTACGGCCCGTTACTGTCATTTTCTGCTTGTGGGCCAAATTCAGCTCGTGGTTACAGTCAACCCATTTGTGGTCCGTTAATACGTTGGGCCGTTTTCATAGCGTCGTCAAATACGGCCTATTAACGATGGCCCATTATGGTCGGCCCATGAGTGGACGATTCCAACTCTAGCCCGTTTATGGCGATAATGCGGCCTATTATTGGCCCACGTTTGGCCATCGATCATACTGCCCGTATAAGGCCCATTGACGATACGGCCCATTGAAGGCCCATTGTTTCTACGGCCCGTAGAAGGCCCACTGTTTCTACGGCCCGTAGGAGGCCCAGTGTCACTACAGTAAATATTAGCCCATGGTTATTGTGGCCTAGTTTTAAAAAATAGGTTATTGCAGAAAACCGCGGAAAAAGAACTGCAATGACTAGAATCAAACAAATAAACAAGACAACAAGGAAGTAAATAAGCAAGCAACTTACGCTAGGCTATCTCGGATATCACACGTATTACATCCACTGGGCATCAAAGTTCGCCACTAGTGCAAATAAACACACCGACAAAAGAATATACTACAAAACTGAGAGCACTTCAGAAGGCACTAGGCCTGGCCAGCTCGCCCCCCCCCCAAACAATTGAAGATGCTGAGTAGACCTCAGTTGTGTCAACGATAGATGCATAAACACTAGATTTAAGGCATGATGGTGCGCACGTCAGTCCTCTGACATCTTCATTGCATCTTTGACTTAAAGTCGGAGCTGAGCTGAAGCAAGCCTTTCCTCTTGAAGTTGAGACTGAGGAAGTTGAACTGATTGAGGCAGCGACTGCACAGAGGTTGTCTCACACCTGCTGGTGAGTCGCTTCAACTCACTGTCTTCATCAAGACAGGACCTTGGGGTCATCTCGCTCCCCTCAAGATGGTTTGGCTCACTATCTTCCCTAAAGTTCTGCCTGGCGTAAGAGATACGAGTCTGAAAGAGAAACAAGGAGACACGTAATAGGTTTCACAATTATATAAGCAAATAAATGGATCTGTTCTGCATAAGGAACATGTTTTTACAACTACAATTTGAAACTGGTAGCTGTTGCAAACATCCAATCAGATGTATACAGCAAAGCAAACAGCAGTGGAGGAAATGATGCCTATCCTAATCTATACTAGAACAAAGTTTGAAGGCTTGAGAAGGATGAACTTACTTTACATGTTAACACGGGCTGGACAAAGCCCTTCTCCATGTTGATGGAAGGATAATTCAATAAATTCCCCAAAGAAAATTCTTTATAAGCGTTGCCATTATTCTACATTTTGCAAATAGTAAATATAGATCAAATAATATTGGAAGAAACAGAGGATAATGAAGCTCAGGTGCAGACTGATGATACATAGTCAAATAGCAATTAATTAAGTACAACATTACAAGTCAAAAGAAAGAGAGGTACTGACAAGAGCAATGTAGAGCCCATTATTGTTTTGAAATCGTATGATCCTTTGAGCAAGGAGATTCATCTGAAATTAGTTTTCATACAAGAGAGAAGGTAAGGCACAAGCAGAAATTTAGGAGTTCAAATTTTGAAATGATATCATAGACAGTACCTGACGCTGGGCTCCTAGCAGTTCTAATATGGGTTTGGCCACTGGAGTAGGGGTAAAGTGTGGTACAGTTGGGCCTGTGTTTTCTATGGTTGCTGATCTATCTGATTTGAGGCAGATTTTCATCCCTAGCTGCACTGGCTTCACCCTGCTCCGGGGCAGCAGGGTTGTTGCGGGTGTTGACCATCCTAGGAAAACAAGACAACTGTTTAGACAAGGATGGCGAAATCTTGGCAAGGAAGTGCGGAATAATGCAAAGGCATTAGAATTTTCTAGGAGAAAATGGACAACATAACAGCTGTAAATGTTCAGAAAGAGATTTGAGACATTCACAACAGTTTGCTAAACCACTCAACAACATCATATCAAGGTTCTGGTTCAACTGGCAACATACTAAAAGTAGTAGAAACTGAACTGAGTTGGTAACCAACAATCCTATAAGTTACTACGGATTAGTAACACGTCAACCTCATAGAGAGAAGAGAGCCTAGTCCTTAACCCACGTAGAATGAGAAGAGAATGACACAGATCAGAGGGTATAAGGTAAAGGAGTAAAAGAGCCTTACGTTCCCTCCCACAATCAATTCCCCTACATATAACTAAAGCATTCCTAGACTCGACATCGACCAGTTTGGCTTATCGAACCTACAGGCAGTCCGGCTCTGATGCCAACGCTGTCAGGACCCCGATTCCAAGTCACATCGATCTAGCTGGTAACACCTCATATCACTTTGCGGCCTCACACACGGTACTCCCACAGGTGTCGCCTTACCATGGCCCGGGACCATTTGCGCCTTTTGGCTCACATATATGATAGTGTCGCTAGCATCCGTATGACAGAGAACCCGGGCCGACATGGCTAGTCGTGAACCCAAAGCGGCACTAACCCATGGGGATAGGCATACATGAATCAACTTCGAGCATGTCGGTCAACAGCGTGTGAATCCTGGCTGTAGCACTGGGCTAACAGGACTCCGGTAACCCGGGCTGTAGCAGGCTAGGCAGGACTCCGGATGTCACCGCGTGACATTTCCCCGAAGGGACATACACAGGAACGAAGTGAAACACATGCCGTCCAGTCAAGTGTCCTGAGCAGTAGTGCTGGGCTAGCAGGACTCCGGTGAATCGGGCTGTAGCGGACTACTATGGCTCAAGGAGGCACTAGACTACATTTCCACATAAGAGAGGCTGCCAAGGATAAACAACTAGATTGTCGGATCCCACACATACCAAGCATTTCAATCATACACACAATATGCTCGATATGTGTAAATACAACATGGCATCAAAACAAAACTCTACAACTCAAAGTACTTTATTTAAAGGCTCCAAGGAGCCCTACATAACATGTTCATACAGATAGGGGTCACATGACCCGACACTCAAGTCATACAATCATACATGCACATGCGGAAGCAAACTAGTCTGAGTAAAGACACTAGAGAGAAAGAAGGATTGACGAAGCCTTTCTATATACATAGGCCCTTCACAAGCTTAGATCACCACCTGGGTGGCAAGTCACTCGTCAACGTCGAGATCTACATAGAACCCATCTGAAGGGGCGGTGTTGTCGTCTGAAAATATTAATTAAAGCAACATGAGTACAAAGGTACTCAACAAGTCTTACAATAGATCCTACTATACATGCACGTTCTCAAGAAGGTAGTGGAGTTATTGCAGCAAGCCAGCTTTGACTCTTGGCTAAGCTATCCTACGAGACACCACTTATAAAATAGTTTTCGCACACGAGTCCACTAATCACCATCACAATACTCCACCGTGGATCCTCCCTCGTCATCCTATGAAGGGGCCATCCGCGATACTCACACTTATCTTGAGGCTTTTAGTAGTAACCATTACTTGTCTATGAACTGCATAAGCGACCAAGTAGTCCTTTGCCACGGACACGGCTATTCGAATAGTTTTATACCCTGCAGGGGTGTACTTCTTCACACATGTTTCCACCACTTAGCGTCTGCACATGACATGTGCTCGGCAGACTTCAAGCGAAAACCGACGTGGGTGTAGACCATGACCTGACTAACCACACAAGTCTCTAGTCCAGGTTTATCACCTATTCGGGTTCCATCCACAAGGAAATCCGGCCGGGGGGTCCTCAACGGCCCCAAACGATGTGTGCAGGGTTCCCGAGACACCAAACGGGTGAATCGGTACACCGGGCCACGAGCCTACCGCATCACAGCCCACCCCTATGGTCAGCGCTGCGCACGGCCTCCAGCAACTACAAACACCAGAAACTACTTGCAACTCCTGGACAGAGGACGAGAGGTGTTAGTAAGTCGAGAGGGGTCATATTTCAGGGCCCAATGTGTGGTAATAGCTGATCTTAAATCACACATACAGATCTCAGTTCTTAAGGATGGCCTCAATGAAACAACCCACCATGTACTCCTACATGGCCTCTCATCGATACCTTTACCAAATCATGTTTAACACTTCACTCTCATTACCGACACAACCTTTCACTCTAGTTCATCACCCCGATGAGCCAGACCATACACAACTCTAAGCATAGCAAGCATAGCATGGTAGGACACACAAACATGGCTCAATCAACTCCTACACATGCTAGTGGGTTTCATCTAGTTACTGTGGCAATGATAGGTCATGCAAAGGAAGTGGGTTCAACTACCGCAACACACAACAGTTTGAAACGCGTTGTCTTAATGCAGTAAACGAGAGCAGAAGCGAGAAGATGAGTTTGTATCGAAATGATCAATGGGTTGCTTGCCTGAAGGTGTGGTAGTGGGATACTGCCCTTCGGTTGGATACTCATGAATATCCTCGGAGGCAGAACCTACCACGAAGAACACATCGAAACACAATCACCACATGGCAATATGCAACAATATGATCCATGCAATGACATGGCAAAAATGAGTGAGTTTTCTAATGCAACCTTCGACAGAATAGTTTGAGTCCATTTGAACCAAGGATTCAAATGATAACCCAAAATAATAAGTGATATAAGTGCATTATATGGTTTCATCTAAACAGAAGGGTTAAAGTGTTCTGTCATGCATGAAACTAGTACAGATGGAAAGATTGGACTTTTCTGATCAAATTTCATATATAAATCTTTGCATTTGGAGTTATAGATTAATTTCTATGAATTTTTTAAGTTTGAACTATTTTCAGGAATTTCCTGTATAAGAATAATTCCAGTAATTGAATTAATGCGTCAGCATTGCATCAGGATGACGTCAGCGGTCAACGGAGCTGGTGCAGGTCAAACTGACCAGTGGGTCCCGCGTGTTAGTAGTTAGTTAAACTAACTCAAATTAGTTAGCACTAACCCTAGATTAATTAGCAGAGCGGGCCCCACTTGTCATAGGCTCAGGGGGAGTCAACCTGGGCCCACCTAGTCAAAGTCAACGGGTCAAACCCGCCGGCGAGGCCAGACGCGGCGGTGGGAGTGCAATTTCGCGTTCCGGGGACCTAATGGGCGCCGGAGAGCATCTACGTCTAGCTGGGAGCAAGCCGCATCGTTTGGTGGCAGTGGCTGGGCACGGCGTTGCCAGAAACGTCGCCGGCGACGACCTTGGCGGTCGCCGGAGTCGGGTGAAGATGAACCTGAGGCTACGGGGTACGACGAGGCTCGTGGGGTGGTGTGTTGGGCTGCTGGGGATGCGATGAGTGCGTTGGACATGGTGGTGTGGCCTGTGGGTGGCCGGAGTCACGTCGGCGATGAGCTCGGCGGCGGCGGGTGGGGGTGAATGTGGTGCGGTGCATACGGTGCAGGAGAGAGTTAACAGAGAGGGGAAGGATGGAGCTGAGCTCACGACGATTGCAGCAAGCGTCAAAGCGGGCTCCGGGAAGGCTGGAGCTGAGCGGGGCGACGATGGCGATCTCAGCGGCCGGAGTTGGGGAAGTCGAGGTCGGGGGCGACTCCAGAGCGGCGAGCGCTCGGGGCTCGGCCTGCTCAACGTAGTCAACGACGGCGGAGCGAAAAGGCACGGTGACACGAAATGGGGACGACGGCGGACGCGGTTATCACGGTGGCGCGGGAGCGGCAGCGTCGGCCATGGTGCGGGAGAGCGAGGGAGAGGAGTTGGGGCGGAAGGGGCGTGTCTGCGAGCTCGGGGGAGAAGTGGGTGACCGACCCAGGGCGGCAGAACGGCGAGGGGAGTGTCGGTGTCAAAACTGGCGGATCTCGGGTAGGGGGTCCCGAACTGTGCGTCAAGGTCGGATGGTAACAGGAGACAAGGGACACTTTATTTCACCCAGGTTCGGGCCCTCTCGATGGAGGTAAAACCCTACTCCTGCTAGATTAATATTGATGATATGGGTAGTACAAGAGTAGATCTACCACGAGATCAAGGAGGCTAAACCCTAGAAGCTAGCCTATGGGTATGATTGTGTATGATGATGGTTATGATGATTGTCCTACGGACTACAACCCTCCGGTTTATATAGACACCGGATAGGGTTAGGGTTACATAGAGTCGGTTACATTGGTAGGAGATCTTGAATATCCGCATGCCTAGCTTTCCTTCCATGCCAAGGAAAGAACCTTTCGGACACGGGACGAAGTCTTCAATCTTGTATCTTCATAGTCCTAGAGTCCGGCCGAAGGTATAGTTCGGCTATCCGAACACCCCCTAATCCAGGACTCCCTCAGTAGCCCCTGAACCAGGCTTCAATGACGACGAGTTCGACGCGCAAATTGTCTTTGGCATTGCAAGGCGGGTTCCTCCTCCAAGTTCTTCAAGAAGATAATAAACACCCAAAATAGTGTCCGGCTCTGCAAAACAAGTTTCCACGTATTGCCATATAGAGAATAATACAAACACAAATCAAATCTGTTGACGTATTCCGCAGTGCGTCATAACACTGCAACCAAGCCTTCTGTATGGATTATTTTTTGTTGTTCCACCGCGGCACGTTCAACGAGGCAGTTTCCTTGGCACGTCTTGTCGAAGCAGAGATCGTGTGCCCCTTTTAACGAGATTCTCATTATTACGGACGTGGGTAACCCAACCGCGCCATTTACCATGGCGCTTCAGCGGCAAGTGAGTTTTATTAGGTAGGTGGGGACGCATAACGGCATCAGCCTATATAAGGGGATAAAGATCCAGCTCTTTCACCTACGCCTTCCTCCTTGAGGGAGTCCTGGATTAGGGGGTGTTCGGCTAGCCGGACTATACCCTCAGCCAGACTCCAAGACTATGAAGATACAAGATTGAAGACTTCGTCCCGTGTCCGGAAGGTTCTTTCCTTGGCGTGGAAGGAAAGCTAGGCGTCCGGATATTCAAGATCTCCTACCAATGTAACCGACTCTATGTAACCCTAACCCTATCCGGTGTCTATATAAACCGGAGGGTTTTAGTCCGTAGTACGAACCATCTTCATACACAATCATACCATAGGCTAGCTTCTAGGGTTTAGCCTCCTTGATCTCGTGGTAGATCTACTCTTGTACTACCCATATCATCAATATTAATCCAGCAGGAGTAGGGTTTTACCTCCATCGAGAGGGCCCGAACCTGGGTAAAATAAAGTGTCCCTTGTGTTGAGGATATCACTATTGGGCGTAAACCGGCCCGCTTGGGCCGGGTTAACTTCAACAGTAGTTCAAGGATGTTAAAGCCCGGTAAACTTGTGAAGGCCCAAGGCCGTAGTCGGTTTAATACCTGTAGCCGTAAACCGGCCTGTATAAACTTGTACTATAAGATAGGGAAAGAAAGAGACCAACCCGGGTACGAGTATAAACCGGAGATTGGGAGTCTGTGAACCGATGGACGTCACCCGTGTATATAAGGGGACGACCCGGTAGCGGTTCAGGGACAGAGAACCACAACTCGAGGCCTAGGCGAAGCTATTGCTCCCTAGTCATCGAGACTTCATCAATTCCAACACAAACTAGACGTAGGCTTTTACCTTCATCGAAGGGGCCGAACTAGTATAACTCTATGTGTCCTTGTGTCCGCTTTAACCCCTTCGAGTTAACCCGCTGCGATGGCTCCACGACTAAGTCCTTTGGCTAGGACATCTGCCGTGACAAACCCACGACAGTTGGCGCCCACCGTGGGGCTATCGCACGATGCTTTCGAGTTCTTGGAGGGCCGCTTTGAAGGACTCAAGGGATACGCCGTGGGCCGGATGACCAAGAGTCGTCGCGGCAAGATCTACATCGACAACGCAGGCTGGGGCCCCGAGGCCGGCTCAATTGAGTACGGGTACCGGGTCCCCTTTGGCGGTATACACGTTTTCATCGGCAAGATTGGTGAACCGGGCCCTGAGCTGGACACCTGCACCGACCTCATCGAGACAGCTCAGCGTGCGCGACCTGCCCGGGTTAAGCCAGCCGTAAAGCGTGCCTTTGTGGGAGTCATACATGTAAGAAATTATGAGGACGGATCAACATCTGGTGGTGAAACCGTCGTTTATTCCAGCGATGAGTCATCAACCGGGGAGACAGAGTCCTTGTATCAAGTGCATGATGGTCGGATTGGGGGCTGTTCTGATGGCGACAGTATTCCGGACCCCTCTGATCTGCCTAGCCGGGTCGGTATATTCATGGCCGGTACCCAAGCAGCGCCTCAGTCATCGACGGCCGCAGCAATAGTTTCCGGGTCAACGGCTGCCGGGGCAGGAGGCTCTGTGCTCCCACCGGCTCAAGTGTTATCCGATCTGTTCGACGCGTTGCTTGCGCTCATGGCGGAGGCTAATCCGGCGGATCAGGATGCTCATAGTGCAGAGATTGCAAAGGTGTGAGAACAGATTAACCAGGCCAAGGCGGACCTGGTAGCTGAGGAGGTCAGGATGACCGCGGAGCGGGCCGCTTTGGACGCGCAAGCCTATAAACTCATGCTGGACCAGAACGCTTCACAGGAAGTCATGAGAAGGAAATACCGATCTCGCCTGCTATCGGTCTTTGAAGGAAGGGATCTTTTCAATACCCCTGGAGCAGGGACCGGTAATCAACCAGTGGTAAACCGAGCAGAGGCACCCGGGACAGGCGCACCGGTTCAGCCCCACATAATAGATCTGCCCCGTCATAACCCGGAGCCGCGGATTGTGACCACACCTCCGGATCACTACTCTAACCCACTGGATAATCTTGTCGCAGCGGCGGCGCGGTTGGAGGCTATTCCAGTCGAGGGAGATTCATTGCAGGCAATAGAGACACGCCGGGTCAAGGAACTTCTCAGGACGGCGCTGGTCCAACAAGAGGCGTATTCACACAGCTGTGAGCGGATTCATTCTACCCCGCGTCCAAGCCGGAGTTATAGCAGACATATGGAGGAGCAGGCTGAATCCAGTAATGCACGACGAGGAGTGCCCCGCGGTAACAATCCGGCCCCCAATGCCCAGGAGGTGGTAGACCGGGCCCGCGCACGCAGAGAAGCTGAATTAGCAGCGCAACATCAGACCCGTCAGCATACACTGGTTCGTCCCACCACTTCAGTTGAACCGGGGCTTACTTCAAGCGCTTTGGGGGTGCCTTGCCTTATCCCTGCTTTGCGTAATGTGCGCCTACCTAAGGACTTCAAAGGGCCGCGCAAGGTACCAAACTATACAGCGGATCAACCCCCGGAGGCATGGGTGGAGAGTTATGAGATGGCTATGGAGATGCTTGACGTGGATGAAGCGGCATGTGCGAAGTATTTTACTATGATGCTTGAAGGAACGGCCCGTACTTGGTTGAAGAGCCTGCCGCCCAATTCCTTCGGTTCATGGGCCCAACTGCGAGCCCGGTTTATTAATAATTTTAAAGACACGTGCAAGCAGCCCATGTCGATAGTGGATTTAGATGCCTGCGTCCAGGAGGAAGGAGAGTCTACCACTCATTGGGTGCGCCGGGTTTCACAAGTCTTGCACTCATCAGACCGCATCAATGCTGACACTGCAGTTATAACTCTGGAAGGCAATTGCCGGTTTGGACCCCTGAAACTGAAATTAGGGCGGATGAAGTGCCATTGCACTGACATGGGGACTCTCATGGCCGCTTTGGTAAAGTATGCTAATTCTGATAGTACCAAGGATCCCGAGTCTGATGATGAAAAGGCAGGGAAGGGAAAGAAGAACGGCAACTCCAAAGGTCAGCAGCATCACTCAGGCAAGCGTAAAGCAGATGGCAACATGGATTTTGTGGCTAACACCAATGTGCAGAACAGGGGCCGGCAACGTAGGGGCAAAAACCGTGGTGGAGGGCCCAGCCCCAATCCGGAGCGCTTAAATAATTTGTTGAATCAGCCCTGTCCAAAGCATGGGACAACGGAAGAGCCAGCAAACCATCTTTGGAAGGATTGTTACATCATGCGAGAGTTCAAGAATTCCAGCGCTTTCCGATATGATCACAATTCTGGTGGTGGATCTGGATCCGGGCCAAGCCACGGTGGAGGAAATTCCGGTTCAGGGTTTAACGGTAATCCGGGCGGGCATGGTAATCCGAGCGGCCATGGTAATCAACATAACCAAAATGACCAAGGGGGCCATAGTCAGCAGCAGCAGTCGGGTTACCAGAGCAATCCAAAGCAGCTAAATAATGGCCAATATCATGTATTTACCACTAGCTTGGACAAGCGAGACCAAAAAATCCGGAAAAGGGCAGTTAACTCTGTTGAACCGGCCGGGCCCCGGTACTTGCGATGGTCAGAGCAGCCGATCACATGGAGTAGAGAGGATAACCCTCCTCAGGTGGATAATCCGGGTCAGCTGGCTTTAGTGGTGGCGCCTCAGGTGGGAGGCTATAAGTTCACCAAGGTGCTCATGGATGGGGGTAGCAGCATTAATATCCTATACTATGAGACCTTTCGACGTATGGGACTCAGGGATAAAGATCTACGGCCTTCAAACACGGTTTTCCATGGCGTGGTGCCAGGCAAGTCTGCATACCCCGTGGGCAAGATAGCATTGGAGGTGGATTTCGGGGATGATCATGATTCCTGATCAGAAACGCTGACGTTTGAGGTGGTGAAGATTCAAAGCCCATATCATGCTTTGTTTGGTCGGCCGGCTTATGCCAAGTTCATGGCACGGCCCTGTTATGTATATCTGCAGCTCAAGATGCCGGGTCAAAAGGGAACCATCACGGTTCACAGAAGTCGCAGGATCGCTCTGGCGAAGAAGGAGATGCTGCCTATGCGGAATCGGTTTGTGCTACTGAGGAGCTCAAATACTACAAAGACAATGTTGATTCGACAGATATGACTCCTTTAAAGAAGCCTACTACGGAGCATGATTCGGCTCTAAAGTTCACATCAGCCGCGGAGACCAAGCTTGTCGACTTCGTGGCTGGTGATCCGTCCAAGCAGTTCAGCATCAGTGCCAATCTGGATCCTAAATAGGAAGGCGCGCTCGTCGAGTTCATCCGTGAGAATCGGGACATCTTTGCATGGAAGCCCTCTGACATGCCAGGTGTACAGAGGCAACTCACTGAGCACACCCTTAATGTGGATCCTAAATACAAACCAGTGAAACAGTTTCTCCGTCGGTTCAACGAGGAGAGGAGAAAGGCTATTGGAGAAGAGGTGGCCAGGCTTCTAGCAGCTGGCTTCATCGTCGAAGTTTTCCACCCTGAGTGGCTTGCTAATCCGGTACTGGTCCTTAAGAAAAACGACACTTGGCGCATGTGTGTGGACTATACGGATCTTAATAAGGCCTGCCCCGCAGATCCTTTTGCCCCCCCCCCCGTATTGATCAAATCATTGATGCTACGGCAGGTTGCGACTGTTTATGTTTTCTGGACGCATACTCCGGTTATCATCAGATTAAAATGGCAGTTAAGGACCAGGAGAAGACGGCGTTCATTACTCCCTTTGGAGCCTTCTGCTATATATCTATGCCTTTTGGGCTTAAGAGTGCCCAGGCAACTTATCAACGGTGTGTGCAAAATTGTCTTCACGAACAGATTGGCCGTAATGTGCATGCCTATGTAGATGATATTGTGGTCAAGTCAAGGAAGAAGGAGACGTTGGTCGATGATTTGAAGGAGACCTTTGATAACCTAAGGACGTACAAGATGATGCTCAATCCGGCCAAATGTGTCTTTGGCGTACCAGCTGGCAAGCTATTGGGTTTTCTGGTGTCCAACAGGGGAATTGAGGCTAATCCGGAAAAGATCACGACTATCACCTCTCTGGCTAAACCGAAGTGTATCAATGATGTCCAATGTCTGGCGGGCCGGATTGCTGCGCTGAGTCGGTTTATCAGCCGCCTCGGGGAGAAGGCAATTCCTTTGTATCAAATGTTAAAGAAGACGGATCAGTTCGTCTGGAGTTCTGCCGCTGATCAGGCGTTCGAAGACCTAAAGCGACAATTGGCTAATCCGCCCGTACTCGCCGCTCCCATTGATAAGGAACCACTGCTGTTGTATGTTGCTGCTAATGCTCGCGCGGTCAGTGTGGCTATTGTGGTAGAACGGAAGGAGGCAGGCAAAGAATACCCGGTTCAGCGTCCGGTTTACTATATCAGTGAGGTGCTTATCGAATCCAAACAAAGATATCCGCATTGGCAGAAGCTGGTATATGGAGTTTTGGTGGCAAGCCGGAAGCTGAAGCAGTATTTCCAAGGGCATCCTATCACAGTGGTCAGTTCTGCCCCCTTGGGTGATATCATCCAGAACCAAGAAGCCACGGGTCGGATTGCCAAGTGGGCAATAGAGCTTGGGCCGCACGGGTTGAAGTATGTACCTCGTACGGCGGTGAAGTCCCAAGCGCTGGTCGATTTCATCAATGATTGGACGGAGTTACAAGCCCCTGAAGAGAAGCCGGATCATACATACTGGACTATTCATTTTGATGGGTCACGGCAATTGGAAGGCTCGGGGGCTGGCGTTGTGCTAAGTTCCCCACGAGGTGATAAGTTTTGTTATGTTCTCCGTTTAATGTTCCCTTGTACTAACAATGCAGCCGAGTACGAAGCCTTGCTCCACGGTCTCCGGATGGCTAAAGAGATGAACTTAAGCCGGGTTAAGTGCTTCGGTGACTCGGATCTGGTGGCTCAACAAGTATCTGGTACTTGGGATTCCAAAGATCCTCTCATGGCTGCATACCGTCGGGACGTTGACATCGTTGCAGGTCACTTCAAAGGCTATCAGTTGGACCACGTGGACCGTTGGAAAAACAAGGCGGCAGATGCTTTGAGCCGGCTAGGTTCACAGTGTAAACCGGTGCCACCTAATGTTTTCCTGGACGTGCTGTATAACCCATCGGTTCAACTCCCTGGTGAAGCAGATTTGGCTGTTCCTGATCCAGAAGCTCAATTGGTGGCAGCATTGCACGTCATCCCGGATTGGACAACTCCTTAGCTGGCGTACATGAACCGAGGCGAGTTGCCAGAGGATGAGACTTTGGCCAGGCAAATAGTACGACGGTCCAAATCCATGACAATTGTCAATGGTGAGCTACATCATTGCAGTGTATCAGGAGCATTGCAGCGTTGTGTGTCTCCGGAGGAAGGCTGTGAAATTTTGCGTGAGATCCACGAAGGAGATTGTGGCCACCACGCCGGTTCAAAATCGTTGGTGGCTAAAGCATTTCGCCACGGTTTCTATTGGTTAACGGCCCATGCAGATGCGGAAGACTTAGTCAGACGATGTGATGGTTGCCAAAAAATTTCCAGACGTGCCCATGTTCCAGCCCAAGAATTGAGGATGATTCCAATTGCTTGGCCGTTTGCAACTTGGGGGCTTGATATGGTTGGGCCTTTCAAAAGGTCCAAGGACAAGAAGACCCACCTCTTGGTGGCGGTTGACAAGTTTACAAAATGGGTGGAGGCGGAGCCTGTGAGCAAGTGTGATGCGGTCACTGTGGTTCAATTCATCAAAAAAGTGATTTTCCGGTTTGGCTTTCCACACAGTATCATCACAGATAATGGTACTAACTTATCTACGGGTGCCATGAAAGATTTCTACGAAAGAGAGCACATCCGCCTTGACGTTTCTTCAATGGCGCACCCACAATCCAATGGTCAGGCAGAAAGAGCTAATCAGGAGACCTTAAGAGGCATCAAACCGCGGCTTATGGTTGCCTTGTAGAGGACGCCGGGTTGTTGGGTCGAAGAGTTACCCTCTGTGTTATGGAGCATCAACACCACGCCTAACAGGTCAACTGGATACACACCGTTCTTCATGGTTTATGGGGAAGAGGCAGTTCTACCTAGTGATATCCGTCACGATTCACCCCGTGTTGCGGCATATGTTGAAGCGGATAACGAGGTGGCTCGACAGGACGCTTTGGACCGGCTGGATGAAGAGCGAGACATAGCAGCTGCCCGTTCGGCGATTTATCAATAGGATCTTTGTCGCTATCACAGTCGTTGGGTCAGAACCAGAACTTTCCAAGAAGGAGATTTGGTGCTTCGAGTTATTCAAGATCAAACCGAGATGCATAAATTATCTCCACCCTGGGAAGGGCCTTTCGTGGTTAGCAAGAATCTGCATAACGGATCGTACTACCTGATAGATGTTCGAGAGCGCAAGGACTCACGCAAATCAGAGCAGGAGACCAACAGGCCGTGGAATATAGCTCATCTTCGGCCTTACTATACTTGAGCCATGGGCTCTGCTTATGTACATATTATGACAATGTATATATTATAATAAACCGGATCCTCAGCAAAAGCGGGGTATCTGTTCTTTTATATCATGTGCGGTTACACGGAGTTGTTTTCAAACAAACATCCGGTTTACCCCTTGAGGCTTCCTGTTCAAACATAGGTCATATTCGAACCAAAGAGAACATAGCTGTCCTTATAAGGCCATTTGGGGGCTCGGTCATGTTTGAACCAATGCAATGCCTCTTTGCTGGCGAAAGCCACCAGGTCACTTGGGGGCTCGGTCATGTTTGAACCGATGCAATGCCTCTTGGCCGGCGAAAGCCACCAGGTCACTTGGGGGCTCGGTCGTGTCCGAACCGATGCAATACCTCTTGGCTGGCGAAAGCCACCAGATCATTTGGGGACACGGTCACGTCTGAACCGGTCACGCCTCTTGGTCGGCCTATGGGCCTTAGAGTCATTTGGGGGCTTGGTCGAACCCGAACCATAGCAATGCCACTTGGCCGGTGTAATGCCACGCGTCAGTTTGGGGGCCTGGCTGACTGGCACCATCGCTACGCCTTCGGGGGGCTTGGTTGCATCTGACCATGGTAACTCCATATGACCAGCTCAGAAGAGCTCTTCTTTTGCAAAAGTCTTTGTCACCACTTTTTGCTTCATTATCTTTTCTTAAAAGTTGATATTTTATTGCGTTTCTTCTAAACCGACAATATTTGCGCTGGTTCAACATAGCCAATTTGGCGGAACACGACCCTCTTTTTCAAAACCTGAGATTGTTGGCTCGGTTTGGTTTTTTCTCTTAAAACATCCTTTTTTGAGTAACAAAAGGTTACTATCATCAAAGCACGGTTTACATCGTAAACCGGTGTTATATACACAGGAGCTCGGTTCTCCCATGACGGTTTAAGAGTTATCAACTCCCGCTTCAAGATTGGTTAAAAACGCCTATTTCATGCCCATTATATGGCAGGTATTTCGTATCACAAAAGTTTGATCATACTTGCAAGTTTCCTTGCATATCTATATAAAGATTCACGAACCAGATGGCGATACAACCGCCCTGGTAGTTTAAAATTTTGTGATTGCAGGAGATATAAGTTGGCAATAATGATTTTCCAAAGGAAGATATCAGTACCGATGTGCGAAGGCATCTCATAAGGCATAAAGTACGGTCTATCCTATTACAAGGCAACATGGTGCCCAAATAAGATGATTGTTTTTTGACAAGTAATAAAAAGGAAGCTAGTTAAAGTTGCCCTTGGTTCACGCCTGCGTGCCATCCTGGTTTGATTGTTCTGGATCATCCCGCGCCGCTTCCGCTTCCTCCTCCCTACCCAGCGGCTGGAAGTCAACAGTGGTCCAGTCGATCCCCATTAATGCTTGAAAGACAGCCTCTTCATGTATCAATGAAGATGGTTCAATATCAGGGGCATAGGTGTGCTTGCGGATTGGAGGAATTAAGTTTTCCGCTTCAGGGATTGGTGCAGCTACTCGTTTGTTCTGATCATCATACTGGGCTTGATAATGGGACAAGTTTGCTTCTTCTACCAATTGGCAGGCCAGAGGGCGCACTGCCCGGTTTATCTCTCTTAATTCTTCTTCGTCAAATTCGGAACCATCCTCCTTCAAGCTAGGATAGCCTTGAGCCGCTTCAACAGGATCAAAATCGGGCACCCATGCTTTGGCCCGAATTAAGGCAATAATGGCTCCGGTTCGAGCAGCAGACTTTTTTAATTCTTCAATCCGAGCAGGGAGCATGGACAATCTCTTTAGTGTGTCCTGGATCAATGTGGGTGCCGGATTGTTGTGTGAAGCAGTTGTGATAATCTGCTGAGCACCCGTATACAGCTGCTCGACTAAAGTATAGACGGCTTTCAGCTTCATACGCACATCTGATCCCAAGTGATTGATGCGAGTGCCTGTAATACGATCAACAGTTTATAAACCGAGCTATTTTATAGGAGAGTCAAGGTTATTGCACAAGTCACAGGAGGCTTACCAAAGATGGTTGCAGTCATTGCGTGCACTTGTCGCTTCACGCTGCTCAATTCATCCGTTACCGGTTTAAGGGCAGCTTCCGCATTTTCAATCTTCTTGGCTAAATCGGCCTTTTCTGTGGCCCAGTCAGCCCGTTCCTTCTTAATACCTTTCTTCAGTTGCTCCATACTGCCCAAAGCACTGGTTAATTCCTCCTTGGCCTTGGAAGTTTCTGCCTGTTGGGATTTTAATTTCTCTTGAAGATCGGCGACTTGGTTCTCTTTAACTTTCAGTTCAGCCTGCAGACCGACAGCTATACGGTTTAACAAAGGAAGTACCAACCACATAACAAGTTAGGCGCTTGGCACTTGGGGGCTAATGCGTATTTGATCTACAGTTATCGGTTAATTATCAAAGTCCCAAGCTGCATACGAGTATTCCAACTTGGCACTTGGGGGCTAATGTGTATTTGATCTACAGTTATCGGTTAATTATCAAAGTCCCAAGCTGCATACAAGTATTCCAACTTGGCACTTGGGGGCTAATGGCCATTTGCTCTGATGATATTTCGGATGATATTGTATGAAGGTGAAAAGTCTCGATTCAATTATACTAAAGGTTGAACCGACCCTTGGGGGCTACAGCGGCAAGAAGCAGGAACAAATGCACGGAAATTACCTCAAGTTTTTCCTTCATCATATTCACCAGATTGGCTTCATAAGCACGGCTAGTATATAGCCGGTTTAAGTAACCAGAATGAATGTCTTGGGCACTGAGAGCAGAGTATGTTGCCAGATCAACATCCCATTTACCTTTGCTCAGGGCGGAAAATTCTTCCGTGGCAGCATGCTTGGCTAAAGCGATGGGATTTCCCGGTTCAGTACGGCCTATGCCAGTAATTATGACTTCATTATCCTTAGGCTCGCCGGTTTGATCTGGGATAGTCGGTTTATCGGCAGGTATGGAGGGACTGATAGTTTTCTCAACCCGGATTGGACTGGCTGGCTGATCAGCAGGACCGGAGGGGTTCACAGAACCTTCTTCAGGAAGAACAACTTCATCCCTTACGGGTGGATCATCAACTACATCTTCATGGATGATCGCTTCAACATTTAGAGTAGCATCCGGTTCAGGAGCAGCATCCTCTTCAGCTGCCTTATCCTGGCGAGCTTTCTTACTTGGCCTCGGTTTGGCCCTGAAAGACGCAGCAAAATTAAAGACAGTGTATGTTGAAGGCTACAACAATTGGCAACTTGATGAGAAAAGCAAAAGCTTACCCAAGCACGGTTTTGAGTGGAGGCAGCTGAGTACCAGTTGACTCGCCAGAAGATGAGTGCGAGGTGACTTGATAATCGGAGTCAGACGGATTAAGCGGTTGACGAAAACATCCCGCTTTAGGACAAATATTTACAAACAAATTAGAGACCTCTGAACGACGTCTCCGAACCGGACTGTTCGGTAAGCCGGCGGAGGTAACTACCTGGCCGCTGTGTCACGTTGTACGACGTGCCTCATGCTGACAGGTCTTCATAAGAAAGTTGGGATCCAAGTAAGCAAGAGGATGGGAAAATTTAACTTTGCGATTTGCCTGATGGATTTTGTGTGAAGGCAGAAGGCTTGAATCAGAAGAAAGAGTAATTACCTCTACATCATCAGCATGGCTAGCTTCAGCATCATCCTGACAAATTGTATCATCAATAAACCGCACAAACAGTAAACCGAGGGAATCAAGTTCAGCTTCAAAGTCCGGATTACTCACATCAACATCAGCAGGTGGATCGGAGGAGGCTGTAGTTTTCCTCTTATGAGCAGACTTTTTGACAACCTTCGTCTTAGACTGGATTGTTTTCTCCGGTTTATCCGCTTTTTCTTGTGGGAGTTTTTTGCTCCAAAACGGATCATCACCCTACACCAACAGATAATGGTATCAGTCATAAGCACACACAATAGCATCAGACTTAGTGAGAAGAAAGTTCGGTTTACCGCTGGTGGTTTATTGATGGCGCAAAAGGGAAGAAGGCCGGTTCGGGCACAGACGCGTTCCGGTTCATTCAGAATTTTCTTTACAGCTTCGGTGACCTCTTCATCTGTAAGCTGGATGTTTACATGACGCAACGAATCATCAACGCTGCCTGTATATTCATACATTAATCCGGAGCGTTGACTAAGTGGCAGTATACTCCAGGATATCCAGCAACGAGCAAGGTCGACTCCTGTTAAACCTTTAGCCATAAAGGCTCAGAGTTTTGACAATTGAGGAGCGTATTTCATCCTCTCTTTGCCAGTCAGCCGCTGAGGAAAGGGATGTGTGTTGTTGAGCCGTTCTGGACGAAAACTGGGCAAGATATTCTCGTTATCCGGGGAGGTGTCTTTACAGTAAAACCAAGAGTTATTCCATTCTTGGGGATGACTATGCAGTTTCGCGTGAGGGTAAGTGACCTCTTTCCTCTTCTGGATTGACATGCCACCCAGTTCCATGTGGGGCCATCAGGAAATTATGTGCGGCGGTTTAAGTGAAAGCAGTCTCAGAACAGCTCCACTGTGGGTTCCTCTTGAAAAAATACCTCGCAGAGTACTTGGAAATGGCATATGTTGGTGACAGAATTGGGACCGATATCTTGCGGATGGAGTTGGAAGTTAGCCAAAACATCACGGTAAAATTTTGAACCGGGTGGGTTAAAACCGCGGGCTAAGTGATCTGCAAACACTACAACTTCTCCATCTCGAGGTGTAGGGGGACACTCTTTGCCTGGAACCCTCTAGTGAATGGCTTTTCTGCTGCTTAAAGCGTCAGTCAGGACCAGATTGTTCAGTTGCGTTTGCGTGACCCGAGAAGGAGCCCAGTTGCACTCATATACTTGTTTAGCCATGAGGAAGCCTACAAAATGAATAATGATTCCGGTTCAAAGACCGTGTTGTGCACAGATTTCACGTTGATGTTATCCAAGTTAAACTGGAGGAAATCAATTACAAACCGACATTGATAAAGCGGTGCGGTCTATCAAGGGATTACTGACGGTTCAACAAGGGGACTAATGGTATGTACCGATTTGGTGATCCTCCTCAACAAAGTTAAACCGCTGGATCTAAAACCGTGAAACAGTGGGAATTACAAATGAACAAGTGTGCAGAAACAGGTTTCACACAATTTCAGTATGGTATTGGATCTGGGGCGACTTATTAAAAAGGGATAAACAATCATGATTTAAAGAAAGTTGTGTAAGAACAGCAGGGTAAAGCTATGGATCAGATCTACGGTCCAGGTATATTGCAATGAAAACAGATGTTGAAAACTACTCCTGACCGGAGCAAAAGTCGCGGGATCATCTGAAGGTACATCTCAGTTGAAGTTCGAGGCGGACGAAGAACGCGAAGAACAGGAAGAACACAGTAAACCCTAGAGGCAGATCTAAGTTGAGAAGGCGGAGATCTTACTGGAGCTCGGAGAGATGCGGAAGGACGCCGCAGTTCTCTGGTACGGTCAGGTGGATGCAGCGGCCCGAGACGACGCGGAGGTAAGCGACAGTGGTGGAGCTTCAAAGCTGGCGACGCGGAGAAGACGAAGAGGAAAGGGATGAAGGGGAAAAAGAAATGACCCTTTGCCCCTATTTATGAGGCAAAACACATGTGTCAGGCGCGCGAATCCAGGAGCCACAGATTTCGGAAACAGAGCTGCCGCCTCGATTATTGCGGATCTGTTAAACAAAGAAGGCATCATAAAAGCCAGCTTCATGATGACGTCATGCCGGTTTACAGTCACCAAAGAAGATGACGACATGGCGGTTTAGCGATTAAGGGAAGGTGCTGAATATGAAGTTTCTGCTAAGGATTGACCTGAATTCATTCAAATCAATCTGGGGCCTAATGTTGAGGATATCACTACTGGGCGTAAACCGGCCCGCTTGGGCCGGGTTAACTTCAACAGTAGTTCAAGGATGTTAAAGCCCGGTAAACTTGTGAAGGCCCAAGGCCGTAGTCGGTTTAATACCTGTAGCCGTAAACCGGCCTGTATAAACTTGTACTATAAGATAGGGAAATAAAGAGACCAACCCGGGTACGAGTATAAACCGGAGATTGGGACTCTGTGAACCGATGGACGTCACCCGTGTATATAAGGGGACGACCCGGTAACGGTTCAGGGACAGAGAACCACAACTCGAGGCCTAGGCGAAGCTATTGCTCCCTAGTCATCGAGACTTCATCAATTCCAACACAAACTAGACGTAGGCTTTTACCTTCATCGAAGGGGCCGAACTAGTATAACTCTCTGTGTCCTTGTGTCCGCTTTAACCCCTTCGAGTTAACCCGCTGCGATGGCTCCACGACTAAGTCCTTTGGCTAGGACATCTGCCGTGACAAACCCACGACACCTTGTCTCATGTTACCATCCGACCTTGACGCACAGTTCGGGACCCCCTACCCGAGATCCGCCGGTTTTGACACCGACATTGGTGCTTTCATTGAGAGTTCCTCTGTGTCGTCGCCTTTGGGTCCGATGACTCCTTTGATCATCAGCAACGATGAGGTCCAGGGTGAGACTTTTCTCCCCGGACAGATCTTCGTCTTCGGCGGCTTCGCTCTGCGGGCCAACTCGCTTGGCCATCTGGAGCAGATCGAAAGCTACGCCCCTGGCCATCAAGTCAGGTTTGGAAGCTTAAACTACACGGCAAATATCCGCGGAGACTAGATCTTCGACGGATTCGAGCCACAGCCAGGCGCGCCGCACTATCTCGAGGGACATGATATAGCTCTGCCCCCGAACAGTGTCCTGGAGGCTGCATACGCTCCGGCCCCGATCTTCAATTCAGAGCCCGTTGCGTTCGTTGAGGATGAACGCTTGGACGTCACCTCAGGGGCTGCGATCTCAAGGGCGATCGAGCCGAACGCCAGCCCCGCACTCCGTGTGGCCCATGACTCCAAGGAGCCGGACTCTTCTCCGAGCTCCATACCTCCCGCGCCCCTGCCGATTGAATCACATTGGGCGCCTGTAATGGAGTTCACCGCCGCGGATATCTTTTAGCATTCACCTTTCGGTGATATTCTGAATTCTCTCAAGTCTCCTTCTTTGCCAGGAGAGCCCAGGCCGAACTACGGCCTGCGAGGTTGGGATTCGGACGACGAAGAAATTCAAAGCCCGCCCACCACGCACTTAATAGCCACTGTCGATGATTCTCAGGACCCCGATCCTAAGTCACACCGATCTAGCATGTAACACATCATATCACTTTGCGGCCTCACGCACGGTATTCCCACTGGTGCCACCTTACCTGGCCCGGGACCGTTTGCGCCTTTTGGCTCACGTATATGATAGTGTCGCTAGCATCCATATGACAAAGAACCCGGGCCGACATGGCTAGTCGTGAACCCAAGGCGGCACTAACCCATGAGGACAGGCATACATGAATCACATCGAGCATGTCGGTCAACAACGTATATATCCGGGCTGTAGCACTGGGCTAACAGGACTCCGGTAACCCGGGCTGTAGCAGGCTAGGCAGGACTCTGGATAACACCGCGTGACATTTCCCCGAAGGGACAGACACAGGAACGACGTGAAACACATGCCGGCCAGTCAAGTGTTCCGAGCAGTAGTGCTGGGCTAGCAGGACTACTATCGCTCAGAAGCACTAGACTACATTTCCCCATATGATAGGCTGACAAGGATAAACAACTAGATAGTCGGATCCCACTCATACCAAGCATTTCATTCATACACACAATATGCCCGATATGAGTAAATACAACATGGCATCACAACATAACTCTACGACTCAAAGTATTTATTCATTAGGCTCCGAGGAGCGAGATATTACAAACATGGGTCTCATGACCCAACAATCAGAGCATACAAGTCAAAGCACATGCGGAAGCTTAACATGTCTGAGTACAGACATCTACAAATGAAAAAGGCTGAGAAGCCTGACTATCTACCAGATCCTGCCGAGGGCACAAGATCGTAGCTGAGGTATCAAGCTAAACGTCGAAGTCCAAGCGGTACTACTAGCGAGACTGACGTCTCTCTGCAAAACATAAAATAGGCAAACGTGAGTACAAACGTACTCAGCAAGACTTACATTAGAACTAACTACATATGCATCAGTTCCAATAAAGGGGGTGGTGGAGTTTGACTGCAGCAAGCCAGCTTTGACTCGGTGGCTATCCTAAACTACGACTGCGAGTAACTCCTTTGAGGTGGCGCACACGAGTCCACATATTCACCATATCAATACACCACTATGGATCCGCTCCCGTCTCCCTACGAGAACGCCATCCATAGCACTCACGCTTATCTTGCGCATTTTAGAGTATCCACTTTCACTTGTCTATGAACTGATATAGGCAACCCAGAAGTCCATTACCGCGGACACGGCTATTCGAACAGATGATGTTAACCCTACAGGGGTGTACTTCTTCATACATGTTTCCACCACTTAGTGTCTGCACACGACATGTGCTCGGCAGACTTCAAGCGAAAGCCGACGTGGGTGTAGACCACGACCTACCTAAACACTCAAGTCTCTAGTCCAGGTTTATCGCCTATTCGGGTTCCATCCGCAGGGAGTCCGGCTGAGGTTTCCACTAACGGCCCCGAACGATGTGTACAGGGTCCGAGACACCAAACGGGCGCCCGGCTGCCCGGCCACGTGCCTACCGCAACACAGCCCACCCCTACGGTCAGCGCTGCGTGCGGCCCCCAGCATACTACAAACACCAGAAACTACTTGCAACTCCTGGACAGAGAACAAGGGTGATTAAGAAGTCGAGCGGGGTCATATTTCAGGGCCCAATGCATGGTAGTAGCTGTTTCATGGATCACAAACACAGAACTCAGTTCCTGAGGACGGCTTCAATGAGACAACCCACCATGTACTCCTACATGGCCTCTCACCAATACCTTTACCAAATCGTATTCACACACTTAGCTCACACGCAGTAGGACATGTTCATCACCATTCCAATTCATTCCCGATGAATCAGACCCGACTCAACTCTAAGCAGTAGCAGGCATGACAAACAAGCATGAATGAGTAGGCACAACATGGGCTCAAACAACTCCTACTCATGCTAGTGGGTTTCATCTATTTACTGTGGAATGACAGGTCATGCAAAGGATAAAGGGGTTCAGCTACCGCAGCAAGTAACACATGAATCGTTGTTGTCCTAATGCAGTAAAAGAGAGCAGGAGCGAGAGGGTGGGATTGTATCGGGATGAACAAGGGGGTTTTGCTTGCCTAGCACTTCTGAAGATAACATAGCTCTTCATCGGTGTCATCGAACTCATCGTCGAAACATCGTCTAGTGAGAGGGGACGGTTACTGGCAAACACAGAAAGACACAATCAATGCAATGCAACAATATGATGCGTGATCATGACATGGCAATATGCTGTGATTTGAGCTAATGCATCTAACTATGACTTAAATGAAGTTGGTTTGAATACATGAGTCAAATTCCAACTCCATATGTGATTATTTAAATGCCCTATATTTGTTTCGTCCAAAACAGAGGACAAACATTGTTGAAACATGCATGAAAATGGTACAAATGGATTCCTTGAATTTTTCTGATAATTTTTCATATATAAATTATTTCCATTGGAGTTATAGATTATTTTCTATGATTTTTCAAAGTTTTGGATATTTTCTGAAATAGATAAATCATTTAAGATTTATTTAAATTCCAGAAAAGGATTACTGCGTCAGCCTGACATCATCATGACGTCAGCAGGTCAACGGGGCACGGTCCAGGGCAAACCTGACCGGTGGGGTCCACTGGTCAGTGACACAATGTCAACTACAGAGGCTGACGTGTGGGTCCGGGTCAACGTACACGTCAGCATAGTCAAAGCTGACGCGTGGGCCCGCTGCAATTAGATTAACCTTAATCTATTATTGTTAATTGATTAGTTAGGCAGTGGGGCCCGGCTGTCAGTGAGAGAGGGGGTTAGTTAGCCCCGTGATTAGTGCTAATGACGGGTCCACGTCAGCGGCCGCCGGGGTTAGTCGCCGGCGACGTCCAGAGACGGCGGCGTTGCTCGGGTTTTGCCCTCCGGCTACCAAATGGGCGGCGGAGGGGCTCTACGTGAAGCTGGGACTCGCCCGCATCCATCTGTGCAAACGACAGGGGCTGAGGTGACCCGAGCTTGCCGGAGGCAAGCTCGCGGCGGTGGCCGGAGTTCGGGCGTGCACGGAAACGACGCTAGGAGGCACGGCAGGGGGCGTAGAAGGGTGCTACGGCCTCCTGGGGGTGCACTGAGCACGGTGACACGCTCGGACGCGTGCTTGCACGGTCGTAGCCACGACGGTGACATGGCCGGCAGCGAGGAGCGCTCGGGCTCGAAGGGGGCGGTGGCTACGTGGCGCAAACGAGCAAGAGGGAAGTGGGGATCGAAGGAGAAGCTCACGGGGAGTGCAGTGGTGGTCTTGGGGAGCTCGGGGAAGCAACGGAGCGGGCGCACGGTCGCCGGCGATCTCGGTGGACCGAGGTTGAAGAAGACGGCGATGGCGGTGCTGCGGTGCGTCCGGGGCCTCGTGGCTAGGTGGAGAGGTAGAAGGGGTCGAGGCGGAGCCTCTGGGCGCATCGGCGAGGCGAGGCAGTGGCTGTGGCCACGGCGGTGCTCGTCGGCGGCGACGGCTCTTTCGGGTGGCCGCGAGAGAGAGAACAGAGGAGGGGGATGAGCTCGAGGGAGTGAACGGGAGGGACCAGGGGGCTGCGTGGCGCTGCGAGAGACGATCCAGACGACGGAAGGACAGCCAGGCAGAGTGGAGGTGGCGCGCGTGCGGCGAGCACACGCCCTCCTGCCCACTGGCAGGAGGTTGAAGACGGTGGAGGGCCTGGTGGGCTGGGCCACAGCGCTGGGCCACAGCTGGGCCGGCTCTGGTTGCTTTGCCAGGTAAGTTCCTTTCTCTCTCTCCTTTTCTATTTATTTCAGTTTTTCTATTATTCTGTAAGTTTGAGGGCTTTATTAAAAATACCTAAGCACTTTCAAAAATCATGAGACTGCTTGTGGCCACTGTTTGGATTATTTCCAATAACCAGCAATTCAGTTCATGAATATTTGGACATTTAAAATAATATATAAAATTTAAATGCCCAAATGCAAATACTATATGATTTAATTCAATAATCCAAATGTCATGGAAAAATGTGCAATATCTCTGGTTACTGCTCAAAGCATTTTTCCAGAAATGATGAACATTTTTAAAGCCATTTGGAATCAATGAAAATATTTTAGTTGAACCTAGTGAATTTCATTTAGTGCTAGGGTTTCAACAATCCCCATTTCAAATTTCTTTGGAATTTTAAACATGATGCATGGATGCAATGCCACTAGTTACAAGCAAACTCTAGGGCTGTGACAACTCACCCCCACAAAACAAGAATCTCGTCCCGAGATTCAAGACGTGAGGTAAGAAGACAGAGGGAGCACAAAGCTAACACGGTCTTCATGATCCAACTGTCCTTCTCAGAGATGTTGATTAATTGCTTCAAATTGATTTTGACATCCATGCTTTTGAGATCTTCATCCAACACGATGGTGACAGAAAGAAACTCTATAGGAAACGATCTCCTCGAAGATCGAGCATTCAAGATTAACTCGTGGAATGAGATGTTGGAACATCTCGAGTTGAGGCACAAAACGCATCGTGAGGGACGGAAGAACAACAACGGGGTTTGATTTGATGGGAAAAAATTCCACACTTAGAAAGATGGTGGAGGGTGTCACGGTAGCGAGGAAAATTGCCATGATTCCATAACGGGGCACCTCAGGGAAGGTGACTCGCAGAAATATTCCCTTAAGTGGCAAAAAGAATTACTTTTGATGCTGAGATCATTGGAACTCTTTATTCCAGCCTAAGGCAATCACAAACGATCGTTTGAAGGAGCTCGGAAAGGTGACATACTTGGACTAGGTTGGATGATGTGGACTACCTTGTTGAAGACAACGCAATGAATGATTTTGCTTATCACCGGAAATGGATGGAACCCAAGGTAGAATGGCACAACAGCGGTGCAAGCTGGGAACAAAATGCAAATGTTGGGAATGATTCTGGTAACTGGGAGATAACTCAACAGTGGAGAGCAATTCCAGTGTTTGAATGGTTATGGTATAATCGAGAAAACTGAGAGCACAAGGATCCCTAGGGAGCAACTTCTAGAATAAGCCGCACGAAATCCTCATGGAGAAGATGGTCAAATAGTTCAATCAAGATACTATAATGGTAGATCTTCCGGCTAGGTGTGTCGGCCAGACATCAACCTTGTCGGGACCTACATCATGGATCTTGGAAAAGTTCCAACCATCATATCTGCCTGAGATTCAGATCTAGTTGGTAACAGGATAATCCAGACCCATCAAGTCTAGAAATAAAAATGAAAGTTTGCAACACAAATCGACGAAATGACGTTGCAAGATTCTCAGGAAATGAACTACGATAGCAAGCTCCAAAACATGAGCTGGTTCTGCTAAACACATGTGAACACGCTGTCCTAGACAAGCATGACCACATGGTAGTCTTATAATAAAACACTACCGAGTTCTGGTTGGGAACCACCGTCGAGGATATCAAAGTCCCCGCATAAGGCATGCTCTTAAGAAGGAACTTCTTCTCCTTGAACGATTCAATCAGTGGCTTGGTGTGCTAGGGATACATATGGAAGGAAGGTTGCGAGCCTGTCAAACCATCGCATACTTCGCACATGCATGACTGACTTGGGATGGTACCAGAGGAAACAAAAACAAGCTTTCTCGAATCCACGGCGGCAACTTGCCTCAAATGCACATGAACTAGAGGAAGTCACTTCTTTCATCCAGGCATAAGCTTCATGAACGGAACACGAAGGCATTGCTTACCAAATTTCCAATACTAGTGTAGCGTTCAACATGAATCATGGGGGAGACAAAATGCTGCTGATGGGCTCAACAACAGCTCATCGGAATTACCATATCACTGGACTTCCACCATCATGTGAACACGGTGATAGCATTGGTCAGACCAAAAGATGTAATGGTGTATGCTCGAGGGATCAACCACGAGTAAGACAACATTACGAACATCGTTGGTTCTGATTTGACTTGACGATAGCCCATACTCAAGTCAAAGTTTTGACAAGACAATACATCCAACAACTGATCACGAGGACCAATTGGTGAAGATATCATCTTTCTTCAACACACACCACAAAAGATATCCCTTAACATGAACTAAGTCAGACAAGCTTTATCTTCCAACTCTCCAAGTTGTTGTCTAGCTCAACCAACTAGCTCAGGGATATCTAACACAGATTCTTGGAGAAAGGGTGGTTCACAAGGAACCAACTTGATCACGAGCTCAACATAATAGTCTGAGGACAACCTGGTAATACTTCCGAGAAGATATTCGGAAAATCACGAACCACCGATATGTTGCTAAGCTCGAGAACAATCTTGCTTTTCAGAGCAAGATGATATGATCAAATAAGCAAGGGATTGAATAATCCTCACTCATTGATCGAAGAGTGCACCAGAATAAGGACTAGGTAGCACGTTCAATCTTAGGATGATGATTTAATAACCAACACGCTAAGAATGAGAATATTGTCCATTAACTACCAGGCAACACGGTTGCTAGGAGTATTGATTTCACACATCATGGTTCACTCAACGACATTCCGGTTGTGACAACACGGGACCGAGGAAAGAAAAATGATGGCAAGAAGTATCACTGCGTCAAAAATTCATGAGAGATGGTGCAATTCTCATGACTCTCTTGACATAAAGATGGTAACACTCCAAGGTAGAGCAGAGCAGAAGCTGGATTGGCATTTCGATCTGCGGGATACAATTACTTTGACCCAATCCTAGAAATGGATGAGGCACTGGAGTTTGTTTCTCCTAGTCATTCTGGAATAGAATGGCTGGACGGACCATCAGAATAATAGGCATCGATAACACGAATGCTCAACTACTCTTGACCAACAATTGACAGACAAAGGTCAGAAACAACTAAGGAGAACAACTCAAAGGAACATATCACTTTCTGAGTTGTGGATGCATAGGTTAGTATATCGAGCAAAGCTCAACATTTCTTCCGGATAACCCATGCAGAAGAGGAAGAATTGGCAGAGTCACAATATAGAATGAAGAACTCATCAAGAGCACTCTAGTTGTGATTTTTGGTTCAACAATGAACTTCTGCCATAAGTAGTTCATGGTATTGGAAGAAGGATTTACCATGGACCTCGAGGACTAATGCAAAGGTTACTACTATCCTAATGGAACTAGCAAACACTATCAACAAGAAGTGAGTAGAGTGAATCTCGGGTTCGAGAACCCAGGAGTAGAATACCTACTACTAAGCGGCATCACGGGATGCTTTCGAGAATGGTGGCCAGAATCATCACACCGGGAACACAAGACATGGACAGATTACTAGATGGTTTCATAAGACACCTAAGTTCATAATAGTAGCTCCAACATATATGTCGAGGCAACGGAGTACCTCACAGACCGGTAGTGTGCTTAATCTGGCCCAAAAGGACATCGGGAACGGAAAGAAAGGATTGCAAATGCTTCAGACTATTTAGAAACCTGGGATGACTCGGACAGCATAACGGCTGTAAATGCTCAAAAATATTTGAGACATCCTGCAAAATGGTGGCATAACCACTCAACATCACAATATCAATGTTCTGAGGCCAACTATGAACACATAGAAGTAGTAGAAATTGAGCAGCGGCTTGAACTCAACAATCCTAGGCAACTACGGTTTAGTAACACGTCATCCTGAGAGATAGAAGAGAAGCCTAGTTCTTAACCCCCGTAGAAGAGAAGAGGTTGACTCAGATCAGAAGGGCATGAGGTATAAGGAGTAACAAGAGCCTTACGTTCCCTTCCACAATCAATTCCCTTACATAACTAAAGCATTTCTAGACACAACTTCGACCAGTTTGGCTTGGTAATCCTACAGGCAGTCAGGCTCTGATACCAACGCTGTCAGGACCCCAATCCTAAGTCACACCGATCTAGCATGTAA
The DNA here is from genome assembly GCA_032464435.1 of Aegilops umbellulata. Lineage (NCBI taxonomy): Eukaryota > Viridiplantae > Streptophyta > Magnoliopsida > Poales > Poaceae > Aegilops > Aegilops umbellulata. The sequence goes on along the minus strand of CP136058.1, from coordinate 348,232,580 downwards.
CACATCATATCACTTTGCGGCCTCACGCACGGTATTCCCACGGGTGCCACCTTACCTGGCCCGGGACCGTTTACGCCTTTTGGCTCACGTATATGATAGTGTCGCTAGCATCCATATGACAAAGAACCCGGGCCAACATGGCTAGTCGTGAACCCAAGGCGGCACTAACCCATGAGGACAGGCATACATGAATCACATCGAGCATGTCGGTCAACAACGTATATATCCGGGCTGTAGCACTGGGCTAACAGGACTCCGGTAACCCGGGCTGTAGCAGGCTAGGCAGGACTCCGGATAACACCGTGTGACATTTCCCCGAAGGGACAGACACAGGAACGACGTGAAACACATGCCGGCCAGTCAAGTGTTCCGAGCAGTAGTGCTGGGCTAGCAGGACTACTATCGCTCAGAAGCACTAGACTACATTTCCCCATATGATAGGCTGCCAAGGATAAACAACTAGATAGTCGGATCCCACTCATATCAAGCATTTCATTCATACACACAATATGCCCGATATGAGTAAATACAACATGGCATCACAACATAACTCTACGACTCAAAGTATTTATTCATTAGGCTCCGAGGAGCGAGATATTACAAACATGGGTCTCATGACCCAACAATCAGAGCATACAAGTCAAAGCACATGCGGAAGCTTAACATGTCTGAGTACAGACATCTACAAATGAAAAAGGCTGAGAAGCCTGACTATCTACCAGATCCTGCCGAGGGCACAAGATCGTAGCTGAGGTATCAAGCTAAACGTCGAAGTCCAAGCGGTACTACTAGCGAGACTGACGTCTCTCTGCAAAACATAAAATAGGCAAACGTGAGTACAAACGTACTCAGCAAGACTTACATTAGAACTAACTACATATGCATCAGTTCCAATAAAGGGGGTGGTGGAGTTTGACTGCAGCAAGCCAGCTTTGACTCGGTGGCTATCCTAAACTACGACTGCGAGTAACTCCTTCGAGGTGGCGCACACGAGTCCACATATTCACCATATCAATACACCACTATGGATCCGCTCCCATCTCCCTACGAGAACGCCATTCATAGCACTCACGCTTATCTTGCGCATTTTAGAGTATCCAATTTCACTTGTCTATGAACTGATATAGGCAACCCAGAAGTCCATTACCGCGGACACGGCTATTCGAATAGATGATGTTAACCCTGCAGGGGTGTACTTCTTCATACATGTTTCCACCACTTAGTGTCTGCACACGACATGTGCTCGGCAGACTTCAAGCGAAAGCCGACGTGGGTGTAGACCACGACCTACCTAAACACTCAAGTCTCTAGTCCAGGTTTATCGCCTATTCGGGTTCCATCCGCAGGGAGTCCGGCCGAGGTTTCCACTAACGGCCCCGAACGATGTGTACAGGGTTCGAGACACCAAACGGGCGCCCGGCTGCCCGGCCACGTGCCTACCGCAACACAGCCCACCCCTACGGTCTGCGCTGCGTGCGGCCCCCAGCATACTACAAACACTAGAAACTACTTGCAACTCCTGGACAGAGAACAAGGGTGATTAAGAAGTCGAGCGGGGTCATATTTCAGGGCCCAATGCATGGTAGTAGCTGTTTCATGGATCACAAACACAGAACTCAGTTCCTGAGGACGGCTTCAATGAGACAACCCACCATGTACTCCTACATGGCCTCTCACCAATACCTTTACCAAATCGTATTCACACACATAGCTCACACGCAGTAGGACATGATCATCACCATTCCAATTCATTCCCGATGAATCAGACCCGACTCAACTCTAAGCAGTAGCAGGCATGACAAACAAGCATGAATGAGTAGGCACAACATGGGCTCAAACAACTCCTACTCATGCTAGTGGGTTTCATCTATTTACTGTGGAATGACAGGTCATGCAAAGGATAAAGGGGTTCAGCTACCGCAGCAAGTAACACATGAATCGTTGTTGTCCTAATGCAGTAAAAGAGAGCAGGAGCGAGAGGGTGGGATTGTATCGGGATGAACAAGGGGGTTTTGCTTGCCTGGCACTTCTGAAGATAACATAGCTCTTCATCGATGTCATCGAACTCATCGTCGAAACATCGTCTAGTGAGATGGGACGGTTACCGGCAAACACAGAAAGACACAATCAATGCAATGCAACAATATGATGCGTGATCATGACATGGCAATATGCTGTGATTTGAGCTAATGCATCTAACTATGACTTAAATGAAGTTGGTTTGAATACATGAGTCAAATTCCAACTCCATATGTGATTATTTAAATGCCCTATATTTGTTTCGTCCAAAACAGAGGACAAACATTGTTCAAACATGCATGAAAATGGTACAAATGGATTCCTTGAATTTTTCTGATAATTTTTCATATATAAATTATTTCCATTGGAGTTATAGATTATTTTCTATGATTTTTCAAAGTTTTGGATATTTTCTGAAATAGATAAATCATTTAAGATTTATTTAAATTCCAGAAAAGGATTACTGCGTCAGCCTGACATCATCATGACGTCAGCAGGTCAACGGGGCACGGTCCAGGTCAAACCTGACCGGTGGGGTCCACTGGTCAGTGACACAGTGTCAACTACAGAGGCTGACGTGTGGGTCCGGGTCAACGTACACGTCAGCATAGTCAAAGCTGACGCGTGGGCCCGCTGCAATTAGATTAACCTTAATCTATTATTGTTAATTGATTAGTTAGGCAGTGGGGCCCGGCTGTCAGTGAGAGAGGGGGTTAGTTAGCCCCGTGATTAGTGCTAATGACGGGTCCACATCAGCGACCGCCGGGGTTAGTCGCCGGCGACGTCCAGAGACGGCGGCGTTGCTCGGGTTCTGCCCTCCGGCTACCAAATGGGCGGCGGAGGGGCTCTACGTGAAACTGGGACTCGCCCGCATCCATTTGTGCAAACGGCAGGGGCTGAGGTGGCCCGAGCTTGCCGGAGGCAAGCTCGCGGCGGTGGCCGGAGTTCGAGCGTGCACGGAAATGACGCTAGGAGGCACGGCAGGGGGCGCAGAAGGGTGCTACGGCCTCCTGGGGGTGCACTGAGCACGGTGACACGCTCGGACGCGTGCTTGCACGGCCGTAGCCACGACGGTGACATGGCCGGCGGCGAGGAGTGCTCGGGCTCGAAGGGGCCGGTGGCTACGTGGCGCAAACGAGCAAGGGGGAAGTGGGGATCGAAGGAGAAGCTCACGGGGAGTGCAGCGGTGGTCTTGGGGAGCTCGGGGAAGCAACGGAGCGGGCGCATGGTCGCCGGCAATCTCGGCGGACCGAGGTTGAAGAAGACGGCGATGGCGGTGCTGCGGTGCGTCCGGGGCCTCGTGGCTAGGTGGAGAGGTAGAAGGGGTCGAGGCGGAGCCTCTGGGCTCATCGGCGAGGCGAGGCAGTGGCTGTGGCCACGACGGTGCTCGTCGGCGGCGACGGCTCTTTCGGGTGGCCGCGAGAGAGAGAACAGAGGAGGGGGATGAGCTCGAGGGAGTGAACGGGAGGGACCAGGGGGCTGCGTGGCGCTGCGAGAGACGATCCAGGCGACGGAAGGACAGCCAGGCAGAGTGGAGGTGGCGCGCGCGCGGCGAGCACACGCCCTCCTGCCCATTGGCAGGAGGTTGAAGACGGTGGAGGGCCTGGTGGGCTGGGCCACAGCACTGGGCCACAGCTGGGCCGGCTCTGGTGGCTTTGCCAGGTAAGTTCCTTTCTCTCTCTCCTTTTCTATTTATTTTAGTTTTTCTATTATTCTGTAAATTTGAGGGCTTTATTAAAAATACCTAAGCACTTTCAAAAATCATGAGACTGCTTGTGGCCACTGTTTGGATTATTTCCAATAACCAGCAATTCAGTTCATGAATATTTGGACATTTAAGATAATATATAAAATTTAAATGCCCAAATGCAAATACTATATGATTTAATTCAATAATCTAAATGTCATGGAAAAATGTGCAATATCTCTGGTTACTGCTCAAAGCATTTTTCCAGAAATGATGAACATTTTTAAAGCCATTTGGAATCAATGAAAATATTTTAGTTGAACCTAGTGAATTTCATTTAGTGCTAGGGTTTCAACAATCCCCATTTCAAATTTCTTTGGAATTTTAAACATGATGCATGGATGCAATGCCACTAGTTACAAGCAAACTCTAGGGCTGTGACAACGATTTAACCGACATGCTTGACTTCGGCTCCGAAGACTTCGACGGTATGGACGACGAAGACGGAGATGAACTGGAACCAGCACCCATAAGGCACTGGACCACCACCCCACCCAATGACGTATTCATGGTGGACACACCTGAAAGAATCGACAATGAGTAAAAAGGGGGCGAAAGGAAGAGTAAACGATCCGAAAAGCACTCAAAACGGCGAAGTAAACGCCGAGCTAAGCCCCACCTCGATCAGGACCCAGCCGTAGAGCAGGACGACCCGGCAGATGACGAGCGTGTCTCAGAACAGCCGTCCGAACAGGGTAACACGGGAAGAGAGGACGAACAGTCCTCCCCCGGTCATAACAGAACTCCGGACGATACCACGCCGGACAAAATCATGGAGCAGAAAAATCTCCAAGAAAGGCTCGTGGCTACAGCACGCAGCCTGAAAAAGCAGAAGCAAAAGCTAAAGACGGCGGAAGATGCACTCAAAACAAGATGGAGCAAAGTAATCAAGACCACAGACAAATACGGCGGCAGCCGCCGCACCAAAAGCTATCCGAAAAGAAAGCTACTGCCCGAATTCGACCAAGAGGCCATAGAGCCCCCAAACTCGAAAAACAAAAAGGCTACACGGTCGGATAGACGACCTCTCGGCCACTACAAAACGGCAAACGGCGCCGTACTTAACGCGGCATGCGACCCAGTCAAAGACTCGCATCATGGCCCAGCCAGGTCCATTTACGGGCCAAGAAAGCAAGCTCTCACAAGCAATGCAAAAAATCCACCGTCAGAATCCGGCACACCCAGATATAGGGGTGCCGCACACCCTCTATGCTTCACGGACGAGGTCCTGGAATATGAATTCCCGGAGGGGTTTAAACCCGTTAACATAGAGGCGTACGATGGAACAACAGACCCTGGAGTCTGGATCGAGGACTATATCCTCCACATACATATGGCTAGAGGAGATGATCTCCACGCCATAAAATATTTACCTCTTAAGCTTAAAGGGCCAGCCCGGCACTGGCTTAAAAGCCTTCCCGAAAACACAATTGGAAGTTGGGAAGAGCTCGAGGACGCTTTCCGAGCAAATTTTCTAGGGACCTACGTTCGTCCCCCGGATGCAGACGATCTCAGTCACATAACTCAGCAGCCCGGAGAATCAGCTCGGCAGTTCTGGAACTGATTCCTCACTAAAAAGAATCAAATAGTCGATTGTCCGGACGCCGAAGCCCTAGCGGCTTTCAGGCACAATGTCCGAGACGAATGGCTCGCCAGACACCTCGGCCAGGAAAAGCCTGGAACAATGGCCGCACTAACAGGCCTCATGACCCGCTTTTGCGCAGGAGAGGACAGCTGGTTGGCACAATGCAGCCCCAGCGACCCAAGTACATCTGAAATCAGGGATGGAAACGGGAAACCACGACGAAATAAGGATCATCGCCGAGTCAAAAGAAAAAGTCCGAAGAGCACGACAGTCAATGCCGGATTCAAAGGCTCACGGCAAAATCAGACAAAGACACCCCCTCAGGATAATAGGGAGGATCCGTCCAGCCTAAAGAGAATCATGGACAGGATATGTCAGATACACAGTACTCCTGGGAAGCCTGCTAATCATACCCACAGAGACTGTTGGGTTTTCAAACAATCCGGACGGCTTAACGCCGAACACAGGGGGCTCGACGCACCAAGTGAGGAAGAGGACGAACCCCAAAAGCAGAACACCAGGAAGCAAAAGAACTTCCCACAAGAAGTCAAAACAGTGAACTCACTTCACATAACATGGCATGAGGCACCCATAAAGGTCCGCACACTCAAGCCTAAACCTCAGAAGTCCCGCCACTGGTCTCTAAAACCAATCATTTTTTATCAGTTTGATTATTCTCGCAATATCAAACATGCAGGCCGGACTGCCCTGATACTTAATCCAATAATAGACGGATTCCAGTTTACCAATGTCCTTATGGACGGTGGCAGTGGACTAAAGCTGATATATCAGGATACGATTAACCGCATGGGCATAAACCCAGCACGAATCCGTGACAGTCAAACCTCCTTTCAAGGGGTAGCACCAGGCCCGGACACCCACTGTATGGGTTTTATCCGGCTTGTAGTAATATTCGGCTCCGCCAATAACTTTCGTCGCGAAAAGCTCATCTTCCACATAGTCCCGTTTTCAAGTCGCTATCAAGCACTAATGGGACGCGGAGCTTTCGCTCGCTTCAACGCAATACCGCATTATGCATCCCTCACGCTAAAGATGCCCGGTCCTCGAGGCATCATCTCTTTATAGGGAGCGCACTAAAATACGTCTCCTCCAAAAGGAGGATTGTGCGGCCGCTTAAACAGCCGCACAAGACAATGGCCTTGCCAGCCAAAAAGACTTTTTCGATATAAGTCATAGAAGGTCATGGACCCATGAGTTCGGCAAGAGCCCATCATTATAATAGGCTTATTACGCCATACCAGGGGCTGCACACAGAGACAATAAAGCTCGACCTCATTTATTTTTCACTTTATATTCTGTTTATTATTCTTTTTGTCCCGCACGACCCATTTTCAATTTAGTTCCTCTCTTTTACAGATGAACGTCGTACGACGCCCGTCCAGGACACGGCACAGCGGAGACACAGGCGCAGACGTGTAGTAGGCTGGCGTAAACCTTTTTTACTGTCTCTTGCTGCTATACATCCCCTGGTTTATTTCACTATAACCACGGAGGAGGCTGGCGTTTTGGCATGTGGCCACGCCAGAATTCTTGCTTGTACCTGGACACGAGGGGCTTTTTTCCTTTCTTTTTTTTATAAAAAAAGGGGGGGTGTTGTTCCGCACACACCCACAAAGACCGAACACCTTAGGGAGTGTTCGGCGTCGCGAGTTTTGGCACTATATGCACCAGCTCCGAGTCATGATTTTGGTCATATGTTGGGTTGCCCGGCTCCTGAGTTCGGCCACCTTACGTTCCGTTCTGTCGGCTAAGGTAGCACCAGGAGAACTACTGCGATTGTGCCCTGGTTCGGCCGGGCGAGCACCTCAGTAGAGAAAGCCGGAAACCGACTGTCATGATGTAGCGAGAGACTGGTCGCCACTCGATGACTTATAGGGATTTATCGAATTCCTCTGTTTTGACGAAGGGCCGCTTCCCGGTCAGGCTCACACGCGTTCCGAATTCGGGTAAACGTAGTTGCCACTTCAGGGCTACCTAAAGAGTCCCACTGTCAAGCTCCTATGGCTAAGTGAAAGTGTTAAAGCATTATAGTCCAGTTGCCTGGCCCGCGGCGCTATCACCTCCTTTGTAGGACCAAGACGTTGGGTTAAGTGTGAATGCGTTTTCTGCGCGAACCCCCGCACTATGTGCGTGGCGGCTGAAGCCAACCACTGCAATCTTTCAGAATTTAAATATTAAAACGGCCGCACAGGAGGTGTTATTAATACTTGAAGGCACAAGTCTAAAATACGCCATTACAATTTATAAAAATACTGATCTACGATTACATATGTTGTCATAACACAGCCTCCTTCGAACACTGCGTCTCTATTATACGAGCGCCAGCGAGGACTTCCTCAAAATAGTGCTCAGAAGGAATTCGGCTCTTATCCGAATCATGGGTCGCAACAACGGTGGGCTCCATATCTGCCCAGTATGTCTTGACACGGGCAAGAGCCAGCCGAGCGCCCTCTGTGCAAGCTGACCTCTTCAGAGCTTCAATCTGAGGCACCACGTCAAGAAATTGTTGCACCAAGCTAAAATAGCTTTTCGGCTTCGATCTTCCCGGACACAGGCGATCCATGGCACAGCTCATGGCGAGTCCGGACAACCTATTCAGCTCGGCCCATTGGGCCAGGCGATCGTCCACTGCCAGTGGACGCTCTGGATTGGTGAACTGCGACCAGAAGAGCTTTTCCACTTCATGATCTTTCTTATCTTGAAAGTACCTGGCCGCATCAGTGGCACTAGCCGCCAAATCCAGATAGGTGTCCTCCATGCTCCACGCCCGGTCCAACGGGGCGAACTTCGGATCACAGAATTTTCTTCGCAGCAGGAAGGGCTTTCCATCCGCAATTAGTCCGGCTTGACGTAGATCTTCCCTTGCCGCTCTCATAACAGAGCGGGCATCCTTGGCGTCAGCAACGGCCTTCTCCTAATCTGTTTGCCTGGTTCGACCTTCCTCTTCAAGAAGTTTGCAACGGTCAGTAGCACTTTTCAATTTTACGGCAAGATCAACCATCTCATCTTTGCTTCGGCAATGGGAAGCCTGTTCGGCTTTCAGCTCTTCGCGGGCTCTTACGGCAGCCGCATCACTTTTTCTGGCTTGCTCCTTTGCTTTGGCGAGTTCGGCTCTAAGTCCTTCTACGGCCGCCGCACCATCTGCATCAAGCATACACAAGGTAAGATATTGAAATAAAGCTACTCTTACTAACAATCGCCAAATAAATTCAAATACCTTGAGCATCATCAAGCCGCTTGTTAACAAGCACGGTGTCGGCTTCTGCCACTTCAAGTTGCCGTTTCATTTCGGCAAAATCTCGAGTCCGGCTTGATTCCGGACAATTTGCCACCTGCATACAAAGGTGCCACTTAATGGACCTGGGACTAAGATCCTCTGCGCGCCGCACATCTTTGCGCCACACAGAGTCTCAGGGGCTACTATCTACACAGGGCGCATGTTATTATGCGCAATTAACACTAATGTTCGTTATTTAAAACGTACCTCAAGGCCCGCCAATAAACTCTTGACGGCCTCGTTCAGCCCGCTTACCGCGGATGAAATCTTTTGAATCACCGTGTGCATCAACACACGATGCTCCTCTGAAACAGAGGCTTGGCCCAGCAGAACCTTCAGCTCCTCCGACCGAACACCAGATGGTGCCGGACTCGTCCCATGGCCTTCTTCGGAGGCCGGACACGGAGAACCTCGGGGGGCCGCATGATCACCTTCTGCCCCTGGCAGATCCGAAGCAACCCTCTGCGATGACACTTCGGCGTTGCCTGCCTTGCTAGGTGATGCAGAAGAAGGAGGCATTCCGCTCTCCATCATCTCCGGAAGAAGGTCCCCCGACGACGAGCCCTGCTGAGAAGGGTCATGGTCCGAACTACAAGGTAAGGTTTCGGTTAAAACTTCTCAGATATAAATCAAAGACTTCTCTTAAAAGAACAACTCTCTTTCTACTTACGGCTCGTTGGAGGGCTGCTCCTTTTGAGGATTTAATTCGGCCGAGGGGCTTCCCGGATCCGGGTCCTCTGACGTGGATGCTTTCCCCCACTTTGGAGCTACGGCTCCCGGGTCGTCAGAAGTGGCCCTTTTCTTCCCCCGAAGAGAGGAATTATCGATTCCCCCCTTCGGAATGGCCTCTTTTGAAGAGACCATGTTTTCCCTGTCCGCCCCTTCATTTCCGTCCAGAGGCGCTGCCTCCAACATCCGGACTAGCACAGGATCTAGCCTAGTCTTGGGAAGGGGAGCCGGACACCGGATCAGCTTCGCTTTCGCTATCCATTCCTGCATAATAGGAAAAGCGTTATAAAAAACAAGTTAATTGTGCGGATGAAAGGTCCGGACACAAGGTCACCTACTTTGGTATCCGGGCGGTTGCGGCTTAAACCGGCATCCTCGGTCAAATTCGGACTCGCTTCTTGTGGTCCGAAGAACAGTTTATACATCTCCATAGGTGTCATGCCCATGAAATTTCGGAGAACTCGCGGCCCCTCTGGGTTGAACTCCCGCAAGCGGAGAGGGCGACGTTGGCCGATCAGTGTCCGGCGAATCAGCATGACTTGTGTCACCTTGACCAGGTTGAGGTCTCCTTTCAAGAGATCCTTAATGCGGCCCTGCAGCAGAGGAACGTCTTTGGGCAAGCCTCGATCTAACCCTGTGTTGATCCACGATGCTAAGCGTGGTGGGGGGCCCGAGCGAAAAGCGGGAGGTGCCACCCATGTGGTGCCCCGAGGAGAGGTGATGTAGAACCACTCCTGTTGCCATAAGCTGAGATCCTCTTGGAAAGCGCCCTCGGGCCATGGAGCATCGGTATTTCTTTTTATGACAGCGCCTCCGCACTCTGCGTGGCGCCCCTCGATTATCTTCGGTTCTACTTTGAAGGTCTTGAGCCATAATTCGAAGTGAGGGGTAACATGGAGGAAAGCTTCGCACATAACTATGAAAGAGGAGATGTGGAGGATGGACTCCGGAGCTAGGTCATGGAATTCTAGCCCATAATAGAACATCAGCCCCCTTACGAAAGGATCCGTTGGGAAGCCTAATCCCCGAAGGAAGTGGGAGATGAATACTACGCTCTCACCTGGCTGAGGGCTAGGGATAGCTTGTCCTTGAACAGGCAACCTGTGCGGAATCTCGCTGGTTAGGAATCTAGCTTCCCTCAACTTTGATATGTCCTCCTCCATAACAGAGGAGGGCATCCATCGACCCTGAAGGTCAGAGCTGGACATTGTTGAAGGTTCAGTGCGCCTGGAATCTGGAAGCCTAGGGTGTTGGAACTCGAGGCGACGGGCGAGCTCGTTTTGAGAATAGAAGAGGGAACAGGGCCTTGGTCTCTTTATAAGAGGCAGAATACCAAGAGCCCTCCCCGTAACCGTCTTGGACTAGCCTTAAGTTAAGGCAAGACGTTCCAACAGGCACGGTTGGGTTACCCACGTCCGTATGAATGAGAATCCCGTTAAAGGGGGCACACGATCTTTGCTTCGACAAGACATGCCAAGGAAACCGCTTCGTTGAACGTGCTGCGGTGAAACAGTAAAAATACTCCATACAGAAGGCTTGGTCGCAGTATTATGACGTACTATGGAATACGTCAGCAGATTCGATTTGTGTTCGCATTATTCTCTATATGGCAATACGTGGAAATTTGTTTTGCAGAGCCGGACACTATTTTTTGGTGTTCATTATCTTCTTGAAGAACTTGGAGGAGGAACCCGCCTTGCAATGCCGAAGACAATTTGCGCGCCGGACTCGTCGTCATTGAAGCCTGGTTCAGGGGCTACTGAGGGAGTCCTGGATTAGGGGGTGTTCGGCTAGCCGGACTATACCCTCAGCCGGACTCCAGGACTATGAAGATACAAGATTGAAGACTTCGTCCCGTGTCCGGAAGGTTCTTTCCTTGGCGTGGAAGGCAAGCTAGGCGTGCGGATATTCAAGATCTCCTACCAATGTAACCGACTCTGTGTAACCCTAACCCTATCCGGTGTCTATATAAACCGGAGGGTTTTAGTCCATAGGACGAACCATCTTCATACACAATCATACCATAGGCTAGCTTCTAGGGTTTAGCCTCCTTGATCTCGTGGTAGATCTACTCTTGTACTACCCATATCATCAATATTAATCCAGCAGGAGTAGGGTTTTACCTCCATCGAGAGGGCCCGAACCTGGGTAAAATAAAGTGTCCCTTGTCTCCTGTTACCATCCGACCTTGACGCACAGTTCGGGACCCCCTACCCGAGATCCGCCGGTTTTGACACCGACACTCCTCCTTTGCCCATCAATCTCTTGTGCACTCAAGCTCTAACGCCCAAGTCCGCTCTTTCTTCCTCAACCTGCTCCAGCGATGTCCGGAGCGGGAGGCATGTGGATGGCTTCCTCTGTCACGGAGGGTCAAATCAAAAAGCTTAGGAAGGCCGGATATCTGTCCAAGGACATCCCGCACCGGCTTCCTGAGGCAGGGCAGCTTCTTCCCACCCCAAGGCCCAATGAGAGGGTAGTTTTTCTTCCCCATTTCCTCCGCGGACTGGGTTTTCCACTCCACCCTTTTGTCCGGGGGCTCATGTTCTACTACGGCCTGGATTTCCACGATCTGGCCCCGAACTTTGTCCTCAACATCTCGGCGTTCATCGTCGTGTGTGAGGCCTTTCTCCGCATCCGCCCCCACTTCGGCCTCTGTCTCAAGACCTTTAACGTCAAGCCTAAGGTGGTGTCCAGCACCCAGGCGGAGTGCGGAGGTGCTATGGCCGGCAAGATGGCCAACGCCCTCTGGTTCGATGGCTCCTTTGTGGAGACCTTAAAGGGGTGGCAGGCAGGGTGGTTTTACATCACCGAGCCACGCGACTCGAAATGGGTCGCGGCCCCTGAGTTCTTATCCGGACCCCCCACGCGGCTCATGTCCTGGAAAGAGACGGGCCTATCGTGGGGCAACGAAGAAGAAGTGACCGGATTGCAAACTTGCATCCAGTCCCTGATGAACAAGCCAATCCGGCATGTCAATATCATCCAGGTTATGCTCATCCGACGGATCCTCCCGTGCCAAGAACGGGATTTCACTTTGTGGGAATTTGACCCGGCACAACACCAAACCCTCAATAGGCTCTTCGACACGACGTATGAAGATGTCTGGAAGGTTCTAACCAAAGGCGCCGAGTGCCCCACATCCGCTTCCGAGGATCGCGGATATAGCTCGCAGCGCGACGCTCGCGTGGTAAGCTATCTATACCTTTTACAAGTTCGTTAAGCTCTTCATCATAGATTAACTCCATGTGGGATCAAAAAACTCCCTTTGCCTTTGACAGGCGTGGCTGAAGATAGCCGGACCAATCAACTGTCCGGCTCCTCTCCCCGAAGACCAAGCCCTAGCTCTCCTAGAGAAGCTGCTGGCTCCGGCGCCTTATGTGGTGCCAGAGAAGAAGGTCAAGAAGAAGAAGACCACCGGGACTCGAAAGAGTGCCCGCAATATGGTGGTGTCGAGCTCGTCATCTGGCGAGTCTGCGATGCCCTCCTCTCGTGAGAACGAGGAGGAGGAGCAAAGAAGCTCCCCCCTCCAGTGGGGGGAGAAAAGAAGAAGAAGGCCGCCCCAACGGGGGAGGCCGAGGGGTCGAGGAAAAGGAAGACCCCTCCGCCGGACTACTCCAACGACGCCGAAGAGGTAGGAAAGGAGTGGCCGGACAGGACCAAGCGTCCGGCGATATCGTAAGTGTTTACATACCAGAGTGACTCCTAGTATTTCCTAATGCGCGGCTTTCCCTAACATCGAATGTGACTTGTGCAGCCCGCCCCGGGCCGCTGTCGGTGTACTAAAGTAGGGGTACCTCAGTACCCCAGACTTGTGCACGGGCAGTTGTAGCACCCTGCGGCAAGGCCCGCCCAGGAAGCGCCAAGAGAAGACCAAGCATTCAAGACAAGGCCCCCGGCAAGAGGAGCTTGCCGGGCCAAGAAGACAAGGCCCCCGGCAAGAGGAGCTTGCCGGGCCAAGAAGACAAGACCCCGGCAAGAGGAGCTTGCCGGGACGACTGAGCCCATGTAATGCCATCCAAGAACAAGGTATACGAGACAGAAGATCGAGACCCCGACAAAAGGAGCTTGTCGGGAAGGCCGAACCCAGGCACCACAAGAGGAGCCCGCCACGGCGCGCTATGCGCCCCGGCAAGGCCTGATAGCCGGCAAGCTATCAGGCACAGGAAGACGACCCCCGCGGCAAGCCACTTGCCGCGGCAAATCGCCACCTCAGGACTGCGCTCCGGCTCGCCCGCCCACGCGTCACTCCGGGGCTTCCCCCAAGGGCACGTGGCGGGGCACCGCGCAGCCTGGGGTATGCGGTGGCATGCAGCCACCATCGTGGCGAGCGGTGGCGCACCTAACGGTCCGCCTCGGTGCTGCCCGGGCGACCGTGACGGGCATTTAATGCCCTTGTCCCCTACCGTCAGAAGTAGGTATGATAACACTGTGCCGCACTGTAGCGCCACTGTTCCTGCACTGCTACAACTACCACCCCTTTTACACTTTTACCCCTTCCTCTTACGTTGACACCTGTCGGTGACCCCTTTGCGCTATAAAAGGAGGCCCGTGTGCAACGTAGAAGGGGTTCCGGGTTCGGAGGTTCGGAGATTTGGGATCCAGACAGCCATACGCTCGGTGCAGCTAGCTCTCCAAGCTCCCGAGCTCCCCAGTTCAATACAACCAAGCAGGAGTAGGGTTTTACGCGTCCATCGCGGCCCGAACCTGGGTAAACCGCCCGTGTGCTCGCCTCGATCTGCTCTCTGTGCTCCCTCCGCCCCCCTCACCGGACAACGAAAGGGGCTCCGGCCCCATAGGTGCTCGCGGGGGACGCGGTCCGCCCCGACATCTTTGGCGCGCCAGGTAGGGGATGCGTCGAGGTTGTGCGGATCCGATCTGGCGTTCGCGCGAGCGCGCTCTTCGTCAGCTTCTCCGAATTCGCTAGCTTCATCAACACCATGGCCCCGAAGAAGAAGGCTTCGGAGGTCGCGGGCCCGTCCGCGTCTCTTCCACCGCTACCGGAGCCAACGGTGGGCGGGGGAGACGCCGTCGGAGGGGTGGCCACCGGCGAGAACACTCGCGGCGCCACCAAATCCAAGAACAGGGCGGACGACCGAGCCTCGGCCTCCGAGGGCGCGTCGCATCCGACCCGACAAACGACGACCCAGCAGCGCCATGCCACAGGGGGTGGCATCCGCTTGCTGGACCAAGGGCAAACTGGAGGTTCACGGGACGCCCCGGGCCCCCGTCCGGACACGGGCAAGGCGAAGGCGCCGGGGAGGGACCCCGCTCTTTCTAACATTGTTAGGAGTCCGAGCGTATCCCGCTCCTCGCGCCGCTCGCCCCCGCTCCCCTCCACTCCGGCAGAAGCGCTCGCGAGAGCGCAACTGCTCCTCGACTACCCTCCAGCGGCTGGCAAGGCCGAAAGCTGGAGGGCCACCATCCAGAGCCTGATCGCCTTCGCCAACAACGACACGCCGCAGCAGCCGGCGACCTCACGGCCACGGCAGGTCGAGAAGATGAAGGCCGACGGCGACAAGACCGCCGAGGGTGCAACCACCATGCACTCCCCGGCGCAGAAGCAAAAGACGCCTCCCCGCTGGAGCAACGCCGACGACGGCTCTACAGCGTCGTCGGACCCGCGGACTCGCCGGGACCAGCGCCGAGTCCTCGACGAGCGGCGGCAAGAAGACGCTCGAACAAGGATTGAGCGCCGCCGAGAAACTCGGCGGCAATCAGACCAGCGGGCTGGGGATGCTGTCGACGCGCACGCGCCCAGTGAACCAGGTGACTTACCGTACGCGGCAGGTTGCCCTGCGTTCACCCGTGAGCTGCGGCGCGTTCGGTGGCCCGGCACGAAGAACTTCAAGCCCGACGTACCGGAGAAGTACGACGGCAGGACGCACCCCTCGGAGTTTCTCAGCATCTACACGATCGCTGTACAAGCTGCCGGGGGGCGCGACGAGAGGATATTGGCGAACTACTTCCCGCTCGTGCTTAAGCCGAACGTTCGTTCGTGGCTTATGCACTTGCCGGAAGGCTCCATTTCTTCCTGGGCGGATCTTTGCCATCAGTTTGTTGGCGCCTTCACAGGCGGCCACAAACCTCATGGCCAGGATAGCGACCTCCACATCCTAGCCCAGAAGGAAGGAGAACCCCTACGCAAGTACATCCAGCGCTTCAGCCGCGTGCATCGCAACATCCCCGATGTTCACCCTGCCGCGGTTATCAGCGCGTTCCACCAGAACGTGCGTAACCGCCGCATGCGTGAAGAGATGGCCATGACCAAGATCCGGGACGTCAGCGAGCTATATGCCCTGGCTGACAAGTGCGCGCGCGCGGAGGAGGGGAGGAAACTCCCCGGGGAGGATGCTGGCGCAGGAGAAAGCGACAGTGACGACACCGCCCCGGCGAAGAGAAGCCAGCGGCGGAATAATAGGAGGAAGAACAGGAAAGAGGTGCTTGCCGTCGAGGAGTCCGGCAAGGAGGCTCCCGCCAAGCAAACGCAGGCTGGCGGCTCCGGCAAGGAGCCTGCCCCCGTGGCGGCAGCCGACAAGCAGGACGGCTCCGACAAGCAATACTGCAAGATCCACCGCACCAAGGGCCACGATCTCTCCAACTGCAAGAGCGTCGAGTACCTCGTCGTGCAGCAGAAGGCTGAGTACGAGAGGCGCGACAAGGGGAAGGCCCAGGGTGGAGGTGGCGAACCAAGCAAGAAGCGGCCGCCCATCGGCCGGGGAGGACGCCGCGGCAAGGCCAAGCAGCGGCAAGGCGATCGGCCTCCCCGGGGCCGCGACGAAGATGAAGAAGACGACGACGAAGACGTGGGAGACGAAGATAACAGCGAGCAGGAGTTCCAGAAGGCCACGGAGGTCCTATGCGTTGACGGCGGCGCCTCTCTGCACACCTCCCACCGCCAGCTTAAGCAGTGGGTGCGAGAGGTGAACGCAGCAGAGCCGCTCGTGGAGTCGCGCAGGCTCCTCAAATGGTCCAGCACGCCCATCATTTTCGATCTTGAGGATCACCCCGACCGCACAACCGCGGTCGGGTGCTTGCCGATGCTGGTCTCACCCACCATCCGCAACCTCAAGGTCACCAAAATGTTGGTAGACGGCGGGGCCGGGCTGAACTTGATCTCCTCCGCTGTGATCAAGAAACTCCAGATCCCAGACGGCGAGCTCGAAGAGACCGGATCTTTCCAAGGAATCAACCCGGGGAGGAGCAAGCCCAAGGGGAAGATTACGCTGCCTGTGACCTTCGGCGGCGAGCTCAACTTCAGGACTGAGCGTATCACGTTCGACGTCGCTGATATCCCGTTACCATACAATGGGATCCTCGGCCGTCCCGCTCTCGCCAAGTTCATGGCAGCTTCCCACCACGCCTACAACGTACTCAAGATGCCGGGGCCGATAAGCGTCATCACTGTCCATGGCGACAAAAAGGACGCGCTTATCTGCGCCGACAAGATCTACCGGGATGCGGCAGCCGCGGCAGAGAAGGACACACTTGCCGCTGAAGCCCCCGGGCGGAAGAAGGCAAGGACCAAGTCCGGTAAGTGCTCTGGGGCCCACTCCGGCAACCGCACCTCTTCGGAGTGCTGCACCGCCGTCGACGACGCTCCATCGAGCTCCACCGGCAAGTACAAGAAGGGAATGACCGCTCCTCCAGCAACCAAGAAGGTGTCCGCCAAGGAGGACGGCACTGGCGGTACCTTCACCATCAGTGCCACGCTTGACAGCAAATAGGAAAGCGCGCTCGTTGCCTTCCTGCGGGCGAATGACGACGTGTTTGCATGGCAACCGTCCGACATCCCCGGTGTTCCCAGGAGGGTGATTGAGCACAAGCTCGCTGTCTGTCCTCACGCGCGACCCGTCAAGCAGAAAGTGAGAAAGCAAGCCATGGAGCGCCAAGAATTCATCAGCGAAGAGATCAAGAAGCTAGAGGCAGCAGGCCTAGTGAGAGGTGTGATCCATCCAACGTGGCTGGCCAATCCGGTCGTCGTGCGCAAAGCCAATGGGAAGTGGAGACTGTGCATAGACTTCACCGATGTGAATAAAGCATGTCCCAAGGATCCATTTCCCTTGCCGCGCATTGACCAGATTGTTGACTCCACTGCCGGATGTGAGCTACTCTCTTTTCTTGATGCATATTCGGGCTACCACCAAGTCTTTATGGCCAAAGAAGATGAAGAGAAGACCGCATTTATCACTCCGTGCGGCACCTATTGCTTCATACGCATGCCGTTTGGACTGAAGAATGCGGGATCAACGTTTGCAAGGGTAGTGCACACTGCTTTCGAGCCACAGATCCATAGGAACGTGGAGGCCTACATGGATGACATCGTGGTGAAGAGCAGGAGCAAGGAAACCCTGGTCCAAGACCTGGAAGAGACATTTCAGAACCTGCGCAAGATACAGCTCAAGCTGAACCCCGAGAAGTGCGTTTTTGGAGTCCCCTCCGGCAAGCTTCTCGGGTTCTTTGTGTCACAGAGGGGGATTGAAGCTAATCCCGACAAGATCAAAGCCATCGAGCAGATCGAAGCCCCAGAGCGTGTCAGGGACGTCAGAAAGCTTGCAGGTTGTGTGGCCGCCCTCAGTCGGTTCATTTCAAGGTCTGCAGAATGCGCCCTGCCCTTCTTTAAAATCTTGAAGAAGGCAGGCCCCATGCAGTGGACTCCAGAAGCGGAGGCAGCGCTGCAAGATTTGAAAAGGTACCTATCCTCCACTCCAATACTTGTCGCACCTAGACCACAGGAGAAGTTGTTGCTATACCTAGCGGCAACCAACCAGGTGGTTAGTGCTGCGTTAGTGGCGGAGAGGGAGGCCGACGAGGAGCCTATACCACCTACAAGCGAGTCCAGCGACGAGCGGGGGGCTGCTCCGGCAAGCTCTGGCCCCGACAAGGACCACCCTGCGCAGGAACAGGATGGAGCGCGGAAGAAGATGGTACAGCGCCCGGTGTATTTTGTGAGTTCCCTCTTGCAGGGGGCTAGATCAAGATACTCCGGGGTGCAGAAATTTCTTTTCGGCCTCCTCATGGCCTCGAGAAAGCTGCGCCATTACTTCCAAGCACATGAGATAACAGTAGTCACTCGCTTTCCGCTGAAGAGGATATTGCACAATCCAGAGGCAACAGGCAGGATCGTCGAGTGGGCACTGGAGCTGTCGAGCTTTGGGCTCAAGTTTGAAAGTACTTCAACCATACAGAGCCGAGCTTTGGCAGAATTCATAGCTGAGTGGACCCCGACGCCAGATGGAGAAGCCCAAGAAACAAGCGCGCCCGTACAAGAAGCAACGAGCGAGTGGGTAATGTACTTCGATGGTGCCTTCTCGCTGCAAGGCGCCGGTGCTGGCGTGGTACTCATCGCGCCCACCGGAGAGCACCTCAAGTATGTTATCCAGATGCACTTCCCAAGAGAGCAAGCAACCAACAATACTGCTGAGTATGAAGGCTTGCTCGCCGGCCTCAGGATTGCGGCCGAACTTGGGATCAGAAAGCTGATTGTGCGGGGAGATTCTCAACTGGTGGTCCGGCAAGTCAACAAGAGCTACCAGAGCCCTCTGATGGAAGCTTATGTAGATGAAGTGAGAAAGCTGGAAGGACACTTTGAAGGGCTGCAAATGGAGCATGTCCCGAGAGCTCAGAATGAGATAGCAGACGGCCTTTCGAAGTGTGCTTCGTTGAAGTTACCTGTGGAACCAGGGACCTTCTTACTCAAGCTGACTCAACCATCCGTTACACCATCAGTTGGGCAGTCCAAGAAAAGGAAGTTGGTCTCCGGCGACTGCTTGCAGGCGGACCTTCCTGAGACCGCCGCCAAGGTCCCCAAGATCAACAACCAGAACGCCGAGGGACAGCCCGCTCCTGCGGATCCCAGGATCCGTCCAGTCGAAGCAGGTGTCCCCGGTAAGCCTTGCTTCGGCAAGCAGATCAGCAGTCTGAACGCCGAGGGACAGCCCGCTCCTGCGGATCCAAGGATCCGTCCAGTCGAAGCAGGTGTCCCCGATAAGCCTTGCTCCGGCAAGCGGATCAGCAGTCTGAACGCTGAGGAACAGTCCGCTCCTGCGGATCCGAGGATCTGTCCAGTTGAAGCGGGGGTTCCCGACAAGCTTTGCCCCGGCAAGCTTGCCGGGGGATCACCGGCTCCGGCGGAACCAGAGGTTCTTGCCGTAGAAGCCGGGGTCCCCGCAGCGGCCTTCATGCCTTTAGTCCTTGCCGTCGAGCCCCGGGCTCCGGCATGGGCGCAGCAGATCGTCCGTTTTCTGCAAACTGGAGAACTTCCCGACGACCCAGAAGAGATGGAGAAGATCACCAGGCAGTCAAGTATGTACCAGTTCGTGGACAACGAGCTGTACAGAAGGAGACTCAACGGTGTCAGATTGAAGTGCATCTCCAGGGAAGACGGACAGAAGCTGTTGGCAGAGATACACGGAGGCATATGCGGCCATCACATTGGCGCAAGAGCACTTGTCGGGAAAGCCTTCCGGCAAGGGTTCTTCTGGCAAGAAGCCCTCCAAGATGCAACTGCACTAGTAACCAAGTGTGAAGCGTGCCAGTTCCATGCAAAACAGATTCATCAGCCAGCTCAAGCTCTCCAAACAATCCCTTTATCCTGGCCCTTCTCGGTCTGGGGGCTCGATATCCTCGGCCCTTTTCCCCGAGCCGTCGGGGGCTTCGAGTACTTGTACGTTGCAATCGACAAGTTCACGAAGTGGCCAGAAGTGGAGCCAGTGAGGAAGGTGACCGCGCAGTCAGCAGTCAAGTTCTTCCGGTCGATCGTCTGCCGTTTCGGAATCCCCAACAGAGTCATCACCGACAACGGGACACAATTCACAAGTCGCGCCTTCATGCAATACGCCCAGGATCTCGGCGCCAAGGTCTGTTTCGCTTCGGTTGCTCACCCCAGGAGCAACGGTCAAGCAGAAAGGGCCAACGCTGAAGTGCTGCGCGGACTCAAGACCAGGACCTTCGACAGGCTGCACAAGTGCGGAAGAAATTGGATTGAGGAGCTGCCGGCGGCTCTTTGGTCAATCAGAACGACACCGAGTCGAGCCACCGGACAGACACCCTTTGCTCTAGTCTATGGAGCGGAAGCAGTTATCCCCACGGAACTCGTATACGGATCTCCTCGGGTGCTCGCTTATGACGAGCTCGAGCAAGAGCGGTTGCGCCAAGATGATGCGCTGCTCCTTGAGGAAGGACGTCTCCAGGCTGCGGTACGAGCTGCTCGATACCAGCAAGCCTTGCGTCGCTACCATAGCCGCAAGGTCAAGGCCAGGAGTCTCGAAGAGGGCGACCTTGTTCTTCGGCGCGTTCAGTCGGCCAAGAACTATAACAGGTCGACGCCGAAGCAGGAAGGCCCTTGTCGGGTGAAACGAGTCGCGAGGCCCGGCGCTGTCCGCCTCAAGACCGAAGAGGGCCTACCAGTGAGCAACTCCTGGGAACATAGAGCATCTTCGCAAGTTTCGCCCATAAGGCGCGGTTGCCGTGATCCGCTCCGGCAACCATCGGTTTGTACAGGCCTTGCCGCTGCTGCATGTAACCCCTTGTACAAAGCCAGGCGAAGCCCCTGGCATCAGATAAAGTTGCCCTGTTAGGCGACCTTGTTCTTAGGCACGTTCAGTCGGCCAAGAATTATAACAAGTCGACGCCGAAGCAGGAAGGCCCTTATCGGGTGAGACGAGTCGCGAGGCTCGGCGCTGTCCGCCTCAAGACCGAAGAGGGCCTACCAGTGAGCAACTCCTGGGAACATAGAGCATCTTCGCAAGTTTCGCCCATAAGGCGCGGTTGCCGTGATCCGCTCCGGCAACCACCGGTTTGTGCAGGCCTTGCCGATGTTGCATGTAAGCCCTCGTACAAAGCCAGGCGAAGCCCCTGGCCGAAGATAAAGAAGCGCTGGCGCCCTAGATTTTAGCATGCATGCTGAGTCAGAGTCTCGTCCTTGGTTAGGGTTGTCAGTTCCTAACTGTCGCTAACCCCTAACTTAGAGGTCGAGTCCGCGTCCTTTTCCCGTCCTTTCCCTTTTTGGCTCGCAGGAATTGAATGTCCTTGCCGGGCCGCTCGAGGACAAGGAAGAGGAGAAGGACGAGCCAACACCTACGCCCCGGCGAGCCAGAGTCGCCGGGGGCTGCAACCTCAGATAAGTTCTTGCATCCCTCATCATGCATCCTCTTATGGACTGTGGAATTTGAAAGCCTCCTTTCCTCCTGGAAAGCTACCGTGCTCTCTTAGCGGCAAGCCCTAGAGCGCGTTCCTGGGGCCCGTTTCGATAGCAGCCGCGGCAGCAAGAGGGAGGGAAGCGAGGGGCCGGAACCCGCCTGCTCCCCGCCTCCGCCAAGGGCGTGAGAAAGGTCGAGCAGCGCGGGGAAGCGGTTGGGCCTGTTGCCGGGCGAGAAACTGTCTATCTTAACGATGTAAAGGATTCGTTCCTTACCGCGGTTTCCACCCGCGAGACAAATGATCCGGCAAACATCCCCTTTTCATTTAAAAACATTCCACTCAGGTACAGTTCAGAGAGAATGGAAAACATGAAAGAAGGGATTACAAGGCTTAAACGCAACTAAGGCCCGAAGGCTTACAAGCTGAAAAGAGATAAGGTGCCCATAATCCCTTTCTTGTCTCTCTCCTCAGGAGGTAGGGCAAGTAGGCGAAGAGGGCGAAAGGGGCACCTAGATGAGCTACGGGTGGCAGAAGGCACCAAGAGAAGATCCGGGGGCTCCGCCCGGGGGTCTCCGGAGGCTGAAGAAGACGGAGGCGCCGGAGGCAGAGCTGGAAGATGAGGCAGCGGCCTTGCCGCCAGCCTCTTCCTCTTCCCCAGCCTCGCCACTCCGGCCGCCCGAGGAGATCAAGCCCCCGGCAAGAGGAGCTTGCCGGGCCGAAGAGAAGACCCCGGTGGTCGTCACCGAGAGCAAGGGTGATGACGGCGTCTGGGGCGCATCTGGAACACGAGGCGCCGGAGCGTCAGCCAGCTGCCGAAGTCGGCCCGTACTCCGACTTCGCGGCCTTCGACGTCCGCCCTCTGTCCTCCTCAGCAGCCCCCCCCTACGCCAGTCGCCCAAGGAGACGACCCCGGGGAGTTCACGGAGCCCGGCGCGGTCGATGGGGCCGCCGGTGCCACACGGAGCTGCGACCGACGCCTAGTCGGACCCGTCATCCCGGCGGCTGCTCCCCTCGTAGTCGCTGTCGCTCCCCTCCTCGTCACTCTCGCTCGAGGAGGAGCCTTCGCTGTCGGAGGAGCTATCTTCGCAGCACCGGGCCCGGATGCCGAAGCCCCAGAAGGCCTTGACGGAGAGGAGGTCCTCCCCCACTAGCTTAAAGTGGAGGGTGAACCCCTCCGTCAAGCTGTGGATCCGGGCGAACGTCTTCCACCCGCGGCCCAGACACACCACGCCGGGGGCTCGGGACTCCACGTGGACTAGCGTCCCACTGATCCCGCAGCCCCTCATGCGCAGGTTTAGCGTCTCAGGCTGCTCCACCTCCAACACGTTCGCGAATGGAGCGGGAAGCCGGAGGCGGCGACGAGGCGCCCGGCGCAGCCTGATAATGAACTCACGGGGGTCGTCCCCGAGATGGACCGCGGGAAGGAACGGAGCCGCTGGCGGAGGCAAGGACGGCGCACCGATCCGTCCGCCCCGAGCGCCTCGGCCCCGTCCACGACCTCGTCCGCGACCTCGCCCTCTCCCTCTTCCCCCGACGACCGGCTCCGCCGCCGCGGGCGCAAGGGGAGGAGGGGCGCGTTGCCTAGCAGACACCCTCGCGGCAACCGAAGAAGAACCAGGGTTCCCCCCCTCCATCACGGGTGGGGGAAGGAAACCAGAAGCAGAAGGAGGAAGGAGATGGAGTGCGGATTTCCGTCGCCCCCTTTCGCTCCTTATAAAGGGGCGGAGTGGGACCGCGGCCGCCCCGCTCCTCCAATAGAAGCGGAGGAAGGGCAGGCGACTGGGGCCGACCCACTGCATCGACCCGCGCCGGCCCGACTCCCTGCCTCCGCCGCCGCGACTCCGAGTGCATGAGGACCGCGTGGTGGGCGCGCAGAACCGAGGCGACGGGTGGGACGACCTCTCCCCATTCCGTGATTATGGGGAACGGACGCCTCGAAAGCCGCGCCTCACCCCCGTTCATTTATCGAGCCGCGCCTCCGCACCTCCCTCCACTTAAAGAGGGAACGGGCGTTTCGCCCCCACGACGCCGCGATAAGCGCGCGCCGCCTGGGGAAGGTGCGACGGGTGCGGAGTTAAGGAGCAGCGCGACCAAGGCCACGCGTGCCCGTGCACTGTTAGGGCCTGGCCCAACGACGCTCGGCTCCGTGTGTGGCCCAGGCCCGGGGGCTCCTGTCGGTGTACTAAAGTAGGGGTACCTCAGTACCCCAGACTTGTGCACGGGCAGTTGTAGCACCCTGCGGCAAGGCCCGCCCAGGAAGCGCCAAGAGAAGACCAAGCATTCAAGACAAGGCCCCCGGCAAGAGGAGCTTGCCGGGCCAAGAAGACAAGGCCCCCGGCAAGAGGAGCTTGCCGGGCCAAGAAGACAAGACCCCGGCAAGAGGAGCTTGCCGGGACGACTGAGCCCATGTAATGCCATCCAAGAACAAGGTATACGAGACAGAAGATCGAGACCCCGACAAAAGGAGCTTGTCGGGAAGGCCGAACCCAGGCACCACAAGAGGAGCCCGCCACGGCGCGCTATGCGCCCCGGCAAGGCCTGATAGCCGGCAAGCTATCAGGCACAGGAAGACGACCCCCGCGGCAAGCCACTTGCCGCGGCAAATCGCCACCTCAGGACTGCGCTCCGGCTCGCCCGCCCACGCGTCGCTCCGGGGCTTCCCCCAAGGGCACGTGGCGGGGCACCGCGCCGCCTGGGGTATGCGGTGGCATGCAGCCACCATCGTGGCGAGCGGTGGCGCACCTAACGGTCCGCCTCGGTGCTGCCCGGGCGACCGTGACGGGCATTTAATGCCCTTGTCCCCTACCGTCAGAAGTAGGTATGATAACACTGTGCCGCACTGTAGCGCCACTGTTCCCGCACTGCTACCACTACCACCCCTTTTACACTTTTACCCCTTCCTCTTACGTTGACACCTGTCGGTGACCCCTTTGCGCTATAAAAGGAGGCCCGTGTGCAACGTAGAAGGGGTTCCGGGTTTGGAGGTTCGGAGATTTGGGATCCAGACAGCCATACGCTCGGTGCAGCTAGCTCTCCAAGCTCCCGAGCTCCCCAGTTCAATACAACCAAGCAGGAGTAGGGTTTTACGCGTCCATCGCGGCCCGAACCTGGGTAAACCGCCCGTGTGCTCGCCTCGATCTGCTCTCTGTGCTCCCTCCGCCCCCCTCACCGGACAACGAAAGGGGCTCCGGCCCCATAGGTGCTCGCGGGGGACGCGGTCCGCCCCGACAGCCGCACTCGACGATTCGTCGGGCGGCTCCCTGGATTCGTCGGACATGGACTCTGTCCCGCCCGCGATCTCCCCCAGCAGGGCGGACGACGCCGAAGCGGCGTCCCGCCGAACAGGGCAGGAGGAGGTGGTCCTGGAGGAGCCGCAAGGCAATCCTCAGGACCCCAGGAGTAAAGGGGACGAAACCCCCCAGGGCTCCAAGTCCAGCTTTGTGCCGGACACCGCGCCGGACTCAACAGTCCTGGTCCGCGGTGGGCGAACTCCTTCCAAGAGGAGTAAGCCGTCTGAGCCGGCGACCCCTGTCCAACCAGAGGCGCCGGATAATCTGCTGGAGGCGCTTGAAGGCGCCACCATCGACGAGGAGCACCGTACTGTTATGAGTACGGTGGTCCAAAGGGTTCAGTCCGCCAAGAGCGGGCTGAATGAAGCTTGTGCTAGCCTTCTAACAGGCTTCCAGGTAAGCAAAAAATATGCTAAATTCATTACCGCATAGATAGTAGCCCCTGATGCTCTGTTCGGCGTTCGGAAAGAAAAGCCGAATAGAGGATCTAATAATTTTCGCAGGAGTCTAACAATAAAATGTCAAATATGCGTATGCAGGCTTCCCTGCTGTCCACCGCTGCACTGACTGCGCAGGTGGAAGTCCTTAAAAAGGACCTCGGGCGGTCAGAGCAAGAGCTCGGCCTTGCCAAACGGCAGCTCGAGGAGAAGGAAGGTAAGAAAATACCCTCAATAGTAAAAGGTGCCTATAGAGAGGCTTGATTGCAAAATAACAGGATTGTACTGCTTATTGTAGGGGCCACAACTGAGGTGGTAACCCTGAAGCAGGCGCTCGCTGAGGCCGAACAGAAAATGGCCGAGGAGCGCACCGAGCGAGAAAAGCTCGGGGTCCAAGTCGGCGAGGTGCAGCAAGAGCTGCAAGCTCTCATGAAAAAACATGAGGGTTTGGAGCTTGAGGCGAAAGTGCAAGCGTCCGAACTCGCGTCTGCCCTTGAGACCACCAAGAGTGCCAAGGCCGAAGCCCAGAATGCCCTCCAAGAGTTGGAGGATGTGAAAAAGATAGCAGCGGGTAAGGCATTCTCAATGCAAAGTAGGAATATAAAAGTAAAGTATTTATTGCTTACCCGAATCCGGAGTTCTCTAGGGGCGTTCTTCGATCTTCCCCGCAGCGCATCCGAGGCCGCGTTCTACCGAGCTGAAGAGGATAGCTCGACGGAGAGTGTGTTCTGGTCTCAGTATTCTGAGGCCGGACACCCTGTGCCCTTGAGCGATCAGCTGAAGCAGCTGGTCGAGCTCCATAAGGCGGCCGAACAAGCCATGAAGGGCTTACTAGTTCGGCTGTGGCCTGGAGAGGCCCTGCCTGGGAGCTACTTCGGGCTGGTGCGGCGGCTTGTGGAGGCATGTCCACGGCTGGAGGTCATCAAGCGCTCCGTCTGCATTGAAGGTGCCCGGAGGGCCCTTGGCCGTGTAAGGGTACACTGGGGCAAGCTTGACGGAGAGAAGCTGGTGAAGGACGGGCCGCCAGCGGGGAAGGAGCATCGCAAGCCCGAGAACTACTACAAGGAAATTCTTGCCGGAGCTCGCCTTGTCGCGGATGAATGTACCAAAGATGTAATATTTCAATGAACTCACTCGTTTGTATCCTGTGCGCTGAAAACTTGTTCATATGCGCCAAGCAATGCTTGTTTAATTCAAAATATTGTTTTCTGTGCGGCTGTTTATCAATAATTGAGAGATGGCGAGTCGTCGGCTTCTGCCCCCATGCCACTAGTGCTGGGGTATTCGGGATAAACCTGAGGGCTCTTGTTCCCATAGTTGGGTCCTTCGAGGGAGGCGCTCAGCACAGCGAACCAGGCAATCGGACTATAATGCTTGAACACTCTCACTTAGCCATAGAACGTTATAATTTTAAATTTCGGCGAAGCCCCTAGTTCGGAAGGCCGAATTTGGGGCGCTATCCACGCCTTTGGCCGGACTTAACCAGCTCCCGGCTCGAAGCGGCATAAGCCTTTAAGGACTCGAAAAACCTCTCGAACAGCGACCGGTCTCACGCCTTATCATGACAGTCTGTTTTAGCTTTCTCCACTGAGGTGCTCACCCACCTGATCTGGGGCACAATCCTAGTGGTTCTCCTAGTGCTACCTTAGCCGATAGAGCGGAACGTAAGTCACCAAAACATAGGAGCCGGGCAAACCCAACATATGACCAAAATCATGACTCGGAGCCGATGCATATAGTGCTATAAGTTCGGGGTGCCGCACTTGTGAAAGTGTACGGACTTCTCACGCCAGATAAAAGGGTAATAAAGCCCCTGGCATGGTTTGCCGTACCATGGTGTACGGGTGCGATCATGTTATTGAATAAACATATATATATATATTAAAAGATCAGAATGCAAAAAATAGACAAAAAGCTATGCATTGTTTATAAGGAGGTTGTTTATTCAAGCCTAACGATACAAGTAGTGCGATAAGCAAAAAATATTTTAGACTATTTAACATGTCCTGACCAGGCGCAGGCCGCGGAATTTAGAAACAGATATATCGCTCGAAATAGAGACCACCTGAGAGTTCCATGATGCGGCGTTGTTTTGTCTGCTTTCCTGGGTCTTGTGTCGTCTGTCCGGCAGCAAGGCCGAACATTTTATGCAGAGTATGGAGTCCTGAAAGAAAAGAAGAATCCGGCAGCCCCTAGTACGTTTGACGCCGTATTGTTGGCATGCCGTTTAATGTGCCCCTTCCCCTATGCCCATGGAATTTTAAGGGCGTAATTGTGTACTCGAGGTACTAGATCCGCTATGTAGCGATGGCTGGGGTTCGGGCCGTATTGCTACGCTTGCTCCGAATGCGCCAGTCGGTCTTGGTGCGGGTTACTTCGGGCGCGCTTTGCGTTGTCCGGATTTTTAGTGGCCGGACTCGAGAGTTGCCTTAAGAGGCTGCTTTGCACTTCCGCTGCGAGGGCCGCCGTGTGCTCCTCCGTACGGATGGAGTGTTCGGTGTTTCCGCTGACCATGATTACACCTCGAGGGCCTGGCATCTTGAGCTTGAGATATGCGTAGTGCGGCACCGCATTGAATTTAGCGAATGCGGTTCGTCCAAGCAGAGCATGACAGCCACTGCGGAACGGAACTATGTCGAAGATTAACTCTTCGCTTCGGAAGTTATCCGGAGATCCGAAGACCACATCAAGTGTTATGGAGCCTATGCAGTTGGCCTCTACACCTGGGATGACGCATTTAAAGGTCGTCCTTGTGGGCTTGATCCTTGATGGATCTATGCCCATTTTCCGCACTGTATCCTGGTAAAGCAGGTTCAGGCTACTGCCGCCGTCCATGAGGACTCTTGTAAGGTGAAATCCGTCAACGATTGGGTCAAGAACCAATGCGGTGAAACCGCCGTGACGGATGCTGGTGGGGTGGTCTCTTCGATCGAACGTGATCGGGCAAGAGGACCATGGGTTGAACTTTGGGGCGACTGGCTCCATTGCGTATACGTCCCGTAGCGCACGCTTCCTCTCCCGTTTGGGAATCTGAGTCGCGTATATCATGTTCACCATCCGCACTTGTGGGGGAAACCCCTTTTGTCCATTGTTGTTCGGCGGCCTGGGCTCCTCCTTGTCGTCGCTGTCCAGCCCCTTGTTTTTGTGTTCGGCTCTTAACTTGCCTGCCTGCTTGAACACCCAACAATCCCTGTTGGTGTGATTGGCTGGCCTTTCGGGGGTGCCATGAATCTGGCACGAGCGGTCGAGTATGCGGTCCAAACT
The DNA here is from genome assembly GCA_032464435.1 of Aegilops umbellulata. Lineage (NCBI taxonomy): Eukaryota > Viridiplantae > Streptophyta > Magnoliopsida > Poales > Poaceae > Aegilops > Aegilops umbellulata. The sequence continues at coordinate 348,204,073 of CP136058.1, read as the reverse complement.
GGATGGGCCCTGGGTATTCTTTTTAAATGCCTTTTTCCGCTGACGGGATTTATGGCCTCTGAATCCGGCATTTACTGTCGTATCTTCGTTGCTGTCGCTGCTAACACGGCGTTTCTGTTTATTCCATCGTGACCTGCCACCTTTGTCCTTGGTATCCAAGTTACCTTGCTTCTTCGATAAGTTGTTGCTGCGAGCTAGCCAGCTATCTTCGCCCGCGCAAAAGCGGGTCATGAGTGTCGTGAGGGCTGCCATTGATTTCGGCTTCTCCTGTCCCAGGTGCCAGGCCAGCCATTCGTCGCGGATGTTATGTTTGAAGGCCGCTAGGGCCTCTGCATCCGGACAATCGACTATCTGATTTTTCTTTGTTAGGAACCGTGTCCAGAATTGTCTGGCCGATTCTTCTGGCTGCTGAATTATGTGGCTTAGGTCGTCGGCGTCTGGTGGCCGCACATAGGTCCCTTGAAAGTTATCGAGGAATGCGGCCTCCAGGTCCTCCCAAGAGCCGATTGAGTCTGTTGGGAGGCTGCTAAGCCAGTGCCTGGCTGGTCCCTTAAGCTTAAGGGGTAAATATTTGATGGCGTGCAAATCATCGCCACGTTCCATGTGGATGTGGAGGAGATAGTCCTCAATCCATACTGCCGGATCTGTCGTACCATCGTACGACTCGATATTGACGGGTTTGAAACCCTCTGGGATTCTATGATCCATTACTTCATTTGTGAAGCATAGTGGGTGTGCGGCGCCCCTGTACCGGGCTATGTCACGACGCAGTTCGGAGGAGCTGTGCCTGTTGTGTTCGGCCCGGCCGGATTTATTATGTCCGGGGTGAAAATTATCATGTACCGTCGGGCGTCCGCGCGATCCATAGATCGATCTTGTTTGCCTTGCTTTGTCCTCCAGGACGTCTCGCAGGTCTAGTTCGTTTTCCCGTGCCTTGGTGAAGCAGCTGCGGGGCATGGTTTGTTTGAATGTTCGACAGGCTTCTCTGTCGCGGCCGCGAGGTGGCCGATCTGCCATGTCTTGTGCTTCCTCCTCCGATTGGGGTAGCGGCCTGCGCTTAGGATAATTCTCGGAGGGGCGTCCGAGTTCGTACTCTTTGGCCGCAAGGACTTCAGTCCATCTGTCAGCTAGCAGATCTTGATCAGCTCTAAGTTGTTGCTGCTTTTTCTTTAGGCTGTTTGCCGTGGCTAAAAGCCTTCGTTGAAAGCACTCTTGTTCGGCGGGTGTCGGTGTCAAAACCGGCGGATCTCGGGTAGGGGGTCCCGAACTGTGTGTCAAGGTCGGATGGTAACAGGAGACAAGGGGCACTTTATTTTACCCAGGTTCGGGCCCTCTCGATGGAGGTAAAACCCTACTCCTGCTAGATTAATATTGATGATATGGGTAGTACAAGAGTAGATCCACCACGAGATCAAGGAGGCTAAACCCTAGAAGCTAGCCTATGGGTATGATGATGAATAATGTTCTTCGTCCTACGGACTAAAACCCTCCGGTTTATATAGACACCGGATAGGGTTAGGGTTACACAGAGTCGGTTACATTGGTAGGAGATCTTGAATATCCGCACACCTAGCTTGCCTTCCACGCCAAGGAAAGAACCTTCCGGACACGGGACGAAGTCTTCAATCTTGTATCTTCATAGTCCTGGAGTCCGGCTGAGGGTATAGTCCGGCTAGCCGAACACCCCCTAATCCAGGACTCCCTCAGTAGCCCCTGAACCAGGCTTCAATGACGACGAGTCCGGCGCGCAAATTGTCTTCGGCATTGCAAGGCGGGTTCCTCCTCCAAATTCCTCAAGAAGATAATAAACACCAGAAAATAGTGTCCGGCTCTGCAAAACAAATTTCCACGTATTGCCATATAGAGAATAACACACACACAAATCGAATCTGCTGACATATTCCGCAGTACGTCATAATACTGCGACCAAGCCTTCTGTATGGGGTATTTTTACTGTTCCACTGCAGCATGTTCAACGAGGTGGTTTCCTTGGCACGTCTTGTCGAAGCAGAGATCGTGTGCCCCCTTTAACGGGATTCTCATTAATACGGACGTGGGTAACCCAACCGTGCCCGTTTAGCACGTCCTGCCTCAATTAAAGGCTAGTCCAAGACGGTTACGGGGAGGGCTCTTGATATTCTGCCTCTTTATAAAGAGACCGAGACCCTGCTTCCCTCTTGTGCTCTCAAAACAAGCTCGCCCATCGCCTCGAGTTCCAACACCCCAGGCTTCTTAGATTCTAGGCGCACCGGACCTTTCGACAATGTCCGGCTCCGGCCTTTAAGGCCAATGGATGCCCTCCTCCGTCACGAAGGAGGATGTATCAAGGTTGAGAGAGGCTAGGTACCTGACCAGCGAGATTCCGCACAAGTTGCCCGCTCAAGGGCAAGCGATCCCGAGCCCTCAGCCTGGTGAGAGTGTAGTATTCGTCTCCCACCTCCTTCGGGGATTAGGCTTCACAACGGACCCTTTCATAAGGGGGCTGATGTTTTACAATGGGCTGGAGTTCCATGACCTAGCTCCGGAGTCCATCCTCCAAATCTCCTCCTTCATTGTTGTATGTGAAGCGTTCCTCCATGTCACCCCTCACTTCGGATTATGGCTCAAGACCTTTAAGGTAGAACCGAAGATAATCGAGGGGCGTCACATAGAATGCGGAGGCGCTATTATAAAAAGAATTACCGATGCTCCATGGCCCGAGGGCACTTTTCAAGAGGAGCTCGATTTATGGCAATAGGAGTGGTTCTATATCACCTCTCCTCGGGGAGCCACTTGGGTGGCGCCTCCCGCCTTTCGCTCGGGCCCCCACCATGTTTAACATTGTGGATCAACACAGGGTTTGATCGTGGCTTGCCCAAAGACATTCCTCTGCTGCAGGGCCGCATAATGGATCTCTTGAAAGGAGACCTCAACCTGGTCAAGGTGACTCAGGTTATGCTGATTCGCCGGACATTGCCCGGCCAACGTCGCCCTCTCCGCTTGTGGGAGTTCAACCCAGAGGGGCCACGAGTTCTCCGAAATTTCATGGGCGTGACGCCCATGGAGATGTATAAATTGTTCTTCGGACCACAAGAAGCGAGTCCGGATTTGACCGAGGATGCTGGTTTAAGCCGCAACCGCCCGGATACCAAAGTAGGTGACCTTGTGCCCGGACCTTTCATCCGCACAATTAACTTGTTTTAATAACGCTTTTCCTATTGAGCAGGAATGGATAGCGAAAGCGAAGCTGATCCGGTGTCCGGCTCCCCTTCCCGAGACCAGGCTAGATCCCGTGCTAGTCAGGATGTTGGAGGTGGCGCCTCTGGAGGGAAATGAAGGGGCGGACAAGGAAACCGTGGTCTCTTCGAAAGAGGCCATTCCGAAGGGGGGAATCGGTAATTCCTCTCCTAAGGGGAAGAAAAGGGCCGCCTCTGACGACCCAGGAGCCGTAGCTCCAAAGCGGGGGAAAGCGTCCACGTCAGAGGACCCGACGCTGGGGAGCCCCTCGGCCGAATTAAATCCTCAAAAGGAGCAGCCCTTCAACGAGCCGTAAGTAAAAAGAGAGTTGTTCTTTTAAGAGAAGTCTTTGATTTATACTTGAGAAGTTTTAACCGAAACCTTACCTTGTAGTTCGGACCTCGACCCTTCTCCGCAGGGCTCGTCGTCGTCGGGGGACCTTCTTCCGGAGATGATGGAGAGCGGAACGCCTCCTCCTTCTACATCGCCTAGCAAGGCGGGCAACGCCGAAGTGTCCTCGCAGAGGGTTGCTCCGGATCTGCCAGTGGCAGAAGGTGATCATGCGGCCCCCCGAGGTTCTCCGCATCCGGCCTCCGAAGAAGGCCATGGGACGAGTCCGGCACCATCTGGTGTTCGGTCGGAGGAGCTGAAGGTCCTGCTGGGTCGAACCTCTGTTTCAGAGGAGCATCGTGTGTTGATGCACACGGTGATTGAGAAGATTTCATCCGCGGAAAGCGGACTGAACGAGGCCGTCAAGAGTTTATTGGCGGGCCTTGAGGTACGTTTTAAATAACGAACATTAGTGTTAATTGTGCATAATAACGTGCGCCCTGTGTAGATAGTAGCCCCTGAGACTCTGTGTGGCGCAAAGATGTGCGGCGCGCAGAGGATCTTAATCCCAGGTCCTTTAAGTGGCACCTTTGCATGTAGGTGGCTGATTGTCCGGCATCAAGCCGGACTCGAGATTTTGCCGAAATGAAACGGCAACTTGATGAGGCAGAAGCTGACATCGTGCTTGTTAACAAGCGGCTTGATGATGCTCAAGGTATTGAGTTTATTTGGCGGTTGTTAGTAAGAGTAGCTTTATGTCAATATCTTACCTTGTGTATGCTTGATGCAGATGGTGCGGCGTCCGTAGAAGGACTTAGAGCCGAAGTCGCCAAAGCAAAGGAACAAGCCAGAAAAAGTGATGCGGCTGCCGGAAGAGCCCGCGAAGAGCTGAAAGCCGAACAGGCTTCCCATTGCCGAAGCAAAGATGAGATGGCTGATCTTGCCGTAAAATTGAAAAGTGCTAGTGACCGTTGCAAACTTCTTGAAGAGGAAGGTCGATCCAGGCAGGCGGACTTAGAGAAGGTCGTTGCTGACGCCAAGGATGCCCGCTCTGTTATGAGAGCGGCAAGGGAAGAGCTACGTCAAGCCGGACTAATTGCGGATGGAAAGCCCTTCCTGCTGCGAAGAAAATTCTGTGATCCGAAGTTCACCCCGTTGGACCGAGCGTGGAGCGTGGAGGACACCTATCTGGATTTGGCAGCTAGTGCCGCTGATGCGACCAGGTACTTTCAAGGTAAGAAAGATCATGAAGTGGAAAAGCTCTTCTGGTCGCAGTTCACCAATCCAAAGCGTCCACAGGCAGTGGACGATCGCCTGGCCCAATGGGCCGAGCTGAATAGGTTGTTCGGATTCGCCATGAGCTATGCCATGGATCGCTTGTGTCCGGGGAGATCGAAGCCGAAAAGATATTTCAGCTTGGTGCAGCAATTTCTTGACGTGATGCCTCGGATTGAAGCTCTGAAGAGGTCAGCTTGCACAGAGGGCGCTCGGCTGGCTCTTGCCCGTGTCAAGACATACTGGGAAGATATGGAGCCCACCGTTGTTGCGTCCCGTGATTCGGATAAAAGCTGAATGCCTTCCGAACACTATTTTGAGGAAGTCCTCGCGGGCGCTCGTATAATAGAGACGCAGTGTTCGAAGGATGCTGTTTTATGATAGCATACGTAATCATAGAGCAGTGTAATTGTAATGGCATATTTTAGACTTGTGCCTTCAAGTATTAATAACACCTCCTGTGCAGCCGTTTTAACATATAAATTCTGAAAGATTGCAGTCGTTGGCTTCAGCCCCCACGCACATAGTGCGGGGGTGCGCACGAGAAACGCATTCACACTTAACCCAACGTCTTGGTCCTACAAAGGAGGTGATAGCGCCGCGGGCCAGGCCACCGGACTATAATGCTTTAACACTTTCACTTAGCCATAGGAGCTTGACAGTGGGACTCTTTATGTAGCCCTTAAGTGGCAACTGCCTTTACCCGAATTCGGGACGCGTGTGAGCCTGACCGGGAAGCGGCCCTTCGTTAAAACGGAGGGATTCGATAAATCCCTATAGGTCATCGAGTGGCGACTAGTCTCTCGCTACATCATGACAGTCGGTTTTCGGCTTTCTCTACTGAGGTGCTCGCCCGGCCGAACCGGGGCACAATCGCAGTAGTTCTCCTGGTGCTACCTTAGCCGACAGAACGGAACGTAAGGCGGCCGAACTCAGGAGCCGGGCAACCCAACATATGACCAAAATCATGACTCGGAGCTGATGCATATAGTGCCAAAACTCGCGACGCCGAACACTCCCTAAGGTGTTCGGTCTTTGTGGATGTGTGCAGGACAACACCCTATAAAAAGGTAAGAAAGCCCCTCGTGTCCAGGTACGAGCAGTAATTCTGGCGTGGCCACATGCCAAGACGCCAACCTCCTCCTTGGTTATAGTGAAATAAACCAGGGGATGTATAGCAGAAAGAGACAGTAAAAAAGGTTTACGCAGGGTCTTAATCTAAAAAGAATCCTTTGAGGCGGGTCCCTACTGCACGTCTGCGCCTGTGTCTCCACTGTGTCGTGTCCTGGACGGGCGCCGCACGACGTTCATCTGTAAAAGAGAGGAACTAAATTGAAAATGGGTCGTGCGGATCGAAAAAAAGAATAATAAACAAAATGTAAAGTGAGAAATAGATACGGCTGAGCTTTATTGTCTCTGCGTACAGCCCCTGGTATGGCATACTTAGCCTATGATGATAATGGGCTTGTGCCGAATGAGTCCGGGTCTGTGGCCTTTTATGACTTACATCGAAAAAGTCCTTTGGCTGGTCGAGGCCGTTTTGTGGTGCGGCTGTTTAAGCGGCCACTCCATCCTCCGTTTGGAGGAGATGTATTTTAGTATGCTCCCTTTAAAGAGAGGATGCCTCGAGGACCGGGCATCTTTAGCGTGAGGGATGCATAATGTGGTATTGCATTAAATCGAGCGAAAGCTCAGTGTCCCATTAGTGCTTGATAGTGACTTGAAAACAGGACTATGTGGAAGATAAGCTTTTCGCGACGAAAGTTATTGGCAGAGCCGAATATTACCACAAGCCGGATAAAACCCATACAGTGGGTGTCCGGGCCTGGTGCTACCCCTTGGAAGGAGGTTTTACTATGACGGATTCGTGTTGCGTTTATGCCCATGCGGTTAATTGTATCCTGATATATCAGGTTTAGTCCGCTGCCACCGTCCATAAGGACATTGGTAAACTGGAATCCATCTATTATTGGATTAAGTATCAGGGCAGTCCGGCCTGCGTGTTTGATATTGCGAGAATAATCAAACTGGTCAAAAATGATTGGCTTTAGTGACCAGTGGCGGGACTCCTGAGATTTAGGCTTGAATGTGCGGACCTTTATGGGTGCATCGTGCCTTGTTATGTGAAGAGAGTTCACTGTTTTGACTTCTTGCGGGAAGTTCTTTTGCTTCCTGGTGTTCTGCTTTTGGGGTTTGTCCTCTTCCTCGCTTGGTGCGTCGAGCCCCTTGTGTTCGGCGTTAAGCCGTCCGGATTGTTTGAAAACCCAACAGTCTCTATGGGTATGATTAGCAGGCTTCCCGGGAGTACTGTGTATCTGACATATCCTGTCCATGATTCTCTTTAAGCTGGACGGATCCTCCCTATTATCCTGAGGGGGTGTTTTTGTCTGATTTTGCCGTGAGCCATTGAATCCGGCATTGACTGCCGTGCTCTTCGGACTTTTTCTTTTGACTCGGCGATGATCCTTATTTCGCCGTGGTTTCCGGTTTCCATCCTTGATTTCAGATGTACTTGGGTCGCTAGGGCTGCATCGTGCCAACCAGCTGTCCTCTCCTGCGCAAAAGCGGGTCATGAGGCTTGTGAGTGCGGCCATTGTTCTAGGATTTTCCTGGCCGAGGTGTCTGGCGAGCCATTCATCTCGGACATTGTGCCTGAAAGCCGCTAAGGCTTCGGCGTCCGGACAATCAACTATTTGATTCTTTTTAGTGAGGAATCTGTTCCAGAACTGTCGAGCTGATTCTCCGGGCTGCTGAGTTATGTGTCTGAGATCGTCTGCATCCAGGGGACGGACGTAAGTCCCTTGAAAGTTTGCTCGGAAAGCGTCCTCGAGCTCTTCCCAACTTCCAATTGTGTTTTCAGGAAGGCTTTTAAGCCAGTGCTGGGCTGGCCCTTTAAGCTTAAGAGGTAAATATTTTATGGCGTGGAGATCATCTCCTCTAGCCATATGTATGTGGAGGATATAGTCCTCGATCCAGACTCCAGGGTCTGTTGTTCCATCATACGCCTCTATGTTAACGGGTTTAAACCCTTCTGGGAATTCATATTCCAGGACCTCATCTGTGAAGAATAGGGGGTGTGCGGCACCCCTATATCTGGGTGTGCTGGATTCTGACGGTGGATTTTTTGCATTGCTTGTGAGAGCTTGCTTTCTTGGCCCGTAAATGGACATGGCTGGGCCATGATGCAAGTCTTTGACTGGGTCGCATGCCGCATTAAGTGCGGTGCCGTTTGCCGTTTTATGGTGGCCGAGAGGTCGTTTATCCGACCGTGTAGCCTTTTTGTTTTTCGAGTTTGGGGGCTCTATGGCCTCTTGGTCGAATTCGGGCAGTAGCTTTCTCTTCGGATAGCTTTTGGTGCGGCGGCTGCCGCCGTATTTGTCTGCGGTCTTGATTACCTTGCTCCATCTTGTTTTGAGTGCATCTTCCACCGTCTTTAGCTTTTGCTTCTGCTTTTTCAGGCTGCGTGCTGTAGCCACGAGCCTTTCTTGGAGATTTTTCTGCTCCATGATTTTATCGGGCGTGGTATCGTCCGGAGTTCTGTTATGACCGGGGGAGGATTGTTCGTCCTCTCTTCCCGTGTTACCCTGTTCGGACGGATGTTCTGAGACACGCTCGTCATCTTCCGGGTCGTCCTGCTCTACGGCTGGGTCCTGATCGAGGTGGGGCTTAGCTCGGCGTTTACGTTGCCGTTTTGAGTGCTTTTCGGATGGCTTACCCTTCCTTTCGCCCCCTCTTTCCTCATTGTCGATTTTTTCAGGTGTATCCACCATGAATACGTCATTAGGTGGGGTGGAAGTCTAGTGCCCTATGGGTGCTGGTTCTAGTTCATCTCCGTCTTCGTCGTCCATACCGTCGAAGTCTTCGGAACCAAAGTCAAGCATGTCGGTTAAATCGTCGACAGTGGCTATTAAGTGGGTGGTGGGCGGGCTTTGAATTTCTTCGTCGTCCGAATCCCAACCTCGCAGGCCATAGTTCGGCCTGGGCTCCCCTGACAAAGAGAGAGACTCGAGAGAATTCAGTATATCACCTAAAGGTGAATGCTGAAAGATATCCGCGGCGGTGAACTCCATTACAGGCGCCCCATCTGATTTGATCGGCAGGGGCGAGGGAGTTTCGGAGCTCGGAGAAGAGTCCGGCTCCTCGGAGTCATGGGCCACGCGAAGTGCGGGGCTGGCGTTCGGCTCGATCGCCTTTGAGATCGCAGCCCCTGTGGTGACGTCCAACTGTTCATCCTCAACGAACGCAACGGGCTCCGAATCGAGGATCGGGGCCGGAGCGTATGCGGCCTCTAGGACATTGTTCGGGGGCAGAGCTATATCATGTCCCTCGAGATAGTGCGGCGCGCTTGGCTGTGGCTCGAATCCGTCGAAGATCAAGTTTCCGCGGATATTTTCCGTGTAGTTTAAGCTTCCAAACCTGACTTGATGGCTAGGGGCGTAGCTTTCGATCTTCTCCAGATGGCCAAGGGAGTTGACCCGCAGAGCGAAGCCGCCGAAGACGAAGATCTGTCCGGGGAGAAAAGTCTCACCCTGCACCTCGTCGTTGCTGATGATCAAAGGAGCCATCAGACCCGAAGGCGACGACACAGAGGAACTCTCAATGAAAGCACCAATGTCGGTGTCAAAACCGGCGGATCTCGGGTAGGGGGTCCCGAACTGTGCGTCAAGGTCGGTTGGTAACAGGAGACAAGGGGCACTTTATTTTACCCAGGTTCGGGCCCTCTCGATGGAGGTAAAACCCTACTCCTGCTAGATTAATATTGATGATATGGGTAGTACAAGAGTAGATCCACCACGAGATCAAGGAGGCTAAACCCTAGAAGCTAGCCTATGGGTATGATGATGAATAATGTTCTTCGTCCTACGGACTAAAACCCTCCGGTTTATATAGACACCGGATAGGGTTAGGGTTACACAGAGTCGGTTACATTGGTAGGAGATCTTGAATATCCGCACACCTAGCTTGCCTTCCACGCCAAGGAAAGAACCTTCCGGACACGGGACGAAGTCTTCAATCTTGTATCTTCATAGTCCTGGAGTCCGGCTGAGGGTATAGTCCGGCTATCCGAACACCCCCTAATCCAGGACTCCCTCAGCGGGGTCTGATGGTACGACGAATTCATCGTCACCGAGGCTTGCCTCGTCTTCGGAGGGAGGCATGTAGTTATCATCCTCGACCTCTCGCTCTGTCGTTCCCTCGTGAGGGCGGTCTTCTCCATCTTCCTACGCCGAATCTTGCTGGTTTTGGTGTTCTTCGGCACTGTCCGGGGTAGTACCCGTGGCGGAATCACCGTTTCTGCTGTGGCGGGATTTATTACGGCGCCGCTGATGCTGGCGTTTTGGAGGCTTTTTCGAGGTGCCATCCTCCGCTGTTCCATCGCCGTCTCCATCTTTTGGAGCGTCCACCATGTATATGTCATATGATGAGGTGGCCGTCCAGCGCCCTACAGGTGCTGGTTTTGTTCGTCTCCTCCTTCGTCGTCCATACCGTCGAAGTCTTCGGAGCCGAAGTCGAGCATGTCGGGTATATCGTCGACAGTGGCTATTAAGTGGGTGGTGGGTGGGCTTTGAATTTCTTCGTCGTCCGAATCCCAACCTCGCAGGCCATAGTTCGGCCTGGGCTGTCCTGACAAAGAGAGAGACTTGAGAGAATTCAGAATATCACCGAAAGGTGAACACTGAGAGATGTCCGCGGCGGTGAACTCCATTACAGGCGCCCAATCTGACTCGATTGGCAGGGGCGCGGGAGGCTCGGAGTTCGGAGAAGAATCCGACTCCTTGGAGTCATGGGCCATGCGGAGTGTGGGGCTTGTGTTCGGCTCAATGGCTTTTAAGATCGCAGCCCCCGAGGTGACATCTAACCGTTCATCCTCAAAGGACGCAGCGGGCTCCGAGTCGAGGATCGGGGCCGGAGCGTATGCGGCCTCCAGGACACTGTTCAGAGGCAGAGCTATATCATGCCCCTCGGGATAGTGCGGCGCGCTTGGCTGTGGCTCGAATCCGTCGAAGATCAAGTCCCCGCGGATATCTGCCGTGTAGTTTAAGCTTCCAAACCTGACTTGATGGCCAGGGGCGTAGCTTTCGATCTGCTCCAGATGGCCAAGCGAGTTGGCCCGCAGAGCGAAGCCGCCGAAGACGAAGATCTGTCCGGGGAGAAAAATCTCGCCCCGGACCTCATCGTTGCTGATGATCAAAGGAGCCATCGGGCCTAAAGGCGACGACATAGAGGAACTCTCAATGAAAGCACCAATGTCGGTGTAAAAACCGGCGGATCTCGGGCAGGGGGTCCCGAACTGTGCGTCATGATCGGATGGTAACAGGAGACAAGGGACACTTTATTTTACCCAGGTTCGGGCCCTCTCGATGGAGGTAAAACCCTACTCCTGCTAGATTAATATTGATGATATGGGTAGTACAAGAGTAGATCTACCACGAGATCAAGGAGGCTAAACCCTAGAAGCTAGCCTATGGGTATGATTGTGTATGATGATGGTTATGATGATTGTCGTACGGACTACAACCCTCCGGTTTATATAGACACTGGATAGGGTTAGGGTTACACAGAGTCGGTTACATTGGTAGGAGATCTTGAATATCCGCACCCCTAGCTTGCCTTCCACGCCAAGGAAAGAACCTTCCGGACACGGGACGAAGTCTTCAATCTTGTATCTTCATAGTCCTAGAGTCCGGCCGAAGGTATAGTTCGGCTATCCGAACACCCCCTAATCCAAGACTCCGTCAGGGAGGAAGCAGGGCGGCGGGCAGCTGCGTGGCGCGTGCTGGTGCCGGCGTCGAGCACCTGCTTGCCTGCCTGGCCGAGCCAAGCAGCTCACTGGAGCGGTGGCTGGGCTGGGCCGGCAGGTGGGCCTGCTAGGTGAGCGCCAGGTAAGCCTCTGCTCTCTCCTTTTGTTTTTCTTTTCTATGTTTCTATAAGTTTGTGGCTTTAATAAAAATAGTTAGACACACAAAAATCATGAAAATAATCATAGGCTCTGTTTAGATTATTTCCAACAGCCCACACTTATTTCCACAATTATTTGAGCATTTAAAATATTTTATAGTAGTGATTTAATCCAATGACCTTAAATGTCCTAGAAAAATGTGAACTCATTTTGTCAGAGGTTCTAAGCCAAGACAAAAAGGGTGGACTTTTTAGAAGGGCATTTCAGGTTCATTGAAAATAATTTTAGTAAACCCTAGTTGTTTCCAGGGGGGTGCTGGGGGTTCTATCATCCCCATTTCAAGTTTTCTGGAAAAGTAAACATGAGGCAGCACTCTAATGCATGAACTAGCTAGGATGTGACACTGTTACACCCAACCTGAGAAACTTCCAGGTAAGACACCGATCGGCCGTCTACTTGCACAAACATATTCCTTTGTTTATAGCTCTATTTTTCTTTTTAGACGCAGACCTGGTGAAGCAACTACAACTTGACAGTTAATAAAAAGTGAAACAAGTGACTTCAACATGCCAAAGATGTTATGAAAATGCCAACTAGGTACACTAAAACCTGTATTCCACAATACTGCAGGTATCACACTGAGTGGCCTAAGAAAGCATTTCTTCCAGCGCAATTCCAGGGCGTTCAAAAGGGGCGCGTGGACGCGTCGCGAGATACAGTCAGAGTGCGGCATGCACGTGATGTGGCACAAGACCGGCAATACCTTGCCGGTGATGGTCAACGGCCGGCAGCCGGGCAGCAAAAAAGGTTCTGGTGCTGCACACCAACAAGAACTTCGACCAGCAGAGGACCAACTGGGTGATGCACCAGTACCACCTCGGGGACCTGGAGCAAGAGAAGGAGCGGGAGCTGGTCCTCTGCAAGATTTTCTACCAGACGAACACTAGGGCCAGGAGTAAAAAGATTATAAGTTAGTTCGGTATTGGTAGTTGTACTACCTTGTCATCCGCAAGTTGGTATTGTTGTTAACGATCTTTTGGTATGAACTTGCATTTGCTTCGAACCATCATGCCGAGGGTCGACGTGGATATAAAGCTGAATCATTTGTTTCGAAACGAATTTTCAAGCACCTGATTTTTATTTGATGGGTGGCATAAGCACCCGCCGTTCATATTCCCAGTTCTCCAATTTTTTTGAAACATGTGCATGCACTTATTATCACAATAAAAAAACAATATTCGTGCTGCATCCCAGTTATCAGTATGTACTTGTAGCATTCTCTCGTTTATTGAGCACGTATATTGTTTTTTCAGGTCGAGCAAGTTTCAACTGGGTTGTAGATTGCCCAGGGTTGTTTTGTTTTAACAGGCCCAGCCCATGACGACAACGGGGCAGAAAGATCCAGCAGGTATCTACTGGCCTCTGGCTCGCCAGCATTAGTTATATTTTGTCTTACAACATCCGCAGGCAGTTTTTTTACTAAATCAAACACATAGCCCAGTTCTATTTTCCTCTTGAAACGCATGTCCTACATCCGTTTTCTAATATCTACCTATAGTTTTACTAGTTCATATACACGTATCATTATATTGATGTGGGGACCCCGACTCATAAGTCGTGGTCACCGAATGCACGTGTACAGTGATCCCAGAGATCAATGCTCACTGAACAAACAGAAGCTGAATAACAAGAGTCTTACATCCATACATATCGTCTTACACAAATTATGACCATTATGGTCAAGTCTTACATTGATAAAGCCTTAAGGGCGGAACATCAAATAAAACACAAGCAGCGGAAATCTTCGTCGATAAGTAGAACCCATGCCATCTGCCTTAACCCTACAGGCATTCTGACTGGGAAGCGTCCTAGTGCGCATGCTCGTCTCCAAAGAACTCTTCTTCAAACTCTGGTTCTTCCATGCCTGGCCAATTAAATAACCAGTGGCAAGCCAATGAGTACATTGAATATACTCGCAAGCAACCCATGTTTTGGTTCAAGGAACAATATGCATGATATAGGTAAACTTTGCGGAAAGCTAATTTTGAGTGCAATGACATGTTCAACAACTTGAAAGACATGCATCAGGAGGATTCAAGTAACCATAAGGACAGGCTACAGATATCAACGTAAATAGCGTGGGCACCAACCCAACTCAATCATGTCAAGTCCTCAACTTGACCCAGGTAGTTCTTCCCATTTATCCAACACACACACTGGCTTGAAAACATCTGGACGTAGTTTAAGCAGCACCGCTCAACTGTCCTTGACCGTGGACACGGCTATTCAAATAGTTTTACACTCTGAAGAGGTTGCACACTTTACCCACTAGATCCGGGGAACTCCCGTGTCATCCACGACCCGCGGTACCTCAAGTACCCGGGGTAAGCACCCGATCACTATCTTTCCTTAGACGACACTAACAAGGAGTCCACTCGTTGTTCCGTATCCTCACGATGTACACCATACGAGACTCACTCTAGATCGTAACATCCGAGAGGGGACACAACGCTGTATCCGGTGCCCTGTGAAAACAGTCATGGCCGCCCTACCTGGCACGACCCCGTCCCGAGAGAGAGCACCAACTCTCCCCTGTCACTAGTAATGCGGGCTCCAAGCTAGTATCGACCTAAGTAATCAATAATGCCCTTTCCCATATAAGGGTAGAGTGGTTGCGCATGTAAGGTTGGGATAGTCGACAAATCTTAAATCTAATCCGTTTTCAAAAACAACACACACTTGCCTCGGTACACCACTTCGTCATCAAGTGGCTACCCAACTCATCATCTCCCTCGGGCATAAGTGGCACCCGATGGGGTTTTCGAAAAGTCCTTTGAAAATACTTTGTCTCCATCACCATGCATAATCCCGTCCCTTTTTGCGTAGCTCTACTTTGCATCCTAACTACTCCCACCGGCATAACCCTCATAAGGAGGTAGGGTCATGCACAATGCAAGTATCAACAAGAAAAGTAACAGAGGCAATCCACCAAAGTGGTTACCCTTTCATCATGATTCCGATGCAGCAATAATAAGTGCTATATGACATGCATAAAAAGGGTTTCGTAGACATGATCAAAGGGTTGCTTGCCTGGCTCAGCAAAGTCTTCGGGGTCTTCAAAGTCTTCTGGTCCAACTCCTTCATCAGCAACGCAATCTATCGTCGCAAAATAATAACGAGAAAATAAGGCAATAATAAAACAGAAAAATCAAAGTGCTCAGAAAAATGTCAACTCATTTTTCTAAAATACTAGATGGAAATATAGGAGGGGGAAAATTGCTAGTTTTGGATTTGGAGTTGTGGAACAGGAGATATGGATTTTCAAAGGCATATTTAAATGTTAAAAATCACATTTAAATATTCACAGTGAAGAAAAGTTTGCTGGATTTGAATGAATCTTGCACCATTAAATAGGTTGCAATATTCTAGGAATTTAGAAATTGGAATTAATCCATTTGGACAAATATTGTTTCCTGTGGAATTTTTGTAAGACAGGAAGAAATGGAAAAGGAAAAGTGGCACTGTGCTACTGGGCCAGATCAGCTGCAACGCAACAGCCCAGCCAGCGGGCCGGCCCAGCCGAGCCAGCACGCGCGCGTGCGCGTTTAAACCTGACGGGAGGGGCCCTCCCGTCAGGGTGTGAGGCTGACCGACGGGCCCCACGGCCGTCGTCGTCTACCTCTGGCCAAAGAGGGAGGCGAGCTCACCGGCGTCGCTGTGGTCGATGGCGAGGCGATCTGAGGGCACCGGCGTGCTCGGGGAAGAGTCGCCGTTCAGGTGGAGGTGGAAGCGGTCGCCGGAGCGGCCTGGTTCGCCGGCGACGAGGTCCGCGGCGGAGGTGCTTCGGGAGGTGGTGACTCCGGCCATTTCTGGCAGCTACAGAGAGGGAAAAGGAGGGGGGAATGATCAGTGAGGTGAGGGGAGTCTAGATCGAGAGAGAAAAGGGGCGGAGGGAGCCCGTACCCGCAGATCGACGGCGACCCAAGGCGGCGGAGCTCGAGCTCGATCTCGAGCTCGGGCGGCTCTGGGGACGAACGGGAGGTGCAGGGGGGCGTTTAGGGGAGTGAGAGAGCGAGTGATGGGGGTGGAAGGACTCGGGGAGGCCCTTAAATAGGAGAACGGCGGTCCACCGTGGGCTCGTGCGCCGGCGAGCTCGTGCTCGTCGCCACGGGCCTCGGGAGGGCACTGCGCCGTGTCTAGGGGGTTTGTGGGGGTCGACTACTCCCAGAGGGAGAGAGAGAAGGAGCAGGGAGAGGTCAGAGGCGTCGCGCGTGTGAGCAGCCCCATTGGCGCGCTCGGGCGGCCGCTGTTTGCTAGCGCGGAGGCGTGGGAAGGAGGAGAGAGGAGGGGGGCGACAGCTTAGCGTGCTGCGGACGTCGAGGTGCATCGGCAGGCGCGCGGCAGAGGCTCGAGGTGGTCGGAGTCGTTGGGCAGAGGGCGGCTACAGTGCGGGAGCGCATTGTAGCGCGCTCCAGAGCGTGAGTATGGCTGCCATGGCATTGTTTATGCCCTGTGGGCGCGGCCAACCGTGTCCAGTAGCTCAAGGGAGGAGTAAGGAAAGAGGAGGGTGCATTGGATGCCATAGATGGCCACTGGAGTGAGGAGGGAGGTGAGGAAGAGGGGTACAGGGGCTGTCCAGAGAGAGGAAGAGAGGTTTTACCCATCCAATAAGTGAGCTATGGACCTGCCATTGTTACTGGAGGTGAAAGGGGTCTAGAAGAAGCTGTGGTAAAAATTTGAGCTCTCCAAGAATAGTGAAAGGGGTCAAAATAGTGATTTTTGCAAAGTGTCAGAAGTTGTTTGATGACGATTAGGGCAAGCAAATGAACTCCAATAGCCATGACACTTAACAGGATGGAAAGAAACTTAGAAATAGAGTGTTCCACCAAATTTGAGCTTATTTGGGTAAAGTTGCCAATGCAACTTTGGCAAACCCTAGAAATGAACAGAAATGGACTTGTGTAGATCCAGTTGAGCAAATCACTTCTCCATGATGCACCACTTAGTGTAGTGGCCTCATTTGGTCATGTGAACATGCTCACAAAATTTGGGGTCAAGGAGAGGAAGTTGGTAGTGCAAACTTGTTCAAATATGGTTCTGGACAGAGAGGGCTTTGGGGCATTTTGGTGGACCAAAATGACTTTAATTGACATGAGTCTTTGCAAGATCATCACAATATGAACTTGTGACTTGCTGGAATTTTCTTGGATTTTTATGAAAATATTTCCTGTAGAAATATTTCAAATCCTTGAAATGGGCAGAAATGGTTTTGGGAGGTTTTGTCCAATATTTAATCATCTCCATGTGTTGGAACTCATATATATGGAAACTATATGTCCATTGAGTCTCCCCAATTTTTCTCAAATATTTTTGAAACATTAAAATAATTTTAACCTATTAAAGACCATTTCTGGCCTTAAGAAAAAGCCTTTAAATACAATAGGAAAATAACTTTTAAAATTATATTTTTGTGGTTTCTGGGCATCCTATACTTAATAGGAGTCAAATATATTTTTAGAAATATTTTTGCTGCCTTTAATTAAGTACTTGCAGTGCAAACCTTAATCAGGGTTTTTTTGGAAAACTAGCTTTTGAAAACACCTTTTGGCCAAATTAATTTTGTAAGAAAATACTATACGGTATAATACACATGGCATGATCATTGGGCAGGAGTTTGGGACAAGGGGATGAAGTATAGTAGTTGACTATAAACAGCACTTGAAAAATCATAGAGAAAAATCCAACTCCAGATAAAAGCCAAATATTGCAAAAGTTTTTGCTGGTCCAAATTTTCATGCTTTATTAATGCAAATAAACATGTTACAAAATGCAGGGTGTGACAATTGAAAACACATAAAATTCCCTTTTCATATTTACATCCTTATTTTTGTTGTTTTTTCCCACCCAGCGCTAATTTTTTTACCACTGGTTTACCCTTAAACCAACTAAACTGTCCCACGTCTTATTTGCTTACAAAAACAAAATGATTTTTTTGGCAAATCAATAAGTTCTTAAAAAATGTTTATCATTGCGGGATTATAATAGTTCGGACTCCACCGAAATATGCAAAATAAGGTTGGACTTTTTGACCGTGGTCCTGGGCAGAAATTGGGTTGTAATAAATTACTTAAGAATTAGCAAATGGGCTGCAAATTATAAAAAATAGCAAATGGTATTTATGTTGTCTGCCACAGATTTGGAGGTTGACTTGTCTGCCTACTAAGTTCATGCGTACACAAGGTTTCTCAAAAAAGAAACTTAGTCAACAACCGAATCTACCAGCGTCAGACCGTTAGATGTCAATCTAACGGCAATCGTGCTTCTTCAGTCTCTGATCTTCCTGCCCCAGCCGCCCAAACCAGCGCCGTCAGAACCGCCTGCTCCCGCCTCCCGTTGTCGGAAGTGCTGCCGGGAAGGCCTCACGGCCCCATCATACTCGCATCCCTGGCCTGTCTATCCCACTACTCACCCACACCTCCTGTTATTTTCCGGCGACGGCAGCCGAACCAGTCAACCCTCGTACTCTCCACCGCGTGGGCAGCCACTGTCGTGTCTTCCCCGGCTCCGTGTGGTTCCCTTCGTAGGCCTCGCCGTCATCCACCGCCATGGTGCTCTCGGCGCGGCGTGGTCAACGATGTCCATCCAAAGGTCGTAGTGCTTCTTCAACCTCTGGTCTTCTTGCCCCAGCTGCCCAAAGCAGCGCCGGTCGTGTCGCATGCTCCTGCCTCCCGTGGCCGGCTGTGCTGCCGCGGAGGCCTCACCGTCCCCATACTACTCCCACCGCTGGCCATGCCATCCCTCCACTCACCCACTGCCCCTGTTATTCTGCGGCGACGACAACCTCACACCGCAGCCGAACCAGTGAACCCTCGTACTCCTCGCCGCGTGGGCATCCACTGCCGCGTCTTCCCCGGCTCTGCGTCGTCCCCTTCCTAGGCCTCGCCGTCTTCCACCGCCGTGGCGTTCTCGGCGCGGTGTGGTCAATGTGGTCAACGACCGACTTCCATCGGAAGAGTACTGTACGTGGAGAGGCTGACAACTGGGTCTACGACAGCCGCAAGGAAGTGCCTCCTTATTACACGCAAAATAATTATTCCTCCACCTGACAGCAGGGACCCACCGGACGGGCCACCTGTATTTCGCGGAAAAAACGTTTCCCCCCTGACTGCTGGGACCCACCGGACGGGCCACCATATTTCGTGAAAAAAATGTTTGCCCCTGACTGCTGGGACCCACCGGACGGACCGCCGTATTTTGCAAAAAAAAAACGTTCCCCCTGCTGTCAGCTCGGACCCACCGGAAGTGCCTCCTTATTACGCACAAAAAAATGAATACTCCCCCTGCTAGCCGGGACCCACCATGATGGGAGGCTGACTTGTGGGCCTACTAAGTTGACGAGGATGTAGGGCTTCGTCAACTTAGTCAATATGAATGATTCTAGCAACAGTGACCGTACGATGTCCATCCAACGGCCGTAGTGCTTCTTCAACCTTTGGTCTTCTTGCTCCAGCCGCCCAAACCAGCGCCGGTCGTGCCTCCTGCTCCTGCCTCCCGTGGCCGGCTATGATGCGGCGGAGGCCTCACCGCCCCCTACTACTCCCACCGCTGGCCAGGCCATCCCTCTACTCACCCACACCCCTGCGGCGACAACAGCCTCACACCGCAGCGAACCAGTGAACCCTCGTACTCATCTACGCGTGGGCATCCTCTGCAGCGTCTTCCCCGGCTCCGCGTTGCCCCCTTCCTAGGCCTCGCCGTCGTCCACCGCCATGGTGCTGTCGGCGCGGCGAGGTCATTGTGGTCAACGGCCGAATTCCATCGGAAGAATACTGTATATGGAGAGGCTGACAGTTGGGTCCACGACATCCGCAAGGAAGTGCCTACTTATTACGCGGAAAATAACTATTCCTCCACCTGACAGCAGGGACCCACCGGACGCCCACCCGTATATCGTGAAAAAAATGTTTGCCCCTGACTGCTGGGACCCACCCGACGGGCCACTGTATTTCGCGAAAAAAAGTTCCCCTTGCTGTCAGCTCGGACCCACCGGAAGTGCCTCCTTATTACGCACACAAAAAATTAATACCCCCCTGCTAGCTGGGACCCACCTTGGTGGGAGGCTGACCTGTGGGCCTACTAAGTTGACGGGGACGGAGGGCTTTGTCAACTTAGTCAATATGCACGATTCTAGCTCCAGTGACCGTACGATGTCCATCCAACGGCCGTAGTGCTTCTTCAACCTCTGGTCTTCTTGCTCCAGCCGCCCAAACCAACACCGGTCTTGCCTCGTGCTCCTGCCTCCCGTGGCCGGCTGCAATGCGGCGGAGGCCTCACCGCGCCCTACTACTCCCACCCCTCGCCAGGCCATCCCTCTACTCACCCACACCCCCTATTATTCTGTGGCGACGGCAGCCTCACACCGCAGCGAACCAGTGAACCCTCGTACTCCTCTACACGTGGGCATCCACTGCCGCGTCTTCCCTGGCTCCGCGTCGTCCCCTTCCTAGGCCTCACCGTTGTCCACCGCCCTGGTGCGCTTGGCGCGGCATGGTCAACATGGTCAAGGAACGGCCTCCATCGGAAGTGGACTGTACATGGAGAGGCTGACAGCTGGGTCCACGCCCGCAGCAAGGAAGTGCCTCCTTATTACGTGCAAAATAATTATTCCTCCACCTGATAGCGGGGACCCATCGTACGGGCCACCATATTTCGCGAAAAAAACGTTTGCCCCTGACTGCTGGGACCCACCAGCTACATCTTCGCACGCAAGGAAGTGCCTGACAGTCGGGACCCACCTGGTCGAAGCGTACATAGCGTTGTCATTCTGGTCGCGAACGTGTACGTACATATATACTGGTGGATGTAGAGGCACGCACGTGTCGTAGTAGAGGTGCACACATAGCATGTACACGTACGTACATCGTCCAGGGTGCAAGAAAGAAAATACGGCCACGTATGTGTACATATGGGCGGGGTCTCGAATGCCTACTCGCGCATACGTACGGCCAGGGCTCGCGTACATGGCTGGGTCGGAACGGAGAAACAACATCGTCGTTGTGTTCATGGGGAGGCAACAGAATGCGTCGTGTTCATGGGGAGGCAACGGAATGCGTCGAATTCATCAGGACGGCTTGGACGGAACAGGCGATGGAAACGAGGCTTGGCGTACCGTAGTACGTAGGAAACGGCCTTGTGTTCGACTGGCCACGTTCGAAATGGGATCCTGTTCATCGGGAGGGGTCTAGCGTACTGCAAAACGGAGGAAACGGACCTCCTACGGTCGAAACAGGGGTCCTGTTGATCGGGAGGGGTGTGGCGTACTGCAAAACAGAGGAAACAGACTTCTGTTGGAGCGTTACCGTCGAAACGGGGGTCCTGTTCATCGGGAGGGGTGTGGCGTACCGCAAAATGGGAGTCCACGGGATACTGTTCATCTCCACCGCCGACCCCCTCCGGCCTCCACGAGCTACTGTTCATCCACCGTCGACCTCCTCCAGCCTCCACCTGCGACCGTTCATCCACGGGCTCCTGTTCATCCAGCCTCCACCGCGCGCTACTCCACCGGCTACTGTTCAACCAGCCCTCTCCACGGGCTCCTGTTCAACCACCCCTCCACGGGCTATTGTTCAACCTGCCCTTCACAGGGTGGTCCTGTTGATCCAGCCCTCCACGGGGTCCTGTTCATCCAGCCCCAACCGGCTCGATCGATCGGGGTCCTGTTCATCCAGAGGCAACACCACGGGGTCCTATTCATCCACCCCCACCGGGAACTGTTCATCCAACCCCCCCCCCCCCCCCCCCCGCAACGCTCACTGTTCATCCAGAGGCAGCATCGATCGGCTTCAGTTAGCAGCAGTAGCGAAGGAATCGCTCGATCGGGTTCAGTTAACAGCCATCGATCGATCGCTCGGGTTCAGTAACGCGTAGCCTGCAGTGCAATCGCTCGGGTTCAGTTAGAGCCCAACGCCTCGCTCGGGTTCAGTTAGAGCCAACACCTCGCACACACGCGCGTACGTGTACGAGAGAAACGCGCATCGCTCGGTCCCCGACCTCGCACCGTAACTGGGAACTCCCCGAAATTTTCCTCGCCCTCGCTTCTACCATGTTTTTTTTGTCATGGACGGGCCAAAGAATGTCATGCAGCTGCGTCTCCGGCCCGCCCATGATGAAAAGCCCATTTTCTGTCATGATTTTTTTCATAGAAGTAGGAGCCCACCACATCTATGATGATACCGCGTTTTGTCACAATTATCATCATAGAAGTGTCATATGTATGACAGAAAAAATATTGTTCGGCCCAAAATGTCACGGATGTTCCTTTTTTTTGTAGTGAGGGCAAAAAGAACGCCTAGGCGAGGTACGAGCAGCAGAAGACACCAAGAGAACATCCCGTAGCCGGGAGAGGAGCCGAAAGATGAGGCAGCGGGCCGACAATACGCGATGAAAGGAGTCGGTGCCCGCGTACTCCGACTTGACGGCTGCCACTCGCCTTTTTCATCTTCTTCACCCCGCCTACGCCTGCCGCCCAAGGAGGCTACGGGGGATGCAATGATGGAGAGCTTGACGAGGAAGGCCCTCGGCAGGGTGCGTGGCTGAGGGATGGGCGACGCGGTCATTCGGAGTCGAGGTCGGCGTCGCCCCCTCTCGACACCCTCGTCGTCGTTGTCGCTGTCCTCCTTGTCACTCCTGCTTGAGGAGGAATCTTCATCATCCGAGGAGCTCTCCACGTAGCACTTTAGGTGAGTTCAAAGGTCCCGTAAAACCTTGATGAAGAGCATGCCGTTCTTCTTTAATTTGAAGTAGAGAACGAGCCCCGCCGTTAGGCTGTGCACACGAGCAAAAGTCTTCCATCCGCGACGAAGGTACATGACGTGAGGAGCGGGAAAGTCTACGTCGACCCACGTACCACCGTTCCAGTAGCCCTTCATATGCAACCTCAGGGTCTGGGGCGGATCGAGCTCCATCTCTCGGGAAAATGGAGTAGGGAGACGAAGGCGACTGCGCGGTGGCCGGCGCAGCCTAATGAATAACTCATGGGGCTGGTCCCCGACGTGGCCCTCCATTGGGGGAGGCATCACTGGCGGAGGCAAGGCCGGTGCGCCGCCCCCTCCCCCTCTTCCCTGAGCGCCATGGCGACCTCGGCCTCGCCCCCTCCCCCTTCCTCTCATGGTCGGCTCCGCCGCCGCGAGCTCTTGCGGAGGAGGAACACGCTGTTGATCAGAGACCCTCGCCGCCACCTTCGAAGGTCCGACGCCTCCTCTCGCCATGACAGATGGAAGAAAGAAGCCGAAGCAGAAGGAGATGGATGATGAAAGAATGTGGGATGCCATCCCCCTTCCCCTTCTTATAAATGGGCGGGGTCGGGGCTCGGCCGCTACACTCAACCAATCCTGCCATCGGGGGCGCAGGGAATCGAGACCGACCTGCTCCTCCAATCAGCAACGGCCCGGTTTCCCGCCTCTACCGCCTGCCACCTAAAGGGCATGGGGGCATGTGGCGAGGAAGCAGAAATCGAGGGGACGGGTGAGGCGACCGTTCTCCACCCTATGATCGTGGGGCGCAGACGCCTTGAAGACCACGACCCGAGTCCACTCAGTAAATGAGTCGCGCCTCTGTGTTTTCCTCTTTTTATTTGGAAGGCGCGAGCCGCCTCTTTACCACGATGTGACGCTTGCATATGGAAACCGTCCCACGCATGACCCCCACATCATGCATGACCCTCCACGTCGCGGGTTCAACGTGGGTCGTGGGGAAGCGCAGTGGACGGGAATGTTTCTACGGTAAAATCCGCCCCGCCTGCCCGCACACCGTTCCGGGCCTAGCCCAACAACGCGTCGCGCTTATGTGTGGCCCAGGCCCGGGGGTTCCTGTCAGTGTACAAAAGTAGGGGCTCTCCTTTTAACCCCTTTATTTGTGCACAGGCAGTCTGAGCCGCGCCAATGGCACACTTATCAGAGCAGAGGAGGGAAGCCAGAGCAAAAAATGACCAGAGCAACGCCAAGACCAGAGACACAAAGAGCAAGAGGGCGAGGTGGACTTCCGCGGCAAGACCCTTGCCGGGGCGGCCTCCGCAGCCCCGGCAAGCGCCTTGCCGGGGCAACTTGCCTGACGCCAGCAGAGCGCGCCACCCTTGAGCCCAAGGGTTCCAACACCATCAACCACATTGGGACTGTCGGTGTACAAAAAGGGGGTGCATTTTTTGTACCCCTATACCTGTGCACGGGCAGTCAGAGCCGCGCCCACGGTCACACCAAGCAGAGCAAGGGAGGTGAGCCAAGGTAAAACCAGAGACCAAGACAATCGAAGCAACGGCAAGACCAAGACCACAAAGAGCAGAGGGATGAAGCAGGTTACCCCGGCAAGACCCTTGCCGGGGGAAACCTCAGCGGCCCCGGCAAGATCCTTGCCGGGACAGCTCGCCCCACACCAATAGAGCGAGCCACCCTTAAGCCCACGGCCGCCAACGCCGTCATCAACATGGGGCCAGGGCTCGGGAAGGCACCTCTGTGGTGGCATGCAGATCTTTGTGAAGACATATTCAAGGTCAGATGAAGATTAGAAGACGACGATCCGTGAAAAGATCCTTGCCGAGGAAGGCTACCAAGGCCCCCGGCAAGACCCTTGCTGGGGACGACAACACGCCATGGCAAGACCCCTGCCAGGCCACCCGGCAAGGCCCACGCCAAAGACGCCGACGAGGCCACCGCCAGGCCCATGTCAGCCAAGCTTCCAACGCCTTTTGCATGCAGCTACCAGCCCAACCAGCTGGGCGGGCACCTGCGTGGCAACAGGCAGCTCCCAGGCCAACTCATCAAACGCCTGCGTGGCGGCATGCAGATGTTTGTGAAGGCTCCACCACCGCGCCACCACAGCTGCCTGCCTGCCTACATGGCACCGCACGCGCCACTGGCCAGGGCGCGTGTCGAAGCGAGGAGGAGCGGCGACGGATGGGGCGGGCCTCGCCCCCGTCCCCGATAAAGCAAGGGGACACCTAAGAGATGCATTAAATGCATCTTGTCCTATAATACAAGGGATAACCTCGCAACACTATACACCTTTCCACCTCCTGTGTGCCACTGTGGCAACCCCTTTTTCCTATAAAAGGAGGCCCAAGGCGACCAGGAGAAGGATTCGGCTCTTTCGAACCACACACTGACCACTGCTACCTCTTGAGCACTGCATTGGATTTCCTTGAAGATGAAAGGGTGATGCAGCAGAGTAGTGTAAGTATTTCCCTAAGTTTTTGAGAACCAAGGTATCAATCCAGTAGGAGGCTACGCGCCAGTCCCTCGTACCTACACAAAACAAATAGCTCAACGCAACCAACATGATTAGGGGTTGTCAATCCCTTCACGGTCACTTACGAGAGTGAGATCTGATAGAGATGATAGATAATATTTTTGGTATTTTTGCTATAGAGATGCAAAGTAAAATAAAATGCAAAGTAAAAAGCAAAGCAATAATAAAGTGATGAAGATTTATATGATGAGAATAGACCCGGGGGCCATAGATTTCACTAGTGGCTTCTCTCAAGAGCATAAGTATTCTACGGTGGGTGAACAAATTACTATTGAGCAATTGACAAAATTGAGAATAGTTATGAGAATATCTAGGTATGATCATGTATATAGGCATCACGTCTGAGACAAGTAGACCGACTCCTGCCTGCATCTACTACTATTACTCCACTCATCGACCGCTATCCAGCATGCATATAGAGTATTAAGTTAATGAAAACAGAGTAACGCCTTAAGCAAGATGACATGATGTAGAGTAATAAATTCATGCAATATGATAAATACCCCATCTTGTTATCCTCGATGGCAACAATACAATACGTGCCTTGCTGCCCCTACTGTCACTGGGAAAGGACACCGCAAGATTGAACCCAAAGCTAAGCACTTCTCATATTGCAAGAAAAACCAATCTAGTAGGCCAAACAAAACTGATAATATGAAGAGACTTGCAAAGATAACCAATCATACATAAAAGAATTTAGAGAAGATTCAAATATTGTTCATAGATAATCTTGATCATAAACCCACAATTCATCGGTCTCAACAAACACACCGCACAAAGAAGATTACATCGTATAGATCTCCACGAGAGAGGGGGAGAACATTGTATTGAGATCCAAAAATAGAGAAGAAGCCATCTAGCTACTAACTATTGACCCGAAGGTCTAAGGTAAACTACTCACACTTCATCGGAGGGGCTATGGTGATGATGTAGAAGCCCTCCGTGGTGGATTCCCCTTCCGGCGGAGCTCCGGAACAGGCCCCAAGATGGGATCTCGTGGGTACAGAAGGTTGCGGCTGTGGAATTAGGTTTTTGGCTCCGTAGCCGATCATTTGGGGGTACGTAGGTATATATAGGAGGAAGGAGTACGTCGGTGGAGGTTCGGGGGGCCCATGAGGCAGGGTGCGCACCCTAGGGGGGGCGCGCCCTCCACCCTCGTGACCGCCTCCCTCCTTTCTTGACTGAGGGTCCAAGTCTCCTGGATCATATTTGTTGAGAAAATAATGTTCCCGAAGGTTTCATTCCGTTTGGACTCCGTTTGATATTCCGTTTCTTCAAAACATGGAAATAGGCAAAAAACAACAATTCTGGGCTGGGCCTCCGGTTAATAGGTTAGTCCCAAAAGTAATATAAAAGTGGAAAATAAAGCCCAATATAGTCCAAAACAATAGATAATATAGCATGGAGCAATAAAAAATTATAGATACGTTGGAGACGTATCAGGCATCTCCAAGCTTAATTCCTGCTCGTCCTCGAGTAGGTAAATGATAAAAAGAGAACTTTTGATGCGGAGTGCTACTTGCCATAATTTCAATGTAATTCTTCTTAATTGTGGTATGAATATTCAGATCCGAAAGATTCAAGACAAAATTTCATATTGACATAAAAATAATAATACTTCAAGCATACTAACAAAACAATTATGTCTTCTCAAAATAACATGGCCAAAGAAAGTTATCCCTACAAAATCATATAGTCTGGCTATGCTCTATCTTCACCACACAAAGTATTTAAATCATTCACAACCCCGATGACAAGCCAAGCAATTGTTTCATACTTTTGACATTTTCAAAACTTTTTCGATCTTCACGTAATACATGAGCGTGAGCCATGGATGTAGCACTATATGTGGAATAGAATGGCGGTTGTGGAGAAGTCAAAAAGAGGGGAAGATAGTCTCAGATCAACTAGGCGTATCAACGGGCTATGGAGATGCCCATCAATAGATATCAATGTGAGTGAGTAGGGATTGCCATGCAACGGATGCACTAGAGCTATAAGTATATGAAGGCTCAACAAAAGAAACTAAGTGGGTGTGCATCCAACTCGCTTGCTCACGAAGACCTAGGGCATTTTGAGGAAGCCCATCATTGGAATATACAAGCCAAGTTCTATAATGAAAAATTCCCACTAGTATATGAAAGTGACAAAATGAGAGACTCTTTATCATGAAGATCATGGTGCTATTTTGAAGCACAAGTGTGGTAAAAGGATAGTAACATTGTCCCTTCTCTCTTTTTCTCTCATTTTTTCTTTTTTTATTTGGGCCCTTTCTCTTTTTTTATGGCCTCTTTTTTTTCGTCCGGATTCTCATCCCGACTTGTGGGGGAATCATAGTCTCCATCATCCTTTCCTCACTTGGGACAATGCTCTAAAAATGATGATCGTCACACTTTTATTTTTCTTACAACTCAACAATTACAATTCTATACTTAGAACAAAATATGACTCTTTGTGAATGTAGCGACCCGACCGCAGATGGTCAAGTCTCTGTGCTTCTGTGTCATCCCTGGATCGGTAATGCTGAAACACACAGTACTCGAAGGATATATAAAAGAGTAGCAATCACACACTTATTACATCGAATGTCTCAACAGAGAGCTTATTACAATAATATGGCTTAAGGCCATCTAATACGATAACAGCGGAAGGCTTGGAAGATAAAGTGAGTACATCCAACGACTCAGCTGAGCTGCACGACAACGACCTAACGAACCTTACTCCTTGTCTGAAAAGTCTGCAACATAATACATTGCAGCCCGAAAACGGGTCAGCACATGGAATATGTTCGCAATGTAACACAATAGAGCATAAACAGAATAATGCTATCACTACATGAATATTTGGCTGGTGGAAGGTTGTATGGTTATAGTTTTTGCGAAAAGCCAATTTTTCCGTACAACAAAGGAATAGATTTTAATTTAACTATCATCGTGGTTGAACAACATTGAAAAGGTACCCTCAACTCAATCCCAATTAAAGTGATTAACAACCCAACAATATTAGTTAAAAGTGATGAGATACATGTGATAACCCAAGAACTAGATACTCAAGATTGCCCATAACCGGGGACACGGCTAACCATGATTAGATTGTACACTCTGCAGAGGTTTGTGCACTTTTCCCCACAAGACTCGATCGCCTCCATTGGATTTCTCGCACTACATGGTGTTTGAGAAATGGATGACCGAGACACAGTCTTTCAGAAACATTAACTCTCTACTCCGGGTAGACCATACCAAACCTGCAAAACCCACTACCTGTTGATCTACCTCTTCAAGAGCTTCAGGTAACTAACGCAACTATGCTAGAGCCCATAATAGCTTGTGGCTGCACACGGAAGTTTCTAGCATGAATAATCTCAGTTCCCTTTGAGCCTAGGTGGCGGTCCATAGGAAGATCACATGGGTACCCCGGGATTTCCAAAAAAATACAGACAACACTGGGTTCCCCAGGTGCCTCAATCCACCCAGATGTTAATTTAAGTTGCCACCTTATGTTGAACCATTAATTAACAATCTCACATCTATCATGGATTTCACTCAAACCCGAACCACGTCTACGAGCATAGCATAGCATAGTAATATAAGCAAGCATAGAAGTAACTCCCAAGGTTTGATAGTAACAGGGCAATAGGTTCTACCTCAGTGACTACTTCCCAACCCACGAATTAATGACATCCTAATCATGTTAAGTTTGAGGATTGAACTAATGCATAAAACTGGGTATGAAAAGAGTATGATCAATGTATTACTTGCCTTGCTGACGATCCGCGAATCCTAGAGACTCGTAGTAACACGCTTCGCACTCCGGGAATTCTATCACAAACAAACAATAACATACA
Source organism: Aegilops umbellulata (assembly GCA_032464435.1). NCBI lineage: Eukaryota > Viridiplantae > Streptophyta > Magnoliopsida > Poales > Poaceae > Aegilops > Aegilops umbellulata. Next base: position 348,175,208 of record CP136058.1, on the reverse strand, counting down.
TAATCATCAATCAAAGATGCACGAGCAAAACTCAATTAAGAGAGGTTGACCAGAAAGTTCAATTTAAGAACTCTGGTTCGCAAAAAGAATCAAATCAAACGGAGCAACGAAATTCAAACGGCGGAAGAAACAAGATCCGTTTACTAATCTGAACTAATGTCAAATTTTACAGTATCAAAATCTTGTTCAAGTTGATTAAACAGAAAGAGGGTCTCGAGACAAATATCTAGGCGTTTGAATCGCCTGATTCCGACTAACGAGCGAAAAGATAAACAGAAACTAAGATCGAATCAGAAATCGCGATCGAAAATAATTGTAGATAAATCCGATAAAAAGAAAACTGACGAACAGACAAACGAACGAGCGTTCGTTAGTTGTAACTAATAGGTGAACATCGTTCGTTAAAACGAACGTACGAACGAACGTCCGCTAATTACAAGAACCAAAAAAAATCGGCGATCCAAAAAAAACGAATCTAGGGTTTCTAAAAGAAAACGAAATGGTTTTTTTTTAAAAACCGGTGGTCTTGGAATCCAGCGGGTACCTCCGGTGAGGCGACGGGGCAACGGGGTGGCGGCGGGGCTCGGCTGTGGCGGCGGCGGCGGCGGCTCGAGGCACGGGCGGCGGCTGCGGGGCGGCGGGGCTGCGGTGGTGGTGGTTTGGGGCGGCGGGGTGGAGGCTTATAAGGAGGGGGGCAGCTGCTTGGGGAAGGGGCAAGCGGCGGCGGAGGCGGAGTCCGGCTCGGACTCCGATCCGAGCAGCGGCAGGCGGCGCGCGCGCGGTTGCCGGGGGCGGCGGTGGCTGGGCCGGCGGACTGGCTGGGTTTCGGCCCAGTCGGGCGCGGGAGTTTTTTTTAAAATATTTCGCCGACATAAATAAAACCTAGAAAACAAAATAAAAACCTAAAAATGCCAAAATAAATTTTCATCGTCTAAATAAAATATTTAGACCGGAATGAACATTTTCTTGGCCCTAGAATGCAATTTTGAAAACATGCAATTTTTTGAATGCAAATAAAATCCGAATAAAACCAAATAAAATCAACTAAATGGTTTTAATATCTTTCCTGCAATATTTCAATTATTTTGGAGAAGTCATATTATCTCCTCTCATTTATTTTTAACATGAAATATTTTTCGGAGAGAAAAATAATTAAAATCAAAATCCTCGTTTCATTATTTGATAAAAATCAAATATGAAAACCGGGAAAATCCCCAACTCTCTCCGTGGGTCCTTGAGTTGCTTAGGATTTTGAGGATTGCGGAACGGAAATGCAATAAAATATGATATGCATGAATGACCTATGTATAACATTCCAAATTGAAAATTTGGGATGTTACAGACCTACGGGTTGAACCTATGGCGCACCCACCTCCACCTCCCACCACCTCAGGCGACTCCCATGGCGATTCTAGGGTTTAACCTATGATCTCCTCCTGGCGATCCCAATGGACGGCCTCCTCCATTGGGATTTCTCCCCCGGCCTTATGGTCGAGGCGCAGGTGCGTACAAGATTTGGATCTACGGTCCATTTCGTCCCCAACACCGGCTCCAAGGAATTCTTCCTTGAAGTTTCCTTCTCTTCGGCGTCTTTTCCCCTCTCGGTGGATTCAGTGGGTTTGGCCCTTCAATCATGTATTGGAGGTCTTAGCGAGGGTTTCAATGTCATGCGTTTGGGTGATCGCCATTTTCGGTTTTCTGTGGCATCCAATCGTGTGGGGCATTTCATTTTCGGTTTGAGAGACCGTATCTGGCCGGACTTTATCTGTCACTTTCATCTTCATCGTAAGATGGTTTCTCGTCCCCGGCTCCCCTCATGGTATGCTGATTCCGAGCTGACTGGTTTGGCCTCCTCCCCGGGTACGGCGATTAAATCTAAATGGCTTTCTACCCAGAAAAGGCTACCTATCGATCTTGGGTCCATACCAGTGCTGCAGAAATTGGGTTTCATTCCGCCGCCGATGGACTTACATTCCGGCGAGCTTTCAGATCAGATCTCCTTTGGAAGTTTCCCGTCTCCGGTTTCTCCGGAATCTCTTCAGATTGGTTCCATATCCCTACCTATTTCCTCCGAGATTCATGGAAGGATGCCCTCTTTTCATGGCGAACGATATCTTGTGGGTCTGTGGGATTCAATCTCGGATGATACTCTACTTTCTATTTTGGATGGATGGCAGGCCGGATATGATAATGATAATGTTAAGCTTATGGTGCAAATATCGTCAATCCCAACCAAAGAATACATTTACAAAAGGCTTTTGCATTGCTCTGTATGTGATCGCTTGGGTCATGTGGAAGAATTCTGCACTGGAATTTTCTGTCAACGATGCGGAGATGATTCCGGAGCCTGCACTTGCTCGATTTCACATACTGAGGATCATGTGCATGTGCCATGCAAGGTGGGCCCGGATCCATTGGGTTTTTCGTGTTCTGCTTGTTCCGCATGGGACCATATGACTAGGCTCTGTCCTGGGCTCTGTCGATGCTCTCTCTGTTTTCGACTGGGCCATAAGTCACGCAAGCCCAAGTCTTGTAGTTCTCTCCCTCATTGGGCTTGGAAACGCAAGCGTCAAACACAATCGGAGAGGATCTTGCCTCGGGTTTCTGCGGATACGTCTGTGGTTGGTAACTCTATGGAGGGTGGTATGGCCCGTGTTGCTAGGGATCCACATGTTGGTTGGATATGGAAACAGAAACAGAAAATCCCGCGCCCAGCGGACGTGGATAACCTACATGGCTTGCCGATACGCCTTCCTGGTCAGGGTGTAGTCAATTTAGCCTGCCAAAAACCCCAATCGGGTGAGCTGACGCTCGCCTCGAGTTCCACACCCACGCCTCCACCTCGATTCTTCCCGTCTTCAACCTCGAGCGAGAAACCCCCTTCTCCGGCGAAACTTCTCGAGCGGGCGCAACCCCCGGCTTCACCAACCATGGCGAACTTCCCAGTGAGCCCGTTTGCCTTCGCTCCTGATGGATCGACCTTCGATCGTGGGCCTGCGCACAGAGTTCAGCGCCACATCATGGTGGTGGATGATCCGCCTCTGAACCATGATAGGTACGCCATCGTTTCTGTCCATCCACCGGTCCCTGATCATCAGAAGGAGTTCTGGTTAGCTGAGGTCTGCCGCATCATTATTGGAGATTTAGGGTATGAACTGCTAGATGATTTTGTTTACCCGCTGGGGATTGGGTGTGTGGTTTTTGCGGACATGGAAAGTAGAGATGCTACTATTAGAGAAGGACCGCATGCTTTGACTGATGACTCCACCTTCTCCTTAGTTCCGCATGATGAGAGTATCAATATGCGCATGCCTGCTTTTGAATATGAAGTTTGGGTCATGTTTCTTGCTTTTCCAATGGATTATCAAACTGAACATTATGTTCATAAGGCTGTCTCTAACTTTGGGAAGTTGCTCGTCTGGCCCCGTCCGGGATAGAACAAGGGAAGAATCCTTGTCAAGTGTCATATCAAAGATGTTGCTGAGGTACCGCACAGTCTTGTAATTACCAGGGTTGGTCTACTGCCAGGTCTCGCCCGCTCGTGGTTAGAGCCTGTATATGTTCTGAATGGCAGAAACATCATCCCCAACCTGGTTGGTAATGAGGACGCTCCCCCGCTCCTGAATGCATCTCCGCATCCGTATCACCTTCCGTACTATACTCTCATGCAGCAAGCACGCATTGACGAGATGGCTGCTCAAGAAGCTCTGAATGAGGCTGCCTGGAATGCCCCTGAACCTGCTCAGGAAGCTCTGGATAATGGATGGGGCGCGTGGCCTGTGATCCGTCCCCCATATACTGGATTTAGCTTCAGAACATTCTTTCAGTATGATGGACCGTCTCTCATGGATGGTGTGGATCCAGAGCACAATGTGCAGGACAACTTGTCCGATATTTGGTCCTCTGACTCTGAGTTTCATGTGGTGGAAGCCTTGCCTAATGGTTTTGTCAATGGAGATCCTGCGGCTAGAATGGCTTTCGTCAGAGCAGGAGGAAACTCTATTCCTCTTTAGGTTGCTGCGGACTATGAGTTTCTGCTTTGGATTGGAGGTATGATTAAACGCATATATACACCAGCTATCACCTTCCAACATGCTCCCTCAGTGATGATGCCCCTCAACCCTTTCCGGGTCATTCAGAACCACATCAATGCTGCTGCTGCTGCCTGGATTGACTGCATGACACCTGAACCTGATGTCTTCGCCAGGATCTTTGCTAACACCTTTCAGTGGGAATCTGTTGTAGTTCCTTCGCCTGTGCTGTCTTCTGAACCCAGGGCTCGACTGTTCGCGGTGGAATGGGATCTACATGACCATTCTCCTGGCCTCAAGGCGATCACGCAGCTTGCTCCCATAGTTGTGGATTCTCAGCTGGTGTCTTCTTCAGACCAGCCTAGCGCGCTTCAGGTGATTGCATCCTCCTCCACGTTCAATGTTCCACAACACCACAATGTGTGTGTGCCTTTGGACACCACTTCTGTCAGTCGAAGCACCAGATCCAACAAGTATGACGGTTTTAAAATCAACCATGCCCCTGACACCAAGCGTTCCAAGTCAAGGGTGAAACCACTTGAGATTCCTTTTGTTACTGCCGTTTCTTTGGCTGCTACTCCTGTGCAGGTGCCCAATGCTGGCCCCCCTCCCCCAACACCGATTGAAGCACTTCAACAAATGGGAAGCAATTGTGGAATTGCCCTGGAAGCCATCTCCCGTGAGAAGTTGCTGGATGGCCAGCGCTCATCTAAGGAGGCTGACGACTGAAGTCTTCCTTCCCAATGAATAAATCGTGGAATGTGCTCTCATGGAACATCAGGGGCATAAATTCTGATGCAAAACTTTTGGCTGTTAGGAATGCGATTGATACTAGCGGTTGTTCTGTGCTATGTATCCAGGAAACTAAACGTGAAACTTTTGATCTTGCTTTTATTAAAACTTTCTGCCCTAAGCGCTTTGATAAATTTGTTTTTGCACCTTCAGTGGGTGCCTCTGGTGGCATCATTATAATTTGGAATAGTTCTGTGTTCACGGGCACATCTTGGTATGTGGATTCTTTTGCGGTGGGGGTTTCTTTTGTTGCCACACAATCGAATGATTCGTGGAATCTGATCAATGTTTATGGACCATGTTCTGGTCAGCGTCGGGTGGATTTTACAAACTGGCTCTTTGATCTGAATATCCCAGATGATGAAAACTGGTTGATTCTTGGTGATTTTAATTTCATTCGATCCACGAACAACAGGAATAAACCAGGGGGTGACTCTGCGGACATGTTGTTATTTAATGAGATCATTCGTGCACAGTCACTTATGGAATTACCTGTGAAAGGCCGAACATACACCTGGAGCAATATGCAGGATGATCCACTACTGGAACAGTTGGACTGGTTTTTCACGTCATCTTGTTGGACTACCTCATATCCAAACACAATGGTCCTGCCGCTGGGGAAGCCAGTGTCAGACCATATTCCATGCGTGGTCACAATCGAATCAAGTATCCCCCGATCCAAGCTCTTTCGGTTTGAGAACTTTTGGACTAATCATGATGGGTTCATGGAGGTTGTTTCTAACTCATGGTCTAAGGCATGCCACGCTCCTAATGCCACAGCTCGCATTTGCAAAAAGCTTAAAACCCAGAGATATGATCTTAAGCGATGGAGCAAGGGTGTCTCGAGACTTAAAATTATGATCCAAAATAGCAATGAGACTCTGGCTATCATGGACACTCTTGAGGATAAACGTCCTTTATATATCCAAGAGTCAAAATTCAGAAAGATTTTGAAATCCCATTTACAGGACCTGCTCATATACCAGAATGAATATCAGAGGAAGAGATGTACTATCAGGTACTTTCGTTTCGCGGTTGAAAACACTAAGCTCTTTCAGTCGCTAGCCACAGAGAGGTACAGACACAATGCGACCGCCATGCTTAGGGTCGGCGACGTAGAAATCCACGATCATGTTGGCAAAGAGGGGGTTCTGTTCAACACATAGAAGGAACGCTTAGGCTCTTCTAAACCCACCAATATGAAGTTTGATCTCTCGAGGATCATCCGTCGGATTGATGGGTTGGATCAACTAAGTGCACCTTTCTCTACTGATGAGATAGATGCTGTTATCAAGGAAATGCCGAGTGACAGAGCTCCCGGCCCAGATGGTTTCAATGGTTGCTTTCTTAAGAAGTGCTGGCAAATCGTCAAGTCTGATTTCTATGACTTATGTCATGCCTTCCATGCAGGGGGACTTGATATCACGAGCATTAGTGAGGGATACATCACCCTCATTCCAAAAATATCCTCTCCAGAAACTGCCAATGATTTCAGGCCAATTACTTTACTGAACTGTTGTCTGAAAATCATTACGAAAATCTTGGCTAACCGGCTGCAGAAAGTTATTCTCAAAATCATCCACAGTAACCAGTATGGTTTTATCAAGGGCCGGACCATTCAGGACTGCCTTGCATGGACGTATGAATATATTCATCAATGCCACTCGTCTGCGAGGGAGATGGTTTTAATTAAACTTGACTTTGCCAAGGCCTTTGACACGATTGAACATGCCCCCATGCTGGAAATCATGAAACACATGGGCTTCGATGCCAAATGGTTAGGATGGATGGAAACGATCTTTGGTTTGGGAGTCTCAGCTGTCCTTTTGAATGGTGTTCCTGGTCGGAAATTCAAATGCAATTGTGGCGTACGACAGGGAGACCCTCTCTCGCCACTGATCTTTGTCCTTGCAGCTGATCTGCTCCAAGCTGCAATTAATGACGCTTATGCTCAGGGTCTGCTGGAGCTTCCTCTTCCTCGTGCAGGTGACTTCCCAGTGGTGCAGTACGCTGACGACACAATCTTGGTTATGAAAGCTTGTCCTACCCAGGCCACCCGTATAAAGCTTATCTTGGAAGATTATGCAGCTTCGGTGGGGCTCAAGATCAACTTTCAAAAATCAACCCTCATACCTATCAATGTCGACCACCAACGTGCTAGCGATTTAGCAGATGTGTTTGCATGCTCTGTTGGCACTCTGCCATTCACTTACCTCGGTCTCCCCATGGGAACAACGCGGCCGAGTGTGCTGGATCTCATGCCGCTGGTGCAATCGGTGAAGAGGAAAACATCTACTGCCCTATCACTAATGTCGTCAGGAGCCAAGCTGACTCTGGTCAATTCGGTGGTGACCTCCATGCTGGTCTATGCAATGTGCACGATCAAGCTACACCCAAAAGTGGTCGAACACCTCGACAAGCTACGCCGATACTGCCTCTGGGCGAAAAACACTAAGGATGGGGTCAAAAACAACTCCCTCGCTGCCTGGGAGCTTGTTTGCCGACCCAAACAATGCGGTGGCCTAGGCGTTATCGATATCAAAACACAAAATGCTGCGCTACTTCTAAAACACCTGTTCAAGTTCTACATTCGTGAGGAGGTGCCCTGGGTTCAGCTAATTTGGGAGGCATACTACACGGATAAAATTCCACATGCCACTGAATTGGTGGGATCGTTCTGGTGGAAAGATGTAATGCAGCTTAGTGGTTCATTTAGGGGGATCACTAAGGTCGTCCCGGGTGATGGATCTAGTTCCTTGTTCTGGAAAGATGTCTGGTTCGGTGACAACGATTCCACGCTGATGGACATGTACCCCCGAGCTTTCTCTTTTGCCACCAACGAAGATGATTCCATTGCCAAGGTTCTCACCACCACTGATCCGACCACGATCTTCAGCCTACCACTTTCGAGCCAAGCCAGAGAGGAGATCAGAGAGATTCAATGTGGATCCGAACATATCAGGCTGAACAGTAATGGTGCAGATGTTTGGGTCTGTGATCTAGGGCGCTACTCTTCCAAAAAATACTACAACCATTGTTTCAGGCAGGTGGTGGCTGATGAGGCGTTTGGTTGGCTCTGGAACTCCAAGTGCCCGATCAAGTTCAAAATGTTTGGGTGGCTGCTTCTGGTCGATCGTTTGAACACCAGGAACATGCTGAGGCGACGAAACTTCGTTGTGGCCGGGGATAACTACACTTGCATGCTCTGTCAAACCCCTCCCCCCCCCCCCGAGGAAACTGTGGAGCATCTCTTTTTCGCGTGCCCCTTCGCCCAGCAATGCTGAAGTAAATTGGGGATGACCTGGCCAGGAGGAACCAACAGGTTAGCCATCTTGCATGGGGGGGGGGGGGAAATAGCAGGAGTCGACCCCTATTCATGGATGTGTTTCTGCTTGCTGCTTGGAGCATATGGATGGAGAGAAACAACCAACACTTCAGGGGGGTTCCGCACTCGTTCGTGGCGTGGCTAGCTAGATTCAAAAATCTATTGGGCCTAGTTGCCCACAATTGTCCAGAGAAATTCCATCCTTTCCTCTCTGATTACATTGTAAATTTGGGACACTAGTTTTTGCTCTGGTAGCTAACATGGCCGGGGGGGCCTAAAACCCATTGTAACACCCATGTAATTGTTGTGTTGTGAGTAATACAAAAGTCAGTGGGAGCCTCTCCCACTGTCGTTAACCTTCAAAAAAAATACAAACCTACCCCCCTTAAGATGAATCTCGCCCTCGAGATTCGGGTTGGCTAGAAAATAGGTGTGGGTGGTCGTTGCGGAGATCATCCTCTCATTCCCAGGTGGCTTCATCCTCGGTATGGTGGCTCCACTAAACTTTGCAAAACTTGATAACCTTACTGCGGGTGACTCTGCTGGCAAACTCAAGAATCTTAACTAGCTTCTCCTTCTAAGTCAAATCACTGTCCAACTGAATTGCCTCCAAGGGTACTGTATCTCTTAACGGTATATCGGCCATCTCAGCATGACACTTCTTTAGCTGGGAGACGTGGAACACATCGTGAACTCCTGACAATCCCTCAGGTAATTCCAACTTGTAGGCAACTTCTCCCATCCGTTCCAAAACACGATATGGCCCTACAAATCTTGGGGCTAACTTTCCCTTAACTCGAAAATGTTTCACACCTCGCAAGGGTGATACTCGCAGATATGCTCTATCTCCAATTTCATATGTTACCTCCTTGCATTTTGAATCTACGTAACTCTTCTGCCTGGACTGAGCAATCTTCATTCTATCACGAATCAGTTTAACCTTCTCCTCAGACTCCTTGATCAAGTCTGGTCCAAACAACTGCCGGTCTCCTACCTCATCCCACATCAACGGTGTTCTGCATCTGCGTCCATACAGAGCTTCAAACGGTGCCATCTTCAAACTGTCCTGATAACTATTGTTGTTGAGAACTCTACCTAAGCCAAATTGTCATCACAACTAGATCCATAATCTAGCGCACAAGCTCTCAGCATATCTTCCAGTATCTGGTTGACTCTCTCGGTCTGTCCATCCATGTGCGGGTGAAATGTTGTACTAAACTCCAATCTCGTACCCAAAGTCTGGTGTAACTGATGCCAAAACTTTGAAGTAAACTGTGTTCCTCGATCTGATATGATGGTCCTCAGAACTCCATGCAGACATACAATCCGGGACATATATATCTTGGCCAACTTCGCACTTGTATAACTGGTTTTCACTGGGATGAAGTGAGCCACTTTGGTCAAGCGATCAACTACTACCCATATTGAATCATATCCTGCTTTGGGCCTGGGCAATCCGGTGATAAAGTCCATGCCAAGTTTATCCCACTTCCAGTCGGGTATCGGCATAGGCTGTAACAGTCCTGCTGGCTTCTGATGCTCTGCCTTTACTCTCTGACATACATCACATATGGTTACATACTCGGCAATATCCTTCTTCATACCAGTCCACCAGAAATGTTCCTTCAAATCCAAATACATCTTGGTGTTTTCGGGGTGTATCGAGTATGGTGAGTCATGAGCCTCTTGAAGTATTAACTTCCCGATCTCTGGGTTATTGGACACATAAACTCGGTCCTCAAACCATAAGGTATCGTGCTCATCCTCACGAAAACCTTTGGCCTTTCCTTTGCCATCTTCTCCTTTATCTCGGCAATCTCCTTGTCATCCTTCTGAGCTTCCCGAATCTTACCCAACAATGTCGACTAAACCTCCATTGTTGCAACAAAACCTCTAGGAACAATCTCCAATCGAAGTTCCATGATATCTTCTGCTAACTCCTTCGGCAGTCCCTTACTTTCAAGGATACTAGCATAACTCTTCCTGCTCAAAGCGTCTGCTATGACATTAGCCTTTCCTGGATGATAGTGTAGCTTCATGTCATAATCCATTATAAGCTCCAACCATCTCCTCTGTCTAAGGTTCAGCTCCTTCTGGGTGAAGATGTACTTCAAATTCTTATGATCCGTGTACACATCACAACGGTTTCCAATAAGTTAATGTCTCCAAGTTTTCAATGCATGCACTACGGCTGCTAACTCCAAATCATGCGTGGCATAGTTCAACTCATGAGGTTTTAGTTGTCATGAGGCATATGAAACAACTCTTCCGTCCTGCATAAGCACACATCCAAGTCCTAAGCGAGAGGCGTCGCAATACACTTGGAACTCCTTATGTATGTCTGGCAGTGTTAGCATCGAGGTTGTAGTCAAACGTTTCATCAACTCCTGGAAACTTGTCTCGCAATCTTCTGTCCATTTAAACTTAGTGTCTTTCTTCAATAGTTTTGCAATCTTGGAAAAATTCTCAATGAATCTCCGGTAGTTTCCTGCGAGTCCAAGGAAACTGCAAATCTCGCTAACTGAAGTGGGTGCCAACCATTCAGTGACTGACTGAACCTTACTGGGGTCTACTGCTATACCTTCTCCTGATATAACGTGTCCCAGGAATCCGACTTCCTTCAACCAAAACTCGCATTTGCTGAACTTAGCATACAACTGGTGTTCCTTGAGTTTCTCGAGAACTAAGCGCAAAATGCTCCTTGTGCTCCTTTTTGTTCTTCGAGTATACCATAATATCATCAATAAACACCACAACAAACTTGTCCAAATACTCCACGAACACCTTGTTCATCATGCTCATGAAATATGCAGGGGCACTAGTCTGTCCAAACGACATGACCGTATACTCGTATAATCCATACCGCATTGTGAACGCTGTCTTTGGTATATCCTTCTCTCGAATTTTCAACCGATGGTACCCCAATCACAAATCGATCTTCCAAAACACCTTAGCTCCTTGCAACTGATCGAACAGATCATTGATCATCGGCAGTGGATACTTATTATTCTTAATCGTTACTTCATTCAAAGCTCGATAATCAACAACCATCCTTAGGGATTTATCCTTCTTCTCAACCAAAAGTACTGGGGCTCCCTAAGGTGACGAACTTCTTCGAATGTATCCTTTCTCCAATAACTCCTTGATCTGTTTCTTAATTCCCTCCAGACCATTTGCGGGCATCCGATAGGGTCTCTTGGATATTGGCCCTGTACCTGGCAACAACTCTATCAGAAACTCAATGTCTCTATCCGGTGGCATGCCTGGTAATTCCTCTGGAAAAACATCCGGGTAATCCTTTACTACAAGCACTTCCTCCTGAACAACTCCCGTGAGGGCATTCACTTGGCTCCTCCTAGGCACATGCCTAGATACATACTTAATCCTTTTCCCCTCCGCGGTAGTGAGATAAATCGATTTACTAGCACAATCAATGCTTTCCCCATACTTTGACATCCAGTCCATACCCAATATCACATCCAATCCTTGTGACTCCAAGATAATTAGGTCGGACGGAAAAACATGCGTGCCAATGGTTAGGGGTATCTGGTCGCACCATCGACTAGCCATGTATTCTGCTCCGGGGGAACTTAATAAGAGAGGGGTCCTAAGGGTTTGGATTGGTAGCCTAAACTTATCCACCAATCCCCTTGATATGTATGAATGTGATGCACCAGTATTGAAAAGAACAAGAGCGGTAAATGACTTAACCAAAAACTTACCTATTACCGCGTCCGGCTGCTCTTCAACCTCCTCCACATTAACGTGGTTCACTTGTCCTTTGTTGAATGGATTAGGCTTCTTCCTAGCGCTCCCATTTCCGTTTCCATTCCTTCCTTTTAGGGCAATCATTGGCATAGTGCCCTGTCTTCCCACACTTAAAGCAAGTAACTTGACTTAGATCACTTTTGGCTGGTGTGGATGGTTTGGAGCGGTTCTGATTGTTGTTAGCTCCGTTCCCGTTCCCATTCTTAGCACCATTGTGGTTATGCGATCCTCCTCCAGCATGGTTGTGACCTCCATGATTATGAACAAGTCCTCCCGAGTTTGGGGTTACGCGAGGCTTCTGCTGAGCTCCTGAGTTATACTTCCCTTGTCCGCACTTCCTCTTATGGCTCTCAATCTGCTGCTGCTTCCCTTCAATGATAAGAGCTTTATCTACCAACTCCTGGTAGTTGTTGAAGGTTGCTACCATCAACTGCATGCTCATTTCATCATTCAGTCCTTCCATAAACTTCTCCTGCTTCGTGGCATCTGTGGCCACATCATCAGGTGCATAGCGTGATAACTTGCTAAAATCATCCATGTATTGTGCCACAGTACGGTTCCCTTGGCGTTAGTTGCGGAACTCCCGCTTCTTCATTTGCATAGCTCCAGTTGAGACATGGGCTGTGCGGGAAGCTTGCTGAAACTGGTCCCAAGTGATATTGGCTATAGGAAAAGTGGCCGTGTAATTCTCCCACCATGAGGCTGCTGGTCCATCCAATTGATGTGCGGCAAAGCGCACCTTCACAGCATATGTGCATCCTGCGGTGGTCAACTCCCTTCCAATACGGCGTAGCCAGTCATTAGAAACTATGGGCTCGGTGCTACTGGAAAACACCGGCGGCTGTAACCATAGAAAACGGGCTAGGTTGTCCACTGGCGGCGGGTTGTTGTTGTTGTTGTTGTTGTTGCCCTGGTTTTGAACTAGCAATTGCATCAAGGCATTCTGCTGCTGGATCAACTGGGTGAGCTCCTGTGGGAAAGCAAAACCGGTGTCATGTCTCGGAGGCATCTGATGGGTTCACTACTAGAAAAAAGCTCATTAGTGGCGCACCACTTTTGGGTATTAGTGGCGCACCTCTGGTGCGCCACTATTACCACGCCACTAGTAATGTGTATTAGTGGCGCACCAGAGGTGCGCCATTACTAATCCAGATATCAGTGGCGCACCACCTGGTGCGCCATTGATATCCCCCCGGGTGCGCCACTGATAATGTATAGGGGTGGCCTGCTGGTGCGCCACTACTAAGTATAAGGGTGCGCCACTGATATTTTTTCAGAATTTTTTTTTTCAAATTTTATTCCAGAATTGCTACAGGTGCGCCACTGATATTGCTACAGGTGCGCCACTAGTAACAATTTTTTTTTTCAAATTTTTTTCCAGAATTTTTTTTTTCAATTTTTTTTTCAATTTTGGCGGGAATTTTTTTTTCCTTAATCTCGGGTCACTATGGCTTAATCTCGGGTCAATATGGCTTAATCTCGGGTCAAATCGCACTCCGTGGTCAAACTTCCCGGAAGGTCACCCATCCTACACTACTCCAGCCCAAGCACGCTTAACTTCTGAGTTCTATCCAACCCCAGCACCAGCTCACTTAGCAGGCACTTGTTGATATATCTATCATATCAATCCTATTAAACCTTGTTGATGTCTAGGAGTTTGTTCATGTTCATGAGTGTGATGAAATTTTGAAAAAATATTTCAAACTTCCCGGTCATTTTACATATCATATTTTGAATTTTTTTTAAAAAAACTATTTTTTTAAAAAAAACCATTTTTTTTCAAAAAAAACATTTTTTCAAAAAAAAACCATTTTTTTCCCAAAAAATTTTTTTTCAAAAAAAAATATTTATTCCAAAAAAAATAGTTTTTCAAAAAAAAAATTTCAAAAAAAGAACTATATTAGTGGCGCACCACACCCACGGTGCGCCACTACTATTTTTGAATTTTTTTGAATTTTTTTGCCTCTAGATCTTAAAAGCCCCGTATCTTTTATTCGGTTAGGTTTTTGAATTCGGATGTAACTTTTCGAGTAGATTCTTTTTCATATAAAAAACTTTTTCATCGGAGTTCGTATGCAAAAGTTATGCCCATTTTACAAATTCTCGAGAGATTTTGCAAAAAAAGTCGAAATTCATGTTTGTAAATTTTGCTAACAACTAGACCACAAATCACATTGGAATCTTATTTTTTTTTTTGACATTTCTATCATTTTCCTTTATTTTTTTTAAACTGAAAAGGCGGTCCGGGGGGGTGCATTTGGTGAAAATGCGTTAAATCTGAAAAATGATAGAAATGTTAGTAGTGGCGCACCGTGGCAGAGGTGCGCCATTACTAGTTAAAACTAGTAATGGCGCACCTCTACAACGGTGCGCCACTACTACCTTTGAAAAAAAATTTAAAAAATAAAATGTTAGTAGTGGCACACCGTGTGGAGGTGCGCCATTACTAGTTCAAACTAGTAATGGCGCACCTCCACACGGTGCGCCACTACTAACTTTGAAATTTTTTTTTTAAAAAAAATGTTAGTAGTGGCGCACCGTGTGGAGGTGCGCCATTACTAGTTAAACTAGTAATGGCGCACCTCCACACGGTGCGCCACTAGTATGTCTGGGGAGGGGGGTGTGCACAGAACAAACTTACTAGTGGCGCACCACACACCAGGTGCGCCACTAGTAAAAAAATAGTAATGGCGCACCTGTTTATGGTGCGCCACTGCTATATAGCAGTGGCGCACCACATCCACGGTGCGCCACTAATAGTGATATTATGGATAGCCCTTTTTCTAGTAGTGGTTTAGATGGAAGAGATAAGAATAGAAAAGGGGTCTAATGAGAAAGCACTACCCATACGCACATGAGACAAACACAATCATTTCACTCAATCAATCAAGCAAGGGCATACAAACGGTCTAGAACTATCGCAAAGGTGCTCAAGTACTACTAAATACATGGGGGAATACTACTAATATATGGTGGCCATCTAGAAATTTTGATCGGTGGAAGACTCCATGATGTCTGCTCCAGCTTCGTCTTCGAAGTCATCATCACTCGGATCTGAATTGGTGTCATCAATGATGATGTAGTTGTCCGGGCAAGTGGGTAGTCGTCTTCTTCTCCCGGTGCTGGTCCTCCCATGACTACTCCGATCTTCTTAATCAGGTCGTCATTCTTCTCCAGTAGTGTCTTTATTTCCTCCTCATATCCATCGCGTGTAAACTTGAGTTCTTCGTCCAGTTCGATGATCCTAGTCTTCGCCTTCTTCAAGTCCATCATGTCCGCGCACATCTAGTTCTCCTGGCGTCGAATGTGCTGGTTTAACTCCTGGATGAAAGCTGCAATGGATCTATCCTTCTTGGCGCCAATTACTTCCCATTGCTCGTCTCGGCGCCCACATATTTGGTAGATAGTATCCTTGAGTTCCCTGTTGTATACTTCTCCAATGCGTCCCATGGTAATGTGGGCTGCCATGGTCTTGCCTAGACTCCAGGTGGGTGCTTCGAAAAATATTCTATGGGTTTAGAAGTTGGCGAGAACGTCCTTCCTGGAACTTGTACTTGAATCATCCAGCGCTCCTCTTCAGGTAAGGTGGCGTTGTATGTCCCGGTGAAGCTTGGTATTCCAATGTTCAAGTACCTAGCGACTTCCTTCAAGTGGCGTCCAAAAGGTGTGTCTTCATCCGGTTGTGTAAACTTGTTCTTCATCTCCGCCATCCTAAAGAGTAGAAAATGGAGAGGAGTCAGAAATGAGTAGAGAAGTGTGACCTAGGGTTTATCTTAGTGGTCTTGTCCTACACTCAGCGTGTGCTCTGATAGCATCTTGTAGCGACCCGACCTCAGATGGTCAAGTCTCTGTGCTTCAGTGTCATCCCTGGACCAGTAATGCTAACACACATAGTACTCAAAGGATTTATAACAGAGTAGCAATCACACACTTATTACATCGAATGTCACAAGAGAGAGCTTATTACAATAATATGGCTTAAGGCTGTCTAATACGATAATAGCAGAAGGCTTGGAAGATAAAGTGAGTCCATCAATTCCAACAACATAGCTGAGCTGCACGGCAACGACCTAACGAACCTTACTCCTCGTTTGAAAAGTCTGCAGCATAATACGTTGCAGCCCGAAAACGGGTCAGCACATGGAATATGGTCGCAATGTAATACAGTAGAGCATAAACAGAATAATGCTATCACTACATGAATATTTGGCTGGTGGAAGGCTATATGGTTATAGTTTTTGCAAAAAGCCAATTTTTTCCTACAACAAAGGAATAGATTTTAATTTAACTATCATTATGGTTGAACAACATTGAGAAGGTACCCCCAACTCAATCCCAATTAAAGTGATTAACAACCCAACAATATTAGTTAAAAGTGACGAGATACATGTGATAACCCAAGAACTAGATACTCAAGATTGTCCATAACCGGGGACACGGCTAACCATGATTAGATTGTACACTCTGCAGAGGTTTGCGCACTTTTCCCCACAAGACTCGATCGCCTCCATTGGATTTCTCGCACTACATGGTGTTTGAGAAACGGATGACCGAGACACAGTCTTTCAGAAACATTAACTCTCTACTCCGGGTAGACCATACCAAACATACAAAACCCACTACCTGCTGATCTACCTCTTCAAGAGCTTCACGTAACTTACTCAACTATGCTAGAGCCCATAATAGCTTGTGGCTGCACACGGAAGTTTCTAGCATGAATCATCTCTGTTCCCTTTGAGCCTGGGTGGCGGTCCATAGGAAGATCACACGGGTACCCCGGGATTTCCAAAAAAATACAGACAACAGTGGGTTCCCCACGTGCCTCAATCCACCCAGATGTTAATTTAAGTTGCCACCTTAAGTTGAACCATTAATTAACAATCTCACATCTGTCATGGATTTCACTCAAACCCGAACCACGTCTATGAGCATAGCATAGCATAGTAATATAAGCAAGCGTAGAAGTAACTCCCAAGGTTTGATAGTAACAGGGCAATAGGTTCTACCTCAATGACAACTTCCCAACCAACAAATTAATGACATCCTAATCATGTAAAGTTTGAGGATTGAACTAATGCATAAAACTGGGTATGAAAAGAGCATGATCAATGTGTTACTTGCCTTGCTGACGATCCACGAATCCTGGAGACTCCTAGTAACACGCTTCGCACTCCGGGAATCCTATCGCAAACAAACAATAACATACATAAGCATCAAGCAAATATGCACAAGCAAAACTCAAGTAAGAGAGGTTGACCAGAAATTTCAACTTAAGAACTCCGGTTCGCAAAAAGAATCAAATCAAACGGAGCAACGAAACTCAAACGGCGGAAGAAACAAGATCCGTTTACTAATCTGAACTAAGGTCAAATTTTGCAGTATCAAAATCTTGTTCAAGTTGATTAAACAGAAAGAGGGTCTCGAGACGAAGATCTAGGCATTTGAATCACCTGATTCCGACTAACGAGCGAAAAGATAAACAGGAACTAAGATCGGATCAGAAAATCACGATCCAAAATAATCGTAGATAAATCCGATAAATAGAAAACTGACGAACAGACTAACAAACGATCGTTTGTTAGTTGTAACTAACGGGCAATAATCGTTCGTTAAAACGAATGTACGGACGAACGTCCGCTAATTAGAAGAACCGAAAAAAACCGGCGATCCAAAAAAACGAATCTAGGGTTTCTAAAAGAAAACCGAACGGTTTTTTTAAAACCGGCGGTCTCGGAATCCGGCGGGTACCTCCGGCGAGGCGGGGGGCAACGGGGCGGCGGCTCACGGGCAGCGGCGGGCGGCGGCGGCGGGGCTCGGCTGCGGCGGCTCGATGCGCGGGCGGCGGCACCACGGTGGCGGCGCTGCGGCGGTGGTGGTTTGGGGTGGCAGGGCTGCGGCGGTGGTGGTTTGGGGCGGCGGGGCGACGGCTTATAAGGAGGGGGGTTGCTGCTTGGGGAAGGGGGAAGCGGCGGCGAAGGCGGAGTCCGGCTCAGACTCCGGTCCGGGCGGCGGCAGGCGGTGGCGCGCGCGCGGGAGGCGGTGTCGGCGGCGGCTGGGCCGACGGCCTTGCTGGGTTTCGGCCCAGTCGGGCGCGGGAGTTTTTTTTCAATATTTCGCCGACAGAAATAAAATCCTAGAAAATAAAATAAAAAGCTAAAAATGCCAAAATAAATTTTCGTCGTCTAAATAAAATATTTAGAACAGAATGAACATTTTCTTGGCCCAAGAATGCAATTTTGAAAACATGCAATTTTTCTAATGCAAATAAAATCCGAATAAAACCAAATAAAATCAAGTAAATGATTTTAATATTTTCCTCCAATATTTCAATTATTTTGGAGAAGCCATATTATCTCCTCTCATTTATTTTTAACATGAAATATTTTTCGGAGAGAAAAATAATTAAAATCAAAATCCTCGTTTCATTATTTGATAAAAATCAAATATGAAAACTGGTAAAATCCCCAACTCTCTTCGTGGGTCCTTGAGTTCCTTAGGATATCGAGGATTGCGGAACGGAAATGCAATAAAATATGATATGCATGAATGACCTATGTATAACATTCCAAATTGAAAATTTGGGATGTTACAGTGAATGCCTCCTGCGGTGTACCGGGATATGCAATGAATCAAGAGCGACATGTATGAAAGAATTATGAATTGTGGCTTTGCCACAAATACGATGTCAACTACATGATCATGCTAGCAATATGACAATGATGGAGTGTGTCATAATAAACGGAACGGTGGAAAGTTGCATGGCAATATATCTCGGAATGGCTATGGAAATGCCATGATAGGTAGGTATGGTGGCTGTTTTGAGGAAGGTATATAGTGGGTGTATGATACCGGCAAAAAGTGCGCGGCATTAGAGAGGCTAGCAATGGTGGAAGGATGGGAAAAGTGCGTATAATCCATGGACTCAACATTAGTCATAAAGAACTCATATACTTATTGCAAAAATCTAGAAGTTATCAAAGCAAAGTATCATGTGCATGCTCCTAGGGGGATAGATTGGTAGGAAAAGACCATCGCTCGACCCCGACCGCCACTCATAAGGAAGACAATCAATAAATAAATCATGCTCTGACTTCATCACACAACGGTTCACCATACGTGCATGCTACGGGAATCACAAACTTTAACACCAGTATTCCTCAAATTCACAATTACTCAACTAGCACGACTCTAATATCACCATCTTCATATCTCAAAACAATTATCAAGCATCAAACTTTTCTTAGTATTTGTCGGATTTCGGGTTCCGGCAGAACCTTGAGGTTCGAACTCTACGGTGCGCGCGGAGATTACGCCCTCTACCTCTCCGTCTCGCAAAGATCTAAACTACTGAAAGAACAACACAAGGGACACAAGGTTTATACTAGTTCGTGCCAC
This sequence comes from Aegilops umbellulata, assembly GCA_032464435.1. NCBI lineage: Eukaryota > Viridiplantae > Streptophyta > Magnoliopsida > Poales > Poaceae > Aegilops > Aegilops umbellulata. The sequence goes on along the minus strand of CP136058.1, from coordinate 348,155,897 downwards.
CATTGTGGTGTAATACCCTACTCTAGTTTGTGGCATGGTGGATTGCCTCTTGGGCTGATGATGATGGACAATACAAGTAAGAACAGCCTCGCGAGGGTCTGCTCTTGGCTGGGGCGACGAACTGCAAGGAGGAGTTCAGCCGCCCTTCTCTCTCTCTCTCTCTCTCTCTCTCTCTGATTCTTGATGCTTGCCCAGGTTCTGGACCTCTTCTTGATCTCGATCCCGGCTCTACCCTGGGGGTGGCTATTCCTATTTATAGGCAAAGGACCTGGGCCTCTTCCCAAATATTGAGCGGGAAGGGCGCCAATAGTTGGCCATTTTGAAGGGGAACATCTGGTACACTTATCCTGACTAAAGTTGGTCCTCGCCTGCCAAAGGCTCTGTGGTGACACCGTCCTGGGCTCCATGATGACCTCCTCCCCACCGTTGGACTGGTCTTGGTCTCGTTGCACCGAAATGGATGCCTTTGCTTGATCCTCTAGCCCGCGCTTGCCCCTTTGCACCAAAGAGGAAAGGAAGACACCACGCGGGCTGGCGCCCGCCTGGCACCCTTGGTCGTCATGGCTTGCATCATGGGCACCTCGTGAGGTACCCCGCCTTGATCTCTCCGCCTCCTCGTGAGCCAGCCTGATGAGGCCGTGCCTGAGGAAGCTCCGCGTCGTCCGCCCCGCGAGGCTTGGCCCCTCGCGAGGGTCTTGGGTCTTGTGTTGATGAAGTTGGGCTGTGCTGGGGCCCCTTTGAGCCACGCCGCAGGTAGGCAAGTCTGGGGACCCCCGTTCCGATCCCAGAACGCCGATAGTAGCCCCCGGGCCCAAGGCGCGCCCGTACTTGGCCGTGCTGAGAGGCGAAAGGGCAAGGGCGAAGCGCCGCGGGCCCTAACAGCCTGCGACCTTGGGCGCCGCGTGGCGGTTGATGGGACGTGGGCGTCTCCGCTTCCCCATGACGCCTCGGTGATCGTGCGGATTGGACAAGTCCCTGCATGCAAATCGTGTCATGATTACCTGCGATCGTGGAGGCCGATGGTTGGCCTTCGCCGGCTATTAGTACGGGCTGCGCGTGCCCTGCCAGTCCATCTCTCCTTGCTTCTCCTTATTCTCCATGGCTCCGTCGAGGAGGTTCTCGGCTGCAGAGAAGGGGAAGGCCCGCCAGGTTGTGCCTGCCTCTCCCCCGCCCAAGCGTGGCTGAGGGCGCCCTCGGAAGCATCCCGTGGCCGCCACGGCAGCTTCCCGCGGCTGTGGAGATGGTTCCCAGCGTGGTGACGGGCGAGCTGCTGCGGACGGGGGACGCGCTTTGGTCGCGCGCTCCCCTAGGCCGCGCTTTCACGTCGTGGAGGTGCTGCCAGAGTTCGTCGTATGGTCGGCGGAGCCGACTAGCGCCCGGCTCCAACTCCCTCGCTTCCTCCTTGGTGAGCTCCCGGCCGGCGCCCCGGGCGGCCTCTGGCTTCAGGCGGACGGCTGCTGCAGCCGGGCCTCAGGGGCTGCAGTGGAGCTCTCTGCCACTGGGAGCTTGGCCTTGACTCATGGTTGGCAGGCGTTCGCCCGTGGTCGCGGCCTGGGGCGCCGGTGCACCCTGCACTTTAAGTTTGACGGTGATGCCACCCTCTACGTGAGGGTGTTTGGGGTAGATGGTCGCCGCGCAGGGTGTTGCCCTGAGGACGACGACCGCGGCTGGGGACCCAGCCCCGACGATGATGGAGGAGACAGCGCCCGCGTGGTTGGCGGCGCTCAAGGCTCCTCAAGCTTCATCGACTCTTCTTCAAGCGACTCTTCCAGCGGTGGTCGCAGTCAGCCCCCACACCGTCGCGCCTGCTTGGGTGGCGGCAGTACGTCCGCCCGCCGTCGCGCCCCGGTGAAGCGTGAGAGGGAGTCTGCTTGAGCCCCGGAGGCAGCCCGAGTCTCCTCCGCAGGCCGGTGTGAGGCGAGCCGCGCCGAACTTGTCCTTTCTTTTCCTTTTGTTTCTTGCGTGAAAGAAAACAGCTGCGTGGAGCCCCGCGAGGGCGTGTTCAGGGTTACTGCTGTTAACCGTTACCTTGATTCCATTTTCGTGCCCTTCGGCTATGTGTCTGCGCGTGGATAGTTCCCGGCCCTAGCTGTGGGGGGGCGACCGACCCAGGCCCTGTGTGTGTGTCGCAGTGCCCGAGGGGCACGGGCTGGAGGGGTGCTCCTGTAACGGGCCCAGGTCGTGAAACCTTCAAACGACTAGAACAGGAACACTCACGAGGGCGCTCGGCTATCCTCCCTCGCGAGGCCTTGCATAAGGGAAATCAAAGCAGGGGAGTAAAAATCGACGAACCACAAACCAACGACGGCAATAGTTTCAATAAGACTTCAAATGCGAACAAACAAGCCAACTACGGAAAGCAAATGAAGCCGCATCTGGCACCTAATCTAGTCTTCGATGTCGTCTCACCAGCGCGGAGCTAAGTGCTACCACTGGGCGTGGGAGGGAGCCCCAGGGCCTGAGGCCAGCGCTCCTGAGACTCCGGGGCGTGTACAACCCCAACTCATTATTACGTGAGAGTGTCACGGGTGGCAAGCTTCACAGGCGTTGGCCTTCTTCACAGGCTCCGGGCCTTTCTTCTTAGGGGAAACGAGCTTCACGGGCATTTGCCCTCTTCACAGGCTCCGGGCCTTTTCCAAGACGCGACAGCTTCACAGGCACTCGCCTTCTTCACAGGCTCCGGGCCTTCTCCAAAAATGGATAATCTGCACAGGCGTTCGCCTTCTTCACAGGCTCTGGGCCTTCTCCAAAAAAGGATAATCTTCACAGGCGTTCGCCTTCTTCATAGTCTCTACGCCTTCTCCAAAAAAGGATAATCTTCACAGGCGTTCGCCTTCTTCACAGGCTATGGGCCTTCTCCAAAAAAGGATAATCTTCACAGGCGTTCGCCTTCTTCACAGGCTCTGGGCCTTCTAGGGGTAGAACCTGTGGAGGTGCTGGATTATCCATGCGTTCTGGATCGGCTCCCCCTCTTGAGTCTCCAAGCGCGCGGAGCCAGGCCTGGAAACATGAACAACCTTGAACGGGCCCTCCCACATGGGAGAGAGTTTGTGCAGCCCCTCCCTGGAGAGAACCCGCCTGAGCACGAGGTCTCCTACCTCGAGAGTTCTCGGGCGGATGTTGCGGCAGTGATATCGTCGTAGTGCCTGTTGGTACCTCGCCGCTCGTAGCACGGCTTCTCGGCGGCATTCCTCCCCCAGCACGAGGTCCATCCCCCGCATGGCGTCCTGCTGCGCCTCGTCGAACGCCAGGACCCGTGCGGAGCGACGTCTGACCTCGTGAGGGAGGACTGCTTCGGCTCCGTAGACCAGGAAGAACGGGGTCTCTCTAGTCGGCTTGCTCGCGGTTGTGCGGATGGACCACAACACGGACTGAAGCTCATCGTACCAACCTTTGCCGCAAGCCTCCAGGTTCTTCTTGAACGTCCTGGTCTTGAGTCCCCTCAGGACCTCCGCGTTGGCTCGTTCGGCCTGGCCGTTGCTTCGTGGGTGCGCCACCGAAGCGTAGCATATCTGAGTTCCAAGGTTAGCACAGTATGTTTTGAAGAGGTTACTGGTGAGCTGCGAACCGTTGTCTGTAATGATGCGGTTCGGCACCCCGAACCGGCTCACGATGCCCCTGATGAGCTTGACAGCGGAACCCGCGGGAATGGTGCGGACGTCCTCTACTTCTGCCCACTTGGTGAACTTGTCCACGGCGACGTAGAGGTAGCGGTAGCCCCCTGGCGCGCGAGGAAACGGGCCCAGGATGTCCAGCCCCCAGACTGCGAACGGCCACGAAAGGGGTATAGTCTACAGGCCTCCTGCCGGCTGATGGATCTGCTTGGCGTGAAATTGGCAGGCCTCACAAGCCTTCACCAGTTCGGCAGCGTCGTTGAGTGCGGTGGGCCAGTAGAACCCACTGCGGAATCACTACTGGAATCAGCTACTTTGCCATCTGCCAGCTCTTTGTCGTCGGCTAGCAGACGGCAAAGAAGCTCTTTGCCATCAGCTACCGAAAAGCGGACGGCAAAGAAATGGCAGATGGTAAAACAGGCCTTTGCGATCAGCCGGCTCTTTGCCGCCAGCCAGCTGACGGCAAAGAAACTTCGCCGTCCGCTAGCTGACGGCAAAGAGAGAGGTGGCCCGCACCCCCCCCCCGCCCATTTAGAAAAAACATAATGCCCGACCTCTTTGCCGTCCGCTAGCGGACGACAAAGGGACAAAGTGGCGGACGACAAAGATAGGCGGACGGCAAAGAAGGGCCTACCTAACGGCCCCATCCCCTGCACGTTACTCGATCTGTTCTCTCCATCTCTCTCCTCCCCGACGCCCCGCAACCACCGCCGCCGCCGCCGCCGCACCCGCCCCGCCCACGCCCCCACCCGCCGCCCGGCGCCGCCCCGGCCACTACTCCCGCCCTCCGGCGCCGCCCCAGCCGCCCGGCGCCGCCCCCGCCACTGCTCCCGCCGCCCGGTGCCGCCCCCGCCACTGCTCCCGCCCTCCGGCGCCGCCCCCGCCCCCCACCCGCCGCCCGGCGCCGCCCCCGCCACTGCTCCCGCCGCCCGGCGCCCCCCTGTCACCGCCCCCGCCGACCGTCCCATTGCTCCGGTGAGGGACTACTTCTTTTTCTTTCTTTCTGTTTTTTCAATTTTTTTTGCTATTTAATTGTTAGTGCTATATTGTGTTAGTGTTAGTGTTAGAAAAGACTTAGAAGTAGTAGAAGTAGTAGAAGAAGTAGAAGAAGAAGAAAAGAAAAGAAGTAGAAGAAGAAGAAAGGAAGAAAAGAAAAGAAGTAGAAAAAAGATGAAAAAAGAAGAACAAGAAGAAGAAAAGAAGTAGTAGTAGTAGTAGTAGAAGAAGAAGAAGAAGAAGAAGAAGAAGAAGAAGAAGAAGAAGAAGAAGAAGAAGAAGAAGAAGAAGAAGACCCTGACACGCCACCCCGACACCCAGGCAAGACAGCCCGACCCCGACCCCGAGCCCCGACCCCCGACACCTCGACCGCGACACGCCACCCCCGACACCCGGGCCCGACACCCCGACCGCGACAGGCCATCCCCGACACCCGGGCCCGACTCCCTGACCCCGACCCCGACCCCGACCCCTGACACCGACCCCCAACACCCCGACCCCGACACGCCACCCCGACACACCGGCCTAACACCCCGACCCCGATCCCCGACACCCCGACCCCGACCCCCGACACCCCGACCTCGACACGCCACCCCGACACCCCGGCCCGACACCCCGACCCCGACCCCGACACCCTGACACCACACCCCGACCCCGACACGACACCCCGACACCCGACCCCGACCCCGACCCCGACCCCCCGACACCTGAACCCCTGACTCCCCAACCCCGACACCACACCCCGACAGCCCGACCCCGACACCACACCCCGACAACCGACCCCCTGACCCCGACACCCCGACCCCGACACGACACCCCGCCCCCCCCCCCCGACCCCGAAACAGCACCCCGACCCCAACACAGCACCCCGACACCGACACGGCACCCCGACCCCTGACACCTCCCGAAAAGGTGTTCTTTGGCCTTCCAGAGGCCGACGGGGTCATATATTTGTGAATTATTAGTTAGTTCATATATTCTTCGATTTTGTTATGAAAAACATCATATATAATTGTGTTGACCGGGTAGTTTTAAATGTGCAGTTGTTTCATCGCTGCGAGGTTTGGTGTTCGACGACCTCGTCGTGCGTCTAACGAGCTCTGCCCTTTCATTCGTGGGTGAGCACAAATGACATTTCCTCCTCCCCCATTAATTATTTGCTCTATTCCGATGAAACTTGATAGCTAGCTATATATGTGTCTTGAATCATCAGTATGCGTAACCAATATGTGTCTCCCGTTCGAAAGCGTCATAGTTATAAATATGCATGCATTTGCATATTTATAACCTTGATTCTTTCGAATTGTCCAACGCTATCCATGGACAGCCCGAGTATGTGTAGATTGGGTTCGTTTTCCCATATACTTTGCTCCTGATACGAAGCATAAATTTCGTCAGTGCCTCCCCTGTTGTTCTCCGGGTACACATCCTCCCTGTTTATTGCAGAGACGTGTATCAGGAGAACAGCGGGGAGGAGCTGCCGAAATTTTGCATCGGATCCGGAGCATAGCATGGGAAAATGAACCCAGTCTACACATACACGGGTGGGATTAGGACCTATCATTACCTATTAGAGTGTAGGTTGCATGGACGTAATAAAATTGACAAAGTAGATCAACTGATGAATATATTCATGGTGAATTACATATATAATTGTTGTGTGTCCAGTAGCTCTGAAAGTCAAGATGAATGACCGTGCGTGGATGTATACCGGTCACACTGGTCAGAACAAATGGAGCGCTGAATGGTTCACAAAAACCAAGGGGTTTGTGCAAGCCGCATTTGCAAATGGCCAAAAGAAAACCTGGTGCCCCTGTTTCCGGTGCGGCAATTGGGAAAAGAAGACAGAGGCTGAAATGGGCAAACACCTGCAGAAGAGTGGTTTTACGCCCGATTATACGGTGTGGACATTTCATGGTGAGTCTGCCCAACGTGACCGAGCTGAGGTGGATCGTCGTCGCACCGACGAGCATGGTACCGGGATGGAAAACATGGTGGAAGGCTATGATGATGCTCGGGATTCGGACGAGGAGATGGAGGAATCTGCAAAGGCCTTCAATGAAATGTTGGAGTCTTCAAAACGTCCGCTCCACGAGCACACTAAGCTTTGTCAGTTGGACGCCATCTCACAAGTAATAGCTCTAAAGGCTCAGTTCAACTTGGGAAGAGAATGCTATGACGCAATTATGACAATATTTGGAGGCTTTCTACCCAAAGGCCATGTAATGCCTGCAAACCTGTACCAGTCGGACTAAATCCTCCGTGCACTGAAGATGCCCTATGAGAAGATACATGCCTGTGAGAAAGGATGTGCCTTATTTATGCTTGACTATGCGGACTTGAACTATTGTCCCATTTGCAAGTCTTCCAGGTATATTGTGGTAGACAACGGTATGGGTGAGAAGACACAGACCAAAATCCCCGTTAGTGTTCTTCGGTATATGCCAATCGTACCAAGACTTCAACGTCTTTTCATGGTCGAAGAGACGGCCAGACAAATGACATGGCACAAAACAGGCAAAAGAACCGAACTAGATGCAGATGGGAATCTGAAGATGGTACACACATCGGATGGTGTTGCATGGAAAAAGTTTAATGAATTACATGCTGACAAAGCGGCAGATCCGAGGCATCCTCGAGTCGGCATCAGCACGGATGGGTTCAGTGTGTTTGGTATGACGGCAGCCCAATACAGTTGTTGGCCTGTATTTGTCTTTCCACTCAATCCCCCCCCGGACAGATTATGCAAAGAAAGAACATTTTCCTGACGTTGATAACTCCAGGACCCAACTATCCGGGGAAAAATATGAATGTGTACATGCAGCCGCTTAAGGACGAATTGCAAGAAGCCTGGGATAATGGGTTCAAGACATACGACGCCTTTAGAAAACGGAACTTCATAATGCGTGTCTGGTACATGTACTCGACGCATGACTTGCCGGCGTATGCGCTATTCGTTGGCTGGTGTGTGCATGGAAGGTTCCCGTGTCCCACATGCAAGGGAGCTCTAGAGTTTCGTTGGCTTCAGGCCAGTCGCAAGTTTTCTTGCTTCGACATGCATAGACAGTTCCTGGATCCTCGCCATAAGTTCAGGAAAGACAAGAAGAACTTCATCAGGGGTAGAGTTGTCAAAAACTCTGCACCACCTGCATTGACAGGCCAACAGACCCTGGATCAGTTAAACACTCTCGAGCCAGATCCACAACGTCCAGGGTACTTCAAGGGGTATAATACTAAGCACGCCTGGACTCACAAAACATGCTTATGGGATCTGCCTTACTTGAAAGACCTCCTTTGCCCACACAACATTGACGTGATGCACACTGAGAAGAATATCGCCGAGGGACTTTTTGGTACATTGTTCGGCATAGATGGGAAGTCAAAGGATAATACTAAGGCTAGAGTCGATCTGGAGGCGCTATGTGATAGGCCGTTACAAAACATGAAAGAACCGAAAGGAAAACAGAACTGGACGAAGCCAAAGGCATGGTTCAATCTTGGAAGGCCAGCGATGAGGGAAATTCTCTTATGGGTGCAACAGCAGTTGATGTTCCACGATGGGTATGCAGCGAATCTAAAGAGGGGAGCGAATCTTGATAAACTGGAGATATTTGGTCTCAAGAGTCATGATTGGCACATATGGATTGAGCGGGTAATGCCGGTGATGTTGCGTGGCTTCATCCCTGAGGATGAATGGCTAGTACTGGCAGAACTCAGCTATTTCTTCCGTGTTCTTTGTGCGAAAGAACTATCGCCTGGCGTGCTAGAAGAAATGGAAGAGTTGGCGCCTGAGTTGATCTGCAAGTTAGAGAAGATCTTTCCACCGGGCTTCTTTAATCCAATGCAGCATTTGATTTTGGTTCTCCCGACCGAGGCAAGATTGGGGGGGGGGCGTGCAAAATCGTTGGTGCTACCCAACTGAGAGGATGCAGAAGACGCTTCGAGAAAAATGTAAAAATAAACGTAGAATTGAAGCATCGATGGCTGAGACATTCATCACAGAGGAGGCGGCAAACTTCGTAACAGCGCACTACGAAGCCAAAAATCGTCATTTGCATAATCCGAAGCCTCGGTACAATGCTGACGAGCCTAAAAAGGGTGGATCCAACCTCAGCCTATTCAAAGGGAATCTCACACCAGCTAGTGTTTCACATCCAGTATCTTTGGATAACGAAGAATGGCGGACCATTTCGTTGTATATCTTCAACAACCTGATAGAAGTGTGGCCGTACATCGAGTAAGTTCTCGGTACATTGTTTCGCAACTTCTATTTTCTTTGAACTACTCTTTTTCCTGGATATGTCATACAGTCGATACGTCGCCATATTCTCGTATGGAGCGGAGATCTAAAATGATTCCGTCGAAGAGTATGAGCTTCTCGCAAAGCAAGGAGGCGGCTATCCCGGTTTCATCTCTTGGTTCAAACAAACGGTAATTTCTATTAGACAATTTCATTTCATTCGCTAATTTGTGCATAATGCAACAATCCTTTCATATTAAACTTGTAGGCTAATTCAGAGTCTATGGACGCCGAATTGAGACAAGTCGCTAATGGTTTTGACTATAAGGTCCGTTCATTTGACAAGTACGACATCAACGGGTATCGCTTTCGTACCTATGGCAAAGAGCTATCTATGGCCGACCGAAAGTCTACAAATTGTTGTGTATCTGCTATCGGCAAAGGAGGTACTGAGTATTATGGGAGAGTTGAAGCAATTTATGAACTTCTATTCTATGGTGAAAACCCACCGAATGTTGTAGTCTTCAAATGTTATTGGTTTCAACCGAAGGAGACTAGAAGGACTCATGAACATATAGGGCTAGTTGAAATCAACCAAAGCACTCATTTAGATGTTCCTGATGTCTATATTATGGCTCAACAGGCGACCCAAGTATTCTATCTACCGTGGGCCTGCCAAACTAATCCAAATCTGAAGGGTTGGGATGTCGTTTATGAAGTGCCGCCACGTGCTAGACTTTCTCCCCCAAAGGAAGAGGATTATGAACCTCACGTTAACCCAGACATATATGAAGGAGAATTCTTCCAAGAGACACGTCTTTCCAAAAAGCGTTTCAAGAACCGCTATACTTCACCCCAAAACATTGAAGTAGACAGCGACAATGAATCCGACATCACCCCAGAGGAGGAACAAGAAGAGCCGGAACAAGAAGAGGTTACTGTTGCGGATGACCTGTCAATGCTTGACCGATTACGTCAAGGTGGCCTTCCACATGTTGATGCCAATCAACCCTATGAGCCCATCATTGATTATAGTGATGATGATGATTATGCATTTATTGATGATACTGATCGAGATTATTAGTAGTGTCAGGTATTCAATTTTTTTATGTTGTACTTGATGATGATACACTTAAGTGATATACATATTATTATTCATGTCGGTACTTTTTTTATGTTGTACTAATTTCGTTTATTCTTTGTCATGGCAGGTGTTGAAAGATGGTGGGCGCTGGTCGGGAGCGCGCCGAGGCCCCTTCTTTGTCGGCGCGTGGTGCGAGGTCTTCCATTCCACACGCACCTCTCCGCCGAGCGTTGCTGGCCAGTTTGGCGACACCGCCGGGCCCTTCTTCGTCGACCGCGGTGCCCAGCAGGGGACGAGGTAAGAAGAAGAGAGGAGGTGGAGCACGTGGTCATGGGAAAGGAGGTAGGGTGACTCTTACGGCGCCTTCCTCGCCGCCGCCCCCAGCTGTTTCACCCGAGCACGTGACTGCTAGGGTGAACTCGTCTGAGGAGGAGGCTGCATGGACTCCGGTCCATGAGCCTCCGGTCCACGGGTCTTCGGCCCACGAGCCTCGGGTCGACGGGCCTTCGGCCCACGAGACCCCGGAGGAGCACACGTCTGGATGGGGTACCTGGTCGGGTCAGCCTGAGGATGGCGGGGAGCCGAGTGGCCATGCTGATGATGGCGAGGAGCCGACTGATGAGGAGGGGGAGGAGGGGGGCAACGTCTACCAGCGTGGTGCTACACGGCTCCCGTCCGTGTCGGCGACCCGCGAGCAGAGGTGGTTGATTTTCCCTGATGGGGAGAGGTAAGTGCATTTAATCTTTTTGTACCTTCTTCATTCACGTTTATTCAAATAACTGATGTGTTGGCCTTGTCATGTTGCAGGGGTTGGGACCACCATGAAAGTGTCCGCCGACCCAACTCCGTCCTTGGAGTTCTGATTCGGCAAAACTTTCTGGGGTTTGTCATGTTGCCTAGTGAGGGTCGGCTTCCAGAGGTTGGATTGACTTGGGAGCACTACTTGGCTGCCCCGGCCCCGCCGGGTGAGATTATCGACGGTGTCTTGTGCATGACGAGGGCAGACGTCGTGATCAGAAAGTTCTGGGTAATTGCTCCTTTACACAATTAAAAATCTTCAACTAGCTAGTTATTAATTATACTAATCAATATTGTCTCATTTGATTGCAAACATTCTACAGGTGTGAGGAGGGATACAAGGAGGAGGCGGATCATGTTATCCACAAGGAGTGCAAGCGCCTACTTCAGAACTTACGACATGAGGTTCGGGTGCAGGCTGTTCGAGACTACTACGCCGGGCGTGGTATCAAGAAGCCCATGCAGGAGTGCCGCGATAAGTTCTTGAGTAAGGAGAAGTACATCATGGTAATTCTTAAGGCCTTGTACTTACTTCATTTAGTAATTCATAGCCTTAGCGCTCAAGTTTCTATTTGCTAACTTAGGCCCCTCCGAGATGGTGTGCGGATCGGATGGATTGTTGGGAGGTGTTGGTCAATGCGTGGTGCTCAAAAGAATGGTTGGACACCCACAAAGAGGCCAAGGAAAAACGTGCCCAAATGGAAGGTGTGCCACACCACCAAGGCAGCTCCAACTTATTTCAGTACGGGCGGAACTTGGTATGTGGTTTGCTTCATGATTCATGCAATTCATTCATCATGCTATCTTTAGCCCTTTAATTACTAATTTACTTTGTTTCTCTCTTTCAGGCACTCTACAATAAGGCGGATAAGGTGCCAGAGGTGTACGACCTGTATGCCATGGCCCACACTGGCCCTTACAAGAAAGTCAAGGCATTCTCTGCGTCTGACCTCGATGATCCAAAGAACTTCACCAACATCTCCGCCCACGACAAGCTCGTGCAATATAGAGATCAAGGGAAGGCGAGGAAAGGGGAGGACTTTAACCCGAGCCAGGGTCCCATTGATACAGAGCTGCTGATGATATCTGGTGGCGGGAGGTCCCATGGCTCCATAGCCATGGGAGATGGACTTATCCGTTGTCCTAGCACTCTCCCGGAGATCAAGGCACGTCAGTCGAGCTCCGCTCCTGACATAAGACCTCGTGAACGGCCAGTCCAACTCGCCTTCAAGGTTAGTTATACACTCAGCTATCTTTCTCCATTACATTGTGTGCGCTTCCATCAATGATTACAAATGGTCATGTGAGTGGTGTTTGAAGTTGCTATACAGAGTGAGAGATAGAACGGAGAAACTTCTGGCGGAGGCGGCGGAGAGGCAGCGGGAGTTGGAGGAGAAGACGACAAAGATGTTGGAGGAGGAGAGGGCACGGAATGGCATGCAGGCAAGGGCCATGTACGAGCTCCTTGTGGTAAGTTTCTTCTGCAGATTACTTGCTAGTCTTAACATTTGAGTCTCATTACTAACTAGTATGACTCTGTTGTGAAAACCAAATGTGCAGTCTGTGTGCGAGAAGTCCGGTCAGACTGCTCCACCGATGCCAGTGATTGCTCCTGGGAGCACGGTGAATTTAATTTGAATGGACATTACTTGCTAGTCTTCACATTTGAGTGTCATAATGCTAACGAGACATTGGGAATGATCTTTGGTGCAGCTTAACTCCAGAAACGCATCGCACGATCCTTCTCCAGCTACCGGCGCGAGCCAGCCCGCTCCTTCTCCAGCTACCGACGCGAGCCAGCCCGCTCCTACACCTCCGTGATCACGGTAAGTTTCTCTAGTGTTTTGCTTAACAAATGCATAAAAACCTAGACTTAGCTTTATTTCCTCCAATATGCTTACCATAATGACCTAGAGTTAGCTTCTTTTCCTCCAAAATGACTTAATAAGCTTACTGACCTCATAAACCATCCATTCTACCAAAGTTAGCTCTAAAACGATATGTAGTTAGCTTACTTATGTCAAAAATTGCATAATTACCTTAGTTAGCTCATTAACGATCCATTTTACCTAAGTTAGCTCTAAAATGAATCATTTTACCTTAGTTAGCTTATAAGTGATCCAATTTATCCAAGCTAGCTCTAAAATGACCCATTTTACGTAGATTAGCTCCTAAATGATCCATTTTACCTACGTTAGCTTTAAAATGACCCATTTCACCTAGGTTAGCTCCAAAATGACCCATTTCACCTAGGTTAGCTCCAAAATGACCCATTTTACGTAGATTAGCTCCTAAATGATCCATTTTACAGGTTAGCTCCAAAATGACCCATTTCACCTAGGTTAGCTCCAAAATGACCCATCTTACCTAGGTTAGCTTATGAATGATCCAGTTTATCCAAGTTAGCTCTAAAATGATCCAATTGACCTAGAGTAGCTCCTAAACGATCCATTTCACCTAAGTTAGCTAAAAAACGATCCATTTCACCTTAGTTAGCTCAAAAACATGGCAATTCACCTTAGTTAGCTCATAAACGACCCATTTCAACTAAGTTAGCTCAAAAACGATCCATTTCACCTTAGTTAGCTCAAAAACGATCCATTTCAGCTTAGTTAGCTCAAAAACAATGCCCTTCACCTTAGTTAGCTCATAAACGACCCATTTCAACTAAGTTAGCTCATAAATGATCCATTTCAACTAAGTTAGCTCATAAACAACCCATTTCAACTTAGTTAGCTCATAAATGATCCATTCCACCTAAGTTAGCTCATAAATGATCCATTCCACCTAAGTTAGGTCATAAATGACATATACTTCTTGTTCTAGTCTTCTTCTTGTTCTATTCACCTATTTCTAACTTTCTTATTTACCATTTTGCAGATTTCACTCACTTCATGGAAGCTAGCTTGCTATGGAGTGCTTGCTTTTTCTTTGCTAAAACTTTGCATTGTATCTAGCTTGCTATGATAGAACTTGCTATGTTGATGAAACTTTGCTATGTAATATGTATATGGAACAATGTGTATGGATGGAACTTGATGGAACTTGCTATGTTGATGAAACTTTGCTATGTCATATGTATATGGAATTATGTGCTGGATATGTGATATGTTTGCTGTTAAATATATCTATATATGTCATATATATTTGCTGTGAAAATTGTTGAATTAAGAAAAAACAGAAAAAAGAGACAATATGTAGGCTCTTTGCCGTCTGCCACCGACGGCAAAGGGCTCTTTGCCATCAGCAGCGGACGGCAAAGAGGCCACGTGGCAGGCAACTGTGCTTCCTGGGAGGCTAACCAATTTGGTCAGTTTGCCTACAGTGGCTGACGACAAAGGCTTTGCCGTCGGTGGCGGACGGCAAAGATTAAAAACTTTGCCTACAGTGGCGGACGGCAAAGGCCTGCCGTGTAGTGACGTCGGCTGACATCACTCGGCGGACAGCAAAGGCCTTCCGAAGTTTGCCGTCAGCGGCGGACGGCAAAGGCCTGCCGTTAACCACCTAACAGATTAACATCGCATTTATTGTCGTTTGCACTCTTTGCCGTCCGCTGTTGATGGCAAAGGCTCCTTTGCCGTCAGCCGCCCGAAGCAGATGGCAATTTACCTCTTTGCCGAACCTTACTTTGCCGTCACCTTTTGCAGTCCGCGGCGGACGGCAAAGACCTTTGCCGTCAGCCATCCATGCCTTTGCCGTCTGCCGTGGCTGACGGCAAAGTAGCTGATTCCTGTAGTGAATGCCTTACCAACAAGGATCCGTGATGACGAATGGTGTCCATAGTGTCCGCCGTGTATTTCCTCCATCAGTTCCTTTCCTTGCTCCCTGGAGATGCAGCGCAGGGATACATCGTTCGGTCGCCTCCGGTAGAGCTCTCCATCCCTGATGCAGTACGCCGTGGCCTGACGTGCCACACGCTCCGCTTCCTCCTCCTTCTTTGGCAGGGTCCCTTGTGTCAGATAACTCCAGAGCTCCGTGATCCAGCGCCCCTCCTGAGGTTCCATCGTCAGGAGTAGGCGTGCTCCTGAACCTGGGCCGCAGACCGGGGCTCCCGAGGCAGGTGGCTGGGGAAGTTCCTCTCGTGGCTGGGCCGTGTTTGACAATGACGGTACGGCCGAGGGCTTGAAGAGCCGCTCCTCGAAGACGCCAGGCTCCTGAGGCAACCGCCTGGACGCCCGCCCGGCGATATTATCAGCCTCCTGGTTGGTGCCACGGGGCACGTGCTTCAACTCCAGCCCCCAGAACTGCTTCTCCATCCTGCAAACCTCCGCTAGGTAGGCCTCCATGTGCTCGTCTTTTGGCTCGTATACCCTGTTGGAGAAATTGACAAGGAGCTGCGAATCGCCCTTGATGGTGAGGCGCTTCACCCCCATGGCAGCTGCGGCCTTCAAGCCCGCTATCAAACCTTCGTACTCTGCTATGTTGTTGGAGACCTTTTCGCCTTGCTGGAAACAGAGCTGTACAGCGTAGTAGAGCTTGTCCTGGGTGGGCGACACTAGCACCGCCCCAGCCCCTGCGCCGAGCCTGGAGAATGCCCCATCGAAGTACATGACCCAGCCTTCTGGTGCCTCGCTCCCTGGGGAGAGGGACCGATCCTCGTCCTTGAGGCCTGGTGCCTCCGTCCATTCTGCCACGAAATCTGCCAATGCTGCTCCCTTGATGACCCGGGTTGTGCTGAACTCGAGCTAAAACGCCTGCAGTTCTATGTTCCACTCGGCGACCCTTCCGGCTGAGTTAGGGATCCTGAGCACTCTCTCCAAGGGATATGACGAGACGACCTTGATGGGGTGACCCTGGAAATAGTGCCGCAGCTTGCGCGAGGCCACCAGTAGCGTGAGGAGGAGCTTCTGAGGCATGGGGTACCGGGCCCTCGCATCCCGTAACATCGTGCTAACGAAGTATACTGGGTGCTCAACTAGGTTGAGTGCATTAGTGCTCACGGAGCCCTCCGGAGGCAAGGGCGCCTCGCGAGGTGACGAGGCCTCTGGAGGCGGACCATCCAGGTGAGTGGCCTCTCCCGCTTCCGGTGCACTCTTCGGCGGCTGATCTTCCTCAACCGCGGTAGCGGTTTCTATGGGCCTTCCTTGTTCTTGTTTTGCCTTGTCTCGGGCTGCTGCTGTGGTTCTGATTTGGCGCTCCTCCCTAACCGCCACCAGGGCTGCGCTGGCAGAGTAGGGAGTGGCGGCGAGGTAGAGCACTAGGGGCTCTTGAGGACGCGGAGCCACCATGACTGGGGGATTGGTCAGGTATCTCTTGAGATCTCGAAACGCCTTGTCTGCCTCTTCAGTCCATTCAAAGGGCCCCTTTTTCTTCATTAGCTGGAAGAAAGGCAGCGCTCGCTCCCCCAGTCTGAAGATGAAGCGCCCTAGCGCGGTCACGCGTCCAGTGAGCTTCTACATTTCTCTGAGGGTCTTTGGCGGGCTCATGTCCTCGACCGCCTTGACCTTCTCCGGGTTAGCCTCGATGCCTCGATGGGACACGAGGAAACCCAAGAGCTTGCCTGAGGGGACCCCGAACACACACTTCTCTGGGTTGAGCCGCAGGTTCACTGCGTTGAGGCTCGCGAAGGTTTCCTCCAGGTCTTGTATCAGGGTCTTGGCCTCCCGAGACTTCACCACAATGTCATCAACGTAAGCTTCGACATTCTTCCCGAGCTGCGGGCCCAAGATGATGTGCACCAGCCGCTGAAACATCGCCCCCGCGTTACACAGCCCAAATGGCATGCACGTGTAGCAGTACACCCCGCACGGGGTTAGCAAGGCTGTCTTCTCGACGTCTTCCACTGCCATCTTGATCTGGTGATACCCGGAGAAGGCATCTAGGAAACATAGCAGGTCACACTCTGTGGTGGAATCGACGATCTGGTCGATGCGGGGGAGCGGGAACGGATCTTGCGGACATGCCTTGTTGAGGTTGGTGAAGTCGACACACATGCGCTCCTTCCCTCCCTTCTTGGGCACAACGACAGGGTTGGCCAACCAGTCCGGGTATCGGACCTCGCGAATGACCCCAGCCGCTTCTAACTTGTGTGTTTCTTGGACGATGAAGGCTTGCTTTTCTGTGGACTGCCGCCTTGCCTTCTGCTTCACCGGGAGCACGTTTGGGCACACGTTGAGGTGATGCTCGATTACGCCCCTGGGGATCCCTGCCAACTGATTAGGCTCCCAAGCGAATACCTTCTTGTTTGCGCGCAGGAACCTGATTAGGGCCTCCTCCTGCTCAGGCTCGAGGTTGGCGCCTATGGTGAAAGTGGCACTGGAGGACCCGTCCTCGTTGACAGGTATCTGCTTGGTTTCTGCCTTGTCCTGGGTGAACAACTGCTTCTTCTTGGCGGGCGCAACCCCCTTGGGCTCGGGGGTGTCTGAGTCGGCGGGCTGTGCCGATGCCGCCGTCTTGAAGGTGAGCTTGAGCACTCGCAGCGCGTCCCCGGTGTCCCTGTGCACGGTGAGGACACCGCTGCTCCCGGGCATCTTCATGAGGTTGTACGCCGGGTGCATGGCGGCCATGAACTGGGCCAGCGCTGGGTAGCCGAGGATGGCGTTGTAGGGGAGGCCGATGGGGGCGATGTCAAAGTCGACTATCTCCGTGCGGAAGTTGTCGCAGGTGCCGAGGGTTACTGTGAGCCGGATCTGTCCCAAGGAGCTGGATGATCCGCCCCCAATGCCTGAGAAGGGCCGGCTGGGTTGCAGCCGTTCCAGGGGTATGAGGAGGAGATTGAAGGCCTCAACCGAAAGCACACTGAGGCCCGCGCCACCATCGATGAGGGTTCTGGTGACGGCCACCTGGCAGATGGTGGGGGTGCACAACATGGGGAGCACGCCCGAGCTAGCCGAGTTGGAGGGGTGGTCCTCCGAGCTGAAGGTCAGGCCAGCCTTGTGTGCCGCCCGGTCCGGGTGAGCCCCCTGCCGCGCGGAAACGGCGCTGAACCGGCGGACAAACGGCTTGACATGGCGACTTGTGGGCGGCGCCTGCGAGCCACCCAGGAGGGCCGCGATGACCGGGGGTGTTGGTGTAGCGGTGCGGCCGTCTTGCCGCACGGACGAATGCTGAGACGACGCTTGCTGCTCGTTCCCCGCCGGGCCGGTGGCGGCGTTCATGGCGGGCGACGGGGAACGACGAGGACGCCCACCGAAGGGAGCCATCTGGGCGACGCGGGAAGCGATGGTGGACAGGCGCTCGGCGCGGTCCCGACGAGCGTCGGACATGGACGGGACGGTCGGAGGAGAGCGGAGCGGTGGAAGACAAATTCCGGCGCACCCCTACCTGGCGCGCCTAATGTCGGATTTCGGGTTCCGGCAGACCCTTGAGGTTCGAACTCTGGGGTGTGCACGGAGATTACGCCCTCTACCTCTCCGTCTTGCAAAGATCTAAACTACTGAACGAACATCACAAGGGACACAAGGTTTATACTAGTTCGGGCCACCATTGTGGTGTAATACCCTACTCCAGTTTGTGGCGTGGTGGATTACCTCTTGGGCTGATGATGATGGACAATACAAGGAAGAACAGCCTCGCGAGGGTCAACTCTTGGCTGGGGCGACGAACTGCAAGGAGGAGTTCAGCCGCCCTTCTCTCTCTCTCTCTCTCTCTCTGATTCTTGATGCTTGCCCAGGTTCTGGACCTCTTCTTGATCTCGATCCCCGCTCTACCCTGGGGGTGGCTGGTCCTATTTATAGGCAAAGGCCCTGGGCCTCTTCCCAAATATTGAGCGGGAAGGGCGCCAACAGTTGGCCATTTTGAAGGGGAACAACTGGTACACTTATCCTGACTAAAGTTGGTCCTCGCCTGCCAAAGGCTCTGTGGTGACGCCGTCCTGGGCTCCACGATGACCTCCTCCCCACCGTTGGACTGGTCTTGGTCTCATTGCACCGAAATGGATGCCTTTGCTTGATCCTCTCGCATGCGCTTGCCCCCTTTGCACCAAAGAGGAAAGGAAGACACCGCGCGGGCTGGCGCCCGCCTGGCACCCTTGGTCGTCATGGCTTGCGTCATGGGCACCTCGTGAGGTACCCCGCCTTGATCTCGCCGCCTCCTCGTGAGCTAGCCTGATGAGGCCGTGCCTGAGGAAGCTCCACGTCGTCCGCCCCGCGAGGCTTGGCCCCTCGCGAGGGTCTTGGGTCTTGTGTTGATGAAGATGGGCCGTGTTGGGCCCCCTTTGAGCCACGCCGCAGGCCGCAGGCAGGCAAGTCTGGGGACCCCCATTCCCAGAACGCCGACAGTATTCAACGCACTCAAAAGAATGTTTTAAAAATCTTGAATACCAAGCATATTATTATTATTATTAAGCAATTACGATGCTATTTAAGACTCTCAAAATAATCTAAGTGAAGCATGAGAGATCAAAAGTTTCTTTAAAACAAATCCACCACCGTGCCATAAAAGATATAAGTGAAGTACTAGAGCAAAACTATAAAGCTCAAAAGATATAAGTGAAGCACATAGAGTATTCTATCAAATTCCAATTCATGTAAGGCTCTCTCAAAAGGTCTGTACAGCAAGGATGATTGTGGTAAATTAAAAAGCAAAGACTCAGATCATACAAGACGCTCCAAGCAAAACACATATCATGTGGTGAATAAAAATATAGCTCCAAGTAAAGTTACCGATGGAAGTAGACGAAAGACGGGATGCCTTCCGGGGCATCCCCAAGCTCTGACTTTTTGGTGTCCTTGGATTATCTTGGGGGTGCCATGGGCATCCCCAAGCTTAGGCTCTTGCCACTCCTTGTTCCATAATCCATCAAAAGATTTCACCCAAAACTTGAAAACTTCACAACACAAAACTCAACATAAATCTCGTGAGCTCCGTTAGCGAAAGAAAACAAAATACCACTTCGAGGTACTGTAATGAACTCATTCTTTGTTTATATTGGTGTTAAACCTACTGTATTCCAACTTCTCTATGGTTTATCAACTATTTTACTAGCCATAGATTCATCAAAGTAAGCAAATAACACACGGAAAACAGAATCTGTCAAAAACAGAACAGTATGTAGTAATCTGTAACTAACGCAAGCTTTTGGAACACCCAAAAATCATCCAAAATAGGAAGACCTAGGAAATTTGTTTATTTATCAGCAGCAATTTGAATCACTATTTTATCGCGTTCTGGTGATTTGTAATAATTGTTTTCGTGAACAGAAAGTTTCTGCAAATTATAGCAAGATCAAATAACTATCATCCAAGAAGATCCTATAGGTTTAACTTGGCACAAACACTAATTAAAAGAGAAAACCACATCTAAACAGAATGTAGATGGTTTATTTATTACTAAGCAACAAGGAAAAATATTGGATTGTCTCCCAACAAGCGCTTTCCTTTAAAGCCTTTTTAGCAAGGCACTGAGATTTCAATGATGGTCACAAGAAAGACAAGAATTGAGGCACTAAGAGAGCATCATAAAACATGTGACAAACACACTTAACTCTAACATACTTTCTATGCATAGGCATATTATAGGCAAACAAGTTATCGTAGCAAGTAAAAACTAACATATGCAAGGAAGCGGAACGGAACAATGGCAATCTCAACATAACGAGAGGTAATTTAGTAACATGAAAATTTCTATAACCATATTTTCCTCTCTCATAATAATTACATGTATGATCATAAAAAAATTCAACAATATAGCTACACATAACATATTCTCAACACGATCCACATGCATGCAAAGTTGACACTCTTCTAAAATAGTGGGATTATCATTAACTAAAGTCATGATTTCTCCAAGCCCACTTTTATCAAAAATTTCATAAGATTGAATGTTATCCAAATATGTAGGATCTAAAGTTGACACTCTTCCAAACCCACTTTCAATATTATTGCAAACACTATTATCAATCTTATATTCCTCATGGGGCTTAAATAAATTTTCAAGATCATAAGAAGAATCTCCCCAATCATGACTATTGGACATAGCAAAACTAGCATCCCCAAGATTAGGGTTTTGCATATTATTAGCATAATTTACATCAATAGAATTTATACTAAAATCATTGCAATCATGCTTTTTATTCAAAGATCTATCGTGAAGCACTTCATCACAATTTTCAGATTTACGGATTTCATGCAAAAGCTTATAAAGATAATCTAGTGCATCCAAATCACTAGGAATTGGTTCATCATAATTGGATCTCTTAAAAAGATTGGCAAGAGGATGAGGATCCATAGATATTAGCTTCTCTGTTTAGGAACAAATACTCAACTATTTCAACCAAGCGAGAAAACGAGCCAGGAAAGACATCAAGGCGGACGGAAAAGAGAGGGCGAATAAAACGGTAAGGGTGAAGTGGGGGAGAGGAAAACAAGAGGCAAATGGCAAATAATGTAATGCGAGAGATAAGGGATTGTGATGGGTACTTGCTATATTGACTTCTGCGTAGACTCCCCGGCAACGGCGCCAGAAATCTTCCTGCTACCTCTTGAGCACTGCGTTGGATTTTGTCTGGACCCCGATCCTAAGTCACACCGATCTAGCATGTAACACATCATATCACTTTGCGGCCTCACGCACGGTATTCCCACGGGTGCCACCTTACCTTGCCCGGGACCGTTTGCGCCTTTTGGCTCACGTATATGATAGTGTCGCTAGCATCCATATGACAAAGAACCCGGGACGACATGGCTAGTCGTGAACCCAAAGCGGCACTAACCCATGGGGACAGGCATACATGAATCAACTTCGAGCATGTCGGTCAACAGCGTGTGAATCCGGGCTGTAGCACTGGGCTAACAGGACTCCGGTAACCCGGGCTATAGCAGGCTAGGCAGGACTCCGGATGTCACCGCGTGACATTTCCCCGAAGGGACAGACACAGGAACCAAGTGAAATACATGCCGGCCAGTCAAGTGTCCTGAGCAGTAGTGCTGGGCTAGCAGGACTCCGGTGAACCGGGCTGTAGCGGACTACTATCGCTCAGAAGCACTAGACTACATTTCCCCATATGATAGGCTGCCAAGGATAAACAACTAGATAGTCGGATCCCACTCATACCAAGCATTTCAATCATACACACAATATGCCCGATATGAGTAAATACAACATGGCATCACAACATAACTCTACGACTCAAAGTATTTATTCATTAGGCTCCGAGGAGCAAGATATTACAAACATGGGTCTCATGACCCAACATTCAGAGCATACAAGCAACAAGCACATGCGGAAGCTTAACATGTCTGGGTACAGACATCTACAAATGAAAAAGGCTGAGAAGCCTGACTATCTACCAGATCCTGCCAAGGGCACAAGATCGTAGCTGAGGTATCAAGCTAAACGTCGAAGTCCAAGCGGTACTACTAGGGAGACTGAAGTCTCTCTGCAAAAACATAAAATAGGCAAACGTGAGTACAAATCTACCCAGCAAGACTTACATCAGAACTAACTACATATGCATCAGTATCAAAAGGGGGTGGTGGAGTTTGACTGCAGCAAGCCAGCTTTGACTCGGTGGCTATCCTGAACTACGACTGCAAGTAACTCTTTTGAGGTGGCGCACACGAGTCCACATATTCACCATACCAATACACCACTATGGATCCGCTCCCGCCTTCCTATGAGAACGCCATCCATAGCACTCACGCTTATCTTGCGCATTTTAGAGTATCCACTTTCACTTGTCTATGAACTATGCAAGGGGTCCAAGTTTCCATATCCGAGGAATCCGGCTATTCGAATAGATAATGATAACCCTGCAGGGGTGTACTTCTTCACACACGCTCTCGCCACTTACCGCCCTGTACACGTCATGTACCTCGACAACCTTCAAGCGGAAGCCGGACGAGGGAGTCGGCCACGACCTGACTAACCACACAAGTCTCTAGTCCAGGTTTATCGCCTATTCGGGTTCCATCCGCAAGGAGATCCGGCCAGGGTGTCGCTCACCGCCCCAAACAATGTGAGCAGGGTTCCCAAGCCCACCAACCGGGTGCCACTTGGTACACCGTGCCACTGTGCCTAGTCTGTCCCAGGCCCACCTGTACCGGGTGCCACTTGGTAGACTACTAACACTACCTACAAACACCAGAAACTAGTTGCAACTCCTGGACAGAGATCAAGTGGATTAATAAGTCGAGAGGGGCACTTAAGCATTCCAATGCGTGGTAGTAACTGTTCATGGATCACACACACAGAACTCAGTTCCCGAGGACGGCTGCAATGAGACAACCCACCATGTACTCCTACATGGCCTCTCACCGCTACCTTTACCAAATCGTGTTCACACACTTAGCTCTCAACAGTAGGACATGTTCACCACATTCCAATTCATTCCCGATGAATCAGACCCGACTCAACTCTAAGCAGTAGCAGGCATGACAAACAAGCATGAATGAGTAGGCACATCAGGGCTCAAACAACTCCTACTCATGCTAGTGGGTTTCATCTATTTACTGTGGCAATGACAGGTCATGCAGAGGATAAAGGGGTTCAACTACCGCAGCAAGTAACAGATGATTCGTTGTTGTCCTAATGTAGTAAAAGAGAGCAGGAGCGAGAGAGTGGGATTGTATCGGAATGAACAAGGGGGTTTTGCTTGCCTGGCACTTCTGAAGATAATATAGTTCTTCATCGGTGTCATCGATCTCATCGTCGAAACCACGTCTATCGAGAGGGGACAATTACCGGCAACAGAGAAAGAACATAATCAAAGAAATGCGACAATATGATGCATGATCATGACATGGCAAAACGAATGTGTTTGAGTTAATGCAACTAGCAACATGTTAAATGGAGTTGGTTTGAACCCTAGGTTCAAATTCAAACTCCATATGTGAAGGTTTAAATGCCATTTATGTGATTTGGCCTAAACAGCAACCATAAGTGGTTCTAACATGCATGAAAATGCCATAAACAGATTCCTTGAATTTTTCTGATAATTTTTCATATATAACTTGTTTGATTTGGAGTTACGGTTGAATTACTATGAATTTTAGAAGTTTGCAACATTTTCTGGAATTTCCTATATAAGAATAAATCCAGACAAATGAGTTACTGCGTCAGCATGATGTCTGTGTGACGTCAGCAGGTCAACAGGGCGCCTCCAGGTCAAACCTGACCTATCGAGCCCACTGGTCAGTGAGAGAGGCGCTAATCCCGCGTTGACTCATGCTCTGACTCATGGCGGGGCCCACTGTCAGTGTCATTAGTCTAACTAACTAAATTAGTACTATATTAACTCCTAATCTAGGTTTGACCGAGGCGGGACCCACTTGGTCAACTGGGTCAAACCCATCGGCGACTCGACGCCGGCGAGGCCCGAGACGGTGGCGCGGCTCGGGTTTGCGTCTCCGGCGACCAAACAGGCGGCCGAGAGCACGCGCGGGGAGCTAGGGCTCACCCGCATCCAGGGGGGCATGCGGCAGCAGCGGGAACGGCCGGAGCTCGCCGGAAACGAGCTCGGGGCAGCGCCGGCGATCGGGTGTTGGCGGCTACGGGGCTGCGGTGGCCGTGGTATCGCGTTCGTGGCACCTACAGCATGTATGTGAGACGGAGAGCCTGCTGGACACGATGCCCGGACCAAATGGTCGCTGGAGTCGTGTCGGCGGCGAGTGCAGGCGGCGGCGCAGTTGGGCGAGAGGGGCGTGGCGGCTACGGAGTGCAAGATAGAGAACGGAGAGGGGGAGGACAATCAGAAGCTCACGGAGGTTGCGACGAAGCGAACGGCGAGCTTAGGGAAGGGCCGGAGCAAGCGGGGCGGCGATGGCGATCTCGGCGGACCGAGGTTGAAGACGAGCTCGAGGGCGATGTTGCAGGGCTTCCGGTGGGGCGTGGCTCGGTGGGGAGGAAGAGGGGGTCGAGGCGGAGCTTCTGAGCGCTTCGGCGACGCGAGGCAGTGGCTATGGCCGCGGCGAACGGCGTCGGTGGCGACGGCTGTGCTCGGGCATGAGAGGGAGAGAGAGCAGAGGAGGGAGAGAGCTCGGGAGAGAGTGAGAGGCGGTCGAGGGGGTTGCATGGCGTCGTCTAGACTCGTCGAGGAGGAGCCAGGCAGGCAGGGAGGGAGGAGGTGGCCGGGCGCGTGCCGTTGCGCGGTGGCCACACGCCTCACGTCCTTCTGGCGCGAGGTGGGAGACGGTGGCGGCTCGGGGTGGGCTGGGCCAGTTGGCTGGGCTGCCAGCTGGGCCGGCCAGGTGGTCCGCGCCAAGTGAGTCCAGGTAACTCTCTCTCTCTCTTTTATTTCTTGTTTTCTATTTCTTTTATTCTGTTTTGAATTAGTAAAAATACTAATCCATTTTGTAAAATCCTAAAAATAATGGGGGGCGGTGTTTGGATTATTTCCAACAACCCAAAACTAGTTTCAGAATTATTAGAGCATTTAAAAATATTTATAGGATTTAAATGCTCCAATTCAAATAGGATATGAGTTCATTCAAAGGTCCAGAATGTCCTGGAAATATATTCATCATTTTTGGCAGAGGTTTTCACCTTTATCAGAAATCATGAACATTTTCAAAGGGAAACTTGGGTTCTTTGAAAAAGATTTTGGATTGAACCTAGTTGAGTTCCATTTGGTGCTAGGGTTTGAACATCCCCATTTCAAGTTTAACTGGAATTTAAACATGATGCAAACACTCTAATGCATGCACTAAATAGGGTTGTTACAACTCACCCCTACTAAACAAGAATCTCGTCCCGAGATTCAAGTCGTGAGGTAAGAAGGCAGAGGGACACAAGCTAACATGATCTCCATGATCCAAGTTGCACTTCATAAGAACGTTGACACGATCACCATCCTTGTCTCGATGTCTTGCTCCGAGAACTCCAACTAACATGACAATGAGAGGAAAGGGAAAACTCCAGAGGGATCGATGATACGTCCAAAACGTATCTATAATTTCTGCTTGCTCCATGCCTCTTTTGGGTGATATTGCTATGATATTTATACACTTCCATACACTTTTGATCATATTTGGACTAACCTATTAACTCAGTGCACCCCAGTGCCAGTTTCTGTTTTCTGCTGTTTTTGTATTTCAGGTTTTTCCATTACGAAAACTGCCAGAAAAATTCCGAAAAAAAATATATAAAAAATCAGCGTTCCGGAAGCTTCCAGGAACCCGAAGGAGAGCCGGAGGGGGGCCACCAGGGCTCCAGGCGCCCTGGTGGCGCGGCCCCCCTCTAGGCCGCGCCGGGGGGGCGCCTGGGCCCCCCAGGTCTCCTCTGACGCCACCCTTTGGCCTATATTTAACACACGTCCCGAAACCCTCGAGACGGGAACCCTTTTTCGCGATCTCATCTCTGTTCCGCTGCCGCCGCGCTTCCAAGATCGGGAGAGCCAGGAGAACTCTTCCCGGCACCCTGCCATAGGGGAGGATCACCACCGGGAGCTTCTCCACCACCATGGACGCCTCCCGGATGATGCGTGAGTAGTCTCCCTTGGACCATGGGTCCATGACCAGTAGCTATGTGATGTTCTCCTCCCCTTCTGGTGCTTCACTAATTAGACCTCGTGAGCTGCCCTACATGATCGAGGCACATATGTAATCCTTATGCTGTTGCTATGATGAGTTCGCTGGGATCCGATGGATTGTGAGATTATATTCAGATTGTGTTTGAGTAATATATTTGATTTACCTCTTTTATATTTATGTTCGTAAGTAATTCTTGCATGTTCTCCGTTGCAGTTTATTGCTTTGGCCAAGTAGTAGGTAGTAACTCCAAGAGGGAACGTTATGCTTGATTGTGGGTTCATGCCCCTCGATGACTAGCTTGAGTGACAGAAACATGAGTCTAGGGGAGGTGTTGTTGCCACAAGGGGGAAAACAATGGTGCTTGTGCCTGCGCGTGCAAGGATTGTTTACTTTATGCAATGTTATTTTAATGCAGTTGTCTGTTGCTTTGAGTTTACACTATGGGTGGGGCTCGCAACTTAATACCAGCGAGATGTTCTGGATAGATATCTCAAGGTGGATGATTAGTAGTAGATGCAGATGGATTTCGGTCTACTTACCTTGGCGTACTGCCCATGCTTTGAACCTCTACCTTTCTTGCAATATAGTTAGCATTGGTTTGCGCACATAATTCTGTCAATTGCCCAGCTGTAATTTGTTTACCTCACATAGCTGTTTTATCGTCTTTTGGGAGAGAGACATCACTAGTGAACATCATGGGACCCCGGTCCATATTACTATCATTGATTACATTCGCTATTTACTTTCCGCTTTTACTTACTATTTGCAGCAATACCTATCACTATTATCACTTGCGTTTGATCCTTTGTAAACGACAAGGCCGGAGGGATTGACAACCTCTCTGTACTCGTTGGGAGCAAAGTTATTTGTATCTGTGTGCAGGTCCACGTTGATTGCTAATACACGGTGCCGTTAGCGATTGACACCTTCTTGTTGAAACTGGGAGTCTCAGGGGATTCGATCCTTGGTATCTTTGCCAAGGGAAACACTTCCGCTACGCTACATCTCAAACCTTCCACTTGGGGTAACCAATGAGGAGCGAGAAGCTAGCAAGGGTATTTCTGGCGCCGTTGCCGGGGACTCCACTCTTCGAGATAGGGGAGTTGCACGCTATCTTTTACCTTTGTTTTTAGTCTTGTTAGTTTACCTTTCAGTTTTTGCTTTAGTGTCCTTTATCGAAAATCACAAAAAAATAGTATCTCATTCTTTAGTTGTCGTTATGGCGGGTCCTTTTGTCTTTGGCGAGGCGGAAGTTCTCACCTTTAAACAAAGAGGTGAGTGCTTGAAGGTATATCTTTAGATCTTGCAATTAAATCTTTTCGTTTCTTGTTTTTAGTTTCACTAGTTATGTTTATGGAAAACCGTGCTATTGGATCGTTGCTTGCGGGGAGACGCCCCACACCTGTGGTGGTTGCTCCTCCCCCTACTGAAATTGTGCCCTATAAAATACCAGCTGGTATTATCGATTATGTTTTGGCTAATCGTTATGCAGGAGACAGACATCCCGGTGAACACTTGCTATATCTGTCACAATCATGTTCATTATTTAAGCTTGCAGGTGTATCAAGAGAGTTTGTCATGAGGAAATTGTTCGCCATATCACTTATAGATAAAGCTTCAGATTGGTATAAGCTACTCGATAACTCGCACTTGCTTGATTGGCAAGATCTTATGTCTCTCTTTTATACTAAGTTTTATCCTCTTCATGAAATTCATCGAGACAGGAACTATATCTATAACTTTAGGTCTCGTGACGGAGAAAGCATTGCTCAAGCTTGGGGGAGACTGAAAACGTTAATGCTAAAAAGTCCTAACCATGGGCTCCCCAAAGATGCTTATGTGGAGAGTAAGAGTACCTTTTTGCATGTGGATCATGGTAACAATGCTTTATGTGATGCTTATATTGTTGAGTTTATTCGTGATCCCACTGAAAATTATTATGAGAAGGGAACATATGCCTATAGATATTTCAATAATATCAAGTTCCCTCTCTTTATGGTGAATATTTTGAAGTTATGCTTGTTTTGCCTTCCTATGCTAGTTGCTTTGTGCTTCAATGAATTATTCTATTGCAATATTCCTATGCATAGGAAGCATGTTAGGCTTAAATGTGTTTGGTATTTGCTTCTTGATGCTCTCTTTTGTTCTTCAACTCTTATTCCTACGAGAGCATCATTAAAGTCTTAAGCCTATCTTTATGGCTATAAAGAAAGAGCTCTAGGGAGACAACCCTTGTTATCTTTGCTTTCAGTTTGTTCTTTCAGTTTTTAGTGGTCTTGATGTTTGTTACTACAGTAGCATCATCATTGTATCTTTATTTTTCAGCTTTGTGCCAAGTGTAGCCTCTGATTGCAAGAAAGATTAAGAGTTGTGACGTGCTGTCCAGGAAACAGATTCTGTCCTCGCACAGAAAAATTCATATAAAATCACCAGATCATCTTTTTGGTCTGAATTTTTACCACAGCGTGATCTATACAATTGTCTTTCAGGCGTCTGTTCTGAGTTTTTTGATTGGAGTTGCAGAAGTGCCCCGAAAAAATCATTTCCTGCCTGCTGGTCTGTTTTTCACAGATTCTGTCCTGTTTTGCCTTTCCTTCATTTTGCGAACCTTGAGCTTGCTTTTTCTTTGCAAAAACCTTTTGGCGATCTTGAGAAACAGTAGACTTTCAAGAATATCTTTATTTCCAGCAAGGAACAATTATACTATTATGGGTACTAACCTCGCTAATCAGATTATGATGAGTTATGTATGAAGGGAGTTTTCAAGTGTGCGAGGGAAGATGATGAAAAGATTCAGGAGTGTCAAACGCTCAAGCTTGGGGATGCCCCCATGCACCCCCAAGAAATATTCAAGAAGACTCAAGCGTCTAAGCTTGGGGATGCCCCCGTGCATCCCCTTCTCCATCAACATTATCAGTTCGTCTTTCGTTCCACTATATTTTTATCACTTCATGTGTTATGTGCTATGCTTGGAGCGTCTTGCTTTTAGTTTCCTTTTAGTTTTATTTAGGTTTTCATAACGAGTCGGAACTCAGCTTTCTTTATGTGGGAGAGAAACACGCTCCACTTCTACCTAGAACATAACATGGAATTTTCATGTCTATCTTTGCTGTGTGTGTTCTTTGTCTTTCAATAGCTACTTTCATGCTTAGCTCTTAGTTTTCATGCTTATCTTTTTAAAGAGCTTCTGTTTAGTTGGTTGCTTGAACTCTCTTTATTATCATGATTATCTTATTAAGAGAGTTTGCTTCTGTTGCGTTGGTTGATATGTCTATGATAAAGATGCTACGTGCATGATGTTGCTTGGTAATTCATGTTTACTTATGGTTAGTTTCAAATAGCTGGAGGGTTTCCAATGTGTTATTGGAGTACCAACATGATTTGTTTGAATACGATGTGGTATGGTTTAGTGATATCTTCCTTTGAGAATTTATTTTGATTGACTTGGCGTATGCTCACGCATATTTAAGACTGTAAAGAAAGTCTGTCAAGCCTTGATGATCTTTTATTTCTGAGTAGCGATATAACTTCCATGCCTGATTCAATGTTGCTTTGTCGCTCTGCATGATTATGACCGTCATTGCTCTCTTAGTTGGTCGCTCCCAGTCTTTTGCTAACCTTCGCCTGTACTAAGCGGACTGACTGCTTGTGCATCCAAATCCTTTAAACAAGTTATGCCATATGAGTCCACCATACCTTCCTATACATGGTATTGACCTGCCATTCCTAACGAAGACTTTCATGTGCCATCTCGAAATTATTCAAATAAAGCATTCCTATTTTGTGCCTCTGTTTTAGTTCATGAGGAAGTAGTGGTTAATTCATGATCTTTTTAAGTTGGACAAGCTTCACCCCGGGATTTCATGTATAATGTGCAAACCATAATATGAGAAGGAATTGGCATGGAGTGCACCCGGCTCATTAAAAATTAATATAACAAACGAACCCTCCTTCATGCTTTGTTCATGAGAAATCAGAAAACTTTGGCAGTGATAAACAAAAGAGATTAAGAGGATGTGATAGTCCTCATTCGGGAGCCGTTCCTCGAAACATGTCCAGCTCAAGAAGTAATTGGTTTATCTGCTAGCATTCGTTGACAGAACATGCATATTCAAAAAAAAATTATTATCTCTGTTTTTAAAACCAAGAGCTCTGGCACATGCTTTGTTTTTGTTTCCGACTACGGGTTTTCAACCTTGCCAACAAAAGCCACGGTTCGAGAGTCTCCACCTTCTTCCAAAAAGCACCAACTATTGAGAGCATGATTGTCATTCTGAGTGTAATGTGCATTGTCCCAAAGTAGCATTGTCTTTTGCATGATTGTGATATCGTTTATTCTGAAATCATTGTATCTAGTCGTCACTTAAACCTTGGAGGTGCCCCTGCATTTATGTTTTGCTTCACTAAAGGGGGCAAGCGAGATATCACTTTATTATATTTGCACACCATGCTCCTTACAAATCTATTTGATGTTTCAGTATTATGTTGAAAAACTTTCAGTTCTTTGTGATTTTCTCACAAGGCGACTTAATTACTACAGAATCATTGTCTCTGTAAGCTTTTTTCACGTGACTATTAAAAAGTCCTATATGGTTAATAGCATGTCACCACAGAAATTATTCTTGTTATCATTTACTTACTCGAGGACGAGCAGGAATTAAGCTTGGGGATGTTGATACGTCCAAAACGTATCTGTAATTTCTGCTTGCTCCATGCCTCTTTTGGGTGATATTGCTATGATATTTATACACTTCCATACACTTTTGATCATATTTGGACGAACCTATTAACTCAGTGCACCCCAGTGCCAGTTTCTGTTTTCTGCTATTTTTGTATTTCAGGTTTTTCCATTATGAAAACTGCCAGAAAAATTCCGGAAAAAAATATATAAAAAATCAGCGTTCCGGAAGCTTCCAGGAACCCGAAGGAGAGCCGGAGGGGGGCCACCAGGGCTCCAGGCGCCCTGGTGGCGCGGCCCCCCTCCGGGCCGCGCCGGGGGGGCGCCTGGGCCCCCCAGGTCTTCTCTAATGCCACCCTTTGGTCTATATTTAACACACGTCCCGAATCCCTCGAGATGGGAACCCTTTTTCGCGATCTCATCTCTGTTCCGCCGCAGCCGCGCTTCCAAGATCGGGAGAGCCAGGAGAACTCTTCCCGGCACCCTGCCGGAGGGGAGGATCACCACCGGGAGCTTCTCCACCACCATGGACGCCTCCCGGATGATGCGTGAGTAGTCTCCCTTGGACCATGGGTCCATGACCAGTAGCTATGTGATGTTCTCCTCCCCTTCTGGTGCTTCACTAATTAGACCTCGTGAGCTGCCCTACATGATCGAGGCACATATGTAATCCTTATGCTGTTGCTATGATGAGTTCGCTGGGATCCGATGGATTGTGAGATTATATTCAAATTGTGTTTGAGTAATATATTTGATTTACCTCTTTTATATTTATGTTCGTAAGTAATTCTTGCATGTTCTCCATTGCAGTTTATTGCTTTGGCCAAGTAGTAGGTAGTAACTCCAAGAGGGAACGTTATGCTTGATTGTGGGTTCATGCCCCTCGATCACTAGCTTGAGTGACAGAAACATGAGTCTAGGGGAGGTGCTGTTGCCACAAGGGGGAAAACGACGGAGCTTGTGCCCGCGCGTGCAAGGATTGTTTACTTTACGCAAAGTTATTTTAATGCAGTTGTCTGTTGCTTTGAGTTTACACTTTGGGTGGGGCTCGCAACTTAAAACCAGCGTGATGTTCTGGATAGATATCTCAAGGTGGATGATTAGTAGTAGATGCAGATGGATTTCGGTCTACTTACCTTGGCGTACTTCCCATGCTTTGAACCTCTACCTTTCTTGCAATATAGTTAACATTGGTTTGCGCACATAATTCTGTCAATTGCCCAGCTGTAATTTGTTTACCTCACATAGCTGTTTTATCGTCTTTTGGGAGAGAGACATCACTAGTGAACATCATGGGACCCCGGTCCATATTAGTATCATTGATTACATTCGCTATTTACTTTCCGCTTTTACTTACTATTTGCAGCAATGCCTATCACTATTATCACTTGCGTTTGATCCTTTGTAAACGACAAGGCCGGAGGGATTGACAACCTCTCTGTACTCGTTGGGAGCAAAGTTATTTGTATCTGTGTGCAGGTCCACGTTGATTGCTAATACACGGTGCCGTTAGCGATTGACACCTTCTTGTTGAAACTGGGAGTCTCAGGGGATTCGATCCTTGGTATCTTTGCCAAGGGAAACACTTCCGCTACGCTACATCTCAAACCTTCCACTTGGGGTAACCAATGAGAAGCGAGAAGCTAGCAATCGATCTCCTCGAAGATCGGACAACTGACGATCAACTCACAGAATGAGACGTAGGAATATCTCTTGAGCTAAGACACGGGATACTTATCGGGGCGATAGGAAATAGAAGGCGGTGGCTCGATTTGGTAGGAAACAATTCCATGCTTAGAAAGATGGGGGATGGTGTCAAGGTGGCGAGGGAGTAATTGCCATGATTCCATAACGGGGCACCTTGGGGTAGGTGACTCGTAGAACTTTTCCCTTAAGTGACAAAAAGAATTACTTTTGATACGGAGATCATTGGAACTCTGCTTACCAGCCTAAGGCAATTTACAAATGATCGTTTGAAAGAATTCAAAAGAATGGCACACTCAGTTTGGAAAGGAAACTATGGTTATAGAACAGCTCGGCAATGGAAGGCACATTCCAGTTGATACCAAGGATATAACCTAGTGACTGAGCGTGCTTTCAGGAACTTGAGCATTTCCATACTCATCTAGGTTTTACCAACATCCGTATCGAGGATCCTGGAAACACATCTTACTACCTTGACGAATAGAGATGGACAACGCAGATGCATAGAAAGACAACCCTTTCTCAGATTTCACCTTAGCAAGGCCAAGGAAACAAAATCTGGATGATCGATCGAGAGACATTTAGCACTTCGCTTCCAATGTTCTCCTTGATGTACTAGCTTAACCCAATACCATTCGGTATCTGGAACATCAAGTAAAGGTCTGACTTCGGGAGCTCAAGGAACCCATAAGGAACATCTTATGTACTAAGTCATCCCAACTCCTCATGGAAGAGTGGCCAAATTGCTGACTCAAGATACTACAATAATAGTGCTTCCAGCTAGTGCGTCCACTTCACTAGAACCTATATCATAGTTCTTGGAAGAGGTTCCAACCATCATATCTGCCTGAGATTCAGATCTGGTTGGTAACAGGATAATTCAAACAACGTGTCTGGAAAAGAAAGTTTGCAACACAAATCGACGAGATGACGTTGCGAGATTCTCGAGAGATGAACTACGCTAGCAAGCTCCAAAACATGAGCGGTTTTGCTACAACATGTGAACACGCTGTCCCAGACAAGCATGACCATATAGTAGTCTTATAATAAAAATACTACCGGGTTCAGGTGGGAAACCATCATCGAGGATACCAAAGTCTTGTGCACTTAAATTAGACTTCTTTACCTTGAACAAATCACCCAGTGGCTTGTGTGCTAGGAATTCATATGGAACGAAGATGATCAGTCTAACATACCACAGAATACTTTGCACATGCATGGCTGACTTGGGATGATTCCGAAGGAAGCAAAAACAAACCTTTCTCAAATTCATGGCGGCAACTTACACCTAAAGCACATGAATTCGAGGAAGTCACTTCTTCCATCCAAGCATAAGCTTCATGAACGGAACACGAAGGCATTGCTTACAAAGTTTCCAATACTAGTATAATGTTCAACATGAATCATGGGGGAGACAAAATGCTGCTGATGGGCTCAACAACAACTCATCGGAATTTTCCATGAAGATGGAGTTCCACAACAATGTGAACAAAGCGATAGCATTGGTCAGACCCAAAAGATATAATGGTGTATGTTCGAGGAAACAACCACGAGTAAGACAACATTACGAATATCGTTGGTTCTGATTTGATCTGACGATAACCCACACTCAAATCAAAGTTTGGATAAGATGATAGGTCCATTAACTGATCACGAGGATCAATCGATGAAAATACCATCTTTCTTCAACACGGATACAAGATATCCCTTAGGGATGAGCTAGGTCGGACAAGCTTTTATCTTCCAGCTCTCCAAGTTGTTGTCTATCTTAACCAACTAGCTCAAGGATATCCAACACGGATTCTTGGAGAAGGGGTGGTTTATAAGAAAACCAACTTGATCACAAACTCAACATAGTGGTCAGGTGACAACCAGGTAATACTTCCGAGAAGATATTCGGAAAATCACGAACCACCGATATGTTACTAAGCTCGAGATCAATCTTGCTTTCAAGGCAAGATGATATGATCAATAGAGCAAGGGTTTGGCAAAATCCTAAATAGATGATCGAAGAGTGCACCAGAAATAAGGACTAGGTAGCACAATCTATCTTAGAGTGATGACTCAAAAACCAACATGCTAAAAATGAGATTATTGTCCATTAACTACCAAGCAACAAGTTGCTCGGAGTATTGATTTCACACATCAAAATTCACTTGTGGCATTCCGGTTGCAACAACACAGAACCGAGGAATGAATAATGATGGAGAGAAATATCACTGTGTCAAGAATTCATAAGAGGTGGTGCAATTCTCATGATGTTCCTGACATAAAGTGGGTAATACTTCAGGGTAGAACAGAACAAAGCTGGATTGGCATTTTGATTTGCGAAGTACAATTGCTTTGACCCAATCCTAGATATGGATGAGGTACTGGAGTTTGTTTCTCCTAGTCATTCTGAAATGGAATGACTTGACGGGACACTAGAGTAATAGGCATCGATAAACACGATTGCCAACTACTCCTTACTATCAATTGATAGATGAAGGTCGGAATATAACTGAAGGGGGACAACTCAAAGGAACATATAACTTTCTGAGTTGTGGATGCATAGATTAGTATGTCGAACGAGTTCAACATATTTCTTCCGGATAACCCATGCAGAAAGGTAGAACTGGCAGAGCCACAATATAGAATGGAGAACTCCTCAAGAGCACTCTAGTTGTGATCT
Source organism: Aegilops umbellulata (assembly GCA_032464435.1). Lineage (NCBI taxonomy): Eukaryota > Viridiplantae > Streptophyta > Magnoliopsida > Poales > Poaceae > Aegilops > Aegilops umbellulata. The sequence goes on along the minus strand of CP136058.1, from coordinate 348,120,705 downwards.
TTTGGTTTAGAAGAATTTCTGCCATGATGGTCCATGGTATTGGAAGAACGATAACCAGGGACCTCGAGGACTATCACAAGGTTACTAATATCCTAAAGGAACTAGCAAACACTATCAACATGAAGTAAGTAGGGTGAATCTCGGGTTCAAAACCCAGAAATAGAATACCTACTAACTAAATGGCATCACGGGATGCTTTCGAGAATGGTGGCCAGAATCATCACACTGGGAACACAAAACATGGCTACATTATTAGGTGACTCCCTATAACACCTAGGGTCATAATAATAGCTCCAACATATATGTCGAGGCAATAGAGTACCTCAACAGACCGATTAGTGTGCTTAATCTGGCCCAAAGGAACAACGAGAATGGGAAGAAGGGATTTACAAATGCATCAGACTATTTAGAGACCTGGGATGACTCGGACAGCATAACGGCTGTAAATGCTCAAAATATTTGAGACATCCTGCAAAAATGGTGGCATAACCACTCAACATCTCAATATCAAGGTTCTGAGGCCATCTATGAACACATGGAAGTAGTAGGAACTGAACTGAGGCTTAAATCCAACAATCTTATAAGTCTATGGATTAGTAACACGTCATCCTGATAGATAGAAGAGAAGCCTAGTTCTTAACCCCCGTAGAAGAGAAGAGGTTGACTCAGACAGAAGGGCATAAGGTAAAGGAGTAAAAAGAGCCTTACGTTCCCTTCCACAATCAATTCCCTTATATAACTAAAGCATTTCTAGACTCAACTTCGACCAGTTTGGCTTGGTAATCCTACAGGCAGTCAGGCTCTAATACCAAAGCTGTCAGGACCCCGATCCTAAGTCACATCGATCTAGCATGTAACACATCATATCACTTTGCGGCCTCACGCACGGTATTCCCACGGGTGACACCTTACCTGGCCCGGGACCGTTTGCGCCTTTTGGCTCACGTATATGATAGTGTCGCTAGCATCCATATGACAAAGAACCCGGGCCGACATGGCTAGTCGTGAACCCAAAGCGGCACTAACCCATGGGGACAGGCATACATGAATCAACTTCGAGCATGTCGGTCAACAACATGTGAATCCGGGCTGTAGCACTGGGCTAACAGGACTCCGGTAACCCAGGCTGTAGCAGGCTAGGCAGGACTCCGGATGTCACCGCGTGACATTTCCCCGAAGGGACAGACACAGGAACCAAGTGAAACACATGCCGGCCAGTCAAGTGTCCTGAGCAGTAGTGCTGGGCTAGCAGGACTCCGGTGAACCGGGCTGTAGCGGACTACTATCGCTCAGAAGCACTAGACTACATTTCCCCATATGATAGGCTGCCAAGGATAAACAACTAGATAGTCGGATCCCACTCATACCAAGCATTTCAATCATACACACAATATGCCCGATATGAGTAAATACAACATGGCATCACAACATAACTCTACGACTCAAAGTATTTATTCATTAGGCTCCGAGGAGCGAGATATTACAAACATGGGTCTCATGACCCAACATTCAGAGCATACAAGCAACAAGCACATGCAGAAGCTTAACATGTCTGGGTACAGACATCTACAAATGAAAAAGGCTGAGAAGCCTGACTATCTACCAGATCCTGCCGAGGGCACAAGATCGTAGCTGAGGTATCAAGCTAAACGTCGAAGTCCAAGCGGTACTACTAGCGAGACTGAAGTCTCTCTGCAAAAACATAAAATAGGCAAACGTGAGTACAAATCTACCCAGCAAGACTTACATCAGAACTAACTACATATGCATCAGTATCAAAAGGGAGTGGTGGAGTTTGACTGCAGCAAGCCAGCTTTGACTCGGTGGCTATCCTGAACTACGACTGCAAGTAACTCTTTTGAGGTGGCGCACACGAGTCCACATATTCACCATACCAATGCACCACTATGGATCCGCTCCCATCTTCCTACGAGAACGCCATCCATAGCACTCACGCTTATCTTGCGCATTTTAGAGTATCCACTTTCACTTGTCTATGAACTATGCAAGGGGTCCAAGTTTCCATATCCGAGGAATCCGGCTATTCGAATAGATAATGATAACCCTGCAGGGGTGTACTTCTTCACACACGCTCTCGCCACTTACCGCCCTGTACACGTCATGTACCTCGACAACCTTCAAGCGGAAGCCGGACGAGGGAGTCGGCCACGACCTGACTAACCACACAAGTCTCTAGTCCAGGTTTATCGCCTATTCGGGTTCCATCCGCAAGGAGATCCGGCCAGGGTGTCGCTCACCGCCCCAAACAATGTGAGCAGGGTTCCCAAGCCCACCAACCGGGTGCCACTTGGTACACCGTGCCACTGTGCCTAGTCTGTCCCAAGCCCACCTGTACCGGGTGCCACTTGGTAGACTACTAACACTACCTACAAACACCAGAAACTAGTTGCAACTCCTGGACAGAGATCAAGTGGATTAATAAGTCGAGAGGGGCACTTAAGCATTCCAATGCATGGTAGTAACTGTTCATGGATCACAAACACAGAACTCAGTTCCTGAGGACGGCTGCAATGAGACAACCCACCATGTACTCCTACATGGCCTCTCACCGCTACCTTTACCAAATCGTGTTCACACACTTAGCTCTCAACAGTAGGACATGTTCACCACATTCCAATTCATTCCCGATGAATCAGACCCGACTCAACTCTAAGCAGTAGCAGGCATGACAAACAAGCATGAATGAGTAGGCACATCAGGGCTCAAACAACTCCTACTCATGCTAGTGGGTTTCATCTATTTACTGTGGCAATGATAGGTCATGCAGAGGATAAAGGGGTTCAACTACCGCAGCAAGTAACAGATGATTCGTTGTTGTCCTAATGCAGTAAAAGAGAGCAAGAGAGAGAGAGTGGGATTGTATCGGAACGAACAAGGGGGTTTTGCTTGCCTGGCACTTCTGAAGATAACATAGTTCTTCATCGGTGTCATCGATCTCATCGTCGAAACCACGTCTATCGAGAGGGGACAATTACCGTCAACAGAGAAAGAACACAATCAATGAAATGCGACAATATGATGCATGGTCATGACATGGCAAAATGAATGTGTTTGAGATAATGCAACTAGCAACATGTTAAATGGATTTGGTTTGAACGCTAGGTTCAATTTCAAACTCCATATGTGAAGGTTTAAATGCCATTTATGTGATTTGGCCTAAACAGCAGCCATAAGTGGTTCTAACATGCATGAAAATGCCATAAACAGATTCCTTGAATTTTTCTGATAATTTTTCATATATAACTTGTTTGATTTGGAGTTACGGCTGAATTACTATGAATTTTTGAAGTTTGCAACATTTTCTGGAATTTCCTATATAAGAATAAATCCAGAAAAATGAGTTACTGCGTCAGCATGACGTCTATGTGACGTCAGCAGGTCAACAGGGCGCCTCCAGGTCAAACCTAACCTATCGGGCCCACTGGTCAGTGAGAGAGGCGCTAATCCCGCGTTGACTCATGCTTTGACTCATGGCGGGGCCCACTGTCAGTGTCATTAGTCTAACTAACTAAATTAGTACTAGATTAACTCCTAATCTAGGTTTGACCGGGGCGGGACCCACTTGGTCAACTGGGTCAAACCCACCGGCGACTCGACGCCGGTGAGGCCCGAGACGGTGGCGTGGCTCGGGTTTGCGTCTCCGGCGACCAAACGGGCGGCCGAGAGCACGCGCGGGGAGCTAGGGCTCACCCGCATCCAGGGGGCATGCGGCAGCAGCGGGAACGGACGGAGCTCGCCGGAAACAAGCTCGGGGCGGCGCCGGCGATCGGGTGTTGGCGGCTACGGGGCTGCGGTGGCCGTGGTATCGCGTTCGTGGCACCTACAACATCTATGTGAGACGGAGAGCATGTTGGACACGACGCCCGGACCAAATAGTCGTCGGAGTCGTGTCGGCGGCGAGTGCAGGCGGCGGCGCAGTCGGGCAAGAGGGGCGTGGCGGCTATGGAGTGCAAGAGAGAGAACGGAGAGGGGGAGGACGATCAGAAGCTCACGGAGGTTGCGACAAAGCGAACGGCGAGCTCAGGGAAGGGCCGGAGCAAGCGGGGCGGCGATGGCGATCTCGGCGGACCGAGGTTGAAGACGAGCTCGAGGGCGACGTTGCAGGGCTTCCGGCGGGGCGTGGCTCGGTGGGGAGGAAGAGGGGGTCGAGGCGGAGCTTCTGAGCGCTTCGGCGACGCGAGGCAGTGGCTGTGGCCGCGGCGAACGGCGTCGGTGGCGACGGCTGCGCTCGGGCATAAGAGGGAGAGAGAGCAGAGGAGGGAGAGAGATCGGGAGAGAGTGAGAGGCGGTCGAGGGGGTTGCGTGGCGTCGTCTAGACCCGTCGAGGAGGAGCCAGGCAGGCAGGGAGGGAGGAGGTGGCCGGGCGCGTGCCGTTGCGCGGTGGCCACACGCCTCGCGTCCTTCTGGCGCGAGGTGGGAGACGGTGGCGGCTCAGGGTGGGCTGGGCCAGTTGGCTGGGCTGCCAGCTGGGCCGGCCAGGTGGTCCGCGCAAGGTGAGGCCAGGTAACTCTCTCTCTCTCTCTCTCTTTTATTTCCTGTTTTCTATTTCTTTTATTCTGTTTTGAATTAGTAAAAATACTAAACCATTTTGTAAAATCCTGAAAATAATGGTGGGCGGTGTTTGGATTATTTCCAACAACCCAAAAGTAGTTTCAGAATTATTAGAGTATTTAAAAATATTTATAGGATTTAAATGCTCCAATTCAAATAGGATATGAGTTCATTCAAAGGTCCAGAATGTCCTGGAAATATATTCATCATTTTTGGCAGAGGTTTTCACCTTTATCAGAAATCATGAACATTTTCAAAGGGCATTTTGGGTTCTTTGAAAAAGATTTTGGATTGAACCTAGTTGAGTTCCATTTGGTGCTAGGGTTTGAACATCCCCATTTCAAGTTTAACTGGAATTTAAACATGATGCAAACACTCTAATGCATGCACTAAATAGGGTTGTTACAGATTTCCTTGCAGAGGAAAGGGTGATGCAGCAGAGTAGAGTAAGTATTTCCCTCAGTTTTTGAGAACCAAGGTATCAATCCAGTAGGAGGCTATGCGCCAGTCCCTCGTACCTACACTAAACAAATAGCTCAACGCAACCAACGCGATTAGGGGTTGTCAATCCCTTCACGGTCACTTATGAGAGTGAGATCTGATAGAGATGATAGATAATATTTTTGGTATTTTTGGTATAGAGATGCAAAGTAAAATAAAAGGAAAAGTAAAAAAGCAAAGCAATAATAAAGTGATGAAGATTAATATGTTGAGAATAGACCCGGGGGCCATAGATTTCACTAGTGGCTTCTCTCAAGAGCATAGGCCCAGTTCTTATCACCCGGGATTCTGCAGAATCAAGATTCTAGAAAATTTTGCGAGAATCTGCTTCCCCCAGAATCTGGCATCGATTTCTTTTCTGAGATTCCAGTTTGAGATTCTGGAAAGAGTTGTGTGCCGAAATGTCTATAGCACCCCTTGACAAAAACTGTTTGATGAATTGTTAACACTTTGTTGTTTCAAACAATATCCTGTCAAATGTGAGCCAAAGCCAAGGTCCGGCAATAGCACCAATATGCAGTAGTATTGACAATATCAACAAAAAAATTCTAGCACAATCCATCCATCAAACAAAATAAAACAATCAATCCATCCATCCATGTGACAAATTGAACAATCAATCCACCCATTCATGTGACAAATTGAACAATCAATCTATCCATCCATCTAACAAATTGACACATCGATTCCTCTATCTATGCAACAACTTTTTTGCATCGACCCAGTTTATAGCTAAAAAAAAGAAAAACAGAGAGTTGGGAGAGAGAGGATGGATCACCGTGGTGGAGTGGAGGAGATGTTTATGTTCGGTTGCAGCTTTGGGACGGAGGCGCCATCGGTAGCCGGTGCGGAGGGGCACGACGGCGGCTTCCGGGTGTCCCGGTGGCGGTACAGGGCAAAGGGGGAAGGGCCCACAGAGGAAGCTGGACTGCGGCGGGAGTGCGGACCGGCGGCGGAGAGGGCCGCGCCGGCGGCTGCGTGGTCCGGGACGGCGAACTGGGGCGGGCGGCGGCGCTGGAATCTTAGCGGGCGGCCCTACTCGAGGTCACGTGATGCGAACAGATCGGCATCGGTCGTGGGTGGCTTGGTGGCACTTTTGCCGTAATAACCTGCTGCAACAGGGACACTCTGTTAACTCCAAGCGTTTTCATTGGTGGGACTTGCCAGAATCCTGAGATTGTGGGAGAAACCAGGTATTTTGGGATTTTGGGATTGCACTAGGATTCTAGAGAATCCAGTTGAGATTTTGGAAGTTCAATCGAGTTCTTTTCTCTCGGGATTTTCGGGACTAAGATTCTCCATAATCTGCTCAAAAGAACTGGGCCTAAGTATTCTACGGTGGGTGAACAAATTACTGTTGAGTAATTGACAGAATTGAGCATAATTATGAGAATATCTAGGTATGATCATGTATATAGGCATCACGTCAGAGACAAGTAGACCAACTCCTGCCTGCATCTACTACTATTACTCCACTCATCGACCGCTATCCAGCATGCATCTAGAGTATTAAGTTAATAAAAACAGAGTAACGCCTTAAGCAAGATGAAATGATGTAGAGGAATAAATTCATGCAATATGATAAATACCCCATCTTGTTATCCTCGATGGCAACAATACAATACGTGCCTTGGTGCCCTTACTGTCACTGGGAAAGGACACCGCAAGATTGAACCCAAAGCTAAGCACTTCTCCCATTGCAAGAAAAACCAATCTAGTAGGCCAAACCAAATTGATAATTCAAAGAGACTTGCGAAGATAACCAATCATACATAAAAGAATTCAGAGAAGAATCAAATATTGTTCATAGATAATCTTGATCATAAACCCACAATTCATCGGTCTCAGCAAACACACCGCAAAAAGAAGATTACATCGAATAGATCTCCACGAGAGAGGGGAGAACATTGTATTGAGATCCAAAAAGAGAGAGCAAGCCATCTAGCTACTAACTATGGAGGGGCTATGGTGATGATGTAGAAGCCTTCCGTGGTGGATTCCGCTTCTGGCGGAGCTCCAGAACAGGCCCCAAGATGGGATCTTGTGGGTACAGAATGTTGCAGCGGTGGAATTAGGTTTTTGGCTCCGTATCTGATCGTTTGGGGGTACGTAGGTATATATAGGAGGAAGGAGTACGTCGGTGGAGCTTCGAGGGGCCCACGAGGCAGGGGGCCGCGCCCTCCACCCTCGTGACCGCCTCCCTCCTTTCTTGACCAAGGGTCCAAGTCTCCTTGATCATATTTGTTGAGAAAATCACGTTCCTGAAGTTTCATTCCGTTTGGACTCCGTTTGATATTCCATTTCTTCGAAACACCGAAATAGGCAAAAAACAACAATTCTGGGCTGGGCCTCCGGTTAATAGTTTAGTCCCAAAAGTAATATAAAAGTGGAAAATAAAGCCCAATATAGTCCAAAACAGTAGATAATATATCATGGAGCAATCAAAAATTATAGATACGTTGGAGACGTATCAACCACAGCTAGTTCGAGAGCTCCAGAACTCTCAGAAATACACCCACCAAAGCAGGACTAGGGTTTTACGCATCCTCGCGGCCCGAACCTGGGTAAACGATCCTTGTGCTGTCTACTACCCCTGCTCTCCTCGCAACCCTGCACCCCGGCAACCGTAGTAGGGATTCTTGTGATCCCATAGGTGTCGTTCCACACCGACATCTTTGGCGCGCCAGGTAGGGGGCGCGATTGTGAGAATCTGGTCTGGTAGTTAGCCTAGCAGTTCTTCATCGCCATGGCCCCTAAGAAGAAGACGGCCACAGCGATCGGCTCGTTGGGAGCCGAACGACCCGTGCGGGTGCGAACGAGCAGCGGACCGGTCGGGGACAGGACCCGGGCCGCGGCCCGCGAGCACCAGCATCGCCCAACCAGTCGGAGCCTAGCGAGTGGCGTCGTTCGTGCGCCAGACGACCGGCTACACGCCGCCGGATCCAAAGACGGCGCTGGGCCCCCCTTAGGTGGCGCGGGGCCCTCCGGGGGTGTTGTTGTGCTGACTCCGGGTGGCGCGGCGACCTCTAGGACGCAAACACAGGCGGCCACCGCGTGTTCTTCCCATGGTGTGCGCGCCGAACAGCGTGACCATGTTGGCGACCCTGGGCACCGCCGTAGGAAGAGCCCTGTGCGTCGCCAGCAAGATGAAGGGGTTCATCATGCTCGCCGAAGCGCTGGAAAAAATGGCACGCAGCCGCTGGGTCGTGACGGAGCTCCTTCTTACATAGTAAGAGGTCGAAGCGCGCCGCGATCCACGCAGTTGTCGCCGCCGCCCACGCCAGCGGAAGCTTTGGCGCGCGCACATCTGCACCTCGACTTCCCTCCTGCTGCGGAGAAGCTCAATGTGTGGAGGACCACCATCCGGAGCCTCGTCGCCGTCGCAAACAAAGACGATCCGTGACCGGTGGGGCCCTCGGGTCGGCGCTCCACCGAGCCGCCACATGCTGGCGCTGGGAGGACTGGGGGAGCTGTGCCCATGGTGCACTCTCCTCCTCCTCGCCAGCCGCCGAAGGCATCGGCCCATCACGATGACGCTTGCGATGACATCTCCATAGCGTCATCCGACCCGCGAACCCTCCGCGACCAGCGTTAGGTCCTTCGGGAGCGAGCCCACGAAGAATCTCGAACCACCGTCGAGCACCGGCGCGAAACGCGCCGCCAGTCGAACAAGCGGGCGGGACCCGATATGGACCACCAGGCACCGGGCGGCCCCAGCGGCCTACCTTATGAGGTGGGCTGCCTGGCTTTTACCCGTGAGCTGAGGCAGTTCCAGTGGCCATCCCACCGTACGTTCAAGCCCGACATCAGTGAGAAGTACACCAGCAAGACCCATCCGTTTGAGTTCCTCAGCATCTACACCATCGCGATGCTGGCCGCTGGGGCTCGAGACGACAAGGTGCTTGCCAACTATTTCCCGCTGGTGCTCAAGCCCAATGTGATGTCTTGGTTGATGCACTTGCCAGTGGATTCCATTTCCTCCTGGTCAGATCTATGCCATGAGTTCGTTGGCGCCTTCACAGGAGACCACCAAGCTCATGGCCAGGCCAGCGATCTGCATATCATTCCCTAGAAGGAAAGGGAGACCCTGTGCAAGTACATCTAGAGATTCAGCCGGGTGCAGTACAACATCCTCGACACTACTAGGAAAAGGGCTATAGATGGAATTGACACTAATGGCGCACCAGACATGCGGTGCGCCATTACTATATAGTAATGGCGCACCATGTGTTGGTACGCCATTAGTGTTCAAATACTAATGGCGCACCACATCCACGGTGCGCCATTAGTAAAAATATTTTTTTTATTTTTTTTTTCAAAATTACTAATGGCGCACCGTGGCATGGTGCGCCATTACTAGTTGAACTAGTAATGGCGCACCACATCCACGGTGCGCCATTAGTAAAAAAATTTGTAAAACTTTTTTTTTGATTTTTTTTCAAAACTACTAATGGCGCGCCGTGGGGTGGTGCGCCATTACTAGTTCAAACTAGTAATGGCGCACCATGCCACGGTGCGCCATTAGTAACTTGGCCACCACTTCCACCGAATGCACCCCCCCCCCCCCCCCGTGGATCGCCTTTTCAGTTTTAAAAAAAATAAAAGAAAATGATGAAAATGTCAAAAAAATAAAAGAAAATAAGTTTCCCATGTGATATGTGGTCTAGTTGTTGGGAAAATTTGCAAATATGAATTTCGACTTCATTTGCAAAATCTCGCGAGAATTTGTAAAAATGGGTATAACTTTTGCATACTAACTCGGATGAAAAAGTTTTTTATATGAAAAATCATCTACTCGAAAAGTTACATCCAAATTTAACCGGGGGAACCCCGTTAAACATTTTCAAAATCCTCAAAAACCTAACAGAAAAAAAGATACGGGGCTTTTAAGATTTGGAGAGGCAAAAAAAATCAAAAAAATTCAAACTTACTAATGGCGCACCTACCCATGGTGCGCCATTACTATCTTCCCGCCTTCAAAATTCAAAATAAGTCAAAAAAAATAAAAAAAAGTTACTAATGGCGCACCTGCCAATGGTGCGCCATTAGTATCTTCCCGCCTTCAAAATTCAAAATAAATCAAAAAAATAAAAAAAAAGTTACTAATGGCGCACCTGCCCATGGTGCGCCATTAGTATCTTCCCGCCTTCAAAATTCAAAATAAATCAAAAAAAAAAAAGTTACTAATGGCGCACCTGCCCATGGTGCGCCATTAGTATGCCGTATATATGGCTGGCTGTGGTCCTCTCCTCCTTATCTCTTCATTTCACCTCTCCTACACTCCATCTCCTCCTCTCCTCCACTCCATCTTCCCTTCTCTCCTCCACCATACTACCCTCCTCCTCTCCGGCGACCTCCTCCTCTCCGGCGACCTCCTCCTCCCTCCTCTCCTCCCCTCCCCTCCCCTCCCCTCACGGTTTCTCCTCCCTTCTCTCCGGTGAGCTCCTCCTCCCTCCTCTCCGGTGAGCTCCTCCTCCCTCCTCTCCTCCCATCCTCTCATGGTTTCTCCTTCCTCCTCTCCGATGCTCCGGTGAACTCCTCTCCAGCGACCTCCTCCTCCTCCTCTCCGGCGATGTAGGTGAACTCCTCTCCGGCGAACTCCTCTCCAGCGAACTCCTCTCCGGCAAAAGAACATGACAAAAGAACGTACAAGATCCAAAAACAGGAACAAAATTTGAAATAATGTCGTGCCAAAAAACAAGCAAAAGAAACGAGCAAAAAATGGGCAAAAAATCACGATCCAGATCTAGATTCAAAATGGCGCATCACTAATGGCGCATCACTAAACAGTGCGCCATTAGTATGCCGAAGTTACTAATGGCGCATCCCGTTGTCGTGCGCCATTAGTATGCCAAAGCACCTGGGTATACATGGCCCCTGGGAGGCATACTAATGGCGCACCGTGGCCTATACTAATGGCGCACCAGTGGTGCGCCATTAGTAAACATTACTAATGGCGTGCTAGTAATGGCGCACCAGTGATGCGCCATTAATGGCCAAATTAGGTGCGCCATTAGTAGCGGTTTTTCTAGTAGTGCGACGTTCATCCCGCCACTGTGATTAGCGTGTTCCACCAGAACGTGTGATGTCTACTACGCAACCTTCTTCTTGTAGACGTTGTTGGGCCTCCAAGTGCAGAGGTTTGTAGGACAGTAGCAAATTTCCTTCAAGTGGATGACCTATGGTTTATCAATCCGTGGGAGGCATATGATGAAGATGGTCTCTCTCAAACAACCCTGGAAGCAAAAAACAAATAGTATCTTTTGTCCCCAACACACCCAATACAATGGTAAATTGTATAGGTGCACTAGTTCGGCGAAGAGATGGTGATACAAGTGCAATATGGATGTTGGATATAGGTTTTTGTAATCTGAAAATATATAAACAGCAAGGTAACAAGTGGTAAAAGCGAGCGTAAACTGTATTGCAATGCTACGAAACAAGGCCTAGGGTTCATACTTCCACTAGTGCAAGTTCTCTCAACAATAAGAACATAATTGGATCATATAACTATCCCTCAACATGCAACAAAGAGTCACTCCAAAGTCACTAATAGCGGAGAACAAACGAAGAGATTATGGTAGGATACGAAACCACCTCAAAGTTATTCTTTCCAATCAATCCATTGGGCTATTCCTATAAGTGTCACAAATAGCCCTAGAGTTCGTACTAGAATAACACCTTAAGACACAAATCAACCAAAACCCTAATGTCACCTGGATACTCCAATGTCACCTCAAGTATCCGTGGGTATGATTATACGATATGCGTCACACAATCTTAGATTCATCTATTCAATCCAACACAAAGTACTTCAAAGAGTGCCCCAAAGTTTCTACTGGAGAATCAAGACGAAAACGTGTGCCAACCCTTATGCATAGGTTCATGGGCGGAACCCGCAAGTTGATCACCAAAACATACATCAAGTGAATCACGTGATATCCCATTGTCACCACAGATACGCACGGCAAGACATACATCAAGTGTTCTCAAGTCATTAAAGACTCAATCCGATAAGATAACTTCAACAGGAAAACTCAATTCGTTACAAGAGAGTAGAGGGGGAGAAGAAACATAAGATCCAACTATAATAGAAAAGCTCGCGATACATCAAGATCGTGCCAAATCAAGAACACGAGAGAGAGAAAGAGAGGGAGATCAAACACATAGCTACTGGTACATAGCCTCAGCCCCGAGGGTGAACTACTCCCTCCTCGTCATGGAGAGTGTCGGGATGATGAAGATGGCCACCGATGAGCGTTCCCCCCTCTGGCAGGGTGCCGGAACAGGGTCCCGATTGGGTTTTGGTGGGTACAGAGGCTTGCGGCGGCGGAACTCCCGATCTATTCTATTCTACGAAAGTTTTAGGGTACGTGGGTATATATGGGTGAAAGAAGTACGTCGGTGGACCTCCGGGCTGTCCACGAGGCAGGGGGGCGCGCCCTAGGGGGTGTGCGCGCCCCCCACCCTCATGGGCAGCCCGGGACTCCCCTGGTGTGCACTCCAAGTTTTTCCGGTAGCTTTCCTTCCAAAAATAACTTCTCCAGTTGATTTCATTCCGTTTCGACTCCGTTTGATATCCCTTTTCTTTGAAATACTAAAATAGGCAAAAAAACAGCAATTCTGGGCTAGGCCTCCGGTTAATAGGTTAGTCACAAAAATAATATAAAAGTGCATAATAAAGCCCAATATTGTCCAAAACAATAGATAATATAGCATGGATCAATAAAAAATTATAGATACGTTGGAGACGTATCAAGCATCCCCAAGCTTAATTCCTGCTCGTCCTCGAGTAGGTAAATGATAAAAAAAGATAATTTTGATGTGGAATGCTACTTGGCATAATTTCAATGTAATTCTTCTTAATTGTGGTATGAATATTCAGTTTCAAAAGATTCAAGACAAAAGTTTAATATTGACATAAAAATAATAATACTTCATGCATACTAACTAAGCAATTATGTCCTCTCAAAATAACATGGCCAAAGAAAGTTCATCCCTACAAAATCACATAGTTTCGTCATCCTCCATTTTCATCACACAATAATGCTCTCATCATGCACAACCCCGATGACAAGCCAAGAAATTGTTTCATACTTTAGTAATCTCAAACTTTGTAAACCTTCACGCAATACATGAGCGTGAGCCATGGATATAGCACTATGGGTGGAATAGAATATGATGATGGGAGTTATGTGCAGAAGACAAAAAAGGAGAAGATCTCACATCAACGAGGCTAATCAATGGGCTATGGAGATGCCCATCGATTGATGTTAATGCAAGAAGTAGGGATTTCCATGCAACTTATGCACTAGAGCTATAAATGTATGAAAGCTCAACAAAAGAAACTAAGTGGGTGTGCATCCAACTTGCTTGCTCACAAAGACCTAGGGCATTTGAGGAAGCCCATCGTTAGAATATACAAGCCAAGTTCTATAATGACAAATTCCCACTAGTATATGAAAATGACAAAACAAGAGACTCTCTATCATGAAGATTATGGTGCTACTTTGAAGCACAAGTGTGGAAAAAAGGATATTAGCATTGCCCTTTTTTTTGGGCCTTCCTTTCTTTCTTTGGCCTTTCTTTTTTTATTGGGACAATGCTCTATTAAACGATGATCATCACACTTCTATTTATTTACAGCTCAATGATTACAACTCGATACTGGAACAAAGTATGATTCTATATGAATGCCTCCGGCGGTGTACCGGGATATTTAATGAACCAAGAGTGACATGTATGAAAGAATTATGAACGGTGGCTTTGCCACAAATACGATGTCAACTACATGATCATGCAAAGAAATATGACAATGATGGAGCATGTCATAATAAATTGAACGGTGGAAAGTTGCATGGCAATATATCTCGGAATGGCTATGGAAATGCCATAATAGGTAGGTATGGTGGCTGTTTTGAGAAAGATATAAGGAGGTTTATGTGTGAAAGAGCGTATCATATCACAGGGTTTGGATGCATCGGCGAAGTTTGCACCAACTCTCAATGTGAGAAAGGGCAGTGCGCGGTACCGAAGAGGCTAGCAATGATGGAAGTGTGAGAGTGTGTATAATCCATGGACTCAACATTAGTCATAAAGAACTCACATACTTATTGCAAAAATCTACAAGTCATCAAAAACCGACCACTATGCGCATGCTCCTAGGGGGACAGATTGGTAGGAAAAGACCATCGCTCGTCCCCGACCGCCACTCATAAGGAGGACAATCAAAGAACACCTCATGTTTCAAATTTGTTACATAACAGTTACAATACGTGCATGCTACGGGACTTGCAAACTTCAACACAAGTATTTCTCAAATTCACAACTACTCAACTAGAACGACTTTGATATTATTACCTCCATATCTCAAAACAATTATCAAGCATCAAACTTTTCTTAGTATTCAACACACTCATAAGAATTCTGACAAGTCTTGTATGCTTAGCATATTAGGATTATTTAAGAAAATTACCATGATATTTAAGACTCTCAAAATAATATAAGTGAAGCATGAGAGATCAATAGTTTCTATAAAACAAATCCACCACCGTGCTCTAAAAGATATAAGTGAAGCACTAGAGCAAACGACAAACTACTCCGGAAGATATAAGTGAAGATCAATGAGTAGTCAAATAATTATGCAACTATTTGAAGACTCTCTAACATTTAAGAATTTCAGATCTTGGTATTTTATTCAAACAGCAAGCAAAGCTAAAGAAAATAAATGACGCTCCAAGCAAAACACATATAATGTGGTGAATAAAAATATACTCCAAGTAAAGTTACCGATGAACGAAGATGAAAGAGGGGATGCCTTCCGGGGCATCCCCAAGCTTAGACGCTCGGTTATACTTGAATATTACCTTGGGGTGCCTTGGGCATCCCCAAGATTAGGCTCTTGCCACTCCTTATTCCATAGTCCATCGAATCTTTACCCAAAACTTGAAAACTTCACAACACAAAACTTAACAGAAAACTCGTGAGCTCCGTTAGCGAAAGAAAACAAAACACCACTTCATGGTACTGTAATTAACTCATTATTTATTTATATTGGTGTTAAACCTACTATATTCCAACTTCTCTACGGTTTATAAACTATTTTACTAGCCATAGATTCATCAAAATAAGCAAACAACACACTAAAAACAGAATCTGTCAAAAACAGAACAGTCTGTAGTAATCTGTATCAAACGTATACTTATGGAACTCCAAAAATTCTAAAATAAATTTGTAGACCTGAGGAATGTTTCTAGTAATCATCTTAAAAAAAATCAACTAAATAGCACTCTCCAGTAAAAAGTTTTAGCTAATCTCGTGAGTGCTAAAGTTTCTGTTTTTACAGCATGATCATAAAGACTTCACCCAAGTCTTCCCAAAGGTTCTACTTGGCACAAACACTAATTAAAACATAAAACCACATATTAATAGAAGCTAGATGGATTCTTTATTTCTAAACAGAACCAAAAAGCAAGAAACTAAAATAAAATTGGGTTGTCTCCCAACAAGCGCTATCGTTTAACGCCCCTAGCTAGGCATGATGATTTCAATGATGCTCGCATAAAAGATAAGAATTGAAACATAAAGAGAGCATCATGAAGAATATGACTAGCACATTTAAGTATAACCCACTTCCTATGCATAGGGATTTTGTGAGCAAATAACTTATGGGAACAATAATCAACTAGCATAGGAAGGCAAAACAAGCATAACTTCAAAACTTTAAGCACATAGAGAGGAAACATGATATTATTGCAATTCCTACAAGAATATATTCCTCCCTCATAATAATTTTCAGTAGAATAATGAATGAATTTAACAATATAACCAGCACATAAAGCATTCTTTTCATGATCTACAAGCATACAAATTTTATTACTCTCCACATAAGCAAAATTCTTCTCATTCGGAATAGTGGGAGTATCATAAGAGACTTGAATACTATAAATTGTTTCCACATTAAAAGAGTGATGTTCAGGAAAAGCGTAATCATAATCATGACAAGTTTTATAAATATAATCATCACTACTTTTTATAGCATAAGTTTCAACACAATAATCATCATAAGTAGCGACTTTGTTCTCATCATAATCGATTGAAACCTCTTACAAGATAGTGGACTCATCACTAAATAAAGTCATGACCTCTCCAAATCCACTTCCATAAATATTATAAGATTCAACATCCTCCAAAATAGTGGGATCATTACTTCCTAAAGTTGACACTCTTCCAAACCCACTTTCATCAATATAATCATCATAGGTAGAAGGCATGCTATCATCCTTATAAATTTGCATATCGAAACTTGAGAGGCTAAAAATATCATTATTATTAAACATAGCATCCCCAAGCTTGGGATATACATTAATTTCAGCAAATATATTCTCAAAAACATCATCTTGATCAAACATAGCATCCCCAAGCTTGGGCCTTTTCATATCATAAGCATAATCACTCTCATCATTTATAGTATGGACAGCACCAATAGTATAGCAAACATTATTATCATATTCTTCCAAGCAAGTGCCAAAAAGATTTTCAAGATCATAAGAAGTATCATTGTCTTCCCAATCATAATCACAACAAGGAATAGGCATAACGAGATCATCATCAAGTGCATCATCTTCCATAATTATTTTTGATTCATTTTCATGAGGCACAACAATAATAGGAGCAACATTATTTGGGAGAGATATCTTTTTACCTATCTTCCTTTTTCTTTTCTTCTTCTTCACCTCATGTGTGGGTTCAATCCTCTTTTTGGAGCTCCTTATTAATGAGAGTGGTTGAGTATAAGGCTCCTCCTCGTTACCTGATTCATCATAAGAAATAATAGGAGGATATTGGGAAGTATCTTCCCTTTCATTAGTATTATCTTCATCCTCTATTTGTTTACTTTTCTTTATGTAATTGGCAATATAAGGATTTTCAATGCAATTCACCGCACAATACATATAAATTTCTTCTAGATCAAAATGAAGAACTCTATCAAGGGAAAATTTTGGAATGTCCTTAGTTATACATTTAATTTCTTCATAACCCAAGAGCAAACTAAGTTCATTATGATGTGCAAGGGAAATCAAGTCATCACAATTTTTGGACACGATAAGATCATGAAACAATTTGCATTGGGTACGAAAATGATCGTGTTCATTTCAAAGTTCACAAGTATGGCTAATAAAGTTTAAATTTTCAACACACGCATCTAGCCTTTCTTACAACCATTTAGTTTCTAAGTACTTATGCCTCTTGCAATATCTATCTTCCCTATTTGGTGTGTACTTGCAAACCCAATGCACTCCACAAAAATTGACATGTTTATAGGAGGCATTTTCATCATAACTAGTGCAATCATCATTAGTACCATGGATATTCAAGGAGTTCATACTAACAACATTGAAATCATGCTTATCATTCAAAGATTTAGTGCCAAATATTTTAATGCATTCTTCTTCTAACACTTTGGCACAATTTTCCTTTCCATCATTCTCACGAAAGATATTAAAAAGATGAAGCGTATGAGACAAACTCAATTCCATTTTTTTGTAGTTTTCTTTTTATAAACTAGACTAGTGATAAAAGAAGAAACAAAAAGATTCGGTTGCAAGATCTAAAGATATACCTTGAAGCACTCACCTCCCAGGCAACGGCGCCAGAAAAGAGCTTAGTTGACGGGGTGTGAGTGCCGCTTACATAGCCTCCCCGGCAACGGCGCCAGAAAAGAGCTTGTTGGGCCTCCAAGTGCAACCTTCTTCTTGTAGACGTTGTTGGGCCTCCAAGTGCAAAGCTTTGTAGGACAGTAGCAAATTTCCCTCAAGTGGATGACCTAAGGTTTATCAATCCGTGGGAGGCGTAGGATGAAGATGGTCTCTCTCAAACAATCCTGGAACCAAATAACAAAGAGTCTCTTGTGTCCCCAACACACCTAATACAATGGTAATTGTATAGGTGCACTAGTTCGGCGAAGAGATGGTGATACAAGTGCAATATGGATGGTAGATATAGGTTTTTGTAATCTGAAAATATAAAAACAGCAAGGTAACAAGTGGTAAAAGTGAGCGTAAACGCTATTGCAATGCTAGGAAACAAGGTCTAGGGTTCATACTTTCACTAGTGCAAGTTCTCTCAAAAATAATAACATAATTGGATCATATAACTATCCCTCAACATGCAACAAAGAGTCACTCCAAAGTCACTAATAGCGGAGAACAAACAAACAAAGAGATTATGGTACGAAACCACCTCAAAGTTATTCTTTCCAATCAATCCATTGGGCTATTCCTATAAGTGTCACAAAGAGCCCTAGAGTTCGTAGTAGAATAAAACCTTAAGACACAAATCAACCAAAACCCTAATGTCACCTAGATACTCCAATGTCACCTCAAGTATCCGTGAGTATGATTATACGATATGCATCACACAATCTCAGATTCATCTATTCAATCCAACACAAAGTACTTCAAAGAGTGACCCAAAGTTTCTACCGGAGAATCAAGGCGAAAACATGTGCCAACCCCTATGCATAGGTTCATGGGCGGAACCCGCAAGTTGATCACCAAAACATACATCAAGTGAATCACGTGATATCCCATTGTCACCACAGATACGCATGGCAAGACATACATCAAGTGTTCTCAAGTCATTAAAGACTCAATCCGATAAGATAACTTCAATGGGAAAACTCAATTCATTACAAGAGAGTAGAGGGGGAGAAGAAACATAAGATCCAACTATAATAGCAAAGCTTGTGATACATCAAGATCATGCCAAATCAAGAACATGAGAGAGAGAGAGAGAGATCAAACACATAGCTACTGGTACATACCCTCAGCCCCGAGGGTGAACTACTCCCTCCTCGTCATGGAGAGCGCCGAGATGATGAAGATGGCCACCGATGAGCATTCCCCCCTCCGGGAGGGTGCCGGAACAGGGTCCCGATTGGGTTTTGGTGGCTACAAAGGCTTGCGGCGGCGGAACTCCCGATCTATTCTATTCTACGGAAGTTTTAGGGTATTTAGGTATATATGGGTGAAAGAAGTATGTCGGTGGACCTCCGGGCTGTCCACGAGGCAGGGGGCGCGCCCTAGGGGGGTGGGCGCGCCCCCCACCCTCGTGGGCAGCCTGGGACTCCCCTGGCGTGCACTCCAAGTTTTTCCGGTAGCTTCCCTTCCAAAAATAACTTCTCCAATTGATTTCATTCCGTTTCGACTCCGTTTGATATCCCTTTTCTTCGAAATAATAGGCAAAAAACAGCAATTCTGGTCTGGGCCTCCGGTTAATAGGTTAGTCCCAAAAAAAATATAAAACTGGATAATAAAGCCCAATATTGTCCAAAACAATAGATAATATAGCATGGAGCAATCAAAAATTATAGATACGTTGGAGACGTATCAACGTGCGCAGTCGCAAGATGCGTGAGGAGCTGGCGATGAGCAAGGTTAAGGATGTGGCCGAGCTCTACGTTCTGGCCGATAGGTGCGCCCGGGCTGAAGAGGGAAGGAAGTACCCCGGCGAAGACACCGGCGCGGAAACCGACTCTACCGATGAATACGCTGCCACTCCGATGAAGAAGAGCCGGTGTCGCAATAGGAAACAAAAGGGAAAGGCCGTGCTTGCCGTTAAGGGATCTGACGATACCGGTGCCGGCAAGAAGGTCAAGGCAGACGCCCCTGGAAAGGAGATTGCCGGGTGTGCCGCCTGCCGGGCCTTGGCAGCCACCGACAAGCCTGGAAGCTCCGGCAAGCAATACTGCAAGATCCACCGCACCAAGAGCCACGAACTCCAGAACTGCCGACAAGTCGAGCTGTATGCTGAGAAGCAAAAGGCTGAGTATGAAAGGCGGGACAAGGAGAACAAGCAGGACGGTGCTAAGGGATCCGGCAAGAAGTGTGGCGGCCTCCCAGGAAGGACAACCAGCAAGAGAGGCCCGCCTGGGGTCGCGACAAGAAGCAAGAAGACGACGATCACGGCGAGGACGACGAGTCTGGTGAGCAAGGGTTCCAGAAGGCTACGGAGGCCATGTGCGTCGATGGTGGCGGCTCGCTGCATATCTCTCATCGCCAGCTCAAGCAGTGGGCGCGTGAGATTACAGCAGAAGAGCCGTCGTTGGACGCTCAGAAGCCGCTGAAGTGGTCCAGCACGCCCCTCATCTTTGATGCCGAGGACCACCCTGACCGCACTACCGCGGTCGGGTGTTTGCCATTGTTGGTCTCGCCAACAATACGCATCCTCTGGGTGAACAAGATGTTGGTTGACGGCGGGGCCGGCCTGAACCTGATCGCGCCTGTCGTGATCAAAAGGTTGCAAATCCACGATGGAGACCTCGAGGAAACGGGCACGTTTCAAGGGGTCAATCCGGGGAGGAGCCAGCCGAAGGGGAAGTGTTGGGGAACGTTGCAGAAAATTAAAATTTTTCCTACGGTTTCACCAAGATCCATCTATGAGTTCATCTAGCAACGAGTCATGGGAGAGAGAGATTGCATCTACATACCACTTTGTAGATCGCGAGCGGAAGCGTTCAACGAACGTGGATGAAGTAGTCGTACACACCGTGATCCAAATCACCGGAGATCCTAGCACCGAAAGCACGGCACCTCCGCGTTCAACACACGTACGGTCAGCGTAACGTCTCCTTCTTCTTGACCCAACAAGGCAAAGGAGAGGTTGGGGAACAAGACTCCAGCAGCAGCACGACGGCGTGGTGATGGTGGAGCTGCAGTACTCCGACAGGGCTTCGCCGAGCTCTACGGAGGAGGAGGAGGTGTTGGAGAGGGAGAGGGAGGCGCCAGGGCAAAGGGTACGCAGCCCCCCTCCCCTCCCCCCTTTATATAGCCCCTTGGGGGGCGCCGGCCCTAGGAGATGGAATCTCCTAGGGGGGGCGGCGGCCAGGGAGGGGGACTTGCCCCCCAAGGAAGGGGGCGCCCCCTTTAGGGTTCCCCCCCAACCCTAGGCGCATGGGCCCTTGGGGGGGAGGCGCACCAGCCCACTTTGGGCTGGTTCCCTTCCTCATACAGCCCACGGGGCCCCTCCGAGGCAGGTGGCCCCACCCGGTGGACCCCCGGGACCCTCCGGTGGTCCCGGTACAATACCGATAACCCCGAAACTTGTCCCGATGGCCAAAACAGCACTTTCTATATATAATTCTTTACCTCCGGACCATTCCGAAACTCCTCGTGACGTCCGGGATCTCATCCGGGACTCCGAACAACATTCGGGTTACTGCATATACATATCTTCACAACCCTAGCGTCACCGAACCATAAGTGTGTAGACCCTACGGGTTCGGGAGACATGCAGACATGACCGAGACGTCTCTCGGGCAATAACCAACAGCGGGATCTGGATACCCATGTTGGCTCCCACATGCTCCACGATGATCTCATCGGATGAACCACGATGTCGAGGATTCAATTAATCCCGTATATGATTCCCTTTGTCAATCGGTATTTTACTTGCCCGAGATTCGATCGTCGGTATCCCAATACCTCGTTCAATCTCGTTACCGGCAAGTCACTTTTCTCGTACCGTAATGCATGATCCCGTGATCAAACACTTTGATCACATTGAGCTCATTATGATGATGTATTACCGAGAGGGCCCGGTGATACCTCTCCGTCAAGCAGAGTGACAAATCCCAGTCTTGATCCATGTCAACCCAACAGACACTTTCAGAGATACCCGTAGAATACCTTTATAGTCACCCAGTTACGTTGTGACGTTTGGCACACCCAAAGCACTCCTATGGTATCTGGGAGTTACACGATCTCATGGTCTAAGGAAAGGATACTTCACATTGGAAAACTCTAGCAAACGAACTATGCGATCTTATGCTATGTTTAGGATTGGGTCTTGTCCATCACATCATTCTCCTAATGATGTGATCTCGTTATCAATGACATCCAATGTCCATAGTCAGGAAACCATGACTATCTGTCAATCAACGAGCTAGTCAACTAGAGGGTCACTAGGGACATATTGTTGTCTGTTATTCACACATGTATTACAATTTCCGGATAACACAATTATAGCACGAATAAAGACAATTATCATGAATAAGGAAATATAATAATAATGCTTTTATTATTGCCTCTAGGGCATATTTCCAACAGTCTCCCACTTGCACTAGAGTCAATAATCTAGTTACATTGTGACGAATCGAACACCCATAGAGTTCTGGTGCTGATCATGTTTTGACTTAGGGAGAGGTTTAGCCAACGGATCTGCGACATTCAGATCCGTGTGCACTTTACAAATTTCTATGTCTCCATCTTGAACATTTTCACGAATGGAGTTGAGGCGACGCTTGATGTGCCTGGTCTTCTTGTGAAACCTGGGCTCCTTTGCAAGTGCAATAGCTCCAGTGTTGTCACAGAAGAGTTTGATTGGCCCCGACGCATTGGGTATGACTCCGAGGTCGGTGATGAACTCCTTCACCCAAATTGCTTCATGTGCTGCCTCCGAGGCTGCCATGTACTTCGCTTCACATGTAGATCCCGCCACGACTCTCTACTTGCAACTGCACCAGCTTATTGCCCCACCATTCAAAATATACACGTATCCGGTTTGTGACTTAGAGTCATCCAGATCTGTGTCGAAGCTAGCGTCAACGTAACCCTTTACGACGAGCTCTTCGTCACCTCCATAAACGAGAAACATTTCCTTAGTCCTTTTCAGGTACTTCAGGATATTCTTGACCGCTGTCCAGTGTTCCTTGCCGAGATTACTTTGGTACCTTCCCACCAAACTTACGGCAAGGTTTACATCAGGTCTGGTACACAGCATGGCATACATAATAGAACCTATGGCTGAGGCATAGGGGATGACACTCATCTCTTCTATATCTTCTGCCATGGTCGGACATTGAGCTTAGCTAAATTTCACAACTTGTAACACAGGTAAGAACCCTTTCTTAGATTGATCCATATTGAATTTCTTCAATATCTTATCAAGGTATGTGCTTTGTGAAAGACTTATGAGGCGTCTCGATCTATCTCTATAGATCTTGATGCCTAATATATAAGCAGCTTCTCCAAGGTCCTTCATTGAAAAACTTTTATTCAAGTAGGCCTTAATGCTGTCCAAGAGTTCTATATCATTTCCCATCAAAAGTATGTCGTCTACATATAATATGAGAAATGCTACAATGCTCAAACTCACTTTCTTGTAAACACAGGCTTCTCCATAAGTCTGTGTAAACACAAACGCCTTGATCATCTCATCAAAGCGAATGTTCCAACTCCGAGATGCTTGCACCAGCCCATAAATCGAGCGTTGGAGCTTGCACACCTTGTCAGCATTCTTAGGATCGACAAAACCTTCCGGCTGCATCATATACAATTCTTCCTTAAGGAAACCATTAAGGAATGCCGTTTTGACGTCCATGCCATATTTCATAATCATAGAATGCGGCAATTGCTAACATGATTCGGACGGTCTTCAGCTTCGCTACCGGTGAGAAAGTCTCATCGTAGTCAACCCCTTGAACTTGTCGATAACCCTTAGCAACAAGCTGAGCTTTATAGATGGTCACATCACCATCCGCGTCTGTCTTCTTCTTAAAGATCCATTTATTTTCTATGGCTCGCCGCTCAACGGGCAAGTCAGTCAAAGTCCATACTTCGTTTTCATACATGGATCCTATCTCGGATTTCATGGCTTCCAGCCATTTGTCGGAATCCGGGCCCGCCATTGCTTCCTCATAGTTCGAAGGTTCACCGTTGTCTAACAACATGATTTCCAAGATAGGGTTGCCGTACCACTCTGGTGCGGAACGTGTCCTTGTGGACCTTCGAATTTCAGTAGGAGCTTGAGTGGAAGTATCTTGATCATCATCATTAATTTCCTCTCTAGTCAGTGCAGGCACCTCAGGAACGTTTTCTTGAGTTTCGCCATTTTCCGGTTCAAGAGGTAACACTTCATCAAGTTCTACTTTCCTCCCACTTACTTCTTTCGAGAGGAACTCTTTCTCTAGAAAGGATCCATTCTTGGCAACAAAGATCTTGCCTTCGGATCTGAGGTAGAAGGTATACCCAACAGTTTCTTTAGGGTATCCTATGAAGACGCATTTTTCCGACTTGGGTTCGAGCTTTTCAGGTTGAAGTTTCTTGACATAAGCATCGCATCCCCAAACTTTTAGAAACGACATCTTAGGTTTCTTCCCAAACCATAATTCATACGGTGTCGTCTCAACGGATTTTGACGGAGCCCTATTTAAAGTGAATGCGGCAGTCTCTAAAGCATAGCCCCAAAAAGATAGCGGTAAGTCGGTAAGAGACATCATAGATCGCACCATATCTAATAGAGTGCGATTACGACGTTCGGACACACCATTACGCTGAGGTGTTCCAGGCGGCGTGAGTTGTGAAACTATTCCACATTTTCTTAAGTGTGTGCCAAATTCGTGACTCAAGTATTCTCCTCCACGATCTGATCGTAGAAACTTGATCTTTCTCTCACGTTGATTTTCAACCTCACTCTGAAATTCCTTGAACTTTTCAAAGGTCTCAGACTTGTGTTTCATTAAGTAGACATACCCATATCTACTCAAGTCATCAGTGAGGGTGAGAACATAACGATAGCCACCTCGAGCCTCAACACTCATTGGACCGCACACATCGGTATGTATGATTTCCAATAAGTTGGTTGCTCGCTCCATTGTTCCTGAGAACGGAGTCTTGGTCATTTTACCCATGAGGCATGGTTCGCACGTGTCAAATGATTCATAATCAAGAGACTCTAAAAGTCCATCTGCATGGAGTTTCTTCATGCGTTTGACACCTATGTGACCAAGGCGGCAGTGCCACAAATATGTGGGACTATTGTTATCAACTTTAACTCTTTTGGTATTCACACTATGAATATGTGTATCATCACGTACGAGATTCATTAAGAATAAACCATTAACCATCGGAGCATGACCATAAAACATATCTCTCATATAAATAGAACAACCATTATTCTCGGATTTAAATGAGTAGCCATTTCGAATTAAACGAGATCCAAACACAATGTTCATGCTCAAACTTGGCACTAAATAACAATTATTGAGGTTTAAAACTAATCCCGTAGGTAAATGTAGAGGTAGCATGCCGACGGCGATCACATCGACCTTGGAACCATTCCCGACGCGCATCGTCACCTCGTCCTTTGCCAGTCTTCGTTTATTCCGCAGCTCCTGCTTTGAGTTACAAATGTGAACAACTGCACCGGTATCAAATACCCAAGAGCTACTACGAGTACTGGTAAGGTACACATCAATTACATGTATATCACATATACCTTTGGTTTTGCCGGCCTTCTTGTCCGCTAAGTATTTGGGGCAGTTCCGCTTCCAGTGACCACTTCCCTTGCAATAAAAGCACTCAGTCTCGGGCTTGGGTCCATTCTTTGGCTTCTTCCCGGCAACTTGCTTACCGGGCGCGGCAACCTCCTTGCCGTCCTTCTTGAAGTTCTTTTTACCCTTGCCCTTCTTGAACTTAGTGGTTTTATTCACCATCAACACTTGATGCTACTTCATGATTTCTACCTCTGCTGATTTCAGCATAGCATATACCTCAGGAATGGTCTTTACCATCCCCTGCATATTGTAGTTCATCACAAAGCTCTTGTAGCTAGGTGGAAGCGACTGCAGGATTCTGTCAATGACCGCTTCATCCGGGAGATTAACTTCCAGTTGAGTTAAGCGGTTGTGCAACCCAGACATTTTGAGTATATGTTCACTGACAGAGCTATTTTCCTCCATCTTACAGCTAAAGAATTTGTCAGAGACTTCATATCTCTCGACCCGGGCATGAGCTTGGAAAACCATTTTCAGCTCTTCGAACATCTCATATGCTCCATGTCTCTCAAAACGCTTTTGGAGCCCCGGCTCTAAGCTGTAAAGCATGCCGCACTGAACGAGGGAGTAATCATCGCAGCGTGACTGCCAAGTGTTCATAACGTCTTGTTCTGCAGGGAGAATAGGTGCGTCACCCAGCGGTGCTCGTAGGACATAATCTTTCTTGGCAGCTATGAGGATGATCCTCAGGTTCCGGATCCAGTCCGTATAGTTGCTACCATCGTCTTTCAGCTTGGTTTTCTCTAGGAACGCGTTGAAGTTGAGGACTATGTTGGCCATTTGATCTACAAGACATATTGTAAAATTTTTAGACTAAGTTCATGATAATAAAGTTCATTTAATCAAATTATTTAATGAACTCCCACTTAGATAGACATCCCTCTTCTGGTCATCTAAGTATCACATGATCCGAGTCAACTAGGCCGTGTCCGATCATCACGTGAGACGGACTAGTCAACATCGGTGAACATCTTCATGTTGATCGTATCTTCTATACGACTCATGCTCGACCTTTCGGTCTTCTGTGTTCCGAGGCCATGTCTGTACATGCTAGGCTCGTCAAGTCAACCTAAGTGTTTTGCGTGTGTAAATCTGTCTTACACCCGTTGTATGTGAACGTTAGAATCTATCACACCCGATCATCACGTGGTGCTTCAAAACAACGAACTGTCGCAACGGTGCACAGTTAGGGGGAACACTTTCTTGAAATTATTATGAGGGATCATCTTATTTACTACCGTCGTTCTAAGTAAACAAGATGCAAAACATGATAAACATCACATGCAATCAAATAATAAACGTGACATGATATGGCCAATATCACATAGCTCCTTCGATCTCCATCTTGGGGCTCCATGACCAGCTTGACACCATGATCTCCATCATCATGATATCCATCATCGTGTCTCCATGAAGTTGCTCGCCAACTATGACTTCTACTACTATGGCTAACGCGTTTAGCAATAAAGTAAAGTAATTTACATGGCGTTTCTCAATGACACGCAGGTCATACAAAAATAAAGACAACTCCTTTGGCTCCTGCCGGTTGTCATACTCATCGACATGCAAGTCGTGATTCCTATTACAATAGCATGAACATCTCATACATCACATATAGATCATTCATCATTCATCACAACTTTGGCCATATCATATCACAAAGCACATGCTGCAAAAACAAGTTAGACGTCCTCTAATTGTTGTTGCAAGTTTTTACGTGGCTGAATTAGGGTTCTAGCAAGAACGTTTTCTTACCTACGTGAAAACCACAACATGATTTGTCAACTCCTATTTACCCTTCATAAGGAACCTTTTCATCGAATCCGCTCCAACTAAAGTGGGAGAGATAGACACCCGCCAGCCACCTTATGCAACTAGTGCATGTTAGTCGGTGGAACCGGTCTCACGTAAGCGTACGTGTAAGGTTGGTCCGGGCCGCTTCATCCCACAATACCGCTGAAGCAAGATAAGACTAGTAGCGGCAAGAAAGTTGACAACATCTACGCCCACAACAAATTGTGTTCTACTCGTGCAATAGAGAACTACGCATAGACCTAGCTCTGATTCCACTGTTGGGGAACGTTGCAGAAAATTAAAAAATTTCCTACGGTTTCACCAAGATCCATCTATGAGTTCATGTAGCAACGAGTCATGGGAGAGAGAGATTGCATCTACATACCACTTTGTAGATCGCGAGCGGAAGCGTTCAACGAACGGGGATGAAGTAGTCGTACACACCGTGATCCAAATCACCGGAGATCCTAGCATCGAAAGCACGGAACATCCGCGTTCAACACACGTACGGTCAGCGTAACGTCTCCTTCTTCTTGATCCAGCAAGGCAAAGGAGAGGTTGGGGAAGAAGACTCCAGCAGCAGCACGACGGCGTGGTGATGGTGGAGCTGCAGTACTCCGACAGGGCTTCGCCGAGCTCTACGGAGGAGGAGGAGGTGTTGGAGAGGGAGAGGGAGGCGCCAGGGCAAAGGGTACACAGCCCCCCCTCCCCTCCCCCCTTTATATAGCCCCTTGGGGGGGTGCCGGCCCTAGGAGATGGAATCTCCTAGGGGGGGCGGCGGCCAGGGAGGGGGACTTGCCCCCCAAGCAAGGGGGGCGCCCCCTTTAGGGTTCCCCCCCAACCCTAGGCGCATGGGCCCTTGGGGGGGAGGCGCACCAGCCCACTTTGGGCTGGTTCCCTTCCTCATACAGCCCATGGGGCCCCTCCGAGGCAGGTGGCCCCACCCGGTGGACCCCCGGGACCCTCCGGTGGTCCCGGTACAATACCGATAACCCCGAAACTTGTCCCGATGGCCAAAACAGCACTTTCTATATATAATTCTTTACCTCCGGACCATTCCGAAACTCCTCGTGACGTCCGGGATCTCATCCGGGACTCCTAACAACATTCGGGTTACTGCATATACATATCTTCACAACCCTAGCGTCACCGAACCTTAAGTGTGTAGACCCTACGGGTTCGGGAGACATGCAGACATGACCGAGACGTCTCTCGGGCAATAACCAACAGCGGGATCTGGATACCCATGTTGGCTCCCACATGCTCCACGATGATCTCATCGGATGAACCACGATGTCGAGGATTCAATTAATCCCGTATACGATTCCCTTTGTCAATCGGTATTTTACTTGCCCGAGATTCGATCGTCGGTATCCCAATACCTCGTTCAATCTCGTTACCGGCAAGTCACCTTTCTCGTACCGTAATGCATGATCCCGTGATCAAACACTTTGATCACATTGAGCTCATTATGATGATGTATTACCGAGTGGGCCCGGTGATACCTCTCCGTCAAGCGGAGTGACAAATCCCAGTCTCGATCCATGTCAACCCAACAGACACTTTCAGAGATACCCATAGTATACCTTTATAGTCACCCAGTTACGTTGTGACGTTTGGCACACCCAAAGCACTCCTACAGTATCCGGGAGTTACACGATCTCATGGTCTAAGGAAAGGATACTTGACATTGGAAAACTCTAGCAAACGAACTATGCGATCTTATGCTATGTTTAGGATTGGGTCTTGTCCATCACATCATTCTCCTAATGATGTGATCTCGTTATCAATGACATCCAATGTCCATAGTCAGGAAACCATGACTATCTGTCGATCAACGAGCTAGTCAACTAGAGGCTCACTAGGGACATATTGTTGTCTGTTATTCACACATGTATTACGATTTCCGGATAACACAATTATAGCACGAATAAAGACAATTATCATGAATAAGGAAATATAATAATAATGCTTTTATTATTGCCTCTAGGGCATATTTCCAACAGAAAGGTCACGCTGCCCGTGACATTTGGAGGAGAATTGAACTACAGAACGGAGAGGATCGTCTTCGACGTTGCCGAGATCCCCTTCCCCTACAACGGATCCTCGGCCGCCCGGCACTGGCCAAGTTCATGGCGCCGTCACACTACGACTACAACATGGTGAAGATGCCCGGGCCATTGACCATCATCTTCGTCCCCTCCGACAAGAAAGACGCGCTGATCTGTGCCGACCAACTCTACCGGGAAGTAGTTGCAGCAGCTCCCGTTAAGGCACCTGCTCCTGCCGTAGAAATCCCTGGAAGGGAGAAGAAGCCCGGCAAGACCTCTCGCACCCACTCCGGCAAGCGCACCTCCTCGGAGTGTTGTGCTACCGTCGAGGACATGCCAGAGAGCTCTGCCGACAAGAGCAAGAGATCCAGGGCCGAGCCGCCGCAGACCAAGAACGTGCCCGGCAGGGAGGATGGCACGGGAGGGGCCTTCACCATAGGCTCCACCCTCAACAGCAAATAGGAAGGCGCGCTCGTCACCTTCCTGCGGGAGAATATCGACGTGTTTACATGGTGAAGATTCCCGGTGTTCCCAGGGAGGTGATTGAGCACCACCTAGCTGTCGGCCCCCACGCGCGGCCCGTCAACTAGAAGGTTAGAAAGCAGGCCCTGGAAAGACAAGAGTTCATCAAAGAGGAGATCAGGAAGTTGGAAGCAGCAGGTTTGGTGAGAGGGGTGCTCCACCCGACATGGTTGGCCAATCCGGTAGTGGTGCGCAAGGCGAATGGGAGGTGGAGGCTGTGTATTGATTACACAGATATCAATAAGGCTTGTCCTAAGGACCCCTTCCCATTGCCGCGCATCGACCAGATTGTTGACTCCACGGCCGGGTGTGATCTGTTATCACTCAGGCTACCACCAAATCTTCATGGCAAGAGAGGATGAAGAGAAGACAACATTCATCACCCCATGTGGTACGTATTGCTTTTTACGGATGCCTTTCGGGTTGAAGAGTGCTGGCTCAGTGTTTGCAAGAGCAGTCCAAATTGGTTTTGAACCTCAGCTCCATAGAAATATGGAGGCATACATGGATGACATAGTGGTCAAAACCAAGGACGGGCCGACTCTTGTGCACGATCTAGAAGAGACATTTGCCAACCTGCGCAAGATTAACCTCAAGCTGAACCTTGAGAAGTGCGTCTTCGGCGTCCCGTCCGGCAAGCTTCTCGGATTCTTTGTGTCACAGCGCGGGATCGAGGCAAACCCAGACAAGATCAAGGCTAGGAACGGTCATTCCCGTTGTTTTGACCGCATTTTGAAACGGGCATAAAAAATTCAAAAAAATCAAAAAATTGGAAAACATTCGCATTGTGTCATTATATGTGGCCAAGTTCACAGGAAAAATAACAAACTTGTAATACGGCAATTGTTTTAAAAAATGTTCTCAGAAATGAGCTATCACGTGTGAAGATTCATGGCTTTCAAGTTAAATGATCAATCTTATGGCCACATTCATGGCATAGTTTGTTCAAATTGTTTCATATTGTGCACAAGGGTGCATATTGGAATGACAAACAATGTTGCCTAAGGAAGTTTTCAGTTTCTTTGCACGGAAAATTCATTTCCCATTTTTCGGGTGCCCGAAATGAGGTTTTTTTGTGAAGGAACTACCAAATAAATGTTGTAAAAATGTACCAAATCATTTTTCTAAAATACTAGGCCATGTTTAATGCACAATTGACCAAATGATTGGGTGTCAAAAGATTCGATCCACCTCTGGTGAAAGAGAGAAATTTCCGCCGATTCAGTTGGAAGCGGGTCAAATTTGAATTGTAGCTGCCTTGTAGTTTGCTCTTTATTTTTTCCGAAAATCATTTCTAGTTACATAAGTATCTATTTTCTCAGAGAAACACCAAAAGAATTCCAAGGTTCAACCACTAGCTAGGTACGGTCATTCCCGCCGTTTTGACCGCATTTTGAAACAGGCATAAAAAATTCGAAAAAAAATGAAAAAATTGGGAAACCTTCGCATTGTGTCATTATATGTGGCCAAGTTCCCAGGAAAAATAACAAACTTGTAATACGACAATTATTTTAAAAAAGTGTTCTCAGAAACGAGCTATCACGTGTGGAGATCAATGGCTTTGAAGCCAAATGATCAATCTTATGGCAAAATTCATGGCATATTTTTCTTAAATGATCTCATATTGTGCACAAGAGTGCATATTGGAATGGCAAACAATGTTGCCTAAGGAAGTTTTCATTTTCTTTGGACGAAAAAACCATTTTCCATTTTTCGAGTGTCCAAAAGGTGGTTTTTTTGTGAAGGACCTCCAAAATAATTGTTGCAAAATTGGACCAAATCATTTTTCTAAAATACTAGGACATATTTAATTCACAATTGACAAAATGGTTGGGTGTAAAAAGTTTTGATCCACCTCTCGTGAAAAAGACAAATTTCCGCCAATTCAGTTGGAAGCGGGTCAAATTTGAATTGCAGCTGCCTCATAGTTTGCTATTTATTTTTTCCAAAAATCATATCTAGTTACATAAGTACCTATTTAGTCAGAAATACATGGTTTTGTGGCGATACGTTGAGGTTTGGGTAGTGGCCAAGGGCCCCAACTCTAGAGCGCATAAACTCGCATGCCCGCCGCATGGTCACCGCGTGACTGTGGCGTTGCCATGTGTTCTTGGCGTCCTAGGCATGTCTAGTGGGTTGGGAACTCCCCAGGTAGGTGCTAGGAAGAAAATTACAACATAAGATTCTCACAAGGAGACCGATCGATGCTCAAACATGAATTAGTAGCCAAGTGTTTGATTAGCGGTACAGGAAATGTACATGGCTAATGGGCGTGTGTTTTGGCTGAGGATGATCAGTTACTAAGAAGACCGTCTTCACAAATTTTCAGCTCAAAAGGCGGAGCCTAGGTAGTACTTGCCTTGCAAAGTAAGACACTAGACATAAATACGAATGTTGAAGCTGGGCTCAAAATAATGAATGGATTGAGCTGGCATTTGGTGGAGGATGGTTATTTGGGCATCGGAAAGCACTGTAGAAAATGGATACTATTTGGACATGCCAAAGTGGCACTTCCTTCACAAACTGTTGTTCTGAACAAAATAGGAAAATGAATATTTTTGAATTATTTTTGAACTAGGCAAGGAAGGTTTTTTTTAGATATTTGACGAATATATGACCCAAAGAATTTATGAGATTTTTTGGGAATTTTGGGAATGACAGAAATATAGGCTGCTTCACAACCTAGGGCAAAAACTGCCACATGGACATGACACATAGGCAAAACTGATGAGGTGGCGCCTAGTCATAGCAGCCCACCACAATTTACAAGGCTATGACCATCTATATTGGTCGTTAACAACTAGAAATAAGGCAGCGAACTAGCGTTGTTTGCTTTATGACCATTTCGTGTAAGCAAATTACGACCTTTCTGACCAAAATGGTCGCAATGGTTTAGGGTTTGGAGCCCCCCGAACAGGTTTGACCAATTGGTCTCAAATGGTCATAGATCTATGACCAATTCTTCCAGGGTCACTGACATAAGGTCACTAGTTGACATATTTTTTGTAGTGATATCGGTCCTACCGAGTTGCATCTCAGTCCCGCCGAAAATCCTAACGGTCACTAGGTTTGCTGAATCGGTCTGACTGAGTTTAACGATTCGGTCCCACCGAGTTTGGCAGATTGTGTGTAACGGTTAGATTTTGTGTGGAGGCAATATATACCCCTCCACCCACTCTTCATTCATGGAGAGAGCCATCAGAACATGCCCACACTTCCAATACACATTTTCTGAGAGAGAACCACCTACAC
Organism: Aegilops umbellulata; assembly: GCA_032464435.1. Taxonomy (NCBI): domain Eukaryota; kingdom Viridiplantae; phylum Streptophyta; class Magnoliopsida; order Poales; family Poaceae; genus Aegilops; species Aegilops umbellulata. The sequence goes on along the minus strand of CP136058.1, from coordinate 348,087,678 downwards.
TGGTGTTGAGCTCAAGATATTCCATTCCTACCATATGAATCTTGATCTCTAGCCTTCCCCAAGTTGCTTTCCACTCAAATCTTCTTTCCACCAAATCCAAATCCTGTGAGAGAGAGTTGAGTGTTGGGGAGACTATCATTTGAAGCACAAGAGCAAGAAGTTCATCATCAACACACCATTTGTTACTTCTTGGAGAGTGGTGTCTCCTAGATTGGCTAGGTGTCAATTGGGAGCCTCCGACAAGATTGTGGAGTTGAACCAAGGAGTTTGTAAGGGCAAGGAGATCGCCTACTTCGTGCAGATCTACCGCTAGTGAGGCAAGTCCTTCGTGGGCGACGGCCGTGATGGAATAGACAAGGTTGCTTCTTCATGGACCCTTCTGTCGGATTTCGGGTTCCGGCAGACCCTTGAGGTTTGAACTCTGGGGTGCGCGCGGACATTACGCCTTCTACCTCTCCGCCTCGCAAAGATCGAAGCTAACGAAAGAACATCACAAGAGACACAGGGTTTATACTAGTTCGGGCCACCATTGTGGTGTAATACCCTACTCTAGTTTGTGGTGTGGTGGATTGCCTCTTGGGCTGATGATGATGAACAATACAAGGAAGAACAGCCTCGCGAGGGTCTGCTCTTGGCTGGGGCGATGAACTGCTAGGAGGAGTTCAGTCGCCCTTCTCTCTCTCTCTCTGGTTCTCGGCTTGCCCAGATTCTGGATGCCTCTCTGTTCTAGATGCTCGGTGCTCGCCCCTCCTACCCTGGGGGTGGCTAGTCCTATTTATAGGCAAGGGCCCTGGGCCTCTTCCCAAATATTGAGCGGGAAGGGCGCCAACAGTTGGCCATTTTGAAGGGGAACATCCGGTACACTTATCCTGACTAAAGTTGGTCCTCGCCTGCCAAAGGCTCTGGTGGTGACGCCGTCCTCGGCTCCACAATGACTTCCTCCCCACCGTTGGACGGGTCTTGGTCTCGTTGCACCGAAATGGGTGCCTTTGCTTGATACTCTCGCATGCGCTTGCTCCCTTTGCACCAAAGAGGAAAGGAGGACACTGCGCGGGCCGGCGCCCGCCTGGCGTCCTTGGTCGTCATGGCTTGCGTCATGGGCACCTCATGAGGTACCCCGCCTTGATCTCTCCGCCTCCTCGTGAGCCAGCCTGATGAGGCCGCACCTGAGGAAGCTCTGTGTCGTCCGCCCCGTGATGCTTGGCCCCTCGCGAGGGTCTTGGGTCTTGTGTTGATGAAGATGGGCCGTGCTGGGCCCCCCTTTGAGCCACGCTGCAGGCCGCAGGCAGGCAAGTCTGGGGACCCCCGTTTCCAGAACGCCGACAGTAGCCCCCGGGCCCAAGGCGCGCCCGGACTTGGCCGTGCAGAGAGGCGAAAGGGCAAGGGCGAAGCGCCGCGGGCCCTAACAGCCGGCGGCCTTGGGCGCCGTGTGGCGGTTGATTGGACTGGAGCGCTTCAGCAACCACGCAGGTTGATAAAGGATCATCATCTACCTAGGCTTTGCCTTTTGCTTTCTCGGTCGCTGCTCAGATCCCCTTTCTTGCGCCTCTCCTTCCTTCCTCCAAGTTTCCAGATCTACTCCGACCGCGTGACCTAGGAAGCCATGGCGCCTCGTCAGTCCCCGGCCGAAGCTTGGTACTCGTCTGTTCTGGACTCGCCGAACGTGTCAGAGGCGAGCCTTGTCCGGTTGCGCCGAATGACGGCGGCGCAGGGCATCTACGGGGCGAAGGTGTTCAAGGGCGGCTCCGCCACCCCTGAGGGCCGAGGGAGCACCTTTTATCCTCTCTTTGTAAGCTCCATTGCTGCTGGCCTGGTGCCTCCCTTCTCCGAGTTCTTCTTCTTTGTCCTCCGCCATTACAACTTACAGGCTCTGCATCTCCATCCCAACTCCGTCCTTCTCCTGGCGATCTTTGCCTATTACTGCGAGGCTCACGTAGGGGTGCAGCCCTCAGTGGCCTTGTTGCGCCACTACTTCTCCCTTCGGGTCTCTCGCGGTTCTCCTTCTGCGTGCGCGAGCTTCGTCGTGTAAGGTGGCACCATTGCCATTTCGAAGCCCGGGAAAAGGATTGAGGGCTTCAGGAGCAAGTGGGTCTTGGCAGATGCTGGGCGCATCCACCCTCGGCTGATCTTGCCCGCGGAGCTGCCCACGAGCTCCGGCGATTGGTGTCGAGTGGAGCTCACGGACCCCCGTGCGAAACTGGTGTTGGAGAAGATGGACGCGGATCTGAGGCCGGCCAGCATGGTGGGGGCGAAGCTGACCGACGCGTCGCTGCTGAGGGAATTCCTGGGGCACCAGCTGGCTCCCCTTTGGCAGTACTTACCTCCGATGTGGAGGCCTCATTCGAGCCCTGCGGCCTTGGGCGACGGAGATCTGGCCTCGGTCCTCCAATCTCTGGTCGAGGGCGAGGTGACAAGGTTGGAGGGCGCTCCTACGCCCCTGTTCCTCCGCGATGACTGGGAGCGGGAGGTGGGGTCCATGCCCGTCTTCAACGGGGACGGGCCCATGCCCGCGGAGGCTCCCAAGGGACCGGTGGACGTGTCCTTCGGCGACTCCGGCGAAGAGGAGGACGGAGAGGAGCGGTAGAAGGGGCCTGACTCTGAGGCGACTGACGGAGAGTCGAGGGCTCCCCTCCCCCGGCGCAGGTCCCGCACTCTCCGCCTCTCTCCGAGCGATGACGATGAGGATGATGACGAGCAGGTCGGCGGGAGCTTGCCCCTGATCCCGAAGAAGGACAGGACCAGGCTGATCTCCCACGGGTCTGCCCCGGCCCCGAGGCGGACCGCAGACGCGCCTTCCGCTTCCGAGGTTGACCCCTCCAGCCGGCTATCGGGCTTCAAGTATGGCCGGAGGCTGCCTGAGCTCACCGGCGACGACCTATAAGCGCTTGATCCTTGTCTTTACTTCTTGTTCTGCTGCTGAGGCTTGACGTCTGCATCTCTTGGGGTAGGTTGGCGCCCGCAGCAAAGAAGCCGAAGGGGGATCCTGAGGTTCCGGCCGCGGCAGAGCCTCTTACCATGGGGGAAGGTGATCGCGACGCACGGGCCTCTCCTGCCCGGTCGCCCTCGCGAGGCCTGGCTGAGCTGGCTGGGGCGAGCTTAGCCCCCATGACTCCCGAGGCGCCTTTGCCTGCTGCCGCCACCACAGCCGTTGGGGCACATCAGACTCCGCCTCAGGATGTTGTGGTCGTGCCGCCGCCTTCTCCTCCTACTCCACCGGCTGCTCTCTCTCCGACTCCTCCTGCCGTTCTGGAGCGTGCTGCTGCTGAGCTGGACCGGCTGCGGCAGGATTGTAACGCCCTCGATGCGGCTATATCTCCCACGTGTCGAAGCACGACTTAGAGGTATAACCGCATTGAAAGCAATGTCGCAAGTGAGGTAATCTTCACACAACCCATGTAATAAATAAGGGAAAGAGATACATAGTTGGCTTACAGTCGCCACTTCACACAATACATAAATAAACATTCATCATCCAGAATACACTCAAGGTCCGACTACGGAACCAAAATAAAAGAAGACTACCCCAAATGCTACACAGATCCCCAAATCACCCCAACTGGGCTCCACTACTGATCATCAGGAAAAGACACATAGTAACGACCACGTTCCTCGTCGTACTCCCACGTGAGCTCGGTTGCATCATCTGCACTGGCATCGTTGGCACCTGCAACTGTTTTGGTAGAATCTGTGAGTCACGGGGACTCAGCAATCTCACACCCGCGAGATCAAGACTATTTAAGCTTATAGGAAGGAAGGGGTAATGAGGTGGAGCTGCAGGAAGCGACTAGCATATATGGTGGCTAACAACGCAAAAGAGAGCGAGAAGAGAAGCAAAGCACGGTCGTGAAGCTAGTAGTGATCAAGAAGTGATCCTGAACTACTTACGCCAAACATAACTCCAACACCGTGTTCACTTCCCGGACTCCGCCGAGAAGAGACCAACACGGTTACACACGCGGTTGATGTGTTTTAATTAAGGTCAACTTCGGGTTTTCTACAACCGGACATTAACAAATTCCCATCTGCCTCATAACCGTGGGCACGGCTTTCGAAAGATAATACCCTGGAGGGGTGTCCCAACTTAGCCCATTATAAGCTCTCACGGTTAACGAAGGATATTCCTTCTACCGGGAAGACCCGATCAGTCTCGGAATCCCGGACTACAAGACATTTCCAAAGTAATAAAACAAGTCCAGCAAAGTCGCCCGATTGTGCCGACAAATCCAGATAGGAGCTGCACATATCTCGGTCTCAAGGCACATCCGGATGAGCAGTCCGTACAACTAAAACCAGACCTCAAGTTGCCCCAAGGTGGCGCTGCAAAGGGCTCTAGTTTGGACCAGCAATCGAAGGAGAACTGGCCCGGGGGGGTTAAAATAAAGATGACCCTTGAGTCCGCGAAACCCAAGGGAAAAAGGCTTAGGTGGCAAATGGTAAAACCAATGTTGGGCCTTGCTGGAAGAGTCTTATTCAAAGCGAACTATCAAGGGGGTCCCATAAATCACCCAACCGTGTAAGGAACGCAAAATCCAGGAACATAATACCGATATGACGGAAACTAGGGCGGCAAGAGTGGAACAAAACACCAGGCATAAGGCCGAGCCTTCCACCCTTTACCAAGTATATAGATGCATTAATTAAATAAGAGATATTGTGATATCCCAACAAGTAAACATGTTCCAACAAGGAACAACATCTCCATGTTCCAACAAGGAACAAACTTCATCTTCACCTGCAACTAGCAACGCTATAAGAGGGGCTGAGCAAAGCGGTAACATAGCCAATCAACGGTTTGCTAGGACATGGATGGTTAGAGGCTGACATGGCAATATGGGTGGCATGATATAGCAAGTGGTAGGTATCGCAGCATAGGCATAGCAAAAGAGCGAGCATCTAGCAAGCAAAGATAGAAGTGATTTCGAGGGTATGGTCATCTTGCCTGCAAGGTTCTCAGAGTTGTCGAAAACTTGATCCTCGTAAGCGTTCTCAACAGGTTCCTCGTTCACGTACTCGTCTCCCGGCTCTACCCAATGCAAGAACACAAGCAAAGGGGACAACCATCAATCACGATGCAATGCGCAAGCAACATGATGCAAGACATGGCATGATATGCGAGATGTGGTATGCAATGCATATGCGTGCTCCGGAAGGAAAAAGATGAAACAGACATAATATTGGCAAACCAAGCATGCCACTGGAAAGGTGATATGATTTCGGTTGAAATCGATATAAAGATCACCGGAATCGGATGCACGGTTTGCAAATGACAAGCAAAACAAGAATGACAAGATTCTGCCATTAACAACATGATGCTACTTAGCAAGCAACGAGAAATTAAGCTACTGCAACCAAACGTACCAGAAAGGCATATGACAGTGATCTACTCAAGATGCTTGACAAAATATGAACACTGAACTACGGCTAAATCACACCATAACAGGTTCAAACAAGCATGGCAAAAGTGCAAAAGATAACAGGTTCACAGACACGGAACAGTACATAGAAAAATATGGCATGGCATGAATCTACTCAAAGCACTTAACAAATGTCCCTTACTGACCATAAGCCAAAAGGGATCAGAAAATATAATAACACCCATGTCAAATAAGCAAGTTACGCTACAGTTTTCAGACAGCAGAAAACTGGACATGTCAAAAACAGATAACAAGTAGGCATGTTAATGAGCTCGATGCACTCACTACAGAGCATTGCATGATAAACTAAGCATCCATCCATCAAGAAGACATGGCATAGAAGCTATACATTGCAATAACAACATCATAGCATGCAAGGATCAACTACAACAAGCTTGACAAAATCGAATAACTTGTAAACAATCTGCCAATAACATTTTATAGCAAAAGAAGATCTCGATTGACTCAAGCTGTGGCACTCCATAATTACAAACAAAAGCATGGATGGATAGAGCACATCCATATGCTCAAAACACCCTTACTGATCATGCTCAAAAGAGGCATAGATCTCTCTGTAACAACATGAAAACGTGGCATAAAAATAACAGCAGGGCATAACTTAGTGAAATTACTAAGTCCCTGAAATCAGCAACATTATGTACCCTAGTTTGCATGCTTGTGCTAGTCACCACAGAGATCACAAAAATACATGGCATACACCCCTGTAAATATGGCATGGCATATAACAAAACACATGTAGGACTCAACTTCATAGGGTGCACACATCAATCATGGCAAAAATGACAAAAGTGCATGTTCTGATAATAATCTGGAACTAACATCACATAGCCCTCTTCCAACACCATTTCTGGCACCAAGATGAGCTCAAATGAAAATAATGCAATGATATGAAATGATGTACTCATCGATTCGAACAATTTGATATCCTATACGCCCAAAACGGAGCCACGGGTGCAAGGTTATGATGCGATGAACATGCAACAAATAATCTGCAGAATAAAATACTTGGACGAAAATCGGGGCTCGGAAAAGTCAACCTCGAAGGGTCTCAGATCCGCGAGCTCGAGGCCGCCGGAGAACTCGCCGGAGAGATGGGGGAGGGCGGTGGCGAGGTAGCCCCAGGGCGGATCCGGCCACCTGGGCACCGGATCTGGCCGGAGACGACGCGAGGACGTCGGCAGGACGCGGCGGCGAGATGGCGGCGGCGCATTGTGGCTCGGCGGCGAAGGCGGCGGCGGAGCGGAGGCGGCCGACGACGGGGTCGGGCGGCGGAGGAGGCGAGCCGGGCGGCAATATCGCGGGAGGCGCCGGGCGGAGCGGGCGGCGGCGACTGGGCCGGGCGGGCCCGCTGCGGGCTCGCCGGGCCGCGGCGGCGAAGCGGAGCGGAGTGCCACGTGGCGGCGCGCCACTGGCTACGGGCGGCGGCGGCGGTTTCGTCCGGCGGCGGCGGACGTGTCTGCCCGCGCGGAGAGGAGCGGGGCTAGGGTTAGGGTGGTTTTCGACCTGGGATTCAGGGGAGGGGGTGTATTTATAGGTAGAAGGAGCTAGGAAGCTCCAAATGGAGAGCGGTTTTCGGCCACGCGATCGTGATCGAACGGCGATGGACATGGGAGTGACTTAGATGGGTTATTGGGCTGTTTTGGAGGGGTTTTGGGCTGCAACACACACGAGGCCTTCTCGGTCCCTCGGTTAACCGTTGGAGTATCAAAGGAAGTCCAAATGATACGAAACTTGACAGGCGGTCTACCGGTAGTAAACCAAGGCCACATGTCAAGCCTCGGTCCATTCCGAGATAGTTTAATACCAGCTCACGGAGAAACGTAAAAGGGGACGCCGGAGGACGTAGGAGCGCCGGATTGCAAAACGGACAACGGGGAAAATGCTCGGATTCATGGAACGAACACGTATGCAAATGCAATGCACATGATTACATGATATGAAATGCATGACATGAACAAAATGCAAAATGAAGGAAAACCCAACCACGGAGGGAAATATCATATCACATAGTCAGAAATGGCAAGAGTTGGAGTTACAAACATGGCAAGTTACATCCGGGGTGTTACAAGGATCTTCTTGGCGCCAACCCTCGCTTGGTGGTCGGGCGCTTGGAGCTGGCTTCAGGATGGATTCGCTCCGCCGCTTCGATTCGGGTGGCGCTGGTTCAGGCCTCGACGGCCTACGATGAGGAGAGGCAGGCCGTCCTTGAGACGAAGGCTGCTCGTGACGCAGCCCTGGGGGAGGTGGTCAACGTCCGCGGTCGCTGCAAGGCGCTGGAGGACGAGCTGCAACGCTTGCGGGACCAGCTCGCGAAAGAGGTTCGCCTTCGCCAAGAGTAAGAAGAAGGCGTGAAGGCTCGCGAGGCGGCCATCGAGGGCCGGGAGACCAAGCTCAAGAGGCGCCGCGACCGCCTAGGCGCGTTGGAGAAGGAGTTGGAGGCGATGAAGGTCGAGCTAGACAGCAAGGCCCAGGTTCTTGCCGAGGACCGCATGGCCTTCGCAGACATGGAGGCGAAGGCTCGTGCTTCGCTGAAGATGCTCTACGCCAGCGGCCTGGAGAGCCCGCTGGCCTGCGTCGAGGATGGCCCCTCGTAGCTGCTTCCCTTCCTAGTTCGTGCTCTTGAGGATGTCGCCCTTGGCCTTGGCCCCACGGCCGAGGCCGAGGCGCGTGTCCTGTCTTCTGCAGCGCTGACGCGGGTCTTCGCCCACATCTACCTTCGCGACCCCAACGTCGACCTCGACAGCCTGCTGGAGCCAGTGAGCAGCGAGCGTGCCGCTGCCGCTGCCGAGGCCGTGAAGGGTCGCGCGGAGGCTCTGCTGGGGAAGTTCCGGGCCTTCAGCACCAAGCCGAAGCAAGGCGCTGCCAACGCTGTGTCACGACCGGTTTTCCAATAAAAACATTTATTGAAAGACTGATCTTTTGAGTCCAGCAAGAGGAAAAATCCCCCTCACTGGTCGACAATCTCTTGATACAATAAGCCAGTAGCATAGAATATATTACAGGGTTGAGCTAAGGGTGCTCAACAATTTATTACAAGCGCGCCAATAATTATACATAGTGGCGGATATAACACAATGGTGTGGTGGCATACTACTGACTCGAGAATAAAGTGATGGTGGAAAGACATTGTGGGGAGTGGATAACATGACTCTCCAACTAGCCTCTCATCGAGCGTCGGGGTGAGGCTCGATGAATTTATTCGGGTTGCGGAAGCGGATATAATACAGTGACCAAATCCAGGATCGCACGAGACTGACTGGGATTCCTCTAGGCGTCGGACTCGCTATCGAACTATTCATCCATGAGATCGCCTTCGTCAGCATCTGGCCAAATCAACAAGCCAGGTGAGTACTTTGAAAGTACTCGCAAGAATGTTCGGACATAAGACATAACAAATGTATGCATGAATGCGTCATGATTAATTTTACCAACGCACACTCATAATTTAGCAAGCAAGGTAAGTAAAAAGGGAATCGGCGGTAGTCCGCCTGAAATCCCAACAAAATAAATGGAAACCGATCGGGTGTCTGATGCGACGCCTCGAAAGGTGAACAAATAAATAAAAATCATGCCACAGTCGGGCGTCTAAGCGACACCACATAAAGGGCTTTAAAAGAAATGCCGCAGTCGGGCGTCTTAGCGACACCACATAAAGGGCTTTAAAAGAAATGCCGAAAATAAAATACATGCGTGCCACAGCCGGACGTCGGGGCGACATCACAGAAAGGGCTTATATTAAAAGTAAATAATAGCATTGCCACAGTCGTACGTCTGAGCGACATCGCAGAAAGGGCTTTCTTCACAAGGGAAAAATAATACTCATAATAAATAATCATCTCATGATAATAAGCGGTTAGTCCACCCACAGGAATAAACATTTAACTGGACTTAGCACTCATGGGATTCACCGGAGTATCTGTCACCAAAACTGGCACTTGTCAGAAAAATATAGTACCGGACTTGGACATAGAATTGATGATTCAAGGAATATATGACTCTGCAGAGTTTGTACGAAAATTTCCCACAGCCAACGGATTTCCGTAATCACGAAGGACTAGTTCCGTTTTGCGGTATTTCGGAAGAAAACAAAGCTAACCAGTACACACCCATCCTACCTCTCGATGCCAGGAATCACCCTAGACATCGTCCAAGAAAACTTTTGAGACGGGCAGATCACAATCTCGAATAGCATGGGATCAAATTTATATACGCGCGCTCTAAGGGGTGCCCCCCTCTCGGTCCCAACCGGAAACACCCATGCCCCCTGACTGGATGACTGGCTTTAATCCAGGGCCAGGGAACCATCATCACGGCCTCTCCTTTTGGTGTGTACCTGGGAAGCGGTTTGCAACTTACTGAACCATATTCCTTGCGGAAAACATGTGGTAGTACAGGGAAGGAAATGGGAGGAACTGGACCGATACAGTTTGACACTGAAGTCGTATAGTCTGGCATAAGACTGGCATGCTACAACACTGCCCTCTTACCCATCCTCATGCCAACACATGGCCATGCATGCTCACATGCAACAACATATGGATCATCGAACTCACTTGCTTCAATTTTGCATGAGAAATAACGTTCATCGGTATGCTCACCAACATGCCATGAAACTTGCTAAATGCAAACATGCCAAAACACTTATCATATCAAAAGTTCAAACATTCTTGCCTGGTTCAGAGTAGTCGGAGCCTAGCTCGGTGAAGTTCGCGGTTCCGTCACCTCCTTCGGTATCTACGGTATAAAGAAAACATACGCGCTAACGTGAATACCGAGGGGTGCACAAAAATCATTTCAAATATTTTTCAAATAAATCTGATAAAAAACCATACAAAATTTCAAAGAGAACAGAAAAATAATCAACCAAAAATACTCTTTTGTTTAAAAGTTATTAGTGTTTTTGTCTAGGGACCTATCTATAATGAAACAGAAACTTTCCAGGGTTCTCTGTATAAAAACAGAAACTGTTCAGTCTCGAATACGTCACTTCACTGGAGAAAACATATTTTGCCCGAAGGCATTTCCATAAAACGATTCAAAAAGAATAAAAAGCTGACGGGGCGGACCCACCCGTCGGGTTTGAAAACGAAAGCAGAGTTTTGGCGCCAGAGGGCCTTGGCAATCGCCGGCGGCGATCCACGGCGAGGCAGGAGGATCGGAGGTTACCAACGTGTTCAAGGCGTCATTCCACGTCGGTTGGTGGTGGTGGTGGTCGCCGGCGAGCACCACGTCGGCGGTGGCCCTTGCTCTGGTTGACGGTGGTTCGGGCGTGGATGGAGCTCGCCGGAGAGTGCTGCGAAGGGCAAATTGAGGAGGGGGTTAGGCCTCTGGTAGCTAGAGGAGGTTACTGACGAAGTTTGGGCGCCGGGGACGGCCTCACCGGAGTGAAACGAGGTGGAGGCCGAGGCGGAACGGGGCGGCCGGAGTTGGGGGAGGAGACCTCCTCGAGGTCCTCCTAGTGGCCTGGCGGGGCGTTGGTGAGGTGCAGTGGTGGTGCGTGCTCGAGGGGGAGCTCGGGGTCCCCTTTTATAGGCGATCCGAGGCGGTGGTCGTGAACGGAGTTCTCCGGCGATGGATTACGGTGGTGCAGTGCTTGGTCGGGAAGTTTAGGGGGTTGGCCATAAAAGTGGAGGTCCACTGGCTCCACTACGACGCTCAACGGACTAGGATTAGAAGCTTAGGGCAGGTTTTGTCGGAATGGGACGGCGCGGGTCCGTCGGCGGCAGGGAGCACGCTCTGTGCTTGCCGGTCCACGGCGACGGTGCAGCTGGGCTGCGCTGGCATGCATGAGCCACGCGTAGAGCTAGGGAGCAATGGGCGGTGCGGAACGGCGTTGCAAAGCTGGTGCTGCCACTGTTGGCCGCTACGGGTGGCGTGGCCACCGCAGAAGCCGCCAGCTCCGGCGATGCTTGCCGCCACCGACGCCAGGAACCAGCAAAGTGCGCGTGCGGCGCTCTGGACAGCGAGGAGGGGCTGCGCGCATCGCGCCACAGCGCACTGTCGACGCGTGACTGAACCCTGACGAAGAGAAACGACACTGCACTCTGAAACTCTGAATTTTTCTGAATATGCAAAGAAACAATGCCGGCCAGGTGTTCGACAGAATGAGTTTGGTATGTAGGAATTTCTCCTTGAGCTGAAACTTGGTGGGGTGGCCTCTCATTTCACCAGGAGGCTGCCTGAATTTTGGTAGAATTTTTGGAGGTGAGGCGATATGAATTTCACCAAATTTGGCAAATCTGGTCCAAACTTGCAGAGGCTGAAATTTGAAAAACTAGTTGTGTAACCCGCGCATTTGCGCGGCTAGACTATTTGTTTATATCTTCATGTATACTATACTATACTTGATACACTAATATGTCATTACGTAACTTACATAAATTCAAAAAAGAAGCCCTTCTTATTATATATGTTATAATATGTAGTTCAGTAATTTAGTTTTTTTTACTTCATTTGAGAACAAAATTGCTTTAAGATATGCTTTTGCATGTTCAAACCAACATAGTATATCGCAAAAATATTGGTTAATAACTAATATTTACATGATGAACCGATAAGGTAGTGTAAAAATGAAATTTACCTTTTTGTTAAGGAAAAACTCACCTATTGTTTAAGCTATAGGGATTTTAATCTTGCTACAATGAAGGCATCGTGGCTTGCCTTGATGTATTCAGATGATCCTAGCCTATATACATTGTTAATTTTAAAATTCTAATGGTTATTTTTGAAAAGTTTAATATTAGTTCCTATTGAATTATTAAATTGTTGTCATTTGCCCCTTTCCATTAACTTTATATGTGGGTGTGGCAAGTTTTTTCACTCTAGGTTGTGGAAAGTCCACCGCACTCGCGTGCAATTTTGTGTACTCTCTCACAATAGTAACACGTTGTCATTTATCCACCTTTTTTTCCTAAAAAAATGTCATACATGTCGTGTATGCAGTGATTATACATGTATATACTATTTGGTTCTTCAAAGTATATCACTTCCTCGTCACTTTTAGCTATTGTGAAGCCTAGCTATCTCCCATCAATAATTATTTTCTATATAGGATGGCCACTAACTCTACATTACTTAGTTCATCTTAATTGCTTTGTACATAGAGTATGACTGGAAAGCTGTTTGACACGTATATATACATGTATTCGGCTTATGTGTAAATCTTGTCATAAGGATATGCTAAAATAAAGTTGAAATCCTTTTCATTTTTGTAAAAATCAAATTATGAATTTATATTATATTTTTGAAAAAATGTCTCGGAGCTCCGAATTTGCATGACGCGTGTCTTTTTTTCTGCTTGAAATTTTAGCTTACTGAAGATAGAGTTTCACCGGAATTGTAGTTTTTAGCCAAGGCTCTTGTGACCCTAGTATTCTAATTTGTTTGAAAATACGGGCACAAATTTCTAAAAGCAGTTCAAAATGTATATACTGATATATTCGACATATATGTAAGTTTGTCATTAGGCAATAGTAAACTATAATTTAAATGATTTAAAATTATTAAAATATCTTTTATGTTTTTTTAAAGAAAAATATCATTGTAGCTGAGCTACAAATTTATGCACAAATTAGCTACAGTTAACATTGTGGCTCTGCAAAACCGTGCCCATATCAGGCTTACATTTTTTTAGGGGCACCAGTAGGCATGCTAATTAGGCACAACCTCCAGCCATATACCTCGGCCCCATGTGTTGTTGATCTTAGTTTTTTTAGGTGGTCTGGACACTGCTAAAAAGAAAAAGGTGGCCTGGACAGTATCCCGTTTTGATTTATTGACTGCCTCGGTCGCTTTGCTTAAAAAAAAGATTGTCGGTTGCCTGGTTGTTCAGCTTGCCAAGTCCGATTGAAGTAATGCGTTTTTTTTATTCGTGTGCCCTTGTCATTAGGTGCATGCATGCAAAAGGAACTGTAATATCCTTCTTAATGTAGACACGTGATGGATTACGTTTCCATGTTTCCTATTTTTTACACATAATTTGATGTCCGCGTCCGTTAGTCTGCCATACTTTTGAGCTTTTTGATTTTATTTCTCTTTGCCTTATATAAGCATATATACACGTGAGAACTCAATGTATTGGTACATACTACATGTTAAATATGTGTTACGTAATTTTTTTAAATCTAAGACGTTACTTTTCTTATCCGATGGTACAAATAATATTAGCATATGTGGGCAAACGTAATAGCTTGTTTTACTCTTGTTTTAATTATATAATAGATAGATTTGAAAAGAGGGAGAGTGGATCAAGATGGTACTGGGTTGTGGGTACCAAGCACTATCCAGGGGAGTTGGTTTGAGGTCAAAACTCAAATGCATCTTGGTACTTGCTTTGAAAATCACTCAGGCTCAAAATAATTGTCAGAAAAGATTTGAGAGATAAAATAACTGAAATAAAATCCAAAACTTGTTGGGACTTGTTGGGACAGAGAATTTAGATTGTTCCAAGGTGGAGGGAGGGATTTTGAGAAGATTTACTATAGGAGACATGGTAAAACCATGAGTGGTTTTCAAGATGAGAAAAACCTAAAACTTCATAGAGTTCTTTTTAAAAGAAAATAAATAACTTCCAAAAATAAATTTGAGAAGGGAACCATGAGAGAAAAAGTTTTAAATGATAAAACATCATAGTTTGAAGAAGAGACAAAAATAAAAACTCTTGCCAAAGAAAAGGAAGTCTTTAAGAGGAAGGTTTTCTGGAAAAAAAATTAAATGGCCTCTTTTCAAAAACCAACAAAGTTTTTGCTGAAAACCAAATAAAATTTTTGGAGTGTCACACCCCGCTGCACCATGAGGCGAAGCCACTCCGCGCTGCTCCACCGCCGACAAGTGACTCCGCTACGGCTCCTGTCCTGCTTTTAGTTCCTGCACATGTATCATGCCTCGGGGAGGCGTTTAAACTTGCGTTTGGTATTGAGATGACAGTGTGGACTGTAATATTTGCTTTTAAATTCCTTGAATTTTATGCTTTTCCTTCCTACTTGCTTGTGTTCTACGCCGGCAGAGCCCGGCCCCGCGCGTACCTCACCCAGCATTAGCCCCGACCGGAAATCGGGACGGGACCAAAGGAGTGAGGGGCTATGTGACAAGTTAGGCTCCCGAGTCGCGATGCTCAGGAGTCCCCCTTGGCGCACGAACAACAAGTAGGGAGGTGTGATGTAGGTGGATCTACCGTTCTACGTCTGCAGAGCCTGGCCCCGCACGTACGTCTCCCAGTATTAGCCCCGACCGGAAACCAGGACGGGACCAAAGGAGTGAGGGGCTACGGGACCAGTTAGGCCCCTGAGTCGCGATGCTCAGGGGTCCCCCTTGACGCGTAAACAGCAAGTAAGGAGGTGAGATGCAAGTGGATCTTCCGTTCTACGTCTGCAGAGCCCGGCCCCGCGCGTACCTCACCCATCATTAGCCTTTCGGAACTAAGGAGTGAGGGGCTACGGGACCAGTAAGGCCCCTAAGTCTCGATGCTCAGGGGTCCCCCTTGACGCGCAAATGACCTTCGTACCTTGGCTCCGCTCGGGGAGAGACGCGCGACGAACCAGGCCTGGGGGGCCTGGCTAGGTGGCGTGCGTCCGGTCATGACCCAGGCGCAGCCCCCGTTCCCAGCCCCCTCGCGCGGCACTCCCGAGGGGAGGCGTTGCGATGAGGCTAGACACTGAGCTCTGGGCTCAATTGAAGGAAATATGCCCTAGAGGCAATAATAAAGTTATTATTTATTTCCTTACATATCATGATAAATGTTTATTATTCATGCTAGAATTGTATTAATTGGAAACATAATACATGTGTGGATACATAGACAAACAGAGTGTCACTAGTATGCCTCTACTTGACTAGCTTGTTAATCAAAGATGGTTAAGTTTCCTAACCATGGACAAAGGAGTTGTCATTTGATTAACAAGGTCACATCATTAGTTGAATGATCTGATTGACATGACCCATTCCATTAGATAGCACCCGATCGTTTAGTATGTTGCTGTTGCTTTTATCCATGACTTATACATGTTCCTATGACTATGAGATTATGCAACTCCCGTTTGCCAGAGGAACACTTTGGGTACTACCAAACGTCACAACGTAACTGGGTGATTATAAAGGAGTATTACAGGTGTCTCCAATGGTAGATGTTGGGTTGGCGTATTTCGAGATTAGGATTTGTCACTCCGATCGTCGGAGAGGTATCTCTGGGCCCTCTCGGTAATGCACATCACTTAAGCCTTGCAAGCATTGCAACTAATGAGTTAGTTGCGGGATGATGTATTACGGAACGAGTAAAGAGACTTGCCGGTAACGAGATTGAACTAAGTACTGGATACTGACGATCGAATCTCGGGCAAGTAACATACCGATGACAAAGGGAACAACATATGTTGTTATGCGGTCTGACCGATAAAGATCTTCGTAGAATATGTAGGAGCCAATATGGGCATCCAGGTCCCGCTATTGGTTATTGACCGGAGATGTGTCTCGGTCATGTCTACATTGTTCTCGAACCGTAGGGTCCGCACGCTTAACGTTACGATGACAGTTATTATGAGTTTATGCATTTTGATGTACCGAAGGTTGTTCGGAGTCCCGGATGTGATCACGGACATGACGAGGAGTCTCGAAATGGTCGAGACGTAAAGATTGTTATATTGGAAGCCTATGTTTGGACATCGGAAGTGTTCCAGGTGAAATCAGGATTTTACCGGAATACTGGGAGGGTTACCGGAACCCCCCGGGAGCCAAATGGGCCAACATGGGCCTTGGTGGAAAGGTGAAAGGGCTGCCCTCATGGGCTGCACGCCTCCCCCCTTCCCCTAGTCCTATTAGGACTAGGAGAGGTGGCCGGCCCCCTCTCTCTCTCTCCCCCCTTTGAGGAATCCTATTCCAACTAGGATTGGGGGGGGAATCCTACTCCCGGAGGGAGTAGGACTCTCCTGGCGCGCCACCCTTGGCCGGACAGCCCCTCCCCCTTGATCCTTTATATACGGAGGCAGGGGGCACCCCATAGACAGACAATTGATCATTGAGATCTTTCCTTAGCCGTGTGCGGTGCCCCCTGCCACCAAATTCCACCTCGGTCATATTGTCGCAGTGCTTAGGCGAAGCCCTGCGTCAGTAGTACATCAAGATCGTCATGACGCCATCGTGCTGACGGAACTCTTCCCCGACGCTTTGCTGGATTGGAGCCCGGGGATCGTCATCGAGCTGAACGTGTGCCAAGAACTCGGAGGTGCCGGAGTAACGGTGCTTGGATCGGTCGGATAGTGAAGACGTACGACTACATCAACCGCGTTGATATAACGCTTCCGCTTTCGGTCTACGAGGGTACGTAGACAACACTCTCCCCTCTCGTTGCTATGCATCACCATGATCTTGCGTGTGCGTAGGAAATTTTTGAAATTACTATGTTCCCCAACATCAATGAGGTTGATGCGGCCCGGGGGGCACCCTCAGTTGTTTATCACCAGTGCGGAGCATAGCGCTTCCGTATGTGTACGGGCATAGCCGCTCCTCGGCAGTGTCATCAGCTAGTGCGGAGCATGGTGCTTCCACTGGTACGTGGGAGAGGGCTCCCCTCCGGGAGGAGCCCCCGGGGCATGTACATCCCCGCCCTGACATGTGGCCGGCACGGTAGGCCTTGGTGAGGTGTATTTGGGCACCCGTGAGCCAGCGCGGGACTCACGGGGCCCTACCTCTAGGCAGGTTGCGCTTGGCACTGGGCCTTATCTTGTGATGTGTTCCTGCAAATTTGGTTAGATGCCGGCACTCTACGTCCTCGGGTCCCGGTCCTCGAGCTGGTCTCAGCCGTCGCTGGTATGCCAAGTCGCAATGCTGTGGACAAGGCCAGAGGGTGAGGGCTGGAGAGCCAGTAAGAGCCCTGAGTCGCGATGCTCAGGTACCCCCCCTTTAACGTGCAAGTGGTCGACATGGAGAAGAAGAGCTGCCGTGGACAGGCATCAAGTAATCAAGCATTATGGGTCGAATGCATAGCCGGAAATAAACGTAAAGGAGATACATGCCGCTGGGTCTGGCCCGAGCAGTTTGGGAATGATGCTGCCTGAGGGGCGCCCCCAACAAAGCAAGCTAATCAACATGAAATAAAAGGGATACATGCCGCAGGGACGGACCCACGGGGCCTGGGGATAATGCAGCCCTGGGACGGCGCTCCCAGCTGGAAATGAAACTTGAAAGATGTCACCTGATGATGTCAAGGACGAAGGAGTGTTGGTGCAGCAGACTCGGTGGGCTGCAGAAGCCGATCCTCACGAGCCCCCAGGCTCAGGGGCCTCGGGAGGCTCCGGAGGCGCTGGTGGCTCCTCGCGGATCATCTCCATCTCCGCCAAGGCTGCGGAACGGCTGGCCTCTTGAGCCTCCATGATGCCCCTCATGAGGCGCTAATACGTGGCAGCCGCGTTCGGCAGGCCGTAAGGCACGCGAACGTAGCTGTGGGGTGGACCTCCGCAATGCCCCACTCGCGAGGGCCAGAGGCGCTGTGGGATCTTGTCGGTGTACTAAAGTAGGGGTACCTTAGTACCCCGAACTTGTGCACGGGCAGTCGCAGCACCCCGCGGCAAGGCTTGCCAGGGGAACGCCAGGAACCTCCACGGCCCCTTTCTGGGCCGATCGAGGACAAAGTACTTGAGCCAAGAAGACGAGGCCCCGGCGAGAGGAGCTTGCCGGGCCGAAGAGGCAAGGCCCCGGCAAGAGGAGCTTGCCGGGACGACCAGCTGAAGAACCAAGACCCCGGCAAGAGAAGCTTGCCGGGAAGGCCAACCAAGGCGTCTCGAGAAAGCTTACCGCGACGCGCCTCGCGTCCCGGCCAAGCCTGGCGAGCGACAAGTTCCCAGGCGCGGCAAGACAGCCACCGCGGCAAGCCACTTGCCGCGGCAAGCCACTTGCCGCGGCAAGTCACCACCTCGGGCCTGCGCTCCAGCTCACCCACCCACGCGTCACTCTGGGGCTCTCCCAGAGGCACGTGGCAGGGTGCTACGCAGCCGGAGGCATGCGGTGGCATGCGACGCTGACAAGATTGCCATCGTGGCAAACGGGGGCGCCCCTAACGGTCCACTTCGGCACTGTTCGGGCGACCCAGACGGGCATTTAATGCCCTTGTCCCCTGCCGTCAGAGTTAGGTGTGATAGCACTGTGCAGCCATTGTACGCACAGTTGTTTACCATTTTTACCCTCATCTGCGCTGCCACCTGTGGGTGACCCCTTGTGCATATAAAAGGAGGCCCATGCGCACGTAGAAAGGGAGAGGAACCCAGTAGACATCCATCCACGTCCAGCTTCAAGCTTACTGTAGCATCTTGCATTCTCAAGTAAGAACCCAATACAATCAGACAAGCAGCAGTTGGGTTTTACGCATCCGTGCGGCCCAAAGCTGGGTAAAATCGTTCGTGTGTGTCGCCTCGATCCGCTCTTCGCGCAGCCTCCACCCCCCGCCGAACCGAGAAGGGGCTCTGTCCCCATAGGTGTTCGAGGAGGCCGATTTCCCTCGACATCTTTGGCGCGCCAGGTAGGGGGCGTCGAGGTTGTGTGAACCTGATCCGGCGTCCGCGCGGGATAGATCTCCATCGCCTTCATCGACATGCCACCGATGAAGAAAGCTCCGGAGGTGGCTGGTCCGTCCGCGTCGAACCCGCCACCCCTGGAGCAGAGGGATGGTGGGGAAGGCGCCGGCGGAGGAACGGGCGTCGTTGAACCAGTTCGTGGTGCCACGGCGTCCGAAATCACTCCGCGCCCCTCCCAGGAGGCGCGGAACCAGCAGCGTCTTGGTACCCACGGTACCATACGTTCGTTGGACCCAGATCGAGCCGGCGAAACCCAGGGCGCTCAAGGCCAGCACACTCACCAACGTGCCGGCACGAGCGTGGCACGGTTGCCTGGACCGGGTGCTGCTCCTTCTAACGTGGTTAGAAGTTCGAGCACATCCCGCTCCTCGCGCCGTTCGCCACCGCTGCCCACCACTCCGGCAGAAGCTCTGGCGCGAGCTCAACTGCTCCTAGACTACCCTCCGACGGCAGACAAGCTCGACGGTTGGAGGACCACCATTCAGAGGCTCATCGGTCTTGCCAATGGCGACACTCCGCGGTAGCCTAGTGCGTCGCAGCCGCGGCCGGTCGCCCAGGCAAGGACTGATGGCGCCAAGACTGGCGGGGGTGCGACCACCGTGCACTCCCCACACCAGAGGCAACGGTCGCCGACTCGCCGGACCCACCACGACAACGACTCCACCGCGTCGTCGAATCCGCGAACTCGACGCGACCAACGCCAAGTTCTTCACGAACGGAAGGAAGAAGACGCTCGGACTCGCATCGAGCACAGAAGAGAAGCGCGGCGTCAATAAGACCAGCGCGCTGAGCCCTCTGGCGACATGCATGCACCGGGAGAACCAGGCGACCTGCCGTACTCGGTAGGCTTCCCTGCGTTTACCCGCGAGCTGCGGCAAGTCCAGTGGCCCAGCACAAAGAACTTCAAGACAGACGTACCCGAGAAGTACGACGGCAAGTCGCATCCGTTGGAGTTCCTCAGCATCTACACCATTGCGGTGCAAGCTGCCGGGGGATGAGACGACAAGATCCTTGCCAACTACTTCCCGCTGTTACTCAAGCCCAACGTCAGATCCTGGCTCATGCACTTGCCGGACAACTCCATATCCTCCTGGCCAGACCTATGCCATCAGTTTGTTGGCGCCTTCACGGGCGGCCACAAACCCCATGGCCAGGCGAGCGACCTTCACCTGCTCGTCCAGAAGGAAGGAGAGCCTCTGCGCAAGTTCATTCAGAGATTCAGCCGCATGCATTACAACATCCCAAACGTCCACCCCGCCGCGGTCATTAGTGCGTTCCATCAGAACGTGCGAAACCGCAGGATGCGGGAGGAGATGGTGATGTGCAAAATCAAGGACGTCAGCGAGCTGTACGCCCTGGCCGACAAGTGTGCACGCGCTGAGGAGGGGAGGAAACTCCCTGGAGAGAATACCGGAGCAGGAGAATCTGACAGTGATGACACTGCCCCGGCGAGGAAAGGACGGCGGCGGAACAACAGGAAGAAAAAGAACCAAGAGGTGATGGTTGTTGAGCAGTCCGGCAGTGAAGGCGCCGCCAAGAAAACCCAGGATGGTGGCTCCGGCAAGGAGGTTGCCGGGTGCACCAACTGCCAGGCAGTGGCGGTCGCCGACAAGCGGGACGGCACCAACAAGAAGTACTGCAAGATCCGCCGGACCAAGGGCCACGACCTCCAGAGTTGCAAGCAGGTCGAGCGGCTCGTCGAGCTGCAGAAGGCCGAGTACGAGCGGCGCGACAAGGAGAGAGCCCAAGCAGGCGGCGGGGGATCCGGCACGAAGCGTCCCGGCCAAGGGGAACGCCGCGGCAAGGACAAGCAGCGGCAAGCAGACAGACCTCCCCGAGGCCGCGACAAAGACGAAGACGACGACGACGATGAAGACATGGATGAGGCCGAGAACAGTGAGCAGGAGTTTCAGAAAGCCACAGAGGTTTTGTGTGTTGACGGCGGTGCCTCTCTGCATACTTCCCACCGCCAGCTCAAACAGTGGGCGCGGGAAGTCAATGCAGCGGAACCGCCCATCGAATCGCGCAAGCCTCTGAAATGGTCCAGCACGCCTATCGTCTTTGACATTGAGGACCACCCAGATCGCACAACCGCGATCGGGTGCTTGCCGATGTTGGTTTCACCAACGATCCGCAACCTCAAGGTCACCAAGATTCTAGTTGACGGCGGGGCCGGCTTGAACTTAATCTCCTCCACTGTGCTCCGGAAACTCCAAGTCCCCGACAGCGAGCTCGAAGAGACCGGTACATTTCAAGGAATTAACCCGGGAAGGAGCAAGCCGAAGGGGAAGATCACGCTGCCAGTGACATTTGGCAGCAAGCTGAACTTCAGGACTGAGAGGGTTACATTTGACGTTGCCGATTTTCCGTTGCCTTACAATGGAATCCTCGGCCGTCCAGCACTCGCCAAGTTCATGGCGGCCTCTCACTATGCATACAACATGCTCAAGATACCAGGCCCGATAAGCGTCATCTCTGTCCCTGGCGACAAGAGAGATGCCCTTATCTGTGCCGACCAGATCTATTGGGAAGCAGTGACCGCAGCGGATGTCGGCCCACTTGCCGCTGAAGCTCCCAGGGGAAAGAGGAAGACCCAGTCCGGCAAGCGCTCTGTTGCCCACTCCGGCAAGAGCGCCTCTTCGGAGTGCTGCGCTACCATCGAGGACGCACCATCGAGCTCCACCGGCAAGTGCAAGAAGACGATGGCAGCTCCGCCAGCGACCAAGAAGGTGCCTGCCAAGGAGGACGGCACTGGTGGTACCTTCACCATCAGTGCCACTCTTGACCCCAAATAGGAAAGCGCGCTCGTTACTTTTCTGCGGGCGAATGTCGATGTGTTTGCCTGGCAACCATCTGACATCCCCGGTGTTCCCAGGAAAGTGATTGAGCACCACCTTGCCATCTGTCCTCATGTGCAGCCCGTCAAACAGAGAGTTAGGAAACAAGCAGTGGAGCGCCAAGAGTTCATCGCAGAAGAGATCAGGAAGTTGGAAGCGGCAGGCCTCGTCAGAGGCGTGCTCCATCCGACGTGGTTGGCCAATCCTGTTGTCGTGCCCAAAGCAAACGGAAAATGGAGGCTTTGCATCGATTTCACCGATGTCAACAAAGCTTGTCCCAAAGATCCATTTCCCTTGCCGCGCATTGACCAGATTGTTGACTCCACGGCCGGATGCGACCTGCTTTGATTTCTTGACGCCTACTCCGGATACCACCAGATCTTCATGGCTGAAGAAGATGAAGAGAAGACCGCATTCATCACTCCATGTGGCACGTACTGTTTCGTACGAATGCCTTTCGGACTGAAGAATGCTGGTTCAACATTTGCAAGGGTTGTCCATACCTCTTTTGAGCCACAAATCCACAGAAATGTGGAGGCCTACATGGATGATATAGTTGTCAAAAGCAGGGACATGGCAACCCTGATTCAAGACTTAGAAGAGACCTTTGCAAATCTGCGCAAGATCAGCCTCAAGCTCAACCCCGAGAAGTGTGTGTTTGGAGTCCCTTCCGGGAAGCTTCTCGGGTTCTTCGTGTCTTAGCGGGGAATCGAAGCCAACCTCGACAAGATCAAGGCCATTGAGCAGATTGAAGCACCAACACGTGTCAAGGATGTGCGAAGACTTGTCGGCTGTGTAGCGGCTCTCAGCAGGTTCATTTCCAAGTCTACGGAGCGCGCCCTGCCGTTTTTCAAAATTTTGAAAAAGGCGGGTCCAGTAAAATGGACTCCGGAAGCAGAGGCAGCGCTGCAGGACCTGAAGAAATATCTGTCCTCCACTCCAATACTTGTCACGCCGAAGCCACAAGAGAAGTTGCTGCTGTACTTGGCGGCAACCAATCAAGTGGTTAGTGCTGCGTTAGTAGCGGAGAGGGAGGCAGATGACGAGCCAGCGACCATGGCAAGCACATCCAGCGGCAAGCAGGGGGCTTCCCCGACAAGCTCTGGCCCCGACAAAGATAGATCTGCGCAGATGCAAGGAGAGGTGCAGAAGAAGAAAATGGTGCAGCGCCCAGTTTACTTTGTCAGTTCCCTCTTGCAGGGGGCTAGATCAAGGTACTCTGGCGTGCAGAAATTGCTTTTCGGCCTCCTTATGGCCTCGAGAAAGCTGCGCCATTACTTCCAAGCACACGAGATCACAGTTGTCACTCGCTTTCCGCTGAAGAGGATACTGCAGAATCCCGAAGCAACAGGCAGGATCGTCGAGTGGGCACTGGAACTATCAAGCTTTGGCCTCAAGTTCGAAAGCACTTCAACTATCCAAAGCAGAGCATTGGCAGAATTCATAGCAGAGTGGACGCCGACACCAGACGAAGAAATTCCAGAGACGAGCATCCCCGGCAAGGAAGCAAGCAAAGAGTGGCTGATGTACTTTGATGGGGCCTTTTCGCTGCAAGGCGCCGGTGCTGGCGTGTTGCTTATCGCGCCCACCGTAGAGCACCTCAAGTACATCGTCCAAATGCACTTTCCCAAGGAGCAGGCAACCAACAATATAGCAGAGTATGAAGGTTTGCTTGCCGGTCTCAGGATCGCGGCGGAACTTGGGATCAAGAAGCTTATTGTCAGGGGTGACTCGCAACTCGTCGTCCGCCAAGTGAACAAAGACTACCAGAGTCCGTTGATGGAGGCTTATGTTGATGAAGTGAGGAAGCTAGAAGAGCGCTTTGACGGCCTGCAAATGGAACACGTTCCAAGAGCTGAGAACGACATTGCCGACGGCCTCTCAAAGTGCGCCGCACTAAAGCTACCTATGGAACCAGGGACCTCTGTGCTCAAGCTGACTCAGCCATCCGTGACACTGTCAACTGGACAGAACAAGAAGAGGAAGTTGGTCTCTGGCGACTATCTTCCGGCAGAGCTTCCCGAAGCCGCCGCCAAGAGAGTCCCCAGGATCGACACCAAGAGTGCTGGGGAGCTGTCTGCTCCGGCGAGCCCCTGGGCTTGTTCCGACGAAGCAGGCGCTCCCGGCAAGTTCTGCTCCGGCAAGCTTGCCGGGGAACGTCAAGCTCCGGCTGAGCCCCAAATTCTTGCCGTAGATGCTGATGTTCCCGCAGCCGCAGACATGCCTTTAGTCCTTGTCGTCGAGCCACGAGCTCCGACATGGGCGCAGCAGATCGTCCGTTTCCTCCAGACAGGAGAACTTCCCGAAGAGCAAGAAGAAGCGGAAAGAGTAGCCCGGCGGTCCAATATGTACCAGTTTGTCGACAGCACACTGTACAGAAGAGGACGCAATGGGGTGAAATTGAAGTGTATAAACCGGGAAGATGGACAGAAGCTATTGGCGGAGATACATGGAGGCATATGTGGTCACCACAATGGCGCAAGAGCACTTGCCGGCAAAGCATTCCGGCAAGGTTTCTTCTGGCCGACAGCCCTCCAGGATGCAACTGCACAAGTAACCAAGTGTGAAGCGTGCCAGTTCCATTCCAAGCAGATACACCAACCAGCTCAAGCTCTCCAGACAATCCCTTTATCCTGGCCCTTTTCGGTCTGGGGGCTCGATATCGTCGGCCCCTTCCCCCGAGCTGTCGGGGGCTTTGAGTACTTGTACGTTGCGATCGACAAGTTCACGAAGTGGCCGGAAGTGGAACCAGTGAGGAAGGTGACAGCTCAGTCCGCGATCAAATTCTTCAGGTCGATTGTTTGCCGCTTCGGGATCCCTAACAGGATCATCACCGACAACGGTACGCAATTCACGAGCCACGCCTTCATGCAGTACATCCAAGACCT
The DNA here is from genome assembly GCA_032464435.1 of Aegilops umbellulata. NCBI lineage: Eukaryota > Viridiplantae > Streptophyta > Magnoliopsida > Poales > Poaceae > Aegilops > Aegilops umbellulata. Next base: position 348,062,959 of record CP136058.1, on the reverse strand, counting down.
CGGCGCCAAGGTCTGCTTCGCTTCTGTTGCTCATCCTAGGAGCAACGGTCAAGCGAAAAGGGCCAATGCCAAGGTGCTGCGCGGGCTCAAGACTAGGAGTTTTGACAGGCTGCACAAGTGCGGGCGGAACTGGATCGAGGAGCTGCCAGTGGTTCTTTGTCGATCAGAACGACGCCAAATTGAGCCACTGGCCAGACACCATTTGCTCTAGTCTATGGAGCAGAAGCAGTTACCCCCACGGAACTCGTATACGGGTCACCTCGAGTGCTTGCTTATGATGAGCTTGAGCAAGAGCGGCTGCGTGAAGATGACGCGCTGCTCCTTGAGGAGGATCGTCTTCAGGCTGCTGTGCGAGCCGCTCGCTACCAGCAAGAGTTGCGTCGCTATCATAGCCGCAAAGTTAAAGCCAGAAGCTTCGAGGAAGGCGACCTTGTTCTTCGGCACGTTCAGTCGGCCAAGAATCATAACCAGTTGATGCCGAAGTGGGAAGGCCCTTACCGGGTGAAACGAGTCACGAGGCCCGGCGCCGTCCGCCTCGAGACCAAAGATGGCACTCCGGTGAGCAACTCCTGGAATATTGAGCATCTTCGTAAGTTTTACCCGTAAGGCGCGGTTGTCAGACCCTGTCCGGCAACCAACCTTTTGTACAAGTCTTGCCGCTGTTGCATGTAATCCTTTGTACAAAGCCAGGCGCAGACCCTGAGCAGCAGATAATGAAGCGCTGGCGCCCTAAGTTTTAGCATGCATGCTGAGTCGAGTCTCGTCGTTGGTTAGGGTTTATAGTGCCTAACTATCGCTAACCCCTAGCTTAGAGGTCGAGTATGCGTCCCTTTTCTTGTTCTTTCCCTTGGTTCGCAGGGATTACATATCCTAGCTGGGCCGCTCGAGGACGAAGAAGGGGAGAAGGACGAACCAACGCCTACATCCCGGCAAGCCAAAGTTGTCGGGGGCTGCAAGTGCAAGGATTCACCCGCGGCAAGCCAGAGTTGCCGGGGGCTGCAATCTCAGATAAGTTTTTGCATCCCTTATCATGCATTCTCGTATGGACTGTGGAATACGAAAACCTTGTTTCCTCCCAAAAGCTACCGTGCTCTCTTAACGACAAGGCCCAGAGCGCATTCCTGGGGGCCGTTTTGATAGTAGCCGCGGCAGCAAAGGGGGGAAACGAGGGGCCGAAACCCGCCTTCTCCCTGCCTCCGCCAAGGGCGTGAGAGAGGTCGAGTGGCGCGGGAAGACGGCAGGGCCTATTGCCGGACGAGGAAGTGTCTATCTTAACGATGTAAAAGATTCGCTCCTTGCCGCGGGTCGTACCCACGAGAAAAATGATCCGGCAAACATCCCCTTTTCATTAAAAACATTCCCCTCAGGTACAGTTCAGAGAGAATGAAAAACATGAAAGATGGGATTACAAGATTTAAATGCAGCTAAGGCCCGAGGGCTTACAAGCTAAAAAGAGATAAGGTGCCCGTAATCCCTTTCTTGTCTCTCTCCTCAGGAGGTAGGGCAAGGAGACGAGAAGGGCAAAAGGGGCGCCTAGGCAAGCTACGGGTGGCAGAAGACACCAACAGAACATCCGGGGCTCCGTCCGGGGGCTCCGGAAGCTGGATGGTGACGGCGGCGCCGGAAGCGGAGTTCGAAGATGAGGCAGCGGGACATCAACACGCTGTCGAGGGCATCTAGCCCTCATACTCCGAGTTGACGGCCTTGCCGCCAGCTTCTTCCCCTTCCGCAGCCTCGCCGCTCCAGCCGCCAGAGAAGACAAAGCCCCGGCAAGAGGAGCTTGCCAGGCCGGAGAGAAGACCCCGGTGGCCGTCGCCAAGAGAAAGGGTGATGACGGCGTCGGGGGCAAAGCTGGAAGTTGAGGCGGCGGAACGTTAGCATACTGACGAAGACGACGCGTACTCCGACTTCGCGGCCTTGCCGCCCTCCCTCTTCGTCTTCTGCAGCCTCCCTACGCCAGCCGCCCAAGGAGACGACCCCGGGGAGTTCATTGAGCCAGCGACGCGGATGATGGGGTCGCCGTTGCCACACGGAGCTGCGACCGGCGCCTCGTCGGACCCGTCATCCCGACGACCGCTACCCTCATCGTCGCTGTCACTCCCCTCCTCGTCACTCTCGCTCGAGGAGGAGCCTTCGCTGTCGGTGGAGCTATCCACGCAGCACTGGGCCCGGGTCCCGAAGTCCCCGAAGGCCTTGACGGAGAGAAGATCACCCTCCATTAGCTTGAAATGGAGGGTGAACCCCTGCATCAGGCTATGGATGCGGGCGAACGACTTCCACCCTCAACCGAGATACATCTTGCCGGGGGCTGGGGACTCGACGTGGACTCGCGTACCACTGATCCCACAGCCCCTCATGCGCAGTCTCAGCGTCTCGGGTTGCTCCACCTCCAACACGCTCACGAAGGGAGGCGGGAGGCGGAGGCGATGACGAGGCGCCCGGCGCAGCCTGATGATGAACTCGCAGGGGTCGTCCCCGAGGTGAACCGCCACGGGAAGAGGGGCCGCTGGCGGAGGCGAGGCCGGCGCGCCGCCTCGTCCGCCTCGTCCACAAGCACCTCGACCTCGTCCACGGCCTCGTCCACGACCTCGCCCCCTCCCCCTTCCCCTTGCGGCTGGCTCCGCCACTGCGGGTGCAAGGGGAGGAGGGGCGCGCTGCCTAGCAGCGACCCTCGACGCTACCGACGAAGGACCAGGGTTCCCTTCCTCCATGGCAAATGGGGGGAGGGGATCAGAAGCCGAAGAGAAGAAGAGATGAAGGAGTGCGGATTTCCGTCGCCCCCTTTCGCTCCTTATAAAGGAGCGAGGTGGGGGCTCGGCCGCCCCGCTCAGCCAATCAAGGCGGAGGAAGAGCAGGCGACTGGGGGCCGACCCGTTGCCTCGACCCACGACGGCCCGGCTCCCTGCCTCCACCGCCGTGACCCTGAGTGCATGGAGACCACGTGGCAGGCGCGCAGAGCCGAGGCGACGGGTGAGGCGACCTCTCCCCACCCCGTGATCGTGGGGAGCGGACGCCCCGAAAACCGCGCCTCGACCCCGTTCGTTCGACGGACCGCGCCTCCACGTCTCCCCCCACTTATGGAGAAGGCGCGAATCGTCCCCTTTATCGCGACGTGACGCATGCCTGCGGGCCTCGGCCCCGCGCACGCCACCCACGTCACGCACGCCTCTCCCCACGACACCGCGTTCGACGCGTGCCACTTGGGGAAGGCGCGATGGGTGCGAAGTAAAGATGCAGCGTGACCCAGGCCGCGCGTGCCCGTGCACTGTTTTGGGCCTGGCCCAACAGCGCTCGACATCGTGTATGGCCCAGGCCCGGGGGCTCCTGTCGGTGTACTAAAGTAGGGGTACCTTAGTACCCCGAACTTGTGCACGGGCAGTCGCAGCACCCCGCGGCAAGGTTTGCCAGGGGAACGCCAGGAACCTCCACGGCCCCTTTCTGGGCCGATCGAGGACAAAGTACTTGAGCCAAGAAGACGAGGCCCCGGTGAGAGGAGCTTGCCGGGCCGAAGAGGCAAGGCCCCGGCAAGAGGAGCTTGCCGGGACGACCAGCTAAAGAACCAAGACCCCGGCAAGAGAAGCTTGCCGGGAAGGCCAACCAAGGCGTCTCGAGAAAGCTTACCGCGACGCGCCTCGCGTCCCGGCCAAGCCTGGCGAGCGGCAAGTTCCCAGCCGCGGCAAGACAGCCACCGCGGCAAGCCACTTGCCGCGGCAAGTCACCACCTCGGGCCTGCGCTCCAGCTCACCCACCCACGCGTCACTATGGGGCTCTCCCAGAGGCACGTGGCAGGGCGCTACGCAGCCGGAGGCATGCGGTGGCATGCGACGCTGACAAGATTGCCATCGTGGCAAACGGGGGCGCCCCTAACGGTCCACTTCGGCACTGTTCGGGCGACCCAGACGGGCATTTAATGCCCTTGTCCCCTGCCGTCAGAGTTAGGTGCGATAGCACTGTGCAGCCACTGTACGCACAGTTCTTTACCATTTTTACCCTCATCTGCGCTGCCACCTGTGGGTGACCCCTTGTGCATATAAAAGGAGGCCCATGCGCATGTAGAAAGGGAGAGGAACCCAGTAGACATCCATCCACGTCCAGCTTCAAGCTTACTGTAGCATCTTGCATTCTCAAGCAAGAACCCAATACAATCAGACAAGCAGCAGTAGGGTTTTACGCATCCGTGCGGCCCGAAGCTGGGTAAAATCGTTCGTGTGTGTCGCCTCGATCCGCTCTTCGCGCAGCCTCCGCCCCCCGCCGAACCGAGAAGGGGCTCTGTCCCCATAGGTGTTCGAGGAGGCCGATTTCCCCCGACAAATCTAGAAGTAGGTGTGTCTTGAGGGGGGTGATTAGACACTTAGTGCTAAAGTTGCAATTTTTAAGCCTTTTTGGTTTGAGTGAAGTTTTAGGCACAATTTCAACATACACGATACATATCAAGCAAGCATGCAAAGAGTATATAGGTAGCGGAAAGTAAAGCATGCAACTTGCAAGAATGTAAAGGGAAGGGTTTGGAGAATTCAAACGCTATTGGAGACACGGATGTTTTTCCCGTGGTTCGGATAGGTGGTTCTATCCTACATCCACGTTGATGGAGACTTCAACCCACGAAGGGTAACGGTTGCGCGAGTCCACGGAGGGCTCCACCCACGAAGGGTCCACGAAGAAGCAACCTTGTCTATCCCACCATGGCCATCGCCCACGAAGGACTTGCCTCACTAGACGTAGATTTTCACGAAGTAGGCGATCTCCTTGCCCTTACAAACTCCTTGGTTCAACTCCACAATCTTGTCGGAGGCTCCCAAGTGACACCTAGCCAATCTAGGAGACACCACTCTCCAAGAAGTAACAAATGGTGTGTTGATGATGAACTCCTTGCTCTTGTGCTTCAAATGATAGTCTCCCCAACACTCAACTCTCTCTCTCACAGGATTTGGATTTGGTGGAAAGAAGATTTGAGTGGCAAGCAACTTGGGGAAGGCTAGAGATCAAGATTCATATGGTAGGAATGGAATATCTTGGCCTCAACACAAGGGTAGGAAGTTCTCTCTCAGAACATATGGGTTGGAAGTGTAGATGTGTTCTAATGGCTCTCTCCACGAATGAAGAGGAGGTGGAGGGGTATATATAGCCTCCACTTAAAATCCAACCGTTACACACAATTTACCAATCTCGGTGGGACCGAATCAACAAACTCGGTCGGACCGAAAAGGTAAACCTAGTGACCGTTAGAGATTTTCGGTGGGACTGACATGCAACTCGGTAGGACCGATATGGTTAGGGTTTGGGCATAACGTAATCTCGGTCAGACCGATTACACAAACTCGGTGAGACCGACTTACACAAACTCGGTGAGACCGATTTGGTAATTAGCTAACCAGAGAGTTGGTCAGGCAAACTCGGTGGGACCGATTTGCTCTTTTGGTGAGACCGAAAAGTTACAAAAGGGAAACAGAGAGTTTGCATTGCAATCTCGGTAGTACCGATTGCCTAAACTCGGTGAGACCGATTTTGACAATGGACATACACAGTGAGATTACAATCCCATCTCGGTGAGACCGAGATCCCTGTCGGTGAAACAGATTTGCTAGGGTTTGGCAGTGGCTAATGACATATGAAACTCGGTGGCGCCGGATATAAAGAATTGGTAGGACCAAGTTTGGCTTAGGGTTTAGGTCATAAGTGGAAGTGGGAAAGTAGCTGAGGGTTTTGGAGCATATCATAAAGCACATGGAGCAAAAGGCTCATTAAGCAACACCTCATCCCTCCTTGATAGTATTGGCTTTTCCTCTGGACTCAATGTGATCTTGGATCACTAAAATGTAAAACAAAGAGTCTTGGGCTTGAAGCTTTAGCCAATCCTTTGTCCTTAGCATCTTGAAGGAGTTCCCACAACCTTTAGTCCATGCCACTCCATTGTTGAACTTATCTGAAACACACTAGATAAAAACGTTAGTCCAACAAGAGATATGTTAACATTAATTACCAAAACCACCTGAGGAGCACTTGTGCTTTCAATCTCCCCCTTTTTGGTAATTGATGGCAACATACATCAAAGCTTTAGATTAAGATACAAAGAATAGCAAGTAAAGCTTTGGAAGAACATGTAACAAACATAGGCTCCCCCTACATGTATGCAATCATGTAAATGTAAAATGTAAAAGCATGTGAGAGCATAATCATGACAGAGTAGGCAATGTGTTTCATGTATCTTGGCCATATGCATCAGAGCAAAAGATTATTAAGATAAGTACCTTCATGCTTATGAGTCCTTCTTGCAAACAGTATGTACAAAAGCAAGAATTCCTCATACTCATGATTCTGATGCATATACTTACCATGTAGTCTTGAGTTGGCTTAGGATGGAATGAACCTGCATAAACAAGGTTAGATAACACAGGAATGTCCACTAGCCAGAGCAAACCAAAGAAAACCACAAGAATACCAAGACTGGGATGACATGTAGAGAGTGAGTACAAGGTACCACATTAGATTAGACATGTCCCCAAGAGTAAAGATATGCAATGAATTTGAATGATTTCTTTCCCTTAGATGTCTTGCTCCCCCTGAATTTGACATGGGATATTGGGAGAAGATAGGGAACAGAAATTTAGAGCTGAAATATATGAATGAATAGAACATAATGCAAATGAGCACATATGACATATGAACATGTCTTTCCCCCAAAAAGACATGTGGCATCTCTCCTCTTGAATATCAAGCATCTGGGATCCTTGAGTGTTCTCTCCCCCTGGAGATCTCTTTCTCCCCCTTAATACTTTATCCTTTGAAGATGATAAGCTTTGATGTGATCTCTCTCTCCCCCTTTGACATCAATTTCCAAGAAGGTTTTTCTGGAATCTGTCAAATAGGTTTGGTCCTTGAGATTCAGCACAAAGCAATGGATAAAACTGTGATGCTTGTAGAGGATAAGATTCATCGAGTGGAGCTGGATCAGAAGAAATATAAAATAAGTGGCAAACTGTTTTTCCTGTTGCGAAATCGGTGGCACCGAGTGGCATGTTTCGGTGGTACCGAAGGGATTCGGTTGGACCGAAGATTACAATTCGGTGAAACCGAGTTTATTACAGAGAAAACACTTGTCACCTCAGCTCACTAGTCAAATAAGATCTCACAAAGATTTGCAATGAATTAACTGAAAGATTTGCAAGGAATTTGATGGAGAAATATGCAGGACAAAAATCAAAAAGAAAAGAATAAAAGTTCTAGATGAAGTTTTTTTTATTGTGTTTAAAAAGAGGGAAATAAATATGCAAGGGACAAGTGCAATAACACATAAAAGAACATAAGATAACTTCATCTAGGATTGGGCGGTGACAAAGTCACCTATGTTAGAGTATATTGACTTAGGAGTGAAGTGAGAACACTTGATCATAGGTCATACTCATCGTTTAAGCTCAAAATGGGGTTACCATTTTTCATTTAAGCATCTTGATGTATTCACATCTTGTTGAGTTTCTTTGACTCATGACTTTGAGTAAAGCTTCTCTAAGATGGAATATCATACCTTGGGTGGTGGTGTGTGTCTTGCTCATGTAGTGGAACTTATGTGGGTGCTCAAGGTTGATGTAGCTCATCAAGAGTTGGGAGCACCACTTGGAATTTTGAGTTCATCTACCTACATGGGTTAGTTCTTGCAAGGAAAAGCACTTTTATATCCAAAAATGACAATCATGAAGCTCAACATAGAATTTGTCAAAGGATATGTTTGAGTGGTTTCGTGCTTCCTTGTCTTCAACCACGGTTGTGTAGAGACTTGGTGATGTAGAGATTGCTCAAGATGTGAGTGAGTTGCAATCTCATAGAATTAGATTCATCCAAGTACCTACATGGGTTACATAACATGCAAGATGCAAATATATCCAAGACATAAGATAGTCATCATAAGAGATATATCAAGGATTAGACATAAGCTCATGTCTTGCATGTATCCAATGGAGTTTCTACTCCAAGTTCGAAGCACCAATGATGTTCAATTCTCCTCTCAACCTGCAAAACACATTCTCATCAAGTGGTTTAGTGAATATATCCGCTAATTGCTTATCGGTGCGAACATGCTTAAGATCAATGTCACCCTTAGCAACATGATCCCGAATGAAATGATGAGGAACTTCAATGTGCTTAGTTCGAGAATGTTGTATAGGATTATGACCAATTTTGATAGCACTTTCATTGTCACAAAGCAATGGAACATGTTTCACATAGACTCCATAATCTTTAAGGGTTTGGGTCATCCAAAGTAATTGAGCACAGCATGAACCAGCGGCAATGTATTCCGCTTCGGCGGTGGATAAGGATACCGAGTTTTTTTTCTTGGAGGACCAAGACACAAGAGATCTACCAAGAAATTGACACGTACCCTAAGTGGACTTTCTATCAACCTTGTCTCCGGCATAATCCAAGTCGGAATAGCCAACAAGATCGAAAGAGGACCTCTTAGGATACCAAATGCCAAAATTTGGTGTATGGATTAAGTATCTCACTATCCTTTTCAAGGCCTTAAGATGACGTTCTTTAGGAGCAGCTTGATATCGTGCACACATGCACAGACTTAGCATAATGTCGGGACGTGAGGCTCATAGGTATAACAATGAACCAATCATAGAGCGATAAACCTTTTGATCAACCGGTTCACCATCTTTGGTCAAATCATTATGTCCACTAGTAGGCATGGGTGTAGACATACCTTTGCATTCTTGCATATTGAACTTCTTGAATAAGTCTTTGGTGTACTTCGTTTGACAGATAAATGTACCTTCCTTAGTTTGCTTGATTTGCAAACCAAGAAAGAATTTGAGTTCACTCATCATAGACATCTCAATCTTCTTTGACATAAGCTTTCCAAACTTTTCACTAAAAAGAGGGTTAGTAGAACCAAATATTATATCATCAACATAAATTTGGCATACAAATAGTTCTCCATTAACTCTTTTAGTAAAAAGTGTGGAATCAATTTTTCCAATTTCACAACCACTTGCAATAAGTAACTTGGTTAAACATTTATACCATGCTCTAGGAGCTTGTTTAAGACCATAAAGAGCTTTGTGAAGTTTGTAAACATGATTAGGTTTCTTAGGATTTACAAAGCCGGGAGGTGGTTTGACATAAACTTCCTCTTCTATTTCACCATTTAGAAAAGCACTTTTAATGTCCATTTGGTACAAGGTGATATTATGGTGATTAGCATAGGCAAGTAAGATGCGAATGGACTCAAGTCTAGCAACGGGAACATATGTCTCACCATAGTCCATACCTTTGACTTGTGTGTATCCTTGGGCGACGAGACGTGTTTGTTGCGAACCAATTGTCCATCTTCATCTTGCTTATTGCGAAACACCCATTTGGTACCAATGATATTATGGTTGTTGTCGGGCTTCTCAACCAATGTCCAAACTTGGTTTCTCTCAAAATTGTGTAGCTATTCATGCATAGCGTTTATCCAATCCAGATCTTCCAATGCTTCTTCGACCTTCATAGGTTCAATGCTAGAGATGAATGAATTGTTTTCACAAAAGTTAGCTAAACGAGTTTTTGAGCGAGTAATTCTCCCGGTTTGGATATCATTGTAGATTTGCTCGACGGGATGATCTTTGGCAATTCTTGCTCGAACTCGTGAAAGCTTTTGCTTGGGTCTTCGTTGAACAGCTTCTTCATCTTGTTCTTCTTCTTGGCCTTCTTCATTGTTGGCGTTGTCGTTCTCTTGTCGTGGTGGAGAAGGAGGTTGTTGACGTTCGTCTTGATGCATTTCCTCGTTTTCTTCATCTTGGTGTGTCCTACTTGTGGATGCCTCCGTGTCGATTCTTGGTTCACCTTGTCGTGAAGTATAAGCTTCCACTTGGACGGACGAGGTGCTCTCCTTCACCTCCATTGGACGAATTTTGCCAATAGACAAGTCTTGGATTGCTTCCAAAGGGTCTTTGTCTCCTGCATCAATTGGCAATTGCTCTACTTGCGAGCCACTAGATTCATCAAACATAACATCTACCGTTTCTTCAACCTTTCGGGTGAAATTGTTGTAGACACGGTAAGTGTGAGAGTTTGAGCCATAACCAAGTAGGAAACCTTCATGAGATTTAGGAGCAAACTTTGAACGACGATGCTTATCAAGAATGTAGCACTTTGAGCCAAATACTCGAAAGTATCCAACTTGGGGTTTGTTACCGGTGAGGAGCTCGTATGCCGTCTTGCCGAGTAGCTTGTGAAGATACAAGCGATTTGTTGCATGACAAGCTGTCTCAACCGCTTCTGCCCAAAAGTGCTTTGGCGTCTTGTTCTCATCAAGCATCGTTCTCGCCATTTTGATGAGCGTCCGGTTCTTCCTCTCAACAACTCCATTTTGTTGAGGTGTGTACGTAGCCGAGAACTCATGTGAAATCCCTTCTTCGTCAAGAAAGGTATCCATATTTGCGTTCTTGAACGTCGTTCCGTTGTCACTCCGAACCTTCTTGATCTTCACGTCAAACTGATTTTGGGCCTTCCTAGCGAAGTTTTTGAAGGTCTTTTGGACCTGCGATTTATCATCAAGAAAGAACACCCACGTAAATATTGAAAAAGCATCAACTATAACTAGACCAAAAGAATTTCCACCGAGACTCTTGTAGGCATTGGGACCAAAAAGATCCATGTGAAGTAGCTCGAGTGGCCTCCTTGTGGTCATGATGTTCTTCACGGGATGCCTTCCTCCAACCTGTTTACCTGCTTGACAAGCATTGCAAAGTTTATCCTTATCAAATATGACATCATTAATTACAAGGATATGATTTCCTTTAATAAGCTTGTCAAGGTTTCTCATGCCAACATGACCTAGTCGTCTATGCCACAACCAACCTTTTGAGGATTTAGCAATAAAGAAGGTTTTAGGTTGTGCCTTTTTAGAGAAATCAACAATGTAAAGGTCACCTCTACGTATACCGGTAAAGACCATTTTATGATTATCTCGACGAAACACTTGGCAATCTACCTCAGTAAATAGGACATTCAATCCGAAATCAGCAAGTATAGATACTGAAAGTAAGTTGTAGCCAAGGGATTCAACGAGCATGACATTTTGAATGGAGCTATCGTGTGAGATGGCCACTTTACCAAGGCCAACCACCTTACACTTTGAATTATCACCAAAGGTGACATACTTTCGAGGGCCGTCATTTTCAGCAAGCTCACGGAACATCTCTTCGTCTCCGGTCATATGATCGGTACATCCACTATCGAGAACCCATTCCTTTCCTCCTAACACATATCCTCGAAGATTTGCCATAAGACCAAAGTGTCTCATTGCATCATCAAGATCGAAGTCACTATCATCATTATCATCGTAGTATCCATGTTCAACATGATCTTGTGACTCATCATTTCCTAGAGAAAGTGATTCATTAGATAAATGCTCATCAAAGTGGTCATTTTTATGAATTCTTATAGCTTCGGATATAATATCACTAATGATTCCAACATTTCCTTTAGCATGCAGGAGATTAGTAAGCTCAAATAGACAATCACCAAAACTAGGATCACTAGAGTTCATTTTACTCATGGCAATAGATTTATGGAGAATTTCATCAGGGTTTTTCAAGGAATAATCGGGGAATCGTTCCTCAAGAAATTTCCATATAGTATAGGCACAATTAAGAGTAGGCAAACTAGCAATCAAGTTTTTGGGCAATCCTCTAATGATGAGCTCAACGGTTCTAAGATTGCGAATTATGTCAATATCTTCATCTAGAGTGGGATGCATAGGATCAACATGAGGAGCACAAGGACTAGCAATATACTTGTTCAAATGATATTGATTAAAAATGTCACATCCTAGTTAGACCATGCATTAGTGTGTGCATCATGTTTACTTTTCATCAGAAACTTGAAATGGGGAAGGCAGAACCCCCAGCACCCCTTCTGAAATCAACTAGGGTTTACTAAAAGCATTTTCAATGAACCTGAAATGCCCTTCTAAAATGTTCACCCTCTTTGTCTTGGTTTAGAACCTCTGATAAAATAGGTGCGCAATTTTCTAGGTCAACAAAAGGTCATTGATTTAAATCATAAGTATTTGAATTTGGGCATTTAAATGCTATTAAATAATTTAAATGCTCAAATAATTCTGGGAATAAATGTTTGCTGTTGGAAATAATCCAAACAGAGACCACAATTATTTTCAGGATTTTTGGAGATGTTTTGGTATCTTAAATAAGTCCACAAAGTTACAGAAAAATAGAAAAGGAAACAAATCAGAAAGACTAACCTGGCCGCAGCCCAGTAGCCGGCCCACCTGGCGGCCCAGCACTGTGCTGGCCCATGCCAGCCAGGTGCTTCGTCCTCGCCAGGCAGGCAGCCAGGTGCTCGACGCCGAGCACCCGCATGCGCGCCACGCAGCTACCGCTGCCTCGCCGCTCCCCTCGTCGCGCTGTCGACGCGGGACGAACCCTCACTCTCTCCCCGACCTCGCAGACACCCGCACGCCCCTCTGGTTCCTCTCCTCGCTCCCCCTCCGCCATGGCCGACGCATCCGTCGCCGTTCCGCCACCGTAGACGTGTCCAACACCGTCCCCGTGCTGCACCACCGTGTCCAACCTCTCCCCCGTCGTCGACTCCGTCGAGAAGCCCGAGCCCCGAGCGCTCACATGCTCTGCAGCATCTTCTTCGACCTCGTCTTCACTGAGCACCGCCGCATATCCCCTTCGCCATCGCCGCAGCACCAGCTCGTCCCCGACTGCGCCGTCTGGCCCTACGTGACCGCCGTGAGCTCAGCTACCTCCCCATCCTTCCCGTTTGCTTCCTCGTGCACCGTAGCAACTACACGAAGCTCACCCGCATGCACCGCCGCGGAGCTCGTCGCCGATGTGGCTCCGGCCAAACTCTGGCCACGCCACCGTGTCCGAACACCTCACTGCATCACCAGGAACTCAACGCACTACTCCACGCACCTCGCCGTGCCTCACAGCCACGGTTCACTTTTGCCCGACTCCGGCGACCGCAAAGCTCGTTGCCGGCAACGTTTCCGGCCACCCCGAGCTCAACCACCACCACCAAGAGCCGCGGCTCATTCCCAGGAGCTCGTAGATGCTCTCCGCCGCCCGTTTGGTGGCCGGAACGTGCAAATGCACTTCCTCCGCCGCGTCTGGCCTCGCCGGCGGCTATACGCCGGCGGGTATGACCTTGACCATTGACTGGGTGGGCCCAGTTGACCCCCCTGAGTCAATGACAAGCGGGCCCCCATGCTAACTAAACCTGATTAGTTTTAATCCAGATTAATTAGTTAAACTAACTACTGTCATGCGGTACCCACTGGTCAGTTTGACCTGGACGACCCCGTTGACCCCTGACGTCACACTGACGTAATGCTGACGCAGTAATTTAATTACTGGAATTATTTCTGTATAGGAAATTCCAGAAATTAGTTCAAACTTCAAAAATTCATAGAAATTAATCTGTAACTCCAAATACAAAGTTCTATATATGAAAATTGATCAAAAAAATCCAATCTATCCATTGGTACTGGTTTCATGCATGTCAGAACAAGTTAAACCTGCTGTTTATGCAATATAAGGTAATGCACTAATATGGTCATGTTAAATGAGCTAACACTTGAACCTTTGTTTCAAATAAGCACTTTCCATTCTGTTTTAGCTTGCATTAGACCAAGACACATCCATATTGCCATGTCATAGCATGCATCATATTGTTGCATATCGTCATGAGTTGATTGTGTTCCGATGTGTTCTTCGTGGTAGGTTCTGCCTCCGAGGATATCTCCGAGTATCCAACTGAAGGGCAGTATCCCACTACTACTCCATCAGGCAAGCAACCCATTGATCATTCTGATACAAACCCATGTTCTTGCTTCTGCTCTCGTTTACTGCATTAAGACAACGTGTTTCAAACTGCTGTGTGTTGCGGTAGTTGAACCCACTTCCTTTGCATGACCTGTCATTGCCACAGTAACTAGATGAAACCCACTAGCATGTGTAGGAGTTGAATGAGCCATATGTGTGCGTGTTCCTACCATGTTATGCTTGCTATGCTTAGAGTTGTGTCAGGTCTGGCTCATCGGGATGATGATCTGGAGTGGAAGGTTGTATCGTTGTCAAGAGTGTGGAAGTGTTGAACACGATTTGGTAAAGGAATCGATGAGAGGCCATGTAGGAGTACATGGTGGGTTGTTTCATTGAGGCCGTCCTTAAGAACTGAGATCTGTGTGTGTGATTTAAGATTCAGCTACTACCACACATTGGGATCCTTAATTGACTCTCTCGACTTATTAACCACTCTTGTCTTCTGTCCGGGAGTTGCAAAGTAGTTTCTGGTGTTTGTAGTATGCTGGGGGCCGCACGTAGCGCTGACCATAGGGGTGGGCTGTGTTGCGGTAGGCACGTGGCACGGTGTACTGATTCGCCTGTTTGGTGTCTCGGGAACCCTGTTCACATCGTTCGGGGCCGTTAGTGGAAACCTCGGCCGGACTCCCTGCGGATGGAACCCGAATGGGCGATAAACCTGGACTAGGGATTTGTGTGTTTAGTCAGGTCGTGGCCGACACCCTCGCTGGGTTTCCGCTTGAAGGTTACCGAGTACACGTGGTGTAACAGCGATAAGTGGTGGGAGCGTGTGTGAAGAAGTACACCCCTGCAGGGTATATAACTATTCGAATAGCCGCGTCCGCGGTAAAGGACTACTTGGTCACCTATACAGTTCATAGACAAGTAAATGGATTCTACTAAAAATCTCAAGAAAAGTGTGAGTACCGCGGATGGCCCTCTCGTAGGATGGCGAGAGAGGATCCACGGTGGAGTATTGTGATGGTGATAGTGGACTCGTGTGCGACAAATGATTTACAAGTGGTGTCTATCATAGGATAGCTTAGCCAAGAGTCAAAGCTGGCTTGCTGCAATAACCCCACTACCTTCTTGAGAATGTGCATGTATAGTAGGTTCCTGTTGTAAGACTTGCTGAGTACCTCCGTACTCATGTTGCTTTAATCATGTTTTTCAGACGACTGCACCAACCCCTCTGATGGGTTCTATGTAGACCTCGACGTTGACGAGTGACTTATCACCCAGGTGGTGATCCAAGACTTGTGAAGGGTCGATGTAGATAGACAGGCTTCGTCAAGCCTTCTTTCTTTTTAGTGTCTGTACTCAGACTACCTTGCTTCCGCATGTGCTTGTATGTTTGAATGACTTGAGTGTCGGGTCATGTGACCCCTACCTGTATGAATGTTATGTATGGCTCTTCGGAGCCTTCTAAATAAAGTACTTGAGTTGTAGAGTTTTGTTGTGATGCCATGTTGTATTTACTCATATCGGGCATATTATGTGTATGTTTGAAATGCTTGGTATGAGTGGGATCCGACTATCTAGTTGTTTATCCTTGGCAGCCTTTCATATGGGGAAATGTAAGTCTAGTGCTTCTGAGCGATAGTAGTCCGCTACAACCCGGTTCACCGGAGTCCTGCTAGCCCGGCACTACTGCTCGGAACACTTGACTGGCCGGCATGTGTTTCAAGTCGTTCCTGTGTCTGTCCCTTCGGGGAAATGTCACGCGCTGTTATCCGGAGTCCTGCCTAGCCTGCTACAGCCTGGGTTACCGGAGTCCTGTTAGCCCAGTGCTACAGCCCGGATAAATACGTTGATGACCGACATGCTCGATGTGATTCATGTATGCCTGTCCTCATAGGCTAGTGCCGCTTTGGGTCCACGACTAGCCATGTTGGCCCGGGTTCTCTGTCATATGGATGCTAGCGACACTATCATATACGTGAGCCAAAAGGCGCAAACGGTCCCGGGCCAGGTAAGGTGGCACCCGTGGGAGTACCGTGCGTGAGGCCGCAAAGTGATATGATGTGTTACATGCTGGATCGATGTGACTTAGGATCGGGGTCCTGACAGCATTGGCATCAGAGCCGGACTGCCTGTAGGTTCGCTAAGCCAAACTGGTCGATGTCGAGTCTAGAAATGCTTTAGTTATATGTAGGGGAATTGATTGTGGGAGGGAACGTAAGGCTCTTTTACTCCTTTACCTTATGCCCTCTATTCTGAGTCATTCTCTTCTCATTCTACGTGGGTTAAGGACTAGGCTCTCTTCTCTCTATCAGGTTCACGTGTTACTTAATCCGTAGTAACTTATAGGATTGTTGGATACAACCCAGATCAGTTCTACTACATTTAGTATGTTGCAAATTGAACCAGAACCTTGATATGATGTTGTTGGGTGGTTTTGCAAACTGTTGTGGATGTCTCAAGTCTTTTTCTGAGCATTTACAGCCATTATGCTGTCCAATTTCTTCCAGGAAATTCTAATGCCTTGCACTATTTTGTGCTTCCAGATGGCTACCCGTCCCCAGAACCAAGTGGTTTGTCTGACCCGTTGCATTGGTATATGTGGTCATACAGCCATGTTTGTTCGAGTGATGGTTGAGGCAGGTTACCGATGGTACCCTGAATACACCGTCGAAGAGCAGTTTAGAGATTTTAACCAAAGTCAATATCTGTGCACGGTCAGGATATATCCATCTTATCCCGGAGCCACGGAACCACTCCACTGTTCTTATGGACTTGGGATCACTATTGGGATGTCCGTGCAAGATGCAGCCTACTTGATGATGACCATCATTCGAGCCAGAACTGCCTTGTTGAGCAACACTGAATTTTGCTACATGCCAGCATCCATCCCTGGGGCGCATGGTTACCTTCAGGGCATGTACGGTGATGCATCCCATGAGGACTCACTCCTCTGCACCACTACTGAGATGTTGGAAGACAAGGACCGTGAAAACCGGGCCTTGCGTATGGAGCTTTTCAATGCTCGTTCTGATCACTGGGCCACTTTGACGAGATTTGCACCTGCTGTGCAAGCCGGATACATGGACATGAGAGACTTGTACCCTGTGCGGGCTAGTCTGCCAGATTTCATGGAATGGCGTGAGGTGGGAGGCATCACCCCTCCTCGTGGACCTCGTCTGCCGCCGTATGTTGGACCAAGGCCGCATCCAAGTCCCTATGGTCCGCAAGCACCGCAGGACCGCCTGTTCCCAGATGATCATGTTCCGCTTCTAGGTCTGGGTGGTGACTTCTATGAGGACTTCTACGGAGCCGTCTGAGCTAGTAGTAGTCTCGCTAGTATTGTAATAGTTGTATGTCCACCGTCCTGCATGACCCGTGGAATACGACTTAGTGTGTATCAATGCCGGAGGTGTAGATAAATAATGTATAGGAGCTTGGAATGCCTCCGATGAGATGTAACGTCTTCTCATCGTAGTAGTACTTCAGCCAGGATTGTACTAAACTATGTATGGTATGTATGACTGTTGGTGAATATATGGCAGCTTCTGTATTACCATGTCATACGGACGAACATCTCTGCATTCCATGTTGTCCATTACATTCCGCACTTCCTTGGCCAGATTTGGCCATCCTGGTTTAAATCGTTGTCTTGTTTTCCTAGGATGGTCAACACTCGCAGCAACCCTGCTGCTCCGGAGCAGGGTGAAGCTAGTGCAGCTAGAGAGGAGAATCTGCCTCAACCGCCTTCTCTGGCCGAAGTGATGCTGGAGGCAGAGCGAAACAGGCGTGACTCCAACCGCTTGCTAGAGCGGATTGAGCAGAACACTGCACGTCAGCAGAGGATCAATCCAGTGTCCATCAATGACTTTGTCAAGCTGTATACGCCAAAGTTCAACCATTTCGTCGAGCCTCTCGATGAGGATGACTGGCTCCGCAGCATCGCCCACAAGCTATGTTCTGCTAACGTAGCCGAAGATGATAAAGTCACCTTTGCTGCTTATCACCTCGAAGGCCCTGCTAGCCTTTGGTGGGAGAATTATGAAGCTATGCACCCGGTCGGCCAGATCACTACTTGGGCTGATTTCAGTGCCGCTTTCCGTGAGCATCACATCTCGGAAGGCCTCATGGATCGCAAGAGGGAGGAGTTCTATAACTTCACCCAGGGTAGACTGACTGTGGATGCATACAGTCGCGAGTTTGGAAAGCTTGCACATTATGCTCCCGAAGAGGTATCCACCGACGCCAAGAAGCAGGCAAGGTTCCGCAAGGGACTTAGCCCTGAGCTTCGCCGTGATCTTCGTCTGCACGATTGCACTTCCTTTCTGAAGCTAGTTAACAAGGCCATCAGTGCCGAGACAGGGCAGACTGACTTTGAAGCTTCACGCAAGCACTCCCGTGACTATGGGTCTTCATCCGGCTCTGGATCTTAGAAGCGCCGGGTCTGGATCCCAAATACTGTTGTGCCATCCAGGTTCACTCCGAGGCCATCCTTTGAGGCGCCTCGCCCCAACCAGCAGTATGTACCGCCCAAGACTTATGGTGGCCCTGCTGCTAATGCTGCTCCACGCCCCAACATGATAACTTGCTTCAAGTGTGGTGAGCCGGGTCACTACATCCGTGAGTGTCCCCAGAATAACCCCAGCCAGTTTGGAAAGTCTGTTGGCCGTGGTAAGCCAACAGCAAAGGTGCTCGTCGCCAAGCCAGCCACCACTGCTCGTGGCCATGTCAACTACGTCTCAGCTGACGAGACTCAAGAGGACCCCAACGTTGTTCTCGGTACGCTCCTTGTTAATTGCCATCCGGCAACTGTTCTCTTTGATACTGGAGCATCTCATTCATTTATTTCTGAGAGCTATGCTCGATTGCACCACACCACCTTTTGTGACATGCCCACCTCCATGATGATTCAAACCCCTGGTTCTAAGTGGCAAACCTCTAGAATCAGTCATGACAATGAAATTCTTGTCGACAGATTGGTTTTCCTTGCATCACTAATAGCTCTCAAGTCTTCGGACATAAACATCATCTTGGGTATGGACTGGATGTCAGCCCATTATGCTAAGATTGACTGCTCAACTAGAACTGTTCAACTTACCCATCCATCAGGCAAGACAGTCAATGTTTTGACCCGAGTGTCGGAGCGTCAGCTCTATTCTCTAAATGCCAACCCCCTTCCAGACCTCGAAGATATTCCGGTAGTCTGTGACTTCCCGGATGTCTTTCCAGAGGAACTGCCAGGTGTTCCACCTGACAGAGATGTCGAATTCATGATAGACCTTGTTCCAGGAACCGTCCCAATCTCTAGGAGACCTTATAAGATGGCACCCCTAGAACTAGCCGAGCTTAAGAAACAACTCGATGAGTCCTTGCAAAAGGGTTTCATCCGTCCTAGTTCATCTCCATGGGCTTGCCCCGTCCTCTTCGTCAAGAAGAAGGATGGAACGGATCGGATGGTTGTAGATTACCGACCTGTCAATTTGGTCACTATCAAGAACAAGTATCCGCTCCCTAGGATCAACGACCTGTATGACCAGCTCGCTGGATCCTCAGTCTTTTCCAAGATGGATTTGAGGTTGGGCTATCATCAAATCAAAATCAAGAACGGGGACATTCCCAAAACGGCCTTCATCACTCGTTACGGCCAATACGAGTACACCGTCATGTCCTTCGGTTTAACCAATGCTCCAGTCACCTTCTCTCGGTTAATGAACTCGATCTTCATGGAGTATTTGGATAAATTCGTCGTGGTATACCTCGATGATATACTCATCTATTCCAAGAATGAGGAGGAACATGCCGAACATCTAAGGCTAGTATTGATGAAACTTCGAGAGCATCGCCTTTATGCCAAATTGTCCAAGTGTGAATTCTGGTTGCCAGAAGTGACCTATCTGGGCCATGTAATCTCTTGTAAGGGCATTGCTGTCAATCCCGAGCGAGTTCAAGCCGTCCTTGACTGGACTCCACCTGAAACGGACAAGCAAGTTTAGAGTTTTCTTGGATTAGCAAGCTATTGCCGCCGCTTCATCGAGAATTTCTCCAAAGTTGCTAAGCCTCTAACTGAACTCCTCAAGAAAGATAAAAAGTTCGAGTGGACCCCACAGTGCGAGTTCAGCTTTCAGGAACTGAAAAGACGCCTGACATCTGCTCCCGTACTGGTACCACCAGATTTCTCTAAGGACTTTGTTATCTATTGCGACGCCTCGCGACAAGGACTAGGTTGCATTCTCATGCAAGATCGTCATGTGATTGCCTACGCATCTCGACAATTGCGTCCACATGAGGATAATTATCCCACACATGATTTAGAGCTTGCAGCTGTAGTCCATGCACTCAAAACCTGGCGACATTACCTTTTGGGTAATCGTTGCGAAATCTACACTGATCACCAAAGTTTGAAATACATCTTCACCCAACCGGATTTGAATCTCAGGCAAAGACGTTGGGTCGAGTTGATCACGGAGTACGACTTAGGAATAACTTACACCCCAGGCAAAGACAATGTCATGGCTGATGCACTAAGTCGTAAATCTTATTGTAACAATCTGATGTTACAACAAAGTCAACCACTTCTCCACGAGGAATTTCGTAAGCTTAACCTTCACATCGTTCCTCGAGGATTCCTTTCCACCCTGGTGGCGAAGCCTAACCTTACGGATCAAATCATAACCGCTCAGCGGTATGATAGAGGAATATCTCGGATTAAGGAAAACATCGCTAGCGGAGTTGCTAAGTGTTTTTCCATGGATGAGCGAGGTGTTGTCTTCTTTGAGAACCGCTTGGTGGTTCCCAAGAAACAACAACTACGGCAGTTGATCCTTAAGGAAGCTCATGAATCCCCTCTCACCATTCATCCCGGTAGTACTAAAATGTATCAAGACCTACGCCAGAGGTTTTGGTGGACTAGGATGAAGAGAGAAATCGCTCAATACATTGCAAATTGCGACGTCTGTCGTCGCGTTAAAGCAGAGCATCAACGGCCTGCTGGCACCCTTCAACCGTTGGAGATTCCTGAATGGAAATGGGATAAAGTCGTTATGGATTTCATTACCGGGTTTCCCAGAACCAAAAGAGGGAATAATGCTATCTTCGTTGTTGTCGATCGTCTTTCCAAAGTAGCCCACTTCTTACCTGTTCGTGAGAGCATAACCGCTAGCCAGCTAGCTGATTTTTACATCTCTCGAATAGTGTCTCTCCATGGTGTTCCATTGGAAATTAATTCCGACCGTGGAAGTCTTTTCACCTCGCGATTTTGGGAAAGTTTCCAAAATGCTATGGGAACTCGTCTTTCCTTTAGCACCGCCTTCCATCCTCAATCAAGTGGTCAAGTAGAACGAGTCAATCAAATTCTGGAGGATATGCTCCGAGCTTCTGTCATCTCTTTTGGTATGAATTGGGAGAAGTGCCTACCATTCCCCGAGTTCGCTTATAACAACAGTTATCAAGCTAGCTTGGGCAAAGCTCCTTTCGAAGTTCTTTATGGACAAAAATGTCGAACGCCTCTTAACTGGTCATAAACCGGCGAGAGACAACTCTTTGGCCCGGACATGATCCAGGATGCAGAAGAGCAGGTTCGCATTATTCGTGAGAAGTTGAAAACAGCCCAATCTCGACAAAAGAGTCAGTATGACCGCAAGCATAAGCCCATGGCTTATGAAGTCGGCGAGATGGCTTACCTTCGGGTTACCCCTTTAAAGGGAACCCATCGATTCGGTATCAAAGGCAAATTGGCTCCTCGTTACATTGGACCCTTTCGCATTCTTGCCAAACGAGGGGAAGTTGCCTACCAACTGGAACTACCTCCGCATCTCTCCAGAGTTCATGATGTCTTCCACGTTTCTCAACTCAGGCGTTGCTTCTCGGATCCTATCCGTGGAGTGGACCACGAAACGCTTGATCTCCAAGATAACCTCACCTATCGGGAATACCCCGTTCGTATCCTTGATCAAGCCGAGCGTACCACTCGACGCCATAATATCAAGTTTCTCAAAGTTCAATGGTCACACCATTCCGAGCAAGAAGCTACATGGGAAAGGGAGGATCGTCTTCGACTCGAGTAACCCACCTTCTTTCCGACGGATCCTAAATCTCGGGACGAGATTCTTTCGAGTGGGGGTGAGTTGTCACATCCTAGTTAGACCATGCATTAGTGTGTGCATCATGTTTACTTTTCATCAGAAACTTGAAATGGGGAAGGCAGAACCCCCAACACCCCTTCTGAAATCAACTAGCGTTTACTAAAAGCATTTTCAATTAACCTGAAATGCCCTTCTAAAATGTTCACCCTCTTTGTCTTGGTTTAGAACCTCTGACAAAATAGGTGCACAATTTTCTAGGTCAACAAAAGGTCATTGATTTAAATCATAAGTATTTGAATTTGGGCATTTAAATGCTATTAAATAATTTAAATAATCAAATAATTCTGGGAATAAATGTTTGCTGTTGGAAATAATCCAAACAGAGACCACAATTATTTTCAGGATTTTTGGAGATGTTTTGGTATTTTAAATAAGTCCACAAAGTTACAGAAAAATAGAAAAGGAAACAAATCAGAAAGACTAACCTGGCCGCAGCCCAGTAGCCGGCCCACCTGGCGGCCCAGCACTGTGCTGGCCCATGCCAGCCAGGTGCTTCGTCCTCGCCAGGCAGGCAGCCAGGTGCTCGATGTCGAGCACCCACATGCGCGCCACGCAGCTGCCGCCGCCTCGCCGCTCCCCTCGTCGCGCTGTCGACGCGGGACGAACCCTCACTCTCTCCCCGACCTCGCAGACACCCGCACGCCCCTCTGGTTCCTCTCCTTGCTCCCCCTCCGCCATGGCCGACGCAGCCGTCGCCGTTCCGCCACCGTAGACGTGTCCAACACCGTCCCCGTGCTGCACCACCATGTCCAACCTCTCCGCCGTCATCGACTCCGTCGAGAAGCCCGAGCCCCGAGTGCTCACACGCTCTGCAGCGTCTTCTTCGACCTCGTCTTTACCGAGCACCGCCGCAGATCCCCTTCATCGTCGCCGCAGCACCAGCTCGTCCCCGACCGCGCCGTCAGGCCCTACGTGACCGCCGTGAGCTCAGCTACCTCCCCATCCTTCCCGTTTGCTTCCTCGTGCACCGTAGCAACTACAGAAGCTCACCCGCACGCACCGCCGCGGAGCTCGTCGCCGACGTGGCTCCGGCCAAACTCTGGCCACGCCACCGTGTCCGAACACCTCACTGCATCACCAGGAACTCAACGCACTACCCCACGCACCTCGCCGTGCCTCACAGCCACGGGTTCACTTTCGCCCGACTCCGATGACCGCAAAGCTCGTCGCCGGCAACGTTTCCGGGCACCCCGAGCTCAACCACCACCACCAAGAGCCGCGGCTCATTCCCAGGAGCTCGTAGATGCTCTCCGCCGCCCGTTTGGTGGCCGGAACGTGCAAATGCACTTCCTCCGCCGCGTCTGGCCTCGCCGGTGGCTAGACGCCGGCGGGTTTGACCTTGACCATTGACTGGGTGGGCCCAATTGACCCCCCCTGAGTCAATGACAAGCGGGCCCCCCTGCTAACTAAACCTGATTAGTTTTAATCCAGATTAATTAGTTAAACTAACTACTGACATGCGGGACCCACTGGTCAGTTTGACCTGGACGACCCCGTTGACCCCTGACGTCACACTGGCGTAATGCTGACGCAGTAATTTAATTACTGGAATTATTTCTGTATAGGAAATTCCAGAAATTAGTTCAAACTTCAAAAATTCATAGAAAGTAATCTGTAACTCCAAATACAAAGTTCTATATATGAAAATTGATCAAAAAAATCCAATCTATCCATTGGTACTGGTTTCATGCATGTAAGAACAAGTTAAACCTGCTGTTTATGCAATATAAGGTAATGCACTAATATGGTCATGTTAAATGAGCTAACACTTGAACCTTTGGTTCAAATAAGCACTTTCCATTCTGTTTTAGCTTGCATTAGACCAAGACACATCCATATTGCCATGCCATAGCATGCATCATATTGTTGCATATCATCATGAGTTGATTGTGTTCCGATGTGTTCTTCGTGGTAGGTTCTGCCTCCGAGGATATCTCCGAGTATCCAACTGAAGGGCAGTATCCCACTACTACTCCATCAGGCAAGCAACCCATTGATCATTCCGATACAAACCCATGTTCTTGCTTCTGCTCTCGTTTACTGCATTAAGACAACGCGTTTCAAACTGCTGTGTGTTGCGGTAGTTGAACCCACTTCCTTTGCATGACCTGTCATTGCCACAGTAACTAGATGAAACCCACTAGCATGTGTAGGAGTTGAATGAGCCATATGTGTGCGTGTTCCTACCATGTTATGCTTGCTATGCTTAGAGTTGTGTCAGGTCTGGCTCATCGGGATGATGATCTGGAGTGGAAGGTTGTATCGTTGTCAAGAGTGTGGAAGTGTTGAACACGATTTGGTAAAGGAATCGATGAGAGGCCATGTAGGAGTACATGGTGGGTTGTTTCATTGAGGCCGTCCTTAAGAACTGAGATCTGTGTGTGCGATTTACGATTCAGCTACTACCACACATTGGGATCCTTAATTGACTCTCTCAACTTATTAACCACTCTTGTCCTCTGTCCGGGAGTTGCAAAGTAGTTTCTGGTGTTTGTAGTATGCTGGGGGCCGCACGCAGCGCTGACCATAGGGGTGGGCTGTGTTGCGGTAGGCACGTGGCACGGTGTACTGATTCGCCCGTTTGGTGTCTCGGGAACCCTGTTCACATCGTTCGGGGCCATTAGTGGAAACCTCGGCCGGACTCCCTGCGGATGGAACCCGAATAGGCGATAAACCTGGACTAGGGATTTGTGTGTTTGTCAGGTCGTGGCCGACACCCTCGCTGGGTTTCCGCTTGAAGGTTACCGAGTACACGTGGTGTAACAGCGATAAGTGGTGGGAGCGTGTGTGAAGAAGTACACCCCTGCAGGGTATATAACTATTCGAATAGCCGCGTCCGCGGTAAAGGACTACTTGGTCACCTATACAGTTCATAGACAAGTAAATGGATTCTACTAAAAATCTCAAGATAAGTGTGAGTACCGCGGATGGCCCTCTCGTAGGATGGCGAGAGAGGATCCACGGTGGAGTATTGTGATGGTGATAGTGGACTCGTGTGCGACAAATGATTTACAAGTGGTGTCTATCATAGGATAGCTTAGCCAAGAGTCAAAGCTGGCTTGCTGCAATAACCCCACTACCTTCTTGAGAATGTGCATGTATAGTAGGTTCCTGTTGTAAGACTTGCTGAGTACCTCCGTACTCATGTTGCTTTAATCATGTTTTTCAGACGACTGCACCAACCCCTCTGATGGGTTCTATGTAGACCTCGACGTTGACGAGTGACTTATCACCCAGGTGGTGATCCAAGACTTGTGAAGGGTCGATGTAGATAGACAGGCTTCGTCAAGCCTTCTTTCTTTTTAGTGTCTGTACTCAGACTACCTTGCTTCCGCATGTGCTCGTATGTTTGTATGACTTGAGTGTCGGGTCATGTGACCCCTACCTTTATGAATGTTATGTATGGCTCTTCGGAGCCTTCTAAATAAAGTACTTGAGTTGTAGAGTTTTGTTGTGATGCCATGTTGTATTTACTCATATCGGGCATATTGTGTGTATGATTGAAATGCTTGGTATGAGTGGGATCCGACTATCTAGTTGTTTATCCTTGGCAGCCTTTCCTATGGGGAAATGTAAGTCTAGTGCTTCTGAGCGATAGTAGTCCGCTACAGCCCGATTCACCGGAGTCCTGCTAGCCCAGTACTACTGCTCGGAACACTTGACTGGCCGGCATGTGTTTCACGTCGTTCCTGTGTCTGTCCCTTCAGGGAAATGTCACGCGCTGTTATCCGGAGTCCTGCCTAGCCTGCTACATCCCGGGTTACCGGAGTCCTGTTAGCCCAGTGCTACAGCCCGGATAAATACGTTGATGACCGACATGCTCGATGTGATTCATGTATGCCTGTCCTCATAGGCTAGCGCCGCTTTGGGTGCACGACTAGCCATGTCGGCCCGGGTTCTCTGTCATATGGATGCTAGTGACACTATCATATACGTGAGCCAAAAGGCGCAAACGGTCTCGGGCCAGGTAAGGTGGCACCCGTGGGAGTACCGTGCGTGAGGCCGCAAAGTGATATGATGTGTTACATGCTGGATCGATGTGACTTAGGATCGGGGTCCTGACAGCCTTGGCATCAGAGCCGGACTGCCTGTAGGTTCGCTAAGCCAAACTGGTCGATGTCGAGTCTAGAAAAGCTTTAGTTATATGTAGGGGAATTGATTGTGGGAGGGAACGTAAAGCTCTTTTACTCCTTTACCTTATGCCCTCTATTCTGAGTCATTCTCTTCTCATTCTACGTGGGTTAAGGACTAGGCTCTCTTCTCTCTATCAGGTTCACGTGTTACTTAATCCGTAGTAACTTATAGGATTGTTGGATACAACCCAGATCAGTTCTACTACATTTAGTATGTTGCAAATTGAACCAGAACCTTGATATGATGTTGTTGGGTGGTTTTGCAAACTGTTGTGGATGTCTCAAGTCTTTTTCTGACCATTTACAGCCGTTATGCTGTCCAATTTCTTCCAGGAAATTTTAATGCCTTGCACTATTTTGTGCTTCCAGATGGCTACCCGTCCCCAGAACCAAGTGGTTCGTCTGACCCGTTGCATTGGTATATGTGGTCATACAGCCATGTTTGTTCGAGTGATGGTTGAGGCAGGTTACCGATGGTACCCTGAATACACCGTCGAAGAGCAGTTTAGAGATTTTAACCAAAGTCAATATCTGTGCACGGTCAGGATATATCCATCTTATCCCGGAGCCACGGAACCACTCCACTGTTCTTATGGACTTGGGATCACTATTGGGATGTCCGTGCAAGATGCAGCCTACTCGATGTTGACCATCATTCGAGCCAGAACTGCCTTGTTGAGCAACACTGAATTTCGCTACATGCCAGCATCCATCCCTGGGGCGCATGGTTAGCTTCAGGGCATGTACAGTGATGCATCCCATGAGGACTCACTCCTCTGCACCACTACTGAGATGTTGGAAGACAAGGACCGTGAAAACCGGGCCTTGCGTATGGAGCTTTTTAATGCTCGTTCTGATCACTGGGCCACTTTGACGAGATTTGCACCTGCTGTGCAAGCCGGATACATGGACATGAGAGACTTGTACCCTGTGCGGGCTTGTCTGCCAGATTTCATGGAATGGCGTGAGGTGGGAGGCATCACCCCTCCTCGTGGACCTCGTCTGCCGCCGTCTGTTGGACCAAGGCCGCATCCAAGTCCCTACGGTCCGCAAGCACCGCAGGACCGCCTGTTCCCAGATGATCATGTTCCGCTTCCAGGTCTGGGTGGTGACTTCTATGAGGACTTCTACGGAGCCGTCTGAGCTAGTAGTAGTCTCGCTAGTATTGTAATAGTTGTATGACCACCGTCCTGCGTGACCCGTGGAATACGACTTAGTGTGTATCAATGCCGGAGGTGTAGATAAATAATGTATAGGAGCTTGGAATGCCTCCGATGAGATGTAACGTCTTCTCATCATAGTAGTACTTCAGCCAGGATTGTACTAAACTATGTATGGAATGTATGACTGTTGGTGAATATATGGCAGCTTCTGTATTACCATGTCATACGGACGAACATCTCTGCATTCCATGTTGTCCATTACATTCCGCACTTCCTTGGCCAGATTTTGCCATCCTGGTTTAAATCGTTGTCTTGTTTTCCTAGGATGGTCAACACTCGCAGCAACCCTGCTGCTCCGGAGCAGGGTGAAGCTAGTGCAGCTAGAGAGGAGAATCTGCCTCAACCGCCTTCTCTGGCCGAAGTGATGCTGGAGGCAGAGCGAAACAGGCGTGGGTGGTCAGGGCGACGGCCGATCCTTCCTTCTCGCACGGCTCGGAGCTCTTGTCATTCGTTGGTGTTGTGGGTGTGGAGGTCATGGTACACACAGTACCGGCTGCCCCTGGAGGA
This sequence comes from Aegilops umbellulata, assembly GCA_032464435.1. Classification (NCBI taxonomy): domain Eukaryota; kingdom Viridiplantae; phylum Streptophyta; class Magnoliopsida; order Poales; family Poaceae; genus Aegilops; species Aegilops umbellulata. The sequence goes on along the minus strand of CP136058.1, from coordinate 348,035,177 downwards.
TTCGGGCAGATCTTTGCCTCGCTTGGTGTCTGCTTCTGCCGCGAGCACGGCATCCCCCTTGCGCTTCACGTCCTTGGCCTTGGGCTTTTTCTCTTCTGGGTCTGCGGCAGGCAGCTCGAGGAGGGAGAGACGCCCTTCCTCAGCCCGGGCGCACTTGGTCGCCAAGTTGAATAGCTCCAAGGAAGTGCACAGGTCTTCATGCATCGCTAGCTCCTCCTTCATCTTGACGTCGCGCACGGCATCGGAGAAGGCTGAGATGATGGCCTCCTCGGACACCTTGGGAATCTTGAGGCGCGCGCTGTTGAAGCGCTGGATGTACTTTTGCAGGGTCTCCCCGGGTTGCTGCTTGATGCGGCGCATGTCGCTCACGGCGGGTGGCCTGTCGCAAGTACCTTGGAAGTTGGCGATGAAGCGGGTGCGCATCTGGTCCTAGGAGGAGATCGTGCCTGGAGCCAGATTCAGGAGCCAGGTGCGGCCCCCTTCCTTGAGCGCCATGGGAAACTAGTTCGCCATGACCTTCTCGTCTCCGTTGGCAGCTTCGAGCTGGAGGAACTCCGCAGGGTCGGTCGTGTCGTCATAGCGAGGAGGCAGGTCTGGCTTGAACTTGCCGGGCCACGCGATGTTGCGCAGCTCGGTAGTGAAGGCACGACAGCCTGCTGTGGCCACGGGAGGCCTTGGGTGGCGGAGAGCTTGGTCTTGCGGGTCCCCATGCGCTGCAGCTGGGAGCAGCGTGGGGTCTTGACGTGCGGGAGCAGGAGCATGGTCGAGACACGCCGGAGCAGGGAGCGCCCGGGCAGCTTCTTGCGGGCGAGGGATTTCTTGGCAGCTCCGTTCCTGCTGCGCTGGCACCTGACGGAGCGGGTTCCGCCCAGGGGCCACACGCCTTGGAGCCATGGCGTCTTCTTGAAGAGGAGGCGGCTGGTACGCCCCCGGAGTTTCGTTGCCCGCGCGGGGCGGGGTGCGGTGCAGCCGAACGGACGATGTGGGAGAGCCCCCCGCGGCACGGACGATTTCGGCGACGCGGTCGAGCCATTCTTCGTAGACGTCGTCGACGGGACGGTAGTGCAGGAGCTTGTTTGCTGCGATGAGCGCAGCTCGAGCCTCCATGGGTGCGCGGAGCGTGCGGGATGAAGAACAAGCTGGTGTGAGCGAGGGAGTAGCGGTGCGGCCGTCTTGCCGCACGGACGGATGCTGAGACGACGCTTGCTGCTCGTTCCCCGCCGGGCCGGTGGCGGCGTTGACGGCGGGTGACGGGGAACGGTGAGGACACCCGCCGACGGGAGTCGTCTGGGCGACACGGGAAGCGAGGGCGGCCCGGTGCTCGGCGCGGGCCCGACGAGCATCAGACATGGATGCGACGGCCGGAGAAGAACGGAGCGGTGGAAGACGAATTCCGGCGCACCCCTACCTGGCGCGCCAGATGTCGGATTTCGGGTTCCGGCAGACCCTTGAGGTTCGAACTCTGGGTGCGCGCGAAGATTACGCCTTCTACCTCTCCGCCTCGCAAAGATCGAAGCTAACGAAAGAACAGCACAAGAGACACAAGGTTTATACTAGTTCGGGCCACCATTGTGGTGTAATACCCTACTCTAGTTTGTGGTGTGGTGGATTGCCTCTTGGGCTGATGATGATGAACAATACAAGGAAGAACAGCCTCGCGTGGGTCTGCTCTTGGCTGGGGCGATGAACTGCTAGGAGGAGTTCAGTCGCCCTTCTCTCTCTCTCTGGTTCTCGGCTTGCCCAGATTCTGGATGCCTCTCTGTTCTAGATGCTCGGTGCTCGCCCCTCCTACCCTGGGGGTGGCTAGTCCTATTTATAGGCAAAGGCCCTGGGCCTCTTCCCAAATATTGAGCGGGAAGGGCGCCAATAGTTGGCCATTTTGAAGGGGAACATCTGGTACACTTATCCTGACTAAAGTTGGTCCTCGCCTGCCAAAGGCTCTGGTGGTGACGCCGTCCTGGGCTCCACAATGACTTCCTCCCTGAGGGAGTCCTAGATTAGGGGGTGTTCGGGTAGCCGGACTATACCCTCGCCGGACTCCTGGACTATGAAGATACAAGATTGAAGACTTCGTCCCGTGTCCGGATGGGACTTTCCTTGGCGTGGAAGGCAAGCTTGGCGATGTGGATATTCAAGATCTCCTACCATTGTAACCGACTCTGTGTAACCCTAACCCTATACGGTGTCTATATAAACCGGAGGGTTGTAGTCCGTAGGACAATCAACTCCATACACAACCATCATACCATAGGCTAGCTTCTAGGGTTTAGCCTCCTTGATCTCGTGGTAGATCTACTCTTGTACTACCCATATCATCAATATTAATCAAGTAGGAGTAGGGTATTAGCTCCATCGAGAGGGCCCGAACCTGGGTAAAAACATCGTGTGCCTTGTCTCCTGTTACCATCTGGCCTTGACGCACAATTCGGGACCCCCTACCCGAGATCCGCCGGTTTTGACACCGACATTAGTGCTTTCATTGAGAGTTCCTCTGTGTCGTCGCCGTGTAGGCCCGATGGCTCCTTTGATCATCAACAATGACGAGGTCCAGGGTGAGACTTTTCTCCCCGGACAGATCTTCGTCTTCAGCGGCTTTGCTCTGCGGGCCAACTCGCTTGGCCACCTGGAGCAGATCGAAAGCTACGCCCCTGGCCATCAAGTCAGGTTTGGAAGCTTAAACTACACAGCTGATACCCGCGGAGACTTGATCTTCGACGGGTTTGAGCCACGGCCAAGCGCGCCGCACTATCTCAAGGGGCATGATCTAGCTCTGCCTCCGAACAGTGTCCTGGAGGCCGCACGCGCACCGGTTCCGACCCTTAGCTCGGAGCCTATTGCGCCGATCGAGGATGAGCGGTTGAACATCACTTCAGGGGCTGCGATCTCTAAGGCGATCGAGCCGAATGCCAGCCCCGCACTCTGCATGACCCATGACTCCGAGGGTCCGGACTCCTCCCTGGACTCCGAACCCCCCGTGCCCCTGCCAATCGAATCCGATTGGGCGCTGATAAAGTAGTTCACCGCCGCGAACATCTTTCAGCACTCGCCTTTTGGCGACATCCTAAATTCTCTCAAGTCTCTCTCTTTATCAGGAGAGCCCTGGCCGGACTACGGTCAGCGAGGATGGGAAACGGATGATGAAGAAATTCAAAGCCCACCCACCACCCACTTTGTAGCCACTGTCGACGACTTAACCGACATGCTTGACTTCGGCTCCGAAGACATCGACCGTATGGACGACGATGTAGGAGACAAATAGGAACCAGCACCTGTAGGGCGCTGGAAGGCCACCTCGTCATATGACATATATATGGTGGACACTCCTAAAGCTGGAGATGGAGATGGAACAGGGGGGATGACACCTCCAAGAAACAGCCAAAGCGCCAACATCAGCGGCGCCGCTCTAAAACCCGCCAAAGTAAAAACTGTGATTCTGGCACGGGAGACAATACTACCCCGGATAGCGCCGAAGAACACCCACCCCAGCAAGATTCGGCGCAGGAAGATGGAGAAGCCAACCCTCATGAGAGAGCGGCAGACCGAGAGGTTGAGGATGATAACTATATGCCTCCCTCCGAAGACGAGGAAAGCCTCGACGACGACGAATTCGTCGTACCATCAGACCCCGCCGAACAAGAGCGTTTCAAACGCAGGCTTTTGGCCACGACAAGCAGCCTCAAGAAAAAGCAGCAACAGCTTAGAGCTGACCAAGATTTGCTAGCTGATAGATGGACTGAAGTCCTTGCCGCCGAAGAGTATGAACTCGAACGCCCCTCCAAGAGTTACCCAAAGCACAGGCCGCTACCCCGATCAGAGGAGGAAGCACCTACGTCACCAGCGCACGACATAGCAGACCGGCCACCTTGCGGCCGGGACAGAGAGGCCTCTTGGCCCTCCACTCAAGCCATGCCCCGACGCCGCTCAACGAAGGCACGGGAAAATGCGCCAGACCTGCGAGACGTACTGGGGGACAAATCAAGACAAACAAGATCGATCTACGGATCGCGTAGGAGCCCCACGGCATGTGACGATGATCTTCACTTCGGATACAATAAATCCGGCAGGGCCGAACGCAACAGACATAGCTCTTCCGAGCTGCGTCGTGATATAGCCCAGTACAGGGGCGCCGCACACCCACTATGCTTCACAGATGAAATAATGGATCATAAAATCCCAGAAGGTTTCAAGCCAGTAAACATCGAATCATACGATGGCACAACAGATCCGGTGGTATGGATCGAGGATTATCTCCTTCACATCCACATGGCACGCGACGATGATCTACACGCCATCAAATACCTCCCGCTCAAACTTAAGGGACCGGCCCGGCATTGGATTAACAGCTTGCCAGCAGACTCAATCGGTTCTTGGGAGGATCTGGAAGCCGCATTCCTCGACAACTTCCAGGGCACCTACGTGCGACCACCGGATGCCGACGACTTAAGCCACATAATTCAGCAGCCAGAGGAATCGGCCAGGCAATTCTGGACACGGTTCCTAACAAAGAAAAACCAGATAGTCGACTTTTCGGACGCAGAGGCCCTAGCAGCCTTCAAGCATAACATCCGCGACGAGTGGCTCGCCCGGCACCTGGGACAGGAAAAGCCAAAATCTATCGCAGCCCTCGCGACACTCATGACCCGCTTTTGCGCGGGCGAAGATAGCTGGCTAGCTCGCAGCAACAACTTGACAAAGAACCCTGGTAATTCGGATACCAAGGACAAAAGTGGAAGGACACATCGAAATAAGCAAAAGAGCCGCGTTAGCAGCGACAGTAATGAAGATACAGCAGTTAATGCCGGATTCAGAGGCTATAAAAACGGTCAGCGGAAAAATCCATTCAAAAAGAATACTCAGGGCCCGTCCATTTTGGACCGAATAGTCGATCTCTTGTGCCAGATCCATGGCACCCCCGAAAGGCCAGCCAATCACACCAACAGGGACTGTTGTGTGTTCAAGCAGGCATGCAAGCTAAGAGCCGAAAACAAAGACAAGGGGCTGCATAGCGATGACGAGGAGGAGCCCAGGCCGCCGAACAACAATGGACAGAAGGGTTTTCCCCCACAAGTGCGGACGGTGAACATGATATACGCAACCCACATTCCCAAGAGGGAGCGGAAGCGTGCGCTATGGGACGTATATGCGATGGAGCCAGTCGCCCCAAAGTTTAACCCATGGTCCTCCTGCCCGATTACTTTTGATCGAAGGGACCACCCCACTAGCATCCGTGATGGCGGCTTTGCCGCATTGGTTCTCGACCCAATCATCGACGGATTTCACCTCACAAGAGTCCTCATGGACGGGGGCAGTAGCCTGAACCTGCTTTACCAGGATACAGTGCGGAAAATGGGCATAGATCCCTCAAGGATTAAACCCACAAAAACGACCTTTAAAGGCGTTATACCAGGTGTAGAAGACAACTATACAGGCTCAGTAACACTTGACGTGGTCTTCGGATCCCCGGAAAATTTCCGAAGCGAAGAGTTAATCTTCGACATAGTCCCGTTTCACAGTGGCTATCACGCCCTGCTCGGACGAACCGCATTCGCAAAGTTCAATGCGGTGCCGCACTACGCATATCTCAAGCTCAAGATGCCAGGCCCTCGAGGTGTAATCACGGTCAACGGAAACACCGAACGCTCCCTCCGTACGGAGGAGCACACGGCGGCTCTCGCGGCGGAAGTACAAAGCAGCCTTCTGAGGCAATTCTCCAGTCGGGCCGTTAAAAAGCCAGACACCGCTAAGCGCGCCCGGAGTAACCTACAACAAGACCGCCTGGCACGTTCTGAGCAGGTGTAGCAATGCGGCCCCAACCCCAGCCCTCGCGACATAGAGAAACCAGTGCCTCGCGTACATAACTACGGCCTTGAAATACCATGGGCACAGGGGAATGGGCACAGTAACGGCACACCCAAAATACGGCCTAAAACGTACTAGGGGCTGCCGGATTTTTTTTCTCACTTTCAAGACTCCACACTTCGGACGACCTGTTCAGCAATTCGACTGCCGCACAAACCATGCAAGATCCAGGGAGGCAGACAAGCCACGCCGCATTATGGAACTCCCAGGTGGTCTCTGTCACGAGCAGTATACCTGTTTTGAATACAATTCCGCGGCCTGCCCCTGGTCAGAACATGTTAAATAGTCCAATATATTTTTGCTTATCGCACTACTTGTATCGTTCGGCTTTGCTAAATAGCCCCTCTATAAACAATGCATAGCTTTTTGTCTATTTTTCGCATTATCCTATTTTCATACATATGTTTATTAAATGACACGATTGCACCCGTACACCATGGTACGGCAAACACGCCAGGGGCTTCAGTACCCCTCATTATGGTGTGAGAAGTTCGTACACTTTCACAAGTGCGGCACCCCGAACTTATAGCACTATATGCATCGGCTCCGAATCATGATTTGGGTCAATAGTTGGGTTTGCCCGACTCCTATGTTTTGGTGCCTTACGTTCCGCTATATCAGCTAAGGTAGCACTAGGAGAACCACTGCGATTGTGCCCCGGTTGAGCTGGGTTAAGCACCTCAGTGGAGAAAGCTAAAACTGACTGTCATCATGAGGCGAGAGACCGGTCGCTGTTCGAGAGGTTTTTCGAGTCCCTAAAGACTTATGCCGCTTCGAGCGAGGAGCTGGCTTTGTCCGGCCAAGGCGTGGATAGCGCCCCGAACTCGGTCTTCCGAACTAGGGGCTTCGCCGAAATTTAAAATTATAAAGTTCTATGGCTAAGTGAGAGTGTTCAAGCATTATAGTACGATTTCCTGGTTCGTTGTGCTGAGCGCCTCCCTCGAAGGACCCAACCATGGGAAAAAGAGCGCTCAGGTTTATCCCGAACACCCCAGCACTAGTGGCACGGGGGCAGAAGCCGACGACTAGCCATCTCTCAATTTTTGATAAACAGCCGCACATAAAATAATATTTTAAATTCAATAAGCATTGCTTAGCGCATATGAACAAGTTTTCAGCGCACGGGTTAAACACGAGCGAGTTCACTGAAAAATTACATCGTTGGTACATTCATCCGCCACAAGGCGGGCACCCGCAAGAACATCCTTGTAGTAGTTCTCGGGCTTGCGATGCTCCTTCCCCGGCGGCGGCCCGTCCTTCAGAAGCTTCTCACTCTCCAGCTTACCCCAGTGCACCTTTGCACGGGCAAGGGCCCTCCGGGCACCTTCGATGTAGACGGAGTGCTTGATGACCTCGAGCCTTGGACAGGCCTCCACCAGCCGCCGCACTAGCCCGAAGTAGCTCCCAGGCAGGGCCTCTCTGGGCCACAGCCGAACTATGAAGCCCTTCATGGCCTGTTCGGCCGCCTTGTGGAGCTCGACCAGCTGTTTCAGCTGGTCGCTCAAGGGCACAGGGCGTCCGGCCTCAGAATACTGAGACCAGAACACCTTCTCCGTCGAGCTACCCTCTTCAGCTCGGTAGAATGCGGCGGCGTCGGATACGCTGCGGGGAAGATATGCGAATGCCCCTGGAGAACTCCGGATTCGGGTAAGTAACAAGTAGTTTACTTTTATATTTCTGATTTGCATAAAGACTGCCTTACCCGCTGCTATCTTCTTTATCTCCTCCAACTCTTGGAGGGCCTTTTGGGCTTCGGCCTTGGCAGACTTGGTGGTCTCAAGCGCCGTCGCGAGCTCGGATGCTTGCGTCTTTGACTCAAGCTCCAAACTCTCATGTTTTTTCATGAGAGCCTGAAGCTCTTGTTGCACCTCGCCGACCTGAGCCCCAAGTCTCTCTCGCTTGGTGCGCTCCGCGGCCGTTCTCTTTTCGGCCTCCGATAGCGCCTGCTTGAGGGTCGCCACCTCAGTTGTGGCCCCTACGATAAGCAGTACAATCCTGTTATTTTTTGCAATCATGCCTCTCTATAGGCACTTTTTCTGTAAGGTACTTCTTACCTTCTTTCTCCTCGAGCTGCCGCCTGGCAAGGCCGAGCTCTTGCTCGGTCCGCCCGAGGTCCTGTTTCAGGACACCCACCTCCGCAGTCAGTGCGGCGATGGATAGCAGCGAAGCCTGCATACGCATATTGACTCTTTTTTGTTAGACTCCTGCGAAATTTCATAGATCCTCTATTCGGCTTTTCTTTCCGAACGCCAAACAGATCATCAGGGGCTACTGTCTATGTGGTAATATTTTGACATATATTTACTTACCTCAAAGCCTGTCAGAAGGCTAGCGCAAGCTTTGGTCAGTCCGCTCTTGGCGGACTGAACCCTCTGGATCACCGTACTCATGATAGTACGGTGCTCCTCGTCGATGGAGGTGCCGTCAAGCACCTCCAGCAGATTGTACGGCACCTCCGGTTGGACGGAGACGCCGGCTCAGAAGGCTTGATCCTCTTGGAAGGAGTTCTCCTGCCGCGGTCCGGAACTGTTGAAGATTCCGGCACGGCGTCCGGCTCAAAGCCGGACTTGGAGCCCTGGGGGGTCATGTCCCCTTTACTCCTGGAGTTCGGGAGGTTGCCTTGCGGCTCCTCCAGGACCACCTCCGGAGCCTGTCGCGACGCCACTTCGGCATCGTCAGCAGTGCGGGGGGAGACAGCGGGCGGAACTGAATTCATGTCCGATGAATCCAGGGAGCCGCTCGACGAATCGTCGAGTTCAGCCCGGGGCGGGCTGCATAATTATGATCGACATTAGGGAAAGTTGTGCATTAAAGGAACATCATGAGTTACTCTGATATCCGAACTTACGATTTCGCCAGACGCTTGGCCCTGTCTGGCCACTCCTCTTCGTCCTCTTCGGCGTTGGGGGAGTAGTCCGGCGGAGGGGTCTTCCTCTTCCTTAACCCCTCGGCCTCCCCTGTTGGGGCAGCCTTCTTCTTCTCTCCTCCCTCCGCTGGGGGGGCGAGTTTTCTTCTTCCTCCTCCTCATTTTCACGGGAAGAGGGCGTCTCGGACTCGTCGGACGACGAGTCGGACGCCACCACGTTACGGGCGCTCTTTCGAGTCCCCGTGGTCTTCTTCTTCTTGACCTTCTTCTCCGGCACCACATAAGGTGCCGGAACCAGCAGCTTCACTAGGAGAGTAGGGTCTGGGTCTTCGGGCAAGGGAGCCGGACAGTTAATTGGTCCGGATATCACCTGCCAAGCCTGTCAAAGGTAAGGGAGTTTAGATCCCGCATAGAGTGAAACTATGAAAAAAAAGAGCTTAGCATCCTGTCAAAGATAGCTTACCTCGCTAGCGTGACGCAGCGAGTTTTATCCGCGGTCCTCGGAAGCGGATGCGGGAGCCTCGGCGCCTTTGATTAGAACCTTCTAGACGTCTTCATACGTCGTGTCGAAGAGCCTGTTAAGGGTTCGGTGCTGCGCCGGGTCGAACTCCCACAGATTGAAGTCCCGTTGTTGACACGGGAGGATTCGGCGGACGAGCATGACCTGGACTACATTGACAAGCCGGATTGGCTTGTTTACCAGGGACTGGATGCATGTTTTCAGTCCGGTCACCTCTTCTTCGTTGCCCCATGACAGGCCCGTCTCTTTCCAGGACATAAGCCGCGTGGGGGGTCCGGATCAAAACTCGGGGGCTGCGACCCATTCCGGATCGCGTGGCTCGGTGATGTAAAACCACCCGGCTTGCCACCCCTTTAGGGTCTCCATGAAGGAGCCCTCGAACCACAGGACGTTGGCAATCTTGCCCGCCATGGCGCCTCCGCACTCCGCCTGGCTGTCGCGCACCACCTTGGGATTGACGTTGAAGGTCTTGAGCCAGAGGCCGAAATGGGGGCGGACGCGGAGGAAAGCCTCGCACACGACGATAAACGCCGAGATGTTGAGGATGAAGTTCGGGGCCAGATCGTGGAAATCTAGGCCGTAGTAGAACATGAGTCCCCGGACGAATGGGTGAAGTGGAAAACCCAGTCCGCGGAGGAAGTGGGGAAGGAATACAACCCTCTCATGGGGCCTTGGGGTGGGGAGGAGCTGCCCCTTCTCGGGAAGCCGGTGTGCGATGTCTTTGGACAAGTATCCGGCCTTCCTATGCTTTTTTACGTCGCCCTCCGTGACAGAGGAGACCATCCACTTGCCTCCCGCTCTGGACATCGCTGGAGAAGGTTGAGGTGGGAAATGTGGGCTTGGGCGCTGGAGCTCGAGTGCGCAAGAGATGGATTGGCAAAGGAGGAAGAAGGTGTAGGTAAAAAAGTGGATCCTTATCCCCTTATATGGGCGGATGCGGTTATGCGTCCCCACCTTCCTAATAAAACTCGCTTGCCTCCCAAGCGCCGTGGTCAATGGCGCGGTTGGGTTACCCACGTCCGTATTGATGAGAATCCCGTAAAAAGGGCACACGATCTCTGCTTTGACAGGACGTGCCAAGGAAACCGCCTCGCAAAACGTGCTGAGGTGGAAAAGTAAAAACAATTCATAAAAGAACTTGGCCGTAGTGTGATGACGCACAGCGGAATACGTCAGCAGATTTGATTTGTGTTAATATTATTCTCTCTATGGCAATATGTGGAGAGTTATTTTGCAGAACCGGACACTATTTTTGGTGTTTACAATCTTCTATGAAGGACTTGGAGGAGGAACCCGCCTTGAAATGCCGAAGACAATCTGCGTGCCGGACTCGTCGTCATTGAAACCTGGTTCAGGGGCTACTGAGGGAGTCCTGGATTAGGGGGTGTTCGAGTAGCCGGACTATACCTTCGCCGGACTCCTGGACTATGAAGATACAAGATTGAAGACTTCGTCCCGTGTCTGGATGGGACTTTCCTTGGCGTGGAAGGCAAGCTTGGCGATGCGGATATTCAAGATCTCCTACCATTGTAACCGACTCTGTGTAACCCTAACCCTATCCGGTGTCTATATAAACCGTAGGGTTGTAGTCCATAGGACAATCAACTCCATACACAACCATCATACCATAGGCTAGCTTCTAGGGTTTAGCCTCCTTGATCTCGTGGTAGATATACTCTTGTACTACCCATATCATCAATATTAATCAAGCAGGAGTAGGGTATTACCTCCATCGAGAGGGCCCGAACCTGGGTAAAAACATCGTGTGCCTTGTCTCCTGTTACCATCCGGCCTTGACGCACAGTTCGGGACCCCCTACCCGAGATCCGCCGGTTTTGACACCGACACTCCCCACCGTTGGACTGGTTTTGGTCTCGTTGCACCGAAATGGGTGCCTTTGCTTGATACTCTCGCCTGCGCTTGCTCCCTTTGCACCAAAGAGGAAAGGAGGACACTGCGCGGGCCGGTGCCCGCCTGGTGCCCTTGGTCGTCATGGCTTGCGTCATGGGCACCTCGTGAGGTACCCCACCTTGATCTCTCCGCCTCCTCGTGAGCCAGCCTGATGAGGCCGTGCCTGAGGAAGTTCAGCGTTGTCCGCCCCGCGAGGCTTGGCCCCTCGCGAGGGTGTTGGGTCTTGTGTTGATGAAGATGGGCCGTGCTGGGCCCCCCCTTGAGCCACGCCGCAGGCCGCAGGCAGTCAAGTCTGGGGACCCCCGTTCCCAGAACACCGACACGTTGGTGGGTGGAGCCCTCCATGGACTCACGCAACCGTTACCCTCCGTGGGTTGAAGTCTCCATCAACGTGGATGTACGATAGCACCACCTATCGGAACCACGCCAAAAAAATCCGTGTCTCCAATTGCGTTTGAATCCTCCAAACCCTTCCCTTTACATTCTTGCAAGTTGCATGCTTTACTTTCCGCTGCTCATATACTCTTTTGCATGCTTGCTTGAATTGTGTGGAGATTGCTTGACTTGTGCTAAGATACCTAAAATCTGCCAAGAACTAAAATTGGGAAAGGCTAGATTTTTATTTGGTCAAGTAGTCTAATCACCCCCCTCTATACATACTTCCGACCCTACAGCAACAAACATCAGAACAGGATCTGGGTTGGTGCCATTTTTGTTCGGTATAGCCACCTTATGCTGTGTGAGGCTAGCAAATCTAGTGCTGGACTTACTCTGTTGACTTGTCCCCCAGTCCCCACTTTCTTTCCTTTTTCAACCAATAGATCGGGTTTATATTGAGTTTGTACTGCGTTTCCCTTTATTTCCCTATTAGACCTAGAAACCAATTGGATAGCCAGTCTCTGCTACTTTTCGCCCCCATTATTTCCTCTTTCAACCAAGTCCTAGATTCAGGTAACAAATCCTCCCCCACCCCTACCCCCTTTCTTCCTTGTTTGAACCAAGTAGTACTAGATTCGAGTGCATGAACTAGTTTTACCTCTTAAACGTAAAAAAATTAGGTGGTTTTCGAACAGCCGACCGATCCTATCTACGAGGGGGCCTGAGAAATAGTAAAATATACAAATGCAGCGACGTCAGGAGCTCGGGAAGTAGAGCAAGGCTGGTTTCGAAGGAAGTTACACTTGATGGTCGCAGGGATGTCGCTAGGTGGGCGGCGGGAGGCCGGATCTGCCCACACTACGACAGCGAGGAAGAAGGGGTCGGTGGCCCTCCCTCGCCAGCAGTGCTTGGGAGAGAACGGCAAGGCAGGCTGATCGGGATGCGCCCAGCAGTGGGTAAGAGCCATCGCCGAGGACGACCACGTGAACGTTGCACCTTCTCACCTTCCCCGGCGGAGAGGATCCGGCTGGATCTGTGACTAGCGGTGAGCAGAGCGAGAGAGAGAGAGAGTGTGGCCACCGCTGTCGTGCTTAGATCTGGAGAGGCCGAGACAGTGTGAAGAGAGCAACACTAGCAAGCAAGCGCGGAGGCTCCTGCCTATATAGTGGAGTAGTACTAGTTTTCTTTTGTCTACCGGAGCCGGCTTGACCTCGTCAATGGCCCTGTTTGGATACTCTAACACAGTTAGAGTCAGAGTTATTTTCTAACCCACTCTAACCCAAATAAGCACCTCCCCACTGGGATAGTTGGGTTAGATGGAACTAACCCAATCTAACCCTTCCTGTTTGGATACTTTTGGGTTATTTGAGCCCCCGACTAACCCAAACTAGCTCTAACCCCATGATCCAAACAGGGCCATTATGACTGTCGAGAAGTCTTCATGCACGTGGCCCGGAGGCGCAGTTGTCGTCATTTTGATCTGAAGCGCCGGATTATAACATATAATACGAAAAAATGTCACATGACAAGAAATCATAACCTCACTGCCCAAAGGAGACAACATGAATCCCGGCGGACAAACTAGACGAGGAACAAAGCTCAAATTAAAGATAAACTCGTAGAAAAGGGGTCCGTCGATAGATGTCCTAATTAACATAGCCGGCTTGACCTAGATGGCAGCCGAGTAGTCACTGTTCGTGCATGTGCCCCCAATGACTAGCCCAACTCAGTTGTCGTTGTTTAACCCTCGTAGTGATCCGAAACACATGACACCTAATTTTGCGAGATGACAAGAAACATTTTTTTAGATTTCTCACCACAACTACAACCATGCACAACACAGCCTGCACAATATGTAGACGATAGACAATCCATGCGTGTATGCTGGAGTCTGGTCACATGCATGGACGAACTGATCTTCCGTGTCTTGTAGGGATCGTCCAGGCACCAACGTAGTACAACACTTCTCTAGTACTATCACTCGTCTCCCTCTTCTATTAAGTCACCCGACTTGCGGGGCCGGGGAGTGTGCCTATGGTCGGTTCTCAATTGTCGTCCCACATGTGTGTGCAAACGCAATATGACGCGCGTTCCATTCGGAGAGCAGCATGCCAGACCGACCGACCGTCTGGGGTGCGACGCGAACGCGAAGGGGTGCTGTATACTCCGTACATGTGTACCGCCGTTTTCTACATGCTTTGCTCCATGGCGCGGGCGCAATCCATGGATACAAAATTAGTATACTGTATACTATTTAAAAGTTGAGGGCGGGGCTTTTCCTGCGCGGTAGGCGGTGGGGCATTTCCGCCTAGTCGGTTCGACAGAGACGCAAGAAGACGAGGGAGTAGGCTACTGCAAATGTAGGGATGTGTGATTTGACAGCGAGTTACTGCTGGACAGGTGGGGCCCCGTGATTTGACTTGCCATTATCATTTTAACTGCAGCGCTACGACCGGCCTGAGTCTCCCGATTCCTGACCACCTCGCCTCTCCCAATGCTCCACCATGTAGTAGAGGCTGGCTATTGCATGAGAGCCCACTTCTCCACTTTTTCCTTGCCTTTCTTTCCTCCACATATGCAAAAATGCCATGTAAAGCGCACTATTGTACTTACTTGCTCCTACAGGTGCTTAAGCTTGCCACATAGGCATAAAGTCTGACGTGGCAAGTTAATCAAGAAGAGAGAGACTAGTTTGGTGACCCAAGGAAGAAACGGTGCTAAGCGCGTGTACCTAGGTGAAAAGACAATTTTGAGTCTATAGCTAATTAAATGAAGCAAACTTAGCAACACCATTTCATTGGAATAGGTCACTCCTTGGCAAATGCAATAAATACTAGTACTCCCTGTGTCCCATAAAAAGACGTTTTTGGCACTACACTAGTCTCAAAAACATTCTTATATTATGGGACGGAGGGAGTACGAAGAAAGAGATAGAGAGAAGTAAAAAAATACACTTATAGCCAACCTTATAGCCAAAACCTTGTTGTAGTATGAGTGACTAAGTGGTGACTATGTATGACATACCAACATCAGATAGCCTAACGCACATTGTTAAATCTCCAAGGGCGCGACCGCACGAGCGACGCGACGGTCGTGGTAGGCACGACCATGATACGGGCTGCTGGCAGCCCTTGGATCTGAGATCAAACGGTCGCATGCTAAGTTGCTGAAAATTTGCAGAATAACCATCCAGGATAGGATATTCACCCATAGGTCTAGAATCACGCCATGCAACCGTTCAATCTCAGATCCAAGGGCTCTCGGAAGCCCGTATCATGGGAGAATGGAAAGCCACTACCCTGCCGTTCGCATGCTGTCAGTTCGCTCCTACTTGTCCACGCACGTCCTTCAATACTACGGCGGTTCGCTCCTAGTCATCCCGTCCATTCACATTATGGCAGTTCCACTAATCCTAACCCTCCTCCCAAATCCATGGCGTCCCAAATCTCCCCGATCGGCGGTGAGTACAAGGTTAGAACCATCACCGGCGATGAGTTCGACCTCATCTACACCCGTTCTTTCGCGATGGTGAAAGGATGCCTTTCTCGCTTTAGACGCATGTTCGAAGACTCAGATGATGAGTGGGTCGCTGGGCTAGATGTTGAGTACACCACAGTCCTGGGACGAGAGAAGGATCTAAAGGACGAAGAGAAGAAGAAGCCCGTCGTGATCCAGGTTTGCGTGCATGACTTATGCTCTGTCTACCACATATGCCATGCCGATGTTGAGTGCCAGGATTTTAAGGACTTCCTCGAGAGCAACCGAGTCAAATTCGTTACTGTAGACTTTGGTAACGACAAAGAAGTCCTGCGTCGGATATGCCTCATTGTAGGCAACACCTTTGACCTCCAGAAGAATCAGCTGGTGTCCTCTCGTCAGCCTTCAATGCTGACCCTGGCAGGAGCCATGGTTCATACTTCGTACGGTAAACTAGAGAAACCTCATTACACGTTTCATCGTCATGCATGGCAGCGGAATGTACTAGATATAGACCACATCCACTACGCTGCAATGGATAGCTACCTTTGTTTCAATATCTACAAGGGTTGGATGAAGAGCAACAGCCAAGTGTGCGGTTCAAGCAAAGAAGTATCGGCCAAGAGGAATATTGACAAGGACGAAGTCGAGGACGTGGACGAGGACTCCGAGTAAGGTGCCAGTGTCGTTGCTCATGGTGGTTCTAAACTTCTAATGCAGTGTCTACCAGATTAGTTTCATAGTTTAATTTCAGGTGTGCTTAGTTTAATTTGAGGGGTGTGTTGTGCTGAGCCCCCAGCAGAACTATGTTATATTTCTTCTCGTTACTTTAACTCTTCAGTATGTACATACTACTAGTATTTCTTAAATAGAATTTAGCACCCCAATTAAGAACGTACTAGCTTTTTTAATAGTACTATATGCATAATTTGGCGACGAGCGCTCTCTATATGTACCACCTTTTTTTTAATTTCAATTTTTGCTCCATGGTGCAATCCATCGATACTACTACTGTACAAAAGTATACATTTTTTAAAAGGCTAGAGTACTGTTCATCACATTTTTTAAAGGAGGGAGTAGTAACTTTTGTCTCGATTACTATTTGTGGCCTTGTATAGTTGCAAAATGTATTTTTTTATAGTGGCCTTGTATAAGTAAATGGAGGGAGGACTAACCAAAGTACGTAGTAGGGATGAGGATTAAACGGAGGGAGTAGTAAAATTTTCTCCTCGTGCTGTGAGCCACCGCGTGCGTCGGCGAGGGAGCGGGCGTAAAGGCGTATAGTAGTAGTAGACTCCTCCCAATGCTCCACCTTGTACAGGTGCTAAGCCTTCCACGTAGGCAAAAAATCTGATGTGGCAAGTTATTTAAGAGGAGAGAGATGAGTGTGGTGACCCCAGGAAGAAACAATGCTAAGCGTGTGAACCTAGGCAAAACATTTAAAGAAAGGAAGCCCACCAATACATGAACAACTTTAGTTCCTAAATCATTAAATAAAGCAAGCTTAGCAACCATAAGCTAAGCACCTATGCATTGGGGAGTATAGTTACTAAGCTATTTAATATGCTTAGCACCTCATATAAGCACCAATGCATTGGCACCAGCCTAAGCATGCTTCACCTCATCCTGCGAGCCACCGCGCCCGTGGGTGGGGGAGACGGCGTACTAAGCAAGCTTCTCCTTCTGCAAGTTGACGGGACACAACATTTTTAATAGTACTATATGCATAATTTGGTGACGAGCGCTCTCTATATGTACCACCTTTTTTAATTTCAAGTTTTGCTCCATGGCGCAATCCATCGATACTACTGTTGTACAAAAGTATACATTTTTAAAAGGCTAGAGGGCGGGACAGTCTAGCTTGGTCGGTTTCACGAGAGGCGAGGGCCTTTGTGATTTGACGGCTCATTACTGTTGGAAGGCGGGGCCTTGTGATTTGACTGCTCGTATAAATGCGCCGACGACCTGATCGAGGAGGAGCAAAGAACCGTGCGGTATACTCAAGTTTTCCACTGGAGTAGTACTATGACGGAGGAGCACGAAACACGACAGCCCAGTGCCATATGGCGATAAAAAATGATCTAATTTGCTAGTCATCTCATTGTTAGCATTGTTCTATTCATTCCCTAAAAAAACCATTGTTCTATTCATGCCTCGCAGAGAACATGACACGTGCGGCGAAACACCTGAAGCAAAAGATGAAACACAAGAGCAAAAGAAGAAGGAAGATTATCACCCCAAATGATCTAATTCGCCGCGGAGTCGTAACTGCTTCTTCATCGCCTCCACGACCTCCATCTCCTTGCACGTCTCCTCCGCCATCATCTTCATTCTGTCCATGACGCGGGATTTCTCGACGCGAGCCTTCATCATCTGTTCCACAGCCGCATTACGTACCTTGACAGCAGCCAGGTGCTTGATGCGGAGCTTCGCCAACTCCTCCTTCTGTTCCATGACGAGGGCCTGCAGCATCTTCATCAAGGAACTACTATTCTCATGTAGCTTCTTCCAGCCGGCTTTCTTCTCCTTCAACAGGTTGATCTCGTGGCAGAGCTTCGCATTGTCCTCCTAAAGTCGCAGGATTTCCCAGGTCGCCTTCTTCTCCGAGGCAATGCTCCTCTTCAGCAGCATCACCAAGCCGACGGTCAACTCCCCCTACTAATTGAGCTCGGTGGGCATGTCGTCGAGGCTCTCCTTCAGCAACTCCAGCAAGCCTTGGATGAACTCCTTCTGCTTATTGAGATGCTTATTGAGCTGATCGGGCATGCCGTCGAGGGATAACGACTCCAACTCCGCCGGCTCGGCATGTTCGCCTCCACGGCTAGGGCGCTCCTGGGAGCCATCGTCTGCCCGTGAGAGATCTTTCGAGGTTTCTGTGTGGTGGCGAGCCCTCTCTTTTTTTTCCGCGGCCTTGGTTGCCGCTCCCTTGTTACGAGTAGTTCTCGACCTAGAGCTCTGCTCACCGGCCATGGCAACGACGGACGAAGAAGAAGCACTTATGAGGAGGAAAGGTAGAGTAATTTTCGGTTAGGTAGTTCCCCTTTTTATAACCTAAGTACTCGCACTAGTACCAATACCTGCATAGTGGGAACACGTTCAGGTTTGGTACATACTAGTAGGTGTGAGCAGGCTTTCGAATGTGATGGGAACAAGGTAAAGATTAATTGATGGTTTTGGTTTCGAGGCCCGAAATGGCTCCCGATGAGTTTAGCGGAACATAAATTTCAAGTATTACACTGATCAAATGCATAAATATTATGTTACTGTCAAAAATTGGCACAAAATACGAAGGAGACCAATGGAAGTACTACTAGCAACCCACGATTTAACTACTCGCATGCACGCAATGGAGTAATAATGTCTTTCTTCCGCCCTCACGTCCACTCAATTTGCATGCGTTGTATTAGTTAACCATCAATGAAGTGAATGACTTTACACGCGTCAAATTATCACATGGGTGGATCTTGGTACAAAATAGCGTCCGCCCGTGTACCCGCGTGTGCGTGCGAGGGAATGAGTGCGTGTGTGGACGAGTACATTCTTCTGGAACCAGCAGCACGTCAGTGTGATCAATCCACGCAAGGAGGTCGCGACAACGCCTCCACATGTGCCACGTGGCTTCATGAAATATAAGAGAGACACTGTGTAGCGTGCCATTGGTATTCTAATTGACGTGTTTTGCACATACTCGAAGTACTAGTAAGGTACACGTTCATTGCATGCATCAGATTTTGCAACCAAATTAAGAATAAATACCACACTATAGCATGTAAGCTCTGATTAATATATGCCTGTTGTATCCCTTTGTTTAATTCTTATAGTTCATCTCATTCAAAATCAATTAGTTTTTATAAAGAAGCTAAGAACGCGGGAATAGGAAAAACATGGGATTATAGTGGAATGTCGTCTTGAATCCTACAGGATTGTACGAGTGTTTGATTGTGCATATAAAAAACGAAGAATTCTTTCAAAGAGGTTTGAGTGGATGGGATGTTTCCTATGAAATCTAGTGCAAATGAATCATATGGAAAAATTCCTATGGTTTACAATCCTACGAATCAAACAACCAATATAGGAAAAATTCCTAATGATTAGAATCCTCCAAAATTCCTTTGAGAATGCTTTGAATCAAAGAAGTCGTTAATCTATTTTATGATTCATGGAATTGTGCGTTGTAAAGCATAAAGTAAAAACAAATAATGGCAATTCAACTAGAAAAAAAGTTTGGGCAGTTATGATATGGAAGATTCTAGAACAAAAGAGAACCACTGTTGTTTTGAGGTTTGTGCATTATGCTTAAGTTCAACCATGGAGTCTGCTGGATTGTACATGTGGCAAAATCCGGTGGGGGGCTAGAAGATGGTACGAGGGGCCGAGTGGAGGGACACTATGAAGGAATGCACAAGTGTGAGATCGATATTTAGAGAGAGGGGGTGAACACGTGCACTGTTGCGCACAGTGGCGGAGCCATGAAAAATAAATGAGCTAGGGGGCAAGCATTGCTAATCCTTTACGAGGAGGGTCAATTCATGAACTTAAACCATTTTTAGCAGCAATTGTCTAATGATCGCATTCATATTAGCCTCGATATATAGTGATGTTAGGGGGG
Source organism: Aegilops umbellulata (assembly GCA_032464435.1). Classification (NCBI taxonomy): domain Eukaryota; kingdom Viridiplantae; phylum Streptophyta; class Magnoliopsida; order Poales; family Poaceae; genus Aegilops; species Aegilops umbellulata. Next base: position 348,015,557 of record CP136058.1, on the reverse strand, counting down.
GAGGGGGAGGGCCCTTACTGCCCCTGTCTTCGCCATTGTGCACGCGTCTGAGAGATGAAGCGGAAGGCATGGATGATGAGAGGGGGACGTTGGATATATAATTAATGTGGGTGTATTAGCTATATATGTTAATCCTATATAGAGAGGTATAGATTGATCTATGTGGACGTGGGAAAGAGGGTGAGACCTCACTGGATATATCGATTGATCGGTTTGTGTGGAAAACTATGAAAGACCTAGCTATATACACACATACATAGAGGAACATCGATCATTGCGCATGCACACGTGAGAGATAAAGAATGCCCGATATGATGGAGAGGGGGATGTGTGTGGGTGTGTGCCTTCATGGGATACCGACCTGAAGAAAACGATTGCATGCGTGCGATGGATAATGCCGACTGGTAGTGTGTGTGCATGCATGCACGAGAGAAAGTTAGTGGTACAATTATAAAGAGAAGACTACTATGTGGGTGTAAAAGAATAGGTGAGGTCATAATCAATGTAAAGTTGAATTCAAATATTTGAATAAGAGATCCTGATGTTTGAAACCCATGCATGCATGAATATAACGGAGATCTGCACGGTGTGGTTTGGAAACGAGCATGTTGTAATGTATACACATTGAACAAGGTCAGACTGATTTGAATTTGAGATACCGATGGCAGACATCATTTGGCCACGTCACATCCGTGCATGGACACATTATTCTAATTGGAGATGATGGGCGGCTTTCACATCACATATCTATATCTATACCCCTATGTATATATATTATATATTTTATTTTTTATATTGTGTGCGGGTAACTTTAACTTTGAAAGATGGTCATTGAGGGATGGAAAGTCATCTTCTTGGAGGAACTCAATTTGCTAAGGTTCAGAATTAAGAAGAGCTATGCTACAGCTTTCTGTCTCTGGCTTGACAACCTTGTCCTGTAATCTTTTGTTTTATAGTAGCTACTAGCTTCCTGCTTCCCTCTTTCTTTTTCCTTTCCTCTTTCTTTTCTTTCTTTTTCTTTCTTTTTATTTTTGTTTCTCTCTTTCCCTGTGTTATTGGCTTATCGCAAGCCTTTTGTACTATTGGATCTCTTTATTTTAATAATATAAAAATTGCAGTGGGGTTTTGCCCTACTGTGTATAGTCAAAAAAAAGATGGTCGTTGGATGAGGCGAATCCGATGGTCCAAAGATGGCAATTTTGAGCACTACTGGCCGTTGGATATCATCTAGATTCCACCAGATTTCGCCACATGAATAATCTAGAAGAAGACTCCATGGTTGAACTTAAGCATAATGCACAAACATCAAAACACAAGCACTTCTTATTTGTTCTAGAATCTTCCGTATCAGAATGGCCCAAATGTTTTTCTACATGATTTGCCATTATTTGTTTTTACTTTATGTCTTACGACACACAATTCCATGAATCTTAAAAAAGATTAGCTTTCTTATAAAAACTAGATGATTTTGCATGAAATGAACTATAAGAATTAAACGAACATCTACATCATGCATATATGACTCAAAGCTTGCATGCTATAATGGGGTATTTATTTATAATTTGGTTGCTAAATCTCATGCGTGCAATGCACGTGTACCTTACTCTAGTCTAAATGGTGTTTGTGCGTGTGTGTTGTGCATGTTGAGGTGCAAATTGTCTTTTTTTGGTACACGTTAAGCTTGTTCTTCCGAAATTTCAAGCCGCGCCTTGTTATGCCGAAAATTCAAGCTAGCGTTTCTGTCTATCGTGCTGCGAAACTCCCGGCTCTTCAACCCGCGCCTTGTTAGCCCGAAATATTTAAGATATATCTTTGTCTCGTTGTGCTCCGACAACTCCCTCCATCTCAACCCGCGCCTTTGTGACACCCCAAAATTTTGGCCTTGTTTTATTAATTAAAATCTTGCCAGAAATTAAAACTTTGAATTCTGAGCCCATCTTGACTTTCCTTCTTTCTTTCTTTCTTTCTTGTTGTGATGAGTTTATCTCAAAGAGAAAACTTTTAAAATATGTTATTGGACTGATATAACCTCTCTAGAAAACATTTTCTTAAATCAGCAAGGTTAATTATATAATTAACTTACTTAATCTTCTTTCTTGAAATATGAGCTTATCCAGGCCCTGTGGCCACTTTTGCATTGCAACCATTTGGTAAATTCACTCATAATTCCCACAAAAGTTTGGAGATGTCATGTGATGTCTTTAAAACACTTTCATACTAAAATAACTCTTTTTCATAAAATAATTTAAGCTGTACACCTATTTTTCTTCTCTGGTCCAGTGGGTAATTTTGCACTACAACCCATTTAAATATTAGTTTCTAGCTTCCACCAAAATTTTGGGATGTCAGTAGGAGCATATCATTCCATTGTATGCAAAAATCCAGGGTTGTTCCTTAAATTTTTTGAGTGAAACAACCTCATCTTCATTCTGGTCCAACATGATGGTTTGCACATCAACCATATTTTTGCTTGCTCTTTAGTTCTTAATTCTTTCTCCTACTTGTAGCCCTCCCTACTAAACCCCTAAGTCCAAGAGCATACAACCATTGGATCACTTTTGGTTCATGGAATAATGCCCTTTCCTTTTTGTCCAGAATGGGAGTTCAGCAAAACTTGCACTAGCAAGTTTCTCCTTTTTTCCAAATGGCCTTACCATCCTCTCTTTCTTCTAAAGAGACACTGATCTGGAGAGTTTGACTACTCCAAGAAAGGCCTAGATACCCATGGCATTTCAACAAACACTCTGAGTGCATAGCCAGTTTTGGGATGATTTCAAGTTTACATTGTGAACTTGAGCCCCTGACCAATCCACCATGTCCCTTAACTCCATTGCTAACCCTAGACTAGACTTGTTTGTTGTCAGCCTCAACCACGACCTCTAGGCTGCCCTGGCATTTCATCGAGCATGTCCCGGGCGTGCTCTGGGCGCGCCCAGAGCGCGTGAATTGCAGCCGCGCAACCGAGCTGCCGCGTCGCACCCCCTTGCCTTGGCCCGCACTGCAGAACCTCGCCACGCACTCCCCGCCTCGCCACAACACGCCATCCGCCCTAGCACCCCACAGCGCCACCGTCAGAGCTCTTTTGACGGCACGCCGGCGTCGCCCGACAGCCTCTGCCCCGTTCAGCGCCGCCCAAGCCACCAACGCTTGCCACCTGTCTCCTGAGCAACGCGTGCTCAACCACAACTTCGTCCCCTAGCGCTTGTCACCGCCACATTGCCCAAACTACAGCATGGCGGTTCGCCGTCATCCTTATCGCCGGCCACCTCGGAACCAACCTCCATCGCCTATATAAGGAGCCCCGAGCTCATCTCCGCACAGAGACGACCCCAAGCCACCTTCCTAGAGCCCCAATGGCCGTCAATCGAAGGGAGGGAGTCGTCTTCTTCCTCTCCGGCAACCTCGGCCGCCGCCATTGCCCCGACCAGTACGGTGCCACCAGAGCATCCCCTTGTGACACTCCAAAAATTTTATTTGGGTTTTAGCAAAATTCTTGTTGGTTTTTCTTTTGTGATTTGAGGCTTTTCAAAATTTTCAGAAAAACAATCCTCTTAAGAATCCTTTTCTTTGGCTAGGATTGTCATTTCTGTTTTCTTTTTAAAACCTTGGGTTTGCCCCTTTTTCAAAATTTCTCCTCTGTTGGTCCTCTTCTCAAATCATTTTGGGAGTTCAATCTTTTCTTTTTGAAAAGAGAACCCTATGAAAATTTGGGATCTTCATTCTTTGATAACCACCTTTGATCTTGTATCCTTTTTGCCCATGAGGTAAAACCACTCCAACAACTTCACTCCTCCTTGTTAACAACTCAAATTCCCTGTCTCAACTCATCCAAACAAGTTTTGGATTTTATTTTGATTATTTCACCTCTCAAATCTTTTCTGATCTTTAATTTGAGCCTGACCCATTTACAAAGCAAGTACCTTGTAGAGTTTGTATTTTGATATCAAACCAACTCTACTAGCTAGTCCTTTGTACCAGAAACCCAGAACCATCTTGATCCACTCATCTTTTTTTCAAATTTTTCAACTTACACTCACTGCAAGTTTGGACCAGATTTGCCAAATTTGGTGAAATTCATATCTACCCTTCTCCAAAAATTCCACCAAAAATCAGACAACCTACTGGAGCAATGAGAAGCCATCCTACCAAAAATCAGCTCAAGGAAAAATTCCTACAAGCCAGAAACATTCTGTCGAACACCTTGCATGCGCTGTTCAGACACTTTCAGTCAAATTCAGTTTTCAGTGTCGATTGTCGTCAGAAAGTTTCAGTCACGAGCTCACAGTGCCTTTGGCACGTTGCTCGCCGCCCGACTCGCTTGTCCGAAGCCCCGCACGCGCGCTTGGCAGCTTCCCGGCGTCGGTGATGCCCTGGCCCGCCTGTGCCGGCGTGTCTTGCGGCGGCAGAACCGCCGTAACGGCTGGTAGGCAGCAGAACGGCGGCGCAACGCCGTTCAGCGCCGCCCAAGCTCGCTGGCGGCTCCGCGTGGCCCTCTCCACGCTAGCGCACGCATGCAGCACGGTCGCCGTGGCGCGGCGTGCACAGCGCATGCTCTCTGCCGCCGACGGGTCCGCGCCGCCCCATTCCGTTGAGCTCCACCTCAGCAAGCCAAACTCGACGCCGTTGGCACCTAAACAGCACCAGGTGGCAACCACGACGACGCTCCACCTCCTAAACCCTCCCGTGCATACCCCACGCCGCTGTAATCCCTCGCCGGAGAACCCCGTTCTCGGCAACCGCCTCGGGGTGGCTATATATAGCGCTCTCGAGCCCGCTATCACTCCCGCACGACTCCACCACCTCACCACACCCCGCCTGGCCACTGGAGGGGCCTCGAGGAGCCCTTCTTCCTCGACTCCGGCCACCTCCATCCGCCTCGGGCTCCAGCTCGATCCACTGCGGTGAGGTCATCTCCGGTGCCCAAACTCCATCAAGCACCTTCTCTAGCTACCAGATACCTAACACCCTCGTCAATTCAACCATTGCAGCCCTCTCCGGCGAGCTCCATCCTCGTCAGAACTGCCGTCTACCGAAGTCAGGGCCACCGGCGACACGGTGCACGCCGGCGAGCACCTCGACCACCACCCGACGCGGAACAACACCCTGAGCACGGAGGTAACCTCCGATCACCCTACCTCGCCGTGGATCGCCGCCGGCGATCGCCGCGGCCCTCTGGCGCCAAAAGCTCTGCGTCCGTTTTCAAACCCGACGGGTGGGACCGCCCCGTCAGATTTCTCTCCTTTTTCGAATCGTTTTCTGAAGGCGCATTCGGGCAAAATACGTCTTCTCCTCTGAGCCGGCGTATTTGAGACTGAAACGTTTTCTGTTTTTATAAATAAGACCCTGGGAAGTTTCTGTTTCATTACAGATGGGTCCCTGGACAAATACCCTTATAACTTTTTAACAGAAGCATATTTTTGAATGATTTTTTCTCTGTTCTCTTCAAAATTTTGTCTAGTTTTTTATCAGATTTATTTGAAAATTATTTAAATTCATTTCTGTGCACCTCTTGGTATTTACGATAGTGCGTGTATCCTCTTTATACCGTAGATAGCGACGGAGGTGATGGGACCGCGAACTTCACCGAGTTAGACTCCGACTACTCTGAACCAGGCAAGCATGTTTGAACTTTTGATATGACGAGTGTCTTGGCATGTTTTGCATTTAGTTAGTCTCATGGCATGTTGTGAAGCATACCGATGAGCTATTAATTATGCATTGTTGAGGCAAGTAAGTCCGAAGATTCACACGTCGTTGGACGTAAGTATGCAAGGCCATGTGTTGGCATGAAGATGGGTAAGATGGCAGTGTTGTAGCATGCCAGTCTTATGCCATGCAAGTTATCTTCAGTACCAACCCATATCGGTTGGGTTCATATCCATTTCCTTTCCCTGTACTACCACATGTGTCTCGCAAGAGATATGGTATAGTAAGTTGTAAACCGCTTCCTGGTACACACCAAACAGGAGAGGCCGGGATGATGGTTCCATGGCCCTGGATTAAAGCCAGTCATCCGGTCAGGGGGCATGGGTGTTTCTGGTTGGGACCGGGAGGGGGGCACCCCTTAGAGCGCGCGTATATAAATTTGATCCCATGCTATTCGAGATTGTGATCTCCCCGTCTCAAAAGTTTTTCTTGGACGATGGCCAGGGTGATTCCAGGCATCGAGAGGTTGGATGGGTGTGGACTGGTCAGCTGTGTTTTCTTCCGAAATACCGTAAACAGAACTAGTCCTCGTGACTACGGAATTCCGTTAACTGTGGAAATTTTTGTACAAACTCTGCAGAGCTCTATATCTTCAAATCATCTTACCCATATCCAAGATTCGTACTAACTGACATGTGCCAGTTTTGGTGACAGATTTTCCCGGTGGAACTCATGAGCATTAAGACCGGTTAAATGTTTAATTCTTGTGGATGGACTAACCCGTTAAATTTCAAGAGTTGAATATATTTGTTATGAATATTATTTCTTCATCAGTTAAAGCCCTTTATGTGGCGTCGCTCAGACGCCCGACTGTGGCATTTCTTTTAAAGCCCTTTATGTGGTGTCGCTCAGACGCCCGACTGTGGCATTTCTTTTAAAGCCCTTTATGTGGTGTCGCTCAGACGCCCGACTGTGGCATTTCTTTTAAAGCCCTTTATGTGGTGTCGCTCAGACGCCTGACTGTGGCATTTCTTTTAAAGCCCTTTATGTGGTGTCGCTCAGACGCCCGACTGTGGCATTTCTTTTAAAGCCCTTTATGTGGTGTCGCTAAGACGCCCGACTGCGGCTTGAATTTTCTTTCATTTGTTAAACTTGCCTTCGTGGCGTCGCTCTAGACACTCGATTGGTTTCCTTTACTTTACTGTTGGGATTTCAGGCGGACTACCGCCGTTTTCCCTTTTATTTACTTATCCTGCCTGCGAATTTCAATTATGCATTGGTGAACTAATCATGACGCATTCATGCTTGCATTTGTTATATCTTACGTCCGAACTGTCTTGCGAGTACTTCCAAAGTACTCACTGGCTTGTTGATTTGGCCAGATGATGATGATGGGGATCTCATGGATGAAGAGTTCGATAGCGAGTCCGACGCCTAGAGGAATCCCAGTCAGTCACGTGCGACCCTGGACTTGGTCACTTTATCATACCGCTTCCGCAACCCGAATAAATTCTCGAGCCTCACTCCGACGTTCGATGAGATATTGGTTTGAGAGCCACTTTTTCCACTCCCCACTGTATTACTCCACCACTACCCTATTTACGAGTCAGTAGTATGCCACCACTCCCTTGTGCCATATTCGCCTTTATGTATAATTATTGGCGCGATGTAATAAACTGTTGAGCACCCTCAGCTCAACCCTGTAATATACTTAATGCTACTGGCTTATTGTATCAAGTGTTTGTCTACCAGTGGGGATGTTTATCTCAAACTGGATTTTAAGATTGGTTTCTCAATAAATATTATTATTGGAAAACCGGTCGTGACAAGCTTTGTACCAGAGCCAGGCTGACTGTAGGAAGCCACTAGGTGCGATCGCTAATTGGTTATTAGCATATTCGAGCTAAATTATATTTTTGCAACTGTAGTCATTTTTCTGACAGTCAGCATATATTTATGATCTGACCAATCAGAATTCTTGCCTACTTTTGTAGATGGCCGACAACAACTGCGAGTCTCAGTCCTTCGCCAACGTACCCGATGGGTTCGTCAAGCTTCTATCCTTCATTGTTCAGGTCGCGATGGGGCCATCTGTACGCCCAGTCGTCTCTCTCTGCCAGCACAAAGTCAACGACAGTCTGACCATGCACCAGGGCTCGGTGCAATTCAGGGGAGGGCGTGGTGAGTTACGCCGCTTCCGGTTCGTGGGAAGAGCCATGCCCATGGAGAAGCATGCCATCCAGATGGCAGCCCGCGAGTCAATAGCTCGCCTCAGGGATGTCCTTCCCGTGATGAAGGCTCGTCGCTACCGCTATCTTCCGTGCCACGTGCCTTACACCTGTCACTACGCATACTCCTGCCCCAGGGGAGAACGAGACGAGGCCTTTGAGATGCTTATTGAGTATCTTCGGGCTCTGGAGGCCGCCTTCGACAACTTGGTGGACGACTTTGTGGCCGCCCGCACGGACTCAGTCCATGGCTGTGCTGCCAACAGGAGGGAGCTCCTGCCCACAGCATTAACTTATGCCTCATCATCAGCATCTTATGCACCAGCTCGTCGCCTGCCTTCTACTGAGGAGTTCAACCAGGTCATTGCGCCCACTCCAGCGCGCACTGCACCGCCCCTCGCGCCGACTCCTATTCGTGTCATTCCACCCCTGGCACCCGCTCCTTCTGCTCGGCGCAGCACTACTCGTATGGAACCTATTAACGAGGAGGAAGTTGAGTCTCCAGCCTCGCTACGCCTCACCCTTGGCAGGGCCAAGGACATCATCAGCATCTCCGACTAAGTACGCTTAGCCGTCGCGCGATGTACCGCCATGTAAGATATGGGAAGTAGCTTGTTTGCGCATCATGTAGGATCTGGAGAAGTGCACTAGCCTAAATAACATGTCAGGAATATGTACGCATATCCTGAGTGATGTATTGTATAATTATCGCCCGCGTGTAAGATACGTAATGAGCAGTCTTTCTCCGTGCGAAAATTAATTGGTTTTCCCTAGTGATCTTGGCTATATGGATTCTTTGCCAATCTTGTGCATTTATGGGTTTTATTTTTTCGTTTTCTTATGGGTTTTGCAAAATATATCCCCAGAGTGAAAAATGTCTCATCCTTGGACTCGCTCCATGCCAGCTCCGCCAGAGGAAAATTATGGCACCCAAGCAGACAACAATTTTGCACAAGGGCAGTCGAGACAATATCATGACAATCAACCAGGTAACAATTTCACTCAAGGTCAATCAAGCCAACAGGGCAGTGAGACGGCACTATCTCAAATGTGCCGCCTTTATGAACAAAGTCAGCAACAGCATCGGGAAATGATGAACCAAGTCATCAACATGAGAAATCACCATGGACAGTACCCGCAGCATTCCAAGTTATCTGAGCTACAAAAGACGCGGCCCCCAACATTTTCTCATACTGATTAGCCTCTTGAGGCCGAAGACTGGCTTCGAGACGTGGAGAGGAAATTAAATATTGCACAATGTTCAGACCCCGAAAAGGTGCTGTATGCTCCGCACTATCTCACAGGAGCCGCCGCATCTTGGTGGGAGAATTTCCTACACATGCATCCCAACGAAAATACTATAACCTGGGATGATTTCAAAGAAGGTTTCCACGGCGCGCATATTCCTAAGAGTATCATGAAAATCAAGAAAAGAGAGTTCGATGACCTCAAACAATGGAACATGACAGTGTCAGATTACAACGGTCAGTTTACTCTGTTATCTCGATACGCCAATGAAGATCGTATGTCTGAGAGCAAGAAAATGGAGAAATTCCTTGACGGTTTAGCACCCGCGCTAAAATGCCAACTGGTCGTACACACTTTCCCGGATTTTAAGACATTGGTGGATAAAGCCATTACTCTGGAAAATGAAAGGCGTGGTTTGGAAGATATCCGCAAGCGAAAAAGGGACCAGACCAACCATACTTGCAATCATAGAGGCAAGGCAGATTTTCAAAAAGGTGGAACACACAAGTCTGCATCCAATGCCTCACGCCCAATCAAGAATTTCCATGCAAGGGACAAGGAGTTCACCTATCGCCCCGGCGTTACTTGTTACGCCTGTGGAGAAGAAGGACACTATGCCAAGCAGTGTCCCAAGCCTAGGAACTCAACACCAAAGCCGAACAACGGCAGCAATAATTCAGCACCCAAGCGAAATAATTTCAATCCCAACAAGAACCACAGGAAGGGACACCTGAACCACGTAACCAAAGAGGAGGCACAAAATGCTCCGGATATCGTACTCGGTACGTTTCCTGTCAACACAATACCTGCAATGGTTTTGTTTGATTCTGGAGCTTCCCATTCTTTTGTTTCGAAAAGTTTTGCTTTGCAAAATAATTTTTCGATGCTTCCTTTGGAGAAATCCATGATCATCAAGTCCCCTGGGATTCAGCAAGTTACTCAGAGTTACTGTCAGGATGTGATTATTGAGTTCGAAGGGCTGAAGTTCCACGCAAATCTTATCGTATTAGAAAATAAAGGACTGGATGTCATTCTTGGGATGGACTGGCTAACCACAAATAAAGGTTTCATTGACTGTTTCAACCGGACCGTAATTCTCACACATCACCTCGGGAAGACAATAAGGGTATCCGCCAAGGAAAGAAAAATACCCCGGCAACCGAGATTGAATAAGGTGGACGTTTCTGAGCTAAACAAGGTTCCAATAGTATGTTAATTTCCAGACGTATTCCCCGAAGAGCTACCAGGCATGCCACCAGACCGAGAGATAGAATTCAGCATTGAGCTAGCACCAGGAACCACCCCCATATACAAGAAACCATACAGAATGGCACCATCCGAGTTGGTTGAACTGAAGAAACAAATAAAGGAATTGCTTGACAACGGGTTCATTCGAGCCAGTTCCTCACCATGGGGAACACCAATTTTATTTACCAAAAAGAAAGACGGAACGCTAAGATTGTGTATTGACTACCGGGCAGTTAACATGGTCACCGTCAAGAACAAATACCTGATGCCAAGGATAAATGATTTATTCGATCAGATCGCTCAGGCCAAGGTATTCTCAAAAATTGACTTAAGGTCAGGATACCACCAATTGAAAGTGCGAACAGAAGATATCCCCAAGATAGCCTTCACCTCCAGATATGGACTGTACGAGTTCACAGTAATGCCATTTGGGTTGACGAACGCCCCCGCATATTTTGTTCACCTCATGAACAAAGTATTTATGAAATTTATGGACAAGTTCGTTGTGGTATTCATCGATGATATTCTGGTGTACTCCAAGACACCGGAAGAGCATGCTGAACATCTCAGAATTATGCTAGGAGAACTCAGGAAACATCAATTATATGCCAAATTCAGCAAGTGTGAATTTTGGCTAAGGCAAGTAGGCTTTCTAAGCCACGTGCTAACCCAAGACGGTATCGCCGTGGACCCGGAGAAAGTAAAGGCCGTACTTGGATGGAAGTCACCAGCCAGTGTAACGGACATTCGAAGTTTCTTGGGAATGGCAGGATATTACCGCAGATTTATTGAAGGATTCTCCACCATAGCCAAACCTATGACACAGTTACTCAAGAAGGAAAAGAAGTTTGAATGGACAGAAGCCTGCGAGAAAAGTTTCCAAGAGCTAAAGCGGAAATTAACAACAGCACCGGTATTAGTCGTGCCGGATATACACAAGAATTTTAAAGTATATTGTGACGCATCCAGGAAGGGCCTCGGATGCGTGTTGATGCAAGAAGGCAAGGTTGTCGCATACGCTTCAAGGCAACTTTGCAAGCATGAGGAAAATTATCCCACTCATGACTTGGAAATGGCAGCCGTCATTCATGCATTTAAGGAATGGAGGCATTTCCTACTTGGAAATCGATGTGAAATATATACGGATCATAAAAGTCTCAAATATATTTTCACGCAGCCAGAATTAAATTTACGGCAAAGACGCTGGTTGGAATTGGTAAAAGATTATGATGTTGGTATCCACTACCATCCAGGTAAAGCAAATGTAGTGGCCGATGCTCTCAGTCGGAACCCCAGCTCTGACGAAAACAGTCTGCAGGGCCTGAGACCCGAATTCCAACAAGAGTTTGCCAAACTCAACATATTGATGGTAGCAGAAGGCACCATAGCAAACTTGGAGATACGCCCTGACCTTGTAGAGAGGATTAAAGAAGCTCAGTCCGGTCACCCCAGCATAGAAGGTATAAAAAGAAAGGTGAGTATGGGCAAGGCCTCGGAATTCGTCATAGACGATGGAGATACATTATGGTACGGAGAAAGACTCTGTGTACCAAACATAAAAGATCTCAAATAGCAAATTATGGCGGAAGCCCACACCGCCCCATATTCAATCCACCCTGGAGGGACCAAAATGTATAAAGATATTCAAGAAAGATTTTGGTGGCACGGTATGAAGAGGGACATCGCTACCTTCATTGCATGTTGCGACTCATGTCAACGCATAAAAGCTGAACATCAGAGACCAGCCGGACTACTGCAACCAAACAAAATACCTAAGTGGAAATGGGATGAAATCGGGATGGATTTCATTGTCAGACTACCTCGGTCACGACACGGGAATGATGCTATATGGGTCATCACCAACAGGTTAACCAAGGTGGCACATTTTATTCCAGTAAGAACAACCCACACCACTCAGAAGCTTGCTAAGATTTACCTCTCCCGCATAGTCTGTCTACATGGTGTCCCAAGGACTATAATATCCGACAGGGGCACTCAGTTCGTTTCAAGATTTTGGGATCACTTACAACAGGCACTGGGAACTCAACTAGCCTTCAGTACAGCTTACCACCCCCCAGACAGATGGGCAAACAGAACGCATAAACCAAATTTTAGAAGACATGCTAAGAGCATGTGTCCTCACATATGGGACCAGTTGGGAAGAAAGTCTGCCATATGCCGAGTTCGCATACAACAATAGTTACCAGGCCAGTCTGCAAATGGCACCATTTGAGGCTCTATACGGACGGAGATGTCGCACCCCGTTAAATTGGTCCGAGACCGGAGACAGCCGCATCTTCGGACCAGACATGCTCAGAGAGGCCGAGGAAAAGGTCAAGTTAATCAGGGATCGACTCAAGACCGCCCAAAGCCGACAGAAGAGTTATTACGATCAGAAGCATCGTGGGGTCAGCTTCGAATCTGGAGAGTTTGTATACCTACGAGTATCCCCTATGAGAGGACTACAATGATTCAAGATTAAAGGGAAACTAGCACCAAGGTTCATCGGGCCATTCTGTATATTGGCACGAAGAGGCACGGTAGCCTACCAGCTAGACCTACCTAAGGAACTATCAGATATCCACAACGTATTCCACGTTTCACAGTTAAGGAAATACGTGAGCAATCCAGAGAAACAAGTGTCCCATGAGAACCTCGATGTGCAACCAAACCTCACCTAACGGGAACGTCCAGTAAAGATATTATAGGAGTCTGAAAGGAGGACCGGACAAAAGACCATTAAATTTTTTAGAGTTCAGTGGAGCAATCACACCGAAAACGAGTCAACTTGGGAAAGAGAGGATTTCCTTCGGGCAGAGCATCCACACTTATTCAAGGATCAGCTGAAATCTTGGGGACGAGATTTTTCCTAAGAGGGTAGGTGTTGTGACACTCCAAAAATTTTATTTGGGTTTTAGCAAAATTCTTGCTGGTTTTTCTTTTGTGATTTGAGGCTTTTCAAAATTTTCAGAAAAACAATCCTCTTAAGAATCCTTTTCTTTGGCTAGGATTGTCATTTCTGTTTTCTTTTTAAAACCTTGGGTTTGCCCCTTTTTCAAAATTTCTCCTCTATTGGTCCTCTTCTCAAATCATTTTGGGAGTTCAATCTTTTCTTTTTGAAAAGAGAAGCCTATGAAAATTTGGGATCTTCATTCTATGATAACCACCTTTGATCTTGTATCCTTTTTGCCCATGAGGTAAAACCACTCCAACAACTTCTCTCCTCCTTGTTAACAACTCAAATTCCCTGTCTCAACTCATCCAAACAAGTTTTGGATTTTATTTTGATTATTTCACCTCTCAAATCTTTTCTGATCTTTAATTTGAGCCTGACCCATTTACAAAGCAAGTACCTTGTAGAGTTTGTATTTTGATATCAAACCAACTCTACTAGCTAGTCCTTTGTACCAGAAACCCAGAACCATCTTGATCCACTCATCTTCTTTTCAAATTTTTCAACTTACACTCACTGCAAGTTTGGACCAGATTTGCCAAATTTGGTGAAATTCATATCTACCCTTCTCCAAAAATTCCACCAAAAATCAAACAACCTACTGGAGCAATGAGAAGCCATCCTACCAAAAATCAGCTCAAGGAAAAATTCCTACAAGCCAGAAACATTCTGTCGAACACCTTGCATGCACTGTTCAGACACTTTCACTCAAATTCAGTTTTCAGTGTCGATTCTCGTCAGACAGTTTCAGTCACGAGCTCACAGTGCCATTGGCATGTTGCTCGCCGCCCGGCTCGCTTGTCCGAAGCCCCGCACGCGCGCTTGGTAGCTTCCCAACGTCGGTGGTGCCCTGGCCCGCCTACGCCGGCATGTCTTGCGGCGGCAGAACCGCCGTAACGGCTGGCAGGCAGCAGAACGGCGGCGCAACGCCGTTCAGCGCCGCCCAAGCTCGCTGGTGGCTCCGCGTGGCCCTCTCCACGCCAGTGCACGCATGCAGCACGGTCGCCGTGGCGCGGCGTGCACAGCGCACGCTCTCTGCCGCCGACGGGTCCGCGCCGCCCCGTTCCGTTGAGCTCCACCTCAGCAAGCCAAACTCGACGCCGTTGGCACCTAAACAGCACCAGGTGGCAACCACGACGACGCTCCACCTCCTAAACCCTCCCGTGCATACCCCACGCAGCCGTAATCCCTCGCCAGAGAACCCCGTTCTCGGCAACCGCCTCGGGGTGGCTATATATAGCGCTCCCGAGCCCGCTATCACTCCCGCACGACTCCACCACCTCACCACACCCCGCCTGGCCACTGGAGGGGCCTCGAGGAGCCCTTCTTCCTCGACTCTGGCCACCTCCGTCCGCCTCGGGCTCCAGCTCGATCCACTGCGGTGAGGTCATCTCCGGTGCCCAAATTCCATCAAGCACCTTCTCTAGCTACCAGATACCTAACACCCTCGTCAATTCAACCGTTGCAGCCCTCTCCGGCGAGCTCCATCCTCGTCAGAACCGCCGTCCGCCGGAGCCAGGGCCACCGTCGACAGGTGCACGCCGGCGACCACCTCGACCACCACCCGACGCGGAACAACACCCTGAGCACGGAGGTAACCTTCGATCACCCTACCTCGCCGTGGATCGCCGCCGGCGATCGCCGCGGCCCTCTGGCGCCAAAAGCTCTGCGTCCGTTTTCAAACCCGACGGGTGGGACCGCCCCGTCAGGTTTCTCTCCTTTTTCGAATCGTTTTCTGAAGGCGCGTTCGGGCAAAATACGTCTTCTCCTCTGAGCCGGTGTATTTGAGACTGGAACGTTTTCTATTTTTATAAATAAGACCCTGGGAAGTTTCTGTTTCATTACAGATGGGTCCCTGGACAAATACCCTTATAACTTTTTAACAGAAGCATATTTTTGAATGATTCTTTCTCTGTTCTCTTCAAAATTTTGTCTAGTTTTTTATCAGATTTATTTGAAAATTATTTGAATTAATTTCTGTGCACCTCTTGGTATTTACGATAGTGCGTGTATCCTCTTTATACCATAGAGACCGACGGAGGTGACGGGACCGCGAACTTCACCGAGTTAGACTCCAACTACTCTGAACCAGGCAAGCATGTTTGAACTTTTGATATGATGAGTGTCTTGGCATGTTTTGCATTTAGTTAGTCTCATGGCATGTTGTGAAGCATACCGATGAGCTGGTAATTATGCATTGTTGAGGCAAGTAAGTCCGAAGATTCACACGTCGTTGGACGTAAGTATGCAAGGCCATGTGTTGGCATGAAGATGGGTAAGATGGCAGTGTTGTAGCATGCCAGTCTTATGCCATGCAAGTTATCTTCAGTACCAACCCGTATCGGTTGGGTTCATATCCATTTCCTTTCCCTGTACTACCACATGTGTCTCGCAAGAGATATGGTATAGTAAGTTGTAAACCGCTTCCTGGTACACACCTAACAGGAGAGGCCGGGATGATGGTTCCATGGCCCTGGATTAAAGCCAGTCATCCAGTCAGGGGGCATGGGTGTTTCCGGTTGGGACCGAGAGGGGGGCACCCCTTAGAGCGCGCGTATATAAATTTGATCCCATGCTATTCGAGATTGTGATCTCCCCGTCTCAAAAGTTTTTCTTGGACGATGGCCAGGGTGATTCCAGGCATCGAGAGGTTGGATGGGTGTGTACTGGTCAGCTGTGTTTTCTTCCGAAATACCGTAAACGGAACTAGTCCTCGTGACTACGGAATTCCGTTAACTGTGGAAATTTTTGTACAAACTCTGCATAGCTCTATATCTTCAAATCATCTTATCCATATCCAAGATTCGTACTAACTGACATGTGCCAGTTTTGGTGACAGATTTTCCCAGTGGAACTCATGAGCATTAAGACCGGTTAAATGTTTAATTCTTGTGGATGGACTAACCCGTTAAATTTCAAGAGTTGAATATATTTGTTATGAATATTATTTCCTCATCAGTTAAAGCCCTTTATGTGGCATCGCTCAGACGCCCGACTGTGGCATTTCTTTTAAAGCCCTTTATGTGGTGTCGCTCAGGCGCCCGACTGTGGCATTTCTTTTAAAGCCCTTTATGTGGTGTCCCTCAGACGCCCGACTGTGGCATTTCTTTTAAAGCCCTTTATGTGGTGTCGCTCAGACGCCCGACTGTGGCATTTCTTTTAAAGCCCTTTATGTGGTGTCGCTCAGACGCCCGACTGTGGCATTTCTTTTAAAGCCCTTTATGTGGTGTTGCTCAGACGCCCGACTGTGGCATTTCTTTTAAATCCCTTTATGTGGTGTCGCTAAGACGCCCGACTGCGGCATGAATTTTCTTTCATTTGTTAAACTTGCCTTCGTGGCGTCGCTCTAGACACTCGATTGGTTTCCTTTACTTTACTGTTGGGATTTCAGGCAGACTACCGCCGTTTTCCCTTTTATTTACTTATCCTGCCTGCTACATTTCAATTACGCATTGGTGAACTAATCATGACGCATTCATGCATGCATTTGTTATATCTTACGTCCGAACTGTCTTGCGAGTACTTCCAAAGTACTCACTGGCTTGTTGATTTGGCCAGATGATGACGATGGGGATCTCATGGATGAAGAGTTCGATAGCGAGTCCGACGCCTAGAGGAATCCCAGTCAGTCACGTGCGACCCTGGACTTGGTCACTTTATCATACCGCTTCCGCAACCCGAATAAATTCTCGAGCCTCACTCCGACGTTCGATGAGATATTAGTTTGAGAGCCACTTTTTCCACTCCCCACTGTATTACTCCACCACTAACCTATTTACGAGTCAGTAGTATGCCACCACTCCCTTGTGCCATATTCGCCTTTATGTATAATTATTGGCGCGATGTAATAAATTGTTGAGCACCCTCAGCTCAACCCTGTAATATACTTAATGCTACTGGCTTATTGTATCAAGTGTTTGTCTACCAGTGGGGATGTTTATCTCAAACTGGATTTTAAGACTGGTTTCTCAATAAATATTTTTATTGGAAAACCGGTCGTGACACCCCCTCTCCACTTTCTCCACCAGGAACGCCCACATCCTCCCGCGAGCCCGTTCCGTGACTCAACCTTGATCGAAACCCGCCTCGAGCAAGTTTCCACTTTTTCCGATGATCACCGTCCGCCGCAGAGCTCACCACCGGCAGATCCATCCACCCCAGGGGACAAAACAACCACCGGAGTGACCGCCTCGACCCCCTGAACCCGTGGATGGCCTCCGTTTAGCGAGCAGCACCGCCGTTCGCCGGCGGGCATCGCCGGAGTCCCGCCCCTTCTCTCGGGCGGAAGGAGAAGAAGGAGGTGGACTAGTCAAACCTGACTGGTGGGCCAGGCAGGCCCACTGTCAGCGACCCAGGTGCAGTCCACGCTGGATAAGTGGAAGCGCGTTTCAGAAATACGCTTTCGACGTGTACGTTTTTATTTGAATCGTTTTTCTTTTCTGTTTTAATTTAAATAACAGATTTGACTAAACTTTGACTGACCATAACTGTTTAAATATAACTCCAAATGAGTTGATTCTTTTTCCTACATCCTTCAAATATTATCCAGTTTATTTTAAAATTTTATTTGAAAATTTTTCCAAACAACTTTTTGTGTTGTTTTTGAAATACGTGTTATTTGCATATCTTTGAAATAGGAATTTCAGAGAAGAGTAAGGATCTTGCAAATCTTGGAGTGCACCCTGCCTTTCCACACTATAAAGGCAAGCATTCTGAACCCTGGAATAATATTTTGATGTGTTAGTTGACACGTCTACAACACACCTTAATGCAGAATGTTGTTATTTCATGTGACATGATCTTCTGCATGGATGCAGTGTTGTGATTTCCTTACTGTTGGAAATGAGCATACGCGTGTGATGACAATTACCCTCACGTGCCTTACGTGCATGCCGGTAAGGGATCCGGGAAAGCCTCTGACTTGGGTAGGTGTGAGCTTGTCGCCGATCTCCGTCGGGACGGTTATATCCGGTATGGCATGGTAAGGTATAATGGGTGGTGATTTATTTGTTGAACTATTTTTGTTGGGCTAACCATGCAGGGAACATTGATAAGCCTCCTGAGTCGTCCATAGATCGAGTCTTGTTCTGGTAACCCCCATACCTGTTTCGTACTACCACTGGTCTCTACCGTAGGTGGGGTATGGTTCAGTAAGTTGTTAACCCTTGTCTTGGCACACACCGTACAGAGAGGCCGTGGTGGAAGATATCGGCTGCATCCGGTAGGCATGCCACCTGGTCCGGGGGCATGGGTGTATCCGGTTGGGACCGAGAGGGGGATACCCCTTAGAGCGTGCGATAGAAATTTGATCCCATGCTACGTCGAGGTTGTAGCCTCCCCACTTAGAGTTTGCTTGACAGGTGTCGTGGGTGATTCCAGACACCGGTGAGTTGAGCTGGTGTGTGCAAGTCAGGTGTGTTTTCAATTAAAAGGCCGTAGACGGAATTAGTCCCGATGGACTAAAGGAATCCGTTACTCGTGGGTAAAGAGTACACCCTCTGCAGAGATTAAACCTATTCGAATAACCGTGTCCATGGTTAAGGATTTTAGTCTGGGATGGGTCAAGTGTCAGTCTTAGTGTTGGTCTTCGGAGGTAAAACTATTAAACCAGAACGAGAATTTACTACTCGTGACTTGTGATAATTATGATTATTATTACCTTTGACTAACCTGTGATATTATTGTTATGATCGAGTGTCTTCGGGATGGTTCTACCTCCGGGGTATTCACTATGATTGTTTCTTTTAAAAGCCCTTTATGTGGCATCGCTCAGACGCCCAATTGTGGCATTTATTTTAAAAGCCCTTTATGTGGCGTCACTCAGACGCCCGATTGTGGCATTTCTTTTTAAGCCCTTTTAGTGCCGCCGCTCAGTCGCCCGACTGTGGCACATTTTATTATTTCTTTTACTCGTTTGATTGCCCACGCATTCCTTCAATATATTCGTATACATCATGAACCTTATCCCATAATGATCAGAGAGATCGCATAATACTTTGATACATTATTACCTGTGGCTATATTCTACCTGTGTTCATAATGGTTGCGAGTACATTCAAAGTACTCACTGGCTTGTCCCTGGCTATTGTCTTGGCCAGATTGCTTGCTTGGAGAGGAGCGTTGTGACGACAACCTTTGAACTAAAGCCGCGGTGATAGCAGCCTCGCGAAGATAGGAGTTACCTGGTCAGCTGTTCCCGTGGGAATGGAGTCCCATAGACCGTGATGATCCACAAACTGCTTCCGCCCTCAACCACTAGAAAGCATTCAATGTACTCATAGGCCACAATGGTCTTGTACTACATATTCTACCCTTGCTTGGAATTCCTGTATCAAGTTGATGCCTCATCAGCTAACAGTAATCCTGGGGCTGATGAGCTCGACGGCTATTTTCTGGGAATTAATATCCGGAAAAACCGGTCGCGACAGACTTGGTATCAGAGCCAGGCTGACCGTTGGCTAATCCTATCTTAGCCAGGTCACTAAACCTAGGCAAACCAACCCACCAGGCCTTAACCAAACCCCAGCCAAGCTTCTCCTGCAAGATAGCCACACAGTGACCCGACTCCTTTTGGCAGTCGGTGCCCAACCTACCAGCCTAGCCGTTGATCACGCACCAGTAACCGGACCCCTAAATTGTTCCCTCTCGCAAAGCGTGCGAAGGAAGGCTCCGTCCCTTTTCCCTATAAAAAGGGGCGCGCTAGCCTCAACCCAGCACAGCCCAGCCGTTATCCTAAACCAAGCCACAATGCCTGGTCCTATCGTGCACCATGAGACCACAGCAACCAACCTTGGAGGTTTTGTGACCATACTCGCAAACCTCACCCGTCGTGCCTATGCGTTAGAAGAGCCCCCAGAATATGTTGTGTACCAAGGGCTCGTAAGCGGTGAAAGCCGTCAATTCTGGGCCACTGTACACATCTACGGTAGGGGTCTCGCACCCGAACGCCCCTACAGGTTCACCGGAAGAACAACCTCCTTTGAGCCACAAGCCATCCAACTAGCTGCTCGAGAAGCTATAGTTCATCTCCGGCACTTGTCGCCCCGAGTTGACTGTCGCTCGTTCCACTACTACCCCAGACGTGAAGGGTACGGAAGACAACCCCAAGTTGCAAATGGAGACCACGAAACAGATCCTACATTATTGCACCTAGTGCGCTACGAAAGAGCACTAGAGGAACTGTGCGATCAGGTCACTATTGATCTAATCGCAGCTCGTGGAGAGCTAGTTCATCGAGCCCCGGCAAGAGAAGAGGACGAGCCCAACGCCGACAACCCCGTCGTGCTGTTTGTACAACCGATCGAGCCCCTGAGGTCTACCCCAGCCACCGGGCAAGGCGTTGCAATAACCCCAGAGGTGCTACATCGCATACTGGGTACACACTCCAACAGAGTTGTGGCCAACAATCGCCGAGATGGCCACCATCGCTACCCCGAGCCTGCAGCCCCTCAACCCTCTCTAGTTAACTCCGATGGCGAGAACCGTGGAGGAGCCTCAACATCCACAAGGCACGCCCGCATGGATGTAAACAAGGTAGACTAAGTAACCCGTGTTGTAACGAGTTCCAGTGTACCTTCGCTTTGTAACCATGTGGCCATATAAATAAACGCTGCTTGGTGTTACGCCACTGCTTTAGTAGTAACCTTAACTGATTACAGCAGTGTGCATATGAGATTTCCATCCCTGGCACAGTTACCAAAAACCTTCCCGACAATCCCCACAGTAACACGTCACCTCGGTGAAATAAGTGTATCTGTGGCATTGACTTCGAACCCCGGATCAGAGCTGGGAATTTCATTACCATTCACCACGGTAAAAATGACCCAGCTCCGGTGCTATAAAGAGGCCACCGCGTGACCTTGCCAAACACCCTCACCTTGTGCACCAACCTCACAACCATATCCTAGCCATGCCAAGCCCCAGCATTTACCTGGGAACCCCAGATGCAACCCCGGGTAGTTTTGTCAAGATATTGTGGGATTTTATCCGCAGTACCATGGGCGCTACCCAGCCACCCCAGTACGAGCTGTTCAAATCGAGGATCACCTCTTCCACCTCGAGATATTGGGCAGCAGTACACATCCCTCCGGTAAACTCAAACCAAGACCCAACAGAGGTCTCCTTCATGGGGAAATCTATGCCAACCCCACATATGGTCTTGGAAGCTGCAGCATACGAGGCACTTGCCCGCCTTCGATTCACGGTACCTTATGCCAGCGAACGAGGGTATTATTACTTCCCGAGCCATGCAGCGCCCGGAGGAGTAACATCTTTTCCCGGTGTGCGAATCGAAAGAGACCCCGTCCTGGCCAACCTTGTCCAATACGTCATCGCCCAAGAGAGTTTGACCGAACGCGTGATGGGTTATCTCCAGAGCCTCGCAAACTTAAATCGTCAGATCGCCATCGGCAGATCACTGAGGCCCGACCAAGAGAGACACGTGCATCGGCTGGTCCATCCACTTTCCCCTATAGAAGAAGAATGTGTGTCAGTGCCAGAGACATTTTCTCGGGACCCCGTCCAGTTACCATTTGCAATATAGACGTTGCTGCTACGTTTATTTTTGCAACCTTTAATTGCATGTTGTAACTTGTGCATGGTAACCAAGCGTGCGCCTTGAGTGTATTGTTTTTAAGTTCGATTAAGATGAGTGATTCTGTTGCATTGCTGTTTTCTTCCGTGAATAATCCTGGAATGAGACATCTTTTCACTGAGTCGATACATCTACACCTTCTCACGACCTGGATTATTTTATTTCACGTAGAACAACGACGGCAGCAGACTCACAACCGCAAGCACTCGAGCACACACACGTACACTGATTACAAAACTTTGCAACAGTGTTGCAGCTAGCTAACCCCTTCCCTAACAACAGTTAGCACCCGGTACACCCCACCTACTCCTCGTGATCAGCACCACCGCGGAGAGCCAACACCCGAGCAGCAGCATCGCGACGATCGTCGAGGATCATCGCACACAGGAGCACAGAGAAACCCAACAGTGTCGCCAACCCTCCACAAATTAGGATCGCGTACCAGTCCGGCATCACCTCCGCCATTAGAGCCTCGCCCGAGCTTCTGCAAACACAAATGGAGAAAAAAAGGAAGGGGAGAAGCAAAGGCGTGTGAAGAGAAGAGAGAAACACCTCGGCCGTTTTATAGCTCGAGCTCGGTGCACGGTGAGCGAAGTCCACCAACACCGCTCGTCGCCCGATCGCAGGTTTTCGGAGTCGAATCCGTGAGCAATGCCGACAGCACGCTGGCCTGCGAGGTGAGTGCACGCTGCTCCGGCAGCTAGCATGCCGCGCACTACCGCGGTACGGCCTAGATACCCTACGCGCTAAACGTCGCCGGTGGAGAAAGCGCGGGAAAGCGCGCGGGAGAGAGGAAGAAGAAGAGCCAGAGGGAGAAGAAGAGGCTGACTGTGGGCCCCGGGTCCACCTGTCAGCCAGTGAGAGCACTGTGCTCTCGGGTACGACCAGCGTATATTTAAAATTTAGAAATAATTCTAAATTTATATCCAGCGTAGAAATCTCTCGTTTTTGTCCCGAACCGTAGATCTTTCCACGCAGCACCAGTTTTCACACTGTGGTTTTCACCACTTATTGCCCCTCACTGTAACCACCTTTTATTCACATTTTGTTGCTTAATATAGCTTTAAACGAATCTCGAGGACAAGATCTTTCTTAAGGGGGGTAGTATTGTGACACCCCAAAATTTTGGCCTTGTTTTATTAATTAAAATCTTGCCAGAAATTAAAACTTTGAATTCTGAGCCCATCTTGACTTTCCTTCCTTCTTTCTTTCTTTCTTGTTGTGATGAGTTTCTCTCAAAGAGAAAACTTTTCACATATGTTATTGGACTGATATAACCTCTCCAGAAAACATTTTCTTAAATCAGCAAGGTTAATTATATAATTAATTTACTTAATCTTCTTTCTTGAAATATGAGCTTATCCAGGCCCTGTGGCCACTTTTGCATTGCAACCATTTGGTAAATTCACTAATAATTCCCACAAAGTTTGGAGATGTCATGTGATGTCTTTAAAACACTTTCATACTAAAATAACTCTTTTTCATAAAATAATTTAAGCTGTACACCTGTTTTTCTTCTCTGGTCCAGTGGGCAATTTTGCACTACAACCCATTTAAATATTAGTTTCTAGCTTCCACCAAAATTTTGGGATGTCAGTAGGAGCATATCATTCCATTATATGCAAAAATCCAGGGTTGTTCCTTAAAATTTTTGACTGAAACAACCTCATCTTCATTCTGGTCCAACATGATGGTTTGCACATCAACCATATTTTTGCTTGCTCTTTAGTTCTTAATTATTTCTCCTACTTGTAGCCCTCCCTACTAAACCCCTAAGTCCAAGAGCATACAACAATTGGATCACTTTTGGTTCATGGAATAATGCCCTTTCCTTTCTGTCCAGAATGGGAGTTCAGCAAAACTTGCACTAGCAAGTTTCTCCTTTTTGCCAAATGGCCTTACCATCCTCTCTTTCTTCTAAAGAGACACTGATCTGGAGAGTTTGACTACTCCAAGAAAGGCCTAGATACCCATGGCATTTCATCAAACACTCTGAGTGCATAGCCAGTTTTGGGATGATTTCAAGTTTACATTGTGAACTTGAGCCCCTGACCAATCCACCATGTCCCTTAACTCCATTGCTAACCCAAGACTAGACTTGTTTGTTGCCAGCCTCAACCACGACATCTAGGCTGCCCTGGCATTTCATCGAGCATGTCCCGGGCGTGCTCTGGGCGCGCCCAGAGCGCGCGAATTGCAGCCGCGCAACCGAGCCGCCGCGTCGCACCCCCTTGCCTTGGCCCGCACTACAGAACCTCGCCACGCACTACCCGCCTCGCCACAACACGCCATCCGCCCTGGCACCCCACCGCGCCACCGTCAGAGCTCTTTTGGCGGCACGCCGGTGTCGGCCGACAGCCTCTGCCCCGTTCAGCACCGCCCAAGCCACCAGCGCTTGCCACCTGTCTCCTGAGCAGCGCGTGCTCATCCACAACTTCGTCCCCTAGCGCTTGTCGCCGCCACATCGCCCAAACTACAGCATGGCGGTTCACCGTCATCCTTATCGCCGGCCGCCTCGGAACCAACCTCCATTGCCTATATAAGGAGCCCCGAGCTCATCTCCGCACAGAGACGACCCCAAGCCACCTTCCTAGAGCCCCAATGGCCGTCAATCGAAGGGAGGGAGTCGTCTTCTTCCTCTCCGGCAACCTCGGCCGCCGCCATTGCACTGGCCAGTACGGTACCACCAGAGCCTCCGCCTCTCCACTTTCTCCACCAGGAACCCCCACATCCTCCCGCGAGCCCGTTCCCCGACTCAACCTTGATCGAAACCCGCCTCGAGCAAGTTTCCACTTTTTCCGACGATCACCGTCCGCCGCGGAGCTCACCGCCGGCAGATCCATCCACCCTAGGGGACAAAACAACCACCGGAGTGACCGCCTCGACCCCCTGAACCCGTGGATGGTCTCCGTTTAGCGAGCAGCGCCGCCGTTCGCCGGCGGGCATCGCCGGAGTCCAGCCCCTCCTATCGGGCGGAGGGAGAAGAAGTAGGTGGACTAGTCAAGCCTGACTGGTGGGCCAGGCGGGCCCACTGTCATCTACCCAGGCGCAGTCCACGCTGGATAAGTGGAAGCGCATTTCAGAAATACGCTTTCGACGTGTACGTTTTTATTTGAATCGTTTTTCTTTTCTATTTTAATTTAAATAACAGATTTGACTAAACTTTGACTGACCATAACTCTTTAAATATAACTCCAAATGAGTTGATTCTTTTTCCTACATCCTTAAAATATTATCTAGTTTATTTTAAAATTTATTTGAAAAATTTTCCAAACAACTTTTTGTGCTGTTTTTGAAATACGTGTTATTTGCATATCTTGGAGTGCACACTGCCTTTCCACACTATAAAGGCAAGCATTCTGAACCCCGGAATAATATTTTGATGTGTTAGTTGACACGTTTACAACACACCTTAATGCGGAATGTTGTTATTTCATGTGACATGATCTTCTGCATGGATGCATTGTTGGAAATATGCCCTAGAGGCAATAATAAAAGCATTATTATTATATTTCCTTGTTCACGATAATTGTCTTTATTCATGCTATAATTGTGTTATCCGGAAATCGTAATGCATGTGTGAATAACAGACACCAACATGTCCCTAGTAAGCCTCTAGTTGACTAGCTCGTTGATCAATAGATAGTCATGGTTTCCTGACTATGGGCATTGGATGTCATTGATAACGAGATCACATCATTAGGAGAATGATGTGATGGACAAGACCCAATCCTAAACATAGCATAAGATCGTATAGTTCGTTTGCTAGAGTTATCCAATGTCAAGTATCCTTTCCTTAGACCATGAGATCATGTAACTCCCGGATACCATAGGAGTGCTTTGGGTGTGCCAAACGTCACAACGTAACTGGGTGACTATAAAGGTATACTACGGGTATCTCCGAAAGTGTCTGTTGGGTTGACACGGATCGAGACTGGGATTTGTCACTCCGTATGACGGAGAGGTATCACCAGGCCCACTCGGTAATGCATCATCATAATGAGCTCAATGTGATCAAAGTATTTGATCGCGGGATCATGCATTACGGTACGAGTAAAGTGACTTGCCGGTAACGAGATTGAACGAGGTATTGGGATACCGACGATCGAATCTCGGGCAAGTAAAATACCGATTGACAAAGGGAATTGCATACGGGATTAATTGAATCCTCGACATCATGGTTCATCCGATGAGATCATCGTGGAGCATGTGGGAGCCAACATGGGTATCCAGATCCCGCTGTTGGTTATTGCCCGAGAGGCGTCTCGGTCATGTCTGCATGTCTCCCGAACCCGTAGGGTCTACACACTTAAGGTTCGGTGACGCTAGGGTTGTGAAGATATGTATATGCAGTAACCCGAATGTTGTTCGGAGTCCCGGATGAGATCCTGGACGTCACGAGGAGTTTCAGAATAGTCCGGAGGTAAAGAATTATATATAGGAAGTGCTGTTTCGGCCATCGGGACAAGTTTCGGGGTCATCGGTATTGTACCGGGACCACCGGAAGGGTCCCGGGGGTCCACCGGGTGGGGCCACCCATCCCGGAGGGCCCCATGGGCCAAAGTGGGGAGGGGAACCAGCCCATAGTGGGCTGGTGCACCCCCCAAGGCCCACCCCATGCGCCTAGGGTTAAAACCCTAGGGGTGGGGGGCGCCCCACCTTGGCTTGGGGGCCACTCCAGCCCTTGGCCGCCGCCCCCCCCCCTAGGAGATCCAATCTCCTAGGGCCGGCGCCCCCCCTAGGGGAGGCTATATATATGAGGGTGGGAGGGGGCAGCCGCACCCTGAGCCTTGGCGCCTCCCTCTCCCTCTCCAACACCTCCTCCTCCTCTATAGAGCTCGGCGAAGCCCTACCGGAGTACTGCAGCTCCACCATCACCACGCCGTCGTGCTGTTGCTGGAGCCATCTTCCTCAACCTTTCCTTTGCCTTGCTGGATCAAGAAGAAGGAGACGTTACGCTGACCGTACGTGTGTTGAACGCGGAGGTGCCGTCCGTTCGGTGCTAGGATCTCCGGTGATTTGGATCACGTCGAGTACGACTACCTCATCCCCGTCCTTTGAACGCTTCCGCACGCGATCTACAAAGGTATGTACATGCAATCTGAATACTTGTTGCTAGATGAACTCATAGATGGATCTTGGTGAAACCATAGAAAAAAAATTTGTTTTTCTGCAACGTTCCCCAACAGTGGCATCATGAGCTAGGTCTATGCGTAGTTCTTCTTGCGCGAGTAGAACACAATTTGTTGTGGGCGTAGATGTTGTCAACTTTTCTTGCCGCTACTAGTCTTATCTTGCTTCAGCGGTATTGTGGGATGAAGCGGCCCGGACCAACCTTACACGTACGCTTACGTGAGACCGGTTCCACCGACTAACATGCACTAGTTGCATAAGGTGGCTGGCGCGTGTCTGTCTCTCCCACTTTAGTTGGAGCGGATTCGATGAAAAGGGTCCTTATGAAGGGTAAATAGAAGTTGACAAATCACGTTGTGGCTTTCACGTAGGTAACAAAACGTTCTTGCTAGAACCCTAATTCGGCCACGTAAAACTTGCAACAACAATTAGAGGACGTCTAACTTGTTTTTGCAGCAAGTGCTTTGTGATATGATATGGCCAAAGTTGTGATGAATGATGAATGATATATATGTGATGTATGAGATCATGTTCATGTAATAGGAATCACGACTTGCATGTCGATGAGTATGACAACCGGCAGGAGCCATAGGAGTTGTCATTATTCTTTTATGACCTGCGTGTCGCCATGTAAATTACTTTACTTTATAGCTAAACGCGTTAGCCATAGTAGTAGAAGTAATAGTTGGCGAGCAACTTCATGGAGACAGGATGATGGAGATCATGATGATGGAGATCATGGTGTCAAGCCGGTGACAAGATGATCATGGAGCCCCAAGATGGAGATCAAAGGAGCTACGTGATATTGGCCATATCATGTCACTATTATTATTATTTGATTGCATGTGATGTTTATCATGTTTTGCATCTTGTTTACTTAGAACGACGATAGTAAATAAGATGATCCCTCATAATAATTTCAAGAAAGTGTTCCCCCTAACTGTGCACCGTTGCGACAGTTCGTTGTTTCGAAGCACCACGTGATGATCGGGTGTGATAGATTCTAACGTTCACATACAACGGGTGTAAGACAGATTTACACATGCAAACACTTAGGTTGACTTGACGAGCCTAGCATGTACAGACATGGCCTCGGAACACAGAAGACCGAAAGGTCGAGCATGAGTCGTATAGAAGATACGATCAACATGAAGATGTTCACCGATGTTGACTAGTCCATCTCACGTGATGATCGGACACGGCCTAGTTGACTCGGATCATGTTATACTTAGATGACTAGAAGAGGGATGTCTATCTAAGTGGGAGTTCATTAATAATTTGATTAGATGAACTTAATTATCATGAACTTAGTCTAAAATATTTACAATACGTCTTGTAGATCAAATGGCCTACGTAGTCCTGAACTTCAACGCGTTCCTAGAGAAAACCAAGCTGAAAGACGATGGCAACAACTACACGGACTGGGTCCGGAACCTGAGGATCATCCTCATAACTGCCAAGAAAGATTATGTCCTACGAGCACCGTTGGGTGACACACCTGTTCTCCCTGCAGAACAAGACGTTATGAACGCTTGGCAGGCACGTACCGATGACTACTCCCTCGTTCAGTGTGGCATGCTTTACAGCTTAGAGCCGGGGCTCCAAAAGTGTTTTGAGAGACATGGAGCATATGAGATGTTCGAAGAGCTGAAAATGGTTTTCCAAGCTCATGCCCGGGTCGAGAGATATGAAGTCCCCGACAAATTCTTCATCTGTAAGATGGAGGAAAATAGTTCTATCAGTGAGCACATACTCACTATGTCAGGGTTACATAACCGCTTGACTCAGCTGGGAGTTAATCTCCCGGACGATGCGGTCATTGACAGAATCCTCCAGTCGCTTCCACCAAGCTACAAGAGCTTTGTGATGAACTTCAATATGCAAGGGATGGAAAAGACCATTCCTGAAGTATTTGCTATGCTGAAATCAGCAGAGGTAGAAGTCAAGAAGGAACATCAAGTGTTGATGGTGAATAAAACCACTAAGTTCAAGAAGGGCAAGGGTAAAAAGAACTTCAAGAAGGACGGCAAGGAAGTTGCCGCGCCCGGCAAGCAAGCTGCCAGGAAGAAGCCAAAGAATGGACCCAAGCCCGAGACTGAGTGCTTTTATTGCAAGGGAAGTGGTCACTGGAAGCGGAATGGCCCCAAATACATGGCGGACAAGAAGGCCGGCAAAACAAAAGGTATATGTGATATACATGTAATTGATGTGTACCTTACCAGTACTCGTAGTAGCTCTTGGGTATTTGATACCGGTGCAGTTGCTCATATTTGCAACTCAAAGCAGGAGCTGCAGAATAAGCGGAGACTGGCAAAGGACGAGGTGACGATGCGCGTCGGGAATGGTTCCAAGGTCGATGTGATCGCCGTCGGCATGCTACCTCTACATTTACCTACGGGATTAGTTTTAAACCTCAATAATTGTTATTTAGTGCCAAGTTTGAGCATGAACATTGTATCTGGATCTCGTTTAATTCGAGATGGCTACTCATTTAAATCCGAGAATAATGGTTGTTCTATTTATATGAGTGATATGTTTTATGGTCATGCTCCGACGGTTAATGGTTTATTCTTAATGAATCTCGTACGTGATGATACACATATTCATAGTGTGAATACCAAAAGAGTTAAAGTTGATAACGATAGTCCCACATACTTGTGGCACTGCCGCCTTGGTCACATAGGTGTCAAATGCATGAAGAAGCTCCATGCTGATGGACTTTTAGAGTCTCTTGATTATGAATCATTTGACACGTGCGAACCATGCCTCATGGGTAAAATGACCAAGACTCCGTTCTCAGGAACAATGGAGCGAGCAACCAACTTGTTGGAAACCATACATACTGATGTGTGCGGTCCAATGAGTGTTGAGGCTCGCGGTGGCTATCGTTATGTTCTCACCCTCACTGATGACTTGAGTAGATATGGGTGTATCTACTTAATGAAACACAAGTCTGAGACCTTTGAAAATTGCAAGGAATTTCAGAGTGAGGTTGAAAATCAACGTGACAAAAAAATCAAGTTTCTACGATCAGATCGTGGAGGAGAATACTTGAGTCACGAATTTGGCACACACTTAAGAAAATGTGGAATAGTTTCACAACTCACGCCGCCTGGAACACCTCAGCATAATGGTGTGTCCGAACGTCGTAATCGCACTTTATAAGATATGGTGTGATCTATGATGTCTCTTACCGATTTACCGCTGTCTTTTTGGGGCTATGCTTTAGAGACTGCCGCATTCACTTTAAATAAGGCTCCGTCGAAATCCGTTGAGACGACACCGTATGAATTATGGTTTGGGAAGAAACCTAAGCTGCCGTTTCTAAAATTTTGGGGATGCGATGCTTATGTCAAGAAACTTCAACCTGAAAAGCTCGAACCCAAGTCAGAAAAATGCGTCTTCATAGGATACCCTAAAGAAACTATTGGGTATACCTTCTACCTCAGATCCGAAGGCAAGATCTTTGTTGCCAAGAATGATCCTTTCTAGAGAAGGAGTTTCTCTCGAAAGAAGTAAGTGGGAGGAAAGTAGAACTTGATGAAGTGTTACCTCTTGAACCGGAAAATGGCGCAACTCAAGAAAACGTTTCTGAGGTGCCTGTACCGACTAGAGAGGAAATTAATGATGATGATCAAGATACTTCTAATCAAGCTCCTACTGAAATTCGTAGGTCCACAAGGACACGTTCCGCACCAGAGTGGTACGGCAACCCTGTCTTGGAAATCATGTTGTTATAAAAAGGTGAACCTTCGAACTATGAAGAAGCAATGGCGGGCCCGGATTCCGACAAATGGCTGGAAGCCATGAAATCCGAGATAGGATCCATGTATGAAAACTAAGTATGGACTTTGACTGACTTGCCCGTTGAACGCCGAGCCATAGAAAATAAATGGATCTTTAAGAAGAAGACAGACGCGGATGGTAATGTGACCATCTATAAAGCTCGGCTTGTCGCTAAGGGTTATCGACAAGTTCAAGGGGTTGACTACGATGAGACTTTCTCACCAGTAGCGAAGCTGAAGTCCATCCGAATCATGTTAGCAATTGCCGCATTCTATGATTATGAAATAGGGCAAATGGACGTCAAAACGGCATTCCTTAATGGTTTCCTTAAGGAAGAATTGTATATGATGCAGACGGAAGGTTTTGTCGATCCTAAGAATGCTGACAAGGTGTGCAAGCTCCAACGCTCGATTTATGGGCTGGTGCAAGCATCTCGGAGTTGGAACATTCGCTTTGATGAGATGATCAAAGCATTTGGGTTTACGTAGACTTATGGAGAAGCCTGCGTTTACAAGAAAGTGAGTGGGAGCTCTGTAGCATTTCTCATACTATATGTAGATGACATACTTTTGATGGGAAATGATATAGAACTCTTGGACAGCATTAAGGCCTACTTGAATAAGAGTTTTTCAATGAAGGACCTTGGAGAAGCTGCTTGTATATTAGGCATCAAGATCTATAGAGATAGATCGAGACGCCTCATAGGTCTTTCACAAAGCACATACCTTGATAAGATATTGAAGAAGTTCAATATGGATCAATCTAAGAAGGGGTTCTTACCAGTATCACAAGGTGTGAAATTGAGCTCAGCTCAATGTCCGACCACGGCAGAAGATATAGAAGAGATGAGGGTCATCCCCTATGCCTCAGCCATAGGTTCTATTATGTATGCCATGCTGTGTACAAGACCTGACGTAAACCTTGCCGTGAGTTTGGTAGGAAGGTACCAAAGTAATCCCGGCAAGGAACACTGGACAGCGGTCAAGAATATCCTGAAGTACCTGAAAAGGACTAAGGAAATGTTTCTCGTTTACGGAGGTGACGAAGAGCTCGTCGTAAAGGGTTACGTCGACGCTAGCTTCGACACAGATCTGGATGACTCTAAGTCACAAACCGGATACGTGTATATTTTGAATGGTGGGTCAGTAAGCTGGTGTAGTTGCAAGCAGAGCATCGTGGTGGGATCTACATGTGAAGCGGAGTACATGGCAGCCTCGGAGGCAGCACATGAAGCAATTTGGGTGAAGGAGTTCATCACCGACCTCGGAGTCATACCCAATGCGTCGGGGCCAATCAAACTCTTCTATGACAACACTGGAGCTATTGCACTTGCTAAGGAGCCCAGGTTTCACAAGAAGACCAGGCACATCAAGCGTCGCTTCAACTCCATTCGTGAAAATGTTCAAGATGGAGACATAGAAATTTGTAAAGTGCACACGGATCTGAATGTCGCAGATCCGTTGACTAAACCTCTCCCTAGAGCAAAACATGATCAACACCAGAATTCCATGGGTGTTCGATTCATCACAATGTAACTAGATTATTGACTCTAGTGCAAGTGGGAGACTGTTGGAAATATGCCCTAGAGGCAATAATAAAAGCATTATTATTATATTTCCTTGTTCATGATAATTGTCTTTATTCATGCTATAATTGTGTTATCCGGAAATCGTAATGCATGTGTGAATAACAGACACCAACATGTCCCTAGTAAGCCTCTAGTTGACTAGCTCGTTGATCAATAGATAGTCATGGTTTCCTGACTATGGGCATTGGATGTCATTGATAACGAGATCACATCATTAGGAGAATGATGTGGTGGACAAGACCCAATCCTAAACATAGCATAAGATCGTATAGTTCGTTTGCTAGAGTTATCCAATGTCAAGTATCCTTTCCTTAGACCATGAGATCGTGTAACTCCCGGATACCGTAGGAGTGCTTTGGGTGTGCCAAACGTCACAACGTAACTGGGTGACTATAAAGGTATACTACGGGTATCTCCGAAAGTGTCTGTTGGGTTGACACGGATCGAGACTGGGATTTGTCACTCCGTATGACGGAGAGGTATCACCGGGCCCACTCGGTAATGCATCATCATAATGAGCTCAATGTGATCAAAATCTTTGATCGTGGGATCATGCATTACGGTATGAGTAAAGTGACTTGCCGGTAACGAGATTGAACGAGGTATTGGGATACCGACGATCGAATCTCGGGCAAGTAAAATACCAATTGACAAAGGGAATTGCATACGGGATTAATTGAATCCTCGACATCGTGGTTCATCCGATGAGATCATCGTGGAGCATGTGGGAGCCAACATGGGTATCCAGATGTTGGGGAACGTAGTAATTTCAAAAAAAATCCTACGCACACACAAGATCATGGTGATGCATAGCAACGAGAGGGGAGAGTGTTGTCTACGTACCCTTGTAGACCGAAGCGGAAGCGTTGACGCAACGTAGAGGAAGTAGTCGTACGTCTTCCCGATCCGACCGATCCAAGTACCGTTACTCCGGCACCTCCGAGTTCTTGGCACACGTTCAGCTCGATGACGATCCCCGGGCTCCGATCCAGCAAAGCTTCGGGGAGGAGTTCCGTCAGCACGACGGCGTGGTGACGATCTTGATGTACTACCGGCGCAGGGCTTCGCCTAAGCACTGCAACGATATGACCGAGGTGGAATATGGTGGAGGGGGGCACCGCACACGGCTAAGGAACGATCACGAAGATCAACTTGTGTGTTTCTGGGGTGCCCCCTGCCTCCGTATATAAAGGATCCAAGGGGGAGGGGCTGGCCGGCAAAGGGTGGCGCGCCAGGAGAGTCCTACTCCCTCCGAGAGTAGGATTCCCCCCCCCCCCAATCCTAGTTGGAATAGGATTCCTCAAAGGGGGGGAGAGAGAGGGGGGCCGGCCACCTCTCCTAGTCCTAATAGGACTAGGGGAAGGGGGAGGCGCGCGGCCACCTAGGGCAGCCCCTTTCTCCTTTCCACTAAGGCCCACTATGGCCCATTTGACTCCCGGGGGGTTCCGGTAACCCTCCCGGTATTCCGGTAAAATCCTGATTTCACCTGGATCACTTCCGATGTCCAAACATAGGCTTCCAATATATCAATCTTTATGTCTCGACCATTTCGAGACTCCTCGTCATGTCCGTGATCACATCCGGGACTCCGAACAACCTTCAGTACATCAAAATGCATAAACTCATAATAACTGTCATCGTAACGTTAAGCGTGCGGACCCTACGGTTCGAGAACAATGTAGACATGACCGAGACACGTCTCCGATCAATAACCAATAGCGGGACCTAGATGCCCATTTGGCTCCTACATATTCTACGAAGATCTTTATCGGTCAGACCGCATAACAACATACGTTGTTCCCTTTGTCATCGTTATGTTACTTGTCCGAGATTCGATCGTCAGTATCCAATACTTAGTTCAATCTCGTTACCGGCAAGTCTCTTTACTCGTTCCGTAATACATCATCCCGCAACTAACTCATTAGTTGCAATGCTTGCAAGGCTTAAGTGATGTGCATTACCGAGAGGGCCCAGAGATACTTCTCCGACGATCGGAGTGACAAATCCTAATCTCGAAGTACGCCAACCCAACATCTACCATTGGAGACACCTGTAGTACTCCTTTATAATCACCCAGTTACGTTGTGACGTTTGGTAGTACCCAAAGTGTTCCTCTGGCAAACGGGAGTTGCATAATCTCATAGTCATAGGAACATGTATAAGTCATGGATAAAGCAATAGCAACATACTAAACGATCGGGTGCTAAGCTAATATAATGGGTCATGTCAATCAGATCATTCAACTAATGATGTGACCTCGTTAATCAAATAACAACTCTTTGTTCATGGTTAGGAAACATAACCATCTTTGATTAACGAGCTAGTCTAATAGAGGCATACTAGTGACACTCTGTTTTGTCTATGTATTCACACATGTATTATGTTTCCGGTTAATACAATTCTAGCATGAATAATAAACCTTTATCATGATTTAAGGAAATAAATAATAACTTTATTATTGCCTCTAGGGCATATTTCCTTCAGTCTCCCACTTGCACTAGAGTCAATAATCTAGATTACACTGTAATGATCCTAACACCCATGGAGTCTTGGTGCTGATCATGTTTTGCTCGTGGAAGAGGCTTAGTCAACGGGTCTGCAACATTCAGATCCGTATGTATCTTGAAAATCTCTATGTCTCCCATCTGGACTAGATCCCGGATGGACTTGAAGCGTCTCTTGATGTGTTTGGTCCTTTTGTGAAATCTGGATTCCTTTGCCAAGGCAATTGGACCAGTATTGTCACAAATGATTTTCATTGGACCCGATGCACTAGGTATGACACCTAGATCGGATATGAACTCCTTCATCCAGACTCCTTCGTTTGCTGCTTCCGAAGCAGCTATGTACTCCGCTTCAGTGTCAAAGCTTGCATCAACGTAACCTCTTACGGTGAGCTCTTTGTCACCTCCATATATGAGAAACATATCCTTAGTCCTTTTCAGGTATTTCAGGATGTTCTTGACCGCTGTCCAGTGATCCACTCCTGGATTACTTTGGTACCTCCCTGCTAAACTTATAGCAAGGCACACATCAGGTCTGGTACACAGCATTGCATACATGATAGAGCCTATGGCTGAAGCATAGGGAACATCTTTCATTTTCTCTCTATCTTCTGCAGTGGTCGGGCTTTGAGTCTTACTCAATCTCACACCTTGTAACACAGGCAAGAACCCTTTCTTTGCTTGATCCATTTTGAACTTCTTTAAAATCTTGTCAAGGTATGTGCTTTGTGAAAGTCCAATTAAGCGTCTTGATCTATCTCTATAGATCTTTATGCCTAATATGTAAGCAGCTTCTCCGAGGTCTTTCATTGAAAAACTTTTATTCAAGTATCCCTTTATGCTATCTAGAAATTCTATATCATTTCCAATCAGTAATATGTCATCCACATATAATATTAGAAATGCTACAGAGCTCCCACTCACTTTCTTGTAAATACAGGCTTCACCGAAAGTCTGTATAAAACCAAATGCTTTGATCACACTATCAAAGCGTTTATTCCAACTCCGAGAGGCTTGCACCAGTCCATAAATGGATCGCTGGAGCTTGCACACTTTGTTAGCTCCCTTTGGATCGACAAAACCTTCAAGTTGCATCATATACAACTCTTCTTCCAGAAATCCATTCAGGAATGCAGTTTTGACATCCATCTGCCAAATTTCATAATCATAAAATGCGGCAATTGCTAACATGATTCGGACAGACTTAAGCATCGCTACGGGTGAGAAAGTCTCATCATAGTCAATCCCTTGAACTTGTCGAAAACCTTTTGCGACAAGTCGAGCTTTGTAGACAGTAACATTACCATCAGCGTCAGTCTTCTTCTTAAAGATCCATTTGTTCTCAATTGCTTGCCGATCATCAGGCAAGTCAACCAAAGTCCATACTTTGTTCTCATACATGGATCCCATCTCAGATTTCATGGCTTCAAGCCACTTTGCGGAATCTGGGCTCACCATCGCTTCTTCATAGTTCGTAGGTTCATCATGATCTAATATCATGACCTCCAGAACAGGATTACCGTACCACTCTGGTGCGGATCTCACTCTGGTTGATCTACGAGGTTCAGTAGTATCTTGATCTAAAGTTTCATGATCATCATCATTAGCTTCCTCAATTATTGGTGTAGGTGTCGCAGAAACAGTTTTCTGTGATGTACTACTTCTCAATAAAGGAGTAGGTACAATTACCTCGTCAAGTTCTACTTTCCTCCCACTCACTTCTTTCGAAAGAAACTCCTTCTCTAGAAAGTTTCCGAACTTAGCAACAAAAGTCTTGCCTTCGAAACTGTGATAGAAGGTGTATCCAACAGTTTCCTTTGGATATCCTATGAAGACACATTTCTCCTGATTTGGGTTCGAGCTTATCAGGTTGAAGTTTTTTCACATAAGCATTGCAGCCCCAAACTTTAAGAAACGACAACTTTGGTTTCTTGCCAAACCATAGTTCATAAGGCGTCGTCTCAACGGATTTAGATGGTGCCCTATTTAACGTGAATGCGGCCGTCTCTAGAGCGTATCCCCAAAACGATAGCGGTAAATCAGTAAGAGACATCATAGATCGCACCATATCTAGTAAAGTACGATTACGACGTTCGAACACACCATTACGCTGTGGTGTTCCGGGTGGCGTGAGTTGCGAAACTATTCCACAATTTTTCAAATGTACACCAAACTCGTAACTCAAATATTCTCCTCCACGATCTGATCGTAGAAACTTTATTTTCTTGTTACGATGATTTTCAACTTCACTCTGAAATTCTTTGAAGTTTTCAAATGTTTCAGACTTGTGTTTCATTAAGTAGATATACCCATATCTGCTCAAATCATCTGTGAAGGTGAGAAAATAACGATATCCGCCACGAGCCTCAACATTCATCGGACCACATACATCCGTATGTATGATTTCCAACAAATCTGTTGCTCTCTCCATAGTTCCGGAGAACGGTGTTTTAGTCATCTTGCCCATGAGGCACGGTTCGCAAGTGCCAAGTGATTCATAATCAAGTGACTCCAAAAGTCCATCAGTATGGAGTTTCTTCATGCGCTTTATACCGATATGACCTAAACGGCAGTGCCACAAATAAGTTGCACTATCATTATCAACTCTGCATCTTTTGGCTTCAACATTATGAATATGTGTATCACTACTATCGAGATTCATCAAAAATAGACCACTCTTCAAGGGTGCATGACCATAAAAGATATTACTCATATAAATAGAACAACCATTATTCTCTGATTTAAATGAATAACCGTCTCGCATCAAACAAGATCCAGATATAATGTTCATGCTCAATGATGGCACCAAATAACAATTATTTAGGTCTAATACTAATCCCGAAGGTAGATGTAGAGGTAGCGTGCCGACTGCGATCACATCGACTTTGGAACCATTTCCCATGCGCATCGTCACCTCGTCCTTTGCTAGTGTCCGCTTATTCTGTAGTCCCTGTTTCGAGTTGCAAATATTAGCAACAGAACCAGTATCAAATACCCAGGTGCTACTGCGAACATTAGTAAGGTACACATCAATAACATGTATATCACATATACCTTTGTTCACCTTGCCATCCTTCTTATCCACCAAATACTTGGGGCAGTTCCACTTCCAGTGACCAGTCTGCTTGTAGTAGAAGCACTCAGTTTCAGGCTTAGGTCCAGACTTGGGTTTCTTCTCTTGAGCATCAACTCGCTTGCCGTTCTTTTTGAAGTTCCCCTTTTTCTTCCCTTTGCCCTTTTTCTTGAAACTAGTGGTTTTGTTAACCATCAACACTTGATGCTCCTTTTTGATTTCTACCTCCGCAGCTTTTAGCATTGCGAAGAGCTCGGGAATAGTCTTGGTCATCCCTTGCATATTATAGTTCATTACGAAGCTCTTGTAACTTGGTGGCAGTGATTGGAGAATTCTGTCAATGACGCAATCATCTGGAAGAGTAACTCCCAATTGAATCAAGTGATTATTATACCCAGACATTTTGAGTATATGCTCACTGACAGAACTGTTCTCCTCCATTTTGCAGCTATAGAACTTATTGGAGACTTCATATCTCTCAATCCGGGCATTTGCTTGAAATATTAACTTCAACTCCTGGAATATTTCATATGCTCCATGACGTTCAAAACGTCGTTGAAGTCCCGGTTCTAAGCCGTAAAGCATGGCACACTGAACTATCGAGTAGTCATCAGCTTTGCTCTGCCAGACGTTCATAACTTCTGGTGTTGCTCTAGCAGCAGGCCTGGCACCTAGCGGTGCTTCCAGGACGTAATTCTTCTGTGCAGCAATGAGAATAATCCTCAAGTTACGGACCCAGTCTGTGTAATTGCTACCATCATCTTTCAACTTTGCTTTCTCAAGGAACGCATTAAAATTTAATGGAACAACAGCACGAGCCATCTATCTACAATCAACATAGACAAGCAAGATACTATCAGATACTAAGTTCATGATAAGTTTAAGTTCAGTTAATCAAATTAATTAAGAACTCCCACTTAGATAGACATCCCTCTAATCCTCTAAGTGATCACGTGATCCAAATCAACTAAACCATAACCGATCATCACGTGATATGGAGTAGTTTTCAATGGTGAACATCGTTATGTTGATCATATCTACTATATGATTCACGCTCGACCTTTCGGTCTCTGTGTTCCGAGGTCATATCTTATATGCATAGCTCGTCGAGTATAACCTGAGTATTCCGCGTGTGCAACTGTTTTGCACCCGTTGTATTTGAACGTAGAGCCTATCACACCCGATCATCACGTGGTGTCTCAGCACGAAGAACTTTTGCAACGGTGCATACTCAGGGAGAACACTTCTTGATAATTTTAGTGAGAGATCATCTTATAATGCTACCGTCAATCAAAGCAAGATAAGATGCATAAAAAGATAAACATCACATGCAATCAATATAAGTGATATGATATGGTCATCATCATCTTGTGCTTGTGATCTCCATCTCCGAAGCACCGTCATGATCACCATCGTCACCGGCGCAACACCTTGATCTCCATCGTAGCATCGTTGTCGTCTCGCCAATCTTATGCTTCCACGACTATCACTACCGCTTAGTAATAAAGTAAAGCATTACATCGCGATTGCATTGCATACAATAAAGCGACAACCATATGGCTCCTGCCAGTTGCCGATAACTCGATTACAAAACATGATCATCTCATACAATAAAATTTAGCATCATGTCTTGACCATATCACATCACAACATGCCCTGCAAAAACAAGTTAGACGTCCTCTACTTTGTTGTTGCAAGTTTTACGTGGCTGCTACGGGCTTAAGCAAGAACTCATCTTACCTACGCATCAAAACCACAATGATAGTTTGTCAAATAGACTCCGTTTTAACCTTCTCAAGGACCGGGCGTAGCCACACTCGGTTCAACTAAAGTTGGAGAGACAGTCTTCCGCAAGCCATCTATGTGCAAAGCACGTCGAGGGAACCGGTCTCGCGTAAGCGTACGCGTAAGGTTGGTCCGGATCGTCTCATCCAACAATACCGCTGAACCAGAGTATGACATGCTGGTAGGCAGTATGACTTGTATCGTCCACAACTCACTTGTGTTCTACTCGTGCAAATAACATCAAACCATAAAAACCTAGGCTCGGATGCCACTGTTGGGGAACGTAGTAATTTCAAAAAATTTCCTACGCACACGCAAGATCATGGTGATGCATAGCAACGAGAGGGGAGAGTGTTGTCTACGTACCCTTTTAGACCGAAGCGGAAGCGTTGACGCAACGTAGAGGAAGTAGTCGTACGTCTTCCCGATCCGACCGATCCAAGTACCGTTACTCCGGCACCTCCGAGTTCTTGGCACACGTTCAGCTCGATGACGATCCCCGGGCTCCGATCCAGCAAAGCTTTGGGGAGGAGTTCCGTCAGCACGACGGCGTGGTGACGATCTTGATGTACTACCGGCGCAGGGCTTCGCCAAAGCACTGCTACGATATGATCGAGGTGGAATATGGTGGAGGGGGGCACCGCACACGGCTAAGGAACGATCACGAAGATCAACTTGTGTGTTTCTAGGGTGCCCCCTGCCTCCGTATATAAAGGATCCAAGGGGGAGGGGCTGGCCGGCCAAGGGTGGCGCGCCAGGAGAGTCCTACTCCCTCCGGGAGTAGGATTCCCCCCCCCCCCGAATCCTAGTTGGAATAGGATTCCTCAAAGGGGGAGAGAGAGAGGGGGCCGGCCACCTCTCCTAGTCCTAATAGGACTAGGGGAAGGGGGGAGGCGCGCGACCACCTAGGGCAGTCCCTTTCGCCTTTCCACTAAGGCCCACTATGGCCCATTTGACTCCCGGGGGGTTCCGGTAACCCTCCCGGTATTCCGGTAAAATCCTGATTTCACCTGGATCAGTTCCGATGTCCAAACATAGGCTTCCAATATATCAATATTTACGTCTAGACCATTTCGAGACTCCTCGTCATGTCCGTGATCACATCCGGGACTCCGAACAACCTTCGGTACATCAAAATGCATAAACTCATAATAACTGTCATCGTAACGTTAAGCGTGCGGACCCTACGGTTCGAGAACAATGTAGACATGACCGAGACACGTCTCCGGTCAATAACCAATAGCGGGACCTGGATGCCCATATTGGCTCCTACATATTCTACGAAGATCTTTATCGGTCAGACCGCATAACAACATACGTTGTTCCCTTTGTCATCGGTATGTTACTTGTCCGAGATTCGATCGTCAGTATCCAATACTTAGTTCAATCTCGTTACCGGCAAGTCTCTTTACTCGTTCCGTAATACATCATCCCGCAACTAACTCATTATTTGCAATGCTTGCAAGGCTTAAGTGATGTGCATTACCGAGAGGGCCCAGAGATACCTCTCCGACGATCGGAGTGACAAATCCTAATCTCGAAGTACGCCAACCCAACATCTATCATTGGAGACACCTGTAGTACTCCTTTATAATCACCCAGTTACGTTGTGAAGTTTGGTAGTACCCAAAGTGTTCCTCTGGCAAACGGGAGTTGCATAATCTCATAGTCATAGGAACATGTATAAGTCATGGATAAAGCAATAGCAACATACTAAACGATCGGGTGCTAAGCTAATATAATGGGTCATGTCAATCAGATCATTCAACTAATGATGTGACCTCGTTAATCAAATAACAACTCTTTGTTCATGGTTAGGAAACATAACCATCTTTGATTAACGAGCTAGTCTAATAGAGGCATACTAGTGACACTCTGTTTTGTCTATGTATTCACACATGTATTATGTTTCCGGTTAATACAATTCTAGCATGAATAATACACCTTTATCATGATTTAAGGAAATAAATAATAACTTTATTATTGCCTCTAGTGCATATTTCCTTCACCAGATCCCGCTGTTGGTTATTGCCCGAGAGCCGTCTCGGTCATGTCTGCATTCTCCCGAACCCGTAGGGTCTACACACTTAAGGTTCGGTGACGCTAGGGTTGTGAAGATATGTATATGTAGTAACCCGAATGTTGTTCGGAGTCCCGGATGAGATCCCGGACGTCACGAGGAGTTTCAGAATAGTTCGGAGGTAAATAATTATATATAGGAAGTGCTGTTTCGGCCATCGGGACAAGTTTCGGGGTCATCTGTATTGTACCGGGACCACCGGAAGGGTCCCGGGGGTCCACCGGGTGGGGCCACCCATCCCGGAGGGCCCCATGGGCCAAAGTGGGGAGGGGAACCAGGCCATAGTGGGCTGGTGCGCCCCCCAAGGCCCACCCCATGCGCCTAGGGTTAAAACCCTAGGGGTGGGGGGCGCCCCACCTTGGCTTGGGGGCCACTCCAGCCCTTGGCCGCCCCCCTAGGAGATCGAATCTCCTAGGGCCGGCGCCCCCCCTAGGGGAGGCTATATATATGAGGGGGGAGGGGGCAGCCGCACCCTGAGCCTTGGCGCCTCCCTCTCCCTCTCCAACACCTCCTCCCACTGCAGCTCCACCATCACCACGCCGCCGTGCTGCCGCTGGAGCCATCTTCCTCAACCTGTCCTTTGCTTTGCTGGATCAAGAAGAAGGAGACGTTACGCTGACCGTACGTGTGTTGAACGTGGAGGTGTCGTCTGTTTGGTGCTAGGATCTCCGGTGATTTGGATCACGTCGAGTACGACTACCTCATCCCCGTTCTTTGAACGCTTCCGCACGCGATCTATAAAGGTATGTAGATGCAATATAAATACTCGTTGCTAGATGAACTCATAGATGGATCTTGGTGAAACCGTAGAAAAAA
Source organism: Aegilops umbellulata (assembly GCA_032464435.1). Taxonomy (NCBI): domain Eukaryota; kingdom Viridiplantae; phylum Streptophyta; class Magnoliopsida; order Poales; family Poaceae; genus Aegilops; species Aegilops umbellulata. Next base: position 347,972,876 of record CP136058.1, on the reverse strand, counting down.
ATTTTGTTTTCAGCATCGTTCCCCAACATGCATTGTTGTGATTTCCTTACTGTTGTAAATGAGCATACGCCTGTGATGACAATTACCCTCACGTGCCTTACGTGCATGCCGGTAAGGGATCCGGGAAAGCCTCTGCCTTGGGTAGGTGTGAGCTTGTCGCGGGTCTCCGTCGGGACGGTTATATCCGGTATGGCATGGTAAGGTATAATGGGTGGTGATTTATTTGTTGAAGTATTTTTGTTGGGCTAACCATGCAGGGAACATTGATAAGCCTCCTGAGTCAGCCATAGATCGAGTCTTGTTCCGGTAACCCCCATACCTGTTTCGTACTACCACTGGTCTCTACCGTAGGTGGGGTATGGTTCAGTAAGTTGTTAACCCTTGTCTTGGCACACACCGTACAGAGAGGCTGTGGTGGAAGATACCGGCTGCATCCGGTAGGCATGCCACCTGGTCCGGGGGCATGGGTGTATCCGGTTGGGACCGAGAGGGGGATACCCCTTAGAGCGCGCGATAGAAATTTGATCCCTTGCTACGTCGAGGTTGTAGACTCCCCACTTAGAGTTTGCTTGACAGGTGTCGTTGGTGATTCCAGACACCGGTGAGTTGAGCTGGTGTGTGCAAGTCAGGTGTGTTTTCAATTAAAAGGCCTTAGACGGAATTAGTCCCGATGGACTAAAGGAATCCGTTACTCGTGGGTAAAGAGTACACCCTCTGCAGAGATTAAACCTATTCGAATAACCGTGTCCATAGTTAAGGATTTCAGTCTGGGATGGGTCAGGTGTCGGTCTTAGTGTCGGTCTTTGGAGGTAAAACTATTAAACCAGAACGAGAATTTACTACTCGTGACTTGTGATAATTATGATTATTATTAGCTTTGACTAACCTGTGATATTATTGTTATGATCGAGTATCTCCGGGATGGTTCTACCTCTGGGGTATTCACTATGATTGTTTCTTTTAAAAGCCCTTTATGTGGCGTCGCTCAGACGCCCGATTGTGGCATTTCTTTTAAAAGCCCTTTATGTGGCGTCGCTCAGACGCCCGATTGTGGCATTTCTTTTTAAGCCCTTTTAGTGGCGCCGCTCAGTCGCCCGACTGTGGCACATTTTATTATTTCTTTTACTTGTTTGATTGCCCACGCATTCCTTAAATATTTATTCGTATACATCATGAACCTTATCCCATAATGATCAGAGAGATCACATAATACTTTGATACATGATTACCTGTGGCTATATTCTACATGTGTTCATGATGGTTGCGAGTACATTCAAAGTACTCACTGGCTTGTCCCTGGCTATTGTCTTGGCCAGATTGCTTGCTTGGAGAGGAGCGTTGTGACGACAACCTTGGAACTAAAGCCGCGGTGATAGCAGCCTCGCGAAGATAGGAGTTACCTGGTCAGCTGTTCCCGTGGGAATGGAGTCCCATAGACCGTGATGATCCACAAACCGCTTCCGCCCTCAACCACTAGAAAGCATTCAATGTACTCATAGGCCACAATGGTCTTGTACTACATATTTTGTACCCTTGCTTGGAATTCTTGTATCAAGTTAATGCCTCATCAGCTAACAGTAATCCTGGGGCTAATGAGCTCGACGGCCATTTTCTGGGAATTAATATCCGGAAAAACCGGTCGCGACAGCCTTGCTATTCCGAAATTACAACGCGCGCGAAAACTCCCACCTCTTGTGAAATCCCGACACGCGAAATGCCCATGGTGCCCCTGAACAGAAAGAACTGCCTCAAATCGGTGGGGGTACTTTCGTTACTTACCCCACATTTCGGGCAAGCGCGTCGCTAAGCCATGGTTCCCCATTGCTATCCCATCCGCCCACCCATTCATACACCGAGGCCGCGAAAACCCACGACGAAACCCCACACCCTGCTCCGTCTGCCACCTAGCTAGAGCCTCTTCCCCGACGACATCGTCCACAGCAACACCTCGACGTCCCTCATCCACCGTACCGGATGAGGATCCATCGTCGATCTCATCGTCCCGCCGGTTCAGTCACCCCGTCCTCCACCTCCAAGGACCTGCCCCGATGTTCCCCTCGTCTTTCGCGCCACCTCCATTCCCACACCGCCGTATTCACCTGCACCACCGGAAGAGCATCATCATCACCGTTTCCTCAGACGAAGCTACGGCCTAATTGGCGCCACCAAAGAGGTTGTACACTAATCGGTGCATTTTCTTCTTGATTCGATGTCACGGTGCTGCCGGCGCTCGGTCCCGAGCCGACACGGTGCGGCTCCATCCACGGCGGCATCATCGGCCCCTTCCTCCCTGGTGTCGCTCCCTCGGCGGTGACGTCCACATCAGTAGGAGCTGCTGCTGCTTTAGCTCTCGCTCGCACTGCTGCTCTGCTCTTGCTCTTGGTCCCCTTCCTGGTCTGCTCTTGCTATTGCTCTTGCTCGCACTGCTGCTCTCGCTCTTGCTCTTTCTTGCCATGCTGCTCCAATTTAGCTACACTCCAGTTGACTGAATCGACTTTTGGGTCAGTCGATTTTCAGGGCGTGGAGGGGGGCTCGTCGGGGTGAAGGAAGAACCAGCCACAGCGTGGAGGGGGGCTCACCGGAGAGGTACCCCACTATCTATCTTAAGGTTCAGGATGGGGGCCGTGGTCGCCGGCGGTGGCGGGGCGTTGGCGGGGCGGTGGCGTGGGGATCGCCAGAGAAAAATCTCGGTATGGGGGGGCCTAGAGGGATGGCCGGGGCGGTGGCGGACCGGCGATGGGGAGTGTTTTCGGGGCGGGCGAGGCGGCGCACTGCCGGCCGCGGGCGGCGGGGGCTGCTGTTTGGCCGGTGGTGGCTGGCGGCTCAGGGGGGTGGAGGTTGAAGATGAATCGCAGGCCCTTGATTTCGTATCCAACGGCTGCAAAATCGACTGACCTGAGATGAAAAAGTTAGTCGACCGACGTGTAGCCTCACCTTGCTAGTGCGTTCAGTTTCGACAGCAAAATTGAGTTTCGACAGCGAAATTCAGTTTCGCTAGTTAAGTTCAGTTTCGACAGTTAAATTCAATTTCAACAGTTAAGTTCAGAGATGAGCGACTGATGTATTTTACATCTAGCACTTTGTGGTTATGTATTTTACGTCATGTATTGGAGATGCTATTAGAATTCCACTCAGTTTAACGTTGTTCGTTGTCTCTCTTGTCCTGCTTCAGCCTCGGCGTCGTACAACTCACCGGAGCTGCTCCAGCAACGAAACCCTCCAGCACAGCGGAGCAGTACCTCGGGCTCCATCTCAAGACGCCTAAGATCTTCTTCCCCTCCTCCGACAGCCAAGTCAACCGGAGCATCCTCATCGGCCAACCCAATCACGCTGAGATCGACATGGCTTCGCCAAAGAGGTTGTACACTTGTTGCATCTCTTTTTTACTCTACATGTTATATATATTGTCCACTGAGCACTCATAGTAACGGGAAATATGATTATTTTATCCTACTATATGACAAGCAGTGAGGTACCAGCCAACTTAGCTATCCGTGATGGACTCTCTTGAACGCCATCATTATTTATCTCTGCGTGTTTGAGCTGTGCATTTGTCGATGGGCCTGGGAGTTGAGCTAGTATGGCAGTGGCCCGGGTCCAAAGTAATAGAAGTAGCATAAAAACATTTTTTAGTGTAGGATTCTCCTTTCTCAAGCCTGCCTACTAGAATTGTCAGTGCTTGAAAGGAAAAGTGAATGCAAAACATCGGAATTGGAAAGTTTCCTATGGTACTACTTTTCATGAATTTGGTGCAAAGGAATGGAGCAAAGGAAAACTGTACGATTTGTTCCTTTAGTGTCTCCTTGAAAGAAAAACCGTAGGAATTCTAATTTCCACTTCTCCTCCTTTTCATATTCCTATTCATCAAGCACAAGACTAAGAGATAGTAGCATAATAGCATTATAGCCGTACATTTTCTTGTGGTTTGACTTAATCTCACCATGCTTTTTTGCATCCTGTGATCTTCCAATTGTTGTGAATCAAACTCCTAGATTGGCAGAAATCCTGTGTTTTTAAATTCTCTGTTTTGCACGTGCATTCCTATCCTATTCCTGTCTATTTCCTATCCCTGCATTGTTAGAATCCTCAAATTCAAACAAGCCCTTACTCAATTACTTCTGTTACAGATATGTGTCAAAGAAAACCTTGTGTGGTTTGTCCTGCTCCTACGGCGTTGTGTTCCACCCCAGCTCAGCTGCTCCAACGATGGAAGGTTTCACCACAGCAGGGATCCGCTCTCCAGACTGTCTTTCGCTGCCTCAGATCTTCTTCCCCGCCACCGGCAGCCACGACAACGGCATTACCATCATCAACTGAGCAGATGACCTTGAGGACTACACGGGTCCGCAAGAGAGGTCGCACTCTTCCGTGTCTGCTTACGTTATGCGTTGCTTAATATGATGACATGCTACATTATCTTCGTGTTCACCTATTAGACTCCGTGTCAGGGCCAAACTAATGCTGAGACTTTAGTTTTTAAATGGTTGTGGAGTACATATTGGGGCAGCAATCAGTACTATTTGTCTACTATCTGGTTAATCTCCGGTGTCTACTAAGAGTTTCATGTTGGGTGCAACCAAACATTAAAGGAGCCATTATCTGTATGTTTAACTAAAGCTATTATCTGCCTGCTATCATTGGTTTTGAGTCTATCCACAGTTTGCTACCATCACTCTGATTTGTGCATGCACTCCTTACATAATCTCACTATGTTCTATTCCTATGCATGCCAGTTATTGTACACAATGGAACTGATCATGTAGAGAAAAAGAGACGAGCCTTGTGTGGCAATAAAATTTCATCCAGATGTTGTTCCATGGTGGGCGCAAAGGCAGCCATCCCTCCACCCATTTAGGATCGTAATCAAGAGGAAGAGACCACTCCTATTTACCCCATGAGGTCTTCGCTCTAACTTGGCATGCTGATGTTGGTAATATCATGCATATGGTGGCTTGCATTGCTTACTGTATACATTAAAGATGTCATATGCTTAGTTTAGACATGCTTTGTGTCAATGCCATCTATTTAGTTTCTTTATCTTATATGTGAATCATGCAATGCCATCTTGTCTAGCCAGGCATCATATATGTGAATTTTGCAATGCCACCCTGGTTAGCCAGTCATCTTATATGTGAATTATATCATGCCATCATTTTTTATTACGTGTTAAATTTGTCAACAATTTTAGTACATTCAATTACTCTGCCTGTGCATCAGCCATTCGACACGTTCATGGAAAAATCTAGAGTGGAAACATGGTCTTCAGAGCAGACAATGCTATCTGACGAAGCACATGTCTTGCTGGTTACTGATAGCTCCTCAAAGGAGGATTCAGAGACAGATGACCAGTCATATTCCCCCCCCCCCCGAGGTGCATGACCTAACTTGGCAGGGTTATGTTGCTCATATCGTGCGTATGGTATCTTGCATTGCTATGTCATTTGCTTAGTTTAGACATGCTTTGTGTGAATGCCACCTGTTTAGTGTCTAATTACCATATATGTGAATTATGCAATGTCGTCTTGTTGCTAGACATTATATATGTGAATTATGCAATGTTATCTTGTTGCAAGGCATTATGTATGTGAATTATGCAATGCCATGCTGTTTAGGCATGCGTCATATATGTGAATTATATCATGCCATCCTTTTTTGTATTTCTTATTGCTTTTGTCGACAATGTTTGTATATTCAACTGATCTTCCTGTGCATTAGCCATTTGAATTGGTGATGGAGAAATCTGGAGTGAAAACAAGGTCTTCAAGGCAGACAATGCTACCTGCTGAAGCAGATATCTTGCTAGTTATAGATAGCTCTTCAGAGGAGGATTCAGACGCAGATGACCAGTCCTATCATCCCCCTGAGGTGTATGCTCAAACTTGGCAGGGTTATATTACTCATATAATGCATATGTTGTATTGCAATGCTTAGTTTTTACATCATATACACAATATTGAATGCCATCTCCTTAGTTGACACATCATATATGCGATTTCCCTCTGCTCACTTCCTTAGTATATAAATCATATATTTGAATTATGTCATGCCATGATGTTTACATAGACAGCATGTTTCTGAATTATGGCATGCCAACCCATTTTCTGAAGACATAATAGAGTTATATCATCTCATCATGTTTACATAGTCATCATATTTTAAATTATGTCATTCTATCTGTGAATTATATCATGCCATCATGTTTCCATCAACGGCATGTTTGTGATTTATGGCATGCCAACCACTTTAATAGACACATCGTATAGTTATATCATGTCATCCTGGTTACATAGTCATCATATTTTGAAGTATGTCATTCTATCCTGTTTAGTTAGCCATCATACATGTGAAATTGTGTCATGCTATCCTATTTAATTAGCCATCATATATGTGAAATTATGTCATGCTATTCTGTTTGCTTAGACAACAAAAATGTGAATTATTTCATGCCCTGTTTTCTTCCCTACTATCCATTGCACCTGTCTATCTTACAATGTATGTACATTCAATTACTTTTCTTGTTTATCAGCCATTTCAATTGAAGGGAGTGATGGCAGTATCTGTGGGAGTAAAAACACGGTCTTCAGAAAAGATCGTGCTACCTATCGATGCAGATAGAACCACAGTTGTACTTTCCCAAGAACCAGCCCCAGCACACATAACCCACGCTCATGCAGATTGTACCCCTACCCAGTTGGACAGAGAACCAGCTACACCCCTTCTAACCCCAACCCCAGCAGATAGACACCCAGTTCCCGTTGACACAGCACCGTATCCACCACAGAGCACCCAAACACGAGCAGTTAGTAAGGCAACTGCAGTGCCCAAATCACGAGGACCACCACTCCGAACCCGAAGTCAACGCTTAAAGCAGAAGAAGAATTCTTCTCAGGTCAGGTTCCGTAGCTATGGTTCGTACTACTTTGCTCTTGCATCACTGTATTTACTGATACCAACTAATTTCAAATTTGAAGGATGCAATTGAAACTCCAATGGCGCAACAGGTATGTTTTAAACCTGTTTCTTCAACGTGTTTGGCTGTTTGCTGTTGTAACTTGCTCTATGTTGATTTCAATTTCAATTGAATAAACAGTTATGTTCTCATGCCATGCACATTACAAGTGTTGTTATTGCTGTGTAGTTTCCCACACTTATATTCTGTCTATGCTGCTTTGTCTTAAATAGATATGATTCGAGTTGTATCTATCTTGATTTGGCAACATAAACTAGAATGATATAGACCATACTGTGACCATACTACATAGATATATGTTTGTTTCATGCTGTTATCCTGTCCACCTTAGTACTGAACTGGTTTACCAAAATGAGTTTCATATACTACATTGTAAACCTGAGATGTGTTTGTTTGTTTCTCTTTTAGAACGCGGATAAAATATTGGAGAAGAGTACCCTGTTGGTCTCCAAGAAAGCTGATAAAAACTATATTGAAGACACTGAGATAACCCCAAAGTCCTGTCTTGATGTAGTGTTCGAGTTACTGGCTACCACTGCTGGCACCAGCTCCTCAAACTCGTTGCCTGAATCAGTTCGGCTTCTTGAGTCTCAACTTCAAGTTGAAAGACATCGAGCATATGTTATGCGACAGGAAGCCGGAGGACTGTGGAAGTCCCTGCAGAATTCAGATGCATACTTTCTGGCGCAACAGCAAGCGCTGGAGGACTTAAGTGCCAAACAAGAGAAAGTTAATAAGCTTGCTAAGCATCTTGCCAGCATTATGGGTACCCAGGATATTGTTTCTTGAGCTCTTCTGAAGTGGTTTCAGTTCTGGACTTGTTTTTCTATGGTGTTTATATGCTGCTGTGTTCCCTATATTTGCACTGGTGGTGAACTTTATGCCTAGTGGATGTAATATGTGTAATAGCTGTGATAGCCCAGTGTAAGTTGCTTGCTTATTTATTTCCTTGTTGTCTTGTTTATTTTTTTGCTTGTAGTCAGTGCAGTTCTTTTTCTGCAGTTTGCTAGTGGCTGCAATAACCTATTTTTTAAAACTAGCTAGGCCACAATAACCACGGGCTAATATTTACTGTTGTGACACTAGGCCTCCTACGGGCCGTAGAAACAGTGGGCCTTCTAGGGGCCGTATAAACAGTGGGCCTTCTACAGGCCGTAGAAATAGTGGGCCTTCTACGGGCCGTATCATCAATGGGCCTTATACGGGCCGTATGATCAATTGTCCAAACATGGGCCAAACAGACCGCATTCTGGCCGTAAACGGGCTAGAGTTGGAATCATCCGTTCATGGGCCGACCATAATGGGCCATCGTTAATAGGCAGTATTTGATGACGCTATGAAAACGGCCCAACATATTAACAGACCACAAACGGGCCGACTGTAACCATGGGCTGAATTTGGCCCACAAGTAGAAAATGATAGTAACGGGTCGTAAGTAAACGAATGTTGGAAAATAGCCCAAGAATAAATGGGCGCTGAGAAGGCCAAAAGATAACATGGGCTAGAAACGGCCCAACGGAATAACGGGCCGTTAATGGGTATAAAGTGATACACTGTTCTTTACGGGCCAGTTTCACCACGGGCCGTTAATGGGTGTAAAGTGATACACTATTCATTACAGGCCAGTTTCACCACGGGTCGTTAATAGGCCAAGAGTTACATAGGGCCTCATATGGGCCGAAAGACGTCATGGGTCATACATGGGCCAGAAGTGAAAACGGGCTGGAATCATATTGGATGGCCCAGATGAAGCTACTGGGCCTAATTCGAATAGGGCATAACGGGCCTTGGGTTAGCGGGCTGTAAATGGGCTATATGCAAACAGGACATTAACAGGCTTTCCATGGGCCGGCCTTTTCACAGGAATGGGCCTCTGTTGGGCCGTGCCACGTGTCGACGTATCATAGGCCCCTTCTGTCCAATGAGTGGATGACATCTGTCCCAGCGATGAGCCGACACGTGTTTCCTCCAGCCATTGATGATTTTACACATGGAAAATCCCCATTGGTCGGGGCTGTTAACGGGTTATCGGATCCAAAACCTGACCCGATAGCTTAACGGTGTTCCGTTAAGGTGGATGCCACGTGTCGGTCACCCTTGACGAAAGCACTTCTGTGACACGCGATTTATCATCATGTCCACTTCCATGACGAAAGCACTTCCGTGATAAATTTTTCATGGATGTACATGCATGACAAAAAATGCGACCTACTGTGACAAACACGGGTCATCACGGAAGTGTATTTTTTTTGTAGTGTTAACTTTGTCCAGGCGGGCGCGGTGGAGCGCCTGGAGCTTCTAGAAGCTAGCGCCCATGGGCTGGAGGAGCCGCTCCTCCTGCGAGCCGTCGCCGCCAATGATTGGCTCGTCGACGACTTCAAGCCCGGCAGCGGCAAGCACTTCGTCGTCGAACACCTCTCCCTCGACGGGTGTCCTGGTGCTCGACACGCCTGAAAGGTGAACGAACAAGTCGTTGCTCACCCTCAGGTACTTGCCGGAGCCGGAAGCAGCAGAGGAGGAAGGCTGGTCACTAGCCTCCTCCTCCTCGGCAGTGGCCCCACCGGCTTCCCCGGCAGGCCCCTTGCCAGTCCCCTCAGCGGTAGCCTTGCCGGCCTCCCCGGCGGGCCCCTTGGTGGTGTCCCAGCAGCACCCTTGCTAGCCTACCCGGCGGGCCCCTTGGCGGCGTCCTCAGCAGCACCCTTGGCGGCCTCCTCCGCGGTGATCTTTTCGGCGTCCGCCTCGGCGGCCTTGGCGACGTCCTCGATGACGGCGTCCACGTCCTCTGGGTTCACCGAGGAGGGGTCTGGACACCAAAGAAGGGGGTGAGGCAAGGCCAGGACCAAGAGCCGGAAAGAAAAAGAAGCAGGGACGAATGGCGAACGACTTACCGGTGCCAGCGCCTGGCTGGGAAACGGAAGCCCCCTCCCCGCCAACATTTGGCGTCGAGGCAAAGCCACCTGCGCCCAAGTTCTCTTCCTCCTCCTCCATGTGTGTGGGCTCGATGCTTGGCGCCCTTGCCCGGGACGCCCCTCGAGGCGGCGTGGTCGATGGGGGCGGCGTGTTGGGAGTAGCCCCTTGTGGCACCTCCTGCGGCTGCTCCCCTCCTACACACCTGGCAAAGTCAGCACCAAAGTGTCGCGCCCCTGACACATGTCGAAGAGATAAGAATGATGAACTTACGCAGGGGCTTCGCCGGGGGCTGCTGTCCGGGTTGCTCAATACAACCAAGGGCGCCCTCGAAGTACCACCCGGGGGCTGGCCACCCGCCGAGACCTTGGCCCTCTTCACTCTCTGGGCCAGCGTCTCCACGTCCCTGCAAGGATTACGACAAGTCAAGATAAGCAACACAGAGTGAGGAGGTAGAGATAACGAAAAAGGAACCAGATGCTTAGTCGTCGTCCGCATCCTCCTCTGTCGTCTTCCTCTTCCTCCTCGGGCTGAGGGATCCATAATCACAGGTGACCTCTGTGTCAACACCCGCTGGAGAAAGGGAAGGAGGCGGCGTCTGGGCACGCTTAGATGAAGAAGGGGCGGCTGTCTTCTTCTTCACAGCGACCTTCACCGGCTTCTTCGCCGTCGCGGCCCTCGTGCGGGGCCGGGACCCCTCCAAGGTCAGCTGCGGCTGCGTAGGCCTGCCGGGCCGGACCGGCTCGCCGGAACTGGCCCGCCGCAGGACCCGCCCCCTCCCCGCAGGTGGCGTCGGTTATGCGGTCTCGGCCTCCTCCTCCGAAGACTCGCCGGTCACATCCTCAACCAATGGAGCCTCGGTGCCGGCAGTGCTGGCACCCCTGGCGGCCACCGCCCACCGGGCAAGCTCCTCTTCCTCCGCGGCCGTCACGGCTTTGTCCTTCATGCCGCCATCGTCGCCGGCCTCCCTAGCGAGATGTGCCTCCCTCGCCCTGGTGGCGATGTAGTCCAGCTCCGCCTGGGAGGTGTCCTGGACAAGCAGCCGCTCGGCATCGGCATCGACATACACGTCATGCAGGGTGTCGAAGAACTGCTGCACATCGGCATCCTCCGGCTCCTTCCAGCTCGGGACGGGGCCGTGCGCGTTGCAGTCCGGCATCATGGCAATGATCTCGGACCGACGTGAGTTATTACACAAGGGGACCACCCCCGTTGACAGCTTGAATAACGGCCCCTTGAGGACCTTGCCGGCCTTCGCGGCGTCCCTCACAACCTTGTCGGTCCGCTCGACCGCGCCGTCACGGCCCACGTCAAGCAGGAAGAGCCGCTGGTAGAAATGGGCGTGCACCATCACCGTAAAGTTGTGGTCAAGGCCTGGGCGGAGCCGCATGATGTCAGCGGGGTTCGTGAAGAGCCAGGATGGCCTCCCCTTGTTATGCAACGGAGCAATCCGGCGGCGGATGAAGTCCGCCTCGATCATTTCGAGGGTGAGCCCGGCCTGTGTAAGCCGGAGAATCCTGGTGGTGGCAACCGTGAGCCTTCCGTAAGCGGCATCAACATCGCTCCAATCGCTACCGCGAACCGGCGGCGCCCGGCGAACTTTGTAGAACGCCGGCGGGTCCTTCTCTTCAATCCAGCACCACCGGCCCCGCCACTCCTCCCACCTCTCCTTCATGGCGTCGTCCGGGTACACCCCCTTGGATCTTGGGATCCAAGTGACACAACCAGAGATGGCACCCCCCGGCTGGATCCGAGGGGAGAAATAGTGGCGGAAGAGCGCCGGGCTGGGGTGCACCCCGGCAAAGCCTTCGCAAAGGTGCGTGAAAAGGGCCATGCATGCCACCGCATTCGGAGTAAAATCCAAGAGGCGGAAGCCGAAGGTGTGCATGATGTCGCTGAAGAAATCGGAGAAGGGAGGGCAGATCCCGCAAGAAAAGTAATCAACGAAGAAGGGGTACCGATTTGGGGCAGGGTCGGCGCAGGCGGCGGGGATGACGCGTGTGGCCGGGTGCCCCGAATTCCCCCCCCCCCCCCCCGTCTTCACTCCCCACAGGGGCCTGAAGAAGTCCTGAAGCTCGAACACGTCGACCGTCGAGGGGAAGAAGAAGGCGGACTGCGTCCGTTGCCCCGACAGCGCGCTCTCCGGCGGCTCCACAGCCCCGGCATACTTGGCCACCCCCTTGCCCTTGGTAGATTTTGGTGCCATGGTGGCTGAAGGAGGAGGGAGGAGCGGAGGGTGGCAGAAGCACAACGGCGGCGAGCGGAGACGAAGCTTGGAGAAGAGGAGGGAGACAGGCGAAGGGCTCCGAGATTGGGGTTGCGCGAAGGGTAAAAGGAACAGTGCGCCCGCGGTTATCCCTTTTTATGGGGAAGCTGCGGGTCGCGCCGCCCATTTACTGCGGCGTGATGCATGCATGTGAAAACCGCCCCACGTATGCCGCCCACGTCACGCACGCCCCTCCACGCCGCGCCGCACGCGCGGGTCGTGGGAAACACAGCGCGCGAAAAATCTTACCACGGTAAAAACCGCCCCGCCTGCCCGCTGTCACATCCCTAGTTCTGGTCTGACCTAGGCTAGCTTCCATGTGTTGCATCATGTTTAAATTCTTTTGAATTTGAAATGGGGATGTTGAAACCCTAGCACCAAATGAATCCAAATAGGTTCAAATAAAATCATTGTCAATGAACCCAAAATACCCTTTGAAAATGTTCATGATTTCTGTTAAAGGTGCAAACCTCTACCAAAAATGATGAATATATTTCTAGGATATTTTTGAATTTTTGAATTAACACATATTGTATTTGAGTTGGGGTTATAAATTCCTATAAATACTTTTATAACTCCAATCATTCTGAAAAATATTATGGGGCTTTGGGCTAATCCATATTGCATCCACAAATAATTTCAGAAGCAACAAAAATGGTTTAGTATTATTACTAAATCAAAACAGAGCAAAATAAATAGAAAATAGAAAAAACAAATAATAAAAGAGAGGGAAATAAGGCCACTAGGCCACCTACCTAACCTACCTGGCGGCCTAGCTGCGGCCCAGCACTGTTGGCCCAGCCCAGCAGGCGCCCCCACCGTCTTCAACCTCCTGCCAGTAGGCAGGAGGGCGCGTGGTCGCCGCGCGTGGGCACGCGCCGGCCACCTCCTGCTTAACTGCTTGCCGCTGGACTCACCCGAGGGCGCCACGCACTTCTGCCCGACCCCCTCGACCGCTCCCCTCTCTCCCGTGCCTTCCCTCTCCTCTGCTCTCTCTCCCGCCCGGACCCGAACGCGTGAGAGAGCGCCGCCGTGCACCGCCGGGGCCACAACCACTCCCTCGCTCCCTCTCCATCCCAGGCGTCTCCGCCTCGCCATATTCGTCCTCTCCACCGAGTCACGCGGCTCCATAAGCCCTGCAGTGCCGCCACCGCCGCCGTTTCCCTCGTCGGCCACCGAAGATCGTCGTCGTCGATTCGCCGCCCCGAGCGCCTCCCCGAGCCCACGGAGCTGCTCTTCGACCCCCCAGTGAGCTCCTTAGCCATCTCCCCTTAACCCCGTGGCTTATAGCTCACCGTAGCATCTCTCTCCACCGTTCCCGCGAGGTTCACGCCGCCGGCGAAGTCGTCACCGTGGCTAGAGCAAGCTCAGCTTGCCCCTGAACACGTCATCACGGTCGTGCTTCTCCCAGGAGCCGAACTAGCCCACCCGTTCGTCCCACCGTGCACCACAACACCGATTCCAAGCACTCCCGAACTCCGGCTGCCGCGCAAGTTGCTGCCGCCGTCGACTTAGCCCACCGGAGCCGCTGCTGCGTGCACCACTCGACGCGGACGAGCCTCCCCGTCGCATAGATGCCCTCCGCCGGCCATTTGGTCGCCGGAGGAGGAATCCCGAGCCCCTCCGCCGTCTCTGGCCTTGCTGGCGACGAGCGCCGGGTCAACTCCGGTGAGTGTGACCCGGGTTGACCCTGTTTGACTTCCCCCTGACTCACTAACATGTGGGGCCAGCCCCTAACTAATTTCTAGTTTAGGATTAAGTTAGTGTTAATTAACCCAGTCAATTAGCTGACCAGCTGACGTGTGGGGCCCGGTCGTCAGGTTTGACCTGGACCAGCCCCTTTGACCTGCTAACGTTAGGCTTACACATTGCTGACGCAGTAAAGGAATTTCTGGATTTAATCTTATTCAGGAAATTCCAGAAAATAGTATAAACTTCCAAAAATCATAGAAATTCAACCGTAGCTCTAAATCAAATAATTTATATATGAAAAATGATCAGAAAAATCCAATATATCCATCTGTACTAGTTTCATGCATGTTAGAACACTTTAACCTTGCTGTTTACGTGAAACAAGTTAGTGCACTAATATGACTTCATGAAATGGGTTAGCATTTGAATCTTTGGTTCAAATGGACTCATTCCAATCTGTTCTAGCTTGCATTAGCCCAAAACACACTCATATTGCCATGTCATGATCATGCATCATATTGTGCATTGCATTGATTGTGTTTCCTTCTCAGTTGCTGGTGTTTGTCCCCTCTCGGTAGGCGTATCCCGACGATGAGTTCGATGACACCGATGAAGAACTATACTATCTTCAGAAGTGCCAGGCAAGCAAAACACCCTTGTTCATTCCGATACAATCCCACTCTCTCGCTCCTGCTCTCTTTTACTGCATTAAGACAACAACGATTCAACTGTTACATGCTGCGGTAGTTGAACCCCTTTATCCTTTGCATGACCTGACATTGCCACAGTAATTAGATGAAACCCACTAGCATGAGTAGGAGTTGTTTGAGCCCTGATGTGCCTACTCATTCATGTTTGTTTGTCATGCCTGCTACTGCTTAGAGTTGAGTCGGGTCTGATTCATCGGGAATGAATTGGAATGGTGATGAACATGTCCTACTGTGTGTGAGCTAAGTGGGTGAACACGATTTGGTGAAGGTATTGGTGAGAGGCCATGTAGGAGTACATGGTGGGTTGTCTCATTGAAGCCGTCCTCAGGAACTGAGTTCTGTGTTTGTGATCCATGAAACAGTTACTACCACACATTGGGATCCTTAATTGACTCTCTCGGCTTCTTGATCACCCTTGTCCTCTGTCCAGGAGTTGCAAAGTAGTTTCTGGTGTTTGTAGTATGCTGGGGGCCGCACGCAGCGCTGACCGTAGGGGTGGGCTGTGTTGCGGTAGACACGTGGCCGGGCCAGCCGGGCGCCCGTTTGGTGTCTTGGACCCTGTACACATCGTTCGGGGCCGTTAGTGGAAACCTCGGCCGGACTCCCTGCGGATGGAACCCGAATAGGGGATAAACCTGGACTAGAGACTTGAGTGTTTAGGTAGGCCGTGGCCGACACCCTCGCTGGGCTTCCGCTTGAAGGTTGTTGAGTACATGTCGTGTAAACGGCGGTAAGTGGTGAGAGCGTGTGTGAAGAAGTACACCCCTGCAGGGTTAACATCATCTATTCGAATAGCCGTGTCCGCGGTAATGGACTTCTGGGTTGCCTATAACAGTTCATAGACAAGTGAAAGTGGATACTTTAAAGTACGCAAGATAAGCGTGAGTGCTATGGATGGCCTTCTCGTAGGGAGACGGAAGTGGATCCATAGTGGTGTATTGGATGGTGAATATGTGGAATCATGTGCGCCACCTCAAAAGAGTCGCTTGCAGTCGTAGTTCAGGTTAGCCACCGAGTCAAAGCTGGCTTGCGGCAGTTAAACTCCACTACCCCCTTTTGATACTGATGCATATGTAGTTAGATCTGATGTAAGTCTTGCTGGGTACATTTGTACTCACGTTTGCCTATTTTATGTTTTTGCAGAGAGACGTCAGTCTCGCTAGTAGTTCCGTGTGGACTTCGACGTTTAGCTTGTTACCTCAGCTACGATCTTGTGCCCTCGGCATGATCTGGTAGATAGTCAGGCTTCTCAAGCCCTTTTCATTTGTAGATGTCTGTACTCAGACATGATAAGCTTCCGCATGTGCTTGTTGTTTGTATGCTCTGAATGTTGGGTCATGAGACCCATGTTTGTAATATCTGGCTCTTCCGAGCCTAATGAATAAATACTTTGAGTCGTAGAGTTATGTTGTGATGCCATGTTGTATTTACTCATATCGGGCATATTGTGTGTATGATTGAAATGCTTGGTATGAGTGGGATCCGACTATTTAGTTGTTTATCCTTGGCAGCCTATCATATGAGGAAATGTAAGTCTAGTGCTTCTGAGCGATAGTAGTCTGCTACAGCCCGGTTCACCGGAGTCCTGCTAGCCCAGCACTACTGCTCGGAACACTTGACTGGCCGGCATGTGTTTCACGTCGTTCCTGTGTCTGTCCCTTCGGGGAAATGTCACACGTTGTTATCCGGAGTCCTGCCTAGCCTGCTACAGCCCGGTTTACCGGAGTCCTGATAGCCCAGTGCTACAGCCCGGATAAATACATTGATGACCGACATGCTCGATGTGATTCATGTATGCCTGTCCTCATGGGTTAGCGCCGCTTTGGGTTCACGACTAGCCATGTCGGCCCGGGTTCTCTGTCATATGGATGCTTGCGACACTATCATATACGTGAGCCAAAAGGCGCAAACGGTCCCGGGACAGGTAAGGTGGCACCCGTGGGAGTACCGTGCGTGAGGCCGCAAAGTGATATGATGTGTTACATGCTGGATCGATGTGGCTTAGGATCGGGGTCCTGACAGCGTTGGTATTAGAGCCTGACTGCCTGTAGGATTACCAAGCCAAACTGGTCGAAGTTGAGTCTAGAAATGCTCTAGTTATATAAGGGAATTGATTGTGGAAGGGAGCGTAAGGCTCTTTTTACTCCTTATACCTCATGGCCTTCTGATCTGAGTCAACCTCTTCTCTTCTACGGGGGTTAAGAACTAGGCTTCTCTTCTATCTCTCAGGATGACGTGTTACTAAACCATAGTTGCCTAGGATTGTTGAGTTCAAGCCTCAGTTCGGTTCCTACTACTTCCATGTGTTCTTAGTTGATCTCAGAACATTGATATTGTGATGTTGAGTGGCTATGCCACCATTTTGTAGGATGTCTCAAATCATTTTGAGCATTTACAGTCGTTATGCTATCCGAGTCATCCCAGTTTCTAAATAGTCTGATGCATTTGCAAATCCCTTCTTTCCATTCTCGATGTTCCTTTGGGCCAGTTCAACCACACTAACAGGTGAGTTGAGGTACTCTGTTGCCTCGACATATATGTCGGAGTTACTAGTATGACCCTAGGTGTTTTAGGGAGTCGCCTAGTAATCTAGCATGTTTTGTGTTCCCAGTGTGATGAATCTGGCCACCATTCTTGAAAGCATCCCGTGATGCCATTTAGTAGTAGGTATTCTTCTCCTGGGTTCTCAAACCCGAGATTCACTCTACTCACTTCTTGTTGATAGTGTTTGCTAGTTCCATTAGGATAGTAGTAACCTTTGCATTAGTCCTCGAGGTCCATGGTAAATCCTTCTTCCAATACCATGAACTACTTATGGCAGAAGTTCATTGTTGAACCAAAAATCACAACTAGAGTGCTCTTGATGAGTTCTTCATTCTATATTGTGACTCTGCCAATTCTTCCTCTTCTGCATGGGTTATCCGGAAGAAATGTTGAGCTTTGCTCGATATACTAATCTATGCATCCACAACTCAGAAAGTGATATGTTCCTTTGAGTTGTTCTCCTTAGTTGTTTCTGACCTTCGTCTGTCAATTGTTGGTCAAGAGTAGTTGAGCATTCGTGTTATCGATGCCTATTATTCTTATGGTTCGTCCAGCCATTCTATTCCAGAATGACTAGGAGAAACAAACTCCAGTGCCTCATCCATTTCTAGGATTGGGTCAAAGTAATTGTATCCCGCAGATCGAAATGCCAATCCAGCTTCTGCTCTGCTCTACCTTGGAGTGTTACCATCTTTATGTCAAGAGAGTCATGAGAATTGCACCATCTCTCATGAATTTTTGACGCAGTGATACTTCTTGCCATCATTTTTCTTTCCTCGGTCCCGTGTTGTCACAACCGGAATGCCGTCGAGTGAACCATGATGTGTGAAATCAATACTCCTAGCAACCGTGTTGCCTGGTAGTTAATGGACAATATTCTCATTCTTAGCGTGTTGGTTATTAAATCATCATCCTAAGATTGAACGTGCTACCTAGTCCTTATTCTGGTGCACTCTTCGATAAATGAGTGAGGATTATTCAATCCCTTGCTTATTTGATCATATCATCTTGCTCTGAAAGGCAAGATTGATCTCAAGCCTAGAGACATATCGGTGGTTCGTGATTTTCCGAATATCTTCTCGGAAGTATTACCAGGTTGTCCACAGACTGTTATGTTGAGCTCGTGATCAAGTTGGTTCCTTGTGAACCACCCTTTCTCCAAGGATCTGTGTTAGATATCCCTGAGCTAGTTGGTTGAGCTAGACAACAACTTGGAGAGTTGGAAGATAAAGCTTGTCTGACTTAGTTCATGTTAAGGGATATCTTTTGTGGTGTGTGTTGAAGAAAGATGATATCTTCACCAATTGGTCCTCGTGATCAGTTGTTGGATGTATTGTCTTGTCAAAACTTTGACTTGAGTATGGGCTATCATCAAGTCAAATCAGAACCAACGATGATCGTAATGTTGTCTTACTCGTGGTTGATTCCTCGAGCATACACCATTATATCTTTTGGTCTGACCAATGCTATCACCGAGTTCACATGATGGTGGAAGTCCAGTGATATGGAAATTCCGATGAGTTGTTGTTGAGCCCATCAGCAGCATTTTGTCTCCTCCATGATTCATGTTGAACATCAACCTAGTGTTCGAAACTTTGTAAGCAATGCCTTCGTGTTCTGTTCATGAAGCTTATGCTTGGATGAAAGCAGTGACTTCCTCCAAGTTCACGTGCATTAGGTGTAAGTTGCCACCATGAATTTGAGAAAGGTTTGTTTTGTTTCCCTTGGAATCATCCCAAGTCAGTCATGCATATGTGCGAAGTATTCTATGGTTTGGTAGATTAAATACCTCCATTCCATATGTGTCCCTAGCACACCAAGCCACTGATTGATTTGTTCAAGGAGAAGAAGTCCCTTCTTAAGACCGCGGCTTATACAAGGACTTCGATATCCTCGATGATGGTTCCCCACTTGAACTCGGTAGTGTTTCATTATAAGACTACTACGTGGGCTTGATTGTCTGGGGCATCGTGTTCACATGTTAGTAGCAGAACCAGCTCATGTTTTGGAGCTTGCTATCGTAGTTCATTTCCTGAGAATCTCGCAACGTCATCTCGTCGAATTGTGTTGCAAACTTTCATTTTTCTTTCTAGACTTGATGAGTCTGGAATGTCCTGACACCAACCAGATCTGAATCTCAGGCAGATATGATGGTTGGAACGTTTCTCAAGAATTATAATATCGGTCTCTCTGTAACCCGGTAACATGGATGTCGTGGCCAACCCACCTAGCCGGAAGGCCTATTATTGTAATATCTTGGTTGAAGAAGTTGGTCACCTCCCCATAAGGATCTCGCAGGATCTGCCTCCGTAATTATTCCTTATGGATTCTTGAGCTCCGAAGTCCGACCTTTACTTGATGGCCATGTTGATGCTTTCAAGCATTGACCGTGGTACCTAGTACATCAAGGAGAACATTAGAAGCGGAGTGCTAAATGTCTCTCGGTCGATCATCTAGATTTCGTTCCCTTGGCCTCGCTAAGGTGAAATCTAAGAAAGTGATGTCCTTCTTTGCATCTGCATCCTCCATCACCGTTTATCATGGTAGTATGATGTGTTGCCAGGATCCTTGACACGGATGTTGGTAGAACCGTGATGAATATGGAAATGCTCAAGTCCTTGAGAGCACGTGTAAGCAAAGTCATCCATTGCGTTGTCTTCAACAAGGTAGTCCACATCATCCATTCTGGTCTGAGTATGCCATTCTTTGACTTTGTTCAAACGATCAATTGTGAATTGCCTTAGGCTAGTATAAAGAGTTTCAATGATCTCTGTATCAAAAGTAATTCTTTTTGCCACTTAAGGGAATAATTCTATGAGTCACCTTTCCCAAGGTGCCCCGTTATGGAATCATGGAAATTATTCCCTCGCCACCTTGACACCATACACCATCTCTCTAAGCGTTGAATTGTTGCCTGCCAAATCAAACCTCATTGTTTGTTCTTCCATCCCTCTCGATATGTTTCGTGTCTTATCTCGAGAGAGGTTCAACATCTCATTCCGCGAGTTGATCGTGAGTTGCTCGATCTTTAAGAAGATCGATTCCTATAGAGTCTCTTCTGTCGTCATCGTGTTGGATGAAGATCCCGAAAGCAAAGACGTCAAGATCAATGTGATGCAATGAAGCTACTTCTTCGAGAAGGGCAGTTGGATCGTGAAGATCGTGTTAGTTTTGTGTCCCCTCTGTCTTCTTACCTCACGTCTTGAATCTCGGGACGAGATTCTTGTTTAGTGGGGGCGATTTGTCACATCCCTAGTTCTGGTCCGACCTAGGCTAGCTTCCATGTGTTGCATCATATTTAAATTCTTTTGAATTTGAAATGGGGATGTTGAAACCCTAGCACCAAATGAATCCAAATAGGTTCAAATAAAATCATTTTCAATGAACCCAAAATACCCTTTGAAAATGTTCATGATTTCTGTTAAAGGTGCAAACCTCTACCAAAAATGATGAATATATTTCTAGGATATTTTTGGATTTTTGAATTAACTCATATTGTATTTGAGTTGGGGTTATAAATTCCTATAAATACTTTTATAACTCCAATCATTCTAAAAAATATTGTGGGGCTTTGGGCTAATCCATATTGCATCCACAAATAATTTCAGAAGCAACAAAAATGGTTTAGTATTATTAATAAATCAAAACAGAGCAAAATAAATAGAAAACAGAAAAAACAAATAATAAAAGAGAGGGAGAGAAGGCCACTAGGCCACCTACCTAACCTACCTGGCGGCCTAGCTGCGGCCCAGCACTGTTGGCCCAGCCCAGCAGGCGCCCCCACCGTCTTCAACCTCCTGCCAGTAGGCACGAGGGCGCGTGGTCGCCGCGCGTGGGCACGCGCCGGCCACCTCCTGCTTACCTGCTTGCCGCTGGACTCACCCGAGGGCGCCACGCACTTCTGCCCGACCCCCTCGACCGCTCCCCTCTCTCCCGTGCCTTCCCTCTCCTCTGCTCTCTCTCCCGCCCGGACCCGAACGCGTGAGAGAGCGCCGTCGTGCACCGCCGCGGCCACAGCCACTCCCTCGCTCCCTCTCCATCCCAGGCGTCTCCGCCTCGCCGTATTCGTCCTCTCCACCGAGTCACGCGGCGCCAGAAGCCCTGCGCCGCCGTTTCCCTCGTCGGCCACCGAAGATCGTCGTCGTCGATTCGCCGCCCCGAGCGCCTCCCCGAGCCCACGGAGCTGCTCTTCAACCCCCCAGTGAGCTCCTTAACTGTCTCCCCTTAACCCCAAGGCTTATAGCTAGCCGTAGCATCTCTCTCCACCGTTCGCGCGAGCTTCACGCCGCCGGCGAAGTCGTCACCGTGGCTAGAGCAAGCTCAGCTTGCCCCTGAGCACGTCATCGCGCTCGTGCTTCTCCCAGGAGCCGAACTAGCCCACCCGTTCGTCCCACCGTGCACCACAACACCGATTACAAGCACTCCCGAACCTCCGGCCGCCGCGCAAGTCGCTGCCGCCGTCGACTTAGCCCACCGGAGCCGCTGCTGCGTGCACCACTCGACGCGGACGAGCCTCCCCGTCGCATAGATGCCCTCCGCCGGCCATTTGGTCGCCGGAGGAGGAATCCCGAGCCCCTCCGCCGTCTCTAGCCTT
Source organism: Aegilops umbellulata (assembly GCA_032464435.1). Classification (NCBI taxonomy): domain Eukaryota; kingdom Viridiplantae; phylum Streptophyta; class Magnoliopsida; order Poales; family Poaceae; genus Aegilops; species Aegilops umbellulata. The sequence continues at coordinate 347,951,193 of CP136058.1, read as the reverse complement.
GCCGGCGACGAGCGCCGGGTCAACTCCGGCGAGTTTGACCCGGGTTGACCCTGTTTGACTTCCCCCTGACTCACTAACATGTGGGGCCAGCCCCCAACTAATTTCTAGTTTAGGATTAAGTTAGTGTTAATTAACCCTGTCAATTAGCTGACCAGCTGATGTGTGGGGCCCGGTCGTCAGGTTTGACCTGGACCAGCCCCTTTGACCTGCTGACGTCAGGCTTACACATTGCTGACGCAGTAAAGGAATTTCTGGATTTAATCTTATTCAGGAAATTCCAGAAAATAGTATAAACTTCCAAAAATCATAGAAATTCAACCGTAGCTCCAAATCAAATAATTTATATATGAAGAATGATCAGAAAAATCCAATCTATCCATCTGTACTAGTTTCATGCATGTTAGAGCACTTTAACCTTGCTGTTTAGGTGAAACAAGTTAGTGCACTAATATGACTTCATGAAATGGGTTAGCATTTGAATCTTTGGTTCAAATGGACTCATTCCAATCTGTTCTAGCTTGCATTAGCCCAAAACACACTCATATTGCCATGTCATGATCATGCATCATATTGTGCATTGCATTGATTGTGTTTCCTTCTTAGTTGCCGGTGTTTGTCCCCTCTTGGTAGGCGTATCCCGACGATGAGTTCGATGACACCGATGAAGAACTATACTATCTTCAGAAGTGACAGGCAAGCAAAACCCCCTTGTTCATTCCGATACAATCCCACTCTCTCGCTCCTGCTCTCTTTTACTGCATTAAGACAACAACGATTCAACTGTTACATGCTGCGGTAGTTGAACCCCTTTATCCTTTGCATGACCTGTCATTGCCACAGTAATTAGATGAAACCCACTAGCATGAGTAGGAGTTGTTTGAGCCCTGATGTGCCTACTCATTCATGTTTGTTTGTCATGCCTGCTACTGCTTAGAGTTGAGTCGGGTCTGATTCATCGGGAATGAATTGGAATGGTGATGAACATGTCCTACTGTGTGTGAGCTAAGTGGGTGAACACGATTTGGTAAAGGTATTGGTGAGAGGCCATGTAGGAGTACATGGTGGGTTGTCTCATTGAAGCCGTCCTCAGGAACTGAGTTCTGTGTTTGTGATCCATGAAACAGTTACTACCACACATTGGGATCCTTAATTGACTCTCTCGGCTTCTTGATCACCCTTTTCCTCTGTCCAGGAGTTGCAAAGTAGTTTCTGGTGTTTGTAGCATGCTGGGGGCCGCACGCAGCGCTGACCGTAGGGGTGGGCTGTGTTGCGGTAGGCACGTGGCCGGGCCAGCCGGGCGCCCGTTTGGTGTCTCGGACCCTATACACATCGTTCGGGGCCGTTAGTGGAAACCTCGGCCGGACTCCCTGCGGATGGAACCCGAATAGGCGATAAACCTGGACTAGAGACTTGAGTGTTTAGGTAGGCCGTGGCCGACACCCTCGATGGGCTTCCGCTTGAAGGTTGTCGAGTACATGTCGTGTAAACGGCGGTAAGTGGTGAGAGCGTGTGTGAAGAAGTACACCCCTGCAGGGTTAACATCATCTATTCGAATAGCCGTGTCCGCGGTAATGGACTTCTGGGTTGCCTATAACAGTTCATAGACAAGTGAAAGTGGATACTCTAAAATACGCAAGATAAGCGTGAGTGCTATGGATGGCCTTCTCGTAGGGAGACGGAAGTGGATCCATAGTGGTGTATTGGATGGTGAATATGTGGACTCGTGTGCGCCACCTCAAAAGAGTCGCTTGCAGTCGTAGTTCAGGTTAGCCACCGAGTCAAAGCTGGCTTGCGGCAGTTAAACTCCACTACCCCCTTTTGATACTGATGCATATGTAGTTAGATCTGATGTAAGTCTTGCTGGGTACATTTGTACTCACGTTTGCCTATTTTATGTTTTTGCAGAGAGATGTCAGTCTCGCTAGTAGTTCCGTGTGGACTTCGACGTTTAGCTTGTTACCTCAGCTACGATCTTGTGCCCTCGGCATGATCTGGTAGATAGTCAGGCTTCTCAAGCCCTTTTCATTTGTAGATGTCTGTACTCAGACATGATAAGCTTCCGCATGTGCTTGTTGTTTGTATGCTCTGAATGTTGGGTCATGAGACCCATGTTTGTAATATCTGGCTCTTCCAAGCCTAATGAATAAATACTTTGAGTCGTAGAGTTATGTTGTGATGCCATGTTGTATTTACTCATATCGGGCATATTGTGTGTATGATTGAAATGCTTGGTATGAGTGGGATCTGACTATCTAGTTGTTTATCCTTGTCAGCCTATCATATGAGGAAATGTAAGTCTAGTGCTTCTGAGCGATAGTAGTCCGCTACAGCCCGGTTCACCGGAGTCCTGCTAGCCCAGCACTACTGCTCGGAACACTTGACTGGCCGGCATGTGTTTCACGTCGTTCCTGTGTCTGTCCCTTCGGGGAAATGTCACGCGCTGTTATCTGGAGTCCTGCCTAGCCTGCTACAGCCCGGTTTACCGGAGTCCTGATAGCCCAGTGCTACAGCCCGGATAAATACGTTGATGACCGACATGCTCGATGTGATTCATGTATGCCTGTCCTCATGGGTTAGCGCCGCTTTGGGTTCACGACTTGCCATGTCGGCCCGGGTTCTCTGTCATATGGATGCTAGCGACACTATCATATACGTGAGCCAAAAGGCGCAAACGGTCCCGGGCCAGGTAAGGTGGCACCCGTGGGAGTACCGTGCGTGAGGCCGCAAAGTGATATGATGTGTTACATGCTGGATCGATGTGGCTTAGGATCGGGGTCCTGACACCCGCACACCGTTTTGGGCCTGACCCAACAACATGTCGCGCTTATGTGTGGCCCAGGCCCGGGGGCTCCTGTCGGTGTGCAAAACTAGGGGCACATTTTTGCACCCCTTTACCTGTGCACGGGCAGTCAGAGCCGCGCCCGCGACCACACCAAGCAGAGCGAGGGAGGTGAGCCAAGGTAAGACCGAAGCCCAAGATGGCCAGAGCAACGACAAGGACCAAGGACACAAAGATCAGGTGGAAGAAGCAGGTTTCCCCGGCAAGGACCCTTGCCGGGGCAGCCTCAGCGGCCCCGGCAAGACCCTTGCCGGGGCAGCTCGCCCACGCCAGCCGAGCGAGCCACCCTCGAGCCCACCAACACTCGACAAATGCATTGGGATAGGGCTCGGGAGGCACCTCTGTGGTGGCATGCAGATCTTTGTGAAGACAGAGAATAGTCAAAATCAAATGAGCATAGGAAGGCAGCCATCCTCATCGAAGAAACCCACAAGACCCCCGGCAAGACCCTTGCCGGGGACAACAGCGTACCACGGCAAGATCCTTGCCGGGGACGCCTACGCGCCACGACAAGACCCTAGCCGGGCCACCCGGCAAGACCCTCCCCAAGCGCACCTGTAGGGCCACCGTCAGGCCCGCACCAGCCAAGTCTCCGCCGCCGTTCGCATGCAGCTGCCGACCCAACCAGCTAGGCAGGCACCTGCGTGGCAACATGCAGCCCTTCGTGGAGGATCCACCACCGCGCCACCTCAGCTGCCTGCCTGCGTACATGGTACCGCATGCATCGCTGGCCATGGCGCGTGTCGAAGCTTGGAGGAGTGGCGACGGACGGGACGGGCCTCGCCCCCGTCCCAGATGAAGTGAAGGGACACCTAAGCCTCGCATTAAATGCTCTTTGTCCTATAATACCAGGATAACCTCGCAACACTGTTGCGCTTTCCACCTCCTGTGTGCCACTGCGGCAACCCCTTTCGCCTATAAAAGGAGGCTCATGGCGCAAGGGAGAAGGATTCGTCTTTTTGGAGCTCGTTACACTCCGTAGCTAGTTCAAGAACTCAGAATACATCCACCAAAGCAGGACTAGGGTTTTTACGCATCCTCGCGGCCCGAACCTGGGTAAACGAACCGCGTGCTCTCTGTTAGAACCGCTCTTCTCTCAACCCCGCGCCCCGCAACCGCAGTAGGGATTCTTGTGATCCCATATGTGTCATTTCCCACCGACACCCACCCTCGTGGCCATGTGGATCCCCCTCTGGTGTACTTCTTCCGCTCAATATTTTTTATTATTTCCAAAAATGACTTTCGTGAGTTTCAGGACTTTTGGAGTTGTGCAGCATAGGTCTCTAATATTTGCTCTTTCCAGCCCAGAATTCCAGCTGCCGGCATTCTCCCTCCTTATGTAAACCTTGTAAAATAAGAGAGAGCAGATATAAGTATTATGACATAACGTGTAATAGCAGCCCATAATGCAATAAATATCGATATAAAAGCATGATGCAAAATGGACGTATCAACTCCCCCAAGCTTAGACCTCGCTTGTCCTCAAGCGGTAGCCGATAATGATAAATATGTCCCCATGTTTAGAGGTAGAGGTGTCGATAAAAATAAAATACCGACATGAAGGCATCATGATTATTCTCATAACAGCAACATATATAGATATTGTCATATGGTTTCTTATGCTCAAGTAATAATCTATTCACAATGCAAAGTATGAATCATAAACTTTATTGAGAACCAACAAACTATAATCCCAGTCATTGAAGCAATTGCAATTTATCATAACATCAGAAAGAGTCTATGTCAGAGCTTTATAGCAAGTCCACATACTCAACTATAATTTAGTCTTTCATAATTGCTAACACTCACGCAATACTTATGGTTACGGAGTTTTAATCGGACACAGAGAAAGATAGGGGCTTATAGTTTCGCCTCCCTACCTTTTACCTAAAGGGTAATGTCAACAATTATAACTCATGTCCCCCTACATCCAATTAGATATATATATCAGGATCTTTCTGAGGGAGTCCTGGATTAGGGGGTGTTCGGCTAGCCAGACTATACCTTCAGCCGGACTCCAGGACTATGAAGATACAAGATAGAAGACTTCGTCCCGTGTCCGGAAGGTTCTTTCCTTGGCGTGGAAGGCAAGCTAGGCGTGCGGATATTCAAGATCTCCTACCAATGTAACCGACTCTGTGTAACCCTAACCCTATCCGGTGTCTATATAAACCGGAGGGTTTTAGTCCGTAGGACAAGACTTTCATCATACACAATCATACCATAGGCTAGCTTCTAGGGTTTAGCCTCCTTGATCTCGTGGTAGATCTACTCTTGTACTACCCATATCATCAATATTAATCTAGCAGGAGTAGGGTTTTACCTCCATCGAGAGGCCCGAACCTAGGTAAAACAAAGTGTCCCTTGTCTCCTGTTACCATCCGACCTTGACGCACAGTTCGGGACCCCCTACCCGAGATCCGCCGGTTTTGACACCGACATTGGTGCATTCATTGAGAGTTCCTCTGTGTCGTCGCCTTCGGGTCCGATGGCTCCTTTGATCATCAGCAACGACGAGGTCCAGGGCGAGACTTTTCTCCCCAGTCAGATCTTCATCTTCGGCGGCTTCGCTCTGCGGGCCAATTCCCTTGGCCATCTGGAGCAGATCGAAAGCTACGCCCCTGGCCATCAAGTCAGGTTTGGAAGTTTAAACTATACGGCAAATATCCGCGGAGACTTGATCTTCGACGGATTCGAGCCACAGCCAGGCACGCCGCACTATCTCGAGGGACATGATATAGCTCTGCCCCCGAATAGTGTCCTGGAGGCCGCATACGCTCAGGCCCGGACCCTCGATTCGGAGCCCATTGCGTTCGTTGAGGATGAACGGTTGGACGTCACCTCAGGGGCTGCGATCTCAAAGGCGATCAAGCCGAACGCCAGCCCCGCGCTCCGCATAGCCCGTGACTCCGAGGAACCGGACTCTTCGCCGAGCCCCGGACTGCCGATCGAATCAGATTGAGCGCCTGTAATGGAGTTCACTGCCGCGGATATTTTTCAGCATTCACCTTTCGGCGATATACTGAATTCTCTCAAGTCTCTCTATTTGGCAGGGGAGCCCAGGCCGAGCTATGGCCTGCGAGGTTGGGATTCGGACGACGAAGAAATTCAACACCCGCCCACCACCCACTTAATAGCCACTGTCGACGACTTAACCGACATATATAGATATTGTCATATGCTTTCTTATGCTCAAGTAATAATCTATTGACAATGCAAAGTATGAATCATAAACTTTATTGAGAACCAACAAACTGTAATCCTAGTCATTGAAGCAATTGCAATTTATCATAACATCAAAAAGAGTCTATGTCAGAGCTTTATAGCAAGTCCACATACTCAACTATCATTTAGTCTTTCATAATTGCTAACACTCACGCAATACTTGTGGTTACGGAGTTTTAATCGGACACAGAGAAAGATAGGGGCTTATAGTTTCGCCTCCCTACCTTTTACCTCAAGGGTAATGTCAACAATTATAACTCATGTCCCCCTACATCCAATTAGATATATATATCAGGATCTGTCCAACACACTATTCTTGCCAAAGGATAAAATGTAAAAAAAAAGAAAGGTGAAGATCACCATGACTCTTGCATAAGGTAGAGGATAATAGTAACAGATAGTCCCTTCGCAGAGGGAAGTAAAGGTTGCCTTGCGCTTTTAGGGTTGGATGCACAAAATCTTAATGCGAAAGAACGTCACTTTATATTGCCCCTTGTGATATGAACCTTTATTATGCAGTCCGTCGCTTTTATTTCTTCCACATCACAAGATCGTATAAAGCTTATTTTCTCCCACATTAATAAGTCATACATATTTAGAGAGCAATTTTTATTGCTTTGCACCGATGACAACTTACTTGAAGGATCTTACTCAATCCATAGGTAGGTATGGTGGACTCTCATGGCAAAACTGGGTTTAAGGATTTTTGGAAGCACAAGTAGTATCTCTACTTGGTGCTGAGAATTTGGCTAGCATGAGGGGGAAAGGCAAGCTCAACATGTTGGATGATCCATGACAACATACTTTATCTCAGATATAAGAAAACATAACCCATTATGTTGTCTTCCTTGTCCAACGTCAAATCTTTAGCATGTCATATTTTACTGAGTGCTCCCAATCATAAAAGATGTCTATGATAATATATTTATATGTGAAAGCTCTCTTTCCTTATTACTTCCTATTAATTGCAACGATGACCAAAGCTATGTTTGCCAACTCTCAACAACATTTAATAATCATACTCTTTCTATGTGAAGTCATTACTCTCAATAAGATCAATATGAACTCTTTATTTCTTTTTATTCTTTTCTCTTTTCTTTTACTCACTCAAGATCATGACAAAATAACCAAGCCCTTCATTCAACACTAATCTTTATTATATAGCTCACGGACTCGATTACATAGAGAGATCATAAAGCAAAACTCAAAACTAGATCATGCCATAAACTTATTCTACTACATGAAGATACTACTAATAGGATCGAACTAAGAAAAACGGTAAAGATAGGAGTGTGATGGTGATACGATACCGGGGCACCTCCCCCATGCTTGGCAGTTGCCAAGGGGAGTGCCCATACCCATATGATTATGTCTCCTTCTTTGTTGGTGAAGAAGGTGGAGGTGTTGTTGATGATGTGGGCTTGTCGTCCATCTTCCAAGGCATAGGCTCACTATCATAGAAGGATGATTGAGTCTCCTGGATCCTCAAATCTGCAGCCAAACTCATCCTTTTGAATCTATATTCATACTCACAGTTTTGATTTTGCAGGTCATAGATTTGCGCTTGAAGGTGCTCGATCTTCTCATGGAGCTTGAAGATGGCCTCCCCGATGTTGTCAGCATCCAGCTTGTGGTTGCTAGTGAACTCCGCGATCATCATGTGGTTGGAGTTGGGTCCACGTTCCACCATCCCCTGGCACTTGAAAACTTGTTGCTCCATTGCTTCAAGCCTCGTCTCCACACTTCCGGTCCCCTTCGGTCCCTCAACATCGCGGATGTGCAGCAACCCATCACGCATCTCAATGGTTTGAGGGTGTCGCGGCACCTTCGCGAGGTAAGGGTTGATGACCTTCTTGAAGAACTTGTCCTTGGGGGCACTAGGAGACGTCATGATAATCTAGATGTGTCAGAAAAACAGCTCGAAACAAGAAAAGAGGATAATTGCGTGATACAGGAGTCAAAACCTTCGGGAGATTATATAATGAATTTTTACCGACCAAAATACATATCGTGCAAGAAAACGGAGTCCGGAAGGCACACGAGGTGCCCACGAGGTAGGGCAGCGCGCCCAGGGGGGTAGGGCGTGCCCTCCACCCTTGTGGGGCCCTCGTGTCCTTCCCGGATTGCTACTTATTTTTCTATTTTTGTAAATATTCCAAAACGGAGAAATATTGCCTTAAAAGCTGCTTTGGAGTCGGTTTACTTACCGTACCACATACCTATTCCTTTTCGGAGTCTGAAACGTTTAGGAAAGTGTCTCTTATGTATACCTCTAGGGTTACTGTTTCAATAATATTGGTTTCAACATTTATAGGATTACCTGAGATATAGTGTTTGATTCTTTGACCGTTTACCACCTTCGGATTTGTGCCTTTGAAATTATTGATTTTTATGCCACCAGAACGATAGACCTCCTTGATAACGTAGGGGCCTTCCCATTTAGAGAGAAGTTTTCCTGAAAAAAAATCTTAAACGAGATTAGTATAGCAATACATAATCACCTACATTAAACTCACACGTTTGTATCCTTTTGTCATACCATCTTTTAACCTTTTCTTTAAACAACTTGGTATTTTCATAGGCTTGGGTTCTCCATTCATCAAGTGACCTAATGTTAAATAACCTCTTCTCTCCGGCAAGTTTGAAATCATAATTGAGCTCTTTAATAGCCCAGTAAGCCTTATGTTCTAGTTCGAGAGGTAAGTGACATGCTTTTCCTTAAACCATTTTATATGGAGACATACCCATAGGATTTTTATATGCAGCTCTATAGGCCCATAATGCATCATCAAGTTTCTTGGACCAATTCTATCTAGACCTATTGACAGTCTTTTGCAAAATTAATTTGAACTCTTTATTACTTAATTCTACTTGACCACTAGACTGTGCATGATAAGGAGATGCAAAATTCTATGATTAACATCATACTTAGCAAGCATTTTACGGAAAGCACCATGAATAAAATGTGAACCACCATTAGTCATTAAATATCTAGGGACTCCAAACCTCGGAAAAACAACTTCTTTAAGCATCTTAATAGAGGTGTTATGATCAGCACTACTAGTTGGAATTGCTTCTACCCACTTAGTAACGTAATCAACAGCAACTAAAATATGTGTATGTCCATTAGAGGCAGGAAAAGGTCCCATATAATCAAAGCCCCCAAACATCAAATGGTTCAATAACAAGTGAATTATTCATAGGCATTTCTTGACGTCTACTAATATTGCCAATTCTTTGAAATTCATCACAAGAAAGGACAAACTTACGGGCATCCTTGAAGAGAGTAGGCCAATGAAAACCGGATTGCAATACCTTATGTGCAGTTCTATCTCCAGCGTGGTGTCCTCCATAAGCTTCGGAGTGACACTTGCGTAGGATCTGTTCCCGTTCATGCTCAGGTACACAACGTCTAATATACCCATCTACTCCTTCTTTATAAAGATGTGGGTCATTCCAAAAGTAATGTCTCACTAGTAGAAAAGGGGGCAATGGTCCAGGGTAGGTTAGCCCATTAGTCCCGGTTCAATCTAGAACCGGGACCAATGGGGGCATTGGACCCGGTTCGTGAGCCCAGGGGGCCGGCCGGGCCACGTGGGCCATTGGTCCCGGTTCGTCTGGACCTTTTGGTCCCGGTTGGTGGGATGAACCGGGACCAATGGGCCTCGCTCCTGGCCCACCACCATTGGTCCCGGTTGGTGGCATAAACCGGGACCAAAGGTACCCATTTAGTTCCGGTTCATGCCACGAACCGGGACTAGTGGTGCAGCCTATATATACCCCTCGCGCCGGAGCAGAGCACTCAGTGCTCTGTTTTTCTGGGCCAGCGAGAGGAGGGGCTTTAGGTGCTCTAGCTCACCTCCTATGCACGTGAGGTGTTCGATGAAATGCCCGAGCCACACTAGTTAAGCTTTCTCCTCTCGAAGCTCGACCTCAAAGCTCCATTTTCCTCGAGATTTGTCTAGATTTAGCGGTCCGTCACGCCCCACCCCTGTCTTCACCGCCGTCGATCACCCGCGCCGATCTCATCACCGACACCACCGTGGTGAGCCTCTTGCTCTTATCTTCTTTCTGAAAGGAAAAATATTCTTACTTGTATGTTTAGATAGATACTTGTATCATTTTCTTACTTTTATTATTGCATCTTATATAGTGCGATGGTTTTGGTATCCGCCCCCGTCGGCCCTCGTCCTGTCTATGATTCGGATGTGGTATATATATTAATCTTTATAACTATTGGTTCATTTATTGTTTATGATAATTATGCGGACCAACGTGACATAGATTTTATTTATCTAGGATGTATGTGAACCGGAAATTCCAACCGACCCTATTGTTGAGAGGTTAAATTTAGTTGAAGAAGAAAAAAATTTCTTGAGGGAAAAAATAAAAAAAATTGAGGAGGAGAAGATGATATTGGAGTTGCATGTTGCGGATGTCGTCGATGATCACAGGATCAAGATGGATGCAATGCGCTTGAAGATTAGAAAGATTAGAAAATATGCCATTCATACCGAGGCTTGGTATCATTATGCCGTTGGATCAATTGTTACCTTGGTTGCGATTATGATCGCCTTTGTTTTCGCATTAAAATGTTTTACATAGTTTCAATGTATGGTTTAATTAATTAGATGCTCTGGAGAGCTATATGTTGTTAGATGAGAACTATGTATGTACTTTGCTTTTAATGCATGTGATGATGAACTTCTATTAATTTGGACACTTAATTATATATAATGCACGCAGATGAACCGGCAATGGATGTACGGTGACAGACACACCTCCGAGTACATTAAGGGCGTGCATGAGTTTCTCGATGCGGCTGAGGCAAACAAGCAGAATGGTTTTATGTGTTGTCCATGCCCTGATTGTGGGAATATGAAGTCTTACTCTGACCGGAAAATCCTTCACACCCACCTGCTTTACAAGGGTTTCATGCCACACTATAATGTTTGGACGAGGCACGGAGAAATAGGGGTTATGATGGAAGACGACAAAGAAGAAGAGTACGATGAAAACTACGTGCCCCCTGAATACCGTGATGCTGCAACGGGGGGAGATGGTGAAGATCAAGAGGAACCAGACGATGTGCCCAATGATGCTGCAATGGGTGAAGGTGCTGAAGATGAAGAGGAACCAGACGATGTGCACGATGATGGTGATCTCCGCCGTGTCATTGTCGATGCAAGGACGCAATGCGAAAGTCAAAAGGAGAAGCTGAAGTTCGATCGCATGTTAGAGGATCACAAAAAAGGGTTGTACCCCAATTGCGAAGATGGCAACACAAAGCTCGGTACCGTACTGGAATTGCTGCAGTGGATGGCAGAGAATGCTGTGCCTGACAAAGGATTTGAGAAGCTACTGAAAATATTGAAGAAGAAGCTTCCAAAGGATAACGAATTGCCCGACAGTACATACGCAGCAAAGAAGGTCGTATGCCCTCTAGGATTGGAGGTGGAGAAGATACATGCATGCCCTAATGACTGCATCCTATACCGCGGTGCATACAAGGATCTGAACGCATGCCCGGTATGCGGTGCATTGCGGTATAAGATCAGACGAGATGACCCTGGTGATGTTCACGGCGATCCCCGCAGGAAGAGGGTTCCTGCTAAGGTGATGTGGTATGCTCCTATAATACCACGGTTGAAACGTCTGTTCAGAAACGGAGAGCATGCCAAGTCGATGCGATGGCACAGTGAGGACCGTAAGAAAGACGGGAAGTTGAGAGCACCCGCTGACGGGTCGCAGTGGAGAAAAATTGTGAGAAAGTACTGGCATGAGTTTGCAAAGGACCCAAGGAACGTATGGTTTGCTTTAAGCGCAGATGGCATTAATCCTTTCGGGGAACAGAGCAGCAATCACAGCACCTGGCCGGTCACTCTATGTATGTATAACCTTCCTCCTTGGATGTGCATGAAGTGGAAGTTCATTATGATGCCAATTCTCATCCAAGGCCCTAAGCAACCCGGCAACGACATTGATGTGTACCTAAGGCCATTAGTTGAAGAACTTTTACAACTGTGGAATGGAAATGGTGTACGTACGTGGTATGAGCACGGACAAGAGGAATTTAACCTAAAGGCGTTGCTGTTCGTGACCATCAACGATTGGCCCGCTCTCAGTAACCTTTCAGGACAGACAAACAAAGGATACCACGCATGCACACACTGTTTAGATGACACTGAAAGTATATACCTGGACAAATGCAGGAAGAATGTGTACCTGGGCCATCGTCGATTTCTTCCGACCAACCATCAATGTCGAAAGAAAGGCAAGCATTTCAAAGGCGAGGCAGATCACCGGAAGAAGCCCGCCATGCGTACCGGTGGTCACGTACTTGCTATGGTCAATGATTTACACGTAATCTTTGGAAAGGGTGCCGGCGCACTAGATGTTCTGAATGACGCTGAGGGACACGAACCCATGTGGAAGAAGAAATCTATATTTTGGGACCTACCCTACTGGAAAGACCTAGAGGTCCGCTCTTCAATCGACGTGATGCACGTGACGAAGAACCTTTGCGTGAACCTGCTAGGCTTCTTGGGCGTGTATGGAAACACAAAAGATACACCCGAGGCACGGGAGGACCTCCAACGTTTGCACCAAAAAGACGGCATGCCTCCGAAGCAGTATGAAGGTCCTGCCAGCTACGCTCTTACGAAAGATGAGAAAGAAATCTTCTTTGAATGCCTGCTCAGTATGAAGGTCCCGACTGGCTTCTCGTCGAATATAAAGGGAATAATAAATATTCCAGAGAAAAAGTTTCAGAACCTAAAGTCTCATGACTGCCACGTGATTATGACGCAACTGCTTCCGGTTGCATTGAGGGGGCTTCTACCGGAAAACGTCCGATTAGCCATTGTGAAGCTATGTGCATTTATCAATGCAATCTCTCAGAAGGTGATCGATCCAGAAATGGTACCAAGGCTAAGGAGTGATGTGGCGCAATGTCTTGTCAGTTTCGAGCTGGTGTTCCCACCATCCTTCTTCAATATCATGACACATGTCCTAGTTCATCTAGTCGACGAGATTGTCGTTCTGGGGCCCGTATTTCTACACAATATGTTCCCCTTTGAGAGGTTCATGGGAGTCCTAAAGAAATATGTCCGTAACCGCGCTAGGCCAGAAGGAAGCATCTCCATGGGCCATCAAACAAAGGATGCCATCGGGTTTTGTGTTGACTTCATTCCTGGCCTTAAGAAGATAGGTCTCCCTAAATCGCGGTATGAGGGGAGACTGACTGGAAAAGGCATGCTAGGAGCGGACTCAATAATATGCAGGGACGGGCACTCTTGGTCTCAAGCACACTACACAGTTCTACAGAACTCTACCTTGGTGACCCCGTATGTCGATGAACACAAGAACAGTCTGCGCTCCAAACACCCGGAGCAGTGCGATGACTGGATTACATGTGAACACATCAGGACTTTCAGCAGTTGGTTGGAAGCACGTCTCAGAGGTGACAACACTGTTTGTGATGAGTTGTACTTGTTGTCCAGGGGACCATCTTTGACTGTATTGATTTACAAAGGATACGAGATAAATGGGAATACATTTTACACGATTGACCAAGATCAGAAGAGCACCAACCAAAACAGCGGTGTCCGCTTTGATGCAACAACCGAGAAGGGAAAGGACACATATTATGGTTACATAGTGGACATATGGGAACTTGACTACAGACAAGATTTTAAGGTCCCTTTGTTTAAGTGAAAATGGGTCAATCTGTCACGAGGCGGGGTACATGTAGACCCATAGTACGGAATGACAACAGTGGATCTGAAAAATCTTGGGTACACTGATGAACCGTTCGTCCTAGGCAATGATGTGGCACAGGTTATCTATGTGAAGGACATGTCTACCAGACCGAGAAAAACAAAAGATAAGGAAACGGATACATCATACGATGAGCCAAAGCGCCACATAGTTCTTTCAGGAAAAAGGGATATCCTAGGAGTGGATGGCAAGACAGACATGTCTGAAGATTATGAAAGGTTTCATGAAATTCCTCCCTTCAATGTCAAGGCTGACCCAAGCATCCTGATAAACGCTGAAGATTATCCATGGTTACGACGCAATAAGCAAATGACACAAGCGAAGAAAAAGTGAAGACTTTCTCCCGCAACTATTATGATGATATCATGCCAAATTTGTAACAGACGAGTATGTTATGCCGAGTATTTTAGAGTTCATTTGAAAACAGACGAGTAGGTGCATCTACGTTAATTTTTTTTATTAAAGTTAATCACAAACTTGTGATTCACACAAATTTCAAAGAATTCAAGTTTTAACTATTCAAATTTGAAAACTAATGGCACTAACAGAAAGTTTATAATTTTTGTGACCTGAAATAAAAAAGAAATCACTTCAAAACTATAAGTATTTAGTTCTAAGTAGAAACAAAAAAAACAAAAAAAATGCCACCTACTGGGCCCCACGGCCTGAATACGACTAGAAACCCTACCATGGGCCAGGATTCAGGCCCGTGTGAGGCCCAGTAGGCCCACAGGCACACATTGCACGGTTAGGCCCGAAAGCCTGCTTTGGAGAGGAGCTCGAGAGGGAAGGCGCACCGCACCTTATAAACAGGTGCGGCTCCCTCTCAACTAGCGAGGTGGGACTAAACATTTGGGCGCGGGGCAGCACAGGCCTTTGGTCCCGGTTGGAGGGACGAACCGGGACCAAATAGGGCATTGGTCCCGGTTCGTAGCACCAACCGGGACCAATTCTGCCTCTTTAGTTCCTGTTGGTGCCACCAACCGGGACCAAAGGCCGCCGCTTCCCGCCCTTTGGGCTGCTGAAAAGAGGCATTCGGTCCCGGTTGGTGGCACCAACCGGGACTAAAGGTGGGCATTAGTCCCGGTTTGTGCCATGAACCGGGACCAATGCTCCGTCTATATAAGCCACACTCGTGAAAATTTTGGTTCAGTTCTTCGATCCCGCCCCGACGACGCCGCCAGGCTGCCCCTCTGTGCCTCGCCGTTGCTGCCGTTGCCCCTGCCCTGCCCCCGAGCCCACGCCGTCCGTCGCCTACGCCGTTGCCGTCCGCCGCCCGCGAGCGCGCCCTGCCTCGCTGTCGTCGGCGGCCGCCCGTCCGCCGCCCCCGAGCACCCCCTGCGCCCCCGAGCCCGTCCGCCGCCCCCGAGCGCGCCCTACCTCGCCGTCGTCGCCGGCCGCCCGTCCGCCGCCCCCGAGCACCCCATGCGCCCCCGAGCCCGTCCGCCTCCCCCGAGCACGCCCGTCCGCCTTCCCCGAGCACGCCGCCGAGCCCGTCCGCCTCCCCCGAGCGCGCCCCGCCGTCGACCTCGCCCTCGCCGACCCCGAGCCCATCCTCATCGCCGTCGCCCCCGACGCCGGCCGCCCTCGTGTCCTCCCCGATCCCGCCAGGAGAGGTAGCGACCGCCCCATCCTCCCCCCTTCCTTCCTTCCCCCTGCTCCTTTGCAAAATATAGCTCATTTGCAAAATATATGTATGTATGTATGAGTTGGGGAGAAAGTTTATAAATTTTGTTCATATATACTATAGATGTATGTATGATGAATTTTGATATTTTTTTGTTCATATATAATGTAGATGTCTATGTATGTATGGAATGATATCGATGGATGTATGTATATATAACATTCGTAGAAAATATGACGAATCCGATATGACCAATCCCCCTCCGGTTCACTCGGGAACACTAACTCTCTCAGAGAAAAAAATGTTATCGAGGAAAAAAATGTTATCGGGGTCGAGGGTTGTCGAACATGAGAGGAAGAAGAGGATAAAAAAGAAGAGGAAGAATAAAAAAAGAGGAGAAGAAAGAATAGAGGAGTTCTTCTCCTCTATTCTTTCTTCTCCTCTTTTTTTTCTTCTTCTTCCTCTTTTTTTTTATCGGGAACGAGGGTCGTGGAACATGAGAGGAATAAGAGGATAAAAAAGAATTAGAGGAAGAAGAAGAAAAAAAGAGGAGAAGAAAGAATAGAGGAGTTCTTCTCCTGTATTCTTTCTTCTCCTCTTTTTTTTCTTCTTCTTCCTCTTTTTTTTATCGCGAACGAGGGTCGTGGAACATGAGAGGAATAAGAGGATAAAAAAGAATTAGAGGAAGAAGAAGAAAAAAAGAGGAGAAGAAAGAATAGAGGAGTTCTTCTCCTCTATTCTTTCTTCTCCTCATTTTTTTCTTCCTCTTTCTCTTTTTTTTTATCGGGAACGAGGGTCGTCGAACATGACAGGAAGAAGAGGATAAAAAAAGAAGAGGAAGAAGAAGAAAAAAAGAGGAGAAGAAAGAATAGAGGAGAAGAGAATAGAGGAGTTCTTCTCCTCTATTCTTTCTTCTCCTCTTTTTTTTCTTCTCATCTTTTTTTTCTTCTTCTTCCTCTTTTTTATCGTGAACGAGGGTCGCCGAGCGGTAGAGGAAACCCTAATTAAATAGCAAGTATCGTCGGTGTGAGATACATGTGGCCATCGGTGTCGGACACTACATCCACGTCCCACAAGTGACGCGGGCTTCGACGCCTACGTCACTTGTGGGACGTGGATGTAGTGTCCGACACCGACGGCCACTTGTATCTCACACCCACGATACTTGCTATTTAGGATTTCCTCTACCGTTCGGCGACCCTCTTTTTTTTCTTCTCCTCTTTTTTTTTCTTCTTCTTCCTCTTTTTTTATCGTGAACGAGGGTTCTTGCCGAACTTTGTACCAAAAAGCGAATTATCCTATCCGAGACTCCGTTCCAAAATAACTTTGGAGAGCTTCGTATCATCATGCACCTGTTACTTTCGCCTAATGATGAAGACATGGTTTTGTTGAATCCTTTGACACTAGGCAACCTGTGACACCCCAAAATTTTGACCTTGCTTTAATGAATTAAATTTTTTCCAGGAATTAAAATTTTGAATTTTCTGAGCTCCATTTTGATTTTTCTTCCCTGTTGTGATGAGTTTTTCCCAAAGAGAAAACTTTTAAAATATGTTATTGGACTTGTTTAATCTCTCAAGAAAAACTTTTCTTTTATCAGTATAACTAATTAAATAGTTAATTCGCTTTATCTTTACTTTCTTGGAAATGGTTTTTCAAGGTTAAATGGCCATATTTGAACTACAACCATTTGATAGATTCACTTAAAATTCTCACAAAAATTTGGAGATGTCATGTGATGTTATTAAATAACTTTTGTGCAAAAACATCTTTATTTCATGAAATGAATTGAGCTCTACACCCAATTTTCTTCTCTGGTCCAGTGGGCATGTTTTGCACTACAACCCACTTGAATATTTCCTTCTAGCCTCCACCAAAATTGTGGGATGTTAGTAATATCTTATGATTCAACTTTATGCAAAAACCCAGTGATGTTACATGCAAATTTTGAGTGAATCAGCATCATTTTCATTCTGGTCCAGCCTTCTGATTTCTACTGCAACCCTATTATTTCTTGCTCCAGTGACCTTGTGTTTCCTCATGCTCATAGTCCTCCCTACCAAACCCCTAAGTCCAGGAGCATGCATCCTTTGGGGCAATTTTGGTTCATGAAATGATGCCATGTATTTCCTGTCCAGAATTGAAGTTTTGTAAAACTTGCACTAGCAAGTTCCCCCTTTGGTCCAAATGACCTCACCACCCTCTTGTGCATCCAAGGAGACGCTGATCTAGAGAAATTGACCATTCCAAGAAATGCCTAAGTGCCCTTGGCATTTTGTCAAACACCTTATGGGCATGATCTGTGTTGGCATGGGTGTTGACTTTTCACTGTGAGCTTGCACTACTGATCAAACCAGCTTGTCCACTGATCTCCTTGCAAGCCCAAACCTAGACCTGCTAAAGCCCAGCTCCAACCGAGCCACCTAGCATGCCGTGGCATTCCGCCGAGCATCTGGTGGGCGTGCGCTGGGCGCGCCCAGAGCGCGCAAATTGCAGCCGCACGCCCGAGCCGACACGCTGGCCCCCCTGGTTTTGGCCCGCTCTGCAGCGCCACACCACGCGCTACCCTCCTCGCAGCAACGCGCCAAGCCGCCCTGGAAGCCAACAACGCCGCCGTCAGAGCTTTTGGCGGCACGCCGGCGTAGGCAGTGCACCTCTGCCACGGGCAGCGCCGCCCAACCCTCTCCCGCTCGCCACCTGGCCCCTGGAACAGCGCGAGCTCATCCACAAGGGTGTCGTCTAGCCCTCGTCGCCGCCACATTCCCCTGCAGCTACAGAACGTCGGTTCGCCGGCGATCTTATCCCCACCGCCGCGGAACCGACCTCGTCGCGCTATAAAAGGACCCCCGAGACCATTCGAGCATGCAGGCGACCTCAGGCTACCCCCTTGGCACCCCCACAGCCCGCAATCGTGGGGAAAACACCGTCTTCCCCATCTCCGGCAACAGCAGCCGCCGCCGCTGCTCCGGCCATTCCGGCGCCACCAGGGCCTCCCCCTCCCATTTCTCTTCACCAGAAACCTTCTCATCCTCCCATGAACTCGTTCCCCTACTCGATTTTGATCGGGAACCACCGTAGCCCCAGACTCACTTCGCCCCCGAAGCCATCTCCGCCGCGATGCTCGTCGCCGGTGACTCCGTCCACGTCAGCGACCAGGGCGGGTACCCCCGAGTTCGTCTCGACCTCTTGAGCACGCCCATGCACTCAGAACACCAAGATACGCCGCCATTCGCCGGCGAGCCTTGCCGGAGCTCCGCCTCTGTTCAGTCAGAGGGAGACGACGCGCGCGTGGACCAGTCAAACCTGACCAGTGGGCCAGGCGGGCCCACTGTCAGTGACCCGCGCACCGTCCATGCTGAAATAAGTGAAAGCGCAAAATTCCCAGTACGTATCTCCTACTTAGGAAGCGTATTTTCTCCTGAAACGTTTTCTTTTCTGTTTTATTTTTAAAACACATTTTGACCACAACTTTGACTGCCTATAACTTTTTAAATACAGCTCCAAATGAGTTGATTCTTTTTCCTACCTTCCTCAAATTTGATCTAGTTTATTTTAAGATTTATTTGAAAATTTTCCAAAACAACTTTTTGTACTGTTTTGAAATGTGTGTTGATTCAAATATTTTTAAAATAGGATTTTGGAGAGAGGGAAGAAACTTTCAAAAGTTTTGGAGAGCACCTCACCCCTCCACAACTTAAAGGCAAGCATCCTGAACCCGGGCATATTATTTTTGATGTGTTGATTGACACGTTTATAACCACATCTTATTTCGGTGGACTTGATATTTCATGTGACATGATCATTTGCATGGGAGCATATCAGCGATTTCCTTGCTATTGGAAATACATATATTTGAGATGGCAATCATCCTCATGTGCCTTGCCTCCATGCCAGAAAGGAATCTGAGAAAAGCCCCGGCCTTGGGTAGGCGTGAGCTTGTCACGGGTCCCCGTCGGGACGGTTATTTCCGGTATGGCATGGTAAGGTATATTGAGTAGTGATTTTGTTGGTTGAAATATATTTGATATACATGTCATGCAGGGAACTTACGAACCTCCTGAGTCGACCGCAGATCGAGTCTTGTTCCAGTAACCCCCATACTTGCCTCGTACTACCACTCGTCCCCGCCGCAGGTAGGGTACGGTTCAGTAAGTTGTCAACCCCTTCCCAGCACACACCGTACAGAGAGGCCATGGTGGAAGATATCGGTTGTAGCCGGTAGGCATGCCACCTGGTCAGGGGGCATGGGTGTTTCCGGTTGGAACCGAGAGGGGAGGCCACCCCTTAGAGCGCGCGATATAAATTTGATCCCATGCTACGCGAGGTTGTAGCCTCCCCACTTAGAGTTTTGCTTAACAAGTGTCGTGGGTGATTCCAGACACCAATGGGTTAAGCTGGTGTGTGCAAGTCAGGTGTGTTTTCAACTAAAAGACCGTAGACGGAATTAGTCCCGATGGACTAAAGGAAACCGTTACTCGTGGGTAAAGAGTACACCCTCTGCAGAGATTAAACCTATTCGAATAGCCGTGTCCATGGTTAAGGATTACAGTCTGGGATAGGTCAAGTGTCGATCTTAGTGTCGGTCTTCGGAGGTGAAACTGTTGAACCAGAACAGGAAATTACTACTCGTGACTTGTGATGAATATGATTATTACTATTGTTGACTAACCCGTGATATTGTTGTTATCATCGAGTATCTCTGGGATGGTTCTACCTCCGGGATATTCATTATGTTCATTTATTTTAAGCCCTTTATGTGGTGTCGCTCAGACGCCCGACTGTGGCATTTCTTTTAAGCCCTTTATGTGGTGTCGCTCAGACGCCCGACTGTGGCATTTCGTTTAAGCCCTTTATGTGGTGTCGCTCAGACGCCCGACTGTGGCATTTCTTTTAAGCCCTTTATGTGGTGTCGCTCAGACGCCCGACTGTGGCATTTTTATTCCCACGCCATTATTGCTCATTCATGTTGCATATAAATAACCTGCTTGCATGCATAACCGGTACTTTATTTGTGACTGACGGTGTGGTCATAGAATATTTCAGTGCATAATCATCAACTATATTATTCCCGCGATCATAATGTTTGCGAGTACATTCAAAGTACTCACTGGTTTGTCCCTGGCTATTGTCTTGGCCAGATTGCTAGCTTGGAGAGGAGCGTCGCGATGACAGCCTCGGAAACCTAAGCAACGGTGATAGCAGCCTCGCGAAGATAGGAGTTAACCTGGTCAGCTGTTCCCGTGGGAAATGGAGTCCCATAGCCGGGGTGATCCACAAATCGCTTCCGCCCCCAACCATTAGAAACCATTTGTTGTATTCATAGGCCACAATGGTCTTGTACTACATATTTTGTACTCCTGCTTGGAATTTCTGTATCAAGTTGATGCCTCATCAGCTAACAGTAATCCTGGGGCTGATGAGTTCGACGGCCATTTTCTGGAAATTAATGCCCGGAAAACCCGGTCGCGACACAACCTCCCCGATAGCCACCCCAAACCCTTGAAGCTTTGTCGAGGCCACCCCAAACCCTAGAGAAGCAGTGTCGAGGCCACTAATCAATATATATGATTCATTACTATGATTAGCTAGAACCTTCTACGTTTGCCACTAATATATCCATCTGTCATGTTTGAATAATAATTGCCATGTTGTAAATATTTGTAGAAACTATGGACACCACCCGAGACGAAGCAAAAGAAGCGATGTTGAGGGACATAATCGCAGAAGGAAGTGTTGCCGTCTCGTTGTATCTCAACGACACCGATGGTACTCTGGAAGAAGAGGGTGAAGAAGCTGGCTCTGGTGACCTAATGCTGGTGCAAGAAGAAGAACGTGAGGACGGCTCCGGTGACCCAATGCTGGTGCAAGAAGGAGACCGTGATGACGGCTCCGGTGACCGAACCGAGTCCGGCCAGGTATATATATTAGTTAAGCCTGTGCTGACTAGCCAATTGATGCATTCATTGTTTTGGTATGTACACATATTAATTAAGTCTTTGTTCTTTTTTCTAGCCCTCCAGATCGAGCACAACTGAGGTAAAGAGACGAGGCCCGAAGAGAAAGTTGAGGTCGGATGAAAGGTTTGAGATCATAGCAATCGCGCCCGACGGCCAACCTACTGAACCCATGCGAACAAAGAAGGCATTTGTTGCTCAGTGCGGGGTTCTGGTTAGGGACAAGATCCCGATCAGCATCCAACAATAGTTCAAGCCGGCTACTGAAGACCCTGAGGTGTCTTACGTCAATGATATGCAGAAAAATGATCTTTGGAATGAGCTGAAGACAAATTTCACCCTACCGCGAGAGGATGATCCGGAGAAGCCAGTTAAAGAGGAATTAATCAAGTCTTTTGCTCTTAAGAGGATGGCAGACCTATTCAGGAGGTGGAAGAAAGACCTGAATAGGTTTGTCGAGAAAAAAGAGACACCAGAATTCAAGGGCATATATGAGAAGATCAGAGATGACTGGCCTGCATTTGTGGCCCACAAGACATCGGAAAAGAGTAAGAAGATGTCGGAGACAAACAAGAAAAATGCTGCGAAGAAGAAGCATCACCATCGCACGGGGTCAGGTGGCTACCTGGTAGCCCGGCCTAAGTGGGCCAAGGCTGAGAATGATCTGGTTCAAAAAGGGATCGAACCAGAGACAATGAGCTGGCCAGACCGTTGCCGGACTTCGTTCTTCGGGGCTGGCGGAACCTTGGACCCTGTAACAGGGAAGTGCATTTGGACGGATGAGCAACGTGACATTCCCTTGAAGAAGTTTCGGTACTATATCAAAGCAGCGCAGGAAGGGACGTTCCTTCCAGACAGAGAGAACGACGAGCTCACAAAGGCCCTCGGGAATCCTGAGCACCCTGGACGGACACGAGGCACGCCAGGCTCCATTCCGTGGAAGGTTGGGTTTCCGGACGCAGGCGGTTACAACAGCAAGGAGAGGAGGAAGCAAGTGCAACAGTCCGAACTGGAGGCGCTTAAAGCAAGGGTACTCTGGATAGAGGAACGAGAAGCAAATCGCAGCAACCGAACTGCCGAAGCTTCCCCTGAAGCTACCCCGCCATCTCAGCGGAGAAGCAGCATGGCTTCCACCGAGCTGCTTTAGGCAAAGCTTGTCTTGATGGCTCCTGCTAGCTATCCCGTGGATGCTATCACGGAGGCTCAAATTTGCCACCTTATGACGCAATGGATGAATTTGAAGGTCAAGGCGGCTGTTGGCTCTGTTTTTCCTAATTAACCCGGCGCAACTTTTCACTGCCGGCCGATTCCAGAAGGATATGCTAAGGTCATGGTGGATGAAATAACGGAGGGATTTGAGGACCTCCAGCTTGACCACCCTACCGGAGAAGGGGATACTCGGCTGGGTTCTTCTCTGAAGACTCCATGCCTATGGCGGAAGGAGCTCATCAACCTTCCGAACTGGACGCCTCCGCCTCCTCCTCCTCCTCCGGCGAGTCAGGGCACTCCGCCTCCTCCACCGCCTCCGCCTCCGGCGAGTGACGACCAGGGCCCTCGGTCGGCTCCTTCTCCGGCGCGTGGCGGCACTCCGCCTCCTCTGCCTGCGCCGGCGCGACCGAGCAGCCAACCTCCTCCTTCTCCGCCTCGTCAGCAAGGGCGGAAGAGACCCGCCGCCGCTCCGGCAGCTGCTCCGGCGCGTCGTAGTCCTTCTCCTCCGCCTCGTAAGCAAGTCAAGAAGACTGCCGGTCCGTCTGCTCTGCCGGCGTCTAGCAGTACAGCCAGAGCCGGGAGGAAATACAGATACGGTCCTTCTCTAAAGACTCCAGAGAAGTTACCATACGAGAGGACCGTGGAGGAGAACGCGAGGATCGTGCAAACCGAGGTGGAAGACTGGTTTGAAGGGTTGAAAGCAAAGAGAAATCCACCTCCGAAGGAGAAGCTAGATCGGGCGAAAGTGAAGCGCACTCTGGCTGCCCTGGCAAAACCACCCAAGTCTCCGCCGAAAGGCAACTATGAGCGCATTATTGCAAAGACATGGGTCGAAGCGTCGCGGTCGGGAAGTACAGTCAGTGATCAAAGGCTGAAAGAACGACGAGCAGCTGGGAAACAAATTGCCCAGCTCGGCGAACAAGCAAAGCAATCGTGCCCCCCGCTCAACGTGCCTAGCGTCGATCCGAGGATGGCGCCCGGTTATAACAATTCTGACTATTACCTGCCCGACGATGTAGATTTTGGTTTCCTTGACGCGCAGATACAAAGATACGAGTACGGGAATCCTCTCGTCGAAGATGAAAGATCTCTAACAACGATGATGCGAAGATTGCATGATTGGTACATGAAAACCTGCAGAGAGTCAGGAGGGAGGAGTACTTTGTATGTGAGAGTTAAACCGGAGCATGACCTCGTTGGAATTGGACTGTTGCATGTTCCATTTGAGGACTTCTATCAGTTCTTCAATCAATTGGCCCTCGATAAAACAACGGTCACCTGCTACTGTCTGTAAGTACTACTACTTCTGTCATTAAGTCTCTCTATATAGCTCAGCTCTTTCATTGCATGTATTTATAATTATCCTCACTATATTATGCAGATTGAAGATCGCCGAATTGAAGAAAAGACAAATCGGTGATATTGGGTTCATTAACACAAATCTCATAGATGCAGTTCAGGTTAAAGATCATGCCGCAGAAACCGAGGCCAACTTGCTACGATCATTCGAAATAAATGAACACAAAGATATAATACTCTTTCCTTACAACTTCAAGTGAGTGTTGTCTTGTGCATATTCGGTTTCCCTTATATATTAGTCCATGTATAGTACTGTAATTGATGAGTTATGCATGCGTGCGCAGTTTCCACTGTATTCTCCTGGAGATTAGGCTTGAGAAGGGAGTAGTAACTGTCTTGGACTCGAGACGAAAAGATCCCGAGGAGTATGCGGACATGATTAAAATCCTAAATAAGTAAGTTAAATCGATCATTATCCACCATATCAGCAAATTTGTTCATTTCGTGATATCAAGTAATTGTTTTCTTTTGTCTGGCAGTGTTTGGAGAAAATTCAGCACAAAATCCCCGGGACTCCCGAAGGAGCTGCAATTTAGATACCCGAAAGTAAGTACTATAGTACCATGTTCCGCGTGTCTCCTAGCTATTGATTCAAGCGCTAGTTTCATCAATACCATTTGGCATTCTTGCTTATCAGTTTGATTGACCTCTATTTCTTGTAAAGTGGTTGTGGCAGGAACAAGGGAATGATTTCTGTGGATACTACATCTGCGAGTCCATCCGCCACACGACCTGTGAGCGGGGCGGGTACTCTGACAAACAATTTGAACTGCGTAAGAAATAATATTCACAATTTTTTTTATTACCATCATTTGTGTAGAGTTTCATTCATTCATATATATATATATATATATATATATATATATATATATATATATATATATATATATATAGACCCCTTCTTCAAATTAGATGTTTCGACAGCGGAATGAACTCCTAGCACCAGATCGCATGCGAGCAATTCAAGAGGAATTGGGGGCATTCTTTCTTGACCACGTGATCGCTGAAGACGGAGAATACTATGTGGACCAGGCGTCCATATTTTAAGAGATTATATTTGTAAAAGATAATTATTGTATATACGTAGCCGGTAGTGTCGGACGATAGATATACGAGAACTTGTTGTTTGACCAATCTCTCTGAGAAGGAGAGGTGGTCGATATCACTTCTCTCTGTATGCATATATGTGCATGACGATCTTCTGTTTCCTTCGTTTGCTTACTAGATAGGTAGCGTGCCTAGTCCTCTCTATACGTATGTATATATAGTACGTAGCGTCGACCAAGCACGGACATAAGAGAGGACACTTCTCTCTATTAACACAATATATGAAATACCTAAATTAACCCCCCAAAACCCCCAACCCCCCCCCCCTTCAAAAAAAACCAAAAACCCCAGCCACAGAAATGCTGACGCGTGGAGGTCTATTGGTCCCGGTTGGTGCCACCAACCGGGACCAAAGGCCCTCCTGCCTGGGCTCGGCGCGCAGGCCACGTGGAGGCCCATCTGTCCCGGTTCTGGTTTGAACCGGGACTAAAGGGTGAGGGTATTAGTAACGACCCTTTAGTCCCGGTTCGGGAACCGGGACTAAAGGCCCTTACGAACCGGGGCAAAAGGCCGGTTTTCTACTAGTGTCTCAAATCATAGAAGAACTTTTTCTTTTGCTGGTATGTGAAACTAGGTGGTATAAATTTAGCAATGATGTAGTTAGCATAATCAGCATACCAAGGAGTACTACGAGAAGTACTTATAACATTTAATTGTTCATCAAGAAAGCTATCATCATAGGTAGTGGGTCATCAAGAACATTTTCTAACCTAGACAAGTTGTCTGCAACGGGGTTCTCAGCTCCCTTTCTATCAACAATATGGAAATCAAATTCTTGTAGCAAGAGAACCCATCTAATAAGTCTAGGTTTAGCATCTTTCTTTTCCATAAGATATTTAATAGCAACATGATCAGTGTGAATAGTTTTTTTTGACTATTATCAGTGTGAATAGTTACTTTAGAATCAACAATATAAGGTCTGAACTTATCACAAGCAAATACAACTGCTAAAAATTCCTTTTCAGTAGTAGCATAGTTCCTTTGAGCATTGTCTAGAGTTTTACTAGCATAATGAATAACATTTAATTTCTTATCAACTCTTTGCCCTAGAACAGTACCTACAGCATAATCACTAGCATCACACATAATTTCAAAGGGTAAATTCCAATCAGGTGGCTGAACAATAGGTGCAGAGATCAATGCTTTCTTAAGTATTTCAAATGCTTCTACACAATCATCATAAAAAACAAATGGTATATCTTTTTGTAATAAATTAGTTAGAGGCCGAGAAATTTTTGAGAAGTCCTTAATGAAACTTCTATAAAAACCGGCGTGACCAAGGAAACTTCTTATACCTTTGATGTCCTTGGGACATGGCATCTTTTCAATAGCATCAACCTTGGCTTTATCAACTTCAATACCTCTTTCAGAAACTTTATGCCCCAAGACAATACCTTCATTAACCATAAAGTGGCACTTTTCCCAATTCAAGACAAGATTAGTTTCTTCACATCTCTGCAAAATTCGATGAAGGTTTCTCAAGAAATCATCAAACGAAGATCCATAAACGGAAAAGTCGTCCATGAAAACCTCACAAATCTTTTCACAAAAGTCAGAGAATACAGCCATCATGCATCTTTGAAAGGTAGCAGGTGCATTACATAAACCAAAAGGCATACGTCTATAAGAAAAAGTACCAAAAGGGCATGTAAAAGTGGTCTTTAATTGATCATTGGCTGCCACAAGTATTTGAGAGAAACTAGAATAACCATCTAGAAAGCAAACATGTGTATGTTTGGATAATATTTCTAGCATTTGATCAATAAAAGGTAAGGGGCAATGATCCTTTTTAGTAGCCTTATTTAATTTGCGGAAATCAATTACCATCCTATAACCTGTAATAATTCTTTGCGGAATCAATTCATCTTTATCATTAGGGACAACAGTAATATCTCCCTTCTTAGGGACACAATGGACAGGACTTACCCACTTACTATCAGCAACGGGATAAATTATACCTGCCTCAAGGAGCTTTAGTATTTCCTTTCTTACCACTTCTTTCTTTTTAGGATTCAGCCGTCGTTGATGATCAATAACTGGTTTGGCATCTTTCTCCAAATTTATTTTATGTTGACATAGAGTGGGAATAATGCCCTTAAGATCATCAAGAATATATCCAATAGCAGCACGGTGTTTCTTCAGAGTTTTCAATAATCTCTCTTCTTCATGCTCTGAAAGGTTAGCACTAATAATAACAGGATATATCTTCTTTTCATCAAGATAATCATATTTAAGAGTATCAGCCATCGGTTTAAGCTCAAACACGGGATCACCCTTGGGTGGAGGGGGATCCCCTAGGATTTCAACAGGCAAATTGTGTTTCAGAATAGGTTCCTGTTTAAACAATACTTCATCTATTTCCCTTCTTTCATTCATAAAAATGTCATTTTCATGGTCTAGCAAATATTGTTCTAAAGGATCACTAGGAGGTACGGCAATAGAAGCAAGACCGATAATTTCATCCTTACTAGGCAATTCTTCTTCCCGGTGTTGTCAACTAAATTTAGAGAAATTAAATTCATGGATCATATCACACAAGCCAATAGTAACAACATTCTTTTCGCAGTCTATCTTAGCGTTAACAGTGTTCAGGAAGGGTCTACCAAAAATAATGGGACAAAAGATATCTTGTGGGGAACCAAGAACAAGAAAATCAGCAGGATATTTAGTTTTCCCACACAAGACTTCAACATCTCTAATAATTCCCATTGCTGATATACCACTACAACAAAAAGAGCCGATAGACACGCCCAATTTCATACCTAGCGACGTGTTATTTCATCTCTAGCCAACTATAGAGTCGTTTTAGTAAAGCGTCCATGGAGCGTCTCCCCACGGACCGTCTCAAATAGATAGACACGCTTGGCAAGTTTGTCTTACATGGCATGAGACGCTTTCTAGGGACGTTCAAAATCATGTCTACATATAGAGACGTTGTGTTAGGCATGCTCAAAAATCGTGTCTACATGTAGAGACGTTATGTTAGGCATGCTCATATTACCTCTCTAATCATAGACATGTTTCATTCGCCTCTTATACTCGTCTCTGAATATACCGTTTCATTTGCCTCTTATACTAATCTCTAAATATACATAAGAATATTTCTATAGATGGAATATGTCGGCGTTCTGGGAACGGGGGTCCCCAGACTTGCCTGCCTGCGGCCTGCGGTATGGCTCAAATGGGGGCCCAGCGCGGCCCATCTTCATCAACACAAGACCCAAGACCCTCGTGAGGGGCCAAGCCTCACGGGGCGGACGACACGACACTTCCTCAGGCACGGCCTCATCAGGCTGGCTCACGAGGAGGCGGAGAGATCAAGGTGGGGTACCTCGCGAGGTGCCCATGACGCAAGCCATGACGATCAAGGATGCCAGGCGGGCGCCAGCCCGCGCAGCGCCTCCCTTTCCTCTTTGGTGCAAAGGGGGCAAGCGCAGGCGAGAGGATCGAGCAAAGGCACCCATTTCGGTGCAACAAGACCAAGACCAGTCCAATGGTGGGAAGGAGGTCATCGTGGAGCCCGGAACGGCGTCACCACAGGGCCTTTGGCAGGCGAGGACCAACTTTAGTCAGGATAAGTGTACCAGATGTTCCCTTTCGAATTGGCCAATTGTTGGCGCCCTTCCCACTCAATATTTGGGAAGAGGCCCAGGGCCTTTCCTATAAATAGGACTAACCACCCCAAGGGGAGAGAATCCAGAGGCATCTAGAGGGAGGATCAGATCGAGCATTCCGAGCAAGCAAAGAACACGTAGAGAGCAAGTAGAGAGAGAGAGAGAGAGAGAGAGAGAGAGAGAGAGAGAATGGCAATCGAACTCCCCCTAGCAGTTCATCGCCCCCAGCCAAGAACAAACCCTCGCGAGGCTGTTCTTCCTTGTACTGTTCATCATCATCGGCTCAAGAGGCAATCCACCCACCACAAACTAGAGTAGGGTATTACACCACAATGGTGGCCCGAACAAGTATGAACCCCGTGTCTCTTGTGTTATTCATTTAGTAGTGTCGATCCTTGCGAGACGGAGAGGTAGAGGGCATAATCTCCGCGCGCACCCCAGAGTTCGAACCTTAAGGGTCTGCCGGAACCCGAAATCCGGCATTTGGCGCGCCAGGTAGGGGTGCCCCGGAATTTGTCTTCCGCCGCTCCGCTCTCCTCCGACCGTCGCACCCATGTCCGATGCTCGTCGGGCCCGCGCCGAGCGCCAGGCCGCCGTCGCTTCCCGCATCGCCCAGACGGCTCCCGTCGGTGGGCGTCCTCGTCGTTCCCCGTCGCCCGCCGTCAACGCCGCCACCGGCCCGGCAGGGAACGAGCAGCAAGCATCGTCTCAGCACCCGTCCGTGCGGCAAGACGGCCGCACCGCTACTCCAACGCTCACCCCAGCTGGCTCTTCGTCCCACGCGCTCCGCGCACCATTGGAGGCTCGAGCTGCGCTCATCGCGGCAAACGAGCTCCTGCGCTACCGTCCCGTCGACGACGTCTACGAAGAGTGGCTCGACCGCGTCGCCGAGCTCGTCCGTGCCGCAGGGGGCTCTCCTGCGCCGTCCGCTCCACTGCGCCGCACCCCGCCCCGCGCGGGCAATGAAGCTCCGGGGGCGTACCAGCTGCCTCCTCTCCAAGAAGACGCCATGGCTCCAAGGCGCGCGGCCCTTGGGCGGAACCCACTCCGTCAGGCGCCAGCCCAGCAAGAACGGAGCTGCCAGGAAGTCCCTCGACCGCAAGAGCCTGCCCGGGCGCTCCCTGCTCCGGCTCGTCGTGACCCTGCCCCAGCTCCGGCACGTCAAGACCCTGCGCTGCTTCCAGCTGCAGCGCAAGGGGACCCGCAAGGCCAAGCTCTCCCTCAACCGAAGCCTCCAATAGCCACCGCAGGCTCCCGCGCCTACACCACCGAGCTGCGCACCGTCACATGGCCCGGCAAGTTCAAGCCAGACCTGCCTCCTCGCTACGACGACACGACTGCTCCCGCAGAGTTCCTCTAGCTCTATGAGCTGGGCATCGAGGCTGCCAGCGGGGATGAAAAGGTCATGGCGAACTGGTTCCCCATGGCGCTGAAGGAGGGAGCCCGCACCTGGCTCCTGAATCTAGCCCCAGGCACGATCTCCTCCTGGGACCAGATGCGCACCCGCTTCATCGCCAACTTCCAAGGTACTTGCGACCGGACGCCTGCCGTGAGCGACATGCGCCGCATCAAGCAACAACCCGGAGAGACCCTGCAAAAGTACATCCAGCGCTTCAACAGTGCGCGCCTCAAGATCCCCAAGGTGTCCGAGGAAGCCATCATCTCGGCCTTCTCCAATGACGTGCGTGACGTCAAGATGAAGGAGGAGCTGGCGATGCATGAGGACCTTTGCGCCTCCCTGGAGCTGTTCAACTTGGCGACCAAGTGCGCCAGGGCTGAGGAGGGACGTCTCTCCCTCCTCGAGTTGCCTGCCGCAAACCCAGAAGAGAAGAAGCCCAAGGCCAAGGACGTGAAGCGCAAGGGGGCTACCGTACTCGCAGCAGAGCCGGACACCAAGCGGGGCAAGGACCTGCCCGAATCCTCCAGGGGCAGCCGGTACTGCGTGTACCATGACCTCCACACCCACAACACCAACAAATGTCAAGAGCTCCGCGCCGTGCGAGAAGGAAGGATCGGCCGTCGCCCTCACCGTGCCGACCGGGGCTACGACCGAGGAGGAGGAAGAAACCCGGGACGCTGGGAAGACCGCGGCCCGCACCAAGGGTGGCGCGACCAACCTCGCAAGGACCGCTGGCCGGACCTGCCTCGCGAGGGGGATTGGAGGGATCCGCCTCGTGAGGATCGCCCTCAGGGTAACGCAGGCCTCCCTCCGCTGCCACCTCATCCAAGGAGGAACGAAGACCGCCATCAGGACGAGGGGGCTGGGGGCTTCCAGGAGCCGCGCGCGATCGCCTGCATCCTGGGCGGAGCTCAAGCCCCAGCCTCTCAACGCATCTTCAAGCAGTTTGCCCGCAAAGTGAATGCAGTCCTCCCCAAGCTCGAAGCAACGCGCCCTCTCAGGTGGTCAGCGTGCGCCATCACGTTCAGCTTGGCAGACCAGCTCAAGTGCGCAGCCACAACCGGAGTCCTCCCGATGCTTTGCTCCCCAGTCATCAGCAACGTACTGGTCACCAGGACCCTCATCGACGGTGGAGCAGGGCTCAACGTCCTGTCCGTGGAAACATTCAACAACCTCCAAGTGCCCTATGACCAGCTTCAGCCAACCAAGCCTTTTTCCGGAGTCACCGACGGTTCCACAATCCCGATCGGGTAGGTCCGCCTCCCTATCACCTTCGGGGCCAGCAGCAACTACCGCACCGAGCTCATCGACTTCGACATCGCCCACATCCGCCTACCGTACAACACCATCCTCGGGTACCCAGCGCTGGCCAAGTTCATGGCCGTAACTCACCACGGCTACAACGTCCTCAAGATGCCAGGAAGTGGCGGGGTCATCACGGTGCCATGTGAAGAGAAGGATGCAGTGTGTTCCCTGGAGAGAGCCTTTCAGGCCGCGTCACTAGAAGACCCAGATCGTGGAAGCAGGAGGCTTCCCGAGACCACCCCCAAGAAGAAGAAGACATCGTCAGGCGCAGCCCCTCATTAGGCCGGCCCTTCAGGGCCCGCGTCTGCCCAGGGGGACCCTCCTTCCATCGCATAGGAAGGCGCGCCCGGCACCCTCCTCAGGCAGGGTTCGGGGGCTCTCACCTGGAGGGCCACCGACCTGGCCAGGGTCATGAGGGAGGCGCTTGGGCACCATGTGGAGGCGTGCTTCGAAGCACGTTTCCCCCAAGGAGGAGCGAGGCAAGGAAGTTCAGACCAGCAGGAGTTCGTCAGCAAGGCCGTTCAAGAACTACAGGAGTCAAGGATCATGAGAGGTTGCCGCCGTCTACCGGTTGTGGCTCCCCATCCAGGCGAGGATGGTGGGCTGCGCGTCTGCGTCGACGTACCAGGGCTCAATCAGGTCGCCACGATGGAGCGCCTCTGGCCCTCGCAAGTGGGGCGCTGTGGAGGTCCACCCCATAGCTATGTTCCCATGCCTTACGGCCTGCCGAGCATGGCTGCTGCGTACCAGCGCCTCATGAGGAGCATCATGGAGGCTCAGGAAGACAGGCATTCCGCGGCCCTGGCGGAGATGGAGACAACTTGCGAGGAGCCGCCAGTGCCTCCGGAGCCTCCCGAGGCCCCGGGGCCTGGGGGCTCGTGAGGATCGGCTTCCGCAGCCCACCGAGTCTGCTGCACCAACACCACTTCGTCTTCAACACCTCCAGGTGACATCTCTCAAGCTTCATTTCCAGCTGGGAGCGCCCTCCTAGGGTTGCGTCACTCCCAGGCCGCGTGGGTCTGTCCCTGCGGCATGTATCCCTTTTTATTTTTCGGTCGTTAGCTTGCTTTGTTGGGGGCGCCCCTCGGGCTGCATCATCCCCAAGCCGCTCGGGCTAGGCCCAGCGGCGTGTATCTCCTTTGCGTTTATTTCCAACTATGCATTCGCCTATCATGCTTGATTACTCGATGCTTGTCCACGGCACCTCTTCTTCTCCATGCCGACCAGTTGCACGTTAAAGGGGGGTACCTGAGCATCGCGACTCAGGGCTCTTACTGGCTCTCCAGCCCTCACCCTCTGGCCTTGTCCATGGCATCGCGACCTGGCATACCAGCGACGGCTGAGACAAGCTCGAGGGCCGGGACCTGAGGACGTAGAGTGCCGGCATCTAACCAAATTTGCAGGAACACATCTCAAGATACGGCCCAGTGCCAGGCGCAACCCGCCTAGAGGTAGGGCCCCGTGAGTCCCGCGCTGGCTCACGGGTGCCCAGATACACCTCACCTAGCCCTACCGTGCCGGCCACGTGTCAGGGCGGGGCTGTACACGCCCCGGGGGCTCCTCCCGGAGGGGAGCCCCCTCCCACGTACCAGTGGAAGCACCATGCTCCGGGCTGGCTGACGACACTGTCGAGGAGCGGCTATGCCCGTACACATACGGAAGCGCTATGCTCCGCGCTGGTGATAAACAACTGAGGGTGGCCTCCGGGCCGCATTAACCTTAGGGAGCCCAGAGCTCAGTGGCTGGCCTCATCGCAACGCCTCCCCTCGGGAGCGCCGCGCGAGGGGGCTAGGCACGGGGGCTACGACTGGGTCACGCCCAGACGTACGCCGCCTAGCCAGGCCCCTCAGGCCTGGTTTGTCGCGCGTCTCTCCCCGAGCGGAGCCAAGGTATAAAGGCCGTTTGAGCGTCAAGGGGGACTCCTGAGCATCGCGACTCAGGAGCCTAACTGGCTCCGTAGCCCCTCACTCCTTAGTTCCGAAAGGCTATGCTGGGTGAGGTACGCGCGGGGTCGGGCTCTGCAGACGTAGAACGGTAGTCCCGCTGGCATCTCACCTCATCACCCGCTGTTTGCGCGTCAAGGGGGACTCCTGAGCATCGTGACTCAGGAGCCTAACTGGCTCCGTAGCCCCTCACTCCTTAGTTCCGAAAGGCTATGCTGGGTGAGGTACGCGCGGAGTCGGGCTCTGCAGACATAGAACGGAAAATACACCTACATCACGCTTTCCTACTTGTTGTTCGTGCGCCAAGGGGGAATC
The DNA here is from genome assembly GCA_032464435.1 of Aegilops umbellulata. Classification (NCBI taxonomy): domain Eukaryota; kingdom Viridiplantae; phylum Streptophyta; class Magnoliopsida; order Poales; family Poaceae; genus Aegilops; species Aegilops umbellulata. The sequence goes on along the minus strand of CP136058.1, from coordinate 347,917,518 downwards.
CTGAGCATCGCGACTCAGGAGCCTAACTTGTCACGTAGCCCCTCACTCCTTTGGTCCCGTCCTGGTTTTCGGTCGGGGCTAATGCTGGGTGAGGCACGTGCGGGGCCGGGCTCTGCCGGCGTAGAACACAAGCAAGTAGGGAAGAAAAGCTAAAACTCAAGAAATTTAAAAGCAAATATTACAGTCCATACTGTCGTCTCAGTACCAAACGCAAGTTTAAATGCCTCCCCGAGGCGTGATGCATGTGCAGGAATTGAAAGAAAAACAGGAATGGTAACGGAGTCACTTGCCGGCGGTGGAGCAGCGTGGAGTGGCTTCGCCTCGTGGAGCAGCGGGGCTGGCAGTGCCTTGCTTGGGCTTGGTGCTGAAGGCCCGGAACTTCCCCAGCAGTGCCTCCGCGCGCCCCTTTACGGCTTCGACAGCGGCGGCAGCACCCTTGCCGCTCACCGGCTCCAGCAGGCTGTCGAGGTTGGCGCTGGGATCGCGAAGATAGATGTGGGCGAAGACCCGCGTCAGCGCAGCAGAAGACAGGACACGCGCCTCGTCCTTAGCCGTGGGGCCGAGGCCAAGGGCGACATCCCCAAGGGCCTTAACCAGGAAAGGAAGCACCTTGGCGGGGCCGTCCCCGTCACCAGCCAGCGGGCTCTCCAGGCCGCTCTTGTAAAGTGTCTTCAGCGAAGCGCGGGCATCCTTCTACATGTCCGCGAAGGCCACGTGATCCTCGGCGAGGACCCGGGCCTTGCCGTCCAGCTCAGCCTTCGTCACCTCCAGCTCCTTCTCCAACACGTTTAGGCGGTCGCGACGCTTCTTGAGCTTGGCCTCCCGGCCCTCGATAGCCGCCTCGCGAGCCTTCGCGCCTTCTTCCTGCTCTTGGCGAAGGCGGACCTCCTTCGCGAGCTGGTCCCGCAGGCCTTGCAGCTCGTCCTCCAGCTCCTTGCAGCGACCGCGGACTTCAACCACCTCCCCCAGGGCCGCGTCTCGGGCAGCCTTCGCCTCGAGGGTGGCCTCCCTCTCTCCATCACAGGCCGTCGAGACCTGAACCAACGCCGCCCGAATCGAGGCGTCAGAGCGAATCCACCCCGAAGCCAGTTCCAGGCGCCCGACCACCAGGCGAGGGTCGGCGCCGAGAAGATCCTGCGCAGCCGGTCCAGCTCAGCAACGGCACGCTCCAGGACAGCAGAAGGGGACGGGGAAACAGCAGTCGAAGGAACAGGAGGAGAGAGCAGCGGCGCCACAACCACAGCGTCCCGAGGCGGAGTCTGCTGCGCCTCCACAGTCGTAGCGGCGACGGCAGACGAGGGCACCTTGGGAGTCACTTGGGCCATGGGGGCAGAGCTTGCCCCAGCCAGATCAGCCAGGCCTTGCGAAGGCGACCGGGCAGGAGAGGCCCGTGCGTCACGATCACCATCCCCCGCAGGCGGAGGCGCTGCCGTGATAGAAGCCTCAGGAGCCCCCTTTGGCTTTTTCGCCGCAGGCGCCAGCCTGCCCAAAAGAAGCGGACGTCAAGCCTCAGCAGCAGAACAAGAAATAAAGACAAGGATCGAGCACTTACGGATCACCGCTGGAAGGCTCAAGCAGCTTCCGGCCATACTTGAAGCCAGAAAGCCGACTAGAAGGATCGCCCCCAGGAAGCCCAGAAGCAGGAGGCGTGCCTGCGGAGCACCTGGGGCCAGAGGCAGACCCGCGGGAGAGCAGCCCGGTCCTGTCCTTCTTTGGGATCGGGGGTAAGCTCCTGCCGACCTGCTCATCGTCTTCATCATCGTCGCTTGAAGAAAGGCGGAGGGAACGGGGTCTGCGCCGGGGGAGGGGAGCCCTCGACTCTCCGTTAGTTGCCTCGAAGTCAGGGCCCTGCTCCCGCTCCACCTCGTCCCTCTCCTCGCCGGAGTCGCCGGAGGACACGTCCACCAGTCCGCCGGGAGCCTCCACGGGCACGGGCCCGTCCCCGTTGAAGACATGCATGGACTCCACCACCTTCTTCCAGTCGTCGCGAAGGAACAAGGGCGCGGGCACGCCCTCCAACCTTGCCACCTCACCCCCAACCAGATATTGGAGAACCGTGGTCAGATCCTCTTCGGCCACAGCCGCGGGGTTCAGATGAGGCCTCCACATTGGAGGAGAGTACTGCCGAAGCGGAGCCAATTGGTGCTCTAGGAACTCCCTCAGCAGCGACGCGCCGGTCAGCTTCGTCGCCGCCATGCTGGCCGGCTTCAGGTCCGCGTCAATCTTCGCCAATACCGACTTCGCGCGGGGGTCCGTGAGCTCAGCTCGGCACCAGTCGCTGGAACTCACGGGCTGCTCCGTGGGAAGGATCAGCCGAGGGTGGATGCGCCCACCGTCCACCAAGACCCACTTGCTCCTAAAGCCCTCGATCCTCTTCCCGGGATTCGAAATGGCTATGGCACTGCCGTACGCGACGAAGCCCGCGCACGCAGAAGGAGAACCGCGAGTAACCCGGAGAGAGAAGTAGTGGCGCAACAAAGCCACTGAAGGCTGCACCCCCACATGAGCCTCGCAGTAGTAGGCGAAGATCGCCAGGAGAAGGATGGAGTTGGGGTGGAGATGCAGGGCTTGCAAGTTGTAATGGCGGAGAACAGAGAGGAAGAACTCAGAGAAAGGAGGCACCAAGCCGGCGGTAATAGAGCTTACGAAGAGGGGATAGAGGTGCTTCCTCGGCCCTCAGGGGTGGCGGAGCCGACCTTGAACACCTGTGTCCCGTCGATACCCTGCGCCGCCGCCATGCGGTGCAGCCGGGTGAGGCTCGCCTCCGACATGTTGGGCGAGTCCAGGGCAGGCGAGAACCAAGCTTCCGCCGGAGGCTGGCGAGGCGCCATGGCTGCCTAAGTCAAGCAGGTGAAGCAGATCTGGAAACTTGAAGGAAGAAAGGAGAGACGCAAGAAAGGGGATCTGAGCAGCGGCTGAAGGAGGAGAAGAGCAAAGCCGGAGCAGATGCCACGCCTTTAATAACCTGCGCGGTTGCAGAAGCACTCACGTCCAATCAACCGCCACGCGGCGCCCAAGGCCGCAGGTTGTTAGGGCCCGCGCCGCTTCGCCCTTGCCCTTTCGCCTCTCGGCACGGCCAAGTCCATGCGCGCCTTGGGCCCGGGGGCTACTGTCGGCGTTCTGGGAACGGGGGTCCCCAGAATTGCCTGCCTGCGGCCTGCGGCGTGGCTCAAATGGGGGCCCAGCGCGGCCCATCTTCATCAAGACAAGACCCAAGAACCTCGCGAGGGGCCAAGCCTCACGGGGCGGACGACACGGCACTTCCTCAGGCACGGCCTCATCAGGCTGGCTCACGAGGAGGCGGAGAGATCAAGGTAGGGTACCTCGCGAGGTGCCCATGACGCAAGCCATGACGATCAAGGATGCCAGGCGGGCGCCAGCCCGCGCAGCGCCTCACTTTCCTCTTTGGTGCAAAGGGGGCAAGCGCAGGCGAGAGGATCAAGCAAAGGCACCCATTTCGGTGCAACAAGACCAAGACCAGTCCAACGGTGGGAAGGAGGTCATCGTGGAGCCCAGAACGGCGTCACCACAGGGTCTTTGGCAGGCGAGGACCAACTTTAGTCAGGATAAGTGTACTAGATGTTCCCCTTCGAATTGGCCAATTGTTGGCGCCCTTCTCGCTCAATAATTGGAAAGAGGCCCAGGGCCTTTGCCTATAAATAGGACTAACCACCCCCAGGGGAGAGGATCCAGAGGCATCTAGAGGGAGGATCGGATCGAGCATTCCGAGCAAGCAAAGAACACGGAGAGAGCAAGTAGAGAGAGAGAGAAGGGCGATCGAACTGCCCCTAGCAGTTCATCCCCCCAGCCAAGAACAGACCCTCGCAAGGCTGTTCTTCCATGTACTGTTCATCATCATCAGCCCAAGAGGCAATCCACCCACCACAAACTAGAGTAGGGTATTACACCACAATGGTGTCCCGAACTAGTATAAACCCTGTGTCTCTTGTGTTGTTCGTTCAGTAGTTTAGATCCTTGCTAGACGGAGAGGTAGAGGGCATAATCTCCGCGCGCACCCCAGAGTTCGAACCTTAAGGGTCTGCCGGAACCCGAAATCCGACAGAATATTTTACTTCAACCATTTTTAATGTCATGGCTGCGCATGCAAATTGGTCAAATAATATTGTGATATGAAGGCATCATTCCATGTCATAGATTGCACTTGCAAGCATTGGCAACCTCAGTAACAACATCCAATGCATTAATTAGCAGGAACAATGTCTCCACTTAAAGTATTTGGAGTTCACATCTGAATAACATCAAACATTCATATGAAACATGTGCTGATGCAAATAAATAAGAAAAGATCCTATAGACTGGAACTATTTTTCTCTATTAAGCTACAATCTATACATAATTTAGAATTTTTGTTCATTCAAAGAAATATTCATCAACTACGCCTGACTCCTCCAGTGCACTCCCTTTTCAAATCCTCAAGTACCCAGCCACTCCTAGCTTTTTTGATGCACTCACTTTTCAAATCCTCACTGCCCTGAAATGGAGAATGAGCAACATTTGCATGAACATATGTTTATACAGAAGTGTAAGATAAGAGATTCCGTGATAAAATTATAAGAATTGTATCCTACCAATGCTTTGTGGTTGTGCAGGAGGGGTTGGCTTAACTATTTTTACCTAAAAAAAGAAAGATTCCAGGTAAATAACATATCACACATGTGCAGATTGGAGCATACACAATGCTTGAATGAAAGCATACTTACATATGAGCGAGGCCAAGCAATAACAGAACCCATAGCATCCCTTACTGTTTGCAATTTTTTCATATGGTCTAACTAGTTTCTCATCTCCTAGATATGTACAGCCGCGAATAAGTACTAAAATATATTGCACTCCAAGCATGTTTCCTCCAACCACATATGTTTTCTTTTTACTCACTAAGGTTCCTTTGGCCACGAGTTTGTCTTTGTTTCTCGAGTTCATCGAATACAACACGACTTCAACTTTATCCTATTTTTTAAGAAATGAAAAATTTGTTATTGATGAACCTGAGAAGATTTCATTTTACAGAAATAAGAACAATTTCAAAATAATTAGATCAACTATCTATTAAACAATCATTGTCATTTGGACATCGAGCCTATATGCACCTGCTTAGTGACTTGGTGATGACCATGTGGCTTGGTGCATTGCTGTTTTGAGCATGAGCATTCTGCAATTAAATAGGAATACATGTGAAGGAGACACATGATCAACTATAATCAAGAATGATAGTTTTGAAGAGTTCTGATACATGCATTAAGTAAAGTGCCTTATTCTACACGTACTTTCTGTCTGCACACTTTGCTATCAAATTAGATTAAGGTCTTATTAAAATTTTATTTATTGTGAAAACTAAGCGTGAATGCAGCATAACAAATGAAGTTCACGTCATGTAATTTATACACTAAAAAGAGAGTTCATCTAATATTCAAGGGCCAGGTGTTCCTCAACATGTATGCAAGGTTTCCACCAAAAAAAACATGTATGCAAGGTTGGTGTTTTATTAGTACTCATGTATCAATTCAAAAGTGATTAATTAGTTTCTTTGAATACGAGATCTCTTGGAGCAGCAATGATATGTGTGTGACTTAACTTTTGGTTCCATCGGGAAAAATGATGTTACTGTTGTATGCAATACAATTTTTTTGTACTTGGTTGAATCTGACATATGATCCACTTACATACAAAATTAGACAACCTCTTGTACAATCATTGTCATTTAGATATGTAGCATATGTTTACCTTCTTAGGGACTTGGTGAAGTCATGAACTTGGCTCAGGACCACCTTGTTGCACTGGAAGATTATTTTCAGCATGGGCATTCTGCAATTTAATAGGAAAAGGTGTCATCATCATCATTGATAAAAAACTGGACAAGTGCTTGCACGTAGGTTAAGATTACTTGGAGGGTATATATGAACCCAAATAGGTTATAGTTGCAAACCAAAAGGTTAATATTTCACAAAAAATTTACTTAATGATAAGATAGCTTTCCAATATTTGACTACTATAAGGGTTCAACCAATCCCAAAATTACTGGCAGGAGATAATTGATAACCGAGTACAGATTAGTTGACACACCTTAGTGATCTCACGTTCATGTGGTAAAGGCGCATTGGCACAACCCTCTTTTGAGTTGGTTTGATGTGGCTTAATGTGTGTTACTAGTTATAAAAAAAGGGGGGCAACTCCATGTTAGAGAACACAATATGCATGAAAGGGGGTAATTAGAGATGACCAATTGACCATGTCATCAGTTAACAAATTGACCATGCCAATAAACATAATATAAGGAATATATGTCATTTTTCACACAGTAACACAAAAGAATCAGATATGACAAGTTCGCACAAATCTGGGCATTGTGGTTAGTAAATTTTGGTGCTGCAACAAAAAATACCACCCCTAATGATTGGGGAAAATTTCAGTCAACCAACTTGGACACACTGAACATATACCTAACCAAAACAAGGGTCCATGGCGGGTGTGCTATGATGCCGGGTTCGGCTTGCACTGCCGGCATGAGTGAGATGTGTGCGGGCGGTGTGGCTTCAAACGCAGAGAAGCCATAGGCGCCAGCGCGGCTCGCCGTTGTGGGGTGACTAGGACGCTGAGCTGCGGGCATGCCACATACATCCACTCCAACCGCCGGTTGTGAGCAGAGATGGAGGTCTGCAATTTAGAATTTAGGATAAGCTATCAGGTCATCGACGGCCGACGCCCAGCACTGACGGGGCCCTCTGCGAGGCAGACAACTTCATGGACGAGGCGACTTTTCTTTCTGAAATTGGTCTATCTGACGGTGGAATGGACCTAATCGACGATAATACACCTGCGACCCTCCGCCAGTGCTCTGCTCCTACCATGGAGCAGAGCTCCTACGGTTTGCAACCAGATAGCAAAACCTTTACACCGATTAAGCCACAAGAAATCAAATTACACCATGAGATTGGGATCAATGAATTTGAGCAATTTTTGGACCAAGACATGAGAGAGCACAACACAATGTTCAGGAGCAATACGAACCTGGGGCGCAGCTACCCTAACCCTACGCAGGATGGCTGTACTTCCGTGCTTGCTCTGCTTAATCCACCTGCAGGTTGAAGTCGAAGTTGCTCGTTGCAGCAGATGATTCCTTCGACCTACCCGCCGAATCGACGCCGTCGTCCCCATCGCACACTCCGGCCAGTCGACTCCGTCCCCTAACCTCCACGGCCTCCAATCGCCCGCCCGCCTGCTGAATCTCCGCCAACCCGCCCACTAGGCCAATCGACCGCGATGCACATCAGCGACCAGTGGATTGGAGGCTTCCATCAGATTGATTAGGGTGGATTTGCAGGTTGAAGAGGAGAAGTGGAGAGATGGCGGCGTGGTTGAGGAGAAGTGGAGAGAGGGCGGCGTGGCGGAGTATACATTATGAGGGGAATTTTTTTCGGGAAAAGCTTGCTTTCCACCGGCGGATCTTACGCAAACGTCAACCACCACTTCCGTCTGCCACGTGCTACCTTGGCCCACGTCTTCCTCTCAATCTTATCTCTTCCAGAGAAATCAAGGCTTCTTCCTCTCCCCAAAATATCTCGCATCGCTCTCCTCTATCTCTCAGGTCACCGCATACATCTTTTTGTTGCTCACACGCGAAGCGCCTTGCAGTCAAGCAGCCATGGGTTTTTCCTCATGCCTTCCAGCAAGCAGCCCTTACTCCTCCCTTTTTGCAGCAAGCCATGGCGCCCCAGGCTGTCAATCTGTGGATACGCGGTCGAGCTGTTCGCGGTTGCTAGGAGCCGCTACTGCGCCGTCAGGCTGTAGTGCCATGAAGCTCGTCGCCGGTGCTACAAGGCTGGTGCTCGGCTACTATGGCCACCCGTGCTCTGCAACAATCGTGGGAGACCTCCCGCGAGCAACAGGCTCTCGAGCAGATCCATAACTGATTTCTGCATGACGGCGGCGAAGCTAGTGCAAATACGACACAGCGACGAGTTTCCGCAACATGGTTTCTGTTGCAAAAAAAAGAATTGCGACAAATGTCTTGTTGCAGGAATACGACGCGGCGACGAGATTCTGCAACATGACTCCTATTGTAATTTTCTTTGAAACAAAGGTTTTGTTGCGGAAATACAGAGAAAAGGCTGAAGATGTTGCAAATTTTACAACAAGTGTCTTGTTGCAGGAATACGAAAAGAGGTCAGAGATGCTTCTGCAAAAAAGGTGATGTTACAACAGAGGTTCTGAAACAAGGGTCTTGTTTTAGAAAAATAGGGTTTTGTTGCAGAAAAATAGAGAAGAAAAAGTTTTACGACCTCTGGTCTTGTTGGAGTAAATCAAAGAAGAGAATATTTTGCAACAGAGGTCTTTGTTGCAGAAAATTAGAGAAGAAGAGATTTTCGTAACATGGCTCTTGTTGCAGAAAGTTAGAGAAGAAGAGGTTTCGCAACAAGAGCATGGTTGCAAGAAATTATAGCATAAGAACGGACGGTCACCTCGTAAAATCGGACGGCTCGCGAGGCGGCGGATCTTTTTAAAAGATCTGCCGGCCGACGCGTAGCACCGCCCTTTTTTTTCTCGATAATAATAGCGTTGGCGCGCTATATCTTTGGCGGCAAATGGAAAAGAGGAGCGCCAAATGTTAAAAGAAATTACCTCCCAATAAAATGTGGGAAACTTAATTTGGAAAAAGCATATTTATTTATGTTATATACACAACCAAATAGAACAGGGCCAGTCGTTACTTGATCTATAATTAATTTCTGCAGAAAATATAAATGATTTTTTCCTAAAAAATTAAAATTCCATTGTATCATATTGTCAAATGTGATTCTTGTGTATAAAGGCATCTCCAACACTGACCCCTAAACAAACATTGTACTTGTCCGCGGAGATACGATTGTCAGTCATCCGCGCATACATGTGGCTGTCCTGACCTGCCGCACCTCAGTGGTCGTCCGTGTCATCGTTGTCGTTGGAGTAGCCCTTCCAGTGATGACAGGGCGGGGTGGGGGGGATGGTGGGGAGGGGCAGTCATGTCCGGCCGCCGTCTAGTGCTCGCGGAGGAGCCGCTCCACTTCTGCCGCCAGGGTGGTGAGCGACCAGTCGTGGGCCCATGCCTCCACGAGGTCGGGCTCCGCACATAACTAGGTTGGTGCCTCGTCGGACATGGCGAACGCGGAGCGACGCCCCAACGATTTGCCACTCCCGCCTACCTGGCCGCCCTCTTCTTGGTTGACACTCGCAGAGGCCATTGAGGTAGTGGAGGAGGCGACTGCATGCCTTTGCGATCGCAGTCAACAACTCCTCCTTGACGGCTGTGATGCGCCAATCGTGGCGGCTTTGTGGATCGACTGTAACATTGTGTGGGGGACTGCTGCTCCGCCTTGATGCGGCAAAGAAACGGCGATGGCGGCTCTTGCTTCACACACTCGGTAGCGCGACGACAAGGGCGGCTCCTCCATCACGTGTGCTGGTGGTGGCACCGGACCACGACCCCAGAGTGACCGTTCCATCATCAGCTCCATCTGGCGAGCGTACTCAGCGTCCGTGATGCAGTGTGATGTGAACAGCACTATAACCGCACTTAAATAGGCACGACCAGACCAAGCAAAGGAGCCTGAAGCCATGTGAAGTCGGCTTCAATGTGGCGCATCGGCTGGAGTAGGCTTCTCAGGCACCGCCTGTTTTGCGATCGATTTGTGGGGAGGCGGATAAATGGATTGTCTACCGATGGAAGGGGTACCGTGTTGGATGATGAATTGCATCAGTATCGTTCGCTCTAGACAGGTGTGGGCGATTTAGGTTCGGCCTTGGAGATTCCCTAGTATGTGCAATTGGAGGGGTTTCGGCCATATTGCCAATGAAGTGGAGTGGGGCGACACAAAGAGCTAGCTGGAAATGGGAATCAATAAGGTGTCTCCGACCGCACCGTCGCCCTCGACTCACACACGTACATGCCTCCATATGACCATCCAATCACCCTCCTTCCACTAAAACTCTAACAAGTCGATTTGATTTACAACCATCATCTTTGAAACCAGTCGCATTGCACCCTCAATTTACCACATGGTTTAAAAGATAACAGTTGACACAGTTTTGGGCTCGTCAACCGGTTTTGACTGAGCCAAATCTGACTAGGCAGCCAACTCAGCAGCACACCTACACATAATTGGTATTTCAATTTAGTTTTTTAATATTTTTGGTAAGAACGATTGAAATTTTCCTAGAATGCTAGTCATCATATGGTTGTCCTTGTGTCGAAATTCCAAAAGTATTTGGAAACTCGTTTCGGTTCAATTTTTTGGTCAAATAGGGGCTGAATTGGTTTTCAGTTTAATTTTTTATTCGCTCTGGACAAAACAATTGAAATTTTCCCTTAATACTATGTGACACTCCAAAAAATTTATTTGGTTTTAGCAAAAACCTTGCTGGTTTTTCTTTTGTGAATGAAGCCTTTCAAAAAATTTCAGAAAAACAATCCTCTTATAAATCTTTTTCTTTGGCTAGGATTGTTATTTCTATTTTCTTCTTCAAACTTTGGGTTTGACTTTTTTTTAACTTCTCCTCTGTTGGTCCTCTTCTCAAATTATTTTTGGGAGTTCAATCTTTTCTTTTTGAAAAGAAAACTCTATGAAAATTTGGGATCTTCATTCTTTTGATAACCTCCCAGGACCTTGTATTTTTGCCCATGAAGTAAGACAACTCCAAAACCTCCTCTCCTCCTTGTTAACAACCCAAATTCTCTGTCCCAACTCATCCAAACAAGTTTTGGATTTTATTTGGATTATTTCACCTCTCAAATCTTCTCTGATCTCTGTTTTGAGCCTGACCCATTTACAAAGCAAGTACCTTGTAGAATTTGTATTTCGATATCAAACCAACTCTACTAGCTAGTCCTTTGTACCCACAACCCAGAACCATCTTGATCCACTCATCTCCTTTTCAAATTTTTCAACTTACACTCCCTGCATGTTTGGACCAGATTTGCCAAATTTTGTGAAATTCATATCTACACTTCTCCAAAAATTCTAACAAAATTCAGGCAGCCTACTGGAGCAATGAGTAGCCACTCTACCAAAAATCAGCCCAAGGAAAAATTCCTACAAGCCAGAAACATTCTGTCGAACACCTTGCATGCACTGTTTCAGACACTTTCAGTCAAATTCAGTTTCAGTGGCGATCTTTGTCAGAGAAGTGCAGTTTCATGCTCACAGTGCCTTTGGCACGTTGCTCGCCGCCTGGCTTGCTTGTCCGAAGCCCCGCACGCGCGCTTGGCAGCTTCCCGGCGTCGGAGGCGCCTTGGCCCGCCTGCGCCGGCGTGTCTTGCGGCGGCCGAGCCGCCGTAGCGGCCGACAGGAAGCAGAACGGCGGTGCAACGCCGTTCAGCGCCGTCCAAACTCCCTGGTGGCTCCGTGTGGCCCGCTCCGCGCCAGCGCACGCATGCAGCACAGCCGCCGTGGCGCGGCGTGCACAGCGCACGCTCTCTACCGCCGACGGGTCCGCGCCGCCCCGTTCCGTCGAACTCCACCTCAGCAAACAAAACCTGACGCCGTTGGCACCTAAACGGACTCAGTGGACCTCCACGACGGCGCTCAGCTCCTAAACTCTCCCGAACAAGCACTACGCCGCCCTAATCCTTCGCCGGAAAACGCCTTTCACGGCCACCGCCTCGGATCACCTATAAAAGGAGACCCCGAGCTCCACCTCGAGCTCACACCACCTCTGCACTTCACCAACGCCCCGCCAGGCCACTAGGAGGGCCTCGAGGAGGTCTCCTCCCCCAGCTCCGGCCACTCCGTTCCGCCTCGGCCTCCAGCTCGATTCACTGCGGTGAGGTCATCTCCGGCGTCCAAACACCGTCTAGCACCTCCTCTAGCTACCAGATACTTGACCCCCACCTCAATTTGATCATTGCAGCCCCCTCCGGCGAGCTTCACCCTCGTCCGAACCACCGTCCACCGGAGCAAGGGCCACCGTCGACACAGTGCACGCCGGCGACCACCCCGACCACCACCCGACGAGGAACAACACCCTGAGCACGGAGGTAACCTCCGATCCCCCTGCCTCGCCGTGGATCGCCGCCGGCGATCGCTGCGGCTCTCTGGCGCCAAAAGCGCCGTCCTGTTTTCAAACCCGACGGGTGGGACCACCCCGTCAGGTTTCTCTCTTTTTTCGAATCGTTTTCTGAAAACGCATTCGGGAAAAATATGTCTTCTCTTCTGAGCCGGCGTATTTGAGACTGAAATGTTTTCTGCTTTTATAAATAGAACCCTGGGAAGTTTCTGTTTCATTACAGATGGGTCCCTGGGCAAAAACCTTTATAACTTTTTATCAGAAGCATATTTTTGAGTGATTCTTTTTCTGTTCTCTTCAAAATTTTGTCTAGTTTTTTTATCAGATTTATTTGAAAATTTCTTGGATTAATTTCTGTGCACCTCTTGGTATTTATGATAGTGCGTGTATCCTCTTTATACCGTAGATACCGACGGAGGTGACGGGACCGCAAACTTCACCGAGCTAGACTCCGACTACTCTGAACCAGGAAAGCATGTTTGAACTTTTGATATGATGAGTGTCTTGGCATGTTTTGCATTTAGTTAGTTTCATGGCATGTTGTGGAGCATACCGATGAACTGTTTATTATGTATTGTTGGGACAAGTAAGTTCGATGATTCACACGTCGTTGGGCGTGAGTATGCAAGGCCATGTGTTGGCATGAAGGTGGGTAAGATGGCAGTGTGGTAGCGTGCCAGTCCTATGCCATGCTGGTTTACTTCAGTACCAACCCGTATCGGTTGGGCTCGTATCCATTTCCCTTCCCTGTACTACCACATGTGTCTCGCAAGAGATATTGTTTAGTAAGTTGCAAACCGCTTTCCTGGTACACACCAAAAAGGAGAGGCCGGGATGATGGTTCCATGGCCCTGGATTAAAGCTAGTCATTCGGTCAGGGGGCATGGGTGTTTCCGGTTGGGACCGAGAGGGGGGCACCCCTTAGAGCGCGCGTATATAAGTTTGATCCCATGCTATTCGAGATTGTGATCTCCCCGTCTCAAAAGTTTTTCTTGGACGATGTCTAGGGTGATTCCTGGTATCGAGAGGTTGGATGGGTGTGTACTGGTCAGCCGTGTTTTCTTCCAAAATACCGTAAATGGAACTAGTCCTCGTGACTACGGAAATCCGTTAACTGTGGGAAATTTTTGTACAAACTCTGTAGAGTCATATGCTTTCAAATCATCTTATCCATATCCACGATTCGTACTAACTGACAAGTGCCAGTTTTGGTGACAGATTATCCGGTGGAACACATGAGCACTAAGACCGGTTAAATGTTCATTCTTGTGGATGGACTAACCCGTTTATGTTCAAGAGTTGAATATTTATTATGAATATTATTTTCCTTGTCAATGAAAGCCCTTTAGGTGGTGTCGTTCAAATGCCCGACTGTGGCATGAATTTTCTTTCATTTATTTAATTTACCTTTCGTGACGTCGCTCTAGACACTCGATTGGTTTTCTTTACTTTACTGTTGGGATTTCAGGCGGACTACCGTCGTTTCCCTTTTTATTTACTTACCTTGCCTGCTAACTTTTAAATGTGGCATGATATTTCCTTTCATTTATTTAATTTACCTTTCGTGGCGTCGCTCTAGACACTCGATTGGTTTTCTTTACTTTACTATTGGGATTTCAGGTGGACTACCGCCGTTTCCCTTTTTATTTACTTACCTTGCCTGCTAGCTTTTAAATTATGCATTGGTGAACTCATCATGACGCATTCATGCATGCATTTGTTATATCTTACGTCCGAACTGTCTTGCGAGTACTATCAAAGTACTCACTGGCTTGTTGATTTGGCCAAATGCTGACGAAGGTGATCTCATGGATGAAGAGTTTGATAGCGAATCCGACGCCTAGAGGAATCCCAGTCAGTCTCGCGCGACCCTGGACTTGGTCACTATATCATAACCGCTTCCGCAACCCGAATAAATTCATCGAGCCTCATTCCGATGCTCGAGGAGATGTTAGTTTGAGAGCCACTTTATCCACTCCCCACTGTGTTACTCCACCACTACCCTATTTGCGAGTCAGTAGTACGCCACCACTCCCTTGTGTCATATACGCCTTATGTATAATTATTGGCATGTTTGTAATAAACTGTTGAGCATCCTCAGCTCAACCCTGTAATATATTTAATGCTACTGGCTCATTGTATCAAGTGTTTGTCTACCAGTGAGGATGTTTATCTCAAACTGGATTTAAGGATTGGTTTCTCAATAAATGTTTTTATTGGAAAACCGGTCGTGACAAGCTTGGTACCAGAGCCAGGCTGACTGTAGGAAGCCACTAGGTATGATAGCTAATTGGTTATTAGCATGTTTGAGCTAAATTGTATTTTTGCAACTGTAGTCATTTTTCTAACAGTCAGCATATATTTATGATCTGACCAATCAGAATTCTTGCCTACTTTTGTAGATGGCCGACAACAGCTGCGAGTCTCAGTCCTTCGCCAACGTACCTGATGGGTTCGTCAGGCTTCTATCCTTCATCATTCAGGTCGCGATGGGGCCATCTGTGCGCCCAGTCGTCTCTCTCTGCCAGCATAAAGTCAACGACAGTCTGACCATGCACCAGGCCTCGGTGCAATTCAGGGGAGGGCGTGGTGAGTTACGCCGCTTCCGGTTCGTGGTAAGAGCCATGCCCACAGAAAAGCATGCTATCCAGATGGCAGCCCGCGAGTCAATAGCTCGCCTCAGGGATGTTCTTCCCGTAATGAAGGCTCATCGCTACCGATATCTTCCATGCCACGTGCCTTACACCTGTCACTACGCGTACTCCTGCCCCAGAGGAGAACGAGACGAGGCCTTTGAGATGCTTATTGAGTATCTTCGGGCTGTGGAGGCCGCCTTCGACAACTTGGTGGACGACTTCGTGGCTGCCCGCATGGACTCAGTCCATGGCTGTGCTACAAACAGGAGGGAGCTCCTGCCCACAGCACCGCCACTGATTTATGCCTCATCATCAGCCTCCTATGCACCTGCTCGTCGCCTGCCTTCTACTGAGGAGTTCAACCAGGTCATTGCGCCCACTCCAACGCACACTGCACCGCCCCTCGCGCCGACTCCTATTCGTGTTATTCCGCCCCTGGCACCCGCTCCTTCTGCTCGGCGTAGCACTACTCGTATGGAACCTATTAGCAAGGAGGAAGTTGAGTCTCCAGCCTCGCTACGCCTCACCCTTGGCAGGGCCAAGGACATCATCAACATCTCCGACTAAGTACGCTTAGCCATCGCGTGATGTACCGCCATGTAAGATATGGGAAGTAGCATGTTTGCGCATCATGTAGGATATGGAGAAGTGCACTAGCCTAAATAACATGTCAGGAATATGTACGCATATCCTGAGTGATGTATTGTATAATTATCGCCCGCGTGTAAGATACGTAATGAGCAGTCTTTCTCCGTGCGCAAATTAAATGGTTTTCCCTAGTAATCTTGCCTTTTTGGTTTCTTTGCCAACCTTATGCTTTTATGGATTTATTTTTCGTTCTCTTATGGGTTTTGCAAAATATATCCCCAGAGTGAAAAATGTCTCGTCCTTGGACTCGCTCCATGCCAGCTTCACCAGTGGAAAATTATGACACTCAAGCAGACAACAATTTTGCACAAGGGCAGTCGAGCCAATATTATGACAATCAACCAGGCAGCAATTTCACTCAAGGTCAACCAAGTCAACAGGGCAGTGAGACGACACTATCTCAAATGTGCCGCCTTTATGAACAAAGTCAGCAACACCATCGGGAAATGATGAACCAAGTCATCAACATGAGAAATCACCATGGGCAGTACCCGCAGCATTCCAAGTTATCTGAGCTACAAAAGACGCGACCCCCAACATTTTCTCACACTAACAAGCCTCTTGAGGCCGAAGACTGGCTTCGAGACATGGAAAGGAAATTAAATATTGCACAATGTTCAGACCCCGAAAAGGTACTATATGCTCCGCATTATCTCACGGGAACAGCCGCATCTTGGTGGGAGAATTTCCTGCAAATGCATCCCAACGAAAATAACATAACCTGGGATGATTTCAAAGAAGGTTTCCGTGGCGCGCATATTCCTAAGAGTATCATGAAAATCAAGAAGAGAGAGTTCGATGACCTCAAACAACGGAACATGACAGTGTCAGACTACAACGGTCAGTTTACTCTGTTATCTCGATACGCCAATGAAGATCGTATGTCTAAGAGAAAGAAAATGGAGAAATTCCTTGACGGTCTAGCGCCCGCGATAAAATGCCAACTGGTCGTACACACTTTCCCAGAATTTAAGACACTGGTGGATAAAGCCATTACTCTGGAAAATGAAAGGCGCAGTTTGGAAGATATCCGCAAGAGAAAAAGGGAGCAGACCAACCATGCTCGCAATCATCAAAGCAGGGCAGATTTTCAAAAAGTTGGAACACACAAGTCTGCATCCAACGCCTCACGCCCAATCAAGAATTTCCATGCAAGGGACAAGGAGTTCACCTATCGCCCCGGCGTTACTTGTTACGCCTGTGGAGAAGAAGGACACTATGCCAAGCAGTGTCCCAAGCCTAGGAACTCAGCACCAAAGCCGAACAATGGCAGCAATAATTCAGCACCTAAGCGAAACAATTTCAATCCCAACAACAACCACAGGAAGGGACATCTGAACCACGTAACCAAAGAGGAGGCACAAAATGCTCCGGATATCGTACTCGGTATGTTTCCTGTCAACACAATACCTGCAATGGTTTTGTTTGATTCTGGAGCTTCTCATTCTTTTGTTTCGAAAAGTTTTGCTTTGCAAAATAATTTTTCGATGCTTCGTTTGGAGAAATCCATGATCATCAAGTCCCCTGGGATTCAACAAGTTACTCAGAGTTACTGTCAGGATATGATTATTGAGTTCGAAGGGCTGAAGTTTCACGCAAATCTCATTGTGTTGGAAAATAAAGGACTGGATGTCATCCTTGGGATGGACTGGCTAACCACAAATAAAGGTTTCATTGACTATTTCAACCGGACCGTAATCCTCACGTATCACCTCGGGAAGACAATAAGGGTATCCGCCAAGGAAAGAAAAATACCCCGGCAACCGAGATTGAATAAGGTGGACGTTTCTGAGTTGAACAAGGTTCCAGTAGTATGTGAATTTCCAGACGTATTCCCCGAAGAGCTACCAGGCATGCCACCAGACCGAGAGATAGAATTCAGCATTGAGTTAGCACCAGGAACCACCCCCATATACAAGAAACCATACAGACTGGCACCATCCGAGTTGGTTGAACTGAAGAAACAAATAAAGGAATTGCTAGACAAAGGATACATTCGGGCCAGTTCCTCACCATGGGCATCACCAATTTTATTTGCCAAAAAGAAAGATGGAACACTGAGATTGTGTATTGACTACCGAGCACTTAACATGGTCACAGTCAAGAACAAATACCCGATGCCCAAGATAAATGATTTATTCGATCAGCTCGCTCAGGCCAAGGTATTCTCAAAAATTGACTTAAGGTCAGGATACCATCAATTGAAAGTGCGAACAGAAGATATCCCCAAGACAGCCTTCACCTCCAGATATGGGCTGTATGAGTTCACAGTTATGCCATTTGGGTTAACAAACACCCCCGCATATTTCGTTCACCTCATGAACAAAGTATTTATGAAATTTATGGACAAGTTCGTTGTGGTATTCATCGACGATATTCTGGTGTACTCCAAGACACTGGAAGAGCACACTGAACATCTCAGGAAACATCAATTATATGCCAAATTCAGCAAGTGCGAATTTTGGCTAAGGCAAGTAGGCTTTCTAGGCCACGTGCTGACCCAAGACGGTATCGCCGTGGACCCGGAAAAAGTAAAAGCCGTACTTGGCTGGAAGTCACCAGCCAGTGTGACGGACATACGAAGTTTCTTGGGAATGGCAGGATATTACCGCAGATTTATTGAAGGATTCTCCACCATAGCCAAACCTATGACACAGTTACTCAAGAAGGAAAAGAAGTTTGAATGGACAAAAGCCTGCGAGAAAAGTTTCCAAGAGCTAAAACGAAAATTAACAATAGCACCGGTGTTAGTCGTGCCGAACATACACAAGAATTTTGAAGTATATTGTGACGCGTCCAGGAAGGGTCTCGGATGCGTGTTGATGCAAGAGGGCAAGGTTGTCGCGTACGCTTCAAGGCAACTTCGCAAGCATGAGGGAAATTATCCCACTCATGACTTAGAAATGGCAGCCGTCATTCATGCACTTAAGGAATGGAGGCATTTCCTACTTGGAAACCGATGTGAAACATATACGGACCATAAAAGCCTCAAATATATTTTCACGCAGCCAGAACTAAATTTACGGCAACGACGCTGGTTGGAATTGGTAAAAGATTATGATGTTGGTATCCATTACCATCCAGGTAAAGCAAATGTAGTGGCCGATGCTCTAAGTCGGAACCCCAGCTCCGACGAAAACAGTCTGCAGAGCCTGAGACCCGAGTTTCAACAAGAATTTGCCAAACTCAACTTACTGATGGTAGCAGAAGGCACCATAACAAATTTAGAAATACAACCCGACCTGGTGAAGAAAATTAAAGGAGCTCAGCCTGGTCACCCCAGCATAGAGGGTATAAAAAGAAAGGTGAGTATGGGCAAGGCCTCGGAATTCATCATAGACGATGAAGGTATATTATGGTACGGAGAAAGACTCTGCGTACCAAACATAGGAGATCTTAAACAGCAAATTATGGCGGAAGCCCACACCGCCCCATATTCAGTCCACCCTGGAGGGACCAAAATGTATAAAGATATTCAAGAAAGATTTTGCTGGCACGGTATGAAGAGGGACATTGCTACCTTCATTGCATGTTGCGACTCATGTCAACGCATAAAAGCTGAACATCAGAGACCAGCCGGACTACTGCAACCAAACAAAATACCTGAGTGGAAATGCGATGAAATAGGGATGGATTTCATTGTCGGACTACCCCGGTCACGACACGGGAATGATGCTATATGGGTCATCACCGACAGGTTAACCAAGGTGGCACATTTTATTCCAGTAAGAACAACCCACACCACTCAGAAGCTTGCTAAGATTTACCTCTCCCACACAGTCTGTCTACACGGTGTCCCAAGGACTATAATATCCGACAGGGGCACTCAGTTCGTCTCGAGATTTTGGGATCACTTACAACAGGCACTGGGAACTCAACTAGCCTTCAGTATAGCTTACCACCCCCAGACGGATGGGCAAACAGAGCGCATAAACCAAATTTTAGAAGACATGCTAAGAGCATGTGTCCTCACATATGGAACCAGTTGGGAAGAAAGTCTGCCATACGCCGAGTTTGCATACAACAATAGTTACCAGGACAGCCTGCAAATGGCACCATTTGAGGCTTTATACGGACGGAGATGTTGTACCCCGTTAAATTGGTCAGAGACCGGAGACAGCCGCATCTTCGGACCAGACATGCTCAGAGAGGCCGAGGAAAAGGTCAAGTTAATCAGGGATCGACTCAAGACCGCCCAAAGCCGACAGAAGAGTTATTACGATCAGAAGCATCGTGGGGTCAACTTCGAACCCGGAGAGTTTGTGTACCTACGAGTATCCCCTATGAGAGGACTACAACGATTCAAGATTAAAGGGAAGCTAGCACCAAGATTCATCGGACCATTCTGTATATTGGCACGAAGAGGCACGGTAGCCTACCAACTAGACTTACCTAAGGAACTATCAGATATCCACAACGTATTCCACGTTTCGCAGTTAAGGAAATGCGTGAGCAATCCAGAGAAACAAGTGTCCCATGAGAACATCGATGTGCAACCAGACCTCACCTATCGGGAACGTCCAGTAAAAATATTAGAGGAGTCTGAAAGGAGGACCAGACAAAAGACCATTAAATTTTTCAGAGCTCAGTGGAGCAATCATACTGACAACGAAGCAACTTGGGAAAGAGAGGACTTCCTTCGGGCAGAGCATCCACACTTATTTAAGGATCAGCTGAAATCTCGGGGACGAGATTTTTCCTAAGGGGGTAGGTGTTGTGACACTCCAAACTTTTTATTTGGTTTTAGCAAAAACCTTGTTGGTTTTTCTTTTGTGAATGAAGCCTTTCAAAAAATTTCAGAAAAACAATCCTCTTATAAATCTTTTTCTTTGGCTAGGATTGTTATTTCTGTTTTCTTATTCAAACTTTGGGTTTGAATTTTTTTTAACTTCTCCTCTGTTGGCCCTCTTCTCAAATTATTTTTGGGAGTTCAATCTTTTCTTTTTGAAAAGAAAACTCTATGAAAATTTGGGATCTTCATTCTTTTGATAACCTCCCAGGACCTTGTATTTTTGCCCATGAAGTAATACCACTCCAAAACCTCCTCTCCTCCTTGTTAACAACCCAAATTCTCTGTCCCAACTCATCCAAACAAGTTTTGGATTTTATTTGGATTATTTCACCTCTCAAATCTTTTCTGATATCTGTTTTGAGCCTGACCCATTTACAAAGCAAGTACCTTGTAGAATTTGTATTTTGATATCAAACCAACTCTACTAGATAGTCCTTTGTACCCACAACCCAGAACCATCTTGATCCACTCATCTCCTTTTCAAAATTTTCAACTTATACACTCCCTGCAAGTTTGGACCAGATTTGCCAAATTTGGTGAAATTCATATCTACACTTCTCCAAAAATTCCAACAAAATTCAGGCAGCCTACTGGAGCAATGAGTAGCCACTATGCCAAAAATCAGCCAAGAAAAAATTCCTACAAGCCAGAAACATTCTGTCGAACACCTTGCATGCACTGTTTCACACACTTTCAGTCAAATTCAGTTTCAGTTGCGATGTTCGTCAGAGAAGTGCAGTCACATGCTCATAGTGCCTTTGGCACGTTGCTCGCCGCCTGGCTTGCTTGTACGAAGCCCCGCACGCACGCTTGGCAGCTTCCCGGCGTCGGTGGCGCCCTGGCCCGCCTGCGCCGGCGTGTCTTGCGGCGGCCGAGCCACCGTAGCGGCCGACAGGAAGCAGAACGGCGGCGCAACGCTGTTCAGCGCCGTCCAAACTCCCTGGTGGCTCCGCGTGGCCCTCTCCGCGCCAGCGCACGCATGCAGCACAACCGCCGTGGCGCGGCGTGCACAGCGCACGCTCTCTGCTGCCGACGGGTCCGCGCTGCCCCGTTCCGTCGAACTCCACCTCAGCAAACAAAACCTGACGCCGTTGGCACCTAAACAGACTCAGTGGACCTCCACGACGACGCTCAGCTCCTAAACTCTCCAGCCAAGCACTGCACCGCCGTAATCCTTCGCCGGAAAACGCCGTTCACGGCCACCGCCTCAGATCACCTATAAAAGGAGACCCCGAGCTCCCCCTCGAGCTCACACCACCTCTGCACTTCACCAACGCCCCGCCAGGCCACTAGGAGGGCCTCGAGGAGGTCTCCTCCACCAGCTCCGGCCACTCCGTTCTGCCTCGGCCTCCAGCTCGATTCACTGCGGTGAGGTCATCTCCGGCATCCAAACTCCGTCTAGCACCTCCTCTAGCTACCAGATACTTGACCCCCACCTCAATTTGATCATTTCAGCCCCCTCCGGCGAGCTTCACCCTCGTCCGAACCACCGTCCGCCGGAGCAAGGGCCACCGTCGACACAGTGCACGCCGGCGACCACCACTACCGCCACCCGACGCGGAACAACACCCTGAGCACGGAGGTAACCTCCGATCCCCCTGCCTCGCCGTGGATCGCCGCCGGCGATCGCCGTGGCTCTCTGGCGCCAAAAGCGCCGTCCTGTTTTCAAACCCGACGGGTGGGACCGCCCCGTCAGGTTTCTCTCTTTTTTCGAATCGTTTTCTGAAAACGCATTCGGGCAAAATACGTCTTCTCTTCTGAGCCGGCGTATTTGAGACTGAAACGTTTTCTGCTTTTATAAATAGAACCCTGGGAAGTTTCTGTTTCATTACAGATGGGTCCCTGGGCAAAAACCTTTATAACTTTTTATCAGAAGCATATTTTTGAGTGAATCTTTTTTTGTTCTCTTCAAAATTTTGTCTAGTTTTTTTATCAGATTTATTTGAAAATTTCTTGGATTAATTTCTGTGCACCTCTTGGTATTTACGATAGTGCGTGTATCCTCTTTATACCATAGATACCGACAGAGGTGACGGGACCGCAAACTTCACCGAGCTAGACTCCGACTACTCGGAACCAGGCAAGCATGTTTGAACTTTTGATATGATGAGTGTCTTGGCATGTTTTGCATTTAGTTAGTTTCATGGCATGTTGTGGAGCATACCGATGAACTGTTTATTATGTATTGTTGGGACAAGTAAGTCCGATGATTCACACGTCGTTGGGCGTGAGTATGCAAGGCCATGTGTTGGCATGAAGGTGGGTAAGATGGCAGTGTGGTAGCGTGCCAGTCTTATGCCATGCTGGTTTACTTCAGTACCAACCCGTATCGGTTGGGCTCGTATCCATTTCCCTTCCCTTTACTACCACATGTGTCTCGCAAGAGATATTGTTTAGTAAGTTGCAAACCGCTTTCCTGGTACACACCAAAAAGGAGAGGCCGGGATGATGGTCCCATGGCCCTGGATTAAAGCCAGTCATCCGGTCAGGGGGCATGGGTGTTTCCGGTTGGGACCGAGAGGGGGGCACCCCTTAGAGCGCGCGTATATAAGTTTGATCCCATGCTATTCGAGATTGTGATCTCCCCGTCTCAAAAGTTTTTCTTGGACAATGTCTAGGGTGATTCCTGGCATCGAGAGGTTGGAAGGGTGTGTACTGGTCAGCCGTGTTTTCTTCCGAAATACCGTAAACGGAACTAGTCCTCGTGACTACGGAAATCCGTTAACTGTGGGAAATTTTTGTACAAACTCTGCAGAGTCATACGCTTTCAAATCATCTTATCCATATCCACAATTCGTACTAACTGACAAGTGCCAGTTTTGGTGACAGATTATCCGGTGGAACACATGAGCACTAAGACCGGTTAAATGTTTATTCTTGTGGATGGACTAACCCGTTTATGTTCAAGAGTTGAATATTTATTATGAATATTATTTTCCTTGTCAGTGAAAGCCCTTTAGGTGGTGTCGTTCAGACGCCCGACTGTGGCATGAATTTTCTTTCATTTATTTAATTTATCTTTCGTGGCATCGCTCTAGACACTCGATTGGTTTTCTTTACTTTACTGTTGGGATTTCAGGCGGACTACCGCCGTTTCCCTTTTTATTTACTTACCTTGCCTGCTAACTTTTAAATGTGGCATGAAATTTCCTTTCATTTATTTAATTTACCTTTCGTGGCGTCGCTCTAGACACTCGATTGGTTTTCTTTACTTTACTATTGGGATTTCAGGCGGACTACCGCCGTTTCCCTTTTTATTTACTTACCTTGCCTGCTAACTTTTAAATTATGCATTAGTGAACTCATTGAGGGAGTCCTGGATTAGGGGGTGTTCGGATAGCCGGACTATACCAGCAGGACTATGAAGATACAAGATTGAAGAATTCGTCCCGTGTCCGGAAGGTTCTTTCCTTGGCGTGGAAGGCAAGCTAGGCGTGCGGATATTCAAGATCTCCTACCAATGTAACCGACTCTGTGTAACCCTAGCCCTATCCGGTGTCTATATAAGCCGAAGTGTTGTAGTCCGTAGGGCAGAACAAGCTTCATACACAATCATACCATAGGCTAGCTTCTAGGGTTTAGCCTCCTTGATCTCGTGGTAGATCTACTCTTGTACTACCCATATCATCAATATTAATCCAGCAGGAGTAGGGTTTTACCTCCATCGAGAGGGCCCGAACCTGGGTAAAATAAAGTGTCCCTTGTCTCCTGTTACCATCCAACCTTGACGCACAGTTCGGGACCCCCTACCCGAGATCCGCCGGTTTTGACACCGACATTGGTGCTTTCATTGAGAGTTCCTTTGTGCCGTCGTAATCAGGAAGGATGCCGTTTCCCGTCTTTAAAGACGGCGCCGTCACTGAGGGAGCTTTGGCCACCGGCCAGACCCTCCGGCTGGGTGGTTTTCTCATGACCGCCCCTACGGCCGTTGCGCCGACGGTGACCTCTCGGGTCATCGAAAACAATCTCCACGTGAGTCGGGCATCTGCCGAACAGCTGGATCCGGTGGAGCTCTCCTCCATAAACGAGCTCCTGGATCGTATTGCTGCCTTGGGGGTCGCCACAAATTACGACCAGGTTGGGCTTAAACCCGATCTGAGGGAAATCAACTCCCCCCGAGCCACCCACCACGTTGCCGTGGCGGAGACACAATGCGGCGACCCCTCATCAATCTTAAGGACAAATTAAGTCCGAATTCCGAAGCCCTCCACGCCGGATATCCGCGGAGGGGAAGATGCAATTCAAGACCTGAACTTAGACTCGGGCAAACTGGATAACATCCGAGGCTCCGGATCTCCGAATCCAGAGGTTGTTCGGCTTCCGAACAGTAAACCGGGCGGGACATCAGATTTAACGGGTTCCGCTCGCCCAACCCTAAGCGATCTCTCCCAGGTTAGGCAGAGGCCAAAAGAAATAGTACATCATTACTGGGCCAGATTCCTCCTGCTCATGCACAGGATAAAGGACTGCCACGAAGGAGACGCGATCTCAATTTTCTGCAATAACTGCATGGACAAAGGGATACTCAACGCCGTAAGTCGCCGCAATATCACACGTTTTGCCGACTTGGCGTCCATAGTGCAAAAGTACTGTGCGATGGAAGGCGCTCGGAAAACCGAAAGTAAATTTTGGGATTATCCGGCCCCGAATAGCAATCCCGTCCGAATTAAAAGGGCGCACTACAGTAAGACGTCCGGATTAAACAAAAAAATCAAAACCCTCTAGGGGACATGGAACCGTACTAGAAAGGTGGCTAGACGGACCCTGCAAATTTCATAGTGCAGTGGATGCCGCCCCAGCGCACAACCTCAGGGCATGTTGGATACTCCGGCAGGTGGCCAAAATTGGCGAAGACCTCCTTGTTCCAAAGGTCGAAGGGAACCAGCCCGAGAATTTCAGTACCGTTCTTACAATCTCTGAGACTTTCGCATCAAATAATATGCGAAAAAGAGCACTTCGCGGCCTCACCGAAGTCCACCAAGTAGCGACAACAAATCCATGGAGCAATACCGCCATCACCTTCAACGCGAGCGACGGACCTAAATTCCGAACAGCCTGAGCACCAGCCGCATTGGTTCTCAGTCCCATAGTGGATGACTGTCGCCTCGCAAAGGTACTTATGGACGGAGGCAGCGGATTGAACCTCATCTACGAGGAAACCCTTCAAAAGATGGAAATAGACTGGAACCGCATTGAGCGAAGCAGCACAACCTTTAGAGGTATAATCCCCAGTCAGGAAGCGCGCTGTACCGGAAAGATCACACTGGATGTGGTATTCGGCACTCCGGATAATTACAGGTCCGAACAAATTAGGTTCCAAGTGGCCCCGTTCAAAAGCGGATATCACGCTATATTGGGACGAGAGGCATTCACAGTCTTCCAAGCTATACCCCATTACGGGTACATGAAGCTTAAGATGCCCGGGCCGAACGGAATCATCACTCTCGCTAGTGATCCGGACATAGCACTCCGCGCCGAAAACAAAACAGCCGCATTGGCCCTCGAGGCACTATCTGAAGCCTTAGCGGCCGAAGAACTGACGGCGCTGCGATCCACGGTTAATAGGGATGATGTGATACTCGATAAGAGATCCAAATCCACATCCTTCAAACCAGCGGACGAAATAGTCAAATTCCAGGTCCACCCAACGGACCCTAATAAAACAGCCTCCATCGGGGCACAACTGAACCCCGATGTGGACGCCGCACTGCGCGAGTTCCTACGAGAGAACTGGGACATCTTCGCTTGGCACCCTTCAGATATGCCAGGGATCCCACGCAGGCTGGCCGAGCACAGCTTAAATAACCAGAAAGGATTCAAACCTGTCAAACAAGCTCTCCGGCGCTTTTCCGAGCCAAAGAGACAGGCTATGGGAGAGGAGCTAGCCAAACTACTGGAAGCCGGATTCATTAGAGATATAAAACACCCGGATTGGCTAGCAAACCTGGTAATGGTACCAAAGAAGGACAAATCCTGGCGCCTGTGTGTCGACTTCAAAGACCTTAATAAAGCCTGCCCAAAGGATCCCTTTCCCCTCCCTCGAATTGATCAAATTATCGACGCCACTGCAGGACACGATTCCCTGTGTTTCCTCGACGCATACTCCGGCTACCATCAAATAAAGATGGCCGAATCCGACCAAGCTGCAACAGCATTCATCACGCCATACGGCCCATTCTGCTTCCACATAATGCCCTTTGGGCTCAAAAACGCCGGCGCGACATATCAGCGCATGATTCAAACATGTCTGGCAAACCAGATCGGCAAAACAGTAGAAGCATATGTAGATGATGTGGTCGTCAAATCAAGACACGTCGAATCTCTAGTAGACGACTTGAGGCTTACGTTCGGCAACCTTCGAAAATACGACATCAAGCTCAATCCGGAAAAATGCGTTTTTGGCGTCCCAGCCGGAAAGCTCCTGGGCTTCATTGTATCCGGTAGAGGAATTGAAGCAAATCCAGCTAAAATCATAGCCCTGTCACAACTGGATGTCCCAAAAGATCTAAAACAAATACAGAAACTTATCGGATGTGTGGCGGCCTTAAGCCGCTTCATCTCCCGTTTGGGAGAAAAGGCACTGCCCCTTTATCGCCTCCTAAGGCGCACCGAACACTTCGAGAGGACGGACGCTGCCACGGCCGGACTCGAGGAAATAAAGGCCATCTTGGCAACAAACCCCGTCCTGGCCGCGCCGAATACCGGCGAACCCATGCTATTATACATTGCCGCAACTCATCAAGTTGTTAGCGCAGTGCTCGTCGTCGAACGAATATCAGACGGACACAAACTACCCCTTCAAAGGCCAGTTTACTACGTGTCCACTGTCCTCACACCGTGCAAATCACGGTACCCGCATTACCAAAAAATCGCATACGCGGTGTTTATGGCATCCCAAAAGCTACGACACTACTTTCAAGAGTGTTCTATAACAGTAGCCTCGGAAGTACCGCTCAACGATATCCTTAACAACCGCGATGCAACAGGCCGGATAGCGAAGTGGTCCATAGAGCTCCTCCCATTCGATATAACCTACAAGCCACGGCGAGCCATCAAATCACAAGTCCTAGCCGACTTCTTCGCCGAATGGACAGAGGCCGAACTCCCTAAAGAGTACGGCACGTACTCACACTGGATCATGCATTTCGACGGCTCCAAAATGTTGGCCGGACTGGGGGCTGGCGTCGTCCTGACATCCCCTACGGGAGAATCCAATACGTACTACAAATTATGTATACGGACTCCAATAATGCAGCCGAATACGAGGCCCTTCTACATGGTCTCCGGATGGCAGTATCCATGGGCATTCAACGCCTAGAAGTACGCGGGGACTCAAACCTCGCGATATCCCAAATAAATGGCGACTTCGACGCCAAAGACCCAAAGATGGCAGCTTAACGCAACGCTGTGCTACAAATGTCAGCTCGGTTCGAGGGACTGGAGTTCCACCACATCGCCCGAGAAAATAATCAGGCAGCGGATGTCCTGGGACGCATCGGAGCAAAACGAGATGCGGTTCCCCCCAACATCTTCCTCGAAAGATTATTCAAACCATCCGTTACATGGGAGGGGGAACCTTCGGACAACAGCCTAGACATAACCGCACAACCCGACGCCGAACAATCAGACATAATCGGTGGCCCTGCCGTCGAAATCACACCATCAGCCCACGTAATAATGGCGGTCATCGCTCCGTGGACAGAACCATTCCTAGCCTACCTTACCAGGCAGGAACTCCCTGAGGACCAAAATGAGGCATGCTGCATAGTACGGCGGTCCAAAGCCTATAAAGTCCACGAGGGAGAGCTATATAAGAAAAGCGCTACATGAGTCCTTCAAAGATGTATCTCCGAAGAGGAAGGGCGGAGTCTACTGGCCGAAATTCATGCCGGACTCGGTGGCCACCACGCTGCAGCTCGGTCCCTTGTAAGTAAGGCTTTCCGGACAGGCTTCTATTGGCCGACGGCCCGAGCAGACGCTCAGGACCTAGTCAAACGATGCGTCGGTTGTCAGCTCTTTGCCAACCAAAGCCATATGCCACCCAATGCCCTCCGAACTATCCCCATCACTTGGCCTTTTGTGATCTGGGGGCTTGACATGGTGGGACCCCTTAAAGGTGGAACCCACAAGAAAAAATACTTATTGGTCATGGTGGATAAATTCACCAAATGGATAGAAGCCAAGCCTGTTAAGACGGCCGAATCCGGACCTGTGATAGACTTCATATCCGGGGTCGTACACCGTTATGGTGTCCCCCACAGTATTATCACCGATAATGGCACAAACTTCACTTTTGATGAAGTAAAGTGGTGGTGCAAAAACATGGGCATTAAGCTCGACTATGCTTCTGTCTATCACCCACAAACTAACGGTCAGGTCGAACGTGCAAATGGTCTCATTATGAGCGGCATCAAACCCAGACTAGTGCGTTCCCTCAAGGAATCCAATATGCACTTGGTAGAGGAGCTCGACTCCGTACTCTGGGGGCTGCGAACCACGCCAAACCATACCACCGGATTCACACCATTCTTTATGGTGTACGGCGCCGAGGCAGTTCTGCCCTGCGACATTATTCATGACTCACCTCGAGTGCGCATGTACGAAGAAAGAGAAGCCGAGCTCGATCGGCAGGACAACCTGGACGCTCTAGAAGAGGAGCGAGATGTGGCTAAAGCCCGTTCCGCGTTTTATCAACAGCAAGCTCGAAGATTTCAAAGCAGAGAAGTACGGGCCAAAAGTTATAATGTTGGCGAACTAGTTCTGCGCCAGCCGGATAAGCAAAAGAATAAACTCAAGCCCAAATGGGAAGGTCCATTCATAATTGATCAAGTCCTAACCGGTGGAGCGTACCGCCTGCGAGACGCGTCGGACAACCGACTCGAGCCAAACCCATGGAACGCAACACGTCTCCGAAGATTCTACGCTTAGCGCCGGACTCTGTGTTTGTCTCCCTCCTCTGTCCATTATTCGCATTTATAAATTTTTCTTTATTTTGTCTCCTACTCTTTTTTCCCTAGCCTATCACGGGCTCATTAAATGGCGCGCTATCCGCGCTTCTTAAACCTGGGGGCTTCTTTATCAGAAGCTTGTTTATATGGGTTTCACACCCAATGCATGCGCCAAACTTCCGCATGCACCTTTTCTTCACCATTATATGCATCGATATGACTTAAGTTTTGGCCAAGCTGGGTTGCCTGGCTCCTGTGCTTACCCCTACGTTCCCGATTGTTCGACTAGGTGGTAAAGGGAGCACCTCTGCGATTGTTACTGCCGGATAAGCCGGATGTGTACCTCAGACTGGGTGAAGCCGAAAGCTAGCGTTCTTAAGGGAATATTCGGTCGGTGAACTAAAGATGAACCTTTTTTATTTTTTACATGCTCCCAGATGATTTCTGCATTTGCAGTCCGGACGTGCACTTTAGGGCACGCCACCCCAGCGAAAGGAACCCTTAACGGAACTATTCTCTCTGGAAGACGTTTCTTACTAACCATGTAATATAACATAACTAGTTGGGCACTTGTCTGATAAAGCACTAATGACACCTACGCCTGGTCTCCATGCATACCGTGGTTCTTCTATAACCATTATGGTATTCGGACACACTCCGGACCGTCAGGTCCCGAGGTCGAAGCGAAAAGGTCGGCAACGACAAACGATCTACAATCCAGCTAGAAGGCATTACATATGTCAATTTTACATTACACAGTCATTATGACTGATTGTATTCCTCCTCTATACCATCTAACAGGCTGTCTAATTTACAGTCCTGCTGGGAATACTTTGCGGCCAACTCTACTTGGCCGTACACTAAGCTTACAGGGATCTCCTTCCCATCAGGTCCTACAGGTCCGACTTCGGCCATGTGGTTTGGGTCAGACTTGGTATAACGCGTCTTCACCATGGCCCAGGCCTCCCTAGCACCTTGCCGGCAGGCTGATTTCTTCCACAACTGGAAGCGCCACCGAGCTCCGTGCAGCTTCTCTGCAAGATCTCCAAGACCTTCGGGCACGGAGTAGGAAGGCCATAATGCTCGAATGACGCCCTGCATCGCCTGTCGAACTGTATCGTGCAACTGCAAAAGCTCGGGAAGAAGGTCGCCCGTAGAACCGGGCATCTCCTCTTCAGGACGACCTTTCAGCATACCTACAGACATAAGGCTGTTAATCGACTTCCTCGCCGAACTTTTTTTCGAGAGTTCATTCAAGCACTTACTAAAGATGCCGCGTCGAAGTCGCCGATTCTCCTTCGTGGAGTCTGACAATTGGGCCCGAACATCTTTTAGTTCGACATCCAATTTGGTGTTGGCATCCTGAAAATCATTCTTCTCTTGCCTCACCCTTGTCAATATATTCTCGCCAGCCTTTAACTGGCGTATGAGTTGTTGTTTATCCGGATTAAGTCCGGCGTCATCTGCAACATTAATTGTCAGATTAACATACAGGCCGTACAATATTACTCTCGAAGTATATCGTACCTGCGGGGGTCCCTTTGGGCTCCCCTGTTGCGGCTAGTGCGGCCTCTAGTTGGGCCTTGCACTTTTCCAGCTCCTGGGACAGCGCGGTGTTCTTCTCTGTAAGAACCTACACATGATCCTTAAATCAGTTACTTTAACTGTTTCAAGTCTCGGGGGCTACTGGTATATATGTATTTAACCAAAATTCTCTTACCCGTATGTCTTTCACATACTGCTACGTGGCTCTGGCTAAGCCATCTTGAGCGGCACGAAGGTACGCATCTCCCGAATTAAAGGCATCTAAAGCCTCTCGGGAGAAACAAGCGTCGCGCAGAACTGTCCGGCGACGCCTATGGTTCATGGCGCTCTCCACTTCCGAATTAGTGGTAGATAGCCGGTCCGCATCCTCTGTCGGAGGAGCGTCCAGCGCAAGACTGGTGTTCGTCCCCGCTTCTGGACCAGACGTTGGAGCCTGGCTGGTAGAGGCGCGGTTGGCGGCTCCTCCGGATATAGTCCGGCGAGGCCTCTTCGTCCTGAAAAACGGTACGTATGTTGACATGCCTTGACAGAATAACACCAGAGAGACAGGGGGCTTGTTCTACCTTTGTGCCGGATTTTCAGTCCGGACTTCATTCCTTTTTACCCCACGGGGTCCGGCGGCTCCTCGTTGGCTAGCCGCCGCAGGTTCGGCCTCCTTCCTCGGAAATCTCCCCTGAAAATTATGGTTGTCATCAGAAATGCTGAAATATGTTAGGACGGAAACTCTTTTAAGGGAATAAACACTCTGGTTTCCGTCACCTGGGAGGCCGGGATTAACCGGGGGTAATCAGTCGTAATGGCTACCAAGGTATTGTCCTTGCTCAATTGATGGAACACCCCATCGATAAGCTCCACTGCTATGTCCGGATCTTCTTTGGAGTCCGGATTGCGGGACTGTTCTGGGTCCTCGGGCTGGGGAGGGCGGCTGTCGATGTCCTTCACTTCCTGCCGCAGTCCCTGCGCTAAAGTTGTCAGACAGCGCGACTAAACATGGGAATATGAAAGCAGATGGGCGAGTGCAGTTGTTCGCTTACCCAGCTTGGAGGTTCTTGCATAGAGAATCCGGCCCGCGGGTTGACGCGGAGGAAATCCTCCTTTTCTCCCTTGTACAAAGATGCTAATGTATTTACCAGAGTGGCAGTGGAGGCTGGTCCTTTACGGCCATAACGAGTGGCGTCGTCCTCCCCGTTGAATTCCCACATGGGGTGGCCTCTATATTGAAGTGGTTGCACCCCCCGCATGATACATGCGGCCATGACTCCAATCATGGTTAGTTCGGAGTGAGCTAATAGTCTTATCCGGCTCATCAGGTAACGGACGTCTCTGTTATCTTCTCCTTGAGAGCTCCGCGGGCGCCAACTTAGGCGTTTCTTCAAGGGAGCCATGCTGAACTCAGGGAGGCCGGCCCGGACAGGATCTGGCAACGGGACGTCGTCTATATAAAACCATTCTGAAGGCCAGTCCTCGGATGCCTTCTTTGGGGTTCCGGGTGGATATCCAGTCCCGGCGATGCGCCATATTTCGGCGCCGCCCACTTGATATATGGACCCCTCTTGAGAACGGGGTACCAAGCAGAATAGCGTTTTCCACAACGCGAAATGAGCCTCCACGCCTAGGAATAGCTCGTAGAGAGCAACGAAACCTACGATATTAAGTACGGAGCCGGGCGTGAGATCATGTAACTGGAGGCCATAGAACTCCAGAAGCCCGCGGAGGAATGGATGAATTGGAAATCCTAGTCCTCTTAATAAATAAGGGACAAAGCGCACCCTTTCTCCCTTAGAGGGATTAGGAGTGTCCTCCGCCTGCTTTCCGCCCTTATAGGTGGCGAGTCCGGCTCGGACCGAGGCCATGTACGCTTGGGGGAGAAATCCGTTGGCTTGCAGCGACACTAACTCGCCGTGCGGGATGGTACAACTCTCCCAGTCTCCGGGTTTAGAACCGGAGGGATGAGGGGAGGGGTTGCGACGGCTGGCCATGTTGGAATGGACCTTTGCTGGAGGCGCTCCGATGATAACTCGCGAGGAGGAAGAGATGTGGTTTGGATCTAAATCCCCATCCCATTAAATAGGCGGCTCGTTCGTATGGCTAGGGGTGTAAATGTAAAGATGCCCCAGGCCTTTCGCATTCACGTGGAAAACATGGTCATTATTGGGCACAGAAGCCGAGGAGCACTGCGGAAATCAAAACATTATTCGAACAGGTACACAGGATTTGGTGGAGGAACCCGCCTTGCAATGCCGAAGACAATTTGCGCGCCGGACTCGTCGTCATTGAAGCCTGGTTCGGGGGCTACTGAGGGAGTCCTGGATTAGGGGGTGTTCGGATAGCCGGACTATACCAGCAGGACTATGAAGATACAAGATTGAATACTTCATCCCGTGTCCGGAAGGTTCTTTCCTTGGCGTGGAAGGCAAGCTAGGCGTGCGGATATTCAAGATCTCCTACCAATGTAACCGACTCTGTGTAACCATAGCCCTATCCGGTGTCTATATAAGCCGGAGGGTTGTAGTCCGTAGGGCAGAACAATCTTCATACACAATCATACCATAGGCTAGCTTCTAGTGTTTAGCCTCCTTGATCTCGTGGTAGATCTACTCTTGTACTACCCATATCATCAATATTAATCCAGCAGGAGTAGGGTTTTACCTCCATCGAGAGGGCCCGAACCTGGGTAAAAGAAAGTGTCCCTTGTCTCCTATTACCATCCGACCTTGACGCACAGTTCGGGACCCCCTACCCGAGATCCGCCGGTTTTGACACCGACACTCATCATGACGCATTCATGCATGCATTTGTTATATCTTACGTCCGAACTGTCTTGCGAGTACTTTCAAAGTACTCACTGGCTTGTTGATTTGGCCAGATGCTGACGTAGGAGATCTCATGGATGAAGAGTTTGATAGCGAGTCCGACGCCTAGAGGAATCCCAGTCATTCTCGCGCGACCCTGGACTTGGTCACTATATCATAACCGCTTCCGCAACCCGAATAAATTCATCGAGCCTCATTCCGATGCTCGAGGAGATGTTAGTTTGAGAGCCACTTTATCCACTCCCCACTGTGTTACTCCACCACTACCCTATTTGCGAGTCAGTAGTATGCCACCACTCCCTTGTGTCATATACGCCTTATGTATAATTATTGGCACATTTGTAATAAACTGTTGAGCATCCTCAGCTCAACCCTGTAATATATTTAATGCTACTGGCTCATTGTATCAAGTGTTTGTCTACCAGTGAGGATGTTTATCTCAAACTGGATTTAAGGATTGGTTTCTCAATAAATGTTTTTATTGGAAAACCTATCGTGACATACTACTCATCATATGGTTGTCCTTGTGTTAAAATTTTATAATTTTATGTACACTTTTTTTTGGGTTCATCTCTTGGCCAAACAGGTGCTGAATTGGTTTTTCAATTATATCTTTCAATCGGTTCGGCAAGAACGATTGAAAATTCCCCAGAATACTGATCATCATATGGTTTTCCTTGTGTAAAAATTTCATAAGTTTCTGGACACTTTGTTTTTTGGTTCAAATTCTAGTCCAAATTTTGGCTGAAAATGAAGAATGACTGATTCTCTCAAACGGTGACTCCAAATTTGATGAAAATTTCATAGAATACTAGTAATCATATGGTTGTCCTTGTGTCAAAATTTCATCAAATCCTGAACACTTTTTTTGTTCAAAATTTGGCAGCTGGATCAACAACAAAGAACATCTTTGATTATGTGCATGTCGATCACCATTGAGTTTCCTTTTACACATACCTTAAGTCATAATGCTATGTACAATAGCCGAGAAACAATATGGACAATGATACACTCACCACAAAAATGAACAGAAGGAAACTTAAGCTGAACACATAAGACGGTGTAGGCATGCTAAACATGGACTAAGCCATATTTTCCAGCAAGACAAGGACCATGGCAGCATGAACTTCAAGATAGGTCCAGCAACCAACATCACAAACGGTGAGATTACTATTGGAGATAGATTCTTGGAAACAACCATTCATAACTTCCACTAGATTCTTGGAAACAACATGCAAAGCATAAAAAATAATGTAACCTTTTCTAGTGTCTTGCACAATTCACAACCAAGTACACTTGGGTTGTGCCCTGAATTAGTATGAAAAAAAGACAGCAACCATAAACTTTATAAATCATTCTGACAGTGTGCTCCTAAACTACTACTAAAACCATAACTGAAATTGCATCTGCATGCAAAGAACCACACCAGCAAAGAGCTTCCACCAGTACTTCAGCCTGAATTGTTCTCAATGCTGAATTTTCTGCTAGCCGCCTGCGAAGAACCGAAAGCACAATGCTCTAATCTGTTTCATCTGATGATTCTTCATCACCCATGTCAAAAAGGTCACGAGGCCTGACTTCCACTACTACATTCCATAATTCAGCTTTTGGATCTTGAACATAGAAAACCTGCTGCACTTGGGAAGAAAATACAAAATGATCATCCTCTAACTGATCTCCTGTGTGTATTTCCCGAGACTTGTTCACAAGAATGAACCCAAACTCTTCCGTTTGAACGCCAACTTTGTGTTACACATCATACAAATCATAATTAAAGAATACCACCTTGTAATCATTGTATGACAATTCAAAGATGTCAGTTAATCTGCCATAATATCGAACACCATTTTCTGCAATGTTCACTACACCACTACTTTGCGCGACATGCCCTGACTCATGACTCATCGTGTGGAACCTGAAGCCGTTGATGACATAGCCACTGTAGTGCACCCCATATCTGTTTGGTTTTGCAGCCAAAGCTCTTACCTTTTCTGTTATATTTGGTCCATCACTTTGTAAAACCTGGATGTACAATTAGTTAGATTCAGGTGCCTATATAATTCATAGTACATGAATATGGTAAAATATACCTTTTGTTCCAACCAGTCAGCAAAGTGTCCATTAATTAACTTAGTGGTATCAACTTCTGTCAATTTAGCCGACTCACATCGTTTGCTATTCTCTTCTGCCACAAATTCTCTGTAACAATTATGTTATATGTATTACAACTTCTCGGCAAACTCTAAACAAAATGATTAAAGATAGAAGTCATACATACTTGCAGAAATCTTCAAGCTCATCACAATGTTGCAAGACATATTGATGCGCTTGAATAAGATGCCGGCTATTAAACTGTCCAACCGGGATAGCCTTTCCAATTGGTTCACCAGCACTATCGAACATGTACAAATCTTTTATCTTGTCCGAAGGAGCAGGGTTTCTTGATGGTCTTGTAAAACATGTAGTTCCTTCTAGAAATCTTGAACAAAAGGTCAAGCATTCTTCAGCAATATACCCTTCAGCAATCGAACCTTCAGGAAATGCTCGATTGCGCACAAGTGCTTTCAGCCGAACAAATGATCTAAATTTAATTAAGCGGGATATTACTTCTCAACACTATTGAAGATTAAAGAAAAACAAAGATAAGTGCCATACCTCTCTAGAGAGTACATCCACCGATAGTGCACTGGACCACCAAGTTTAACTTCTTCAACCAAGTGCACCATTAAATGCACCATAATAGTAAAGAATGATGGCAGAAAAATTATCTCCATATTGCAAAGTGTCATCACAATACTCTCTTGAAGTTTGTCAAGCTCAGAGACATCTAACACTTTCGAGCATAGCTTCTTGAAGAAATTAGACAGCCCAATAACTATTGTCATGACCTCTTTGTGTGGGTAACAGGATTGAAGTGCTAGAGGACATGACAGTCATGAATTTTCAGACCAGAGATAGTACAATCTTTCATGTTGACATGACTAGAAAAATTTGATGCATAACCATCGGAGGTCCTAATATTGTGCATCACTGAACAAAGTATTTCCTGCTGTTTTCTAGACATAGTGAATGGTGCATTAGGCAATACCGTTTTTCCTTTATCATCTTCAGTAGGATGAAGATTATGTCGAATTCTATCTTCACCAATTTCTGCTAAGTCAAGCCGTGCATTAAGGCCATCCTTTGTTTTAGAATCAATATCCAACAACGTTCCAATCAAATTATCAAACACATTCTTTTCTATGTGCATTACATCCAGATTATGCCTTAACTTGTTAAGTTCCCAATATGGCAAGTTAAAAAATATTGATTTTTTCTTAAACCAATCCTCGGGCTTCTTCTCGGGCTTACCTTAGTTCTTAATTGACTTCATGTTGTCGGCCTTCCTTTTATGCTTTGGTTGTTGGTTCTTTTCATTTTCACTGTTTTTTACCTTCTTTCGACCCTTTGCTTTCTTGGCTACATTGACCTTTTTTCCTAACACAAACACTCTGCCTTGCAACATTTTCAAAGCTGAGCTACCACTCATAGTCGTCGGTGCCAGTTTTGTCTCTTTAGTGCCATCAAATTCCTGCCTACTTCGGTTTCGAAATATGTGACTGTCTGGTAACCAGCGACGGTGACCCATATAACAAAGTTTCGTACTCTTATTTAGGCGAAATGATCTTGTAGAAGGACCACATGACGGACACCCATATTTACCACTTGGGCTCCAACCATAGCAATGGCAGCACTTAATAGTCCTGGCATGTCATCCAACCTTCCGTGGCTACCTTCTCCAACAACATTCCTTGGGATGCCAGGAATAGAAAGATTGCCGCTATTATCTGATACATGAGCAAATGCAAATGATGGTTCACTGTAATCCTCTCCATGGCAAACCCACTTAGTGTAATATTGAACAATACCATCACATCTCAAGTGAGTCTTCACTCCATCATAACTCTGCAAAGCTTTATTTCGGCAATTTACACAAGGACAGATAATTCTATCACCAGCTGGAACATCATGGAATGCAAAAGACAGAAATTGCTCGACACCATTTTTTTAAGCAGCACTAGTTCTTGGTTGACTCATCCAACCTCGATCCATCGCCCTTTGATATTTCAAAGTAATCAAAAAAACATGTCAGTGTATAATTTTACATGTGTTATTTAAGAGACGAAAGTTGGTTTAAATCTTTTTGCAAGAAAAGCATGGAATGCATACATATTGCAATTGAATGATTTGATCCTACCATATTTCATTAACCTTGCATTCAAAAATATAAAAGGAAAGGTGGCATTGGTAGGTTTTAACTAGTATGCAAAGACGCCACTCAGTTCAATACAATTGCACATGCTGCCATCTTTCTCCTCCTAATACCAACTCCCGCTACATTGAAAGGAAACACACACACACACACACACACACACACACACACACACACACACACACACACACACACACACACACGACATGAACAAACAAAAATATAAAACAGGACACATGAATGATATTATGTATGCAGGGCCTTTAATTATCTAGAAAAACTTTTTCTTTCCAATCGCTGTAGGGACTTCTTTCCTTCTGCAAAAGTACTAATATTGTTGACTATGTAAGTATCTAAACTGAGCATAAAGACCATATGATATGGTACTTTCTTTTACTCTGTCTTTCATTCGTAGAGAGGGAAATGTTTGTGCACATCTGTGTGCAAAGCTACCTCCTCATACTGAAGAGTGCGGCGTTTGGACGCTCCAGTTCAGCTAGCCACCTGTATTCAAATTGATTGCCATCGTCAATCTAAGTAATAGAAGCTAGCTCTACTGATTTTCAAAAAAGGTACTTGTTTGAACTTCTATATTATGTTTTGGCGCTTAAAAGTTTCATGATTCAGTTTAGAGGAGATAAGCAGTTCAGATCGGAGGAGATGAAAAGCTCGGTGCTTTGTGTGTTATATTTGGTTCAGTTCAAACTAGATCAATGGTCAAATTTCATTCATAGATTAGTAATTTTGTTGGTAGTCATTTCTTGTGGAGTTGATTCCCAAGGGCCATAAACTAGAACTTGTTGTACCAAAATGAAGACTGAGCATACAACGAATTCTCTCCATCCTTCAAAATATTCAATAAACATCAATCTGTAGCAATTCACAGGCGTAGTTGCTAGTTACATACTACAGACTAACCTTATCCTTTTTCCTTTTTTATATTAATTCCAAATTTAAGCTTTCTTAGTATGATAATTCTAATGACAAGTTTGTTTAATTATCTATCTACAAGCAAAACTCGGGTGGTGGAAGTACAATTTGGACTAAATAAAGAATCTGATAAGACATCGTTGAACAAGAAACAATGAACACATGTGATTATCTGAATACCAGATTGAAAGTTAAGACTAATTTAACACTCTAACACATCAACAAAAATATTAACCAGCGACTGCTGCATTATACCATTAGTGTCAGATGCAGACATGAGCATCGACTATAGGTTGTCCTGATTTTCGAACTTTTATGGTGGTTTCTGAAATTAAACAAGGGAATCGATTGATTACCACTTACTCGGCTATGTGTTAGACGAGAAGCTACCGACGACGTTGCTGAAATTACTGAACCCGACGCATGTACAACATTGCCGACGGTGGCGCCCCTGATCCCTTCTCCTTCCCCTGATGCAACAGGGTACGAGAGGCTGTTAGCTTGTACGACTAAGCTACAACGGAGTGGGGCAATAGATTAAGCCCCGCTGTGGTGGAGATTTGCGGCGGGGAAGGGGGTTGGGGCGGGGGAGGGGGGCTAGGCTGCTCACGGTTGCAGGAGGTGCTAGCACGGCGGCGCCATAGTCAGCGGAAATGGCAGCCCGCCGCGGTGGAGATTGGGGGGGGGGGTGGGGACTAGGCGGCGCAGAGGTGCAGGAGGAGCCGGCTCGGCGGCGGCATAGATGGGCAGCGTCGTGGCGGCGGATAAGGTGAAGGAGGTAGGGTGCGCGCTCTTAGATTGATGTTCGGTTGTGGGCATAGACGGCAGGTACTTTTCATTTTTTTTACCCATTTATTTACTTGGTTCTATTATATATTTTTCATTGAGGTTTTTGTAGGATCGGAAGTATGTCTAGAGGGGGGTGATTAGACTACTTGACCAAATAAAAACTTAACCTTTTCCCAATTTTAGTTCTTGGCAAGTTATAGTAACTTTAGGACAAGTCAAGCAATCATCACACAATTCAAGCAAGCATGCAAAGAGTATATTGGCAGCGGAAAGTAAAGCATGCAACTTGCAAGAATGTAAAGGGAAGGGTTTGGAGAATTCAAACGCTATTGGAGACACGGATGTTTTTCCCGTGGTTCGGATAGGTGGTGCTATCCTACATCCACGTTAGTGGAGACTTCAACCCACGAAGGGTAACGGTTGCGCGAGTCCATGGAGGGCTCCACCCACTAAGGGTCCACGAAGTAGCAACCTTGTCTATCCCACCATGGCCATCGCCCACGAAGGACTTGCCTCACTAGCGGAAGATCTTCACGAAGTAGGCGATCTCCTTGCCCTTACAAACTCCTTGGTTCAACTCCACAATCTTGTCGGAGGCTCCCAAGTGACACCTAGCCAATCTAGGAGACACCACTCTCCAAGAAGTAACAAATGGTGTGTTGATGATGAACTCCTTGCTCTTGTGCTTCAAATGATAGTCTCCCCAACACTCAACTCTCTCTCACAGGATTTGGATTTGGTGGAAAGAAGATTTGAGTGGAAAGCAACTTGGGGAAGGCTAGAGATCAAGATTCATATGGTAGGAATGGAATATCTTGGTCTCAACACATGAGTAGGTGGTTCTCTCTCAGAACATATGGGTTGGAAGTGTAGATGTGTTCTGATGGCTCTCTCCCACGAGTGAAGAGGAGGTGGAGGGGTATATATATCCTCCACTTAAAATCCAACCGTTACGCACAATTTACCAATCTCGGTGGGACCGAATCAACAAACTCGGTCGGACCGAAATAGTAAACCTAGTGACCGTGAGAGTTTTTCGGTGGGACTGACATGCATCTCGGTAGGACCGGTGTGGTTAGGGTTTGGGCATAACGTAATCTCGGTGAGACCGATTACACAAACTCGGTGAGACCGATTTGGTAATTAGCTAACCAGAGAGTTGGTCAGGCAAACTCGGTGGGACCGATTTGCTCTTTCGGTGAGACCGAAAAGTTACAAAAGGGAAACAGAGAGTTTGCATTGCAATCTCGGTGGGACCGATCCGCTCTTTTGGTGAGACCGAAAAGTTACGAAAAGGAAACAGAGAGGTTGCAATCCCATCTCGGTGAGACCGAGATCCCTATCGGTGAAACCGATTTGCTAGGGTTTTGGCAGTGGCTTATGACATATGAAACTCGGTGGCGCCGGATAGAAAGAATCGGTATGACCGAGTTTGGCTTAGGGCTTAGGTCATTTGTGGATATGGGAAAGTAGTTGAGGATTTTGGAGCATATCATTAAGCACATAAAGCAAAGGGCTCATTAAGCAACACCTCATCCCTTCTTGATAGTATTGGCTTTTCCTATGGAATCAATGTGATCTTGGATCACTAAAATGTAAAATGAAGAGTCTTGAGCTTTTGAGCTTGAACCAATCCTTTGTCCTTAGCATTTTGAGGGTTCCACTTTCACCATCCATGCCATGCCAATCATTGAGCTTTCCTGAAATAGTTGTCTTGGAATATCATTAGCTCAATGAGCTATATGTTGTTATGAATTACCAAAACCACCTAGGGATAGTTGCACTTTTAGTTTTATAATATTATTACTCTTTTTATCCTGAGACGTCCTAAGACGTCTCAAAAGTCGTCTCTGCCTATTTACACATGCAAAACATAATAAATGTGATATACCAAAAAAGTAAAATTTGTGACGTTATATATATCGTCCCAAGAAATGCGTCTACATACTATGTGCTTCATGGTATAGGGACGAATATAAAAGCGTCCTAGAAAAAGCAT
This sequence comes from Aegilops umbellulata, assembly GCA_032464435.1. Taxonomy (NCBI): domain Eukaryota; kingdom Viridiplantae; phylum Streptophyta; class Magnoliopsida; order Poales; family Poaceae; genus Aegilops; species Aegilops umbellulata. The sequence goes on along the minus strand of CP136058.1, from coordinate 347,876,109 downwards.
GCCTACTGACGTGTTTTGCTGTAGTGATAGTATCTCTATTGGCAAGTTTAATTGTAACATCAATACCTTCTAACTCAACAGGTGCAATTTCATGCTTAATTTCTTCGTATAAAGTATGCGGTATAACACTACCACTAGCTCCCATATCACATAAGCCATGATAACAATGTTCTCCTATTTTAACAGAAATAACAGGCACGCCTACCACAGGTCTATGTTTATCTTTAGCACAAGATTTGGCAATTCTAGCGGTTTCACCGCAGAAATGAATAACATGTCCGTCAATATTATCAGCCAAGAGATCTTTAACAATATCAATACTAGGTTCAACTTTAACTTGCTCAGGAGGTGTATAAGTTCTAATATTGCTTTTACGAACCACAATTGAAGCTTTAGCATGATCCTTTATCCTAACAGGGAAAGGTGGTTTCTCAACATAAGAAGTAGAACAATAGGATCATTATAAGTCACATTCTTTTCTTCAACTTTTGTAGGTGCAGCTACTTTTACTTCTATGGGAGGATGATATTTAAACCACTTCTCCTTGGGGAGATCAACATAAGCAGCAAAAGATTCACAAAAAGAAGCTACTATCTCAGAGTCAAGTCCATATTTAGTGCTAAATTTACGGAAAACATCGGTATCCATAAAAGACTTGACACAATCAAACTTAGGTGTCATACCTGACTCCTTACCTTCGTCGAGATCCCAATCTTCAGAGTTGCGTTTAATTCTATCCAATAAATTCCATTTGAATTCAATAGTCTTCATCATAAAAGAGCCAGCACAAGAAGTATCGAGCATGGATTGATTATTATGAGAAAGCCGAGCATAAATTTTTTGAAGAATTATTTCTCTTGAGAGCTCATGATTGGGGCATGAATATAACATTGATTTAAGCTTCCCCCAAGCTTGAGAGATGCTTGCTCCTCCGTGAGGCCAAAAATTATATATATAATTGCAATCACGGTGAACAAGATGCATAGGATAATACTTGTGATGACATTTCAATTTCATTCGTTTATAGTTCCATGATCCCGTGTCATCACATAGCCTATACCATGTCGATGCATCTCCCTTCAAAGATAAAGGGAAGACCTTCTTCTTAACAACATCATCGGGTATACCTGCAAGCTTAAATAATCCACAAACTTCATCCACATATATTAGGTGCTAATCAGGATGCTTTGTTCCATCTCCTACAAAAGGATTATCTAGCAGTTTTTCTAACATACCCGAAGGAACTTCAAAGGGAACATTTTCATTTTCAGTGGGTTCAGTAGGTTGAGGAGCAATTCTTTGCTCTACTGGTCGGGGTGAAGATACCGCGAACAAGCCCCTCAGAGGATTACTTTCCATAGTAATAAGTGATAGTAAATTTCAGCACACTATATAATTTTTTCCTTACCAAATTCCACCTACCAAAGGCGCTTCACTCCCCGGCAATGGCTCTAGAAAAGAGTCTTGATGACCCAAAAGTATACGGGATCTATCGTAGTCCTTTCAATAAGTAAGAGTGTCGAACCCAACAAGGAGCAGAAGGAAATGATAAGCAGTTTTCAGCAAGGTATTCTCTGCAAGTACTGAAATAAGTGGTAACAGATAGTCTTGTGATAAGATAATTTGTAACGAGAAAAAAATAACAAAGTAAATAAAGTGCAGCAAGGTGGCCCAATCCTTTTTGTAGAAAAGGACAAGCATGGACAAACTCTTATATAAGGAAAAGCGCTCCCGAGGACACATGGGAATATCGTCAAGCTAGTTTTCATCACGTTCATATGATTCGCGTTCGGTACTTTGATAATTTGATATGTGGGTGGGCCGGTGCTTGGGTGCTGTTCTTACTTGAACAAGCATCCTACTTATGATTAACCTCTATTGCAAGCATCCGCAACTGCAACAAAAGTATTAAGGTAAACCTAACCATAGCATGAAACATGTGGATCCAAATCAGCCCCTTACGAAGGAATGCATAAACTAGGGTTTTAAGCTTCTGTCACTCTAGCAAGCCAGCATCTACTTATTACTTCCCAATGCCTTCCTCTAGGCCCAAATAATGGTGAAGTGTTATGTAGTCGACGTTCACATAAGACCACTAGAGGCTAGACAACATACATTTCATCAAAATATCGAACGAATACCAAATTCACATGAATACTAATAGCAAGACTTCTCCCATGTCCTCAGGAACAAACGTAATTACTCACAAACCTGTGACGCCCGGGTAATTAAGCTACAGTGATCCTCTGCTAGTGATGCCACGTCACCTCGATTATAGTTGCTAATCTCGAGTTAGTTCGAAACCGATTCAAATTCAAATTCAAAATCAAGCAAACAATAAAAGTTTTCAAATATTAAAACTAAAATGTTCGGGGTGAGCCAAATAATGCATAGGTAAGTATGGTGGAGAAACCACATTTTTAGAAAAGGTTTAATATTGTAAACATATTTTAAACAGTAGCAAAAACAATTAGTTAAATGCCTTTTACATTTAATAAAATATTAAACTATTTTATTTTTGTCACCAAAACTCTTTTGTGGCATTGGGGTATGTTGAAACACTAAAGTAGATGCTAGTTATATATTCTTTATACAAATTAAAACAAATTGTAAATTAAAAGAAAATAAGTATAAAGAAAAGGGAATAACAAAAAAACAAAACCTAATAAAAAAAGGGAGAAAGGCCTTCCCCAGCTGGGCCGACCCAGCTGGCCATCGGGCCAACCAGATCGGCCCACCCGCGCCCTACTAGGCCACCCGACCCCCCAAGCGAAACCCTAACCCCACGACCGCACCCACTCTCCCAACTCCCTCGTCTCTCCCTCTCACCCGATCCAGATCGGGATCGGGGCACTCGCCCCCGCCACCGCCGCCCGGTGCCGCCCCGGCCCCGTCGCCGACCACCGCCACCCGCTGGACCGATGCCACCTCGCCGGACGCCTCCCCACCTCTCCCTCGAGCCGACTCCATCGCGTCTCGCCGCCTCGGACCGCCGTCGCCATGCCCCGCCCCGCGTCGGACGCCGCCGTCCTCTCCGTCGCTGGTGCCGCCTCGCCGGACCTCCCCGGCTCCTCCTCGAGCCCACTTTGCTCAACTACAGGGCTCGGTGAGCCCCATCCTCCCCTCCTCCTCTTTCCCCCGCAGGTCACCGCGTCCATCTTCCTTCCTGTAGCTGTGCTCGTCGCGCCCCATGCACGCACGCCTGCGCCCGTCCGCCATCCCGCTCCGCCTATGACCCTTACCCTGGCCGGCGCCCTCCTCCGGCCCAGCTGGCGCCTGGCACCAGTCGGGCTGCGCGCGCCCCGTCGCCACGGAGGCCTCGCCCCACTGCGCCACTCGGAGCCCCCCCTCCCCCCCCCCCCCGCGCCCTGCCTAGTTCGACCGTGGCCACCGGCCTCCCCCGCTGCTCCCCCTTCCCTGAACCCACGGCCACTCCCCCTCTGTCCCTCGGCTCGCCTGACGGCTCGCCCGTCCGCGTGGCCCCACCCCGGCGCCGCCCTGCTGCTCTCCCGCCGGCGTCCCCCTCCGGGGACCGATCGGCCTCGCCACAGCCCCTGGACGTGCGCCCGATTGGGTCGCGCCCGAAAGCGTCGCCCGCGCCCGTTTGTCCTCTGCACCCGATCCGCATAGGCCCAGTGGCCCTATGACAACGGGGGCCCACCCCCCCAGAACGGTTTAGTAGAAAAATAATAATAATAATAATAATAATAACAATAAAAAAATTAAAAAAAGGGGTTTAATAAAAAGAGATATAAATAAATAAAATAGTTAAAATATTTATTATTTATTTAGTTAAAGAATTAATTAACTCAATTAATTCTGATTAGATTAACGTAATCACCTAGTTTAATTAATTAATCTATTAAGTTAATTAACAGTCAATGACATGCGGGACCCACACGTCAGATTGACCCAGTCAACTCCCTGTTGACTGCTGACGTCATGCTGACGTCATGATGACGTCAGCAGCACTGTTCTGGATAATGTTGAATTTAAATGATTAAATAAATCCTAAAAATGAATTAAATCTTTTAAAATTAATATAAAATAAACCGTAGCTCGGATCGAAAAACTTTGTACATGAAAGTTGCTCAGAACGACGAGGCGAACCCAGATACGCAGCCCGTTCGTCCGCCACACAATCCTAACATATCAAACTCGCAACTTTTCCCCTCCGGCTCCTCTGCGTGAAAACGCGAAACACCGGGGATATTTTCCCCCTTCACCGGTATCATCCCATACCGCGTTAGGGCACCACTAACGCCGTTATTTGTCATGTCATGCATCATTATGCATCTGCTTGCTTAAATATTTATTGTTTCTCCCCCCTCTTCTCTTGATAGACCCCGAGACCGACGTTGCTGCTGCCTCGTTCGACTACGGAGTTGACGATCCCTCTCTCTTGCCAGAGCAACCAGGCAAGCCCCCCCCTTGATCACCAGATATCGCCTACTCTTCCCTATACTGCTTGCATTAGAGTAGTGTAGCTTGTTACTGCTTTCGTTATTCCTATCCTGATGCATAGCCTGTCTTTGATACTGCTGTTGATACCTTTACCTGCAATCCTACTTGCTTAGTATAGAATGCTAGTGTTCCATCAGTGGCCCTACACTCTTGTCCGTCTGCCATGCTATACTACTGGGCCGTGATCACTTCGGGAGGTGATCACGGGCATATACTATATACTTTACACTGTTACATTACATGTGATACTGTTCGGAGATGGGGGCTGAAGGGGCAGGTGGCTCCATCCCGGTAGAGGTGGGCCTGGGTTCCCGACGGCCCCCGACTGTTACTTTGTGGCGGAGCGACAGGGCAGGTTCAGACCACCTAGGAGAGAGGTGGGCCTGGCCCTAGTCGGCGTTCGCGATACTTAACACGCTTAACGAGATCTGGGTATTTGATCTGAGTCTGGCCATTTGGTCTATACGCACTAACCACCTACGCGGGAGTAGTTATGGGTATCCCGACGTCGTGGTATCAGCCGAAGCACTTCGTGACGTCAGCGACTGAGCGGCGCGCGCCGGGTTGGACCGCGTAACGTGACTTCCTTTGAAATGGAGGTTGCTAGGTCTGCTCTCCGGCCGCGTACGCAACGTGCAGGTGTGCTCAGGGCGATGGGCCCAGACCCCTGCGCGCTTAGGTTTAGACCGGCGTGCCGACCGCTCTGTTGTGCCTAGGTGGGGCTGCGACGTGTTGATCTCCCGAGGCCGGGCATGACCCAGGAAAGTGTGTCCGGCCAAATGGGATCAAGCGTGTTGGGCTATGTGGTGCACCCCTGCAGGGAAGTTTATCTATTCGAATAGCCGTGTCCCTCGGTAAAAGGACGACCCGGAGTTGTACCTTGACCTTATGACAACTAGAACCGGATACTTAATAAAACACACCCTTCCAAGTGCCAGATACAAACCGGTGATCGCTCTCTAACAGGGCATCGAGGAGGGGATCGCCGGGTAGGATTATGCTATGCGATGCTACTTGGAGGACTTCAGTCTACTCTCTTCTATATGCTGCAAGACGATGGCGACCAGAAGCGTAGTCTTTGATAAGACTAGCTATCCCCCTCTTATTCTGGCATTCTGCAGTTCAGTCCACTGATATGGCCCTTTACACATATATCCATGCATATGTAGTGTAGCTCCTTGCTTGCGAGTACTTTGGATGAGTATTCACGGTTGCTTTTCTCCCCTTTTCCCCCCTTTACCTTCTACCCGGTTACCGCAACCAGATGCTGGAGCCCAGGATCCAGACGCCACCGTCGACGACGACTACTACTACCCCGGAGGTGCCTACTTCTACGTGCTGCCGCTGACGACGACCAGGAGTAGTTAGGAGGATCCCAGGCAGGAGGCCTGCGCCTCGTTCGATCTGTATCCCAGTTTGTGCTAGCCTTCTTAAGGCAAACTTGTTTAACTTATGTCTGTGCTCAGATATTGTTGCTTCCGCTGACTCGTCTATGATCGAGCACTTGTATTCGAGCCCTCGAGGCCCCTGGCTTGTATTATGATGCTTGTATGACTTATTTTATTTGTAGAGTTGTGTTGTGATATCTTCCCGTGAGTCCCTGATCTTAATCGTACACATTTGCGTGCATGATTAGTGTACGATTGAATCGGGGGCGTCACAAGTTGGTATCAGAGCCGACTGCCTGTAGGAATCCCCCTTTCCAACTCCTTGGCCGAAGTCGAGTCTAGACTTTACAAAACTTTTACTAACATGGCTGTGTGTCTTACGGGCACACGTCGCCATCGGGTGGTTGTAGGATCTTTTACTCCTTGACCTATACTCTGGGACCCTGACATCTCTTCTATTCGGGTTAAATGATTTTACTAAAATCTAACTTTAGGTTCTCGAAAGTTACTTTATCCCGGAGAGCCCCTTCAGTCCAGATGATCGCCGACTACACCGGAAGATTTCAAGATACTCTCTGATATTCTCTTGAGACCTTGTGCCCGTTGCTTTTGCAATTCCCTTCCACCGAAATATCCCTATGGATAAATACTTACACCTGTCGTGCTTACTTTTGTTCCCACTCGATCTTGTTATTACAAGATACCCCGAGAATATTTTGTGCCTACTGCCTTGTAGTTCTTTGCCACCTGAATACCCCTAAGAATAATTTCTCGCACTTTCCGAGTATCCGCTCATCCCCAGTTGTTCAGGTGTTTCACGAAAATCTTTGAATTACTATTCAATCCCCCGAAAATCTTTAGCAGCTTTATTGCTTTGCCAATACTTGTCTGCTTGCATGATGGATGCTTTCCATATGTCTAGCAATATTCGTTAGTATCCTTAGGCACCGCCATTTTGATCCCTTTGATTCAACATGAGTGCAAATGCACGCAGTCATCAGTTGATCCTTTTAAATTATCTTTTCGGCTCAGACGTCAATTTAAACATGAGCTGAATCTCGACCAATCAAATTGTTGTCGATTTTACCCCTAAGCTTACCCAACTTATCCATCCTTAATCAGAGGGTTTGCCTCTGATCCCTTGATCGGAAATCCTAAATCTTTTGCATTTGAGCTTTGAATTAGTTAGTTGTCTCTATAATCATATGCCTCTGCATTGATTCTTCTTCTAGTTGAGTACCGATGCTCACATCAGTTCTCTTGTGTACCATCAACTCCTTTGTTGGATTTTATCCGACAACGTCCTTCATATTCAATAAGCTTGTGAGCCTTTCCTTGGATACATATTGCCTTTGGTAAATTGTATCGTTTGCTTTCTCAAGCATACTCTATTATCGAGTTGCGTTCTTTAGTCTTGAAATGTGTGGTATTTTCTATTGAAGCTTGTGGTATATGTTTCCATGATACCCTGACCGGTTGAACCTATGCCATCCTTTTATATGTGTGAACTCGGACGTTTTCACGAGTCATACTCTTTTGGTATTTTGCCAGATAAAATTTCAGCAATACAACTTCATCGAACGCGAGAAGTGAATGAAAGGTTATGCATTGGAGAAGTGGGAGTCGACCTTGAACTTTGTGTTCATGCCCATAGACACGATGTAGATCCTATCCTGGAAGCTTCTTGTAACTATTTCCGTGAAATAATACCCTTTGGTATCAGTGAATTGATCCCTTGGAATCATGGTTCCGACCATGTTCTCCTTTAAATACCATTTCCTGGGCAAGTTTAAGTACTTGTATTCTGTGGATCAGTACCCCAGTCCAACCTTTACTTTGATCTACCGTCGAGTATTACCCCCTGGTATCTCGAGATTACCTTGGAACTACATAATTTCTTATGAGTTCTTCATCAAGTACTACATTCTCACTGATTACAGTTTTCATGGGCTCTGAGTTATTAAACACTCAAAGACACCGATAACTGAACTGAGTCTGCCCTACGGTTCAACAACTCTTGATAATCTTCTTTAAGGCCGAGTTTGTACTCGATCATGTCATCCCTAGCCTGATCGGCTATATCATCAACGTGCTAAATCTTAACTGTGCTACCTGGTCCTTCTTCCCGGAACACAATTTTCGACGCTGAGCCAAGCTTACGATGATCTCCTTATCTTATCATTCCACCTCAGACAACAAGCTTGGTTTTGAGTTTGTGTCGTACCCATGGTTCCAATAACCTCTTGCTTCATCATTCTTTTGACTTGATGTGATCGCGGATCGATTACCTCTTCATGAAATCTCTTGACAAATGTGTCATGATCAGCATCAGCCCTCTGAGCTATTCCAGAATAACAATCAAATTCATGATAAGAATTACCATCCTTGCCCCTCGATGATTTGTGCGTCATCGACTACTTCCTTGCCTTCTTTCCAACACAAACTTGTTCGTGTTGTGGCTATACCTTGAGTTCCTTGCTATCCAGGAATTGTTCTCCCTTACCTTGGAACATTAACATCTCTTACGACATCAATGTTGTGAGGATTTCACCACCGCTTAAGAATTCTTGGTATGGTGATACTTCTCACCATCACCATTCTTCTTGGGTCCTCGTGTTGATTCCATCCGGGGTACCAACAAGTGAGCGGTGCTGTTTGGATTCTGCCCTTCTAGCAATCCTATTGCTTTGAAGTTAATGGTCGGCCGTCATTCTTAGACTATTGGTTATTGAATCACCATTCCGACGTTGGTCGTGCAACCCAACCCATATTTCGGGTGCACCTATCAACCAATGCTTAAACTGGGTATGTTTTCCTCGAGCATATCCCCTTATATCATTTCATCTGACTAATGATATCTCCTTGTTCACATACTTGTGGAAACCCATCTTTTGGAAGACTCGATGAATTGTCGTTGAATTCATCAGCTACCTCCTTCTCCCTTCATTGTTTGAATGATGAGCTTTTCTTTCGGAACTCGCTTCCGTAGTAAATTTCCCGAGAATCTTACAATGTCATCTCGACAATTTATGTTGCACCTTTCTTCTCAGGCATCCTGAGCCTGAGGTATCCTAACACCGATCAGATCTGAATCTCGGTCAGATATGGTGGTTGGAACATTTTTCCAATAGTTATAACACTGGTGTTTTACGACCCGGTAAGGTGATGTCTTGCCTAGCACACCTGGTCGGAGGACCTATTGTTATAGTTTTCTTTAGCAAGGTTATCCATTCGTCCATGGGGAAATGGTAAGACTTATTCTACGAGTTGTCCCTGATGAATCCTTCGTGTATCCAAAGTCCGATCTTTGCTTAAAGACCTTGTCAATGCTATCTCGAAGCATGTCTGTGGTACTCCGATTTTCAATAAGAACATTTGAAGCCCAATGCTAAATGTTTCTTGCTCAATTATCCAAACACCGTTGTATGGGTAATGTCATGAAAATTCTTCCCCTTACCTAATGAGTTTTCTACATTATATCATGTCTTGGATATTATGCTCTGCTTGTCCTTGGGAAGGATATACCCCTGAAATATGTGTTTAAACACATTTTCCTTTCCATTGTTCTGTTTAAACTGATGATCACATTTTCCTCTCCTTTGGTTTGCTTGACCTTTCTTGTGATCTATATAATCTAAGAAGTAACAATTCACTTCTTATGTAAAAAAAAACAAAAAAAAAACCACGTTGTACCACTCTGTCAGTAAGACCCTGTTGCTATTGTTGATGACATTTCGGTAACCGCCGATGGATGAGAACTTTGCCTCTTGGCCCGCCTCGTTCAACGAGCAGGAAAATGGTTCTCTTCGTCCCTCGCCCTTGGTACCGATGTTGTTGCCGACATAACTGACAGGCTACCCTCTGACACGCCTCGCTATCGTGACCGTGTAAGATGTCATTGCTCCTATTTAAAAAAAACATGGTGGGCCCATAACCCACAGTTCCACCGGATCGAAACCTGACTCTCCTGCACCCCCCAGTTTCCAAAGTTATTCCTCCCGCGTGGACTCGTATGTAGTTCATGAGCCACCTTTCCGAAGAGATCATCAATTCTGGCATCGGACACAATAATTATCCCGTTGCTTTGAAACCACTTTCACCTTCTGGCTAGGCATTGAACGATTGCCTGGCTGCTTGAAACTTCTTATTGTGCCTCCCAACTTTACTCTCGATGCCTTTTAAATGTTCAACTCGAGAGGTACTCATATGCTCATTCAGGGGTTAATCCCACATTATAACCCTTATAACATTCTGTCGTTGCCGACCTGTCCCGTTACCTATTCGTAAATACGATGAAGATCCCGAAGAAAGGATGCCGACTTCCTCATGATGACCCGAAGTGGAGGAATGAAGACATCAATGTATTGGACAGGTCTCTTTGAGAGGAGCAAGCCAGAATGAGAAGACCCGCTAGATTCGTTACCAAACCTTTCCCCCTTTAACTACCTCTTAAATCTCGGGAAGAGATTTCTTGTAGTGGAGGAGAATTGTGACGCCCGGGTAATTAAGCTACAGTGATCCTCTGCTAGTGATGCCACGTCACCTCGATTATAGTTGCTAATCTCGAGTTAGTTCGAAACCGATTCAAATTCAAATTCAAAATCAAGCAAACAATAAAAGTTTTCAAATATTAAAACTAAAATGTTCGGGGTGAGCCAAATAATGCATAGGTAAGTATGGTGGAGAAACCACATTTTTAGAAAAGGTTTAATATTGTAAACATATTTTAAACAGTAGCAAAAACAATTAGTTAAATGCCTTTTACATTTAATAAAATATTAAACTATTTTATTTTTGTCACCAAAACTCTTTTGTGGCATTGGGGTATGTTGAAACACTAAAGTAGATGCTAGTTATATATTCTTTATACAAATTAAAACAAATTGTAAATTAAAAGAAAATAAGTATAAAGAAAAGGGAATAACAAAAAAACAAAACCTAATAAAAAAAGGGAGAAAGGCCTTCCCCAGCTGGGCCGACCCAGCTGGCCATCGGGCCAACCAGATCGGCCCACCCGCGCCCTACTAGGCCACCCGACCCCCCAAGCGAAACCCTAACCCCACGACCGCACCCACTCTCCCAACTCCCTCGTCTCTCCCTCTCACCCGATCCAGATCGGGATCGGGGCACTCGCCCCCGCCACCGCCTCCCGGTGCCGCCCCGGCCCCGTCGCCGACCACCGCCACCCGCTGGACCGATGCCACCTCGCCGGACGCCTCCCCACCTCTCCCTCGAGCCGACTCCATCGCGTCTCGCCGCCTCGGACTGCCGTCGCCATGCCCCGCCCCGCGTCGGACGCCGCCGTCCTCTCCGTCGCTGGTGCCGCCTCGCCGGACCTCCCCGGCTCCTCCTCGAGCCCACTTTGCTCAACTACAGGGCTCGGTGAGCCCCATCCTCCCCTCCTCCTCTTTCCCCCGCAGGTCACCGCGTCCATCTTCCTTCCTGTAGCTGTGCTCGTCGCGCCCCGTGCACGCACGCCTGCGCCCGTCCGCCATCCCGCTCCGCCTCTGACCCTTACCCTGGCCGGCGCCCTCCTCCGGCCCAGCTGGCGCCTGGCACCAGTCGGGCTGCGCGCGCCCCGTCGCCACGGAGGCCTCGCCCCACTGCGCCACTCGGAGCCCCCCCCCCGCGCCCTGCCTAGTTCGACCGTGGCCACCGGCCTCCCCCGCTGCTCCCCCTTCCCTGAACCCACGGCCACTCCCCCTCTGTCCCTCGGCTCGCCTGACGGCTCGCCCGTCCGCGTGGCCCCACCCCGGTGCCGCCCTGCTGCTCTCCCGCCGGCGTCCCCCTCCGGGGACCGATCGGCCTCGCCACAGCCCCTGGACGTGCGCCCGATTGGGTCGCGCCCGAAAGCGTCGCCCGCGCCCGTTTGTCCTCTGCACCCGATCCGCATAGGCCCAGTGGCCCTATGACAACGGGGGCCCACCCCCCCAGAACGGTTTAGTAGAAAAATAATAATAATAATAATAATAATAATAACAATAAAAAATTAAAAAAAGGGGTTTAATAAAAAGAGATATAAATAAATAAAATAGTTAAAATATTTATTATTTATTTAGTTAAAGAATTAATTAACTTAATTAATTCTGATTAGATTAACGTAATCACCTAGTTTAATTAATTAATCTATTAAGTTAATTAACAGTCAATGACATGCGGGACCCACACGTCAGATTGACCCAGTCAACTCCCTGTTGACTGCTGACGTCATGCTGACGTCATGATGACGTCAGCAGCACTGTTCTGGATAATGTTGAATTTAAATGATTAAATAAATCCTAAAAATGAATTAAATCTTTTAAAATTAATATAAAATAAACCGTAGCTCGGATCGAAAAACTTTGTACATGAAAGTTGCTCAGAACGACGAGGCGAACCCAGATACGCAGCCCGTTCGTCCGCCACACAATCCTAACATATCAAACTCGCAACTTTTCCCCTCCGGCTCCTCTGCGCGAAAACGCGAAACACTGGGGATATTTTCCCCCTTCACCGGTATCATCCCATACCGCGTTAGGGCACCACTAACGCCGTTATTTGTCATGTCATGCATCACTATGCATCTGCTTGCTTAAATATTTATTGTTTCTCCCCCCTCTTCTCTTGATAGACCCCGAGACCGACGTTGCTGCTGCCTCGTTCGACTACGGAGTTGACGATCCCTCTCTCTTGCCAGAGCAACCAGGCAAGCCCCCCCCCCTTGATCACCAGATATCGCCTACTCTTCCCTATACTGCTTGCATTAGAGTAGTGTAGCTTGTTACTGCTTTCGTTATTCCTATCCTGATGCATAGCCTGTCTTTGATACTGCTGTTGATACCTTTACCTGCAATCCTACTTGCTTAGTATAGAATGCTAGTGTTCCATCAGTGGCCCTACACTCTTGTCCGTCTGCCATGCTATACTACTGGGCCGTGATCACTTCGGGAGGTGATCACGGGCATATACTATATACTTTACACTGGTACATTACATGTGATACTGTTCGGAGATGGGGGCTGAAGGGGCAGGTGGCTCCATCCCGGTAGAGGTGGGCCTGCGTTCCCGACGGCCCCCGACTGTTACTTTGTGGCGGAGCGACAGGGCAGGTTCAGACCACCTAGGAGAGAGGTGGGCCTGGCCCTAGTCGGCGTTCGCGATACTTAACACGCTTAACGAGATCTGGGTATTTGATCTGAGTCTGGCCATTTGGTCTATACGCACTAACCACCTACGCGGGAGTAGTTATGGGTATCCCGACGTCGTGGTATCAGCCGAAGCACTTCGTGACGTCAGCGACTGAGCGGCGCGCGCCGGGTTGGACCGCGTAACGTGACTTCCTTTGAAATGGAGGTTGCTAGGTCCGCTCTCCGGCCGCGTACGCAACGTGCAGGTGTGCTCAGGGCGATGGGCCCAGACCCCTGCGCGCTTAGGTTTAGACCGGCGTGCTGACCGCTCTGTTGTGCCTAGGTGGGGCTGCGACGTGTTGATCTCCCGAGGCCGGGCATGACCCAGGAAAGTGTGTCCGGCCAAATGGGATCAAGCGTGTTGGGCTATGTGGTGCACCCCTGCAGGGAAGTTTATCTATTCGAATAGCCGTGTCCCTCGGTAAAAGGACGACCCGGAGTTGTACCTTGACCTTATGACAACTAGAACCGGATACTTAATAAAACACACCCTTCCAAGTGCCAGATACAAACCGGTGATCGCTCTCTAACAGGGCATCGAGGAGGGGATCGCCGGGTAGGATTATGCTATGCGATGCTACTTGGAGGACTTCAGTCTACTCTCTTCTATATGCTGCAAGACGATGGCGAACAGAAGCGTAGTCTTTGATAAGACTAGCTATCCCCCTCTTATTCTGGCATTCTGCAGTTCAGTCCACTGATATGGCCCTTTACACATATATCCATGCATATGTAGTGTAGCTCCTTGCTTGCGAGTACTTTGGATGAGTATTCACGGTTGCTTTTCTCCCCTTTTTCCCCCTTTCCCTTCTACCCGGTTACCGCAACCAGATGCTGGAGCCCAGGATCCAGACGCCACCGTCGACGACGACTACTACTACCCCGGAGGTGCCTACTTCTACGTGCTGCCGCTGACGACGACCAGGAGTAGTTAGGAGGATCCCAGGCAGGAGGCCTGCGCCTCGTTCGATCTGTATCCCAGTTTGTGCTAGCCTTCTTAAGGCAAACTTGTTTAACTTATGTCTGTGCTCAGATATTGTTGCTTCCGCTGACTCGTCTATGATCGAGCACTTGTATTCGAGCCCTCGAGGCCCCTGGCTTGTATTATGATGCTTGTATGACTTATTTTATTTGTAGAGTTGTGTTGTGATATCTTCCCGTGAGTCCCTGATCTTAATCGTACACATTTGCGTGCATGATTAGTGTACGATTGAATCGGGGGCGTCACACCTAACCATAGCATGAAACATGTGGATCCAAATCAGCCCCTTACGAAGCAATGCATAAACTAGGGTTTTAAGCTTCTGTCACTCTAGCAAGCCAGCATCTACTTATTACTTCCCAATGCCTTCCTCTAGGCCCAAATAATGGTGAAGTGTTATGTAGTCGACGTTCACATAACACCACTAGAGGCTAGACAACATACATTTCATCAAAATATCGAACGAATACCAAATTCACATGAATACTAATAGCAAGACTTCTCCCATGTCCTCAGGAACAAACGTAATTACTCACAAACCATATTCATGTTCATAATCAGATGGGTATTAATATGCATAAAGGATCTGATGTCAGGACCAGTTTTCCAATAAAACATTTATTGAAAAGCCGACCCTTGTGTTGACTAGTACAGAAGAATTCTTCTTACTGGCAGACAAATCCTTGATACAGAAATCCAGTAGTACTAAATATTATACAAGGTTGAGCTGAGGATGCTCAACATTTTATTACAAGCACGCCGATATTATACATAAAGGCGGATATGACACAAGGGTATGGTGGCATAACTACTGACTCGTAATAAAAGTGGTGGTGGATATGTCACAGTGAAGTGGGTTACATGACTCCGGAATCTTACAGCTCATCAAGCGTCAGAGTGAGGCTCGATGAATTTATTTGGGTAGCGGAAGCATGTATAATACAAGTGATCGACTCCAGGATCGGACGTGACTGACTGGGACTCCTCTAGGCGTCGGACTCGCTATCGAACTCTTCATCCATAAGATCGCCTTCATCAACATCTGGCCAAATCAACAAGCCAGGTGAGTACTTTGAATGTACTCGGAAGACAGTTTGGACATAAGATATAACAAACGTAAACATGATGCACATGAATAGATTAGTAATGCACATCGCGATAATAAATTTTGCACTGCACAATAATTAAAAGGAAGTCAGGCGGTGGTCCTCCCGAAATCCAAAAAAATAACTGAAGACCGATTGGGTGTCTGAAGCGATGCCTCGAAAGGTTAAAAAAAAATTAACATGCCGCAGTCGGGCGTCGGGGCGACACCACATAAAGGGCTTATATTGAAAAGTAAATGACAGAACGTGCCACAGTCGGACGTCTAAGCGGCATCTCGAAAAGGGCTTATAATGAAAGTAAATATCAAGGATGCCACAGTCGGACGTCTGAGCGACATCACATAAAGGGCTTATATCGAAAGTAAATAACAAGAATGCCACAGTCGGACGTCTGAGCGACATCACATAAAGGGCTTATATCAAAAGTAAATAACAAGAATGCCACATTCGGACGTCTGAGCGACATAACATAAAGGGCTTATATTGAAAGTAAATGACAAGAGTGCCACAGTCGGACGTCTGAGCGACATCACATAAAGGGCTTATATTTCATCATTCATATTCAACTAGTTCATAAATTTAAATCATCTCAAGGAAATACTCAGCACATAATAATTAATTGGTTAGTCCATTCACAGGAATAACGTTCAGTTGAGTTTACCACTCTCAGTTTCATGCTTGTTCTCTGGAGATTATCACTGGGGTTGACACTGAGATCGACACCGAGAGTGACACTGACACTGAGATGATGTCCAAGTCCTTGATCGTGGACATGGACACTCGAATGGTTTTGACTTTGCAGAGTTTGTACTCTTTAACCACAGCCAACGGATTTCAGTAGTCACAAGGACTAGTTCCGTTTACGATGTTTTAGAAGAAACACGTCTAACCAATACATACCCATTCCACATCCCGCTGCCAGGAATCACCCTCGGCAACGTTCAAGAAAAACCTTAAGACGGGGAGGCCACAACCTCAAATAGCATGGGATCAAATTTATATCGCGCGCTCTAAGGGGTGCCCCCCTCTCGGTCCCAACTAGAAACATCCATGCCCCCTGACCGGATGACAAGCTTTAATCCAGGGCCATGGAACCCTCATCGCGGTCCCTCTGTTTGGTGCGTACAAGGAAAGAGGTTTGCAACTTACTAAACCGCACTCTTTACAGAAAGCATGTGGTAGCACGAAGGGGAAATGAACAGGATCGAGACTTGACCCACGTTAGTACTGAGGTTATACGGTTGACTTAAGACTGGCATGCTTCAACAATACCAGCTTGCAACCCATCATGCCACCACATTATCAGGTTATCTTATCATCATAAGAACACATCAAGTTTCGAAGATCACCTGCAGCTTGCCTTGCATGCAACATAACATTCGCTAATGCTTATATAAACATGCCATGAGAAAAAAAACTGCTCGAACAAACAAGCAAAACACTCATCATATCAAAGGTTAAAACATGCTTGCCTGGTTCAGAGTAGTCAGAGTCTAGCTCGGCGAAGTTCGCGGTTCCGTCACCTCCTCCGGTATCTACGGTATAAAGAAGTTGTATACTAACATAAATACAGTGTGTGTATAAAAGTTGTTCCAAACTTTTTTCAAATAAATATGATAAAAAACTAGACAGAAAAATAAAAATGACATAAAAAGAATCAATTAAAAATCATCTTCTGTTAAAAAGTTATTAAGGTTTTAATCCAGGGACTTATCTGTAATGAAAAGAAAGGTTCCAGGGGTTTGTTTATAAAACAGAAAATGTTTCGCTAAGGAATACGCCATCCAATAGGGAAAGCGTACTTTCCCCGAAGGCGTTTTCAGAAAATGTTTCGAAAAAGAGAAAAAGCTGATGGGGGGGTCCCACCCGTCAGGTTTGAAAATCAAAACAGGGCACTGGCACCCGAGGGCCGCGGTGGTCGCCGGCGGCGATCCATGACGAGGGAGGGGAAAAGGAGGGTACCAACGTGTTCACCGAGTTCTTCCGCACCTGTGGGTGGTGGAGTTGGCCGTTAGCGAGCACCACGTCGATGGCGGCCCTCACTCCGGCGGACGGCGGCTCGGGTGATGGTGGATCTCGTCGGGGAAGGCTGCAAATGCCAAATTGAGGCTCGGGTTAGTTGATTGAGTGCCCTAGGAGGCTATTGGTAGGGTTTGGGAGGCGGGGGTGCCCTCACCGGAGCGGATCGTGCTGGAGCCCGAAGCGGATCGGGGCGGCAGGAGTTGGGGAAGAAGGCCTCCTCGAGGTCCTCCTAGTGGCTGGGCGAGGCTCTGGTGAGGTGTAGGAGTGATGTTGAGATGAGAACGAGCTCGAGGGCTCCTTTTATAGCCGGTCCGAGGTGGTGGCCGAGAACGGGATAACTCCGATGATGATTACGGCGAGGCAGTGGCCGGTCAGGTGGATTAGGGGGTTAGGCATCATCGTGATGGTCTACTGGTTCCGTTCAAGGGTTAAACTTGGCCTGACTTGGGTGGTACTCCAAGTCCCCGTCGGAACGGCCTCACGGGCATGTCGGCGGCAGAGAGCGTGCCCTGTGCTTGCCAGGCCACGGCGACGGTGCTGCAGCGCGCGCAGGGGAGGGGATGGCCACGCGGAGGCCTCTGGTGGCTTGGGCGGTGCTGGACGGTGCCGAAAGGAAGGGTCGGCCCCCTGTCGACCGCCACGGGCGGTTCTGCCATCGCAAAAGACGCCGACGATGAGGTTCCACGTCGCCACCGACACTTGCGCCCGTCCAAACGATCGTGCGGCGCTCTGGATAAGGAGGAGGAGTAGTGAGAAAGAGGCCAGCGCGAGCACTGGCGAGATTGATGCCAAGCTCTGAAGAAAACGACACTGTCGTCTGAATCCAAACACTGAAACCTGAATTTTTCTTAATTTTGACAGAAATAGTGCATGCCAGGTGTTTGGTGAAAAATGTTTTTGGCATGTGGAAAATTCTCCTGGAGATGATCTTTGGTGAGGTGCCTATTAATGCATCTGGGGGCTGCCTGATTTATCTCGGAATTTTTGGAGAAGAAAAACAATGAATTTCATCAAAATTTGCAAATCAGGTCCAAACTTGCAGCAAACATATTTTGAAAATTTTGAACTATGAGCCAGTGGATCTTGATGGATCTTGGTTGAGGGTGCTAAGGACTAGCCAGGGGAGTTCATTTGGGACCAAAACTTCAAGTCACCAAGGTCCAAAATATTTGACAGAAATTGTTTTGAGGATAAAATAAACCAAAAATGGGTTGGAACTTGCTAGAGTTGGGTATTTGACTTGGACCAAAGTAGGGGAGATGGTTTTGAAAAATTTCTTCATAGGCCATGGCAAGAGGATATTTTTTTTCAAATAGGAAGAATAAAACCAAAAGTTTAAATGGAATTCTTTTTAAAATAAAAGTATTGCAAAAACCTTCCAATGTTATTTCTGTTGAGCCAACACAAGGTGAAAAACCCTTAAGACCAAAGATCAAGATTTTGGAAGAACCCAAAAAAAAGTACTTGTCATAAAAGAAAAGTTTTTGAAAGGGAGAGTCCTTTAGAAAGATTTTAAATAACCCCTTTCAAAACAAATAGAGAATTTTGGTAAAACCAAGGCAAATTTTTTGGAGTGTTACATCTGAGCATCAACTACAAGGAGTAATTAACACTACTAGCAACCTACTAGTACCAATCCCGGACATGGAGACAAGAATTGGATACAAGAGATGAACTAGGGTTTTGAGATGAGATGGTGCTAGTGAAGATGTTGATGGAGATTGCCCTCTCCTGATGAGAGGAGCGTTGGTGATGATGATGGCGATGATTTCCCCCTCCCGGAGGGAAGTGTCCCCGGCAGAACAGCTCTGCCGGAGCCCTAGATTGGTTCCGCCAAGGTTCCGTCTCATTGCGGCGAAGTCTCGTCCCGAAAGGTTGCTTATGATTTTTTCCTCGACGAAAGACCTCATATAGCAGAAGATGGCCATCGGAGAGCCAACTGGGGGCCCATGAGGCAGGGGGCGTGCCCTGGGGGGTAGGGCGCACCCCCACCCTCGTGGCCTGGTGGGTCCCCCTCTGGTGTACTTCTTCCGCTCAATATTTTTTATTATTTCCAAAAATGACTTTCGTGGAGTTTCAGGACTTTTGGAGTTGTGCAGAATAGGTCTATAATATTTGCTCCTTTTCCAGCCCAGAATTCTAGCTGCCGACATTCTCCCTCCTTATGTAAACCTTGTAAAATAAGAGAGAACAAGCATAAGTTGTCACAACCGGTTTTCCAGTAAAAATATTTATTGCGAAACCAATCTTTAAAATCCAGTTTGAGATGAACCTCCTCACTGGTAGACAAACACTTGATACAATAAGCCGGTAGCATCAAATATATTACAGGGTTGAGCTGGGGTGCTCAACAATTTATTACAAGCGTGCCAATAATTATACATAAAGGCGGATATGACTCAGGGAGTGGTGGCATACTACTGACTCGGAACTGGGGAGTGGTGGAATAACACAGTGGGGAGTGGATAACATGGCTCTCAAACTAACATCCCATTGAGCGTCGAGGTGAGGCTCGATGAATTTATTTGGGTTGCGGAAGCGGGTATAATACAGTGACCAAGTCCAGGGTCGAACGAGACTGACTGGGATTCCTCCAGGCGTCGGACTCGCTATCGAACTCTTCATCCATGAGATCACCTTCGTCAGCATCTGGTCAAATCAACAAGCCAGTGAGTACTTTGAAAGTACTCGCAAGACAATTCAGACGAAAGATATAACAAATGCATGCATGAGTGCGTCATGATTAATTTACCAATGCACATTTCAAATATTAGCAGGCAAGGTAAGTAAAAAGGAAATCGGCGGTAGTCCGCCTGAAATCCCAACAGTAAATAAAAGGAAACCAATCGGGTGTCTGGAGCGACGCCTCGAAAGGTGAACAGATAAATAAAAGAAAAATCAGGCCACAGTCGGGCGTCTAGGCGACACCACATAAAGGGGCTTAAAAGAAATGCCACAGTCGGGCGTCTAGGTGACACCACATAAAGGGCTTAAAATAAATGCCACAGTCGGGTGTCTAGGCGACACCACATAAAGGGCTTAAAAGAAATGCCACAGTCGGGCGTCTAGGCGACACCACATAAAGGGCTTAAAAGAAATGCCACAGTCGGGCGTCTAGGCGACACCACATAAAGGGCTTAAAAGAAATGGCACAGTCGGGCGTCTAGGCGACACCACATAAAGGGCTTAAAAGAAATGCCACAGTCGGACGTCTGAGCGACATCGCAGAAAGGGCTTTTACTGACAAGGAAGTAATGCTCATAATAATGGTTCATCTCTTGAAAATAAACGGGTTAGTCCATCCACAGGAATTAAACATTTAACCGGACGTAGCACTCATGCGTCCCACCGAATAATTTGTCACCAAAGCTGGCACTTGTCAGAATAAGTTAGCTCGGAACTTGGATATGGATAAGATAATTTGAAGATTTATGACTCTGCAGGGTTTGTACAAAAATTTCCCAATGTTAACGGATTTCCATAGTCACATGGACTAGTTCCGTTTATGGTATTTCGGAAGAAAACACAGCTAACCAGTACACACCCATCCAACCTCTCGATGCCAGGAATTACCCTGGACATCGTCCAAGAAAAACTTTTGAGATGGGGAGATCACAATCTCGAATAGCATGGGATCAAATTTGTATACGCGCGCTCTAAGGGGTGCCCCCCTCTCGGTCCCAACCGGAAACACCCATGCCCCCTGACCGGACGACTGGCTTTAATCTAGGGCCATGGAACCATCATCCCGGCCTCTCCTTTTGGTGTGTACCAGGAAAGCGGTTTGCAACTTACTAAACCATATCCCTTGCGGAAAACATGTGGTAGTACATGGAGGGAAATGGATAGGAACCAAACCGATACGGGTTGGTACTGAAGTTAACTTGTATGGCATAAGACTGGCATGCTACAACACTGCCATCTTACCCATCTTCTTGCCAACACATGGCTTTGCATACTCACATCCAACCACTTATGGATCATCGAACTTACTTGTCTCAACAATGCATGATAAACACGTTCATCGGTATGTTCAACAACATGACATGAAACTAACTAGATGCAAAACATGCCAAGACACTCATCATATCAAAAGTTCAAACATGCTTGCCTGGTTCAGAGTAGTCGGAGCCTAACTCGGTGAAGTTCGTGGTCCCGTCACCTCCTTCGGTATCTACGGTATAAAGAGAATATACGTGCTATCGTGAATACCGAGAGGTGCACAAACATTATTCCAAATATTTTTCAAATAAATCTGATAAAAAACTAGATAAAATTTCAAAGAGAACAGAAAGAGAATCAATCAAAAATAAGCTTCTGTTAAAAAGTTATAAAGGTTTTTGCCCAGGGACCCATCTGTAATGAAACAGAAACTTCCCAGGGTTCTTTTTATAAAAACAGAAAACGCTTCAGTCTCGAATACGCCTGCTCAAAGGAGAAGACGTATTTTGCCCAAAGGCGCTTTCAGAAAACGATTCGAAAAAATAAAAGAAACCTGACGGGGCGGTCCCACCCGTCGGGTTTGAAAGCGGGGCGGCGCTTTTGGCGCCAGAGAGCCGCGGCGATCGCCGGCGGCGATCCACGGCGAGGCAGAGGGATCGGAGGGTACCTCCGTGCTCAGGGTGCTATTCCGCGTCGATCGGTGGTGGTGGTGGTCGCCGGCGTGCACTGTGTCGACGGTGGTCCCTGCTCCGGCGGACGGCGGTTCGGGCGAGGATGGAGCTCGCCGGAGAGGGTTGCAAGGTGCAAATTGAGGTGGGGGTCAGGTCTCTGGTAGCTAGAAGAGGTGATTGATGGAGTTTGGGCGCCGGAGATGACCTCACCGCAGTGAATCAAGCTGGAGGCCGAGGCGGAACGGAGCGGCCGGAGTTGGGGGAGGAGACCTCCTCGAGGTCCTCGTAGTGGCCTGGCGGGGCGTTGGTGAGGTGCAGAGGTGGTGTGAGCTCGAGGGGGAGCTCGGGGTCTCCTTTTATAGGCGATCCGAGGCGGTGGCCGTGAACGGAGTTTTCCGGCGAAGGATTACGGCTGTGCAGTGCTTGGTCGGGAGAGTTTAGGAGTTGAGCGCCGTCGTGGAGGTCCACTGAGTCCGTTTAGGTGCCAACAGCACCGGGATTTGCTTGCTTAGGTGGAGTTCGACGGAACGGGGCGACGCGGGCCCGTCGGCGGTAGAGAGCATGCTTTGTGCTTGCCGGCCATGGCGACGGTGCAGCGGGGCTGCGCTGGCATGCATGAGCCACGCGTAGAGCTAGGAAGCAATGGGCGGCACGGAACGGCATTGCAAAGCTAGGGCTGCCACTGTTGGCCGCCACGGGTGGCGCTGCCGCCGCAGCAGACACCGGCGCGGGCGGGCCAGGGAGTCCCCGACGCCGGGAACCAGCCAAGTGTGCGTGCGACGGTTCGGACAGCGAGGAGAGGCTGCGTGCGTCGCGCCACGGCGCACTGTCGACGCGTGACTGAACCTGACGAACGAAAACGACACTGAACTCTGAACTTCTCTGAATTTCTGAAAGTGCAAGGAAACAGTGCAGTTTAGGTGTTCGACAGAATGCTTTTGGCTTGTAGGGATTTTTCCTTGAGCTGATTTTTGGTAGAGTGGCTCCTCATTGCTCTAGTAGGCTGTTTGATTTTTGGTGGAATTTTTGGAGAAGTGTAGATATGAATTTCACCAAATTTGGCAAATCTGGTCCAAACTTGCAGGGAGTGTAAGTTGAAATATTTGAAAAGAAGATGAGTGGATCAAGATGGTTCTCGGTTGTGGGTACAAAGGACTAGCAAGTAGAGTTGGTTTGATATCCAAATACAAATTCTATAAGGTACTTGCTTTGCAAAAGACTCAGGTTCAAAAGAAAAGTCAGGGATGATTTGGGGAATGAAATAAGTTAAATAAAATCCAAAACTTGTTTGGATTAGCTGGGGCAGAGGACTTAGGTTGTTTACAAGGAGGAGGGGAGGTTTTGGAGGGGTTTTACCTCATGGGCAAAAATACAAAGTCATGGGTGGTTATCAATAGAATGAAAATCCCCAATTTTCATAGAGTTTTTCTTTTAAAAAGAAAAAGATTAAACTCCCAAAAATAATTTGAGAAGGGAACCAACAGAGGAGAAGTTTTAAATGATCAAACCCAAAGATTGAAGAAGAAAACAGAAATAACAATCCTAGCCAAAGAAAAAGATTTTTAAGAGGATGGTTTTTCTGAAAATTTTAAAAGGCCTCATTTCACAAAAGAAAAACCAGCAAGGTTTTAGCTAAAAACCAAATAATTTTTTTGCTAAAAACCAAATAAAATTTTTGGAGTGTCACAACACCTACCCCCTTAGGAAAAATCTTGTCCCCAAGATTTCAGTTGTCCCTTAAATAAGTGCGGATGCTTTGCTCGAAGAAAATCCTCTCTTTCCCAAGTTGCTTCGCTGTCGGTGTGATTGCTCCACTGAACTCTGAAAAATTTAATGGTCTTATGTCGGGTCCTCCTTTCAGACTCCTCTAATATTTTTACGGGACGTTCCCGATAAGTGAGGTCTTGCTGCACGTCAATGTTCTCATGGGATACTTGTTTCTCTAGGTTGCTCACACACTTTCTTAACTGCGAAACATGGAACACGTTGTGGATATCTGACAGTTCCTCAGGTAAGTCTAGCTGGTATGCGACCGTGCCTTTCCGGGCCACTATACAGAATGGTCCTATGAACCTTGGCGCTAGCTTTCCTTTTATCTTGAATCGTTGTAATCCCCTCATAGGGGATACTCGTAGGTATATGAATTCCCCGGGTTCGAAGTTGACCCCACGATGCTTCTGATCATAATAACTCTTTTGTCGGCTTTGAGCGGTCCTGAGTCTATTTCTGATTAGCTTGACTTTCTCCTCGGCTTCTCTGAGCAAGTCTGGCCCGAAGATGCGGCTGTTACCGGTCTCTGACCAATTTAACATTGTACGACATCTTCTTCCATACAAAGCCTCAAATGGTGCCATTTGCAGGCTGGCCTGATAACTGTTGTTGTACGCGAACTCGGCATATGGCAGGCTTTCTTCCCAACTGGCTCCATAGGTGAGGACACATGCTCTCAGCATGTCCTCTAAAATCTGGTTTACCCGTTCTGTCTGTCCATCTGTCTAGGGGTGGTACGCCGTACTGAAGGCTAGTGGAGTTCCCAGAGCCTGTTGTAAATGATCCCAAAATCTCGAGACGAACTGAGTGCCTCTGTCAGATATTATAGTCTTCGGAACACCGTGTAGACAAACTATATGGGAAAGATATATCCTGGCAAGCCTCTGAGTGGTGTGGGTCATCTTTACTGGAATAAAGTGTGCCACCTTGGTTAATCTATCGGTGATGACCCATATGGCATCATTTCTATGTCGTGACCGAGGTAGTCCGACAATGAAATCCATCCCTATTTCATCCCATTTCCACTCAGGTATTTTGTTTGGTTGCAGTAATCCGGCTGGTCTCTGATGCTCAGCTTTTACGCGTTGGCAAGAGTCGCAACATGCAATGTAAGTGGCTATGTCCCTCTTCATACCGTCCCACCAAAATCTCTCCTGGATATCTTTATACATTTTGGTTCCTCTCGGGTGGATTGAGTACGGTGCGGTGTGGGCTTCGGCTAAAATTTGTTGTTTAAGGTCTTCTAGGTCTGGCACGCAGAGTCTTTCCCCGTACCATAATATCCCTCCATCGTCTATGACGAATTCCGAGGCCTTTCCCATTCTCACTTTTCTTTTCATTCCTTCGATGCTGGGGTGACCAGGCTGAGCTCCTTTAATTTTCTCCACAAGGTCGGGGTGTATCTCCAAATTTGCTATGGTGCCTTCTGCTACCATCAATAAGTTGAGTTTGGCAAAATCTTGTTGGAATTCGGGTCTCAAGCCCTGCAGACTGCTTTCGTCGGAGCTGGGGTTCCGACTAAGAGCATCGGCCACTACATTTGCTTTACCTGGATGGTAGTGGATACCAACATCATAATCCTTTACCAATTCCAGCCAGCGTCGTTGCCGAAAATTTAGTTCTGGCTGCGTGAAAATATATTTGAGACTTTTATGGTCCGTATATATTTCACATCGATTTCCAAGTAGGAAATGCCTCCATTCCTTAAGTGCATGAATGACAACTGCCATTTCTAAGTCATGAGTGGGATAATTTTCCTCATGCTTGCGAAATTGCCTTGAAGCGTAGGCGGCAACCTTGCCTTCTTGCATCAACACATATCCGAGACCTTTTTTGGACGCGTCACAATATACTTCAAAATTCTTGTGTATGTCCGGCACAATCAATACTGGTGCCGTCGTTAATTTCCGCTTTAGCTCTTGGAAACTTTTCTCACAGGCTTCTGTCCATTCAAACTTCTTTTCTTTCTTGAGTAACTGCATCATAGGTTTGGCTATGGTGGAGAATCCTTCAATAAATCTGCGGTAATATCCTGCCATTCCCAAGAAACTCCGTATGTCTGTTACGCTGGCTGGTGACTTCCAGCCAAGTACGACTTTTACTTTCTCTGGGTCCACGGCGATACCGTCTTGTGTCAGCACGTGGCCTAGAAAGCCTACTTCCCTTAGCCAAAATTCGCACTTGCTGAATTTGGCATACAACTGATGTTTCGTGAGTTCTCCTAGCACAATTCTGAGATGTTCAACGTGCTCTTCCGGTGTCTTGGAGTATACCAGAATATCGTCGATGAATACCACAACGAACATGTCCATAAACTTCATAAATACTTTGTTCATGAGGTGAACAAAATATGCGGGGGCGTTTGTTAACCCAAATGGCATTACTGTGAACTCATACAGTCCATATCTGGAGGTGAAGGTTGTCTTGGGGATATCTTCTGTTCGCACCTTTAATTGATGGTATCCTGACCTTAAGTCAATTTTTGAGAATACCTTGGCCTGAGCGAGCTGATTGAATAAATCATTTATCCTTGGCATCGGGTATTTGTTCTTGACCGTGACCATGTTAAGTGCCCGGTAGTCAATACACAATCGAAGTGTTCCATCTTTCTTTTTGGCAAATAAAATTGGTGATCCCCATGGTGAGGAACTGGCTTGAATGTATCCTTTGTCTAGCAATTCCTTTATTTGTTTCTTCAGTTCAACCAACTCGGACGGTGCCATTCTGTATGGTTTCTTGTATATGGGGGTGGTTCCTGGTGCTAGCTCAATGCTGAATTCTATCTCTCGGCCTGGTGGCATGCCTGGTAGCTCTTCGGGGAATACGTCCGGAAATTCACATACTACTGGAACCTTGCTTAGCTCAGAAATATCCACCTTATTTAATCTGGGTTGTCGGGGTATCTTCCTTTCCTTGGCGGATACCCTTATTGCTTTCCCGAGGTGATGCGTGAGGATTACGGTCCGGTTGAAACAGTCAATGAAACCTTTATTTGTGGTTAGCCAGTCCATCCCAAGGATGACATCCAGTCCTTTATTTTCCAACACAATAAGATTTGCGTAAAACTTTAGCCCTTCGTACTCAATAATCACATCCTGACAGTAATTCTGAGTAACTTGCTGAATCCCAGGGGACTTGATGATCATGGATTTCTCCAAAGGAAGCATCGAAAAATTATTTTGCAAAGCAAAACTTTTTGAAACAAAAGAGTGAGAAGCTCCAGAATCAAACAAAACCATTGCAGGTATTGTGTTGACAGGAAACGTACCGAGTACGATATCCGGAGCATTTTGTGCCTCCTCTTTGGTTACATGGTTCAGGTGGCCCTTCCTGTGGTTGTTGTTGGGATTGAAATTGTTTCGCTTGGGCCTTGAACTATTGTTGCCGTTGTTCGGCTTTGGTGCTGAGTTTCTAGGCTTGGGACACTGCTTGGCATAGTGTCCTTCCTCTCCGCAGGCGTAACAAGTAACGCCGGGGCGATATGTGAACTCCTTGTCCCTTGCATGAAAATTCTTGATTGGGCGTGAGACGTTGGACGAGGATTTGTGTGTCCCACCCTTTTGAAAATCTGTCTTGCTTCGGTGATTTTGAGCCTGGTTAGTCTGGTCCCTTTTTCGCTTGCGGATATCTTCCAAACTGCGTCTCTCATTTTCAAGAGTAATGGCTTTATCCACCATTGTCTTAAAATTTGGGAAAGTGTGTACGACCAGTTGGCATTTAAGCGCAGGCGCTAGGCCGTCAAGGAATTTCTCCATTTTCTTGCTTTCAGTCATACGCTCTTCATTTGCGTAGCGAGACAATAGAGTAAACTGACCATTGTAATCTGACACTGTCATGTTCCGTTGTTTGAGGTCATCGAACTCTCTCTTCTTGATTTTCATGATACTCTTAGGAATATGCGCGCCACGGAAGCCTTCTTTGAAATCATCCCAGGTTATATCATTTTCGTTGGGATGCATGTGCAGGAAATTCTCCCACCATGATGCGGCTGTTCCCGTGAGAAAATGCGGAGCATACAGTACTTTTTCAGGGTCTGAACATTTGGCAATAATTAATTTCCTCTCCATATCACGAAGCCAGTCTTCGGCCTCAAGCGGCTTGTCAGTGTGAGAAAATTTCCGGGGACGTGTCTTCTGTAGCTCAGATAATTTAGAATGTTGCTGATACTGTCCCTGGTGATTTTCCATGTTGATGACTTGGTTCATCATTTCCCGATGATGTTGCTGACTTTGCTCATAAAGGCGGCACATCTGAGAGAGTGCCGTTTCACTGCCCTGTTGATTCGACTGTCCTTGAGTGAAATTGTTGCCTGGCTAAGTGTCATGATATTGACTTGGCTGCCCCTGTGCAAAGTTGTTGTCCGGTTGAGAGCCAACATTTTCCTCTGGCGGAGCTGGCATGGAGCGAGTCCATGGACGAGACATTTTTCACTCTGGGGATATATTTTGTGAAACCCATAAGAAAAACAAAAGGAGTCGCAAAACAAATCCATAAATGCACAAGATCGGCAATTAAATTTAAAGCCAAGATTACTCAAGGGAAAACAAATCGATTTGCGCACGGAGAAAGACTGCTCATTACGTATCTTACACGCGGCGATAATTATACAATACATCACTCAGGATATGCGTACATATTCCTGACATGTTATTTAGGCTAGTGCACTTCTCCAGATCCTACATGATGCGCAAACAAGCTACTTCCCATATCTTACATGGCAATACATCGCATGATGGCTAAGCGTACTTAGTCTGAGATGTTGATGACATCCTTGGCCCTGCCAAGGGTGAGGCGTAGCGAGGCTGGAGACTCAACTTCCTCCTCGCTAATAGGTTCCATACGAGTAGTGCTGCGCCGAGCAGGAGTGGGTGCCATGGGTGGAATCACCCGAGCTGGAGTGGGTATGAAGGGTGGCGCAGTGCACGCTGGAGCGGGCGCAATGGCTCGGTTGAACTCTTCGGTAGAAGGCAGGCGACGAGTCGGTGCATAAGATGCTGAGGACGAGACAAATGTCAAGGGTGCTGCGGCAGGCAGGATCTCCCTCCTATTGGCAGCACAGCAATGGACTGAGTCCATGCGGGCGGCTACGAAGTCGTCCACCAAGTTGTCAAAGGCTGCCTCCAGGGCCCGAAGATACTCTATAAGCATCTCAAAGGCCTCGTCACGTTCTCCTCTGGGGCAGGAGTACGCATAGTGACAGGTGTAAGGCACATGGCATGGAAGATAGCGGTAACGACGAGTCTTCATTATGGGAAGGACATCCCTGAGACGAGCTATCGCCTCGCGGGCTGCCATCTGAATAGCATGCTTCTCGGTGGGCATGGCTCTCCCCACGAACCGGAAGCGGCGTAACTCAACACGCCCTCCCCTGAATTGCACCGAGGCCTGGTGCATAGTCAGACCGTCGTTGACTTTGTGCTGGCAGAGTGAGACGACCGGGCGCACAGATGGCCCCATCACGACCTGAACGATGAAGGATAGAAGATTGACGAACCCATCGGGCACGTTGGCGAAGGTCTGAGACTCGCAGCTGTTGTCGGCCATCTACAAAAGTAGGCAAAAAATTCTGAATAGTCAGATCATAAATATATGCTGACAGTCAGAAAAATGACTACAATTGTAAAAACATAAATAGGCTCTATCATGCTAATAACCGATTAGCGATCGCACCTAATGGCTTCCTACAGTCAGCCTAGCTCTGGTACCAAGCTTGTCACGACCGGTTTTCCAATAAAAATATTTATTACGAAACCAATCTTTAAAATCCAGTTTGAGATGAACCTCCTCACTGGTAGACAAACACTTGATACAATAAGCCAGTAGCATCAAATATATTACAGGGTTGAGCTGGGCTGCTCAACAATTTATTACAAGCGTGCCAATAATTATACATAAAGGCGGATATGACTCAGGGAGTGGTGGCATACTACTGACTCGGAACTGGGGAGTGGTGGAATAACACAGTGGGGAGTGGATAACGTGGCTCTCAAACTAACATCCCATTGAGCGTCGAGGTCAGGCTCGATGAATTTATTTGGGTTGCGGAAGCGGGTATAATACAGTGACCAAGTCCAGGGTCGAACGAGACTGACTGGGATTCCTCTAGGCGTCAGACTCGCTATCGAACTCTTCATCCATGAGATCGCCTTTGTCAGCATCTGGCCAAATCAACAAGCCAGTGAGTACTTTGAAAGTACTCGCAAGACAGTTCAGACGAAAGATATAACAAATTCATGCATGAGTGCATCATGATTAATTTACCAATGCACATTTCAAATATTAGCAGGCAAGGTAAGTAAAAAGGAAATCGGCGGTAGTCCGCCTGAAATCCCAACAGTAAATAAAAGGAAACCAATCGGGTGTCTGGAGCGACGCCTCGAAAGGTGAACAGATAAATAAAAGAAAAATCAGGCCATAGTCGGGCGTCTAGGCGACACCACATAAAGGGGCTTAAAGGAAATGCCACAGTCAGGCGTCTTGGCGACACCACATAAAGGGCTTAAAATAAATGCCACAGTCAGGCGTCTAGGCGACACCACATAAAGGGCTTAAAAGAAATGCCACAGTCGGTCGTCTAGGGGACACCACATAAAGGGCTTAAAAGAAATGCCACAGTCGGGCGTCTAGGCGACACCACATAAAGGGCTTAAAAGAAATGCCACAGTCGAGCGTCTAGGCGACACCACATAAAGGGCTTAAAAGAAATGCCACAGTCGGGCGTCTAGGCGACACTACATAAAGGGCTTAAAAGAAATGCCACAGTCGGACGTCTGAGCGACATCGCAGAAAGGGCTTTTACTGACAAGGAAGTAATGCTCATAATAATGGTTCAACTCTTGAAAATAAACGGGTTAGTCCATCCACCGGAATTAAACAATAAACCGGACGTAGCACTCATGCATCCCACCGAATAATCTGTCACCCAAGCTGGCACTTGTCAGAATAAGTTAGCTCGGAACTTGGATATGGATAAGATAATTTGAAGATTTATGACTCTGCAGAGTTTGTACAAAAATTTCCCACAGTTAACGGATTTCCGTAGTCACATGGACTAGTTCCGTTTACGGTATTTCGGAAGAAAACACAGCTAACCAGTACACACCCATCCAACCTCTTGATGCCAGGAATCACCCTGGACATCGTCCAAGCAAAACTTTTGAGACGGGGAGATCACAATCTCGAATAGCATGGGATCAAATTTGTATACGCGTGCTCTAAGGGGTGCCCCCCTCTCGGTCCCAACCGGAAACACCCATGCCCCCTGACCGGACGACTGGCTTTAATCCAGGGCCATGGAACCACCATCTCGTCCTCTCCTTTTGGTGTGTACCAGGAAAGCGGTTTGCAACTTACTAAACCATATCCCTTGCAGAAAACATGTGGTAGTACATGGAGAGAAATGGATAGGAACCAAACCGATACGGTTTGGCACCGAAGTTAACTTGTATGGCATAAGACTGGCATGCTACAACACTGCCATCTTACCCATCTTCTTGCCAACACATGGCCTTGCGTACTCACATCTAACCACTTATGGATCATCGAACTTACTTGTCTCAACAATGCATGATGAACACGTTCATCGGTATGTTCAACAACATGCCATGAAACTAACTAGATGCAAAACATGCCAAGACACTCATCATATCAAAAGTTCAAACATGCTTTCCTGGTTCAGAGTAGTCGGAGCCTAACTCGGTGAAGTTCGTGGTCCCGTCACCTCCTTCGATATCTACGGTATAAAGAGAATATACGTGCTATCGTGAATACCGAGAGGTGCGCAAAAAATATTCCAAATATTTTTCAAATAAATCTGATAAAAAACTAGATAAAATTTCAAAGAGAACAGAAAAAGAATCAAACAAAAATATGCTTCTGTTAAAAATTTATAAAGGTTTTTGCCCAGGGACCCATATGTAATGAAACAGAAACTTCCCAGGGTTCTTTTTATAAAAACGGAAAACGCTTCAGTCTCGAATACGCCGGCTCAGAGGAGAAGACGTATTTTGCCCGAAGGCGCTTTCAGAAAACGAATCAAAAAAATAAAAGAAACCTGACGGGGCGGTCCCACCCGTCGGGTTTGAAAACGGGGCGGTGCTTTTGGTGAGGTGCAGAGGGATCTATGGCGACGGCGATCCACGGCGATCCACGGCAAGGCAGAGGGATCGGAGGGTACCTCCGTGCTTAGGGTGCTATTCCGCGTCGATCGGTGGTGGTGGTGGTCGCCGGCGTGCATTGTGTCGACGGTGGTCCCTGCTCCGGCGGACGGCGGTTCGGGCGAGGATGGAGCTCGCCGGAGAGGGCTGCAAGGTGCAAATTGAGGTGGGGGTCAGGTCTCTGGTAGCTAGAGGAGGTGATTGATGGAGTTTGGGCGCCGGAGATGACCTCACCGCAGTGAATCAAGCTGGAGGCCGAGGCGGAACGGAGCGGCCGGAGTTGGGGGAGGAGACCTCCTCGAGGTCCTCCTAGTGGCCTGGCGGGGCGTTGGTGAGGTGCAGAGGTGGTGTGAGCTCGAGGGGGAGCTCGGGGTCTCCTTTTATAGCCTGTCGGTGTACTAAAGTAGGGGTACCTTAGTACCCCGAACTTGTGCACGGGCAGTCGTAGCACCCCGCGGCAAGGCTTGCCAGGTGACCGCCAAAACCCTCCGTGGTCCCTTTTGGGCCATCCAAGAACAAAGTATTTAAGCCAAGACACGAGGCCCAGGCAAGAGGAGCTTGCCGGGAAGGCCGCCCGAAGGGAGCAAGGCCCCGGCAAGAGGAGCTTGCCGGGACGGCCGCTCGAAGCACAAGACCCCGGCAAGAGGAGCTTGCCGGGAAGGCCAACCAAGGCACGACAAGAGACTTGCTGCGACGCGCCACGCGTCCCGGCAAGGCCCGGTGAGCGACAAGCTCCCGGACACGGCAAGACATCGGCCGTGGCAAGGCGCTTGCCGCCAAAAGTAACCACCCCGCGCCTGCGCTCCAGCTCATCCACCAACGTGTCGCTCTGGGGCCATTCCAGGCGTACGTGGCGAGAGGCTGTGCAGCCATGGGCATGCGGTGGCAAAGCAACGCTGACAGGATAGCCATCGTGGCCAACGGTGGCGCCCCTGACGGTCCCTTTTCTACATTGTTTGGGCGACACAGGCGGGCATTTAATGCCCTTGTCCCCTGCCGTCAGAGTTAGGTATGATAGCACTGTGCAAACAGCTGTACCCAACACAGCGATTCCTGAGTTTTTCCCTTGTCCCCTGCCGTCAGTTTTGCCCTTGCCTACGTTGCCACCTGTGGGTAACCCCTTGAGCATATAAAAGGAGGTCCCATGCGCAGCATAAGGGGGAGAGGCCACTCACGCTCGGTCTCGTTAGCTGCCTGAGTGTACTGTAGCACTCAGCCCCCCCGAGCAAGAACGCTATACAAACCACAGAGCAGCAGTAGGGTTTTACGCATCCATGCGGCCCGAAGCTGGGTAAACCCCTTGTGTGTATCGTCTCGATCCGCTCTTCATGCGACCTCTGCCCCCCGCCGAACCAGAAAGGGGCTCGGTCCCCATAGGTGTTCGTGGAGGCAGATTTCCCCCGACATCTTTGGCGCGCCAGGTAGGGGGCGTCGAGGTTGTGTGAAGCTGATCCGGCGTCCGGACAGGCTAGATCTTCATCATCTTCATCGACATGCCACCGAAGAAGAAGGCTCCGGAGGTGGCTGGTCCGTCCGCGTTGAACCCACCGCCCCTGGAGCAAACGGGCGGTGGGGAAGCACCAGCGGAGGAACGGGCGTCGTCGAGCCAGCCCATGGCGCCGCGGCGTCCGAACATGCACCGCGCCCCTCTCAGGAGGCGTGGGACCGGCAGCGTCTTGGCACTCACGGTATCATACGCTCGCTGGACCCAGATCGAGCTGGCGGATCTCAGGGTGCTCAAGGCCAGCATACACACCAACGTGCTGGCGCGAGCATGGCACGGTTGCCTGGACCGCGTGCTGCTCCTTCTAACATAGTTAGAAGTTCGAGCACATCCCACTCCACGCGCCATTCGCCACCACTGCCCGCCACAAGCTCGACGACTGGAGGGCCACCATTCAGAGTCTCATCGGCTTTGCCAATGGCGACACCACGCGGCAGCCTAGTGCGTCGCAGCCGCGGCAGGTCGGCCAGGCGAGAACCGATGGCGCCAAGACCGGTGGGGGTGCGACCACCATGCACTCCCCGCCCCAAAGGCCAAGATCGCCGACTCGCCGGAACCATAACGACAACGACTCTACCGCATCGTCAAATCCGCGAACTCGTCGCGATCAACGCCAAGTTCTTCACGAACGAAAGCAAGAGGACGCTCGTACTCGCATCGAGCGTCAAAGAGAAGCGCGGCGTCAATCAGACCAGCGCGCTGAGCCCTCTGTCGACATGCATGCACCAGGGGAACCAGGCAACCTGCCGTACGCGGTAGGCTGCCCTGCGTTCACCCGTGAGCTGCGGCAAGTCCAGTGGCCCAGCACGAAGAATTTCAAGCCAGACGTACCAGAGAAGTACGACGGCAAGTCGCATCCGTCGGAGTTCCTCAGCATCTACACCATTGCGGTGCAGGCTGCTGGAGGGTGAGACGACAAGATCCTTGCCAACTACTTCCCACTGGTACTCAAGTCTAACGTCAGGTCCTGGCTCATGCACTTGCCGGACAACTCCATAACCTCCTGGGCAGACTTGTGCCATCAGTTTGTTGGCGCCTTTACAGGCGGCCACAAACCCCATGGCC
Organism: Aegilops umbellulata; assembly: GCA_032464435.1. NCBI lineage: Eukaryota > Viridiplantae > Streptophyta > Magnoliopsida > Poales > Poaceae > Aegilops > Aegilops umbellulata. The sequence continues at coordinate 347,841,873 of CP136058.1, read as the reverse complement.
AAGCGAGCGACCTTCATCTGCTCGTCCAGAAGGAAGGGGAGCCCTTGCGCAAGTTCAACCAGAGATTCAGCCGGGTACACTACAACATCCCAGACGTCCACCCTGCCACGGTCATCAGCGCGTTCCATCAGAACGTGCGTAACCGCAGGATGCGGGAGGAGATGGCGATGTGCAAGATCAAAGACGTCAGCGAGCTATATGCCCTGGCCGACAAGTGTGCACGTGCTGAGGAAGGGAGGAAGCTCCTCGGAGAGAATACTGGTGCAGGAGAATCTGACAGTGAGGATACTGCCCCGGCAAGGAAAAACCGGCGGTGGAACAACAGGAAGAAGAAGAGCCAAGAAGTGTTGGTTGTTGAGCAGTTCGGCGATGAAGGTGCCGCCAAGAAAGCCCAGGCTGGTGGCTCCGACAAGGAGGTTGCCGGATGCACCAACTGCCAGGCTGTGGCGGTCGCCGACAAGCGGGACGGCACCAACAAACAGTACTGCAAGATCCACCGCACCAAGGGCCATGACCTCTAGAGCTGCAAGCAGGTCGAGCGGCTCGTCGAGCTGCAAAAGGCCGAGTACGAGCGGCGCGACAAGGAGAAGGCCCAAGGAGGTGGCGGAGGATCCGGCACGAAGCTTCCCGGCCAGGGAGGACGCCGCGGCAAGGACAAGCAGCGGCAAGCAGACAGACCTCCCCGCGGCCGCGACAAGGATGAAGACGACGACGACGACGAAGACATGGATGATGTCGAGACCAGTGAGCAGGAGTTTCAGAAAGCCACAGAGGTCTTGTGTGTTGACGGCGGTGCTTCTCTGCATACTTCTCACCGCCAGCTCAAGCAGTGGGCGCGGGAAGTCAATGCGGCGGAACCGCCCGTCGAGTCACGCAAGCCTCTGAAATGGTTTAGTACGCCTATCGTCTTTGATATTGAGGACCACCCTGATCGCACAACTGCGATCGGGTGCTTGCCGATGTTGATTTCACCAACAGTCTGCAACCTCAAGGTCACTAAGATGCTAGTTGACGGCGGGGCCGGCTTGAACCTGATCTCCTCCGCTGTGCTCCAGAAACTCCAAGTCCCCGACAGCGAGCTCGAAGAGACCGGCACATTCCAAGGGATCAACCCAGGAAGGAGCAAGCCGAAGGGGAAGATCACGTTGCCGGTAACATTTGGCAGCGAGTTGAACTTCAGGACTGAGAGGGTCACCTTTGATGTTGCCAATTTCCCACTGCCTTACAATGGGATCCTCGGCCGTCCAGCGCTCGCCAAGTTCATGGCGGCCTCTCACTATGCATACAACATGCTCAAGATGCCAGGCCCGATAAGCGTCATCTCTGTCCCTGGCGACTGCAAGGATGCCCTTATCTGTGCCGACAAAATCTACCGGGAAGCGGCAGCCGCAACAGATCACGAATCACTTGCCGCTGAAGCTCCCGGGGGGAAGAAGAAGACTAAGTCCGGCAAGAGCTCTGATGCCCACTCCGGCAAGCGCACCTCTTCGGAGTGCTGCGCTACCGTCGAGGACGCACCATCGAGCTCCACCGGCAAGTGTAAGAAGACAATGGCAGCTCCACCAGCGACCAAGAAGGTGCCCACCAAGGAGGACGGCACTGGTGGTACCTTCACCATCAGTGCCACTCTCGACCCCAAATAGGAAAGCGCGCTCGTTGCTTTCCTGCGGGAGAATGTCGATGTGTTTGCCTGGCAACCATCTGATATCCCCGGTGTTCCTAGGAAAGTGATTGAGCACCACCTTGTCGTCTGTCCTCATGCGCGGCCCGTCAAGCAGAAAGTCAGGAAGCAAGCAGTGGAGCGCCAAGAATTCATCGCAGAAGAGATCAAGAAGTTGGAAGCAGCAGGCCTTGTCAGAGGTGTGCTCCATCCGACGTGGTTGGCCAATCCTGTTGTCGTGCGCAAAGCAAATGGGAAATGGAGGCTTTGCATCGACTTTACTGATGTTAACAAAGCTTGTCCCAAAGATCCATTTCCCTTGCCGCGCATTGACCAGATTGTTGACTCCACGGCCGGATGTGACCTGCTTTCATTTCTCGACGCATACTCAGGATACCATCAGATCTTCATGGCTGAAGAGGATGAGGAGAAGACCGCATTCATCACTCCATGTGGTACGTACTGTTTCGTACGGATGCCTTTTGGTTTGAAGAATGCTGGTTTAACATTTGCAAGGGTTGTCCATACCGCCTTTGAGCCACAAATCCACAGAAATGTGGAGGCCTACATGGATGACATAGTGGTCAAGAGCAGGAACAGGGCAACCCTGATTCAAGATTTAGAAGAGACCTTTGCGAACCTGCGCAAGATCAGCCTCAAGCTCAACCCCGAGAAGTGTGTGTTTGGAGTCCCTTCCGGCAAGCTTCTCGGGTTCTTCGTGTCTCAGCGGGGAATCGAAGCCAATCCCGACAAGATCAAGGCCATCGAGCAGATTGAAGCACCAACACGCGTCAAGGATGTACAAAGACTTGCCGGCTGCGTGGCGGCTCTCAGCAGGTTTACTTCCAAGTCTGTCCTGCCATTTTTCAAAGTTTTGAAAAAGGCGGGTCAGTGAAATGGACTCCGGAAGCGGAGGCTGCGCTGCAAGACTTGAAGAAATACCTGTCCTCCGCTCCAATCCTTGTCGCGCCTAAACCACAAGAGAAGTTGATGCTGTACCTGGCGGCAACCAATAAAGTGGTTAGTGCCGCGTTAGTGGCGGAGAGGGAGGCAGATGATGAGCCAGCAACCGCGGCAAGCGCATCCAGCGACAAGCAGGGGGCTTCCCCGACAAGCTCTGGCCCCGACGAGGGTGGATCTGCGCAGGCGCAAGAGGAGATGCAGAAGAGGATGGTGCAACGCCCAGTTTAATTTGTCAGTTCCCTCCTCCAGGGGGCTAGGTCAAGGTACTCTGGTGTGCAGAAATTGCTTTTCAGCCTCCTCATGGCCTCGAGAAAGCTGCACCATTACTTCCAAGCGCACGAGATTACAGTTGTCACCCGCTTTCCGCTGAAGAGGATACTGCAGAATCCAGAAGCAACAGGCAGGATTGTCAGGTGGGCACTGGAACTGTCAAGCTTTGGTCTCAAGTTCGAGAGCACTTCAACTATCTAAAGCAGAGCATTGGCAGAATTCATAGCAGAGTGGACGCCGACACCAGATAAAGAAATTCCAGAGACGAGCATCCCTGTCAAAGAAGCAAGCAAAGAGTGGCTGATGTACTTTGATGGTGCCTTCTCGCTGCAAGGAGCCGGTGCTGGCGTGCTGCTTATCGCACCCACCGGAGAGCACCTCAAGTACATAGTCCAGATGCACTTTCCCAAGGAGCAAGCAACCAACAATACTGCAGAGTATGAAGGTTTGCTTGCCGGTCTCAGGATCGCGGCAGAACTTGGGATCAAGAAGCTCATTGTCAGGGGTGACTCGCAACTTGTCGTCTACCAAGTGAACAAAGATTACCAGAGTCCGTTGATGGAAGCATACGTAGATGAAGTGAGGAAGCTAGAAGAGCGCTTTGACGGCCTGCAAATGGAGCACATTCCAAGAGCTGAGAACGACATTGCTGATGGCCTGTCAAAGTGCGCAGCACTTAAGTTGCCTGTGGAACCTGGGATCTTTGTGCTCAAGCTGACTCAGCCATCCGTAACACCATCAACCGGATAGAGCAAGAAGAGGAAGTTGGTCTCTGGCGACTATCTTCCGGCAGAGCTTCCCGGAGCCGCCGCCAAGAAGGTCCCCAAGATCGACGCCAAGAGTGCTGAGGAGCAGTCTGCTCCGGCAAGCCCCAGGGTTTGTTTCGTCGAAGCAGGCGCACCCGACAAGTTTTGCTCTGGCAAGCTTGCCGGGGAACATCAAGCTCCGGCTGAACCTCAGATTCTCGCCGTAGAAGCAGATGTTCCCACAGCCGCGGATATGACCTTAGTCCTTGTTGTCGAGCCGCAAGCTCCGACATGGGCACAGCAGATCGTCCGTTTCCTTCAGACAGGAGAACTTCCCGAAGAGCAAGAAGAAGCGAAAAGAGTAGCCCGGCGGTCAAGTATGTACCAGTTTGTCGACAGCACACTGTACAGAAGAGGACACAACGGGGTGAAATTGAAATGTATTCACCGGGAAGACGGACAGAAGCTGTTGGTGGAGATACATGGAGGCATATGTGGTCACCACATTGGCGCAAGAGCACTTGCCGGCAAAGCATTCCGGCAAGGTTTCTTCTGGCCGATAGCCCTCCAGGATGCAACTGCACAAGTAACCAAGTGTGAAGCGTGCCAGTTCCATTCCAAGCAGATACACCAGCCAGCTCAAGCTCTCCAGACGATCCCTTTATCCTGGCCATTTTCGGTCTGGGGGCTCGACATCCTCGGCCCCTTCCCCCGAGCTGTCGGGGGCTTTGAGTACTTGTACGTCGCCATTGACAAGTTCACAAAGTGGCCGGAAGTGGAACCAGTGACGAAGGTGACAGCACAGTCAGCAGTCAAGTTCTTCAGGTCGATTGTTTGCCGCTTCGGGATCCCCAACAGGATCATCACCGACAACGGTACGCAATTCACGAGCCGCGCCTTCATGCAGTACGTCCAAGATCTCGGCGCCAAGGTCTGCTTCGCTTCTGTTGCTCATCCCAGAAGCAACGGTCAAGCGGAGAGGGCCAATGCTGAAGTACTGCGTGGGCTCAAGACCAGGACTTTCGACAGGCTGCACAAGTGCAGAAGAAACTGGATCGAGGAGCTGCCGGTGGCTCTTTGGTCGATGAGAACGACGCCAAATCGAGCTACTGGCCAGACACCATTTTCTCTAGTCTATGGAGCAGAAGCAGTTACCCCCACGGAACTCGTATACGGGTCACCTCGAGTGCTTGCTTATGATGAGCTTGAGCAAGAGCGGCTGCGTGAAGATGACGCGCTGCTCCTTGAGGAAGATCGTCTTCAGGCTGCTGTGCGAGCCGCTCGCTACCAACAAGCTTTGCGCCGCTACCATAGCCGCAAAGTTAAAGCCAGAAGCTTCGAGGAAGGCGACCTTGTTCTTCGGCGCGCTCAGTCCACCAAGAATTCCAACAAGTTGACGCCAAAGTGGGAAGGCCCTTACCGGGTGAAACGAGTCAGGAGGCCCGGCACTGTCCGCCTTGAGACCGAAGATGCCACTCCGGTGAGCAACTCTTGGAATATTGAGCATCTTCGTAAGTATTACCCGTAAGGCGCGGTTGTCGGACCCCGTCCGGCAACCACCCTTTTGTACAAGTCTTGCTGTTGTTGCATGTAATACTTTGTACAAAGCCAGGCGCAGACCCTGATCATCAGTAAATGAAGCGCTGGCGCCCTAAGTCAAAGCATGCATGCTGGGTCGAGTCTCGTCCTTGGTTAGGGTTGATAGTGCCTAACAGCTGCTAACCCATAGCTTAGAGGTCGAGTGTGCGTCCCTTTTCCTGTTCTGTCGTTTCCTTTGGTTCACAGCGTTTTGCATATCCTGGCCGGACCGCTTGAGGGTGAAGAAGAGAAGAAGGGCAGACCCGCATCTGGTCCCCGGCAAGCCAGTGTTGCCGGGGGCTGCAAGTGCAAAGATTCACCCGCGGCAAGCCAGAGTTGCCGGGGGCTGCAATCTCAGATAATTTTCCCATCCCTTGTCATGCATTCTCTTATGGATTGAGGAATGCGAAAACCTTGTTTCTTCCTAAAAGCTACCGTGCTCCCCTAACTCTAGGACCCAGAGCGCGTTCCTGGGGCCAGTTTTGGTAGTAGTCGCGGCAGCAAAGGGACGAAACAAGGAGCCCGAACCCGCCTCATCCCTGCCTCCGCCAAAGGCGTGAGAAAGGTCGAGGGACGCGGGAAGACGGCAGGGCCTGTTGCCGGGCAAAGAAGTGTCTATCTTAACGATGTAAAGGACTCGCTCCTTGGCGCGGGTTTCACCCGCAAGACAAATGGCCCGGCAAACATCCCCTTTTCATTAAAAACATTCTGCTCAGGTACAGTTCAGAGAGAATGAAAAACATGAAAGATGGGATTTTTAAATGCAACTAAGGCCCGAGGGCTTACAAGTTAAAAAGAGATAAGGTGCCCGTAATCCTTTTCCTGTGCCTCTCTTCAGGAGGTAGGACAAGGAGGCGAAAAGGGCAAAAGGGGCACCTAGGCGAGCTACGGGTGGCAGAAGACACCAAAGGAACATCCCGGGGGCCGTCAGAAGGCTGGGCGGTGATGCAGCACCGGAAGCAGGGCACGACGAGGCGGCAGGATGTCAGCACGCTGTCGAGGGCACCTCGCCCTCGTACTCCGACTTGACGGCCTTGCCGCCAGCCCTCTTCCTCTTCCGCAGCCTCGCCACGCCAGCCACCCAAGGAGACGACCCTGGGAAGTTCAAGGAGCCGGCGACGCGGATGATGGGGTCGCCGGTGCCACACGGAGCTGCGACCGACGCCTAGTCGGACCCGTCATCTCGACGACCACTACCCTCGTCGTCGCTGTCGCTCCCCTCCTCGTCACTCTCGCTCGAGGAGGAGACTTCCCTGTCGGAGGAGCTATCCACGCAGCACCGGGCCCGGGTCCCGAAGCACCCGAAGACCTTGACGGAGAGGAGATCACCCTCCATTAACTTAAAATGGAGGGTGAACCCCTCCATCAAGCTGTGGATACGGGCGAACGACTTCCACCCTTGACCAAGATACATCACGCCGGGGGCTGGAAACTCAACATGGACTCGCGTGCCGCTGATTCCACAGCCCCTCATGCGCAGTCTCAGTGTTTCGGGCGTCTCCGACTCCATCACGCTCGCGAATGGAGCCGGGAGGCGGAGGCGGCGACGAGGCGCCCGACGCAGCCTGACGAAGAACTCGCAAGGGTCGTCCCCGATATGGACCGCCGTGAGAAGAGGAGCCGTTGGCGGAGGCGAAGCCGGTGCACCGCCCCGTCCGCCTCTTCCCTGAGCACCTCGGCCTCGTCCTCGACCACGCCCCCTCCCTCTTCCCCTCATGGCTGGCTCTGCCGCCACGGGTGCGAGGGGAGGAGGGGCGCGTTACCTAGCGGCGACCCTCCCCGCCACCGATAAAGAACCAGGGTTCCCTTTCTCCATGGCGAATGAGAGAGAGGGGATCAGACGCTGAAGGGAAGAAGAGATGAAGGAGTGCGGATTTCCGTCGCCCCCCTCTCGCTCCTTATAAAGGAGCAGGGTGGGGGCTCGGCCGCCCCGCTCAGCCAATCAAGACGCAGGAAGAGCAGGCGACTGGGACCGACCCGCTGCCTCGACCCACGATGGCCCGGCTTCCCGCCTCCACCGTCGCGACCCCAGGCGCATGGAGGCCACGTGGCAGGCGCACAGAACCGAGGCGACGGGTGAGGTGACCTCTCCCCACCCCGTGATCGTGGGGAGCGGATGCCTCGAAAACCGCGCCTCGGCCCCGTCTAGTGAACAAACCACGCCTCCACGCCTCCCCCCACTTATGGAGAAGGCGCGAACCGCCCCCCTTTATTACGACGTGACGCATGCATGCGGGACTCAGCCCCGCGCACGCCACCCACGTCACGCACGTCTCTCCCCACAACGCCGCAATCGTCGCGTGCCGTTCGGGGAGGGCGTGGTGAATGCAGAGAAAGATGCGGCGTGAACCAGGCCGCGCGTGCTCGTGCACTGTTTTGGGCCTGGCCCAACAATGCTCGGCACCGTGTATGGCCCAGGCAAGGGGGCTCCTGTCGGTGTACTAAAGTAGGGGTACCTTAGTACCCCGAACTTGTGCACGGGCAGTCATAGCACCCCGCGGCAAGGCTTGCCAGGTGACCGCCAAAACCCTCCGTGGTCCCTTTTGGTCCATCCAAGAACAAAGTATTTAAGCCAAGACACGAGGCCCCGGCAAGAGGAGCTTGCTGGGAAGGCCGCCCGAAGGGAGCAAGGCCCCGGCAAGAGGAGCTTGCCGGGACGGCCGCTCGAAGCACAAGACCTCGGCAAGAGGAGCTTGCCGGGAAAACCAACCAAGGCACGACAAGAGACTTGCTGCGACGCGCCACACGTCCCGGCAAGGCCCGGTGAGCGACAAGCTCCCGGACGCGGCAAGGCGCTTGCCGCGACAAGTAACCACCCCGCGCCTGCGCTCCAGCTCATCCAGCAACGTGTCGCTCTGGGGCCATTCCAGGCGTACGTGGCGAGAGGCTGTGCAGCCATGGGCATGCGGTGGCAAAGCAACGCTGACAGGATAGCCATCATGGCAAATGGTGGCGCCCCTGACGGTCCCTTTTCTGCACTGTTTGGGCGACACAGACGGGCATTTAATGCCCTTGTCCCCTGCCGTCAGAGTTAGGTATGATAGCACTATGCAAATAGCTGTACCCAACACAGCGATTCCCAGTTTTGCCCTTGCCTACGTTGCCACCTGTAGGTAACCCCTTGAGCGTATAAAAGGAGTCCCTATGCGCAACATAAGGGGGAGAGGCCACTCACGCTCGGTCTCGTTAGCTGCCTGAGTGTACTGTAGCACTCAGCGCCCTCGAGCAAGAACGCAATACAAACCACAGAGCAGCAGTAGGGTTTTACGCATCCGTGGGGCCCGAAGCTGGGTAAACCCCTTGTGTGTATCGTCTTGATCCGCTCTTCGTGCGACCTCCGCCCAACGCCAAACCAGAAAGGGGCTCGGTCCCCATAGGTGTTCGTGGAGGCAGATTTCCCCTGACATAGGCGATCCGAGGCGGTGGCCGTGAACGGAGTTTTCCGGCGAAGGATTACGGCGGTGCAGTGCTTGGTCGGGAGAGTTTAGGAGTTGAGCGCCGTCGTGGAGGTCCACTGAGTCCGTTTAGGTGCCAACATCGCCGGGATTTGCTTGCTTAGGTGGAGTTCGAGGGAACGGGGCGGCGCGGGCCCGTCGGCGGCAGAGAGCATGCTCTGTGCTTGCCGGCCACGGCGACGGTGTAGCGGGGCTGCGCTGGCATGCATGAGCCACGCGTAGAGCTAGGAAGCAATGGGCGGCGCGGAACGGCGTTGCAAAGCTGGGGCTGCCACTGTTGGCCACCACGGGTGGCGCTGCCGCCGCAGCAGACGCTGGCGCGGGCGGGCCAGGGAGTCCCCGACGCCGGGAACCAGCCAAGTGCGCGTGCGGCGGTTCGGACAGCGAGGAGAGGCTGCACGCGTCACGCCACGGTGCACTGTCGACGCGTGACTGAACCTGACGAACGAAAACGACACTGAACTCTGAACTTCTCTGAATTTCTGAAAGTGCAAGGAAACAGTGCAGTTCAGGTGTTCGACAGAATGCATTTGGCTTGTAGGGATTTTTCCTTGAGCTGATTTTTGGTAGAGTGGCTCCTCATTGCTCTAGTAGGCTGTCTGATTTTTGGTGGAATTTTTGGAGAAGTGTAGATATGAATTTCACCAAATTTGGCAAATCTGGTCCAAACTTGCAGGGAGTGTAAGTTGAAATATTTGAAAAGAAGATGAGTGGATCAAGATGGTTCTGGGTTGTGGGTACAAAGGACTAGCCAGTAGAGTTGGTTTGATATCCAAATACAAATTCTATAAGGTACTTTCTTTGCAAAAGACTCAGGTTCAAAAGAAAAGTCAGGGAGGATTTGGGGAATGAAATAATTTAAATAAAATCCAAAACTTGTTTGGATTAGCTGGGGCAGAGGACTTAGGTTGTTTACAAGGAGGAGGGGAGGTTTTGGAGGGGTTTTACCTCATGGGCAAAAATACAAAGTCATGGGTGGTTATCAATGAAATGAAAATCCCCAATTTTCATAGAGTTTTTATTTTAAAAAGAAAAAGATTAAACTCCCAAAAATAATTTGAGAAGGGAACCAACAGAGGAGAAGTTTTAAATGATCAAACCCAAAGTTTGAAGAAGAAAACAGAAATAACAATCCTAGCCAAAGAAAAAGATTTTTAAGAGGATGGCTTTTCTGAAAATTTTAAAAGGTCTCATTTCCCAAAAGAAAAACCAGCAAGGTTTTTGCTAAAAACCAAATAAAATTTTTGGATTGTCACATAAGTATTATGACATAACGTCTAATAACAACCCATAATGCAATAAATATCGATATAAAAGCATGATGTAAAATGGACGTATCATTGATCATATGTACTATATGATGCACGTTCGACCTTTCGGTCTGAGTGTTCCGAGGCCATATCTGCATAAGCTAGGCTCGTCAAGTTTAACCCGAGTATTCTGCATGTGCAAAACTGGCTTGCACCCGTTGTATGGAACCTAGAGCTTATCACACCCGATAATCACGTGGTGTCTCAGCACGAAGAACTATCGCAATGGTGCATACTCAGGGAGAACACTTATACCTTGAAATTTTAGTAAGGGATCATCTCATAATGCTACTGTCGTACTAAGCAAAATAAGATGCATAAAAGATAAACATCACATGCAGTTAATATAAGTGATATGATATGGCCATCATCATCTTGTGCCTTTGATCTCCATCTCCAAAGCACCATCATGATCACCATCGTCACTGGCTTGACACCTTGATCTCCATCGAAGCATCGTTGTCGTCTCGCCAACTATTGCCTCCATGACTATCGCTACCGCTTAGTGATAAAGTAAAGCAATTACATGGCGATTGCATTTCATACAATAAAGCGACAACCATATGGCTCCTGCCAGTTGCCGATAACTATGTTACAAAACATGATCATCTCATACAACAATTTATATAATCATGTCTTGATCATATCACATCACAGCAAGCCCTGCAAAAACAAGTTAGACGTCCTCTACTTTGTTGTTGCAAGTCTTACGTGGCTGCTACGGGCTTAGCAAGACCGTTCTTACCTATGCATCAAAACCACAATGATTTTTCATCTAGTTTGCTGTTTTTACCTTCAACAAGGACCGAGCGTAGTCACACTCGATTCAACAAAATTTGGAGAAACAGACACCCACTAGACACCTATGTGCGAAGCACGTCGGTAGAACCAGTCTCGCGTAAGTGTACGCGTAATGTCGGTCTGAGCCGCTTCATCCAACACTACCGCCGAATCAAAGTATGACATGCTGGTAAGCAGCATGACTATTATCGCCCACAACTCTTTGTGTTCTACTCATGCAAATAACATCTACGCATAGACCTGGCTCGGATGCCACTGTTGGGGAACGCAGTAATTTAAAAAAATCCTACGCACACGCAAGATCTATCTAGGTGATGCATAGCAATGAAGGGGGATAGTGTAGTACACGTACCCTCGTAGACCGAAAGCGGAAGCGTTATGACAACGCGGTTGATGTAGTCGTATGTCTTCACGATCCGACCGATCCTAGCACCAAAGATACGGCACATCCGCGATTTGCACACGTTCAGCTCGGTGACGTCCCACGAACTTTAGATCCAGCTGAGGTCGAGGGAGAGTTTCGTCAGCACGACGGCGTGGTGACGGTGATGATGAAGCGACCGACATAGGGATTCGCCTAAGCACTGCAACGATATGACCGAGGTGGAAATTTGTGTTGGGGGGCACCACACACGGCTAACACAACTGTCCACTTGTGGGTCAATGGGGTGCCCCCCTCCCCCGTATATAAAGGAGTGGAGGAGGGGGAGGGTCGTCCCTCTCTATGGTGCACCCTAGGGGGAGTCCCACTCCCACCGGGAGTAGGATTCCACCCTTCCCTAGTTGGAGTAGGAGAGGAAGGAAGGAGGAGAGAGGGAGAAGGAAAGGGGGCGCCGCCCCCCTTCCCTACTCCAATTCGGACCCAAGGGGAAGGAGGAGCGCGGCCTGCCCTGGCCGCCCCTCTCTCTCTCCACTAAGGCCCATTAGGGCCCATACACTCCCTGGGGGGTTCCGGTAACCCCCACGGTACTCCGGTAAATGCCCGAACTCACCCGGAAACATTCCGATGTCCAAACATAGCCATCCAATATATCGATATTTAAGCCTCGATCATTTAGAGACTCCTCGTCATGTCCATGATCACATCCGGGACTCCGAACAACCTTCGGTACATCAAAACACATAAACTCATAATACCAATCGTCATCAAACGTTAAGCGTGTGGACCCTACGGGTTCGGGAGCTATGTGACATGACCGAGACTCATCTCCAGTCAATAGCCAATAGCGGAACCTGGATGGTCATATTGGTTCCTACATATTCTATGAATATCTTTATCGGTCAAACGGCATAATAACATACGTTGTTCCCTTTGTCATTGTATGTTACTTGCCCGAGATTCGATCGTCGGTATCTCAATACCTAGTTCAATCTCATTATCGGCAAGTCGCTTTACTCGTTTCGTAATGCATCATCCCATAACTAACTCATTAGTCACATTGCTTGCAAGGCTTAGAGTGATGTGCATTACCGAGTGGGCCCAGAGATACCTCTCCGACAATCAGAGTGACAAATCCTATCTCGATCTATGGCAACTCAACAAACACTGTCGGAGACACCTGTGGAGCATATTTATAATCACCCAGTTATGTTGTGACATTTGATAGCACACTAAGTGTTCCTCCGGTATTCGGGACTTGCATAATCTCATAGTCATAGGAACATGTATAATTTATGAAGAAAGCAATAGCGAAAAACAAAATAATCATCGTGCTAAGCTAACGGATGTGTCAAGTCAATCACATCATTCTATAATGGTGTTACCCCGTTCATCAAATGACAACTCATGTCTATGGCTAGGAAACTTAACCATCTTTGATTAACGAGCTAGTCAAGTAGAGGCATACTAGTGACACTCTGTTTATCTATGTATTCACACATGCACTAAGTTTCCGGTTAATACAATTCTAGCATGAATAATAAACATTTGTCATGATATAAGGAAATATAAATAACAAATTTATTATTGCCTCTAGGGCATATTTCCTTCACCTACTAGCAAGGCAACCAAGATTTTAGTCCTCTACATATTGTTTTGATACTTTTGACCAGATGCCCTTTATAGTTTGATCAGATGGAGATTTTTGTGTGGCTAAAGCGTCTTGTTATGTAACTGAAAAGATGATGAAGTTACTGTTGAGGGTAGAATGAAGATGCAGAGAAGAAGAGGTTGCAAGAGAAGAAGTCACATAAGAAATTCTCTATTATTTTAAGGCTCTTGCACTGTGTTTATTATCCTGAGTTCTTGAAGAGGATCATGTACTATGTATATATTCTATTAACAAGTTATGCCCATTATTTTGAATCTTTTTACTGTTGCTCAGAATGAATTTCATTTTACTTCGTTGTTTTTTTAAATAATTTTAGGTACTTAGTACTCATTTCATCTGAAATTACTTGTCGCATAAATGGATGAAAATGGATGTATCTAGAGTTAAAATACATCTAGATACAATCATTTCCTCGACAAGTATTTGCGAACGAAGGGAGTAGAAAATTAGGTATCGTGAATGTTCTTAGTGCAATACCACCACCCACGTCATCCATAATGACAACCACAATGGAATGAGAGAAGTTATTCCCGTCCTTGCATCAGTTTGAGTTATTTAAGCTACACCACAATTGTTTTCCATTATGTTTGTTGCAGTCACAAATTAAAGAGTTACCTTTTTTGTCTGAAAATATGTTGCAACCAATACATATTATTTCTGGCTCGTCTATAGCATGCGACTAATAACATATCATATCTAAATCAACGTGCAATTAATTTCCTTTTTAGTAATATGCATTATGCATTTACTAAGTCGACGACGTTAGATTCAAGACGAGATCTAAAGTTCAGCGTGAAGAAACATGCACGCCGACTTGTAAATTTATCATCCAATTGCATTCATCGACCCATACATCTTATACACCATCGACAAACATGCACGTCGTGTATACATTTTGGACAATTCATACATCACAGTTGCCAGAGATTAAAACTTTGAGACAGTTAAAGGAATTGCAAAAAAAATTGGAAGGAATTCAACAACGCACTTGAAATAGCGCAATCCGGCTGGAATTCTAATATCTCTAGATGGCAACGTATACTTTTGGCTGGTATTCCAACGAGCACGGATCGGTAAATTCATATATTTCATTATCATCACTTTCAAGGTACTAGCATATATTTTTGTTATCATTATATTCAAGATAATACTAATATATTCAATTGCAGGGATGTGTTTGGCTATTTTATTTTTGATTTTATGCTCTCGCGGAATGATAAATATTTGGTTCGTCCGGTTTGCATGATGAGTATTATTCGTTGAGCATTTTTAGACTTCCATGTGAAATATTTGTGCTAAATACATCTATTGCTTCTGCAAGATCGGTATAAGTTGAGGAAGAAGTTATTATTATACTTGCTCAAATCTCATACGAATGAAGCTAAAAACAACATTTTTGTTATAGTCTGGTAATACCTTAAGTGCATCAAGTAGATATTAATTTGTTACTGATGACGGGAAAATGGCGGGCGTGAGAACACGCGTCCACGTCATTGATACAGAGTGAAATTTAAATGCATAAAATAAAAATAAGATCAAACATTGCAGGTACATTATTTCCAGAACTCTTAATTTACATAAAAATTCTGTTAATTACATCTCCGAAGAGAAAAACCCTGATTAAGAATTCCAACATATCTATTACATAGGATTACATCACATGCCTATTACAATATTCTACAAGAAAAATCCTCCTCGCGGTCGACGATGAACTCCTTCTTGGTGAACTTGAAGTTTGTTTCATGCAAATACTCCTCCACGATTTCATGTGTGATGTTGGGAATATATTTTCCTAGCATGCAACAATTTGTTCGTGTTCAACCTCATCTATATGATGGTGCAGAATGAAGGTTGGTTTTGGCTAGGCTTAGTTTTGTCCTACGTTTGGCGCATAGGATATGGGTATATATTTTCCCTTAGGATTTTTATATGACCTCTTTGATTTTGGTGGCATGTATATATGTGACATGCTAATTTTAATAAGTTATGCATCATCACATTACTACTATCACCACACGACACTAATGTGGTGCCAGTGTGTAGCGTAACCAAGCAAAGGTTTGTGGAGCAATTATGGTGTTGCATGAGTCATCTGACATTTATCACTTTCGTTTATGTTTGTACCTTACATGGTATTACTACTAACTCCACATAGTGTCACATCATTGACGACGCTCGTGTGCAGCATAACCCAAGTAAAGTGAGTTTGTGATATCCATTTATGACGATGCTAATAGTTTAGGCTCTTATAGCATTGGAGCATTTCATGCTATATTTTATTTGACTTTCGACCAAATATGTGGCCTAAATATTTTGTTTAGCTTTCTCTCACTTGTATTACTACTAACACCGTGTAGCATTAAGATAATGCCCGCGTGTAGCGTAACCAAGTAAGGTTGGTTTTCATGATGCAACATGTTTTATAATTCATCTTGCATGATTTTGGTTTTTGGGCCTGTAACATTAACACATTTTTTAATTAAGTTTTGCCCTGCTCGTATTACTACTAACACCGCGTGGCATTAAGATAATGCCCACGTCACTAGTGCAGAACCGGGCAATAGCACCGGTTCGTAAGGCCCTTTAGTGCCGGTTCGGTAACCGGCACTAAAGTGTGGGCACTAAAGGCCCCCTCCTTTAGTACCGGTTCAGCACGAACCTGCTAAAGGGCAACCACGTGGCACGAGCCACCTCCGGGGGCAGGGAGCCCTTTAGTACCGGTTGGTGACACCAACTGGTATTAAAAGGTTGGGGGGTTTTGGGTTTATGATTTCTTTTTCATTTAATTTTGTTTTTTCCATTTAATTATTTTTCGTTTTCTGCTATTTTACGATACTACATATTGTACACGTTATGCATATATATAAATAGAATTTCTAGTAGAACCGATCATATATATATATCATCGAATGTCTCACAACCACCATTAATTCACACATATAGACACACATGTATATATACAATTAGCTAGCTATATACAAATTCTCCTAATTGGTGCCTTCGGAGCCAGTGGCATTAGCCTAATTGGTGCCTTCGGAGCACGATGACAATGTGAAGTGGTTCATGGGGCGGTAGCGGGTAATAGTATTCTCCTTTGGAATCTATGACCTGAGCAAAAATCCCGATATTTCCTCTTGAATTGCTTCTATGCGCTCCTCTGCTAGGAGCTGCTCCCGCACCTCTCTGAACTACTAAGAAGGAGATCAATATGCATGTGTATTAGTTGTGTGACTAGATATCAATAATGGTGTAAAAATTGTGAATAGTGTTCTTACAAACGTACCCACTCCTGTCTTGGAGATCTACTCCTTTCGGACGCCATCATGCGAATGTTCTAGCAAACGTAGTATGCACACAGATCATTCCCCGGTGCCTGCTTCAGGGCCTTTACGAGAATGGAATTTGATCAGATAATAATTAATCAAGCATGATAATTAAAGAGATGGCAGCTAGCTAGCTAGTACTACTTAATAACTTACCTTGGGTCGATACCGTTTGAGCTTTCGTTTCCATTGGCCTGGAGTGACGCTGATGAACTTTGCCCAAGCCCTGCCCGCCGACAAAGAAAATGCATAAATGGGTTATTAAATAGTTCATATCAGGAAATGACGAACTAAATAGGCCGAGATATAGTTAATAATGATTGAAATTACCTGTTGACTATCCCAAAAAAGATGGTGTAGTCACTTTGTTTTTTAAGTAGGGAGTCCAGTACTTCAACTGTTCCTTCATCAAATTTAATGATACACAAGATCCAGTGAAATCTGCATGCACACACGTTTGCATGTCTTAATTAAGCGGGCATATGTAAGCAAAAACATGTAGCTAGCTAGTAGGCAAAAACAGAATTGGTAGTACAAGACAGTGTGACTCACTGGAAGTTGTAAGGAAGTAGTATATCTTCATTGGTATTGAGGCGCTTGAAGAACTCTAGCATGCTTTCCTCTACACTTTTTTCATAATATGCATCTAAATTCCATGTGTATTCATTAACGGTATTTGGGTCAATGAACCCAATGCCATAGCGTCCACCTTTTCTCATTTCATACATCTTCATCCTGCATAATACCACAGAAAAGAATATAGTGAGGATAATTACAGGTAATGATTGATCAAAATGATCACTACAGCTAGCTTGAGACTCAGAAAGAAATCACTTACGGACAATAGCAACTAACGATAGATTTGTCGAGTGCGTCTTGATTGTATAACTGAAATAGTTCTCAATACTCAACGGACACAGCTTTCTCATGGTAGTAATGATCCTTGTTGACATTCACCATGAGGGACTCTCGATTGGAAATCTTGGTAATGTCCATGTACCATTGATGCAATTCATACATTCTCGTGGGGAGCTTCTTGACCTCGTCTGGCTTGACCAAAGGTTGGCCCCGGACATATTTCCGTTTTATTTCCTCCTCTCTAAGCGGAGGCATGGGCTCGATCTCGAGGAGTTGTCCAACAGTGATCTTGAGGATTTTAGCCTGCCTTATATGCTCCTCGATTATTACCACATCGCCTAGCTGGGGAACGTTAACGGTTTGCCCACAATAATATTGGGCGCACCTACTCTCATGTGTTGTTGGCACAACAAGTGGGGCGATTGACTGCGCCGCCTGTTCTCCCAGCTGGGGAACGGTTTTACCGCATTTTTTGCCAGCTGATTTGCTCGAGCTCGAGCTCGCCTCTTTCTGTAGACGTGCTCGATTTAACTTCCTGAGGTTGCGCCCATAGTCTGTGTCAACAGGCTTGGGAGCTGGTGGTCTAGCCATATGAATGAAGTGGTCAATCTTTTCCTCAGGCACTTTCTCCCTTGGCGGCGGTGGCGGTTTTGGTGCAAAATGGGCTTCCACCTCGGCCTTCGATATGGCTGCAGTTTCCTCCTCGGACCTGTCGTAAGGCCTCTGCAGAAGAGGCGCGAGGCTTGGACCATATTGAAATCGCTTGCCTCCGCCTGTACCTCCCGTACTACCTCGACTTGTACCGCTACGCACCATAGTTGCGGCGGCTCTCTTCCGTGATTGCTGAGGCGGCGGAGACGGCTAACATGGCTTAGTTGGAGGAGGAGGAGTGGCCTGAAGCTGTGCCGGACTTGAAGCAGGAGGAGTGGCCTCACGCTGTGCCGGACTTGAAGTAGGAGGAGTGGCCTCACGCGGTGTCGGACTTGAAGCAGGAGGAGTGGCCTCACGCTGTGCCGGACTTGAAGCAGGAGGAGTGGCCTCCTGCTATGCCAAACTTGGAGGAGCGGGAGTCTGCTGACTCGATGACGGACTTAGACGAGGAGTCGGCTGACGCGGTGTCGGTGGCCTTCGAAAGATGATCCAATCCTTGTTCCATAGGATGATACGATGTTTGGCCTCTCCCAGTGTGTGCTCCTCGTCACCTCCAAGAATTTCAAGCTCTAGCCCTGAATATTGGTCCACCACCTCATCAACCAAGACACGAGCATAGACCGCTGGAATCGGGTTGCAATGGAAGGTTGCCTCAGGGAAATTTGTAAAAGCAATGACATCCGCCACCTTCATGGATATGTTCTTCATTTCGAAGTGTAGCTCGCAGTTAGTGTTCTCCATGATGTCATCCACGGGTATCTATCCAGCATTGCGTCGCCCGGGGTGGAACCCACGCTGCTTCTCGGCATGTATGGGATGGTGCTATCCAATGCTGGATCATCCGCTAGCTGCTGCAGCTGCTGAGACCCCCTTTGCTGGCTAAGTGAGTCGATCTTCTCCTGCTGCCGCTGGAATTTGACTGCCAAGTCTGCGTGTTTTCATTCTAGGCCTTGAAGGCATTCATAGTCCAGCTTCCTCTGCTCCTCCTCCATCTTCCTATTCTTCTCCTTCGCAATCTTCCTTCTCGCACGGGTTCTATAGTCGGTGTTCCAGTCTGAAAACCCCTCATACCACGGAATAGCGCCCTTGCCTTGTGTTCTTCCCGGGTGTTTAGGATTTCCCAGGGCACGCGTAAGCTCTTCGTTCTCTCTGTTGGGCTGGAACACCCCCGATCGAGCCTCTTCTATTGCAACAAGTAGCTTATCTTCGGCTCCATTCAGACATGCCTTCTTCGAAACTTTGCCTGTCTTCGGGTCCACCCCCCCCCATGCGCCTAGAACCAAGTCCTGCACCTGGGGGGCCAACTCCTAGTAACCGGAGTGACACCTGCATCCTCCATCTCTTTCTCAGACTTATCCCACTTAGGCATTGCCACCGCTTAGCCACCTGGCCCCAGCTTATGGAACTTATCCTTTTTTTCGGCATTGTCCTTGTTTATTCTCGACCGTTCCTTAGCTAATTCCGGATCCTTGAATTTCACGAAATCGTCCCAATGAGGACTTTGCTTCTCTAGTGTTCCCTCAAATGTTGGAGTCTTCCTTCCTCCCTTGACGTACTTGTCCCATACACGATTCTTGTGGTTGTTGAATGCAACCACCATCTTCCTAAGAGCAGCGTCCTTGACTTTCTCCACATCTGCATCTGTGAAATGATCTGGTAGGGTGAAATGTTCCATGAGAGGTTCCCAAAGCAGAACTTTTTGTCTGTCGTCGACAAAAGTAAGATCTAGACGTGGCTTTGCTGGCTCTCTCCATTCTTGAAGGGAGATCGGGAGTTGGTCCTTCACAAGAACTCCGCACTGACGAATGAACTTGTCCGCAATCTTCTTAGGCGCTAATGGTTCGCCATTAGGTTTTATGGCCTCGATATTGTACTTTATGCCCTCCTTCAACTTTTTGTTCGGGCCTCGTTTGCTGCTGCCTGAAGATTTGCTCGATCCGGATGGCTGAAACAAGAAAGATCGATTCGTTAATATATCTTCAAGTCATTTAAAACATGTGATGATCACCAGATGCCTGCTTATATAAATGTACCTCGCCGGTCTTTGTTGTTTCAACATCAACATTTTCTTGGTCATCATCATAATCATAGTTCATGACTTCATCAATTCGGTCGTCGCGATCGAATATCATATCACCTTCCCCGGTGTTGTTTAGAAATTCGGAACCATCATAATCTTCTTCATTCTGATCATCATCTGGCCCGCGAGGATGGCGTATGATATCAAACAGGGTCTCTTCTCCCTCTCTGCCGGTATTGTCCGCCATATCTTTTATTTAACTAATCCAAAATAAATATAAAACAATTTAGTATTCAAATTACAATGCATGGATGCAATCAATTAATAAGGAAAAACTAAATCAATCATAGTACATAATAAGCATCATCGAATATAATCTCGAATACATCGTCTCGAATAATAGATATAATCTCGAATACATCACTAGCAGCTAGCTAGCTAGCTAATAAAGATCGAATACTAAAGAGTAATCTAGGCCACTCGCGGTTCCTGAGGCGCGGGCGGTGGACAACCAAAGTGAAGGAACCATCACTGTATCATAGCTCAGGTGATCTCCCCAAAGAACCTGCCAGGTATTGGAGAACCTGACGTCCATAGCAGCCATGTAGCGATGGACGTGCTCGTCCTCTTCCCTGACACGGCGACGTACCACCTCCGGCGGGGCCGGCTCCCTCCGCACCGAAAGTGGCCCACGCGAACGCCAGCAAAGGAGATCAGGGTCGACGACGGGACCCGGGGCCGGGTTCCTCACCAAGCATCGCTCCCCTGAAGGTAGCACCTCCCAGTGCCAGCCCGGCGGAGCCCAGTCCCGGACATGGGTCCTCTGAATCAGGACGTCGTGGCGAACGGGTCGACGACGAGGATGCGGGCCGGGCATCGTCGAGAACAAATACTATATGCCCGCAAAAAGTAACATTTTTTAAATGTGATTGGATTGTGATAACTAAAATTCTATATGCAAATTCTAACAATTTGACATTAATCTAATTCATATAGCTAAAACTAACTCTAAAATTTCTGTACAAATTAAGCGTCTAACAGTAAAAACAGAAAAAGCAACTTCTATACATCCATTAAAAAACAGAAAAACAACATTATATAAAAAATTCCATACTTATTAAACACTAATTATATCCATCTAACATGCATTCATACATACTAGCACATATGCCCGTGATTTGCAACGGGAGATAAAATACTATGCATTTAAAGTCAGTGATAATTATATGTGCAAATAAAACCCTGTGTGCACACGAAAAATGAATATTTAGCTTCTCGGTTTTGCCGCGTGTGAAGGAATCAATCCGCTAATTTTCGATTCATTGATCGAGGGCTTTTAAGAGTTTTATTACGTCATCGTATGCTAGAGAAGGCCCATGAGTCATTCAATCTACTCTTCCTTTCAATCCTTTCAATCGAGAGGATTTTAAGATATGAAGTTTCTGAATATTCTAGAAAACATGAACAATTGGTTAAATCTTGAACAATTTTTTTGAAAATTATGTACACTTTCGAAAAAACACGAACAAAATATGAAAGGGAACATCTTTTAAAATTTACAAACATAAAACACCAACTTTTTTTATAAAAACATGAACATTATTTGAATTTGTGAACAATTTTTTTAAAACAGGAACATGTGTTGTAATTCATAAGATTTTTAGAAAATGTGTATCTTTTATACACAAACATGATTCTTTATTTTGAAATTTTCAATAAATCATGAATATTTTTCAAATTTAGAGCATTTTTTGAAATGCCATTTTCTTTTTGCAAGTTCCATTTTTTTAAAATAGCAATAAAATTTTGGAATTCTGAACATTTTCCAAATTTATTTTAATACTGAACGTTATTTTGAGTATTATTAAATTACGAAATAAATTCTGAAAGAAAAATAAACTTGGAAGGGAAAAAAAGATAGGGAAAGGAAAATAAAAATAGAAGTAAAACACTGAAAAAAGAAAAATGGGCGGGCCCATTACTGGTTGTCGTGTGCGAAGCTTGGACTATTTGTTGCCCAGTGCAGAAAATAGAACTTTCCCAGCATTGTGGGCAGAAAAATAAGTGGGCTGCCTTCGCTGGGCCACAACGCGCGACCCACATATGAAAATTGTTTTTCTAGCAAATAAACATATAAGAATTTAGTACCACCTCGGGTAGGAAAAAATTATTTTTGGCGGTGAACGAATGAAAAAATTGGCGAAACGCACCTTGCTTTATTAGTAGGTATAGATATACTAGTGAAAAAAATAATAATCTAAAAAAATCTAAACTAATTAAACATACAAAATACATATATACTAATTAACTTAAGGAAATGTGTGTGTGTGTGTTCATCATGCTTGTGTGTGTGTGTATGGGCTCGGGGAGGGGCGACACCCATGGTGGCCGCCGGGGCCGAGGGAGAGGGAGTAGAGGGGGAGAGCTCACAGCGGGGCGACGGAGATGGGCCGGGGCGTGATAGGGGCGGCGACGCGGGGACGACGCGACGGGGACGGGCCCGGGGCGGCGACGGAGACGAGGGCGGCGACGGGGACGGGGGCGGCGACGGGGATGAGGGCGGCGACGGGGGCGGTGACGGCAACGGCACGCGACGGGGGCGGCGACGGCGTCGATCGATCGGGCCGGGCAGTGATTCAATGGGGAAACAGAGGAATAAACATAGGGAGAATGAATTTTTTCGAAGTGATGTATATATAGAAGGCACCTTTAGTACCGGTTGGAGCCACCACCCGGTACTAAAGGCCTGTTTTGGCCAGGCCAAGCGGCGGGAAGGGCAGGCCTTTCATACCAGGTGGTGGCTACAACCGGTACTAAAGACCCCCCCTTTAGTACCGGTTGGTGCCACGACCCGGTACTAAAGGGGGTGTGCTGCCAGGCAAGGGGCGCAGAAGTTTAGTCCCACCTCGCTAGCCGAAGGGCGTTCGCACCTGCTTATAAGCCCCGCCGCCACTGCTGTCTCGAGCTCCTCTCT
This sequence comes from Aegilops umbellulata, assembly GCA_032464435.1. Classification (NCBI taxonomy): domain Eukaryota; kingdom Viridiplantae; phylum Streptophyta; class Magnoliopsida; order Poales; family Poaceae; genus Aegilops; species Aegilops umbellulata. The sequence continues at coordinate 347,819,213 of CP136058.1, read as the reverse complement.
AAAGCAGGCCTTTTGGGCCTACCTCTGCTACTCTGCCCGGTGGGGCCTATTGGGCTTGCGGGCCTGCATCCTGGCCCAACAACAGGTTGGGTTTCTAGTCGTATGCAGGCCGCTGTGGCCCAGTAGGTGGGCTTTTTTTCATTTAAATTTTTTCTTTTCTGCTTTATTTATTTTGTTTTATTTATTTTTTGTTGTCTTTTGCTGTATTTAGAGTTTCTTTGTGAATATTTTTGATTTAGGTACTTTTAAATTTGAATAGTTTAAATTTTGAATTATTTGAAATTTGTGTGAATCACTAGTTTGTGAATAACTTAACCTTAAAAATACATTTTTCAGTGATTATTTTTTATTATGTTTAATATTAGTGTTTTTCATAATTATATGCAATTTGCTAATGCTTAGGTTATTTAAAAAATGAAATGACTTTGTAACAAATGAGTTTTCGTCCAAAACCCTGACAGTTCGAAAGAGATTGTCCATTCTGTATACGAAGTGCATCCAGTTTTTGCCGTAACCCTCTCTACTTTTTTGCACATGCTATGTGGGTGAAATTATGATACCATGCGAACTTTCAACCTTTTTGGAGTTCATTTGAAGCGTTTTTCAATTTAGCTGAAAAAATCAATAAATGCATGAAAGAATTTGTTTGCACATAAAATTTCTTCGCATTTCAAATGCCAAAACACATAACTACCCTAACTATTACAGAGATTCCCTCCTGCGTGTGAAACACTGAAGAAAGTGATGATAGTGAAGCCGATCACATCCCAGATCTTTGGGTGTGAAACTTTTTCTTCGCGTGTGTACCTTTGCGCCGTAACCATGGAAAATCTTCATCATTTAATGGGATGCTCGGGTCAATATTCACTGTGAATGGAGCAATTTCATCAAATCTTTCATAATCTCCTGACATGTCTGTCTTGTCATCCACTCCCATGATGTCTCTCTTCCCAGAAAGAACTATGTGCCGCTTTGGCTCATCGTATGATGCATTCGCTTCCTTATCTTTTCTTTTTCTCGGCTTGGTAGACATGTCCTTCACATAGAAAACTTGTGCCACATCATTGGCTAGGACGAATGGTTCATCTGCATATGCAAGATTGTTGACATCCACTGTTGTCATTCCGTACTGCGGGTCTTCCGTTACCCCGCCTCGTGTCATATTGACCCATTTGCACCAAAACAAAGGGATCTTCAAACCACGTCCATAGTCAAGTTCCCATATGTCCTGTATATAACCATAACATGTTTCCTTTCCCGTCTTGGTTTCTGCATCAAAGAGGACACCACTGTTTTGGTTGGTGCTCTTCTTATCTTGGGCGATCGTGTAAAATTTATTACCATTTATCTCGTACCCTTTGAAAGTCATTATATTCTAAGATGGTAACTGGGACAGCAAGTACAGGTCATCTTCAATAGAGGCGTCATGCATGGTATGTGTCTGCAACCAGCTGGCCAAACTCCTGGTTTGTTCACGTGTAATCCAGTCATCAGACCGCTCCGGATGTTTGGAGCGTAGCAAATTCTTGTGTTCATCCATATACGGAGCCACCAAGGCGGAATTCTGTAGAATTGTGTAGTGTGCTTCAATGAGAGAATGTCCGTCCATACATATTATTTGATCCCCTCCTAGCGTGCCTTTTCCATCCAGTCTGCCCTTATGCCGTGATTCAGGAACACCAATCGGCTTAAGGTCAGGAATAAAGTCAATACAAAACTCAATGACCTACTCATTTTCATGGCCCTCGGAGATGCTTCCTTCTGGCCTAGCACGGTTATGAACATATTTCTTTAAGACTCCCATGAACCTCTCAAAGGGGAACATATTGTGTAGAAATACAAGACCCAAAACGTTAATCTCTTCGCATAGGTGAACTAGGACATGCGTCATGATGTTGAAGAAGGATGGTGGGAACACCAACTCGAAACTGACAAGACATTGCACCAAATCATTCTCTAACCTTGATATGATTTCTGGATCGATTACTTTCTGAGAGATTGCATTGAGGAATGCACATAGCTTCACAATGGCTAATCGAACGTTTTCCGGTAGAAGCCCCCTCAATGCAACCGGAAGCAGCTGCGTCATAATCACGTGGCAGTCATGAGACTTTAGGTTCTGGAACTTTTCCTCTGCCATGTTTATTATTCCCTTTATATTCGACGAGAAGCCAGACGTGTTGGGGAACATAGTAATTTCAAAAAATTTCCTACGCACACGCAAGATCATGGTGATGCATAGCAACGAGAGGGGAGAGTGTTGTCTACGTACCCTCGTAGATCGAAGCGGAAACGTTGACGCAACGTAGAGGAAGTAGTCGTATGTCTTCCCGGTCCAACCAATCCAAGCTCCGTTACTCCGACACCTCCGAGTTCTTGGCACACATACAACTCGATGACGCTCCCCGGGCTCCGATCCAGCAAAGCTTCGGGGATGAGTTCCGTCAGCACGACAGCGTGATGACAATCTTGATGTTCTACCGTCGCAGGGCTTCGCCTAAGGGCTGCTACAATATGACCGAGGTGGAATATGGTGGAGGGGGGCACCGCACACGGCTAAGGAACGATCACGATGATCAACTTGTGTGTTCTAGGGTGCCCCCTGCCCCCGTATATAAAGGAGGGAAGGGGAGGTGCAGCCGGGCCCCTTGGGGTGCGCCTGGAGGAGTCCTACTCCCACCGGGAGTAGGACTCCCCCCTCCTGCCATGTTGGAGAAGTAAAGGGGGAAGGGGAAAGAGGAAGGGGGGGGCGCTGCCCCTCTTCCCTTGTCCTATTCGGACTAGAAGGGGAGGGGCGCGCGGCCACCTCCTGCCCCCTCTTCTCTTCTCCCTTAAGGCCCTTGTAGGCCCAATAACCTACCGGGAGGTTCCGGTAACCTCCCGGTACTCCGGTAAAATCCCGATTTCACCCGGAACTATTCCGATGTCCAGATATAGGCTTCCAATATATTGATCTTTATGTCTCGACCATTTCGAGACTCCTCGTCATGTCCATGATCACATCCGGGACTCCGAACAACCCTCGGTACATCAAAATACATAAACTCATAATAACTGTCATCGTAACGTTAAGCGTGCGGACCCTACGGTTCGAGAACAATGTAGACATGACCGAGACACGTCTCCGGTCAATAACCAATAGCGGGACCTGGATGCCCATATTGGCTCCTACATATTCTAAGAAGACCTTTATTGGTCAGACCGCATAACAACATACGTTGTTCCCTTTGTCATCGGTATGTTACTTCCCCGAGATTCAATCGTCGGTATCCAATACCTAGTTCAATCTCATTACCGGCAAGTCTCTTTACTCGTTCCGTAATACATCATCTCACAACTAACACATTAGTTGCAATGCTTGCAAGGCTTATGTGATGTGCATTACCGAGAGGGCCCAGAGATACCTCTCCGACAATCGGAGTGACAAATCCTAATCTCGAAATACGCCAACCCAACATGTACCTTTGGAGAGACGTGTAGAGCTCCTTTATAATCACCCAGTTACGTTGTGACGTTTGGTAGCACACAAAGTGTTCCTCCGGCAAACGGGAGTTGCATAATCTCATAGTCATAGGAACATGTATAAGTCATGGAGAAAGCAATAACAACATACTAAACGATCGGGTGCTAAGCTAATGGAGTGGGTCATGTCAATCAGATCATTCAACTAATGATGTGATCCCGTTAATCAAATAACAACTCTTTGTCTATGGTTAGGAAACATAACCATCTTTGATTAACGAGCTAGTCAAGTAGAGGCATACTAGTGACACTCTGTTTGTCTATGTATTCACACATGTATTATGTTTCCGGTTAATACAATTCTAGCATGAATAATAAACATTTATCATGATATAAGGAAATAAATAATAACTTTATTATTGCCTCTAGGGCATATTTCCTTCAGTCTCCCACTTGCACTGGAGTCAATAATCTAGATTACACAGTATTGATTCTAACACCCATGGAGTCTTGGTGCTGATCATGTTTTGCTCGTGGAAGAGGCTTAGTCAACGGGTCTGCTACATTCAGATCCGTATGTATCTTGCAAATCTCTATGTCTCCCACCTGGACTAGATCCCGGATGGAATTGAAGCGTCTCTTGATGTGCTTGGATCTCTTGTGAAATCCGGATTCCTTTGCCAAGGCAATTGCACCAGTATTGTCACAAAAGATTTTCATTGGACCCGATGCACTAGGTATGACACCTAGATCGGATATGAACTCCTTCATCCAGACTCCTTCGTTTGCTGCTTCTGAAGCAGCTATGTACTCCGCTTCACATGTAGATCCCGCCACGACGCTTTGTTTAGAACTGCACCAACTGACAGCTCCACCGTTTAATGTAAACACGTATCTGGTTTGCGATTTAGAATCGTCCGGATCAGTGTCAAAGCTTGCATCAACGTAACCGTTTACGATGAGATCTTTGTCACCTCCATATACGAGAAACATATCCTTAGTCCTTTTCAGGTACTTCAGGATGTTCTTGACCACTGTCCAGTGATCCACTCCTGGATTACTTTGGTACCTCCCTGCTAGACTTATAGCAAGGCACACATCAGGTCTGGTACATAGCATTGCATACATGATAGAGCCTATGGCTGAAGCATAGGGAACATCTTTCATTTTCTCTCTATCTTCTGCAGTGGTCGGGCATTGAGTCTTACTCAACTTCAGACCTTGTAACACAGGCAAGAACCCTTTCTTTGCTTGATCCATTTTGAACTTCTTCAAAACTTTGTCAAGGTATATGCTTTGTGAAAGTCCAATTAAGTGTCTTGATCTATCTCTATAGATCTTAATGCCCAATATGTAAGCAGCTTCACCGAGGTCTTTCATTGAAAAACTCTTATTCAAGTATCCCTTTATGCTATCCAGAAATTCTATATCATTTCCGATTAGTAATATGTCATCTACATATAATATGAGAAATGCTACAGAGCTCCCACTCACTTTCTTATAAATACAGGCTTCTCCAAAAGTCTGTACAAACCCAAATGCTTTGATCACACTATCAAAGCGTTTATTCCAACTCCGAGAGGCTTGCACCAGTCCATAAATGGATCGCTGGAGCTTGCACACTTTGTTAGCTCCCTTTGGATCGACAAAACCTTCTGGTTGCATCATATACAACTCTTCTTCCAGAAATCCATTCAGGAATGTAGTTTTGACATCCATCTGCCAAATTTCATAATTATAAAATGCGGCAATTGATAACATAATTCGGACAGACTTAAGCATCGCTACGGGTGAGAAGGTCTCATCGTAGTCAATCCCTTGAACTTGTCGAAAACCATTTGCGACAAGTCGAGCTTTGTAGACAGTAATATTACCGTCAGCGTCAGTCTTCTTCTTGAAGATCCATTTATTCTCAATTGCTTGCCGATCATCGGGCAAGTCAACCAAAGTCCATACTTTGTTCTCATACATGGATCCCATCTCAGATTTCACGGCTTCAAGCCATTTTGCGGAATCTGGGCTCACCATCGCTTCTTCATAGTTCGTAGGTTCACCATGATCTAGTAGCATGACATTCCAGAACAGGATTGCCGTACCACTCTGGTGCGGATCTTACTCTGGTTGATCTACGAGGCTCAATAGTAACTTGATCTGAAGTTTCATGATCATCATCATAAACTTCCTCACTAATTGGTGTAGGTGTCGCAGAAACTGGTTTCTGTGATAAACTACTTTCCAATAAGGGAGAAGGTACAGTTACCTCATCAAGTTCTACTTTCCTCCCACTCACTTCTTTCGAGAGAAACTCCTTCTCTAGAAAGTTTCCGAATTTAGCAACAAAAGTCTTGCCTTCGGATTTGTGATAGAAGGTGTATCCAATAGTTTCCTTTGGATATCCTATGAAGACACATTTCTCCGATTTGGGTTCGAGCTTATCAGGTTGAAGCTTTTTCACATAAGCATCGCAGCCCCAAACTTTTAGAAATGACAACTTTGGTTTCTTGCCAAACCATAGTTCATAAGGCATCGTCTCAACGGATTTTGATGGTGCCCTATTTAACGTGAATGCGGCCGTCTCTAAAGCATAACCCCAAAACGATAGCGGTAAATCTGTAAGAGACATCATAGATCACACCATATCAAGTAAAGTACGATTACGACGTTCGGACACACCATTATGTTGTGGTGTTCCGGGTGGCGTGAGTTGCGAAACTATTCTGCATTGTTTCAAATGTACACCAAACTCGTAACTCAAATATTCTCCTCCACGATCCGATCGTAGAAACTTTATTTTCTTGTTACGATGATTTTCCACTTCACTCTGAAATTCTTTGAACTTTTCAAATGTTTCAGACTTGTGTTTCATTAAGTAGATATACCCATATCTGCTTAAATCATCTGTGAAGGTGAGAAAATAACGATATCCGCCACGAGCTTCAACATTCATCGGACCACATACATCTGTATGTATGATTTCCAACAAATCTGTTGCTCTCTCCATAGTACCGGAGAACGGCGTTTTAGTCATCTTGCCCATGAGGCACGGTTCGCATGTACCAAGTGATTCATAATCGTTCCAAAAGTCCATCAGTATGGAGTTTCTTCATGCGCTTTACACCAATATGACCTAAACGGCAGTGCCACAAATAAGTTGCACTATCATTATCAACTCTGCATCTTTTGGCTTCAACATTATGAATATGTGTATCACTACTATCGAGATTCATCAAAAATAGACCACTCTTTAAGGGTGCATGACCATAAAAGATATTACTCATATAAATAGAACAACCATTATTATCTGATTTAAATGAATAACCGTCTCGCATCAAACAAGATCCAGATATAATGTTCATGCTCAACGCTGGCACCAAATAACAATTATTTAGGTCTAAAACTAATCCCGAAGGTAGATGTAGAGGTAGCGTGCCGACCGCGATCACATCGACTTTGGAACCATTTCCCACGCGCATCGTCACCTCGTCCTTAGCCAATCTTTGCTTAATCCGTAGTCCCTGTTTTGAGTTGGAAATATTAGCAACAGAACCAGTATCAAATACCCAGGTGCTACTGCGAGCATTAGTAAGGTACACATCAATAACATGTATATCACATATACCTTTGTTCACCTTGCCATCCTTCTTATCCGCCAAATACTTGGGGTAGTTCCGCTTCCAGTGACCAGTCTGTTTGCAGTAGAAGCACTCAGTTTCAGGCTTAGGTCCAGACTGGGGTTTCTTCTCTTGAGCAGCAACTTGCTTGCTGTTCTTCTTGAAGTTCCCCTTCTTCTTCCCTTTGCCCTTTTTCTTGAAACTAGTGGTCGTGTTGACCATCAAAACTTGATGCTCCTTCTCGATTTCTACCTCCGCAGCCTTTAGCATTGCGAAGAGCTCGGGAATTGTCTTATCCATCCCTTGCATGTTATAGTTCATCACGAAGCTCTTCTAGCTTGGTGGAAGTGATTGGAGAATTCTGTCAATGACGCTATCATCCGGAAGATTAACTCCTAGTTGAATCAAGTGATTACAATACCCAGACATCTTGAGTATATGCTCACTGACATAACTATTCTCCTCCATCTTGCAGCTATGGAATTTATTGGAGACTTCATATCTCTCAATCTGGGCATTCTGCTGGAATATTAACTTCAACTCCTGGAACATCTCATATGCCCCATGACGTTCAAAACGTCGTTGAAGTCCCGGTTCTAAGCCGTAAAGCATGGCACATTGAACTATCGAGTAGTCATCAGCTTTGCTTTGCCAGACGTTCTTAACGTCGTCAGTTGCATCAGCAGCAGGCCTGGCACCCAGCGGTGCTTCCAGGATGTAACTCTTCTGTGCAGCAATGAGGATAATCCTCAAGTTACGGACCCAGTCCATGCAATTGCTACCATCATCTTTCAACTTTGCTTTCTCAAGGAACGCATTAAAATTCAACAGAACAACAGCATGGGCCATCTATCTACAATCAAACATAAACAAGCAAGATACTATCAGGGACTAAGTTCATGATAAATTTAAGTTCAATTAATCATATTACTTAAGAACTCCCACTTAGATAGACATCCCTCTTATCTTCTAAGTGATCACGTGATCCATATCAACTAAACCATGTCCGATCATCACGTGAGATGGAGTAGTTTCAATGGTGAACATCACTATGTTGATCATATCTACTATATGATTCACGCTCGACCTTTCGGTCTCCGTGTTCCGAGGCCATATCTGTATATGCTTGGCTCGTCAAGTATAACCTGAGTATTCCGTGTGTGCAACTGTTTTGCACCCGTTGTATTTGAACGTAGAGCCTATCACACCCGATCAACACGTGGTGTCTCAGCACGAAGAACTTTCGCAACGGTGCATACTCAGGGAGAACACTACTTGATAATTAGTATAAGTGATAAGATGCATAAGATGCTACCGTCAATCAAAGCAAGATAAGATCCATAAAAGATAAACATCACATGCAATCAATATAAGTGATATGATATGGCCATCATCATCTTGTGCTTGTGATCTCCATCTCTGAAGCACCGTCATGATCGCCATCGTCACCGGCGTGACACCTTGATCTCCATCGTAGCATTGTTGTCGTCTCGCCAATCTTATGCTTCTATGACTATCGCTACCGCTTAGAGATAAAGTAAAGCATTACAGGGCGATTGTATTACATACAATAAAGCGACAACCATATGGCTCCTGCAAGTTGCCGATAACTCGGTTACAAAACATGATCATCTCATACAATAAAATTTATCATCATGTCTTGACCATATCACATCACAACATGCCCTGCAAAAACAAGTTAGACGTCCTCTACTTTGTTGTTGCAAGTTTTACGTGGGTGCTACGGGCTTAAGCAAGAACCAATCTTACCTACGCATCAAAACCACAATGATAGTTTGTCAAGTTGATGCCGTTTTAACCTTCGCAAGGACCGGACGTAGCCACACTCGGTTCAACTAAAGTTGGAGAAACTGACACCCGCCAGCCACCTGTGTGCAAAGCACGGCGGTAGAACCAGTCTCGCATAAGCGTACGCGTAATGTCGGTCCGGGCCGCTTCATCCAACAATACCGCCGAACCAAAGTATGACATGCTGGTAGGCAGTATGACTTATATCACCCACAACTCACTTGTGTTCTACTCATGCATATAACATCAAACCATAAAACCTAGGCTCTGATACCACTGTTGGGGAATGTAGTAATTTCAAAAAAATTCCTACGCACAGGCAAGATCATGGTGATGCATAGCAACGAGAGGGGAGAGTGTTGTCTACGTACCCTCGTAGATCGAAGCAGAAGTGTTGACGCAACATAGAGGAAGTAGTCATACGTCTTCCCAGTCCAACCGATCCAAGCACCGTTACTCCGGCACCTCCGAGTTCTTGGCACACGTACAGCTCGATGACGCTCCCCGGGCTCCGATATAGCAAAGCTTCGGGGATGAGTTCCGTCAGCATGATGGCGTGATGATGACCTTGATGTTCTACCGTCGCAGGGCTTCGCCTAAGCGCTGCTACACTATGACCGAGGTGGAATATGGTGGAGGGGGGCACCGCACACGGCTAAGGAACGATCATGATGATCAACTTGTGTGTTCTAGGGTGCCCCCCTGCCCCCGTATATAAAGGAGGGAGGGGGAGGTGCGGCCGGCCCCCTTGGGGTGCGCCTGGTGGAGTCTTACTCCCACTGGGAGTAGGACTCCCCCCTCTTGCCTTGTTGGAGAAGGAAAGGGGGAAGGGGAAAGAGGAAAGGGGGGCGCCGCCCCCCTTCCCTTGTCCTATTCGGACTAGGAAGGGGAGGGGCGCGCGGCCACCTCCTGCCCCCTTTTCTCTTCTCCCTTAAGGCCCATGTAGGCCCAATAACCTACCGGGGGGTTCCGGTAACCTCCCGGTACTCCGGTAAAATCCCGATTTCACCCGAAACTATTCCGATGTCCAAATACAGGCTTCCAATATATCGATCTTTATGTCTCGACCATTTCGAGACTCCTCGTCATGTCCATGATCACATCCGGGACTCCGAACAACCTTCGGTACATCAAAATACATAAACTCATAATAACTGTCATCGTAACGTTAAGCGTGCGGACCCTATGGTTCGAGAACAATGTAGACATGACCGAGACACGTCTCCGGTCAATAACCAATAGCGGGACCTGGATGCCCATATTGGCTCCTACATATTCTACGAAGATCTTTATCGGTCAGACCGCATAACAACATACGTTGTTCCCTTTGTCATCGGTATGTTACTTGTCCGAGATTCGATCGTCAGTATCCAATACTTAGTTCAATCTCGTTACCGGCAAGTCTCTTTACTCGTTCCGTAATACATCATCCCGCAACTAACTCATTAGTTGCAATGCTTGCAAGGCTTAAGTGATGTGCATTACCGAGAGGGCCCAGAGATACCTCTCCGACGATCGGAGTAACAAATCCTAATCTCGAAGTACGCCAACCCAACATCTACCATTGGAGACACCTGTAGTACTCCTTTATAATCACCCAGTTACGTTGTGACGTTTGGTAGTACCCAAAGTGTTCCTCTGGCAAACTGGAGTTGCATAATCTCATAGTCATAGGAACATGTATAAGTCATGGATAAAGCAATAGCAACATACTAAACGATCGGGTGCTAAGCTAATATAATGGGTCATGTCAATCAGATCATTCAACTAATGATGTGACCTCGTTAATCAAATAACAACTCTTTGTTCATGGTTAGGAAACATAACCATCTTTGATTAACGAGCTAGTCTAATAGAGGCATACTAGTGACACTCTGTTTTGTCTATGTATTCACACATGTATTATGTTTCCGGTTAATACAATTCTAGCATGAATAATAAACATTTATCATGATATAAGGAAATAAATAATAACTTTATTATTGCCTCTAGGGCATATTTCCTTCAAGACGGTACCTTAATACTGAGCAGGCATTCAAAGAGTATTTGCTTCTCTTCTTTTGTAAGAGCGTAGCTTGCATGACCCTGATGTATGCCGTCTTTTCCGTGCATACGTTGCTGGTCCTCCCGTGCCTCAGGTGTATCTTTTGTCTTCCCATACATGCCCAAGAAGCCAAGCAGGGTCACACAAAGATTCTTCATCACGTGCATCACTTCGATTGCGGAGCGGACCTCTAGGTCTTTCCAATAGGGCAGGTCCCAAAATATAGATTTCTTCTTCCACATGGGTGCGCGTCCATCAGCGTCATTCGTAACAGGTTGTCCACCAGGACCCTTTCCAAAGACCACCTTCAAATCCTTGACCATATCATGTACACCAGCACCAGTATGGTGGCGAGGCTTTGTTCGGTGATCCGCCTCACCTTTGCAATGCTTGCCTTTCTTTCTTACGGGATGCCTGTTCGAAAGAAATCGACAATGTCCCAGGTACACATTCTTGTTAAAATTAGCCAAATATATACTGTCGGTATCGTCCAAACAGTGCGTGCATGCGCGGTATCCCATGTTTGTCTATCCTGAAAGGTTACGGAGAGCAGGCCAATCATTGATGGTCACGAACAGCAACGCCTTTAGGTCAAATTCTTCCCCCATGTGCTCATCCCATGCACGTACACCTATTCCATTCCACAGTTGTAAGAGTTCTTCAACTAATGGCCTGAGGTACACATCAATGTCGTTGTCGGGTTGCTTAGGGCCTTGGATGAGCACTGGCATCATAATGAACTTCTGCTTCATGCACAACCAAGGAGGAAGGTTATACAAACATAGAGTCACAGGCCAGGTGCTATGGTTGCTGCTCTGCTCCCCAAAAGGATTAATGCCATCTGCGCTTATACCAAACCATACGTTCCTTGCGTCATCTGCAAACTCCTTCCCGTACTTTCTTTTGATTTTTCTCCACTGCGACCCGTCAATGGGTACTCTCAACTTTCCGTCTTTCTTACGGTCTTCTCTGTGCCATCGCATCGCCTTGGCATGCTCTTTGTTTTGGAACAAACGTTTCAACCGTGGTATTATAGGAGCATACCACGTCACCTTGGCAGGAATCTTCTTCCTGGAGCGCTCACCCTCAACATCACCAGGGTCATCGAAGCTGATCTTATAGCGCAATGCACCGCATACCGGGCAAGCGTTCAAATCCTCGTAATCACTGCGGTAGAGGATGCAATCATTAGGGCATGCATGTATCTTCTGCACCTCTAACACTAGAGGGCAGACAACCTTGTTTTCTTAGTACGTACTCTCGGGCAATTCGTTGTCCTTTGGAAGCATATTCTTTATCATTACCAGCAACTTTCCAAATCCCTTGTCAGATACACCATTCTCTGCCTTCCATTGCAGCAATTCCAGTGTGGTGCCCAGCTTTCTCTTGTCACCTACGCAGTTCGGGTACAACAATTTTTTGAGATCCTCTAACATGCGCTGCAACTTCTTCTTCTCCAAATCACTTGTGCAGTTTCTCTTTGCATCGGCAATGGCCCGACCTAGATCATCAACGGGCTCATCTGATGCCTCTTCTTCAGCTTCTTCCCGGATTGTCGGCTCAGCTTCTTCCCGCATTACCGGCTCAGCTTCTTCCCCCATTGTTGTATCATCGTATTCAGGGAACCCATGGCCAGGATAGCTGTTGTCATCCTCTTCTTGTTCATTGTCTTCCATCATAACCCCTCTTTCTCCGTGCTTGGTCCAAACATTATAGTGGGGCACGAAACTGGGCTTAAACTGGTGGATTTGAATGGTTCTTGACTTAGAGTAATTTAATTCATTCTTACAGCCAGCACATGGACAAGGCATAAAACCATCCGCCCGCTTGTTTGCCTCAGCCGCAAGCAGAAAAGTTTGCACGCCATTAATGAACTCGGGAGCGCATCGGTCATCATACATCCATGGCCGGCTCATCTTCAATACACAGCACCGAAAACACCAAATTAATACAATACATAAAGTTCATACAACACTTAAATGCAACAAACAAATAACTCTCTAGCTAAAGCATTTAAAATGCAACAAAAAATGCAATCAAGATCGCAACTAAGGTAACAATTGATCCAACAGCATAATGATACCAAGCCTCACTATCAATGGCATATTTTCTAATCTTTCTAATCTTCAAGGGCATTTTCTCCATCTTGATCTTGTGATCATCGACGACATCGGCAACATGCAACTCCAATTCCATCTTCTCCCCCTCAATTCTTTTCAATTTTTCTTTCAAATACTTGTTTTCTCTTTCAACTAAATTTAACCTCTCGACAATAGGGTCGGTTGGAATTTCTGGTTCACATACCTCCTAGATAGAAATATCTATGTCAACTTGATGGGCATGATTTGTCATAAACATGAAATGCAACAACTAGCTTTAAGAGAGAATATACCACATCCGAATCATAACAAGGACGAGGGCCGACAGGGACGAATATCAATACCATGGCACTATGTATAACAAACAACGTACGGTTAATATAATATACGAGTAACTATATATCCAAATCACACAAACATCAATTTTTTATATAAAATTTCATGAACAAGAGGCTCACCACAAGGTGGTGCCAGCGACGGGGCGGTGCGGGCGATCGATGGTGGTTACGACGGAGATTTAGAAGGCACTAAGTAAACCACACCTACATATGCAAACTAAGTGTTATTTTGACCTCAATTTGCATATAAATCAAAAACTACCACACACACACACACACATATATATATATATATATCCTCCCAAATTACTAAAACCCACAATTAATCACTATATAAACCAATGCAAGCGCTAATCTAGCAATGAGAGATGAAAGGACAAAGTTGCTAACCTTTGTGATCATTTGAATGGATGAGGGCCTGCAAATCTTGACAAATTTTGAGCAAAATTGGTGATGAACTCGAGAGGAAGAAGGGAAGAACAGAGGAGAGGGAGAGGGGAAAGGGGGAAGAACAGAGTGCAGGTGGACGAAGGGTTTATATAGGACGACCTTTAGTACCGGTTCGTGCCACGAACCGGTACTAAAGGTGCTGGAGGGGCCCTACTCTGAGAACATCCTGCCACCACTTTCTTTTGTACCGGTTCGTGGCACGAACCGGTGCTAAAGGTTCGCACGAACAGGTACTAAAGAGCTCCTCCCGCCTAGCCGTTGGAACCAGCACTAATGGACCCATTAGTGTCGGTTCTGTTACAAACCGGGACTAATGTGTCTCACATTTGACCCTTTTTCTACTAGTGCGTGCAGCGTAACCAAGTGAGGGAATATATTTTTATGCTGTTGTTTGTATTTCAACTAGCGTGGCACATAATGCCCGTAGCGCAACCAAACAAGAGATTATCATGAGTTCAGTTTAGTGTGTTTGTATTTTCATTCCAACTTAGTCATATCCATTTTTTATGACCAAATTAAGTCAATTTTTACGAGGTTTCCGCACATATGACACTCTCTTGATTCGTATCCATGTATAGAGACCAAACCAAGGAACGAGGCGTTCGTCTTGGCTTGTATCGCTAAAGTGACCGAACCAAGACGGGGATCAATAGGACGAAGCACACGCAACATTTAAAGAACCGTGCTTACAAGAACCATGCATGCTCCTTGACTCGTATCGCGATGGCCGAGCCGAAGGACAAAGTTTGGGGTAGATATAACATGCTCCTTGGTTTGTACCGCGATGGTCAAACCAAGGACAAAATTTTAGGATGGATGCAACATACTCTTTAGTCTCTGCCAAAATGCCCAAACCAAAGACAAAATTTTGAAATAGATTAAACCATGCACCTTAGCCTGTACCTTAGTGGCCGGACTAAGGGCAAGAATTTTTTGGGAGATGAAATATGCTCCTTGATTTGTACCATTATGGCCTAACCAAGGACAAGAGTTTTGGGGAGGGAGGAAGCATGCTCCTTGGTTTGTATCGTGATGGCCGAACCAAGGAATTTTTTTATGTAGATTAAACATGCATTTTGGTTTGTACCATAGCGGCTGAACTAAAGGCAAGAATTTTGGGGAGATGAAACATGCTCCTTAATTTGTACCATGATGGCCGAATCAAGGGCTAGAAATTTAGAAGAAGAAGAATAAGAAAGCTCCCTAGCTTGTACCACCACTACTAGGGAAAAGCCTAGCAGCAGCGCGGGTTTTGGGCCTATTAGCAGCGCGGGGACCAGCGCTACTAATAAGGCGCTGCAGCTAATGTATAGCAGCAGCGCGGGTGCCACCCGCGCTACTACTACATCCTTTAGTAGTAGCGTGGGTAAAAACCCGCGCTACTACTAACCCACGGAATTTTTTTCCGAATTTTTTGCCCGAATTTTAAAATTTCTGAATTATTTTAACCTCTAATCTCTAATCACCCTCATCGCTGCTCAATTTAATCTCTAATCATCCCTCATCATTCCAAATCATCTAACTTCCCGGACGGTCACCCATCCTCTCACTACTCCAGCCTGATACCCGCGCTACTACTACATCCGTTAGTAGTAGCGTGGGTAAAAACCCGCGCTACTACTAACCCACGGAATTTTTTTCCGAATTTTTTGCCCGAATTTTAAATTTTCTGAATTATTTTAACCTCTAATCTCTAATCACCCTCATCGCTGCTCAATTTAATCTCTAATCATCCCTCATCATTCCAAATCATCTAACTTCCCGGACGGTCACCCATCCTCTCACTACTCCAGCCTAAGCACACTTAACTTCCGGGTTCTATTCTTCCTCGATTCCAAGTCTGCACTTGTTGTTTTCCTGACAATAGTAAGATGTCAATCCTATTAACCCTCGGGAGTTTAGCTTGAGCATGAAGTCACACATTTCACTGCTTGAGTTTAAAACTATTGTTCTAAAAAACAATAATTATTTATTAACAGTAATATTTCTTGAATAACTAGTTTGACCATAGTTTGACCGGAGTTTGACCAGATTTTGACCAGATTTGACCAAAATTCATCCGAGTAGATGATTTTTCGTATAAAGAACTTTTTCATCCGAGTTAGTATGCAAAAGTTATCCGGGTAAAAACCCGCGCTACTACTATCAACTTAGTAGTAGCGAGGTTTATAACCGTCGCTACTACTATGGCATGGTCTAGGGGCACGGTAGAGACCATTTAGTAGTAGCGAGGGTTAAAAACCAACGCTGCTGTTATAAACTTAGTAGTAGCGAGGGTTAAAAACCCGCGCTACTACTATGGCATGTCCCGAGGGGCACGGTAGAGACCGCTTAGTAGTAGCGAGGGTTAAAAACCAGCGCTACTGCTATCAGCTTACTAGTAGCGAGGTTTAAAAACCCGCGCTACTGCTACTTAGCAGCAGCGCCTAATTTTAAAGTGTGCTGCTGGTAAGATTCTGTGTATAGGCTTTTCCCTAGTAGTGCACAATGGCTAAACCAGGGGCTAGAGGAGAGCCATTGAATCTCACCTTCAAACCAACAGGACGCAGCACACCTGCTTTTTTCTCTTCTTTTCTTTATGAGTTTGTATGTGTGTGTTTCTAGTAGCAGATGGGAAAGACGAATGGATTAGAGGACCAAGAGCAAAAATGAGTCCAACCCCTTGTACACCAGTGATGCATATATTTATAGGCAGCGGACAGCAGCGGAGCGCCGTGGCTCATGTCGTGGCTCATACCCCTTCTTTACTTTATTTCTTAATTAGTTGCTAGTTGACCGTACTTTGGAGCGACAACTTCCTCTTAATTACGCGATGTGGGCTTGGGTTATTTTTTATCAACGTGTGGGCCTTGGGTGCTACCTATTAGTTTGCATGTCATGGTCATCTGATGGATGAGGCCATGGGGATGCCGGACATGAGGTATGTCCCGAAGCGGAGCGTGAGCGCCAATTGCAGCCTGGCCATGTTCTTTGAGAAGGTCTTCCATGCTCTGGAGAGGCTCCACGCCAACCGGGCGGCCTCACTGGCCGAGGAGTCCCGGATGCTTTGTCAGGGCGCCATGACCAAGGTTCTCACCAAGGTGGCGCACTGGTACCCCGACCTCGACTTCGACGCCGCGCTGGAGAGCTTGCCGGAGGGTGTCGACCTCGCGCCGCTCAAGGAGCGCATCAAGCCCATCATCAGCCGCGTCGGTGGATTTCTAAGGGTGGAGGGCCAGCGCCGAGATTAGGCATCCCGTTCTTTATTGCCGCTGCGGGTTCACAACAAAGACAATTGCTACCTCTAGTTAGAACTGTGGCAACAATTTGATGTAACATAACTCTATAGCACTTTCAGTACTATGCATGTTATTTCCCCGTTCAATTTCCCTTTGTATACGCACCCTACGCCGACTGGACAGGCTCGCTGGCGCGGAAGCCCAAGGCGGCGTCTTGGGGATAGATCCCCATTGGCCTGCCGGGTGTGCGTGCTGTCGGGCAAGCCACCGTACCGTTCTTAACGCGGCCGCTTGAACTGTCGAGCTTGACTCGAGTCAGAATCGAGAGCGTTGCCAATCGCGAAAGGCTACCCTGCCGCTCTCGACGCAGCCGCTTGAGCTGTTGAGCAGACTCGAAACAGGGCAAGGGCATTGCCGACAGCAGGAGAGCCCCCTGGCGTGCAGGATTTCCATACAAAGGCACGACATCTCCGAGGGAAATAACCTCAATAAAAAAGGAAAGAAAGTCGTCAGGGTTTGGTGTGACTTAGCTTCTGCTGGTAGTCGAGCTGGCGTCGATCTTTGGACCACCTCTCCTGCTTCTCTTAGATCCATCGCAATGAAGAAACACTCACTTAACTGCTTTAACCGATTCTCACAATTGCGCGCCCCCTACCTGGCGCGCCAAAGATGTCGGTGGAAAACAACACCTATGGGATCACAAGAATCCCTACTGCGGTTGCGGGGCACGGGGTTGAGAGAAGAGCGGATCTAATAGAGAGCACGCGGTTCGTTTATCAGGTTTGGGCCGCGAGGATGCGTAAAACCCTAGTCCTGCTTTGGTGGATGTATTCTGAGTTCTTGAACTAGCTACGGAGTGTAACGAGCTCCAAAAAGCCGAATCCTCCTCCTCGTCGCCTTGGGCCTCCTTTTATAGAAAAAGGGGTTGCCACAATGGCACATGATGTCTACTAAGCAACCTTCTTCTTGTAGACGTTGTTGGGCCTCCAAGTGCAGAGGTTTGTAGGACAGTAGCAAATTTCCCTCAAGTGGATGACCTAAGGTTTATCAATCCGTGGGAGGCGTAGGATGAAGATGGTCTCTCTCAAGCAACCCTGCAAAAAAATAACAAAGAATCTCTTATGTCCCCAACACACCCAATACAATGGTAAATTGTATAGGTGCATTAGTTTGGTGAAGAGATGGTGATACAAGTGCAATATGGATGGTAGATATATGTTTTTGTAAACTAAAAATATAAAAACAGCAAGGTAACAAGTGGTAAAAGTGAGCGTAAACGGTATTGCAATGGTAGGAAACAAGGCCTAGGGTTCAAACTTTCACTAGTGCAAGTTCTCTCAACAATAATAACATAATTGGATCATATAACTATCCCTCAACATGCAACAAAGAGTCACTCCAAAGTAACTAACAGAGGAGAACAAACGAAGAGATTATGGTAGGGTACGAAACCACCTCAAAGTTATTCTTTCCAATCAATCCGTTGGGCTATTCCTATAAGTGTCACAAACAACCCTAGAGTTCGTACTAGAATAACACCTTAAGACATAAATCAACCAAAACCCTAATGTCACCTAGATACTCCAATGTCACCTTAATTATCTGTGGGTATGATTATACGATATGCATCACACAATCTCAATTCATCTACTCAAACCAACACATAGAACCTCAAAGAGTGCCCCAAAGTTTGTACCAGAGAATCACGACGAAAACGTGTGCCAACCCCTATGCATAGGTTCATGGGCGGAACCCGCAAGTTGATCACCAAAACATACATCAAGTGGCACGTGATATCCCATTGTCACCATAGATACGCACGGCAAGAGATACATCAAGTGTTCTCAAATCTTTAAAGACTCAATCTGATAAGATAACTTCAAAGGGAAAACTCAATCCATTACAAGAGAGAAGAGGGGAAGAAGAAACATAAGATCCAACTATAATAGCAAAGCTCGCGATACATCAAGATCGTGCCAAATCAAGAACACGAGAGAGAGAGAGAGAGAGAGAGAGAGAGAGAGATCAAACACATAGCTACTGGTACATACCCTCAGCCCCGGCGGTGAACTACTCCCTCCTCGTCATGGAGAGCGCCGGGATGATGAAGATGGCCACCGGTGACGGTTCCCCCCTCCGGCAGGGTGCCGGAACAGGGTCCCGATTGGTTTTTGGTGGCTACAGAGGCTTGCGGCGGCAGAACTCCCGATCTATTCTCCGTTTTGGAAGTTTTAGAATCCGTCGGTATATATGGGTGAAAGGACTACGTCAGTGGATCGAAGGGGGGCCACAAGGCAGGGGGGCGCGCCCCTACCCTCGTGAGCACCTCCTTCATCTTCTGACGTAGGGTCCAAGTCTATCCGGTAGGTTTCCTTCCAAAAATAACCTCTCCAGTTGATTTCGTTCCGTTTCGACTCCGTCTGATATTCTTTTTTCCTCGAAACACTGAAATAGGCATAAAACAACAAATCTGGGTTGGGCCTCCGGTTAATAGGTTAGTCCCAAAAGTAATATAAAAGTGAATAACAAAGCCCAATATTGACCAAAACAGTAGATAATATAGCATGGAGCAATCAAAAATTATAGATACGTTGGAGACGTATCAAGCATCCCCAAGCTTAATTCCTTCTCGTCCTCGAGTAGGTAAATGATAAAAAGATAATTTTTGATTTGGAATGCTAGTTGGCATAATTTCATTGTAATTCTTCTTAACTGTGATATGAATATTGAGATTTGAAAGATTCAAGAAAAAAGTTCATATTGACATAAAAATAATAATAATTCAAGCATACTAACAAAGCAATTATGTCTTCTCAAAATAACATGGCCAAAGAAATTTCATCCCTACAAAATCATATAGTATGGCTATGCTCTATCTTCACCACACAAAGTATTTAAATCATGCACAACCCCGATGACAAGCCAAGCAATTGTTTCATACTTTAACATTTTCAAAACTTTTTCAATCTTCACGCAATACATGAGCGTGAGCCATGGACATAGCACTATATGTGGAATAGAATGGTGGTTGTGGAGAAGACAAAAAAGGGAGAAGATAGTCTCGCATCAACTAGGCGTATCAACAGGCTATGGAGATGCCCATCAATAGATATCAATGTGAGTGAGTAGGGATTACCATGCAACGGATGCACTAGAGCGATAAGTATGAAAGCTCAACAACGGAAACTAAGTGGGTGTGCATCCAACTCGCTTGCTCACGAAGACCTAGGGCAATTTTGAGGAAGCCCATCATTGGAATATACAAGTCAAGTTCTATAATGAAAAATTCCCACTAGTATATGAAAGTGATATCATAGGAGACTCTCTGTCATGAAAATCATGGTGCTACTTTGAAGCACAAGTGTGGTAAAACGATAGTAGCATTGCCCCTTCTCTCTTTTTATCTCACTTTTTTTATTTGGGCCTTTTCTATTTTTTATGGCCTCTTTTTTTCTCTCTTTTTTATATTTTTCTTCGTCCGGAGTCTCATCCCGACTTATGGGGGAATCATAGTCTCCATCATCCTTTCGTCACTTGCGACAATGCTCTAAAAATGATGATCATCACACTTTTATTTTCTTACAACTCAACAATTACAACTCGATACTTAGAACAAAATATGACTCTATATGAATGCCTCCGGCGGTGTACCGGGATGTGCAATGCCTCATGAGCGACATGTATGAAAGAATTATGAACGGTGGCTTTGCCACAAATACGATGTCAACTACATGATCATGCAAAGGAATATGACAATCATGGAGCGTGTCATAATAAACGGAACGGTGGAAAGTTGCATGGAAATATATCTCGGAATGGCTATGGAAATGCCATGATAGGTAGGTATGGTGGCTGTTTTGAGGAAGGTATATGGTGGGTGTATGTTACCGGCGAAAGGTGCGCGGTATTAGAGAGGCTAGCAATGATGGAAGGAGGAAAAATGCGTATAATCCATGGACTCAACATTAGTCCTAAAGAACTCATATACTTATTGCAAAAATATAGAAGTTATCGAAGCAAAGTTGTAACGCCCTCGATGCGGCTATATCTCCCACGTGTCGAAGCACGACTTAGAGGCATAACCGCATTGAAAGCAATGTCGCAAGTGAGGTAATCTTCACACAACCCATGTAATATATATAAGGGAAAGAGTTACATAGTTGGCTTACAATCGCCACTTCACACAATACATGAGTAAAACATTACATCAAACAGATACAATCAAGGTCCGACTACGGAACCAAAATAAAAGAAGACTACCCCAAATGCTACACAGATCCCCGATCATCCCGACTGGGTTCCACTACTGATCAACTGAAACGAAACAACACAATGAACAAGATCTTCATCGAGCTCCTCCTTGAGCTCGGGTGCGTCACCTGCACGGTTTCATCGGCACCTGCAAACTGGTTTTGGAAGTATCTGGTGAGTCACGAGGACTCAGCAATCTCACACCCGCGAGATCAAGACTATTTAAGCTTATAGGAAGGGTAAAAGGTATGAGGTGGAGCTGCACCAAGCGACTAGCATATATGGTGTCTAACATACGCAAATAAGAGCGCGAAGAGAAGGCAAAAGCACGGTCGAACAACTATGATCAAGAAGTGATCCTGAACCCCTACTTACGTCAGACATAACCCAGAAACCGTGTTCTCCTCTTGATCAACCCCGAAAAGAGACACTCACGGTTACGCACACGGTTGGTGTATTTTAATTAAGATCAACTTCAGGTTTTCTACAACCAGACATTAACAAATTCCCATCTGCCTCATAACCGCGGGCACGGCTTTCGAAAGTTCAAACCCTGCAGGGGTGTCCCAACTTAGCCCATTATAAGCTCTCGCGATCAACGAAGGATATTCCTTCTCCCCGGGAAGACCCGATCAGTCTCGGAATCCCGGCTACAAGACATTTCGACAGTAATAAAACAAGTCCAGCAAGACCTCCCGGCGTGCCGACACCCTGATAGTAGCCGCGCGTATCTCGTCTCAGGCCACGACCGGATGAACACTACGTACGGCAACCGACGATACCCCAAGTTGCCCCGGGGCGGCACCGCAAGTGGCTCTAGTTTGGACCAACACTTAGACAAGCATTGGCCCGGGGGGCTAAATAAAGATGACCCTCGGGATGCGCGACTCCCAAGAGAAAAGACAATAGGCTGAGGCAAATGTAAAACCAATGTTGGGCCTTGCTGGAAGAGTCTTATTCAAAGCGAACTGTCAAGGGGGTCCCATAAATCACCCGACCGCGTTAGGGACGCAAAATCCGGGAACATAACACCGATATGACGGAAACTAGGGCAGCAAGAGTGGAACAAAACACCAGGCATAAGGCCGAGCCTTCCACCCTTTACCAAGTATATAGATGCATTAATAATATAAGAGATATTGTGATATCCCAACAAGTAAACATGTTCCAACAAGGAACAACATCTCCAAGTTCCAACAAGGAACAAACTTCATCTTCACCTGCAACTAACAACGCTATAAGAGGGGCTGAGCAAAGCGGTAACATAGCCAAACAACGGTTTGCTAGGACAAGGTGGGTTAGAGGCTTGGTTTAACAATATGGGAGGCATGGTAAGCAAGTGGTAGGTATCGCAGCATAGGCATAGCAAAAGAGCGAGCAATCTAGCAAGCAAAGATAGAAGTGATTTTGAGGGTATGGTCATCTTGCCTCAGATCCCGCAAGGAAGAAGAACGAGTCCATGAAGAAGACAAACGGACGTAGTCGAACGAATCGTCACAACTCCGGAACGAAACCGAAGCTAACGAGAGAAACAACCCGGAAAGAAACAAACAACATCGTAAACAATCATCACATAAACATGGCATGATGCACAATCAAGTATGATGCATGTCCGGTTTAAATAGGCATGTCATGGCAAAATGCACAAACAATACTACAAATTAAGTGGAGCTCAATATGCAACGAGTTGCATATTGACGAAACACCACGACAATTATTTAGTTCTCTCTCGTTTATGTACCCAACAATATTAAATGTTATTAAACATGGCAAGGGGTGATGCATAATAAAACTACATATCTAGGCAAGTTTAAATGAGGCCGGAACAACAAACAACAATTCCGGAAAATCCTCATGTGCATAATTCGAATTTGGTACTGTTCTGCCCTAAAGCACATTTTAATGTTGTAAAACAGCAAAATAAAGTGCATCATGTTAAACTATGCATTTTTCCACCCCATTTACATATAAAGTTTATTGAAATCGGAGTTACGGTTATTAAGTTATGAAATAAATCATTTTAGCATGGCATTTAAGCAAATTTAAACAAATAACATTTTAAACATTTTAATTGTTGTTATAATGATGCGGATGACATATGAAAGTTTTAAGCAATTTTATGAAAATGTTGACATCTAATATGATAGGGAGCATTTGGTCACCATGGCGGAACAAAAGGGGTGCCACGGCAACGATAACGAAAATGGTGCCACGGCAACATTCCGATGATCCGACAACTCATTGAGATGCCGGTGCAAAAGAAAGTGTGACGGAAGCGAGTTAAGCAAGATGGTGGGGTGTTCCCGGTTACCGGGTTCCCACGGGTCGACGACATGGCAAACGAGGGAAGACATGTAATGACAACTTGGACACGGTGCAAACGCAGGCATCACATACAACATGCATTCGTTCTCCGAAGGTCGTCTCGGCGGTTATACCTTTGAAGCGTGCATTTTTGAAGTGAATCGGTTCGGAGGGGAAGTAGTCGTTCTCGCGACGGTAGTGGTTCACGTTTCGAAGAGGAAGTAATTGTTCATATTCCGTAGATGTTCAGGGTCACGACAAGGAACTTCACGTCCACGGGGCCTTCGCGGGTCGACGGTAGTGGTACACGTTTCGTAGACGTTCGAGCCATCGGTAGCGGTACTTGATGAATCCCAAAACGGACTTGGCGTCTTCGTGCGTAGGGGTACTTGGCGTTTCCGGAGACGACGGTAGAGGTACTTGACGCGTCGTTGTGGTACTTGGCAAAAATCACAGAGAAGATGCTTGGCGGTCCTGGTATGGTCTTGGCGTCCATGTAGTCGATCTTTCAGATCTTGACGGTCCAACACAAAACATCACAAGGGCCTCGGGGCGGCAGTAGCAAGGAGACGATGGTGGTGCTGAGCGGCAGAGGCTCGCCGGAGCAGCTGGTGGCGACAGGGCGCGACGCGATGGGCCCCTGGTCGCCGTAGAGGAAGCAGATGATGGCGCAGGGAAGGAGGTTGAGGCTGGTGCGCTGGAGAGGAAGCAGGAGCAGAGGGGCGACGGAGCTTGACGGATCCAGGCGCGGTGATGGCACCGGGTAGACGAGGAGGCAGGGTCGGCCAGAGCTTCGAGCTCGGCGTCCATGGTAGGACGACGAGGAGACCGGAGGAGGAGGACCATGGAGGAGGCGCAGGGGTCCTTCCGGCGAGGAGAAGCAGAGGCGGCAAGGCGGCGGAGGTCGCCGGCAGAGGGACCAGGCGCGGGGGTCGCCCTGCAGGTGGCCGGAGGCTGGCCGGGGTGGCTGCCGGCGGCGAGGAGGAGGCAGAGGGGAACGGGACGAGGCGCGGCGCTGGTCTCTCTCTCTCTCTGACGGCGCATCGAGGGAAGAGGGGATCGAGCAGGGCTCTCCCTCTGCGTGCGATGCGTGTGTTGCGGCGCGAGGGAATGAGGAGGGGGGATCGAGGGAGAGATGCTGAGGGCGCTGCGTGCAGGCTAGGGTTCGGTCGGCAGGGCCGGATGGGCCTGCGCGGGAGGTTGGGCCTAAATGGTTGGCGCGGGAGGTTGGGAGGCCCAGGCTACTGGGCTCCTTCTCTCTCTCTCTTTCTCTCATTCTCTTTCTTATTTCTTCAGATAGAAAAACAAAGAGAAAAGCACAGAGCGTTTGGCAAAGAAATAGGATAAGATAGATATATATCTGAGATCCTGGATTTATGAAGGATTAGACTAAATTGACTTGGCAATTTTTAGAGGTAGAAAAATAATCCAAGTTTGAATTAAAGTCAAACTTGAGCCATTTTTTAACCCAACCAAAACAATTCCATTTGAGATGAAACTTGGCAGAGATACTAGGTACATGGTGTTAGAATATTGGGGAAAAGATGAACATTTTTGGTGGAGGCAAAGTGGCACTTGCAAGAATGGAAGAAAAGGGAAGGAAGGAGAAGTGAAAGTGCAATGGTTTGAAAGGGTGACAAGGGTAACGCACATGATGCGGATGGAAACAACATGAATGACAAAATCCAACATGGCCAGCACAAAGCTATACTTGATATGACCAAGATGCAACATAAGATGGCATGATGGCATGATGCAATGCAAAAATAAAAGAGCAAGCACAAAAGAAACACAGGACGAAACTCGGACTATATGGAAGTCTTCTCGAGCATCGGTCTCGGGGTGTTACAAAACTCCACCACTACAAGAGGATCTCTTCCCGAGATCTATGATGGCACCAGAGGGAAAACGGAAGGGGAAGAGGTAAAGACTAAGTTGCTTCTTTGCCAAAAGAGTGAAACCATGAACCTTGAGAGGTTGAAAAGTTGAAAGAAAGAACACAACGGAGTTGAACGAACTTGAAAACACTCCGTTAGATAAGAGGAACATGGGATACGACAAGAACCAAGAGGTTTAGTGATAAGATAGATACTGAAAACACTCCAGTTAAAACTAGATAGAGAAGGAATAAGATTGATATAATTTGGGCAGCACTCCGACTGAAAATGGAAGGAAAAGAACATGAACTTGGCAAGATGAGAGGATACTTGATGAGATCAACAACACTCTGCCTCCGAAACTATTGAAAGAATGGCACAATGGGTAAGAAAGATTTCATACGGCACTCCGGTTGAAAAGGGGGGCAAAACTTGATAAGATGAGATAGCTCGAATGAAAACACGACACTCCGGTTAAATGGATAATGCAAGAAAAAGAACATGATCCTCACAATTCGAGATGATGAGTGAAGAGAGCAACATCACAATGCCTCCGGAAGAAGAAATAGAAGTTAGATCATTGGAATAAAGGAATGGAGAAGAAAATGACAACTTCTACCACAAATGAGTTTGGAAAGCACACTTAAAAAGAAGGATAGAACGTAGTTGTTGGAAAACCAACAACGAAAAGAATAACCTTGTAGTGGACTTATGGAAACATCTCAACATTATGAGGTGAGCTTCTGCCACCAACGGAAAACAAATGATTGGTTTGATATCAACAAGGAGACGAGAAACTTATTTCACCGAGAGGACAAAAGAAGAACTTGGATCATTTCTAAGCACCATAAATAGCAACAATCCTCAGGGAAAGCTTTAGGTGAAATATAACACAAGATAACTCCAACGAAGAGATTGATGGATTTAAAATACCTCATTCTTGACAACAAGTGAATCATAAAACACGAAGCGAAATTGTCAAGAATGACATAAGACCACCACAAAAGATATTGATAGAAAGTATTGCGCTTCGGAATGCCAGAAGAAGAAAACTTGAACTCCTCAAAACAAAACATGTGTTGAGCACCATGTTTATTTTTGAGTATAACTTAGCGGATCTTAACTCCGAGAGAAATCTTGAAGAACAAATGAAGAATGAAAAGAATCCTTAACGAACCACCATGTAGAGCCTCCATGAAGAACTCCGGTAATGAAAGGATGATAAAAAGAAAGAGAAGTTGAAAAGAACTCCGGGAGAAGCCTTGAAATGATTAGATGAAGCTTTGAAATGATGTAATTGAAATAACTTGGAGCTCCGAAAAGAAAAAAAATGAACAAATGAGATCAAGAATTTTGATAATCTCCAGAATAAGGAATTAATCACTTGTGTGAAACAGGAATAAGAATTATGTTATGCTCATCCTTCACCAATTAAATTGATGACAAGCAATGGATTTGGCATACTACTTATTCTCGTAGAAAGGATTAAGATAGATATGGCGCAAACTTGAGAAGGTCTTCAACGGACCACCGGTAGGATTGGAAAGAACGAATGAATCTATATGATAATGAAGGAAGAGAACTCTTGAACGAACCACCATAAGAATTGAAAATGAACGAAGGAAAGATAAAGAAACACCGGGAAGAATTAGAAAATGAACGAAGATACTTGAGAGAATTTAGATACAAGTGAACGTAGAGATCCCGAGCTGATTAGATAATACTTGAATGATGCACCGATAAGATTTGGAAAACGATAGACGAAGATGAGAATGAATAATATTGAGATGATGGCTGCGGAGAATTAAACTGAAAAGACTCCTGAAATGCTCTATATGGGTGAAAAGAATTCCCTCAATCGAAAACAATTATAAGAGGATGGCATCAAACTTGAACTACGCATCTTTGGAAGAGCGGGTAAGGATTTAAGAGGAACTCTTCTCCGGTCTTCAAATGTTGAGAATGACGATGAGAAACACCACCATGAATTGTTGAGGCACTCCGGAATGAAAATTAGAAAGGTTGAACCAACGATGAAAAGAATTTGAAAGCGATCTTGGAGAAGGAATATGACTGATGATACTTCATTCTTACGTCAAACTTCGAAAAGAATTTGGGAATAGCTCCGGGAAAATTAGAAGAGTCAGGTAAGATCCTGGGAAAAAACCTGTGGGTTAGGGCCCACTCAAAAGAAACACCATTGAACGATTGCTTGAAAGGAGAGATTGCATCGGTTGAATTAAATGGCTTGAATGAGATAGCATCCTCAAAAGAACTTGAGTAAATTGATAATGGAAACTTGAATCTTCTGAGATATCTTCATCACTCCGGAACAAATGAATAGTGAGAGGTGAATGATTAATAGGTGCACCGGTACGAGAAAACATTAGAAACAAGGAAAAGATATGATCGATAAAGCTTGAATTGGAACCACCGGAGAAGAAAGGAATGACGAATGATGAACTTGAAACTCCTGACCATCTTCATGATAATCACCGGATAAGAACATTGAAGGAAAGAATGAAGAAACTTCCATCAATAAAAAGGGATACTTGATTGAGAAATCTGAGTCCTTGAAGAAAAAGGGTGGGAGGGCGGGAAAATCAAAGGCAACTTGGGTCGGATGAAATGAACACCGTTGAGAAAACCAAGAATTCATCTTGCGAATGTTGGAATGATCGGATTTACTTGAAGAGAAGCACACCGGTTGGAAAGGATTGAAAAGACAACCTTGATGAACAAGAAGGATTAGCATCCACATAGAAATATGAGAACACCGCTTAGAATAAGGTATGGAATCAACACTTGGCATTGAAGCAACTCGAATACCACAAAACAAAACAAAGGATTTGGCTTGTAGAATATGCCGGAACAAATACATATGATAGAGATTTACCCAATCCCATATCATGCATCTGTCGGAAAAATATTCTAGGAGCTACTTGAATTCCCACCTATAAATTCACGAAACTTTCTGGTTATGCAATCAGGTGTTGGGGATAAAGGGGACACAAAATATATCACCCAAACTAACAATACCTAGATCCAGCAGTATCCATCCTTCAACACATAACCAAGAAACCTTCGGAAATCGTTTACCTCAACCTTCGAAAAGCATCCGTTATACGAGTTATGGCAATACTCCCGCACTCGCCTCAGTACTGGGCTATCAGGGTTATCTCACTAACAACTGTACAAAAGAGATTTTCGATGTCGGCGTACTAAACTCAGGTATTCCAGAACTGTAACGACAAAATTATGACGACAACACCTCGGAGCTCAACTCCCTGGGACACCTCCACTAAACCCCTGCTGACAGGAGGCACCAAGACAATGTTGTCATCACAAAACCATCGGAACGATTCTAAGATACCCGCGTGATCCTAAATTTTTTTTAGTGAAATTTGAGAAGAGAAGAGTCAAAACTCTACGTCAGGATGCCTTACCAGAGCGATGAGGAGACTGAGGAGTAAAAAGAATCCTACTCTCCGATATATAATTCCTAAATGACTCAAAACATTTTTCTAGACACAACTCGGCCGTTAAAAACGATCAATCAGTGGGGGCTCCTAAGGTCGGGGAAGGCTCTGATTACCAAGTTGTAACGCCCTCGATGCGGCTATATCTCCCACGTGTCGAAGCACGACTTAGAGGCATAACCGCATTGAAAGCAATGTCGCAAGTGAGGTAATCTTCACACAACCCATGTAATATATATAAGGGAAAGAGTTACATAGTTGGCTTATGATCGCCACTTCACACAATACATGAGTAAAACATTACATCAAACAGATACAATCAAGGTCCGACTACGGAACCAAAATAAAAGAAGACTACCCCAAATGCTACACAAATCCCCGATCGTCTCGACTGGGCTCCACTACTGATCAACTGAAACGAAACAACACAATGAACAAGATCTTCATCGAGCTCCTCCTTGAGCTCGGGTGCGTCACCTGCACGGTTTCATCGGCACCTGCAAACTGGTTTTGGAAGTATCTGGTGAGTCACGAGGACTCAGCAATCTCACACCCGCGAGATCAAGACTATTTAAGCTTATAGGAAGGGTAAAAGGTATGAGGTGGAGCTGCAGCAAGCGACTAGCATATATGGTGTCTAACATACGCAAATAAGACCGAGAAGAGAAGGCAAAAGCACGGTCGAACAACTATGATCAAGAAGTGATCCTGAACCCCTACTTACATCAGACATAACCCAGAAACCGTGTTCTCCTCTCGATCAACCCCGAAAAGAGACACTCATGGTTACGCACACGGTTGGTGTATTTTAATTAAGATCAACTTCAGGTTTTCTACAACCGGACATTAACAAATTCCCATCTGCCTCATAACCGCGGGCACGGCTTTCGAAAGTTCAAACCCTGCAGGGGTGTCCCAACTTAGCCCATTATAATCTCTCGCGATCAACGAAGGATATTCCTTCTCCCCGGGAAGACCCGATCAGTCTCGGAATCCCGGCTACAAGACATTTCGACAGTAATAAAACAAGTCCAGCAAGACCTCCCGGTGTGCCGACACCCTGATAGTAGCCGCGCGTATCTCGTCTCAGGCCACGACCGGATGAACACTACGTACGGCAACCGACGATACCCCAAGTTGCCCCGGGGCGGCACCGCAAGTGGCTCTAATTTGGACCAACACTTAGACAAGCATTGGCCCGGGGGGCTAAATAAAGATGACCCTTGGGATGCGCGACTCCCAAGGGAAAAGACAATAGGCTGAGGCAAATGTAAAACCAATGTTGGGCCTTGCTGGAAGAGTCTTATTCAAAGCGAACTGTCAAGGGGGTCCCATAAATCACCCGACCGCGTTAGGGACGCAAAATCCGGGAACATAACACCGATATGACGGAAACTAGGGCGGCAAGAGTGGAACAAAACACCAGGCATAAGGCCGAGCCTTCCACCCTTTACCAAGTATATAGATGCATTAATAATATAAGAGATATTGTGATATCCCAACAAGTAAACATGTTCCAACAAGGAACAACATCTCCAAGTTCCAACAAGGAACAAACTTCATCTTCACCTGCAACTAACAACGCTATAAGAGGGGCTGAGCAAAGCGGTAACATAGCCAAACAACGGTTTGCTAGGACAAGGTGGGTTAGAGGCTTGGTTTAACAATATGGGAGGCATGATAAGCAAGTGGTAGGTATCGCAGCATAGGCATAGCAAAAGAGCGAGCAATCTAGCAAGCAAAGATAGAAGTGATTTCGAGGGTATGGTCATCTTGCCTGAGATCCCGCAAGGAAGAAGAATGAGTCCATGAAGAAGACAAACGGACGTAGTCGAACGAATCGTCACAACTCCGGAACGAAACCGAAGCTAACGAGAGAAACAACCCGGAAAGAAACAAACAACATAGTAAAAAATCATCACATAAACATGGCATGATGCACAATCAAGTATGATGCATGTCCGGTTTAAATAGGCATGTCATGGCAAAATGCACAAACAATACTACAAATTAAGTGGAGCTCAATATGCAACGAGTTGCATATTGACGAAACACCACGACAATTATTTAGTTCTCTCTCATTTATGTACCCAACAATATTAAATGTTATTAAACATGGGAAGGGGTGAAGCATAATAAAACTACACATCTAGGCAAGTTTAAATGAGGCCGGAACAACAAACAACAATTCCGGAAAATCTTCATGTGCATATTTCGAATTTGGTACTGTTCTGCCCTAAAGCACATTTTAATGTTGTAAAACAGCAAAATAAAGTGCATCATGTTAAACTATGCATTTTTCCACCCCGTTTACATATAAAGTTTATTAAAATCGGAGTTACAGTTATTAAGTTATGAAATAAATCATTTTAGCATGGCATTTAAGCAAATTTAAACAAATAACATTTTAAACATTTTAATTGTTGTTATAATGATGCGGATGACATATGCAAGTTTTAAGCAATTTTATGAAAATGTTGACATCTAATATGATAGGGAGCATTTGGTCACCATGGCGGAACAAAAGGGGTGCCACGGCAACGATAACGAAAATGGTGCCACGGCAACATTCCGATGATCCAACAACTCATTGAGATGCCGGTGCAAAAGAAAGTGTGACGGAAGCGAATTAAGCAAGATGGTGGGGTGTTCCCGGTTACCGGGTTCCCACGGGTCGACGGCATGGCAAACGAGGGAAGACATGTAATGACAACTCGGACACGGTGCAAACGCGGGCATCACATACAACATGCATTCGTTCTCCGAAGGTCGTCTCGGCGGTTATACCTTTGAAGCGTGCATTTTCGAAGTGAATCGGTTCGGAGGGGAAGTGGTCGTTCTCGCGACGGTAGTGGTTCACGTTTCGAAGAGGAAGTAATTGTTCATGTTCCGTAGATGTTCGGGGTCACGACAAGGAACTTCACGTCCACGGGGCCTTCGCGGGTCGACGGTAGTGGTACACGTTTCGTAGACGTTCGAGCCATCGGTAGCGGTACTTGATGAATCCCGAAACGGACTTGGCGTCTTCGTGCGTAGGGGTACTTGGCGTTTCCGGAGACGACGGTAGAGGTACTTGACGCGTCGTTGTGGTACTTGGCAAAAATCACAGAGAAGATGCTTGGCGGTCCTGGTATGGTCTTGGCGTCCATGTAGTCGATCTTGCAGATCTTGACGGTCCAACACAAAACATCACAAGGGCCTCAGGGCGGCGACAGCAAGGAGACGATGGTGGTGGTGAGCGGCAGAGGCTCGCCGGAGCAGCTGGTGGCGACTGGGCGCGACGCGATGGGCCCCTGGTCGCCGTAGAGGAAGCACATGATGGCGCAGGGAAGGAGGTTGAGGCTGGTGCGCTGGAGAAGAAGCAGGAGCAGAGGGGCGACGGAGCTTGACGGATCCAGGCGAGATGATGGCACCGGGTAGACGAGGAGGCAGGGTCGGCCAGAGCTTCGAGCTCGGCGTCCATGGCAGGACGACGAGGAGACCGGAGGAGGAGGACCATGGAGGAGGCGCAGGGGTCCTTCCGGCGAGGAGAAGCAGAGGCGGCAAGGCGGCGTAGGTCGCCGGCAGAGGGACCGGGCGCGGGGGTCGGCCTGCAGGTGGCCGGAGGCTGGCCGGGGTGGCTGCCGGCAGCGAGGAGGAGGCAGAGGGGAACGGGACGAGGCGCGGCGTTGGTCTCTCTCTCTCTGACGGCGCATCGAGGGAAGAGGGGATCGAGCAGGGCTCTCCCTCTGCGTGCGATGCGTGTGTTGCGGCGCGAGGGAATGAGTAGGGGGGATCGAGGGAGAGATGCTGAGGGCGCTGCGTGCAGGCTAGGGTTCGGTCGGCAGGGCCGGATGGGCCTGCGCTGGAGGTTGGGCCTAAATGGCTGGCGCGGGAGGTTGGGAGGCCCAGGCTGCTGGGCTCCTTCTCTCTCTCTCTTTCTCTCATTCTCTTTCTTATTTCTTCAGATAGAAAAACAAAGAGAAAAGCACAGAGCGTTTGGCAAAGAAATAGGATAAGATAGATATATATCTGAGATCCTGGATTTATGAAGGATTAGACTAAATTGACTTGGCAATTTTTAGAGGTAGAAAAATAATCCAAGTTTGAATTAAAGTCCAACTTGAGCCATTTTTTAACCCAACCAAAACAATTCCAATTGAGATGAAACTTGGCAGAGATACTAGGTACATGGTGTTAGAATATTGGGGAAAAGATGAACATTTTTGGTGGAGGCAAAGTGGCACTTGCAAGAATGGAAGAAAAGGGAAGGAAGGAGAAGTGAAGGTGCAATGGTTTGAAAGGGTGACAAGGGTAACGCACATGATGCGGATGGAAACAACATGAATGGAAAAACCCAACATGGCTAGCACAAAGCTATACTTGATATGACCAAGATGCAACATAAGATGGCATGATGACATGATGCAATGCAAAAATAAAAGAGCAAGCACAAAAGAAACACACGGCGAAACTCGGACTATATGGAAGTCTTCTCGAGCATCGGTCTCGGGGCGTTACAAAAGTATTACATGCATGCTCCTAGGGGGATAGATTTGTAGGAAAAGACCATCGCTCGTCCCCAACCGCCACTTATAAGGAAGACAATAAATAAATAAATCATGCTTCGACTTCATCACATAACGGTTCACCATACGTGCATGCTACGGGAATCACAAACTTTAACACAAGTATTTATCAAATTCACAACTACTCAACTAGCACGACTCTAATATCACCATCTTCATATCTCAAAACAATTATCAAGCATCAAACTTCTCATAGTATTCAACACACTCATAAGAAAGTTTTACAAATCTTGAATACCAAGCATATTAAGATTTTTAAGCAAGTTACCATGCTATCAAAGAGCAAAGGAACTCCCGATCTATTCTCCGTTCTGGAAGTTTTAGTATACGTCGGTATATATGGGTGAAAGGAGTACGTCAATGGACCGAAGGGGGGGCCACGAGGCAGGGGGCGCGCCCCCTACCCTCATGAGCACCTCCTTCATCTTCTGACGTAGGGTCCAAGTATATCCGGTAGGTTTCCTTCCAAAAATAATTTCTACAGTTGATTTTGTTTCGTTTCGACTCCGTGTGATATTCCTTTTCCTCAAAACACTGAAATAGGCATAAAACAGCAAATCGGGGTTGGGCCTCCAGTTAATAGGTTAGTCCCAAAATTAATATAAAAGTGGATAATAAAGCCCAATATTGCCCAAAACAGTAGACAATATAGCATGGAGCAATCAAAAATTATAGATACGTTGGAGACGTATCAGCACACAGGAGGTGGAAAGGCAAAAGTGTTGCAAGGTTATCCTTCGTATTACAGGACAAGATGCATTTAATGCATCGCGCAGGTGACCCTTTGCTTTATCAGGGACGGGGGCGAGGCGCGTCCCATCCGTCGCCGCTCTTCCTTGCTTCGACACACGCCCTGGCCAGTGATGCGTGCGATGCCTTGTAGTCAGGCCGGCAGCTGAGGTGGCGTGGTGGTGGAGCCATCGGGAGGATCTGCATGCCGCCACTCAGGCGCTCGATGGTTGGCCTGGGAGCTTCATGTCGCCACGCAGGTGCCTACCAAGCTGGTTTGGGCTGGCAGCTGTATGCGAACGGTGGTGGAAGCTTGGTCGCCGGCGGGCCTAGTGGTGGCCCTGCTAGCACCCTTGGTAATGGCCTTGCCGGGTGGCCCGACAAGGGTCTTGTCGTGGCACGGCGTCGTCCCCCTTCAAGGGTCTTGCCGGGGGTCGTCGCCTTCTAATCCTCGTCTATTCTTGGATATGTCTTCACAAAGATCTGTATGCCACCTTGGAGGTGCCTTCCCAAGCCCTGGCTCCACGCGGATGATGGCATTGGGGATCGTGGGCTCAAGGGTGGCTCACTCCGTTGGTGTGAGGCGAGCTGCCCCGGCAAGGGTCTCGCTGGTGCTGCCGAGGCTGCCCCCGGCATGGGTCTCCTACCGGGGGAACCTGCTTCGTCCCTTTGCTCTTTGTGGCCTTGGCCTTGGCGTTGCTCTGGCCATCTTGGGCTTCGGTCTTACCTTGGCTCACCTCCCTCGCTCTACTTGGTGTGGTCGCGGGCGCGGCTCTGACTGCCCGTTCATAGGTAAAGGGTGCAAAAATGTGCCCCTAGTTTTGTAAACCGACAGGAGCCCCCGGGCCTGGGCCACACATAAGCGCGACACGTTGTTGGGTCAGGCCCAAAACGGTGCGCGGGCAGGTGGGGTGGTTTTTACTGTGGTAAGATTTTTCGCGCGATGTACTTCCCACGACCGGCGCGCGCGGCGCGACATGGAGGCGTGTGCTTGACGTGGGCGGTATGCGTGGGGCGGTTTTCTCACGCATGCGTCACATCACAGTAAATGGGCGGCGCGACCCGCAGCTTCCCCATAGAAAGGGATAACCACGGGCGCACTGTTCCTTTTACCCTTCATGCAACCCCAATCTCGGAGACCTCCGCCTGTCTCCCTCCTCTTCTCCAAGCTTCGTCTCCGCTCGCCGCCATTGTGCTTCTGCCGCCCTTCGCTCCTCCCTCCTCCTTCAGCCACCATGGCGCCAAAATCCACCAAGGGCAATCGGGTGGCCAAGGATGCCCGTGCACAGGTAAAGGGGTGCAAAAATGAGCCCCTAGTTTTGTACACCGACAAGAGGCAGGAAAAGGTCCCATATAATCAAAGCCCTCAACATCAAATGGTTCAATACCGAGTGAATAATTCATAGGCATTTCTTGACGTCTACTAATATTACCAATTCTTTGACATTCGTCACAAGATAAGACAAACTTACAGGCATCCTAAAGAGAGTAGGCCAATAAAAACCGCATTGCAATACCTTATGTGCAGTTCTGTCTCCAGCGTGGTGTCCTCCATAAGCTTAGGAGTGGCACATGCATAGGATATATTCATGTTCATGGTCAGGTACACAACGTCTAATAACACCATCTACTCCTTCTTAATAAAGATGTGGGTCATCCCAAAAGTAATGTCTCAAATCATAGAAAACTTTTTCTTTTGCTGGTATGTGAAACTAGGCGGTATGAATTTGGCAACAATATAATTAGCATAATCAGCATACTAAGGAGTACTACGAGAAGTATTTATGACATTTAGTTGTTCATCAGGAAAGTTATCATCAATAGGTAGTGGGTCATCAAGAGCATTTTCTAACCTAGACAAGTTGTCTGCAACGGGGTTCTCAGCTCCCTTTCTATCAACAATATGCAAATCAAATTCTTGTAGCAAGAGAACCCATCTAATAAGTCTAGGTTTAGCATCTTTCTTTTCCATAAGATATTTAATAGCAGCATGATCAGTGTGAATAGTTACTTTAGAATCAACAATATAAGGTCTGAACTTATCACATGCAAATACAACTGCTAAGAGTTCTTTTTCAGTAGTAGCATAATTTCTTTGAGCATTGTCTAGAGTCTTACTAGCATAATGGATGACATTTAATTTCTTATCAACGCTTTGCCCTAGAACAGCACCTACAGCATAATCACTAGCATCACACATAATTTCAAAGGGTAAATTCCAATCAGGTGGATGAACAATTGGTGCGGAGACCAGTGTTTTCTTAAGTATTTCAAATGCTTCTACACAACCATCATCAAAGACAAATGGTATATCTTTTTGTAATAAATTAGTGAGAGGCCGAGAAATTTTGAGAAGTCCTTAATGAACCTCCTATAAAATCCGGCGTGACCAAGGAAACTTCTTATACCTTTGATGTCCTTGGGACATGGCATCTTTTCAATAGCATCAACCTTGGCTTTGTCAACTTCAATACCTCTTTCAGAAACTTTATGCCCCAAGACAATACCTTCATTAACCATAAAGTGGCACTTTTCCCAATTCAAGACAAGATTAGTGTCTTCACATCTCTGCAAAACTCGATCAAGATTGCTCAAGCAATCATCAAAAGAAGATCCATAGACGGAAAAGTCGTCCATGAAAACCTCACAAATCTTTTCACAAAATCGGAGAATATAGCCATCATGCATCTTTGAAAGGTAGCAGGTGCATTACATAAACCAAAAGGCATACGTCTATAAGCCAAAGTACCAAAAGGGCAAGTAAAAGTAGTCTTTGATTGATCTTTAGCCAACACAGCACTAGTAGAAAAGGGGGTAACGGTTCAGGCCGGGGCAGCCCATTAGTCTCGGTTCAGTCTAGAACCGGGACCAATGGGGGCATTGGTCCCGGTTCGTGAGCCCAGGGGGCCGGCCGGGCCACGTGGGCCATTGGTCCCGGTTTGTCTGGACCTTTTGGTCCCGGTTGGTGGGACGAACCGGGACCAATGGGCCTGGCTCCTGGCCCACCACCATTGGTCCTGGTTGGTGGCCTGAACCGGGACCAAAGGCTCCCCTTTAGTCCCGGTTCATGCCACGAACCGGGACCAATAGTGCTGCCTATATATACCCTCGCCCACGAGGAGAGCACTCCAGTGTTCTGTTTTCCTGGGCCGGCGAGGGGAGGTGTTTGTGGTGCTCTAGCTCACCTCCTATGCACATGAGGTGTTCGATGAAATGCCCGAGCCGCACTAGTTAAGCTTTCTCCTCTCGAAGCTCGACCTCAAAGCTCCATTTTCCTCGAGATTTTTCTAGATTTAGCGGTCCGTCACGCCCCACCCCCGTCTTCACCGTCGTCGATCACCCGCGCCGATCTCATCACCGACACCACCGTGGTGAGCCTCTTGTTCTTATCTTCTTTCTCAAAGGAAAAATATTGTTACTTGTATGTTTAGATAGATACTTGTATCATTTTCTTACTTTTATTATTGCATCTTATATAGTGCGATGGTTTTGGTATCCGCCCCGTTGGCCCTCGTCCTGTCTATGATTCGGATGTGGTATATAAATTAATCTTTATAACTATCGGTTCATTTATTGTTTATGAAAATTATGTGGACCAACGTGACATAGATTTTATTTGTCTAGGATGTATGTGAACCAGAAATTCCAACCGACCCTATTGTCGAGAGGTTAAATTTAGTTGAAGAAGAAAACAATTTCTTGAAGGAAAAAATAAAAAAAATTGAGGAGGAGAAGATGATATTGGAGTTACATGTTGCGGATGTCGTCGATGATCACAAGATCAAGATGGATGCAATGCGCTTGAAGATTAGAAAGATTAGAAAATATGCCATTCATACCGAGGCTTGGTATCATTATGCCGTTGGATCAATTGTTACCTTGGTTGCGATTATGATCGCCTTTGTTTTCGCATTAAAATGTTTTACATAATTTCAATGTATGGTTTAATTAATTAGATGCTCTGGAGAGCTATATGTTGTTAGATGAGAACTATGTATGTACTTTGCTTTTAATGCATGTCATGATGAACTTCTATTAATTTGGACACTTAATTATATATAATGCACGCAGATGAACCGGCAATGGATGTACGGTGACAGACACACCTCCGAGTACATTAAGGGCGTGCATGAGTTTCTTGATGCGGCTGAGGCAAACAAGCAGAATGGTTTTATGTGTTGTCCATGCCCTGATTGTGGGAATACGAAGTCTTACTCTGACCGGAAGATCCTTCACACCCACCTGCTTTACAAGGGTTTCATGCCACACTATAATGTTTGGACGAGGCACGGAGAAATAGGGGTTATGATGGAAGACGACGAAGAAGAAGAGTACAATGACAACTACGTGCCCCCTGAATACCGTGATGCTGCAACGGGGGGAGCTGGTGAAGATCAAGAGGAACCAGACGATGTGCCCAATGATGCTGCAACGGGTGTAGGTGCTAAAGATCAAGAGGAACCAGACGATGTGCCCGATGATGATGATCTCCGCCGGGTCATTGTCGATGCAAGGACGCAATGCGAAAGTCAAAAGGAGAAGTTGAAGTTCGATCGCATGTTAGAGGATCACAAAAAAGGGTTGTACCCTAATTGCGAAGATGGCAACACAAAGCTCGGTACCGTACTGGAATTGCTGCAGTGGAGGGCAGAGAATGTTGTGCCTGACAAAGGATTTGAGAAGCTACTGAAAATATTGAAGAAGAAGCTTCCAAAGGATAACGAATTGTCCGACAGTACATACGCAGCAAAGAAGGTCATATGCCCTCTAGGATTGGAGGTGGAGAATATACATGCATGCCCTAATGACTGCATCCTATACCGCGGTGCATACAAGGATCTGAACGCATGCCCCGTATGCGGTGCATTGCGGTATAAGATCAGACGAGATGACCCGGGTGATGTTCACGGTGAGCCCCGCAGGAAGAGGGTTCCTGCGAAGGTGATGTGGTATGCTCCTATAATACCACGGTTGAAACGTCTGTTCAGAAATGGAAAGCATGACAAGTCGATGCGATGGCACAGTGAGGACCGTAAGAAAGACGGGAAGTTGAGAGCACCCGCTGACGGGTCGCAGTGGAGGAAAATCGTCAGAAAGTACTGGGATGAGTTTGCAAAGGACCCAAGGAATGTATGGTTTGCTTTAAGCACGGATGGCATTAATCCTTTCGGGGAGCAGAGCAGCAATCACAGCACTTGACCGGTCACTCTATGTATGTATAACCTTCCTCCTTGGATGTGCATGAAGCGGAAGTTCATTATGATGCCAATTCTCATCGAAGGCCCTAAGCAACCCGGCAACGACATTGATGTGTACCTAAGGCCATTAGTTGAAGAACTTTTACAGCTGTGGAATGGAAATGGTGTACATACGTGGGATGAGCACGGACAGGAGGAATTTAACCTAAAGGCGTTGCTGTTCGTGACCATCAACGATTGGCCCGCTCTCAGTAACCTTTCAGGATAGACAAACAAAGGATACCACGCATGCACACACTGTTTAGATGACACTGAAAGTATATACCTGGACAAATGCAGGAAGAATGTGTACCTGGGCCATCGTCGATTTCTTCCGACCAACCATCAATGTTGAAAAAAAGGCAAGCATTTCAAAGGCGAGGCAGATCACCGGAAAAAGCCCGCCATGCGTACCGGTGATCACGTACTTGCTATGGTCAATGATTTACACGTAATCTTTGGAAAGGGTCCCGACGCAGTAGCTGTTCCGAATGACGCTGAGGGACATGCAACCATGTGGAAGAAGAAATCTATATTTTGGGACCTACCCTACTGGAAAGACCTAGAGGTCCGCTCTTCAATCGACGTGATGCACGTGACGAAGAACCTTTGCGTGAACCTGCTAGGCTTCTTGAGCGTGTATGGAAAGACAAAAGATACACCTGAGGCACGGGAGGACCTGCAACGTTTGCACGAAAAAGACGGCATGCCTTAGAAGCAGTATGAAGGTCGTGCTAGCTACTCTCTTACGAAAGATGAGAAAGAAATCTTCTTTGAATGCCTGCTCAGTATGAAGGTCCCGACTGGCTTCTCGTCGAATATAAAGGGAATAATAAATATCCCAGAGTAAAAGTTCCAGAACCTAAAGTCTCATGACTTCCATGTGATTATGACGCAACTGCTTCCGGTTGCATTGAGGGGGCTTCTACCGGAAAAGGTCCGATTAGCCATGGTGAAGCTATGTGCATTTCTCAATGCAATCTCTCAGAAGGTGATCGATCCAGAAATGGTACCAAGGCTAAGGAGTGATGTGGCGCAATGTCTTGTCAGTTTCGAGCTGGTGTTCCCACCATCCTTCTTCAATATCATGACGCATGTCCTAGTTCATCTAGTCGACGAGATTGTCGTTCTGGGGCCCGTATTTCTACACAATATGTTCCCCTTTGAGAGGTTCATGGGAGTCCTAAAGAAATATGTCCATAACCGCGCTAGGCCAAAAGGAAGCATCTCCATGGGCCATCAAACAGAGGATGTCATTGGGTTTTGTGTTGACTTCATTCCTGGCCTTAAGAAGATAGGTCTCCCTAAATCGCGATATGAGGGGAGACTGACTGGAAAAGGCACGCTAGGAACGGACTCAATAATATGCAGGGACGGGCATTCTTGGTCTCAAGCACACTACACAGTTTTACAGAACTCTACCTTGGTGACCCCGTATGTCGATGAACACAAGAACAGTCTACGCTCCAAACACCCGGAGCAGTGCGACGACTGGATTACATGTGAACACATTAGGACTTTTAGCAGTTGGTTGGAAGCACGTCTCAGAGGTGACAACACTGTTTGTGATGAGTTTTACTTGTTGTCCAGGGGACCATCTTTGACTATACTGATTTACAAAGGATACGAGATAAATGGGAATACATTTTACACGATTGACCAAGATCAAAAGAGCACCAACCAAAACAGCAGTGACCGCTTTGATGCAACAACCGAGAAGGGAAAGGACACATATTATGGTTACATAGTGGACATATGGGAACTTGACTACGGACAAGATTTTAAGGTCCCTTTGTTTAAGTGCAAATGGGTCAATCTGTCAGGAGGCGGGGTATATGTAGACCCACAGTACGGAATGACAACAGTGGATCTGAAAAATCTTGGGTACACTGACGAACCGTTCGTCCTAGCCAATGATGTGGCACAGGTTATCTATGTGAAGGACATGTCTACCAGACCGAGAAAAAGAAAAGATAAGGAAACGAATACATCATACGATGAGCCAAAGCGCCACATAGTTCTTTCAGGAAAAAGGGATATCCTGGGAGTGGAGGGCAAAAAAAACATGTCTGAAGATTATGAAAGGTTTCATGAAATTCCTCCCTTCAATGTCAAGGCTGACCCAAGCATCCTGATAAACGATGAAGATTATCCATGGTTACGGCGCAATAAGCAAATGACAAAAGCGAAGAAAAAGTGAAGACTTTCTCCTACAACTATTATGATGATACCATGCCAAATTTGTAACAGACGAGCATGCTATGCCAACTTTTTCAGAGTTCATTTGAAAACTATGAATTTAGGTCGAATTTTCTCTATAGGTGCATCTATGTTCATTTTTTTAGTAAAGTTAATCACAAACCTGTGATTCACACAAATTTCAAAGAATTCAAATTTTAAATATTCAAATTTGAGTTTATAATTTTTCTAAAACTAATGGCACTAACGGAAAGTTTATAATTTTGCTGACCTAAAAGCAAAAAGAATAAAAAAATAAAGCAAAAAACAAAAGAAAATAAATAATATAGAAAGCAAAACAAAAACAAAAACCCGTCCCTCTCTGCGTTGTTTAGCTCCTCTCAAAGTGAAAAAAATGCCTATAATATTTGTTATGACTAACTAAAATTACCAAATTGAGCATAATGATAAAACACAGTAATATTAAATAGCAGGAAAAACAATGACTCAAAAATCAAACTTTATTGTAAAGTTATTCATAAACTAGTGGCATAAAATAAAAAAGAAATCACTACAAAACTATAAGTATTTAGTTCTAAGTAGAAATGAAAAAAATAGCAAAAAAATGCCACCAACTAGGCCACCACGGCCTGAATACGACTAGAAACCCAACCATGGGCCAGGATTCTGGCCCGCAGGCATTGCAGTGACAGATTAGGCCCGAAAGCCTGCAGTTGAGAGGAGCTCGAGAGGGTGGGTGCAGCAGCGCTTATAAACTACTCCCGAGCCCTCTCAACTAGCGAGGTGGGACTAAACTTTTGGGCGCGGGACAGCACAAGGCCATTGGTCCCGGTTGGTGGGACGAACCGGTACCAAAGGGTTGCATTGGTACTGGTTCGTAGCACCAACCGGGACCAATGCTCCTCTTTAGTCCCGGTTGGTGCCACCAACCGGGACAAAAGGCCGCCGCTTCCCGCCCTTTGGGCTGCTGAAAAGAGGCCTTTGGTGTTCGGGAACGTAGTAATTTCAAAAAAATTCCTACGCACACGCAAGATCATGGTGATGCATAGCAACGAGAGGGGAGAGTATTGTCTACGTACCCTCGTAGACCGAAGCGGAAGCATTGACACAACGTAGAGGAAGTAGTCGTACGTCCTCCTCCTGATCCGACCGATCCAAGCGCCGTTACTCCGGCGCCTCCGAGTTCTTGACACACGTACAGCTCGATGACGTTCTCCGGGCTCCGATCCAGCAAAGCTCTCGGGGAAGAGTTTCGTCAGCACGACGGTGTGGTGACGATCTTGATGAACTACCGACGCAGGGCTTCGCCTAAGCACTGCGACAACA
The DNA here is from genome assembly GCA_032464435.1 of Aegilops umbellulata. NCBI lineage: Eukaryota > Viridiplantae > Streptophyta > Magnoliopsida > Poales > Poaceae > Aegilops > Aegilops umbellulata. Next base: position 347,776,212 of record CP136058.1, on the reverse strand, counting down.
TGACCGAGGTGGAATATGGTGGAAGGGGGCACCGCACACGGCTGAGGAACGATCACGAAGATCAACTTGTGTGTCTATGGGGTGCCCCCTGCCCCCGTATATAAAGCAGCAAGGGAGGGAGGAGGCCGGCCATAGGTTTGGCGCGCCAAGGGGAGTCCTACTCCCACCGGGAGTAGGATTCCCCCTTTTCCTAGTCCAACTAGGAATCCTTCCATGTAGGGGGAGTAGGAGAGAAGGAAAGGGAAGAGAGAAGGAGAAGGAAGGAAGGGGGCGCCCCCCTTCCCTAGTCCAATTCGGACTAGAGCAAGGGGAGGGGCGCGGCCACCTTTTGGCCCCTTTCTCTCCTTTCCCGTATGGCCCAATGAGGCCCAATACGAATTACCGTAACTCTCCGGTACTTCGAAAAATACCCGAATCACTCGGAACCTTTCCGAACTCCGAATATAGTCGTCCAATATATCGATCTTTACGTCTCGACCATTTCGAGACTCCTCGTCATGTCCCCGATCTCATCTGGGACTCCGAACTCCTTCGGTACATCAAAACTCATAAACTCATAATATAACTGTCATCGAAACCTTAAGCGTGCGGACCCTACGGTTCGAGAACAATGTAGACATGACCGAGACAAGTCTCCAGTCAATAACCAATAGCGGGACCTGGATGCCCATATTGGCTCCTACATATTCTATGAAGATCTTTATCGGTCAGACTGCATAACAACATACGTTGTTCCCTTTGTCATCGGTATGTTACTTGCCCGAGATTCGATCGTCGGTATCCAATACCTAGTTCAATCTCGTTACCGGTAAGTCTCTTTACTCGTTCCGTAATACATCATCCCGCAACTAACTCATTAGTTGCAATGCTTGCAAGGCTTAAGTGATGTGCATTACCGAGAGGGCCCAGAGATACCTCTCCGACAATCGGAGTGAGAAATCCTAATCTCGAAATACGCCAACCCAACATCTACCTTTGGTGACACCTGTAGTACTCCTTTATAATCACCCAGTTACGTTGTGATGTTTGGTAGCACCCAAAGTGTTCCTCCGGTAAACCGGAGTTGCATAATCTCATAGTCAAAGGAACATGTATAAGTCATGAAGAAAGCAATAGCAACATACTAAACGATCGGGTGCTAAGCTAATGGAATGGGTCATGTCAATCAGATCATTCAACTAATGATGTGACCCCGTTAGTCAAATAACAACTCTTTGTTCATGGTTAGGAAACATAACCATCTTTGATTAACGAGCTAGTCAAGTAGAGGCATACTAGTGACACTCTGTTTGTCTATGTATTCACACATGTATTATGCTTCCGGTTAATACAATTCTAGCATGAATAATAAACATTTATCATGAAATAAGGAAATAAATAATAACTTTATTATTGCCTCTAGGGCATATTTCCTTCAGTCTCCCACTTGCACTAGAGTCAATAATCTAGTTCACATCGCCATGTGATTTAATAGCAATAGTTCACATCACCATGTGATTAACACCCATAGTTCACATCGCCATGTGACCAACATCCAAAAGGGTTTACTAGATTCAGTAATCTAGTTCACATCGCTATGTGATTAACACCCAAAGAGTACTAAGGTGTGATCATGTTTTGCTTGTGAGAGAATCTTAGTCAACGGGTCTTTCACATTTAGATCCGTTATGTATTTTGCAATTTTCTATGTCTACAATGCTCTGTACGGAGCTACTCTAGCTAATTGCTCCCACTTTCAATATGTATCTAGATCGAGACTTAGAGTCATGCAGATCGGTGTCAAAACTTGCATCGACGTAACCCTTTACGACGAACCTTTTGTCACTTCCATAATCGAGAAACATATCCTTATTCCACTAAGGATAATTTTGACCGCTGTCCAGTGATCTACTCCTAGATCACTATTGTACTTCCTTGCCAAACACATTGGTAGGGTATGCAATAGATCTGGTACACAGCATGGCATACTTTATAGAACCTATGGCCAAGTCATAGGGAATGACTTTCATTCTCTTTCTATCTTCTGCCGTGGTCGGGTTTTGAGTCTTACTCATTTTCACACCTCGTAACACAGGCAAGAACTCTTTCTTTGACTGTTCCATTTTGAACTACTTCAAAATCTTGTCAAGGTATGTACTCATTGAAAAAAACTTATCAAGCATCTTCATCTATCTCTATAGATCTTGATGTTCAATATGTAAGCAGCTTCACCGAGGTCTTTCTTTGAAAAACTCCTTTCAGACACTCCTTTATGCTTTGCAGAATAATTCTACATTATTTCTGATCAACACTATGTCATTCACATATACTTATCAGAAATGTTGTAGTGCTCCCACTCACTTTCTTGTAAATACAGGCTTCACCGCAAGTCTGTATAAAACTATATGCTTTGATCAACTCATCAAAGCGTATATTCCAACTCCGAGATGCTTGCACCAGTCCATAGATGGATCGCTGGAGCTTGCACACTTTGTTAACACCTTTAGGATTGACAAAAACCTTCTGGTTGCATCACATACAACTCTTCTTTAAGAAATCCATTAAGGATTGCAGTTTCGTTATCCATTTGCCAGATTTCATAAAATGTGGCAGTTGCTAACATGATTCGGACAGACTTTAAGCATAGATACGAGTGAGAAACTCTCATCGTAGTCAACAATTTGAACTTGTCGAAAAACCTTTTGCGACAATTTTAGCTTTGTAGATAGTAACACTACTATCAGCGTCTGTCTTCCTCTTGAAGATCCATTTATTTTCTATGGCTTGCCGATCATTGGGCAAATCCATCAAAGTCCATACTTTTGTTCTCATACATGGATCATATCTCAGATTTCATGGCCTCAAACCATTTTGCGGAATCTGGGCTCATCATCGCTTCCTCATAGTTCGTAGGTTCGTCATGGTCAAGTAACATGACCTCCAGAATAAGATTACCGTACCACTCTAGTGCGGATCTCACTCTGGTTGACCTACGAGGTTTGGTAGTAACTTGATTCGAAGTTACATGATCATCATCATTATCTTCCTCACTAATTGGTGTAGTAGTCATAGGAACAGATTTCTGTGATGAACTACTTTCCAATAAGGGAGTAGGTACAGTTACCTTATCAAGTTCTACTTTCCTGCCACTCACTTCTTTCGAGAGAAACTTCTTCTCTAGAAAGTATCCATTCTCAGCAACGAATGTCTTGCCTTCGGATCTATGATAGAAGGTGTACCCAACTGTCTCCTTTGGGTATCCTATGAAGACATATTTCTCCGATTTGGGTTTGAGCTTATCTGGATGAAACCTTTTCATATAAGCATCACAATCCCAAACTTTAAGAAACGACAACTTTGGTTTCTTGCCAAACCATAGTTCATATTGTGTCGTCTCAACGGACTTTAGATGGTGCCCCTTTTAACGTGAATGCAACTGTCTCTAATGCATGATCCCAAAATGATATTGGTAAATCGGTAAGAAACATCATAGATTGTACTATATCCAATAAAGTACGGTTATGACGTTTGGACACACCATTATGTTGTGGTGTTCCAGGTGGCATGAATTTGTGAAACTATTCCACATGGTTTTAACTGAAGGCCAAACTCGTAACTCAAATATTTTACCTCTGCGATCATATCGTAGAAACTTTTATTTTCTTGTTACGATGATTCTCCACTTCACTCTGAAATTCTTTGAACTTTTCAAACGTTTCAGACTTATGTTTCATCAAGTAGATATACCCATATCTGCTCAAATCATCTGTGAAGGTCAGAAAACAATGATACCTGCTTCAAGCATTAATATTCATTGGACCACATACATCAGTATGTATGATTTCCAACAAATCTGTTGCTTGCTTCATTGTTCCGGAGAACGGTGTTTTAGTCATTTTGCTCAAGAGGCATGGTTCGCAAGCATCAAGTGATTCATAATCAAGTGATTCCAAAATCCCATTAGCATGGAGTTTCTTCATGCGCTTTACACAAATATGACCTAAACGGCAGTGCCACAAATAGGTTGCACTATCATTATTAACTTTGCATCTTTTGGCTTCAATATTATGAATATATGTATCACTACGGTCGAGATCCAATGAACTATTTTCATTGGGTGTGTAACCATATAAGGTTTTATTCATGTAAACAGAACAACAATTGTTCTCTAACTTAAATGAATAATCGTATTGCAATAAACATGATCAAATCATATTTATGCTCAACGCAAATACTTAATAACACTTATTTAGGTTCAACACTAATCCTGAAAGTATAGCGAGTGTACGATGATGATCATATCAATCTTGGAACCACTTCCAACACACATCATCACTTCACCCTCAACTAGTCTCTGTTTATTCTGCAATTCCTGTTTCGAGTTACTACTCTTAGCAACTGAACCAGTACCAAATACCGAGGGGTTGCTATAAACACTAGTAAATTACACATCAATAACATGTATATCAAATATACCTTTGTTCACTTTGCCATCCTTCTTATCCGCCAAATACTTGGGGTGGTTCCACTTCTAGTGACCAGTCCCTTTGCAGTATAAGCACTTAGTCTCAGGCTTAGGTCCAGACTTGGGCTTCTTCACTTGAATAGCAACTTGCTTGCCCTTCTTCTTGAAGTTCCCCTTCTGCCCTTTGCCCTTTTATTGAAACTAGTGATCTTGTCAACCATCAACACTTGATGTTTTTCTTTGATTTCTACCTTCGCCGATTTAGCATCGCGAAGAGCTTGGGAATAGTTTCCGTTACCCCTTGCATATTATAGTTCATCACGAAGTTATACTAACTTGGTGATGGTGACTAGAGAATTCTGTTAATCACTATCTTATCTGGAAGATTAACTCCCACTTGATTCAAGCGATTGTAGTACTCAGACAATCTGAGCACATGCTCACTAGTTGAGCGATTCTTCTCCATCTTTTACCTATAGAACTTGTTGGAGACTTCATATCTCTCAACTCGGGTATTTTCTTGAAATATTAACTTCAACACCTGGAACATCTCATATGGTCCATCACGTTCAAAACGTCTTTGAAGTCCCGATTCTAAGCTGTTAAGCATGGTGCACTAAACTATCAAGTAGTCATCATATTGAGCTAGCCAAACGTTCATGACGTCTGCATCTGCTCCTGCAATAGGTCCGTTACCTAGCGGTGCATCAAGGACATAATTCTTCTGTGCAGCAATGAGGATAAACCTCAGATCACGGATCCAATCTGCATCATTGCTACTAACATCTTTCAACACAATTTTCTCTAGGAACATATCAAAATAAACACAAGGAAGCAACAACGCGAGCTATTGATCTACAACATAGATATGCTAATACTACCAGGACTAAGTTCATGATAAATTAAAGTTCAATTAATCATATTACTTAAGAACTCCCAATTAGATAGACATCCCTCTAATCCTCTAAGTGATCACGTGATCCAAATCAACTAAACCATGTCCGATCATCACGTGAGATGGAGTAGTTTCAATGGTGAACATCACTATGTTGATCATATCTACTATATGATTCACGCTCGACCTTTCGGTCTCCGTGTTCCGAGGCCATATCTGTTATATGCTAGGCTCGTCAAGTTAAACCTGAGTATTCCGCGTGTGCAACTGTTTTGCACCCGTTGTATTTGAACGTAGAGCCTATCACACCCGATCATCACGTGGTGTCTCAGCACGAAGAACTTTCGCAACGGTGCATACTCAGGGAGAACACTATTACTATGATAATTTAGTGAGAGATCATATTATAATGCTACCGTCAAACAAAGCAAGATAAGATGCATAAAAAGATAAACATCACATGCAATCAATATAAGTGATATGATATGGCCATCATCATCTTGTGCTTGTGATCTCCATCTCCGCAGCACCGTCATGATCACCATCGTCACCGGCGCGACACCTTGATCTCCATCGTAGCATCATTGTCGTCTCGCCAATCTTATGCTTCTACAACTATCGCTACCGCTTAGTGATAAAGTAAAGCATTACAGGGCGATTGCATTGCATACAATAAAGCGACAACCATACGGCTCCTGCCAGTTGCCGATAACTCGGTTACAAAACATGATCATCTCATACAATAAAATATAGCATCATGTCTTGACCATATCACATCACAACATGCCCTGCAAAAACAAGTTAGACGTCCTCTACTTTGTTTGTTGCATATTTTACGTGGCTGCTATGGGCTTTAAGCAAGAACCAATCTCACCTACGCATCAAAACTACAACAATAGTTTGTCAAATAGACTCCATTTTAACCTTCTCAAGGACCGGGCGTAGCCATACTCGGTTCAACTAGAGTTGGAGAAACTGACACCCGCCAGCCACCTGTGTGCAAAGCACGGCGGTAGAGCCAGTCTCGCGTAAGCGTACGCGTAATGTCGGTCCGGGCCGCTTCATCCAACAATACCGCCGAACCAAAGTATGACATGCTGGTAGGCAGTATGACTTATATCGCCCACAACTCACTTGTGTTCTACTCGTGCATAACATCAAACCATAAAATCCTAGGCTCGGATGCCACTGTTGGGGGAGTAGGAGAGAAGGAAAGGGAAGAGAGAAGGAGAAGGAAGGAAGGGGGCGCCCCCTTCCCTAGTCCAATTCGGACTAGAGCAAGGGGAGGGGCGCGGCCACCTTTTGGCCCCTTTCTCTCCTTTCCCGTATGGCCCAATGAGGCCCAATACGAATTCCCGTATCTCTCCGGTACTCCGAAAAATACCCGAATCACTCGGAACCTTTCCGAACTCCGAATATAGTCGTCCAATATATCGATCTTTACGTCTCGACCATTTCGAGACTCCTCGTCATGTCCCCGATCTCATCCGGGACTCCGAACTCCTTCGGTACATCAAAACTCATAAACTCATAATATAACTGTCATCGAAACCTTAAGCGTGCGGACCCTACGGTTCGAGAACAATGTAAACATGACCGAAACACGTCTCCAGTCAATAACCAATAGCGGGACCTGGATGCCCATATTGGCTCCTACATATTCTACGAAGATCTTTATCGGTCAGACCGCATAACAACATACGTTGTTCCCTTTGTCATCGGTATGTTACTTGCCCGAGATTCGATCGTCGGTATCCAATACCTAGTTCAATATCGTTACCGGTAAGTCTCTTTACTCGTTCCGTAATACATCATCCCGCAAGGGCGGAAGAGACCCGCCGCCGCTCCGGCAGCTGCTACGGCGCGTCGTAATCCTTCTCCTCCACCTCGTAAGCAAGTCAAGAAGACTGCAGCTCCGTCTGCTCTGCCGGCGTCTAGCAGTACAGCCAGAGGCGGGAGGAAATACAGATTCGGCCCTTCTCTGAAGACTCCAGAGAAGTTACCATATGAGAGGACCCTGGAGGAGAACGCGAGGATCGCGCAAGCCAAGGTGGATGACTGGTTTCAAGGGTTGAAAGCAAAGAGAAATCCACCTCCGAAGGAGAAGCTAGATCCGGTGAAAGTGAAGCGCACTCTGGCTGCCCTGGCAAAACCACCCAAGTCTCCGCCGAAAGGCAACTATGAGCGCATTATTGCAAAGACATGGGCCGAAGCGTCGCGGTCGGGAAGTACAGTCATCGATCAAAGGCTGAAAGAACGACGAGTAGCTGGGAAACAAATTGCCCAGCTCGGCCAACAAGCAAAGCAATCGTGCCCCCCGCTCAAGGTGCCTAGCGTCGATCCGAGGATGGCGGCCGGTTATAACAATCCTGACGATTACCTGCCCGACGATGTAGATTATGATTTCCTAGATGTGCAGATACACAGATACGAGTACGGGAAGCCTCTCGTCAAAGATGAAAGATCTCTAACAACAATGATGCGAAGATTGCATGATTGGTACATGAAAACCTGTAGAGAGTCTGGGGGGAGGAATACTTTGTATATGAGAGTTAAACCGGAGCATGACCTCGTTGGAATTGAACTGTTGCATGTTCCATTCGAGGAGTTCTATCAGTTTTTCAATCAATTGGCCCTCGATAAAGCAACGGTCACCTGCTACTGTCTGTAAGTACTACTACTTCTGTCATTAAGTCTCTATATAGCTCAGCTCTTTCATTGCATGTATTTATAATTGTCCTCACAATATTATGCAGATTGAAGATCGCCGAATTGAAGAAAAGACAAATCGGTGATATTGGGTTCATTAACACAAATCTCATAGATGCAGTTCAGGTTAAAGATCATGCCGCATATACCGAGGCCAACTTGCTACGATCATTCAAAATAAATGAACACAAAGATATAATACTCTTTCCTTACAACTTCAAGTGAGTGTTGTCTTGTGCATATTCGGTTTCCCTTATATATTAGTCCAGGTTATAGTAATGTAATTGATGAGTTGTGCATGCGTGCGCAGCTTCCACTATATTCTCCTGGAGATTAGGCTTGAGAAGGGAGTAGTAACTGTCTTGGACTCGAGATGAAAAGATCCCCAGGAGTATGCGGACATGACTGAAATCCTTAAGAGGTAAGTTAAATCAATCATTATCCACCATATCAGCAAATTTGTTCATTTCCTGATATCAAGTAATTGTTTTCTTTTGTCTGGCAGTGTTTGGAGAAAATTCAGCACAAAATCCCCGGGACTCCCGAAGGAGCTGGAATTTAGATACCCGAAAGTAAGTACTATAGTACCATGTTCCGCGCATCTCCTAGATATTGATTCAAGCGCTAGTTTCATCAATACCATTTGGCATTCTTGCTTATCTGTTTGATTGACCTCTATTTCTTGTAAAGTGGTTGTGGCAGGAACAAGGGAATGATTTCTATGGATACTACGTCTGCGAGTCCATCCGCCACACGACCTGTGAACGGGGCGGGTACTCTGAGAAACAATATGTAGTGCGTAAGAAATAATATTCACAATTTTTTTTATTACCATCATTTGTGTTGAGTTTCATTCATTCATATATATATATATATATATATATATATATATGTATGTATTGACCCCCTTCTTCAAATTAGATGTTTCGGCAGCGGGATGAACTCCTAGAACCAGATCGCATGCGAGCAATTCAAGAGGAATTGGCGGCATTCTTTCTTGACCACGTGATCGCAGAAGACGGAGAATACTATGTGGACCATGCGTCCATAATTTAAGAGATTATATTTGTAAAAGATAATTATTGTATATATGTAGCCGGTAGTGTCGGACGATAGATATACGAGAACTTGTTGTTCGACCAATCTCTCGGAGAAGGAGAGGTGGTCGATATCACTTCTCTTTGTATGCATATATGTTCATGACGATCTTCTGTTTCCTTCGTTTGCTTACTAGCTAGTTAGCGTGCCTAGTCCTCTCTATACGTATGTATAGTACGTAGCGTCGACTAAGCACGGACATAAGAGAGGACACTTCTCTCTATTAATTAGCTATCTAGCACAATATATTAAATACCTAAATTAACCCCCCAAAACCCCCAAACCCCCCCCCCCCTTCAAAAAAAACCAAAAACCCCAGCCACAGAAATGCTGACGCGTGGAGGTCTATTGGTCCCGGTTGGTGCCACCAACCGGGACCAAAGGCCCTCCTGCCTGGGCTCGGCGCACAGGCAACATGGAGGCCCATCTGTCCCGGTTCTGGTTTGAACCGGGACTAAAGGGTGAGGGTATTAGTAACGACCCTTTAGTCCCGGTTCGGGAACCGGGACTAAAGGCCCTTACGAACCGGGACAAAAGGCCGGTTTTCTACTAGTGCAGGTATTTGAGAGGAACCAGAATAACCATCTAGAAAGCAATAATGTGTATGTTTGCATAACCATTCTAGCATTTGATCAATAAAAGGTAAGGGGTAATGATCTTTCTTAGTAGCCTTATTTAATTTGCGGAAATCAATTACCATCCTATAACCTGTAATAATTCTTTGTGGAATCAATTCATCTTTATCATTAGGAACAACAGTAATACCTCCCTTCTTAGGGACACAATGAACATGACTTACCCACTGACTATCAGCAACGGGATAAATTATACCTGCCTCTAGAAGCTTTAGTATTTCTTTTCTTACCACTTCTTTCATTTTAGGATTCAAACGTCGTTGATGATCACGAACTGGTTTGGCATCTTCTTGCAAATTTATTTCATGTTGACATAGAGTGGGACTAATGCCCTTAAGATCTTCAAGAGTATATCCAATAGGAGCACGGTGCTTCTTCAGAGTTTTCAATAATCTTTCTTCTTCATGCTTTGAAAGGTTAGCACTAATAATAACAGGATATATCTTCTTTTCATCAAGATAAGCATATTTAAGATTATTTCGGTGTACAAAAGTAAGGGCTCTTCTTTTGACCCCTTTACTTGTGCACTGGCAGTCAGAGCCTCCCGCCAGGGCCGCGCATGTACAGGGCAGGGAAAGGGGAGCCGGAGAGAAGCCGAAGGCACAAGACGAAGCAAAGCAACGACAAGGACCAAGGCCACAAATTTCAGATGGACGAAGAAGGTTTCCCCGGCAAGGACATTTGCCGGGGGGGGGGGGACTCAGTGGCCCGGCAAGACCCTTGCCGAGGCAGCTCGCCCACGCCAGCCGAGCGAGCCACCCTCGAGCCCACGAACACTCGACAAATGCATTGGGACAGGGCTTGGGAGGCACCTCTGTGGTGGCATGCAGATTGTTGTGAAGACAAAGAATAGTTAAAATCAAATGAGGGTAGGAAGGCAGCCATCCTCACCGAAGAAACCCAATAGACCCTCGGCAAGACCCTTGCCGGGGACGCCTGAACGCCACGGCAAGACCCTTTCCGGCCCACCCGGTAAGGCCCTCGCCAAGCGCACCAGCAGGGCCACCATCAGGCACGCACCAGCCAAGTCTCCGCCGCCGTTCGCATGCAGCTGCCGACCCAACCAGCTGGGCAGGCACCTGCGTGGCAATAGGCAGCCCTTCGTGGAGGCTCCACCACCGCGCCACCTCAGCTGCCTACCTACCTACATGGCACCGCATGCATCGCTGGCCAGGGCGCGTGTCGAAGCCTGGAGGAGCGGCGACGGACAGGACAGGCTTCGTCCCCGTCCCCAATAAAGTGAAGTGACACCTAAGCCTTGCATTAAATGTGCTTGGTCCTGTAATACCAGTGATAAGCTCGTGACGCTGTCGCACTTCCCACCTCCTGTGTGCCACTGTGCCAACCCCTTTCGCCTATAAAAGGAGGCCCATGGCACACGGGAGAAGGATTCGGCTTTTTTGAGCTTGTTACACTCCATAGCTAGTTTAAGAACTCATAATACATCCACCAAAGCAGGACTATGGTTTTACGCATCCTCGCGGCCCGAACCTGGATAAACGAACTGCGTGCTCTCTGTTACACCCGCTCTTCTCTCAACCCCGCGCCCCGCAACCGCAGTAGGGATTCTTGTGATCCCATAGGTGTCGTTTCCCACTGACATCTTTGGCATGCCAGGTAGGGGGCGCATTTGTGAGAATCTGGTCTGGTAGTTAGCCTAGCGGTTCTTCGTCGGCATGACCCCTAAGAAGAAGACGCCCACGGCGATCGGCTCGTTGGGGGCCGAACGGCCGGTGCGGACGAGCAGCGGACCGGTCGCGGACAGGACCCGGGCCGCGGCCCGCGAGCACCAGCACCACCCAGGTAGTCGGAGCCTGGCGAGCGGCGTCGTCCGTGCACCAGACGATCGTCCCCACGTCACCGGACCCAAAAAAGGGGCTGGGCCCCCTGCCGGCAGCGCGGGGCCCTCCGGGGGTGTCGTTGCGCCGAACAGCGTCACCACCGCGCGTTCTTCCCATGGTGTGCGCGCCGAACAGCGTCACCACATTGGTGACCTTGGGCACCGCCGTGGGAAGAACCCTGTGCGTCGTCAGCAAGACGAAGGCGTTCAACACGCTCGCCGAAGCACTGGTGAAAATGGCTCGCAGCCGCTGGGTCATGATAGAGCTCCTTCTAACATAGATCCACTCAGCTGTCACCGCCAACCACGCCAGCGGAGGCCTTGGCACGCACACAACTGCTCCTCGACTTCCCTCCTGCTGCGGAGAAGCTCGATGAGTGGAGGGCCACCATTAGGAGCTTCGTCGGCGTCGCGAGCATAGACGATCCATGGCCGGCGGGGCCCTCGGGTCAGCACTCCACCAAACCACCACATGCTGGCGCTGGGAGGACCGGGGGAGCTGCGGCCACGGTGCACTCTCCTCCTCCTCGCCAACCGTCGCTGGTGATAACATCTGTATAGCATCGTCCGATCCATGGACCCTCCGCGACCAGCGCCAGGTCCTTCGGGAGCGAGCTCACGAAGACGCTCGAACCACCGTCGAACGCCGGCGCGAAACGCACCGCCAGTTGGACAAGCGGGCGGGACCCGCTATGGACCACCCGGCATCGGGAGGCCCCGGCGGCCTACCTTACGAGGTGGGCTGCCCGGCTTTTTACTCGTGAGCTGAGGCAGTTCCTGTGGCCGTGCCACCACACGTTCAAGCCTGACGTCAGCGAGACCCATCCGTCCGAGTTCCTCAGCATCTACACAATCGCGATGCAGGCCGCTGGGGCTCGCGTCGACAAGGTGCTTGCCAACTACTTCCCATTGGCGCTCAAGCCCAATGTAATGTCTTGGTTGATGCACTTGCCGGCGGACTCCATATCCTCCTGGTCAGATTTGTGCCATGAGTTCGTTGGCGCCTTCACAGGAGGCCACCAAGCTCATGGCCAGGCCAGTGATATGCATATCATTCCCTAGAAGGAAGGGGAGACCCTGCGCAAGTACATCCAGAGATTCAGCTGGGTGCAGTACAACATCCCCGACTTTCATCCCGCCGCTGTGATTAGCGCGTTCCATCAGAACGTGCGTAATCGCAAGATGCGCGAGGAGCTGGTGATGACCAAGGTTAAGGATGTGGCCGAGCTCTCCGTTCTGGCCGACAGGTGTGCCCGGGCTGAAGAGGGAAGGAAGTACCCCGATGAAGACGCCGGCGCGGAAAACGACTCTACCGATATGGACCCCGAGGCCTGCTGAAGAAATCCAGTAGACTACTCTCCCCGGCAAGGAAGCAGACCGCAACTGGATCATGTACTTTGATGGAGCCTTCTCGCTGCAAGGCGCCGGTGCCGGTGTGCTGCTCGTCGCGCCCACCGGAGAGCTCCTCAAGTACGTGATCCAGATGCACTTCCCCAGGGAGATGTCCACCAATAACACCGCCGAGTACAAGGGATTGCTTGCCGGTCTCAGGATCGCGGCGGACCTCGGGGTTAAGAAGCTCATCGTCAGGGGTGACTCGCATCTCGTTCCCAGGCAAGTCAACAAAGATTATCAGAGCCCACTGATGGAAGCATACGTAGATGAGGTGAGGAAGCTGGAGGAACGCTTTGATGGTATCCAAGCGGAGCACGTCCCCCGAGCGGAGAACAACATCGCCGATTACCTGTCAAAGCGTGCCACATTCAAGCTACCTGTGGAACCAGGTACCTTTTTGCTCCAGCTAACTCAACCATCCATCGATCCATCAGCAGAGCAGAGCAAGCAGAGAAAATTAGGTCCCGGTGAGTACTTTCCTACCGAGCCCCCCGGGGCTGCCGGCAAGGGTACTGCTGCGGACGCTGAGCCTGGCCAAGAGCAACTGACTCCGGCAGGGCGTCAGGCCCTGGCCGTAGACACAGCCGCTCCCATGGCGGAAGAGATGCCTTTGGTCCTTGCTGTCGAGCCTCAGGCTCCGACATGGGCGCAACATACCGTCCAATTCGTCCAAACAGGGGAGCTTCCTGAGGAGTAGGAAGAAGCGAAGAAAGTAGCCCGTCGGTCCGCCCTGTACCAGTTCGTCGATGACGTCCTGTACCGGAGAAGGCCGAACGGTGTGAAACTCAAGTGCATCCCCCGGGAGGCAGGACTAGAGCTGTTGGCAGAGATACATGGAGGCATATGTGGCTCCCACATCGGGTCAAGGGCCCTTGCCGGGAAGGCGTTCCGGCAAGGTTTCTTCTGGCCCACCGCCCTCTAGGATGTGACGGCACTAGTCACCAGGTGTGAAGCATGCCAGTTCCATTCAAAGAAGCTCCATCAACCAGCTCAAGCCCTTCAAACAATCCCTCTCTCCTGGCCATTCCCGGTCTGGGGGCTCGATATACTGGGCCCTTTCCCCCGCGCTGTCGGGGGCTTTGAGTACGTGTACATTGCAATCGACAAGTTCACAAAGTGGCCAGAGGTGGAAGCAGTGAGGATGGTGACTGCTCAGTCAGCCGACAAATTCTTCAAAGGACTGGTCTGCCGTTTTGATATGCCAAATAGGGTCATCACCGACAACGGCACGCAGTTCACAAGCCACACATTCATGCAGTACATCCAAGACCTCAGCAGCAAGGTCTGTTCTGCTTCCATGGCACATCGGAACAACGGCCAAGCATAGAGGGCAAATGTTGAAGTGTTGCGAGGCTTGAGAATGAAGACCTTTGACAAGATGCACAAGAGTGGAAGGCACTGGATTGATGAGTTGTTAGCGGTTCTTTGGTCGATCGGGACGACGCCAAATCGAGCCACCGGCCAGACACCTTTTGCCTTGGTATACGGGGTGGAAGCAGTTCTCCCCATGGAACTCATACACGGGCCACCTCAGTGCTCGCTTATGACGAGCTTGAGCAAGACCCGTTGCGCCAAGATGACCCGACGCTCCTTGAGGAAGATCGTCTTCGGGCGGCTGTGAGAGCGGCACGCTACCAGCAAGCCTTGCGCCGCTACCATAGCCGCAAGGTTCATGCCCGAAGCTTTGAGGAAGGCGACCTTGTTCTTCGGCGCGTTCAGTCGGCCATGAATTCCAACAAGTTGACGCCCAAGTGGGAAGGCCCTTATCGGGTAATACGAGTCACCAGGCCTGGTGCAGTCCGCCTGGAGACCGAGGAGGCCGTACCAGTGAGCAACTCCTAGAACATCGAGCATCTTCGCAAGTTTTACCCATAAGGCGCGGCTTGCCGGGCCTCCCGGCAAGCCACCTTTTGTACGAGATTTGCCGACAAGGCATGTGACCCTCTGTACAAAGCCTGGCGCAGACCCTGAGCATAAATAAATGAAGCGCTGGTGCCCTAAGTTATAGCATGCATGCTAGGTCGAGTCTCGTCCTTGGTTAGGGTTGATAGTGCTTAGCGGCGGCTAACCCCTAGCTTAGAGGTCGAGTGCGCGTCTCTCTGTTCTTCTCTGTCTTCTTTGGTTCGCAGGACACATGAATATCCTTGCCGAGCTGCTTTGGAAGAAAGGGGACGGACCGACATCTGTGCTGGAAATATGCCCTAGAGGCAATAATAAAAGGATTATTATTATATTTCCTTGTTCATGATAATTGTCTTTATTCATGCTATAATTGTGTTATCCGGAAATCGTAATACATGTGTGAATACATAGACACCAACATGTCCCTAGTAAGCCTCTAGTTGACTAGCTCGTTGATCAATAGATAGTCATGGTTTCCTGACTATTGACACTGGATGTCATTGATAACGAGATCACATCATTAGGAGAATGATGTGATGGACAAGACCCAATCCTAAGCATAGCACAAGATCGTATAGTTCGTTTGCTAGAGCTTTTCCAATGTCGAGTATCTTTTCCTTAGACCATGAGATCGTGTAACTCCCGGATACCGTAGGAGTGCTTTGGGTGTACCAAACGTCACAATGTAACTGGGTGACTATAAAGGTATACTACGGGTATCTCCGAAAGTATCTGTTGGGTTGACACAGATCAAGACTGGGATTTGTCACTCCGTATGACGGAGAGGTGTCACCGGGCCCACTCGGTAATGCATCATCATAATGAGCTCAATGTGATCAAAGTGTTTGATCACGGGATCATGCATTATGGTACGAGTAAAGTGACTTGCCGGTAACGAGATTGAACGAGGTATTGGGATATCGACGGTCGAATCTCGGGCAAGTAAAATACCGATTGACAAAAGGAATTGTATACGGGGTTGATTGAATCCTCGACATCGTGGTTAATCCGATGAGATCATCGAGGAGTATGTAGGAGCCAACATGGGTATCCAGATCCCGCTGTTGGTTATTTGCCGGAGAGGCGTCTCGGTCATGTCTGCATGTCTCTTGAACCCGTAGGGTCTACACACTTAAGGGTCGGTGACGCTAGGGTTGTAGAGATATGAGTATGCAGTAACCCGAAAGTTGTTCGGAGTCCCAGATGAGATCCCGGACGTCACGAGGATTTTCGTAATGGTCCGGAGGTGAAGAATTATATATATGAAGTGCAGTTTCGGCCATCGGGAAAGATTCGGGGGTCACCGGTATTGTACCGGGACCACCGGCTGGGTCCCAGGGGTCCACCAGGTGGGGCCACCCATCCCGGAGGGCCCCATGGGCTGAAGTGGGGAGGGGAACCAGCCCATAGTGGGCTGGTGTGCCCCCGTTGGCCCACCTCCTGCGCCTAGGGTTGGGAACCCTAGGGGAGGGGGCGCCTCCACTTACCTTGGGGGGTACTCCACCCCCCTTGGCCGCCGCACCCTAGGAGATCCCATCTCCTAGGGTCGGCGCACCCCCCTAGGGGGCCTATATAAAGGGGGGAGGGAGGGCAGCCGCACCCATGCCCCTGGCGCCTCCCTCTCCCCTGCTACACCTCTCCCTCTCGCAAAAGCTCGGCGAAGCCCTGCTGCGGTGACTGCTGCATCCACCACCACGCCGTCGTGCTGCTGGATCTTCATCAACCTCTCCTTCCCTTTGCTGGATCAAGAAGGAGGAGACGTCACACTGACCGTACGTGTGTTGAACGCGGAGGTGCCGTCCGTTCAGCGCAAGGATCTCCGGTGATTTGGATCACGACGAGTACGACTCCTTCATCCCCGTTCTCTTGAACGCTTCCGCTCGCGATCTACAAAGGTATGTAGATGCACTCCGATCACTCGTTGCTAGATGAACTCATAGATAGATCTTGGTGAAACCGTAGAAATTTTTTATTTTCTGCAACGTTCCCCAACAGTGGCATCATGAGCTAGGTCTATGCGTTGTTCTCTTTGCATGAGTAGAACACAATTTGTTGTGGGCGTTGATGTTGTCAACTTTCTTGCCTCTACTAGTCTTATTTTGCTTCATCGGTATTGTGGGATGAAGCGGCCCGGACCGACCTTACACGTACGCTTACGTGAGACAGGTTCCATCGACTGACATGCACTAGTTGCATAAGGTGGCTAGCGGGTGTCTGTCTCTCCCACTTTAGTTGGAGCGGATTCGACGAAAAGGGTCCTTATGAAGGGTAAATAGAAGTTGACAAATCACGTTGTGGCTTTCAAGTAGGTAAGAAAACGTTCTTGCTAGAACCCTATTGCAGCCACGTAAGACTTGCAATAGCAATTAGAGGACGTCTAACTTGTTTTTGCAGCAAGTGTTTTGTGATGTGATATGGCCAAAGTTGTGATGAATGATGAATGATATATATGTGATGTATGAGATCATGTTATTTTAATAGGAATCACGACTTGCATGTCGATGAGTATGACAACTGGCAGGAGCCATCGGAGTTGTCTTTATTTTTTGTATGACCTGCGTGTCATTGAGAAACGCCATGTAAATTACTTTACTTTATTGCTAAACGTGTTAGCCTTAGTAGTAGAAGTAATAGTTGGCGAGCAACTTCATGGAGACACGATGATGGAGATCATGATGATGGAGATCATGGTGTCATGCCGGTGACAAGATGATCATGGAGCCCCAAGATGGAGATCAAAGGAGCCATATGATATTGGCCATATCATGTCACTATTATTTGATTGCATGAGATGTTTATCATGTTTTTGCATCTTGTTTACTTAGAACTAGCGGGTTGACCCGCGCATTTGCGCGGCTAGATTTACAACACATGGTTATAATTATTATTTTAGATTTTGGTAGAGATTTGAATACTTAACTCTGACAATTTTTACTTGAGCAATTCATATATCTTCTCCGGCTTGTTGTGACTCCCCATTTTCTTGCATACAACTAACCTAAATATGATTCACATAAAAATCTTGAACTCTCATGAATTTCCCACATTTTGAGCACAACTCAATTTGATTAATAATTAGTCTTCAAAAGTTTAAACGTTTATGGTCTGTCCTTTCAGTCGTTCATTCTATAGCACTTTTTCTTGGCAGTTACTTCTTACTGTATATATTAATTTCAGAAGTTAACAATTTGAATGCCACACCTTAGTTAAAATTACAAACAAAAATTAATTTAATTATTGATTGCTTTGTAAACACTATATTGTTTACTCTCTCCATGTGTTGATTATAGGGTAGTACAATGACCGGTGTCCACTTGATTCCAAATTATTTTCATATCTTGTTCTTTTATAGTCGTACATATGAAGTTTACACTATGTTGTCATAAGAACTTATAAAACAATTTATTACATTCCAACTAAAAAAATATATTACAATCGCATGCACACAAAGCACAGTAACATCTACCCACAATTAGTATTACATGATGCCATGCATGTCGTGCAAACTATCCTTATGCATGTATATACATATAATTCACATTTCCTATTTTTTTTTCTTCAACATAAAATGCATCAGCAATACTTGCAGGCCAATATTTTCTTCTTCTATGTTTATCATCTCCTCAACCCTTCTAGTTGACATTTCTATAGCCTCCAAATATGGTGTTCACGAATACGAATATATTGATATTTCATCTTCTTGGACCGTGTATATTTCTATTTCTTATTTATAATTTTCTATAGAGCTATTAGTATTATTTCCCCGCTAATATTGTTTTCTATGTATATTTTATTACTTATATGTTTTATATGTAAACTGGCTTTTTTACAAATATATGCATTTCCTACTTTTAGTATTCATTATCCACTTCACTATTTTTCCTAGTTTAAGCAGCTACGTACATTTTATATGGTCATGCTTTTCTATAGTTTGTACATATCCCTTGATATTGCTCCAAATTTTATATAGAAATAGTACATTATTGTGTTTTATGTTTCGTTTTTTGAGACGGTAGCAGGTGCATGTGTTATTTTCTTTATTAAATCTGAATCTGCACGCATATAATACCTTTGTGGTGTCCCTTCGAGTCTCTAATGGATTGAGCTTATTAAAAGCAAGCAAACATGTACTATGTAGTTATTGGTATGGCCAGTGTCTGGTCTCTATTTTCCTTTTGTTATTTTTTGATGAATTTTTTCTTTGATTGTATAAGATCTCTCTCATACACGTTTGGACTTGGCTATTGTGTATATATTTTAATGATTTTAGATTCCATTTTTAGAAGTAAGTTGCCAAACACAGGTCTTTCAGAAAAAATAACAAAAACATATGAAGTGAAGAACACGCGGAAAAGGGCCTGTACGTGGAGTATGGTTGCCACTTATGTTTTGCCCAATGGATTTGTTCAAGCATTCGAGAACCCTGGAAGTTATTCTTTTTCCCAAGACGGACAGGCAAGTTGTAAATATCAATATATGTATGCTTATTTTACTCTCTTTTTTGCAGGTATGTATGCTTATTTTACTTGATAGTGGAATATGAATGATTCTAATTACATGCATGTTATCTGTCCACGCATGTGTTGGCCATGGTGTTTTTTTTCTTTCAATGATAGATTGGCGCCGAACGCTCAAGTGCCTGAGGCAAAACATGATTTTTAATGCATCGGAGAGTCCTAGCCAGAATATTGCTTTCCTAAGTAGTAGTCCGAGTCCTATAGGCGACAGAGTACCTACGTACGCCCATGTCCAGCAGCCCATATCAATAATCAATCAGCCGTGTCCGGCCAGAATACTAACAACATACGTGTATTTTCCTTTTTTTTAACCATAGACGTTTTTCCTTGCTGGACAACATAGACGTGTTATGTTGTAGCAAATCATCTACTTTTTTTGCACGATTTAGCACATCTATTACATTGACGTGACAGATGCTAAAAATTGTAACATCTTATTTTTGTATGTAACATCTGTATAAGTTTTAATCTCAACCGTTGTGGTATAAATCAACGGAGTATAAATTTTTAACCTATGTGGATTAACGTGATGGCTTGTTTTACTTCTGTTTTATGTATATAATAGATGACGGTAGTAAATAAGATGATTCCTCATAATAATTTCAAGAAAGTGTTCCCCCTGACTGTGCGCCGTTGCGACAGTTCGTTGTTTCGAAGCACCACGTGATGATCGGGTGTGATAGATTCCAACGTTCACATACAACGGGTGTAAGACAGATTTACACATGCAAACACTTAGGTTAACTTGACGAGCCTAGCATGTACAGACATGGCCTCGGAACACAAGAGACCGAAAGATCGAACATGAGTCGTATGAAAGATACAATCAACATGGAGATGTTCACCGATGATGACTAGTCCGTCTCACGTGATGATCAGACACGGCCTAGTCGAGTCGGATCATGTTTCACTTAGATGACTAGAGGTATGTCTAATCTGAGTGGGAGTTCATTAAATAATTTGATTAGATGAACTTAATTATCATGAACTTAGTCTAAAGATCTTTGCATAAATGTCTTGTAGATCAAATGGCCAACGCTAATGTCAACCTCAACTTCAACGCGTTCCTAGAGAAAACCAAGCTGAAAGACGATGGCAGCAACTATACGGACTGGGTCCGGAACCTGAGGATCATCCTCATAGCTGCCAGGAAACAATATGTCCTAGAAGCACCGCTAGGTGATGCACCCGTCCCAGAGAACCAAGACGTTATGAACGCTTGGCAGCAGCGTGCTGATCATTACTCCCTCGTTCAGTGCGGCATGCTTTACAGCTTAGAACCGGGGCTCCAAAAGTGTTTTGAGCAACACGGAGCATATGAGATGTTCGAAGAGCTGAAAATGGTTTTCCAAGCTCATGCCCGGGTCGATAGATATGAAGTCTCCGACAAGTTCTATAGTTGTAAGATGGAGGAAAATAGTTCTGTCAGTGAGCACATACTCAAGATGTCTGGGTTGCACAACCGCTTGGCCCAGCTGGACATTAACCTCCCAGACAAGGCAGTCATTGACAGAATCCTTCAGTCGCTCCCACCTAGCTACAAGAGCTTTGTGATGAACTACAATATGCAGGGGATGGAAAAGACCATTCCTGAAGTATTTTCAATGCTGAAATCAGTGGAGGTAGAAATCAAAAAGGAACATCAAGTGTTGATGGTCAATAAAACCACCAAGTTCAAGAAGGGCAAGGGTAAGAAGAACTTCAAAAAGGACGGCAAGGATGTTGCCGCGCCCGGTAAGCCAGTTGCCGGGAAGAAGTCAAAGAACGGACCCAAGCCTGAGACTGAGTGCTTTTATTGCAAAGGGAAGGGTCACTGGAAGCGGAACTGCCCCAAATACTTAGCGGACAAGAAAGCCGGCAACACTAAAGGTATATGTGATATACATGTAATTGATGTGTACCCTACCAGTGCTCGTAGTAGCTCCTGGGTATTTGATACCGGTGCCGTTGCTCATATTTGTAACTCAAAGCAGGAGCTGCAGAATAAGCAGAGACTGGCGAAGGACGAGGTGACGATGCGCGTTGGGAATGGTTCCAAGGTCGATGTGATCGCCGTCGGCACGATAACTCTACATTTACCTACGGGATTAGTTTTAAACCTCAATAATTGTTATTTAGTGCCAAGTTTGAGCATGAACATTGTATCAGGATCTCGTTTAATACGAGATGGCTACTCATTTAAATCCGAGAATAACGGTTGTTCTATCTATATGAGAGATATGTTTTATGGTCATGCTCCGATGGTCAATGGTTTATTCTTAATGAATCTCGAACGTGATGTTACACATATTCATAGTGTGAATACCAAAAGATGTAAAGTTGATAACGATAGTCCCACATACTTGTGGCACTGCCGCCTTGGTCACATTGGTGTCAAGCGCATGAAGAAGCTCCATGCTGATGGACTTTTAGAGTCTCTCGATTATGAATCATTTGACACATGCGAACCATGCCTCATGGGCAAAATGACCAAGACTCCGTTCTCCGGAACAACGGAGCGAGCAACCAACTTATTGGAAATCATACATACTAATGTGTGCGGTCCAATGAGTGTTGAGGCTCGCGGAGGATATCGTTATGTTCTCACTCTTACTGATGACTTGAGTAGATATGGGTATGTCTACTTGATGAAACACAAGTCTGAGACCTTTGAAAAGTTCAAGAAATTTCAGAATGAAGTAGAGAATCAACGCGACCGAAAAATAAAGTTCTTACGATCAGATCGTGGAGGAGAATATTTAAGTCACGAATTTGGCACACACTTAAGGAAATGTGGAATCGTTTCACAACTCACGCCGCCTGGAACACCTCAACGTAACGGTGTGTCCGAACATCGTAATCGCACTCTATTGGATATGGTGCGATCTATGATGTCTCTTACTGATTTACCGCTATCTTTTTGGGGATACGCTCTAGAGACAGCTACATTCACTTTAAATAGGGCACCGTCTAAATCCGTTGAGACGACACCGTATGAATTATGGTTTGGGAAGAAACCTAAGCTATCGTTTCTAAAAGTTTGGGGATGCGATGCTTATGTCAAGAAAATTCAACCTGAAAAGCTCGAACCCAAATCTGAAAAATGTGTCTTCATAGGATACCCTAAGGAAAGCATTGGGTATACCTTCTACCTTAGATCCGGAGGCAAGATCTTTGTTGCCAAGAACGGATCCTTTCTAGAAAAAGAGTTTCTCTCGAAAGGAGTAAGTGGGAGGAAAGTAGAACTCGATGAAGTACTACCTCTTGAACCGGAATGTAGTGCAGCTCAGGAAAATGTTACTGTGGTGCCTACATCCACTGGAGAGGAAATTAATAATGATGCTCAAGGTACTTCGAATCAAGTTGCTACTGAACTTCGTAGGTCCACATGGACACGTTCCACACCAGAGTGGTATGGCAACCCTGTCCTGGAAATCATGTTGTTAGACAACGGTGAACCTTCGAACTATGAAGAAGCGATGGCGGGCCCAGATTCCAACAAATGGCTAGAAGCCATGCAATCGGAGATAGGATCCATGTATGAAAACAAAGTATGGACTTTGATAGACTTGCCCGATGATCGTCGAGCGATAGAAAACAAATGGATCTTTAAGAAGAAGACGGACGCAGATGGTAATGTTACCATCTATAAAGCTCGACTTGTCGCTAAGGGTTATCGGCAAGTTCAAGGGGTTGACAACGATGAGACTTTCTCTCCCGTAGCGAAGCTGAAGTCCGTCCGAATCATGTTAGCAATTGTCGAATACTATGATTATCAGATATGGCAAATGGACGTCAAACGGCATTCCTTAACGGTTATCTTAAGGAAGAACTGTATATGATGCAGCCGGAAGGTTTTGTCGACCCTAAGAATGCTAACAAGGTATGCAAGCTCCAGCGATCCATTTATGGGTTGGTGCAAGCATCTCCGAGTTGGAACATTCGCTTTGATGAGATGATCAAAGCGTTTAGGTTTATACAGACTTATGGAGAAGCCTGCGTTTACAAGAAAGTGAGTGGGAGCTCAGCATTTCTCATATTATATGTAGATGACATACTTTTGATGGGCAACAACCAAGGAGGCAGAAAGCTACGTTGAATTCCCAGGTGGTCTCTATAACGAGCAAAATACCTGTCTTACATACCGTCCCGCAGCTCGCCCCTGGAGGGGGACATGTCAAATAGTCCCATCTCTTGCTTACCACACTATTTGTATCGTTCTGCTTTTACCACAGCCTTTTCGAATAAACAATGCTTAGCTTCAGCTTATTATTGCATTCTCTATTCATTTCTTTTTTCATATACATGTTCAGTTATGACATTTATCACCCGTACACTTTGGTAGGGTCAATAAGCCAGGGGCTCAAGCACCCCATAATAAGGCGTGAGAAGTCCGAAAACTTTCACAAGTGCGGCCCTCCGAACTTATTGCATTATATGCATCAGCTCCGAATCATGTCTTTGGTCACTAGTTGGATTTGCCCGGCTCCCATGTTTTGGTACCCTACGTTCCACTATATCGGCTAAGGTAGCACTGGGAGAACTACTGCGATTGTGCCCCGGTTGAGCTAGGCTAAGCACCTCAGTAGAGAAAGCTAAAACTGATTGTCATGATAGGGCGAGAGCTGGTCACTGTTCGAGAGGTTTCGAGTCCCTAAAGACTTATGACGCTTAGAGCGAGGAGTCGGCTTTGTCTGGCCAAGGCGTGTATAGCGCCCCGAACTCGGTCTTCCGAACACTAGGGGTTTCGCCAAAATTTAAAATTATAAAATTCTCTGGCTAAGTGAGAGTGATAACGCATTATAGTCCGATTGCCTTGTTCGTTGTGCTGAGCACCTCCCTCGAAGGACACAAGAATGGGAAAAAGAGTGCTCAGGTTTATCCCGAACACCCCAACACTCGTGGCATGGGGGAAGAAGCCGACGAATCGCCATCTCTCAGACTTGATAAACGGTCGCATAGAAGGTAATATTTTAAATTAAAACAAGCGTTGCATAGCGCATATGAACAAGTTTTCAGCGTACAGGATAACACAAGCGAGTTTATTCAAATATTACATCCCTGGAACACTCATCCGCCACAAGGCGAGCACCCTTTAGGATGCCCTCATAGTACATCTCGGGGCGGCGATGCTCCTTGTCCTGCGGTGGCCCGTCCTTCACCAGCTTCTCTGCATCCATCTTGCCCCAGTGCACATTAGCACGGGCAAGGGCCCTACGGGCGCCCTCGATGCAGGCGGAGCGCTTGATAACTTCAAGCCATGGACAAGCATCCACCAGCCGCCTCACCAGCCCAAAGTAGCTCCCAGGCAAGGCCTCTCCAGGCCACAACCGAACTATGAGGCCCTTCATGGCTTGTTCGGCCATCTTAAGGAGCTCGACCAGTTGCTTCAGCTGGTCGCTCAAGGGCACCGGGTGTCCGGCCTCAGCATACTGAGACCAGAACACCTTCTCCGTCGATCTCCCCTCTTCGGCCAGGTAGAAGGCGGCGGCATCTGACACGCTACGGGGAAAATATGCGAATGCTCCTGTAGAGCTCCGGACTCAGGTAAGTAACAAGTAATTCACTTTCACGTGCTTGCTTTGCATAAAGAAGGCCTTACCCACCGCTATCTTCTTCATAGCCTCAACTTCCTGGAGGGCTTTTTGGACTTCGGCCTTGGCAGACTTGGCACTTTCGAGGGCCGTCGCGAGCTCGGACTCTCGCGTCTTTGAGTCAAGCTCCAAACTCTCGTGTTTTTTCACGAGAGCCTGGAGCTCTTGTTGTACCTCGCCAACTCGCGCCTCATGTTTATCCCGCTCGGTGCGCTATATGGCCGCCTTCTTTTCGGCCTCCGAAAGCACTTACTTAAGGGTCACCACCTCAGTCGGGCCCCTAGGACACCAATAGCGATCATGTCCTTTTTTGCAATTGCAAATTTTATATACTTAAACAAGGCATTACGTACCTTGGCTCTCCTCGAGCTGCTTCTTGGCAAGGCCGAGCTCTTGCTCGGACCGCTCGAGGTTCTACTTCAGCGTGTCCACCTCCGCAGTCAGTGCGGCAGAGGCCAGCAGCGAAGCCTGCATACGCATATCGACATAATTATGTTAGACTCCTGTGAATATTATTAGATCCTCTATTCGGCTTTTCTTTGTGAACGCCAAACAGAGCATCAGGGGCTACTGTCTATGCGGTAATATTTTCATATATTTTTTACATACCTCAAAGCCTGTTAGCAGGCTGGCACAAGCTTCAGTCAGCCTGCTCTTGGCGGACTGAACCTTCCGGATCACCGCACTCATAATAGTGCGGTGCTCCTCGTCGATGGAGGCACCGTTAAGCACCTACAACAAGTCCGGAACCGCTGAAGGTTTCGGCACGGTGTCCGGTCCAAGGCCGGACTCGGAGCCCTTGGGAGCTCCGCTCCCTTTGTGCCTGCAGTCCGGGAGGTCGCCTTGCGGCGCCTCCAGGACTACCTCCCCTTGGCTTGGAACCTTTTGGGATAACACCTCGGCGTCTTCCGTAGGGCAAGGGGAGGTAGCGGTCGGAAGTGAAAAACTATTCACATCCGACGAACCCAAGGAACCACTCGACGACACGTCGAGCCGGGCTTTGGGCGGACTACATAATTATAATCGGCGTCAGGGGAGGCTGTGCAATAAAGGAACATTATGAGTCACTCTGGTGTCTTTATACTTACGACTTCGCCAGGGGCTTGGCCCTGAGCGGCCACTCCTCTTCGCCGTCGTCGGCGTTGGTGGAGTAGTCCGGAGGAAGGGTTCTCCCCTTCTTGGACCCTCCGGCCTCCCCAGTTGGGGTGGCCTTCCTTTTCTTTTCTCCCCCTGCTGGGGAAGAAACCTCTCTTTCCTCCTCCTCGTCTTCATGGGAGGAGTGCGCCTCGAAGTCATCGGACGATGAGTCCGACTCCACCGGGCGCCGGGAACTCTTCCGGGTTCCCGTGGCCTTCTTCTCCGGCACCACGTAAGGTGCCAGAACAAGCAGCTCCGCCAAGTGTGCGTCTGCTGGGTCTTCGGGCAAAGGACCCGGACAGTTGATTTGTCCGGCCGTCCTCTGCCAGTCCTGTCAAAGGCATGGGGTCTTAGATCCCTCATAGAGTCAAACTATGAAAGACAAATATCCTATAAGAGGTAAAACAGCTTACCGCGCAGGCCTGACGCTGCGCGCTGAATCCGCGATCCTCGATGGCGGAAGTGGGAGCCTCGGCGCCCTTGAATAGCACCTTCCAGGCAGCTTCGTACGTTGTGTCGAAGAGCCTGCTTAGAGTTCGGTGCTGGGCCGGGTCGAACTCCCACAAGCTGAAAGCCCGTTGTTGGCACGGGAGGATCCGGAGGATGAGCATGACCTGGACTACGTTGACGAGTTTGAGCTTCTTCCTCACCAGGTTTTGGATGCATGTTTGGAGTCCGGTCAGCTCTCCCGAACTACCCCACGGCAGGCCCTTCTCTTTCCAGGAGGTGAGCCGCGTAGGGATTCCGGATCGGAACTCGGGGGCTGCGACCCATTTAGGGTCACGCGGCTCGGTGATGTAGAACAGCCACCCCTTTATGGTCTCCATGAAGGAGCCCTCGAGCCATAGGACATTGGGCATCTTGCCCACCATGGTGCCTCCGCACTCCGCCTGGAGGCCGCCCACTACCTTCGGCTTGACATTGAAGGTCTTCAGACATAAGCCGAAGTGGGGCTGGATGCTGAGGAAGGCCTCACACACAATGATAAACGCCGAGATATTGAGGATGAAGTTCGGGGCCAGATCGTGGAAGTCTAGGCCGTAGTAGAACATGATCCCCCGGACGAATGGGTGGAGAGGGGAGCCTAGTCCGCGGAGGAAATGGGTGAGGAACACCACCCTCTCATGGGGCCTGGGGGTGGGGAGGAGCTGCCCCTCCTCTGGGAGCCGGTGCGTGATGTCGTCGGACAAGTATCCGGCCCTCCTCAGCTTATTGATGTGTCCCTCTGTGACGGAGGAGACCATCCACTTGCCTCCCGCTCCGGACATGGTTGGAGAAGGTTGAGGTGGGAAATGCGGACTTGGGCGCTGGAGCTCGAGTGTGCGAAAACGGATGATTAAAGGAGGAAGAAGGCGTGGATGAAAAGGTGGAACCTTATCGCCTTATATGGGCGGACGAAACTATGTGTCCCCACCAGCCTGGTAAAACTCGCTTATCCCCCAAGCGCCGTAATCAATGGCACGGTTGGGTTACCCACGCCCGTATTGATGAGAATCCCGGGATAAGGGGACACGATCTCTGCCTCGACAAGACATGCCAAGGAAACCGCCTCGCAAAACGCGCTGAGGTGGGACAGTAAAAATGATTCGAATAAAGGCTTGGTTGTGGTGTGATGTCACGCTAAGGAATACGTCAGCAGATTAGATTTGTGTAAATATTATTCTCTCTACGGTAGTATGTGGAACTTATTTTGCAGAGTCGGACACTATCCTTGTGTTCAAAATCTTCTATGAAGTATTCGGAGGAGGAACCCGCCTTGCAATGCCGAAGACAATCTGCGCCCCGGACTCATCGTCATTGAAGCCTGGTTCAGGGGCTACTGAGGGAGTCCGGGATTAGGGGGTGTCCGGATAGCCAGACTATAACCTTTGGCCGGACTCCTGCACTATGAAGATACAAGATTGAAGACTTTGTCCCATGTCCAAATGGGACTTTCCTTGGCGTGGAAGGCAATCTTGGCAATACGGATTTATAGATCTCCTCCCATTGTAACTGACTCTGTGTAAACCTAGCCCCCTCCAGTGTCAATATAAACCGGAGGGTTTAGTCCATAGGACAAGAACAATCATACCATGGGCTAGCTTCTAGGGTTTAGCCTCTCTGATCTCTTGGTAGATCTACTCTTGTACTACCCATATCATCAATATTAATCAAGAAGGAGTAGGGTTTTACCTCCATCGAGAGGCCCGAACCTGGGTAAAAACATCGCATCCCTTGTCTCCTGTTACCATCCGCCTAGATGCACAGTTCGGGACCCCCTACCTGAGATCCGCCGGTTTTGACACTGACATTGACCACGCCGCGCGGAGAGCACCACGGCGGTGGAGGACAGCGAGGCCTAGGAAGGGGACGACGTGGAGCCGGGGAAGACGCGGCAGAGGAAGCCCGCGCGGAGAGGAGTATGAGGGTTCATTGGTTCGGCTGCGGTGTGAGGCTGCAGTAGCGGCAGGGCCTGGCCAGTGGTGGGAATAGTAGGGGGCGGTGAGGCCTCCGCGGCAGCACAGCCGGCCACGGGAGGCAGGAGCATGCGGCACGACCGGCGCTGCTTTGGGCGGCTGGAGCAAGAAGACCAGAGGTTGAAGAAGCACTATCGCCGTTGGATGGACATCGTACGGTCACTGGAGCTTGAATCGTTCATATTGACTAAGTTGACAAAGCCCTCCGTCCCCGTCAACTTAGTTGGCCCACAAGTCATCCTCCCACTATGGTGGGTCCCAGCTAGCAGGGGGTATTTATTTTTTTGTGCGTAATAAGGAGGCACTTCCTTGCGTGCGAAGATATAGCTGGTGGGTCCGACATGTCAGTGGGGGGAACGTTTTTTTCGCGAAATACAGAGGCCCTTCCGGTGGATCCCAGCTGTCAGGTGGAGGAATCATTATTTTGCGCGTACAGTCCATGACTGATGGATGTCGTTCGTTGACCAAGTTGACCAGGCCGCGCCGAGAGAAACATGGCGGTGGACGACGGCGAGGCCTAGGAAGGGAACGACACGGAGCCGGGGAAGTCTCGGCAATGGTTGCCGACGCGGTGGGGAGTACGAGGGTTTACTGGTCCGGCTGCCGTCGCCGGAAAATAACAGGAGGTGTGGGTGAGTAGAGGAATGTCCTGGCCAGCAATGAAGTAGGGTGGGGCGGTGCGGCCTGTGCGGCAGCATAGCCGGCCACGAGAGGCGGGAGCAGGCAGTCCCACCAGCGCTGGTTTGGGTGGATGGAGCAAGAATATCAGATATTGAAGAAGCAGCATGGCCGTTGGATTAACATCCAATGGTCACTGCTGCTAGAATCGTTTGTGGACTAAGTTAACAAAGCCAAAGTACACGTCAACCTAGTAGACCCACAAGCCTGCCTCCAAATCTGTCCCAAGCAGCATACAACCCGAAATTTCTAGCCGGATTCAAATTAATTTTAAATCTAAATATACCTTAATTTAAATTCAATGAAGTTTTACCCGCACAAAAACAAGGAAATTTAAAATATCAAAATCCGAAAGAAAACAGTATCTTGGAACTAATTGCGTGTTTGCTTTATTTCTTCATTTTGCAACCCATTTATTATTACTTATAACCCATTTCTTATTACTTATAGCCCATTTTCTGGGCAAAATGCATCCCTCCTCGTCTTGAAAGATTTCCGGCCCAGCAGGGCATAGAAAAGCAAGTAGGCCTACGTTGGTTATTCTACAAAAAACAAAATAGCTGGCTAGCCATTTTCAGAAAGGAAAAAAACAAACTGGGCTGGTCATGTGCTAAACATATGAAATAAAAGCCTGGGCTAGACGGGCCACGGGTCCCGCACAACTGAGTTTATACCCTTCTCCGTCCTGAAAAAACAAAATTACTACACGCGCTCCTGGGTCCCTACTGTCATCCTCACCATGTACAGTCATCTCCTTATTCCTCTCGGTTGTTGACCATGTTGACAACACCAGAGGGCGGCGCCGCGGCGAGTGAACCAAGGCGGAGGACGATGGTGAGGCCTCGGACGGGAACGAACAGGAGTCGGGGAAGATCACAGCCAGCCGTGGGAGGCGGGAGCAGGCGGTCCCGCCGGCGCTGGTTTGGCTTTGGTGGCTCGAGGAAGAAGAGATTGAAGAAACGCGACAAACGTTGAATGTCAATCCAACGGTCAAGGTTGGCACAATCATTTGTTGACTAAGCGGACACCAAGTAGCATACTTTTATATATATAGGAAGAAAACTGCGAGGAAAATGTGTTCCTCTGCCGTCCTCCCCACAGGGAACGTTCACCACATAAGTGACTAGCACCCTTGGTTTTCAACCGGGAGGTCTTGGGTTCGAGTACCAGGAACTCTCAATTTTGTCCTCCTTCCTTCCTCACAAAAAAAGGAAAGAAAATCAAAGACTTGGGAAGGCGTACAGAACAAGCTAGTGTACCAGTAAAGAGACGTTGTCGAGTTTTAGAAAAAATAAAGACGTGCTCCTGTAGCTTGTTTGAATCCAAGCCTAGACTATGACTATATATGGTGCTATGCTACTCTGCAAGTAATGAAACTGACATATCCAACGTTCGCTTCTCCTCTTCTCTACTTACTCTGCCTAGCATCAGAAGCTCTGGCCGTAGCAACCATGTCCGCTGGCTGCTCGTCCACCTGATCTTCAGGAGGCAACAACCAGATATGCGCCAAGTTGCCACCCGTACCATCGCCTGTGGGTCTCATCACACCCTCGCCGGCACGCGCACCGCAGCCGATTGCCCATCGCAACCCGCTGGCGTTGGTATGGTGCCACTGCTGCAAATCATGCAGAGTCATCCGTCGCGTCTCAATGACAATCCGCAACCCTGGCCGAGTCTTCTACAAATGCCCGAATCATGGGGTAATAATATGTTTAAGTGTTGTTCTGCTGCTTTCAGTTGCTGATTTTTTAAATAGTTTGGTTGATGATCTACCAATTTGATTTGTGTAGAAAAGTGAAGATTCGTGTGATTTGTATTTCTAGGAAGTTGCTGATGTGGGGGAATGCAACTACGCTGATTATTTGGTTAGCGGAGGAATCCCAATACCAGCAGATTGGGGTGTTGAACAAGTAACTGAAGGAACGACAGAAGAGGAAGATGCAGAGCAGAAGGTTAAAGATGCAGTTCCTCTGATCATGGCCAAGCAACAACTGCTGAATGGCCTTGACAGCAATGAGGAGATGAAAGAGCTTGTGAAGATATTGGGCAAAATCGATGTGCTTTGTCGGATGATTGTCTCTTTATTTGCAGTGTATGTAGCACTCGTGATGTATTCAGTGGCTACGACATGAGCACTTTGCTGAAACTAGTAATGAATGAAACCCGTGTAGCAGGCTAGGCGTAGTGTTGTGAACATCTAATGATTTCTATTAACAGAAATCAGGGGGTATCCCCTTTTGCTCATATAAATAAATAAATAGCAGAGGCCCTGTCAGGTCAGCTTTGTTCTCATTCGAAGATGTCGAGCAAATTGCAGTCCAACAGCAAACTATGTCATCAAATTCAAGTTTCACAACCAAATATGAGTACAACTAAACAACAATGTCATCATGTTTTAGTTGTCATACAATCACCAAACACAAATCAGCATACATAACAAGTGATGTTCTCATAGCAAAATACTAAGCAACATGTTCATCATGTTTCAGTTGTCATAGCAAACACAATTTCACATAGTAGATAAAAAACGTCTTCTGACACGCAAATACGACAAAAGCAATGTAATCATCATCCGCAACAGCAGCGTCAACATCTTCGCCATGTGTATCAGTCTGAATCGTAATTCCCCACGGTGTCATCTTGTTCTTCGTCCTCAACGTCCTCGAACGTTGGCTTCTTCTTGATCAACTCTTGTATGTCCACAGCACAACAGGCAATCTTTTCGCCGGCGTCATTGACGTCATGGTTCTCAAATATATTAGTAACATCTGTGTTATCTTGTACATTAGGAGCAGTGTAAGCATCATCTTGTTGTGCAACTTCATTAAACGAATTCCTCTGCTCAAACCTTTGCAATACTCTCCAGTCATTGCTACGTGCAAATGTGTCTTCCAAGAAAAATATCTGTGTTGCTTGATTTGCCAAAATAAAAGGCTCGTGGTCTGGTACGCCGCCTTGACATTGATGGATTAGACATAATCATCAGCTGTGGGTTTTGAGATCCTGGAAAATAGGTTATACCAACAACAGCACAACAGAACCACACACCGACGATCCTCGAAACTGGAGATATACTGCAACTGAACAATGTCTGCAATGTTCGCATACATTTCAGTTGTCTCTTTGTCATACGTCTCCGTGCTCATGATGGCATTGTTTTGTGTCTTCCTGCCTTCGTCTCGTGCAAGGGTGTTGTAGCGCACATCTCCAACAATGCAAGATTCATAATGTCTTACCCGAGTATCAGGACCCATTGCTAGTGAGTAAAGGGCATCATCAACTGCCTGCCCATCCTCCCGCATCTACTTAACCTATGGTTAGAAAATAGACAAGATGGTCATCTTATGTACTCAATATATTAAAAAAACTGACAGTGCACTTCAAAAGCTTACATGGTTCTTGAACCATTTCGCAAATCCTGCCATAACCAGTTTGTCAATGTTTCTTGGATTTTGCGGCAGTAACTCCTCTTTGTAGATGCTGCACAACATAGTGATCGCGTCAAACATCTAAATATATAAGAATGTGCTGCAAGTTTAGTAGATTACGATGTATAATCTGCATTACTGCACTTACTTGATAAAGGTAGTATCTAGGGACAGTTATTCAATACATACCAAACCATTTTGTCCAAATCTTTAGGTTTGTCCTCTTGTCGACTCTTCCCTATAACTCGAACAGAATAATCGAAAACATTGAGCCCGGGATTTTCTTCACCCACCTCTTTGCTAAGCTGATCAGCTGTTTCAATGTATTTTGAGTAGAATGTCAACGCTTCTGTACCAATGTAGGCCTCTGCAATGGAACCCTTGGGTCGAGCTGTGTTCCTAACATAGCCCTTGAAAGTGCCTAGCCGCGTTTCAATAGGGTACATCCAGCCATACTGGACTGGACTTCTAAGTAGTGCCTCATCAGGTAGATGAACAGCCAAATGCACCATCACATCAAAGAAGGCTGGAGGATATATCTTCTCAAGGTCGCATAGGATAGTTGGTATCTTGTCTCTAAGACGCTCCAAAGCATCTATCCTGATATTCCTACTGCAGAGTTCCCTGAAGAATTGTCCCAACTCTTCAACTGCTCTATATAAGTCAGGGCGGCCCAATCCTCTAAGGATTACAGGTAAAACCCTTTAAAGTAGGACGTGGCAGTCATGAGTTTTCAACCCTTGTACCTTGTTTCCATCTGCATTGACTCTCCTTTCAGGGATGGAAGCAAATCCATGTGGGAATCTCACACGTGACAGGACCTCGCAGAATTCTTGTCATTTTACCTTGTCCAAGACATACACAGCTGGTGCCATATCCCGTGGTTTACCTTCATCTTGCACCTGCAAATCCTTTCTGATACCCAAGTGTGTCAAATCAATCCTAGATTTTAAGGTATCTTTCGTCCTACCTTCAATATTAAGAAGTGTGCCGATAATGTTGTCACATATATTTTTCTCAATGTGCATCAAATGAAGATTATGCCGCAGATCCAAATCTTTCCAGTACTCCAAGTCCCACAAAGTGGACCTACGGGTAAACAATAATCTCTCTTCTACCCTGCCATGCTTCCTTTTCCCGCTACCATTAACAGGATGGTTTCCTGGTGTAATATGTCTGACGTTCTCTAATTCCACTTGCAACTCATCGGTGGTGAGCCTCTTTGGCGCATCACGGTTTTCATGCTTTGCATTGAACACATGTCATCAGTATTTTCTAGGATGCGACTTGTCCTTGGCAAGGAAACGGTGGTGTCCAATGTAACAGATCTTGCTAAGTATTGCGTATGACAGCGGATTCCTGTCATAGCAAACACATGCACTATAACCATGTGTCGTTTGCCCTGACATAGTGCCCAAAGCCGGATAATCATGGATGCACCAAATTATAACAGCACGCAGAAAGAAATTAGCTGGTGGGCTGCTATATAGGTCTCGAGTGAGAACACCCTTCCATAGCAGTTGAAGTTCCTCCACAAGAGGCTCCATGAACAAATAAAAATCCTTTCCAGGACTTTCTGGACCTGGGATGAGCAAGGCCATCATGTAGTTTGATTCTTTGGTGCAGACATTTGGAGGCATGTTGTAAGGGATAACAAGCACTGGCCACATGCTATATGTGGTGCTCTGGTGGCCAAATGGGTTAAATCCATCTGAAGCTAAGCCAACTCTAATGTTTCTCGGGTCAGCAGCAAACTCTTTGTGTTTATCATTGAAGCTTTTCCCCTCACTACCATGATATGGATGGCTCATTACATTCTGATCTCTGTCCTCCTAGTTCCTAGAATGCCACAATACATCCTCTCTTGTTTCAGCATCATGAAACAACCTCTGCAATCTTGGTGTAATTGGAAAATGTCTCAGAACATTATGAGGAATCCTCTTCACAGCATCGCCATCTTTCCATCTTGATGATTTGCATTTCGGGCATTCACTTAAGTTGGCATAATCCTTCCGGAACAGAACACAATTATTCTTACAAACATGGATCATATCATATCCAATTCCAACTGCACGAAGGAAATTCTTCATTTTACTGTAGGTGTGTGGCAGCTCAGACGCATCTGGGAAAGATTCGTGGAAAGCAACCAACATCGCATCGAATGATTTGTTGGTCATCCGCTCAGATGTCTTCACCTGAAGAAAGGTGACCATAGCTGAGAATACTGACAGCTTATTTCCCGGGGTGACAACAACGTTGCATTGTTCCAACATGCGGGCCCACCATTTTTCTTCTACAGGTGAAAGTTCACGGAATGCACGAGCATTTCGTAGCATTGTCTCAATGTTGGTCAAACTCATTGGCTCCGCCGCCACCACCTCCTCCTCCTTTTCCACCTGAGCATCAGGCAGATCAAGATGGTGATCTGCTGCTTCCACGCATTCAATAACATTGACGTTCACAGCTTCACCATGATGAACCCACCTAGTATATGTGACCGACATCCCATACAAGTGTAGATGACTTTGCACAGTTGACTGGTGTCTTGTAACTGAATTCATACAACTGCTACACGGGCAGAGCACATCTGATTTCGGACCACCGTACTCAGCTCTGATAAAGTTCATGATGTTTTCAACCCCCTCGACATATGTAGCGGAGAATCTTCGAGCAGAAGTTATCCAAGTCCTGTCCATCTGTTATACATACAAATTAGTTCTTCTACTAGATATTCAGGAAAAACATATATGCTTTTTTATGAAGTCCAGAAAAAAAAACCTAGGTCGATGTCTAAAGCTATGGCAAAATATTTGGATGAGCAGATCTAAGTAACGAAATATATGTAAAGCTAATTCAGCAAACAGATTTGAGTGCCAAATTATGGCAGGCTGTTTCAGCAGTCAATGAGGCTGAGCACACATCCATCGAACTATCGAAGGCCATCGCAGCAACAAAGATCGAGTATAAAATGATGTAGAGCTATTTCAGCTAACAGATTGGCTACTAGACCATGGCAATCAACGTCATAATAAATATATGGCAGGACATTTTAGCAACTAATCTGCCTTGGCATGCCATCTCAGCTAAGCAGATTGAGTGCAGAACAGGGCAAGGAAGCTTCTTAAGCAGAGCATATTGACAGTAAACTACTTCGGCAAACAGTGAGATTAACAGCGTCTATCAGCTAACATTCAGTGCTACACCGACATGAACGGGCCCTCAGTCTAGAATGTGCGTACCGTGGGAGAAGCTGACCACCGTGCGTCTCCACACGAACGTCGCCAGCGATGGCGGCGCTGACCGCCGTGCGCCTCCACAAGAACGTAGCCAGAGGTGGCGGCGCGGCTAGAGGACGGCAGTCTACGAGAGCGTACTGTGGGAGTGAGAGGATCGCTGAACCACGGCGCCGACGTATCGGCGCGGCGGGGAGGGCGTCTTTGGCGGAGCGAATAGAGTGGGGGGGGGGGGTTTGGGAATATTGTTGGCTAGTTGGCCGAAGGGCGGTTGAATCGGATTTGGGGGGAATTTATGGGTGTGGGAGGGAGGATTTTCGCGCGGTGGGCGGGGGGAGTTTGGCGCATGGTCGGTTTCTCCAAGTGCAGTCCCACGTGTCAGTGAAGAGGCAAGCCGAAGTGCGTTCTGTTTGCGTGAGCCGTGTGTAGGACCGAACGTGTGTGGGGTGCAATGCTGTCGCGACCGGTTTTCCGGACATTAATTTCCAGAAAATGGCCGTCGAGCTCATCAGCCCCAGGATTACTGTTAGCTGATGAGGCATCAACTTGATACAGAAAATTCCAAGCAAGAGTACAAATATGTAGTACAAGACCATTGTGGCCTATGAGTACATCAAATGATTTCTAGTGGATGAGGGCGGAAGCGGTTTGTGGATCACCATGGTCTATGGGACTCCATTTCCCACAGGAACAGCTGACTAGGTTAATTCCTATCTTCGCGAGGCTGCTATCACCGTTGCTAGGTTCCGAGGCGGTCGTCACAACGCTCCTCTCCAAGCAATCAATCTCGCCAAGACAATAGCCAAGGACAAGCCAGTGAGTACTTTGAATGTACTCGCAAACATTAAGAACACAGGTATAATATAGCCACAAATAATC
Source organism: Aegilops umbellulata (assembly GCA_032464435.1). Classification (NCBI taxonomy): domain Eukaryota; kingdom Viridiplantae; phylum Streptophyta; class Magnoliopsida; order Poales; family Poaceae; genus Aegilops; species Aegilops umbellulata. Next base: position 347,739,393 of record CP136058.1, on the reverse strand, counting down.
ATGCTTCAAAACATTCTATGATCATTCTGATAACTATGGTGTAAAGTCATGATGCACGTGAGTATGTTATTTAAGTAAGTCATGGGTAAACAATCAAGTAAAGGATATAACAAAAACATGCCACAGTCGGGCGTCTGAGCGACGCCACATACAGGGCTTTAAAAGGAATACCACAGTCGGGCATCTTAGCGACACCACATACAGGGCTTTAAAAGAAATGCCACAGTCGGGCGTCTGAGCGACAACACATACATGGCTTTTAAAAGAAATGCCGCACTCGGGCGTCTGAGCGACACCACATACAGGGCTTTAAAAGAAATGCCCCAGTCGGGCGACTGAGCGACACCACATACAGGGCTTTAAAACAAATGCCGCAGTCGGGCGTCTGAGTGACACAACATACAGGGCTTTTAAAAGAAATGCCGCAGTCGGGCGTCTGAGCGACACCACATACAGGGCTTTAAAAGAAATGCCGCAGTCGGGCGTCTGAGCGACACCACATACAGGGCTTTAAAAGAAATGCCGCAGTCGGGCGTCTGAGCGACACCACATACAGGGCTTTAAAAGAAAACACAGTAAATATCCAGGAGGTAGAACCATCAAGGGGATATTCGAATAAAACCAATGATATCACGGGTTAGTCAACAATAATAATAATCATGAATAACGCAAGTCTCAAATCACGATCCCAGTTCTGGTTTAGCAGTTTCTCCTCCGGAGACCGACACTAAGACCGACACTTGACCCATCCCAGACTGTAATCCTTAACCATGGACACGGCTATTCGAATAGGTTTAATCTCTGCAGAGGGTGTACTCTTTACCCACGAGTAACGGATTCCTTTAGTCCATCGGGACTAATTCCGTCTACGGTCTTTTAATTGAAAACACACCTGACTTGCACACACCAGCTTAACTCACCGGTGTCTGGAATCACCCACGACACCTGTCAAGCAAACTCTAAGTGGGGAGGCTACAACCTCGACGTAGCATGGGATCACAAAATTTATACCGCACGCAAACTAGGGGAGCTACCCACTCGGCTACAACCGAAACACCCATGCCCCCGGACCAGGTGGCATGCCTACCGGATGCAGCCGGTATCTTCCACCATGGCCTCTCTGTACGGTGTGTGCCAAGACAAGGGTTAACAACTTACTGAACCATACCCCACCTACGGTAGGGACCTGTGGCAGTACGAAACAAGTATGGGGGTTACCGGAACAAGACTCGATCTACGGACGACTCAGGAGGCTCATAAATGTTCCCTGCATGGTTAGCACAACAAAAATACTTCGACCAACAAGTCACCACCCATTATACCTTACCATGCCATACCAGGTATAACCGTCCCGACGGAGACCGGTGACAAGTTCACGCCTACCCAAGGCAGAGGCTTTCCCGGATTCCTTACCTTCATGCATGTAAGGCACATGAGGATGATTGCCATCACACGAGTATGCTCATTTCCAACAGCAAGGAAATCACAATAATGCATCCATGCAAATGATCATGTCACATGAAATAAAAATACTCCGAAATAAGGTGGTGTTATAAACGTATCCACTAACACACCAAAATTTTCTTTCCGGGGTTCAGAATGCTTTCCTTAAAGGTGTGGAGAGGTGGGGGTGCTCTCCAAAACTTTTGAAAGTTTTCTTCTCTTCCAAAATCCTATTTTCAAAAATATGCAAATAACACATATTTCAAAAACAGTACAAAAAAAGAGTTTGGAAAATTTTCAAATAAATCTTAAAATAAACTAAACAGAATTTGAGAGATGTAGGAAAAAGAATCAATTCATTCGGAGTTATGTTTAAAAAGTTACAGCCGGTCAAAGTTTAGTCAAATCTATTATTTAAAATCAAAACAGAAAATGAAAAACGTTTCAACTAAACACGTACACGTCGAAGGCGCATTCTGGAAATGCGCTTCCACTTAACCCACGTGGACTGGGCGGGGTCACTGACAGTGGGTCCAGGGGCCCACTGGTCAGGTTTGACCAGTCCACCCCTCCTTCTTCCTCCTTCGCCCGAACGGTGGCGGGGTGACGGCGATCAACGCCGGCGAACGGCTGCTCCCCGCGGGCTCCAGAGAGTCGGGATGGAACCGCAAGACCGGGGAGGTCCTCACGGTGGTCGACGGGTCGGTGGGGGTGGAGGGAGTCGCCGACGGTGAGCTACGCGGCGTAGGAGGCCTCGGGTGCAAAGTGGTTTTGGGGCTGCGGTGGCTCCCGATCAAAATTGAGCAGGGGGTTGGGTTCGTGGGAGGAAGGGGAAGTTCTTTGTGAAGAGAACGAAGAGGGGGAGGCTCTGGTGGTGCCGTACTGGCCGGGGCAATGGCGGCGGCCGTGGTTGCCGGAGATGGGGAAGGAGACCTTTCCTGGTTGATTGGCTGCCAAAGGGGGCTCTAGGAAGATGGCTTGAGGTCGCCTGCGTGCGGAGATGAGCTCGGGGCTCCTTAAATGGACGGGCCAAGGCGGTTCCGCGGCGGTCGTGGATAAGCTCACGGCGAACCGACGTTCTGTAGCGGCAAGGCATCATGGCGGCGACGAGCGCTAGTGGACATGGCTGCGGATGAGCTCGCGCTGTTCTAGGGGGCAGGTGGCAAGCGCTGGGGGCTTGGGTGGGGCTGCTCATGGCAGTGGCGGTTGCGGCCACGGGCGTGCCGCCAAACGGCTTGCTGGCAACGCTGCAGAGGCGGTCGGGGTGCTTGGCGCGACGCGGCGAGAGGCCAAGTGAGTGGCGCGGCTTGGCAGAGGGGGGGGGAGGCAAGCCAGGGGCGCGACGTGTCGGCTCGGGCGCGGCACGTGCAAAATGCGCGCTCTGCTCGCGCCCAGAGCACGCACGGTTCGTGTTCGACAAAATGCCCATGCATGCTAGAGGTCTCGGGTGAGGTTGGCAAGAACCAGGGCTAGTTTAGGTTTAGTAAGGAGATCAAGGGACACGGTGGATGGGTCAGGGGCTCAAGTTCACAATGTAAACTTGAAAACATGTCAAATCTAGCTATGCACTCAGGGTGTTTGTCAAAATGTCAGAGGCATTTAGGAAGTTCTTGGAGGGGTCGAAAACTCCAGATGGTGGTCTCTTTAGATGAAAAAGAGGTTGGTGAGGTTAGTTGGCCAAAAACAGAAACTTGTTAGTGCAAGTTTTGCAAAACATCACTTCTGGACAGAAAGTAAATGGCATTACTTCATGAACCAAAAATAATCCAATGGGTGTATGCTCCTGGATTTAGGGGTTTGGCAAAGAGCACTATAAGTAGGAGAAAGCTCAAGGGTAAAGAAGCAAGATAGAAGGTGGTTGCAGTAGAAATCACAAGGCTGGGCCAGAATGGAAAAGAGGTCAATGCACTCATATTTTTCAAATAACATCACTGGGCTTTTGCATAAAGTTGAATCATATGCTGCTACTAACATCTCATAATTTTGGTGGAGGTTCTAGGGAAATATTTAACATGGTTGTAGTGCAAAAATGCCCACTAGACGAGAGAAGAAAATTAGGTGTAGAGCTCAATTTATTTCAAGAATAAAAGATAATTTTGCACAAAAGTGATTTAAAAACATCACATGACATCTCCAAATTTTGGTGGGATTTTTGAATAAATTTTTAAAGAGGTTGTAGTTCAAATATGGCCATATAGTCATGGGAAATCATTTTTCAATAAAATGAAGATCAGGCAAATTAATTAAGTAGTTAGTTCTATTAATAAAAGAAAAGTTTTTTCTTGAGAGGTTTAAACAAGTCCAATAACATGTTTGAAAAGTTTTCACTATGGGGGAAAAACTCCATAATAACAAGAAGGATAATGGTTCAAAAATTAAAAGGGAGCTCAGAAAATAAAAGTTTTAATTCCTAGCAATATTTTAATTAATAAAACAAGGCCAAGAATTTTTGGGTGTCACAACACTACACCCCTTAAGAAAAAATCTCGTCCTCGAGATTTGCTGAGGGTTGCTTTGAAAAACAAAAACTCTCCGGGATTTTTCGCGAGGGGAGAACGGTTACAAAAAAGGAGCATAAGTCACAACAAAACCATACATATTAGTAGAAGTCAGGTAACTTATTCGTCGCGCAAGCTCAGGTTACCACGCATAAGTCACAATACATAATTAAATGTTGCAACAATGAACACAGCAGCGACGTCTAAAATGGAAACGGTAACTAGACGGGGTCCTGAGAAAACGTTTCTGGTACTGGGACACATTCCTCTTCTATCGGGGGAAGGGGTTTAACCAGTTGATGTATGCGTCTCTCTCTGCCGTGCCTCAGTGATCTGCCGATGGCGATTTGTGGATTTAAATCCGCGAGGCTCTGGAGATAACCCATCACATGTTGGTTTAAGCGTTCTTGAGCGATGACGTACTGGATCAGGTTGTCTAGGACTGGGTCTTTCTCAATTCGTCCACCGGGAAAAGATGTTACTCCACCGGGTGCTGTACGGCTCGAAAAGTAATAATACCCTCATTCGCTGGCATAGGGAACCGCGAATCGAAGGCGAGCAAGCGCTTCATATGCAGTAGCTTCTATGGCCATAAGCGGGGTCGGCATAGATTTCCCCACGAAGGAGACCTCTGTCGGGTCCTGGTTTGAGTTCACGGGATGGATGTGCACTGCTGCCCAACATCTTCAGGTAGAAGGGGTGATCCTTGATTTGAACAGCTCGTACTGGGGTGGCTGGGTAGCGCCCATGGTACTGCAGGTAAAATCCCACAATATCTTGACGAAACTACCCGGGGTTGCATCTGGGGCCCTTAGATGAATGCTGGGGCTCGGCATGGCAAGAAATGGTTGTGAGGGTGGTGCACAAGGTGAGAGGTGCTTTGGCAAGGTCACGCGGTGGCCTTTTATAGCACTGGAGCTGGGTCACATTTACCATGGTGAATGGTAAGGAAACTTCCAGCTCTGCTCCATGGGTCGGAGTCAAGCCACAGATACGCATATTTCACCGAGGTGACGTGTTACTGTGGGGGTTGTCAGGGAGGTCTTTGGCAACTGTGTCTGGAATAGAAATGTTGGCTTACCCATGCAAGGCTACAGGGGTACAATGACAGGCGGCTTTTATTTACAAGGTCAAACGGTTACAAGCGGAAATACACCGGGACTCAATATTACTCGGGTGACTTAGTCTACCTCGTTTACATCCAAGCGGGCGTGCCGGGTGGATGTTGAGGCTTCTCCGCGGGTCTCACCGTCGGAATTGGCTGGAGTGGGTTGAGGAGCTGCAGGCTCGGGGTAGCGGTGATGACCATCTCGGGGATTGCTGGCCACAACTCCATTGGAGTGAGTTCCCAAAATGCGACGAAGCACTTCTGGGGTTATCGCAACACCTTGGCCGATGGCTGGGGCAGATCTCGGGGGCTCGATCGGCTGTCCAAATAGCACGACTGGGTTGTCGGCGTTGGGCTCGTCCTCTTCTCTTGCCGGGGCTCCACGAACCAGCTCTCCACGAGTTGCGATAAGATTAATAGTGACTTGATCGCATAGTTCCTCTAGTGCCCTTACGTAGCTCATTAAGTGTAATAATGCAGGATCTGTCTCGTGATCTCCGTTGGTAACTTGGGGTGGTCTACCATACCCTTCACGTCTGGGGTAGTAGTGGAACGAGCGACAGTTAACTCTGGGCGACAAGTGCCGGAGATGCACTATAGCTTCTCGAGCAGCTAGTTGGATGGCTTGTGGCTCAAAGGAAGTTGTTCTTCCAGTGAACCTGTAGGGGCGTTCGGGTGCTAGACCCCTACCATAGATGTGCACAGTGGCCCAAAATTGACGGCTCTCACCGCTCATGGACCCTTGGTACACAACATATTCTGGGGGCTCTTCTAGCGCATAGGCACGACGGGTGAGGTTTGCGAGTATGGTCACAAAACCTCCAAGGTTGGTTGCTGTGGTCTCATTATGCACGACAGGGCCAGGCATTATGGCTCGGTTTGGGTTAGCGGCTGTGCTGTGCTGGGTTGAGGCTAGCGTGCCCTTTTTATAGCAAAAAGGGGACGGAGTCTTCCTTCGCACGCTTGCGAGAAAGACTATTCAGGATTCGGTCACTGGCGCATGATTGACGGCTAGGTTGGTAGGTTGGGCACCGACTGCCAAAAGGTGTCGGGTCACTACGGGGCTATATTGCATGAGAAGCTTGGTTGTGGTTTTGGTTATGGCTTGGTGGGTTGGTTTGCCTAAGATTATTGACCTGGCTAGGATAGGATTAGCCAATGGTCAGCCTGGCTCTGATACCAAGTCTGTCGCGACCGGTTTTCCGAACATTAATTTCCAGAAAATGGTCGTCGAGCTCATCAGCCCCAGGATTACTGTTAGCTGATGAGGCATCAACTTGATACAGAAAATTCCAAGCAAGAGTACAAAATATGTAGTAAAGACCATTGTGGCCTATGAGTACATCAAATGATTTCTAGTGGATGAGGGCGGAAGCGGTTTGTGGATCACCACGGTCTATGGGACTCCATTTCCCACGGGAACAACTGACCAGGTTAACTCCTATCTTCGGGTGAGGTTGGCAAGAACCAGGACTAGTTTAGGTTTAGTAAGGAGATCAAGGGACACGGTGGATGGGTCAGGGGCTCAAGTTCACAATGTAAACTTGAAAACATGTCAAATCTGGCTATGCACTCAGGGTGTTTGTCAAAATGTCAGAGGCATTTAGGAAGTTCTTGGAGGGGTCGAAAACTCCAGATGGTGGTCTCTTTAGATGAAAAAGAGGTTGGTGAGGTTAGTTGGCCAAAAACAAAAACTTGTTAGTGCAAGTTTTGCAAAACTTCACTTCTGGACAGAAAGTAAATGGCATTACTTCATGAACCAAAAATAATCCAATGGGTGTATGCTCCTGGATTTAGGGGTTTGGCAAAGAGCACTATAAGTAGGAGAAAGCTCAAGGGTAAAGAAGAAAGATAGAAGGTGGTTGCAGTAGAAAGCACAAGGCTGGGCCAGAATGGAAAAGAGGTCAATGCACTCATATTTTTCAAATAACATCACTGGGCTTTTGCATAAAGTTGAATCATATGCTGCTACTAACATCTCATAGTTTTGGTGGAGGTTCTAGGGAAATATTTAACATGGTTGTAGTGCAAAAATGCCCACTGGACCAGAGAAGAAATTAGGTGTAGAGCTCAATTTATTTCAAGAATAAAAGATATTTTTTCACAAAAGTGATTTAAAAACATCACATGACATCTCCAAATTTTGGTGGGATTTTTGAATAAATTTTTAAAGAGGTTGTAGTTCAAATATGGCCATATAGTCATGGGAAATCATTTTTCAATAAAATGAAGATCAGGCAAATTAATTAAGTAGTTAGTTCTATTAATAAAAGAAAAGTTTTTCTTGATAGGTTTAGACAAGTCCAATAACATGTTTGAAAAATTTTCACTATGGGGGAAAAACCTCCATAATAACAAGAAGGATAATGGTTCAAAAATTAAAAGGGAGCTCAGAAAATAAAAGTTTTAATTCCTGGCAATATTTTAATTAATAAAACAAGGCCAAGAATTTTTGGGTGTCACAAATGCGACCGTGACAGGACTGCTGTGAGTGTACCGCCTTTTTTCCTTTTAAACTAGGTGCTTCGCCCCCTCAAAAAAATTGTTGCTTCGCGCGATCCATCGATACTACTACTAGTAATCCGGTAATCCCGACTAAAACGGCGCGGCCGGGTCTTTTCCCGCACGATATGCTGGGAGGTTGGCTTAGTTGGGTTTTTTAGGATGAGTAATGCTACACCTACGTAATCCCAGTTACGTAATTAACGTAATGTGAAACGTGTGAGCTGTTGATTGTAGATTGGGGGGGGGAGGGGCCCACCACCATGAAAATCAGAGGAGGAGAGAGAGAGGCAATTTACGTTAACCCTTTCGTAGGTTCCCGTAGATGTAGAAACATGTGAACTGCGTGAATGTGTAGTGGACGTACTATTGGAGTGCCTAAGATAATTTGTGTATGTATAGACCCTATGTGTTTATTTTACTTTGCATGTTAGATATATCTCGGTTCAATAAAAAGCAGAGTTGGTGATGATGGTGTGCCTGTCGTCCTGCAATATAGGCCGTCTGATCTATATCTAACGGATAGGAAGGAAACTATGACAATTTACCCGCACTCCTCTCCATATTTGCAGATAAGGCTTTCCCTCGTTCATCCTTTTCTCCCACAAGATCTTGATCTTCCGTGCAACACACGGGCATCTTGCTAGTACTCCTATAATATGTATATTATTGTGAAAGTTCATATACACCGGCCGAGATTAATGCAAACACGGAATATTTTAATTACATTTCGAACATTTATAGGACAAAAAAATAAAAGAAACCCGACCCTAAACCTATTCTACGGCGGCGACCGACGTCCTCCATCTGTGATCTCCATGTACGGGGGCGGGGTTCAAGACTCGTGAAGTGAAGGTGCGGTCTCCGGCGAGGAAAAGTAGAACACGGGAGACGGACCAGCCAGTTCGCACACCATGCCCTGCCGCCTCCCATGCCCTACTCATCCTCGGAGGAGTCCTCGACGTCGGCGGTGCCGGACGTTGGACGGCGGCAAGTAGGACGCGTGGCTGACGGTGCTCCCGTTGTCGGCCGCCAGCGTGGCCACAGCTTGTGCGGCGACTTGAGCGAGGGCGGCGACCTTGAGCTCCATCCCCTAAGACAAGCTCTCCCGCAGAGCGTTCGCGCTTGCGGTCATGGCGGATGTGGTTCCAGGTAGGAGGACGATGCGCTATGGTGTGGAGGTTAGCTGGGCGTTGCCGCTTTAAGTAGCGCATTCCGATGAGGCCAAGCGTTCTGGTGCGTCATTAAGTCGCTGAAGTTGGTTCCTCGGGCACTGAGCCTCTTAACGACGACATACGAATGGATGGCATGAATGCGGGCAGCTGGCGCCGGCTGGGAACGCACTGCGCGACGACGCGTGGGACGAGGGTTTTGGTGTGCCAGGGTAGTCAGCTGCGGTCATGGCAACGTTGGAGATGCCCTTTGCTCACATGCGATCCCCGCATGTCATTGAAAAAGCAAGACGACCCGGCATGGTCTCAGGTCCAGAGGATGCAGTTGGTCGCGCTACACCACTCCGCGGACGCGTCGCGGCGCCCCGTGCATCCTCGACGAGCCAGGTGTTGGGGTGTGTTTGGATTGTGGCCAAAGTGCACCTTACCAAATTTTGGTCATGACCCAAAGATTGGTCTTTGTTTGGATGGTTGCCATTTTTTGGCATGCCAATGAACTCTAGCCAACTCTAGTTCATTTTTCTTGCCAATGTCGGCCAAATCATGGGCAACCAATACCTCAACCAAAATTTTGGTCATGACCCAAAGATTGGTCTTTGTTTGGATGGTTGCCATTTCTTTGGCATGCCAATGAACTCTAGCCAACTCAAGTTCATTTTTCTTGCCAATGTCAGGCAGATCATGGGCAACCAATACCTCAACCAAATTTTTGGCTACCCAATGCTTTGATGGGGCAACCTTGGGCACAAACCAAACATACCGTTGGTCGTGCCACAGCACTAACGCCACCCTCGGCAAACTAAAACCGACCGTGTCTAGCGACGATATGAGCGTGTCGCTCACGGCGGTCGCCTTGTCCAGAGGCGGTGCTGGAGCTGCGCCCCGTTGTTGGCCCCAACGACCCACATGAATGGTTGTCGGTGGCGAGGAGGTCGTGGGCCAGCTCCTCCATTGGACCAGTCTGCGCTATGTCGTCCCGACGGGTGTGCCCCCACATGTCTGTTTCCCTGTTTTCCCGGCCATATTCGAGCGTCAGTGCTCCGCGTTGTGCATTAGGCCTTTCACTATGTAGGCCAAGCGAGACAACTTATTGTTTATTTGAGCGGTTCAAGTATAATCATGTGGCGTTTGCTTATTTCTCATTCATTTCAGACCCTCTTCTCCATCGATCATGTCGCCCTCCAGTCGAGTCCATCCTCCCGCATGCCTCATTTGAACATTCCTCCGTGTATCATTCGCATGTACCCACCCTTCTCCTCTTTCAATAGATCTCCAGACCCCGAGATGAAATCGAGAGGGAACGAGTGGGGGCACGTGATACCTAAGGCGGATTCGAATTTTTGAACCGGTGATCATAGCATCCGCAAATCATATATAAAGGGTATTCAATGTTCGTTTCATTTTTGAACATACAATATACTCCCTCCTATCCTTTCTAGTTTACGTATAAGTTTTATGTGTAGTCAAAGTATATCTACTTTGATAAAAAAGGTATCAACATTCAACAACGCCCAATCAATATTGTTAGATTCGTACGTACTCCTAGATTTGTACTCGAGATGGTTTCCAATTTGACTATTGACAAGATTAATAGTACATGAGATGTATAATGTGAAAATTATATGATTGGAAACTCCTTTCACATACGAATTTGACCGTATGCTTTGTGTAAGTTGCATGTCATATATTATTACTCTAACATTTGGTCAAAGTTAGCCTCGAAAAACGCATTAGACCCTGTATTCTGTGTGTAAGTTGCATGTCATATATTATTACTCTAACATTTGGTCAAAGTAGTATAGTGGAAGTGGATCCTATGACGTAGGTATCCCTGCCTTACCCTCCCTTTCGGTCACTTACTGGTGGACCCCATGCTTGCTAGGCCCCACATGTCAGTTACTCAATGGTTTCCGCCACGTCAGGGGATCCTCATCCGTAGTATACTCCCTCTGTTTTTATTTACTCCGCATAAAACGGTGGAGTGGTGGTATAATAAATGACGCGGGCGGGGGAGGGGGAGGGACGTCGGTTTGCTCTCAACTGGGGTCCCACAAGCGAGCGAAAACGCAAGACGAAGCGCGTTCCATTCGGTGAGCGACGTGGAGGGTCCAGCGTGCTGGGCTGCAACGCGAACACGACAAGAGCGATGTACAGTCAAAACCGATTGACCGGTCCTCACTGGAACCACTATTCACACCAGAACCTTCGCTTCTTGCCCTACGCTAGCCAGTGCCCTAAAACCACACCAAATCTCCAGCCCATTCCCCCACCTTTCGATCCCCTAGCCCGCATCAAGTGTCCCCTAGTTCGCCGGAAAGCCATGGTGCACTGCAAGATTAATTACAACAAGATGCTGACGCCGAAGCGCCGCGCAGAAATCACGGCAGCGGTCGGCGCCACAGACCTTCGTTCCCAAGCTCGCTTTGCGGCGGGCCAATCCCCGAGTTCTCTGGAGCCAAGCTACGAGGAGGAGGAAGCCGATCCAATGTTCATGGCGAAGGTCGCGGCGCAGAAGGCCCCCAATGGGTATGAGACGATGGACGTCGACTTCGTGCCGACATCCGAGTCCCCCATGGTGTAGGCGGACCAGCGGTTCAACATGGCGATTCTAAAGGAGGACCGGGAGGAAGAGGCTCAACTCGACGCGGAGCGCGCGCACGCCGCTCCCATCGAGGCTCTCTTGCAGGCGGAACCGGATGTCGTGGATGTGAACCGGGCGGCGGAGGCTCAACTTGAGGCGAAGCGCGCGGATGCCGCTGCCATCGAGGCCCTCCTGCAGGCGGAACCGGACGTCCTGGACTTGAACCGGGCGGCAGAGGCTCGACTCGACGCAGAGCGCGCGGATGCCGCTCTCATCGACGCCCTTCTGCAGGCGGAACCAGACGTCCTGGACTTGAACCGGGCGGCGGAGGCTCGACTCGACGCGGAGCGCGCGGATGCCGTTGCCATCGAGGCCCTCCTGCAGGCGGAACCGGACGTCCTCGACTTGAACCGGGCTGTGCTCTCGTCCATGCAGACTGCCCACACGCTCCGCTGGAACGAGTAGGTGGAGGCCGAGGACAACCACGGTGCGGAGACACACGTCGGCAGCGACAGCTGGTTCGCGCCAGCAGCCAAAGACGACGAGGCCGTCTCTTTCCGCGAGCAGTGATAGTTTTTCTTGATGTTGTTCTTTTCATGGATCTTTTGCTGTGTAAAAACATATATTTGTTATGCAAGTCGCCAGACTTTGGTCAGTCTAGCATTTCAGGCGGTTGGATGAATATACTACGTCTCCTAACCCTTCTTTCCTTCTTCCTCACCTCTTCTTCTTCCCCAACAGGCCACCGCACGGGCCGTACGAATACTCCCCAACATGCGGTTGGATAAACATACTCTATGAACGAAAATTATGTGTCAGTGATAGGATGGCTGAGTTTGGTTTGTTCACATGCGACAACACGTGTCAGTGAGGGTGTGTTCCCTTGGTTGGGTTTGCGGCGTGCAGGAGCGACTATGTGAGGGTGCGGTGCGACCGCGACAGCCGTGCGCAAGTGTACCTCCTTCTCATTTAAATTTTTTTTGGCAAGCTTGGCAAAAATATGTGGCGAAGTTTGGCAATGCAAGGCCTAGACCCAAACAGGATAAGTATGTACGTACTAGGAGTACTAGTGTTAAAAAAGAAAGGTGGGGTTTTCCTTTGCGGGATTTAATTGATACAAATCCTCGTTTCACGTGTCAATTAATGCACATTTTTTTCTCCAAAGACCAAAGAACTAACCATCTCACTCCTCAACGCTTGATTAATGCAGTGCCATGCAAACCAACCTTCTCACTTCCGCATGCATGCAGGGGATATTAATGTCCTTTGTTGCTAACCCCATCAATTTTGCCTCGATTAGTGTTAGTGGCCCTTTGCAAATTCTAATTTTGATACTGGCCTTGTGTACAAAAAATTGGAGGTAGTAACTATATTTGACTTCCTTCCCCATTGCGGTGACGTCGACGATATCTTTTTTTGGTGGTTTAGCGAAGTGCGTTCGAGGGAGAACACCATTGAGGGAGACCATGGTAAGTCGTTCGCAAGTGCCGCCTGCAAGCCGAGACAACCGCCTTATTTGCATCCAGGAAGTCCTTTACTAGTACTACTAGGAGTACTAATGTGGACATATGGCCTCTCGAAGAAGAAGATGGACAAGCGGAGTCAGCGAAGAGTGAAATGATGGTTGCTTCGTCCGTGCTTTTGTGGTTTGACGCCTCACTGCTTTGTGATTTGTGATAGAAGGGACACGGGAGTAGACTCTGTGCTCTATACTGTACTACATGCGTCCAAGCATGGGAGAAAGAGGAGAGACGTTGCATTTTTCTATTCCTTCAATAAATCAATCAGGGGGCTTCGGTTCCATCTTTTTGGCTTTGGCAACACCGTCCACAATGGTTCCGAAGATGCCAAAAGCTATTTTCACATTTGGCTACACATTGTGGATGCCCTTAACCGTACCACTTGGTTTTTCTCCTGTGTGCTATCTATACAAATCTCAATTATATTGATCTAAAAAATTATAGAATCGAGATTAGTAAAAAGGAGGTGATTTTGCCGCACGGATGGCGGGGGAGGCTTCTTATTTGAGCAATGCTACATCCACGTAATGGTTTACGTAAAGTTACGAACTGATGTGATGTGGGACTATTTGATTGGATTAAAGGAGAGGATTAGGCCCACCCCACCTGAAAGTCAGGGGCGGCATATATAGATTAGATCGAAAGTATACGTAGCAGCTACGTAGCCCTTTGTAAGTCTAGGATTACGCTTCTTATTTTCGGAGGACGTTATCCGGGCGGTTTGCTAACATGCGGTCCCACGTGTCAGTGCTTTACCAAGCCGATCCACGTCCCACATGAGGCAGAACAACGGCAGAAGCAACACGTGGTTAAGTTGAAGAAGATGAGGGAGAAGCGGATTCAGCAACAAGTGAAATGATGGTTGCTTCGTCCCTCCAACTTAACTGCGGGAAAGGTGCAACTTTGTGATTTGACGCCTCATTGCTCATTACTATGCCGGCGCCATGATTAGGGTGTTTCACCCCGGCTGCTCTACACTGTATTCCGGTATGGCACGTGGACCCGGAAGCTTGATGTCCCACATGTCGGCGAAAGGGACTAGAAGATTTATGAAAGCGAGCGCTCCACTCTTACGACGGAGGAGTAGACGACACGACAGCCCAGTGAACTGTCACTTGTACTGTATAGTACTATAGTATTGTTGTTTCGCACGATCCATCGATACAAACCCGATTAAACAGGAAAGGGCGGGATTTTTCCCGCGCGGTAGATGATACTGGCCATACATTTCAAAGGCAATTTTAATGTATGCAAACTGAATAATTATAAGTAACAATATGATATCTAGTAAAACTAAAAACACATATGATTTATTGTGTTAGAGTGTAGTAGTAGTGTTGTATTGCATAGTTGTTAGATGTAACATGCGAGAACGTGTAGAGATGTAGTTTTGGAGGGCCTACAGAGAGAAAAGCGTAATACGGTCACCGAACTTCAGAATAAGCTGATTACGGTCACTATATACATATTGCGGTGATTATACGGTCACTTGCTCACAGTTCAGCATCGGATTGCACTCTGTTGACCGGCCAAATAATCTGCATGGCGCCATGTTGACTAGTTAAATTGATTGTGTCCTTGTGGGTCCCACCTGTCAGTTTGCATAGACAAAAGGTCAGATAAACACAAATTTACGTAGGCGCAATAAGGCCCCAACCCGTGCGCGGGAATCACCTGGTTGGGTATGTGTCTGTTAGGGCCTGATGTGTGCGCATGCATGTGTAGGTTGAGCACTTGAGCGTGAGAGTGTGTGTTGGTCCTGTGGTGTACTGGTGTGTGCATGCATGCGTGTGCGCGTGTGAGTGTTGCTTCCGTGCGTGTGAGTGTTGCGTGCGTGCGTGGCTGCGTGTGTACGCGTGAGTGTTGCATGCGTGCGTGGGTGCATGTGTTTGTGTGAGTGTTGCGTGGATGCAGTTCGTGTGCATGCGTGCGTGTGTGTATAATCACCACACCAACTCATGTGTGTTAAAGCAGACGGCTCAGCATACCAATACAAGGCCACCTTGTCGCTGTGCCCTCGGTCATGACTTCGAACCACCGTCCAAATATTTTTTTTGTCGTTTGTTTTTGTTCTTACTAGCAAGATGCCCTTGCGTTCCACGTAACATCAAGATGCATTTGTATGACTTGTTTATCTTGTGAGAGAAAAGGATGAACGAGGGAAGGCCTTATTTGCAAATGTGGAGAGGTGTGTGGGTACCTTTTTTGCAAAATTGCCATAGTTTCTTTCCTATCCGTCAGATATAAATCGTGCGGCCTATATTGCAGGATGGCAGGAACGCCATCATCACCAACTCTGTTTTTTATAAGAGTGTATTTTATGTATTTTATAAGAGTGTAGATGTAGAGTAGACACAAGTCGACAGGTGGGCATGATGGTAGTGAGATAATGTGATGCAACACTAGAGGTGCCACGTGGAGTGTTTAACTGGTCAACTAGTCATGTCATGAGCAAATACAGAGTTGTACGGTGAGCCCGTGACTGTATAATAACCACTAAACGTAAATGGTGACCGTAATGAGTGGATTCTGAAGTCCAATGTACGTACCGTTCTTTCACTTCAAATACAATGATCGTCATTGCATATATCGCGAGAGAAAGATGAAACATGCGTGAATTTTCTGGGGGCTTACTTTTAGAGGACCTAGAGATAGTTTTGTGTGTGCATACGTGTAAGGGGCGTACAAGGGGGTATGCGATGGAGAGAGAGATGCTCTTCGTTTCTCCTTATTATGACTAACTTTGTATATAGTATAAAAATATACAAATTCACAGTGTGGAATAAATATCATTGTGGGCAACATGCAATGCAAATTAGCGTTCGTACTCCTCCATATAACTTTGTAATGTTTTATATATGTAGAAACTCTAAAATAATTTTTTGGCCACACTTTATTCAAAAGGAATGTTGTATGCGAAATAAACGTGAAGAGAGGGCTTTTTAGATCAATGGGGTAGGTGATGTAACATGTGTGAATGTGTAGTTGATGCATTTGGTGGGGCCTAGAGAGGTATGTGTGTGTATTACGTATTCGAGAGAGGCATGGATAGAGGGGCCGACGGGGGGGGGGGGGGGGCGTGGGAGAGATAGGATGAGAAATGAGAGTGGTCTATAGAGAGAGAGAGACGAATATGACGTCATGACAAGAGATTCCATTCCCTTGAGTGTGTATATGCAAGGGGGAGGGAATAGAGGCACCAGGAGAAATTTTCTGTGTGTGTGGTGTTTGTGTTGGTATGTGTGGGTGTGAGAAGATAATGAGACGTGGGGGCAGAGGGTGTGTCACCGCGTGAGGTCCGGTGGGTCGAGGTGAGGCCCTTCGTTCGGTCCCGTCCTGCGCCACATTGGTCGGCCAGTGACGCATTTAGGAAGACCCATGGATGACTAGTTGTACAAGACAAAGATAGTAGAATTCTGAAGGACTCTGTGTCCACTGACAAAGCCGGCTAGGATTTGTAACCCTAGGTTCTCGGACTAAGGTAACCCCTTTATCTCTGATATTACTATTCATCCAACCTAAATTTAAGGGGCATCCTACAGAATGCTCTGCTAGAATCATACTCGTCGATTAGGAAGAGAGGTGTGAGACAATGCGTGAGAGACAGGCGTAAAGATAATGTGCATACATGAGACACGTAGGCAGGACCATGTATATAGAAAGGGTCGATGAGGATTGTGCGTGTGTATGTTTGCGAGAGGAAGAGTGCTTGTTATAAAGGTTAGTGAAAACAGTTGTAAATGGTTACGAGAGGGAGGGAGGGTTATATCTAGAGCATGTGTGCGAGAAAGACACCTCGGGAGAGAGTGTGTGAGCATGTGTGAGAGACCACCGATGGAGAGTGAAACTACACGTAAGAGACTGCTCTACACATTGATTAAACATATAAATTGTATCCAAACATTAGGATGGGATCATGATATTTGCAATTCACGTAAGGAGCGGTCATTGATCCATTAGACATCTAGATTCTATCGAATTTGAGCATGTCTATGTTATTATTCGACACAATTGATCCACATAGTTAGTATTTTGAACTCCAGACAATGCATCGCTTTAGCAATTGTATATAAACGTGAGTATAGTTCATGTTGTGTGTGTAAAGCACATTATACATACAAAAGTTACACAATGGACATTATAAATAGCTACTACCTATGAACTAGCATACATTTGAATTCAACTTAAGGTGGTTTAAAAAATTTGAATTCAACATAAAGTCCATTCAATTATTTGAATTTGATATCATGGCATTTTTAAACCATACCTAAATTATGGGGGCACCAATATTTGCTTTGATTTTGTACATAATAGCATATGTAGTCGTGTACAAAATAGATTCAAATTTTGCTCCTCCATTCCAAAATAATCGTAGTTATAGGATTTTCAAGTGTCAAAATTTCAAAGAGAAGCGGATAATTTAATGAGGTTTTCAAACATACAAGGTCAAATATAATGTTGTATATTTAGGTCAATCCTCATAGTTCAAGAGTACTCTAAACGTGAATGCTTGTGTTTCAAAATTTCGAACGAAGCGCCAAAAGAGCCTCTACTCGCCCGAAACCGCGTGAGACCAATGTTTGGTAGTACAAGGAAATTACTTTTCTAATAAATCCGACCCGTGAAACCTACCGGCCCGACGTACAAAGGTCTAAACCGGGGTAGGTTTGTAGCTTCATCTAGACGCCACGCAACCGCATCCGAAAAACATTCATACACAATGGCCGCCTAAGCACACATTCGCGCGGCCGAAATCGCTCTTGCCCACTATTTGGGACACCTGGGATTACCATCCTACCCCCGACCCGGAGTAGGTCCGAAATTTAAGAGGGGGGCAAAGTTTGTACTTTCCCCAAATTTCAAACAAGCGCGTCCCATCTTATGTTCAAAAAAAGCCAAAAACAAGCGTGTCCCAGACTGAAACATGGTTCCCCATTCATACTCCGTGGGCGCAAAAACTACCTCTCCACCAGCCGCGAAACCACGGCGTCCTCCGTCCGCCACCCCATCCCACCCATCAACCGCCGCCCTCCTCCATCACGCCGGAGCCGATACCCCGATGTCGTCGTCCACCGCAACCTCAACCGCAACGCCCTCCATGGCTAGTAGTTGAAGTCGAGGCCGAGCCGTCCGTACTGCGCCTCACCGCTGCTGCTCGAACTTCGCCACCCTCCACTGCACCGGAGCTGTTCCTGCTACACCGTCCTTCGCCGCCTCAGATCTGCTTCCCCTCCGCCAACATACGGCCACGGCAACACACTCAACAATTTGGCCATGGGTTCATCCAAGCCTGCACCCTCCAGAACATCGGTTTCCCCGGTAAAAAGAAGAAAATTGGCGCGACATGTGGAGAGAACATCGGTTTCCCCGGTAAAAAGAAGAAAATTGGCACGACATGTGGAGGTGACCACACCGGCAACCGAAAAAGGTACTCCTCTTCCCTTATTCGTGCAAATCTTACGTCTCTGCTTGCACGGTATTCATCCCACAAAAGACACTAGTTGACCGCTTCTTCTTGATACTAGATGTTCCTAGTAACTCGTGATGCACAAGGTTTCTCCTCATATACTATTTCACCTTCGCTAGAGGTCCGTCGCCCCCCTGAATTTCAATTTCTGGCCAGTTTATTCGCAATTAACGAAGCATTCCCACGCGTAACAGGCGCTAGTACGCCTATTACGCCGAGGAAGCAGCGCCTTGGTGTTTATCTTAGGGGCGTGTGCGGCCTAGAGCTACTGGCGCCCGATCTGGAGGTCGGCCCGGATTAAAGGGATGGCCTGGGGAGCTGCCAAGCACGATGGTGGTGTGAGGTCGATGGGAGGGCGGGGCGGCGGAGGCAGGGGTCTGGCCGGTGGTCGCTGGCGGTTCGAGAAAGATCGTCAACAGTGACTAGCGGGAGGTAGACGAAGGCCATCTGCCCGTTCCTTATAGATCGGACGGTTCATTAAAAAATCGACTGACCTATTTATTTTCAGTCGACTGTTATCTTAGATATCACCACATGTGGTGGTGTGCTGGAGGAGTACCTGCATTTCCTGTGCTCATATATTACAAAATCATACAGAGTAGAATCTAATTTTGTTTGCCATGCAATGTTGTAGAGCTATCAAATGTCTCCTATCATTTATTTTTCAGCCACCTGCTATCTGCTACTTTTACAGTTGTGTTTTTATGCAAGGGTATTTCAGATTCTGCTACCATGAGAGAATCCAAAAATAAAAGAGAGAAGTCGCTCCAGCTTGGAGTGCGGCTAGGCAAGACACGTTTCAAGGCTTTAAAGGGTTTAATGTCAGCAGATGGAGACGGGGAACGTAGCTCTGGAGTTGATGACCTCGCTCGCAGTGAACCACCATCCCAGGTACTTGCTTTAACTTCGCGGTGTCATATGTGGTTGCATGTTCCATATGGTGTCTAGCTCGTTATCGAAAGGCCGAAGTCGGTAAGATAAGGAAAGATATTTTTTTACATGAACCACCATCCCGTGAGCACCAGAAGACAAATAGCTAGTCAGGGCACTGGCCGAGCTAGTGACAAGCCCATCAAAGATAGGCATCACCTGGAAGCCAACTAAAAAACGGCGATGGTGGTGAAGCATTCCGCCTCCCACCAGGCTCTCAGGTCCTAGATGATCATGCTCACCACTTGTCAGGACCCCGATTCTAAGTCACACCGATCTAGCATGTAACACCTCATATCACTTTGCGGCCTCACGCACGGTATTCCCACGGGTGTCGCCTTACCATGGCCCGGGACTGTTTGCGCCTTTTGGATCATGTATATGACCATGTCGCTAGCATTCGTATGACAGAAAACCCGGGCGACATGACTAGTCGTGAACCCAAAGTGGCACTAACTTACGGGGACAGACATACATGAAACAACATCGAGCATGTCGGTTAGCAGCATGTGAATCCGGTGTCGGTGTACTAAAGTAGGGGTACCTTAGTACCCCGAACTCGTGCACGGACAGTCGCAGCGCCCCGCGGGAAGGCTCGCCAGGGGAATGCCAAAACCCTCCATGGCCCTTTTTGGGCCATTCAAGAACAAAGTACGAAGACAAGGCCACGGCAAGAGGAGCTTGCCGGGCCAAGGAGACAAGACCCCGGCAAGAGGAGCTTGCCGGGACGACCAAGCCAAGGCACAGAGACCCCGGCGAGAGGAGCTCACCGGGAAGGCCAACCAAGGCATCTCAGGAAAAACTCACCTCGGCGCGCCACGCGCCCCGGCAAGGCCTGGCGAGCGGCAAGCTCCCAGGCGCGGCAAGACAGCAGCCGCGGCAAGCCACTTGCCGCGGCAAGTCACCACCTCAGGCCTGCGCTCCAGCTCACCCACCCACGCGTCACTCTGGGGCTCTCCCAGAGGCACGTGGCGGGGCACCGCGCAGCCAGAGGTGTGCGGTGGCACGCGGCGCTGACAAGATCGCCGTCGTGGCAAATGGAGGCGCCCCTAAAGGTCCATTTCAGCACTATTCGGGCGACCCGGACGGGCATTTAATGCCCTTGTCCCCTGCCGTCAGAGTTAGGTGCGATAGCACTGTACAGCCACTGTACACACAGTTCTTTTCCATTTTTACCCTCATCTGCGCTGCCACCTGTGGGGAGCCCCTTGCGCATATAAAAGGAGGCCCATGCGCACGTAGAGAGGAGGGGGAACCTAGAGGACGCTCACCTACGTCCAGCTTCAAACATACTGTAGCATATTGCGCTCTCGAGCAAGAACCCAATACGATCAGACAAGCAGCAGTAGGGTTTACGCATCCGTGCGGCCCGAAGCTGGGTAAAATCCCTCGTGTGCTTCGCCTTGATCTGCTCTTCGTGCAACCTCCGCCCCCCGCCGAACCGAGAAGGGGTTTCGTCCCCATAGGTGTTCGAGGAGGCCGATTTCCCCCGACATCCGGGCTGTAGCAACTGGGCTAACAGGCCTCCGGTAAACCCGGGCTATAGCAGGCTAGGAAGGACTCCGGATGTCACCGCGTGACATTTCCCCGAAGGGACAGACACAGGAACAAAGTGAATCACATGCCGGCCAGTCTAAGTGTTCCGGAGCAGTAGTGCTGGGCTAGCAGGACTCCGGTAAACCGGGCTGTAGCGGACAACCATGGCTCGGTGGAAGCACTAGACTACATTTCCCCATAAGAGAGGCTACCAAGGATAGACAACTAGGTTGTGGATCCCACACATAGCAATACACGTTACACGTACGCATAACATGCAAGTATGTGTTGTACAACATGGCATCACAACATAATGCAAACTCATCTTTATCTTTACCTACTAATAAAGCACGCATTCCTTCCGTCGGGTTCACCGTCACAATACGCTTTCTTCTCATGTCATAATACGCTTTTACGATTTGTATAGACAAAATCTCAATATAAACGAGGTGGTACTAATTGAATTGAACCGGTATGAAAATAAAAAAGAACGCAGCCACGCTCTGCCTCGCGGTGCTCCGCCCCGCCCAACCCACCTCCAGCCTGGGCCTTGGCCTGTCACGGTCGTCCGCCTGGGCCTGGGGCCACGTCTACGCTAGCGTTTTCCGGTCAGAACACGGGTGCACGGGTCAACAAACAATCATCCCATAACCCGTCGATGTCGTCGCCGCCCAACACCGGCCGTCTCGCGCGACAGATCGAGGGACGACCAAATGATGAGGAGCAAGAATGCAGAGCAAGGGACGAGCTTTCCACGGTTTTCCGCGGTTCAGCTTCAGCGCCGGCAAGGGCAACGTACGCGTACATGCAGGATCCCTCGCTGTTCCTGTCCAGAGGCCACGGGGTCGACCGGCTTTGGGGCTGCTGAGAAACAACGGTGGCGGCAACCTGGTGCAACTATGTACATAATCCATCTGATCCCATTCGAAATCACCAAAGAGGTTGGCAACAAGATCAGTTGATAGCCGCCATGCAGAGCCATCCAGTCGAGTCGTCATGGTAGGTGTTTGTTCGTGTGGCCTCCGTGATGGTGGTAGCTTCCGCCAACACCGGCGTGATGTTCCCTCTTGCGAGCTCCACGTCCAAGCTCTGGAAGGCCCTTCCTTCTTCTACTAGAGGAAGCAATGCTAAAGTGTTGGCCTGAACGGGGGAACATCAGCTACCTCAACTCCGAGTCTACCGTCTGGAACGACGACGCTGTCGGCGCAGAGCTGGAGAGTGCGGTGTTTTGGTCCGAGTGCTGCGTATTGATGGCTTCCCTCCCCTCGTTGGTTACCCCAAGTGGAAGGTTTGAGATGCAGTGTAGCGGAAGTTTTCCCTTGGCAAAGATACCAAGGATCGATTTCCCCTAAGACTCCAAGGTTCAACAAGAAGGTGTCAACTGCTAACGGCGCCAGATATTAGCAATCAACTTGGACCTGCACACAGATACAAATAACTTTGCTCCCAGCGAGTACAGAGAGGTTGTCAATCCCTCCGGCCTTGTCGTTTACAAAGGATCAAGCGCAAGTCATAATAGTGATAGGTATTGCTGCAACTAGTAAGTAAAAACGGAAAGTAAATAGCGGATGTGATCAATGATGGTAATATGGACCGGGGTCCCATGATGTTCACTAGTGATGTCTCTCTCCCAAAAGACGATAAAACAGCTATGTGAGGTAAACGAATTACAGCTGGGCAATTGACAGAATTATGTGCGCAAACCAATGCTAACTATGTTGCAAGAAAGGTAGAGGTTCAAAGCATGGGCGGTACGCCAAGGTAAGTAGACCGAAATCCATCTGCATCTACTACTAATCATCCACCTTGAGATATCTATCAAGAACATCTCGCTGGTATTAAGTTGCGAGTCCCACCCATAGTGTAAACTCAAAGCAACAGACAACTACATTAAAAGAACTTTGCGTAAAGTAAACAATCCTTGCACCCGCGAGTACAAGCACCGTTGTTTTCCCCCTTGTGGCAACAGCACATCCCCTAGACTCATGTTTCTGTCACTCAAGCTAGTCATCGAGGGGCATGAACCCACAATCAAGCATAACGTTCCCTCTTGGAGTCACTACCTACTACTTGGCCAAAGCAATAAACAGCAACGGAGAACATGCAAGAATTACTTACGAACATAAATATAAAAGAGGTAAATCAAATATATTACTCAAACACAATCTGAACATAATCTCACAATCCATCGGATCCCAGCAAACTCATCATAGCAACAGCATAAGGATTACATATGTGCCTCGATCATGTAGGGCAGCTCACGAGGTCTAATTAGTGAAGCACTAGAAGGGGAGGAGAACATCACATAGCTACTGGACATGGACCCATGGTCCAAGGGAGACTACTCACAACTCATCCGAGAGGCGTCCATGGTGGTGGAGGGGCTCCCGGTGGTGATCCTCCCCTCCGGCAGGGTGCCGGGAAGAGTTCTCCTGGTGCTCCCGATCTTGGAAGCGTGGCGGCGGCAGAACAGAGATGAGATCGCGAAAAAGGGTTCCGTCCTCGAGGGTTTCGGGACGCGTGTTAAATATATGCCAAAGGGGGGCAACAGCGGAGGCCTGGGGGCCCCAGGCGCCCCCCCCGGCGCGGCCAGGAGGGGGGCCGCGCCACCAGGGCGCCTGGAGCCCTGGTGGCCCCCCTCCGGCCCTACTTCGGCCGTGTGGAAGCTTCCGGAATGCTGATTTTCTATATAATTTTTCTGGGATTTTTCTGGCAGTTTACGTGATGGGAAAACCTGAAATACAAAAAACAGCAGAAAACAGAAACTGGCACTGGGGTGCACTGAGTTAATAGGTTAGTCCAAATATGATCAAAAGTGTACGGAAGTGTATAAATATCATAGCAATATCACACACAAGAGGCATGGAGCAAGTAGAAATTATAGATACGTTTTAGACGTATCAACATCCCCAAGCTTAATTCCTGCTCGTCCTCGAGTAGGTAAATGATAACAAGAATAATTTCTGTGGTGACATGCTATTAACTATATAAGGACTTTTCATAGTCATATGACAAAAGCTTACAGAGACAATGAATATGTAGTAATTAAGTTGCCTCGTGAGAAAATCACAAAGAACTGAAAGTTTTTACAACATGATACTGAAACATCAAATAGATTTGTAATGAGCATGGTGTGCAATTATAATAAAGTGATATCTCGCTTGCCCCCTTTAGTGAAGCAAAACATAAATGCAGGGGCACCTCCAAGGTTTAAGTGATGACTAGATACAATGATTTCAGAATAAACGATATCACAATCATGCAAAAGACAATGCTACTTTGGGACAATGCACATTACACTCAGAATGACAATCATGCTCTCAGTAGTTGGTGCTTTAAAGAAGGTGGAGACTCTCGAACCGTGGCTTTTGTTGGCAAGGTTGAAAACCCGTGGTCGGAAACAAAGACAAAGCATGTACCAGAGCTCTTGGTTTTAAAAACAGAAGTAAAATTATTATTTTTTTGAATATGCATGTTTCGTCAACGAATGCTAGCAGATAACTCAACTACTTCTTGAGATGGACAAGTTTCGAGGAACGGCTCCCGAATGAGGACGATCACATCCTCTTAATCTCCTTTGTTTGGCACTACCAAAGTTTTCTGATTTCTCATGAACAAAGCGTGAAGGAGGGTTTGTTTGTTATATTATTTTTTTAATGAGCCGGGCGCACTCTATGCCAGTTCCTTCTCGTATTATGGGTTTGCACATTAGACATGCAATCCCGGGGTGAAGCTTGTCCAACTTAAAAAGATCATGAATTAACTACTACTTCCTCATGAAATAAAACAGAGGCACAAAATAGAAATGCTTTTTTGAATAATTTCGAGATGGTGCATGAAAGTCTTCGTTAGGAATGGCAGGTAAATACCATGTATAGGAAGGTATGGTGGACTCATGCGGCATAACTGGTTTAAAGGATTTTGGATGCACAAGCAATCAGTCCGCTTAGTACAGGCGAAGGTTAGCAAAAGACTGGGAGCGACCAACTAAGAGAGCAATGACGGTCATAATCATGCAGAGCGACAAAGCAACATTGAATCAGGCATGGAAGTTATATCGCTACTCAGAAATAAAAGATCACCAAGGCTTGACAGACTTTCTTTACAGTCTTAAATATGCGTGAGCATACGCCAAGTCAATCAAAATAAATTCTCGAAGGAAGATATCACTAAACCATACCACATCATAGGCAAACAAATCATGTTGGTACTCCAATAACACATTGGAAACCCCCCAGCTATTTGAGACTAACCATAAGAAAACATGAATTACTAAGCACCATTATGCACGTAGCATTTTTATCATAGACATATCGACCAATGCAACAGAAGCCAACTCTCTTAACAAGATAAGCATGATAAATAAAGAGAGTTCCAACGACCAACTAAACAAAAGCTCTTTAAAAAGATAAGCATGAAAACTAAGAGCTAAGCATGACAGTAGCTATTGAAAGACAAAGAACATACACAGCAAAGATAGACATGAAAATTCTATGTTGTGTTCTAGGTAGAAGTGGAGCGTGTTTCTCTCCCACACAAAGAAAGCTGAGTTCCGACTCGTTATGAAAAGCTAAGGAAAACTAAAAGGAAACTAAAAGCAAGACGCTCCAAGCATAGCACATAACACATGAAGTGATAAAAATATAGTGGAACGAAAGACGAACTGATAATGTTGATGGAGAAGGGGATGCACGGGGGCATCCCCAAGCTTAGACGCTTGAGTCTTCTTGATTATTTCTTGGGGGTGCATGGGGGCATCCCCAAGCTTGAGCGTTTGACACTCCTGAATCTTTTTATCATCTTCCCTCGCACACTTGAAAACTCCCTTCATACATAACTCATCATAATCTGATTAGCGAGGTTAGTACCCATAATAGTATAATTGTTCCTTGCTGGAAATAAAGATATTCTTGAAGGTCTACTGTTTCTCAAGATTGCCAAAAGGTTTTTGCAAAGAAAAAGCAAGCTCACGGTTTGCAAAATGAGGGAAAGGCAAAACAGGACAGAATCTGTGAAAAACAGACCAGCAGGTAGTAAATGATTTTTTTGGGGCACTTCTGCAACTCTAATCAAAAAACTCAGAACAGACGCCCGAAAGACAATTGTATAGAGCACGCTGTCGAAAAAATTCAGATCAAAAAGATGATCTGGTGATTTTATACGAATTTTTCTGTTCAAGGACAGAATCTGTTTCCTGGACAGCACGTCACAACTTTTGAACTTCCTTGCAATCAGAGGCTACACTTGGCACAAAGTTGAAAAGTAAAGATACAATGATGATGCTACTGTAGTAACAACATCAAGACACAACAAAAGCAAAATAAAAATTTATTCATTGTGGGCTGCCTCCCAAAAGCGCTTTCTTTTATGCCTTTAAGCTAGGCATAATGCATAGAGATCAAGTTCTATCAAGAGTAAGAGAATAGCTAGCCCGTATAACGGACTCAAATGGTAACTTAATCTTCTTTCGAGGGAAGTGTTCCATCCCTTTCTTGAGAGGAAATTGGAATTTTATATTTCCCTCTTTCATGTCAACGATGGCACCAACGGTGCGAAGAAAAGGACGTCCCAAAATAATTGGACAAGAAGGTTCACATTCAATGTCCATAATAGTAAAATCAACGGGAACATAATTGTCATTGACAATGATAAGAACATCGTCAATCCTCCCCAAAGGTTTCTTTATGGAAGAATCAACAAGACGAACACCAAAAGAACAAGAATCAAAAGGTTTCAGTTTAAGCATATCATATATTCTTTTGGGCATAACGGAGGTACTAGCTCCAACATCACATAAAGCATAGCAAGAGAAGTCATTCAACTTAATTTTAATCATAGGATCCCAGCCATCTTCTAGCTTTCTAGGAATGGAGGCTTCTAATCTAAGTTTCTCCTCCCTAGCTTTGATGAGAGCATTAGTGATATGCTCTGTGAAGGCAAGGTTAAGCGTGCTAGCGTGGGGATCTTTGGCCATTATGTGAAGGAAATCAATAACTTCGGTAAGAGTGCAATTATCAAAATCAAGGTCACTACTATCAAGTAAAGTGGTAGTGGTGTCCTTTAGGCTCACTTGTTTGGTAGTTTCTATGGTCCTAGCATCACCATTAATAGGTCCAATGGGACCAGGAGTGCGTTGGGTGCTAAGAGTTTGGATATCCTCAACAACTTGGATAGTAGCAACAGTGTGGTGGGTACGAAGGCTCTTAATTCTATCTTCTTCCTCCCTTTCTCTAGCCCATCTCTCTTTAAGTTTAGCCAACATCCTAATGTTTTCATTAATTTGCACTTGAATAGCATTCATAGGAGTGACCTTCCTCTCCTCAAGAGGAGAAGTTCTAATTTTAAGCAATTCTACCTCATGGGCTAAATTGTCTACCTTCGAAGAGAGATCATCTAGTTTGTTTAGTTTCTCTTCTAAACTCTTATTAAAGGCTTTTTGGGTAGTGATGAAATCTTTAAGCATAATCTCTAGTTCAGTAGTGGAGTTCTTGGTGCTAGGATAAGCATTGTTGTTCCCATAAGAATTAAAGGGGAATGGTCTAGGATTGCTACCAAAATTACTCCTATAAGCATTATTATTAAAATTGTTTCTAGAGATAAAGTTCACATCTACTTGTTCTTGAGCAATCAAAGAATTTAAAGGAACATCACGAGGATCAACAGAAGATTGCTTCGAAAGTAGAGACATGATCAAGTCAACTTTTTCATTTAGGGAGGAAATCTCCTCGACAGAGTTTACGTTCCTACCTGTTGGAGCGCGTTCGGTGTGCCATTGGGAATAGTTGGTCATCATCTCATCGAGAAGCTTCGTGGCAGCACCAAGTGTAGTTGACATAAAGGTTCCTCCCGCGGCCGAATCTAACAAGTTCCGCGAGGTAAAGTTCAAGCCTGCATAAAAAGTTTGGATAACCATCCAAGTAGTCAAACCATGAGTAGGGCAGTTCTTGACAAGAGATTTCATGCGTTCCCAAGCTTGGGCAACGTGTTCATTATCCAATTGTTTAAAATTCATTATGTTACTTCTTAGTTGGATAATTTTAGCAGGTGGATAGTATTTTCCAATAAAAGCATCTTTGCACTTGTCCCAAGAATCTATGCTATTTCTAGGCAAGGATTGAAACCAAATTTTAGCTCCTCCTCTCAAGGAGAAAGGAAAAAGCTTAAGCTTAACAATATTACCATCTATTTCTTGGTACTTTTGCATATCACAGAGTTCAACAAAATTGTTTAAGTGTAAAGCAGCAGCATCTCCAGCACCGGAGAATTGATCTTTCATGACTAAGTTCAGTAAAGCAGGTTTAATTTCATAAGAAGGTGCTGAAGTGGCAGGTGTAGTGATAGGTGTGCAGATAAAGTCATCGTTGTTATGACTAGTGAAGTCACACAACTTGGTGTTCTCGGTGGAACCCATAGCAGCAAGCAAGCAAGATAACTATTTTTGTGATTTTCGATAAAAGACACTAAAGCAAAACTGAAAGGTAAACTAACAAGACTAAAAAGCAAAGGTAAAAGATAGCGTGCAACTCCCCTATCTTGAAGAGTGGAGTCCCCGGCAACGGCGCCAGAAAACTTTGCTTGATGGCTTCTCACCCCTCGTTGGTTACCCCAAGTGGAAGGTTTGAGATGCAGTGTAGCGGAAGTTTTCCCTTGGCAAAGATACCAAGGATCGATTTCCCCTGAGACTCCAAGGTTCAACAAGAAGGTGTCAACTGCTAACGGCGCCAGATATTAGCAATCAACTTGGACCTGCACACAGATACAAATAACTTTGCTCCCAACGAGTACAGAGAGGTTGTCAAACCCTCCGGCCTTGTCGTTTACAAAGGATCAAACGCAAGTGATAATAGTGATAGGTATTGCTGCAACTAGTAAGTAAAAACGGAAAGTAAATAGCGGATGTGATCAATGATGGTAATATGGACCGGGGTCCCATGATGTTCACTAGTGATGTCTCTCTCCCAAAAGATGATAAAACAGCTATGTGAGGTAAACGAATTACAGCTGGGCAATTGAAAGAATTATGTGCGCAAACCAATGCTAACTATGTTGCAAGAAAGGTAGAGGTTCAAAGCATGGGCGGTACGCCAAGGTAAGTAGACCAAAATCCATCTGCATCTACTACTAATCATCCACCTTGAGATATCTATCCAGAACATCTCGCTGGTATTAAGTTGCGAGTCCCACCCATAGTGTAAACTCAAAGCAATAGACAACTGCATTAAAAGAACTTTGCGTAAAGTAAACAATCCTTGCACCCGCGAGTACAAGCACTGTTGTTTTCCCCCTTGTGGCAACAGCACATCCCCTAGACTCATGTTTCTGTCACTCAAGCTAGTCATCGAGGGGCATGAACCCACAATCAAGCATAACATTCCCTCTTGGAGTCACTACCTACTACTTGGCCAAAGCAATAAATAGCAACGGAGAACATGCAAGAATTACTTACGAACATAAATATAAAAGAGGTAAATCAAATATATTACTCAAACACAATCTGAACATAATCTCACAATACATCGGATCCCAGCAAACTCATCATAGCAACAGCATAAGGATTACATATGTGCCTCGATCATGTAGGGCAGCTCACGAGGTCTAATTAGTGAAGCACTAGAAGGGGAGGAGAACATCACATAGCTACTGGTCATGGACCCATGGTCCAAGGGAGACTACTCACAACTCATCCGGGAGGCGTCCATGGTGGTGGAGAGGCTCCCGGTGGTGATCCTCCCCTCCGGCAGGGTGCCGGGAAGAGTTCTCTTGGTGCTCCCGATCTTGGAAGCGCGGCGACGGCGGAACAGAGATGAGATCGCGAAAAAGGGTTCCGTCCTCGAGGGTTTCGGGACGCGTGTTAAATATATGCCAAAGGGGGGCATCAGCGGAGGCCTGGGGCCCAGGCGCCCCCGCCCCGGCGCGGCCAGGAGGGGGGCCGCGCCACCAAGGCGCCTGGAGCCCTGGTGGCCCCCCTCCGGCCCTACTTCGGCCGTGTGGAAGCTTCCGGAACGCTGATTTTTTATATAATTTTTTCGGGATTTTTCTGGCAGTTTACGTGATGGGAAAACCTGAAATACAAAAACAGCAGAAAACAGAAACTGGCATTGGGGTGCACTGAGTTAATAGGTTAGTCCAAATATGATCAAAAGTTTATGGAAGTGTATAAATATCATAGCAATATCACACACAAGAGGCATGGAGCAAGCAGAAATTATAGATACGTTTTAGACGTATCACGTATACGCGGTCGTTGAGTGGGTACTGTAAGTTCAGTTTGGCCCAATCGCCGGAAAGTGTCCTAGAGTAAATTCTACGAATCTCAGTACACGGCACTGGCCCTTGCCGTCGCGACGGCGGCCGACTAATCTTCGTGAACGGTGACGGTGGCCGATGCAGCTCCCATGCCCGGCGTATAGGCGGTTTCTAGCACAGAGCACATGATGGCCGTCGGCTTGACTCCCTCCAATGAGAGGCGATGCCGACCGCACGGCTCCCTCCGGGGCGAATGAGATGGCCTTCGACTTGGAGCGTGCTACCGCATGACACACTCTAGCCTGAGGCAGCCGGCAGCACAGAAATCAGGCACAGGCTGCCCACGAAGCGGAGCCACTACTAACTTACAAGACTTTACAACAATGAAGGAGATAGGCCACTTGCTTTCCACAAATCTCGCTTTCATGTGTTCGGCTTCACAATGGTCCTGGTTCGGTGTCCACTGGCTTTCACGGGTGCACATGCCTGTGTGACCTCTCCTTGCTGTTGTTTTCAGTGTCGACGGCACCCCCTTGACTACGAAGTCGCCTAGAGCTTCACTGCCTTCTAATTGCCAATACACCATATTGGCAGAACATTACCGAATCTGCTATGCAATGTGAATTTTTTCTAACTAGCGAATTAATGTATGTGTTACTATTGCAAGGCTACAGTCGACGGAGTCATCTTGCTCTATGGCCCCGGTGGTAGGGCTAGAGGAGACTCCATGGCACATGGTTCCATCCGCATAGATCCGTCCACCGGCGAGGATCTCTGGCCGGGTCAACGAGACAAGCTCTGAATTTGGGCCAGTCGTCATGAAATTAAGGCGAAAACTCACATCCAGTTAGTTATTATTCTGACCAATAAGTATGTGTTTGACCTAAATGGTGGCTTCATTTGCTTACTGTAGTTTTGACTGTTTAGACTATGCATGTGAGAGTACAATATGATAGTGTTAATTTTCTTTTAGAAAAAAAGTTATTTGTATTTTAGAGTTAAGAGGAACTAAGAAGTTTTGTGTGAAATGTGAAGAACTTCGACGTCGTTTCGCAAGGTCGCCATTTTGTGCATAGCATAATTTTAGCAAGCCAGGAAGTGAGCCTAGCATCATTGAACTATGGATGAGCAGATTTCACTTTCAAGGGAAGAAGGCAAAATTTATTCACTACCTGGTCCCTCTGTTTGCAAATATGTATAACAGGCATAGCAGAAGTACTCTCATGCCACTTCCAGAGCAGCAACTCTGATTGCACCCAAGCCAGTGTTTTCCCAGAATAAGACATGCCACAGCACTCAGTTTTGTTCCAAACACAACACTAGAAATATAACTATTTCCAAAATAATATCCTTGCTATATATCATGCACATTAGATAATAAAAAACTTCCATTTCCATGCATAGGATTTTGTATTATGAACATTGTTCAGCTCCAATGAAATAATAGTTCCTGTAGTACTAGGTTGGAAGGCCCACAAGCACAAGCAGCAAACATAACATATGTGCTGACAGACAACGCTAGAGAGTGTTTGGGAAAATACGTAGAGTAGAAGGGATAAATTATATGGACAACCAAAAGGTATTCTGATCAGTGCCTGCTAAAAATAGCTTGATTTAGTAAGTTGTCTGCGACATTAGAAAGTGCGAAATAATTAGACTCTCCTGTCAATATTTGTTCTTATCGTACGTTAGACTGAGACTCTATTAAGAAAATCGCATAATTGAAGTAAATTTTTGTATACTTCATATTGCGTCGGCATGTAAATTGTAGATGTAACATCTCAATGCATGTCATCACAAGAAGTTTTTGTATGCCTTTTGTATAGCAATATTATTTTTCTGTATGCTTCTATTCTAAATGACACTGCGTGCTCGACTGTCTATCTTTCTATTTTGGATGCAACATCTGCGGGCATATGCAACCGATATTTTTCTCTGGATAAAGTTTCAGAATGATAACACCGATAAACTGAGCTGCTACGAAGTAATACACTCTCTCAGGATACTCAGTTTAATTTCGCTTATGTTAATTTGTCTGGAAAATGTGAAGTCTTTCTTTTTTTCTTTTGTTTGCGGGTAGGAAAATGTGAAGCCAATATACCAAGTTGTATACAAGTCCATGTTATGTAGAAGAACATTCATACTATGTTAGGAATACTATGTATAAAAACTAGAGATATATGAGACAGCAAGTTTGCAAGTGATAGTATGATATTAAACTGCAATTTCACATGGGCCTCCCATATTTGAATATTTTGTCAGCTCCTTAAGTTCTTCCTTGCTTTCCTTAATTTACACGAGGACATGTTTTCCATTTTGATTGAATCCCCCTCCTCTTCCACTATCTGATGCTTACCTTTTCAGTACAAATGAGTTGATCAGATCATAGGCGCTTTTCCTGGCGACCGTTTACAAGAACAACTTCACTTTTTTTTGTATTAACCAACTTATCATAATAAACAACTTTTCTTAGTTGCAAGAATAGCATGCAGTATACTCATGTTTACATCTTTGTGCAACACAATTTATCAGCAGTTTGTTCATGCCGTCGAGTGTGTGGGTGAAACCGGGTGGGGGGGGGGGGGGGTGGGGGTGTCTTCAGCTATCGGGAAAGATGATGATATCTTTATTCCTCCCGTTGCAACGCATGGGCCTTTTTGCTAGTATAGATAAAGGCCCAGAAGAGCCACATAGCATTAAATACAAACAGGGGTCACATGACCCATCATTCAGAGCATACAAGCAACGGAAGCATTACATGTTTGGGTACAGACAACTACAAAAGAAAAAGGATGAGAAGCCTGACTATTTACAAGACCCTCCCAAGGGTACAAGATCGTAGCTGAGGTAACAAGCTACTCGTCAAAGTCCAAGCGGAACTACTAGTAAGACCAAAGTCTCCGCTGCAAAAACATAAATAAAGCAACATGAGTACAAAGGTACTCAGCAAGACTTACATCAGATCCTATCATACATGCATTTGTATGAATGAGGTAATGTGGGGTTTAGTTGCAGCAAGCCAGCTTTGACTCAGTGGCTATCATGTTCTACGACTACGAGAAACTTCTTTGACGTGAAGCAGCGCACACGAGTCCACTAATCACCACATCAATACACTACTATGGATTCATTCCCGTCTCACTACGAGAAGGCCATCCATAGCACTCACACTTGTCTTGAGCATTTTAGAGTATCGACTTTAAGTTGTCTATGTACCACGTAAGCATCCAAGAAGTCCATAACCGAGGACACGGCTATTCGAATAGATCATGATAACCCTGCAGGGGTGTACTTCTTCACAAACGCTCTCACCACTTATCACCATGTACACGTCATGTATCTCAGCAACCTTCAAGCGAAAGCCTGGCGAGGGTGTCGGCCACGACCTGACTAACCACACAAGACTCTAGTCCAGGTTTATCGCCTATTCGGGTTCCATCCGCAAGGAGATCCGGCCGGGGTATCGCTCATGGCCCCAAACGATGTGAGCAGGGTTCCCAAGCCCACCATCCAGGTGCCACTTGGTACACCGTGCCACCTGTGCCTAGTCTGTCCCAAGCCCACCCTGTCGGGTGCCACTCGGTAGAAAAATAGCACTACCTACAAACAGCATGAACTAGTTGCAACTCCTGGACAGAGATCGAGGTGATTAATAAGTCGAGAGAGCTTGGAGCGCCCGGAGCCCAATGTGTGGTAGTAGCTAGTCATTGGAAAACTTACACAGAACTTAGTTCTTAAGGACGGTCCCAATGAGACAACCCACCATGTACTCCTACATGGCCTCTCACCGCTACCTTTAGCAAATCGTGTTCACACACTTAACTCTCAGCATCAGAACATAGCACTGCACTCCAATTCATTCCCAATGAATCAGACATGACACAACTCTAAGCAGTAGCAGGCATGGCATGGTAGGAACACAACGTGGCTCATTCAACTCCTACCCATGCTAGTGGGTTTTAACTATTTACTGTGGTAATGACAGGTCATGCAGAGGAACGGGTTCAACTACCGCAGCATAAAGTAGCAGTTGAATCGTTGTTGTCCTAATGCAATAAAAGAGAGCAGGAGCGAGAGAGTGGGATTGTATTGGAATGAACAAGGGGGGTTTGCTTGCCTGGTAGATCAACAGGGGGGCATTGCTCCTCTGACAGGTACTCTCGAACACTCTCCAGAGTAGGACCTATCGAGAAGGAACGGTGTCGGCAATCAATACACAATCATATGCAACAATATGATGCATGAACATGGCATGTAGATGTGATGTTTTTTGAGCTAATTCAACTAGCATTCATTTGGTTGAAGTCCATTTGAACCAAAGATTCAAATGCAGCTTCAAAATAAGCTCTTATAACTGCCATTCATGTGTTCCACCTATACAGCAGGTATAACTTGGTTTTTCATGCATGAAACTGGTACGTATGGATAGATTGCATTTTTCTGATGATTTTTCATATATAAATTATTTCCATCTGAGCTACGGTTGAATTTCTGTGAATTTTTGAAGTTTTGAACATATTCTAGAATTTCCTGATTTAATTTAAACCCAGAAAAGAAATAACTGCGTCATGCCTACGTCAGCAGGTCAACGGCGCTGACCAGGTCAAACCTGACATGTGGGGTCCACACGTCAGTGACCGGTTAGTTAACAGGGGGTTATTACTAATCTAATTAAAGGATTAGGGCGCCTGGGCCCACTGTCAGCGTCAGGGATTAGTTAAACGGTGATTAGCCTTAAGATAATCACCTGGCAGGCCGGGCCCACACGTCAGGCCGGCTAGGTCGTCGCCGGCGACCATGGGGCTCGGCGGAGTCTACGTCACAGGCCACGGGGACGGTGGCCGAGAGCACCGGGACGAAGCACGTGCTCGTCCGCATCCAGAGGGGCAGGTGCGAGGGGCGGGGTGGCCGGAGCTCGCCGGAGCGGAGCTCGCGGCGGCGGCCGGAGCACGGCTACGGGCGGGAGCGGACTGCGGGGCACGGGGAGGCCACCCAAGGGGCTCTGCTGCACCCTGGTGGCTCCAGGAGCACGGCTGGGTGCTCGGGATCGAGTTGCGATGGCTCTGGCCACGACGGTGACATGGTCGGCGGCGAGGCGCTCGCGGGCACGTCGGGTAGCATGACTACGGTGCGAATTCTAGCACGGGGATGGAGGGGAAACGGAGGAGAGCTCACGGAGGTTCGGCGGGCGTGCTCAGCAGCTCGGGGGAGGCCCTGGAAGCGACATGCGGCCGGTGGAGATCCGTGGCGGCCGGCAGTGAAGATGACGGTGATGGCGGCTCCACGGGGCTTCCCGCATCGCTTGGCTCGACGGAGAGGTAGCAGGCGACGGTGCGGAGCTTGTGGACTCGACGGGGGGGCGAGGGGATGGCGGGGAGCGCGTCGGCGGCGAGCTGCGGCGACGGCAGCGCTTCGGTCGCGGGGAGAGAGAGCGAGCAGGAGGGAGCAGAGGAGGGGATCGACACGGGGCGGGAGTGAGAGGGAACGGGGGGAGTGCATGGCGCTCGCAGCGGCCTCCATCAGCAGCGACAAGCAGGAGCTGGCCGAGCGTGTGTGTGCGCGCCGTGGCCACACGCCCTCCTGCCTACTGGCAGGAGGTTAGGGGTGACTGGCGCCTGGGCCTCGTGGGCTGGCAGTCCACTGGGCCGGCCAGGTAAGCACAGGTAAGTTTCTTTATGTTTTATTTATGTTTTCTATTTTTCCGACATTTGTTTGGTTTAATAAAAATACTAAACCATTTTATTTTCTTATGCCAATTTTTGTAGGGGCTAGTGGTATTATTCCAGAGCTCCTCAACTACTAGCAAAATTTTTGGACATATGTTATTTATATAACATATATATATCCAAAGAAAATAGTTATGCATTAATTCCAAATGTCCAAAATAAATATTTATGAGCTCCTGAAAATATTTGTTAGAATTTTACCTCTGACCAATATTTTCAGAGAGCAACATGAACATTTTCTTGGACCCTTTTGGAGCAATTTTTATCTGGGTCATTACCAGAAATGATTTCCGAGGGTTTCACAAATCCCCATTTCAAATTTAGATGAAATTTGAACATGATGCACACATGAAGGGCTAGCCTAGGTCATACCAGAACAAGGGATCTGACACCACTCCAGCCGGATGTCTAGCTTGTATTGCTTCCAATTTGGTTAAATTGCATCTACTCAGCTTACACATTATACCTTTGAATATGACATGCCTTTCTGTTTTTGGTACATACTAGTACATCTGTGTATTACCATGTTCTTACATCAAACTAATGTTCTTGTGTATCCCTCATCAATCACTTATGACAACGCAGGCAGGCAAGGGGACTACTCCTCATTTAAAGAATGCAGCGTCAGCCTCCCGACATGATTCTCAAGAAACAGAAATGCTAGATGAAGATAGTGAACGTAGGTCTGTAGTTGATTACAGCATTTCCCCTACACTAGCATCGCAGGTGCTTGCTCTAACTTGGCAGCGTGATATGTGGTTGCATGTTGCATATGCTGTGTAGATTGTAATTCTTCCAATCTGGTTAAACTGCATGTGCTAGTCTGCTTAGCTTATACATTGTACCTATTAATGTGACATGCCTTCCTGTATTTAGTACATAGTACATCTGTCTATTAAGCATGTCCTTACATAAAACTATTTTTTTTGTATCCCGCA
The DNA here is from genome assembly GCA_032464435.1 of Aegilops umbellulata. Taxonomy (NCBI): domain Eukaryota; kingdom Viridiplantae; phylum Streptophyta; class Magnoliopsida; order Poales; family Poaceae; genus Aegilops; species Aegilops umbellulata. The sequence goes on along the minus strand of CP136058.1, from coordinate 347,702,726 downwards.
TCAATCAACATGACGAGACACCTTTAGTATATGCAGTGCGATATTAGTTGCATCTTTCATATGATTTATAGCATGCGCTGCTTCCAATTTGTTGAAATTCCATTTATGATGGGACGCTTTTAACTTGGCAGAGGCATATTGGTTGCATCTTTCATGTGGTGTCTAGCTTGCATTGCTTCTTATTTGCTGGAATGGTTTTTGCTTAGTTTACACAAACAGTTGTGAACATGCCATGCCGTCCTGTTTTTCATACATATTCCATTATGGTATCATGTGTTTGCCTTACATCAAAGTAGTGATTATTAGTATCATGCATGAATGAGTTCTGAAGAGAGAATTTTATTGCTTTTTCTTGTCGGTTTTACTTGACAATTCAAAATCAATAAAGCGGAAGGAAGTTAGCAAGGCAGCGGATAAAGGTGCTCCTTCCGAAAGGAGGGCCTCTACAGTTTCTACTCCTCCACACCCCCAAGATAATTTCCAAGACAACACATGCATAGACACTCAACAAAGCTGTGTTTATGATGAGCACGGCTCCCCTAGTGCAGCATCACCGGTGCTCCCTCTAACTTGGCACTGTTATATGTGGTTGCATGTTATGTGTGATGTCTAGCTTGTATTGCTTCTAATTTTGTTGAATTTCATCTGCCTACTTTACACATTATACTTGAATAAGACACGTGTTCCTGTTTCTAGAACATACAATATCTGTCTATCACACCATGTTCTTACATCAAATTACTACTGTTGTGTAACCTGCAACAATCACTTATCATAAGACACGTTTGACTTCGGAGTGTGATATAGGTTACATCTCACATTCTTTTCTAGCTTGTACTACTAATTTGTTGAAATGGCACTTATGACGAGACAGTTTTAACTTGGTAGAGTGATATTCGTTGCATCTTTCATATGGTGTCTAGCTTTCATTGCTTCTAATTTGTTGAAATGCCTTCTCCTTAGTTTACACATCATAAGTTGTGAATATGCAATGCTGTGAATATGCAATGGCACTAATGACGAGAGACCTCTAACATGGTAGTGTGATGTCGTTTGCATCTTGCATATGATTTATTTCTTGTACTGCTTCACATTTGTTTAAACACCATTTATGATGAGACACTGTTAACTTGGCAGAGAAATATTTGTAGCATCTTTCATATGGTGTCTACCTTCCATTGCATTGCTTCTAATTTGGTGAAATGTCTTCTTCTTAGTTTACACGTCATAGTTCTGGTTATCTCTTCCGTCCTGTTTTTCATACATATTACATCCTCCTATCATGTGTTTGTCTAACATTAAAGTTCAGTTCGTCTGCATCATGCATCAATTTGTTTTGAAGAACTAAATTGTTATTCGTTTTTCTTGTCGGCTTGACTTAACATGGCACAGAGAAAGAGGAAAAACACAGAATGGCAGGGAATGAGAAGCGGATGAATCCTATAGATTCTGTTGGTACTGATGGTGCAATAGAAGGTCAAAGTCCAGCAGAAAATTCTATAAACACGACATCCCATGCTACACGAGTTGCAAAAAAAGACAAATAGAAACAAATAGCTTCCACCAAACAAGTAGAGACAACCCTAGTTCTTGCAACACCTACCACAGTACTACCAGCTGCACGACGTACTCGTGCGTCAACTGAGCTAGCAGCACGTTCCTAAGCTGCCTTGCCACCTGACAATACTTCCCAAGCACTCTTGACACAAGACGAGTTGGCAATATCAGATGAACCTTGTGAGTTTCAACAGCAAGAAGGTAGTTGCTGGAGTCAAGTTACAGTTGCATGCTTCTTTATATGTAGTCTCACAGTTTGATGTACACTAACACTTCCTATGTTTTTTGTTGGACTAGCACCTAGGCGCAAGAGGAAACAAACATCAGGGATAATGCTCGATAGGTTAACTAAATCTAGAGGAGGAAATGGAGATCCGTTTTGAGGCAGGTTTAAATAGGCCACGTGATGCTACAGAGTCAGCCAAGTTAGTATCAGAGGCAGCGGTTGCTGTTTGGTGTCATGTACGTATCCTCCCAACATGGATTTAGTACAGGAATGACAAAGACGAAACCCAGTCCCACACCTTCCTCGACCATTTATCTGTAAGTATCGTTATGTATGGAAACTAGTAATATCGTCTTGCTCTGTCCAATACTTTCTAGGTTGCTGATAATGAGACTCCCATAATTTTCAACAGATGAGGTTCAAGTTGGATAGCCAAGATGATGCAACCAGGCAAGATTGCACCCATGTTTTCAAGTCTGCTCTGCGACAGTATCGGTATAACTTGAGGAAAACTCACTTTGAAGGCAAGGCTAACAGTGAACTTGCCCAAACATCTCCAGTGGAAAATATATCTGATGAAGACTGGAGAGGCCTCGTTAACCACTGGTCTGATTCGAAGTATCAGGTACATTATATATATGTCATCAGATCACATGTTGAAGTCCTATTTACGCATGTGCCACACAAATCTATCTTCTCGTAGGTGAACTGTTCAAAGAACAAGGCCAACCGTACGAAAGTGAAATTCCAACAGACAACAGGATCTCGTAGCTATATTGCACACTCCGAGGCTCTTGTAATTAGTTGTTGTTTCACTCTTTTCGCTGTACCAAATTATCAGTTCTATATTGACTTGTTCCAAATGCAGAGGAAAGCCCGCAAGGACCAAAAAGTACCTGAACCAAATGATGTGGAAATCTTCAAGGACTGTCACACCAGCAAGAAAAAGGGCATACACCAGTCAAAGCCGCTGTTGTAAGTCCTTAATCCTCATGCCTTTTAACTACTACTTACTTTGACTTGTGCCTTGAACTGCATGGTTTGCATCCAATGTCTATTAATCTTTTCAATTTTATACACAATTGTCTTAGCGTATCATTGCACCTTACAAGGTTTAAAAGAGAGGAGTGATGTTCCTTTGATCTTGACCCGTAATCTAGTTTCGTGCTGGACTTGCCCACACAACGTTACAATTTCCTGTTTGTCTGTTCTCAGTTGTTTTGTGATATGAATGATGTCATACTATGCTTAACGTATTATAAACATCGTCTCTTTATCCTTAGCCCTCAATACAATGTGAAGAAATAGACAATACATTAGCGATGGTACATCGTCATATGTTTGGAACCTAGTTTTATTTGCAATAAAATACAACTAATATTTTACATGGGTTCACCAGAATAAGTTCTGTATATAGACCAAAGCTATTTTGTTTGGTTTTGTTGCCTCCTTAATATCTTCTGTTCTAGTACTACTAATGTAAAACCTCAACTTTTCAGCGAGTTATGGAAAAAATGGTGGAACCACCACCTTCTGAAGGTGGCGAGGCAACTATAACCGCAATGCAGTGGGTCAGTACCCGTCCACTAACAGTGCCAAAAGCACGTTCCTGCGTAATATTGGGTTGGTTGTTAAGGCAATATAGCCCAAACTGCCTCATGATCAAGATATGCAAGCTCAAAGCAATGTTGTATCTGTGCTCCAGACACAAGTCCATTCCCTAACAGAGACCCTTCGTGAAACAAGGAGAAACATTGCTCAATGTCGTCAAGATATGCATGGTTCTGAAACCAGACTATCAGACATTTGCTATGTTGTTCAGGAGCCTAGGGGAAATGAAGGCTAGGGTTATGGTGCTCCATCGGACAATACAACATGAAAACATAACAGTCAGGTCAAATGAACTGAGGTTCTGAACTTCTGGTGGTGCATTTGTCTGCTAGACTGTTAAGTTTTATGCCAACCTTCCTTTTGTTATATAGTTGTAATTTGTTTTGGTGCGATACAAAATTTATTATTAACGTGCAGCCACCGGCTGAAGAAAACAGCAAGCCATTTTTGTATAGTGTAGGGTGTTCCCTATATTTGCACTGGTGGCGATCTTTGATGCCGAGTGGATGTAATATGTGCAATCGCCTTAATAGCCTAGCGTTAGTTTCGACCTTATTTGTTTCCTAGTCTTCTTTTTCCCTGGTTTGCTAGTGGCCGCAACTACCATGGGCCATATATGGGCCGTATGTCACATCCCTAGCTTTTGGCATTGCACTAGGGTAACCTCATGTGTGCATCATGTTTAAACTTTGAAAGAAACTTGAAATGGGGATTGCCTAAACCCTAGCATTAAAGGAACTCACTAGGTTCAACGAAAATATTTCCAGTAAATCCAAATGGCTTTCAAAAAATGTTCATCATTCTTGGATAAAAGCTGGAAACAGTAACCAGAGGTGATGCACATTTTTGCATGACATATTGGGCTCTGGATTAATTCATATTGTATTTGAATTTGGGCATTTAAAAGATATAAAATATTTTAAATGCTCAAACAATCATAAACTAAAATGTTTACTGTGGGATATATTCTAAACAGTAGACATGATTAGTTTTATGATTTTTGGAAATTCCCTGGCATTTTTAATAAAGCCTTGAAGTTTACAGAATAATAGAAAATAGAATTAAAAGAGAGAGAGAGGAACTTACCTGGGAAGCCCACCTGGCCTGGCACTGTAGCCGCCCAGCTGGGCAAAGCCAGCCCAGCCCATCTCCACCTCCCCCTATCGTCTTCCTCCTCTTGCCAGGAGGACGAAGGGCGCGTGGCCACCGCTCGCGAGCACGCGCCCCGCCAGCTCCTGCTTGCCGCCGACGCCCTGGACGCGCTGTACGACGCCACGCACACCCCCCCGACCCCCTCGTCCTCTCCCCTCTCTCCCTGGATCTCTTTCCCCTCCCCTGCTCTCTCTCCCTCTCGCGCCCGAGCGCGCCGCCCCTCGCCGCCGCGTCCACCGGCCACCCCACACCTCTCTGACGCGCCACGAAGCTCCGCATCGATGTCCCCTACTCCCTCGACAAGCCAAGCATCGCCGGATGCCCTGCACCGCCTCCACCAAGCCGTCTTCAACCTCGGTGCCGGCGATCCCCGCCGCTTGATTCGTCACCGTCAGGCCGTCCCCGAGCCCGCTGAGACCTCCGCCCGACTCCCAGTGAGCTCTAATCCGTTTCCCCTCCTCCCTCGTGCTTTTTCCTGCCTCGTAGCCGCCGCCCGCAAGTGCCCGTAAGCTCCGGCCGCCGTGATTGCCGCCGTCGTCGCTACAATGGGCCAACGTCGCGGATGAGCACCTGGCCGAGCTCCTGCTTCCCAGTAGCTGCCGCCTGTGCGCCCCGTTTTGCTCGGAAGCGAGTTGCAGCCTCGCGCCCGTTATCACCGAACTCCGGCGCCGCCACGAGCTCGACTCCGGCGAGCTTGTTCCACCCCAGCCCCTCCTCCTTGGCTCTCTGGATGCGCAAGAGCGCGGCCTACCTCCTGGTGCCCTCAGCGCGCTAACCCGACGCCTCTAGCGCAAGTCCGGCGAGCCTCCGCTGTTGTTTTGGTCCCCGCCGGCCAAACTCCGGCGTGTCGACGTGGCCGCGTGTTTAGTGCTAATCACTGCCAGCTAAACACCCCACAGACACTGACGAGCGGGCCCCGCGTTGGGTCAAATCCCAGTCAACACGGGATTAACCTCTAACTATCTATAAGTATATGACATGTGGGACCGGGTCGTCAGGTTTGACCTGGGTCAACCCAGTTGACCTGCTGACGTCATGATGATGTCAGGATGACGCAGTAATCCTTTTCTGGAATTTAAATAAATCTCAAATGATTTGTTTAATTCAGAAAATATCCAAAACTTTGAAAAATCATAGAAAATAATCTATAGCTCAGAATGAAATAATTTATATATGAAAAATTATCAGAAAAATTCAAGGAATCCATCTGTACCATTTTCATGCATGCTAGAACAACTTATAGTTGCTGCTTAGCACAAATCATATAATGGCATTTAAATATCCACATATGGAGTTTGAATTTGAATCCTGGATTCAAATCAACTTCATTTAATCTGGTTGCTAGCTGCATTAGCTCAAATCACATCATATTGCCATGTCATGATCATGCATCATATTGTCGCATTGCATTGATTGTGTTCTTTCTCAGTTGCCGGTGTTTGTCCCCTCTCGATAGACGTGGTTCCGACGATGTGATCGATGACACCGATGAAGAACTATATTATCTTCAGAAGTGCCAGGCAAGCAAAACCCCCTTGTTCATCCCGATACAATCCCACCCTCTCGCTCCTGCTCTCTTTTACTGCATTAGGACAACAACGATTCATGTGTTACTTGCTGCGGTAGCTGAACCCCTTTATCCTTTGCATGACCTGTCATTCCACAGTAAATAGATGAAACCCACTAGCATGAGTAGGAGTTGTTTGAGCCCATGTTGTGCCTACTCATTCATGCTTGTTTGTCATGCCTGCTACTGCTTAGAGTTGAGTCGGGTCTGATTCATCGGGAATGAATTGGAATGGTGATGAACATGTCCTACTGTGTGTGAGCTAAGTGTGTGAATACGATTTGGTAAAGGTATTGGTGAGAGGCCATGTAGGAGTACATGGTGGGTTGTCTCATTGAAGCCGTCCTCAGGAACTGAGTTCTGTGTTTGTGATCCATGAAACAGCTACTACCATGCATTGGGCCTGAAATATGACCCCGCTCGACTTCTTAATCACCCTTGTCCTCTGTCCAGGAGTTGCAAGTAGTTTCTGGTGTTTGTAGTATGCTGGGGGCCGCACGCAGCGCTGACCGTAGGGGTGGGCTGTGTTGCGGTAGGCACGTGGCCGGGCAGCCGGGCGCCCGTTTGGTGTCTCGGACCCTGTACACATCGTTCGGGGCCGTTAGTGGAAACCTCGGCCGGACTCCCTGCGGATGGAACCCGAATAGGCGATAAACCTGGACTAGAGACTTGAGTGTTTAGGTAGGTCGTGGTCTACACCCACGTCGGCTTTCGCTTGAAGTCTGCCGAGCACATGTCGTGTGCAGACGCTAAGTGGTGGAAACATGTATGAAGAAGTACACCCCTGCAGGGTTAACATCATCTATTCGAATAGCCGTGTCCGCGGTTATGGACTTCTGGGTTGCCTATAACAGTTCATAGACAAGTGAAAGTGGATACTCTAAAATACGCAAGATAAGCGTGAGTGCTATGGATGGCCTTCTCGTAGGGAGACGGGAGCGGATCCATAGTGGTGTATTGATATGGTGACTATGTGGACTCGTGTGCGCCACCTCAAAAGAGTTACTTGCAGTCGTAGTTCAGGTTAGCCACTGAGTCAAAGCTGGCTTGCTGCAGTCAAACTCCACCACCCCCTTTATTGATACTGATGCATATGTAGTTAGTTCTGATGTAAGTCTTGCTGAGTACAATTGTACTCACGTTTGCCTATTTTATGTTTTGCAGAGAGACTTCAGTCTCGCTAGTAGTACCGCTTGGACTTCGACGTTTAGCTTGATACCTCAGCTACGATCTTGTGCCCTCGGCAAGATCTAGTGGATAGTCAGGCTTCTCAGCCTTTTTCATTTGTAGTTGTCTGTACTCAGACAAGTTAAGCTTCCGCATGTGCTTGTTGCTTGTATGCTCTGTATGTTGGGTCATGAGACCCATGTTTGTAATATCTCGCTCTTCGGAGCCTAATGAATAAATATTTTGAGTCGTAGAGTTATGTTGTGATGCCATGTTGTATTTACTCATATCGGGCATATTGTGTGTATGATTGAAATCCTTGGTATGAGTGGGATCCGACTATCTAGTTGTTTATCCTTGGCAGCCTTTCATATGGGGAAATGTAAGTCTAGTGCTTCTGAGCGATAGTAGTCCGCTACAGCCCGGTTCACCGGAGTCCTGCTAGCCCAGCACTACTGCTCGGAACACTTGACTAGCCGGCATGTGTTTCACGTCGTTCCTGTGTCCGTCCCTTTGGGGAAATGTCACGCGGTGTTACCGGAGTCCTGTTAGCCCAGTGCTACAGCCCGGATATATATACGTTGTTGACCGACATGCTCGATGTGATTCATGTATGCCTGTCCTCATGGGTTAGTGCCGCCTTGGGTTCACGACTAGCCATGTCGGCCCGGGTTCTTTGTCATATGGATGCTAGCGACACTATCATATACGTGAGCCAAAAGGCGCAAACGGTCCCGGGCCAGGTGAGGTGGCACCCGTGGGAATACCGTGCGTGAGGCCGCAAAGTGATATGATGTGTTACATGCTAGATCGGTGTGACTTAGGATCGGGGTCCCGACACCGTAGGATCCATGGGTCTCCTATGGGCCATCGATAAATGAGCCTGTAATCGGTGGGCCTCGGGCCGTCGGATAAATGGGTCTACATGGGCCATAATCGAGCGTAATTGGTATCGGCCCAGCACGGTAACATGACGTTAATAGGCCGTAGGACAGCAAAGGCTTAATTCTGTCATAGGCATAACGGGTCGTTAATGGGCCAGAATATAGGACGGGCTGGAAACGGCGCAACGGGTTAACAGGCCAGAAATGGGCCGACTCTTGCCATGGGACGAATTTGGCCCATTAGGGTAACAGGCCAGTAACGGACCGACTCTTGCCATGGGCCGAATTTGGCCCATTAGGGGAACAGGCCAGTAACTGGCCGGAAGTAATCGAGGGCCGAAAAGGAGCCCAAGAACGTATGGGCTGTCAATAGACCGAAAGCTAACACGGGCTAGAAACGGCCCATGTAAATCACGGGCCGTTAACGGGTATAAAGAAAATCACTGTTCATTATGGGCTAGAGTCACCGTGGGCCTGTAAAGGGCCGAAAGATACGAAGGCCTCATATGGGCCAAAAGATGTCGTGGGCCATACATGGGCCAAAAGTGAAATGGGCTGGTATTATATTCGATGACCCACATGACGTTGTTGGGCCGATTTCCTTTAGGGCCTAACGGGTCGTGAGCTAACGGGCCGTAAAATGGGCTATTTACGAAGAGATCGTTAACAGGCTTTTCATGGGCCAGCCCGTTAACTTTTGACCAAGTCAAACGGGCCGGCTTTGTAAGCTAAATGGTCCACTATTGGGTCGTGCCACGTGTCGACATATCATAGGCGCCTATCCGACCCACTGACGAGCTGACACGTGTTTCGTCCGGCCAATAAGAATTTTACACGTGGAAATTTCCCATTGGTCGGGGCTGTCAACGGGTTATTGGATCCAAAAGCCGACCCGATAGCTTAATGGTGTTCCGTTATGGTGGATGCCACATGTCGGTCACCCTTGACGAAAGCACTTCTGTGACGCGCGATTTATCGTCATGGAAGTGGACACTTTCGTGATGATAATTTTGGTAATGTCATGGAACACTTCTACGACAGCACAGGTATGACTATCTTGATTCTTTCATAAATTTGTCATGGATGTACATGCATGACAAAAAACGCAACCTACTATGACAAACACGTATCATCACGGAAGTTTATTTTTTTTGTAGTGCTAGTAGTTTCACCGCAGAATTGAATAACATGCCCATCAATATTATCAGACAAGAGATCTTTAACAATAGCAATATTAGGTTAAACTTTAACTTGCTCAGGAGGTGTATAAGTTCTAATATTACTTTTACGAACCACAGTTGAAGCTTTAGCATGATCCTTTATTCTAACAGGGAAAGGTGGTTTCTCAACATAAGTAGGAACAATAGGATCATTACAAGTGACGGTCTTTTCTTCAACTTTAATAGGTGTAGCTACCTTTACTTCTATGGGAGGATGATATTTAAACCACTTCTCCTTGGAGAGATCAACATAAGTAGCAAAATATTCACAAAAAGAGGCTACTATCTCAGAGTCAAGTCCATATTTAGTGCTAAACTTACGGAAAATATCGGTATCCATAAAAGATTTAACACAATCAAACTTAGGTGTCATACCTGAGTCCTTACTTTCATCGAGATCCCAATCTTCAGAGTTGCGTTTAATTCAATCCAATAAATTCCATTTGAATTCAATAGTCTTCATCATAAAAGAGCCAGAACAAGAAGTATCGAGCATGCTGTCGGGGGAAATCGGCCTCCTCGAACACCTATGGGGACGGAGCCCCTTGTCGGTTTGGCGGGGGGCGGAGGCTGCGCGAAGAGCGGATCGAGGCGACACACACGAACGATTTTACCCACCTTCGGGCCGCACGGATGCGTAAAACCCTACTGCTGCTTGTCTGATTGTATTGAGTTCTTGCTTGAGAATGCAAGATGCTACAGTAAGCTTGAAGCTGGACGTGGATGGATGTCTACTGCTTTCCCCTCCCCTACGCGCGCATGGGCCTCCTTTTATATGCACAAGGGGTCACCCACAGGTGGCAGCGCAGATGAGGGTAAAAATGGTAAAGAACTGTGCGTACAGTGGCTGCACAGTGCTATCGCACCTAACTCTGACGGCAGGGGACAAGGGCATTAAATGCCCGTCTAGGTCACCCGAACAGTGCCGAAGTGGACCGTTAGGGGCGCCCCCGTTTGCCACGATGGCAATCTTGTCAGCGTCGCATGCCACCGCATGCCTCCGGCTGCATAGTGCCCTGCCACATGCCTCTGGGAGAGCCCCAGAGTGACGCGTGGGTGGGTGAGCTGGAGCGCAGGCCCGAGGTGGTGACTTGCCGCGGCAAGTGGCTTGCCGCGGCGGCTGTCTTGCCGCGCCTGGGAACTTGCCGCTCGCCAGGCCTGGCCGGGACGCGTGGCGCATCGCGGTGAGCTTTCTTGAGATGCCTTGGTTGGCCTTCCCGGCAAGCTTCTCTTGTCGGGGTCTTGGTTCTTCAGCTGGTCGTCCCGGCAAGCTCCTCTTGCCGGGGCCTTGCCTCTTCGGCCCGGCAAGCTCCTGTTGCCGGGGCCTCGTCTTCTTGGCTCAAGTACTTTGTCCTTGTTTGGCCCAGAAAGGGGCCGTGGAGTTTCCTGGCGTTCCCCTGGCACGCCTTGCCGCGGGGTGCTGCGACTGCCCGTGCACAAGTTCGGGGTACTAAGGTACCCCTACTTTAGTACACCGACAGGAGCCCCCAGGCCTGGGCCATACACGGTGCCGAGCGCTGTTGGGCCAGGCCCAAAATAGTGCACGGGTACGCGCGGCCTGGGTCACGCTGAGTCTTAACTCCGCACCCATCGCGCCTTCCCCAAGTGGCACGCGTCGAACGCGACGTCGTGGGGAGGGGCGTGCGTGACGTGGGTGGCGTGCGCCGGGCCGAAGCCCGCAGGCATGCGTCACGTCGCGATAAAGGGGACGATTCACGCTTTCTTCATAAGTGGGGGGAGATGTGGAGGCGAGGTTCGGCGAACGAACGGGGTCGAGGCGCAGTTTTCGAGGCGTCCGCTCCCCACGATCACGGGGTGGGGAGAGGTCGCCTCACCCGTCGCCTCGGCTCTGCGCGCCTGCCACGTGGTCTCCATGCACTCGGGGTCGCGACGGTGGAGTCAGGGAGCCGGGCCGTCGTGGGTCGAGGCAACGGGTCGGCCCCCAGTCGCCTGTCCTTCCTCCGCCTTGATTGGCTGATCGGGGCGGCCGAGCCCCCACCCCGCTCCTTTATAAGGAGCGAAAGGGGGCGACGGAAATCCGCACTCCTTCATCTCTTCTTCTCTTCGGCTTCTGATCCCCTCCCCCCATTTGCCATGGAGGAAGGGAACCCTGGTCCTTCCTCAGTGGCGGCGAGGGTCGCCGATAGGCAGCGCGCCCCTCCTCCCCTTGCACCCGCGGTGGCGGAGCCAGCGCAAGGGGAAGGGGAGGGGGCGAGGTCGTGGACGAGGTCGAGGCGCTCAGGGACGAGGCGGACAGGGCGGCGCGCCGGCCTCGCCTCCGCCAGCGGCCCCTCTTCCCGTGGCGGTTCAACTCGGGGACGACCCCTGCGAGTTCATCATTAGGCTGCGCTGGGCGCCTCGTCGTCGCCTCCGCCTCCCGCCTCCCGTCGTGAGCGTGTTGGAGGTGGAGCAACCCGAGACGCTGAGACTGCGCATGAGGGGCTGTGGGATTAGTGGTACGCGAGTCCACGTCGAGTCCCCAGCCCCCGGCGTGATGTATCTCGGTCGAGGGTGGAAGTCGTTCGCCCGCATCCACAGCCTGATGCAGGGGTTCACCCTCCATTTCAAGCTAATGGAGGGTGATCTTCTCTCCATCAAGGCCTTCGGAGACTTCGGGACCCGGGCCCAGTGCTGCGTGGATAGCTCCTCCGACAGCGAAGGCTCCTCCTCGAGCGAGAGTGACGAGGAGGGGAGCGACAGCGACGACGAGGGTACCAGCCATCGGGATGACGGGTCCGACTAGGCGTCGGTTGCAGCTCCGTGTGGCACCGGCGACCCCATCATCCGCGTCGCTGGCTCCGTGAACTCCCCGGGGTCGTCTCCTTGGGCGGCTGGCATAGGGAGGCTGCGGAAGAGGAAGAGGGCGGGCGGCAAGGCCGCGAAGTCGGAGTACTCGTCGTCTTCGTCAGCGTGCTGACGTTCCGCCGCCTCATCTTCTAGCTTCGCCCCAGACGCCGTCATCACCCTTGCTCTCGGCGACGGCCACCGGGGTCTTCTCTCCGGCCCGGCAAGCTCCTCTTGTCGGGGCTTTGTCTTCTCTGGAGGCTGGAGCGGCGAGGCTGCGGAAGGGGAAGAAGCTGGTGGCAAGGCCGTCGACTCGGAGTGCGAGGGCTAGATGCCCTCGACAGCGTGTTGACGTCCCGCTGCCTCATCTTCGAGCTCCGCTTCCGGCGCCGCCGTCACCATCCAGCCTCCGGAGCCCCCGGACGGACCCCCAGACGTTCTGTTGGTGTCTTCTGCCACCCGTAGCTCGCCTAAGCGCCCCTTTTGCCCTTCTCGTCTCCTTTCCCTACCGCCTGAGGAGAGAGACAAGAAAGGGATTACGGGCACCTTATCTCTTTTTAGCTTGTAAGCCCTCGGGCCTTAGTTGCATTTAAGTCTTGTAATCCCATCTTTCATGTTTTTCATTCTCTCTGAACTATACCTGAGCGGAATGTTTTAATGAAAAGGGGATGTTTGCCGGATCATTTGTCACGTGGGTACGACCCGCGGCAAGGAGCGAATCCTTTACATCGTTAAGATAGACATTTCCTCGTCCGGCAACAGGCCCTGCCGTCTTCCCGCGCCACTCGACCTCTCTTACGCCCTAGGCGGAGGCAGGGAGAAGGCGGGTTCCGGCCCCTCGTTTCCCCCCTTTGCTGCCGCGGCTACTATCAAAACGGGCCCCAGGAACGCGCTCTGGGGCTTGTCGTTAAGAGAGCACGGTAGCTTTTGGGAGGAAACAAGGTTTTCGTATTCCACAGTCCATACGAGAATGCATGATAAGGGATGCAAAAACTTATCTGAGATTGCAGCCCCCGGCAACTCTGGCTTGCCGCGGGCGAATCCTTGCACTTGCAGCCCCCGGCCACTTTGGCTTGCCGGGATGTAGGCGTTGGCTCGTCCTCCTCCCCTTCTTCGTCCTCGAGCGGCCCAGCTAGGATATGTAATCCCTGCGAACCAAGGGAAAGAATAGGAAAAGGGACGCAGACTCGACCTCTAAGCTAGGGGTTAGCGACAGTTAGGCACTATCAAGCCTAACCAAGGACGAGAATCGACTCAGCATGCATGCTAAAACTTAGGGCGCCAGCGCTTCATTATCTGCTGCTCAGGGTCTGCGCCTGGCTTTGTACAAAGGATCACATGCAACAGCGGCAAGACTTGTACAAAAGGTTGGTTGCCGGACAGGGTCCGACAACCGCGCCTTACGGGTAAAACTTATGAAGATGCTCAATATTCTAGGAATTGCTCACCGGAGTGCCATCTTCGGTCTCGAGGCGGACGGCGCCGGGCCTCGTGACTCGTTTCACCCGGTAAGGGCCTTCCCACTTCGGCGTCAACTTGTTATGATTCTTGGCCGACTGAACGTGCCGAAGAACAAGGTCGCCTTCCTCGAAGCTTCTGGCTTTGACTTTGCGGCTATGATAGCGGCGCAAAGCTTGCTGGTAGCGAGCGGCTCGCACAGCAGCCTGAAGACGATCCTCCTCAAGGAGCAGCGCGTCATCTTCACGCAGCCGCTCTTGCTCAAGCTCATCATAAGCGAGCACTCGAGGTGACCCGTATACGAGTTCCGTGAGGGTAACTGCTTCTGCTCCATAGACTAGAGCAAATGGTGTCTGGCCAGTGGCTCGATTTGGCGTCGTTCTGATCGACCAAAGAACCGCTGGCAGCTCCTCGATCCAGTTCTGTCCGCACTTGTGCAGCCTGTCAAAACTCCTGGTCTTGAGCCCGCGCAGCACCTCGGTATTGGCCCTTTCCGCTTGACCGTTGCTCCTAGGATGAGCAACAGAAGCGAAGCAGACCTTGGCGCCGAGGTCTTGGATGTACTGCATGAAGGCGTGGCTCGTGAATTGCGTACCGTTGTCGGTGATGATCCTGTTAGGGATCCCGAAGCGGCAAACAATCGACCTGAAGAATTTGATCGCGGACTGAGCTGTCACCTTCCTCACCGGTTCCACTTCCGGCCACTTTGTGAACTTGTCAATCGCGACGTACAAGTAATCAAAGCCCCCGACAGCTCGGGGGAAGGGGCCGAGGATATCGAGCCCCAAGACCGAGAAGGGCCAGGATAAATGGATTGTCTGGAGAGCTTGAGCTGGTTGGTGTATTTGCTTGGAATGGAACTGGCACGCTTCACACTTGGTTACTTGTGCAGTTGCATCCTGGAGGGCTGTCGGCCAGAAGAAACCTTGCCGGAATGCTTTGCCGGCAAGTGCTCTTGCACCAATGTGGTGACCACATATGCCTCCATGTATCTCCGCCAACAGCTTCTGTCCGTCTTCCCGGTTGATACACTTCAATTTCACCCCATTGCGTCCTCTTCTGTACAGTGTGCTGTCGACAAACTGGTACATACTGGACCACCGGGCTACTCTTTCCGCTTCTTCTTGCTCTTCGGGAAGTTCTCCTGTCTGGAGGAAACGGAAGATCTGCTGCGCCCATGTCGGAGCTCGTGGCTCGACGACAAAGACTAAAGGCATGTCTGCGGCTGCGGGAACATCAGCTTCTACGGCGAGAATTTGGGGCTCAGCCGGAGCTTGACGTTCCCCGGCAAGCTTGCCGGAGCAGAGCTTGCCGGGAGCGCCTGCTTCGTCGGAACAAGCCCAGGGGCTCGCCGGAGCAGACAACTCCCCAGCACTCTTGGCGTCGATCTGGGGACTCTTTTGACGGCGGCTTCGGGAAGCTCTGCCGGAAGATAGTCGCCGGAGACCAACTTCCTCTTCTTGTTCTGTCCAGTTGACGGTATCACGGATGGCTGAGTCAGCTTGAGCACAAAGGTCCCTGGTTCCACATGTAGCTTTAGTGCGGCGGACTTTGACAGGCCGTCGGCAATGTCGTTCTCAGCTCTTGGAACGTGTTCCATTTGCAGGCCGTTAAAGCGCTCTTCTAGCTTCCTCACTTCATCAACGTAAGCCTCCATCAACGGACTATGGTAATCTTTGTTCACTTGGCGGACGACGAGTTGCGAGTCACCCCTGACAATAAGCTTCTTGATCCCAAGTTCTGCCGCGATCCTGAGACCGGCAAGCAAACCTTCATACTCTGCTGTATTGTTGGTTGCCTGCTCCTTGGGAAAGTGCATTTGGACGATGTACTTGAGGTGCTCTCCGGTGGGCGCGATAAGCAGCACGCCAGCACCGGCACCTTGCAGCGAAAAGGCCCCATCAAAGTACATCAGCCACTCTTTGATTGCTTCCTTGCCGGGGATGCTCGTCTCTGGAATTTCTTCGTCTGGTGTCGCCATCCACTCTGCTATGAATTCTGCCAATGCTCTGCTTTGGATAGTTGAAGTTCTTTCGAACTTGAGGCCAAAGCATGACAGTTCTAGTGCCCACTCGACGATCCTGCCCGTTGCTTCGGGATTCTGCAATATCCTCTTCAGCGGAAAGCGAGTGACAACTGTGATCTCGTGTGCTTGGAAGTAATGGCGCAGCTTTCTCAAGGCCATAAGGAGGCCGAAAAGCAATTTCTGCACGCCAGAGTACCTTGATCTAGCCCCCTGCAAGAGGGAACTGACAAAGTAAACTGGGCGCTGCACCATTTTCTTCTTCTGCACCTCTCCTTGCATCTGCGCAGATCCATCTTTGTCGGGGCCAGAGCTTGTCGGGGAAGCCCCCTGCTTGCCGCTGGATGTGCTTGCCGCGGTCGCTGGCTCGTCATCTGCCTCCCTCTCCGCTACTAACGCAGCACTAACCACTTGATTGGTTGCCGCCAAGTACAACAGCAACTTCTCTTGTGGCTTCGGCGCGACAAGTATTGGAGCGGAGGACAGATATTTCTTCAGGTCCTGCAGCGCAGCCTCCGCTTCCGGAGTCCATTTTACTGGACCCGCCTTTTTCAAAATTTTGAAAAACGGCAGGGCGCGCTCCGCAGACTTGGAAATGAACCTGCTGAGAGCCGCCACGCAGCCGGCAAGTCTTCGCACATCCTTGACACGCGTTGGTGCTTCAATCTGCTCAATGGCCTTGATCTTGTCGGGGTTGGCTTTGATTCCCCGCTGAGACACGAAGAACCCGAGAAGCTTGCCGGAAGGGACTCCAGACACGCACTTCTCGGGGTTGAGCTTGAGGCTGATCTTGCGTAGATTTGCAAAGGTCTCTTCTAAGTCTTGAATCAGGGTTGCCCCGTCCCTGCTTTTGACCACTATATCATCCATGTAGGCCTCCACATTTCTGTGGATTTGTGGCTCAAAAGCGGTATGGACAACCCTTGCAAATGTTGAACCAGCATTCTTTGGTCTGAAAGGCATTCGTACGAAACAGTACGTGCCACATGGAGTGATGAATGCGGTCTTCTCTTCATCTTCTTCAGCCATGAAGATCTGGTGGTATCCGGAGTAGGCGTCAAGAAATGAAAGCAGGTCGCATCCGGCCGTGGAGTCAACAATCTGGTCAATGCGCAGCAAGCGAAATGGATCTTTGGGACAAGCTTTGTTAACATCGGTGAAATCGATGCAAAGCCTCCATTTTTCGTTTGCTTTGCGCACGACAACAGGATTGGCCAACCACGTCGGATGGAGCACGCCTCTGACGAGGCATGCCGCTTCCAACTTCCTGATCTCTTCTGCGATGAACTCTTGGCACTCCACTGCTTGTTTCCTAACTTTCTGTTTGACGGGCCGCGCATGAGGACAGACGGCAAGGTGGTGCTCAATCACTTTCCTGGGAACACCGGGGATGTCAGATGGTTGCCAAGCAAACACATCGACATTCGCCCGTAGAAAAGTAACGAGCGCGCTTTCCTATTTGGGGTCAAGAGTGGCACTGATGGTGAAGGTACCACCAGTGCCGTCCTCCTTGGCGGGCACCTTCTTGGTCGCTGGCGGAGCTGCCATCGTTTTCTTGCACTTGCCGGTGGAGCTCGATGGTGCGTCCTCGACGGTAGCGCAGCACTCCGAAGAGGCGCGCTTACCGGAGTGGGCAACAGAGCGCTTGCCGGACTGGGGCTTCCTCTTTCCCCCGGGAGCTTCAGCGGCAAGTGGGCCGACATCCGCTGCGGTCACTGCTTCCCGGTAGATCTGGTCGGCACAGATAAGGGCATCTCTCTTGTCGCCAGGGACAGAGATGACGCTTATCGGGCCTGGCATCTTGAGCATGTTGTATGCATAGTGAGAGGCCGCCATGAACTTGGCGAGCGCTGGACGACCAAGGATTCCATTGTAAGGCAACGGAAAATCGGCAACGTCAAAGGTAACCCTCTCAGTCCTGAAGTTCAGCTCGCTGCCAAATGTCACTGGCAGCGTGATCTTCCCCTTCGGCTTGCTCCTTCCTGGGTTAATTCCTTGGAATGTACCGGTCTCTTCGAGCTCGCTGTCGGGGACTTGGAGTTTCCGGAGCACAGTGGAGGAGATTAAGTTCAAGCCGGCCCCGCCGTCAACTAGCATCTGGGTGACCTTGAGGTTGCGGATCTTTGGTGAAACCAACATTGGCAAGCACCCGATCGCGGTTGTGCGATCTGGGTGGTCCTCAATGTCAAAGACGATAGGCGTGCTGGACCATTTCAGAGGCTTGCGCGATTCGACGGGCGGTTCCGCTGCATTGACTTGCCGCGCCCACTGATTGAGCTGGCGATGGGAAGTATGCAGAGAGGCATCGCCGTCAACACACAAAACCTTTGTGGCTTTCTGAAACTCCTGCTCACTGTTCTCGGCCTCATCCATGTCTTCATCGTCGTCGTCGTCTTCGTCTTTGTCGCGGCCTCGGGGAGGTCTGTCTGCTTGCCGCTGCTTGACCTTGCCGCGGCGTTCCCCCTGGCCGGGACGCTTCGTGCCGGATCCCCCGCCCCCTGCTTGGGCTCTCTCCTTGTCGCGCCGCTCGTACTCGGCCTTCTGCAGCTCGACGAGCCGCTCGACCTGCTTGCAACTCTGGAGGTCGTGGCCCTTGGTGCAGTGGATCTTGCAGTACTTCTTGTTGGTGCCGTCCCGCTCGTCGGAGAACGCCACTGCCTGGTAGTTGGTGCACCTGAAGGAAATATGCCCTAGAGGCAATAATAAAGTTATTATTTATTTCCTTATATCATGATAAAGGTTTATTATTCATGCTAGAATTGTATTAACCAGAAACATAATGCATGTGTGAATACATAGACAAACAGAGTGTCACTAGTATGCCTCTACTAGACTAGCTCGTTAATCAAAGATGGTTATGTTTCCTAACCTTGAACAAAGAGTTTTTATTTGATTAACGAGGTCACATCATTGGTTGAATGATCTGATTGACATGACCCATTATATTAGCTTAGCACCCGATCGTTTAGTATGTTGCTATTGCTTTATTCATGACTTATACATGTTCCTATGACTATGAGATTATGCAACTCCCGTTTGCCAGAGGAACACTTTGGGTACTACCAAACGTCACAACGTAACTGGGTGATTATAAAGGAGTATTACAGGTGTCTCCAATGGTAGATGTTGGGTTGGCGTATTTCGAGATTAGGATTTGTCACTCCGATTGTCGGAGAGGTATCTCTGGGCCCTCTCGGTAATGCACATCACTTAAGCCTTGCAAGCATTGCAACTAATGAGTTAGTTGCGGGATGATGTATTACGGAACGATTAAAGAGACTTGCCGGTAACGAGATTGAACTAAGTATTGGATACTGACGATCGAATCTCGGACAAGTAACATACCGATGACAAAGGGAACAACGTATGTTGTTATGCGGTCTGACCGATAAAGATCTTCGTAGAATATGTAGGAGCCAATATGGGCATCCAGGTCCCGCTATTGGTTATTGACCGGAGACGTGTCTCGGTCATGTCTACATTGTTCTCGAACCGTAGGGTCCGCACGCTTAACGTTACGATGACAGTTATTATGAGTTTATGCATCTTGATGTACCGAAGGTTGTTCGGAGTCCCGGATGTGATCACGGACATGACGAGGAGTCTCGAAATGGTCGAGACATAAAGATTGATATATTGGAAGCCTATGTTTGGACATCGAAAGTGTTCCAGGTGAAATCAGGATTTTACCGGAATACCGGGTGGGTTACCGGAACCCCCCGGGAGGCATATGGGCCTTAATGGGCCTTAGTGGAAAGGAGAAAGGGTCAGCCCTAGTGTCCGCGCCCCTCCCCCCTTCCCTAGTCCTATTAGGACTAGGAGAAGGTGGCCGGCCCCCCTCTCTCTCTTTCCCTCCCTTGAGGAATCCTATTCCAACTAGGATTGGGGGGGGGCATCCTACTCCCGGAGGGAGTAGGACTCCCTGGCGCGCCACCCCTTGGCCGGCCAGCCCCTCCCCCTTGGCTCCTTTATATACGGGGGCAGGGGAGCACCCTAGGACACGCAAGTTGATCTACGGATCGTTCCTTAGCCGTGTGCGGTGCTCCCTTCCACCAAATTCCACCTCGGTCATATCGTTACAGTGCTTAGGCGAAGCCCTGCGCCGGTAACACATCAAGATCGTCACCACGCCGTCGTGCTGACGGAACTCTTCCCTGACGCTTTGCTGGATCGGAGCCCGGGGATCGTCATCGAGCTGAACGTGTGCTAAGAACTCGGAGGTGCCGGAGTAACGGTGCTTGGATCGGTCAGATCGGGAAGACGTACGACTACTTCCTCTACGTTGCGTCAACGCTTCCGCTTCGGTCTACAAGGGTACGTAGACAACACTCTCCCCTCTAGTTGCTATGCATCACCATGATCTTGCGTGTGCGTAGGAATTTTTTTGAAATTACTACGTTCCCCAACAGTGGCATCCGAGCCTAGGTTTTTATGGTTTGATGTTATTTGCACGAGTAGAACACAAGTGAGTTGTGGGCGATATAAGTCATACTGCCTACCAGCATGTCATACTTTGGTTCGGCGGTATTGTTGGACGAGACGATCCGGACCAACCTTACGCATACTCTTACGCGAGACCGGTTCCCTCGACGTGCTTTGCACATAGATGGCTTGCGGAAGACTGTCTCTCCAACTTTAGTTGAACCGAGTGTGGCTACGCCCGGTCCTTGAGAAGGTTAAAATGGAGTCTATTTGACAAACTATCGTTGTGGTTTTGATGCGTAGGTAAGATGAGTTCTTGCTTAAGCCCGTAGCAGCCACGTAAAACTTGCAACAACAAAGTAGAGGACGTCTAACTTGTTTTTGCAGGGCATGTTGTGATGTGATATGGTCAAGACATGATGCTAAATTTTATTGTATGAGATGATCATGTTTTGTAACCGAGTTATCGGCAACTGGCAGGAGCCATATGGTTGTCCATTTATTGTATGCAATGCAATCGCGATGTAATGCTTTACTTTATTACTAAGCGGTAGTGATAGTCGTGGAAGCATAAGATTGGCGACACGACAACGATGCTACGATGGAGATCAAGGTGTCGCGCCGGTGACGATGGTGATCATGACGGTGCTTCGGAGATGGAGATCACAAGCACAAGATGATGATGACCATATCATATCACTTATATTGATTGCATGTGATGTCTATCTTTTTATGCATCTTATCTTGCTTTGATTGACGGTAGCATTATAAGATGATCTCTCACTAAATTATCAAGAAGTGTTCTCCTTGAGTATGCACCGTTGCAAAAGTTCTTCGTGCTGAGACACCACGTGATGATCGGGTGTGATAGGCTCTACGTTCAAATACAACGGGTGCAAAACAGTTGCACACGCGGAATACTCAGGTTATACTTGACGAGCTATGCATATAAGATATGACCTCGGAACACAGAGACCGAAAGGTCGAGCGTGAATCATATAGTAGATATGATCAACATAATGATGTTCACCATTGAAACTACTCCATCTCACGTGATGATCGGACATGGTTTAGTTGATATGGATCACGTGATCACTTAGAGGATTAGAGGGATGTCTATCTAAGTGGGAGTTCTTAAGTAATATGATTAATTGAACTTAAATTTATCATGAACTTAGTCCTGGTAGTATTAGCATATCTATGTTGTAGATCAATAGCTCGCGTTGTTGCTTCCCTATGTTTATTTTGATATGTTCCTAGAGAAAATTGTGTTGAAAGATGTTAGTAGCAATGATGCGGATTGGATCCGTGATCTAAGGTTTATCCTCATTGCTGCACAGAAGAATTATGTCCTTGATGCACCGCTAGGTGACAGACCTATTGCAGGAGCAGATGCAGACGTTATGAACGTTTGGCTAGCTCAATATGATGACTACTTAATAGTTTAGTGCACCATGCTTAACGGCTTAGAATCGGGACTTCAAAGACGTTTTGAACGTCATGGACCATATGAGATGTTCCAGGAGTTGAAGTTAATATTTCAAGCAAATACCCGAGTTGAGAGAGATGAAGTCTCCAACAAGTTCTATAGCTAAAAAATGGAGGAGAATCGCTCAACTAGTGAGCATGCGCTCAGATTGTCTGGGTACTACAATTGCTTGAATCAAGTGGGAGTTAATCTTCCAGATAAGATAGTGATTGACAGAATTCTCTAGTCACCATCACCAAGTTAGTAGAACTTCATGATGAACTATAATATGCAAGGGATAACGGAAACAATTCCCAAGATATTCGTGATGCTGAAATCGACGAAGGTAGAAATCAAGAAAGAGCATCAAGTGTTGATGGTTGACAAGATCACTAGTTTCAAGAAAAGGGAAGAAGAGGAACTTCAAGAAGAACGGCAAGCGAGTTGCTGTTCAAGTGAAGAAGCTCAAGTCTGGTCCTAAGCTTGAGACTAAGTGCTTCTACTGCAAAGGGACTGGTCACTGGAAGCGGAACTACCCCAAGTGATTGGCGGATATGAAGGATGGCAAAGTGAACATAAGTATATTTGATATACATGATTGTTGATGTGTACTTTACTAGTGTTTATAGCAACCCCTCAGTATTTGATACTGGTTCAGTTGCTAAGAGTAGTAACTCGAAACGGGAGTTGCAGAATAAACAGAGACTAGTTAAGGGTGAAGTGACGATGTGTGTTGGAAGTGGTTCCAAGATTGATAGGATCATCATCGCACACTCCCTATACTTTCGGGATTAGTGTGGAACCTAAATAAGTGTTATTTGGTGTTGAGCATGAATATGATTTGATCATGTTTATTGCAATACGGTTATTCATTTAAGTAAGAAAATAAATTGTTGTTCTGTTTACATGAATAAAACCTTCTATGGTCATACACACCAACAAAATGGTTTGTTGGATCTCGATCGTAGTGATACACATATTCATAATATTGAAGCCAAAAAGATGCAAAGTTAATAATGATAGTGCAACTTATCTGTGGCACTGCCGTTTAGGTCATATTGGTGTAAAGCGCATGAAGAAACTCCATGCTGATGGAATTTTGGAATCACTTGATTATGAATCACTTGATGCTTGCGAACCATGCCTCATGGGTAAGATGACTGAGACTCCGTTCTCCGGAACAATGGAGCGAGCAAATGACTTGTTGGAAATCATACATACCGATGTATGTGGTCCGATGAAGATTAAGGCTCGCGACAAGTACCATTATTTTCTGACCTTCACAGATGTTTTGAGCAGATATGGGTATATCTACTTGATGAAACATAAGTCTGAAATATTTGAAAAGTTCAAAGAATTTCAGAGTGAAGTGGAAAATCATCGTGACAAGAAAATAAAGTTTCTACAATCTGATCACGGAGACGAATATTTGAGTTACGAGTTTGGTCTTCAGTTAAAACAATGTGAAATAGTTTCACTACTCACGCCACCTGGAACACCACAGCATAATGGTGCGTCCGAACGTCATAACCGTACTTTATTGGATATAGTACAATCTATGATGTCTCTTACCGATCTACCACTATCGTTTTTGGGGTTATGCATTAAAGACAACTGCATTCACGTTAAAAAGGGCACCATCTAAGTCCGTTGAGACGACACAATCTGAACTATGGTTTGGCAAGAAACCAAAGTTGTCGTTTCTTAAAGTTTGGGGTTGCGATGCTTATGTGAAAAAGTTTCAACATGATAAGCTCAAACCCAAATCGGAGAAATATGTCTTCATAGGATACCCAAAGAGTCAGTTGGGTACACCTTCTATCACAGATCCAAAGGCAAGACATTCGTTGCTAAGAATGGATCCTTTCTAGAAAAGGAGTTTCTCTCGAAAGAAGTGAGTGGGAGGAAAGTAGAAAACTTGATAAGGTAATTGTACCTTCTCCCTTATTGGAAAGGAGTTCATCACAGAAATCTGTTCTTGTGAGTACTACACCAATTAGTGAGGAAGCTAATGATGATGATCATGTAACTTCAGATCAAGTTACTACCGAATCTCGTAGGTAAACCAGAGTGAGATCCGCACCAGAGTGGTACGGTAATCCTGTTCTAGAAGTCATGTTAGTTGACCATGACGAACCTACGAACTATGAGGAAGCGATGATGAGCCCAGATTCCGCGAAATGGTTTGAGGCCATGAAATCTGAGATGGGATCCATGTATGAGAACAAAGTATGGACTTTGGTTGACTTGCCCGATGATCGGCAAGCAATTGAGAATAAATGGATCTTCAAGAGGAAGATGGACGCTGATAGTATTATTACTATCTACAAAGCTAGAATTGTCGCAAAAGGTTTTCGACAAGTTCAAGGTGTTGACTACGATAAGAGTTTCTCACTCGTATCTATGCTTAAGTCTGTCTGAATCATGTTAGCAATTGCCGCATTTATGAAATCTGGCAAATGGATAAACAAAACTGCATTCCTTAATGGATTTATTAAAGAAGAGTTGTATATGATGCAACCAGAAGGTTTTGTCAATCCTAAAGGTGCTAATAAAATATGCAAGCTCCAGCGATCCATCTATGGACTGGTGCAAGCATCTCAGAGTTGGAATATACGCTTTGATAAGTTGATCAAGGCATATAGTTTTATACAGACTTGCGGTGAAGCCTGTATTTACAAGAAAGTGAGTGGGAGCACTACAACATTTCTGAGAAGTATATGTGTATGACATATTGTTGATCGGAAATAATGTAGAATTATTCTGCAAAGCATAAAGGAGTGTTTGAAAGGAGTTTTTCAAAGAAAGACCTCGGTGAAGCTGCTTACATATTGGGCATCAAGATCTATAGAGATAGATCAAGACGCTTAATTGGACTTTCACAAAGCACATACCTTGACAAAGTTTTGAAGAAGTTCAAAATGGATCAAGCAAAGAAAGGGTTCTTGCCTGTGTTACAAGGTGTGAAGTTGAGTAAGACTCAATGCCCGACCACTGCAGAAGATAGAGAGAAAATGAAAGATGTTCCCTATGCCTCGGCCATAGGCTCTATCATGTATGCAATGTTGTGTACCAGATCCATTGTATACCCTACACTGAGTTAAGCAAGGGAGTACAATGGTGATCTAGGAGTAGATCACTAGACAGCGGTCAAAAATTATCCTTAGTGGAATAAGGATATGTTTCTCGATTATGGACGTGACAGAAAGGTTCGCCGTAAAGGGTTACGTCGATGCAAGTTTTGACACTGATCTGGATGACTCTAAGTCTCGATCTAGATACATATTGAAAGTGGGAGCAATTAGCTAGAGTAGCTCTGTGCGGAGTATTGTAGACATAGAATTCGCAAAATACTTACGGATTTGTATGTGACAGACCCGTTGACTAAAATTATCTCACAAGCAAAACATGATCACACCATAGTACTCTTTGGGTGTTAATCACATAGCGATGTGAACTAGATTACTGACTCTAGCAAACCCTTTGGGTGTTGGTCACATATCGATGTGAACTATGGGTGTTAATCACATGGTGATGTGAACTATTGCTGGTAATCACATGGCGATGTGAACTAGATTATTGACTCTAGTGCAAGTGGGAGACTGAAGGAAATATGCCCTAGAGGCAATAATAAAGTTATTATTTATTTCCTTATATCATGATAAAGGTTTATTATTCATGCTAGAATTGTATTAACCGGAAACATAATGCATGTGTGAATACATAGACAAACAGAGTGTCACTAGTATGCCTCTACTAGACTAGCTCGTTAATCAAAGATGGTTATGTTTCCTAACCATGAACAAAGAGTTGTTATTTGATTAACGAGGTCAACTCATTGGTTGAATGATCTGATTGACATGACCCATTATATTAGCTTAGCACCCGATCGTTTAGTATGTTGCTATTGCTTTATTCATGACTTATACATGTTCCTATGACTATGAGATTATGCAACTCCCGTTTGCCAGAGGAACACTTTGGGTACTACCAAACGTCACAACGTAACTGGGTGATTATAAAGGAGTATTACAGGTTTCTCCAATGGTAGATGTTGGGTTGGCGTATTTCGAGATTAGGATTTGTCACTCCGATTGTCGAAGAGGTATCTCTGGGCCCTCTCGGTAATGCACATCACTTAAGCCTTGCAAGCATTGCAACTAATGAGTTAGTTGCGAGATGATGTATTACGGAACGAGTAAAGAGACTTGCCGGTAACGAGATTGAACTAAGTATTGGATACTGACGATCGAATCTCGGACAAGTAACATACCGATGACAAAGGGAACAACGTATGTTGTTATGCGGTCTGACCGATAAAGATCTTCGTAGAATATGTAGGAGCCAATATGGGCATCCAGGTCCCGCTATTGGTTATTGACCAGAGACGTGTCTCGGTCATGTCTACATTGTTCTCGAACCGTAGGGTCCGCACGCTTAACGTTACGATGACAGTTATTATGAGTTTATGCATCTTGATGTACCGAAGGTTGTTCGGAGTCCCGGATGTGATCACGGACATGACGAGGAGTCTCGAAATGGTCGAGACATAAAGATTGATATATTGGAAGCCTATGTTTGGACATCGAAAGTGTTCCAGGTGAAATCAGGATTTTACCGGAATACCGGGTGGGTTACCGGAACCCCCCGGGAGGCATATGGGCCTTAATGGGCCTTAGTGGAAAGGAGAAAGGGGCAGCCCTAGTGGCCGCACGCCTCCCCCCTTCCCTAGTCCTATTAGGACTAGGAGAAGGTGGCCGGCCCCCCTCTCTCTCTTTCCCTCCCTTGAGGAATCCTATTCTAACTAGTATTGGGGGGGTGGAATCCTACTCCCGGAGGCAGTAGGACTCCCTGGCGCGCCACCCCTTGGCCGGCCAGCCCCTCCCCCTTGGCTCCTTTATATACGGGGGCAGGGGAGCACCCTAGGACACACAAGTTGATCTACGGATCGTTCCTTAGCCGTGTGCTGTGCTCCCTTCCACCAAATTCCACCTCGGTCATATCGTTACAGTGCTTAGGCGAAGCCCTGCGCCGGTAACACATCAAGATAGTCACCACGCCGTCGTGCTGACGGAACTCTTCCCCGACACTTTGCTGGATCGGAGCCCGGGGATCGTCATCGAGCTGAACGTGTGCTAAGAACTCGGAGGTGCCGGAGTAACGGTGCTTGGATCGGTCAGATCGGGAAGACGTACAACTACTTCCTCTACGTTGCGTCAACGCTTCCGCTTCGGTCTACAAGGGTACATAGACAACACTCTCCCCTCTCGTTGCTATGCATCACCATGATCTTGCGTGTGCGTAGGAATTTTTTTGAAATTACTACGTTCCCCAACAGCACCCGGCAACCTCCTTACCGGAGCCACCAGCCTGGGCTTTCTTGGCGGCGCCTTCACTGCCGGACTGCTCAACAACCATCACCTCTTGGTTCTTTTTCTTCCTGTTGTTCCGCCGCCGGCCTTTCCTCGCCGGGGCGGTGTCGTCACTATCAGATTCTCCTGCTCCGGTATTCTCTCCGGGGAGTTTCCTCCCCTCCTTAGCGCATGCACACTTGTCGGCCAGGGCGTACAACTCGCTGTCGTCCTTGATTTTGCACATCGCCATCTCCTCCCGCATCCTGCGGTTTCACACGTTCTGATGGAACGCACTAATGACCGCGGTGGGGTGGACGTCTGGGATGTTGTAATGCACGCAGCTGAATCTCTGAATGAACTTGCGCAGAGGCTCTCCTTCCTTCTGGACGAGCAGGTGAAGGTCGCTCGCCTGGCCATTGGGTTTGTGGCCGCCCGTGAAGGTGCCAACAAACTAATGGCATAGGTCTGGCCAGGAGGATATGGAGTTGTCCGGCAAGTGCATGAGCCAGGATCTAACGTTGGGCTTGAGTACCAGCGGGAAGTAGTTGGCAAGGATCTTGTCGTCTTGTCCCCCGGCAGCCTGCACCGCAATGGTGTAGATGCTGAGGAACTCCGACGGATGCGACTTGCCGTCGTACTTCTCGGGTACGTCTGGCTTGAAGTTCTTTGTGCTGGGCCACTGGACTTGCCACAGCTCGCGGGTAAACGCAGGGCAGCCTGCCGAGTACGGCAGGTCGCCTGGTTCTCCCGGTGCATGCATGTCGCCAGAGGGCTCAGCGCGCTGGTCTGATTGACGCCGCGCTTCTCTTCTGTGCTCGATGCGAGTCCGAGCGTCTTCTTCCTTCCGTTCGTGAAGAACTTGGCATTGGTCACGTCGAGTTCGCGGATTCGACGACGCGGTGGAGTCGTTGTCGTGGTGGGTCCGGCGAGTCGGCTACCGTTGCCTCTGGTGTGGGGAGTGCACGGTGGTCGCACCCCCGCCAGTCTTGGCGCCATCACTCCTTGCCTGGGCGACCGGCCGCGGCTGCGACGCACTAGGCTGCCGCGGAGTGTCGCCGTTGGCAAAACTGATGAGGCTCTGAATGGTGGCCCTCCAAACGTCGAGCTTGTCTGCCATCGGAGGGTAGTCTAGGAGCAGTTGGGCTCGCGCTAGAGCTTCTGCCGGAGTGGTGGGCAGCGGTGGTGAACGGCGCGAGGAGCGGGATGTGCTCGAACTTCTAACCATGTTAGAAGGAGCAGCAGCCGGTCCAGGCAACCGTGCCACGCTCGTGCCGGCACGTTGGTGAGTGTGCTGGCCTTGAGCGCCCTGGGTTTCGCCGGCTCGATCTGGGTCCAACGAACGTATGGTACCGTGGGTACCAAGACGCTGCTGGTTCCGCGCCTCCTGGGAGGGGCGCGGAGCGATTTCGGACGTCGTGGCACCACGAACTAGTTCAACGACGCCCGTTCCTCCGCCGGCGTCTTCCCCACCATCCCTCTGCTCCAGGGGCGGTGGGTTCGACGCGGACGGACCAGCCACCTCCGGAGCTTTCTTCTTCGGTGGCATGTCGATGAAGGCGATGGAGATCTATCCCGCGCGGACGCCGGATCAGGTTCACACAACCTCGACGCCGCCTACCTGGCGCGCCAAAGATGTCGGGGGAAATCGGCCTCCTCGAACACCTATGGGGACGGAGCCCCTTCTCGGTTCGGCGGGGGGCGGAGGCTGCGCGAAGAGCGGATCAAGGCGACACACACGAATGATTTTACCCAGCTTCGGGCCGCACGGATGCGTAAAACCCTACTGCTGCTTGTCTGATTGTATTGGGTTCTTGCTTGAGAATGCAAGATGCTACAGTAAGCTTGAAGCTGGACGTGGATGGATGTCTACTGCTTTCCCCTCCCCTACGCGTGCATGGGCCTCCTTTTATATGCACAAGGGGTCACCCACAGGTGGCAGCGCAGATGAGGGTAAAAATGGTAAAGAACTATGCGTACAGTGGCTGCACAGTGCTATCGCACCTAACTCTGACGGCAGGGACAAGGGCATTAAATGCCCGTCTGGGTCGCCCGAACAATGCCGAAGTGGACCGTTAGGGGCGCCCCCGTTTGCCACGATGGCAATCTTGTCAGTGTCGCATGCCACCGCATGCCTCCGGCTGCGTAGTGCCCTGCCACGTGCCTCTGGGAGAGCCCCAGAGTGACGCGTGGGTGGGTGAGCTGGAGCGCAGGCCCGAGGTGGTGACTTGCCGCGGCAAGTGGCTTGCCGCAGCGGTTGTCTTGCCGCGCCTGGGAACTTGCCGCTTGCCAGGCCTGGCCGGGACGCGTGGCGCGTCGCGGTGAGCTTTCTTGAGATGCCTTGGTTGGCCTTCCCAGCAAGCTTCTCTTGTCGGGGTCTTGGTTCTTCAGCTGGTCGTCCCGGCAAGCTCCTCTTGCCGGGGCCTTGCCTCTTCGGCCCGGCAAGCTCCTCTTGCCGGGGCCTCGTCTTCTTGGCTCAAGTACTTTGTCCTCGTTTGGCCCAGAAAGGGGCCGTGGAGGTTCCTGGCGTTCCCCTGGCAAGCCTTGCCGCGGGGTGCTACGCCCGTGCACAAGTTCGGGGTACTAAGGTACCCCTACTTTAGTACACTGACACATGCATTGATTATTATGAGAAAGCCGAGCATTAATTTTTTGGAGAATTATTTCCCTTGAGAGCTCATGATTGGGGCATGAATATAACATTTATTTAAGCCTGCCCCAAGCTTGAGCGAGGTTTTCTCCTTCGTGAGGCCAAAAATTATATATATAATTGCGATCACGATGAACAAGATGCATAGGATAATACTTTTGATGAAATTCCAACTTCATTCGTTTATAGTTCCATGATCCCGTATCATCACATAGCCTATACCATGTCGATGCATCTCCCTTCAAAGATAAAGGGAAGACCTTCTTCTTAACAACATCATCGGGTATACCTGCAAGCTTAAATAATCCACAAACTTCATCCACATAGACTAGATGTTCATCAGGATGCTTCGTTCCATCTCCTGTAAAAGGATTATCAAGCAGTTTTTCTAACATACCCGAAGGAACTTCAAGGGAAATAATTTCATTTTCAGTAGGTTCAGTAGGTTGAGGGGCAATTCTTTGCTCTACTGGTCGGGGTGAAGATACCCCGAACAAGCCCCTCAGAGGATTACTTTCCATAGTAACAAGTGACAGTAAATTTCAGCACACTATATATTTTTCCTTACCAAATTCCACCTACCAAAGGTGCTTCACTCCCCGGCAACGGCGCCAGAAAAGAGTCTTGATGACCCAAAAGTATAGGGGATCTATTGTAGTCCTTTCGATAAGTAAGAGTGTTGAACCCAATGAGGAGCAGAAGGAAATGATAAGCGGTTTTCAGCAAGGTATTCTCTGCAAGTACTGAAATAAGTGGTAACAGATAGTTTTCTTATAAGGTAATTTGTAACGAGCAACAAGTAACAAAAGTAAATAAAGTGCAGCAAGGTGGCCCAATCCTTTTTGTAGCAAAGGATAAGCATGGACAAACTCTTATATAAGGAAAAGCGCTCCCGAGGACACATGGGAATATCGTCAAGCCAGTTTTCATCACGTTCATATGATTCGCGTTCGGTACTTTGATAATTTGATATGTGGGTGGACCAGTGCTTGGGTGTTGTTATTACTTGAACAAACATCCCACTTATGATTAACCTCTATTGCAAGCATCTGCAACTACAACAAAAATATTAAGGTAAACCTAACCATAGCATGAAACATATGGATCCAAATCAGCCCCTTACGAAGCAACACATAAACTAGGGTTTAAGCTTCTATCACTCTAGCAACCCATCATCTACTTATTACTTCCCAATGCCTTCCTCTAGGCCCAAATAATGGTGAAGTGTTATGTAGTCGATGTTCACATAACACCCCTAGAGGCTAGACAACATACATCTCATCAAAATATCGAACGAATACCAAATTCACATGACTACTAATAGCAAGACTTCTCCCATGTCCTCAGGAACAAACGTAACTACTCACAAAGCATACTCATGTTCATAATCAGAGGGGTAATAATATGCATATAGGATCTGAACATATGATCTTCCACCAAAAAACCAACTAGCATCAACTACAAGAAGTAATCAACACTACTAGCAACCTACTAGTACCAATCCCGGACTTGGAGACAAGAATTGGATACAAGAGATGAACTAGGGTTTTGAGATGAGATGGTGTTGGTGAAGATGTTGATGGAGATTTCCCTCTCCCGATGAGATGAGCGTTGGTGATGACGATGGCGATGATTTCCCCCCCCCCCCCGGAGGGAAGTGTCCCCGACAGAACAGCTCTGCCGGAGCCCTAGATTGGTTCCGCCAAGGTTCCGCCTCGTTGCTGCGGAGCTTCTTCCCTAAAGGTTTCTTATGATTTTTTTCTCGACGAAAGACCTCATATAGCAAAAGATGGCCATCGGAGAGCCAACGGGGGGCCCACGAGGTAGGGGGGCATGCCCTGGGGGGTAGGGCGCGCCCCCACCCTCGTGGACAGGTGGGCCCCCCTCTGGTGAACTTATTCTGCTCAATATTTTTTATTATTTCCCAAAATGACTTCCGTGGAGTTTCAAGACTTTTGGAGTTGTGCAGAATAGGTCTCTAATATTTGCTCCTTTTCCAGCCCTGGATTCCAGCTGCCGGCATTCTCCCTCCTTATGTAAACCTTGTAAAATAAGAGAGAATAGGCATAAGTATTGTGACATAACGTGTAGTAACAGCCCATAATGCAATAAATATCGATATAAAAGCATCATGCAAAATGGACGTATCACCAAGCCCTAAAACCTCTCGGGATGGCTGATCTAGAGTCTGTTCGGGGCTCCGGAGAGGGGGATTCGTCGCCATCGTCATCATCAACCATCCTCCATCACTAATTTCATGATGCTCACCGCCGTGCATGAGTAATTCCATCATAGGCTTGCTGGACGGTGATGGGTTGGATGAGATCTATCATGTAATCGAGTTAGTTTTGTTAGGGTTTAATCCCTAGTATCCATTATGTTCTGAGATTGATGTTGCTATGACTTTGCTATGCTTAATGCTTGTCACTAGGGCCCGAGTGCCATGATTTCAGATCTGAACCTATTATGTTTTCATGAATGTATGTGTGTTCTTGATCCTATCTTGCAAGTCTATAGTCACCTACTATGTGTTATGATCCGGCAACCCCGAAGTGACAATAATCGGGACCACTCCCGGTGATGACCATAGTTTGAGGAGTTCATGTATTCACTATGTGCTAATGCTTTGTTCTGGTTCTCTATTAAAAGGAGGCCTTAATATCCCTTAGTTTCCATTAGGACCCCGCTGCCACGGGATGGTAGGACAAAAGATGTCATGCAAGTTATTTTCCATAAGTACGTATGACTATATTCAGAATACATGCCTACATTACATTGATGAATTGGAGCTCTTTCTGTGTCACCCTATGTTATGATTGTTACATGATGAACCGCATCCGGCATAATTATCCATCACCATTCCAATGCCTACGAGCTTTTCCTATACTGGTTCTCGCTTATTTATTTTCCCATTGCTATTGTTACAATCACTACAAAATACCAAAAATATTACTTTTGCTTCCGTTACCACTACTATCATATTACTTTGCTACTAAACACTTTGCTGCAGATATTAAGTTATCCAGGTGTGGTTGAATTGACAACTCAGCTGCTAATACTTGAGAATATTATTTGGCTCCCCTTGTGTCGAATCAATAAATTTGGATTGAATACTCTACCCTCGAAAACTGTTGCGATCCCCTATACTTGTGGGTTATCACATCAATAATCTGATCAATACGTATGGGGGAGAGCAAAAGGATCAGCCGGACAAGCCTTGTTCAAATCCGTGTAGTCCACACACATACGCCAAGTGCCATTCTTCTTAAGTACTAGCACCGGGTTAGCTAACCACTAAGGACGAAAAACCTCAACAATAAACCCAGCTGCCAATAGCCGGGCTACCTCCTCACCAATGGCCTTACGCCTTTCTTCATTGAAACGACGAAGAAACTATTTGACTAGTTTAAACTTGGGATCAATATTAAGAGTGTGCTCAGCGAGTTCCCTCGGTAAACCTGGCATGTCAGAAGGTTTCCATGCAAAGATGTCCCGGTTCTCACAGATGTACTCGATGAGCGCGCTTTCTATTTCGGATCCAGATTAGCAATGATACTGAACTGCTTGGATGAATCATCAGGAACAAAATCAACCAACTTGGTATCATCTCCCAATTTAAACTTCAAGACCGGATCATGCTCTATAGTCGGCTTTTTCAAAGATGTCATATCTGCTGGATCAACATTGTCCTTATAAAATTTTAACTCCTCCGTTGCACAAACCGACTCAGCATAAGCTGATCACGTTCTTCGCACTCCAAAGCTATCTTTCGACTCCCATGCACTGTGATGGTCCCCTTGTAACCCTGCATCTTGAGTTGCAGATAAACATAACAGGGCCTTTCCATGAACTTGGCATAAGCCGACCGTCCAAACAGAGCGTGATACGGGCTGTGAATCTTGACTACCTCAAAGGTCAATGCCTGTGACCTAGAGTCATGATCATCTCCAAAAGCAACTTCCAGAGCAATCTTACGAACTGGGTACGCCGACTTACCGGGCACCACGCCATGGAAAACAGTGTTCGACCATTTAAGATTTTATCTGTCAACCCCATGCGACGGAAAGTTTCATACTAAAGGATATTGATGTTGCTCCCTCCGTCCATGCGCACTTTGGTGAACTTATACCCTCCGACCTATGGCGCGACCATCAGCGCCAGGTGACCCGGATTATCAACCTGGGGCGGGTGATCTTCCCGACTCCACACAATGGGCTGCTCAGACCAGCGCAAGTAACGGGGAACTAATACGTCTCCAACGTATTGTCACAGCCCTAGATCTTTCTTGTAATTAATTGCATTTGAGAGCATCCATGCATCTTTTTAAATTCAAGGAATTTGAATTGAGGGAATTTTCAAAGCCTCAGAAACATTTTAAAAATGATCATCATTAAAATCTTCTCAAATAAGTCCAAGAAAAGTGTTCCTGTTAATCTCTGGAAATATTGGCAAGGGATAAAATTTAAACCAATATTTCTAGAATCTCACAAACAATTATTTTGGGCCTTTGAATTAATCCAATAAATATTTTAATTGGATCTATATTTATTATATAATAAATATATGTTCAATAATTCTGAAAATTGTTGTGTGGATTTGGATAAGTCCATTTAGTTCACACAATTATTTTTATGAATTTTGAAATGGATTTGGTCTTAGAACTAAATCACAAACAGACTGCAAAAAAATAGAAAAGAGAAAACAAAGTAGAGAAAACAGAAGAGAGAGAAGGATTGACCTGGCAGCCCAGCTCAAAGGGGCAGCGCTGTCTTCTTCCCCTGCCAGGAGGAGAAGCAGCTGCGTGCCCACAGCACATGCAGCAGGCGCCACCTCCTCCCTGCCTGTTTCCCCTCCTCGAGCCTACCCGAAGCGCCAGCGAGATGGCCTCGACCCCCCTCTGCCATTCCCCTCTTCCTCTGCTTTCTCTCTCCCTCTCCCCACCTTCTCATCGCCATGGCCGAGAGCCATGCGAGCTCGCCGCCGTGAGCCTCGCGGCCACACCTCCCCCCACGCCCCCGCGAAGTGACCAGAAGCTCCGCCGTGACCTATTCTTCCTCTCCGTCGAACCGCGCATCGCTGAACACCCTGCAACGCCGTCACCACCGTCGTCTTCCTCCTCGGGTGCCGAAGCTCACCGTCGTTGATTCGCCGTCTCCGACGCGTCCGCGAGGCCGACGACCTACCCTGCCGCATCCCTGTGAGCTCCTTCTCCTCCCCCTGCTCATCCCCTCCGTTTCCTTGCCCTAGCTGCCTCTCCCACCATGACCGCGAGCTTCTCGCCGCCGGCCATGAGGTCACCGTGGCTAGAGCTCATGCACGACGCGTCTGAGAACACCCCTGAGCTCAGCGTGCTCCCAGGATCCCGCTCCACCCACCAGATTGTCCGGAGACGCACCCTAGCACCCCGCCCGTACACGACCGAACTCCCGCCGCCGCCGAAGTCGACGCTGCGCTCGACTCAGGCCACCTCTCACCCTCCTGATGCTACCAATGGATGCGCGCAAGCGCCAGCAACCCGTAGCCGCAAACCGCTTGTCGATCCGTGCCCTACAGCGCGAACCCGAAGCCCTCCGTCGTGCTGCGTGCTCGCCGGCGACCAACCCCGGCGGCAGCCAACGTGGCACCGTTATTAGTTCTAATAACGGGGCTAACTAACCTCCTCTATCACTGACAAATGGGCCCCACGCCCTTAGTTAATCATAGGTTTATTCCCTGCTTAGATTAACCTAATGCCATGGCCCACTGGTCAGTTTGACCTTGCCACCTCAGCGTTGACCTGGGCCCCACTGTCAGGTTTGACTTGGACCATCCCCTTTGAAATGCTGACGTCATGCTTACACCTTGCTGACGCGGTTAATCGTTTTCTGGATTAAAAATAATCCAGGAAATTCCAGAAATTAATTAAAACTTCTAAAAATCATAGAAATTCAACCGTAGCTCAGAATGAAATAATTTATATATGAAAAATGATCAGAAAAAACCAAGCTATCCATCTGTACCATTTTCATGCATGTTAGAACAAATTATAGCTACTGTTTAGAACAAATCATACAAATGGCATTTGAATTTCACATATGGAGTTTGAATTTGAACCTAGGGTTCAAACCAACTTCATTTAATCTGGTTGCTAGTTGCATTAGCCCAATCAACAGCATATTGCCATGTCATTATCATGCATCATATTGTTGCATTTCATTGATTATGTTCCCTCTTGTTTGCCGGTGTTGTTCCCCCTCGGTAGATGTATGTTTCGACGATGAGATCGATGACACCGATGAAGAACTATACTATCTTCAGAAGTGCCAGGCAAGCAAAACCCCCTTGTTCATTCCGATATAATCCCACTCTCTCGCTCCTGCTCTCTTTTACTACATTAGGACAACAACGATTCAACTGTTACATGCTGCAGTAGTTGAACCCCTTTCCTTTGCATGACCTGTCATTGCCACAGTAAATAGATGAAACCCACTAGCATGAGTAGGAGTTGTTTGAGCCTTGATGTGCCTACTCCTTCATGCTTGTGTTGTCATGCCTGCTATTGCTTAGAGTTGTGTCAGGTCTGATTCATCGGGAATGAATTGGAATGGTGATGAACATGTCCTACTGTTGAGAGCTAAGGGTGTGAACACGATTTGGTAAAGGTAGCGGTGAGAGGCCATGTAGGAGTACATGGTGGGTTGTCTCATTGCAGCCGTCCTCAGGAACTGAGTCCTGTGTTTGTGATCCATGAACAGTTACTACCACACATTGGGTTCCGGTAACTCGACCCCTCTCGACTTATTAATCAACTTGATCTCTGTCCAGGAGTTGCAACTAGTTTCTGGTGTTTGTTGGTAGTTTTAGTAGTCTACCAAGTGGCACCCGGTACAGGTGGTCTTGGGACAGACTAGGCACAGTGGCACGGTGTACCAAGTGGCACCTAGTTAGTGGGCTTGGGAACCCTGCTCACATCGTTTGGGGCCGTGAGCAACACCCCGGCCGGATCTCCTTGCGGATGGAACCCGAATAGGCGATAAACCTGGACTAGAGACTTGTGTGGTTAGTCAGGTCGTGGCCGACTCCCTCGCCCGACTTCCGCTGCAAGGTTGCCGAGGTACATGACGTGTACAGGGAGATAAGTGGCGAGAGCGTGTGTGAAGAAGTACACCCCTGCAGGGTTATCATTATCTATTCGAATAGCCGGATTCCTCGGATATGGAAACTTGGACAACTTGCATAGTTCATAGACAAGTGGAAGTGGATACTCTAAAACTCGCAAGATAAGCGTGAGTGCTATGGATGGCGTTCTCGTGAGGAGACGGGGGCGGATCCATAGTGGTGTGTTGATATGGTGAATATGTGGACTCGTGTGCGCCACCTCAAAAGAGTTACTTGCAGTCGTAGTTCAGGATAGCCACCAAGTCTAAGCTGGCTTGCTGCAGTTAAACTCCACCACCCCTTTGTTGATACCGATGCATATGTAGCTAGTTCTGATGTAAGTCTTGCTGGGTACATTTGTACTCACGTTTGCCTATTTTATGTTTTTGCAGAGAGACGTCAGTCTCGCTAGTAGTTCCGTGCGGACTTCGACGTTTAGCTTGATACCTCAGCTACGATCTTGTGCCCTCGGCACGATCTGGTAGATAGTCAGGCTTCTCAGCATTTTTCATTTGTAGATGTCTGTTGTCGGTGTCAAAACCGGCGGATCTCGGGTAGGGGGTCCCGAACTGTGCGTCAAGGTCGGATGGTAACAGGAGACAAGGGACACTTTATTTTACCCAGGTTCGGGCCCTCTCGATGGAGGTAAAACCCTACTCCTGCTAGATTAATATTGATGATATGGGTAGTACAAGAGTAGATCTACCACGAGATCAAGGAGGCTAAACCCTAGAAGCTATCCTATAGGTATGATTGTGTATGATGATGTTTGTCCTACGAACTACAACCCTCCGGTTTATATAGACACCGGATAGGGTTAGGGTTACATAGAGTCGGTTACATTGGTAGGAGATCTTAAATATACGCACGCTTAGCTTGCCTTCCACGCCAAGGAAAGAACCTTCCGGACACGGGACGAATTCTTCAATCTTGTATCTTCATAGTCCTGGAGTCCGACTGAAGGTATAGTCCGGCTATCCGAACACCCCCTAATCCAGGACTCCCTTAGTATCCCCTGAACCAGGCTTCAATGACGACGAGTCCGGCGCGCAAATTGTCTTCGGCATTGCAAGGCGGGTTCCTCCTCCAAGTCCTTCAAGAAGATAATAAACACCAAAAAATAGTGTCTGGCTCTGCAAAACAAGTTTCCACGTATTGCAACATAGAGAATAATGCGAACACAAATCAAATCTGCTGACGTATTCCGTAGTGCGTCATAACACTGCAACCAAGCCTTCTGTATGGAATATTTTCACTATTCCACTGTGGCACGTTAGACGAGGCGGTTTCCTTGGCGCGTCTTGTCGAAGCAGAGATCGTGTGCTCCTTTTAACGGGATTCTCATTAATACGAACGTGGGTAACCCAACCGCGCCATTTACCACGGCTCTTGAGCGGCAAGCGAGTTTTATTAGGTAGGTGGGGACGCATAACGGCATCAGCCTATATAAGGGGATAAAGATCCACCTCTTTCACCTACGCCTTCTTCCTCCTTTGCCCATCCATCTCTTGCGCACTCAAGCTCCAACGCCCAAGTCCGCTCCTTCTTCCTCAACCCACCCCAGCGATGTCCGGAGCGGGAGGCAAGTTGATGGCTTCCTCCGTCACGGAGGGTCAAATCAAAAAGCTTAGGAAGGCCGGATATCTGTCCAAGGACATCCCGCACCGGCTTCCTGAGGAAGGGCAGCTTCTTCCCACCCCAAGGCCCAATGAGAGGGTAGTTTTTCTTCCCCATTTCCTCCGCGGACTGGGTTTTCCACTCCACCCTTTTGTCCGGGGGCTCATGTTCTATTACGGCCTAGATTTCCACGATCTGGCCCTGAACTTCGTCCTCAACATCTCGGCGTTCATCGTCGTGTGTGAAGCCTTTCTCCGCATCCGCCCCCACTTCGGCCTCTGGCTCAAGACCTTTAACGTCAAGCCTAAGGTGGTGTCCGGCACCCAGGCGGAGTGCGGAGGTGCTATGGCTGGCAGAATGGCCAACGCCCTCTGGTTCGATGGCTCCTTTGTGGAGACCTTAAAGGGGTGGCAGGCAGGGTGGTTTTACATCATCGAGCCACGCGACTCGAAATGGGTCGCGGCCCCTGAGTTCCGATCCGGTCCCCCCACGCGACTCAAGTTCTGGCAAGAGACGGTCCTATCGTGGGGCAACGAGAACGAAGTGACTGGATTGCAAACTTGCATCCAGTCCCTGGTGAACAAGCCGATCCGGCATGTCAACATAATCCAGGTTATGCTCGTTCACCTGATCCTCCCGTGCCAACAACGGGATTTCACTTTGTGGGAATTCGACCCGGCGCAGCACCAGACCCTCAATAGGCTCTTCGATACGACGTATGAAGACGTCTGGAAGATGCTGACCAAAGGCGCCGAGTGCCCCACATCCGCCTCCGAAGATCGCGGATACAGCTCGCAGCGTGACGCTGGCGAGGTAAGCCATCTATACCTTTGACAGGTTCGTTAAGCTTTTCTTCATAGATTAACTCTATGCGGGATCTAAAAACTCCCTTTGTCTTTGACAGAAGTGGCTGAAGATAGCCGGACCAATTAACTGTCCGGCTCCTCTGCCCGAAGACCAAGCCCCAGCTCTCCTAGAGAAGCTGCTGGCTCCGGCGCCTTACGTGGTGCCGGAAAAGAAGGTCAAGAAGAAGAAGACCACCGGGACTCGAAAGAGTGCCCGCAATATGGTGGTGTCGAGCTCGTCATCTGGCGAGTCTGCGACGCCCTCCTCTCGTGAGAACGAGGAGGAACAAGAAAGCTCTCCCCCCCAGTGGAGGGAGAGAAGAAGAAGAAGGCCGCCCCAACGGGGGAGGCCGAGGGGTCAAGGAAAAGGAAGACCCCTCCGCCGGACTACTCCAACGACGCCGAAGAGGGCGGAAAGGAGTGGCCGGACAGGACCAAGCGTCCGGCGGTATCGTAAGTGTTTACATACCGGAAGGACTCCTAGTATTTCTTGATGCGCGGCTTTCCCTAACGTCGAACGTTA
Organism: Aegilops umbellulata; assembly: GCA_032464435.1. NCBI lineage: Eukaryota > Viridiplantae > Streptophyta > Magnoliopsida > Poales > Poaceae > Aegilops > Aegilops umbellulata. The sequence continues at coordinate 347,663,064 of CP136058.1, read as the reverse complement.
TTTGTGCAGCCCGCCCCGGGCCGCACTCGATAATTCGTCGAGCGGCTACCTGGATTCGTCGGACATGGGCTCTGTCCTGCCCGCGATCTCCCCCAGCAGGGCGGGCGACGCCGAAGCGGCGTCCCGCTAAACAGAGCAGGAGGAGGTGGTCCTGGAGGAGCCGCAAGGCAATCCTCAGGACCCCAGGAGTAAAGGGGATGAAACCCCCCAGGGCTCCAAGTCCGGCTTTGTGCCGAACACCGCGCCGGACTCAACCGTCCTGGCTCGCGGTGGGCGAACTCCTTCCAAGAGGAGTAAGCCGTCTGAGCCACCGACCTCTGTCCAACCAGAGGCGCCGGATAATCTGCTGGAGGCGCTTGAAGGCGCCACCATCGACGAGGAGCACCGTACTTTTATGAGTACGATGGTCCAAAGGGTTCAGTCCGCCAAGAGCGGACTGAATGAAGCTTGCGCTAGCCTTCTAACAGGCTTCCAGGTAAGCAAAAAATATGCTAAATTCATTACCGCATAGACAGTAGCCCCTGATGCTCTGTTCGGTGTTCGGAAAGAAAAGCCGAATAGAGGATCTAATAATTTTCGCAGGAGTCTAACAATAAAAAGTCGAATATGCGTATGCAGGCTTCCCTGCTATCCACCGCCGTACTAACTGCGGAGGTGGAAGTCCTGAAAAAGGACTTCGAGCGGTCCGAGCAAGAGCTCGGCCTTGCCAAAAGGCAGCTCGAGGAAAAAGAAGGTAAGAAATACCCTCAATAATAAAATGTGCCTATAGAGAGGCTTGATTGCAAAAAATAACAGGATTGCACTGCCTATTGTAGGGGCCGCAACGGAGGTGGCAACCCTGAGGCAGGCGCTTTCTGAGGCCGAAAAGAAAACGACCGAGGAGCGCGCCGAGCGAGAGAAGCTTGGGGTCCAATGCGGCGAGGTGCAGTAGGAGCTGCAAGCTCTCATGAAAAAACATGAGGGTTTGGAGCTTGAGGCGAAAGCGCAAGCGACCGAACTTGCCTCTGCCCTTGAGACCGCCAAGAGTGCCAAGGCCGAAGCCCAGAAGGCCCTCCAAGAGTTGGAGGATGTGAAAAAGATAGCAGCGGGTAAGGCATTCTCAATGCAAAGTAGGAATATAAAAGTGAAATACCTATTACTTACCCGAATCCGGAGTTCTCCAGGGGCGTTCTTCGATCTTCCCCGCAGCGCATCCGACGCCGCCGCATTCTACCGAGCTGAAGAGGACAGCTCGACGGAGAGTGTGTTCTGGTCTCAGTATTCTGAGGCCGGACACCCTGTGCCCTTGAGCGATCAGCTGAAGCAGCTGGTCGAGCTCCACAAGGCGGCCGAACAGGCCATGAAGGGCTTACTAGTTCGGCTGTGGCCTAGAGAGGCCCTGCCTGGGAGCTACTTCAGGCTGGTGCGGCGGCTACTGGAGGCCTGTCCACGGCTGGAGGTCATCAAGCGCTCCGTCTGCATTGAAGGTGCCCGGAGGGCCCTTGCCCGTGTAAGGGTACACTGGGGCAAGCTGGACGGAGAGAAGCTAGTGCGGGACGGACCGCCAGCGGGGAAGGAGCATCGCAAGCCCGAGAACTACTACAAGAAAGTTCTTGCTGGAGCTCGCCTTGTAGCGGATGAGTGTACCGAAGATGTAATATTTCAATGAACTCGCTCGCTTGTATCATGTGCGCTGAAAACTTGTTCATATGCGCTTAAGCAATGCTTACTGAATTTAAAATATTATTTTTTGTGCGGCCGTTTATCAATAATTGAGAGATGGCGAGTCGTCGGCTTCTGCCCCCATGCAACTAGTGCTGGGGTGTTCGGGATAAACCTGAGGGCTCTTGTTCCCATAGTTGGGTCCTTCGAGGGAGGCGCTCAGCACAGCGAACCAGGCAATCGGACTATAATGCTTGAACACTCTCACTTAGCCATAGAACTTTATAATTTTAAATTTCGGCGAAGCCCCTAGTTCGGAAGGCCGAATTCGGGGCACTATCCACGCCTTTTAGCCGGACTTAGCCAGCTCTCCGCTCGAAGCGGCATAAGCCTTTAAGGACTCGAAAAACCTCTCGAACAGCGACCGGTCTCGCGCCTTATCATGACAGTATGTTTTAGCTTTCTCCACTGAGGTGCTCACCCACCTGATCTGGGGCACAATCGCAGTGGTTCTCCTAGTGCTACCTTAGCCGATAGAGCGGAACGTAAGGTACCAAAACATAGGAGCCGGGCAAACCCAACATATGACCAAAATCATGACTCGGAGCCGATGCATATAGTGCTATAAGTTCGGGGTGCCGCACTTGTGAAAGTGTACGGACTTCTCACACCAGATAAAAGGGTAATAAAGCCCCTGGCGTGATTTGCTGTACCATGGTGTACGGGTGCAATCATGTTATGGAATAAACATATATATATTAAAAGATGATAATGCGAAAAATAGACAAAAGCTATGCATTGTTTATAAGAAGGCTGTTTATTCAAGCCGAACGATACAAGTAGTGCGATAAGCAAAAAATATTTTAGACTATTAACATGTCCTGACCAGGCGCAGGCCGCGGAATTTAGAAACAGATATATCGCTCGAAATACAGACCACCTGAGAGTTCCATAATGCGGCGTTGTTTTGTCTGCTATCCTGGGTCTTGCATCGTCTGTGCGGCAGCGAAGCTGAACAGTTTATTCAGAGTATGGAGTCCTGAAAGGAAAAAAGGAAAAAATTGGGCAGCCCCTAGTACGTTTGACGCCGTACTGTAGGCATGCCAGTGATGTGCCCCTTCCCCGGTGCCCATGGAATTTTAAGGGCGTAATTGTGTACTCTAGGTACTAGCTCCGCTATGTAGCGATGGCTGGGGTTGGGGCCGTATTGCTACGCTTGCTCCGAACGCGCCAGTCGGTCTTGCTGCGTGTTACTCCGGGCGCGCTTTGCATTGTCTGGTTTTTTAGCGGCCGGACTGGAGAGTTGCCTTAACAGGCTGCTTTGTACCTCCGCTGGGAGGGCCGCCGTGTGCTCCTCCGTACGGATGGAGCGTTCGGTGTTTCCGCTGACCGTGATTACTCCTCGAGGGCCTGGCATCTTGAGCTTGAGATATGCGTAGTGCGGCACCGCATTGAATTTAGCGAATGCAGTTCATCCGAGCAGGGCATGATAGCCACTGCGGAACGGGACTATATCGAAGATTAACTCTTCGCTTCGGAAGTTATCCGGAGATCTGAAGACCACATCAAGTGTTATGGAGCCTATACAGTTGGCCTCTACACCTGGGATGATACCTTTAAAGGTTGTCCTTGTGGGCTTGATCCTTGATGGATCTATGCCCATTTTCCGCACTGTATCCTGGTAAAGCAGGTTCAGGCTACTGTCGCCGTCCATGAGGACTCTTGTAAGGTGAAATCCGTCAACGATTGGGTCGAGAACCAATGCGGCGAAACCGCCGTGACGGATGCTGGTGGGGTGGTCCCTTCGATCAAACGTGATCGGGCAAGAGGACCATGGGTTGAACTTTGGGGCGACTGGCTCCAGCGCGTATACGTCCCGTAGCGCATGCTTCCTCTCCCGCTTGGGAATGTGGGTGGCATATATCATGTTCACCATCCGCACTTGTGGGGGAAACCCCTTCTGTCCTTTGTTGTTCGGCGGCCTGGGCTCCTCCTCGTCATCGCTGTCCAGCCCCTTGTCTTTGTGTTCGGCTCTTAACTTGCTTGCCTGCTTGAACACCCAACAATCCCTGTTGGTGTGATTGGCTGGCCTTTCAGGGGTGCCGTGAATCTGGCACGAGCGGTCCAGTACTCGGTCCAAACTGGAAGGGCCCTGGGTATTCTTTTTAAATGGCTTTTTCCGCTGACCGGATTTATGGCCTCTGAATCCGGCATTGACTGCCGTATCTTCATTGCTGTCGCTGCTGACGCAGCGTTTCTGTTTATTCTGTCGTGACCTGCCACCTTTGTCCTTGGTATCTGAATTACCTTGCTTCTTTGATAAGTTATTGCTGCGAGCTAGCCAGCTATCTTCGCCCGCGCAAAAGCGGGTCATGAGTGTTGTGAGGGCTGCCATGGATTTCGGCTTTTCGTGTCCCAGGTGCCGGGCAAGCCACTCGTCACGGATGTTATGCTTGAAGGCTGCTAGGGCCTCTGCATCCGGACAATCGACTATGTGATTTTTCTTTGTTAGGAACCGTGTCCAGAATTGCCTGGCCGATTCTTCTGGCTGCTGGATTATGTGGCTTAGGTCGTCGGCGTCCGGTGGCCGTACATAGGTCCCCTGGAAGTTGTCGAGGAATGCGGCCTCCAGGTCCTCCAAAGAGCCGATCGAATCTGCAGGGAGGTTGTTAAGCCAGTGCCGGGCTGGTCCCTTAAGCTTAAGGGGTAAATATTTGATGGCGTGCAAATTACCGCCACGTGCCATGTGGATGTGGAGGAGATAGTCCTCAATCCGTACTGCCGGATCTGTCGTACCATCGTACGACTCGATGTTGACGGGTTTGAAACCCTCTGGGATTCTATGTTCCATCACTTCATCTGTGAAGCATAGTGGGTGTGCGGCGCCCCTGTACTGGGCTATGTCACGACGCAGTTCGGAGGAGTTGTGCCTGTTGTGTTCGGCCCGGCCGGATTTATTGTGTCCGGAGTGAAAATTATCACGTGCCGTCGGGCGTCCGCACGATCCATAGATCGATCTTGTTTGCCTTGCTTTGTCCTCCAGGACGCCTTGCAGGTCTGGCTCGTGTTCTCGTGCCTTGGTGACGCGGCTGCGGGGCATGGCTTGTTTGGATGTTCGACAGGCTTCTCTGTCGCGGCCGCGAGGTGGCCGATCTGCCATGTCTTGTGCTTCCTCCTCTGATTGGGGTAGCGGCCTGCGCTTAGGATAGTTTTTGGAGGGGCGTCCGAGTTCGTGCTCTTCGGCCGCAAGGACTTCAGTCCATCTGTCAGCTAGCAAATCTTGATCAGCTCTAAGCTGTTGCTGCTTTTTCTTTGGGCTGTTCGCCGTGGCTAAAAGCCTGCGTTGAAAGCGCTCTTGTTCGGCGGGGTCTGATGGTACGACGAATTCATCGTCGCCGAGGCTTGCCTCGTCTTCGGAGGGAGGCATGTAGTTATCGTCCTCGACCTCTCGCTCTGCCGCCCTCTCGTGAGGGCGGTCTTCTCCATCTTCCTGCGCCGAATCTTGCTGGTTTTGGTGTTCTTCGGTGCTGTCCGGGGTGGTATTATCTCCCGTGCCGGAATCACCGTTTCTGCTGTGGCGGGATTTAGAGCGGCGCCGCTGACGCCGGCGTTTTGGAGGCTTTTTTGAAGTGCCATCCTCTGCTGTTCCATCGCCATCTCCATCTTTTGGAGCATCCACCATGTATATGTCGTATGACGAGGTGGCAGTATAGCACCCTACAGGTGCTGGGTCTTGTTCGTCTCCTCCTTCGTCGTCCATGCCGTCGAAGTCTTCGGAGCCGAAGTCGAGCATGTCGGTTAAATCGTCGACAGTGGCTATTAAGTGGGCGGTGGGTGGGCTTTGAATTTCTTCGTCGTCCGAATCCCAACCTCGCAGGCCATAGTTCGGCCTGGGCTCTCTTGACAAAGAGAGAGACTTGAGAGAATTCAGAATATCACCGAAAGGTGAATACTGAAAGATGTCCGCGGCGGTGAACTCCATTACAGGTGCCCAATCTGATTCGATCGGCGGGGGCACGGAGGGCCCGGAGTTAGGAGAAGAGTCCGGCTCCTCGGAGTCACCGGCCAGGTGGAGTGCGGGGCTTGCGTTCGGCTCAATGGCTTTTAAGATCGCAGCCCCCGAGGTGACGTCCAACCGTTCATCCTCAAAGAGTGCAGCGGGCTCCGGATCGAGGATCGGGGCTGGAGCGTATGCGGCCTCCAGGACACTGTTCGGATGCAGAGCTATATCATGCCCCTCTAGATAGTGCGGCGCGCTTGGCTGTGGCTCGAATCCGTCGAAGATCAAGTCTCCGCGGATATCTATCGTGTAGTTTAAGCTTCCAAACCTGACTTGATGGCCAGGGGGGTAGCTTTCGATCTGCTCCAGATGGCCAAGTGAGTTGGCCCGCAGAGCGAAGCCGCCGAAGACGAAGATCTGTCCGGGGAGAAAAGTCTCACCCTGGACCTCATCGTTGCTGATGATCAAAGGAGCCATCGGGACTGAAGGCGACGACACAGAGGAACTCTCAATGAAAGCACCAATGTCGGTGTCAAAACCGGCGGATCTCGGGTAGGGGGTCCCGAACTGTGCGTCAAGGTCGGATGGTAACAGGAGACAAGGGACACTTTATTTTACCCAGGTTCGGGCCCTCTCGGTGGAGGTAAAACCCTACTCCTGCTAGATTAATATTGATGATATGGGTAGTACAAGAGTAGATCTACCACAAGATCAAGGAGGCTAAACCCTAGAAGCTAGCCTATAGGTATGATTGTGTATGATGATGTGTGTCCTACGGACTACAACCCTCCGGTTTATATAGACACCGGATATGGTTAGGGTCACACAGAGTCGGTTACATTGGTAGGAGATCTTAAATATCCACACGCTTAGCTTGCCTTCCACGCCAAGGAAAGAACCTTCCAGACATGGGACGAGGTCTTCAATCTTGTATCTTCATAGTCCTGGTGTCCTGCTGAAGGTATAGTCCGGCTATCCGAACACCCCCTAATCCAGGACTCCCTCATCTGTACTCAGACATGTTAAGCTTCCGCATGTGCTTTGACTTGTATGCTCTGAATGTTGGGTCATGAGACCCTTGTTTGTAATATCTCGCTCCTCGGAGCCTAATGAATAAATACTTGAGTCGTAGAGTCTTGTTGTGATGCCATGTTGTATTTACACATATCGAGCATATTGTGTGTATGATTGAAATGCTTGGTATGTGTGGGATCCGACAATCTAGTTGTTTATCCTTGGCAACCTCTCTTATAGGGAAATGTAGTCTAGTGCTTTCATGAGCCATAGTAGTCCGCTACAGCCCGGTTCACCGGAGTCCTGCTAGCCCAGTACTACTGCTCAGGACACTTGACTGGCCGGCATGTGTTTCACCTCGTTCCTGTGTCTGTCCCTTCGGGGAAATGTCACGCGGTGACATCCGGAGTCCTGCCTAGCGTGCTACAGCCCGGGTTACCGGAGTCCTGTTAGCCCAGTGCTACAGCCCGGATTCACACGATGTCGACCGACATGCTCGAGGTTGATTCATGTATGTCTGTCCCCATGGGCTAGTGCCGCTTTGGGTTCACGACTAGCCATGTCGGCCCGGGTTCTTTGTCATATGGATGCTAGCGACACTATCATATAAGTGAGCCAAAAGGCGCAAACGGTCCCGGGCCAAGTAAGGTGGCACCCGTGGGAATACCGTGCGTGAGGCCACAAAGTGATATGATGTGTTACATGCTAGATCGGTGTGACTTAGGATCGGGGTCCTGACAGCTTTGGTATCAGAGCCTGACTGCCTGTAGGATCACCAAGCCAAATTGTCGAAGTTGTGTCTAGAAATGCTTTAGTTATGTAGGGGAATTGATTGTGGAAGGGAATGTAAGGCTCTTTTTACTCCTTATACCTCATGGCCTTCTGATCTAAGACAACCTCTTCTTTTCTACGGGGATTAAGAACTAGGCCTTCTCATCTATCTCTTAGGATGACGTGTTACTAAACCGTAGCTGCCTAGGATTTTTGAATTCAAGCCTCAGTTCAATTCCTACTACTTCCATATGTTCATAGATGGCCTGAGAACCTTAATATTGTGATATTGAGTGGTTATGCCACCATTTTTGCAGGTTTTCACAAATCATTTTGAGCATTTACAGCCGTTATGCTGTCCGAGTCATCCCAGGTCTCTACATAGTCTGATGCATTTGCAAATCCTTTCTTTCCGTTCCCGGTGTGATGATTCTAGCCTTTATTCTCGAAAGCATCCTGTGATGCCATTTAGTAGTAGGTATTCTATTCCTGGGTTCTTGAACCAGAGATTCACCCTATTTCATGTTGTTAGTATTTGCTAGTTCCCTTAAGATATTAGTAACCTTTGCATTAGTCCTCGAGGTCCGTGGTAGTTCCTTCTTCCAAATACTACGAACCGCTTATGGCAGAAGTTCTTTTGAACCAAAAGCTCACAATTAGAGTACTCTTGAGGAGTTCTCCATCCATAATTGTGATTCTGCCAGTTCTACCTTTCTGCATGGGTTATCTGGAAGAAACCTGTTGAACTTGGTTCGACATATTAATCTATGCATCCACAACTCAGAAAGATATATGTCCTCTTGAGTTGTCCCTCTTCATTTGTATTCCGACCTTCGTCTATCTATTATTCTTGTGGTCCGTCAAGCCATTCTACTCCAGAATGACTAGGAGAAAACAAACTCCAGAACCTCATCCATATCTAGGATTGGGTCAAAGCAATTGTATTCCGCAGATCAAAATGCCAATCCAGCTTTTGCTCTGTTCTACCTTGAAGTGTTACCATCTTATTGTCAAGAATGTCATGAGAGTTGCACCACCTCTTATAATTCTTGATGCAGTGATACTTCTCGCCATCATCATTTGCTCCTTGGTTCCGGTTGTTGCAACCGGAATACCGACAAGTGAACCGTGATGTGTGAAATCAACACTCCTAGCAACTAGTTGCTTGGTAGTAAATGGACAATATTCTCATTCTTAGCGTGTTGGTTATTGAATCATCATTCTAAGATTGGACGTGCTACCTAGTCCTTATTCCTGGTGCACTCTTCGATCAATGAGTTAGGATTGTGTCAATCCATCACTCTTTTGATCATATCATCTTGCCCTAAAAAGCAAGATTGTTCCCAAGCTTAGTAACATATCGGTGGTTCGCGATGTTCCGAATATCTTCTTGGAAGTATTACCAGGTTTTTACCTGACCGCTATGTTGAGTTTGTGATCAAGTTGGTTTCCTATAAACCACCCCTCTCCAAGAATCTGTGTTGGATACCCTGAGCTAGTTGGTCGAGCTGAACAATAACTTGGAGAGTTGGAAGACGAAAGCTTGCCTGACTTAGTTCATCTCTAAGGGATTCCTTCTCTCTGTGTGTGTTGAAGAAAGGTGATATCTTCATCAATTGGTCCTCGTGATCAGTTGTTGGATCTATTGCCTTGTCAAAACTTTGACTTGAATATGGGCTATCGTCAAGTCAAATCAGAACCAACGATGTTCGTAATGTTGTCTTACTCGTGGTTGATCCCTCGAGCATACATCATTACATCTTTTGGTCTGACCAATGCTATCACCGTGTTCACATAATGGTGGAAGTCCAGTGATATGGAAATTTCGATGAGTTGCTGTTGAGCCCATCAGCGGCATTTTATCTCCCCCATGATGCATCACTACTAGAAAAAGGGCTATAGATGAAGTTGACACTAATGGCACACCAGACAAGAGGTGCGCCATTAGTATATACTAATGGCTATACTAATGGCGCACCACCTTCTGATACGCCATTAGTGTTGAAACTACTAATGGCGCACCTAGCCTAGGGTGCGCCATTAGTATCAAATATTTTTTTTAACTAGTGCGCCTGTCCAAACATACTAATGGCGCATCCACAGACAGTGCGCCATTACTAGTTGTAACTAGTAATGGCGCACCATTCCCAGCGTGCGCCACTAATGTTGTATTTTTAATTATATTTTTTATTCCTTTTGTTGCAAAACTACTAATGGTGCACTCTTCCTCCGTGCGCCATTACTAATTCAAACTAGTAATGGCGCACTGTGGAGCAGTGCGCCATTAGTATGTTTTTTTTTGCCAAACTACTAATGGCGCATCAGATGTAGGTGCGCCATTAGTAACCTGGATTACTAATGGCGCATTTATTGTTGGTGCGCCATTAGTAAGTGGGCAGCATCAAGATATTTTGGGCAGCCTCTCCTATCCACACTCACTTTCTCCCCACTTCATTCTCTCCACCTCCTCCTTGTCTCGGGTGCCTCCTCTTTTTCACCTCATTTCCACCATAGATTCATTCAAATTAAGTGGTTACATTACCTTGTTTTGATAGGTAAGTAAGCGGGAAGCTATATTTATGTTGTTCTCCCTACAACAATGTGCACATGCACTTTTTATGGCCTAGCTAGATCTATGTATGTTCGTGGTGTTGCATATATTTGTGGTGTTGCATATGTGTTTGTGTTTGGAGGTGTACCGGTATTTGAAATGCGATAGTTGCCAATATTTTACCGAAATGTTGATTCATTTCCGATTCGGCGATAATTTTGGCATTAAGCATTCTTTTTGGTCCTATTTTTAGGGAAAGTCATGCCAAATTTTTTCTTCGTTCTAAAATATCGTTTTGCTCTACCCCGCAGGCGAACATGGTCCGCACGATGACCGAAGGCATCGTGAATAGGTTTTTGAGGTCCGCGAAGGCCGAGATGCTTCAAAAGAACGAGACGGAGATAAGATGTCCGTGTCGAAGATGCAAGCTGGAGAGCCTTATTGCGGACCCGGATTCCGGGCAGGTGCGGGACCACCTGCTCTTGCGTGGTTTCATGGATGGCTATCGGTGGCAAGGTGATGAAGATGACTACGAAGTCGTCCATGGGGGCCGGGCAAGAAATGAGGAAGGGCAGCAAGACAACCACCGCGGCTCGGGGGGGCGAGAAGACGAAGAATCCCCAGGAGATGATCACGACGGTGATGCTGTACACAGTCATCATGTAGAAGATGCAGGACATGATGATGAGGAAGATGCCGGAGCAGACGACGGGCATGATCATGAAGATGATGATGCCGGCGGAGCAGACGACGGTGGACCATCGATGGGCTGGGTGCAGGACCCTTATACTCAAGAGCTGCTTCTCAAGCAGACGGATAACGCAAGAGCTGCCGCCCGAGAGAAAGCCAAGGCGGATCAACTTGACTTAGACGCGGTTACTCCATTGTATGAAGGATGCAGGCCCGAGGATACCCGCCTGAAAGTAACGCTCATGGCTCTGGAGATGAAGGTAAAACACAAATTGACCGAAGCATGCTTCGACGAGAACATGTTATTCTGGCACGAACGTCTTCCAAAGGGGAACAAGTGCCCGACCAGTTTGGAGGAGGCGAAGAAAATCGTGTGTCCTCTAGATTTACCGCACGTGAAATACCATGTGTGCATGAACAATTGCATCATTTATCGGGACGAGCACGGGGAGTCTACCATATGTCCGGTGTGCGGCGTCACTCGATACAAGAAAAGGAAGAAAGCTCCTCGAAAAGTGGTGTGGTACTTTCCGATCACTCCTCGTCTGCAGCGGTATTTCGCGGATCCTAAGGTAGCAAAGCTCCTGTGTTGGCACGCGGATAGGGAGGAGAAGAAGCGAGAAGATGACGCAAATGATCCGGAGATAGATAAAAAAGACAAGATGCTGAGTCACCCTAAGGATGCGAGCCAGTGGCAAGCGTTGAACTTCGAATACCCAGAATTTGGGAAGGATCCAAGGAACATCGTGCTGGGCGCGAGCACCGATGGAGTCAATCCGTTTGGCAGCCAGAGAAGCACACATAGCACTTGACCTGTGTTTGTGTGGATGTACAACCTTCCCCCCTGGTTGTGCATGAAGAGGAAGTACATTCACATGAGTATGCTAATTGAAGGTCCGAAACAACCAGGGAACGACATCAATCTGTATCTGGGGCTGCTGAAGGAGGAGCTAGACACGCTGTGGAAAACGCCAGCCAATACGTGGGACGCCGCAGAGAAAGAATATTTCCCTATGAGAGCCGCACTGCTCACGACGGTGCACGACTATCTCGGTTACGGATATCTCGCGGGGCAGGTAGTCCACGGATTTTCTGGATGCGTAAGGTGCATGGATGACACAACGTATCGCCAGCTAGATAGAGATCCCTGGTCTTCGAAAACCGTGTTCATGGGACATCGAAGGTGGCTTCGCGACGATGACCCGTGGAGGAAACGCAAGGATCTGTTCAATGGTGAAACCGAACCCCGAAAACGCTCGTGTACGAGGAGCGGCGAGGAAATAGACAAGCTGTTGAAAAATTGGAAAGATTGCCCACTGCCGGGAAAGAAGCAAAAGGCGCCAGAGCCGGGAAAGAAGCGAAAGGCGCCAGAGCCGCTGCTGAAGGTATGGAAAACGAGGTCTGTTTTCTGGGACTTGCCGTACTGGTAGATCCACCGTGTGCCTCACAGCCTTGATGTCATGCATATCACGAAGAACGTGTGCGAGAGTCTGCTTGGTACCCTGCTCAACATGCCAGAGAGGACCAAAGATGGGCCGAAAGCAAGGGAAGACTTGAAATCAATGGGCATGAGGCAGGAGCTTCACACCATATATGATGTCGATGATGATGATGATGATGATGATGATGATGAGGCGAAGCAGGACACAGAAAGTCATCGCAAAGGCAAAAAGGCCAAGAAGACCGGAAATGACTACCCTCCCGCGTGCTTCACTCTAAGTCAGGAGGAGATCGAGCAGTTTTTCACCTGCCTCCTAGGAGTAAAACTTCCTTATGGTTACGCGGGGAAGATAAGCAGATACCTAGACCCAGCGAAGCAGAAGTTCAGCGGGATGAAGTCTCACGACTGTCACGTGCTGATGACGCAGATACTTCCAGTTGCAATCCGTGATATCATGGACGTGCACGTCCGTGAAACGCTATTCGACCTATGCAACTTCTTCGACGTCATCTCTCGGAAGTCGATTGGTGTGAGGCAACTCAGAAGGCTACAGGAAGAGATCGTGGTGATACTATGCGAGCTTGAGATGTACTTCCCGCCCGCATTCTTCGACGTTATGGTGCATCTGCTGGTGCATATAGTAGAGGATATCATCCAACTCGGGCCGACGTTCCTGCACAGCATGATGCCGTTCGAAAGGATGAATGGTGTCATCAAAGGATACGTTCGCAACATGTCACGTCCAGAGGGAAGCATAGCCAGGGGCTTTCTGACCGAAGAGTGCATCTCCTACTGCACGAATTATCTAGGCATCGACAACCCCGTTGGTCTGCCCGTCAACAGGCACCTCGGCAGGCTCGCTGGATGGGGTCACCGTGAGGGTCGCCGCGAAATGCATGTCGACTTCGAGGGTCGACTCGCCGACTTTGAAAGAGCAAACCTAGTCGCGCTACAACACATAGACGTGGTCGATCCTTGGGTGGTAGAGCACAAAACCTTTATTAAGAAGACGTACAATGACCGAGGCCAACAGAGGACGGACGGAGATATACTCAAAGAGCACAACTCATGTTTCATGCGTTGGTTCAAGCAGAAGCTTCTGTCGTACCCTTTACATGAGGATTCTTCCGCGGAAGAACAACTCATATTCGCCTTGTCACAGGGCGCCAAGCACAACCTGATGACCTATGAGGCGTACGATATCAACGACTACACATTCTACACCGAGGCCAAGGACATGAAGAGCGATGGTTATCAGAACTCCGGGGTAACGATGGAATCCTACACCGGTAACGACAAGGACAGATACTACGGAAGGATCGAGGAGATCTGGGAGCTGAGCTACGCTTACTGTTCAAGAATTCGTCCGATTAATCAGTTAACGGGCCAGTTAATCGCTACTCATAGGGTGACCGAATCGAATAACACCTATTCATCGTGTTAACTTGCCAAGCCGATTAATTGGCCAGTTAGACCGATTAATCGGTTGTTAGGCCGATTAATGGCTGCTGACCCATTAACTTCTGGGCAAACACAACCTAATTTTTTTCCTCTAATCCCTCCCATCCCCCTCTCGCTCCTCAATAGCTAGGGATCGACCAAACAGTAGCATATTTTGGTACATTACGTAGTTGAGAGCATGATAGTATGGTATAATACATAAAAAAATAGATATATGTTGGCAATTCCTATTTAATCTACTGATTAATGGTCGACCGATTAATCCAGTTAATAGGTCGATTCGCCGATTAATCGCTACTCCCAAGCTGACCGAGCAGCTACCAGTTACCGATTTCTTGAACAATGGCTACGCTGGAGAGAAGGTCCCGATGTTCCGTGTCAGATGGGCCAAGAACGTCATAAAAGAAGACCAGTATTTCACCACCATGGTTATACCCTAAGCCAAATCCAAGACCGCGGGCGCAAACGTCACCGCGAAAAATGAGCCATGGGTACCGGCTTCCCAAGTGGACCAATGCTTCTTCATTACCGACCCGCCAAAGCCCAGTCGTGTTGTCATGAGGAGAGGCAAAAGGAAGATCATTGGAATGGATGGAGTAGCCAATGAGCAAAACTTCGACAAGTACGGCGACCCGAGGATCGAACATGACGACGATGATGAAGTAGCAGCATACACCACAAGAAGAAGCAGGACCACCCTACCTAAAGGACATCCGTTCCACAGAAGAACTCCATTTGAGAAAAAGAAGGGCAAGAAGATTGTGAACAGATAGCTAGCTAAGATCGATTGTATTTAAATCGTAGCCTTCATTTCTCGATTGTATTTCATGGGCACTTTTTGAACTATCATGAATATTTTTAAATTTCATGGACACTCGATCTCGATCCCCCTCCATCTCGATCGCTATCACACCTCGCCAGATCCGGTCCACCGGCCGCCGCCGACCGCCCGCACCCTCGATTCCCCTACTCAACCGCCGCCGCCGACCCCCCGCACCCCTCCCCTACTCAACCACCGCCGCCGACCCCCCGCACCCCCCGCACCCTCCCCCGCTCCACCGGCATTACTGTTTGATGATATTTTAAAAAAAAATTATTACTGTCTTATTAAAAAAATATTACTGTTATGATTTAAACAAGTTTGAACATATTTAAACACAAATAAGTATCAAACAACATTTTAAATGCATAAAAAAAATTGTGGAGCCTGGGAATCAAACACAGGACCTCCTGGTGTGAGAACTGGCTGCTGACCAGTCGAGCTAGTAGAGGGGACTTGATGTGGATCAGGTCAGGTGGTAGATAACCTGTTGGCTCGAGCAGAAATCAAAAAAATACTAATGGCGCACCAGGGTGAGGTGCGCCATTAGCATGTATATACTTATGGCGCACCGAGGGGTGGTGCGCCATTAGTATTGTGCCGCCCCTCCTTCGTCCCGCCCGCCCTCGATCCCCTTCCCCTCTCTCTCCCTTGCCCTCGCCCTCGATCCCCTTCCCCTCTCCTCTCCCAACACCGCCGCCCCGCCCGCCCCCTGTCTCTTCCCCCTCACCGCCCCTTCCTCGCGCCGCTGCCTCGCCGTCACCCTCCGGCGCCGGCCCCTCCTCGCGCCGCCGCCTCGCCGCTACCCAGAGCTGGCCCGCCAATCAGTGTCGCTGCCTCTCCCCGCCCGCTAGGGTTGAGGTCGTCGGGCCGTCTCCGCCGCGCCACCTTCCCTCCACCGGCAGGTCTCTCTCTCCCTCCGTCCCTCCCCCCCTCTCCCTCTCTCTCTCTCTCTCTCTCTCTCTCTCTCTCTCTCTCTCTCTCTCTCTCTCTCTCTCTCTCTCTCTCTCTGACCGGCCTGTTTCTTCTCTTTTGACCAGGTTCTGCTCCTCCTGCGGCAAGGTCCTCGTCCTCCACTTGCTCCTCCAAGGTGCTCCGGCGGCAAGGTGCCCGTCCCCTCCTCGTCTGCAGCAACAACAGCAGCAACCAGGTCTGCAACAACAAAAGTCTTTGCAGTTTCGTGAACTAGATCAAGTCTGTAGAGCACCCATTCTTGATGCATATTTATGATGCCAGTTTGATGGCTTGCAAGTCTCTCTTCATAGCCAATGGCTTACCGTCGCTCAAAGATTTGAGCATTTTTTGGTTAGTGGGGAGGAAGGAAGCCTCAAATCTGAGCAAATTTCTTGTTGTCATTCAAAGCCAAATAATTATGCATGATTCAAGCCTTCTTCGGCGGCGGTTAATGCCAACCGAGACTGCCCATCGAGACTCGGTTAAGTAAGCAGTCAATTGGCATGAACACTCCTATTTCGAGTAGTTGCGCTTTCGAGCTATGGCAACGCTGAGTCCAGCAGCTAAGTGAAGAACTAGAGCATATATAATATTGCTATTGTTTGTGTCTAGTGATCATGAACGGAATAAAAATCGGAAGTAGCACATGAGGAGCAGACTGGTGACATGCATGCACGGATGATTCAAGTGGCCTTCTTCTCCGGGGCCGGCAAGGTGTCGAAACTTATTTATCTGGGAACATTTAGGGACTAAAATCATACATTCTGAATTATACAAATTATGAGAATTTTCTTCTATTTGTTTGTGAGAAGGAACATTGAGAGATTGATTTGTTGCATTCTAAATTAGACAATGGGAATTTTGTTTTATGTTTCAGTTCACCAGGTGCTGTAGCTGTAAGTTCCAGCCTTACCTTCAAGAAAAGCAATGAATGCACTGGGTATATCGATTTCTGATTCACAAGTTGCTCAACTAGGATCTTACTCCACAACAGAATTGTCACCACAACACGACGATACAGTTAGTCGATGTGAATCTTGGTTATCTCTGCTTGTTTTTTATCTACAATACTGTGGACTAGCAGCTAAGCTACCCTATGATTAGTTTTTACAAAGTTCTGAAAAATATTAGTTTTTACAAAGTTCTGAAAAATGCCCATGGGTACAATGTAGGTGTAGTAGGTTTTTGCCTATTTGCAAGTTTGGCATATCTTGCATGGGTTCAGGTACATCAGTATGTTGTTTCTATAACGGTAAGCTGGCATCAACCAAATTTAAGTTGTTTAGAACAACAAAATGACCAAGGTTTAGGTTGTTTAGGAACAAGTTATTTTTTATGCGCTCACTGAAGCATTTCTATATATAATCCAAGTTATTAAGTTATTTTTTATATATAGATCTTCTATATATAATCTGAATATATAGAAGCATTTCTTTATCAATCATTTTCTTCTCCAATCTGATAAAGAACGGATGTTGCATTTATGTTCATGTAATCCGAATATATAGACCTTCTATATAGTCATGCAATCTGAATTTATGTTCAGCACTTGAAGGAAAAAACTATACACTCTTTGTTAATTATATAAAGACGTACAACAAATTTCAAATTGAAGCAACAAGTGTGATCCTCAATGAGTCTCAATGTAGGGTGGCCTACGTTTATTGATCTGTCTGGCCCAATGATTGACCATATTTTTGTGAGCATGATGGTAGAACTGAATCGGCACAGGCCTTTTTTTTAACACTGGGCTTTGCCACGTGTTGTTTGTCTTGTAAATAGAGCATTGGATCATGCTGAAATTTTGCAGGTACCCCGAGAGGCCCTTGAGTTTGCCGGAATGTCGATTAACTTCCGTTCCGGCCAATTCGGGTACTCCATATGTCCTATTTTCAGCAAAGGTCATGCCAAAATTTTCCGTGAATTTTAGCATGACTTTGCTAAAAATAGGACATATGGGGTACTTGTGACTAATGCATGGGCCGGGGTATCTTAGTAGTTAATTAAGTAGGATCAAGTGCCCCGGCGTACTTGTGACTAATGCATGGCTTTTAGGGTGCCTCGGTGTCGATAAAAACCGAAATGATGAAAGCTTAGGCTTTTAGGGTGCCTCGGCGTCGAAAAACCCTCAATGATAAAAGCTTAGATTTTAGGATGCCTCAGTGTCGACAAACCCTAAATGATGAGACCATGATCTTGTTCCTTGACAATAACCAACTTTTTGACCAAACTTTGTTTCTATTTAGAGAGAAACATGGCCCACAACGACGAGGCCGGGGGTTCGGGCGGCAAGGCATTCTGGGAGCTGTCCCAGGAGATGGAGGAACAACTTCACTTGTATGAGGACGCCGCCTTCCCCACCGATCCTGAGACCACTGATGGTGCCGCCGAGGATGACCCCACTGATGCCACCACTGATGGTGCCGCCGAGGATGCCACCACTGATGATGGCGGCGCACGCACAGATGGCAGCTAGAAGAGGCAACGGAAGGACCGGCACCCGACCGTGCTCCGCACCCTCAAGGAGGAGGTTACTGAAGTGGACTCCGACGGGAATCCAACGGCGCCCGAACGAATAGTCAAGGGGTACTCGCTTCAGCTCGGGTGCATTCTCCGGAGCACCGTCTCGATCAACACCGAGAACCTGAGGCATCCTGACCGAGGGAATTTGCGCAACCTCCTCTTCACGAAGCTACACGAACGATACAAGTTCCCCGCTGAATTTGAAAACACAAGCCTCAAAGGGAATAAAGTGAACAATGCTGCCCTCACGAAGATGAGCAAGGCCCTGTCTACTTGGAAAAGCAATGTGAAGAGAATGATCGAGAAAGGTGAGAGTTATGAGAAGATCAAGGAGAAAAATCATTCGATCACCGAAGATGACTACAACGACTTCAAGATCAATTGCTCGAGCACCGCACACTCCGAATCAAGTAAGTGGGGGAAAGAAATGCGGGAGCTGAACTTAGGGAAACACACACTCGGTCCCGGCGGTTACAGAGTGGTGGAGCCTATATGGGACAAGGAGGAGGCGGACCGTGCCGAGCAAGGCCTACCGCCCCTCTTCGATAAATACGGTGACAAGCAGACCAGGAACTATGTCAGGGCCCGGTACAAGAAGGACCCGAAAACAAAGGAGCTTACCACGGATCCGAAGACCAGGGCGCTTGAGCTTGTTCTGGTAAGGAATACACCCCCGCGTAATTAGCTCCATATGGTTGCATTCTAATTAATGAAGCCAAATTTCTAAGTGGTTCACATTCCTTCCGAAGGCGACTGAAAGCAGTAGCGCGGGGTCGACTGAGAGCAACCCTTGGGACACCACTCTAAATAAGGCGTTGAATGTAATGAAGAACAAGGATAAGCTCAGTAAGCCGACGTCAGCTGGTCGTGTGGCCGGCAAAGGCTTGTCGACAAAATGGGGGTCATACTATAACACTGGTGGGCGAAAGGAGAAAAAGACCAGCTCGGAAAGCCAGGCGCGCGAGGTTCAAGAACTCAAGGCACAGGTGGCGCGGATTCCGAAGATTGTCCAAGAGCAAGTGCGACAACAACTCGGAGCGACGATCACTGCCATTGTGCCTACCTTGATCTCGGGGTTGAGTGCGTGGATTGCGGGCGGCCAACAGGGGCCGCCCCTGATTCCTAGCTTCACGGCCAGCAACTCGCTGAACGCGATGCCGGGGCCATTGGTGTCTCCGGCGGAGGCGGCATTGGTGTCTCCGACGCCGGCACGGGAGCTTAATGCACCCGTGTGTACGCCGGCCGGCACCTCTGCAGCAAGCGGCCCCTCCGTCAACTGCACGCCCGCCGTTGGCGGTGCCTCGACATTAGCCGAGCTCGACGCCATCATCACGGTAACTAATTAAGCCTCTCTCGTCCGAGGACTTCATCTCCTTGCCTTTGACTAGGCATCCCTGACGCTCAACATGTTTTCGCAGGGCGCCGCCGACGTTCCGTGCACTCTCCTCCACTTCATGAACAACGAGTTGGTCGATGTCGCCAAGGGCAAAATCGTTCAACCGGGGAACCCCTTGTTCCACGGTACCCAGATGCCACCCAACTTGTTTAGGGTTCATCTGGTTCGGGTGTTGCCAGGCTGGGACGAGTTGCTACCTCCGATTTGACCCGTCGACGCCGACGATGATGACGTGATGACCCTCAGCGCCTGCCTGATCGGCTGGCCCCTGCTTTGGCCGAAGAGCCAGATTCGTTTGGGGGCGGGGGACACCACCCCAAAGACAACACCGCTAGTCGTGCCGGTGCCAAGTCGGCCCCATGGCAAGACCGCCGCAACGGTGCCAGACATCCCTATGCCACTGGATCCAAACATGCATATGGCACAGGATCAGAACGATGACGACGACGATACATTCGGCAACGTCGATCAGTACTTTGCCAATCATGGGTACGGTGGCAACTTCATGGGGCCTCCTTCTCAAGAACCCAACCCAACAAAAGACGTGCGCGATCTAGCTGGTACTGCGGAGAGGCCAAGTTGCAACAGGCGTCGTCTGCCGTTCAGCTCTCAGGAGACGCCTCCAGCTGCCGACTTCACCAAGCCTCAGATAGGCGAGGTGCAAAATATTCTCAGCCCCAACACACTCAAGAAGGCGGTCTGTGAGCAGAACTCGGTCCCATTACAGGAGAAGAAGAAGGCACGCAAAAGAAAGACTAACAAGGGTGCGGGCCAGCCGGCACCGAGTACGATCCATGCTCAGGACGGGCCACCTTCACCTGAGGATTTAATGAGGAGGGTGCATGTGGCGGGTAGGCCAATGCTACCGAGAAATATGCTCGATGTTGCAGCCGGTGCTATGCGGAGTCTGCATGACAGTGTTCTTTCTTTGGAGAAGCGGCGTCTCAGAGAGAAGGATGTGGCATACCCGGTTTTCGTGGCCAAGGTGCCAGAGGGCAAGGGCTTTGTGGATAACTTCATCGGGGGTACGATCGTCCTGCGGTTTGATGACATACATGCTATGTTGAACCTTCATCCGCTGCACTACACCTTCGTTCGGCTATTTTCGCTGAGTATGGAGATGCGGATCATTCGCGACAAGACCCCGGACATCGTGATAGTCGACCCCTTCTACATGCGTGCCAAGATCTTGGGCAGCGCTGGGGACCGGCAAGTCGCGAGTTCTTACCTCAAAGGCGTCATTCTGGCAAACCCAGATAAGGATAACTTCCTCGTGCCTTACTTTCCCGAGTAAGTCCTCCCCTCAACCGCCCCGTAACATACGAATTCTTAGATTTCGATCGTTTTTCTTTTAACATTCCGTGTTTTCTGCAGTGACACACATTGCACGCTCATCCTCCTAAGCCCCAAATATTCCATGGCCACGTATTTTGAACGTAGACTACACAAATGTCAAGAAGGTTCTTGATGATGTTCTCCCCGGCTACGCCATATCTGGAGGCACCTTCAACAGGCCTATTCGTAAGTACGGCAAGCACGTGTTCTCCCACAATACAACGTTCTGCTGCGTCAAGCAGCCGCCTGGCGGTCAGAAGGGTGCCTACTACGCCATCCATCACATGCGGGCAATCATACGGGACCATCATCAACTTCTGCTACCGAGTAAACTCAAAGATTGGGCCGCGAGCGTGTCGGCAATCCAGGACGCGGACATCAGACAAGAATTCTTTCGCATCCAGTCGGAGTTTGCGGAAATCATCCATCAAGATGTCCTTCGTACCTCGGGGCAGTTCTACCTCAGAAATCAACCGTCCAACAGTGAGATAGACGGAATGCTACAAATGCAGGCTGACAACGCCCGTAATTTCATGACTCCCACGATAGACGGCGGCTTCATCCACGCTCCGGTCCCTTGAGTCGAGTTGAAAGCAGTTATGCCGTGTCTAGTTCTGAAACATCGATTGGCTCATGTTGTAATTAAACTTTAATGAACTTGTAGTATGTCTCTTTTCTTTCGAGAGTCGTTCAACTTAGATGTAATCGATGCTATTAATGTCTTGCTTTTCTCTACCAATCGTTCTGTTGCATACTTATATATTGCTTATGTATTGTCTGTGAATTGGTACTAACGTTTCGTTTGGCTAGTGCATAGCGATGCCGTTGTATGTCGTGTACAAGGGTAAGGTTCCCGGAGTCTAAGACGACTGGGAGGAGTGTCGGAGACAGGTTCACCGATTCAGCGGTAACAGTTACAAAGGGTACACCACTAGGGCCGAGGCCGAATCTAGATACGCCCGCTATCTAGCGGGAGAGGGGAGGGAGCGTTGGAGGAAACGGATGAAGACGAGTTTCATCGTGATGATGCTCATCGTGATGACCGCAGCTCTCTTCTATGTGATGGTAGTTTAGATGATCGATATCGACTTGTAATGTGAAGACAAACTCGCTACTCGCAGTCTCGAGACTTGTAATATAATGTTCTATCTTTGTTCTGTCTTTTCAATTCGGAGACTAATATGATGAATTGTATTCGGAGACTAATATGATGAATTGTATTCAGAGACTAATCTTCTATTGTATTCGATGAATCTGTTGTTGATGTGTGCTGTCTATATTTTGTCCAATTATACATTTTGTAACCTGTGCAAAAAAACAGAAAATTAAAAAATTAAAAAAACCTAATATTCATACTAATGGCGCATCACACCACAGTGCGCCATTAGTATGCCAGAGGATACTAATGGCGCATCATGTTCTCGTGCGCCATTAGTATGCCAAAGCACCTGGCTATACATGGCCCCTGCGAGGCATACTAATGGTGCACCGTGCCCTATACTAATGGCGCACCAGTGGTGCGCCATTAGTAAATATTACTAATGGCGTGCTAGTAATGGCGCACCATAGATGCGCCATTAATGGCCAAATTAGGTGCGCCATTAGTAGCCCTTTTTCTAGTAGTGCATGTTGAACATTAAGCTAGTGTTGGAAACCTTTGAAAGCATTTCTTCATGCTAGCTCATGAAGCATCTGTTTGGACGAAAGAAGTGACTGCCTTTAATTCATGTGCATTTGATGCAAGTTGCCGCCATGAATCCGAGAAAGTTTATTTTTGCCTCCCCTGGAATCATCCCAAGTCAGTCATGCATACGTGCGAAGTATTCTGTGGTCTGAAGACTTGCAACCTTCACTCCATATGCATCCCTAGCACACCAAGCCACTGATTGATTTGCTCAAGGAAAAGGAGTCTATGGTGTTAATTCTAGATCATGCACAAGACTCCGATATTCTCGACGATGGTTCCCAACCAGAACTCGGTAGTGTTTTATTATAAGACTACCATGTGGCCATGCTTGTCTGGGACAACGTGTTCACATGTACGTAGCAGAACCAGCTCATGTTTTGGAGCTTGCTATCGTAGTTCATCTCCCGAGAATCTCGCAACGTCATCTCGTCGATTTGTGTTGCAAATTTTCTTTTCCAGACATGTTGTTTGAATTATCCTGTTACCAACCAGATCTGAATCTCAGGCAGATATGATGGTTGGAACCTCTTCCAAGAACTATCATATAGGTTCCAGTGAAGTGGACACACCTAGCTGGAAGCACTATTATTGTAGTATCTTGAGTCAGCAATTTGGGCACTCTTCCATGAGGAGTTGGTATGACTTAGTCCATAAGTTGTTCCTTATGGGTTCTTTGATTTTCCGAGGTCAGACATTTATTTGATGTTCCAGATACTGAATGGTATTGGGTTAAGCTGGTACATCAAGGAGAACATTAGAAGCGGAGTGCTAAATGTCGGAGTGCTAAATGTCTCTTGGTCGATCATCCAGATTTTTGTTTCCTTGGCCTTGCTAAGGTAAAATCTGAGAAAGTGTTGTCCTCCTTTGCACCTGCATCCTCCATCGTTATTCATCATGGTAGTACGAGGTGTCATCAGGATCTTGGCATAGATGTTGGTAAAACCTTGATGAATATGGAAATGCTCAAGTTCTTGAGAGCACACTCAGTCACTAGGTTATATCCTCGATATCAATTGGAATGTGCCTTCCGTTTGTCGAGTTGTCTTATAACTCTAGTCTCCTTTCCAAACTGAGTATGCCATTCTTTGGAATTCCTTCAAACAATCAATTGTGATTTTCCTTAGGCTGGTATAGAGAGTTTCAATGATCTCTGTATCAAAAGTAATTCTTTTTGCCACTTAAGGGAATAATTCTACGAGTCACCTTCCCCGAGGTGTCCATTGTGGTATCATGGGCAACTTAACTCCTCGCCACTTGAAACCCCCTTCACCATTTATTTAAGCGTCGAATTGTTGCCTGCCAACTTGAACCTTTGTCATATGTTTCTCATCCATCATCTCTGATGCGTGTCTTGCGTCTCAGCTCAAGGGATGTTGCTATGTCTCATTCCATGAGTTGATTTTGTGTTCATTAAGATCGATGATCATTCTTGTGAGGTTGTCTTGCTCTCTTGTCACCATGTTTGATGAAGTTCTCGAAGGAAAGGATGTCATAATCAATATGATGTAGCGGATCAACATCTCCAAGAAGGGTAGTTGTATCATGAAGATCGTGTTATTAGCTTTGTGTCCCCTCTGTCTTCTTACCTCACGTCTTGAATCTCGGGGCGAGATTCTTGTCTAGTGGGGGTGAGTTGTCACAGCCCTAGATCTTTCTTGTAATTAATTGCATTTGAGAGCACCCATGCATCTTTTTAAATTCAAGGAATTTAAATTGAGGGAGTTTTCAAAGCCTTAGAAACATTTTAAAAATGATCAACATTAAAATCTTCTCAAATAAGTCCAAGAAAAATGTTCCTGTTAATCTCTGGAAATATTGGCAAGGGATAAAATTCAAACAAATATTTCTAGAATCTCACAAACAATTATTTTGAGCCTTTGAATTAATCCAATAAATATTTGAATTGGATCTATATTTATTATATAATAAATATATGTTCAATAATTCTGAAAATTGTTGTGTGGATTTGGATAAGTCCATTTAGTTCACACAATTATTTTTATGAATTTTGAAATTGATTTGGTCTTAGAACTAAATCACAAACAGACTGCAAAAAAATAGAAAAGAGAAAACAAAGTAGAGAAAACAGAAGAGAGAGAGAAGGACTGACCTGGCAGCCCAGCACTGTAGCAGCCCAGCCCACAGGGGCAGCGCTGTCTTCTTCCCCTGCCAGGAGGAGAAGAAGCTGCGTGCCCACAGCACACGCAGCAGGCGCCACCTCCTTCCTGCCTGTTTCCCCTCCTCGAGCCTACCCGAAGCGCCAGCGAGATGGCCTCGACCCCCCTCTGCCATTCCCCTCTTCCTATGCTTTCTCTCTCCCTCTCCCCGCCTTCTCATCGCCATGGCCGAGAGCCATGCGAGCTCGCCGCCGTGAGCCTCGCGGCCACACCTCCCCCCCCACACCCCCACGAAGTGACCAGAAGCTCCGCCATGACCTATTCTTCCTCTCCGTCGAACCGCGCATCGTCGAACACCCTGCAATGCCGTCACCACCGTTGTCTTCCTCCTCGGGTGCTGAAGCTCACCGCCGTTGATTCGCCGTCTCTGACGCGTCCGCGAGGCCGCTGACCTACCCTGCCGCATCCCTGTGAGCTCCTTCTCCGCCCCCTGCTCATCCCCTCCGTTTTCGTGCCCTAGCTGCCTCTCCCACCATGACCGCGAGCTTCTCGCCGCCCGCCATGAGGTCACCGTGGCTAGAGCTTACGCACGACGCGTCCGAGAACACCCCTGAGCTCAGCGTGCTCCCAGGATCCCGCTCCACCCACCAGATTGTCCGGAGACGCACCCTAGCACCCCGCCCGTACACGACCGAACTCCGGCCGGCGCCGAAGTCGACGCTGCCTTCGACTCAGGCCACCTCTCACCCTCCTGATGCTACCAATGGATGCGCGCAAGCGCCAGCAACCCGTAGCCGCAAACCGCTCGTCGATCCGTGCCCTATAGCGCGAGCCCGAAGCCCTCGGTCGTGTTGCATGCTCACCGACGACCAACCCCGGCGGTAGCCGACGTGGCACCGTTATTAGTACTAATAACGGGGCTAACTAACCTCCTCTATCACTGACAAATGGGCCCCACGCCCTTAGTTAATCACAGGTTTATTCCCTGCTTAGATTAAGCTAATGCCATGGCCCACTGGTCAGTTTGACCTTGCCACCTCAGCGTTGACCTGGGCCCCACTGTCAGGTTTGACTTGGACCATCCCCTTTGACCCGCTGACGTCATGCTTACACCTTGCTGACGCGGTTAATCGTTTTCTGGATTAAAAATAATCCAGGAAATTCCAGAGATTAATTAAAACTTCTAAAAATCATAGAAATTCAACCGTAGCTCAGAATGAAATAATTTATATATGAAAAATGATCAGAAAAATCCAAGCTATCCATCTGTACCATTTTCACGCATGTTAGAACAAATTATAGCTACTTTTTAGAACAAATCATACAAATGGCATTTGAATTTCACATATGGAGTTTGAATTTGAACCTAGGGTTCAAACCAACTTCATTTAATTTGGTTGCTAGTTGCATTAGCCCAATCAACAGCATATTGCCATGTCATTATCATGCATCATATTGTTGCATTTCATTGATTATGTTCCCTCTTGTTTGCCGGTGTTGTTCCCCCTCGGTAGATGTATGTTTCGACGATGAGATCGATGACACCGATGAAGAACTATACTATCTTCAGAAGTGCCAGGCAAGCAAAACCCCCTTGTTCATTCCGATATAATCCCACTCTCTCGCTCCTGCTCTCTTTTACTGCATTAGGACAACAACGATTCAACTGTTACATGTTGCGGTAGTTGAACCCCTTTCCTTTGCATGACCTGTCATTGCCACAGTAAATAGATGAAACCCACTAGCATGAGTAGGAGTTGTTTGAGCCTTGATGTGCCTACTCATTCATGCTTGTGTTGTCATGCCTGCTATTGCTTAGAGTTGTGTTAGGTCTGATTCATCGGGAATGAATTGGAATGGTGATGAACATGTCCTATTGTTGAGAGCTAAGGGTGTGAACACGATTTGGTAAAGGTAGCGGTGAGAGGCCATGTAGGAGTACATGGTGGGTTGTCTCATTGCAGCCGTCCTCAGGAACTGAGTTCTTTGTTTGTGATCCATGAACAGTTACTACCACACATTGGGTTCCGGTAACTCGACCCCTCTCGACTTATTAATCAACTTGATCTCTGTCCAGGAGTTGCAACTAGTTTCTGGTGTTTGTAGGTAGTGTTAGTAGTCTACCAAGTGGCACCCGGTACAGGTGGGCTTGGGACAGACTAGGCACAGTGGCACGGTGTACCAAGTGGCACCCGGTTGGTGGGCTTGGGAACCCTGCTCACATCGTGTGGGGCCGTGAGCGACACCCCGCCCGGATCTCCTTGTGGATGGAACCCGAATAGGCGATAAACCTGGACTAGAGACTTGTGTGGTTAGTCAGGTCGTGGCCGACTCCATCGCCCGGCTTCCGCTTGAAGGTTGCCGAGGTACATGACGTGTACAGGGCGATAAGTGGCGAGAGCGTGTGTGAAGAAGTACACCCCTGCAGGGTTATCATTATCTATTCGAATAGCCGGATTCCTCGGATATGGAAACTTGGACCCCTTGCATAGTTCATAGACAAGTGGAAGTGGATACTCTAAAACTCGCAAGATAAGCGTGAGTGCTATGGATGGCGTTCTCGTGAGGAGACGGGGGCGGATCCATAGTGGTGTATTGATATGGTGAATATGTGGACTCGTGTGCGCCACCTCAAAAGAGTTACTTGCAGTCGTAGTTCAGGATAGCCACCAAGTCAAAGCTGGCTTGCTGCAGTTAAAGTCCACCACCCCTTTGTTGATACCGATGCATATGTAGCTAGTTCTGATGTAAGTCTTGCTGGGTACATTTGTACTCACGTTTGCCTATTTTATGTTTTTGCAGAGCGACGTCAGTCTCGCTAGTAGTTCCGTGCGGACTTCTACGTTTAGCTTGATACCTCAGCTACGATCTTGTGCCCTCGGCAAGATCTGGTAGATAGTCAGGCTTCTCAGCCTTTTTCATTTGTAGATGTCTGTAGTCAGACATGTTAAGCTTCCGCATGTGCTTTGACTTGTATGCTCTGAATGTTGGGTCATGAGACCCTTGTTTGTAATATCTCGCTCCTCGGAGCCTAATGAATAAATACTTGAGTCGTAGAGTCTTGTTGTGATGCCATGTTGTATTTACACATATCGAGCATATTGTGTGTATGATTGAAATGCTTGGTATGTGTGGGATCCGACAATCTAGTTGTTTATCCTTGGCAACCTCTCTTATGGGGAAATGTAGTCTAGTGCTTTCATGAGCCATAGTAGTCCGCTACAGCCCGGTTCACCGGAGTCCTGCTAGCCCAGCACTACTGCTCAGGACACTTGACTGGCCGGCATGTGTTTCACTTCGTTCCTGTGTCTGTCCCTTCGGGGAAATGTCACGCGGTGACATCCGGAGTCCTGCCTAGCCTGCTACAGCCCGGGTTACCGGAGTCCTGTTAGCCCAGTGCTACAGCCCGGATTCACACGCTGTTGACCGACATGCTCGAGGTTGATTCATGTATGCATGTCCCCATGGGCTAGTGCCGCTTTGGGTTCACGACTAGCCATGTCGGCCCAGGTTCTTTGTTATATGGATGCTAGCGACACTATCATATACGTGAGCCAAAAGGCGCAAACGGTCCCGGGCTAGGTAAGGTGGCACCCGTGGGAATACCGTGCGTGAGGCCGCAAAGTGATATGATGTGTTACATGCTAGATCGGTGTGACTTAGGATCGGGGTCCTGACACGTATCTATAAATTTTTATTACTCCATCCTATATTATCTACTGTTTTGGACCATATTGGGCTTTATTTTCCACTTTTATATTATTTTTGGGACTAACCAATTAACTGGAGGCCCAGCCCAGAATTGCTATTTTTTGCCTATTTTAGAGTTTCGAAGAAACGGAATATCAAACGGAGTCCAAACGGAATGAAACGTTCGGGAACGTGATTTTCTCACCGAATATGACCCAGGAGAATTAGACCCTACGTCAAGAAAGAAAGGAGGTGGGCACGAGGTAGGGGGGCGTGCCCACCCCCAGGGTGCGCCCTCCACCCTCGTGGGGCCCACCTTGCTCCACCGACGTACTTCTTCCTCCTATATATACCTACCTACCACTAGTAGAAAAGGGGGCAATGGTCCAGGCCGGGTCAGCCCATTAGTCCCGGTTCAGTCTAGAACCGGGACTAATGTGAGCATTGGTCCCGGTTCGTGCGGCTAAGGCATTAGTCCCGGTTCACCTGAGCCCTTTAGTCCCGGTTTCAGACACGAACCGGGACTAAAGGGTGTGATGACTTTTAGTCCCGGTTCGTGCCTCAAACCGGGACTAAAGATTAGACCTTTATTCCCGGTTGGAGGCACGAACCGGGACTAATGTGGTTGAGACCTTTAGTCCCGGTTCATGCCACGAACCGGTACTAAAGGTCCCATTTTCAAACTCTACCCCCCCCCCCTGTGGATCGCCTTTTCAGTTTTAAAAAAAATAAAAGAAAATGATGGAATTGTCAAAAAAATAAAAGAAAATAAGTTTCCCATGTGATATGTGGTCTAGTTGTTGGGAAAATTTGCAAATGTGAATTTTGACTTTATTTGCAAAATGTCTCTGAAATTTGTAAAAATGGGCATAACTTTTGCATACTAACTCGGATGAAAAAGTTTTTTATATGAAAAATCATCTACTCGAAAAGTTACATCCAAATTAAGAGCTGGAGAGGCAAAAAAATTCAAAAAAATTCAAACTGTGGTCAAACTGTGGTCAAACAATGGTCAAACTAATTATTCTAGAATATTAGTGTTACTAAATATTTATTTTAGTTATTTTGAATTTTTGTCAAATCTGGTCAAACTATGGTCAAACTGTGGTCAAACAATGGTCAACCTAATTATTCAAGAAATATTAGTGTTACTTCATGCTCAAGCAAAATTCCTGAGGGTTAATAGGATTGACATCTTACTATTGTCAGGAAAACAACAAGTGCAGACTTGGAAATGAGGGAGAATAGAACCCGGAAGTTAAGCGTGCTCAGGCTGGGGGAGTGGGAGGATGGGTGACCGTTCGGGAAGTTAGATGATTTGGAATGATGAGGGGTGATTAGAGATTAGAGGATAAATTGAGTAGTGATGAGGGGGTGGTGATTAGAGATTAGAGGTTAAAAAAATCATAAATTTGAAAATAAAAAAAATTCAAAAAAATTCAAAAAAAAAATCATAAAATTTCCTTTAGTCCTGGTTGGTGTTACCAACCGGGACTAAAGGTGGAGCTCCACGTGGCCGCGTCCTTTAGTCCCAGTTCTGAATTGAACCGGGACTAAAGGGGAGAGGCATTAGTACCGACCCTTTAGTCCCGGTTCAAAAAACCGGGACTAAAGGGCCTTACCAACCGGGACTAAATCCCCTTTTTCTACTAGTGTACCCCCAAACGATCAAATACGGAGCCAAAAACCTAATTCCACCGCCGCAACCTTCTGTACCTACGAGATCCCATCTTGGGGCCTGTTCCGGAGCTCCGCCGGAGGGGGCATCCACCACGGAGGGCTTCTACATCATCACCATAGCCCCTCCGATGAAGTGTGAGTAGTTTACCTTAGACCTTCCGGTCCATTGTTAGTAGCTAGATGGCCTCTTCTCTCTTTTTTGGATCTCAATACAATGTTCTCCCCATCTCTCGTGGAGATCTATTCGATGTAATCTTCTTTTTGCGGTGTGTTTGTTGAGACCGATAAATTGTAGGTTTATGATCAAGATTATCTATGAACAATATTTGAATCTTCTTTGAATTCTTTTATGTATGATTGGTTATCTTTGCAAGTTTCTTCGAATTATCAGTTTGGTTTGGCCTACTAGATTGGTTTTTCTTGCAATGGGGGAAGTGCTTCGCTTTGGGTTCAATCTTGTTGTGTCCTTTCCCAATGACAGTAGGGGCAACAAGACACGTATTGTATTGTTGCCATCGAGGATAAAAAGATGGGGTTTTTATCATATTGCATGAATTTATCCCTCTACATCATGTCATCTGGCTTAAGGAGTTACTCTGTTTTCTTGAACTTAATACTCTAGATGCATGCTGGATAGCGGTCGATGAGTGGAGTAATAGTAGTAGATGCAGGCAGGAGTCGGTCTACTTGTCTCGGACGTGATGCCTATATACATGATCATACCTAGATACTCTCATAACTATGCTCAATTCTGTCAATTGCTCAACAGTAATTCGTTCACCCACCGTAAAATACTTATGCTCTTGAGAGAAGCCACTAGTGGAATCTATGGCCCCCGGGTCTATCTTCATCATATTAATCTTCCTACACTTTATTATTGCCTTTGCTTTATTATACTTTGCATCTTTATCATAAAAATACCAAAAATATTATCTATCAGATCTCACTCTCGTAAGTGACCGTGAAGGGATTGACAACCCCTAATCGCGTTGGTTGCGAGGAGTTATTTGCTTTGTGTAGGTACGAGGGACTCGTGCGTAGCCTCCTACTGGATTGATACCTTGGTTCTCAAAAACTGAGGGAAATACTTACACTACTTTGCTGCATCATCCTTTCCTCTTCAAGGAAATCAAACGCACTGCTCAAGAGGTAGCAGGAATTGCTGGTTCAACGGCGTTCACTGCCCTTTTATGAAGCTTGTGATCTTGTTTGCACAAACTTGTGGTGAAGACGTGGTACTGTCCACTGTTCAACTGATTTGGGTTACTCTGATACCCAGACTGCTGCTGCTAATTCCCCTATCCTGATTGTTGATGGTAGCCACCCTGATTGCCTTGATTACCTTGGAATCCAAAGCTAAAACCGCCACCGCCATAACTCGATCCATGAGAGCTGCATCCTAAACTGCCACCCGGCCCATGATTGTCTTGAAAAAGATTGGAACTTTTGTACTCCTTCATAATGAA
Organism: Aegilops umbellulata; assembly: GCA_032464435.1. NCBI lineage: Eukaryota > Viridiplantae > Streptophyta > Magnoliopsida > Poales > Poaceae > Aegilops > Aegilops umbellulata. Next base: position 347,631,827 of record CP136058.1, on the reverse strand, counting down.
GCAATCCTTCTAGAGGTGGCCAGATGGCCTTTCTTGTGACCCGTGCCTTGGGCAGGGTTGACTCAGCATCTGCTCAAGATTAAAACCTGATCCTCCTATCTGTGGTGGCGGTTTACCTTTTCGACGCGGGCCATTATTCTGTGCGTTGGTGTTATCCATAATGTACAAACTATTATCAGCTTTGCTCTTACCATTGCCTCCCTGATTCGCCGGATTATGCTGCTGCCCTCTGGTGCTGCTGCTCTTCTTTCCCTTTCCCGGCTTTTCATCATCAGACTCGGGGTCCTTGGTACCATCACAGTCAGCATATTTAACCAGAGCCGCCATGAGTTTCCACATGTCATTGAAGTGGAGTTTGAGCCGCCCTAATTTCTGCTTTAGGGGCGTGAAACGACAATTGTTCTCCAACATCAAGACTCCTGAATCGGCATTGATGCGATCCGACGAGTGCAGGATTGTTGAGACCCGGCGCACCCAATGGGTTGTCGACTCACCTTTTCTTGGACACAAGAGGCTAAACCCACAATTGACATAGGCTGCTTGCACGAATCCTTGAAATTCTGGATAAACCGGGCTTTTAACTCGGCCCATGACCCAATAGAATTGGCAGGGAGCCCCTTCAACCAAGTGCGGGACGTTCCATCCAACATCAGAGGGAAATACTTTGCACATGCCGCCTCGCTAACATCTAGCAATTCCATGGCCATCTCATAACTCTAGACCCATGCCTCAGAAGGTAAGTCGGCCGTATAGTTAGGTACCTTGCAGGGACCCTTGAAGTCCTTGGGTAGACGCTCATGACGTAGAACCGGCACTAAACACGTCACCCCCAAATTCCTGAAGGTCACACTTGGCTCCACAGAAGTGGTCGGACAAAGCAGATAAGGTTGATGGGCCGCATACCGAGCCGCCATCTCGGCCTCTCGACGTGCTCTACCTTCATCCACTACGTTCTAAGCATCAGCACCACCGCCCGCCGGGTTATGTCCACGAGGCGGGTTACGGTTCCGCCCACTGCTTGACACAGCGGCTAATAAATATGCCTGTTGTAACTCCGGCTTGGGCGTGGGGTGGAATGAATGTTTTCACGACTGTAAGAATAAGCCTGGTGCTGAACCAATGCTGTCTGAAGGAGCTCTCTAGCCCTCTGTGTTTCAACCGTCGTTGGAGACTCGCCTTCAACAGGGAGAGCCTCTAATCGTGACGCTGCAGTGATCATGTTATAAAAAGGGTTGGAGTAATGACCCAGTGGTGTTGGCATGTGCTATGGCGGGATATTGTTCCGACTAGGCGCATCCGTCGCGCGGAGCTGAACCGGCGTTCCCGTCCCAGGCGTTTCAACCCGATCTACTACTGGAGGGTTACTGGTTCCTACTCTTGGCATTTTAAAGAGATTCCTCGCCTCGTAAACCGGTGGTAGGCGAGTCTGATGCCTCCTTCTCATGACTTCATTTGAAGCATTCTGATCTAGCATGAGCCGGTAAGACTCCGAGTGAATCCGCTACACCTGAGAATCCAATGTAACTCGCTCCGCGGCCATCCTAGCATCTTCAGCCATCAGGTCCTCCTTAGCTTGAACTATCTGATCCCCTAAATTTGCAACTTCCACGTTGTGTTGATCTCAATTATCCGGGTTAACCTCCATTGTCAGAAGTGATGCCAGGGTGTCTAGTAAATCGGACAAGACCTGAGCCGGTGGGCGCACAGGGCCTCCTGCCACGGCCGCCGTCGCCGCTACTGACACAGAAATCAATGCCGCTGCAGTCGAAGAATGTCGTACTGGCTGTGTATCGTCCATGAAGATTGCAACCCGGTTCGGCGGCTCGCAGGGGTCTGCAATACTGTCGCCATCGGAACAGCCCCCAAGCCGGCCGACTTGGAGTTGATAAAATGACTCGGTTTCACTAGTGGATGACTCGCCATCCGAGTAGACAACTGTCTCACCGTCAGATACCGATTTATCCTCGGGTTCCGCACCATCGATGAATCCCATGAAGGCACGATTCATCGCGGGATGAACTCGGGCGGGTCGTGCACGCTGAGCCGTCTCAATGATGTCGGTGCAGATGTCCGGCTCAGGGCCCGGTTCGCCGATCTTGCCAATGAATACATGAATTCAACCTAAGGGGACCCGGTACCTGTACTCAATTGAGATGGCCTCGGGGCCCCAAGCTGCATTGTCGATGTAGAGCTTGCCACGACGACTCTTGGTCATCCGGCCCATAGCGTATCCCTTGATCCCTTCGAAGTTGCCCTTTAAGAACTCGAAACCACCATGCGTTGGCCCCGCGGTGGGCGCCAACTGTCGTGGAATTGTCACGACAAATGTCCTAGTGTGAGGACTTAGTCGTGGAGCCATCGCACTGAGGTTAGCTTAAAGGGGTTAATCAGGACGAAGGACACGAGGAGTTTATACTGGTTCGGCCCCTTGCAGTTAAGGTAAAGACCTAATCCAGTTTAAGGTGGTATTGCTAGGGTTTCGATGACCAGGGAGCGAATACGCTTAGCCTGGCTCTCAATCTGTTGTCTCTTGTCCTAAACCGCCGCCGGGTCGTCCCTTTATATACACAGGTTGATGCCCGACGGTTCACAGAATCCAGGTCGGCTCATAAACGTGTCCGGCTCGGTATCTACTCTTTCCTATCTTACAATACAAGTCATACATCTATGGTGGTTTATATCTATGGGCCCTAACCCGCCTTTGGGCTTTGGGCATTCTTATTAAGTCTCCTTCATAAGTCACCATATTCTATGTCTTCATGGGCTTCAATATTGGTAAATCATCATGAGCATAACTCGGCCCCTCCTGGCCGGTTTATACTCAATAGTTATATCCCCAACACATGCAATCAAAATAAGTGATATGATATGTCTATCATCATCTTGTGCCTTTGATCTCCATCTCCAAAGCACTGTCATGATCACGATCGTCACTGGCTTGACACCTTGATCTCCATCGTAGCATCATTGTCGTCTCGCCAACGACTATTGCTTCTTTGACTATTGGTACTGCTTAGTGATAAAATAAAGCAATTACATGGCAATTGCATTTCATACAATAAAGCGACAACCATAAGGCTCTTGCTAGTTGCTAATAACTTTTACAAAACATGATCATCTCATACAACAATTTATATATTATCACGTCTTGACAATATCACATCACAACAAGCCCTGCAAAAACAAGTTAGACGTCCTCTACTTTGTTGTTGCAAGTTTTACGTGGCTGCTACGGGCTTCTAGCAAGAACAATTCTTACCTACGCATCAAAACCACAACGATTTTTTGTTAAGTGTGTTGTTTTAACATTCAATAAGTACCGGACGTAGTCAAACTCGATTCAACTAAAGTTAGAGAAACAGACACCCACCAGCCACCTGTGTGCGAAGCACGCCGGTAGAACCAGTCTCATGAACACGGTCATGTAATGTCGGTCCGGGCCACTTCATCCAACAATACCGCAGAATCAAAGTAAGACGTTGCTGGTATGCAGTATGACTATTATCGCCCACAACTCTTTGTGTTCTACTCGTGCATATAACATCTATGCATAGACCTGGCTCTGATACCACTCTTGTGGAACGTAGTATTTAAAAAAATTCCTACGAACACGTAGGATCTATCTAGGATAAGCTAGCAACGAGCGGGGAGAGTGTGTCCATGAACCCTCATAGACTGAAAGCGGAAGCGATTAGTAACACGGTTTATGTAGTCGAATGTCTTCGTGATACAACTGATCCAAGCACCGAACGTAGGGAACCTCCGTGTTCAGCACATGTTCATCTCGATGACGTTCCTCGATCTCTTAATCCAGTTGAGGACAAGGGAGAGTTTCGCCAGCACGACGGCATGGTGACGGTGATGATGAAGTTACCGGTGCAAGGCTTCGCCTAAGCACTACGACGATATGATCGAGGTGTGTAACTATGGAGGGGGGCACCGCACACGGCTATGAGAAGACTTGGTGTGTCTTTGGGGTGCCCCTGCCCACGTATATAAAGGAGGGAGGGAGAGAGCTCGACCCCCTAGGGGCGCGCCAAGAGTATGGAGTCCTACTAGGACTTCCAAGTCCTAGTAGGAATTCCTTCCCTTTTCGGAGTAGGGGAGAAGGAGAGAGGGAGTAGGAAAAGGCAAGGGGGCGCCGCCCCCTTCCCCTAGTCCAATTCGCACCCATGGGGGTGCCACCTCCCCTTGGCTTGCCTCCTCTTTTCCCGTATGGCCCAGTAAGGCCCATTACTTCTCCCGACGAATTAACGTAACTTCCCGGTACTCTGAAAAATACTTGAATCACTCGAAACCTTTCCGATGTCCGAATATAGCCTTCCAATACATTGATCTTTACCTCTCGCCATTTCGAGACTCCTTGTCATCTCCTCGATTGTAGGCATTCTGGGAACGGGGGTCCCCAGACTTGCCTGCCTGCGGCCCACGGCGTGGCTGCGCTAGCAGGCCTATATGGCCCATCTTCATCAACAAGGCATCCAAGACACTCGCGAGGGGCCAGGCCTCGCGAGGCAGACGACACAAGACCTCCTCAGGAGCGGCCTCACTAGGTTGGATCGCGAGGGGCGGAGAGATCAAGGCGGGGCAAACCTCACAAGGTTCTCGTGACGTGAGCCATGACGATCGATACCAGGCGGGCGCGAGGCGGGCGCCAGCGCCCGCAGTGTCCTTGTTTCCTCTTTGGTTCTAAGGAGGCAAGCGCAGGCGCGAAGTACCGAGGCATCAAGCAAAGGTTTCCATATCAGTGCAATGATACCAAGACCATGGGGACAGCAAGATGAAGGTCACCATGGATCCCATCGAAGCGTCACCACCAGAGCCTTTTGCAGTCGAAGACTGCTTTTGTCAGGATAAGCTGTACTGGCTGTCCCCTTTCAAATTGGCTGTTGTTGGCTCCCTTTCCGCTCAATATTTGGGAAGAGGACCAGGGCCACTATAAATAGGACTATCCAAAACATTAGGAGGAGAGGATCGGATCCAGAGCCAATCCTTAGACACACACAGAGCACAAGAACACATCAACCTCAGGAGGCTGTTCTTCCCCTTGTATTGTTCATCATCCGCCCAAGAGGCAATCCACCACCACACATTGGAGTAGGGTATTAGACCACGACGGTGGCCCGAACCAGTATAAATCTTGTGTCTTTCGTGTTGCGAGTTCGTTGAGTTCGTCCATGTGATCTTAGCGTAGCCAGGGATTTGATCGGTAGGGGGAAAGCTTCGCGTGCACCCTAGAGTTCAAACCTTAAGGGTTTTGCCAGAACCCGTGATCCGACATTTGGCGCGCCAGGTAAGCATGTGTCGTAGCTCTCCTTCCGCCAGCAGATTCGCTCGTCGGCCCGCTGACGATTTCGCGGCTTTGATGTCTAGCGACAAGAGGACTGGCGCCGACCGCTGGGCATCTTGGCCAGCCGGGGCGCCACCGCTTGTCCAATAAGACCCCAACCCCAAGCCCCAGGCAGCTCACGCACCGCCAGGCGCTATGTGGCGCGGGCAGAGCGGCCACGTGCCGTCCGCCCTTACTCCACGACAGGCACGAGCGGCCACAAGGGCCTCTAGCTACGCCACGGCCACGACGCCGCACACCTGACGGGAGCAAGTAAACATGAGGGCCGCCCTCATGGAGGCGTGGGAGCTGCTGTGATGCCAACTGATGGAGAGTGGAAGGGATGCGCTGCTGGAGCGTGTCGCCGAGCTACTGGACGCCGCGGTCACTGAGGCACCACCCTTCTGCTCCATGCTCTCGACCCCAGCAGCGGTAGGGTCACATGGCGGGCCACGTCGTACCTGTGCCCCCTGGGCACACCAGGAGGCTTCATCGACGCAGGTGCAACCAGCGGCACGGGGCGTACGATCGCACCCGCGCCACCTCCGACCAGCATGGGAACAAGCTCCATTCACGGCCCCGATGGCATGCCGCCCTATCATCCCCAGGGCGGCGCGCTGGGCCGGGCGACGTGGTGCGTGGGGCATTTCGGCGAAGTTTTCCGGGTGGAGACCCGGGAAGCTTACGTGCCCCGCATGATGGACCGGGAGTTCACACCGGAGGACGACCCCGGTTCATTCTTCGAGCCAGGCTGGGAGGAGGAAGCGCTAGAAGCTGAGGACGTCCAGGAGTCGCCTAGCGGCCACGTCGTCCACACCAGCAGCAATAGCTACACGGTACCACTAATCCCTCAGGAGCAAGCTTACGCTAACCATGAGTCGCAGGGGAATCAGGTCACCGCAGCTGCTGGCGGCCCCAGCTCAACGGCCTCCCTCCCTCCGGGGGGTGCCGTGGGGGCGTCAGGACAGGAGTCGGGAGCCAGGTCCGTCTCTGCGCAGCATGGAGCAAGGTGTCCCCAGAGGTAGGCCCTCAGCTGGGGATGTGCTGAAAAGCCTGCCCCCAACAGAGGACCCGTGGTCGCCGAGGGCACCAATGGCGTCCCCTTTGTCCCTTTGTGTCGTCCTGGTGTACGGCGCCCCCGATGGTGGTCGAGGGTGGCGCAAGGCGGGGCCCTCGTCTGGCGATAAGAAGTAAGGCTCATGCCTGTGAAGATCTTCGCCTATGACACTCTCACGTAATAAAGACTGGGGCTGTACACGCCCCGGAGTCTCCGGAGAGACGCCCTTGGGCCTCGGGGCTCCCTCCCACGTCCTAGTGGAAGCACTTTGCTTCGCGCTGGTGAGAAGACTTGAAGACAAGAAGACTTGACTAGGTGCCGGACGCGGCCATTTGCTTTGGATCCCTTTTCTGTAGCCTTGGATTTTGGTTTTGGATTTAAGTTGAAGTTGAATTTTCATCAATGCGCGCTGGGGGTGCCTTTTCTCGTTCGAAGCAATTTCTTGCTATTCAGTTCTCACCTTATTTTGGGACTTACGCCCCTTGCCTTCCACTCACGAGCCCCTCGCGAGCTGAACTGGGTGAGGCACACGCGTGCCGCGCGCCCGCTAACGCCACAGCTGGTGCCCGCCCCTCGCGAGGCCCCCTCGGGTGGATCGACAGGCTCCTCTGGAGCCCCAAAGGCTCACGACCCCACGACTCGGTTTGTGACCCACCCCAACTAATGTAAGCCACGATGGAAACTTGCCACCAGATTCGTGGTTTCGCTAAGGCACACATTCAGTTTGACATAAAAGAATAAAAGCAGCGTATTGTTTACACGAGGGGCTCTCCCTCTCAAAATGCTCTTACAATCTTTGGGGACCATGCCCGAGCTTCTACATGCAGGGCAAACAGCAGGAAGCACGAGCTCAGCCAGATATGTCACTCGCCGCATCCCCCGGGTCGTCTTTGGACGCATCGTTGGCGTCGTCATCACTATCGTCGGCATCACCATTATCCTCGTCAGCGCCGCCGTCACCGTCGTCAACTACACCGCCTTCGTCCGCTGTGACCACCACCCCGTCGTCCTCAGAAGTGAAGGCCCAGACCAACGCGTCCACATTGTCCTCCACCCACCTCGCCAGGTCATCCTGAACGACCACATGTATGGGGGCAATAGCGGTGTCGAAGTCGAAGTTGGGGTCGGCGTTTAGAAGATGGCTGAAGACGCGGAGAAGGCGCGCTCAAGCAGGCCGTGGCTCCTCTCCTCCACGAGCCTCCGAGCTTCGTTAGATCGAGCCTCCAGGCGCGTCACCACGTCGGTGAAGAAGTGGAGGTGGCTAGCGTAGTCGTTCACCTGAGGATGGGGGGCGTTCACGTCACAGATATGGCCCAGGGCAATTTTTGCCCTATTCCAAAGGTCCTGAAGCATGCGAGCGTGAACGTGCTCCAGCGTCTGCCTTTGCAGCACTTCCTCCCTGTTCTGCTGAGCAGCGGACTCGGCATCAGCAACCTGCTTCTGAAGAGAGAGCAACTCGGCACGGGCGGAGGCCAGCTCCGCATGAGTCGTGGTTAGGGCGGCGGCCGTGGTCTCCTCGCGCCTCTTCGCATCAGCAAGCCTAGTCCTGAGGGCAGCAACCCTACAGCCTCCGTCTCCGCAAGCTTCAACTTCAGGTTGCGCGTACCCTCAAGATCCGCGCGAGCCTCGGCCACCCGATGATCAACCTCCTCCTGGGCTCTGGCTTCGCGCGCATTGACGACATCCTCCGCCTAGGCGACTTGGCGCTCCCTCGTCTCCAACCGCTCTAGCTCGAGGCTGCGTTCCATGGCTTCCAACGCCAGCGCTTCCTCAAGCCTCCAGATCTCTTCCTCCTCAGCAAGCACCCCCCACAACGACGCAAGGGTAAGTTTTCACACCTCCACATGCTGCTCAAGGGACGCGCTCCAGGCCTGGAGCTCCCGGGCGCGTTCCTCCGCAGCCTCGCGGCGGTGGTCTAGCTCACGAGCCTCCTCCAAAGCCCGAGAACAAGCCTCACGAGAGACCACAAGGGACGCCTCGGCCTCCGCGTGGTCAAGATCGCGTTGATGGCGGCCAAGGTTGATAGCCACCTTCAGCTTGTGTCACTCCTCTGTCAGCCGAAGACCCTCAGCCTTGAGGCGCACGTCGATGTCTGCAAGTTCGCCGCCAAGCCGGTTCATCGCGCCCATCGCCTCGTGGAAGAACTCGTGGCGAATGACGCTTCGCTCGTGCTCGAACTCAAGCGCGCGGCTCATCTGATCCTCCATCATGGGAGCTTTAGGCGTGGCCTGAAGTGGCGTGCCCTCTCTCGGCAGGGGGCTGGGGGCTGGCGTAGCCCTAGGCTCCAACAAGGCCTCGGAAGGGGCATGACAAAGCCGGTACGCGCTGCTTGAGGAGCAGCCGAGTACCAAAGCCAACCAGCCACTGTCCAAGACCAAAGGAGGGGTCCTGGGCACGCCTGCCGGACTCCAAGCAGGACCGCCAAGGAGGGGCGGCAAGACCACGGGTTCAAGACGCCCCGAAGGCGGGCACACCTCTCCAACCGGCTCCGCATCCGGGGCAGCATGTGGGCTCGGGGCGCCCGAGTCCGTCGAGGGAGTCGAAGAAAGAGGAGGCTGCTCCTCAGAAGATGTGACGGCCTTGGTGGAAGGAAACCTGTGAGGCCATCGCCAGGAACAAAAGTAGCAGACGAGAAGCTACCAAGGTGCAACACTAAGGCTGTGTTTGGTTGAGCTGCAGGTTCTAAAAAAGCTGCTGTGAAAAAGCTGCTGTGGAAAAGCTGCTGTGGAAAAGCTGAAAGCTGAAAAGTTGGGGTACCCCCAACTATGAAATTTACACTAGGAAGAAGCTACAGATTCTCAAAAGCTGCTTTGAACATTTACCTCTTTGGTTAGCTTTTGGCTTTTCAAAGCAGAAGTTGGTAAAAAAAGTTGAACCAAACACAGCCTTAGTCATCAATGGCGATGTACTTCCTCTGCTTCAACGACCTGAAGATACCACCGCCGCTGCTCGGGGATCCTTTCCTCTTGTGGACCTCCTCGAAGTCCACCCAGAGCTGACCAAAGCGCTGGACATGGCGGCCGGCACGGCACGCGATCGAAGAAGCATTCGAGAGGACAGCTTCTGGGGCATCAAGCCGAGGGGAGCAATCGGGCACCGCCTCATCGCGACCCCCCAAAGCCTCAGGAGCATCGGCCCCAGGAGCCGCACACTGCGTCATCTCAGCAACGAGCAACCCAGGGGAGGAATCATGATCTCCCGGGGACGACGCCCCGGGAGCCCCAGGCGGCATCTGCACCTCAGCACTTGGGCCGCCGGCCTCCACTAGAACTCGCCTCCCTGCGTCCACACTCAGGGCGAGCTCGACACCGGTTGTGAAGAAGGGAGCCACATTGACGGGGTTCTCGTGGGCCCCACCAGGCCGTTCGGGCTCAACCCCCACTCGTCAAAGGAAGGCTTGTGCTCCACAAATTCGGCCTTGTTCGTGCAGTAGTACAGCAGATAGCTCTTCCTGGGCAGGTCGTCTGGTGAAGGGATGCCAGTCAGGACCTCATGCACTGTTTGCCGCATCTCAAGAGGGAGCCCAGACTCCTGAAGTATCATGTGGTCCTGACTACTGAGCAAGGCCCACATCGGGCAAGAATGGAGCTGAAGCGGGGCGACTCGGCACCTGATGAACTCCTTCACCACCATAGGCGCGGTTATGCCATGGTCCTTCAGCCTCCTCAGCCTGAGCAAGACGGTGGCAAGACAGGGGCTCGCGAGCTTCTCATGACACCAACCAGAGTTGGGAACGGCGGGCGCCAACGAAGAATGGAGCAGAGGGCTGAGCACTCCAGCATCGATAGATACCCACCATGTCCTAAACTCACTCGTGGATGGAGGAAGCTCTAAGTCGATCCTCGCACCTGCCGTCACGGCCACAACCTGGAAGCTCACGCATCCTGAGCTTTGTTGGGGATCCGTGAGATGCAAGGAGAAGAAGTGGCGAAGAAGAGCCACGGAAGGGGCAATGCCCACCACGGAGGGAGTCGAGATGCAGCATATGGATCTGGTAATGTTCAAGCACTGCGTTGAAGAAGGCGGAGAAAGGGGCACTAGGCCGACCCAACCGGCATCGATGAAGATTGCAACCTCGGTGGCTACCCGGTCAATACGAGCACGTGACGCAGGCCAAGCCGTCATCTCTCCAACTCATCGAAGTTGGAGGCAAGCATGGGGCGCACCTTGCCCATGGCCTCATCGTTGAGCCCCAACGACCGGCCGACCGCGGGCTCGATAGTTGGAGGCGCGTTGGCAGAGGATAGAGGTTTCTTCCCCTTATCTGCTTGTTTCGGTGCCCTGGCGATGGAGCGAGCGGAGCTCAGGTCAGATTGGGAGGAGGAGCGGAGGTTCGGAGAAGCAGAGGAAGTGGGGAAGTATGGCGCGGGCGATGGAAGAATAACTGTGTAGGTTGCGGGGGGGCGTATAGCCAGGCGGATTCCAAGGCAGCATGGGGAAGCGGAGACGCCTGTCAGTGTCAAAACCAGCGGACCTCGGGTAGGGGATCCTAAACTGTGCGTCTAAGGCGGATGGTAAAAGGAGGCGGGGGACATGATGTTTACCCAAGTTCGAGCCGTCTCGATGGAGGTAATACCCTACTTCCTGCTTGATTGATCTTGATGATATGAGTATTAAAAGAGTTGATCTACCACGAGATCGTAGAGGCTAAACCCTAGAATCTAGCCTATGGTATGATTGTTGTTGTCCTACGGACTAAACCCTCTGGTTTATATAGACACCGGAGGGGGCTAGGGTTACACAGAGTTGGTTACAAGGGAGGAGATCTTCATATCCGTATTTGCCAAGCTTGCCTTCCACGCCAAGGAAAGTCCCATCCGGACACGGGACGAAGTCTTTAATCTTGTATCTTCATAGTCCAACAGTCCAGCTTAAGTATACAGTCCGGCTGTCCGAGGACCCCATAATCCAGGACTCCCTCAGTAGCCCCTGAACCAGGCTTCAATGACGATGAGTCCGGTGCGAAGATTGTCTTCGGCATTACAAGGCGGGTTCTTCCTCCGAATACTCCATAGAAGATTTTGAACACAAGGATAGTGTCCGGCTCTGCAAAATAAATTCTACATACCACCGAAGAGAATAATATTTCCACAAATCTAATCTGCTGACACATTCCGTAGTATGACATCATACCACGCCCCGGTCATTATTCGAACCTTTTTCTCAACCAGCAACTGCACATATTGCGAGGCGGTTTTCTTGGCATGTCTTGTCGAAGCAAAGATCGTGTCTCCTTATCACGGGATTCTCATCAATACAGGTGTGGGCAAGCGAACCGCACCATCAATTACGGCGCTTGCGGAATAAGCGTGTTCACCAGGAAGGTGGGGAGGCGTATAGTTTCTTCCGCCCTTTATAAAGGGACAAGGATTCACCTTCTTCACCCACGCCCTTTTCCTCCTCGCTCATCCACTCTCGCGCACTCGAGCTCCAGCACCCAAGTTCGCATTTTCTCCTCAAACCACTCCAAGCATGTCAGGAGCGAGAGGCAAGTGGATGGTCTCCTCAGTTACGGAGGAGGACATCACAAAGCTACGGGGAGCCGAATATCTGGCCGCGGATATCGCACATCGGCTGCCAGATGAGGGGCAGATCATCCCTACTCCAGAACCCCATGAGAGGGTTGTTTTTCTTACCCACTTCATCCACGGACTGGGATTTCCCATCCACCCGTTCGTCCGTGGACTCATGTTCTACTACGGGCTGGATTTTCACGATCTGGCCCCCAATTTCATCCTCAACATCTCGGCGTTTATCGTCGTGTGCGAGGCCTTCCTCCGCATCAAGCCCCACTTCGGCCTGTGGCTGAAGACCTTCAACATTGAAGCGAAGGTGATGGTTGGCCAGCAAGCGGAGTGCGGAAGCGCCATGGTGGGAAAAATGCCCAACGTCACCTGGCTCAAAGGCTCCTATGTGGAGACCATAAAGGGGTGGCAATCGGGGTGGTTCTACATCACCGAGCCGCGCGACACCAACTGGGTGGCGGCCCCCGAGTTTCGATCTGGAAAACCCACGCGGCTCACCTCCTGGAAAGAGTAAGGCCTATTTTGGGTTCCCCGATAGAGCTGACCGGACTCCAGACCTGCCTCAAGAACATGATGAGCAAGAAAATCAAGCTCGTCAATGTGGTCCAAGTCATGCTCTTCCGCCGGATCCTCCCGTGTCAAAGACGGGCATTCAATTTGTGGGAGTATGACCGGCTGAGCACCAGACGCTACGAATGTTTTTTGACACGACGCACGAGGACGTTTGGAAGGTGCTGTTCAAGGGCGCCGAGGTGCCTCCTCCCCTTACCGAGGACCGCGGACTCAGCGCAAAGCGCCCTGCCAATCCGGTAAGTCTTCAACATCTCATATGATGTTCATTTTTCCCAGTTTAACCATGCGCGGGATCTAAGCCTCCACGCCATTTAACAAGACTAGGTAGAGACAGCGGAGCAGATCGATTGTCCAGCCCCCTGCCCGAAGATCCAGCAGATGCTTTCCTAACGGAGATGCTGGTTCCGACGCCTTATGAGGTGCCGGCGAAGAAGGCCAAGAAGAAGGCCACGGGGACCAGGAAGGTTCTACGGCACAAGGTTATATCGGACTCATCATCCGAAAACACCGAGGCGCACTCCTCCCACGAAAACAAGGAGGAGGAAGACGAAAGTTCTCCCCCCAGCCGGGGGGGGGACAAGAAAAGGAAGGTCGCCCCATCAGGGGAGGCCGAAGGGTCCAAGAAGGGAAGGACCCTCCTCCCGGACTGCTCCACAACGGCTGCTTTCAGCGACGATGAGTGGTTACCCAGGGACAAGCCCCTGGCAAAGTCGTGAGTATCCGGGTATCATAATAATTCTTGATACATCTTATAGTATTGTTTCTTATCACGCTGCGCATGATTATGCAGCCCATCCCGAGCTCACATCGACGTATCTTCGTCGGATGATTCTTTGGGCTCGTCGGATATGAACAGCGATTCTCTCCCGACCGCCTTCTCCCCCCGTCCTGCGGACGACGCCAAGGTCTTGTCTCGAAGGGAACTGAACTAGGAGGAGACAGTCCTGGAGGCGCCCCAAGGCGACATTCCAGGTGTTGGGCGCACGAGGGGCAAGACTCCCCTTGGACCTAACACCGGGGGCAGCAAGTCTAGACCAAGCCGAATACAGCGCCGGAACCTCTAGTGGTTCCGGATTCAGTCAGGCAACCCCTCGCTAAGGGGGGCAAGCCATCTATGCCGATGGCCTCTGTCCATCCAGAGGCATTGGACAACTTGCTGGAAGTGCTTCGCAGCGCTTCCATTGATGAAGAGCACCGCACTATTATGAGTGTGGTGGTCAAGAAGGTTCAGTCTGCCAAGAGCGGACTGACTGAAGCCTGTGCCAGTCTGCTAACAGGCTTTGAGGTAAGTAACAAGATTATAAGAAAATGTTACAGTATAGACAGTAGCCCCTGATGCTCTCTATTTAGCGTTTGCGAAGGAAGGCGGAATAGAGGATCAAATAATAATCGCAGGAGTCTAATCGGAATATGTCTATGTGCATATGCAGGCTTCACTGCTGGCCGCTGCCGCACGTACTGCGGAGGTCGCCGCACTGAACCAGGACCTTGAGCGGTCCAAGGAAGAGCTCGGCCCTACCAAGAGGCAGGTCGAAGAGAACAAAGGTAAGGGATACACCGTCTGTATATTATAAGGAAAATTTTGGTTTTGGAATAATAGGATCGTCATGAATTTTGCTAGGGGGCACGACCGAAGTGGCAGCCCTGTAGAAGGCGCTATCCGAGGAAGAAGACAAAGTAGCCAAGGAGCTTATCGAGCGAGAGAAACAAGAGGCCCGAGTAGGGGAGGTGCAGCAAGAGCTCCAGGCTCTTGCCAAGAAGCACGAGTCCTTGGAGCTTGACTCGAAGACGCAAGGGTCCGAGCTTGCGAAGCCCTCGAAAGCGCACAACATGCCAAGGCCGAAGCCCAAAAGGCCCTCCAGGAAATTGAGGCGGTTAAGAAGATAGCGGCGGGTAAGGCATTCATTATGCAAAGCAAGCATGTGAAGGAAACTTTCTTTTTACTTACCCGAGTTCAGAGCTCTCCAGGAGCGTTCGCAGATCTACCCCGCAGTGTGTTAGATGCCGCGGAGTTCTACCGAGTTGAGGAGGGGAGCTCGACGGAGAATTTGTTCTGGTCTCAATATACTGGGACCGAACACCCAATGCCCTTGAGCGACCAACTGAAGCAACTAGTCGAGCTCCACAAGGCGGCCGAACAGGCAATGAAGGGTCTTATAGTCCGGATGTGGCCTGGCGAGCCCCTGCCTGATAGCTACTTCGGTCTGTTGAGGCGGCTTGTGAATGCCTGCCCACGGCTTGAAGTCATAAAGCGGTCCCTCTGCATCGAGGGTGCGCGCAGGGCTTTTGCCCGGGCGAAGGTGCACTAGGCGAAGCTGGACACCGAAAAGCTGGTGAAGGAGGGGCCGCCGGAAGGCAAGGAGCATCGCCACCCCAAAAAGTATTATGAAAGTGTCCTAAAGGGTGCTCGCCTTGTGGCGGATGAATGTGCGAAGGATGTAATATTTTAATAAATGTACTCATGCGATCCTGCAATATGAAACGAGTTCATTTGCGCTATGCAACACTTGTGAATTTAAAATATTACCTTCTGTGCGGTCGTTTATAAAATCTGAGAGTTGGCCAGTCGTCGGCTTCTGTCCCCATGTAACCAGTACTGGGGTGTTCGGGATAAATATGAGCACTCTTTATCCCAATTTTGGGTCCTTCGAGGGAGGTGTTCAGCGCAACGAACCAGGCAATCAGACTATAAGGCTTTATCACTCTCACTTAGACATAGAAGTCTACAATTTTAAATGTTGGCAAAGCCCCTAGTATTCGGAAGGCCGAATTTAGGGCGCTATATACGCCTAAGTCGGGCAAGGCCGACTCCTCGCCCGAAGCGGAAAAAGTCTTTAAGGACTTGAGACCTCTCAAACAGCGACCAGCTCTCGCCTTATCATGACAGTCAGTTTTCGGCTTTCTCTACCGAGGTGCTCGTCAGGCAAAACCGGGACACAATCGCAGTAGTTCTCCCAGTGCTACCTTAGCTGATATTGCGAAACGTAAGGTAACAAAACATGGGAGCCGGGCAAACCCAACCATTGACCCAAGACATGATTCGGAGCTGATGCATATAATGCTATAAGTTCGGGGTGCCGCACTGTCGAAAGTGTTCGGACTTCTCATGCCATATTTATGGGTATACTGAAGCCCCTGGCGTACTAGTCGTACTAGAATGTACGGGTGCAATTTGTCGTAAATAAACAGACAAGAGAAAAAAAGAAAGGGTAATGCAATAATAGTCTAATGCTATGTATTGTTATTTAAATAATACATCGAAGCGTACGGATACAAGTAGTGCAATAAGCAAAGAATAGGACTATTTGACATGTCCTATGCAAAGGCAAGCTGCGTATGGGTATTTTAAAATAGGTATTTCGATCGTTATCAGAGACCACCTGGGGATTCCCTTGTACGTCTTAGCTTCTTGCGTGCTTGGTATTTCCTTCCCGTAATGCCTCCAGCAATCAGACTGCCGAAAAGGGGCTTCCAGAGAGTAAGGTCCTGAAAGAGAGAAAATGATAAAGGTATACAGCCCTTGAGGCGGTTGAGCCGCATGTGGGGCGTGTCCTGGCCGTGCCCCCACCTATGCCCATGGTATTTTTAGTGCGTAATTATGTACGCGCGACACAGATTTCGTCGCTTGACTGGGACTAGGACGGAGGCCGAATTGCTAGGCGAGCTCTAAATATGCCAGGCAATCCTGTTGCAGGTTACTCCGGACTCGCTTGAAGGTGTCCGGGGGCTTTATCGCCGAATTGGAGGTTTGCCTTAAAAGGCTGCTTTGTGCTTCTGCTGCGAGGGCAGCAGTGTACTGTTGGAGATATGCCCTAGAGGAAATCATGTATGATGATATTTCCTATGTGTTTATGAATAAAGATCGTCCTTGGACATTATCAATGATGTGTATCAGCAAGTACGTGACTTGTTTGTGGGACTATGCATTGTATGAGGACTGTCCTAAAAGGTCCGTAGTCGAAAGGGTTGTGTGGACGCGCAGCTGACTAGACTAGCATATGACACGGTCGATGGCTTGGTCTCACTGGCCATGGAGCATTGGATGCTAACCGGATAATATGGACTTGGAAGGATCTGGTCGGATTCGACGTAGTCGGATCCGAGTGGAGATAAGGTCCGAGTCGGACAGACGCAGCGATATGTCATCTATGAGTCTCTAGTACAACATACATTCTATGTCCTAAGACCTGAGTTGGCGCATGTACTCGGGATGGTGACAGACTTGCTTTCGGCCGACCAAACGCTACTCCGTGACTGGGTAGTTACAAAGGTAGGTTACAGGCTTGTCCAGACCCATGCTGCGAAACATGGTCGAGCAAGATGGGATTTGCCCCTCCGATCAGGAGAGATATACTCTGGGCCCCTCGTGTGATCCGACCAGGATAAGCATGGCCATTCTACAAGGATTAGGAGATAATCCGGATAGTGGTCGGCATCACAGGAACGAGAAAGAGGTCGGGCTAGCACAAGGATGACAGAATCGCCTTGAGCTCGACAACGTATATCGTGTGGCAAAAGGAATGGAAGTGTGATGTACTGGTTCGCTGATGAGCTTCATAGTCTCCTTGGTGTTTGGCAAGCCTTGCTAGAGGCCGCTACCAACCGTGCAATTCGGAGGTGATCCGAACTGCAAGCAAGCCGACTTGAACCTAAGGGGCCGCGCGCTTAAGGGAAGGAACCTACGAGGTCCGATCCGGGGACACTGGTCAGATGTGGTCCGAGTTGTATCCGGATTGTGGCCGAGTAGACTTATGAGATTTAGGGTCCGTGCGAGGCCCAAGTGTTGAGCCTGCGGCGGATGCCTATATAACGTGGAGGTGCTGCACACTCATGAGGCTGATCGCTTTGGCGCTATCACTAGGGTTTGCATGTGTTGCAAATAGACACCTCCGCTCGCCGCCGGTTGTGTGATCGGACCTAGCAGTCTGCCGCACGACATTCCTCCTGCACGCACGGAAACCGTTAGAGGCGGTGCACTTGCGCCGCTCTGGCAAACCTGTATGTGGGAACCGACGACCGGTCGCTTGAGGGAGATCGGACGAGGAGTAGACGATCCACGCGAACGCACTGCCCCAACTCTTCTTCCGCTGCACGGCACTGCGCGTCTAGTGGTAATGAACTGTGACCCATCTCCCTAGCATGTTCTTGGCTGTTCTGTGCGTAGGAAATCTTAATTTGAAGTCGACGCATCCTACCGTAGAACCCAAGAGTGGTATCAGAGCCTCTGCTATAGGATTTGGATACAAATCGTATGCATATTAGATATGTGGAGGCGGCAGATGAGATTTGTCATCGTTTATGAGATTGGCTATGTGCACGGTTGATGAGATCAATTGCACATGGGGATCGATGTGGCTATGTTTTCTGATAATCGGGATTGATGAGGTCGTGACACAATCTACCCCTACCGGTCGGTTATCAGTGAAACATAAATCCGAATCGGATTCACGATGATCGATGAGATCGGTCAGATCAGAGATTCTATGCATAACTTTGTTTTGCAGGTTTGATGTGAATAGTATGGCTCATGTGTATGTGATGCATGTGTGTAATTTATACATGGCATGCGTGTCATGTTTGTCAGCCGGCAGGAGCCAAAGTGTTGTCATTATATTGTATAACAACCTGCGTGTCGACTTGAGACTCTATGTAAAATTCATTACTAGTTGTAGTAGTTTGATAATAGAGATCAGGTTGGTGGCTTGGCGTCCGGGCATGACAAACAAGATGGAGTTCCTTGATGGTCATCGGAGTCGGAGCCGACCTGGAAGAACGTCCATGAAGGAGCCATACTATTTCACAATATATGTTTATTTGTGATTGATATGCTTCTTGTTTTCTATGCATGTTAGAATGGTAGAAACATCCCTCATGAATATCAAGAGAATTGCCATCCCCGATGTTGCACCTTCGCACGTCAAGTACGTCTAGTAGTGGGCTCATAAAATTGAGGTGCTGCTGGGTGTCCTTGAACTGAAGGGTTCGTGTCGGACACGGACATGCACTGCATCTGGTTAACTTGACAAGGCTATCAAAACGGTTTTGGGCCTTCTGGCAAAGAAGGTTGGGGGCCGTGGTATGAGATACCTTCTCGACCGACAGGAGTCGTATAGAGCTACGATAGCAAGGAGTTGCTTACCGGATAGGCATGTTGTCCAGCAGTGATGCTAAAGCTCACTAGTCGCATGTGCTAGTCGGATCCTGAATCACTAAGAGTTTGCAGAGGGATGCCAACTTCAGTGGGAGTATTATCTGTTTAAGGCTAGAATTACTCTACATAAACACATTACTTAGTGATTGCATATTTTCTTTTGTAGATCAATGGCACCACCTCCTCAACCCAACTTTGCACTGAAATCAATTCTAGAAAAGGATAAACTGAATGGAACAAACTTTACCACCTGGTATAGAAATCTAAGAATTTTTCTCAAGCATGGTAAAAAGGAACATGATCTAGAGGATCCACTTCCAGAGGAACCTGCCGATAATGCTAGTGCCAGCTAAGAATGCCTACCAAAAACTGATGAATTGAAAGCTGAAGGAAGGTGATCAACTGAGCCCGCATGTGATCAAGATGATCGGATATGTGTGAGCTTTGGATCGGTTGGGCTTCCCGCTCTTGGATGAGCTGGCTATTGATGCAGTTTTGGGTTCTCTTCCGCCTAGCTATGGGACGTTCATCTCGAACTATCATATGCACGGCATGGATAAGAAGCTCACTGAATTGCATGGGATGCTCAAAGTGGCAGAGCAGGATATTAAGAAAGGCACGCATCAAGTGTTGATGGTGCAGAAATCGGCTAAGTTCAAGAAGAGTTGGTCTAAGAAAAAGGCTAAGGCATAGGGCACGGAGACGGTAACCTCCGCCGCTGCGCCAAAGTCTGGACCGGACTCAAAGACCATCTTCTATCCTTGCAAGGAGACCGGTCACTGGAAGAGGAACTGTAGCAAGTGGCTTGCAGAGCATGGCATGAAGGCCGGGAATGCTACTTCAAGCAAAGGTACACTTGTTGAATATGTTATAGACATTTACCTTGCTGACATACCTAGTAGCTCTTGGGTATTTGATACCGGATCGGTTGTTCATATTTGCAACTCGATGCAGGGGCTGGTAAGAACTAGGCGTGTGGCACAAGGGGAGATTGACATCATGGTCGGCAACAAAGCAAGAGTTGCTGCGTTGGAGGTCGGCACGATGCAGCTCCAGCTTCCTTCTGGATTCATTATGGAATTGAATAATTGTTATTACATTCCCGCACTTAGTCGGAATGTTATTTCTGCCTCATGTTTGATGAGTCAAGGTTATGAATTCAATTTAAACGACAATGGTTGTTCGATATTTTTGAATGATATGTTCCACGGCTATGCACCCATTATTGATGGGCTATTTATATTGAATCTAGAACAGGAACCGGTCTATAACGTGAATGTCAAGAGGCATAAGCCTAATGAGATAAATCCGACTTACTTCTCGCATTGTCGTCTTGGACACATTAGTCTGAAACGCATGAAGAAGCTCCATAATGATGGACTCCTAACTTCGTCCGACTTTGGGTCGTTCGAGACATGTGAATCATGCTTGCTAGGCAAGATGACTAAGTCTCCTTTCGCAAAGAGTTGCGAGAGGGCGTCCGAGCTGTTGGAGCTTATACATAGTGATGTGTGTGGTCCAATGAGCACAACTGCCAGAGGTGGCTATCAGTAGTTCGTGACTTTTACCGATGACTTGAGTAGATATGGATATATCTATTTGATGAGGCACAAGTCGGAAACTTTTGAAAAGTTCAAAGAGTTTTAGAATGAGGTTGAGAATCAGCTCGGCAAGACTATAAAGCTTCTACGATCTGATCGTGGAGGTGAGTACATGAGCCAAGAGTTTGATGATCATCTGAAAAGTCGAGGTATAGTACCTCAGCTCACACCTCCGGGTACGCCACAGAGAAACGGCGTGTCGGAAAGGAGGAATAGGACCTTGTTGGACATGGTCCGGTCTATGATGAGCAAATCAGATTTACCCTTGTCATTTTGGGGATACGCTCTAGAAACTACAGCTTTTACACTTAACAGGGTACCATCAAAATCCGTAGACAAGACACCACATGAGATGTGGACTGGGAAGACTCCTAGTTTGTCTTTTCTAAAGATTTGGGGTTGTGAAGCATTTGTCAAGCGACTTATGTCAGACAAGCTTACACCCAAGTCGGATAAATGCATATTCGTGGGATATCTGAGGGAAACCTTGGGATATAGCTTCTACAACCGGGAAGAGAACAAAGTTTTTGTTGCTCGGAACGAGGTTTTCCTTGAGAAAGAGTTTCTCAGTCGGGAGGCCAGTGGGAGGATTGTTCGACTCGAAGAAATTCGAGTACCACTCGGGGACAGCTCGGCGGGTGATGAGATCATACCGAAGTCAGTCAGGGAACCCGTAGAGGAAGCGGCACCGGAACCACGGAGGTCGGAAAGATTGCGCAGAGTACGCGATGTATTGTTGCTAGAAAGCGACGAGCCGGCCACGTATGCGGAAGCGATGGTGAGCCCAGATTCCAAGGCATGGCTGGAGGCCATGAGATCCGAGTTAAAGTCCATGGATGAGAATCAAGTCTGGGACTTGGTTGATCCGCCGCCTGGCGTAATGGCCATTGGTTGCAAATGGGTCTTTAAGAAGAAAACCGATGTGGATGGAAATGTTCAGATCCATAAAGCTCGGCTTGTCGCTAAGGGTTATGGACAAGTTCAAGGAATTGACTACGACGAGACTTACTTGCCGGTAGTGATGCTGAAGTCGGTGAGGATCGTACTAGCTATAGCTGCATATTTCGATTACGAGATATGGCAGATGGATGTCAAGACGTCTTTCCTTCACGGAAATTTAACCGAGGACGTGTATATGATACAGCCCGAGGGTTTTGTCGATCCGACTAGCACTAGTAAGGTATGCAAGCTCAAGAGATCCATTTATGGGTTGAGGCAAGCATCTCGGAGTTGGAACATTCGTTTTGATGAGGTCGTCACTGGTTTCGGTTTCATCAAAAGCGAAGAAGACTCTTGTTTATACAAGAAGTTAAGTGGCAGCTCGATAGTGTTTTTGATCTTGTATGTGGATGACATACTACTGATTAGAAATGATGTTTCGATGCTGAAATCGGTCAAGGAGTCATTGAATGGCAAGTTTTTGATGAAGGACCTTGGTGAGGCAATTTACATTTTAGGCATTAAGATCTATAGAGATAGGTCGAGGTGGCTGCTTGGCTTAAGCCAGAGCACGTACATAGATAAAGTGTTGAAGCGGTTCAACATGAGTGAGGCGAAGAAAGGGTTCTTGCCACTCTCGCATGGTATAAGGCTAAGCGAGACTCAGAGTCCTTCGACATCTGATGAGCGCAGCAGGATGAGTAGGATTCCGTATGCCTCGGCAATCGGATCCATCATGTATGCCATGATATGTACGAGGCCTTATGTTGCTTTTGCAATAAGCCTAACAAGTAGATACCAAGCCAACCCAGGTGAGAGTCACTGGGCAGTGGTAAAGACTATTTTGAAGTACCTGAAAAGGACTAAAGAGATGTTCCTAGTTTATGGAGGTGAGGAAGAGCTCGTCATAAGGGGTTACGCCGATGCTAGTTTCCAAACCGACAGAGATGATTGTCGATCACAGTCTGGATTCGTGTACGTCATGAACAGAGGAGCAGTGAGCTGGATGAGTTCCAAGCAAGATACGGTGTCCAATTCTACCACAGAAGCCGAATACATTGCGGCTTGTGAAGCTACGAAGGAAGGTGTTTAGATCTCGAACTGTTTGGATGATCTTGGTATTTTCCCATCCTCGGTAAAACCGTTGGACCTTTATTGTGATAATTCTGGTGCCATCGCACAAGCCAAGGAGCCGAGGAATCACCACAAGGTCAGACACATAGATCAGAAATATCACCTGATATGAAAGATCGTAAAGAGTGGTGATGTAGAGTTATGCAAAATTCACACTGATGCAAATGTTGCAGATCTGTTGACTAAGCCGCTTCCGCAACCCAATCATGAGCGGCACGTTAGAGCTATGGGCATTCGATGTCTATTTGATTGACTCTAGTGCAAGTGGGAGACTGTTGGAGATATGCCGTAGAGGCAATCATGTATGATGATATTTCCTATGTGTTTATGAATAAAGATAGTCCTTGGACATTATCAATGATGTGTATCAGCAAGTACGTGACTTGTTTGTGGGACTATGCATTGTATGATGACTTTCCTAAAAGGTCCCTAGTCGAAAGGGTTGTGTGGACGCATAGCTGACTAGACTAGCATATGACACGGTCGATGGCTTGGTCTCACTAGCCATGGAGCATTGGATGCTAACCGGATAATATGGACTTGGAAGGGTCTGGTCGGATTCAACGCAGTCGGATCCGAGTCGAGATAAGGTCCGAGTCGGACAGACCCAACTATGAGACGCAGCGATATGTCATCTGTGAGTCTCTAGTACAACATACGTTCTATGTCCTAAGACCTGAGTTGGCGCATGTACTCGGGATGGTGACAGACTTCCTTTGGGCCGACCAAACGCTACTCCGTGACTGGGTAGTTACAAAGGTAGATTACAGGCTTGTCCAGACCCATGTTGCGAGACATGGTCGAGCAAGATGGGATTTGTCCCTCCGATCAGGAGAGATATACTCTGGGCCCCTCGTGTGATCCGACCAGGATAAGCATGGCCATGCGGCAAGGATTATGAGATAATCCGGATAGTGGTCGGCATCACTGGAACGAGAAAGAGGTCAGGCTAGCACAAGGATGACAGAATCGCCTTGAGCTCGACAACGTATATCGTGTGGCAAAAGGAATGGAAGTGTGATGTACAGGTTCGCTGATCAGCTTCATAGTATGCTTGGTGTTTGGCAAGCCTTGCTAGAGGCCGCTACCAACCATGCAATTCGCAGGTGATCCGAGCTGCGACCAAGCCGACTTGAACCTAAGGGGTGGCGCGCTTAAGGGAAGGAACCTACGAGGTCAGATCCGTGGACACTGGTCGGATGTGGTCCGAGTTGTATCCGGATTGTGGCCGAGTAGACTTATGGGCTTTAGAGTCCGTGCGAGGCCCAAGTGTTGAGCCTGCGACGGACACCTATATAAAGTGGAGGTGCTGCACACTCATGAGGCTTATCGCTTCGGCGCTGTCACTAGGGTTTGCATGTGTTGCAAATAGACACCTCCGCTCGCCGCCGGTTGTGTGATCGGACCTAGCAGTCCGCCGCACGACGTTCCTCCTGCATGCGCAGATACCGTTAGAGGTGGTGCACTTGCGCCACTCCGGCGAACCTGTATGTGGGAACCGACGACCGACCGCTCGAGGGAGATCGGACGAGGAGGAGACGATCCACGCAAACGCGCTGCCCCAACTCTTCTTCCGCTGCACGGCACTGCGCGTCTAGTGGTAATGAACTATGACCCATCTCCCGTAGCATGTTCTTGGCTGTTCTGCGCGTAGGAAATTTTAATTTGCAGTCGACGCATCCTACCGTAGAACCCAACATGTGCTCCTCCGTGCGGAGCGAGCGTTTTGTGTTTCCATTGACTCTTATAACCCCACGAGGTCCTGCATTTTGAGCTTGAGGTATGCATAATGCGGCACCGCATTGAATCTGGCAAATGCGGTTCGTCCGAGCAATGCGTGATAGCCACTGTGGCACAGGACGATATCGAAGATTAACTCCTCGCTTTGGAAGTTGTCCGGAGATCCGAAGACCACTTCCACTGTGATTGATCCCGTGCAACGGGTGTCTACACCTGGGATGACACCTTTAAAGGTGGTTTTAGTGGGTTTGATCCTTGAGGGGTCTATACCCATTTTGTGCATTGTATCCTGATAAAGCAGGTTCAGGCTGCTGCCGACGTCCATAAGGACTCGGGTGAGGTGAAATCCGTCAATGATGGGATCAAGGACCAATGCGGCCAAACCGCCATGACGGATACTAGTGGGGTGGTCCCTACGATCGAAAGTGATCGGACAAGAAGACCATGGGTTGAAATTTGGGGCGACTGGCTCCATCGCATAGACGTCCCTTAGTGCACGCTTTCGTTCCCTCTTGGGAATATGGGTTCCGTATATCATGTTCATTGTTTTCACTTGGGGAGGGTATTTCTTCTGTCCTCCTGTGTTCGGCGGCCGGGACTCCTCCTCATCGTCGTTGTGCAACCCCTTTTCCTTGTTTTCGGTATTCAACTTGCCGGCGTGCTTGAACACCCAGCATTCTCTGTTGGTGTGATTGGCTGGCTTATCGGGTGTGCCGTGAATTTGACACGAGCGATCGAGTATGCGGTCCAAACTGGACGGGCCTGGGTTGCTTCTTTTGAACGGCTTCTTCCACTGACCGGATTTAGGGTCACCGGCATTAACTGTCGTGTCTTCGGCGTTGTCACCATTGTTGCGGCGCTTGTGTCTTTTGCGACGTGTTCTGCCGTTACTATCTTTGGCATCTGAATTGCCATGACTTCTTGATGTGTTGTTGCTGCGAGCCAGCCAGCTATCCTCGCCCGCGCAAAAGCGGGTCATGAGTGTCGTGAGGGCTGCCATAGACTTCGGCTTCTCCTGGCCGAGGTGCTAGGTGAGCCAGTCATCACGGATGTTATGCTTAAATGCTGCTAAGGCCTCCGCATCCGGACAGTCGATAATTTGGTTTTTCTTAGTTAGGAACCGGGTCCAGAATTTACTGGCCGATTCCCCTGGCTGCTGAGTTATATGGCTCAAGTCATTAGCATCCGGTGCTCGCACATAAGTTCCCTAGAAGTTGTCAAGGAATGCATCTTCCAAATTCTCCCAACTGCCAATGGAGTCTGCTGGCAAGCTATTCAGCCAATGCCAAGCTGGTCCTTTGAGTTTTAGTGGGAGGTACTTGATGGCATGTAGATCATCATCGCGAGCCATGTGGATGTGGAGGAGGAAATCCTCGATCCATACCGCGGGGTCTGTTGTACCATCATATGATTCGATGTTTACGTCTTTAAAACCCTCTGGGAATTCGTGATCCGTTACTTCATTAGAAAAGCATAGGGGGTGTGCGGCGCCTCTCTGCCGGGCTATATTGCAATGCAATTCATACGAGTCTCGTCTGCTGTATTCGGCCCGGCCGGATTTGCTTTTAGTATATCCGGCGTGACGATCATCGTCCCGCGTTGGGGCGAGCCCCCGTGATCCGTAGATCGATCTTGCATGTTTTGCTTTGTTTTCCAATACGTCTCGCAGGTCCCGCGTGTTGCCCCGTGCCTTGCTATTTTTGTTTGAATGGCGGTCGGGGGCGGGCTGGACTTCGGGCTGATATGCCTCTCTGTCTCGGCCACGCGGTGGACGATCAGCCTCATCATACGCTGGTGATGTAGGTTTCAATGCTTCCTCCTCGAGTTGGGGTAGCAACCTGCGCTTTGGGTAACTCTTGGTTGGGCGCTCGAGTTCGTATTCCTCGACGGCCAGGACTTTGGTCCATCTATCCGCTAGCAGATCTTGATCGGCTCGAAGCTGTTGTTGCTTTTTCTTTAGGATGTTTGCTGTGGCTCTAATCCGGCGCTTGAAGCGCTCCTGCTCGACAGGATCCTCAAGCACGATAAATTCTTCGTTGCCGAGGCTCACCTCGTCTTCGGAGAGAGGCATGTAATTCGCATCCTCTGATTCTCTGTTTGCTGCCT
Source organism: Aegilops umbellulata (assembly GCA_032464435.1). Lineage (NCBI taxonomy): Eukaryota > Viridiplantae > Streptophyta > Magnoliopsida > Poales > Poaceae > Aegilops > Aegilops umbellulata. The sequence goes on along the minus strand of CP136058.1, from coordinate 347,605,672 downwards.
GTTTCGGGGGGGGGGGTAGCTTGTTCATCCTCCCGCTCTAGGTCTGGCTAGAGGGGATTGTCGTCGTCTTCGGCACTATCCGGATCGTTATTGTCTCTTGTGCCGGCATCGTTGCTTTTGCTGTGGCGGGGCTTAGAGCGGCGCCGCTGACATCGGTGCAGGGATTGCTTCTTGGGGGGATTATCCTCCGCTGTATTATCGCCATCGCCTTCCTTGGGGGTGTCCACCATGTATATATCATATGATGAGGTGGCCGTACAGCGCCCTGTGGGCGGTGGTTCTTGTTCGTCTCCTGCATCGTCGTCCATACCGTTGATGTCTTCGGAGCCGAAGTCGAGCATGTCAATTAAATCGTCGACAGTGGCTACTAAGTGGGTGGTGGGTGAGCAGCGAATTTCTTCGTCCTCCGCATCCCATTCTAGCCGGACAAAGTTCGGCCAAGGGTCTCCTGACAGTAAGAGAGACCTTAACGAGTTTAGTACGTCGCCAAAGGGCGAGTGCTGAAAGATATCCGCGGAGGTGAACTCCATGATCAGTGCGCAATCGGATTCGATAGGCACGGACGCAGGCGGCTAAGAGCCCATGGCCGAGGACGAATCCAACGGTTCGGCAACACGGGTCTCGTGGGAGGTGAAGTCAGTATTCGGCTCTATCGCCACTGAGTGTGCGGCCTCCATGGCAGGGTTCATCCACCTGTCCTCAGATGGCGCAATTTGTTCCGGATTGAGGGCCGGAGTGGTTGCAGGTGTGATCTCCCGGACACTGTCCGACGGCGGAGCTAAGTCATGCTCGCCGTGACTGTGCGGCGCACCTGACATGGGCTCGAACTCGTCGAAGATCAAGTCTCCGCAGATGTCGGCTGTATAGTTCAAGTTTCCAAACCTGACCTGATGGCCAGGGGCCTAGCTCTCGATCTGCTCCAGATGGCCAAATGAGTTGGCCCGCAGTGCGAAGCCGCCGAATATGAAGATCTGTCCAGGGAGGAAAACCTCACCCTGGATCTCATCGTTGTCGATGATCGACGGAGCCATCAAGCCTTTATTGCGACGGCATAGTGGAACTCTCAATGAAAGCACTAATGTCGGTGTCAAAACCGGCGGATCTCGGGTAGGGGGTCCCGAACTGTGCGTCTAAGGCGGATGGTAACAGGAGGCGGGGGACACGATGTTTACCCAGGTTCGGGCCCTCTCGATGGAGGTAATACCCTACTTCCTGCTTGATTGATCTTGATGATATGAGTATTACTAGATTTGATCTACCACAAGATCGTAGAGGCTAAACCCTAGAAGCTAGCCTATGGTATGATTGTTGTTGTCCTACGGACTAAACCCTCCGGTTTATATAGACACCGGAGAGGGCTAGGGTTACATAGAGTCAGTTACAAGGGAGGAGATCTTCATATCCGTATTTGCCAAGCTTGCCTTCCACGCCAAGGAGATTCCCATCCAGACACGAGACAAAGTATTCAATCTTGCATCTTCATAGTCCAACAGTCTGGCTAAAGTATACAGTCCGGCTGTCCGAGGACCCCATAATCCAGGACTCCCTCAACACCCACGTCCAATCAACTGCCACGCGTCGACCAAGGTCGCATGCTATTGGGGCCCATGCTGCTCCGCACTTGACCTTTGGCTTCGCCTTGAAGCCAAGCCCGAGCGTGCCTTGGGCCCCAGGGCTACTGTCGGTGTTCTGGGAACGAGGGTCCCCAGACTTGCCTGCCTGCGGCCCACGGTGTCGCTGCGCTAGCAGGCCTATATGGCCCCTCTTCGTCAACAAGGCTTCCAAGATGCTCTCGAGGGGCCAGGCCTCGTGAGGCGGACGACACAAGACCGCCTTAGGAGCGGCCTCGCTAGGTTGGCTCGCGAGGGGCGGAGAGATCAAGGTGGGGCAAACCTCTCGAGGTTCTCGTGACATGAGCCATGACGATTGAGACCAGGCGTGCGCCAGCGCGTGCAGTGTCCTTGTTTCGTCTTTGGTGCTAAGGAGGCAAGCGCAGGCGCGGAGTACCGAGGCATCAAGCAAAGGTTTCGATATCAGTGCAACGAGACCAAGACCATGAGGACAGCAAGACGGAGGTCACCATGGAGCCCATGGAAGCGTCACCACCAGAGCCTTTTGTAGGTGAAGACTGCTTTTGTCAGGATAAGCTGTACTAGTTGTCCCCTTTCAAATTGGCCGTTGTTGGCTCCCTTCTCGCTCAATATTTGGGATGAGGACTAGGGCCACTATAAATAGGACTAGCCACCACAGTAGGAGGAGAGGATCGGATCTAGAACTCATCCTTAGCCACACACAGAATACAAGAACACCTCAACCTCAGGAGGTTTTTCTTCCCCTTGTATTGTTCATCATCCGCCCAAGAGGCAATCCACCACCACACACTGGAGTAGGGTATTACACCACGACGGTGGCCCGAACCAGTATAAATCTTATTTTTTTTCGTGTTGCGAGTTCATCGAGTTCGTCCGCGAGATCTTAGCAGAGCCAGGGCGTAGATCAGTACGGGGAAAGCTTCACGCGCACCCTAGAGTTTGAACTTTAAGGGTTTTGCCGGAACCCGTGATCCGAGAGTGTTCTCATCCGGGACTCCGAACAACTTCGGTCATCAAATCACATAACTCATAATACAAATTGCCATCGAACGTTAAGCGTGCGGACCATACAGGTTCGAGAACTATGTAGACATGACCGAGACACATCTTCGGTCAATAACCAATAGCGGAAACTAGATGCTCATATTGGCTCCTACATATTCTACGAAGATCTTTATCAGTCAAACCACATAACAACATACATTGTTCCCTTTGTCACCAATATGTTACTTGCCCGATATTTGATCGTCAGTATCATCATACCTAGTTCAATCTCGTTTCCGACAATTCTAGCTTGAATAATAAACAATTATCATGATATAAGGAAATATAAATAACAACTTTATTATTGCCTCTAGGGCATATTTCCTTCAGTGTTGTACAAGAAAACGGAATCCGGAGGGCACACGAGGTGGCCACAAGGACAGGGGGCGCGCCCTCCACCCTTGTGGTGGCCTCGTGTTTCTCTCAGACTACTTTTAATTTTCGTATTTTTTTAAATATTACATAACGGAGAAAAATTATCATTGGAAACGTTTTGGAGTCGGTTTACTTACCGTACCACATACCTATTCCTTTTCGGAGTCTGAAATGTTCTGGAAAGTGTCCCTTATGTACTCCTCCGGTGTTACGGTATCAATTATATTGGTCTCAACATTTATGGGAGTACCTGAGATATAATGTTTGATTCTCTGACCGTTTACCACCTTCGGATTTGTGCCTTCAGCATCGTTGATCTTTATGGCACCGGAACGATAGACCTCCTCTATAATGTAGGGGCCTTCCCATTTAGAGAGAAGCTTTCCTGCAAAAAGTCTTTAACATGAGTTGTATAGCAAAACATGATCACCTACATTAAACTCATGCTTTTGTATCCTTTTATAATGCCATCTTTTAACTTTTTCTTTAAACAACTTGGCATTCTCATAGGCTTGGGTTCTCCATTCTACATTAAACAACTTTTTCTTAGACCAATTCTTTCTAGATCTATTAACATTCTTTTGCAAAATTATTTTAATCTCTCTTGCTCAATTCTACTTGACCACTAGACTAAGTATCATATGGAGATGCAATTATATGGTTAACATCATACTTAGCAAGCATTTTACATAAGGCACCATTAATAAAATGTGAACCACCATCAGTTATTAAATATCTAGGGAATCCAAACCTTAGAAAAATAACTTCTTAAGCATCGTAATAGAAGTGTTATGATAAGCACTACTAGTTGGAAGCTTCTACCCACTTAGTAACATAATCAACAACAACTAAAATATGTGTATACCCATTAGAGGAAGGAAAAGTCCCATATAATCAAAGCCCCAAACATCAAATGGTTTAATAATGAGTGAATAGTTCATAGGCATTTCCTGACGTCTACTAATATTAACAATTCTCTGGCATTCATCACAAGACGAGACAAACTTATGGGCATCCTTAAAGAGATTGGGCTAATAGAAACCAGATTGCAATACCTTATGTGCAGTTCTATCTCCAGCGTGGTGCCCGCCATAAGCCTCGGAGTGGCAATTCCGTCGGATCTGTTCCTGTTCATGCTCAGGTACACAAGTCTAATAACGGCATCTACCCCTTCTTTATAAAGGTGTGGGTCATCCCAAAAGTAATGTCTTAAATCATAGAAAAACTTTTTCTTTTGCTGGTATGTGAAACTAGGTGGTATAATTTTAGCAACAATGTAATTAGCATAATCAACATACCATGGAGTACTACGAGAAGCATTTATGTCAGCTAATTGTTCATCTAGAAAGCTATCATCAATAGGCAGTGGGTCATCAAGAACATTTTCTAACCTAGGTTGTCTGCAATGGGGTTCTCAACTCCTTTTCTATCAATAATATGCAAATCAAATTCTTGTAGCAATAGAACCCATCTAATAAGTCTAGGTTTAGCATCTTTCTTTTCCATAAAATATTTAATAGCAACATGATTAGTGTGAACAGTTACTTTGGAATCAACAATATAAGGTCCAAACTTATCACATGCAAATACCACTGCTAAAAATTCTTTTCCAGTGGTAGCATAATTTCTCTGGGCACTGTCTAGAGTTTTACTAGCATACTGAATAACATTTAATTTCTTATCCACTCTTTGTCCTAGAATAGCACAAACAGCATAGTCACTAGCATCAACATAATTTCAAAGGGTAAATTCCAATCAGGAGGCTGAACAAATAGGTGCAGAGATCATGGATTTCTTAAGTATTTCAAATGCTTCTACACAATCATCATCAAAAACAAAAGGAACATCTTTTTCAAAGAGATTGGTGAGAGGCCTAGAAATTTTAGAGAATTCTTTAATAAAACTCCTATAAAAACTAGCATGACCAAGGAAACTTGTTATACCTTTGAGATCCTCAGGACACGACATCTTTTCAACAGCCTCTACTTCAACTTTATCAACTTCAATACCTCTTTCAGAAATTTTATGCCCCAAGACAATACCTTCATTAATCATAAAGTGGCACTTCTCCCAGTTCCAGACAAGATTAGTTTCTTCACATCTCTGCAAAACCCGATCAAGGTTGCTTAAGCAATCATCAAAATAAGTTTTGTGAACGGAGAAATCATCCATGAAAACCTCAACAATCTTTTCACAAAAGTCAGAGAATATAGGAGTCATACATCTTTGAAAGGTAGCAGGTGCATTGCATAAACCAAAAGGCATACTTCTATAAGCAAAGGTATCAAAAGGGCTAGTAAAAGCGGTTTTCTCTTTATCATCTTTTGACATAGGTATTTGAGAGAAACCAGAATAACCATCTAGAAAGCGAAAATGTGTATTCTTGGATAATGTTTCTAGCATTTAATCAATAAAAGGTAGAGGGTAATGTTTTTTTCTAGTAGCTTTGTTTAATTTGCGAAAATCAATTACCATTCTATAACATATAACAATTCATTGAGGAATCAATTCATTCTTATCATTAGGAACAACAGCGATACCTCCTTTCTTACGGACACAATGAACAAGACTTACCCACTGACTATCAGCAATAGGGTAAATTATACCTACCTCCAGAAACATTAGTATTTCATTTCTTACCACTTCTTTCATCTTAGGATTTAGCCGTCGTTGATGATCAATAACTGGTTTTGCATCTTTCTCCAATTTAATTTTGTGCTGGCATAGGGTTGGACTAATGCCCTTAAGATCATCGAGAGTATGTCCAATAGTGGCACGGTGCTTCTTCAGAGTTTTTAATAATTTCTTTTCTTCATGCTCTGAAAGGTTAACACTAATAATAACAAGATATATCTTCTTTTCATCAAGGTAAGCATATTTCAGAGTATCAGGTAATTGTTTAAGCTCAAACACGGGATCACCCTTAGGTGGAGGAGGATCCCCAAGGATTTCAATAGGCAAATTGTGTTTCAAAATAGGTCATTGATTAAAGGATACTTCGTCTATTTCCCTTATTTCATTCATAAACATATCATTTTCATGGTCTAGCAAATATTGTTCTAAAGGATCAGCAGGAGTAACAACAATAGAAGCAAGACAAATAATTTCATCCTTACTAGGCAATTCTTTATCATCGGGTTGTCTACAAAATTTAGAGAAATTAAAATCATGAGACATATTCCCTAAACCAACAGTAACAATATCTTTCTCGCAGTCTATCTTAGCATTAACGGTATTCAAGAAAGGTCTACTAAATATAATGGGACAAAAATTATCTTGTGGGGAAGCAATAACAAGAAAATCAGTAGGATATTCTATCTTCCCACACAAGACTTTAACATCTCTAACAATCCCGATTGGTGATATAGTATGTCTATTAGCAAGCTTAATAGTAACATCAATATCTTCTATCTCATCAGGTGCAATATCATTCATAATTTATTTATATAAGGTATAAGTAATTGCACTCACACTAGCACCCACATCACGTAAGCCATGACAACAATGGTCTCCATTTTTAACAGAAACAACAGGCATTCCAACAACAAGTCTATGTTTATCTTTAATATCGGGTTAGCAATTCTAGCAGCTTCATCACAGAAATAAATAACATGCCCATCAATATTATCAACCAAGAGATCTTCAACCATAGCAATACTAGGTTCAACTTTAATTTTCTCAGGGGGTGTAGGTGTTCTAACATAACTTTTGTTGACCGCAGTTGAAGCTTTAGCATGATCCTTTATTCTAACAGGGAATGGTGGTTGCTCAATATAAGCCGTAGGAACAATAGGATCAACATTATAAGTAATAATTTCTTCTTCAACTTTAATAGGTTCTACTACTTTAATTTCAATGGGAGGATGATATTTAAACCAATTATCCTTAGGGAGATCAACATGATTAGCAAGTTATTCACAAAAAGAAGCTACTATCTCATAGTCAAGTCCATATTTAGTGCTAAAATCATGAAAAACATTGGTGTCCATAAAAGATTTAACACAATGAAACTTAAGGTTTGTACCTGACTCCTTACCTTCATCAAGTTCCCAATCTTTAGAGTTGCTTCTAATTCTTTCCAATAAATCCCATTTGAATTCAATATCGTTCTTCATATAGGAGCCAGTACAAGAAGTATCGAGCATGGATCGATCATTATGAGAAAGCTGAGCATAAATTTTTTGAATAATAATTTCCCTTGAGAGCTCATGATTGGGGAATGAATATAACAATGAATTAAGCCTCCCCCAAGCTTGAGCGATACTTTCTCCTTCACGAGGCCAAAACTTATATATGTAATTCCGATCACGATGAACTAGATGCATAAGATAAAACTTCTGATGAAATTCCAATTTCAATCGGTTGTAGTTCCATGATCCAATATCATCCAATAAATTATACCATGCCAATTCCTTTCCCTTCAAAGATAAAGAGAATACCTTCTTATTGACAACATCCTCGGGCATACCTGCAAGCTTAAATAATCCACAAACTTCATCCACACATAGATTAGGTGCAAATCAGGATGTAACATTCCATCTCCTACATAAAAATTAGCTAGCAGTTACTCTATCATACCCGAAGGAATTTCGTAATTAATATTTTCAGTAGGTGCACTTGGTTGAGGAGCAACTCTTTGTTCTTCTAGTCGAGGTGAAGATACCCCGAAAAAGCCCCTCAAAGGATTATTTTCCATAGTAACAAGTGACATTAAATTTCAGCACACTATATAGATGTTTCCTTACCAAATTCCACTTACCAAAGGCGTATCACTCCCCGGCAACGGCGCCAGAAAAGAGTCTTGATGACCCACAAGTATAGGGGATCTATCATAGTCCTTTTGATAAGTAAGAGTGTCGAAACCAACGAGGAGTAGAAGGAAATGACAAGTGGTTGTCAGCAAGGTATATATTCTCTGCAAGCATTGATATTATCGGTAATAGGTACTGTCGTGGGTTTGTCACGGCAGATGTCCTAGCAAAAGGACTTAGGCGTGGAGCCATTGCAACTAAGTTTGTTTAAAGGGGTTGAACGGGACAAGGGACACAGAGAGTTTACCCAGGTTCGGCCCCTCTCAATGAGGTAAAAGCCTACTCCTGCTTTTAGTTGTATTGCCTGGGTTTCAATTACTAGGGAGCGAATAAGCTTGACCTAGTTCTCGATCGATAGTTTAGTGAGTTAACTCGCCGCCGGGTCACCCCTTTATATCCAGGTTGATCCCCGGCGGCTTACAGAGTCCAGACTAGCTCACACAAACGTGATCGGCTCGGTTTCTAACTAAGCCTTCCTTACATAACAAGTTACCACATGGTGGTTCACACCTTTGGGCCTTGGGCCTCCAAACATCATGGGCCTTCTCATCTTAAGACACCAATAGTGTGACCCGGCCCCTCTAGGGCGGGCCATACCTCGGGGTTATATCACCAACATTAGGCCCCAGGTTGATTTGAACTCGTTCACATCAATCTCCCCTTTTGCCTTAGCAGAAATGCACCTATATTGAATCTTCAGTAGGCCGATGTAAGCCGCCATCACGTGACGTGAATAAACCATCATAATCTGCCATTGCGTCACCTGTATTAATTCCATACCAGGCCTGGAGTATCTCAATGGACCCTTATCTTAATTTACTTCCCGAGAATCGAGGCGTCCATGTTGTTAACATAATCATTTTGCCTCCTCGGGTTTCGCGCATGCCTTCCTTTCACTTCCTTATAAATAGGGACAGGGGGCCCTTCTTTTCACTTTTTACCCCTGCCCTCACATCTTCTTCCTCCTCGCGACTCCGCTGCAACCAACCGAGCTCCGCCATTGTCGTCCTCCGTCAACAGCACCAACTCCGGCTGCTGCATCGACCAAAACAGACTAGAAAAGTGTGGCGCACCTCCGTTGTTCATCAGCGTTGGTAAGTACTCACCTATCCCCATAACAGATCTGCATTAGGGTTTCCGCCGTTTGTCAGTGTTCTTCATCATTCTTCATTTTCCTCTTTAGAACGTGTAGTTTGGTTTGAAAACAACATTGAGGCCGTGCGGTCGCAGTTTTAGCATCTCCTTCCAATCCCAGAGGTCCTTTTCTATACAAGATCCCATCTTAGTATGCGAGTTCTTTCACCGCCATAGCCTTAGGTTTGAAATTTACTTTTATTTTCTGAATTGCTATAGATTCGAAAATCATAAGCGGACTTTGCAAAACCTGTTTATCCAGCACTTATTGAAATTTTACTCCAGATCTGTAGATAACCAATCTGTCGCTGGTATAGGGCGGCTTAACTCATATTTGTAACCCACCGTAGCTTCATCCGGTTCACCAACCGAATGGCCATAACTTTTTACTTGTAAAAACCGCTAACTTAACCATGAACCTTGAAGACAATGGGGATTTCTTCCTCCCAATAGTTAATCTATCATGTTATATTCCTCAGGCGTTCGTTGTTAAACATGACCAAGACCGTCACCTCATGCGACTGGGTCGCATCCACTATCACAGAACAGACTCTCACGGAATATGTTCAAGTGCGCTTTCTGTCCGCCAAAGATGTTATTCATTGACGAGCTCCAGGAACAGAAGTGAGACCAGAACCAAAGGAGGGCGAGGTTGTAGTCTTTGCTGACCATATGAACCATGACTTCTCTCTGCCCGGCTCAAAATTCTTTCGCAATGTGCTGCACTTTTTCAACCTACATACTAAGGATATTGGACCCAATTCCATCTCCAACATCTGCAACTTTGAAGTTTTTTGCGAAGTCTATCCTCAAGAGGAGCCCAGTGTCATTCTTTTTCGAGAATATTATTATCTGAACCGCCATACTGAGTTCACAAATGGACCTTGCGTGGAACTTGGGGGCATTTCAATCCAAAGGCAAAGATATGCTATCTTTCCCGCAGCCTCACTTCCCAGTCATCCTAAGGACTGGAATCAAACCTGGTTCTATTGCTGAGGGAGTATTGGACTAAGGGGTCCTCGGGTGTCCGGGCTATTTGATCTGGGCCAGACTGATGGGCCGCGAAGATACAACGCAGAAGACCTTCCCCCATGTCCGGATGGGACTCTCCTTTAGCATGGATGGCAAGCCTAGCGTTCGGATGTATTATTTCCTTTCTCTATAAACCGACTCTGTACAACCCTAGACCCCTCCGGTATCTATATACACCGGAGGGTTTTGCCCGTAGAGGCCATCAGAATTCATACAGGCTAGACATCTAGGGTTTAGCCATCACGATCTTGAGGTAGATCAACTCTTGTAACCCATATACTCATCAAATACAATCAAGCAGACATAGGGTTTTACCTCTATTAGGAGGGCCCGAACCTATGTAAACATCGTGTCCTCCTTGTCTCTTGTTACCTTCGATCCTCAGATGCATAGTTCGGGACCCCTACCCGAGATCGGTCGGTTTTGACACCGACATTGATACTTTCATTGAGAGTGCCACTGTGTAGTCGACAGAAGGTTCGATGGCTCGTTCGATCGTCAACAACGACGCCGGTTCTGGGGAAACTTTCCTCCCCGGCCAGATTTTTGTGTTCGGCGGCTTTGTTCTGCATGCCAACTCTATTGGTCACCTCGAATAGATCGACAGCTACGCCCCTGGTCATCAGATCAGTTTCGGGAACCTAAATTATGTCGCTGATACCCGAGGAGATTTGATCTTCGAAGGTTTCGTGGCCCCGACCACCGCACTGGCCTTAGATACGGATCAAACTGCTGGGTCCAAAGATGGGAGTTTGAAGCCCGTCGGACTCTCAGCTATGAAACTCACAATCGGAGATCCGGAGGCGATTTTGTCTTCGGCCAGCCCGGAGTCAGGCTGGGTTCCCCCTATCATGGATAGGCCGGACTCGCCCCGCACTATAGCTCCGAACTCTCGAAGCCCGCGCCAAGCAAGCGTCACCAAGAGGCCTTTGCCCTGGCCAGCCCCACGGACTCTCGTTTCCCCATCCAACCCCCGCTCTTAAACGAGGCTCTAGACTTGATGCGGTCCCTCGCCATTACAGAGGAGTCGCCTCCGAACTATGCCCACCCCGGACTAGGGGCTGAGAACAGGGAATCTTATGTCCCACCCACCACCCACTTCAGAGACACCGTCGAGGACTTAACCGACATGCTGGATTACACCTCCGAAGACATCGACAGCATGGACGACGATGCCGGAGACGCACAAGGCCAAGACCCGCCGTTTACCGGACGTTGGACGGCCACCTCCACATACGACGCGTATATGCTGGATACACCCAAAGAGGATGACGGTGCAGACAGGAAGGATCCGGTGGAGGACAAACCTGATGAGGAACTACCGAAGCATCGACGCTAGCAACGCTACTCAAAATTGCATCGTGGCAAAGACAGTAATACCGGCACCGGAGAAAATAACACTCCGGAGGACGCCGAAGACCCCGAAGCCCCCGTCGAGCCCACATCCGAACAGGATGATTTGGAGGAAGGGCAAGTTAACCCCGATGATCCGGTCGGGAACGCGGATTCGGAAGATAGTAACTATCTACCGCTCTCCGAGGATGATGTCAGCCTCGGCAATGAAGATTTCATCATGCCAGAGGAACCCCTCGGGCAGGAGCACTTTAAGAGCCAACTAATCGCCACTGCAAGAAGCCTAAAAAATCAGCAGCAATGGCTCCAAGCTGAACAGGATACACTCAATGACAGATGGACCCAGGTCCTAGCTGCCGAAGAATATGGCCTCCATCGCCCAACAAAGAGTTATCCAAAGCGTCGGCTGCTACCACAATTCGACGACGAGGCCTTCGAGCCAATTCTATCGAAACATGACCGCACTAATGAACCAGACCGGCCACCACCTGGGCAAGATAAAGCGGCCACCTATGCCGAACACCAACTTGCACCACCTCGCCATAAGGGCAGAGAGATAGTGGCTCCAGGATACACCTACGACTTACGACAAGACCTGAGCAATAGAGCAGGCCAAACAAGACCAATCTATGGATGAAGGGGGCGCGCCCCAACTAGAGAAGACGATAGTCAAGCCTGGCATGATAGGCATAACCTCACCAGGGCTGAAAACTGCACACGGATGTCATCCAAACTCCGTCGTGACGTTGCTCGATACAGAGGCGCCGCACACCCCTTATGCCTTACTGATGAGGTAGTGTAGCACCAGTTCCGAGAAGGGTTTAAACCCATAAACATAGAATCATATGACGACACGACAGATCCCACAGCATGGATCGAAGATTTCCTTCTCCATATCCAGATGGCCCGTGGTGGCGATCTCCACACCATCAAATACCTCCCCTTAAAGCTGAAAGGACCAGCAAGACACTGGCTAAACACCCTCCCAGAGAACTCTATTGGTAGCTGGGGATACCTAGAAGATGCCTTTAGAGACAACTTACAAGGTACCTATGTGCGGCCTCCGGACGCCGATGACCTTAGTCACATAGTCCAACAACCTGGAGAGTCAGCCCGCAAACTCTAGACTAGGTTCTTTATTAAAAAGAACCAAATCGTCGATTGTCCGGACACTGAGGCCCTTGCGGCCTTTAAGCACGGCGTTTGTGATGAGTGGCTTGCCCGACACCTCGGCCAAGAAAAGATGAGGTCCATGGCAGCTCTCACCGCACTCATGACCCGCTTTTGTGTGGGAGAAGATAGTTGGGTAGCTGGTACAAGCAACAGCACCAGCGACCCTGGCACCTCCGAAGCCAGAGATGGCAACGGTAGGCCACGACGCAACAAACACAAGCGTCGAAGCAACAATGCAGATATCAAAGACTCGACGGTCAACATCGGATTCAGTGGCTCTAAACCCGGTCAGCGGAAGAATCCATTCAAAGGAAACAAAGATGGTCCATCCAGTTTGGACAGAATACTAGATCAGCCTTGCCAGATCCATGGCACCCCTGACAAGCCCGCCAATCATACCAACAGTAACTGTTGGTTCTTTAAACAGGCCGGCAAGCTAAACACCAAACATAAGGGGAAAGGGCCGCCCAGCAAGGACGACTTTGAGCCTCGCCCAACAAACAAAGGGGGGGCAAAAGAAATTTCCCCCCGAGGTAAAAATAGTGAATATGATCTACGCCACTCATATCCCTAAGCGGGAGCGCAAGCGCGCACTAAGGGACATTTACGCCATAGAGACAGTCGCCCCAAAATTCAACCCATGGTCGGCCTGTCCGATCACCTTTGACCGCAGAGACCATCCGAGCAGTATCCATCATGGAGGTTCGGTAGCATTGGTCCTCGATCTAATTATCGACGGATTCCTCCTCACGAGAGTCCTCATGGATGGCGGTAGTAGTCTTAACCTGCTTTACCAGGATACTGTCCATAAAATGGGCATTGATCCCTCAAGGATAAAGCCCACTAAAACAACCTTTAAAGGAGAATACCAGACATAGAGGCCTGCTGCAAATGGTCAATAATGCTGGAGGTAGTCTTCGGCTCACCGGATAACTTCCGAAGCGAAGATTTAATCTTCGACATCGTCCCCTTTCGCAGTGGTTATCATGCACTACTCGGACGAACCGCTTTCGCTCACTTCAATTCAGTCCCACACTATGCCTATCTAAAGCTCAAGATGCCCGGACCATGCGGTGTTATAATAGTCAATGGAAACATGGAGCGCTCCCTTCGTACTGAGGAGCATACCGCGGCCCTCGCAGCTAAGGTACAAGGTGGCCTTATCAAGCCGAATACTTCATCACCCATATGGCCACCAGACGCCGTCAAAAGAGCTTAGTCTACCCTGCAGAACGACAGTCCGGTTCGTCCAGAACTAGATTAGCAATTCGGCCTCCGTCAATACACCCACTTACTCGCGGAATACATACTGCGTGTACATAAGTACGCACTAAAAATATCATGGGCAAGGACGGAGGCACACAAAGGACAAAGTCCACAATACGGTGATATGTCTCCAATGCATCTATACTTTTTGATTGTTCCATGCTGTTATATTATCAATCTTGGATGTTTTATAATCATTTTACAGTCATTTTATATCATTTTTTGGTACTAACCTATTGACGTAGTGCCAAGTGCCAGTTGCTATTTTCTGCATGTTTCTTACATCGCAGAAAATCAGTACCAGACGGAGTCCAAATGCCTCGAACTCCATGGAGATTTTTTATGGGATAGAAGGAACACAACGGGCCCTCACTGCGCCTGGGGGTGCCCACCAGGGTGCACCAGGAGGCCCAGGCGCGCCCTGGTGGGTTGTGCCCACCTCGGGTGCCCCCCGGACCGCCTCTTTGCTCTATAAATACCCCAATATTCCAGAAACCCTAGGAGAGTCGACGAAATATTCATCCAACTGTCGCAGAGTCCAGAACCACCAGATCCAATCTAGACACCATCTCTGATGGGGTTCACCACCTCCATTGGTGCCTCTCTGATGATGCGTGAGTAGTTCTTTGTAGACCTTCGGGTCCGTAGTTAGTATCTATATGGCTTCCTCTCTCTCACTGTATTCTCAATACAATGGTCTCTTGGAGATCCATATGATGTAACTCTTTTGCGGTGTGTTTGTTGGGATCGATGAACTTTGAGTTTATGATCAGATCTATCTTTTTATATCCATGAAAGTATTTGAGTTTCTTTGATCTCTTTTATGCATGATCTCTAATAGCCTCATATTTCTTCTCCGATATTTGGTTTTTGTTTGTCCAACTTGATCTATTTATCTTGCAATGGGAAGATGTGCTTTGTAGTGGGCTCGATGTTACGATGCTTGATCCCAGTGACAGAAAGGGAAACGACACGTATGTATCATTGCTACTAAGGATAAAACGATGGGGTCTATCTCTACATAGATAGATCTTGTCTACATCATGTCAATGTTCTTATTGAATTACTCCGTTTCTCCATGAACTTACTACACTAGATGCATGTTGGATAGCGGTTGATGTGTGGAGTAATAGTAGTAGATGCAGGCAGGAGTCGGTCTACTAATCTTGGACATGATGCCTATATAATGATCATTGCCTGGATATCGTCATAATTATTTGAGGTTCTATCAATTTCACAACAATAATTTGTTCACCCACCATTTGCTATTTTTCTCGAGAGAAGCCACTAGTGAAACCTACGGCCCCCGGGTCTTTCTTCTCATATATTTGACTTTGCGATCTACTTTTTCCTTGCATTTATTTTCAGATCTATTAAACCAAAAATACAAAAATACTTTGCTGCACTTTGTTTTATTTGCGATCTATTTATTCAATCTATTACAACTATGTCCCGTCCATGCACTGTTTCTGGCGCCGTTACCCGAAAGGGATTGACAACCCCTTTAATATGTCGGGTTGCGAGTGGTTGTTATCTGTGTGTGTGCAGGGGTTGTTTACATTGTGTTGCTTGGTTCTCCTACTAGTTCAATAACCATGGTTTCATATCTGAGGGAAATATCTACCACCGCTGTGCTGCATCATCCGTTACTCTTTGGGGAAATATTGGCGTAGCTTCAAGCAACATCAAAAGGTATTTCTGGCACCGTTGCCGGGGAGGATCTTCAACATATACCAGGTTCCTAATCACAAATCTCATCCCCTTGCAATTTACGTTATTTGCCATTTGCCTCTCGTTTTCCTCTCCCCCACTTCACAAAAATTTGCCATTTTATTCACCTCTCTTTTTCGTTCACCATTTTCTACCCGGAACTGTTTTTGAGTGCAATCTTGTTGTGTGGTCATCATGACTCTAGAGAATACCAAGTTATGTGATTTCTCAAATACCAACAACAATGATTTTATTGGCACTCCGCTTGCTCCTCCCGCCACTAGTGTGGGGACTTGTGATATTAATACTGCTTTGCTCACTCTTTTTATGAAAGATCAATTTTCTGGTACTCCTAATGAGGATGCCGCGTCCCATCTTAATACCTTCGTGGAATTATGCGGTTAATATGAATTTTTTTCCGTTTTCTTTACGTGATTCAGCAAAAATTTGGTTCTCTTCTTTGCCTAGCAATAGTATCGATTCTTGGAATAAGTGCAAAGATGCTTTTATCACTAAGTATTTTCCTCTGCAAAAATTATTTCCCTTAGAACCCAGATCATGAATTTCAAGAAAGTTGAACATGAGCATATGATACGTCTCCAACGTATCAATAATTTTTGATTGCTCCATGCTATATTATCTACTGTTTTGGACTATATTGGGCTTTATTTTCCACTTTTATATTATTTTTGGGACTAACTTATTAACCGGAGGCCCAGCCCAAAATTGTTGTTTTTTGCCTATTTCGGTGTTTCGAAGAAACAGAATACCAAACAGAGTCCAAACGGAATAAAACCTTCAGGAACGTGATTTTCTCATCAGATAAGACCCAGGAGACTTGGACCCTCCATCAAGAAAGCCACGAGGCGGTCACGAGGGTGGAGAGCGCCCCCCCCCCCTAGGGCGCGCCCCCTACCTCATGGCCCCCTCGAAGCTCCACCGACGTACTCCTTACTCCTATATATACCTACGTACCCCCAAACGATCAGATACGAAGCCAAAAACCTAATTCCACCGCCGCAACTTTCTGTATCCACGAGATCCCATCTTGGGGCCTGTTCCAGAGATCCGCCGGAGAGGGCCATCATCACGGAGGGCTTCTACATCATCCTAGCCCTTCCGATGAAGTGTGAGTAGTTTACCTCAGACCTTCGGGTCCATAGTTAGTAGCTAGATGGCTTCTTCTCTCTTTTTGGATCTCAATACAATGTTCTCTCCCTCTCTCGTGGAGACCTATTCGATGTAATCTTCTTTTTGTGGTGTGTTTGTTGAGACCAATGAATTGTGGGTTTATGATCAAGTCTATCTATGAATAATATTTGAATCTTCTCTGAATTCTTTTATGTATGATTCGTTATCTTTGCAAGTCTCTTTGAATTATCAGTTTTCTTTGGCCTACTAGATAGGTTTTTCTTGCATTGGGAGAAGTGCTTAGCTTTGGGTTCAATCTTGCGGTGTCCTTTCCTAGTGACAGAAGGGGCAGCAAGGCGCGTATTGTATTGTTGCCATCGAGGATAACAAGATGGGGTTTATATCATATTGCATGAATTTATCCCTCTACATCATGTCATCTTGCTTAAGGCGTTACTCTGTTTTTAACATAATACTCTAGATGCATGTTGTATAGCGGTCGATGAGTGGAGTAATAGTAGTAGATGCAGGCAGGAGTCGGTCTACTTGTCTCGGACGTGATGCCTATATACATGATCATACCTAGATATTCTCATAACTATCCTCAATTCTGTCAATTGCTCAACAGTAATTTGTTCACCCACCGTAGAAATACTTATGCTCTTGAGAGAAGCCACTAGTGAAACCTATGGCCCCCGGGTCCATTCTCATCATATCAATCTCCATCACTTTATTATTATTTTGCTTTTTACTTTGCCTTTTACTTTTCACTTTGCATCTTTATATCAAAAATACCAAAAATATTATCTATCATCTCTATCAGATCTCACTCTCGTAAGTGACCGTGAAGGGATTAACAACCCCTAATCGCGTTGGTTGCGTTGAGCTATTGTTTTATGTAGGTACGAGGGACTCGCGCGTAGCCTCCTACTGGATTGATACCTTGGTTCTCAAAAACTGAGGGAAATACTTACGCTACTTTGTTGCATCATCCTCTCCTCTTCGGGGAAATCCAACGCAGTGCTCAAGAGGTAGCAAGAAGAACTTCTGGCGCCGTTGCCAGGGAGTCTGCGCAAAAGTCAACATACCAAGTACCCATCACAATCCCTATCTCTCGCATTACATTAGTTTCCATTTGCCTCTCGTTTTCCTCTCCCCCACTTCACCCTTGTCGTTTTATTCGCCCTTTTTCCGTTCGCCTTGATGTCTTTCTTGGCTCATTTTCTCGCTTGGTTGAAATAATTGAGTATTTATTCCTAAACAGAGAAGCAAATATCTATGGATCCTCATCCGCTTGCCAATCTTTTTAAGAGATCCAATTATGATGAACCAATTCCTAGTGATTTGGATGCACTAAATTATCTTTATAAGCTTTTGCCTGAAATCCGTAAATCTGAAAATTGTGATGAAGTGCTTCACGATAGATCTTTGAATAAAAAGCATGATTGCAATGATTTTATTATAACTTCTTTTGATGTCAATTTTGCTAATAAGATGCAAAACCCTAAGCTTGGGGATGCTAGTTTTGCTATGTCTACTACTTGTTGCAATGATCATGATTGAGGTGATTCTTGTTATGAGCTTGAAAATTTATTTAATCCCCATGATGAATATGAGATTGATAATATTGTTTGCAATAATATTGAAAGTGGGTTTGGAAGAGTGTCAACTTTAGATCCCACATATTTGGAGAATATTCAATCTTATGGAATTGTTGATAAAAGTGGGTTTGGAGAAATCATGACTTTAGTTAAGGATAATCCCACTATTTTGGAAGAGTGTCAACTTCGCAAGCATGTGGATCGTGTTGAGAATATGTTATGTGATAGCTATATTGTTGAATTTTCTTATGATCCTACATGTAATTATTATGAGAGAGGAAAATATGGTTATAGAAATTTTCATGTTACTAAACTACCTCTCGTTATGTTGAGATTGCTATTGTTTCTTCCCGCTTCCTTGCATATGCTAGTTTTCGCTTTCCTTGATAATTTGTTTGCCTATAATATGTCTATGCATAGGAAGTATGTTAGACTTAGATGTGTTTGTCACGTGTTTTATGATGCTCTCTTTGTGCTTCAATTCTTGTGTTTCTTGTGAGCATCATTGAAATCTCAATGCCTAGCTAAAAAGGCTTTAAAGAAAAGCGCTTGTTGGGAGACAACCCAATATTTATCCTTGCTGGTTAGCAATAAATAATCCATATACCTTCTCTTTAGATGTGATTTTATGTTTTAATTAGTGTTTGTGCCAAGTTAGACCTATCGGATCTTCTTGGATGATAGTTATTTGATCTTGCTGTAATTTCCAGAAACTTTCTGTTCACGAAATCAATTGTTAAAAATCACCAGAACGTGATAAAATACTGATTCCAATTGCTGCGGATCAATAAACAAATTGTCTAGGTCGTACTATTTTTGTAGATCTTTTGGAGTTACATAAGTTTGCGCTAGTTACAGATTACTACAGACTGTTCTGTTTTTGACAGATTCTGTTTTTCGTGTGTTGTTTGCTTATTTAGATGAATCTATGGCTAGTAAAATCATTTATAATCCATAGAGAAGTTGGAATACAGTAGGTTTAACACCAATATAAATAAAGAATGAGTTCATTACAGTAATTTGAAGTGGTCTTTTGTTTTCTTTCGCTAACGGAGCTCACGAGATTTCTATTGAGTTTTGTGTTGTGAAGTTTTCAAGTTTTGGGTGAAATCTTTTGATGGATTCAAGGAGTGGAAAGAGCCTAAGCTTGGGGATGCCCGTGGCACCCCCAAGATAATCCAAGGACACCAAAAATTCAAAGCTTGAGATGCCCCGGAAGGCATCCCCTCTTTCGTCTACTTCCATCGGTAATTTTACTTGGAGCTATATTTTTATTCACCACATGATATGTGTTTTGCTTGGAGCGTCTTGTGTTATTTGTGTCTTTGTTTGTTAGTGTGCCACAATCATCCTTGCTGTACACACCTTTTGAGAGAGCCATACATAATTTGGAATTTGTTAGAATACTCTATGTGCTTCACTTATATCTTTTGAGCTCTATAGTTTTGCTCTATGTGCTTCACTTATATCTTTCGAGCTTTATAGTTTTGCTCTATGTGCTTCACTTATATCTTTTGAGCTTTATAGTTTTGCTCTAGTGCTTCACTTATATCATTTAGTGCACGGTGGTGGATTTTTTTTATAGAAACTATTGATCTCTCATGCTTCACTTAGATTATTTTGAGAGTCTTTAATAGCATGGTAATTTGCTTAATAATAATATGCTTGGTATTCAAGATTTGTAAAACTCTCTTTTGAGTGCGTTGAATACTAAGAAAAGATTGATGCTTGATAATTGTTTTGAGATATGAAGATGGTGATATTAGAGTCATGCTAGTTGAGTAGTTTGTGAATTTGAGAAATACTTGTGTTAAAGTTTGTGATTCCCGTAGCATGCACGTATGGTGAACCGTTATGTGATGAAGTCGGAGCATGATTTATTTATTGATTGTCTTCCTTATGAGTGGCGGTCGGGGACGAGCGATGGTCTTTTCCTACCAATCTATCCCCCTAGGAGCATGCGCGTAATACTTTGCTTTGATAACTTCTAGATTTTTGCAATAAGTATATGAGTTCTTTATGACTAATGTTGAGTCCATGGATTATATGCACTTTCCTTCCTTCCACCATTGCTAGCCTCTCTAATACCACACACCTTCCGCTGGTATCATACACCCACCATATACCTTCCTCAAAACAGCCACCATACCTACCTATCATGGCATTTCCATAGCCATTCCGAGATATATTGCCATGCAACTTTCCACAGTTCCGTTTATTATGACACGCTCCATCATTGTCATATTGCTAGCATGATCATGTAGTGGACATTGTATTTGTGGCAAAGCCACCTTCCATAATTGTCGGGGGATATCTGCCTCCACGAGCACCTATGGGGACGGAGCCCCTTGTCGATTCGGCGGGGGCGGAGGATGCACAAAGAGCAGATCGAGGCGACACACACACACAACGATTTTACCCAGCTTCGGGCCGCATGGATGCGTAAAACCCTACTGCTGCATGTCTGGTTGATTGGAGTTCTTGCTCTGGAGCGCAAGAAGCTACAGTAAGTTGGAGCTGGACGTAGACGAGGGTCTACTGGGCGTCCTCCTGGTTCCCTTCCGTAGGGTTCGATCTCCCTGGGCTCTGGATCCCCTCTCTACGTGCGCATGGGCCTCCTTTTATATGCTAAGGGGTTTCCCACAGGTAGCGACGTAGGTGAGGGCAAAAATGGCAAGGGACTGTGCAAACAGTGGCCGCACAGTGCTATCGCACCTAACTCTGACGGCGGGAGACAAAGGCATTAAATGCCCGTCTGGATCGCCTGAACAGTGCCGAGGCGGACTGTTAGGAGCGCCTCCGCTTGCCACGGGGGCGACTCTGCCAACGCCGCATGCCACCGCGCGTCTCAGGTTGCGCGGCGTCCCGCCACGTGCCTCCGGGGAAGCCCCAGAGCGACGCGTGGGCAGGTGAGCTAGAGCGCAGGCCTGATGTGGTGGTTTGCCGCGGCAAGTGGCTTGCCGCAGTAGTTGCCTTGCCGCACCTGGGAGCTTGCCGCTCGCCAGGCCATGCCGGGGCGCGCGGAGCGCCGCGGCGGGCTTCTCTTGGTGTGCCTTGGCTTGGCCGTCTCGGCGAGCTCCTCCCGCCGGGGCCTTGGTGCTTCGGCTTAGTCGTCCCGGCAAGCTCCTCTTGTCGGGGCCTTGTCGCCTTGGCCCAGCAAGCTCCTCTTGCCGGGGCCTTGTCGCCTTGGCCCGGCAAGCTCCTCTTGCCGGACCTCGCCTTCTCGACCCGGCAAGCTCCTCTTGCCGGGGCTTGGTCTTCTAGGCTCGATCACTTGGCCTTCGTCCGGCCCGGAAAGGGCCGTGGAGACTCTTTTCGCTCCCCTGGCAGGCCTTGCCGCGGGACGCTACTACTGCCCGTGCACAAGTTCGGGGTATTAAGGTACCCCTACTTTAGTACACCGACAGGAGCCCCCGGGTCTGGGCCATACACGGTGCCGAGCGTTGTTGGGCCAGGCCCTAACAGTGCACGGGCACGCGAGGCCTGGGTTGCGCTGCTCCTTAACTCCGTGCTCGTCGCGCCTTCCCAAGTGGAGCGCACTTATCGCGGCGTCGTGGGGGGCGAGGCGTGCGAGGCGTGCGTGACGTGGGTGGCGTGCACGGGGCTAAGGCCCGCAGGCATGCGTCACGTCGGGCACGACTCCTTCATTTGGAAAGGCGGAACGTCCGCCCCCGCTCCTTCCCCCCTTTATAAGCGGAGGGGAACAGGGGCAGCTCGCCATTCCGCCGGTTGCTGTTCCTCGAAAATCTCCGCCACTTCCTCCTTACTAGAGAAAGCAGCGAATCGCCTTCGCAGCCCCCGGCGCCGCCCATGCCGACTACTCCCCCTCCCCGTTTCTGCCATGGCCCCGAAGAGCGACAAGGCGAAGGGGAAGGCCGTGAAGTCGGCCGAGGCGCTGCGGCTGGAAGCGCTTCGGAAGGAGACGGCGACGTTCCCCACTCAGCTTGACGCGCTGAGGCTGAAGAACGGATACCTCCTCTTCTGGTCGACGGCGACGCGAGCGCATCCGCGCACGCGAGTTCTTCCCGCCATCGCCCAGAAGATGTACCCGACCGGTTACCCTTTCTTCACCGTGTTCTTCCTCTGTGGGCTCTGCCCGCCTTTTTCTGAGTTCTTCTGCGACATCATGCACACCTACAACCTCCACCTCCTTGACTTCACCCCCAACGTCGCTCTGACAATGGCGGTTTTCGCACACCTTTGCGAGAACTTTGTCGGAGTCCGCCCCAACGTAGCCCTCTTCCGGCACTTCTTTACTCCCCGGGTGGAGAAAGGAGAGCCGCTGTCCGGCGGAGTCGCTTGGATCTCCAGGACCGGCAAGAAAGAGGCCTACTTGGAGGGGGAACTCCGTGGCAGATGGGAGGAGTGGAGGGCCGAGTGGTGCCTGATCGTCGAGGAGAATCCACCGCCGTTTACCGCCGTGCGGCGAACTCCAGTGGTGCGCGGTCGCGACTGGAGCGACCTGGCCCCGGACGACGCCAAGCTGAAGATTGCCGCCACCCGCATCCTGCGCCTCAGGTTTGCCGGGCTCACCATCGGCGCCGTCGGCACGGATTTCCTTCGCCAGCGTATCGCCCCCCTGCAGGAGAGGGGGGAACCGGCTTGGGAATTCCAAAACGCGGCGGACATCATGAGGCTGCGCCCGGGCCTTAACTACAACTTCACCGTTCTGGAGCTCGACGGAGTGTTGAAGGAGCTGTTCAAGAACGACTCCGAGCACCCAGAATGGTTCAGGTTGCCGTCGGGCGTCGTCCCCCTGTGCAACAACTCGGCGCTCAGCCGCATCCTCGCGATGATGCCGCTGTGCGACTCGCACGGGATCGACGCGACCTGGCAGGAGCCGGCGGACGACGTCGTGCAGGCCTTCTTCGACAACTTGGAGGAGGTGCCGGTCGACCCCGACGAGAAGAGGGGCCTCACGCGGGACACCACCCCCGAGGAGCTGGCCTACATCGCCTCCAGGATGGAGGAGGCGGCGGCCGCCGCGGCCGCGGGCGAGTCTGGCTTCACCCTGGCCGAGGCAGACGCGGCGGAGGCGGAGAGCCTCGCCGACCAGATGGAGCTCGCCGGCGCGGAGGAACCAGCCGGGCACGATGGTGCGGGCGAGCCCGCCCAGGACGCGGGTGGCTTGCCGGAGGCTGACGCGCCCTCCTCGCAGCTCCCGGGCAGCTCATCGCAGGCAGAGCCCCCTGCCCAGCCGAGGAGGCGTCTCCGCAGGGCCGGAGAGGTGGTGCGGCAGGCCGACCAGCAACCGCAGCCCCGGGTGACGCGCGCCTCTGAAGCAGCGGGAGCGGGGTCCTCACGGGCCACGGCTTCTGCTCCTGCTGCTCCTCGTTCCGCGGCGGCAATGGGGGCGGGGTCGTCCACCGCCCCCGCCAAGCGGTCCCGGGAACCCACTCCCCTGTCTCATCGCGCCTGGAGCAAGCCGGTTTTTGATTATTCCGCGCTCAGCTCCGACGACGAAGAGGAGGACGGAGAGTAAGTTCCTGGTAGAGCTTGTATCTTCTTGATTTCTGTTGCTTCGTCTTGTTTCGCAGCCCATTCATCCCCCCCCCCCGAAACCGTTCCCTTTTCAGGACGCTGGCCCAGAGGAGGGCGAAGAGGGCCAAGATCCCGCTGGTCGTCCTTGAGGGCGAATCTCCCCTGGCAACTGGGGAAGTGCCGGAGACGACCTTGCCGGACCTAGCAGCGGGCCCGCAGGGCAGCCCACAGCGCAGCCCCCAGGGTGAGGGCACGGCTAGCTCTTGCCGTTTGGCACGCGCGCGAGCTTCCCTTCTCTTTGCTAACATGTGGCTGTTGTTGTTGTCGTTGGGTAGGAGCAGAGCAGCCCCAGTAGGCGACCCAGGGGGGCACTCCTGCCGCGCCGTCCGCTTCGACCACCCCGCCTAGGGAGAAATCTCCGGCAAGGGAGGAGCCCCCGGCAGGGAAGACCTCCCCGACAAGGGAGGAGTACCCGGCAAGGAAGACCTCTCCGGCAAGGGAGGGATCTCCGGCGAGGGACGCGGCCAGCGATCCCCCGGCGGCGGAGGCCGCGGCCACGGACCATGCCACCGGTAAGTCCCACTGCACGGAAAACTTCCCCTGGCTATCTTTCCTTATGAGCTTTTTTTGTCGGCTATTCAGCTGACTCTTCTTCCCTCTTCCGGCCATCAGACCCGCCCACCGCGGACCCGATGGAGACCGAGGTCGTCGTCGAGGAGGGCGCGCGTGGCGACGCCGACGACGTCGTCATCATCAAGGAGGCGGAAGGCACCGACGACCCCGCAGGCGGCGGGGAGGCTGAAGCCGCCAAGGCCGCCGCGGCAGCAGGCGGCGAGGGGACCGGCGACCGTGCCGACGGCCCCGGGGAGGCCGAGGCGTCAAGCACTCCGCAGTCCGGCGATCTCGCTGCTACTACCACGTCGGGCCCCGAGGAGCCCCCGGCAGGCGCCTACCTGCAGGCCGGCGATGGCGTCTTCATCAGGCTCCCCTGGGAGCCTAGCTCCAGGACGCCAGTCGAGGGGGAGGCCTTGGACGGAGAAGTGCTCGCCTCCGTCGGGCTGACAGTGGTCGACGCGCCAAGCACCGGCAGCGGCGAGCCCGAGGAGGAGCGGCTGCTCCGGAAGCTTGTGTCGCTCTACCGCGCCCGGCAGGCCAAGGTGGAGCGCCAGGAGGCACTCGTCGCGAAGGCCGGCGCGGACATGGAGAAGCGTGCCGGGAGCTCCGGGACCTCAACCAGGAGGCTCTCCGGTCTTTGGCGGAGGAGCGGGGGCTGCTCGACGAGGCGCGGACGGCCTTCCTCCTCGAGAAGGCAGAGGCTGAAGAGCAGCAGAGGCTTGCCGCTGCGGGGCTATCCGCGCGGGAAAGCGAACTGGTGCAGCAGAGGGCCAGCCTCGCCAGCCACGAGGAGGAGGTTGCCGCGCGCGAGCAGGCGCTTGGCGGGGCCCTGCAGAAAGCGCAGGATGTCGCCGCGGCCGCCGAGGTCGCCAAGGGGGAGCTGGAGGCGAGGGTGGCGCAGCTCGTCAGCGACCTCAAGGCGAGCGGCGAGGAGCTTGCCGCGCTCAAACTGGAGCGCGAGAAGGGCGCTCACTCCCTTGGTGAGCTGCAGGGCCGCTTCGCCGAGAAGATCCAGGAGCTCGACGCCGCCAAGGACTCCAAGGCTGTCCTCGAGCTGAAGCTGGACACCCTGGCCAAGGCGCTGGAGAGCGCCAAGGAGCAGGAAGCGACCTTGCGGAAGGAGGTTGCTGGCAACGAGGAGCTGCTGAAGCGCGCCGCCGTTACCCAAAACGACTTCCAGGAGACGGTGGAGCGGTGGACCGAAGGCCTCGTCGACATCGCCACCACCATCGACCAGGAGCTGAAGCTGCTGGGGATGGAGGGCCACGAGTACCCCTCCGGCGAGAACGTCCCGCCGAGCGCCAAGCTCACTTCCTTCTTCAAGGGCTTGGTGGGGGTGCTCCGGCACCTCCGGGAATCGATCCCAGAGCAGCTGGCCGAGGAGACGCGGGAAGCCATCTCCGGGGCCCTCGAGAGGGTGCTGGTAAAGATCGTCTTCCGCAACCGCACCATCAGGCTCACCAACGTCCTCAGGCACTTGCCGGAAGACGCTGACCTGACGGAGATCAGGGCCCTCGTCACCCCCATCGTGGAAAGGGTGGCGAGGATCAGGCGGGTCGAGGGCGACCGCGCGGATTAGGCCGCCCACCTCTTTCTTTTCTTCCCTTGTCGCCGCTGAGCATGTCATAGAAACAGCTGGTTAGAGCAGCGGCAAGTCATTCTGTAATATAACTTTTATCTTAGGCAGTTCATTGCGCTGTTATCTCCCTCGTTCGACTTTATGCTTCGTACGTTCGCGCCCTACGCTCACAGGAACTTGTCGGCGA
This sequence comes from Aegilops umbellulata, assembly GCA_032464435.1. Lineage (NCBI taxonomy): Eukaryota > Viridiplantae > Streptophyta > Magnoliopsida > Poales > Poaceae > Aegilops > Aegilops umbellulata. The sequence continues at coordinate 347,579,588 of CP136058.1, read as the reverse complement.
AAGTCTCCGCCTTGCCACGGGTGCCGAGTGCGGGACATCAGCAACCCGCTGACGGGGCCTCCACCGGCAAGAAACCTTGCCGCGGCTGGCGCAACTCACTTAAATGTTGAGCAGGCTCAGGGCGAGGTAGGCGTGGCGACTGCAGTCGCGGCATGCTCAAGCTGCCGAGCGAGCTCGAAACAAGTAAGGACGCTACTCGGGATGTAGCACACTTAAGTCGTTGAGCGGACTCGAAACGAAATAAGGGCGCAACCAGCCACGAGCCGGCCCCTCCGTGCACAGGTTTCCCATACGGAGCTCGGTCGTTCGAGGAAGATAACTTAAGAATAAAAAGGAGCTTAGTCGCTCAAACTTTGGCAACTTAGCTTCTCTGTCGTTTGCCGTCCGGCAAGGCGCAGCTTCCTCGGGCGACGCCCAGCCTATCTCGTCATCCCCCCTACTCGAGGTAAGGGAATAACGAAGGCTCAGGGCCTCGCAGCCCGCCATCGCTTGCCGGAGTCGAGTGCTGCACAATCGTGTCGAATGACGCATGCGCCAAGCGGAGAGGCGCGAAAGCGGCAAGATGTGCGGGGCACATAAGCTATGCTCGGGATCTGCGCCCGTCTCTGTACCAAGGATTACATGCAACTGCGGCAAGACTTGGACAGAGAGGATGGCCGATGGAACGGGTTCCGACCGCCGCGCTGGCAAGGTTCCTCCCACGGTCGGCGTCGACTCGTTTGGATCTTGGCGGCCTGGGCTCGCCGAAGAACGAGGTCGCCTTTCCCGCAACTTCCGGCGCTAACTTCTGCGGCTACGGGAGCGGCGCAGAGTTTGCTGGAAGCGAGAAACTCGCTCAGAGGCCGGAAGGCGGTCCTCCTCAAGGAGCAGCTGCTCTTGCCCGGACTCTGCGTGAGTGGGTACTCGAGGAGGGCCGTGCACGGGTCCGTGAGGAGGGATGCCTCCGCTCAGCGGGTCGGAGCGGAAAGGTCCCTGGCCATACCTGAGCTTGCCTGTGGTCGCCGAATCTGGTTCGCACAACCTCGACGCACCCCCTACCTGGCGCGCCAAAGATGTCGGGGGATATCTGCCTCCACGAGCACCTATGGGGACGGAGCCCCTTGTCGGTTCGGCGGGGGCGGAGGATGCACAAAGAGCAGATCGAGGCGACACACACACACAACGATTTTACCCAGCTTCGGGCCGCATGGATGCGTAAAACCCTACTGCTGCATGTCTGGTTGATTGGAGTTCTTGCTCTGGAGCGCAAGAAGCTACAGTAAGTTGGAGCTGGACGTAGACGAGGGTCTACTGGGCGTCCTCCTGGTTCCTTTCCCTAGGGTTCGATCTCCCTGGGCTCTGGATCCCCTCTCTACGTGCGCATGGGCCTCCTTTTATATGCTAAGGGGTTTCCCACAGGTAGCGACGTAGGTGAGGGCAAAAATGGCAAGGGACTGTGCAAACAGTGGCCGCACAGTGCTATCGCACCTAACTCTGACGGCGGGAGACAAAGGCATTAAATGCCCGTCTGGATCGCCTGAACAGTGCCGAGGCGGACCGTTAGGAGCGCCTCCGCTTGCCACGGGGGAGACTCTGCCAACGTCGCATGCCACCGCGCGTCTCAGGTTGCATGGCGTCCCGCCACGTGCCTCCGGGGAAGCCCCAGAGCGACGCATGGGCAGGTGAACTGGAGCGCAGGCCTGATGTGGTGGTTTGCCGCGGCAAGTGGCTTGCCGCGGTAGTTGCCTTGCCGCACCTGGGAGCTTGCCGCTTGCCAGGCCTTGCCGGGGCGCGCGGAGCGCCGCGGCGGGCTTCTCTTGGTGTGCCTTGGCTTGGCCGTCCCGGCGAGCTCCTCCCGCCGGGGCCTTGGTGCTTCGGCTTAGTCGTCCCGGCAAGCTCCTCTTGCCGGGGCCTTGTCGCCTTGGCCCGGCAAGCTCCTCTTGCCGGACCTCGCCTTCTCGACCCGGCAAGCTCCTCTTGCCGGGGCTTGGTCTTCTAGGCTCGATCACTTGGCCTTCGTCCGGCCCGGAAAGGGCCGTGGAGACTCTTGTCGCTCCCCTGGCAGGCCTTGCCGCGGGACGCTACTACTGCCCGTGCACAAGTTCGGGGTATTAAGGTACCCCTACTTTAGTACACCGACAATAATTCTTTGGAAAAAGTCCAAAACAAACCTTGAATTTGTAGAAAAAAGCTAAATTAAACCCCAAACTCTCAATCCCTGAAATCAGAACACCGAACTCTATAATCCCGGTCTATTTTAAACCTTGAGAGGACTCAGCCGGGATTTGCTTAATTGGGCTGGCCCAGTAGTGCAGTCGCTCGTGCGTGCGCACTAGTCTTTTTTTCTTTTATGTTTTTTTTGTTTTATTATTTTTACACATGTCTAATTTATCTCATTACCCAATGTACATTTTGAACGCAGCCATTAAACATTTTTTGATAAACTTTTGATATTTTCAAATATGTTATGGAAATTTTGAAATTAAATGTTTTCAGAACTTTTTTGAATACATGGTAATATTTTTGGAAATACATGTTTTACATTTTCTTAATGACAATACACATTTTACAAAACTACACGAACACTCTTTTACATGGTTCAACATTTTAAATTCGCATGCACTTTTTTCTATTAAATGTCACATATATTCTGTTACAAGGTTATGACACATTTTTGTACAACACGCAAACATTTTCGGTACAATGTTCATACATTCTTTTGAAAATGCCACAAACACATTTTCCGAAACTCGTGAACATTCTTGAAATGTTAGATTTTTTTGAATGTATGAAACCTTTTTTGTAATCACATGAATATTATTATACATAGTATAAACATTTGTTTGAATTGACCCATATGTTTTTTTAGAATTTGTGGAATTTTCTAGATGTCACAAACTCAGAAAATGTTTATGTATCAAAAAGTGTTTGCACTTTAAAATTTTGTTCAGGTTTCAGAAAAATGTTATGTTTCAAAAAGTGTTTGCACTTTAAATTTTTGTCCAGGTTTCAAAAAATGTTTATGTTTCAAAAGGTGTTGGCTTTTTCAAATTTGTTGGTTTTTAAAATTATTCAAAAATTTCAAAAAGTTCTCGCACTTTATGAAAGGTTCGAAGATTTCAGAAATAAATACATTTTCAATACTTGTTTGCCCCTAATAAAAGTTTTAAAAGTTCGACGCTTTGGTTTCTGCTTAAATACTTTCGGCCTCTTATTCTATTAGTCATAATCGTCTGGTGTTGTGGCTAGCAAAATCATGTCAACCATGCTAGGTCCCAAGTTCGACTCCATGGCATGTTTTTTGTCTTGGAATTGTTACGACGGGCGTTAAGAAAAAGAAAGAATGATTTTTTATGTCTCGTGTGAAGCAAAAAAAACTCACATCATGTCTGGTGGGCCGACCCAATCGATTCCGCAACTAACAATCGAAAACATTTTTTTAAACATTATTTATGAAATAGTTTATGAAATTCGAAAAACATATTTAAAAAATGTGACACAATTTCAAAATCTGAAAAAAAAATCACAGCATCTGAAAAACTCTTGGTATTATGAACATTTTTGACAAATGTGTTTTTCTTTTTGAAATCACAAACAGTTTTTTAAATGTGAATAGAATTCTAAAATGCCAAACCTTTTTAAAAACCCAAAATGAATTGAATTTGCGCCAAAAATAGAAAACATGAAAGTTTTTTAACTTCTGAACAATTTTAAAAATGTGCGAACATTTTTTGAAACTTCACGAATTCTTGTTTTGTCGTAGTGGGCGGCCCAAATACCTATGCGTGAGAGTAGCTGGTTATCCCGGCTGGGATTGTACTATTCCCAGTTTGCCAAACAGGTCTAGGGTCCAAAATAGACCGGGATTGCAAGTTCAGAGTGCCAATTTCCGGGATTCAAAGTCAGGGTTTGATTTAGCTTTCGTCTATAATTTCAAGGTTTATTTTGGAATTTTTCCTAATTCTTTCATACATGTCACTCTGGATTCATTGCATATCCTGGTACACCGCCGAAGGCATTCACATAGAGTCATATTTTGTTTTAAGTATTGAGTTGTAATTGTTGAGTTGTAAGAAAAATAAAAGTGTGATGATCATCATTTTTAGAGCATTGTCCCAAGTGAGGAAAGGATCATGGAGACTATGATTCCCCCACAAGTCGGGATGAGACTCCGGACGAAAAAAAAGAGGCCATAAAAAAAGAAAAGGCCCAAATAAAAAAAGGAAAAAATGAGAGAAAAATAGAGAAGGGACAATGTTACTATCCTTTTACCACACTTGTGCTTCAAAGTAGCACCATGATCTTCATGATAGAGAGTCTCTCATTTTGTCACTTTCATATACTAGTGGGAATTTTTAATTATAGAACTTGGCTTGTATATTCCAATGATGGGCTTCATCAAAATGCCCTAGGTCTTCGCGAGCAAGCGATTTGGATGCACATCCACTTAGTTTCTTTTGTTGAGCTTTCGTATACTTATAGCTCTAGTGCATCCGTTGCATGGCAATCCCTACTCACTCACATTAATATCTATTGATGGGCATCTTCATCGCCCGTTGATACGGCTAGTTGATGTGAGACTATCTTCCCCTCTTTTTGTCCTCTCCACAACCACCATTCTATTCCACATATAGTGCTATATCCATGGCTCACGCTCATGTATTGCGTGAAGATCGAAAAAAGTTTTGAAAATGTCAAAAGTATGAAACAATTGCTTGGCTTGTCATCGGGGTTGTGCATTATTTAAATACTTTGTGTGGTGAAGATAGAGCATAGCCAGACTATATGATTTTGTAGGGATAGCTTTCTTTGGCCATGTGATTTTGAGAAGACATAATTGCTTTGTTAGTATGCTTGAAGTATTATTGTTTTTATGTCAACATGAACTTTTGTCTTGAATCTTTTGGATCTGAATATTCATACCACAATTAAGAAGATTTGCATTGAAATTATGCCAAGTAGCACTCCGCATGAAAAATTCTATTTTTATCATTTACCTACTCGAGGACGAGCAGGAATTAAGCTTGGGGATGCCTGATACGTCTCCAACGTATCTATAATTTTTGATTGCTCCATGCTATATTATCTACTGTTTTGGACTATATTGGGCTTTATTTTTCACTTTTATATTATTTTTGGGACTAACCTATTAACTGGAGGCCCAGCCCAGAATTGCTGTTTTTTGCCTATTTCAGTGTTTCGAAGAAACGGAATATCAAACGGAGTCCAAATGGAATGAAACCTTTGGGAACATGATTTTCTCATTGGATAAGACCCAGGAGACTTGGACCCTCCGTCAAGAAAGCCACGAGGCGGTCATGAGGGTGGAGGGCGCGCCCCCCCTAGGGCACGCCCCCTGCCTCGTTGGCCCCTCAAAGCTCCACCGACGTACTCCTTCCTCCTATATATACCTACGTACCCCAAACAATCAGATACGGAGCCAAAAACCTAATTCCACCGCCGCAACTTTCTGTATCCACGAGATCCCATCTTGGGGCCTGTTCTGGAGATCCGCCGGAGAGGACCATCATCACGGAGGGCTTCTACATCATCCTAGCCCTTCCGATGAAGTGTGAGTAGTTTACCTCAGACCTTCGGGTCCATATTTAGTAGCTAGATGGCTTCTTCTCTCTTTTTGGATCTCAATACAATGTTCTCCCCCTTTCTCGTGGAGATCTATTCGATGTAATCTTCTTTTTGCGGTGTGTTTGTTGAGACCGATGAATTGTGGGTTTATGAACAAGTCTATCTATGAACAATATTTGAATCTTCTCTGAATTCTTTTATGTATGATTGGTTATCTTTGCAAGTCTCTTTGAATTATCAGTTTGGTTTGGCCTACTAGATTGGTTTTTCTTACAATGGGAGAAGTGCTTAGCTTTGGGTTCAATCTTGTGGTGTCCTTTCCCATTGACAGAAGGGGCAACAAGGCACGTATTGTATTGTTGCCATCGAGGATAACAAGATGGGGTTTATATCATATTGCATGAATTTATCCCTCTACATCATGTCATCTTGCTTAAGGCGTTACTCTGTTTTTAACTTAATACTCTAGATGCATGCTGGATAGCGGAGAAATAGTAGTAGATGCAGGCAGGAGTCGGTCTACTTGTATCGGACGTGATGCCTATATACATGATCGTACCTAGATATTCTCATAACTATGCTCAATTCTGTCAATTTCTCAACAGTAACTTGTTCACCCACCGTAGAAATACTTATCCTCTTGAGAGAAGCCACTAGTGAAACCTATGGCCCCCGGGTCCATTCTCATCATATCAATATCCATCACTTTATTATTGTTTTGCTTTTTACTTTTCACTTTGCATCTTTATATCAAAAATACCAAAAATATTATCTATCATCTCTATCAGATCTCACTCTCGTAAGTGACCGTGAAGGGATTGACAACCCATAATCGCGTTGGTTGCATTGAGCTATTGTTTTGTGTAGGTACGAGGGACTCGCGCATAGCCTCCTACTGGATTGAGACCTTGGTTCTCTAAAACTGAGGGAAATACTTATGCTACTTTGCTACATCATCCTCTCCTCTTCGGGGAAATCCAACGCAGTGCTCAAGAGGTAGCAACATGTTGCAGAATCTTGGGAAAGGATGAAACTGATGCTAAGGAATTTTCCAACTCATGGGTTAAATCTTTGGATGATCATACAAATTTTTTATGCAGGATTGAATTTTGTTTCTCGTAATCTTTTAGATTCCGCCGCGGGTGGTACATTTATGGAAATTACTTTGGGTGAAGCCACCAAATTTCTTGATAATATCATGGCAAATTATTCACAATGGCATACCGCAAGGGCTCCTACTAGTAAAAAAGTTAATTCGGTTGAAGAAATTTCTTCTTTGAGTGAAAAAGTTGATGCCCTTATGAAATTGGTTGCTAGTAATAGTGATCCTATTGATTCCAATGATATTCCTTTGTCTACTTTGATTGAGAAAAATAGTGATGCCACATATGTGAATTTTATTTCTCGAAATAATTTCAATAACAATGCTTATAGAGGTAATTTTAATCCTAGGCCTTTCCCTAGTAATTCCTCTAATAATTATGGTAATTCCTATGGAAATCAATCTTATAATAATAATAGGAACACCTATTATCTTTATAATAATATTAAAGAATTTATCAGTACGCAAAAAGTTTTCAACATTTCCATAGAAGAAAAGTTGAGTAAGATTCATGATTTGTCTAGAAGTGTTGATAGAGTTACTCATGATGTCGAAAATCTCAAGATGAATTTTTGTGTGCCTAAAGTAGATGAATAAATTAAAGCTCTTTATGTTTCTATGGATGAAAGTAAGAAAATAATTGCTATGCTTAGAGCTAAAAGAGAATTTCTAGAAAAAACGTTCTCTAGTGATTTCTTTCGTAAAAGTGATGAAGATCTTAAAATGATTGGTGTTTCTTATATTGATTCCTTGTTTAGTAAAGTTAAGATTGATGAAAAAGGGACTGGAGAAGAGTCAACTTTAGGTAGAAGGCGTCCCAATATTTCGAGGGGTAAAAATCTTGTTGAGAAAATTGATGGAAGTGGTTTGGAGAGGTCAAAACTTTAACTAGTGATGTGCCCACTCTTTTGGATTAAAAATACTTTAATTATGATAGTTGCTCTTTGATTGATTGTATTTCTTTGTTGCAATCCATGATAAATTCACCGCATGCTTATGAACAAAATAAAGCTTTTACTAAACATATTGTTGATGCTATGATGAAAGCTTTTGAAGAAAAATTGGAACTAGAAGTATCAATTCCTAGAAAATTGCATAATGAATGGGAACCTAGTATCAAAGTCAAGATTAAAAATTATGAGTGTTTTGCTTTGTGTGACTTGGGTGCTAGTGTTTCTACATGTCGGGGGAAATCGGCCTCCTCGAACACCTATGGGGACGGAGCCCCTTCTCGGTTCGGCGGGGGGCGGAGGCTGCGCGAAGAGCGGATCGAGGCGACGCACACAAACGATTTTACCCAGCTTCGGGCCGCACGGATGCGTAAAACCCTACTGCTGCTTGTCTGATTGTATTGGGTTCTTGCTTGAGAGCACTGGATGCTACAGTATACTTGGGGCTGGACGTGAATGGGTGTCCTCTGGTTCCCTCCCCCCTCTCTACGTGCGCATGGGCCTCCTTTTATATGCTCAAGGGGCTACCCACAGGTGGCGACGCAGATGAGGGTAAAAATGGAAAAGAGATGTGTGTACAGTGGCTGCACAGTGCTATCGCACCTAACTCTGACGGCAGGGGACAAGGGCATTAAATGCCCGTCTAGGTCGCCCGAACAGTGCTAAAATGGACCGTTAGGGGCGTCCCCGTTTGCCACGATGGCTATCTTGTCAGCGCCGCGTGCCACCGCATGCCCCTGGCTGCGCAGTGCCCCGCCACGTGCCTCTAGGAGAGCCCCAGAGTGACGCGTGGGTGGGTGAGCTGGAGCGCTGGCCCGAGGTGGTGACTTGCCGCGGCAAGTGGCTTGCCGCGGTTGCTGTCTTGTCGTGCCTGGGAACTTGCCACTCGCCAGGCCGTGCCAGGGCGCGTGACGCGCCGCGGTGAGCTTCCCTGGGATCCCTTGATTGGCCTTCCCGGCAAGCTCCTCTTGCCGGGGCCTTCATTCTTCAGCTGGTCATCCCGGCAAGCTCCTCTTGTCGGGGTCTTGTTTCTTCGGCCCGGCAAGCTCCTCTTGCCGAGGCCTTGTCTTCTTGGCTTAAGTACTTTGTTCTTGAATGGTCCAAAAAGGGACCATGGAGGGTTTTGGCGTTCCCCTGGCAAGCCCTGCCGCGGGGTGCTACGACTGTCCGTGCACAAGTTCGGGGTACTAAGGTACCCCTACTTTAGTACACCGACACTACAATTCTGAAATCTTCATGTGATGTGCTTGGTCTTACTAATCTTGAAGAATGTTCTTTGAATTTGCACTTGGCGGATTCTACTATTAAAAAGCCTATGGGAAAAATTAATCATGTTATTATTCTTGCAAATAGGAATTATGTTCCCATAGATTTTATTGTTCTTGATATTGATGGCAACCCGTCCTGTCCAATTATTCTTGGTAGACCGTTTCTTCGCACTATCGGTGCCGTGATTGATATGAAAGAAGGCAATATTAAGTTCCAATTTCCCTTGAGGAAGGGTATGGAACACTTTCCTAGAACAAGAATCAAGCCACCTTATGAATCAATCATGAGGGCATCTTATGGATCTCGAACCAAAGATGACAATACTTAGATCCTTGCTTTATGCCTAGCTAAGGGCGTAAAACTATAATGCTTGTTGGGCGGCAACCCAATGAATAAAGTTTATTTTTGATGAAAGTTGATGAAAGTGGTTTGGAGAGGTCAAAACTTTAACTAGTGATGTGCCCACTCTTTTGGATTAAAAATACTTTAATTATGATAGTTTCTCTTTGATTGATTGTATTTCTTTGTTGCAATCCATGATAAATTCACCGCATGCTTATGAACAAAATAAAGCTTTTACTAAACATATTGTTGATGCTATGATGAAAGCTTTTGAAGAAAAATTAGAACTAGAAGTATCAATTCCTAGAAAATTGCATAATGAATGGGAACCTAGTATCAAAGTCAAGATTAAAAATTATGAGTGTTCTGCTTTGTGTGACTTGGGTGCTAGTGTTTCTACATGTCGGGGGAAATCGGCCTCCTCGAACGCCTATGGGGACGGAGCCCCTTCTCAGTTCGGCGGGGGGCGGAGGCTGCGCGAAGAGCGGATCGAGGTGACGCACACAAACGATTTTACCCAGCTTTGGGCCGCACGGATGCGTAAAACCCTACTGCTTCTTGTCTGATTGTATTGGGTTCTTGCTTGAGAGCACTGGATGCTACAGTATACTTGGGGCTGGACGTGAATGGGTGTCCTCTGGTTCCCTCCCCCCTCTCTACGTGCGCATGGGCCTCCTTTTATATGCTCAAGGGGCTACCCACAGGTGGCGACGCAGATGAGGGTAAAAATGCAAAAGAGTTTTGTGTACAGCGGTTGCACAGTGCTATCGCACCTAACTCTGACGGCAGGGGACAAGGGCATTAAATGCCCGTCTGGGTCGCCCGAACAGTGCTGAAATGGACCGTTAGGGGCGTCCCCGTTTGCCACGATGGCTATCTTATCAGCGCCGCATGCCACCGCATGCCCCTGGCTGCGCAGTGCCCCGCCACGTGCCTCTGGGAGAGCCCCAGAGTGACGCATGGGTGGGTGAGCTGGAGCGCTGGCCCGAGGTGGTGACTTGTCGTGGCAAGTGGCTTGCCGCGGTTGCTGTCTTGTCACGCCTGGGAACTTGCCGCTCGCCAGGCCTTGCCGGGGCGCGTGACGCGCCGCGGTGAGCTTTCCTGGGATGCCTTGATTGGCCTTCCCGGCAAGCTCCTCTTGTCGGGGCCTTCGTTTTTCAGCTGGTCATCCTGGCATGCTCCTCTTGCTGGGGTCTTGTTTCTTCGGCCTGGCAAGCTCCTCTTGCCGGGGCCTTGTCTTCTTGGCTTAAGTACTTTGTTCTTGAATGGCCCAAAAAGGGACCATGGAGGGTTTTGGCGTTCCCCTGGCAAGCCCTGCCACGGGGTGCTACGACTGTCCGTGCACAAGTTCGGGGTACTAAGGTACCCCTACTTTAGTACACCGACAGGAGCCCCCGGGCCTGGGCCATACACGGTGCCGAGCGCTGTTGGGCCAGGCCCAAAACAGTGCACGGGCACGCGCGGCCTGGGTCACGCTGCATTTTAACTCCGCATCCATCGCGCCTTCCCCAAGTGGCACGCGTCGAACGCGGTGTCGTGGGGAGAGGCGTGCGTGAAGTGGACGGCGTGCGCGGGGCAGAGCCCCGCAGGCATGCGTCACGTCGTAATAAAGGAGTGGTTTGCGCCTTCTCCATAAGTGGGGGGAGGCGTGCAGGCGAGGTTTGTTCACCGAACGGGGCGGAGGCGCGGTTTTCGAGGCGTCCGCTCCCCACGATCACGGGGTGGGGAGAGGTCGCCTCACCCGTCGCCTCGGCTCTGCGCGCCTGCCACGTGGCCTCCATGCACTTGGGGTCGCAGCGGTGGAGGCAGGAAACCGGGGCGTCATGGGTCGAGGCAGCGGGTCGGCCCCAGTCGCCTGCCCTTCCTTCGTCTTGATTGGCTGAGCGGGGCGGCCGAGCCCCCACCCTGCTCCTTTATAAGGAGTGAGAGGGGGCGACGGAAATCCGCACTCCTTCATCTCTTCTTCTCTTCGGCTCCTGATCCCCTCTCTCCATTTGTCATGGAGAAAGGGAACCCTGGTCCTTCATCGGTGGCGGCGAGGGTCGCCGCTAGGCAGCGCGCCCCTCCTCCCCTTGCACCCGTGGTGGCGGAGCCTGCCGTAAGGGGAAGGGGGAGGTGGCGAGGCCGTGGAAGAGGTCGTGGACGAGGCCGGGGCGCTCGGGGACGAGGCGGACGGGGCGACGCGCCGGCCTTGCCTCCGCCAGCGGCTCCTCTCCCCACGGCGGTTCACATTGGGGACGACCCCTGCGAGTTCTTCGTTAGGTTGCACCGGGCGCCTCGTCGTCGCCTCCGCCTTTCGGCTCCCTTCACGAGCGTGATGGAGACGGAGCAACCCGAGACGCTGAATCTGCGCATGAGGGGCTGTGGAATCAGTGGCACGCGAGTCCATGTTGAATTCCTAGCCCCCGACGTGATGTATCTTGGTCGAGGGTGGAAGTCATTCGCCCGCATCCACAGCTTGATGGAGGGGTTCACCCTTCATTTTAAGTTGATGGAGGGCGATCTCCTCTCCTTCAAGGTCTTCGGGGACTTCGGCACCCGGGCCCGGTGCTGCGTGGACAGCTCCTCCGACAGCGAAGGCTCCTCCTCGAGCGAGAGTGACGAGGAGGGAGCGACAACGACGATGAGGGAAGCGGTCGTCGGGATGACGGGTCCACTAGGCGCCGGTCGCAGCTCCGTGTGGCACCGGCGACCCCATCATCCGCGTCGCTGGCTCCTTGAACTCCCTGGGGTCATCTCCTTGGGCGGCTGGAGTGGCGAGGCTGCGGAAGAGGAAGAGGGCGGGCGGCAAGGCCGCGAAGTCGGAGTACGCGTCGTCTTCAACAGCGTGCTGACGTTCCGCCGCCTCATCTTCCAGCTTTGCTCTTGACGCCGTCATCACCCTTGCTCTCGGCGACGGCCTCCGGGATCTTCTCTTGGTGTCTTCTGCCATCCGTAGCTCGCCTAGGCGCTCCTTTTGCCTTTCTCGCCCCCTTGTCCTACCTCCTGAGGAGAGAGACAAGAAAGGGATTACGGGCACCTTATCTCTTTTTAGCTTGTAAGCCCTCGGGCCTTAGTTGCATTTAAAACTTGTAATCCCATCTTTCATGTTTTTAATTCTCTCTGAACTGTACCTGAGCGGAATGTTTTTAATGAAAAGGGGATGTTTGCCGGGCCATTTGTCTCGCGGGTAAAACCCGCGCCAAGGAGCGAATCCTTTACATCGTTAAGATAGACACTTCCTTGCCTGGCAACAGGCCCTGCCGTCTTCCCGCGCCACTCGACCTCTCTCACGCCCTTGTCGGAGGCAGGGAGAAGGCGGGTTCTGGCCCCTCGTTTCGTCCCTTTGATGCCGCGACGACAACCAAAACGGGCCCCAGGAACGCGCTCTGGGGCCTATAGTTAAGGGAGCACGGCAGCTTTTAGGAGGAAACAAGGTTTTTGTATTCCTCAGTTCACAAGAGAATGCATGATAAGGGATGCAAAAACTTATCTGAGATTGCAGACCCCGGCAACTCTGGCTTGCCGCGGGCGAATCCTTGCACTTGCTGCCCCCGGCAATTCTGGCTTGCCGGGATGCAGGCGCTGGCTCGCCCTTCTTCTCTTCTTCGTCCTCAAGCGGCCCAGCTAGGATATGTAAACCCTGCAAACCAAGGGAAACGAGAGAACAGGAAAAAGGGACGCAGACTCGACCTCTAAGCTAGGGGTTAGCGACTGTTAGGCACTATCAACCCTAACCAAGGACGAGACTCGACTCAGCATGCATGCTATGACTTGGGGCGGCAGCGCTTCATTATCTGTTGCTCAGGGTCTGCGCCTGGCTTTGTACAAAGGATTACATGCAACAGCGGCAAGACTTGTACAAAAGGTTGGTTGCCGGACAGGATCCGACAACCGCGCCTTACGGGTAAAACTTACGAAGATGCTCAATATTCTAGGAGTTGCTCACCGGAGTGCCATCTTCGGTCTCGAGGCGGACGGCGCCGGGCCTCGTGAATTGTTTCACCCGGTAAGGGCCTTCCCACTTCAGCGTCAACTTGTTGTGATTCTTGGCCGACTGAACTCGCCGAAGAACAAGGTCGCCTTCCTCGAAGCTTCTGGCTTTAACTTTGCAGCTATGGTAGCGACGCAAAGCTTGCTGGTAGCGAGCGGCTCACACAGCAGCCTGAAGACGATCCTCCTCAAGGAGCAGCGCGTCATCTTCACGCAGCCGCTCTTGCTCAAGCTCATCATAAGCGAGCACTCGAGGTGACCCGTAAACGAGTTCCGTGGGGGTAACTGCTTCTGCTCCATAGACTAGAGCAAATGGTGTCTGGCCAGTGGCTCGATTTGGCGTCGTTCTGATCGACCAAAGAGCCACCGGCAGCTCCTCGATCCAGTTTCTTTCGCACTTGTGCAGCCTGTCGAAAGTCCTGGTCTTGAGCCCGCGCAGCACCTCAGCATTGGCCCTCTCCGCTTGACCGTTGCTCCTGGGATGAGCAACAGAAGCGAAGCAGACCTTGGCGCCGAGGTCTTGGACGTACTGCATGAAGGCGTGGCTCATGAATTGCGTGCCGTTTGTCGGTGATGATCCTGTTGGTGATCCCGAAGCGGCAAACAATTGACCTGAAGAACTTGACTGCTGACTGTGCTGTCACCTTCCTCACTGGTTCCACTTCCGGCCACTTTGTGAACTTGTCGATTGCGACGTACAAGTACTCAAAGCCCCCGACAACTCGGGGGAAGGGGCCGAGGATGTCGAGCCCCCAGACCGAAAATGGCCAGGATAAAGGGATCGTCTGGAGAGCTTGAGCTGGTTGGTGTATCTGCTTGGAATGGAACTGGCACGCTTCACACTTGGTTACTTGCGCAGTTGCATCCTGGAGGGCTTCGGGCCAAAATAAACCTTGCCGGAATGCTTTACCGGCAAGCGCTCTTGCGCCAATGTGGTGACCACATATGCCTCCATGTATCTCCGCCAACAGCTTCTGTCCGTCTTCCCGGTGGATACACTTCAATTTCACCCCATTGCGTCCTCTTCTGTACAGTGTGCTGTCAACAAACTGGTACGTACTGGACTGCCGGGCTACTCTTTCCGCTTCTTCTTGCTCTTCGGGATGTTCTCCTGTCTGAAGGAAATGGACGATCTGCTGCGCCCATGCTGGAGCTTGCGGCTCGACAACAAGGACTAAAGGCATGTCTGCGGCTGCGGGAACGTCAGCTTCTACGGCGAGAATCTGGGGCTCGGCCGGAGCTTGACATTCCCCGGCAAGCTTGCCGGAGCAGAACTTGCCGGGAGCGCCTGCTTCGACGGAACAAACCCTGGGGCTTGCCGGAGCAGACTGCTCCTCAGCACTCTTGGCGTCGATCTTGGGGACTCTCTTGGCGGCGGCTTCGGGAAGCTCTGCCGGAAGATAGTCGCCGGAGACCAACTTCCTCTTCTTGCTCTGTCAAGTTGATGGTATTACGGATGGTTGAGTCAGCTTGATCACAAAGGTCCCTGGTTCCACAGGTAACTTTAGTGCGGCGCACTTTGACAGGCCATCGGCAATGTCGTTCTCAGCTCTTGGAACGTGTTCCATTTGCAGGCCGTCAAAGCGCTCTTCTAGCTTCCTCACTTCATCAACGTAAACCTCCATCAACGGACTCTGGTAATCTTTGTTCACTTGGTGGACGACAAGCTGCGAGTCACCCCTGACAATGAGCTTCTTGATCCCAAGTTCTGTCGCGCCCCTGAGACCGGCAAGCAAACCTTCATACTCTGCAGTATTGTTGGTTGCTTGCTCCTTGGGAAAGTGCATTTGGACGATGTACTTGAGGTGCTCTCCGGTGGGCGCGACAAGTAGCACGCCAGCACCGATGCCTTGCAGCGAGAAGGCCCCATCAAAGTACATCAGCCACTCTTTGCTTGCTTCCTTGTCGGGGATGCTCGTCTCTGGAATTTCTTCGTCTGGTGTCGGCGTCCACTCTGCTATGAACTCTGCCAATGCTCTGCTCTGGACAGTTGAAGTGCTCTCGAACTTGAGGCCAAAGCTTGACAGTTCCAGTGCCCACTCGACGATCCTGCCTGTTGCTTCGGGATTCTGCAGTATCCTCTTCAGCGGAAAGCGAGTAACAACTGTGATCTCGTGTGCTTGGAAGTAATGGCGCAGCTTTCTCGAGGCCATAAGGAGGCCGAAAAGCAATTTCTGCACACCAGAGTACCTTGACCTAGCCCCCTGCAAGAGGGAACTGACAAAGTAAACTGGGCGCTGCACCATTTTCTTCTTCTGCACCTCCTCTTGTACTTGCGCAGATCCATCCTTGTCGGGGCCAGAGCTTGTCGGGGAAGCCCCCTGCTTGCCGCTGGATGTGCTTGCCACGGTCGCTGGCTCCTCATCTGCCTCCCTCTCCGCTACTAACGCAGCACTAACCACTTGATTGGTTGCCGCCAAGTACAGCAGCAACTTCTCTTGTGGCTTAGGCGCGACAAGTATTGGAGCGGAGGACAGGTATTTCTTCAAGTCCTGCAGCGCAACCTCCGCTTCCGGAGTCCATTTTACTGGACCCGCCTTTTTCAAAAAATTTAAAAATGGCAGGGCGCGTTTTGCAGACTTGGAAATGAACCTGCTGAGAGCCGCCACGCAGCCGGCAAGTCTTCGTACATCCTTGACACGTGTTGGTGCTTCAATCTGCTCGATGGCCTTGATCTTGTCGGGGTTGGCTTCGATTCCCCGCTGAGACATGAAGAACCCGAGAAGCTTGCCGGAGGGGACTCCAAACACGCACTTCTCAGGGTTGAGCTTGAGGCTGATCTTGCGCAGATTTGCAAAGGTCTCTTCTAAGTCTTGAATCAGGGTTGCCCTGTCTCTGCTTTTGACCACTATGTCATCCATGTAGGCCTCCACATTTCTGTGGATTTGTGGCTCAAAAGCGGTATGGACAACCCTTGCAAACGTCGAACCAGCATTCTTTAGTCCGAAAGGCATCCATACAAAACAGTACGTGCCACATGGAGTGATGAATGCGGTCTTCTCTTCATCTTCTTCAGCCATGAAGATCTGATGGTATCCTGAGTATGCGTCAAGAAATGAAAGCAGGTCACATCCGGCCGTGGAGTCAACAATCTGGTCGATGCGCGGCAAGGGAAATGGATCTTTGGGACAAGCTTTGTTGACATCAGTGAAATCAATGCAAAGCCTCCATTTTCCGTTTGCTTTGCGCACGACAACAGGATTGGCCAACCACGTCGGATGGAGCACACCTCTGACGAGGCCTGCCGCTTCCAACTTCCTGATCTCTTCTACGATGAATTCTTGGCGCTCCACCGCCTACTTCCTGACTCTCTGCTTGACGGGCCGCGCATGAGGACAGACGGCAAGGTGGTGCTCAATCACTTTCCTGGGAACGCCGGGGATGTCAGATGGTTGCCAGGCAAACACATCGACATTCGCCCGCAGGAAAGTAACGAGCGCGCTTTCCTATTTGGGGTCGAGCGTGGCACTGATGGTGAAAGTACCACCAGTGCCGTCCTCCTTGGTGGGCACCTTCTTGGTCATTGGTGGAGCTGCCATTGCCTTCTTACACTTGCCAGTGGAGCTCGATGGTGCGTCCTCGACGGTAGCGCAGCATTCCGAAGAGGCGCGCTTGCTGGAGTGGGCATCAGAGCTCTTGCCGGACTTGGTCTTCTTCTTTCCCCCGGGAGATTCAGCGGCAAGTGGGTCGTGATCCGTTGTGGCTGCTGCTTCCCGGTAGATCTTGTCGGCGCAGATAAGGGCATCCTTCTTGTCGCCAGGGACAGAGATGACGCTTATCGGGCCTGGCATCTTGAGCATGTTGTATGCGTAGTGAGAGGCCGCCATGAACTTGGCGAGCGCTGGTAGGCCGAGGATTCCATTGTAAGGCAATGGAAAATCGGCAACATCAAAGGTGACCCTCTCAGTCCTGAAGTTCAGCTCGTTGCCAAATGTTACTGGCAACGTGATCTTCCCCTTCGGCTTGCTCCTTCCCGGGTTGATTCCTTGGAACGTGTCGGTCTCTTCGAGCTCGCTGTCGGGGACTTGGAGTTTCCGGAGCACAGCGGAGGAGATCATGTTTAAGCCGGCCCCGCCGTCAACTAGCATCTTAGTGACCTTGAGGTTGCGGACCGTTGGTGAAACCAACATCGGCAAGCACCCGATCGCGGTTGTGCGATCAGGGTGGTCCTGAATATCAAAGACGATAGGCGTGCTGGACCATTTCAGAGGTTTGCGTGATTCGACGGGCGGTTCTGCTGCATTGACTTCCCGCGTCCACTATTTGAGCTGGCGGTGAGAAGTATGCAGAGAAGCACTGCCGTCAACACACAAGACCTTTGTGGCTTTCTGAAACTCCTGCTCACTTGTCTCGGCATCATCCATGTCCTCGTCGTCGTCGTCGTCTTCGTCCTTGTCGCGGCCGCGGGGAGGTCTGTCTGCTTGCCACTGCTTGTCCTTGCCGCGGCGTCCTCCCTGGCCGGGGCGCTTCGTGCCGGATCCTCCACCACCTCCTTGGGCTCTCTCATTGTCGCGCCGCTCGTACTCGGCCTTTTGCAGCTCGACGAGCCGCTCGACCTGCTTGCAACTCTGGAGGTCATGGCCCTTGGTGCGGTGGATCTTGCAGTACTGCTTGTTGGTGCCGTCCCGCTTGTTGGCGACCGCCACAGCCTGGCAGTTGGCGCATCCGGCAACCTCCTTGCCGGAGACACCAGCCTGGGCTTTCTTGGCGGCGCCTTCATCGCCGTACTACTCAACAACCAGCACTTCTTGGTTCTTGTTCTTCTTATTGTTCCGCCGCCGGCCTTTCCTTGCCGGGGCGGTATCCTCACTGTCAGATTCACCCACTCCAGTATTCTCTCTGGGGAGTTTCCTCCCCTCCTCAGCACGCGCACACTTGTCGGCCAGGGCATACAGCTCGCTGACGTCCTTGATCTTGCACATAGCCATCTCCTCCCGCATCCTACGGTTACGCACGTTCTGATGGAACGCGCTGATGACCACGGCGGGGTGGACGTCTGGGATGTTGTAGTGCACGCGGCTGAATCTCTGGATGAACTTGTGCAGGGGCTCTCCTTCCTTCTGGACGAGCAGGTGAAGGTCGCTCACTTGGCCATGAGGTTTGTGGCCGCCCGTGAAGGCGCCAACAAACTGATGGCATAGGTCTGGCCAGGAGGATATGGAGTTGTCCGGCAAGTGCATGAGCCAGGATATGACGTTGGGCTTGAGTACCAGCGGGAAGTAGTTGGCAAGGATCTTGTCATCTCGCCCCCCGGCAGCTTGCACCGGAATGGTGTAGATGCTGAGGAACTCCGACGGATGCGACTTGTCGTCGTACTTCTCGGGTACGTCTGGCTTGAAGT
The DNA here is from genome assembly GCA_032464435.1 of Aegilops umbellulata. NCBI lineage: Eukaryota > Viridiplantae > Streptophyta > Magnoliopsida > Poales > Poaceae > Aegilops > Aegilops umbellulata. The sequence continues at coordinate 347,561,047 of CP136058.1, read as the reverse complement.
TCTTTGTGCTGGGCCACTGGACTTGCCACAGCTCACGGGTAAACGCAGGGCAGCCTACCGAGTACGGCAGGTCGCCTGGTTCCCCCGGTGCATGCATGTCGCCAGAGGGCTCAGCGCGCTAGTCTGATTGACGCCGCGCTTCTCTTCTGCGCTCGATGCGGGTTCGAGCGTCTTCTTCCTTCCGTTCGTGAAGAACTTGGCGTTGGTCGCGACGAGTTCGCGGATTCGACGACGCGGTGGAGTTGTTGTCGTGGTGAGTCCGGCGAGTCGGCGACCGTTGCCTCTGATGCGGGGAGTGCACGATGGTCGCACCCCCACCAGTCTTGGCGCCGTCGGTTCTTGCCTGGGCGACCGGCCGTGGCTGCGACGCACTAGGCTGCCGCGGGGTGTCGCCGTTGGCAAAACCGATGAGACTCTGAATGGTGGCCCTCCAACCGTCGAGTTTGTCCGCCGTTGGAGGGTAGTCTAGGAGCAGTTGAGCTCGTGCTAGAGCTTCTGCTGGGGTGGCGGGCAGCGGTGGTGAACGGCGCGTGGAGTGGGAGGTGCTCGAACTTCTAACCACGTTAGAAGGAGCAGCACCCGGTCCAGGCGGTCGTGCCACGCTCGCGCCAGCACGTTGGTGCATGTGCTGGCCTTGAGCGCCCTGGGTTTCGCCAGCTCGGTCTGGGTCCAGCGAGCATATGGTACCGTGGGTACCAAGACGTTGCTGGTTCCGCGCCTCCTGAGAGGGGCGTGGTGCGAGTTCGGACGCCGTGGCACCATGAACTGGTTCGACGACGCCCGTTCCTCCGCCGGTGCCTTCCCCACCACCTGTCTGTTCCAGGGGCGGTGGGTTCGACGCGGACGGACCAGCCACCTCCGGAGCCTTCTTCTTCGGTGGCATGTCGATGAAGACGATGAAGATCTAGCCTGTGCGGACGCCAGATCAGGTTCACACGACCTCGACGCCCCCTACCTGGCGCGCCAAAGATGTCGGGGGAAATCGGCCTCCTTGAACACCTATGGGGACGGAGCCCCTTCTCGGTTCGGCGGGGGGCAGAGGCTGCGCGAAGAGCGGATCGAGGCGACGCACACAAACGATTTTACCCAGCTTCGGGCCGCACGGATGCGTAAAACCCTACTACTGCTTGTCTGATTGTATTGGGTTCTTGCTTGAGAGCACTGGATGCTACAGTATACTTGGGGCTGGACGTGAATGGGTGTCCTCTGGTTCCCTCCCCCCTCTCTACGTGCGCATGGGCCTCCTTTTATATGCTCAAGGGGCTACCCACAGGTGGCGACGCGGATGAGGGTAAAAATGGAAAAGAGTTGTGTGTACAATGGCTGCACAGTGCTATCGCACCTAACTCTGACGGCAGGGGACAAGGGCATTAAATGCCCATCTGGGTCGCCCGAACAGTGCTGAAATGGACCGTTAGGGGCGTCCTCGTTTGCCACGATGGCTATCTTGTCAGCGCCTCATGCCACCGCATGCCCCTGGCTGCGCAGTGCCCCGCCACGTGCCTCTGGCAGAGCCCGAGAGTGACGCATGGGTGGGTGAGCTGGAGCGCAGGCCCGAGGTGGTGACTTGCCGCGGCAAGTGGCTTGCCGCGGTTGCTGTCTTGTCGCGCCTGGGAACTTGCCGCTCGCCAGGCCTTGCCGGTGCGTGTGACACGCCGCATTGAGCTTTCCTGGGATGCCTTGATTGGCCTTCCCGGCAAGCTCCTCTTGCCGGGGCCTTCGTTCTTCAACTGGTCATCCCGGCAAGCTCCTCTTGTCGGGGTCTTATTCTTGGTAGAACGTTTCTTCGCACTATCGGTGCCGTGATTGATATGAAAGAAGGCAATATTAAGTTCCAATTTCCCTTGAGGAAGGGTATGGAACACTCTCCTAGAACAAGAATCAAGCCACCTTATGAATCAATCATGAGGGCATCTTATGGATCTCGAACCAAAGATGACAATACTTAGATCCTTGCTTTATGCCTAGCTAAGGGCATAAAACTATAATGCTTGTTGGGCGGCAACCCAGTGAATAAAGTTTATTTTTTCTTTTTTTCTTTCTGTTCTTGAGTGTTAGCACAATTATTCTATTGCCATGGTTGTGTTTTTTGTGTTTTAGTTAGTGTTTGTGCTAACTAGAACCAATAGGATCTTCTTGGGTGATAGTTGTTTGATCTTGCTGAAAAAGACAGAAACTTTGTCCTCACGAAAACAATTATCACTTTTTATGAGAAAGAGAATTAGCGTTGATTCTTTTTTCAGAAGATTAATACACAAATTATCTAGGTCTTCCTTTTTTTAGAATTTTTGGAGTTCCAGAAGTTTTCAAAAAAGTCAGATTGCTACAGACTGTTCTGTTTTGACAAATTCTGTTTTCTTTGTGTTGTGTGCTTATTTTGATGGCTCTATGGTTTTCTTTGATGAGTTTTTGCCATATAAAAGTTGGAATACAATAGATACAATACAAAAAATATGAATTGGTTTGATACAGTACTTATAGTAGTGGTTTTCTTTCTTACACTAACGGATCTCACAGAGGTTTTGTTGAGTTTTGTGTGATTGAAGTTTTCAAGTTTTCAAGTTTTGGATTATCTTATGATGGATGAAGGAAGGATGGAAGAGCCTAAGCTTGGGGATTGTCAGGGGAAATCTGCCTCCACGAACACCTATGGGGACCGAGCCCCTTTCTGGTTCGGCGGGGGGCGGAGGTCGCGCGAAGAGCGGATCGAGACGATGCACACAAGGGGTTTACCCAGCTTCGGGCCGCACGGATGCGTAAAACCCTACTGCTGCTTTGTGGTTTGTATTATGTTCTTGCTCGGGAGCGCTGAGTGCTACAGTACACTCAGGCAACTAACGAGACCGAGCGTGAGTGGCCTCCCCCCTCCTCTATGTTGCGCATGGGGCCTCCTTTTATATGCGCAAGGGGTTACCCACAGGTGGCAACGTAGGCAAGGGTAAAACTGGGAATCACTGTGTTGGGTACAGCTGTCTGCACAGTGCTATCATACCTAACTCTGACGGCAGGGGACAAGAGCATTAAATGCCCGTCTGGGTCGCCCAAACAGTGCAGAAAAGGGACCGTCAGGGGCGCCACCGTTTGCCACGATGGCTATCCTGTCAGCGCTGCTTCGCCACCGCATGCCCTTGGCTGCGCAGCCTCTCGCCACGTACGCCTGGAATGGCCCCAGAGCGACACGTGGGTGGATGAGCTGGAGCGCAGGCGCGGGGTGGTAACTTGTCACGGCAAGCGCCTTGCTGCGGCTGATGTCTTGCCGCGTCCGGGAGCTTGTCGCTCACCGGGCCTTGCCGGGACGCGTGGCGCGTCGCGGCAAGTCTCTTGTCGCGCCTTGGTTGGCCTTCCCGGCAAGCTCCTCTTGCCGGGGTCTTGTGCTTCGAGCGGCCGTCCTGGCAAGCTCCTCTTGCCGGGGCCTTGCTCTCTTCGGGTGGCCTTCCCGGCAAGCTCCTCTTGCCAGGGCCTTGGCTCAAATACTTTGTTCTTGGATGGCCCAAAAAGGGGCCACGGAGGGTTTTGGGCGGTCACCTGGTAGGCCTTGCCGCGGGGTGCTACGACTGCCCATGCACAAGTTCGGGGTACTAAGGTACCCCTATTTTAGAACACCGACAGGAGCCCCCGGGCCTAGGCCATACACGGTGCCGAGCGCTGTTGGGCCAGGCCCAACACAGTGCACGGGCACGCGTGGCCTGGGTCGCACTGTATCTTTCTTCGCATCCATCACGCCCTCCCCGAACGGCACGCGTCGAACGCGGCATCATGGGGAGAGGCGTGCGTGACGTGGGCGGCGTGCGCGGGGCTGAGCCCCGCAGGCATGCGTCACTTCGTAGGTGATTTCTTTATTCGGAAAGGCGAAACGTCTGCCCCCCCTTCCCCCCCTTATAAGCGGGGAAAATAGGGGCAGTTCGCCCACTCGCCAGTTGCCATTCCTCGAAAATCTCCGCCACTTCCCGAGGAGAGCAACGCTCCGCCCCCCCCCCCCCCCGGGCGCCACCAGCACCACCAACGCCGTCGACCTCCCTCCCTGCTTCCGCCATGGCCCCGAAGGGTGACAAGGGAAAAGGGAAGGCCGCGAAGTCGGCCGAGGCGCAGCGGCTTGAGGCGCTGCGAAAGGAGCGGGCAACCTTCCCCCCTCAGCTCGATGCGTTCGACCTGAGGGAGGAATTTTACCTCTTCTGGTCGACGGAGACGCGAGCGCATCCGTGCACGAGGGTCCTTCCAGCCGCAGCCCAGAAGAAGTATCCGACTGGGTACCCCTTCTTTCCTCTGTTCTTCTATTGCGGGCTCTGCCCGCCTTTCTCTGAATTTTTCTGCGACATCATGAACACCTACGGGTTCCATCTCCTTGATTTCACCCCCAATGCTGTCCTGACCATGGCAGTTTTCGCACATCTTTGCGAAAACTTTGTCGGAGTCTATCCAAACGTAGCCATCTTCCGCCACTTCTTCACGCCTCGAGTTGAGAGAGGAGAGCCTCTCTCCGGCGGAATCGCCTGGGTCTCGAAGCCCAGCAAGAAGGAGGCTTACTTGGAGGGAGAGCTCCGTAGCAAATGGGAGGAGTGGAGGGCAGACTGGTGCCTGATCGTCGAGGAGAACCCGCAGCCATTCACTGTCGTGCGCCAAACTCCTGTAGTGCGCGGCAGCGACTGGAGTAACGCGGCCCCGGACGATGACAAGTTGGAGATTGCCACCACCCGGATCCTGCGCCTCAGGCTTGCCGGGCTCATGGTTGGCGCAGTTGGCGCAGATTTCCTTCGCCGCCGCATCGCCCCCTGCAGGAGAAGGGGAGACCCGCCTGGGAGGTCCAGAATGCGGCGGACATCATGAGGCTGCGCCCCGGCCTCAATTTCAATTTCACTGTCTTGGAGCTTGACGGGACGCTCAAGGAGCTGTTCAAGCAGGACCCCGACCACCCCGAATGGTTCACGCTGCCGCAGGGCGTCATTTCGTTGTGCAACAATTCTTTGCTCAGCCGCATCCTTGCAATGATGCCGCTGTGCGATTCGCACGGGATCGACTCATCCTGGCAGGTGCCCGCAGATGACGTCGTGCGGGCGTTCTTCAATGACTTGGTGGAATTGCCAATCAACCCCGACGAGTAGAAAGGCCTCACCCGCGACACCACCGACGAGGAGTTGCCGCGCATCGCCACCAGGATGGAGGAGGCGGCGGCAGCCGCAGCCGCGGGCGCATTTGGATTCACCGAAGCTGAGGCAGACGCGGCAGAGGTGGTGAGCCTTGCCGAGCGAGCGGAGTTTGTCGGCGAGGAAGAGCCCGCCGGGCACGGCGTCGAGGGCGAGCCCGCCAAGGACACGAGCGGCTTGCCGGAGGTTGACGCCTCTTCCTCCCAACCTTCGGGCAGCTCGTCGCAAGCAGAGCCCCTGGCTCAGCCAAGGAGGCGTCTCCGCAAGGCTGGGGAAGTGGTGGGGCAGCAGACGAGCCAACAACCACAGCGCCGCGTGACACGCTCTACTGAGGCAGCTGGAGCGGGGTCTTCGCGGGTCGCGGCTTCTGCTCCTGCCGCTCCTCGTGCCGCGGCGACAGCTGGGGCGAGGCCGCCTCAGGCTAGCGCCACCACTGCTCACGCCAAGCGGACAAGGGAGCCTACCCCTCCGCCCCCTCGCGCCAGAAGCGGGCCAGCCTTTGACTTCTCCGCGCTCAGCTCCGACGAGGAGGAGGAAGAAGAGTAAGGCCCTTGTTGAGCTTGCATTTCTTCAATTCTTTCTATATTTGTCTCACATCTCATCTGCCTCACTCTGAACACATTCCCTTTTAGGACTCTGGCCCAGAGGATGGCGAAGAGGGCCAAGGTCCCGTTGGTCGTCATCGACGACGAACCCACCGCGACAGCAGGGGGTGCGCCCGAGACGAACTTGCTGGACCCGGCAGCTAATCTTCAGGGCAGCCCCCAGCGCAGCCCCCAGCGTAAGTATACGGTTTACTTCCGATGTTCGGCGCGCATGGGTGCTCTTCTTCTTGTTGTTGTTGATATCTGGCTGTCAGTTCGTGCAGGAGCAGAACAGCTCCAGCAGGAGCTTCCGGAGGGCACTCCCGTCGTGCCGTCTGCGTCGACTACACCGCCAAGGGGGAGCTCTCCGACAAGGGAGGAGTTCCCGTTAAAGGAGAGCTCTCCGGCAAGGGGGAGTTCTCCGGTAAGGGAGGAGTCCCCAGCAAAGGACGGCACCAGCGACCCCCCGGCAACGGAGACCGCGGCGGCAGACCCTGCTACCGGTAATCCTCTCGTTCGGAAATCTCCCTTGGGTTTTTCTTCTTTTGATCTCCTTCTTTGGATAGTTGCTTGACTTCTCTCCCTCTTTCGGCCTTCAGACCCGCCCGCCACGGACCCGATGGAGACCGAGGTCGTCGTCGAGGAGGACGCGCGCGGCAAGACCGACGACGTCGCCGCCACCGGAGAAGCAGACGGTGCTGACGATCCTTCCGGCGAGGAGGCCGCCAAGGCTGCCGCAGCAGCAGCTGGCGAGGGGACCGGCGATCGTACTGACGGCCCTGGGGCCGCAGGAGCGCCAGACGCTACGCCGACCGCCGACCCTACCACCGCCGCGGCGTCGGACCCCGAGGAGCCCCAGCCAGGCGTCTACCTGAAGGCCGGCGAAGATATCTTCATCAAGCTCCCCTGGGAGTCGACTTCCGGGGCGCCGGTCGAGGGAGAGGCCTTGGATGGAGAGGTGCTCGCCTCCGCCGGGCTGACGTTGGTCGATACGCCAAGCAGCGGCAGCGGCGAGCCTGAGGAGGAGCGGCTACTCCGAAAGCTGGTGTCGCTCTACCGCGCCCGACAAGCCAAGGTGGAGCACCGGGAAGCGCTTGTCGCGAAGGCGGGAGTGGACATGGAGAAGCGCGCCGAGGAGCTTCGGGAGCTCAACCCGGAGGCCCTCCGATCCTTGGCGGAGGAGCGGAGGCAACTCGATGAGGCGCGGACGGCCTTCATCCTCGAGAAGGCCGAATCCGAAGAGCAGCAGAGGCTTGCCGCTGAGGGGCTGTCTGCGCGGGAAGGCGAGCTAGTGCAACAGAAAGCCAGCCTCGCCAGCCACGAGGAGGAGGTCGCCGCGCGCGAGCAAGCGCTTGGCGGAGCCCTCAAGGAAGCGCAGGATGCTGCCGCGGCTGCCGAGGCCGCCAAGAAGGAGTTGGAGACAAGGGTGGCGCAGCTCGACACTGATCTCAAGGCGAGCGGTGAGGAGCTTGCCGCGCTCAAACAAGAGCGCGAGAAGGGTGCTTACACCCTCAGCGAGCTGCAGGGCCGCTTCGCCGAGAGGATCAAGGAGCTTGACGCCGCCAAGGACTCCAACGCTGATCTTGAGATGAAGCTGGCCACCTTGACCAAGACGCTGGACAGCGCCAAGGAGCGGGAGACGGCCTTGCGGAAGGAGATCACGGACAACGAGGCGCTGCTGAAGAGCGCCGCCGTTACCCAGAACACCTTCAGGGCGACGGTGGAGCAGTGGACGGAGGGTCTGGTGGACATCGCCGCCGCCATCGACAAGGAGCTGTCGCTGCTGGGGATGGAGGGTCACGAGTATCCCTCCGGCGTGAACCTCCCCCCCAGCACCAAGCTCACTTCGTTCTTCAAAGGCGTGGCGACGGCTCTTCAGGAACTCCGGGATGAGATCCCAGAGCGGCTGGCCGACGAGACGTGCGATGCCTGCGCTGGAGCCCTTGAGAAGGTGTTGGTGAAGATCGTCTTCCGCAACCCAGGCCTCAAGCTCACCAACGCCCTCAAGTCCCTGCCGCCAGACGCTGACCTGGAGGAGATCAGGGCCCTCGTTGCGCCCATTGTGGAAAGGGTGGCCGGGATCAAGAGGATCGAGGGCGACCGTGTGGACTAGGCCGCCCGCCCTTTTCTTTTCTTGTCGCCGCTGGCCGAGTTATGAAAACAATTCATTAGGGCTGCGACAAGCTATCTTGTAATATAACTTTATCTTAGGTAGTGAATGCACTGTTACTTCCTCTATTTGATTCCATCCTTTGTATGTTATTGCCCTATGCTTTTAGGGAACTTGCCGGCGTAGGCACACATGCTGAGTGCGGGACGTCAGCAGCCCGCTGGCGGTGCCGTCGCCGGCAATAAACTTTGTCGTGACTAGCCGCGGTTCACTTAAGTTGTTGAGCAGGCTCAAAACAAAATAAGGGCGCAACTGCAGTTGCAGCACACTTAAGTTGCTGAGCAAGCTCGAAACAAAGTAAGGGCGCGAGTCTGGTCGCAGCATACTTAAATCATTGAGCGGACTCGACACGAAGTAAGGGCGCGACTAGCCACGAGCTGGTTCCTCCGCGCACAGGTTTTCCATACAAAGTACGGTCGTTTGAGGAAAATAACCTTAGAATTTAAAAACTTGATTGCTCAGACTTTGGCAACTTAGCTTTTCTATGGCTTGCTGCCCGACAAGGTTGTTTTCCGGCAAGGCGAAACTTCCTTGAACGACGCCTGGTCCACACCATTATCCCCCCATCCCCCCCCCCCCCCCCCGGCAAACTTGCGGGCGAGGGAACCTTCCTTTTCTTAAGAAGGAAAGAAAGAAGAGAAAATAAAGGCATGGGGCCCCATGGCTCGTTATCGCCCACCGGCGGTCAGTGCTGCACAAAGTGTCAGATAATACATGTAGAGAATAAAAAGCATGAGATCGACAAGATGTGCGGAGCACATGAGCTTAATCTGTGCACAGGGTCTGCGCCTGGCTCTGTACAAAGGATTACATGCAACAGCGGCAAGACTTGTACAGAAGGGTGGTTGCCGGACGGGGTCCGACAACCGCGCCTTACGGGTAAAACTTACGAAGATGCCCAACGTTCCAGGAGTTGCTCACCGGAGTGGTATCTTCGGTCTCAAGGCGGACAGCGCCAGGCCTAGCGACTTGTTTCACCCTAAGGGCCTTCCCACTTCCTCGAAACTTCTTGCACTAACTTTGCGGCTATAAAAGTAGCGCAAAGCTTGCTGGTAGCGAGCAGCTCGCACAGCGGCCTGAAGGCGGTCCTCCTCAAGGAGCAGCGCGTCATCTCGTCGCAGCTGCTCTCGCTCGAGCTCAGCGTGAGCGAACACTCGAGGTTGCCCGTATGCGAGATCCGTGGGGCTAACTGCCTCCGCTCCATGGAATAGAGGGAAAGGTTGTCTGGTCATACCTGGGCCTACCTGCGCGGACCCCCTACCTGGCGCGCCAAAGATGTCGGGGGAAATCTGCCTCCACGAACACCTATGGGGACCGAGCCCCTTTCTGGTTCGGCGGGGGGCGGAGGTCGCGCGAAGAGCGGATCAAGACGATGCACACAAGGGGTTTACCGAGCTTCGGGCCGCACGGATGCGTAAAACCATACTGCTGCTTTGTGGTTTGTATTATGTTCTTGCTCGGGAGCGCTGAGTGCTACAGTACACTCAGGCAACTAACGAGACCGAGCGTGAGTGGCCTCCCCCCTCCTCTATGTTGCGCATGGGGCCTCCTTTTATATGCGCAAGGGGTAACCCACAGGTGGCAACGTAGGCAAGGGTAAAACTGGGAATCGTTGTGTTGGGTACAGCTGTCTGCACAGTGCTATCATACCTAACTCTGACGACAGGGGACAAGAGCATTAAATGCCCGTCTGGGTCGCCCAAACAGTGCAGAAAAGGGACCGTCAGGGGCGCCACCGTTTCCCACGATGGCTATCCTGTCAGCGCTGCTTCGCCACCGCATGCCCTTGGCTGCGCAGCCTCTCGCCACGTACGCCTGGAATGGCCCCAGAGCGACATGTGGGTGGATGAGCTGGAGCGCAGGCGCGGGGTGGTAACTTGTCGCGGCAAGCGCCTTGCCGCGGCTGATGTCTTGCCGCGTCCAGGAGCTTGTCGCTCACCGGGCCTTGCCGGGACGCGTGGCGTGTCGCGGCAAGTCTCTTGTCGTGCCTTGGTTGGCCTTCCCGGCAAGCTCCTCTTGCTGGGGTCTTGTGCTTCGAGCGGCCGTCACGGCAAGCTCCTCTTGCCGGGGCCTTGCTCTCTTCGGGTGGCCTTCCCGGCAAGCTCCTCTTGCCGGGGCCTTGGCTCAAATACTTTGTTCTTGGATGGCCCAAAAAGGGGCCACGGAAGGTTTTGGGCGGTCACCTGGCAGGCCTTGCCGCGGGGTGCTACGACTGCCCGTGCACAAGTTCGGGGTACTAAGGTACCCCTATTTTAGTACACCGACAGGGATGCCCCGGCATCCCAAGCTATTATCCAAAAATGATCAAACAACTAAGCTTGGGGATGCCCGTGAATGGCATCCTCGCTTTCTTCCAACGATCATCGGTATTTTACCCGATACTATATTTTTATTCATCACATGATATGTGTTTTGCTTGGAGCTTCTTGTATGATATGAGTCTTTTCTTGTCTTATTTTGTGTTTTAAGTCATCAATCCTTGCTGGACACACCTATTTGGCAGAGCCAAAATTATGTCATGACTTGTAAAAATTGCTATCTATGCTTCATTTAAATTTTTATGAGCAATGGACTTGCTCTAGTGCTTCACTTATATCTTTTTGAGCACGGTGTGCTTAGTGTTTTTGAAGAAATTATCTCTTGCTTCACTTAGATTTACTTGAGAGCTAGTAAAATTTTCAAGAAATTCTCTCTTGCTTCATGTAAATTATTTTGAGAGAAAGAAAAACAATTATGCTCATGATCGTCACTTATATTTGTTTGAGCTTATGAAAAGCAACACATGAAAATTAGTCCCAAAGTGATAGATATCCAAGATGTCACATCCGTAGTTCTGACAATGCCTAGTACTAGCATCTGGTATTGCATCATGTTTACTTCTCACAGAAAGTTGTAATGGGGATGACAGAACCCCCAGCACCCCCTTAAACCAACTAGGGTTTACTAAAATCATTTTCAATGAACCCAAAATGCCCTTCTAAAATGTTCATCATCTTTGCATTGGTCTAGAACCTCTCCCAGAAATGGTGCACATTTTTCTAGGCCATTCTGGATTTTTTTTAATTAAATCATATTGTATTTAACTTTGGGCATTTAAATGCTATAAATAATTTAAGTTCTCAAATAATTTTGAAACTAAATGTGGGTCACGGGAATTATCCAGAGAGAGTCCACAAATTATTTCAGGAGTTTACAAAATGGGTTAGTACTTTTACTAATTCAAAACAGAGGAAAAGAAATAGAAAAATAGAAAGAATTAAGAAAAGGCAGAGAGTGAGAGAGTTACCTGGCAGCCCATCTGGCTGGCCCAGCCCACCAGGGGCAGGGAGGTCTTCTTCCTCCTGCCAGTCAGACACACGGCACATGGCCGACGCACGAAGGCGCGCCCCGGCCACCTCCTGCTTGCCGACGATCCCCTAGACGCGTGGACGATTTTCCCGTGTCATCCCGATTCCACTAACCCCCTCGCTCACTCTCCCTCTTCTCTGGCTCTCTCACTCATGCGCGACAGAACGCAGCCGTCGCCGCCGACAAGCTCCGCCACGGCCACAGCCATCTCCAAGCCTCTCCAACGCGCCCCCGAGCTCCGCCGTTGTCAGGACCCCGATCCTAAGTCACACCGATCTAGCATGTAACACATCATATCACTTTGCGGCCTCACGCACGGTATTCCCACGGGTGCCACCTTACCTGGCTCGGGACCGTTTGCGCCTTTTGGCTCACATATATGACAGTGTCGCTAGCATCCATATGACAAAGAACCCGGGCCGACATGGCTAGTCGTGAACCCAAAGCGGCACTAACCCATGGGGACAGGCATACATGAATCAACTTCGAGCATGTCGGTCAACAACGTGTGAATCCGGGCTGAAGCACTGGGCTAACAGGACTCCGGTAACCCGGGCTGTAGCAGGCTAGGCAGGACTCCGCAAGTCACCGCGTGACATTTCCCCGAAGGGACAGACACAGGAACGAAGTGAATCACATGCCGGCCAGTCAGGTGTTCCGAGCAGTAGTGCTGGGCTAGCAGGACTCCGGTGAACCGGGCTGTAGTGGACTACTATCGCTCAGAAGCACTAGACTACATTTCCCCATATGATAGGCTGCCAAGGATAAACCACTAGATTGTCGGATCCCACACATAGCAAGCATTTCAATCATACACACAATATGCTCGATATGTGTAAATACAACATGGCATCACAACATAACTCTACGACTCAAGTATTTATTCATTAGGCTCCGAGGAGCGAGATATTACAAACATGGGTCTCATGACCCAACATTCAGAGCATACAAGTCAAAGCACATGCGGAAGCTTAACATGTCTGAGTACAGACATCTACAAATGAAAAGGCTGAGAAGCCTGACTAACTACCAGATCCTGCCGAGGGCACAAGATCGTAGCTGAGGTATCAAGCTAAACGTCGAAGTCCACACGGAACTACTAGCGAGACTGACGTCTCTCTGCAAAAACATAAAATAGGCAAACGTGAGTACAAATGTACCCAGCAAGACTTACATCAGAACTAGCTACATATGCATCAGTATCAACAAAGGGGGTAGTGGAGTTTAACTGCAGCAAGCCAGCTTTGACTCTGTGGCTATCCTGAACTACGACTGCAAGTAACTCTTTTGAGGTGGCGCACACGAGTCCACATATTCACCATATCAATACACCACTATGGATCCACTTCCGTCTCCCTATGAGAAGGCCATCCATAGCACTCACGCTTATCTTGCGCATTTCAGAGTATTCACTTTCACTTGTCTATGAACTATGCAAGGTGTCCAAGTTTCCATATCCGAGGAATCCGGCTATTCGAATAGATAATGATAACCCTGCAGGGGTGTACTTCTTCACACACGCTCTCGCCACTTATCGCCATGTACACGTCATGTACCTCGGCAACCTTCAAGCGGAAGCCGGGCGAGGGAGTCGGCCACGACCTGACTAACCAACAAGTCTCTAGTCCAGGTTTATCGCCTATTCAGGTTCCATCCGCAAGGAGATCCGGCCGGGGTGTCGCTCACGGCCCCAAACGATGTGTGCAGGGTTCCCAAGCCCACCTTGACGGGTAGATCTATGCTTGGTACACCGTGCCACGGTGCCTAGTATGTCCCAAGCCCACCTGTACCGGGTACCACTTGGTAGACTACTAACACTACCTACAAACACCAGAAACTAGTTGCAACTCCTGGACAGAGATCAGGTTGATTAATAAGTCGAGAGGGGCACTTAAGCATTCCCATGCGTGGTAGTAACTGTTCATGGATCACAAACACAGAACTCAGTTCCTGAGGACGGCTGCAATGAGACAACCCACCATGTACTCCTACATGGCCTCTCACCGCTACCTTTACCAAATCGTGTTCACACACTTAGCTCTCAACAGTAGAACATGTTCACCATATTCCAATTCATTCCCGATGAATCAGACCTGACACAACTCTAAGCAATAGCAGGCATGACAAACAAGCATGAATGAGTAGGCACATCAGGGCTCAAACAACTCCTACTCATGCTAGTGGGTTTCATCTATTTACTGTGGCAATGACAGATCATGCAGAGGAAAGGGGTTCAGCTACCGCAGCATGTAACAGTTGAAACGTTGTTGTCCTAATGTAGTAAAAGAGAGCGGGAGCGAGAGTGGGATTGTATCGGAATGAACAAGGGGGTTTTGCTTGCCTGGCACTTCTGAAGATAATATAGCTCTTCATCAGTGTCATCGATCTCATCGTCGAAACCACGTCTGTCGAGAGGGAACAAATACCGGCAACAGAGAAGAAACACGATCAATGCAATGCACAATATGATGCATGCTATGACATGGCAATATGAATCTGTTTTGGGCTAATGCTAGAACAGATTGAGATGAGTCCATTTGAACCAAAGATTCAAATGCAAACCCTTTTTAAGAGGTCATATTAGTGCTTTACCTTGTTTCACCTAAAAAGCAAGGTTAAAATGTTCCAATATGTATGAAAGTGGTACAGATGGATAGATTGGATTTTTCTGATCATTTTTCATATATAATTTGTTTGATTTGGAGTTACGGTTGAATTACTATGATTTTTTGAAGTTTGCAACATTTTCTGGAATTTCCTATATAAAAATAAATCCAGAAAATGCTTTACTGCGTCAGCCTGGCGTCAGTGTGACGTCAGCGGTCAACGGAGCTGGTCCAGGTCAAACCTGATGTGTGGGATCCACACGTCAGTGACACAGGCTGGTTTGGGTGAATGACAGGTGGGCCTAGTCAACTGCCACGTCAGCCGGGTCAACACTGACGTGTGGGATCGGTCAACGTGTGACGTGGCAAAGTCAAAATGACAGGTGGGGCCGAGTGGGTTTGTCTAACTTAAACAGGGAATAAATCCTGGGGTTAATTAGGGCATGGGGCCCATCCGTCAGTGGCACACGGGTTAAACTAACCGCGGGTTAGTGGCTAAACTATCCTGGCACGTCAGCTAACCGGCGTTTAGCCGCCGGCGCTAAGCAGAACGTGGCGGCGCTCCTCGTCCGGGCGATTCCGGCGACGAGAGCGTGCGCGGCTGGGCTTTACAGGTGCAGCGCGACGAGGCGCGTCGGGTGGTGGCATCGAGGCGGCTGGGGGTGGAGCGACGCGATGGCAGCGGCGACAAGCGCGGCGGCCGGAGCTCGGCCGCGACGGAGCTATGGCCTAGAGCTTGCAAACGCGAGGGGAAAGAGAGGGGTTCGGATCAGGAGCTCACTGCAAGGTCGAAGAGAAGCTCGGCGGGCTCGGGGCGTCCTGCGTGCGGCGAATCGACGGCGGTGGTGGTCGGAGCCCGAGGGGGAAGACGACGGTGGTGTCGGTGTTGCAGGGCGTCTGGGCTTGCGCTTGCTGAGGGGAAAGCTTCACGGCGTCGAGGCGGACGGCAGGGTCAGAACGGAGAGGCACGGGGAGGCTGTGGCCGCGGCGGTGCTCGTCAGCGGCCTCGGGTGTGTTCGGTGGTGCCTCGCGGAGAGAGCAGATGAGGAAAGGGCCCAGGGGAGAAAAGGAAGAGGACCAAGGGGGCTCGGGGGCGGCTCCAGGCACTCGGTCGAGGACGGAGGAGAAAGCAGGAGGTGGAAGCAGGAGGTGGAGTCCGATGCGCGTGCGGGCGACACGCCTCTGCCAGTAGGCAGAGGTAGATGACGGTGAGGGGGTTTGCGGTGGTGGGCTGGGCCAGAATGGGAGCTGGGCCGGCTCTGCTGTAGGTGAGCGCCAGGTAAGCCCGGGTAGCTCCTCTGCCTCTATTTTTTTAAATTGTTACTAGTTTTCTATTTTTGTTCTGTTTGTTTTGATTTAGTAGGAGTACTAAACAAATTTATTTGCTTCTATAAATTATTGTATGGACTAGAGATATTATTCTAGAGCCCCACAATAATTTCCAAAATTATTGGGCATGTATTTCTTTTATAACAGAAATAAAGCCAATTCAAATACATTATGATTTAATTCAAATGCCCAAAATAAATACTTCTGTGACTCCAAAAATATTGGTTTGACTTTTACCTCTTACCAATATTTTCACAGAGTAACAGGAACATTTCTTTGGACTCATTTGATGAGATTGAAATGTTGGTTATTTTTAAAAGGTTTCTGAGGCTTTGAAAATTCCCCAATTCAAATTTCATTTGAATTTAAACATGATGCAACAACCAAGCTAGTCCAAGGCCAAGGTAAAGCTAGGGATGTGACAGCCGTGACGTCCCCGTCCTCTTCGCCGAGCCACATGATGCCGGAGCGCCCCGCAGCGCTGCTATCGCTATTGTCCTCTTCCTCTGCTCTGAGCGCCGCCACGTTCGATTCGTCACCGTCCGGGCTTCCCCGACCTCACCGACGACGCCATAGAGTTCACTGTGAGATCCTGTTGCTTCCCCCTCGCTCTCCCCCTCCGTTCCCGTTCCCTAGCCCCGTCTTTCGACCAAGTCCGAGAGCTCACCGCCATCGGCGATGGTGCCGCCATAGCTAGAGGCATCCACGACGCATTCAAGACCACCCCCTTGCTCAGCGAGTCCGCATGACTCCGTAGCAACCCACAGCTCGTCCTCCCGTGCACCAAAACGCTGTGTCTAAGCGTGCCCGTACTCCCGCCGCCATGGAAGTGCTTGCCGCCGTCAACTCCGGCCATCCCCGCTGCTGCTGCTACCACCCCTAGATGCATGAGAGCGCCAGCAATCCGTAGGAGCAAACCCCGCCTCAAACCGTGGGCTATAGCGAGATCCCAACGATCTCCGCCGCGCGAAATGGTCGACGCCGGCGAAACTCCGGCGACTGATGTCGTGGCTCATCATTAGCCACTAATGACCCAGCTAAACAACCCCTAGTGCCACTGCCATGTGGGCCCTGTGCCTGTTTAGTTTAATTTAATTTTCTGTTTAGATTAGTTCATAACCCACTGGGACCCACACGTCAGCATTGACTTTGCTGACACGGCCGTTGACTGGTCCCACATGTCATCCACCCAAACCAGCCCTGTTACATTGACCCGTGGGTCCCAGCCGTCAGGTTTGACTCTGGGCGACCCTGTTGACCAGCTGACGTCATAGTGACGCAGTGCTGACGCAATAACTCCTTTTTCTGGATTTATTCTTATTCAGGAAATTCCAGAAAATAGTGCTAACTTCTAAAAATCATGTAAAATCAACCGTAGCTCCAAATGAAATAATTTATATATGAAAAATGATCAGAAAAATCCAATCTATCCATCTGTACCATTTTAATGCATGATAGAACAACTTAGGGCTGCCGTTTAGGCCAAATCTTATAATGGCATTTAAACCTTCACATATGGAGTTTGAATTTGAACCTAGGGTTCAAACAAACTTCATTTAACCTGCTGCTAGTTGCATTAGCTCAAACCACAGCATATTGCCATGTCATGATCATGCATCATATTGTGCATTGCATTGATGGCGTTTCCTTCTGTGTTGCCGGTGTTTTTCCCCTCTTAGTAGACGTTGTACCGACGATGAGTTCGATGACACCGATGAAGAACTATACTATCTTCAGAAGTGTCAGGCAAGCAAAACCCCCTTGTTCATCCCAATATAATCCCACCCTCTCGCTCCTACTCTCTTTTACTGGATTAAGACAACAACGTTTCAACTGTTACATGCTGCGATAGCAGAACCCCTTTCCTCTGCATGACCTGTCATTGCCACAGTAAATAGATGAAACCCACTAGCATGAGTAGGAGTTGTTTGAGGCCTGATGTGCCTACTCATTCATGCTTGTTTGTCATGCCTGCTATTGCTTAGAGTTGAGTCAGGTCTGATTCATCGGGGATGAATTGGAATGTGGTGAACATGTTGTGACACCCCAAAAATTTTGGCCTTGTTTTAATAAATTAAAATTTTGCCAGGAATTAAAACCTTGAATTTCTTAGCTCCATTTTAATTTTTAAAACTTTTTCTTCCTTGTTGTGATGAGTTTTTCCCAAAGAGAAAACTTTCAAATATGTTATTTGACTTGTATAACCTCTCAGGAAAACATTTTTCTTTAATCAGCAGGACTAAATTACAAAATTAACTTACTTGATCTTCTTTTCTTGAAAAATGGATTTATTCAGGTTTTATGGCGACTTTTGCACTACAACAATTTGATAAATTCACTTAAAATTTCAACCAAAATTTGGAGATGTCATGTGATGTTTTTAAACCTCTTTTGTACAAAAATATCTTTTACTGTTAAATTATTTTGAGCTCTGCAATCAATTTCCTTCTGTGGACCAGATTGCAATTTTTCACTACAACCCTTCTAAATAATCCTTTCTAGCCTCCACCAAAATTATGGGATGTTGGTAATAACATGTGCTTCAACTTTAGGCAAAAACCTAAGGTTGTTCTTTAAAAAATTTGAGTGAATCAACCTCTTTTCCATTCTGGTCCAGCCCTGTGATTTCTACTGCAACCCTATTTAATCTTGCTCCAATGACCTTGTGCTTTCTCCTGCTTATAGTCCTCCCTGCAAAACCCCTAAGTCCAGGAGCATGCACTTATTGGATCATTTTTAGTTCATGGAATGATGCCATCCATCTCCTGTCCAGGATTGAAGTTCAACAAAACTTGCACTAGCAAGTTTCTCCTTTTGTCCAAATGACCTTACCACCTTCTCTTTCATCTAAAGAGACACTGATCTGGAGAATTTGGCCACTCCAAGAAATGCCTAAGTGCCCTTGGCATTTTGTCAAACACCTTATGGGCATGACCTGTTTTGACATAGGATTTGGCATTGTACTGTGAGCTTGCACCACTGATCGAACTAGCATGTCCACTGGACTCCCAGTTGCTCCTAGCCTGGGTCTGTTAAGTGCTAGCCTCACCCAAGCCCTGCAGCATGCACTGGCATTTCGTCGAGCACGTCCCGTGCATGCCCAGAGCACGAGCAGAGCACGCGTTTTGCACGTGCCACGCCGAGCCGACGCGTCGCGCCCCTGGCTTGCCCCCCCCCCACGACAGAACCACGCCACACACGTCCCTCCTCACCACAACACGCCAAGCAGTCCCTCGCCACGTCCCCGACAGGCCAAGAGCTAGTCGCCACGGCCGCCGACAGCCCCTGCTCCGTCCAGCGCCGCCCAAGCCTCTCCCGCTCGCCACCTGGCTCCTGGAGCAGCACGAGCTCATCCGCAAGCGTGTCTGCTAGCCCTCGTCGCCGCCACGTCGCCCCAGCTACAGAGTGGCGGTTCACCGGAGAGCTTATCCACGGCCGCCGCGGCACCGCCTTGCCTCGCCTATAAAAGGAGCCACGAGCTCATCCCCGCATGCAGGCGACCCCAAACCATCTCCCTAGAGCCCCCATTGGCAGCCAATCGACCAGGAAAGGTCTCCTTCCCCATCTCCGGCAACCACGGCCGCCGCCATTGCCCCAGCCAATACGGCGCCACCAGGGCCTCCCCCTCTCCGTTCTCTCCACCAAGAACACGTTCTCCCTTCCGTGAACCTTTCCCACTACTTGATTTCGATCGGGGCTCACCGCGGGAGAAATTTCACTCTGCCCCCGAATGCCTCCTCCGCCGCGAAGCTCGCCGCCGGCAGCTCCCTTCGTCCCCACCGGCCTGGCGACCACCGGGAGGACCGCCCTGGAGTGGCGAATCCATCCCCGCCCTCGGGGCCCTGCGGGGAGCCGCCAGTCGCCGGCGACGATCGCCGGAGTCCCGCCTCCACTCGGGACAGAGGAAGGAGAGGGAGAGAAGAATAGTCAAACCTGACCAGTGGGCCCCTGGACCCACTGTCAGTGACCCACCTCGCCGCCACGTGTGTTAAGTGAAGGCGTAATCCACCGCAGTACGTTTTCCTCTCTCCGAAAGCGTATTCCTCTCTGAAACATTTTTCTTTTTTCTGTTTTATTTAAATAACAGATTTTGACCAGAACTTTGACTGACTATATCTTTTTAAATATAACTCCAAATGAATTAATTCTTTTTCCTACATCTCTCAAATACTGTCTAGATTATTTTAAGATTTATTTGAAAATTTTCCAAACAACTTTTTTGTGCTGTTTTTGAAATATGGGTTATTTGCATATGTTTGAAAATAGGATTTTGGAGAGAGGAAAGGAACTTGCAAAAATCTTGGAGTGCACCCTGCCTTTCCACACCCTGAAGGCAAGCATTCTGAACCACGGAATAACACTGTTGGTGTGTTTGTTGACACGTTTATACCACCACCTTATCTCGGAGTATTGTTATTTCATGTGATATGATCATTTGCATGGATGCATTATTTGTGATTTCCTTGCTGTTGGGAATGAACATGCTTATGATGGTAATCATCCTCATGTGCCTTGCATGCATGCCGGAGAAGGAATCGGGAAAGCCTCTGCCTTGGGTAGGCGTGAGCTTGTCGCCGGTCTCTGTCGGGACGGTTATAACCGGTATGGCATGGTAAGGTATAATGAATGTTGATTGATTGGTTGAAATAAATTTTATTACCCGTGTCATGCGGGAAACTTATAAACCTCCTGAGTTGACCATAGATCGAGTCTTGTTCCAGTAACCCCCATACTTGCCTTATACTACCACTTGTCCCTGCCGCAGGTAGGGTACGGTTCAGTAAGTCGTCAACCCCTTTCAAGCACACACCGTACAGAGAGGCCATGGTGGAAGGTACTGGTTGTGACCGGTGGGCTGGCCACCTGGTCCGCGGGCATGGGTGTTTCCGGTTGGGACCGAGAGGGGAGGCCACCCCATAGAGCGTGCGATATAAGTTTGATCCCATGCTACGCGAGGTTGTAGCCTCCCCACTTAGAGTTTGCTTGACAGGTGTCGTGGGTGATTCCAGACACCGGAGAGTTAAGACTGGTGTGTGCATGTCAGGTGTGTTTTCAATTAAAAGACAGTAGACGGAATTATTCCCAATGGACTAAAGGAATCCGTTACTCGTGGGTAAAGAGTACACCCTCTGCATAGATTAAACCTATTCGAATAGCCATGTTCATGGTTAAGGATTACAGTCTGGGATGGGTCAAGTGCCGGTCTTAGTGTCGGTCTTCGGAGGAGAAACTGTTAAAAACAAAACTAAAATCGCGGTTCGAGACTTGTGATAATTATGATTATTGTTATCATTTTGGACTAAACCGTTATATCATTGGTATGATCGAATATCCCTGGGATGGTTCTACCTCCTAGGTATTCGCTGTGATTCTTTTATAAGCCCTTTATGTGGTGTCGCTCAGACGCCCGACTGTGGCATTTCTTTTAAAGCCCTGTATGTGGTGTCGCTAAGACGCCCGACTGTGGTATTCCTTTTAAAGCCCTTTATGTGGCGTCGCTCAGACGCCCGACTGTGGCATTAATTTTAAAGCCCTGTATGTGGTGTCGCTAAGACGCCCGACTGTGGCATTTCTTTTAAAGCCCTGTATGTGGTGTCGCTCAGACGCCCGACTGTGGCATTTCTTTTAAAGCCCTGTATGTGGTGTCGCTAAGACGCCCGACTGTGGTATTCCTTTTAAAGCCCTTTATGTGGCGTCGCTCAGACGCCCGACTGTGGCATTAATTTTAAAGCCCTGTATGTGGTGTCGCTAAGATGCCCGACTGTGGCATTTCTTTTAAAGCCCTGTATGTGGTGTCGCTCAGACGCCCGACTGTGACATTTCTTTTCAAGCCCTGTATGTGGTGTCGCTAAGACGCCCGACTGTGGCATTTCTTTTAAAGCCATGTATGTGGTGTCGCGAAGACGCCCGACTGTGGTATTCCTTTTAAAGCCCTTTATGTGGCGTCGCTCAGACGCCCGACTGTGGCATTTCTTTTAAAGCCCTGTATGTGGTGTTGCTAAGACGCCCGACTATGGCATTTCTTTTAAAGCCCTGTATGTGGTGTCGCTAAGACGCCCGACTGTGGTATTCATTTTAAAGCCCTTTATGTGGCGTCGCTCAGACGCCCGACTGTGGCATGTTTTGTTATTTCCTTTACTTGATTGTTTACTCATGATTTGTTTAAATAATATACTCGCGTGCATCATGAACCTTATTCCATAGCTATCAGAATGATCATAGGATGTTTTGAAGCATGATTATTTGTGGCTGTATTATACCTGTGTTCTTAAGGTTTGCGAGTACATTCAAAGTACTCAATGGCTTGTCCCTGGCTATTGTCTTGGCCAGACATCTGCTTAGAGAGGAGCGTTGCGACAACAGCCCCGGAAACTAGACAACGGTGTAGCGGCCTCGCAAAGATGGGAGTTAGCCAGGTCAGTTGTTCCCGTGGGAAATGGAGTCCCATACACCGATGATCCACAAATCGCTTCCGCCATCAACCTCTAGAAACCATTTGTTGTACTCATAGGCCACAATGGTCTTGTACTACATATTTTGCATCTTTGCTTGGAATATCTGTATCAAGTTGATGCCTCATCAGCTAACAGTAATCCTGGGGCTGATGAGCTCGACGGCCATTTTCTGGAAATTAATGTCCGGAAAAACCGCTCGCGACAGACTTGGTATCAGAGCCAGGCTGACCATTGGCTAATCCTATCTTAGCCAGGTCAATAAACCTAGGCAAACCCAACCCACCGAGCCTTGACCAAACCCCAGCCAAGCTTCTCATGCAAGATAGCCCCGCAGTGACCCGACACCTTTTGGCAGTCGGTGCCCAACCTACCAACCTAGCCGTCGATCACGCGCCAGTGACCGGCCCCCTAAATGGATCTTTCTCGCAAGCGTGCGAAGGAAGACTCCGTCCCCTTTTTCTATAAAAGGGGCACGCTAGCCTCAAACTAGCACAACACAGCCACTATCCTAAACCAAGCCACAATGCCTGGTCCTGTCGTGCACAATGAGACCACAGCAACCAAGCTTGGAGGTTTTGTGACCATACTCGCAAACCTCACCCGTCGTGCCTATGCATTAGAAGAGCCCCCAGAATATGTTGTGTACCAAGGACCCTTGAGCAGTGAAAGCCGTCAATTCTGGGCCACTATACACATCTACGGTAGGGGTCTAGCACCCGAACACCCCTACCGGTTCACCGGAAGAACAACTTCCTTTGAGCCACAAGCCATCCAACTAGCTGCTCGAGAAGCTATAGTTCATCTCCGGCACTTGTCGCCCAGAGTTAACTGTCGCTCGTTCCACTACTACCCCAGACGTGAAGGGTATGGTAGACCACCCCAAGTTGCCAACGGAGATCACGAGATAGATCATGCATTGTTACACCTAGTGCGCTACGTAAGTGCACTAGAGGAACTGTGCGATCAGGTCACTATTGATCTAATCGCAGCCCGTGGAGAGCTGGTTCGTCGAGCCCCGGCGAGAGAAGAGGACGAGCCCAACGCCGACAACCCAGTCGTGCTGTTTGGACAACCAATCGAGCCCCCGAGATCTGCCCCAGCCATCGGCCAAGGTGTTGCGATAACCCCAGAAGTGCTTCGACGCATATTGGGAACTCACTCCAACGGGGTTGTGGCCAACAATCCCCGAGGTGGTCAACATCGCTACCCCGAGCCTGTAGCCCCTCAACTCACCCCAGCAAATTCCGACGGCGAGACCCATGGAGAAGCTTCGGCATCCATCAGGCACGCCCGCATGGATGTAAACGAGGTAGACTAAGTAACCCGAGTCGCATCGAGTCCTAGTGTACCCTCGCTATGTAATCGTGTGGCCTTGTAAATAAACGCTGCTTATTGTCGTGCTTCTGTTTTAATGGTAGCCTTGCCTGGATACGCCAGTATGCAGTATAAGATTTCTATCCCTGGCGCAGTTACCAAAACCCTCCCCCACAACCCCCACAGTAGCACATCACTTTAGTGAAATGTGTAAATCTGTGGCTTGACCCCGACCCTTGGAGCAGAGCTGGAAACTTTCTTTACCATTCACCATGGTAAAAATCACCCAGCTCCGGTGCTATAAAGAGGCCACCGCGTGACCTTGCCAAACACCTCTCACCCTGTGCACCACGCTCACAACCATTTCCTAGCCATGCCGAACCCCAGCATTTACCTGAGAACCCTAGATGCAACCCCGGGAAGTTTTGTCAAGATATTGTGGGATTTTACCTGCAGTACCATGGGCGCTACCCAGCCACCCCAGTACGAGTTGTTCAAATCAAGAATCACCCCTTCTACCTCAAGATATTGGGCAGCAGTACACATCCCTCCTGTAAACTCAAACCAAGACCCAACACAGGTCTCTTTCGGGGCGAAATCTATGCCAACCCCACAAATGGCCGTGGAAGCTGCGGCATACGAAGCGCTTGCTCGCCTTCGATTCGCGGTACCTTATGCCAGCGAACGAGGGTATTATTACTTCCCGAGTCATGCAGCGCCCGGAGGAGTAACATCTTTCCCCGGTGGACGAATTGAGAGACTTAGTCCTGGCCAACCTTGTCCAGTATGTCATCGCGCAAGAGCGTTTAACCAACGCGTTATGGGTTATCTCCAGAGCCTTGCCGATTTAAATCCTCAGATCGCCATCGGCAGGACACTAAGGCCCGACCAGGAGAGACACGTGCATCGACTGGTCAATCCACTTTCCCCGATGGAAGAAGAATGTGTCTCAGTACCAGAGACATTTTCTCGGGACCCTGTCCAGTTATCGTTTGCATTATAGATGTCGCTGCTACGTTTATTATCGCAGCATTTATTTATGTGATGTAACTTGTGCGTGGTAACCAAGGGTGCGCAATGAGTAAATCTTTAATTTCAATTAATATGAGTAATTCTGTTGCATTACTGTTTTCTTCCGCGAATAATCCTGGAGTGAGATTTCTTTTTTCTGAGCCGCTACTTCTGCACCTTCTCACGACTTGGATTATTTTATTTCACACAGAGCAACGACGGCCGCAGTCTCACAACCACAATCATTCGAGCACATACACTGTTTGCAAAACTCTGCAACGGTGTTACATCTGGCTAACCACTCCCCTAACAACAGTTAGCACCCGGCACGCCCCACCTACTCCTCGTGATCATCACCACCGCGGAGAGCCAACACCCGAGCGGCAGCATCGTGACGATCATCGAAGATCATCGCACACAGGAGCACGGAAAGCCCTAGCAGTGTCGCCAGCCCTCCGCATACCAGGATCGCGAACCAGTCCGGCATCGCCTCCGCCATTAGAGCCTCACCCGAGCTTTTGTGAGCAGGAAATGGAGGAGCAGGAGGAGAAGCAAGGCCGGGTGTAAGGAAGAAGAGAGAAAACGCCTCGGCCGTTTTATAGCTCGAGCTCGGTGTACGGTGGGCGAAGTCCACCAACGCCGCTCGCCGCCCGATCGCAGGTGTTCGGAGTCGAATCCGCGAGCAGTGCCGACAGCGCGCTGGCCCGCGAAGTGAGTGCACGCTGCACCGGTAGCGAGCACGCCACGCACTACCGCGGTACGGCCTAGATGCCCTACGCGCTAGATGTCGCCGGTGGAGAAAGCGCGGGAAAGCGCGTGGGAGAGAGGAAGAAGAAGAGCCAGAGGGAGAAGAAGAGGCTGGCTGTGGGCCCCGGGTCCACCTGTCAGCCAGAGAGAGCACTGTGCTCTCGGGTGCGACCAGCGTGTTAATAAATTTAGAAATTATTCTAAATTTATATCCAGCATAGAAATCTCTCGTTTTTGTCCGGAACCGTAGACTTTTTCCACGCAGCGCCAGTATTCACACTGTGGTTTCACATCACTTATTGCCCTCTCACTGTAACCCCATTTTTATTGCATGTTATTTTCTTAAAACAACTTTTAACAAATCTCGAGGACGAGATTTTTCTTAAGGGGGGTAGTGTTGTGACACCCCAAAAATTTTGGCCTTGTTTTAATAAATTAAAATTTTGCCAGGAATTAAATCTTTGAATTTCTGAGCTCCATTTTAATTTTTAAATCTTTTTCTTCCTTGTTGTGATGAGTTTTTCCCAAAGAGAAAACTTTCAAATATGTTATTTGACTTGTATAACCTCTCAGGAAAACATTTTTCTTTAATCAGCAGGACTAAATTACAAAATTAACTTACTTGATCTTCTTTTCTTGAAAAATGGATTTATTCAGGTTTTATGGCCACTTTTGCACTACAACCATTTGATAAATTCACTTAAAATTTCAACCAAAATTTGGAGATGTCATGTGATGTTTTTAAACCTCTTTTGTACAAAAATATCTTTTATTGTTAAATTATTTTGAGCTCTGCAATCAATTTCCTTCTGTGGACCAGATTGCAATTTTTCACTACAACCCTTCTAAATAATCCTTTCTAGCCTCCACCAAAATTATGGGATGTTGGTAATAACATGTGCTTCAACTTTAGGCAAAAACCTAAGGTTGTTCTTTAAAAATTTGAGTGAATCAACCTCTTTTCCATTCTGGTCCAGCCCTGTGATTTCTACTGCAACCCTATTTAATCTTGCTCCAATGACCTTGTGCTTTCTCCTGCTTATAGTCCTCCCTGCAAAACCCCTAAGTCCAGGAGCATGCACTTATTGGATCATTTTTAGTTCATGGAATGATGCCATCCATCTCCTGTCCAGGATTGAAGTTCAGCAAAACTTGCACTAGCAAGTTTCTCCTTTTGTCCAAATGACCTTACCACCTTCTCTTTCATCTAAAGAGACACTGATCTGGAGAATTTGGCCACTCCAAGAAATGCCTAAGTGCCCTTGGCATTTTGTCAAACACCTTATGGGCATGACCTGTTTTGACATAGGATTTGGCATTGTACTGTGAGCTTGCACCACTGATCGAACTAGCATGTCCACTAGACTCCCAGTTGCTCCTAGCCTGGGTCTGTTAAGTGCCAGCCTCACCCAAGCCCTGCAGCATGCACTGGCATTTCGTCGAGCACGTCTCGTGCAGGCCCAGAGCACGAGCAGAGCACGCGTTTTGCACGTGCCACGCCGAGCCGACGCGTCGCGCCCCTGGCTTGCCCCCCCCCCCCCCCACGACAGAACCACGCCACACACGTCCCTCCTCACCGCAACACGCCAAGCAGTCCCTCGCCACGTCCCCGACAGGCCAAGAGCTAGTCGCCGCGGCCGCCGACAGCCCCTGCTCCGTCCAGCGCCGCCCAAGCCTCTCCCGCTCGCCACCTGGCTCCTGGAGCAGCACGAGCTCATCCGCAAGCGTGTCTGCTAGCCCTCGTCGCCGCCACGTCGCCCCAGCTACAAAGTGGCGGTTCGCCGAAGAGCTTATCCACGGCCTCCGCGGAACTGCCTTGCCTCGCCTATAAAAGGAGCCCCGAGCTCATCCCCGCACGCAGGTGACCCCAAACCATCTCCCTAGAGCCCCCATTGGCAGCCAATCGACCAGGAAAGGTCTCCTTGCCCATCTCCGGCAACCACGGCCGCCGCCATTGCCCCGGCCAGTACGGCACCACCAGGGCCTCCCCCTCTCCGTTCTCTCCACCAAGAACACCTTCTCCCTTCCGTGAACCTTTCCCACTACTTGATTTCGATCGGGGCTCAGCGCGGGAGAAATTTCACCCTGCCCCCGAATGCCTCCTCCGCCGCGAAGCTCGCCGCCAGCAGCTCCCTCCGTCCCCACCAGCCTGGCGACCACCGGGAGGACCGCCTTGGAGTGGCGGATCCATCCCCGCCCTCGGGGCCCCGCGGGGAGCCGCCAGTCGCCGGCGACGATCGCCGGAGTCCCGCCTCCACTCGGGAAGAGGAAGGAGAGGGAGAGAAGAATAGTCAAACCTGACCAGTGGGCCCCCTGGACCCACTGTCAGTGACCCACCTCGCCGCCACGTGTGTTAAGTGAAGGCGTAATCCACCGCAGTACGCTTTCCTCTCTCCGAAAGCATATTCCTCTCTTAAACGTTTTTCTTTTTTCTGTTTTATTTAAATAACAGATTTTGACCAGAACATTGACTGACTATATATTTTTAAATATAACTCCAAATGAATTAATTATTTTTCCTACATCTCTCAAATACTGTCTAGTTTATTTTAAGATTCATTTGAAAATTTTCCAAACAACTATTTTGTGCTGTTTTTGAAATATGTGTTATTTGCATATGTTTGAAAATAGGATTGTGGAGAGAGGAAAGGAACTTGCAAAAATCTTGTAGTGCACCATGCCTTTCCACACCGTGAAGGCAAGCATTCTGAACCCCGGAATAACACTGTTGGTGTGTTTCTTGACACGTTTATACCACCACCTTATCTCGGAGTATTGTTATTTCATGTGATATGATCATTTGCATGGATGCATTATTTGTGATTTCCTTACTGTTGGGTATGAACATGCTTATGATGGTAATCATCCTCATGTGCCTTGCATGCATGCCGGAGAAGGAATCGGGAAAGCCTCTGCCTTGGGTAGGCGTGAGCTTGTCGCCGGTCTCCGTCGGGACGGTTATAACCGGTATGGCATGGTAAGGTATAATGAATGTTGACTGATTGGTTGAAATAAATTTTATTACCCTTGTCATGCAGGAAACTTATAAACCTCCTGAGTCAACCACAGATCGAGTCTTGTTCCAGTAACCCCCATACTTGCCCTGTACTACCACTTGTCCCTGCCGCAGGTAGGGTACGGTTCAGTAAGTCGTCAACCCCTTTCAAGCACACACCGTACAGAGAGGCCATGGTGGAAGGTACCGGTTGTGACCGGTGGGCTGGCCACCTGGTCCGGGGGCATGGGTGTTTCCAGTTGGAACCGAGAGGGGAGGCCACCCCTTAGAGCGCGCGATATAAGTTTGATCCCATGCTATGCGAGGTTGTAGCCTCCCCACTTAGAGTTTGCTTGACAGGTGTCGTGGGTGATTCCACACACCGGAGACTTAAGACTGGTGTGTGCATGTCAGGTGTGTTTTCAATTAAAAGACCGTAGATGGAATTAGTCCCAATGGACTAAAGGAATCCATTAATCGTGGGTAAAGAGTACACCCTCTGCATGGATTAAACCTATTCGAATAGCCGTGTTCATGGTTAAGGATTACAGTCTGGGATGGGTCAAGTGCCGGTCTTAGTGTCGGTCTTCGGAGGAGAAACTGTTAAAAACAAAACTAAAATCGCGATTCGAGACTTGTGATAATTATGATTATTGTTATCATTTTGGACTAACCCGTTATATCATTGGTATTATCGAATATCCCTGGGATGGTTCTACCTCCTGGGTATTCGCTATGATTCTTTTATAAGCCCTTTATGTGGTGTCGCTCAGACGCCCGACTATGGCATTTCTTTTAAAGCCCTGTATGTGGTGTCGCTAAGACGCCCGACTGTGGCATTTCTTTTAAAGCCCTGTATGTGGTGTCGCTAAGACGCCCGACTGTGGTATTCCTTTTAAAGCCCTGTATGTGGTGTCGCTAAGACGCCTGACTGTGCCATTTCTTTTAAAGCCCTGTATGTGGTGTCGCTAAGACGCCCGACTGTGGCATTTCTTTTAAAGCCCTGTATGTGGTGTCGCTAAGACGCCTGACTGTGGCATTTCTTTTAAAGCCCTGTATGTGGTGTCGCTAAGACGCCCGACTGTGGTATTCCTTTTAAAGCCCTTTATGTGGCGCCTCTCAGATGCCCGACTGTGGCATTTCTTTTAAAGCCCTGTATGTGGTGTCGCTAAGACGCCCGACTATGGTATTCCTTTTAAAGCCCTTTATGTGGCGTCGCTCAGACGCCCGACTGTGGCATTTCTTTTAAAGCCCTGTATGTGGTGTCGCTAAGACGCCCGACTGTGCCATTTCTTTTAAAGCCCTGTATGTGGTGTCGCTAAGACGCCCGACTGTGGCATTTCTTTTAAAGCCCTGTATGTGGTGTCGCTAAGACGCCCGACTGTGGTATTCCTTTTAAAGCCCTTTATGTGGCGCCGCTCAGATGCCCGACTGTGGCATTTCTTTTAAAGCCCTGTATGTGGTGTCGCTAGGACGCCCGACTGTGGCATTTCTTTTAAAGCCCTGTATGTGGTGTCGCTAAGACGCCCGACTGTGGTATTCCTTTTAAATCCCTTTATGTGGCGTCGCTCAGACGCCCGACTGTGGCATGTTTTATTATTTCCTTTACTTGATTGTTTACTCATGATTTGTTTAAATAATATACTCACATGCATCATGAACCTTATTCCATAGCTATTAGAATGATCATAGGATGTTTTGAAGCATGATTATTTGTGGCTGTATTATACCTGTGTTCTTAAGGTTTGCGAGTACATTCAAAGTACTCACTAGCTTGTCTCTGGCTATTGTCTTGGCCAGATATCTGCTTGGAGAGGAGCGTTGCGACAACAGCGCCGGAAACTAGACAACGGTGTAGCGGCCTCGCGAAGATGGGAGTTAGCTTGGTCAGTTGTTCCCGTGGGAAATGGAGTCCCATACACTAATGATCCACAAATCGCTTCCGCCATCAACCTCTAGAAACCATTTGTTGTACTCATAGGCTATAATGGTCTTGTACTACATATTTTGCACCTTTGCTTGGAATATCTGTATCAAGTTGATGCCTCATCAGCTAACAGTAATCCAGGGGCTGATGAGCTCGACGGCCATTTTCTGGAAATTAATGTCCGGAAAAACCGGTCGCGACACATGTCCTACTGTGTGTGAGCTAAGTGTGTGAACATGATTTGGTAAAGGTAGCGGTGAGAGGCCATGTAGGAGTACATGGTGGGTTGTGTCATTGCAGCCGTCCTCGGGAACTGAGTTCTGTGTCTCAACTATTTTCTGGAGTTTGTAGGTAGCGTTAGTAGTCTACCAAGTGGCACCCGGTACAGGTGGGCTTGGGACAGACTAGGCACAGTGGCACGGTGTACCAAGTGGCACCCGGATGGTGGGCTTGGGAACCCTACTCACATCGTTTGGGGCCGTGAGCGACAGCCCGGCCGGATCTCCTTTTGGATGGAACCCGAATAGGCGATAAACCTGGACAAGAGACTTGTGTGGTTAGTCAGGTCGTGGCCGACACCCTCGCCAGGCTTCCGCTTGAAGGTTGTCGAGATACACGATGTGTACATGGTGGTAAGTGGCGAGAGCGTGTGTGAAGAAGTACACCCCTGCAGGGTTAACATCATCTATTCGAATAGTCGTGTCCGCGATAAAGGACTTCTGGGTTGCCTGTACAATTCATAGACAAGTGAAAGTGGATACTCTAAAATACGCAAGATAAGCGTGAGTGCTATGTATGGCGTTCTCGTAGGGAGACGGGAGCGGATCCATAGTGGTGTATTGATATGGTGAATATGTGGACTCGTGTGCGCCACCTCAAAAGAGTTACTTGCAGTCGTAGTTCAGGATAGCCACCGAGTCAAAGCTGGCTTGCTGAAGTCAAACTCCACCACCACCTTTTTGATACCGATGCATATGTAGTTAGTTCTGATGTAAGTCTTGCTGGGTACATTTGTACTCACGTTTGCCTATTTTATGTTTTGCAAAGAGACGTCAGTCTCGCTAGTAGTTCCGTGTGGACTTCGACGTTTAGCTTGATACCTCAGCTACGATCTTGTGCCCTCGGCAGGGTCTTGTAGATAGTTAGGCTTCTCAGCCTTTTTCAGTTGTAGATGTCTGTACTCAGACATGTTAAGCTTCTGCATGTGCTTTGACTTGTATGCTCTGAATGTTGGGTCATGAGACCCATGTTTGTAATATCTCGCTCCACGGAGCCTATTGAATAAATACTCTGAGTCATAGAGTCTTATAGGATTGATTGATTTAAGCCCCAGTTCAGTTTCTACTACTTCCGTGTGTTGACCGTTGATCTCGGAACTTTGATATTGCGATGCTAAGTGGTTATGCCACCATTTTGCATGATGTCTCAAATATTTTTGAGCATTTACAGCCGTTATGATGTCCGAGTCATCCCAGGTTTCTAAAATAGTCTGATGCATTTGCAAATCCCTTCTTTCCGTCCTTGATGTTCCTTTGGGCCAGTTTAACCACACTAATTGCTGGGTTGAGGTATTCTATTGCCTCGACATATATGTTGGAGTTATTATTACGACCCTAGGTGTCTTAGGAGATTACCTAGTAAACTAGCCATGTTTTGTGTTCCCGGTGTGATGATTCTGGCCACCATTCTTGAAAGCATCCCGTGATGCCATTTAGTAGTAGGTATTCTATTCCTGGGTTCTCGAACCTGAGATTCACCCTACTTACTTCATGTTGATATTGTTTGCTAGTTCCTTTAGGATATTAGTAACCTTGTGATAGTCCTTGAGGTCCGTGGTATATCATTCTTCCTAATACCATGAACCATCCTTGGCGGAAGTTCGTTGAACCAAAAGATCACAATAAGAGTGCTCTTGATGAGTTCTTCGTTCTACATTATGAATCTGCCGGTTCTACCTTTCTGCATGGGTTATCCGGAAGAAACGTTGAGCTTTGCTCGGCATACTAATCTATCCATCCACAACTCGGAAAATCAGATGTTCCTTTGAGTTGTCCCTCTGTAGTTGTATTCCGATCCTTGTCTATCAGTTGATAGTCAGGTTTATGTCGTGCATTCATGTTCTTCTATGCGTACTATTATTGTGGTTCGTCAAGCCGTTCTATTTCAGAATGAATGGGAGAAACAAACTCCAGAACCTCATCCATATTTAGGATTGGGTCAAAGCAATTGTACTCCACAGATCAAAATGCCAATCCAGCTTCTGCTCTGCTCTGCTCTACCTTGGAGTGTTACCATCTTTACGTCAAGAGTGTCATGAGAATTGCACCACCTCTTATGAATTCTTGACGCAGTAATACTTCTTGCCATCATTGTTAATTCCTTGGTTCCCGTGTTATTGTAACCGGAATGCCAACAAGTGAACTATGATGTGTGAAATCAATACTCTTAGCAACCCCGTTGCTTGGTAGTTAAAGGACAATAATTTCATTCCTAGTGTGCTGGTTATTGAAATATCATTCTAAGACTGATCATGCTACCTAGTCCATTTTTTCTGGTGCACTCTTCGATCAATGAGTTAGGATTGTGTCAATGCCTCGCTCTTTGGATCATTTCATCTTGCCTCGAAAGCAAGATTGCTCCCAAGCTTAATAACATTTCGGTGGTTCATGATTTTCCGAATATCTTCTCGGAAGTGTTACCAGGTTGTCACCTGACCGCTATGTTGAGTTCGTGATCAAGTTGGTTTCTTGTAACCACCCCTTCTCCAAGAATCTGTGTTGGATACCCATGAGCTAGTTGGTTAAGCTAAACAACAACTTGGAGAGCTGGAAGATGGAAGCTTGTCTGACTTAGCTCATGTTAAAGGATATCTTTGTGTGTGTGTGTGTGTTGAAGAAAGATGATATCTCCATCGGTTGGTCCTCGTGATCAGCTATTGGATCTATTGCCTTATCAAGACTTTGACTTGAGTATGGGCTATCGTCAAGTCAGATCAGAACCAACAATGTTCGTAATGTTGTCTTACTCGTGGTTGATTCCTCGAGCATACACCATTATATCTTTTGGGTCTGACCAATGCTATCACCTTGTTCACATAGTTTGGGAATTCCATTTCCATGGGAATTTCGATGACTTGTTGTTGAGCTCATCAGCAGCATTTTATCCTCTCCACGATTCATGTTGAACATCTAAGTTAGCATTGGAAACTTGTGTAAGCATTTTCTTCATGACCCGTTCGTGAAGCATATGTTTGGATGAAAGAAGTGAGTCCCTCTACTTCATGTGCACTTGATGCAAGTTGCCGCCATGAATTTGAGAGGGCTTGTTTTACCTCCTCTGGAATCATCCCAAGTCAGTCATGCACGTGCGAAGTATTCTATGGTTTGATAGACTGATCATCTTCATTCCATACGTATCCCTAGCACGCCAAGCCTCTAATTGATTTGTTCAAGGAGATGGAGTTCCTTTATAAGAGCTAGTCATTGACTTATGTTAGGACTTCGTTATCCTCGATGATGGTTCCCAACCTGAACTAGGTAGTGTTTTATTGTAAGACTACTATGTGGTCATGCTTGTCTAGGACAACATGTTCACATGTGTTTAGCAGGACCAGCTCATGTTTTGGAGCTTGCTATCGTAGTTCATTTCCCGAGAATCTCGCTACGCCATCTCATTGATTTGTGTTGCAAAACTTTCTTTTCCAGGCATGCTGTCTGAAATATTCCGTTACCAACCAGATCTGAATCTCATGCAGATATGATGCTTGGGACATTCCCAGCATTTGCATTTTGTTCCCAACTTGCACCCACCTTTATGCCATTCTACTATGGTTTGCCTTCTTAGTAATTGGTATTCAGGGTCGTCCTCAAAAGTGGGCTTACCCTGGGTCCCATCCATTTCCGATGATAAGCAAAAATCATCCATTGCATTGTCTTCAATAAGGTAGTCCACATCGTCCATTCTAGTATGAGTATGCCATTCTTTCGAACCTCCTTGAACGATCGTTTGTGATTGTCTTAGGCTGGCATAAAGAGTTTCAATTATCTCTGAATCAAAAGTAATTCTTTTTGCCACTTGAGGGAATAATTCTACGAGTCACCTTCCCTAAGGTGCCCCGTTATGGGATCATGGTAATTGTTTCCTCGCTACTTGAAACCCTCGTCAAATTGCTTCTTTCGTCCCTCTTGATGCATGCTTTGCCTCTCAGCTCGAGAGATGTTGCCATGTCTCACTCCGTAAGTTAATCCTGAGTTGTTCGATCTTCAAGAAGATCGATCCTTCTAGAGTTTCCTTCTCCTCTTGTTATCATGTTGGATGTAGTTCTCAAAGCAAGACGTCGGGATACAAGGTGATGCAATGAATCAACACCCTCAAGAAGACATCTGGATCGTGAAGTTTGTGATGCTTAGTGTCCCCTTTGTCTTCTTACCTCACGACTTGAATCTCGGGACAAGATTCTTGTTTAGTGGGGGTGAGTTGTCACATCCCTAGTTCTGACAATGCCTAGTACTAGCATCTGGTATTGCATCATGTTTACTTCTCACAGAAAGTTGTAATGGGGATGACAGAACCACCAACACCCCCTTAAACGAACTAGGGTTTACTAAAATCATTTTCGATGAACCCAAAATGCCCTTCTAAAATGTTCATCATCTTTGCATTGGTCTAGAACCTCTCCCAAAAATGTTGCACATTTTTCTAGGCCATTCTGGATTTTTTTTGAATTAAGTCATATTGTATTTGACTTTGGGCATTTAAATACTATAAATAATTTAAGTGCTCAAATAATTCTTAACTAAATGTGGGTCACTGGAATTATCCAGAGAGAGTCCACAAATTATTTCAGGAGTTTACAAAATGGGTTAGTACTTTTACTAATTCAAAACAGAGGAAAAGAAATAGAAAAATAGAAAGAATTAGGAAAAGGCAGAGAGTGAGAGAGTTACCTAGCAGCCGATCTGGCTGGCCCAGCCCACCAGGGGTAGGGACGTCTTCTTCCTCCCGCTAGTCGGACGCACGGCGCATGGCCGACGCACGCAGGCGCGCCCCGGCCACCTCCTGCTTGTCGACGATCCCCTAGACGCGTGGACGATTTTCCCGTGTCATCCCGATTCCGCTGACCCCCTCGCTCACTCTCCTACTTCTCTGGCTCTCTCACTCACGCGCGACCGAACGCAGTCGTCGCCGCCAACGAGATCCACCACGGCCACAGCCATCTCCGACCCTCTCCGACGCGCCCCC
Source organism: Aegilops umbellulata (assembly GCA_032464435.1). NCBI lineage: Eukaryota > Viridiplantae > Streptophyta > Magnoliopsida > Poales > Poaceae > Aegilops > Aegilops umbellulata. The sequence goes on along the minus strand of CP136058.1, from coordinate 347,526,179 downwards.
GAGCTCCACCGTGACGTCCCCGTCCTCTTTGCCGAGCCACATGACGCCAGAGCGCCCCGCAGCGCCGCTATCGCTGTTGCCCTCTCCCTCTGCTCCGAGCACCACCCCGTTCGATTCGTCACCGTCCGGGCTTCCCCGACCTTACCGACGACGCCATAGAGTTCACTGTAAGCTCCTGTTGCTTCCCCCTCGCTCTCCCCCTCCGTTCCCGTTCCCTAGCCTCGTCTTCCGACCAAGCCCGAGAGCTCACCGCCGCCGGCCATGGCACCGCCATAGCTAGAGGCATCCACGACGCATTCGAGCCCACCCCCGTGCTCAGCGAGTCCGCGGGACTCCGTAGCAACCCGCAGCTCGTCCTCCCGTGCACCAAAACGTTGTGTCCGAGCGTGCCAGTACTCCGGCCGCCGTGGAAGTGCTCGCTGCCGTCAACTCCGGCCATCCCAGCTGCTGCTGCTACCACCACTAGATGCGCGAGAGCGCCAGCAATCCGTAGGAGCAAACCCCGCCTCAAACTGTGGTCTGTAGCGAGATCCCGACGATCTCCGCCGCGCGAAATGGTCGACGCCGGCGAAACTCCGGCGACTGATGTCATGGCTCGTCATTAGCCACTAATGACCCAGCTAAACCACCCCTAGTGCCACTACCATGTGGGCCCTGTGCCTGTTTAGTTTAATTTAATTTTCTGTTTAGATTAGTTCATAACCCACTAGGACCCACACGTCAGCATTGACTTTGCTGACGCAGTCGTTGACTGGTCCCACATCTCATCCACCCAAACCAGCCCTGTTACACTGACCCGTGGGTCCCAGCCCTCAGGTTTGACTCTGGGCGACCCTGTTGACCAGCTGACGTCACAGTGATGCAGTGCTGACGCAGTAACTCCTTTTTCTAGATTTATTCTTATTCAGGAAATTCCAGAAAATAGTGCTAACTTCTAAAAATCATATATAATCAACCGTAGCTCCAAATGAAATAATTTATATATGAAAAATGATCATAAAAATCCAATCTATCCATCTGTGCCATTTTCATGCATGATAGAACAACTTAGGGCTACCGTTTAGGCCAAATCTGATAATGGCATTTAAACCTTCACATATGGAGTTTGAATTTGAACCTAGGGTTCAAACCAACTTCATTTAACCTGCTGCTAGTTGCATTAGCTCAAACCACAGCATATTGCCATGTCATGATCATGCATCATATTGTGCATTGCATTGATGGCGTTCCCTTCTGTGTTGCCGGTGTTTTTCCCCTCTCAGTAGACGATGTATCGATGATGAGTTCGATGACACCGATGAAGAAATATACTATCTTCAGAAGTGTCAGGGAAGCAAAACCCCCTTGTTCATCCCGATATAATCCCACTCTCTCGCTCCTGGTCTCTTTTACTGCATTAAGACAACAACGTTTCAACTGTTACATGCTGCGGTAGCTGAACCCCTTTCCTCTGCATGACCTGTCATTGCCACAGTAAATAGATGAAACCCACTAGCATGAGTAGGAGTTGTTTCATCCCTGATGTGCCTACTCATTCATGCTTGTTTGTCATGCCTGCTATTGCTTAGAGTTGAGTCAGGTCTGATTCATCGGGGATGAATTGGAATGTGGTGAACATGTCCTACTGTGTGTGAGCTAAGTGTGTGAACACGATTTGGTAAAGGTAGCAGTGAGAGGCCATGTAGGAGTACATGGTGGGTTGTCTCATTGCAGCCGTCCTCGGGAACTGAGTTCTGTGTTTGTGATCCATGAACAGGTACTACCACACATTGGGCTCCGGGTGCTCCAAGCTCTCTCGACTTATTAATCAACCTGATCTCTGTCCAGGAGTTGCAACTAGTTTCTGTAGTTTGTAGGTAGTGTTAGTAGTCTACCAAGTGGCACCCGGTACAGGTGGGCTTGGGACAGACTAGGCACAGTGGCACGGTGTACCAAGTGGCACCCGGATGGTGGGCTTGGGAACCCTGCTCACATCGTTCGGGGCCGTGAGTGACACCCCTGCCGGATCTCCTTGCGGATGGAACCTGAATAGGCGATAAACCTGGATGAGAGACTTGTGTGGTTAGTCAGGTCGTGGTCGACACCCTCGCCAGGCTTCCGCTTGAAGGTTGCCGAGATACACGACGTGTACATGGTGGTAAGTGGAGAGAGCGTGTGTGAAGAGGTACACCCCTGCAGGGTTAACATCATCTATTCGAATAGCCGTGTCCGCGGTAAAGGACTTTTGGGTTTCCTGTACAGTTCATAGACAAGTGAAAGTGGATACTCTAAAACACGCAAGATAAGCGTGAGTGCTATGGATGGCGTTCTCGTAGGGAGACGGGAGCGGATCCATAGTGGTGTATTGATATGGTGATTATGTGGACTCGTGTGCACCACCTCAAAAGAGTTACTTGCATTCGTAGTTCAGGATAGCCACAAAGTCAAAGCTGGCTTGCTGCAGTCAAACTCCACCACCACCTTTTTGATACCGATGCATATGTAGTTAGTTCTGATGTAAGTCTTGCTGGGTACATTTGTACTCACGTTTGACTATTTTATGTTTTGCAGAGAGACGTCAGTCGCGCTAGTAGTTCCGTGTGGACTTCGACGTTTAGCTTGATACCTCAGCTACGATCTTGTGCCCTCGGCAGGGTCTTGTAGATAGTCAGGCTTCTCAACCTTTTTAATTTGTAGATGTCTGTACTCATACATGTTAAGCTTCCGCATGTGCTTTGACTTGTATGCTTTGAATGTTGGCTCATGAGACCCATGTTTGTAATATCTCGCTCCTCGGAGCCTATTGAATAAATACTCTAAGTCATAGAGTCTTGTTGTGATGCCATGTTGTATTTGCACATATCGAGCATATTGTGTGTATGATTGAAATGCTTGGTATGTGTGGGATCCGACAACCTAGTTGTTTATCCTTGGTAGCCTCTCTTATGGGGAAATGTAGTCTTGTGCTTCCATGAGCCATAGTAGTCCGCTACAGGCCGGTTCACCGGAGTCCTGCTAGCCCAGCACTACTGCTCCGGAACACTTGACTGGCCGGCATGTGATTCACTTCGTTCTTGTGTCTGTCCCTTTGGGGAAATGTCACGCGGCGACATCCGGAGTCCTGCCTAGCATGCTACAGCCCGGTTTACCGGAGTCCTGTTAGCCCAGTGCTACAGCCCGGATTCGCACGCTACAGATCGACATGCTCGATGTTGATTCATGTATGCCTGTCCCCGTAAGTTAGTGCCACTTTGGGTTCGCAACTAGTGATGTCGGCCGGGTTCTCTGTCATATGGGTGCTAGCGACACTATCATATATGTGAGCCAAAAGGCGCAAACGGTCCCGGGCCATGGTAAGGCGACACCCGTGGGAATACCGTGCGGGAGGCCGCAAAGTGATATGAGGTGTTACCGGCTAGATCGATGTGACTTGGAATCGGGGTCTTGACACAAGAAGGATATAATAAAAACTTTCATGAAGATCATTGGACAAAATAAACTTGATTCTTAGTAATAGTTTTGAGACAGGATGATGTCATATAGGAGTTATGTTGATGAGTAATTATGCTTTAGTAAGAATAGTACTGTTAAGGTTTGTGATTCCCTATGCAAGTACGAAAGTCAATAGTCATGCAATGAAATTATATCCTACTTATGGTGCATTATTCAGTGTTATTTATGCTTAATGCTTGCTTATGAGATTATCTATTTCTTGGTTGGTCACTTCTCAGTCTTTTGCTAGCCTTCATTTTGCACCAAGTATGACCTCTACTTGTGCATCCAAAATCCTTTAAACCAGTTTTGCCACATGAATCCACTATAACTACCTATATGCGGTATTCTTTTGCCGTTCTAAGCAAATTTGCATGTGCCATCTCTAATTTTCAAAATAAACTTCTCTTTTGTGTGTTTGTTTTGCTCACGGAGCGGTGAGGGGTGGCTAATATTTTCCATGCTAGATGTGTTATTCTCATGATGAGTGTTTATTCACTTGTCATTCCATAAGAGTAAGGCAAAGCTTTTAGGGATGCCCAGTCCCGAAATGCAAAAATGAATTTACTTTAGGTTGTCAAATAATAAATTCCTTGGAAAGTGTTGGTATGGAGGGAAACCATGGATACGGGTAGCCATGGAAAGTGAAAGTATTGTGGAAAAAGGAATAAACTTTATTTCTTTTTCGGAACCACCTATGATATATCTAGCATGGAAAAAGGAATAAACTCTAAGCCGTTTTCGTTGGTGGGATGGATACACCTCCCAAAATGCTCTGGCACCTCTACGAATCCCTACTTCCATATGCGAACACTACTAGAGAAAAGCTTACTAGTGGCGCTGGTTTTTTACATACCAGTAGCGCGGGCACCCGCGCTACTGCTAGGGCTCTATAGCTATTATTTAATAGTAGCGCGTTTCTGTACAAGCGCTGTAGCTAAAATACTCATTAGTAGCGCCGATTTCTCAACCAACGCTACTACTATCATCACGTAGTAGTAGCGCCTTATTTTCTCCCCACGCTACAACTAGGCAAATAGACATAAAAAATAAAAGAGCAGTCAGGTGCAATATTCATGGAAATCAAGACAAGTCCAGTGCAAATAAACTAAGTTCACAGAACCATCTCACAAACATTAACGACAGTACCACATTTAATATAACCACACAATCTCACAAACTCATATAGTAGTCAACAATGCATGGATAGATCATATTTTATAAGTCTACTAGGTAGTCATACTAGCATATATATGGTTCAATAGCCACACGCATGCATATGAAGTTCTAGATGATGTCGATGACGACCATCATCCTCAAGCCTGGGCGGTGGGTGTTCCTCATAGTAATTAGGATTGCCTGTCCAACATGAAGATTCTTGCCGATGAGGAAGCTCTTCCACCCAACCAAGTTGAAGTGTGTGCGACTGTCCGTGTCCACGCCGTACGCACAAGGGGTGACGGAGCCCCTTGCGGTAAGGCATATTCCAGCAGAGCCTTCTTCATTAGGTTTGATACCACAACTCTCAGATAGGCTCTTTGGCAATTTCTGAATAAGAAAAACATATCTATTAATAAGTAGCCACACACATTCTACACTAAGTATAACAATAAAGCATATAATATTCACTAAGCACATAAGTTTCACTAAGCATATAAGATTCACTAAGCATATATATCATCGGACTCTACACTAAGTATAAAAATAAAGCATATAAGATTCACTAAGCATATAAGATTCACTAAGAATATAAGATTGACTAAGCATATATATCATTGGACTCTACACTAAGTATAACTAAAAAAGTTACGGGGCTTTTAAGATGGGAGACGCTACGCGTCCGCCGGCTGATCCGTATAAAACATCCGCCACCTCGACGGTCGTTTGATGTACGTGCGCGCAGCCGTCCGATCTACTTCTGGCGTGCAGCGCGGTCGCCTCCCCCGACCCATTAATTTTTGAAACAACGGTCGAGTTGCAGAAACAAGCGCTTTGTTGCAGAATAACTTTGCAACATAGATGAGGTTGCAGAAACCTTTGCAGTAGAGTTTATGTTGCAGAAAAACTTTTGCAATAAAGAGCATGTTGCGGATTTTTTGAAAAGAAAGATTATATTACATAAAAACATCTGCAACAAAAGAGCATGTTACGTACAAACTTCTGCAACATGGGTGTTGTTGCGGAAGGAATTTTTGCAACATAGATAGTTTTGCAAAAAAAATCCGTCTTTACTTTTCTGCAACATGGGTGGCACGGTCTGACACAGGCAAACTTTCACTGGTGAAGTTGGAAAAAAATTGTTCGTCTTCATTTTTGTACATAGATGTTGTTGCAGAAGAAATTTTTGCAACACAGATGATGTTGCAGAAAACAGGGGTCGCACAAAACCATGAAAAATAGTACTAGAGGAACCCATGCATGACACGTGTCGTAAAGAGAAGAAGGAGGCAGACGCGCGAGAGATCCACCCGTTGAAAACCAAGCATTGTCGTTAAACTAGCTATGCCCAAGGGACTACGCACGTGAAAAAGAAAAACATGTCACGTGCAGTAGCACTACCGAATCACGTGGCCGATCGGACGGTGCACCAGGCGGCGGACGTGTGCGTTATAATCAGCCGGATGAATTGAAGACTTTTCCTTTTAAGATCCAGAGGCAAAAAAATTTAAAAAAAATTAAACTTACTAGTGGCGCACCGTATGCTAGGTGCGCCACTAGTAACAGAAAAAAATTGGTTTCGAAAAAAAATTGAATTATTTTTTAAAATATGATACGTAATATGACCGGGAAGTTTGAAATATTTTTTTCAAAATTTCATCATACTCATGAACATGAACAAAGTCCTAGACATCAGCAAGGTTTAATAGGATTGATATGATAGATATATCAACAAGTGCCTGTGAAGTGAGGTGGTGCTTGGGTTGGATAGAACTACGAAGTTAAGCGTGCTCGGGTTGGAGTAGTGTGAGGATGGATGACCTTCCGGCAAGTTTGACCACAGAGTGCGATTTGACCTCAGATAAGCATATTGACCCGAGATTAAGCCATAGTGACCCGAGATTAAGAAAAAAATAAAAAAAATTGAAAAAAATTGAAAAAAAAATTATTACTAATGGCGCACTTCTATGTGGTGCGCAATTAGTAAGTCAGATGGTAATGGCGCACCTCTAGCCATACTAATGGTGCACTACTGGTGCGCCATTAGTATCTGGTATACTAATGGCGCACTAGTGGTGCGCCATTAGTAATAAATACTAGTGGCGTGATACTAATGGCGCACCAGTAGTGCGCCATTAGTAGGCAAAACTGGTGCGCCATTAGTAGGCATTTTCCTAGTAGTGCCTATTTCAGTGTTTCTAAGAAACGGAATATCAAACGGAGTCCAAACGGAATGAAACCTTCGGGAACATGATTTTCTCATTAGATAAGACCCAGGAGACTTGGACCCTCCAGCAAGAAAGTCACAAGGTGGTCACGAGGGTGGAGGGCGCGCCCCCCCTAGGGCGCGCCCCCTGCCTCGTGGGCCCCTCGAAGCTCCACCGAGGTACTCCTTCCTCCTATATATACCTACGTACCCCCAAACGATCATATACGGAGCCAAAAACCTAATTCCACCGCCGCAACTTTCTGTATCCATGAGATCCTATCTTGGGGCATGTTCCGGAGATCCGCCGGAGAGGACCATCATCATGGAGGGCTTCTACATCATCCTAGCCCTTCCGATGAAGTGTGAGTAGTTTACCTCAGACCTTCGGGTCCATAGTTAGTAGCTAGATGGCTTCTTCTCTCTTTTTGGATCTCAATACAATCGGGGTCTTGACACAAGAAGGATATAATAAAAACTTTCATGAAGATCATTGGACAAAATAAACTTGATTCTTAGTAATAGTTTTGAGACATCATGATGTCATATGGGAGTTATGTTGATGAGTAATTATGCTTTAGTAAGAACAGTACTGTTAAGGTTTGTGATTCCCTATGCAAGTACGAAAGTCAATAGTCATGCAATGAAATTATATCCTACTTATGGTGCATTATTCATTGTTATTTATGCTTAATGCTTGCTTATGAGATTATATGTTTCTTGGTTGGTCACTTCTCAGTCTTTTGCTAGCCTTCATTTTGCACCAAGTATGACCTCTACTTGTGCATCCAAAATCCTTTAAACCAGTTTTGCCACATGAATCCACTATAACTACCTATATGCGGTATTCTTTTGCCGTTCTAAGAAAATTTGCATGTGCCATCTCTAATTTTCAAAATAAACTTCTCTTTTGTGTGTTTTTTTTTGCTCACGGAGCGGTGAGGGGTGGCTAATATTTTCCATGCTAGATGTGTTATTCTCATGATGAGTGTTTATTCACTTGTCATTGCACAAGAGTGAGGCAAAGTTTTTAGGGATGCCCAGTCCCGAAATGCAAAAATGAATTTACTTTAGGTTGTCAAATAATAAATTCCTTGGAAAGTGTTGGTATGGAGGGAAACCCTGGATACGGGTAGCCATGGAAAGTTAAAGTATTGTGGAAAAAGGAATAAACTTTATTTTCTTTTTGGGAACCGCCTATGATATATCTAGCATGGAAAAAGGAATAAACTCTAAGCCGTTTTCGTTGGTGGGATGGATACACCTCCCAAAATGCTCTGGCACCTCTACGAATCCCTACTTCCATATGCGAACACTACTAGAGAAAAGCTTACTAGTGGCGCTGGTTTTTTACATACCAGTAGCGCGGGCACCCGCGCTACTGCTAGGGCTCTACAGCTATTATTTAACAGTAGCGCGTTTCTGTACAAGCGCTGCAGCTAAAATACTCATTAGTAGCGCCGATTTCTCAACCAACATACTACTATCATCTCGTAGTAGTAGCGCCTTATTTTCTCCCCATGCTACAACTAGGCAAATAGACATAAAAAATAAAAAAATCAGTCAGGTGCAATATTCATGGAAATCAAGACAAGTCCAGTGCAAATAAACTAAGTTCACAGAACCATCTCACAAACATTAACGACAGTACCACATTTAGTATAACCACACAATCTTACAAACTCATATAGTAGTCAACAATGCATGGATAGATCATAGTTGATAAGTCTACTAGGTAGTCATACTAGCATATATATGGTTCAACAGCCACACCCATGCATATGAAGTTCTAGATGATGTCGATGACGACCATCATCCTCAAGCCTGGGCGGTGGGTGTTCCTGATAGTAATTAGGATTGCCTGTCCAACATGAAGATTCTTGCTGACGAGGAAGCTCTTCCACCCAACCGAGTTGAAGTGTGTGCGACCGTCCATGTCCACGCCATATGCACAAGTGGTGACGGAGCCCCTTGCGGTAAGGTGTATTCCAGCAGAGCCTTCTTCATCAGATTTGATACCACAACTCTCAGATAGGCTCTTTGGCAATTTCTGAATAAGAAAAACATATCAATTAATAAGTAGCCTCACACATTCTACACTAAGTATAACAATAAAGCATATAATATTCACTAAGCACAGAAGATTCACTAAGCATATAAGATTCACTCAGCATATATATCATCGGACTCTACAGTAAGTATAACAATAAAGCATATAAGATTCACTAAGCATATAAGATTCACTAAGCATATAAGATTGACTAAGCATATATATCATCGGACTCTACACTAAGTATAACAAAAAAGCATATAAGATTCACTAAGCATATATATCATCGGACTCTACACTAAGTATAACAATAAAGCATATAAGATTCACTAAGCATATAAGATTCACTAAGCATATATATCATCAGACTCTACACTAAGTATAACAATAAAGCATATCATCAAATTACTCTAAAAACTACAGTAAATGCAACATACCATGATATACCGATCAACCATGGTAGTTGTCAAGCGGGTCACGAATGGCACCCCGACAAAGTCAGCACGTGGCAGAATGATGTCCCATAGGTTGCACACCTCCTCCTCGCTCAACTTAATACTTTGAGCTACAATGGCATCACCGAGTGGGTCATCATCATCCTCATCATCCTCATAATCTTCTACTTTGTTGACATAAATCACGACCAGCTTGGGTCTTTCAGCTCTGAAGGAGAAGCTAATCAACTCACCACAGGCGATACGCATGTGGTCGATGAAACGGACCCATCCATCTCCTCCCACCCGCATCATCTTTCGTCCTTTCTCGATCTCCATAGTGTAGGGGTCCCCAGGAGCCTCAAAGGTCACAGAGTCTCCAGTCAGATTGTTGACTTCTGACCTCACATTGCATGGGATGATCTGTGTACAAAAAGCAAATTGATATATACACGATGCATTAATGCCAATAACACTAAAACCAAAATAGTAGTTACTAGTTTCATATAATTTATTACCGCCGCATGAAGAAAACTAGACTCAAAGTAGATACCAAATAGCGTGCCAGTTGCAAGGCTGCTGGCGCACCTTGACCTGCACCGTCGACATGGTGGTGGTGGTGGTGGTGGCGCCATTTCCCCAAAGCAATATGATTAAAGGATTAACGATCCAAAAATTAAACATAAAGTTTTCATAGCTAGAGTTCACATGGCAAGCAAAATAACAACTAAAAAGTAAACATAAAGTTCAGTCCAAGGGAACACTTTATCTATTCCCACATCCAAAAGTTGAACCAGCTTAGAATCTTCCAGAACACAATAAGTAAACATCCATTCCACCTTTGGCATCAGATGCACAATAATTAAAACTATAAAAGGCAAACACCCCCCTTTTCGATCAGATACAACTCTCTGTCTATCTGTGTTTTCTTTTTTTGAAATTTACCAAAAATGGGCTCACTAACAGCATCATAAGAACTTAGCAATTTGAGCATCACCACATACAGATACTCTCTTCAACCTGAAAGAGAGTATCGAATCAAGCATTGGTTTTTTCCATGAAACCACATAACAGTGAGGGCTTCTTGGTCATATCTTTATGTGCATCAACAAAGAAGCTAGTGGCAGTAGCCAAGAATTGAAACCCTCAACCGTTGTTGTCATATCAGAGCTAAAAAAATGCTCACGATTCTATGATCGAGCACTATGGTTGTTCCAGCGAAGGAATGACAAGTAGTTACAAGTACTACATCAATGATCCTAAATGTCGGAAACAATAGTCACGACATGGACGCCCCCTCTCTAAACCCTAGAACACTAGGCACCGCCGCCGCCACCACTCCTCCAGGGGCAGCAGCGAAGAATTGAAACCCAAGTTTCAATTATATGTGCTAAAAGCCTCTACTTCTCTAGCTACTTCTCTCTACTCTCTCCTAAGTTTCGGTGAGCAACAAAAAGACTCTACTTCTCTCACCTACCCCTCTCTCTACACTCTCCCCAATCATGCGAGGAGCATGTTGCATCGAAGCGCGGAGCCACCGTGCAATCCCTAAATCCCAAAACACGGCGAGTCGTCGCGGCAAATCGATTGGAGCCTAGCTAGTGTGGCGCGCAGGGAGGAGGAGATCGAGGGGGACTTACGGGGCTGGAGCGTCGGAGTAGGCGAGAGGCGACCGTGCGTGGTGGCGGTGCACGGCACCGTCGACGGGGGTGAGGCAGCCGGGGACGGACCCTAACCGCGGCGGCGGCGTCGGGCGGAGGGGATCGATTGTGAGAGTGTGAGGGGGTGCGGGGGCGCTCGGGCCGGTTTTCTTTTGCTCTAGTAGTAGCGATGTTTAGAGGCCGGCGCTACTGCTAAGCCCACCAGCTGTAGCGCCCGTTCAAAACAAACGCTACAGCTAAGTGGGCTACTGCTTTGCCCTGCGGCCCATGTAACAGTAGCGCGGCCCAAGCAAACAAACGCTGCTATTATATATTAGTAGTAGCGTGTTTTCTGCCCAGCGCTACTACTAAATACTAGTAGCGTGGGGTCATAAACAGGCGCTACTGGTAAACTTCTATCTATAAGCATTTTCCTAGTAGTGGAAGGGCCTTTCTTTTACTTTATGCAATTTTGTTTTTGAATTTGAGTCTCCATCGTCTCTTGCAAAAGCACCAACTAGGAGGCAATATGAACATACTTAAGTATTGGGTATAGCTAATATTCGAGTGTGTTTCATGAATGGATCAATGTTTTAGCATGATGGGCTAGGTATAACTCATTTTAGCATTGATATTTTGAAAGACTTGGTTGCTTGTTGATATGCTTGAGTATCTAAATTATTATGTCAAAACTAGACTATTGCTTTGAATCACATAAAAAGTCCAAATGTCCATGCTATAAAGAAAAGAATATGATATGACATGATAGGCAGCACTCCGCATCAAAAATTCTGTTTTTATCACTTGCCTACTCGAGGACGAGTAGGAGTTAAGCTTGGGGATGTTGATACGTCTCCAACGTATCTATAATTTTTGCTTGTTCCATGTTGTTATATTATCAATCTTTGATGTTTTATAATCATTTTATACCATTTTTCGGTACTAACCTATTGACATGGTGCCAAGTGCCAGTTGCTATTTTCTGCATGTTTTTTACATCGCAGAAAATTAGTACCAGAGGGAGTCCAAATGCCACGAAACTCTATGGAGATTTTTTATGGGCCAGAAGGAACACAACGGGCCCTAGCTGCGCCTGGGGTGTGCCCTGAGGGGGGCACAACCCACCAAGGTGCGTGTCGGTGTCAAAACCGACGGATCTCGGGTAGGGGGTCCCGAACTGTGCGTCTAGGCGGATGGTAACAGGAGACGAGGGACACGATGTTTTTAACCAGGTTCGGGCCCTCTCGATGGAGGTAAAACCCTACTCCCGCTTGATTAATATTGATGATATGGGTAGTACAAGAGTAGATCTACCACGAGATCAGAGAGGCTAAACCCTAGAAGCTAGCCTATGGTATGATTGTTGTTCGTCCTATGGACTAAAACCCTACAGTTTATATAGACACCGGAGAGGGCTAGGGTTACACAAAGTCGGTTACAATGGAAGGAGATCTACATATCCATATTGCCAAGCTTGCCTTCCACGCCAAGGAAAGTCCCATCCGGACACGGGACGAAGTCTTCAATCTTGTATCTTCATAGTCCAAGAGTCCGGCCAAAGGTTATAGTCCGGCTATCCGGACACCCCCTAATCCAGGACTCCCTCAGTAGCCCATGAACCAGGCTTCAATGACGACGAGTCCGGCACGCAGATTGTCTTCGGCATTGCAAGGCGGGTTCCTCCTCCGAATACTTCATAGAAGATTTTGAACACAAGGATAGTGTCCGGCTCTGCAAAATAAGTTCCACATACCACCGTAGAGAGAATAATATTTACACAAATCTAATCTGCTGACGTATTCCGTAGTGTGACATCACACCACAGCCAAGTCTTTATTCGAATCGTTTTCACTATCCCACCTCAGCGCATTTAGCGAGGCGGTTTCCTTGGCACGTCCTGTCGAAGCAGAGATCGTGTCCCCTTATTACGGGATTCTCATCAATACGGGCGTGGGTAACCCAACCACGCCATTGATTACGGCGCTTGGGAGATAAGCGAGTTTTACCAACCTGGTGGGGACACGTAGCTTCGTCCGCCCATATAAGGGGATAAGGATCCACCTTTTCATCCACGCCTTCTTCCTCCTTTGCTTATCCATTTTCGCACACTCGAGCTCCAACGCCCAAGTCCGCATTCTCTTCCTCAACCTTCTCCAACAATGTCTGGAGCAGGAGGCAAGTGGATGGTCTCCTCCATCATGGAGGGAGACGTCAAAAAGCTGAGGAGAGCCGGATACCTGCCCGACGACATCGCGCACCGGCTCCCAGATGAGGGGCAGCTCATCCCCACCCCCAGGCCCCATGAGAGGGTCGTCTTCCTTACTCATTTCCTCCGCGGACTGGGATTCCCCCTCCATTCATTCGTCCGGGGGCTCATGTTCTACTACGTCCTGGACTTCCATGATCTGGCCCCGAACTTCATCCTCAACATCTCGGCGTTTATCGTCGTGTGCGAGGCCTTCCTCTGCATCCGGCCCCACTTCGGCTTATGCCTGAAGACCTTCAATGTCAAGCGGAAGGTTGTGGGCGGCTGCTAGGTGGAGTGCGGAGGCGCTATGGTGGGCAAGATGCCCAACGTCCTATGGCTCGAGGGCTCCTTCGTGGAGACCATAAAGGGGTGGCAATTGGGGTGGTTCTACATCACCGAGCCGCATGACCCCAAATGGGTCGCAGCCCCCGAGTTCCGATCCGGAGCCCCTACACGGCTAACCTCCTGGAAAGAGAAGGGCCTGGTGTGGGGCAATTCGGGAGAGGTGACCGGACTCCAAACATGTGTCCAGAACCTGGTGAGCAAGAAGCTCAAACTCGTCAATGTAGTCCAGGTTATGCTCATCCGCCGGATCCTCCCGTGTCAACAACGGGCTTTCAATTTGTGGTAGTTCGATCCGGCCCAGCACCAAAATCTGAGCCGGCTCTTCGACACAACCCATGAGGATGCCTGGAAGGTGCTATTCAAGAGCGCCGAGGCTCCTCCTCCCCTTACCGAGGACCGCGAATTCAGTGCAAAGCGGCAAGCCAACGCGGTAAGCGGTTTTACCTTTTACAGGATACTCGTTTTCCATTGTTTGACTCTATGCGGGATCTAAACTCCCGTACCTTTGACAGGATTGGCAGGAGACGTCCGGGCAGATCAGATGTCCGACTCCTTTGCCCAAAGACCCAGCAGACGCCCGCTTGGCGAAGCTGCTAGTTCCGGCACCTTACGTGGTGCCAGAGAAGAAGGCCAAGAAGAAGGCCATGGGAACCCGGAAGAGTTACCGACGCCCGGTGGAGTCTCGACTCACCGTCCGATGACTCCGAGGTGCACTCCTCCCACGAAGACGAGGAGGAGGAAAGAGAGGCTTCTTTCCCAGCAGGGGGAGAAAAGAAAAGGAAGGCATCCCCAACTGGGGAGGCCGGAGGGTCCAAGAAAGGAAGGACCCTCCCTACGGACTACTCCACCAACACCGCCGACAGCGAAGAGGAGTGGCCGCCTAGGGGCAAGCCCCTGGCGAAGTCGTGAGTATTCGGACACCAGAGTGACTCATGGCATTCCTTTATTGCACAGCTTCTCCTGACGCCGAATATAATTATGCAGTCCCCCCAAAGCGGTTCCCTGGGTTCGCTGGATGTGAATAGTTTTTCACTTCCGGTCGCTACCTCCCCCTCCCTACGGACGACGCCGAGGTGTTGTCCCAAAAGGTTCCAAGACAGGGAGAGGTGGCCCTGGAGGCGCCGCAAGGAGACCTCCCGGACTCCAGGCACAAACGGGATAAGACCCCCAAGGGCTCCAAGTCTAGCCCTGGGCCGAACACCGCACCGGAACCTTCAAAGGTTCCGGAGTCCGGCAGGCGGCCCCCTAAGAAGAAGGGCAAGCCTACGACGCCGGTGACCTCCGTCCAACCGGAGGCACCGGATAACTTGTTGGAGGTGCTTAACGGTGCCTCCATCGACGAGGAGCACCGCACTATCATGAGTGCGGTGATCCAGAAGGTTCAGTCCGCCAAGAGCGGGCTGACTGAAGCCTGTGCCAGCCTGCTAACAGGCTTTGAGGTATGTAAAAAATATGTGAAAGTATTACCGCATAGACAGTAGCCCCTGATGCTCTGTTTGGCGTTTAGAAAGAAAAGCCGAATAGAGGATCTAATAATATTCACAGGAGTCTAGCATAATTAAGTCAATATGCGTATGCAGGCTTCGCTGCTGGCCTCTGCCGCACTGACTGCGGAGGTGGACACGCTGAAGCAGCACCTCGAGCGGTCCGAACAAGAGCTCGGCCTTGCCAAGAAGCAGATCGAGGATAACCAAGGCACGCAATGCCTTGTGTAAGAATATATAAAAGAAAGAAAATGTAGTTGCAAAAAATGACAGGATCGTTATTGACGTGCTAGGGGCCACGACTGAGGTGGCGACCCTTAAGCAAGCGCTTTCCGAGGCCGAAAAGAAGGCGGCCACGGAGCGCACCGAGCGGGAGAAACATGAGGCGCGAGTTGGCGAGGTACAACAAGAGCTCCAGGCTCTTGTGAAAAAACACGAGAGTTTGGAGCTTGACTCAAAGACGCGAGAGTACGAGCTCGCGACAGCCCTCGAAAGCGCCAAGTCTGCCAAGGCCGAAGCCCAAAAAGCCCTCCAGGAAGTTGAGGCGATGAAGAAGATAGCGGCGGGTAAGGCATTCTTTATGCAAAGCAAGCACATGAAAGTGAATTACTTGTTACTTACCCGAGTTCGGAGCTCTCCAGGAGCATTCACAGATTTGCCCCATAGCGTGTCGGATGTCGCCGCCTTCTACCGGGCCGAGGACGGGAGCTCGACGGAAAAGGTGTTCTGGTCTCAGTATGCTGAGGCCGGACACCCTGTGCCCTTGAGCGACCAGCTGAAGCAACTGGTCGAGCTCCATAAGGTGGCCGAACGGGCCATGAGGGGCCTCATAGTTCGGCTGTGGCCTGGAGAGGCTCTGCCTGGGAGCTACTTTGGGCTGGTAAGGCGACTGGTGGATGCTTGTCCGTGGCTTGAAGTTATCAAGCGCTCCGCCTATATCGAGGGCGCCCGTAGGGCGCTTGCCCATGCTAAAGTGCACTGGGGCAAGATGGACGCGGAGAAGCTGGTGAAGGACGGGCCACCGCCGGGCAAGGAGCATCGCCACCCTGAGATGTACTATGAGGGCGTCCTGAAGGGTGCCCGCCTTGTGGCGGATGAATGTGCCAGGGATGTAATATTTGAGTAAACTTGCTCGTGTTATCCTGTACGCTGAAAACTTGTTCATATGCGCTATGCAACGCTTGTTCAATTTAAAATATTACCTTCTATGCGGTCGTTTATTAAATTTGAGAGATGGCGAGTCGTCGGCTTCTGCCCCCATGCCACGAGTGCTGGGGTGTTCAGGATAAACCTGAGCACTCTTTTTCCCATTCTTGGGTCCTTCGATGGAGGTGCTCAGCACAACGAGCAAGGCAATTGGACTATAATGCGTTATCACTCTCACTTAGCCAGAGAATTCTATAATTTTAAATTTCGGCAAAGCCCCAAGTGTTCGGAAGACCGAGTTCGGGGCGCTATACACGCCTAGGCCGGACAAAGCCGACTCCTCGCTCTAAGCGCCATAAGTCTTTAGGGACTCGAAACCTCTCGAATAGCGACCAGCTCTCGCCCTATCATGACAGTCAGTTTTAGCTCTCTCTACTGAGGTGCTTAACCCAGCTCAACCGGGGCACAATCGCAGTAGTTATCCCAGCGCTACCTTAGCCGATATAGCGGAACGTAAGGTACCAAAACATGGGAGCCGGGCAAACCCAACTATTGACCAAAGACATGATTCGGAGCTGATGCATATAATGCTATAAGTTCGAAGGGCCGCACTTATGAAAGTGTTCAGACTTGTCACGCCGTATTATGGGGTGCTTGAGCCCGTGGCGTATTGGCCGTACCAAAGTGTACGGGTGCTAAATGTCATAACTGAACATATATATGGAAAGAGAAAGAAATGAATAGAGAATGCAATAATAAGCTGAAGCTAAGCATTGTTTATTCGAAAAGGCTGCGGTAAAAGCAGAACGATACAAATAATGCAATAAGCAAGAGATGGGACTATTTGACATGTCCCCCTCCAGGGGCGAGCTGTGGGACGGTATGTAAGACAGGTATTTTGCTCGTTATAGAGACCACCTGGGAATTCGACGTAGCTTCTTGCCTCCTTTGTTATCGCATCGTGTGTTCGGCGATTGTACTGCCGGACAGGCCTTCCGGAGAGTGGAGTCCTGAAAGTAAGAAAAATGACAAAATCGGGAGCCCCTAGTGCGGTTGAGCCGCATTTTGGGCATGCCATGGTCGTGCCCCTCCCCCTGTGCCCATGGTGTTTTCAGGGCGTAACTATGTACGCGTAGTACTGATTTCGCAGTTTTGCGAGGGCTGGGGTTGGGGCCGCATTGCTACGCTTGCTCGGAACGTGCCAGGCGGTCTTGATATAGGTTACTCCAGGCGCGCTTGACGATGTCCGGACGTTTAAAAGCCGGACTGGAGAATTGCCTTGAGAGACTGCTTTGTACTTCCGCTACGAGGGCCGCCGTATGCTCCTCCGTTCGGAGAGAGCGTTCGGTGTTTTCATTGACCGTAATGACTCCTCGAGGGCCTGGCATCTTGAGCTTGAGGTATGCGTAGTGCGGCACCGCATTGAACTTGGCAAATGCGGTTCGTCCGAGCAGTGCGTGATAGCCACTACGGAACGGGACTATGTCGAAGATTAACTCCTCGCTTCGGAAATTATCCGGGGATCCGAAGACCACTTCAATTGTAACTGAGCCTGTACAGTTGGCCTCTACACCTGGTATGACGCCTTTAAAGGTTGTTTTTGTGGGTTTAATCCTTGAGGGATCTAAGCCCATTTTCCGCACTGTATCCTGAGCGGAACGCGCAGGAGAAGCGCGACGAGCACGCAGACGCCCGCCGAGAGAAGGCAGAGGCCGAGAAGGTGGCCGCCTCTGCCCAGAAGAAACTGGACGATGCCGAAGCCGCTATCATGGCAAGGCGGCAAGCAGAGGAAGCCGCGCGCCGCCAGTCGGCGCTGCTCGTCATCCCACTGAACTCGGCGCCGCCCCGAGACTTCACGGAGCAGACTGGGGAAGCCGGCGGCGATCATCCTAGCATGGAGAGGGAAGGTGGCGAGGCCTCCGGGCCAGACACGGTTGTGCCGCCACCACCGCCTCTGCCACCATCGGGAAGCGCACGAGGTGAACAGCCGGCGGACCCGCCGGTGCCGCCGACTACAGACGAGACCATGGCGAATCTGCTCCTCCAAGTCGCCTCGCCAACACGCCGTCGTCTGGAGAAGGCGACTTCGGCGCCACGCCCTCTATAAACCGGCGCGGCCAGCTCGGCCATCCCATACGTCGAGGCGACGAGCGTCGCGCCCGTCGGGTGGGTGCGAGGAGGCGGCACAGGCCCGCTGAACCAGGCGCTCCTGGACGTCCAGGCGAAGCTGCGGGCCGACGGAGACGCCCTCTAGAACTGCACCAAGGAGCATCTGGCATCGCGAGCGGCCGTCCGGGTACGCTGCTTCCGACTTTGTTTTTTCTTGCTCTTCTCTGTGGGGACGCGCCAGCGCACCCACTGGGTGTAGTCCCCGAGTTCCGGGCCGGCTGCTGAGCAGGCGGGTCGGAACTCTATTGGTGAGTTCCAAATGCTTATTCTTGTTTGAAATGCTTATCACAGGACTACCACAACCTCCGGGTCACCGTCTTCAACCGCAACGTTGAAGAGCTGGGCAAGCGGACTGCCGACTTGACAGAGAGCCGGAGTAAGTTTCTTTCTTCGCGGGGGCGCGCTGGCGCACCCGCGGGTAGGGCTGGACCAAAAGCTCATAGCTCGCGAGCTTGATGAGTGCTTGATAGTTCGGCTCGTTAAGCTCGGAGCTCGCTTCTTTATGAACAGAGCCAATCATTGATTTCAGCTCATTAAGCTTAACGAGCTTAACGAACAAGCTAACGAGTTTCACGAGTAGCTCGTTAAGCTCGTTAGTAACAACATAATACATATTTTCAACTTACGTGACAAATTTTTTGTAGCACCTCAGCCCATCAATTCAATCTAATCGACATATGAGGCAACAAACTAGTGCATTTCTTATTGTAGTCACCATATTTTATCTTGAAAACCACACCTTACCCCTACCCGCGGGCTGTAGTCCCCGAGATTCGGGCCGACTGCTGCGCAGTCAGGCCGGATCTTCTTGGCGACCTTCTTGTTTGACGACTTACGTCATTTTTCTTTTTTATTCTTTCTTAAGAGGCCAACGCCGTTCTTCAGCAGCAGCTGGGCGAACCAACACCGCCTTCCGCGCCAAGGAGGCGGAATGCAGCAAACTCGTCACAGATCGCGACCTGCTGGCTACGCAGCTGGCGGAGCAGAAGGAGCTGCTCAAGAAGGCGCAGGAGGAGGCGAAGGAGAGAGAGACTGAACTCCTGGCCGAATTCGAGACCGAGCGCTCCTCCTGGACCGACAAGGAGGCGATGCTGACCTCCGGCTTCCATCAAATTGAGGATATCGTTGATGGTGAGTTTTTTTTACTCTCTTTCTTTGAGCCGCCGACTGCAGGTCGGGCCGACTCTTGCTTTTTTAACTTGCTTCTTTTTTCGTCTCGGTAGACTTCTTCCCGGGCCATTCGCAAGCTGCCATTCAAGCCATCGAGGCCTATCGCGAGGCGCGGAGGGCAGCTGGCGAGGAGGTTGCCGCCACTATAACCCGGACCCTTGATAGCAGCTTCTGAGCATCGAGGCTCGCCTGCGGCCGTCTCACTGGATGCTGCGCCGGCTTCAACGTGTCGGCGCCTAGGCGATTGCCGCCTTGTGGCCAGATATGCCGATTCTGCCCACTCCCAGCCGAACTGCCGACTGGCTGGAGGTCGCAGCAGGCCGTCTGGAGGCTTGGAAAGGCTCCTCGGTACGGGCTGGAGCGCGTCAGGCCTTGGAGTTCGTCAAGGCGTGGTATCCAGACCTGAGCCTGGACCAGCTGGCCACGCTCCGGGTCGAGGCCCAGCCGGAGCTGGCAGCCGTGGAGGACGACCTTGTCAAGCGCGCCGCGGCGATCGCTGAGTACGCCGATACCAACGTCTTCGTTCCCGAGCGAGCTGACAACGGCGAGGAGGTCCTGCCGGAGTGGTTTGGGATGAACCCGGGCTACGACGAGGACTCGGCGGAGGTGATTGGCTCCAGTGCCGAGGAGGGAGATGAGGCGGAGGACGGAGGCGAGATGGAGGCGCCAGAAGACGGAGCGGGTGGTCAGCCTCAGCTCGACCGTGCCTCCAGCAACGAGCCGCGCCCAACCGAGCCGACTGCCGCTGGAGGCGGTCAAGCCGAGACTGCTCAGCCGGCCGCCCCAACGTCCGACACCGCCATCTCCTCCGAGCCTCCAAACCCGTTTGCTGCTTCGTAGGCCGCCACCTTGTCTTTATTTATCTGCTTTAGTAGTTTCTCGAAGAACTTTGTTAATTCGCACAATTCCACCCGCGGGGTGTACTTTGAACTTCCGTTCGAGGATTCGGCCAATGACCCATGTGATGTAAATATTTATCTAGGTTCTATCATTTCTTGCTTATTGCTCTTTTGACTTTTTCCTTTTCCGCCTTCCTTTAGACGCCGTCTTTGCCAGTCGGACTGCCGCTGGATCAAATGCTTGGCTATCTTTGGGAAGGCAAGTACTTAGTCATTATAGAGTTTTCTTAGCAAGTCGGATAGAAAACGGCAAGCCGACTACTCAGGAGTCGGTTTTGCGAAGAAACGGCTGGAAACACTACTAAGGAAAAGGCTAGCAGCAACGCGGGTTTTAGGTGTATCAGCAGCGCGGGTACCCGCGCTACTAATAAGTCGCTACAGCTAATAGTTAGTAATAGCGTGTGCCACCCATGCTACTGCTATTACAGACCCGCGCTACTACTAATGAAGTAGTAGTAGCGTGCCTACATTACCAGCGCTACTAGTATCCTAAATACTAGTAGCAAATTAGGAATTAAAAAAAATAAAAATAGATGCAGTATTCATGAATGGAGATCAGAGACACGTCCAGTGCAAAATAAATTTCACAGAACCATCTTAACACTTGTAGTGTTCATGGATGCAACATTCAACATCTCAACTCGAAGAGATCACGAGGACACACACAACCATCATCAAAAGGTTGGTACCTTCCCTAGCGTTTCACCACCAACCTAACCAGACCACTTCTCTAGATGTATGTACAAAGCGTCGAGGTCCTCCACCTTGAGGAACTCCGGACGGTGGCGTCGTCCTCCACCTCGGTGACGTCCGGACGGTGGCGTCGAGGTCCTCCACCCCGGGGACCTCCTGCGTCGCAATCACCTAGACGATAATCTGTTTGATGCGGTCGCAGGGCTTCACGGTGAAGTCTGCCTCCGAGTAGTTGAAGAGCACGACTCCCATCGGGCCGCAGTAGTCCTCGTCGATCACCCTGCACCCAGTCGAGAAAGTGAAAACTTGTTAGTTAGCTCCTGCTTGCGCAGGGTTCGCGGAAGGGTCCGGCCACTTCCAAAGACGATAATAAGATACAATAACTATGTCCAGGCTTGGAAGATTGAAAATAAATTAAAAGAGAAATGTATTCAAGATAATAACACACAACAATTAGATTGAAAACAAAGAAAGCACCTGCGCACGCTGCCCTTGCCCCCGGTCACTGGCTATATCCCAGTCTCGCACGTCCTCAGCTAGGATTTCATGGTTGTTGAACCTTTTTGCTCTGCAGGGAAGCATTATGGACAAGATCAAAGATAGTTTAAGAGACAGACCATAATCCCAGTTCGCTACAGGATATCATTTCAGCTTTAAATTACTAAAAATATCTTAATACAGGCGAACATGTGTTCACCTTTCTGATCTGCAGCAGCTTCACCTGCATCATATTTGGTTACACCTTCTGCCTCAGCCACACCGTTGACAACATCATGACGCTGTCATTTGCAGGTGCAAGAAACCCATCAGATGAATCATAGTATGTACAGTATGAGCAGTGCAAAATAGAAACATCTCTTGTCCTAATTTACCAGTTAGCATCATGGTACAGGTGATAGTTGATTGCAACAGTCACAGGGATCAAAAGGAACAACAGGATAAAACAGCAAAGCGTAAATCATATGGACACACAGAACTAAACGAGCAAGGCTGTTCATTCAGGTTCAGAGGCAATCAACAAGAATACTAGTGAGGCGTGGCCCTCTCGCATTTCCACCGATTAACACAACTGGCTAAGACGACGACGCGCACAGAGCAGCCTAAGCCCTCTCGCCACGGATGCGGCGTGCGAGCTGCAGAACAAAGTCTTGGTACTGTGCATATTCACTGAAGGTTAAACATTTTTTGTTACTGAAATCCCAGCTGCAGAACAAAGAAAGCACCTACTGCTGGTAGCAAAACTAATATGTTTATGAGGAATATATAGATGTTTCAAATCAAAAGACCAAGTAGAATAGATAAATTTAGTCAGGAATCTGTTGTAGCACGGCAAACCCCTTGTTTCTAAATAACATGTATGCTAGTCTGTAGAGCTAGTTCACTGGGATTATTACTATGGTTTGTATGCTGGTTCACTTTCCATGAATTTCCCTCTAATTCAGCTTATCGACGGATGATTTTTTTAAGAGAAAACTAACTTTACATATACGTCACACATAGAAAAGGTCATATGCCATAAGGTTTTTCTGTTAATTAGTGTGCTATCGCAATAAAACTTAAATGAGAATGTACAAAAAGTAAAAAAAAAATCCTGCAAGTCATAATATGGCTAGTCTGTACGTACTGGAACTGAACCACTTTGAATAATAAAAGCATCAGCAGGCAAAGACCAGAAGATCAGAATCTATTGTCTCTAAGGGCTTAGATCTCAAAGAATATATAAGATGCGAATGTAAAATATGGCAAAAGGGGAACATACCATGCATGGAGTCGCTGTTATGAAATTTCAGTTATCTCACCAGTCCGCTGTAGTTTTTCCACTCGGCAGCGTCCACCGTCCACGTAGTTTCTCCAGTCGGCAGTGTCCGCCGACGGCGGCGGCCTCCTGATTTGCTACAACCTGCCATCGGTATGCCTCCTCCGCTGCATCGTCCATCACTCATCTATGAGAAATAAATTAGATGTTGGATCTTCATATGTTCAGAACTTGGAACTAAAAAGATTCAGATAGGCATTACACCCAACAAAATTCAGATAGGCATGTAACTAAATTCTGCAACTGAATTTCTAGCAACAAGGAAGCACCCAGCAAAATTCAGATAGGCATTATACTAGATTCTGCAATGCAATGTTTATCTTACTCAGAAGCAGAGCAGGTATCCACCAAAATTCAGTCTGACAGCTACATGTAACCCAAATTCAGACATACTACATGTAACCCAAATTCCTCTACAACTGAACTTGTAACCACCAAATTCAGACAAGCAAGCAACCAAATCAATTGGGTCATCAGTGAGTCACCTGCAGCACGACGGAGTTGATGACATCGGCGTATCTGACGGCGAGGTTGAGCGACATACAGCGGGCGGGGGCCATGGCGTAGCACCTGGTGCGGCCCCTCTCGACCTTGCCGAGCTTGTCAAGGTTGAGCACGACGACCATGGTGAGCATGGCGGCGACGCCGGCGCCGAGGGAGTGGCCCGTGAAGGTGAGCGTGTAGGCGGGGTACCGGTCGAGGAGGTCCCGGAGCAGGTCGCACTCCCTGTCGAGCACCCAGCCGGCGGCGCGGAGGAGGTCGTTGTGGACGTAGCCGCCGTCGAAGCGGCGCTTGCCGAGGAGCAGCGCGTAGTCGGACTCGCGGCAGCGCGAGCACGAAGTCGGCGTGCGCGTGGTCGAGGTAGACGAGGTAGGGCGTGACCCGGCCCCCCGTGCCGGCGTAGGTGCGGCGGCGCACGATGTTTGAGGGGTCGAGGAGGTGGGGCGGCGTGGCGAGGAGGTCGGGCGGGGCGTAGTTGGCCATGACGAGGCGGCACATCCTGGGCACGGGCGCGAAGTCGGCGGCGGCGGCGTGGCCCCAGGTGGCGCTGTCTTGGTGGCCGGAGTGGACGCACCGCTTCCACGCCCTGCGGCGGGGCGAGCCGTAGGCGGTGGCAGCGCTGGGGGGCCCTGCGTGGGCGGCTCTCCCTCCATGACGGGTTGGGACTTGGGACTTGGGAGAGGAGGAGAGGAGGTGGGAGCGGAGACGAGATTGGGGATCTGGATCGGGCGTTGAGTTTTTTTTTAGACATGGCGTGGGATGGTTGGTGGGGTGGGAGTAGATGCAGGTGGTAGCGTGGGGTTTATAACCCACGCTACTACTATCGACTTAGCAGTAGCGTGGGTTTATAAACCGCGCTACTACTACAGCTGGATCCGGGAAGCACGGTGGAAATCACTTAGTAGTAGCGAGGGGTAAAAACCCGCGCTACTACTATCGGTTTATTAGTAGCGCGGTTTCCTCAAGCTCGCTACTGCTAATTAGCAGTAGCGTTTGTTTTTAAACCGCGCTGCTGCTAAGATTCTGTGTATAAGGTTTTTCCTAGTAGTGAAAGCCGGCTCGAGCAATGTTTATGCTTTGAGTCCTTAGCCATTTTTCGTGTGGGCGCCCATTCTTCCTTACTCCTGCCTACCGGACAGTCGCTCTGCGAGCTGCGGCTTCTGACAGGAGACGGTTTAGGCGCCACACAGTACTTGTCCGACTGCGGGAAGCGTTTTCATAGCTCAAGAAGGCGAGTCCCCGGGCCGACTAGTCGAGCCCGGTGCCAAACGGTATAACAAAGAGTAGCATACTCGGAGGCATAATTCTTATCATACAGATAACAAAAGGGGCAGTCCCCGAGTTCGTCTCGGGGGGCCCGAAGTCTTGGTACTTTAAAAAGGGTAGCGTGGTACATACTGCATCAACTGTAAAATCTTCGAAGAAGATTTGCGTTCCATGGTCGCTCCGTCTCTTTGCCGGAGTCATCCCTCTTGCGTGCTCGGGGCTTCTGAGCGTCGATCAGGTAGTAGGAGTCGTTGCCCAGCACTTTGCTGATGATGAAGGGGACTTCCCAAGGCGCCGACAACTTGTGCTGGCCGGCTGTTCGCTGGATCAGCCGGAGCACAAGGTCGCCCTCTTGAAAGGATCTCGGCCTGACCTTCCTGTTGTAGTAGCGGCGTAGGCTCTGCTGGTAGATGCTGGAACGGCTGAGTGCCAACAGCCGGCCCTCTTCCAGCAGATCGACGCCATCTTGTCGCACTTCTTCTGCTTCCTCCTCGATGTACATCGTGACTCGCGGGGAGTCGAACTCTATATCTGTTGGGATGACGGCTTCAGCACCGTAGACGAGGAAGAAGGGCATGAAGCCGGTCGACTTGTTTGGAGTCGTGCGCAGACTCCATAGGACGGCTGGCAACTCTTCAAGCCAACAGCCGGCCGAACGCTCCAGTGGTTCAACCAGCCGAGGCTTGATGCTGAACAGGATGAGGCCATTCGCCCGCTCCACCTGGCCGTTTGACTACGGATGGGCAACGGACGCTAAGTCCAATCGAATGCCCTGCGTCGCGCAGAAACGGGCCAAGGCGCCTTTGGCAAAGTTGGTGCCGTTGTCGGTGATGATGTTGTGCGGTATGCCATACCGAATCGTGATGTCTGAGATGAAAGTCATGGCAGTCGGACCATTCAACTTCTTGATGGGCTTCACTTCTATCCATTTGGTGAACTTGTCCACCGCGACAAGTAGATGAGTTAGGCCACCTCGTGCCGTCTTGAATGGTCCCACCATATCCAGGCCCCAAACTGCAAAGGGCCAGGCGATTGGGATAGTCTTGAGCGCAGAAGCCGGCTGATGCGGCTTGGAGCGGAACTTCTGGCACCCCTTGTATTTCTGGACCAACTCTTTGGCCTCTTCTAGGGCAGTCGGCCAGAAGAAAACAGTGCCGGAAAGCTTTGGCGACGAGTGCTCTTGAGGCCGCATGGTGGCCGCACTCGCCTTGATGGATGTCTCTGAGAATTGCTTTGCCTTGCTCTGGCTCGACGCAACGCTGGTAGACACCAGTGACGTTGCACCTGACCAGCTCTCCGTTGACTATGGTGTATGCTGCCGCTCAGCGTTGTACTTGCCGAGCCAAGGTTTAATCAGTCGGCAGTTCCTTGTTCACCAGGAATTGGAGGATGGGCTGGGCCCATGAGGGTGCTGCTATTTCTTCGACTGCCAGAACTGCGACTTGGACGAGGGCGGCTGGGCTGGGAGGCGGCGGGCTGGAGTCCGCGGCCGCTTGCTGGATCAACGAAGTCCCCGGGCCGACTGGCGCAGTCCCCAGGCCGAGCTTTGGAGTCTTCTGTCTGGTCGCCGCAGTCCCCGGGCCGAGTTCTGAAGTCCCCGGGCCGGCTTTGACTGCGGCGTTCTTGGAGTCGTCTGCAAGGGTTTTTTGTGCCGTCTACTTGGGCTCTTGAGCTCGATTCGACTTCTTCAGGAGGAGCCGGCACAAAAATGGAATCTGACTCTGGTGAAGGCTTGATGGACGGATTGAGGAGGCGCTGAAGAGCGACGCCAGATGGTATTGCTTGGCGGATGGAGCCGATTCGTGCCAAGGTATCTGCTTGGTCGTTGTCGTTTCTTGGCACGTGGAGGAACTCGCACCCCTCAAAATATCCACTGAGTTGCTGCACGAGGAAGCGGTAGCTTGCCATGTTTGCGTCCTTGGCGTCCCAGTCGCCAGATGACTGCTGGACCACCAAGTCGGAGTCGCCATAACACAGGATCCGGCGAATGCCAAGTTCTTTGGCAAGCCGGAGCCCGTGAATGAGCGCCTCATATTCAGCGACGTTGTTGGAGGCTGCGAAATGGATCTGCAGCGCATACTTGAGCTTGTCGCCTTTGGGGGAAGTGAGAACAACGTCGGCTCCCAAGCCGGTGCGCATCTTGGAGCCATCGAAATGCATCCACCAATGGGTGGAGTCGGGCGCTGGTGGCAGGTACTGGGTCTCGGCCCAGTCGACAAGGAAGTCGGCCAGTGCTTGCGACTTGATGGCGGTGCGGAGCTGGTAGTAGATCGTGTAGGGAGCCAAATCTATGGCCCATTTGGCCACTCGGTCAGACGCATCTCGGCTTCCAATGATCTCGGCTAGTGGGGCGGTGCATACCACAGTGATTGGATGCTCTTGGAAGTAAGGCTTCAACTTCTTGGCGGCAAAGTGCACACCGTAACACATCTTCTGGTAGTGGGGGTAGTTCTGCTTGGAGGTCGACAGTACTTCGCTCAGGTAATATACCGGTCTCTGGACAGGTAGTGCCTTGCCTTCCTCCTTGCGCTCAACTACGATGACTGTGCTGACTACTCGGCTGGTGGCGGCGATGTACAGGAGCATGGGCTCTTTGGGAGTCGGAGCCGCCAACATAGGGGGAGTAACCAACATCTTCTTCAGCTGGAGAAAGGCCTCGTCCGCCTTGTGGTTCCACTCGAAAAAATTAGTCTTCTTCATGAGCTGGTACAAGGGGAGAGCTTTCTCGCCCAGCCGACTGATGAACCGGCTGATGGATGCCAGACAACCAGTGAACTTCCGCACATCCAACAGTCGGCTGGGTACCTCCATCCTCTCGATGGCCTTGATCTTCACAGGGTTGCACTCTATGCCGCGTTCAGAGACCAGGAAGCCGAGAAGCTGGCCAGCTGGTACTCCGAAAACGCACTTCTCGGGGTTAAGCTTGATCTGGAATCGGCGCAGGTTCTCAAAGGTCTCCTTGAGGTCTTCCAGCAGAGTCCCGCGCTTTTCCGTCTTCACCACCACATCATCCACGTAGACATGGGCATTTCTGCCGAGTTGCTTGAGGAGGCACTTCTGCATACAACGCTGAAAGGTGGCGCCGGCGTTCCTTAAGCCGAACGTCATGGTCAGGTAGCAGAAGGCTCCAAACGGTGTGATGAAGGCGGTCTTCAATCTGTCTGTCGGGTTCAGCTTGATCTAGTGATATCCTGAATAGGCATCTAAGAAGCTCAACAGCTCGCATCCGGCTGTGGAGTCTATCACCTGATCGATTCTTGGTAAAGCAAACGGGTCCTTGGGGCAAGCTTTGTTGAGGCTTGTGTAGTCAATACACATCCGCCACTGCTTGTTCTTCTTCAGCACCAAGACCGGGTTTGCTAGCCACTCTAGAAAAAACACTTCCATGATAAAGCCGACTGCAAGGAGCCGGGCTATCTCCTCTCCCACAACTCTTCTTTTCTCTTCTGATAGGCGGCGCAAGGGCTTCCTGACGGGCTTCACATCAGACCGGACATGTAACTTGTGCTCGGCGAAATCCGTCGGTACACCTGGCATGTCTTTGGGGGACCTTGCGAAGATGTCCCGATTCTCACGGAGGAAATCGACGAGCTCGCCTTCCTATTTGCTGTCAAGGTTTGCACCTATGACAGTGTACCTCTCAAGGTGCTCTGGGTCCAAAGGTATCTTCTTCGTCTCCTTTGCTGGCTTGAACGAGCCCTCAGCTTCCGATTCCTTGGGGTTGGGCGACATCTCTGGCTGCTTGCCGGCCATCGCCACAACCCGATCAAGAAGCCGCTTCTCAGCTGCAATCACCAGGGACTCGGCCAGCCGACTACTCTCGGCCGCGCAAGCGGACGACTTTCTGTAGTTGCCGGCTACGGTCAGGATTCCCTTGGAACTCGGCATCTTCATCTTGAGGTAGGCGTAGTGGGGGACCGCCATGAACTTGGCCAAAGCAGGTCGGCCAAGCTGTGCATGGTATGGGCTCTCAAGGTCCACCACTTCAAACCAGACTGGCTCTCGGCGGAAATGATCCTTGTCTCCAAAGAGGACATCTATCAAAATCTTGCCGATTGGGGAGCAGGAAAGGCCAGGGACGATGCCATGGAATACAGTCCGGCTGCTCTGAAGCTGTCTTTGCTTGATTCCTAGTTTCTCCATGGTATCCTTATACAGGATGTTGATACTGCTACCTCCATCTATCAGAACTCGCGAGAAGCGAGCTGCCCGCCTATCAGTGGCAAAGGTGGCATCCAGGACCAGGGCGTAGGAACCCGGATTCGGCATCACCTCTGGGTGATCAGCTCTGCTCCAGCTGATAGGCTTCTCGGACCAATGCATGAACTCCGGAGTATCTGACGCCACTGCGTTCACTTCCTGCCGCTGCAGCCGCTTGCTGCGCTTGTCGTCTGCCACACTGGTGAACACCACATAGGCCCCATGATCTTCTGGGTACTCGTCTTGTACTGCGCCGACTGGCCTGACAACCGACTGCTGGGGGGAGGCGGAAGCGGCTGCCCAGCAGGCGGAGGAGGCAGGAGACCGTCTCCCTTGGCGATCCTGGTGAGCCAGTGACACCTTCGGGTGGTGTGATTCGACGGCTTTGCGCCGCTGTGAAACTTGCACGGGCCATCCAGAGTCTGCTCGTAGGAGAAAGCCGGCAACCAGTTGGACTTGCCGCCCTTCTGCCGCTTGGGCGGAGGCTGCCCTTCTGGCTGCTGGTCGTCGACTGTCGCCACCTGCCGGCTACTGGAAGCCGGCTGCGGGGCCTTGCGCTTGTGATCGTTCTGCTGTTGTCGCCGACTGGCGTCTCCAGCCAGAGTTCTGGGAGCCTGAGGGGCCACTTTGCCAGCTGTACTAAGTTGGATCTCCGTCTTCATGGAGGAGTCGGCTGTGGCGTACTTGTCTGCTATAATCAGCAGTTCGTCCAGGGTTTCTGGCTCATCGCAGAGGAGTTTGTGCTTGAGGAGGGTGCCTTCTCTACACCCGGCGGTGAAGTACTGATGGCCTGCACCTCGTGCACGCCCTCGCAGGAGTTTCGGAGCTCGGCCCAACGCGTGAGGTAGTCGCGAGTTGACTCGTTAGGGCCCTGCACGCACAAGGAGAACTGGCGAGGCTTGGGAGGTCACTTCTACGTGCTCGTGAAGTTGCGGACGAAAGCTTCAGTGAAGTCGACCTAGCTGTTGATGCTGCGGGGCTTCAGGCTGTTCAACCATGTCCTGGCCATGCCCTGGAGCATGAGCGGGACGTACTTCACGGCAACTCGCTTGTTGCCGTTTGCTATGCTGACGGCTGTGGAGTAGTCAACCAGCCAATCTTCCGGCTTCACGGAGCCAGTGTACTTGGGAGTATCTCTGGGGAGAGTGAACCCTTTGGGAAAGGGCTCATCTCGGATGCGGGGGCCGAAACATGGCGGACCCAACTCGTCTTCTTCTTCCAGCGCCAGGGATCAGTGGAGTCGGTCGATCCGGTGGTGGGCATCATTCTCTCCGACTCTCTCTGAGTGGCCGAGGCGGCCTCCGAGAGTCGGATGCTCAATGGGCGGCGGGGAGACTCGCCTTTCTCTGCGAGGTGGATGGGGCAGATAGTCGTCCCATCGCTCCACTGCTCTCGGGCGGCCGTCTTGGTCGCGCTCGATGGTGATGTGGGTCCGACTGCGGCTAGCAGCCGGCTCCTTGTCTTTCCTTCTGCGGACGCCGCCAGTCGGCGTCCGAGACGTCGCGCCTTGATCTCAGCGGGGTGGCAGGTCGTCGTTCTGTTGTTGCGGCGCCTCAGTGCGGCAGCCGGCCGCGTTCTGCGTGGCAGCCGCGTCGAGGAGTTGCTGGACTTGTTCCGTCATCAGGTGGCGCTCTTTGCCTTCGAGGGTGTCCAACTCATCCGCTGCCGCCTGGGCGGCTCGGATGTTCTCCGCGGGCGTGGCGTATACGGGGCGATTGGCCCCAAACATGCTGGCGATGTCCGCGCCGCGCTGTCGGACCGCGCCTAGGCGGCTAGGCCCCGTTGGGGCTGGCGAGCCGCCCACAGCGCGATCCATCTCACGCTGATAGGCCTCTGACAAGCGTCTCATGATTGCCAGCTTCTTCGCGCCTTCGACGAGCTGGAGGCGGCGTGCCTCCGACGTCTCGGCGTCAGCGTCCTCTGGAATGGGCGCATCCAGGTCCTGCAGTGCCGCATCGAGCGGGTCGTGAGCTCTGCCATCAGAGTGCTCGCCGTGACCGATGACGAGCACTTCTGTGACGGTACTTCCGCCACTCTCCGCGCGAGGGAGCGGCTCGTCGTAGACCACCATGTTGGTGGGAAACGCGTCGAGCGACGCGGTGTCGGAATCGACCAGCATTGGGTCGGTGGAGCCTACGGACTCCAAGTCAGCGGCAGGCTCGCCGGTAACATGTAGTTTGTCGAGGAGGCCCGCGAGAAGGCTCTCGGGGCCACTGGTGCCTGCGTCGGATGCAGGCTCGTCGGAGTGGCGAACCTCGCCAACAAGTTCGGCGAGGCAGCTGGCCACGCCGGCGAGCTCAGCGCCGCGTAGCGCGTCGGCGCAAACTCCCTCTGGCGTGCCGGGCTGGCTACACTCGCCAGGAAGGAAGAGGGTTCCCGTCCAGAATAGGTCTCCGGACGATGGTGCACCTCGCCCCACGGTGGGCGCCAAATGTCAGGGGTTGGGTGCGACATATGCCAAAGGATGGCTTATCATGGTGGGGGCGAGTAGAACGTCGCCGGTGCCTGGAAGCGGGATGAGGCGTAGACATGCACGCCGGCGAATCTTACCCAGCTTCAGGGCTCTCCGAGGAGATAACACCCCTACTGCTGCTCTGCGGGGTCTCCGCATGATCACTATATCGATGTGTATACAAAGTTGCTCCTTGAGCTGTTTCCTGGAGGTAGGAGAGGGCAAGGCTAGCTCTCTCTGTCGGTGTCAAAACCGGCGGATCTCGGGTAGGGGGTCCCAAACTATGCGTCAAGGTTGGATGGTGTAGGATCGGAAGTATGTCTAGAGGGGGGGTGATTAGACTACTTGACCAAATAAAAACTTAACCTTTTCCCAATTTTAGTTCTTGGCAGATTTTAGCTACTTTAGGACAAGTCAAGCAATCATCACACAATTCAAGCAAGCATGCAAAGAGTATATAGGCAGCGGAAAGTAAAGCATGCAACTTGCAAGAATGTAAAGGGAAGGGTTTGGAGAATTCAAACGCTATTGGAGACACGGATGTTTTTCCCGTGGTTCGGATAGGTAGTGCTATCCTACATCCACGTTAGTGGAGACTTCAACCCACGAAGGGTAACGGTTGCGCGAGTCCACGGAGGGCTCCACCCATGAAGGGTCCACGAAGAAGCAACCTTGTCTATCCCACCATGGCCATCGCCCATGAAGGACTTGCCTCACTAGCGGTAGATCTTCACGAAGTAGGCGATCTCCTTGCCCTTACAAACTCCTTGGTTCAACTCCACAATCTTGTTGGAGGCTCCCAAGTGACACCTAGCCAATCTAGGAGACACCACTCTCCAAGAAGTAACAAATGGTGGGTTGATGATGAACTCCTTGCTCTTGTGCTTCAAATGATAGTCTCCCCAACACTCAACTCTCTCTCACGGGATTTGGATTTGGTGGAAAGAAGATTTGAGTGGAAAGCAACTTGGGGAAGGCTAGAGATCAAGATTCATATGGTAGGAATGGAATATCTTGGTCTCAACACATGAGTAGGTGGTTCTCTCTCAGAACATATGAGTTGGAAGTGTAGATGTGTTCTGATGGCTCTCTCAATGAATGAAAAGGAGGTGGAGGGGTATATATAGCCTCCACTTAAAATCCAACCGTTACACACAATTTACCAATCTCGGTGGGACCGAATCAACAAACTCGGTCGGACCGAAAAGGTAAACCTAGTGACCGTTAGAGATTTTCGGTGGGACTGACATGCATCTCGGTAGGACCGATGTGGTTAGGGTTTGGGCATAACGTAATCTCAGTGAGACCGATTACACAAACTCGGTGAGACCGATTTGGTAATTAGCTAACCAGAGAGTTGGTCAGACAAACTCGGTGGGACCGATTTGCTCTTTCGGTGAGACCGAAAAGTTACAAAAAGGAAATAGAGAGTTTGCATTGCGATCTCGGTGGGACCGATCCGCTCTTTTGGTGAGACCGAAAAGTTACGAAAGGGAAATAGAGAGGTTGCAATCCCATCTCGGTGAGACCGAGATCCCTATCGGTAGAACCGATTTGCTAGGGTTTTGGCAGTGGCTTATGACATATGAAACTCGGTGGCGCCGGATAGAAAGAATCGGTATGACCGAATTTGGCTTAGGGTTTAGGTCATTTGTGGATATGGGAAAGTAGTTGAGGATTTTGGAGCATATCATTAAGCACATAAGGCAAAGAGCTCATTAAGCAACACCTCATCCCTCCTTGATAGTATTGGCTTTTCCTATGGACTCAATGTGATCTTGGATCACTAAAATGTAAAATGAAGAGTCTTGAGCTTTTGAGCTTGAGCCAATCCTTTGTCCTTAGCATTTTGAGGGTTCCACTTTCACCATCCATGCCATGCCAA
This sequence comes from Aegilops umbellulata, assembly GCA_032464435.1. NCBI lineage: Eukaryota > Viridiplantae > Streptophyta > Magnoliopsida > Poales > Poaceae > Aegilops > Aegilops umbellulata. The sequence continues at coordinate 347,492,946 of CP136058.1, read as the reverse complement.
CCATTGAGCTTTCCTGAAATAATTGTCTTGGAATAGCATTAGCTCAATGAGCTATATGTTGTTATGAATTACCAAAACCACCTAGGGATAGTTGCACTTTCAATCTCCCCCTTTTTGGTAATTGATGACAACATATAGATCAAAGCTTCGACAAATGATAATAAGAATGAATTACAACGTCGCTTTGAGAAGTATGTGATAAGTAAGAGCTCCCCCTAAATTTGTGCATATAAAAAATTTGCTTTGGACTGCAAATGCACAAAGAGTTGGAATTATGGGTTACTCTTCCATGTCACATACATCTTGGTGGAGCGCTCAAAATGATAAATAATGGAAATACATGCACTCATCACCAAGGCAAAAGTGAATGACCACATAAGATAGATAGGATATATCAAGCATGCATAAGTGTAGCTTATGATCAAACACGTGATCATCAATGTCTCACGAGCATAACAAAGTATCTCAACCAAAAGCAAACAATTGTATCAAGAACCACCGAATAAAACAAGAGAGAAAAGCAACACTCTCTCTCTCGAAGCCTATGATCTATACATCTTCTCCCCCTTTGGCAACGAGTTACCAAAAAGTTCCTAGAAAAATGCATAGTGCTATATCGACTCTCAGGCTTGATCTTCAGGTGGTGGCGGAGTCTGGATCACTCCAAGGACGAAGGCTTCTGTTGATGTAGTTAGAGCTGGAGCTGAGGTGGATGCTGGAGCAAGTTGGGTTGATGCTGCGGCTGGAGCTGAGGTGGTTGCTCTTGTGTCAGGAACTGGCACTACACTGGACCTCTGAGCTCGTGGTACTCTAGAAAATGCATCTGTGGTAGTCTTATCTCTCCTCTCCTGCATGTAATCCTAGAGCTGCTCTACTGCTGTCTGTATCTCTGTCACCTTGATGTCCAAGTCATAGAACTTCTGTTCTACGATTCTCTCTAGGCTTGCCTGGTTCTGAGTTAGGTTGGCCAAACCTTTCTCAATCCGCAGGGTGGATGCAATCAGGTAACTGAGCTGCTCTTGCTTTGTCTTCAAGAATTATTCTGATGCCTCCTCTTGAGTTGGCATCCTAGCAGCTTTCTCCTTTCTTGCCTTCTCCTTTTGTGCTTGAGCATGAGCTGAAGATGGTTCATCCTTGTTCATCACAACTTCATTGTCTTCAAACTCAGGATGAATAGGAAGATGTTCCTTATCCAATAGATAGATGCCTGTGCCCATCTTGGAGTTTATTAGTTCCTGGATCTGAGGAGCATATCCACAACTTCTCTTCTGGTCTGCTGCTGTCCTCTTGATTGTCTCAATCATAAGGCTCATGACTTTGAACTTCTAAGGCACATCAAAGATATGAAGTAGGTTGATAGCATGGCCTCTGATCATCTTGTGATCTCCAGACTTGGGCAACAGAGTGTGCCTTAAGATCCAGTTGATTGTGGGCAATCCTGACAGAAGGTAATGTACAGATCCATACTTGAAGGTTTCAAGTGCCTTGTCAGGGATCTCTTTGTACATGTTGATCATTGAGTTGTGGTCCATCTTCTTCTTGGAATAGATATCTAGGTCATCTTCACTCTCTTCTGGGGCACTGATCAGTTGAGCCCATTCTGCAACAGTTGATTGGTACCTTGTACCTTCAGACATCCATGTGATCCTCCCATCGGGGTAAAAGTGTGCTGTGGAGTAGAACTGCATAATAAGTTCCTCGTTCCACTTTGTGAGCTTTTGCCCAACAAAGTCTGCTACCCCACAAGCCTTGAAGCTGTCCTGCACTCCTGGGAAGTGCTCTTAATTGTCCTTGATATATTGCCAATCAACCCATCTCATGTCACAGACAATTGGCTTCTTATCCAACAAGATTGTCTCATAGAAGTCCTGTTGTTCCTTTGTATGGAACCTGTAGTCCACAGCAGTCCTTCTCCTGGTAGCATAAGGATCTTCTGCTCTCCACTTTCTCAGTCCAAAGTCTCTCCTTATATTCATGTCCTCAGCCACAGGATGAGCATCATTGTGGTCTGGGATCTTGGGCTTCAATTTCCTCAAAACTTGTCCTTCTTCTTCTGCAACATCAGGCACTGGGGCCTTGTTCTTCTCAGCAGCTGGAATATTTCTTGTATTCCTCTTAGGTTTTTGCTTTGGAGCTGTCTTGGGGGCTTCCTTGGGCTTGGATGCAGCTGCCCCTGACCTAATAGCATCACCCATCAGCTTGGGTGCCTTGGGTGCTGGTGCAGCACCTTCCTCTTCCTCTTCTTCTTCATCAGAAGAATGTTGTTCAAACTCAGGCATGGGATCTACTTTCTTGCACCATCTGCCTCTTTTCCTTTCTTTCTTCTCTATAGCAACAACTGGCTCCTTGGAAGTGGTTTTGTCAGGAATCTTGGTTGAGGCTCTGGCCTTTGGCATAGGTTTCCTGCCTGCTGGCCTTTTTATCTTCAATCCAGGCTTGGTGGCTGCAGCTGAGCCATACTCTTTCTTCAGCACAACTCTCTTGGAGGTTGCCTCCTCCTCTGCCACATAGTCTTCATCTTCTGAATCAGAAGTTCTCTTCTTTCTCTGTCTGGTGGCAGCCTTTGGCAGATTGCTTGGAGTGCTTCTGCTGCCATCATCTGAGGAACTTGAGGGACTAGTGCCCTCACTCATATGCACAAGCTGTTCTGACTGATTTTGACTGTCACTCTGGTCTGACATGTTGAACAAGCTGACTGCTGACTGCTGACCCTGTGAATAGTTTATAGATGAGGTAGAACGGATGAGCATCACAAAAAGCAGAGATTTTTGCAAAAGAATGATTCAAAAACTTAGTTTTAGTTTCCCACAGAAAGCATTTCGGATCTACCGATTTCTAAACTCGGTGATACCGAAGTAGCATTTGGAACCTAAACTAGTGATCTCGGTCAGACCGAGTCACAGTTCGGTGGCACCGAGACTGCTAGGGTTTCACAACGTTCAAAAATCGGTCACACCGATTATTTAGACTCGGTCAGACCGAGTTTCACTTGTGCAATGGCATAGGCCAAATCGGTGGGACCGAGTTTTTCAACTCGGTGGGTCCGAGATGGTTTCGGCGGAAACCTAACCCTAAATTTTTTGAATCAAACCTAATCTATGAGTTCTTTGACTGGATAGGAGTTTATCAAACGTGGCAAGAATCATTATGATCACAATGTGCTAGGAAGCAGATTGAGGAATAGTACAAAGATCGAGTCCGTACCCTAGTTTGGCGGAGACTCGCTACAGTGGCAACAACGGAGGTGATTTCCGTTGACGGCGACCAGCGACTGGAGGCTGCTGGCGGCGAGGAGACGATCCGGAGACCACGTCGGCAGAGCGAGCTATGGCGCGGGCGAAGGGGTTCGGAGAAATTTCCAAATTTTTGCCCGTGTCTATATATAGCCCGACCCTGTCGGTGTGACCGAGTGGAACAACTCGGTGGCACCGAGATGCAAAACTGTATACAGTTGTTGCAACTCGGTGTGACCGAATAGTTCAAGTTGGTTGCACCGAGATTGAAAACATAGATCAACTTGATGATCTCGGTAGGACCGAAAGTGGAGTATCGGTCAGACCGAGAATCATAAAGAGGTTTTGGAAGTTTAAGTCTATGACGAATCGGGGACTCCGAGTGCTCCTCACACAGAGTGGTTCGAATTTGACTTGATCAATTTTGTGATGTAGCATGAATAGAGTTTAAGATGAGAAAATCATAGATAGCTAGAGGAGGTTCTTAGGCATTCTTGTCCATCCACTTGGCAAAAGAAAAGATAAAGCCAAACAATCAAAACAACAAGTGGATGTCCTTGAATGAGTGAAATATGCAACCAGCATGCTCACACAATAAAATGGCAATAGAAATATGTGACAAAGCATGCACAACCAATTCTAGCATCTATCAAGCAATTGGCGATGACTAGGTCATCTATATATGAGTATATTGACTTAGGAGTCAAATGAGGACACTTGATCATAGGTCATACTTATCGTTTAAGCTCAAGTGGGGTTACCACTTTTACACAAAGCATTGTTGTGTTCACATCATTAGAGTTGCTTTAGCTCAAGTCTTAGAGTAAAAGCTCCCCCTAGATGTGATATTCCCCCTAAGAGGGATGAACTAACCTTAGGTTTTGTCGATGATGACTTCATGTAGATGTTGAAGATGTGGATGCTCAATGTTGATGTAGATCACTTGGAGCTATCCTTTTGAGTGAATTGCACTTTCAATACCTACATGGGTTAGTCCCACAAGGAACAAGCAAGTATATCCATAGACATAGAGTGATGCATATGCAAGATGATGTCTATGAAAGCTTTTAGGTTACTTTGTCCCTTGACATACCAACAAGAGGGTTTGTGACTCCTTGAACTAGTGCAAGATGTGGAAGTTGATTGCACTTGTTCTTGCCAAAATGATAAGAGTGAAGTATGTTGGCGGAGTCACCCTCAAGAACTCTCTAGTTCTTCTTCTTTTGGATCCACACCATCTTGATGGGAATCCTTGGAGTTGTAGTCGTACTTGATGAAGTGGAACTTGAAGTAGTCTTGGGAATCCACTTGACTAAGGTCTTAGGAGCTTCTTCAAATGCATCTATTTCCTCTTGAAGCTTGTCCTTGCCTTTTTGCTTGTAGTCTTGTGGTGGAAGATCATCTTGAGTTTGTGTCCCCTTGAAAGAAGTTGGATCATACTTCTCTTGTTGAGGAACAAACTTTGTCTTGGGGTATTGATCTTCTTCCCATTCAACTCCATTGGCATTGAACTTTCGTTCAAAACCAACACCTTGATTCTTCCGGTGCCTTCCTTGCTTGCGTACAATCTCCTTGAATTGCTTACTCCCGACAAGGCTTTTGTACACACCTTTCTCTATGATTTCCTTCAATATGCTATTTTCTTGCTCAAGTGTAACTTGGCTAAGAGAATCATTAGTGGAATCAAGAGAACTACTAGAAGCAACAATATTGGATTTAACATGATCATTGTTACTACTAGAGGAAGAATCTTTCTTGTTCTTGTTACTAGACTTGACTTGAGGCATGTAAGTGGATAAGAGTAAACGTTTGGCAATGTAAGAAGAACTTTTCTTGCGGAGATCATCATTGATTGCCTTTAAAAGCTCATGCTCTTGCTCAAGATTGAGCTTTTCAAAGCGTAACTTCTCATGAGCCCTTAAAAGTTCTCGATGATCTTCGAAGATAGTTTCATGAGCTAACTTAAGAGTGTTTAGTTCTTTAGTTAGGGCCTCAATTTTCTCCTTATCATTGTCATTCGTTTGAGCATGATTAATTGACGTTTCATCATAGGATTCATCACTAGAGTTGTCAACAAGTAAATCATCATCGCCTAACAAGTCATCTTCATCACTATTAAAATCAACATACTCAGGGTGAGTTACCTTAGGACCTTTCGCCATGAAGCATCTTCCAATTCCTTCATTAGGTGAATCAAATATGTCGTAGGAGTTGGTTGACACAAGTGCTAGTCCGGCAACACCTTCATCTTGAGTATATTCGGAGTCGGAGTGATAACTTCTCTCGGAGTGGTTGTCAGAGTCGGAGCCGGATACCCATTCACCAACATGAGCTTGATGCCTTCGTTTTGTGTAGCTCCTTGATGATTTTTCCTTCCTTTCCGAATCCTTGCTTCTCCTTGAGTGTCTTCGTTCATAACGATCATCTCTACTCCTTCTCTCTCGTGATGGTGATTCCTCTCTTTTGCTTCTTCTTTTTGGAGAATCTTCTCTTCTTTTGTAGGGAGCCGTACACTCATTGGAATAGTGTCCGGGTCTTCCACAATTGTAGCAGTTTCGCTCTCGACTAGAAGATCTTTTGTCATTGTAGGACCTTGACTTGGAGCTTCTATCTTTGCTTCTACTCTTGTAGAACTTGTTGAAGTTCTTCACCATTAAGCTCAATTCTTCATTGAAGCTTTGTTTCTCGCTTGATGATGTGGGGGCTTCACATGAGGCTTTGTAAGCACCACTTGATTTGTTGTGAAGTTCCTCTTTGTCCTTGAGCGGCATCTAATGAGCAACAATTCTTCCAATGACTTCCGTTGGCTTGAGATTTTTGTAATTGGGCATCATTTGGATCAATGTACACACGGTATCGTATTTTCCATCCAAGGCTCTTAGGATCTTCTTGATGATGAATCTGTCGGTCATCTCTTCACTCCCTAAGCCGGCAATCTCATTTCTGATGAGAGCAAGCCTAGAGTACATTTCAGCGACACCTTCACCATCCTTCATTTTGAACTTGTCAAGTTGACTTTGAAGCACATCCAATTTGGATTCCTTGACGAAGTCGGTACCTTCGTGCATATCAATCAAAGTATCCCAAATTTCCTTTGCATTCTCAAGATGGCTGATTTTGTTGAATTCTTTGGGGCACAATCCGTTGAAGAGAATATCACAAGCTTGAGCGTTGTATTGTAGCATCTTCAACTCATCCGCGGTAGCTTCACGGTTTGGTTCTTTCCCTTCGAAGAAGTCACCTTGCAAACCAACACACACAATAGCCCAAACGGCAGGATTATGCCCAAGAATATGCATTTTCATTTTATGCTTCCAACTAGCAAAGTTAGTACCATCAAAGTAAGGACCCCTACGGTGATAATTTCCCTCACTAGACGCCATACTCTCCTAGGTTGTGAAACCAAGGCTATGACCACCAAAAGCTATGGGAATCAAAGCAAATGGAGACCAAAGCTCTGATACCACTTGTAGGATCGGAAGTATGTCTAGAGGGGGGGGGGGGTGATTAGACTACTTGACCAAATAAAAACTTAACCTTTTCCCAATTTTAGTTCTTGGCAGATTTTAGCTACTTTAGGACAAGTCAAGCAATCATCACACAATTCAAGCAAGCATGCAAAGAGTATATAGGCAGCGGATGTTTTTCCCGTGGTTTGGATAGGTGGTGCTATCCTACATCCACGTTAGTGGAGACTTCAACCCACGAAGGGTAACGGTTGCGCGAGTCCACGGAGGGCTCCACCCACGAAGGGTCCACGAAGAAGCAACCTTGTCTATCCCACCATGGCCATCGCCCACGAAGGACTTGCCTCACTAGAGGTAGATCTTCACGAAGTAGGCGATCTCCTTGCCCTTACAAACTCCTTGGTTCAACTCCACAATCTTGTCGGAGGCTCCCAAGTGACACCTATCCAATCTAGGAGACACCACTCTCCAAGAAGTAACAAATGGTGTGTTGATGATGAACTCCTTGCTCTTGTGCTTCAAATGATAGTCTCCCCAACACTCAACTCTCTCTCACAGGATTTGGATTTGGTGGAAAGAATATTTGAGTGGAAAGCAACTTGGGGAAGGATAGAGATCAAGATTCATATGGTAGGAATGGAATATCTTGGTCTCAACACATGAGTAGGTGGTTCTCTCTCAGAACATATGAGTTGGAAGTGTAGATGTGTTCTGATGGCTCTCTCCACGAATGAAGAGGATGTGGAGGGGTATATATAGCCTCCACTTAAAATCCAACCGTTACACACAATTTACCAATCTCGGTGGGACCGAATCAACAAACTCGGTCGGACCGAAAAGGTAAACCTAGTGACCGTTAGAGATTTTCGGTGGGACTGACATGCATCTCGGTAGGACCGATGTGGTTAGGGTTTGGGTATAACGTAATCTCGGTGAGACCGATTACACAAACTCGGTGAGACCGATTTGGTAATTAGCTAACCAGAGAGTTGGTCAGACAAACTCGGTGGGACCGATTTGCTCTTTCGGTGAGACCGAAAAGTTACAAAAAGGAAATAGAGAGTTTGCATTGCAATCTCGGTGGGACCGATCCGCTCTTTCGGTGAGACCGAAAAGTTACGAAAGGGAAACAGAGAGGTTGCAATCCCATCTCGGTGAGACCGAGATCCCTATCGGTAGAACCGATTTGCTAGGGTTTTGGCAGTGGCTTATGACATATGAAACTCGGTGGCGCCGGATAGAAAGAATCGGTATGACCGAATTTGGCTTAGGGTTTAGGTCATTTGTGGATATGGGAAAGTAGTTGAGGATTTTGGAGCATATCATTAAGCACATAAGGCAAAGAGCTCATTAAGCAACACCTCATCCCTCCTTGATAGTATTGGCTTTTCCTATGGACTCAATGTGATCTTGGATCACTAAAATGTAAAATGAAGAGTCTTGAGCTTTTGAGCTTGAGCCAATCCTTTGTCCTTAGCATTTTGAGGGTTCCACTTTCACCATCCATGCCATGCCAATCATTGAGCTTTCCTGAAATAATTGTCTTGGAATAGCATTAGCTCAATGAGCTATATGTTGTTATGAATTACCAAAACCACCTAGGGATAGTTGCACTTTCAGATGGTAACAGGAGACAAGGGAGACTTTATTTTACCCAGGTTCGGGCCCTCTCGATGGAGGTAAAACCCTACCCCTGCTAGATTAATATTGATGATATGGGTAGTACAAGAGTAGATCTACCACGAGATCATATGTTGTGGTCTAAACCCTAGAGGTATGATGAGTCATCTCATCATCCTCTATCGACTAGTCTGGCCTCGGTTTATATAATACACCAGAGGCCCAGGATAACAAGAGTCCTAGCCGAATACGCCGGTGGGGGAGGAGTCCTTGTCTTGATTGCCAAGTCTTGTGGAATCTTCCTTGTATGCGGCACCTGTCCGGACTGGCCCATGAGTATGCGGCCCTGGGGGTCCTCGGCCCAATCTAACCGATTGGGGGACGACGTGGTGAGTACCCCCTAGTCCAGGACACCGTCAGTAGCCCCTTGAACCGGTCTTCAAGTTAGGGACGCTCCTCGATTCTTCCGGCTGTTCTTCATCTTCGGTCGTCGGTCTTGAAAACTGGTTCAATGAATCTTCTTTATCTTCGATCTTGAGGATCGCCGAAATGCATTCGACGGGTTTACACATCGGGTATCCGAGGAGCCCCTTTAAGTTTCCGGCCTTTATCAATGCCTTGTTATTTTTATGCCACACCTCGGGTTTGAAGTTGTTCCCGGGAGGCAGTTCCCTCTTGCGTCCGAGCTCTAACGCCGGACTGCATTCGAGGTATTTTTTGCTGCCGAGCACCAATGTCGGACTGCTTCCCAGCTCTAACGCCGGACTATGTATCCGAGCTCCAACGCCGGACTATGTATCCGAGCTCCAACGCCGGACTGTATCCGAGGTGTCGTAAATCACCTTGGTGCAAAGAAGTTTGAAGGAGTTTTAGCCGAGCTCAATGCCGGAAATGCCCTCTATGGAGCCAGCCACTAGCGCCTGAGCTTTATGCCGGACTGCTTTCGAGGTGGTGCACCACCCCGAATGTGGGCCGATTTTTGTTAATATTTTTGATCGGTGCAATTTATTCTCTGCCAAAATATATAGCCAGTAGCCCTCAAGGTGGGTATCGGTCTAAAACCCGAGGTGCACATGAAGGATGACATAAGACCGCCGATCCCCGTAGCCGCTGAGACTCAGGTTGATTTGCAAAATCGGTTTGAGGATCAAGTCCTAGCTCGGCAGAATACTTCGCGACACAAAAAGCGGCGTGCTCAGTCCTCGAGACTCAGGTTGGGTGCGGCCGATCAACCTGAGGATCAAAATCTCCTCGGAAACTATATTGCACATAAAATTTTCTGCATTGGACAAGCAATGCAGTAGCCCCCGAGACACTGGTCGGGTGGCAACACCAGATCAAGGGATCAATATGCCCCTTTAATATGTTTAAATAATAAGCCCGAAGCCCAGTAGCCCCCGAGCCTTAATGCGGGCACGGGTGGCCAAATTAAGGATCAATATCCATATTAAAATCACAAATTATGTGTAATGACTCTATGTATCCAAGTACTTTACGTCATTAATGCTCGGATCCGCATTGTACAAAACTTTGTTGACCGACCATCGGCTTCCACCTCCTCGACCAGTAGCCGAGGAGTGTTTGTCTTACTTTATAAAGCCTTTATGAGGGCAAAGATTTATGACAAACAAGGCAATCTGGCCATACGGTTTTATAAACAAAGGTACGCTGAGAGATATGTTATATTACTGTTTAATAGAAGAAATGTCTTCCAAAGAAAATAGTCCCGCTATCGGTTCCTTTCTTTGGGTTGTCATGCTAAGCATGATCATAAAACCTCAGCTCCAATGTAAGAGCAAAATATCGAGGATTTAGTCTGGGAGGCTAGTTAATAGCCCCCGGTAGTGTTCGGCGACAGTCGAGGTCAAGCCGTAAACACTTCGGCCAATGTTATGAACGGCCTGTTATTTAACACAGTCATCGGATCACTGACCAGTTTACGCTTATTGTGACAGTCAGTTTTCGGCTTTCTCCACTGAGGTGCTTAACCGTGTGAGCTGGAAGCACGATCGCAGTGGTTCTCGCTTTGCACGCCTAGCCGAACAAAGCGGAACGTAGGAAGCAAGTGCAGGAGCCGGGCAACCCAACTATTGACCGAAGACACAATTCAAAACCGATGCATATATAGCAGTATCCGAGAATATTTTTACCGAATCTATATAGGTGTCCGGCATTGCACTGCGAGACTTGTGCTGAAAAACCACAAATAGTTTAAAAAGTGCCAAAAAGCTTGGAAAACCAAGAAACGTCAGTAAAAACATGACGTCCGAACAATATCAAGTGTTCGGTGCCAACCCGAAAATTGGTCTTAGAAAAAAAGAAGTGCTTCTGTCGTGCTTTAACATGATACATCCTATCTCAAGACTTCGAGCGGGTCAGCCTACGGCTTCAACCTCCTATCCCGAGGGCGGAGTACTTCTCATCAGGCCAGTTTAGCAAACTAAACTCTAGCGGCTTTTGAGAGAGAAATTAGGCTCCCCGGCTAGTGTCCGCACACTCGTGTCGAAAAAAGGAGTGATAAATAATAATAACTTTGTAACGACTAAGAAGAAAAACACTTAGTATGAAACGACTCAAATAAACATAAGAGCCCCCAGGTGACTTGGGTAAAAGTTGACTATATAATGTAAGGTCACATGTAGAATGCCTTCTAGCCGGATTGTAGATCGTTTGTCGTAGTGGACCTTTTCGCTTCAACCTCTGGACCAATAGTCCGGAGTGTGTCCGAATAACCTCGCGGTTATAAAAACTAGGGCATGCATGGAGACCAGGCGTAGGGGTCATTAGTTCTTTATCAGACAAGTGCCCAACTAGTTATGTTATATTACATGGTTAGTAAGAAACATCTTCCAGGGAGAATAGTTCCGTTAGGGGTTCCTTTCCCTGGGAGGCATGCCCTAAAGTGTATGTCCGGACTGCGAAAAGAGCAGAAAAACATCTGGGGGCAGGTAAATAAATAGGTAAGAAATCATCTTTTAGTTCATCGGCCGAGTATTCCCTTAAGAACGCTAGCTTTCGGCTTCACCCAGCCTGAGGTACACATCCGGCTGACCCGGCAGTAACAATCGCAGAGGTGCTCCCTTTACCACCTAGCCGAACAATCCGGAACGTAGGGGTAAGCACAGGAGCCAGGCAACCCAGCTTGGCCAAAACTTAAGTCATATCGATGCATATAATGGTGAATAAAAGGTACATGCGGAAGTGTGACACATGTGTTGGGCATAAAGCCCGTATTAATAAGCTTCTGTTAAAGAAGCCCCCAGGTATAATGAGCGCGGGTAGCGCGTCAAGTATGTGTGAACAAAGTTTGGACAAGAAATTTTTTTACAAGCAACTTTTTTTTCCAAAAAAGTATAACGCTTGGTCGAACCGAACACAAGTTAGAAATTAAAGCTTTGAGCATGAAAGCGACTTAGCTGGTTAATGTGTCCGCAGTCCGAGCTTGATGCGGGACAAGGTTCTATCCCCCAAGCTGGTCCCGAGGTGGCGGAGCGGAGAGCTCGACACGCCGAAGTAGTGACATAGCACGGTCGATGCAGACCGGCAGAGTGACGCAAAAGTCCCCGGATCATTTTCCTGTGCACAAAAAATAGTGCAAATGGGAGATAATAGTAATAATGATAAATATAAAAAATTGTTGCATAATGAATAATTTATGCAAAGTGAGTAAAGAAATATGGCCTGGCGCCAAAGTCGATGCCGACGCAGGGCGTCGGCATGATGCGGTAAAGGCGTGGCAAAGCCTGAATTCATAGGTCGGTCTGCGCTCCGGATGCGGCGTTCGCCGGACTATGTACGGAGACTGACCGAACCAGCATGCGACCGTCGTTAATGCGGCCACCATTTGATAGACCTGTGAACATATGATGGACAAACCAGAGTAATAATTCCTTAGAAAAAATGAACCCAAACATGCAAAAAATATTAGGATTAATAGCACCTGGTTTATTTGTTGTAGTAATCCAAAGGAAGATGATGCTGGCAAAGGTTGGCTCGCCGAGGCAAAGCCCTCGGTCCAGCCAATCATGACGAAGCTGGTCGGCTAGTGACGCCGAAGTGTCTAGAATAGGTTGATGAAGAGATGATGAATCCTCCGGTCCAGCCGAGATGTCGAAGCCTCGAGGCCAGTCGATGAGTCGAAGTAGTCCAGCGTGATGGACACCGACTTGAAGGGGCAACAGTGCGGCCCTGCCGATGCAGGTCGTGATGTGGTCGATGTCGGCTTGATGAAGCGACCGTGCCGTGATGCCGGTATGCCCGCTCCGTGTAATCCGTGGGGCGGCGATGTTGGTGATGATTTGTCCTTCGCGATGCCGGACTCTTGTTCGGCTTGCTGAGATGATGATCCGAAGAAGTTGAGCTCGGCTCAACAAAGTGACGACGTGTCTAGCGCAGGTCGGCAGCCGTGGAGCAATATTGCCGGATTGGTTTGACACCAGCATGATGCCGAAGATCATGTTCAAAAGATCTTAAAGTTAGTGGGATGTGTTCGAGAACAATACACAATATCCCATACAAAACTTCCTTCAAAAGGGATGTCCGAAATCCCGTTCATAAAAAAGATGAATTCGGGTCGGATTCGTTCTCGCGCAGAAAACAGATCCGAAAAGTGATGCACTAATCGGAAGGTTCCCGGAGTTCGGACGGTCGGATCGAGCTGAAATTGGGAGGGGTGGTAGATATAGGAATTCCGCAGACGATCAACGGTTGGATCTTCCAACGGACGTCTGAGTTAGAAGCTGGACACCACGCCCTAAACTCGTCCAGATTCCTGTCCAGATTTGACAGGGCTCCAGTATAACGTGGATTGCCAGAGATTTCTCCATCGGAACTCGACGAAATTTTCCAGGGTTGTTGTAGACTCAATTCCGCACAATTCCACCAAAGCGATCGTCAAAGCGATACTTGAGAAGGTGGTGGCAGCAGATACGAGCTCGCTCTCCAGAAAAACAGCACAGTCGCTTGAGGGCAATGTTGACGTTGAGCCCCCGAGCTTCATGGATGACTCCTCCATGATCTTGATAGAGATCGGAGTTGATGTTTGATGAAGGCCCTCGTCCGAACATGGTGATCCGAACACGAGGCGCAATTCTTGGTTGAACCAAGGTGACCAGTCGAGCTGGTGACGAAGATGCCGAAGTCGCAGTTGATTTGCAGGCGAGCCATCGATCCTTTTGTCGATCACACAGCGGAACTCTCAATGAAAGCACCAATGTCGGTGTCAAAACCGACGGATCTCGGGTAGGGGGTCCCGAACTGTGCGTCAAGGTCGGATGGTAACAGAAGACAAGGGACACTTTATTTTACCCAGGTTCGGGCCCTCTCGATGGAGGTAAAACCCTACTCCTGCTAGATTAATATTGATGATATGGGTAGTACAAGAGTAGATCTACCACGAGATCATATGTTGTGGTCTAAACCCTAGAGGTATAATGAGTCATCTCATCATCCTCTATCGACTAGTCTGGCCTCGGTTTATATAATACACCAGAGGCCCAGGATAACAAGAGTCCTAGCCGAATACGCCGGTGGGGGAGGAGTCCTTGTCTTGATCGCCAAGTCTTGTGGAATCTTCCTTGTATGCGGCACCTGTCCGGACTGGCCCATGAGTATGCGGCCCTGGGGGTCCTCGGCCCAATCTAACCGATTGGGGGATGACGTGGTGAGTACCCCCTAGTCCAGGACACCGTCACTCTCCCTCTTGTGTCTCTGGTCTAGTACTAAAAGGATCGAACCCTTTGCATGGGTGCCCCGGGGGGTTTATATAGGCCTACCCCCCGGGGGTACAATGGTAATCCGGCTAGGCGCGGGGCCCAGCCGTCTGTCCCACATGTCGCCGTCTTCTCCGCCGACTATTGGGGTCCACCGCCTGTGGGCCCCGCCGACTGACTTGACCACTGTAGCCGTGCTTCTGGTGATGTTGGCTTGGTCGTGAGGTCGTGGGAACAGTGCCGCCGCCTGATGGGCGATCACTGTCGCCACTCCCCATCTCATCTGTTTAATGGCGTGCGGGGCCCGTGGGAGGAGCCGGCCGACTCTCGGAGGCCGACTCCCACGGGGTCTGTCTCGTGGCGCTCTCGCCGTCTTCTGTCTTCCCACTGACTAGCGAGACCCGCCGTCTCCAGGCCGTATAGGCGGGCCAACGTGTGAACAGGGTTCCGCCCCCTGTAGGGATGGCACCCGCCGGGTTTGGGTACGGGTGGAGTTACCCCATACCCTTACCCATCCCCTTTGAGCTTACCCATCACCCGTACCCATACCCGCCAACGGGTACAATTTTTTCCCATACCCATCACCCTGCAGGGTCAATGGGTACCCACGGGTAAAAATACCCATGTGTGCACATATCAACTTGTGCAAGAAATAAGCATAAACGACAACATATCAACATAATTTATAGACATCAGCGCATCGTAACAACATCACATACTTATAAACAACAACACATCATAAACGCCATCACATTCTTATAAAAAAACAACACTTACTCGTAACAGCAACATATCATAAACAAAAATACATTCCCGTAAAGGACATCACTTATTCATAGGCAGCAACACATAGTCATTTATTTTAAGTCACAAAATCACGACAAAGTATGCAGGTAATTTGATTGTACATAAGGCCACAAAATGAGCATCCCAATAAAGTTTCGACATTGTAACTAGTTCAATTAAAATAAACTCGACCAATCCGACAATAGCATAACGAAGACCTTGGCGCAATAAGCCTTCAATCTTGAGCATAACTCACGGAGTCCATCTCTCTACATCTCAAAGGGCCAAGTCCTGGTTGGAAACATGAATATAGTCATTTTTCAGAATTTTTCTTGTAGCATATGCACTCAAATACTCAATTGGCAAAGGAAATGTGTTGGTGAATACTAACCTGCATCCCCTCTTGAATGTCTTGAAGGCATGTCCAAAAGCTAGCATCTCCTTTATGAACATCTAGAACAAACAATTTGTAGAGATGATGAAACAATGATTAGCAATAGTTAAATAACGAGTAAGTTTAAACAAATTACATTATTTGCTCACCTTTGCATTTGTTTCTAAGCCAATTTTGGGAGCACATCAAGACTTCCACCATATTAGGAGTTAGGCGGCTCCTATGCTCACTAAGTATTCTACCACTTGTGCTAAATGCCGACTCTGAAGCAACTATTGTCACGGGAATGGCAAATATATCTCTAGCAACCTTCCTTAATGTTGGATATCTCGTTCCAGCTACTTTCCACCAATCCAACACACTAAATACTTCTGTGTACGGCACTAGGCCATCTGTCAAGTACATATCTATTTCACCTTGTAGCCGAGCTGCTGCAGGACTTTGCTTGGCAACAATGTCATTGAAAATATTCATGATGGCTGGAGCTTTCATTGAAGAAAGCAATTCTTCACATGGTTTATATTCATCTACTTCCACTTCATACTCCTCTATCAGTGAATGTAGTCTAGCTACTAATGCATCAACCAACTCCACACACTCATAAGAAGATGGCTCAATGCCATGAAGCATCGCAAAGCAAGCAGTCAACATATGCCTCTTGTACCGAGGATCAAGAAGTGTAGCCATCCCCATTAGATCTTGAATGTCTGTCCAATACTTATCAAATTTAGTAGTCATTTCCTGAGAGAGTTTTTTGATAGTTGGGTTGCTAGAAGTGGCCCACTGTCTCATTTTCATTTTAATCTCACAGATTCTAGGGAAGTAAACATTAGCAGTCACATAATTAGTTCTGGAGAACAACTTTGTTATCTCATAGAATAAGCCAAGTCTCTCCACCATCTCTGCAGCAAACTCCCATTCTTTATCACTAGGTAAATGCTCATATTGTTTGTCAACTTGTTTTGCATGTTCAAAAACAACTCTGTATGGTAAAGCTACTTCTAGCATCATGAAAGTAGAGTTCCACCTAGTTTTGCAGTCAAGAATCAACTTTATTGTTATTTTAATTTTTTTAAACCTAGCCATCTCCTCAAACTTCTCTATCCTTTTTCCTGTTGCTGTCCAATATGCCACACTTTCCCTAATGTTTTCTATAGCTGACTTCATAACATCCAATCCATCCTTAACTATAAGATTTAAGATGTGTGCACTACAACGCATATGCAACAGAGTACCTTCCAAAGGGAGCTTCTCCTTCCCTATCTTCCCCACAATCATCTCAATTGCCTTGTCATTGGTGGTGCAGTTATCCACAGTCACTGTCATCAGTTTTTCTTCAATATTCCATTGAAGCAGGGAATCATTGAGCACCTCACATATCACTTCAGCTGTATGAGGAGCTGGAACATATACAAACCTGTAGTATTCAGCAACATATAGTCATAAACAGCAGCACTTCATAGAAAGCAACACATACTAAACAGCAGCACTTCTTAATCAGCAACACATCATAAACAGCAGCATATCATAAACAGCAGCACATCATAAACAACAGTATATGATCAGCAACACATACTATACAGCAGCACATAGTAGTACCTCATGATAACATTCCGAAGCTTCCAAGATTCATCAATGAAATGAGCTGTAATAGCCATATATCCCTTCTTTTGGTGGTCCGCAGTCCACATATCTGTAGTGATAGCAACCCTAGATTGGTTCATAGTCATGTAATCAATTGCCTTCTTTCTTTCTTGGTTATAATCTTCCTCAATATCTTGCCTAAAAGAAAAAAAGAAGAGGATATCATATGTTACCTCTTCATTGCATAGAACAAGATAAATAGAAATAAATCAAATAAACCCATGGCAAAGTATACCTAATAGTATTTCTTGTATGTAGCTTGAATAGTGGCTGAAGTGCATGAACAAACTTCCTAAAACCAGCATGGTCCACTATAGACAGTGGATACTCATGCAACACCAACATGTTACCAAGCTCTCTTCTAGCAACCTCTTGATCAAACGTATAGCTCTCCAAAAAAACGTTACCGTCCTCCTTAGCATTCATCCTCAATGATGGCTGACTCAATGTTTTGCCTCCCTTCATCTTCAACATCTTGAGAGTACAAATCTTTAGATGAGAAGCAAGATGCTTTGTGCCTGCTCTAGGTCCTGAAGCAAGTTCCTTGTGACAATAGTTACACTTTGCTTTCCATTGTCCATTGATCCTCATCTTCTTCATTTCCAACCAAACTTTAGAAGTTAGCTTCCTTTTGCCTGCTTCATTGACCTCTTCCACCTCCTCCTCCTGTCCATCTTCATCATCTGAAAGAATGACATGATCTGCATCTTCATCCATTGGGGCAGATGCGTCACAAGGAGCATCTACTTGGCTGGTTGAACTTGTGGCACTGCAAAAGGAGCATAAATGAAAAAATACATCAAATTCTTGTATTCATCGCAGCAACTATAAATAGTTATTTTTTTGTTTTCAGCATTACTTTCTTTTTGGTCGAACGATTTTATTTTGCAGGCAGAGTTAATTTTGATTTGTATAGCACTTTGTGTTTTTATTAACTACAACTCATCATTTTTCTGACCAAAACGTGCATCTGCAGTGTTGTCTTAAATGGGCCTGAATCTTACTGTATTTTGTTAACTGTAAATAGTCTGAAATAAGTTAGAATGTCTCTGCATTTTTACCCCTGGGAAGGTACATGCTTACAAAAGAAGAAACGATCAGTTACCACCTCACATTAAATAGATCTAAAATCTACCACCACCGATTCTATCTCTGCTATTACAATGCTAAAAAATCACACAAGGTCTGATGTACGTACTAGCACACAATTTGCTGCGCTGAGCTCATCTCAGTAACAAATACATTTTTTCTCTTATATAAAAAGATCTCATTCATCACAGCAGCTATATACATCATGCATAGGCAGAAAACCAATACTTATCAACTTATATATGCAGGGAAAAAACATCGTATCATCACATATCTATACATCTATCTATAGTCTACGAATGCATAAAATCATACAAAAAATTCAAACTCACCAAGCCAAAATAGCCTTGCTTTTGTTCTTGTGCTTGGTGATAGTAGAGGATCGACTAAGCGGGCTAGGGCGAGGCGGCCGGCTTGAAGTGTTGCGACGGGGCTGCACCTTGGACGCCGAGGCAGGAGGTAGAAGTCCTTTACGTCGGCCCGGGGTTTGGCCCTTTCCTGGCGGATGGAGACGGACGGCACCACCCAACGATGGTGCTAGGCTTGGGACCAGGGTAGCCGCGCCATGCCCATGCTCCTGGCCCTGGTGGTTGCCGCCGTCTGACTCAGTCCGCATGAGCGCGAGCTGCATCTCCTTCTCCTGGTCGCTGTCCTCGCGCAAGCTATGGTCCTCATCCCCAAGATCCATGGCGTCCGAGCGGCTGAAGCGCTGGCGACGGCGAGGCAGTGAGTAGCTGGACGCAATGGCGGCGACGACTAGGGATGCCCGAGGAGGCGAGGAGCCGAGATGAGATCAGGAGGAGACAGAAGGATATCAATCTCCGTCTCTCAGAATATGGGACATGATCTCTATTCATTATTCACCAAAGCCAAATCACCCTAATCACGCAGATTCCTTCTATGTTCTATCATTCCATGTACGTGTGTATGTGGGCTACATGTATCTCGTGGACTACATAGACTGATTTTGTGGGAAGTTAGATTAGATATATGAGTAGTGATTAGTGAAGGCCCACTTAACAGATTTTACGTGGGTATATGGGTACACGGGTATGGGTTATGCTATCCCATACCCATACCCACTCTGCCCGATGGGTTTAATATTTTTCTATTTATATACCCATGGGTAATTTTTTATCTCATACCCTTACCCTGAGAGGGTTTTTACCCGGCGGGTACGCGGGTAATGGGTACCCATTGACATCTCTAGCCCCCTGGGGCTGATGTGAGAGCTGGCATGGCAACAGTGCCGCGCCGGACGGAGATCTCCGTTAATACGACGCACTGTGGCCATGCCTGCCCTTGGTAAGGGGCGGGCGTGGCCCGTACTGAGGCCACGCCCCGTCCCGTCCCTCCTTGCGAAGGCATGAGGTGGTGAAGTCGCGGGCCGACTCCCCAGAGCCGGCTCCTCTGGAAGCCGCCAGCTGGGAGTCGGCCCGTTTCGTAGCCGTCTCTGGGATTCAGCCGCGAGTGGTTAGTCGGCGGTGCCGCAGCCGACTCCCAGAGGCGGCCCTTCTGTCTTGGGATTCTTGAGGGGCGAAGCTGGCCCCGATGTCTTGAAAGGTTCTGGGTCTCGGGTTAGCCTACCCGTGGCCCATTACTCCGACACGAGTCCACATATTCACCATACCGATACACCGCTATGGATCCGCTCCTGTCTCCCCACGAGAAGGCCATCCATAGCACTCACGCTTATCTTGCGAGTTTTAGAGTATCCACTTTCACTTGTCTCTGAACTGTACAGGCAACCCAGAAGTCCTTTACCGCGAACACGGCTATTCGAATAGATGATGTTAACCCTGCAGGGGTGTACTTCTTCACACACGCGCTCGCCGCTTACCACCATGTACACAACGTGTATCTCGGCTACCTTCAAGCGGAAGCCTAGCGAGGGAGTCGGCCACGACCTAACTAACCACACAAATCTGTAGTCCAGGTCTATCGCCTATTCGGGTTCCATTCGCAAGGAGATCCGGCCGGAGTGTCGCTCACGGCCCCAAACGATGTGTGCAGGGTTCCCAAGCTCACCTCGACGGATGGATCTACGCTTGCTACACCCTGCCACGGTGCCTAGTCTGTCCCAAGCCCACCTGTACCGGGTGCCACTTAGTAGACTACTAACACAACCTACAAACACCAGAAACTAGTTGCAACTCCTGGACAAAGATCAGGTTGATTAAGAAGTCGAGAGAGCTTGGAGTGCCCGTAGCCCAATGTGTGGTAGTAACTGTTCATGGATCACAAACACAGAACTCAGTTCCTGAGGACGGCTGCAATGAGACAACCCACCATGTACTCCTACATGGCCTCTCACCGCTACCTTTACCAAATCGTGTTCACACACTTAGCTCTCAACAGTAGGACATGTTCACCACATTCCAATTCATCCCCGATGAATCAGACCTGACACAACTCTAAGCAATAGCAGGCATGACAAACAAGCATGAATTAGTAGGCACATCAGGGCTCAAACAACTCCTACTCATGCTAGTGGGTTTCATCTATTTACTGTGGCAATGATAGGTCATGCAGAGGAAAGGGGTTCAACTACCGCAGCATGTAACAGTTGAAACGTTGTTGTCCTAATGCAGTAAAAGAGAGCAGGAGCGAGAGAGTGGGATTGTATCAGAATGAACAAGGGGGTTTTGCTTGCCTGGCACTTCTGAAGATAATATATCTCTTCATCAGTGTTATCGATCACGTCGTCGGAAACATCGTCTACTGAGAGGGGATGGTTACCGGCAAATAGAGAAGGACACAATCAATGCAATGCAACAATATGATGCATGATCATGACATGGCAATATGCTTGTGTTTGAGCTTTGCAACTAGAGTCCAGATTAGATGAAGTTGTTTTGAACCCAAGGTTCAAATTCAAACTTCATACATGAATAATCAAATGCCATTTACATAGTTTGTCCTAAACAGTGATGTTAGCTTGCTCAAACATTGCATGAACATGGCATAAACAGATTCTTCATATTTTTCTGATCATTTTTCATATATAACTTATTTCCATTGGAGTTATAGATTATTTTCTATGATTTTTCAAAGTTTTGGATATTTTCTGAAATAAATAAATCATTTAAGATTTATTTAAATTCCAGAAAAGGATTGCTGCGTCAGCCTGATGTCAGTGTGACGTCAGCAGGTCAACGGCGGTCAGCCATGTCAAATCTGACCTGTGGGACCAACGTGGCAGTGTCAACACTAATTAACAGGCTTAATTAGCATTAAGTTAATCCTAGCTGAACTGCCAGTGGGGCCCGGACCCACTAGTCAGTGAGTCAGAGGGCTAATTAAGTTTAATTATAAACTTAACCCAATGTTAGTAGTGATGGGGCCCACATGGCAATTACCCAGGGGGTCAACCCTGGTTAACTCGGGTCAAACCCGCCGGCGTTTAGCCGCCGGCGAGGTCAGCGGCGCTCTTGTGCCTCGGGTTTCCTCTATGGGGCACCGTTCGATGCGCCGTTGGGCTCTACGGAGAGCCAGCGCGATGGCGCGTCAGATGGTGGTGGTTTCCGGGCCTGGGGTGGCCGGTGTAAATGGCGGCGAGGTCATCCGCGGTGGCCGGAGTTCGGGTGTTGGCGGGGTTGGTGCTAGGGTGCGCCGTAGGTCGAGTGAGTGGGTGGGTTAGGCTCCTGGGAGCCTCCTGACCACGTTGATGCGCTCCGACACGAGCGGCTGGAGCTGTGGCCGCGGCGGCGCCATGGCTGACGGAGCTAAGCTCACGGCTCTGGCGGTGACATCTGCTAGAGGACGAGCTAGAGGAGGAGAACAAGGGGGGATTGGAGAGGATCTCACTGCTGGGCTAGCAGAGGTGACGCCGACATCGGGGAAGCGCTGGGGCCGGCGAATCAACGGTGGCAATCTCGGGTGCCCGTCGGTGAAGACGATGACGAGGACGACGATGTAGGGCAGCCGAGGACGTGTGAGTCGGTGGAGAGGACGAGAGAGTCGAGGCGGAGCTCCCTGGCAGGTCGAGTGAGCGCGAGGAGCATGTGGCTGTGATTACGGCGAGCGGCGGCGGCGACCGCGCTTGATGGTGCTGCGGAAGAGAGCAGAGGGGGGGAAAGGTTCCTGGGAGAGAGGGGAGAGGTGCAGGGGGTCGAGGGCGTCTCCGTGGCGTCGTCTAGGCGCACCGGGGAGGAGCCAGGCAGGCAGGGAGGGAGGAGGTGGCCGGCGCGGGACAGGCACGCGCCTCCGTCCTCCTGGCAGGGGAGGAAGACGACAGGGGGGAGGCGGTGGTGGGCTGGGCCGGCCAGCTGCAATGCTGGGCCGGTTGGTGGCCCCAGGTAAGGCCGAGGTAACTTTCTCTCTCGCTGTTATTTGGTTTCTGTTTTCTATTTTTCTGTAATTGTTTTGACTTAATTAAAATGCTAAGTCATTTTCAAAAACCCTGAAAATAATTGTGGGCTCTGTCTGGAATATTTCCAACAGCCCTCACTTAAGTTCAGAATTATTTGGACATTTAAAATATTATATCACATTTAATTGTCCAAATTCAAATACGTATGAATTAACTCCAAAATCCAGAAATGTCCTAGAAACGTGTGCATCATTTTTGGAAGAAGTTTTCACCCATTCCAAAATTGATGAACTTTTCTAAAGGCCATTTTGGGTAGATGGAAAAGACTTAATTTGACCCTAGTTGTATTTCATTTGCTGCTAGGGTTTATCAGTCCCCATTTCAAGTTTAATTACAACTTAGACATGATGCAACACAAGACGATGCTAGCGCTAAGCATTGCCAGAACTAGGGATGTGACAACTCACCCCCACTAAACAAGAATCTCGTCCCGAGATTCAAGACGTGAGGTAAGAAGACAGAGGGACACAAGCTAACACAATCTTCACGATCCAGATGTCCTTCTCGAGGATGTTGATTCATTGCACCACCTTGATCTCGACGTCTTGCTTTGAGAACTACATCCAACATATCAACGAGAAGAAAGGGAGAATTTTAGAAGAGTCGATCTTCTTGAGGTTTGAGCAACTTAGGATCACCTTAATGATCACAGGACCAACTCACGGAATGAGACGTAGAAACATCTCTGGAGCTGAGAGGCAAAACATGCATCAAGAGGGGCGGAAGAAACAATTATACAAGGGTTTCAAAGTAGCGAGGAAACAATTACCATGATCCCATAACGGGGCACCTTGGGGGAGGTGACTCGTAGAGTTATTTGCTTAAATGGCCAAAAGAATTACTTTTGATATCTAGATCATTGAAACTCTTTATACCAGCTTAAGGCAATCACAATCGATCATTTGGCGGAGTTCAAAGGAATGGCATATCCGGATTCGAATGGATGATGTGGACTACCTTGTTGAAGACAACGCAATGGATGATTTTTGCTTATCATCGGAAATGAATGGGACCCATGGCAGACTGACACAATGACGGGTGCAAGATGGGAACAAAATGCAAATACTGGGAATGATTCTAGTGACTAGGGAAAGGCTCAACAGATGAGAGTGATTCCCCTGTTTGAATGTGTTGGGGAACGTAGTAATTTCAAAATTTTCCTACGCACACGCAAGATCATGGTGATGCATAGCAACGAGAGGGGAGAGTGTTGTCTACGTACCCTCGTAGACCGAAGCGGAAGCGTTGATGCAACGTAGAGGAAGTAGTCGTACGTCTTCCCGATCCGACCGATCCAAGCACCGTTACTCCGGCACCTCCGAGTTCTTGGCACACGTTTAGCTCAATGACGCACCCCTAGCTCCGATTCAGCAAAGCTTCGGGGAGGAGTTCCGTCAGCACGACGGCGTGGTGACAATCTTGATGTTCTACCGGCGCAGGGCTTCGCCTAAGCACTGCAACGATATATTCGAGGTGGAATATGGTGGAGGGGGGCACCGCACACGGCTAAGGAACGATCACGAAGATCAACTTCTGTGTTCATGGGGTGCCCCCTGCCCCCGTATATAAAGGAGCAAGGGAGGGAGGAGGCCGGCCCTAGGTTTGGGCGCGCCAGGGGAGTCCTACTCCCACCGGGAGTAGGATTCCACCTTTCCTAGTCCAACTAGGTCAAGGGGGGAAAGAGGGGAAGAGGGGAAGGAAGGGAGAGAGGGGCCGCGCCCCAAACCCCTTGTCCAATTCGGACTGGGCTTGGGAGGGGCGCGCGCCACCTCCTGGTCCTTCCCACTAAGGCCCATCAAGGCCCATTGCTTCTTCCTCGTATTCCCGTAACTCCCCGGTACCTCCGAAAATACCCGAACCACTCAGAACCCTTTCGATGTCCGAATATAGTCGTCCAATATATCGATCTTTACGTCTCGACCATTTCGAGACTCCTCGTCATGTCCCCGATCTCATCCAGGACTCCGAACTCCTTCGGTACGTCAAAACTCATAAACTCATTATATAACTGTCATCAAAACCTTAAGCGTGCGGACCCTACGGTTCGAGAACAATGTAGACATGACCGAGACACGTCTCCGGTCAATAACCAATAGCGGGACCTGGATGCCCATATTGGCTCCTACATATTCTACGAAGATCTTTATCGGTCAGACCGCATAACAACATACGTTGTTCCCTTTGTCCATCGGTATGTTACTTGCCCGAGATTCGATCGTCGGTATCCAATACCTAGTTCAATCTCGTTACCGGCAAGTCTCTTTACTCGTTCCGTAATACATCATCCCGTAACTAACTCATTAGTTGCAATGCTTGCAAGGCTTAAGTGATGTGCATTACCGAGAGGGCCCAGAGATACCTCTCCGACGATCGGAGTGACAAATCCTAATCTCGAAATACGCCAACCCAACATCTACCTTTGGTGACACCTGTAGTACTCCTTTATAATCACCCAGTTACGTTGTGACGTTTGGTAGCACCCAAAGTGTTCCTCCGGCAAACGGGAGTTGCATAATCTCATAGTCAAAGGAACATGTATAAGTCATGAAGAAAGCAATAGCAACATACTAAACGATCGGGTGCTAAGCTAATGGAATGGGTCATGTCAATCAGATCATTCAACTAATTATGTGACCTCGTTAATCAAATAACAACTCTTTGTTCATGGTTAGGAAACATAACCATCTTTGATTAACGGGCTAGTCAAGTAGAGGCATACTAGTGACACTCTGTTTGTCTATGTATTCACACATGTATTATGTTTCCGGTTAATACAATTCTAGCATGAATAATAAACATTTATCATGAAATAAGGAAATAAATAATAACTTTATTATTGCCTCTAGGGCATATTTCCTTCAGAATGGCTATAGCATAATCGAGGAAACCGAGAGTAAAAGGACCCCTAAGGAACAACTTCTAGAATAGGTTGCACGAAATCCTCATGGAGAAGATGGTCAAATAGCTCAATCAAGATACTACAGTGATAGATCTTCCGGCTAGGTGTGTCGGCTAGAACATCAACCTTATCGGGACCTACATCATAGATCTTGGAAAAGTTCCAACCATCATATCTGCCTGAGATTCAGATCTGGTTGGTAACAAGATATTTCATACATCATGTTTGGAAAAGAAAGTTTGCAACACAAACCGACGAGATGACGTTGCGAGATTCTCGGGAAATGAGTTACGATAGAAAGCTCCAAAACATGAGCTGGTTCTGCTACATACATGTGAACACACTGTCCAAGACAAGCATGACCATGTAGAAGTCTTATAATAAAACACTATCGAGCTCAGGTGGGGAACCACCATCAAGGATATTGAAGTCTCCACGCGTGGAAGTCCAAAGGATTAACCTTAGAACAGACTCTGTGTTTCTTGAACAAGTCAATCGGTGGCTTGGTGTACTAGGAGATACATATGGAATGGAGGTAGCGAGCCTGTCAAACCATAGCATACTTCGTACATGCATGACTGACTTGGGATGGTACCAGAGGGAACAAAAACAATCTTTCTCGAACTCACAGCGGCAACTTGTATCAAGTGCACACGAATTAGAGGAAGTCACTTCTTCCATCCAAGCATAAGCTTCATGAACGGAACACGAAGGCATTGCTTACAAAGTTTCCAACACTAAGTTGATGTTCAACATGAATCATGGGGGAGACAAAATGCTGCTGATGGGCTCAATAGCAACTCATCGGAATTTCCATATCACTGGACTTCCACCATCATGTGAACACGGCGATAGCATTGGTCAGACCAAAGGATGTAATGGTGTATGCTCGAAGGATCAACCACGAGTAAGACAACATTACGAACGTCGTTGGCTCTGATTTGACTTGACGATAGCTCATACTCAAGTCAAAGTTTTGACAAGGCAATAGATCCAACAACAGATCACGAGGACCAATCGATGGAGATATCATCTTTCTTCAACACACACTCACAGTAAAAAGATATCCCTTAACATGAACTAAGTCAGACAAGCTTTTATGTTCCAACTCTCCAAGTTGTTGTTTAGCTTAACCAACTAGCTCAGGGATATCCAACACAAATTCTTGGAGAATGTGTGGTTTGGAGGAAAACCAACATGATCACGAACTCAACATAGCGGTCAGGTGACAACCTGGTAATACTTCCGAGAAGATATTCGGACCATCACATACCACTGATATGTCACTAAGCTCGAGAACAATCTTGCTTTTCAGGGCAAGACGATATGATCAAATAAGCAAGGTTTGACACTATCCTAACTCATTGATCGAAAAGTGCACCAGAAATAAGGACTAGGTAGCATGATCAATCTTAGGATGAAGATTTAATAACCAACACGCTAAGAATGAGAATACTGTCCATTTACTACCAAGCAACTTGTTGCTAGGAGTATTGATTTCACACACCACGATTCACTTGTCGGCATTCCGGTTGCGACAACGCGATACCGAGGAATGAGCAATGATGGCGAGAAGTATCACTACGTCAAGAATTCATAAGAGAAGGTGCAATTCTCATGACGTGCCTGTCATAAAGTGGGTGATACTTCAGGGTACAATAGAACCAAAAGCTGGGTTGCATTTTGATTTGCGGAATACAACTGCTTTGATCCAATCCTGGATATGGATGAGGTACTGGAGTTTGTTTCTCCTAGTCATTCCGGACTAGAATGGCTTGACGGACCACAAGAATGATAGGCACCGATGAACGAATGCACACATACTCTTGACTATCAATTGATAGACGAAGGTCAGAAGACAACTAAAGAGGGACAACTCAAAGGAACATATGTTTTTCTGAATTGTGGATGCATAGGTTAGTAGGTCGACCAAGCTCAACTTATTTCTTCCGGATAACCCATGCAGAAAGGTAGAACTGACAGAATCACAATGTAGAATGGAGAACACATTAAGAGCACTCTGGTTGTGATATTTTGGTTCGGAAGAACTTCTGCCATAAGCAGTTCATGATATTTGGAAGAAGGAAATACCACGGACCTCGAGGACTAACGCAAAGGTTACTAATATCCAAAAGGTACGAGCAACACTATCAACACGAGGTAAGTAGAGTGAATCTTGGGTCAAGAACCCAGGAGTAGAATACCTGCTACTAAATGGCATCACGGGATGCTTTCGAGAATGGTGGCCAGAACCATCACACTGGGAACACAAAACATGGCTAGATTACTAGGTGACTCCCTAAAACACCTATGGTCATAATAATAGCTCCAAAATATATGTCGAGGCAACAAAGTACCTCAACTCACCGATTAGGGTGGTTAAACTGGCCCAAAAGGACATCGGGAACTGGGAGGAAGGATTTGCAAATGCATCAGATTATTTAGAAACCTGGGATGACACGGACAGCATAACGGCTGTAAATGCTCAAAAAGTTTTGAAACATCCTGCAGAAATGGTGGCATAACCACTCAGAAGCACAATATCAAGGTTCTGAGGCCAGCTATGAACATACGGAAGTAGTAGAAACTGAACTGAGACTTCAAACTATCAATTCTATAAGTCTATGGATTAGTAACACGTCATTCTGATAGATAGATGAGAAGGCCTAGTTCTTAATCCCTGTAGAAAAGAAGAGGATGACTCAGATCAGAAGGACATAAGTATAAGGAGTAAAAAGAGCCTTACGTTCCCTTCCACAATCAATTCCCTTATATAACTAAAGCATTTCTAGACTCGACTTCGACCAGTTTGGCTTGGTAATCCTACAGGCAGTCAGGCTCTGATACCAACGCTGTCAGGACCCCAATCCTAAGCCACATCGATCTAGCATGTAACACATCATATCACTTTGCAGCCTCATGCACGGTATTCCCACGGGTGCCACCTTACTGGCCCGGGACCGTTTGTGCCTTTTGGCTCACGTATATGATAGTGTCGCTAGCATCCATATGACAGAGAACCCGGGTCGACATGGCTAGTCGTGAACCCAAAGCGGCACTAACCCATGGGGACAGGCATGCATGAATCAACTTCGAGCATGTCGGTCAGCAGCGTGTGAATCCGGGCTGTAGCACTGGGCTAACAGGACTCCGGTAACCCGGGCTGTAGCAGGCTAGGCAGGACTCCGGATGTCACCGCGTGACATTTCCCCGAAGGGACAGACATAGGAACGAAGTGAAACACATGCCGGCCAGTCAAGTGTCCTGAACAGTAGTGCTGGGCTAGCAGGACTCCGGTGAACCGGGCTGTAGCGGACTACTATGGCTCATGGAAGAACTAGACTACATTTCCCCATAAGAGAGGCTGCCAAGGATAAACAACTAGATTGTTGGATCCCACACATACCAAGCATTTCAATCATACACACAATATGCTCGATATGTGTAAATACAACATGGCATCACAACATAACTCTACGACTCAAAGTGTTATTCATTAGGCTCCGAGGAGCCAAGATATTACAAACATGGGTCTCATGACCCAACATTCAGAGCATACAAGTCAAAGCACATGCGGAAGCTTAACATGTCTGAGTACAGACATCTACAAATGAAAAAGGCTGAGAAGCCTGACTATCTACCAGATCCTGTCGAGGGCACAAGATCGTAGCTGAGATATCAAGCTAAACGTCGAAGTCCACACAGAACTACTAGCGAGACTGACGTCTCTCTGCAAAACATAAAATAGGCAAATGTGAGTACAAATGGACCCAGCAAGACTTACATCAGAAATAGCTACATATGCATCAGTATCAATAAAGGGGGTGGTGGAGTTTGACTGCAGCAAGCCATCTTTGACTCGGTGGCTATCCTGAACTATGACTGCAAGTAACTCTTTTGAGGTGGCGCACACGAGTCCACATATTCACCATACCAATACACCGCTATGGATCCGCTCCCGTCTCCCCACGAGAAGGCCATCCATAGCGCTCACGCTTATCTTGCGAGTTTTAGAGTATCCACTTTCACTTGTCTATGAACTGTACAGGCAACCCAGAAGTCCTTTACCGCGGACACGGCTATTCGAATAGATGATGTTAACCCTGCAGGGGTGTACTTCTTCACACACGCTCTCGCCACTTACCACCATGTACACATCGTGTATCTCGGCAACCTTCAAGCGGAAGCCTGGCGAGGGAGTCGGCCACGACCTGACTAACCACACAAGTCTCTAGTCCAGGTTTATCACCTATTCGGGTTCCATCCGCAAGGAGATCCGGTCGGGGTGTCGCTCGCGGCCCCAAACGATGTGTGCAGGGTTCCCAAGCCCACCTCGACGGATGGATCTACGCTTGGTACACCGTGCCACGGTGCCTAGTCTGTCCCAAGCCCACTTGTACCGGGTGCCACTTAGTAGACTACTAACACAACCTACAAACACCAGAAACTAGTTGCAACTCCTGGACAGAGATCATGTTGATTAATAAGTCGAGAGAGCTTGGAGTGCCCGTAGCCCAATGTGTGGTAGTAACTGTTCATGGATCACAAACACAGAAATCAGTTCCTGAGGACGGCTGCAATGAGACAACCCACCATGTACTCCTACATGGCCTCTCACCGCTACCTTTACCAAATTGTGTTCACACACTTAGCTCTCAACAGTAGGACATGTTCACCACATTCCAATTCATCCCCGATGAATCAGACCTGACACAACTCTAAGCAATAGCAGGCATGACAAACAAGCATGAATTAGTAGGCACATCAGGGCTCAAACAACTCCTACTCATGCTAGTGGGTTTCATCTATTTACTGTGGCAATGATAGGTCATGCAGAGGAAAGGGGTTCAACTACCGCAGCATGTAACAGTTGAAACGTTGTTGTCCTAATGCAGTAAAAGAGAGCACGAGCGAGAGAGTGGGATTGTATCGGAATGAACAAGGGGGTTTTGCTTGCCTGGCACTTCTGAAGATAATATAGCTCTTCATCAGTGTTATCGATCACGTCGTCGGAAACATCGTCTACTGAGAGGGGATGGTTACCGGCAAACAGAGAAGGACTCAATCAATGCAATGCAACAATATGATGCATGATCATGACATGGCAATATGCTTGTGTTTGAGCTAATGCAACTAGAGTCCAGATTAGATGAAGTTGGTTTGAACCCAAGGTTCAAATTCAAACTTCATACGTGAATAATCAAATGCCATTTACATAGTTTGTCCTAAACAGTGATGTTAGCTTGCTCAAACATTGCATGAACATGGCATAAACAGATTCTTCATATTTTTCTGATCATTTTTCATATATAACTTATTTCCATTGGAGTTATAGATTATTTTCTATGATTTTTCAAAGTTTTGGATATTTTTTGAAATAAATAAATCATTTAAGATTTATTTAAATTCCAGAAAAGGATTGCTGCATCACCCTGATGTCAGTGTGACGTCAGCAGGTCAATGGCGGTCAGCCAGGTCAAATCTGACCTGTGGGACCCACGTGGCAGTGTCAACACTAATTAACAGGGTTAATTAGCGTTAAGATAATCCTAGTTGAACTGCCAGTGGGGCCCGGTCCCACTAGTCAGTGAGTCAGAGGGCTAATTAAGTTTAATTATAAACTTAACCCAATGTTAGTAGTGATGGGGCCCACATGGCAATTACCCAGGGGGTCAACTCTGGTTAACTCGGGTCAAACCCGTCGGCGTTTAGCCGCCGGCGAGGTCAGTAGCGCTCTTGTGCCTCGGGTTTCCTCTACGGGGCACCGTTCGATGCGCTGTTGGGCTCTACGGAGAGCCAGCGCGATGGCGCGTCAGATGGTGGTGGTTTCCGGGCCTGGGGTGGCCGGTGTCAATGGCGGCGAGGTCATCCGCGGCGGCCGGAGTTCGGGTGTTGGTGGGGTTGGTGCTAGGGTGCGCGGTAGGGCGAGTGAGTGGGTGGGTTAGGCTCCTGGGGGTCTCCTGAGCACGTTGATGCGCTCCGACACGAGAGGCAGGAGCTGTGGCCGCGGCGGCGCCATGGCCGGCGGAGCTAAGCTCGCGGCTCTGGCAGTGACAGCTGCTAGAGGACGAGCTAGAGGAGGAGAACAAGGGGGGACTGGAGAGGAGCTCACTACGGGGCTAGCAGAGGTGACAGCGACGTCGGGGAAGCGCTGGGGCCGGCGAATCAGCGATGGCAATCTCGGGTGCCCGTCGGTGAAGACGATGACGAGGACGACGATGTAGGGCAGCCAAGGACGTGTGAGTCGGTGGATAGGACGAGAGAGTCGAGGCGGAGCTCCCTGGCAGGTCGAGTCAGCGCGAGGAGCACGGTTGCTGTGATTACGGCGAGCGACGGCGGCGACCGCGCTCGGTGGTGCTGCAGAAGAGAGCAGAGGAGGGGGAAAGGGTCCTGGGAGAGAGGGGAGAGGTGCAGGGGGTCGAGGGCGTCTCCGTGGCGTCGTTTAGGCGCACCGGGGAGGAGCCAGGCAGGCAGGGAGGGACACTACTAGGAAAAGGCCTACTAATGGCGCACCTAATTTGGCCATTAATGGCGCATTAGTGGTGCGCCATTAGTGCCACGCCATTAGTATATTTCACTAATGGCGCACCACAGGTGCGCCATTAGTATCTGGTATATTAATGGCGCACCTCAGATGCACCATTAGTATATACAACAATGCGCCATTAGTATGCCTCCCAGGGGCCATGTATACCCAGGTGCTTTGGCATACTAATGGCGCACAACAAAAAGATGCGCCATTAGTAACTTCGGCATTGTAATGGCGCACTGTTTAATGATGCGCCATTAGTATCCTTTGGCATACTAATGGCGTACTGTGATGTGATGCGCCATTAGTATGAATATTAGGTTTTTTTTATTTTTTTATTTTCTGTTTTTTGCACAGGTTACAAAATGTATAATTGGACAAAATATAGACAGCACACATCAACAACAGATTCATTGAATACAATAGAAGATTAGTCTCTGAATACGATACATCATATTAGTCTCCGAATACAATTCATCATATTAGTCTCCGAATTGAAAAGACCGAACAAAGATAGAACATTATATTACAAGTCTCGAGACCGCGAGTAGCGAGTTTGTCTTCACATTACAAGTCGATATCGATTATCTAAACTACCATCACATAGAAGAGAGCTGCGGTCATCACGATGAGCATCATCACGATGAAACTCGTCTTCATCCGGTTCCTCCAACGCTCCCTCCCCTCTCCCGCTAGATAGCGGGCGTATCTAGATTCGGCCTCGGCCCTAGTGGTGTACCCTTTGTAACTATTACCGTTGAATCGGTGAACCTGTCTCCAACACTCCTCCCAGTCGTTGTAGACTCCGGGAACCTTACCCTTGTACACGATATACGACGGCATCGCTATGCACTGGCCAAACGAGACGTTAGTACTAATTCACAGACAATACATAAGCAATATATAAGTATGCAACAGAACGATCGGAAGAGAAAAGCAAGACATTAATAGCATCGATTACATCTAAGTTGAACGACTCTCGAAACCAAAGAGACATACTACAAGTTCATTAAAGTTTAATTACAACATGAGCCAATCGATGTTTCAGAACTAGACACAACATCACTGCTTTCGACTCGACTCAAGGGACCGGAGCATGGATGAAGCCGCCATCTATCATGGGAGTCATGAAATAACGGGCGTTGTCAGCCTGCATTTGTAGCATTGTGTCGATGTCACTGTTGGACGGTTGATTTCTGAGGTAGAACTGCCCCGAGGTACGAAGGACATCTTGATGGATGGTTTCCGCAAACTCCGACTGGATGCGAAAGAATTCTTGTCTGATGTCCGCGTCCTGGATTTCCGACACGCTCGCTGCCCAATCTTTGAGTTTACTCGATAGCAGAAGTTGATGATGGTCCCGTACGATCGCCCGCATGTGATGGATGGCGTAGTAGGCACCCTTCTGACCGCCAGGCGGCTGCTTGATGCAGCAGAACATCGTATTGTGGGAGAACACGTGCTTGCCGTACTTACGAATAGGCCTGTTGAAGGTGCCTCCAGATTTGGCGTAGCCGGGGAGAACATCATCAAGAACCTTCTTGACATTTGTGTAGTCTATGTTCGACTGACGGTCCGGGTCGAAATACGTGGCCATGGAATATTTGGGGCTTAGGAGGATGAGCGTGCAATGTGTGTCACTGCAGAAAACACGGAATGTTAAAAAAAACGATCGAAATCTAAGAATTCATATGTTACGGGGCGGTTGAGGGGAGGACTTACTCGGGAAAGTAAGGCACGAGGAAGTTATCCTTATCTTGGTTTGCCAGACTGACGCCTTCGAGGTAAGAACTCGCGACTTGCCGGTCCCCAGCGCTGCCCAAGATCTTGGCACACATGTAGAAGGGGTCGACTATCACGATGTCCGGGGTCTTGTCGCGAATGATCCGCATCTCCATACTCAGCGAAAATAGCCGAATGAAGGTGTAGTGCAGCGGATGAAGGTTCAACATAGCATGGATGTCATCAAACCGCAGGACGATCGTACCCCTGATGAAGTTATCGACAAAGCCCTTGCCCTCTGGCACCTTGGCCGCGAAAACCGGGTATGCCACATCCTTCTCTCTGAGACGCCGCTTCTCCAAAGAAAGAACACTGTCATGCAGACTCGACATAGCATCGGTTGCAGCATCGAGCATATTTCTCGGTAGCATCGACCTACCCGCCACATGCACCCTCCTCATTAAATCCTCAGGTGAAGGTGGCCCGTCCTGAGCACGGATCGTACTCAGTGCCGGCTGGCCCGCACCCTTGTTAGTCTTTCTTTTGCGTGCCTTCTTCTTCTCCTGTAATGGGACCGAGTTCTGCTCACAGACCGCCTTCCTGAGTGTGTTGGGGCTGATAATATTTCGCACCTCGCCTATCTGAGGCTCGGTGAAGTCGGCAGCTGGAGGCGTCTCCTGAGAGCTGAACGGCAGACGACGCCTGTTGCAACTTGGCTTCTCCGTGGTACCAGCTAGATCGCACACGTCTTTTGTTGGGTTGGGTTCTTGAGAAGGAGGCCCCATGAAGTCGCCACAGTACCCATGATCGGCAAAGTACTGATCAACGTTGCCAAATGTATCGTCGTCGTCGTCGTTCTGATCCTGTGCCATATGCATGTTTGGATCCAGTGGCATAGGGATGTCCGGCATCGTTGCGGCGGTCTTGCCATGGGGCCGACTTGGCGCCGGCACGACTGGCGGTGTTGTCTTTGGGGTGGTGTCCCCCGCCCCCAAACGAATCTGGCTCTTCGGCCAAAGCAGGGGCCAGCTCAGGCAGGCGCTGAGGGTCATCACATCATCATCGTCGGCCCCGACCGGTCGAATCGGAGGTAACAACTCGTCGCAGCCTGGCAGCACCAGAACCAGTTGAACCCTAAACAAGTTGGGTGGCATCTGGGTACCGTGGAAGAAGGGGTTGCCCGGTTGAACGATTTTTCCCTTGGCGACATCGACCAACTCGTTGTTCACGAAGTGCAGTAGAGTGCACGGAACGTCGGCGACGCCCTGCGAAAACATGTAGGGCGTCAGGGATGCCCAGTCAAAGGCAAGGAGATGAAGTCCTCGGCCGAGAGAGGCTTAATTAGTTACCGTGATGATGGCGTCGAGCTCGGCTAATGTCGAGGCACCGCCAACGGCGGGCGTGCAGTTGACGGAGGGGCCGCTTGCTGCAGAGGTGCCGGCCGGCGTACACCCGGGTGCATTAAGCTCCCGTGCCGGCGTCGGAGACACCAATGCCGCCTCCGCCGGAGACACCAATGGCCCCGGCATCGCGTTCTGCAAGTTGCTGGCCGTGAAGCTAGGAATCGGGGGCGGCCCCTATTGGCCGCCCGCAATCCACACACTCAACCCCGAGATCAAGGTAGGCACAATGGCGGTGATCGTCGCTCCGAGTTGTTGTTGCACTTGCTCTTGGACAATCTCCGGAATCCGCGCCACCTGTGCCTTGAGTTCTTGAACCTCGCGCGCCTGGCTTTCCGAGCTGGTCGTTTTCTCCTTTCGCCCACCAGTGTTATAGTATGACGATCATTTTGTCGACAAGCCTTTGCCGGCCACACGACCAGCTGACGTCGGCTTACTGAGCTTATCCTTGTTCTTCATTACATTCAACGCCCTATTTAGAGTGGTGTCCCAAGGGTTGCTCTTAGTCGACCCCGCGCTACTGCTTTCAGTCGCCTGCGGAAGGAATGTGAACCATTTAGAAATTTGGCTTCATTAATTAGAATGCAACCATATGGAGCTAATTACGCGGGGGTGTATTCCTTACCAGAACAAGCTCAAGCGCCCTGGTCTTCGGATCCGTGGTAAGCTCCTTTGTTTTCGGGTCCTTCTTGTACCGGGCCCTGACAAAGTTCCTGGTCTGCTTGTCACCATATTTATCGAAGAGGGGCGGTAGGCCTTGCTCGGCACGGTCCGCCTCCTCCTTGTCCCATATAGGCTCCGCCACTCTGTAACCACCGGGACCGAGTGTGTGTTCCCCTAAGTTCAGCTCACGCATTTCTTTCCCCCACTGACTTGATTCGGAGTTTGCGGTGCTCGAGCAATTGATCTTGAAGTCGTTGTAGTCATCTTCGGTGATCGAAGGATTTTTCTCCTTGATCTTCTCATAACTCTCACCTTTCTCGATCATTCTCTTCACATTGATTTTCCAAGTAGACAGGGCCTTGCTCATCTTCATGAGGGCAGCATTGTTCACTTTATTCCCTTTGAGGCTTGTGTTTTCAAATTCAGCGGGGAACTTGTATCGTTCGTGCAGCTTCGTGAAGAGGAGGTTGCGCAAATTCCCTCGGTCAGGATGCCTCAGGTTCTCGGTGTTGATCGAGACGGTGCTCCGGAGAATGCACCCGAGCTGAAGCGAGTACCCCTTGACTATTCGTTCGGGCGCCGTTGGATTCCTGTCGGAGTCCACTTCACTAACTTTCTCCTTGAGGGTGCGGAGCACGGTCGGACGCCGGTCCTTCCGTTGCCTCTTCGGTTGGCTGCCATCTGTGCGTGCGCCGCCATCGTCAGTCGTGGCATCCTCGGCGGCACCATCAGTGGTGGCATCAGTGGGGTCATCCTCCGTCGCACCATCAGTGGTCTCAGGATCGGTGCGGAAGGCGGCGTCCTCATACAAGTGAGGTTGTCCCTCCATCTCCTGGGACAGCTCCCAGAATGGCTTGCCGCCCGAACCCCCGGCCTCATCATTGTGGGCCATGTTTCGC
The DNA here is from genome assembly GCA_032464435.1 of Aegilops umbellulata. Classification (NCBI taxonomy): domain Eukaryota; kingdom Viridiplantae; phylum Streptophyta; class Magnoliopsida; order Poales; family Poaceae; genus Aegilops; species Aegilops umbellulata. The sequence continues at coordinate 347,456,518 of CP136058.1, read as the reverse complement.
TCTAAATAGGAAAAAAGTTTGGTCAAAAAGTTGGTTATTGTCAAGGAACAAGATCATGGTCTCATCATTGAGGGTTTTTTGACGCCGAGGCACCCTAAAAGCCTAAGCTTTCATCATTTCGGTTTTTATCGACACCGAGGCACCCTAAAAGCCAAGGTTGTATAATTAATGGTTTGTCGACATCGAGGCATCCTAAAAGCTAAGCTGGGAAGGAGAATTCTAAGTTGGGCCTAATCACTTGGCTCTATTGCCGCCTATGGTTTAATGCAGCTAGAATAAAGGGGCACTTGATCCTACTTAATTAACTACTAAGATACCCCGGCCCATGCATTAGTCACAAGTACCCCATATGTCATATTTTTAGCAAAGTCATGCTAAAATTCACGGAAAATTTCAGCATGACCTTTGCTGAAAATAGGACATATGGAGTACCCGAATTTGCCGGAACGGAAGTTAATCGACATTCCAACAAACTCAAGGGCCTCTCGGGTGGACATGGCAAAAAAGGCCTCCATCACAACATGGAAAATACATTGGCATGTGAAGAGGTGAAACAATATATGCATCTCCAAGCAGGCTAAGCATGGCAGATAGATATTGATATGACAGATAGAAAAGTGAGAATGGATAAAAAAAACTAAGCATGGCAGCAAGACGCTGATGCATCTTCTGTGTCGCCAACTTTCAAAACAGAACCGGAATTCTGTTGATAAATGGAAGCATTTTTATAGTCCCTCGAAACAAAATAATCACAATACAGAAGCACCTAGGTAAGAAGCTGGAAAATAATACCATGGGTGCATTATGAGTGTTAGTTGGGAGCATGAAATTTCAATAATAGAATCTGTGCCAATTGTGGACCAATGTTGTACTGAAAAAGCTTTAAAACAGTTGTGATTAAACATTGTCAAATCTGGTTAATTCCCTTGCATAGTTGGTTGATGATTTAAGTTACGACGATCAACTGGTCAGCAGCAGTTGACTGACAGATGCACCAAATACAACAATTCCAATTGCAATCTCCAAACAAAAACTACCCCAAAAAAAATGTGGCAACATATGAGAACAATAATGGAGCTAAACTACACAGCACATGGAGTCCAACATATCAGACTGCCTTCAATTGTTGTTCAAGTGAAAGTGGCCAGGATACATAAAGTTTGTTTGCTTCTTCTGGTATCCCCCCATGGCCCAGTACTAAAGGAAGATGACAGAATAACCCATTCAGAGGTAAATGATCCTGAACAACGAAGCTAACACTTGAGATCAGTCTAGGCAGATTGGAAACCACACTAAAACAGAGGTAAATATTCCAACCATTTGCTAGCATAGATCATGATATAACAACATAGATTTAGAAACCTGTAAGCCCTTGATTGATGAAAACATGAGGCTTGGTTTTAACCAGCCATAGCATTTGGACTAGATGGTAGGCCGTATATAGAAAATGCACAACTATATTTTTCAGTTTTGAGATCACTTGTCCCTAGAACTAAATGTATCAGCCAATAGGCCATTAAAAATACAGCAGACAAAAAATCTGATACAGACTAGTAAAGCATGAATTACTTTCATAGCAGTTAATCGCTTCAAAAAAAGATACTGCAGAAAGAACTAAGATTTTCAGCTCACAGGAATGAGAACAAGCAACCAACAAACTGGATGAAAACTGAATCCTCCGATTGATAAACGTATTGTGGCCATCAACACGTCCAAAATAGTACCCCATAAAAATCAGTTACAAGTGGCTGTTGTTAATCTTCGGTATGGTTTGCAGTTCTCTCTTCGTAATAGTAGCATGCTCATCTCAAGTATTCTACTAATAACTACTCTTAATCATGTATACTTATGCTCTGAATCATGTTTAAATGGCATACATGAATGTTAGCTGATGTTGGTTGAGAGGGGGAGAGGGGGAGAGGAGGAGGGGGAGCTCACGGGGGCCGTAGGGATAGGGCAGTGGGGCGCGGGGAGGATGTCGGGGACGACGACGACGCAGGGGAGGAGGCGACGAGGTCCGGGTGGTGGTGCTGCTCCGGCGACGGTGGTGTGGACGGGGCGGCGTCCGGGCCGCCGGCGACAATGGCGGCGGGGCGATGGCGTCCAACGAGGTGGGGCGACGGGGAGAGCGGCGCCGACATCGGGGCCTCAGGCGGCGGTGGTTGGAGACGGGCGACAGGGACGACGGGGCGCCGACGATGGGCGCAGGGGCAAGGCGCCCCGATCCAGATCACATTTGGGAGGAGACGAGGACGACGGGGCGGCGTCGCGGCATCGGGGCGGCGTCGAGGCGGCGGGGCAGCGGCGTCGGGAGAGGCGAGGGGAAGGGGATCGAGGGCGAGGGCGAGGGATAGAGAGGGGATAGGTTTGGGCCGGGGAGGAAGTATGGATGGGGGCGGCCCAATACTAATGGCGCACCACCCCTCGGTGCGCCATAAGTACATCCATACTAATGGCGTACCTCACCCTGGTGCGCCATTAGTATTTGTTTTTATTTCTGCTCGAGCCAACAGGTTATCTACCACCTGACCTGATCCACATCAAGTCCCCTCTACTAGCTCGACTGGTCAGCAGCCAGTTCTCACACCATGAGGTCCTGGGTTTGATTCCCAGGCTCCACAATTTTTTTTTATGCATTTAAAATGTTGTTTGATACCTATTTGTGTTTAAATATGTTCAAACTTGTTTAAATCATAACAGTAATATTTTTTTATAAGACAGTAATAATTTTTAAAAAATATCATCAAACAGTAATGCCGGTGGAGCGGGGGAGGGTGCGGGGGGTGCGGGGGGTCGGCGGCGGCGGCCGGTGGACCGGGGGGTGCTCGGCGGCGAGGGGGACCGGATCTGGCGAGGTGGGATAGCGATCGAGATGGAGGGGGATCCAGATCAAGTGTCCATGAAATTTAAAAATATTCATGATAGTTCAAAAGGTGCCCATGAAATACAATCGAGAAATGAAGACTACGATTTAAATACAATCGATCTTAGCTAGCTATCTGTTCACAATCTTCTTGCCCTTCTTTTTCGCAAATGGAGTTCTTCTGTGGAACGGACGTCCTTTAGGTAGGGTGGTCCTGCTTCTTCTTGTGGTGTATGCTGCTACTTCATCATCGTTGTCATGTTCGATCCTCGGGTCGCCGTACTTGTCGAAGTCTTGCTCATTGGCTACTCCATCCATTCCGATGATCTTCCTTTTGCCTCTCCTCACGACAACACGACTGGGCTTTGACGGGTCGGTAATGAAGAAGCATTGGTCCACTTGGGAAGCCAGTACCCATGGCTCATTTTTCGCGGTGACGTTTGCGCCCGCGGTCTTGGATTTGGCTTCGGGTATAACCATGGTGGTGAAATACTGGTCTTCTTTTAGGACGCTCTTGGCCCATCTGACACGGAACATCGGGACCTTCTCTCCAGCATAGCTCAGCTCCCAGATCTCTTCGATCCTTCCGTAGTATCTGTCCTTGTCGTTACCGGTGTAGGATTCCATCGTTACCCCGGAGTTCTGATAACCATCGCTCTTCATGTCCTTGGCCTCGGTGTAGAATGTGTAGCCGTTGATATCGTACGCCTCATAGGTCATCAGGTTGTGCTCGGCGCCCTGTGACAAGGCGAATATGAGTTGTTCTTCCACGGAAGAATCCTCATGTAAAGGGTACGACAGAAGCTTCTGCTTGAACCAACACGTGAAACATGAGTTGTGCTCTTTGAGTATATCTCCGTCCGTCCTCTGTTGGCCTCGGTCATTGTACGTCTTCTTAATAAAGGTTTTGTGCTCTACCACCCAAGGATCGACCACGTCTATGTGTTGTAGCGTGACTAGGTTTGCTCTTTCAAAGTCGGCGAGTCGACCCTCGAAGTCGACATGCATTTCGCGGTGACCCTCACGGTGACCCCATCCAGCGAGCCTGCCGAGGTGCCTGTTGATGGGCGGACCAACGGGGTTCTCGATGCCTAGATAATTCGTGCAGTAGGAGATGCACTCTTCGGTCAGAAAGCCCCTGGCTATGCTTCCCTCTGGACGTGACATGTTGCGAACGTATCCTTTGATGACACTGTTCGTCCTTCCGAACGGCCTCATGCTGTGCAGGAACGTTGACCCGAGTTGGATGATATCCTCCACTATATGGACCAGCAGATGCACCATAACGTCGAAGAATGCGGGCGGGAAGTACATCTCAAGCTCGCATAGTATGACCACGATCTCTTCCTGTAGCCTTCTGAGTTGCCTCACGCCAATCGACTTCCGAGAGATGACGTCGAAAAAGTTGCATAGGCCAAATAGCGTTTCACGGACGTGCGCATCCATGATCCCACGGATTGCAACTGGAAGTATCTGCGTCATCAGCACGTGACAGTCGTGAGACTTCATCCCGCTGAACTTCTGCTTCGCTGGGTCTAGGTATCTTCTTATCTTCCCCGCGTAACTGTAAGGAAGTTTTACTCCTAGGAGGCAGGTGAAAAACTGCTCGATCTCCTCCTGACTTAGAGTGAAGCACGCGGGAGGGTAGTCATTTCCGGTCTTCTTGGCCTTTTTGCCTTTGCGACGACTTTCTGTGTCCTGCTTCGCCTCATCATCATCATCATCATCATCATCATCATCATCATCATCATCATCATCATCATCATCATCATCATCATCATCATCATCATCATCATCATCATCATCATCATCATCATCATCATCATATATAGCGTGAAGCTCCTGCCTGATGCCCATTGATTTCAAGTCTGCCCTTGCTTTCGGCCCATCTTTGGTCCTCTCTGGCATGTTGAGCAGGGTACCAAGCAGACTCTCGCACATGTTCTTCGTGATATGCATGACATCAAGGCTGTGAGGCACACGGTGGATCTTCAGTACGGCAAGTCCCAGAAAACAGACCTCGTTTTCCATACCTTCAGCAGCGGCTCTGGCGCCTTTCGCTTCTTTCCCGGCTCTAGCGCCTTTTGCTTCTTTCCCGGCAGTGGGAAGTCTTTCCAATTTTTCAACAGCTTGTCTATTTCCTCGCCGCTCCTCGTACACGGGCGTTTTCGGGGTTTGGTTTCACCATCGAATAGATCCTTGCGTTTCCTCCACGGGTCATCGTCGCGAAGCCACCTTCGATGTCCCATGAACACGGTTTTCGAAGACCCGGGATCTCTATCTAGCTGGTGATACGTTGTGTCATCCATGCACCTTACGCATCCAGAAAATCCGTGGACTACCTGCCCCGCGAGATATCCGTAACCGAGATAGTTGTGCACCGTCGTGAGCAGTGCGGCTCTCATAGGGAAATATTCTTTCTCTGCGGCGTCCCACGTATTGGCTGGCGTTTTCCACAGTGTGTCTAGCTCCTCCTTCAGCAGCCCCAGATACAGATTGATGTCGTTCCCTGGTTGTTTCGGCCCTTCAGTTAGCATACTCATGTGAATGTACTTCCTCTTCATGCACAACCAGGGGGGAAGGTTGTACATCCACACAAACACAGGCCAGGTGCTATGTGTGCTTCTCTGGCTGCCAAACGGATTGACTCCATCGGTGCTCGCGCCCAGCACGATGTTCCTTGGATCCTTTTCAAATTCTGGGTATTCGAAGTTCAACGCTTGCCACTGGCTCGCATCCTTAGGGTGACTCAGCATCTTGTCTTTTTTATCTATCTCCGGATCATTTGCGTCATCTTCTCCTTCTTCTCCTCCCTATCCGCGTGCCAACGCAGGAGCTTTGCTACCTTAGGGTCCGCGAAATACCGCTGCAGACGAGGAGTGATCGGAAAGTACCACACCACTTTTAGAGGAGCTTTCTTCCTCTTCTTGTATCGAGTGACGCCGCACACCGGACATATGGTAGACTCCGCGTGCTCGTCCCGATAAATGATGCAATTGTTCATGCACACATGGTATTTCACGTGTGGTAAATCCAGAGGACACACGATTTTCTTCGCCTCCTCCAAACTGGTCGGGCACTTGTTCCCCTTGGGAAGACGTTCGTGCCAGAATGACATGTTCTCGTCGAAGCATGCGTCGCTCATTTTGTGTTTTACCTTCATCTCCAGAGCCATGAGCGTTACTTTCAGGCGGGTATCCTCGGGCCTGCATCCTTCATACAATGGAGTAACCGCGTCTAACTCAAGTTGATCCATCTTGGCTTTCTCTCGGGCGGCAGCTCTTGCGTTATCCGTCTGCTTGAGAAGCAGCTCTTGAATATGAGGGTCCTGCACCCAGCCCATCGATGGTCCACCGTCGTCTGCTCCGCCGGCATCATCATCTTCATGATCATGCCCGTCATCTGCTCCGGCATCTTCCTCATCATCATGTCCTGCATCTTCTACATGATGAATGTGTACAGCATCACCGTCGTGATCATCTCCTGGGGATTCTTTGTCTTCTCGCCCGCCTGAGCCGCGGTGGTTGTCTTGCTGCCCTTCCTCATTTCTTGCCCGGCCCCCATGGACGACTTCGTAGTCATCTTCATCACCTTGCCACCGATAGACATCCATGAAACCACGCAAGAGCAGGTGGTCCCGCACCTGCCCGGAATCCGGGTCCGCAATAAGGCTCTTCAGCTTGCATCTTCGACACGGACATCTTATCTCCGTCTCGTTCTTTTGAAGCATCTCGGCCTTCGCGGACCTCAAAAAACCTATTCACGATGCCTTCGGTCATCGTGCGGACCATGGTCGCCTGCGGGGTAGAGCAAAACGATATTTTAGAACCAAGAAAAAATTTGGCATGACTTTCGCTAAAAATAGGACCAAAAAGAATGCTTAATGCCAAAATTCTCACCGAAACGGAAATGAATCAACATTCCGGCAAAATATTGGCAACTATCGCATTTCAAATACCGGTACACCTCCAAACACAAACACATATGCAACACCACAAACATATGCAACACCACGAACATACATAGATCTAGCTAGGCCATAAAAAGTGCATGTGCACATTGTTGTAGGGAGAACAACATAAATATAGCTCCCCCCTTACTTACCTATCAAAACAAGGTAATTTAACCACTTAATTTGAATGAATCTATGGTGGAAATGAGGTGAAAAACAGGAGGCACCCGAGACAAGGAGGAGGTGGAGAGAATGAAGTGGGGAGAAAGTGAGTGTGGGTAGGAGAGGCTGTCCAAAATATCTTGTTGCTGCCCACTTACTAATGGCGCACCAGCTCTAAATGCGCCATTAGTAATCCAGGTTACTAATGGCGCACCTTCTAGTGGTGCGCCATTAGTAGTTTTGCAAAAAAAAAACATACTAATGGCGCACTGTTCCACAGTGCGCCATTACTAGTTTAAACTAGTAATGGCGCACGGTGGAACAGTGCGCCATTAGTAGTTTTGCAAAAAAAGGAATAATAAATATAAAAAAACAAAATTAGTGGCGCACTCTCCGACAGGTGCGCCATTACTAGTTACAACTAGTAATGGCGCACTGTGTCTGGATGCGCCATTAGTATGTTTGGACAGGCACACTAGTTCAAAAAAAATTGATACTAATGGCGCACCCTGGGCCAGGTGCGCCATTAGTAGTTTCAACTCTAATGGCGTATCAGAGGGTGGTGCGCCATTAGTATATACTAATGGTGCACCGCTTGTCTGGTGCGCCATTAGTGTCAATCCCATCTATAGCCTTTTTCTAGTAGTGGGAGGAGGTGGCCGGCGCGGGGCGGGCACGCGCCTCCGTCCTCCTGGCAGGGGAGAAAGACGACAGGGAGGAGGCGGTGGTGGGCTGGGACGGCCAGCTGCAGTGCTGGGCCGGTTGGTGGCGCCAGGTAAGGCCGAGGTAACTTTCTCTCTCTCTGTTATTTGGTTTTTGTTTTCTATTTTTCTGTAATTGTTTTGACTTAATTAAAATGCTAAGTCATTTTCAAAAACCCTGAAAATAATTGTGGGCTCTGTCTGGAATATTTCCAACAGCCCTCACTTAAGTTCATAATTATTTGGACATTTAAAATATTATATCACATTTAATTGTCCAAATTCAAATACGTATGAATTAACTCCAAAATCCAGAAATGTCCTAGAAACGTGTGCATAATTTTTGTAAGAAGTTTTCACCCATTCCAAAATTGATGAACTTTTCTAAAGGCCATTTTGGGTAGATGGAAAAGATTTAATTTGACCCTAGTTGTATTTCATTTGCTGCTAGGGTTTATCAATCCCCATTTTAAGTTTAATTACAACTTAGACATGATGCAACACAAGATGCTAGCGCTAAGCATTGCCAGAACTAGGGATGTGACAGCTTGTCTCTGTTTTCGGCATTTAACTTGCCGGCCTGCTTGAACACCCAACAATCCCTGTTGGTGTGATTAGCTGGTTTTTCGAGGGTGCCATGTATCTGGCATGAGCGATCGAGTATACGGTCCAAACTGGACGGGCCCGGAGTGTTTCTTTTGAATGGCTTTTTCCGTTGATCGGGTTTAGAGCCTCTGAATCCAGCATTAACTGCCATATCTCCAGCGTTGTTGCTTTTAATGCGGCGCTTGTGCTTGTTGCAACACGACCTGCCCTTGCAGTCCTTGATATCATTACCCGGGCTCTTGGTCATGTTATTGCTGCAAGCCAGCCAGCTATCTTCTCCTGCGCAAAAGCGGGTCATGAGTGTCGCGAGGGCTGCCATAGATTTTGGCTTTTCCTGTCCAAGGTGCCGGGTAAGCCACTCGTCACGGATGTTATGCTTAAAGGCTGCTAGGGCCTCTGCGTCCGGACAGTCCACGATTTGATTTTTCTTGGTTAGGAACCGTGTCCAGAATTGTGTGGCAGATTCTTCTGGCTGCTGAATTATGTGGCTAAGGTTATCGGCCTCTGGTGGTCGCACATAGGTGCCTTGGAAGTTGTCGAGGAATGCGGCTTCCAGGTCCTCCCAACAACCAATTGACTCTGCTGGCAGGCTGTTAAGCCAATGCCGAGCTGGTCCTTTAAGCTTGAGTGGGAGGTATTTGATGGCATGTAGATCATCGCCGCGGGCCATGTGGATATGAAGGAGATAGTCCTCGATCCATACTGCAAGATCTGTTGTGCCATCGTATGATTCAATGTTTATGGGTTTGAAACCCTCTGGGATTTGATGATCTATTACTTCATCTGTGAAGCATAGTGGGTGTGCCGCACCTCTGTACTGGGCTATATCACGACGTAGCTCAAATGAGCTTTGTCTGCTGTGTTCGGCCCGACCGGATTTACTATATCCGGCGTGACGGTTATCGTCTCGTGTCATGGGGTGCCCACGCGATCCGTAGATCGATCTTGTTTGCCTTCCCTTGTCCTCCAACATATCCCACAGGTCTAGCGCGTTTCCCCGTGCCTTGGTATTTTTTGAGCGGCGCCGGGGTGCGGCTTGGGTGGAGGGCCTGGAAGCCTCTCTGTCGCGGCCGCGAGGTGGCCGGTCAGCCGCATCATGCGCTGGTGATGTAGGTTTAAATGCTTCCTCCTCTAATCGGGGTAGCAACCTGCGCTTTGGGTAGCTCTTGGAGGGGCGTTCGAGTTCGTACTCCTCGGCCACAAGGACTTCAGTCCATCTGTCGGCTAGCAAGTCTTGATCAGCACTAAGTTGTTGCTATTTTTTCTTAAGGCTACTCGTCGTGGCCATAAGCCTACGCTTAAAGCGTTCTTGTTTGACGGGATCCTCAGGCACGACAAATTTGTCGTTGCCGAGGCTTGCCTCATCTTCGGAGGGAGGCATGTAATTATCATCCTCTTCCTCTCTGTCTGCCGCCCTCTCAAGGGGGCTGGCTTCTCCATCCTCCTATGCTGAATCTTGCCGGAGGGAGTTGTCTTCGCCACTGTCCGGGGTGTTATTATCTCCCGTGCCGGTATCACCGTTTTTGCTTTGGCGGGACTTAGATCGGCGCCACTGACGCCGACGCTTAGGTTGCTTCTTGGAGGGGTCATCCCCCGCTGTTCCGTCGCCATTGCCCTCTTTTGGTGTATCCACCATATATATGTCGTATGACGAGGTGGCTTTCCAGTGCCCTATTGGCGCTGGTTCCTGTTCGTCTCCTACATCGTCGTCCATACCGTCGATGTCTTCGGAGTCGAAGTCTAGCATGTCGGTTAAATCAACGACAGTGGCTACAAAGTGGGTGGTGGGTGGGCGTCGAATTTCTTCGTCGTCCGCATCCCAATCCTGACGGTCATAATCCGGCCAGGACTCTCCTGACAAAGAGAGAGACCTTAGTGAATTCAGAAAGTCGCCAAAGGGTGAGTGCTGAAAGATATCTGCGGCGGTGAATTCCATGATCGGCGCCCAATCGGATTCGATTGGCAGGGGCGCGGGGGGTTCGGAGTCTGGAGACGAGTCCGGCACCTTGGAGTCACGGGCTTCTCAGAGGATAAGGCTGGTGTTCGGCTCGATCGCCGTTGAGACTGTTGCCCCCGCGGCGGGGTCTAGCCATTGGTCCGCGATCGGCGCAGTTGGCTCCGAGCTAAGGGTCGAAGCTGATGCGGGTGCGGCCTCCAGGGCACTGTTCAGCGGCAGAGCTAAATCATGCCCATCATGACAGTGCGACGCGCCCGGCTATGGCTCGAATCCGATGAAGATCAAGTCCCCGCGGATGTTGGCCGTGTAGTTCAAACTTCCAAATCTGACCTGATGGCCAGGGGCATAGCTTTCAATCTTCTCCAGATGGCCAAGCGAATTAGCCCGCAGTGCAAAGCCGCCGAATACGAAGATCTGTCCGGGGAGAAAAATCTCGCCCTGGACCACATCGTTGTTGATGATCGAAGGAGCCATCGGGCCTAAAGGTGACGACACAGAGGAACTCTCAATGAAAGCACCAATGTCGGTGTCAAAACCGGCGGATCTCGGGTAGGGGGTCCCGAACTGTGCGTCTAGGCGGATGGTAACAGGAGACGAGGGACACGATGTTTTTACCCAGGTTCGGTCCCTCTCGATGGAGGTAAAACCCTACTCCTGCTTGATTAATATTGATGATATTTGTAGTACAAGAGTAGATCTACCACGAGATCAGAGAGGCTAAAGCCTAGAAGCTAGCCTACGGTATGATTGTTTTTCGTCCTATGGACAAAAACCCTCCGATTTATATAGACACCGGAGAGGGCTAGGGTTACACAGAGTCGGTTACAATGGAAGGAGATCTACATATCCATATTGCCAAGCTTGCCTTCCACGCCAAGGAAAGTCCCATCCGGACACGGGACGAAGTCTTCAATCTTGTATCTTCATAGTCCAAGAGTCCGGCCAAAGGTTATAGTCCGGCTATCCGGACACCCCCTAATCCAGGACTCCCTCAGCGCACCCTGGTGGGTTGTGCCCACCTCGGGTGCCCCCTGGACCGCCTACTTGCTCTATAAATACCCCAATATTCCAGAAACCCTAGGTGAGTCGATGAAATATTCATCCAGCCGCCGTAGAGTCCAGAACCACCAGATCCAATCTAGACACCATTTGGATGGGGTTCACGACCTCCATTGGTGCCTCTCTGATGATGCGTGAGTAGTTCTTTGAAGACCTTCGGGTCCGTAGTTAGTAGCTAGATGGCTTCCTCTCTCTCACTGGATTCTCAATACAATGGTCTCTTCGAGATCCATATGATGTAACTCTTTTGCGGTGTGTTTGTTGGGATCGTTGAACTTTGAGTTTATGATCAGATCTATCTTTTTATATCCATGAAAGTATTTGAGTTTCTTTGATCTCTTTTATGCATGATCTCTTATAGCCTCGTATTTGTTCTCCGATATTTGGGTTTTGTTTGGCCAACTTGATATATTTATCTTGCAATGGGAAGAGGTGCTTTGTAGTGGGTTCGATCTTACGGTGCTTGATCCCAGTGACAGAAAGGGAAATGACACGTATGCATCGTTGCTACTAAGGATAAAACGATGGGGTCTATCTCTACATAGATAGATCTTGTCTACATCATGTCATCGTTCTTATTGCATTACTTCGTTTCTCGATGAACTTAATACACTAGATGCATGCTGGATAGCGGTCGATGTGTGGAGTAATAGTAGTAGATGCAGGCAAGAGTCGGTCTACTAATCTTGGACGTGATGCCTATATAATGATCATTGCCTGGATATCGCCATAATTATTTGAGGTTTTGTCAATTTACCAACAGTAATTTGTTCACCCACGGTTTGCTATTTTTCTCGAGAGAAGCCACTAGTGAAACCTACGGCCCCTTGGTCTTTCTTCTCATATATTTGCCTTTACGATCTACTTTTTGCTTGAAATTATTTTCGGATCTATTAAACCGAAAATACAAAAATACTTTGCTGCACTTTATTTTATTTGTGATCTATTTATTCAATCTATTACAACTATCTCCCGTCCACGCACCATTTCTGGCATCGTTAGCCGAAAGGGATTGACAACCCCTTTAACACGTCGGGTTGCGAGTGGTTGTTATTTGTGTGCAGGGGCTATTTACGTTGTGTTGCTTGGCTATCCTACTGGTTCGCTAACCTTGGTTTCATATCTGAGGGAAATACCTACCGCCGCTGTGCTGCATCATCCCTTCCTCTTTGGGGAAATACGGACGAGCTTCAAGCGACATCATATGGCTCGACCCTATTCGGACCTTCATGTTCTTCCATTTTTTTTTTCCTTTTTCCTTTATTTTTCAAGTTCTTCAAAACCCAATTCACTTTTCGATGGTACAAAGGGCCCTTTTCCAGGCCCCATCATTGATCCTCTCAAAGGATCCTACACCAAGGTGAAAAGAGGCGCAGACGTGCGAGAGGGTGCCCAAAGGATCTTCAAGACCACCCTTTCTTTTTTAGGACATGTATACAACTTTCCCTTGTTCTCAAATTCTGGGCATGTAAAATAGCCTTAATGGTTATGGCATACTATGTAAGAGCACGTTTGACGTACAATCAGACTATAGCGGAAACAATTTTGTCCAACCTTATTTGCTTATGGCTTATTTCATAATCTGTATTATGTCTTCACGAAAGATTAACATACACACCTCGGCATAAATTGCCAAGGCTCTATTCGGCCACATATATGTTTCAAAAAACAAAAATTCCGAACACTTTTACCGTACATTTTGGCGTCCCGAATACCGCATTATATGCATCGGCTCCGAATCATGTCTTTGGTTAATAGTTGGGTTGCACGGCTCCTGTGGTTACCACCTTACGTTCTGATTGTTCAGCTAAGGTAGTAAAGGGAGAACTACTGCGATTGTGCTTCGGGTTCGTCCGGTCAAACACCTCAATAGAGAAAGCCAAAAACTAACTGTCATGATATAGCGAGAATTGGCCAGCGGTTCGGTGACTTACTAAATCTTTTGCGATTTTTTCCGTATTACACGAAGGACTGGCATCACCCGGTCACGCGCCTAAAGCATCCAAGTTTGGAAAGCCACACGTGCACCAGGGGCTAGCTCATAGTCCCTTTGTCAAACACCTATGGCTAAGTGAGAGTGATAAAGCCGCATAGTCTGATGGCCTAGTTCGCCACATGATCACCTCCTTTACGAACCAAGACTGTCGGTGTCAAAACCGACGGATCTCGGGTAGGGGTCCCGAACTGTGCGTCTAGGCGCATGGTAACAGGAGACGGGGGACACAATGTTTTTACCCAGGTTCGGGCCCTCTCGATGGAGGTAAAATCCTACTCCTCCTTGATTGATCTTGATGATACAAGTATTACAAGAGTTGATCTACCACGAGATCGGAGAGGCTAAACCCTTGAAGCTAGCGTATGGTATGATTGTTGTTGGTCCTACGGACTAAACCCTCCGGTTTATATAGACACCGGAGGGGGCTAGGGTTACACAGAGTCGGTTACAAGGAAGGAGATCTACATATCCGTATGGCCAAGCTTGCCTCCCACGCCAAGGAGAGTCCCATCTGGACACAGGACGAAGTCTTCAATCTTGCATCTTCATAGTCCAACAGTCCGGCCAAAAGATATAGTCCGGCTGTCCGGGTACCCCCTAATCCAGGACTCCCTCAGTAGCCCCCGAACCAGGCTTCAATGGCGATGAGTCCGGCGCGCAGACTGTCTTCGGCATTGCAAGGCGGGTTCCTCTTCAAACTCTGAGTATCTGTTAAATAGTGTCCGACTTCTCGTAAATGTTGCGCTTCTTGGCTTCTGTGTCCAATAATGGCCATCTTCCACGTGTCAAGTGAATGTGAGGAGCCTGGGCGTTTTTATATTTACCACCCTAGTTGTGCGAATGAACTTTCTATTTAAAGAGACGAGGATTCTCAGATCCAAACCACACCATCCTCCCTCAGCGGGCATTCATCGGAGCGCCCGAAAAAATCCATTCCAGCATGACCGGCCAGCGCAGCTCCTCCTCTCGCTCCCGTAGCCCCAAGCCCGGAGATTGGGAGAGGTGTTCCGTCCCGCACAGCCAATTAGTGAAGCTACAGACCCAGGGATTTCTCCCCCCAGCGTATATGGTCCCGGTTCAAGTCGGGCTCGCCCCCTATAATGGCGGGGAGCAAGCAGAGAGCTTTCCCAACCCCTCTAAGGGAGAGCGGGTATGCCTTGTCCCTTATTTGTTAAGGGGACTCGGATTTCCAATCCATTCGTTTCTCCGAGGGCTCCTGGAGTTCTACGGCCTCCAGTTGCACAACCTCACCCCTGCCTCCATACTGCACATCGCTGGTTACGTAGCCCTTTGCGAACTGTTTCTAGGCTGCGAATCTCATTTCGCACTGTGGAAGAAGTTGTTCTGCCTTGTGCCCCGTAGATAGAGGGGATCAATATATCAAGTGGGTGGAGCCGAAGTGTGGCACATCGCCGGGACCGGGTACCTATCCGGTACCCCGAAGAAGACATCCGAAGACTGGACTTCAGAGTGGTTTTATATGGAGGACGTCCCCCTTCCAGATCCTATTCAGATCGGCCTTCCCGAGTTTGATAATGCTCCCTTGACGAAGCGCCTGAGCTGGCAGCCACGGAGCCCTCAGGAGGAAGATGATAGAGACGTTCTTTACCTGATGGGCCGGATAAAGGTATTAGCTCAATCAGGACTGACCATAACCGAGGTTATGTCGATATGCATTATGCGGGGGGTGCAGCCACTTCAATATCGAGGCCACCCTATGTGGGATTTCAACGGGGAAGATGATGCCACCCGCTGTGGCCTCAAGGGGCCGGACTCGACTGCTGCTCTAGCAAAAATCCTGTCCGGTTTGTACAAGGGAGAGGAAGAGTAGTTTCTCCGCATCAAGCCACAGGATGGATTCTCCATGTACAACCCTCCGAGCTGGGTAAGCCGCCACTTTTTATGCCCACCCATTCCGTATTTCTGCATTTAAACATTTTACTTGCAATTTCATCGCAGGAGCTGCGTAAGGCTGTAAGGGAGATCAACAGCCCACCTCCACAACCAGAGGATCCTGAGCGGTCCCTCGACCCCGGCCTCAAAGAGGATCTGGACATATTCGTAGAGCTGATTGACAGGGTATTCTACCAATTGAGCTGCGATGATGCCATGGTGGCCATTACAGCCGACTACCCCGGGCTACTCCCAGCCTCGCAGGTAACTGAGATCAAAGTCCCAATTTTTGAAATTGATTCCCTTTTATGCACTTCACCCACCGTAAACGAACGATGTTTTATAGGGAAGGCCCTCGGGACGCCATGCCGAGCCCGCGGCAACTCACCAACAAGGGGCTCCAAGGACAGATAGGCTAAAAAGGAAGGCGGTCCGGACGGAGACGCCAACGCGGAGGTATGATGTAAAGCCTCGCACCGTGGTTGTCTTGTTTTAAAAAACATAACAACACCCGTGTTTCCCAGAAGGAAGAATGTTCACCGGACTATATCCGGAGAGGTCGCTGATCACGCCTCTACCAGTCGGGCTCTAGGGCCGGACACAAAGGCAGAAGCTAACACGAGGCGCATGCTGGATGCTCCTCCTACAGAGGATGCAGATAAAATATCCGCTACAAATTCCGAAGTGGAGAGCGTCGTGAACCACAGGCGTCGCCGAGCCATACTCCGTGATGGTTGTTTCTCCCAAGAGGCGTTTGATGCCTTCAACTCAGGAGATGCGTATATCCGTGCAGCTCAAAATGGTCTAGCCAGAGCCACGGACCAGTATGTAAAGGATATACGGGTAAGAAAATTTGATGATTATATATAGCAGTAGCCCCTGAGACTTGAAACAGTTAGAATAACTGATTTAAGGATCAATTATTGTGCAGGTTCTTACAGAGAAGAATACCCAGTTGTCTCATGAGCTTGAAGAGTGCAAGGCCCAGCTATGGGCCACAGTTGCCGCAGTGAAGGAGTCCGAGAAGGCCTCCTCTGGTAACACATGTTTCAAAGAATGATAGGTACCATATAGAGTGTGGTATGCCTGTAAATCTGACAATAAATATTGCAGATGACGCCGGAGTGAATCCGGATGAGCAATATGTCGTACGCCAGCTAAAGGCTGGCGAGCGCGTGCTTACAAAAGTTAGGCAGGAGAAAAATGATCTCCAGGATGCCAATACCCGGCTGAGCGTGGAACTAAAGGATGTTCGCGCCCAGCTATCGGACTCCATGAAGGAGAATAAGCGGCTTCGACGCGGCATTTTCAGTAAGCGCTTGAGCGAACTTGTTAAAAAGAGTTCGGCGAAGAAGCCGGCTAACAGAGTTATGTCTGTAGGTTTGCTGACGGGTCGTCCCGCGGATGAGATGCCCGCGTCTGCGGGTGATCTTCTACCAGAATTCTCACAACTGCATGAACAAGTTCGGCCGGTGATGCAAGGCATTGCCCAGGCCTTGTGGCCATCCGTCTCCCTGCCCGAAGGCCTTGGAGAGCTTGCGGAGAAGCTCAAGGGAGCGCGGCGGCGTTTCCGATTATGGAAGGTATCGGCCTGCCATCAAGGTGCCAGGGAAGCCTAGGCCATGGTGAAGACGCAATATACCAAGGCTGACCCAAACCACATGGCCGAGGTCGGACCTGTGGGGCCTGATGGGAAAGAGATCCCCGTTAGCTAAGTGTATGGGCAAGTAGAATTAGCCGCAAAGTATTCCCAACAGGATTGTAGGCTAGACAGCCTGTTGGATGGTATAGAAGAGGAATTTAGTCAGTCTAAGTGACTATGTAATTAAAGTGACATGTATAATGCCTTCTAGCCGGATTGTAAATCATTTGTCATGGCGGACCTTTTCGCTTCAACCTCGGGACCCGATAGTCCGGAGTGTATCCGAATACCTGCTCAGTTATATAAGAACCGGGGCATGCGTGGAAACCAGGCGTAGGGGTCATTAGTGCTTGAACAGACAATTACCCAATTAGTTATGTTATATTACATGGGTAGTAAGAAACATCTTGCAGGGAGAATAGTTCCGTTAAGGGTTCCTTTCACTGGGTACGCATGCCCTAAAGTGCATGTCTGGACTGCAAAAAGAGACGCAGGGAAAAACATCTGGGGGCACATGAATATAAATCATCTTTTGTTCACCGACCGAATATTCCCTTAAGAACGCTAGCTTTTGGCTTCACCCAGTCTGAGGTACACATCCGGCTGACCCGGTAGTAACAATCGCAGAGGTGCTCCCCTTATGCCCTAGCCGAATTAACGGGAACGTAGGGCATAAATACAAGAGACAGGCAACCCAGCTTGGCCAAAACTTAAGTCATATCGATGCATATAATGGCGAAGAAAAGGTACATGCGGAAGAATGACACATGTGCGGGGCATGAAGCCCAGATAAATAAGTAAGCTTCTGTGTGAGAAGCCCCCAGGTATAATGAATGTGGTTAGCGTGTCAATAGTGTGCAGGCAAGGCACAAGTTGGCCCTTGAAGGCCTTGAGAAAGAAAAAGGAACAAAGAAAGGGAAGACAGATAATGTATATGCAAAAAATGGACAGAGGAAGGAGACAAACATAGGGTCCGGCGCTAGGCGTAGAATCTTTGGAGCCTGGCTGCGTTCCATGGGTTCGACTCAAGTCTATTATCCGCTGCATCCCGCAGACGGTACGCTCCACCGGTCAGAACTTGGTCAATAATGAAGGGACCTTCCCATTTGGGCTCGAGCTTGGTCTTTTTCTTCTCCGGCAGGCGTAGAACTAGCTCGCCAACGTTATAAGTTTTGGCCCGTACTTCTCTGCTTTGGTATCTTCGAGCCTGTTGCCGATAAAATGCGGAACATGCTTTTGCCACGTCGCGCTCCTCCTCCAGGGTGTCCAGACTGTCCTACCAATCGAGCTCGGCTTCTCTTTCTTCGTACATGCGCACTCGAGGTGAGTCATGAATTATGTCGCAGGGCAGTACCGCCTCTGCGTCGTACACCATAAAGAAGGGTGTGTATCCAGTAGCGCGATTCGGCGTGGTCCGCAGCCCCCAGAGTACGGAGTCGAGCTCCTCTACCCAGTGCGTCTTAGATTCCTTTAAGGACCGCACTAATCTGGGTTTGATGCCGCTCATGATAAGACCATTTGCTCGCTCGACTTGACCGTTAGTTTGTGGGTGATAGACAGAGGCATAATCAAGCTTGATGCCCATGTTGCTACACCAGAGTTTTACGTCATCGGTCGTGAAGTTCGTGCCGTTGTCAGTGATGATGTTGTGGGGGACGCCATAACGGTGTACAACCTCGGATATGAAGTCTATCACCGGTCCGGATTCGGTCGTTTTAACAGGTTTGGCTTCTCTCCATTTGGTGAATTTATCCACCATGACCAGTAGGTATTTTTTCTTATGGGTTCCCCCTTTAAGGGGTCCAACCATGTCAAGCCCCCAGACCGCAAAGGGCCAGGTAATGGGGAATGTTTGGAGGGCGGTGGGTGGCATATGGCTTTGGTTTGCAAAAAGCTGGCAACCGAATGTTTGAAGGACTCCGGTGGTGCTTTTCTTATACATCTCTCCCTCGTGGACCCTGTAGGCTTTAGACCGCCGCACTATGCAGCGCGCCTCATTTTGGTCCTCGGGGAGTTCCTACCTAGTTAGGTAGGCCAGGAATGGTTCTGTCCACGGGGCGATGATGGCCATTATTACGTGTGCTGAAGGTGTTATTTCGGTGGCTGAGCATCTGATTACGTCAGAGTGTCCGGTATCGGGCATTGTGGCCGGGTCCGGACTATTTTTACCGGTGTCCCCTTCCCATACCATGGATGGCTTAAACAACCTTTCCAAAAAGATGTTGGGGGGACTGTATCGCGTTTTGTGCTGATGCGGGCGATGATATCCGCCGCCTGATTGTTTTCCCGAGCCACATGGTGAAATTCAAGCCCCTCGAATCGAGCTGACATCTTTAGGACGGCGTTGCGATTGGCCGCCATTTTTGGATCCTTAGCATCGAAGTCTCCATTTATTTGGGATATTGCAAGGTTCGAGTCCCCACGCACCTCCAAGCGTCGAATGCCCATGGAAACTGCCATCCGAAGACCGTGCAGCAAGGCCTCGTATTCGGCTGCATTGTTGGAGTCTGTATACAGTATCTGGAGTACGTATTGAACTGTATCTCCTGTTGGGGACGTCAGGACGACGCCAGCCCCCAGACGAGCCAGCATTTTGGAGCCCTCGAAATGCATGATCCAATTGGAGTATGCACCGTACTCTTTAGGGAGTTCAACTTCCGTCCATTCGGCGACAAAGTTCAGCCAATACTTGTGACTTGATGGCTCGCCGAGGCTTGTATGTTATATTGAACGGGAGGAGCTCAATGGCCCATTTGGCAATCTGGCCCGTAGCGTCGCGGTTGTTTATAATATCATTAAGTGGCACCTCCGAGGCCACCGTAATTGAACACGTACTCTTGAAAGTAGTGTCGCAGCTTCCGGGATGCCATGAATACTGCATGGGCTATCTTTTGATAATGTGGGTACCGTGATTTGCATGGAGTGAGGACAGTGGATACATAATATACCGGCTTTTGAAGGGGGAATTTATGTCCGTCCGTTTCTCGTTCGACGATGAGCACTACGCTTACGACCTGATGAGTTGTCGCAATGTACAACAGCATTGGTTCGCCGATGTTTGGCGCGGCCAGGAATGGGTTGGTTGCCAGTATGGCTTTTATTTCTTTCAATCCGGCTATGGCAGCATCCGTCCACTCGAAGTTCGGTGCGCCAAAGGAGGCGATAAAGTGGTAATGCCTTTTCTCCTAAGCGGGAGATAAAGCGGCTTAGAGCCGCCACACATCCGGTTAATTTCATGATTTGTTTGAGGTCCGTTGGGATAGCCAACTGCGACAGGGCTTAGATTTTGGCCGGATTTGCTTCAATTCCTCTACTGGAGACAATGAAGCCCAGGAGCTTTCCGGCTAGTACGCCAAAAACGCATTTTTCCCGATTTAGCTTGATGTCATATGTTTGGAGGTTATCGAATGTGAGCCTCAAGTCGTCTATTAGAGAGTCGACGTGTTTGGTTTTATCGACCACATCATATACGTATGCCTCTACTATTTTGCCGATCTGTTTCTCCAGACGTGTCTGAATCATGCGCTGATATGTTGCGCCGGCATTTTTGAGCCCAAAAGGCATTGTGTTGAAACAGAAGGGGCCGTATGGTGTGATGAATGCCGTTGCGGCTTGGTCATACTCCGCCATCTTGATTTGGTGGTAGCCGGAGTATGCGTCAAGGAAACACAATGAATCGTGTCGTGCGGTAGCATTGATAATTTGATCGATGCGGGTGAGGGGGAAGGGATCCTTTGGGAAAGCCTTGTTGAGGTCCTTGAAATCGACACATAGGCGCCAGGATTTGTCCTTCTTTGGTACCATCACCAGGTTTGCTAGCCAGTCCGGATGTTTTATTTCTCTAATGAATTTGGCCTCCAATAACTTGGCTAGTCCTCTCCCATAGCTTGTCTCTTAGGTTCAGAGAAACGCGGAAGAGTCTGCTTGACCGACTTGAATCCCTTTAGAATATTAAGGCTGTGCTCGGCCAACCTCCGTGGGATTCTTGGCATATCTGAGGGGTGCCAGGCGAATATGTCCCAATTCTCGCGCAGGAACTCTCGTAGTGCGGTGTCCACGGTGGGGTTTAACTATGCCCCGATGGAGGCTGTTTTGGTAGTGTCCGTTGGGTGGACTTGGAATTTGACTATTTCATCCGCTGGTTTCAAGGAGGTGGACTTGGATCTCTTGTCAAGTATCACGTCGTCCCTGTCCACTGTGGAGCGCAGTGAAGTTAATTCTTCGCCTGCAAGGGCTCTGGATAATGCCCCGAGGGACAATGCGGCTGTTTTGTTTTCGGCACAGAGGGCTGTGTCCGGATCACTAGCGAGAGTGATGATTCCGTTGGCCCCAGGCATTTTGAGCTTCATGTACCCATAATGGGGTATGGCTTGGAAGATCGTGAACGCCTCCCGCCCTAAAAAGGCGTGGTATCCGGTACTGAACGGGGCCACTTGGAATGTAATTTCTTCGGACCTATAGTTCTCTGGCGTGCCGAATACCACATCTAGTGTGATTTTCCCAGCACAACGTTCTTCCCGACTGGGGATGATTCCTCTGAACGTTGTGCTGCGTTGCTCAATGCGGTTCCAGCCTACTTCCATTTTCTGAAGAGTTTCCTCATAGATGAGGTTTAGTCCACTGTCGCCGTCCATGAGTACTTTGGCGAGTCGAAAGCCGTCCATAATTGGACTGAGGACCAGTGCAGCTTGTGCCCGCGCTGTTCGGAATTTAGGTTCGTCATAGGCATTGAAGGTAATAGTCGTGTCACTCCATTGATTTATTGCTGCCACGTGGCAGATTTCGGCAAGGGTGTGGAGTGTTCTCTTGCGCCTATTATTTGATGTGAAGGTCTCAAAGACTGTTAATACCGTATTGTTATCCCCGGGATCGTGCTCTGTGGCATCTGGGATGAGAAGATCCTCGCCGCTTTTGGCCACCTGCCGGAGTATCCAACATGCTCTAAGGATGTGTGTTTGTATGGTATCCGCTGTACTATGAATTTTGCAGGGTCCGTTCAGCCATCCCTCCAATACGGTTCCATGCCCTGTAGAGGGTTTTTGCTTTTTTGGGATTAACTCGAGTGTCTTATGATAGTGCACCCTTTTGCTTCGGACTGGGTGTATATTCGGAGCCGGATTATCCCAAAATTTCGTTTCGGTTTTCCAAGCACTTTCCATCGCACAGTACTTTCGTACTATGGACGCCAAGTCAGCGAAGCGTGATATGTCACGGCGACTTATGGCGTTAAGGATTCCCTTGTTCGTTCAATTATTGCAGAAAAATGAGATTGTGTCTTCCTCACGACAGTCCTTAACCTTGTTCATCACAAGGAGGAATCTGGCCCAATAATGATGTACTGTTTCCTGGGGCTCTTGCCTGATGTGGGAAAGATCGCTTATGTTAGGGTGGGTGGGTGGAACTGAGTCCGAACCCTTACCCGATCTGAGACCCAAGGGCTGAGGAGCTTCCAATCATGGAAGTTCGGGTTCCGGGATGTTGCCCGATAAGTCTGGCCCGCTGCCTGACTGTTAGGACCGGTTTTTCCAATAAGACATTTATTGAAAAGCCGACCCTTGTGTTGACCAGTACAGAAGAATTCTTCTTGCTGGCAGACAAAACCTTGATACAGAAATCCAGCAGTACTAAATATTATACAAGGTTGAGCTGAGGATGCTCAACAATTTATTACAAGCACGCCTATATTATACATAAAGGCGGATATGACACATGGGTATGGTGGCATAACTACTGACTCGTAATAAAGGTGGTGGCGGATATGTCACAGTGAAGTGGGTGACATGACTCCGGAATCTTACAGCTCATCAAGCGTCGGAGTGAGGCTCGATGATTTTATTTGGGTAGCGGAAGCGTGTATAATACAAGTGATCAACTCCAGGATCCCACGTGACTGACTGGGACTCCTCTAGGCGTCCGACTCGCTATCGAACTCTTCATCCATAAGATTGCCTTCATCAACATCTGGCCAAATCAACAAGCCAGGTGAGTACTTTGAATGTACTCGCAAGACAGTTTGGACATAAGATATAACAAATGTAAACATGATGCACATGAGCAGGTTAGTATGCACAATCAAATAATAAATTTGCACTGCACGATAAATAAAAGGAAGTCAGGCGGTAGTCCTCCCGAAATCCCAATAAACTAACTAAAGACCGGTCGGGTGTCTGAAGCGACGCCTCGAAAGGTAAAAATAAATAAACATGAATAAACACCACATAAAGGGCTTATATTGAAACATAAATAACAGAGCATGCCACAGTCAGACGTCCAAGCGACATCTCGAAAAGGGCTTATAACGAAATTAAATGACAAGAGTGCCACAGTCGGACGTCTGAGCGACATCACATAAAGGGCTTATATCAAAAGTAAACAACAATAATGCCACAGTCGGACGTCTGAGCGACATCACATAAAGGGCTTATATCGAAAGTAAATAACACGAGTGCCACAGTCGGACGTCTGAGCGACATCACATAAAGGGCTTATATTGACAGTAAATGACAAGAGTGCCACAGTCGGACGTCTGAGCGACATCACATAAAGGGCTTATATTTCATCATTCATATTCAACTAGTTCATAAATTTAAATCATCTCAAGGAAATACTCAGCACATAATAATCAATTGGTTAGTCCATTCACAGGAATAACGTTCAGTCGAGTTTACCACTCTCAGTTTCATGCTTGTTTTCTAGAGATTATCACCGGGGTTGACACTGAGACCGACACTGAGACATACCCTGACACTGAGATGACACCCAAGTCCTTGATCGTGGACATGGATACTCGAATGGTTTTGACTCTGCAGAGTTTGTACTCTTAACCACAGCCAACGGATTTCTATAGTTATAGGGACTAGTTCCGTTTACGGTGTTTTAGAAGAAACACGTCTAACCAGTACACACCCATTCCACATTCCGCTGCCAGGAATCACCCTCGGCAACGTTCAAGAAAAACCTTAAGACGGGGAGGCCACAACCTCGAGTAGCATGGGATCAAATTTATATCACGCGCTCTAAGGGGTGCCCCCCTCTCGGTCCCAACCGGAAACACCCATGCCCCCTGACTGGATGACGGGCTTTAATCCAGGGCCATGGAACCCTCAGCGCGGTCCCTCTGTTTGGTGTGTACAAGGAAAGAGGTTTGCAACTTACTAAACCGCACTCTTTACAGAAAGCATGTGGCAGCACGTAGGGGAAATGAATGGGATCGAGACTTGACCCACGTTAGTGTTGAGGTCATACAGTTGACTTAAGACTGGCATGCTTCAACAATACCAGCTTGCAACCCATCATGCCACCACATGATCAGGTTATCTTATCATCATAAGAACACATCAAGCTTCGAAGCTCACCTCTAGCTTGCCTTGCATGCAACATAACATTCACCAATGCTTATATAAACATGCCATGAGAAAGAACTACTCGAACAAACATGCAAAACACTCATCATATCAAAGGTTCAAACATGCTTGCCTGGTTCGGAGTAGTCGGAGTCTAGCTCGGTGAAGTTTGCATCTCATTTACCTCCTTCGGTATCTATGTATTAAAAGAAAATCGGATACTACATAAATACCGTGCGTGCACAAAAAGTATCTCAAATATTTTTCAAATAAAGAAAACTAAAAACTAGACACAAAAACAAAGATGACAGAAAAAGATTCAAGACAAAATCATCTTTTGTTTAAAACTTATAAGGGTTTTAGTCCAGGGATTTTTTGTAATGAAACAGAAAGTTTCCAAGGTTTATATTATAAAAACAGAAAACATTTCAGTTATGAATACACCAGTCCAGAGGGGAAGCGTATTTTGCCCGAAGGCGTTTTCAGAAAACAGTTCGAATAAACAGAATAGAGAGGCTGACGAGGGGGTCCCACCCGTCAGGTTTAAAAGTTTGAAAAAAGAAAAACAGAGCACGCCGGCGCCCGAAGCTCGCGGTAGCCACCGGCGTTGTTCCACGGCGAGGCAGAGGAGAAGGAGGGTACCTACGGGTTCAAGGTGCTCTCCCGCGTCTGGGGGTGGTGGAGTTGGTCGTCGGCGAGCACCACGTCGACGGCGGCCCTCACTCCAGCGGACGGCGGCTCGGGTGATGGTCGATCTCGTCGGGGAAGGCTGCAAAAGCCAAATTGAGGCTCGGGTTAGGTGATTGAGTGCCCTAGGAGGCTACTGGCAGGGTTTGGGAGGCGGGGGTGCCCTCACTAGAGCAGATCGTGCCGGAGCCCGAAGCGGATCTGGGCGGTCGGAGTTGGAGAAGAAGACCTCCTTGGGGTCCTCCTAGGGGTCTAGCGCAGTTTTGGCGAGGTGGAGGGAGTGGTGCTGATCGAAGGCGGGCTCGGGGTTGTTATTTATAGCCGGCCCAAGGCGGTTGCCGAGAACATGGAAACTCCGGCGAGTGATTACGGCGATGCAGAGGTTGAACGGGTGATTTAGGTGACTGGGCAGCTTCGCGATGGTCCACTGGTTCCACTCAAACGCAAATCTTGGTTGGATCTGACCTGCTCCGCGGTTTCGACGGAACGAAGCTTTGCGGGCCCGTCGGCGGCAGAGAGCGCGTCCTGTGCTTGCCTGGCCACGGCGATGGTGCTGTGGCGTGCGCAGAGGAGGGGATGGCCACGCGGAGGCCTCTGGTGGTTTGGGCGGTGCTGGACGGTGCTGAAGGGCAGGGCCGGCCCCTGTTGGCCGCCACGGGTGGCTCTGCCACCGCAGAAGACGCTGGAGCTGGCGAGCCATGTCGCCACCGACGCTCATGCCCATCCAAACGACCTTGCGGCGCTCTGGATAAGGAGAAGGAGCAGTGAGCATCATGGCAGAGCGAGCACTGGCAAGATTGACGCCGCGACTCTAAAGAAACGACACTGGCGGCAGAACTGAATTATTGAACTTCTGAATTTTCTGAATTTTGACAGAAACAGTGCACGCCAGGTGTTCGATGAAATGTTTTTGGCATGTGGAAAAATTTTCTAGAGCTGATCTTTGGTGAGGGGGTCTCTTGATGCATCTGGAGGCTGCCTAATTTTTGTCAGAATTTTTGGAAAAGTAAAAATATGAATTTCACCAAAAATGGCAATTCTAGTCCAAACTTGGAGTGGGCAAATTTTGAAAATTTTGAACTGTGGGCCAGAGGATCTTGATGGATCTTGGTTGAGGGTGCTAAGGACTATCTAGAGGAGTTTATTTGGAGTTAAAACTCAAAAGGAATCTGGTAGTTCCTTTGTAAGTCACCAAGGTCCAAAATAAATGACAAAAATAGTTTTGAGGGTAAAATAAATAGAATAAAAATCAAAAAAGATTTGAAACTTGCTAGAGGTGGGAGTCTTGACTTGATCCAAGGCAGGGGTGGGTTTTGGAAGGCAATATCAATATGTGACATGGCAAAAGAGGAATTTTTAAAAGGGAAAAGAATAAAAACCAAAACTCCATAGGATTTATTTTTAATAAAAGAATTGCAAAACTCTCCAATATTATTGGTGTTGAGCCAACATAAATTATGAAAAAACCTCAACACCAAAGATCAAGGTTGAGAAGGATCTTTCAAAAAAAGTATTTGTCATAAAAAGAAAAGATTTGAGAAGAAGAGTCCCTCTAAAAAAATTCAAATACCCTCCTTTAATTCAAATAAAGATTTTAATGAAAACCAAATCAAAAGTTTTGGAGTGTTGAGTGTTACAACACCTACCCCCTTAGGAAAAATCTCGTCCCCGAGATTTGAGCTGATCCTCAAATAGGTGTGGGTACTCTGCCCGGAGAGAGTCCTCTCTTTCCCATGTCGCTTCATCCTCGGTGTGATTGCTCCACTGAACCTTGAAAAACTTAATTGTTTTCTGATGGGTCCTCCTTTCAAACTCTTCTAATATTTTTATTGGACGTTCCCTGTAGGTGAGGTCTGGTTGCACGTCAATGCTCTCATGTGATACTTGCTTCTCTGGGTTGCTTACGCATTTCCTCAACTGTGAGACGTGGAACACATCGTGGACGTCTGACAGCTCTTTGGGTAGGTCTAGCTGGTAGGCTACGGTGCCTCTCCGTGCAACCACACAGAAGGGTCCAATAAATCTTGGTGCTAGCTTTCCTTTAACTTCGAACTGTTGCAGGCCCCTCATAGGAGATACCCCTAAATACACATAATCACTGGGTTCAAAGCTGACTTCATGATGTTTTCGATCGTAATAACTCTTTTGTCAGCTTTGAGTTGTCTTGAGCTGGTCCCTGATTTGTCTGACCTTCTCTTCAGCTTCCTTGAGCATGTCTGGGCCGAAGATACGGCTGTCTCCTGTTTCTGACCAATTTAATGGAGTACGACATCTCCGCTCGTACAAGGCTTCAAAAGGTGCCATTTGTAGGCTGGCTTGGTAGCTATTGTTGTATGCGAACTCGGCATATGGCAGGCTTTCTTCCCAACTGGTTCCATAGGTGAGGACACAGGCTCTCCGCATGTCCTCTAGAATTTGGTTCACGCGTTCAGTTTGTCCATCAGTCTGAGGGTGGTATGATGTACTGAATGCTAGTTGAGTTCCCAGAGCTTGTTGTAAATGATCCCGGAATTTCGAGACAAATTGAGTGCCTCTGTCGGATATTATAGTCTTTGGAACCCCATGCAGACAAACTATACGGGAGAGATAAAGCTTGGCAAGCTTCTGAGTGGTGTAGTTTGTTTTTACGGGAATGAAATGTGCCACCTTGGTTAATCTATCTGTGATGACCCATATGGCATCATTTCCGTGTTGTGACCAAGGTAGTCCGACAATAAAATCGATCCCAATTTCGTCCCATTTCCACTCAGGTATCCGGTTTGGTTGTAATAGCCCTGCTGGTCTTTGATGCTCGGCTTTAATGCGTTGACAAGAATCGCAACATGCAATGAAGGTGGCTATATCCCTCTTCATATTGTGCCACCAAAATCTTTCTTGAATGTCCTTATACATTTGGGTTCCTCCAGGGTGGATTGAATATGGAGCGGTGTGGCCTTCAGTTAGAATTTGCTATTTGAGGTCCTCTATATTTGGCACACAAAGTCTGTCTCCGTACCATAATATTCCTTCATCGTCTACGACGAATTCCGAGGCCTTGCCCACATTCACTTTTCTTTTTATGCCTTCGATGCTGGGATGTCCATGCTGAGCTTTCTTAATCTTCTCCACAAGGGTGGGTTGTATTTCCAAATTTGACACAATGCCTTCCGTGACCATCACCAAGTTGAGTTTGGCGAACTCCTGTTGAAATTCAGGTCCCAAGTGATGTGGACTGTCGTTGCCCGAGCTGGGGTTTCGACTAAGAGCATCTGCCACTACATTTGCTTTCCCTGGATGGTAGTGGATGCCAATATCATAGTCTTTCACCAATTCCAACCAGCGCCGTTGCCGTAAATTGAGCTCTAGCTGTGTGAAAATATATTTGAGACTTTTGTGGTCCGTATATATTTCACAACGATTTCCAAGCAAAAAGTGTCTCCGCTCTTTGAGTGCATGAATGACTGCTGCCAATTCTAAATCATGAGTGGGATAATTTTCTTCATGCTTCCGTAGTTGCCTAGAAGCTTATGCGGCTACCTTGCCTTCTTGCATTAGCACGCGTCCGAGGCCTTTCCGGGATGCTTCACAATACACTTCAAAACTTTTGTGTATGTCTGGTATAACCAATATTGGTGCTGTTGTTAATTTCCTCTTGAGTTCTTGGAAAATTTTCTCGGAAGCTTCAGTCCATACAAATTTCTTATCCTTCTTGAGTAACTATGTCATTGGTTTTGCTATGGTGGAGAACCCTTCAATGAACCTTCTGTAATATCCAGCCATTGAAGGAAATATGCCCTAGAGGCAATAATAAAGTTATTATTTATTTCCTTATATCATGATAAATGTTTATTATTCATGCTAGAATTGTATTAACTGGAAACATAATACATGTGTGAATACATAGACAAACAGAGTGTCACTAGTATGCCTCTACTTGACTAGCTCATTAATCAAAGATGGTTATGTTTCCTAACCATGAACAAAGAGTTGTTATTTGATTAACGAGATCACATCATTAGTTGAATGATCTGATTGACATGACCCATTCCATTAGCATAGCACCCGATCGTTTAGTATGTTGCTATTGCTTTTATCCATGACTTATACATGTTCCTTTAACTATGAGATTATGCAACTCCCGTTTACCGTAGGAACACTTTGTGTGCTACCAAACGTCACAACGTAACTGGGTGATTATAAAGGTGCTCTACAGGTGTCTCCGAAGGTACATGTTGGGTTGGCGTATTTCGAGATTAGGATTTGTCACTCCGATTGTCGGAGAGGTATCTCTGGGCCCTCTCGGTAATGCACATCACATAAGCCTTGCAAGCATTGCAACTAATGTGTTAGTTGTGAGATGATGTATTACGGAACGAGTAAAGAGACTTGCCGGTAACGAGATTGAACTAGGTATTGGATACCGACGATCGAATCTCGGGCAAGTAACATACCGATGACAAAGGGAACAACGTATGTTGTTATGCGGTCTGACCGATAAAGATCTTCGCAGAATATGTAGGAGCCAATATGGGCATCCAGGTCCCGCTATTGGTTATTGACCGGAGATGTGTCTCGGTCATGTCTACATTGTTCTCGAACCGTAGGGTCCGCACGCTTAAGGTTTCGATGACAGTTATATTATGAGTTTATGAGTTTTGATGTACCGAAGGAGTTCGGAGTCCCGGATGAGATCGGGGACATGACGAGGAGTCTCGAAATGGCCGAGACGTAAAGATCGATATATTGGACGACTATATTCGGACATCGTAAGGGTTCTGAGTGGTTCGGGTATTTTCGGAGGTACCGGGGAGTTACGGGATTACGGGAGAAGTAATGGGCCTTGATGGGCTTTAGTGGGAAGAGAAAAAAAGGCTGCTGCGCCCCCCCTCCCCTCTAGTCCGAATTGGACTAGGGAAAAGGGGGCCGGCCACCTTTCCTACTCCTCCTATTCCTTCTCCCTTCCTCCCCTCTTGGTGGACTCCTACTAGGACTTGGAGACCTAGTAGGACTCCACACCCTGGCGCGCCAAACCCTAGGCCGGCCACCCCCTCCCTTGCTCCTTTATATACGGGGGCAGGGGGCACCCCATGACACACAATTGATCATTGAGATCTTTCCTTAGCCGTGTGCGGTGCCCCTTCCACCAAATTCCACCTCGGTCATATCGTTGCAGTGCTTAGGCGAAGCCCTGCGCCGGTAACACATCAAGATCGTCACCACGCCGTCGTGCTGACGGAACTCTTCCCCGGCGCTTTGCTGGATCGGAGCCCGGGGATCGTCATCGAGCTGAACGTGTGCCAAGAACTCGGAGGTGCCGGAGTAACGGTGTTGTGATCGGTTGGATCGCGAGGAGAA
Source organism: Aegilops umbellulata (assembly GCA_032464435.1). Taxonomy (NCBI): domain Eukaryota; kingdom Viridiplantae; phylum Streptophyta; class Magnoliopsida; order Poales; family Poaceae; genus Aegilops; species Aegilops umbellulata. Next base: position 347,426,323 of record CP136058.1, on the reverse strand, counting down.
CGTACGACTACTTCCTCTACGTTGCGTCAACGCTTCCGCTTCGGTCTACGAGGGTACGTAGACAACACTCTCCCCTCTCGTTGCTATGCATCACCATGATCTTGCGTGTGCGTAGGAAATTTTTTGAAATTACTACGTTCCCCAACAGTGGCATCCCAGCCTAGGTTTTATGGTTTGATGTTATTTGCACGAGTAGAACACAAGTGAGTTGTGGGCGATACAAGTCATACTGCCTACCAGCATGTCATACTTTGGTTCAGCGGTATTGTTGGACGAGACGATCCGGACCAACCTTACGCGTACGCTTACGCGAGACCGGTTCCCTCGACGTGCTTTGCACATAGATGGCTTGCGGAAGACTGTCTCTCCAACTTTAGTTGAACCGAGTGTGGCTACGCCCGGTCCTTGAGAAGGTTAAAACGGAGTCTATTTGACAAACTATCGTTGTGGCTTTGATGCGTAGGTAAGATGAGTTCTTGCTTAAGCCCGTAGCAGCCACGTAAAACTTGCAACAACAAAGTAGAGGACGTCTAACTTGTTTTTGCAGGGCATGTTGTGATGTGATATGGTCAAGACATGATGCTAAATTTTATTGTATGAGATGATCATGTTTTGTAACCGAGTTATCGGCAACTGGCAGGAGCCATATGGTTGTCGCTTTATTGTATGCAATGCAATCGCGATGTAATGCTTTACTTTATTACTAAGCGGTAGTGATAGTCGTGGAAGCATAAGATTGGCGAGACGACAACGATGCTACGATGGAGATCAAGGTGTCGCGCCGGTGACGATGGTGATCATGACGGTGCTTCGGAGATGGAGATCACAAGCACAAGATGATGATGACCATATCATATCACTTATATTGATTGCATGTGATGTTTATCTTTTTATGCATCTTATCTTGCTTTGATTGACGGTAGCATTATAAGATGATCTCTCACTAATTATCAAGAAGTGTTCTCCCTGAGTATGCACCGTTGCGAAAGTTCTTCGTGCTGAGACACCACGTGATGATCGGGTGTGATAGGCTCTACGTTCAAATACAACGGGTGCAAAACAGTTGCACACGCGGAATACTCAGGTTATACTTGATGAGCTATGCATATAAGATATGACCTCGGAACACGGAGACCGAAAGGTTGAGCTTGAATCATATAGTAGATATGATCAACATAGTGATGTTCACCATTTAAACTACTCCATCTCACGTGATGATCGGACATGGTTTAGTTGATTTGGATCACGTGATCACTTAGAAGATTAGAGGGATGTCTATCTAAGTGGGAGTTCTTAAGTAATATGATTAATTGAACTTTAATATTATCATGAACATTAGTCCTGGTAGTATTAGCATATCTATGTTGTAGATCAATAGCTCGCGTTGTTGCTTCCCTGTGTTTATTTTGATATGTTCCTAGAGAAAAATTGTGTTGAAAAATGTTAGTAGCAATAATGCGGATTGGATCCGTGATCTGAGGTTTATCCTCATTGCTGCACAGAAGAATTATGTCCTTGATGCACCGCTAGGTGACGGACCTATTGCAGGAGCAGATGCAGACATTATGAACGTTTTGCTAGCTCAATATGATGACTACTTAATAGTTTAGTGCACCATGCTTAACTGCTTAGAATCGGGACTTCAAAGACGTTTTGAACGTCATGGAGCATATGAGATGTTCTAGGAGTTGAAGTTAATATTTCAAGCAAATACCCGAGTTGAGAGATATGAAGTCTCCAACAAGTTCTATAGCTAAAAGATGGAGGAGAATCGCTCAACTAGTGAGCATGTGCTCAGATTGTCTGAGTACTACAAATCGCTTGAATCAAGTGGGAGTTAATCTTCCAGATAAGATAGTGATTGACAGAATTCTCTAGTCACCATCACCAAGTTAGTAGAACTTCGTGATGAACTATAATATGCAAGGGATAACGGAAAATATTCCCAAGCTCTTCGCGATGCTAAAATCGGCGAAGGTAGAAATCAAAGAAAAACATCAAGTGTTGATGGTTGACAAGATCACTAGTTTCAAAAAGGGCAAAAGGAAAGAAGGGGAACTTCAAGAAGAACGGCAAGCAAGTTGCTGCTCAAGTGAAAAAGCCCAAGTCTGGTCCTAAGCCTGAGACTAAGTGCTTCTACTGCAAAGGGACTGGTCACTGGAAGCGGAACTACCCCAAGTGATTGGCGGATAAGAAGGATGGCAAAGTGAACATAAGTATATTTGATATACATGTTATTGAAGTGTACTTTACTAGTTTTCATAGCAACCCCTCAGTATTTGGTACTAGTTCAAGTTGCTAAGATTAGTAACTCGAAACGGGAGTTGCAGAATGAACAAAGACTAGTTAAAGGGCAAGGTGACGATGTGTGTTGGAAGTGGTTCCAAGATTGATATGATCATCATCACACACTCCCTATACTTTCGGGATTAGTGTTGAAACTAAATAAGTGTTATTTGGTGTTTGCGTTGAGCATGAATATGATTTGATCATGTTAATTGCAGTACAGTTATTCATTTAAGTTAGAGAACAATTGTTGTTCTGTTTACATGAATAAAACCTTCTATGGTCATACACACCAACAAAATTGGTTTGTTGGATCTCGATCGTAGTGATACACATATTCATAATATTGAAGCCAAAAAGATGCAAAGTTAATAATGATAGTGCAACTTATTTGTGGCACTGCCGTTTAGGTCATATTGGTGTAAAGCGCATGAAGAAACTCCATGCTGATGGACTTTTGGAATCACTTGATTATGAATCACTTGATGCTTGCGAACCATGCCTCTTGGGCAACATGACTAAAACGCCATTCTCCGAAACAATGAAGCGAGCAACAGATTTGTTGGAAATCATACATACTGATGTATGTGGTCCGATGAATATTAAGGCTCGCGACAAGTATCATTATTTTCTGACCTTCACAGATGATTTGAGCAGATATGGGTATATCTACTTGATGAAACATAGTCTGAAACATTTGAAAAATTCAAAGAATTTCAGAGTGAAGTGGAAAATCATCATGACAAGAAAATAAAGTTTCTACGATCTGATCGCAGAGACGAATATTTGAGTTACGAGTTTGGTCTTCAATTAAAACAATGTGGAATAGTTTCACAAACTCATGCCACCTGGAACACCGCAGCATAATTGTGCGTCCGAACGTCATAACCGTACTTTATTAGATATAGTACAATCTATGATGTTTCTTACCGATTTACCAATATCGTTTTGGGATCATGCATTAGAGACAGCTGCATTCACGTTAAAAGGGGCACCATCTAAATCCGTTGAGACGACATCGTATGAACTATGGTTTAGCAATAAACGTAAGCTGTCGTTTCTTAAAGTTTGGGGCTGCGATGCTTATGTGAAAAAGCTTCAACCTGATAAGCTCGAACCCAAATCGGAGAAATGTGTCTTCATAGGATATCCAAAGGAAACTGTTGGATACACCTTCTATCACAGATCCGAAGGCAAGACTTTTGTTGCTAAGTTCGGAAACTTTCTAGAGAAAGAGTTTCTTTCGAAAGAAGTGAGTGGGAGGAAAGTAGAAAACTTGATAAGGTAATTGTACCTTCTCCCTTATTGGAAAGTAGTTCATCACAGAAATCTGTTCTTGTGACTACTACACCAATTAGTAAGGAAGCTAATGATGATGATCATGTAACTTCAAGATCAAGTTACTACCGAATCTCGTAAGTAAACCAGAGTGAGATCCGCACCAGAGTGGTACGGTAATCCTGTTCTGGAAGTCATGTTACTAGACCATGACGAACTTGCGAACTATGAGGAAGCGATGATGAGCCCAGATTCCGCGAAATGGTTAGAGGCCATGAAATCTGAGATATGATCCATGTATGAGAACAAAGTATGGACTTTATGGGATTTGCCCGATGATCGGCAAGCCAAAGAAAATAAATGGATCTTCAAGAGGAAGACGGACACTGATAGTAGTGTTACTATCTACAAAGCTAGAATTGTCGAAAAAAGGTTTTTCGACAAGTTCAAGGGATTGACTACGATGAGACTTTCTCACCCGTAGCGATGCTTAAGTCTGTCCGAATCATGTTAGCAGTTGCCACATTTTATGATTATGAAATTTGGCAAATGGATGTCAAAACTGCATTCCTGAATGGATTTTTGGAAGAAGAGTTGTATATGATGCAACCAGAAGGTTTTGTCGATCCAAAGGGAGCTAACAAAATGTGCAAGCTCCAGCGATCCATCTATGGACTGGTGCAAGCATCTCGGAGTTGGAATATACGCTTTGATGAGTTGATCAAAGCATATAGTTTTATACAGACTTGCGGTGAAGCCTGTATTTACAAGAAAGTGAGTGGGAGCACTACAGCATTTCTGATAAGTATATGTGAATGACATATTGTTGATCGGAAATAATGTAGAATTATTCTGCAAAGCATAAAGGAGTGTTTGAAAGGAGTTTTTCAAAGAAAGACCTCGATGAAGCTGCTTACATATCGAGCATCAAGATCTATAGAGATAGATCGAGACGCTTGATAAGTTTTTTCAATGAGTACATACCTTGACAAGATTTTGAAGTAGTTCAAAATGGAACAGTCAAAGAAAGAGTTCTTGCCTGTGTTACAAGGTGTGAAATTGAGTAAGACTCAAAGCCCGACCACGGCAGAAGATAGAAAGAGAATGAAAGTCATTCCCGATGCTTTGGCCATAGGTTCTATAAAGTATGCCATGATGTGTACCAGACCTATTGTATACCCTACCCTGAGATTGGCACGGGAGTACAATAGTGATCTAGGAGTAGATCACTGGACGGCGGTCAAAATTATCCTTAGTGGAATAAGGATATGTTTCTCGATTATGGAGGTGACAAAAAGGTTCGTCGTAAAAGGTTACGTCGATGCAAGTTTTGACACTAATCTAGATGACTCTAAGTCTCAATCTAGATACATATTGAAAGTGGGAGCAATTAGCTAAAGTAGCTCCGTGCAGAGCATTGTAGACATAGAAAATTGCAAAATACATAACGGATCTGAATGTGGCAGACCCGTTGACTAAATTTCTCTCACAAGCAAAACATGATCACACCGTAGTACTCTTTGGGTGTTAATCACATAGCGATGTGAACTAGATTACTGAATCTAGTAAACCCTTTGGGTGTTGGTCACATATCGATGTGAACTATGGGTGTTAATCACATGATGATGTGAACTATTGATGTTAATCACATGGTGATGTGATCTAGATTATTGACTCTAGTGCAAGTGGGAGACTGAAGGAAATATGCCCTAGAGGCAATAATAAAGTTATTATTTATTTCCTTATATCATGATAAATGTTTATTATTCATGCTAGAATTGTATTAACTGGAAACATAATACATGTGTGAATACATAGACAAACAGAGTGTCACTAGTATGCCTCTACTTGACTAGCTCATTAATCAAAGATGGTTATGTTTCCTAACCATGAACAAAGAGTTGTTATTTGATTAACGAGATCACATCATTAGTTGAATGATCTGATTGACATGACCCATTCCATTAGCATAGCACCCGATCGTTTAGTATGTTGCTATTGCTTTTATCCATGACTTATACATGTTCCTTTAACTATGAGATTATGCAACTCCCGTTTACCGTAGGAACACTTTGTGTGCTACCAAACGTCACAACGTAACTGGGTGATTATAAAGGTGCTCTACAGGTGTCTCCGAAGGTACATGTTGGGTTGGCGTATTTCGAGATTAGGATTTGTCACTCCGATTGTCGGAGAGGTATCTCTGGGCCCTCTCGGTAATGCACATCACATAAGCCTTGCAAGCATTGCAACTAATGTGTTAGTTGTGAGATGATGTATTACGGAACGAGTAAAGAGACTTGCCGGTAACGAGATTGAACTAGGTATTGGATACCGACGATCGAATCTCGGGCAAGTAACATACCGATGACAAAGGGAACAACGTATGTTGTTATGCGGTCTGACCGATAAAGATCTTCGCAGAATATGTAGGAGCCAATATGGGCATCCAGGTCCCACTATTGGTTATTGACCGGAGATGTGTCTCGGTCATGTCTACATTGTTCTCGAACCGTAGGGTCCGCACGCTTAAGGTTTCGATGACAGTTATATTATGAGTTTATGAGTTTTGATGTACCGAAGGAGTTCGGAGTCCCGGATGAGATCGGGGACATGACGAGGAGTCTCGAAATGGCCGAGACGTAAAGATCGATATATTGGACGACTATATTCGGACATCGTAAGGGTTCTGAGTGGTTCGGGTATTTTCGGAGGTACCGGGGAGTTACGGGATTACGGGAGAAGTAATGGGCCTTGATGGGCTTTAGTGGGAAGAGAAAAAAAGGCTGCTGCGCCCCCCCTCCCCTCTAGTCCGAATTGGACTAGGGAAAAGGGGGCCGGCCACCTTTCCTACTCCTCCTATTCCTTCTCCCTTCCTCCCCTCTTGGTGGACTCCTACTAGGACTTGGAGACCTAGTAGGACTCCACACCCTGGCGCGCCAAACCCTAGGCCGGCCACCCCCTCCCTTGCTCCTTTATATACGGGGGCAGGGGGCACCCCATGACACACAATTGATCATTGAGATCTTTCCTTAGCCGTGTGCGGTGCCCCCTTCCACCAAATTCCACCTCGGTCATATCGTTGCAGTGCTTAGGCGAAGCCCTGCGCCGGTAACACATCAAGATCGTCACCACGCCGTCGTGCTGACGGAACTCTTCCCCGACGCTTTGCTGGATCGGAGCCCGGGGATCGTCATCGAGCTGAACGTGTGCCAAGAACTCGGAGGTGCCGGAGTAACGGTGCTGTGATCGGTTGGATCGCGAGGAGGACGTACGACTACTTCCTCTACGTTGCGTCAACGCTTCCGCTTCGGTCTACGAGGGTACGTAGACAACACTCTCCCCTCTCGTTGCTATGCATCACCATGATCTTGCGTGTGCGTAGGAAATTTATTGAAATTACTACGTTCCCCAACAGCCATTCCCAGAAAACTTCGGACATCTATTACGTTGGCTGGTGGTTTCCAGCCAAGTACGGCCTTGACTTTTTCTGGGTCCATGGCAACACCTTCTTGGGTCAATACGTGGCCTAGAAAACCAACCTGTCTTAACCAAAATTCACATTTGCTGAATTTGCCGTATAATTGGTGTTTCCTCAATTCTCCCAGTACAATCCTGAGATGTTCTGCATGCTCTTCTGGTGTCTTAGAGTATACCACAATATCATCAATGAACACCACAACAAATTTTTCCATAAATTTCATAAACACTTTGTTCATGAGATGGACAAAACATGCGGGGGCGTTTGATAGTCCAAACGGCATTACTGTAAACTTGTACAATCCATATCTGGAGGTGAATGATGTCTTAGGGATATCTTCGGTCCGTACTTTTAATTGATGATATCCTGACCTTAAATCAATTTTTGAGAAATCTTTGTCTTGTGTGAGCTGGTCAAATAAATCATTTATCCGTGGCATCGGATATTTATTTTTGATGGTGACCATGTTGAGTGCTCGATAGTCTATGCATAATCTCAGTGTCCCATCCTTTTTCTTGGCAAATAATACTGGTGAACCCCAAGGTGAGGAGCTGGCTCGTATAAATCCTTTGTCCAGTAATTCTTTTATTTGCTTCTTTAATTCTACCAACTCGGAGGGTGCCATCCTATAGGGTTTCTTGTAAATGGGGGTGGTTCCAGGTGCTAGTTCAATGCTGAACTCTATTTCCCGGTCTGGCGGCATGCCTGGTAGTTCTTCAGGAAATACGTCAAAGAACTCACATACCACTGGAACTTTCGTTAGCTCTGAAATGTCAAATTTGTTCAACTTTGGTTGTCGTGATCTTGGTCTTTCTTGAGCTGCGACTTTTATTGTCTTCCTGTGATGATGAGTGAGGATTATAGTCCGATTGAAGCAATCGATAAATCCTTTGTTGGTGGTTAACCAATCCATTCCTAGGATAACATCCTGTCCTTTATTTTCCAATACAATGAGGTTTGCTTGAAACTTTAGTCCTTCAAACTCAACAACCACACCTTGGCAGTAACTCTGAGTGATTTGCTTATTCCTGGGGGACTTGATGATCATGGATTTTTCCATAGGAAGCATCGAAAAATCATGTTGCATAGCAAAAATCTTCGAAATGAACGAGTGAGAAGCTCCAGAATCAAACAAAACCGTGGCAGGTATTGTGTTGACAGGGAACGTACCGAGTACGATATCCGGGGCATTCTGTGCTTCCTCCTTGGTCACATGATTCAAGTGACCCTTCTTGTGATTGTTATTGGGGTTGAAGTTGTTACGCTTGGGTGTTGAACTGTTACCATTGTTATTCGGCTTTGGGGCCAAGTTTCTTGGATTTGGGCACCGTTTAGCATAGTGTCCTTCCTCTCCACAAGCGTAGCAAGTAACGCCCGAGGGATATGTAAAATCCTTGTCCCTTGCGTGAATTTTTTTTTTGGGCATGAAACATTGGTTGTGGGTGTGTTTGCTCCAATCTTCTGAGGGTCAGTCTTGTTCCGGTTGTTGCGAGCATGAGTAGTCTTGTCCCTTTTCCGCTTGCAAAATTCCTCCAAGCTGTGGCGCTCATTTTCCAATTTAATGGCCTTGTCCACAAGTGTTTTGAAATCCGGAAAGGTGTGCACGACCAGCTGGCATTTAAGCGCTGGTGCCAGACTGTCTAGAAATTTCTCCATCTTTTTGTTCTCTGTCATATGTTCCTCGTTGGCATAGTGAGACAATAGAGTAAACTGACCATTGTACTCAGTCACCGTCATGCTTCTCTGCTTGAGGTCACCAAATTCCCTTTTCTTGATCTTCATAATGCTTCTGGGAATGTGCGCCCCACGAAATCCTTCTTTGAAATCTTCCCAGGTGATATTATTTTCATTGGGGTGCATGTGTAGGAAATTCTCCCACCATCTTGCGGCTGCTCCCGTGAGGTAGTGAGGTGCATAAAGTACCTTCTCACGGTCTGAACACTGTGCAATAATTAACTTCCTTTCAATGTCTCGAAGCCAATCATCAGCCTCAAGAGGTCTATCAGTGTGAGAAAACGTTGGGGGACGCGTCTTTTGTAGTTCAGACAATTTGGAGTGCTGCTGATATGGTTCACGGTGATTTCCCATATTGATAACGTGGTTCATCATTTCTTGATGCTACTGCTGGCTTTGCTCATAAAGGCGACATACTTGAGAAAATGTCATTTCACTGCCTTGCTGACTTGACTGCCCCTGTGTGAAATTGTTACTTGTCTGGGTACCATAATTTTCTTCCGGCGGACTTGGCATGGAACGAGTCCAGGGACGAGGCATATTCCACTATGGGATATTGTCGGGGGAAATCGGCCTCCTCGAACACCTATGGGGACGAAGCCCCTTTTCGGTTTGGCGGGGAGCGGAGGTTGCACGAAGAGCGGATCGAGGCAAAGCACGCGAGGGATTTTACCCAGCTTCGGGCCGCACGGATGCGTAAAACCCTACTGCTGCTTGTCTGATTCGATTGGGTTCTAGCTCGAGAGCGCAAGATGCTACAGTGTGTTTGAGGCTGGACGTAGGTGAGCGTCCTCTGGGTTCCTCCTCCCTCACTACGTGCGCATGGGCCTCCTTTTATATGTGCAAGGGGCTACCCACAGGTGGCAACGCAGATGAGGGTAAAAATGGAAAAGAGCTGAATGTACAGTGGCTGCACAGTGCTATCGCACCTAACTCTGACGGCAGGGGACAAGGGCATTAAATGCCCGTCTGGATCGCCCGAACAGTGTTGAAATGGACCGTTAGGGACGCCCCCGTTTGCCACGATGGCGATCTTGTCAGCGCCGCGTGCCACCGCACGTCTCTGGCTGCGCGGTGCCCCGCCACGTGCCTCCGGGGAAGCCCCAAAGTGACGCGTGGGTGTGTGAGCTGGAGCGCAGCCCTGAGGTGGTGGCTTGTCGCGGCAAGTGGCTTGCCGCGGCTGCTGTCTTGCCGTGCCTGGGTACTTGCCGCTCGCCAGGCCTTGCCGGGGCGCACGGTGCGCCGAGGCGAGTTTTCCCTGAGATGTCCTGGTGGGCCTTCCCGGCGAGCTGCTCCCGCCGGGGTCTCTGTGCTTTGCTTGGTCGTCCCGGCAAGCCCTTCTTGCCGGGGTCTTGCCTCCTTGGCCCGGCAAGCTCTTCTTGCCGGGGTCTTGTCTTCGTACTTTGTTCTTGAATGGCCAAAAGAGGGCCATGGAAGGTTTTGGCGTTCCCCTGGCGAGCCTTGCCGTGGGGTGCTGCGACTGTCCGTGCATAAGTTCGGGGTACTAAGGTACCCCTACTTTAGTACACCGACAGGAGCCCCCGGTCCTGGGCCATACACGGTGCCGAGCGCTGTTGGGTCAGGCCCAAGACAGTGCACGGACACGCATGGCCTGGGTCGCACTGCATCTTAATTCCGCGCCCTACGCACCTTCCCCAGGTGGCATGCGTCGAACGCGGCGTCATGGGGAGAGGCGTGCGTGACGTGGGCGGCGTGCGCGGGGCCGTGCCCCGCAGGCATGCGTCACGTCGCAATAAAGGGGGCGATTCGCGCCCTCTCCATAAGTGGGGGAGACGTGGAGGCGCGGTTCGGCGAACGAACGGGGCCGAGGCACGGTTTTCGGGGCGTCCGCTCCCCACGATCATGGGGTGGGGATAGGTCGCCTCACCCGTCGCCTCGGCTCTGCGCGCCTGCCACGCGGTCTTCATGCACTTGGGGTCGTGGCGGTGGAGGCAGGAGGCCGGGCCGTCGCGGGTCGAGACAGCGGGTCGGACCCAGCCGCCTGCTCTTCTTCCGCCTTAATTGGCTAAGTAGGGCGGCCGAGCCCCCACCCCGCTCCATTATAAGGGGCGATGGGGGGGAACGGAAATCCGCACTCCTTCATCTCTTCTCTTCTTCGGCTTCTGATTCCCTTCCCCCCATTTGTCATGGAGGGAGGGAACCCTGGCCCTTCATCGGTGGCGGCGAGGGTCTCCGCCAGGCAGCGCGCCCCTCCTCCCCTTGCGCCCGCGGCGGCGGAGCCAGCCGTAAGGGGAAGGGGGAGGGGGCGAGGTCGTGGACGAGGCCGAGGCGCTCAGGGACGAGGCGGACGGGGCAGCGCGCCGGCCTTGCCCCGCCAGCAGCTCCTCTTCTCACGGCGGTTCACCTCGGGGACGACCCCTGCGAGTTCATCATCAAGTTGCGCCGGGCGCCCCGCCGTCGCCTCCGCCTCCCGGCTCCCTTCGTGGGCATGCTGGAGGTGGAGCAACCTGAGACGCTGAGACTGCGCATGAGGGGCTGTGGGATCGGTGGAACGCGAGTCCACATCGAATCCCCAGCCCCCAGCGTGATGTATCTTGGCCGAGGGTGGAAGTCGTTCGCCCGCATCCACAGCCTGATGGAGAGGTTCACCCTCCATTTCAAGTTGATGGAGGGCGACCTTCTCTCTGTCAAGGCCTTCGGGGACTTCGGCACCCGGGCTCGGTGCTGCGTGGATAGCTCCTCCGACAGCGAAGGCTCCTCCTTGAGCGAGAGTGACGAGGAGGGGAGCGACAACGACGACGAGGGTAGTAGTCGTCAGGATGACGGGTCCGACTAGGCGCCGGTCGCAGCTCCGTGTGGCACCGGCGACCCCATCATCCGCGTCGCTGGCTCCGTGAACTCCCCGGGGTCGTCTCCTTGGGCGGCTGGCGTAGGGAGGCTACGGAAGAGGAAGAGGGCGGGCGGCAAGGCCGCGAAGTCGGAGTACGCGTCGTCTTCGACAGCGTGCTGACGTTCCTCCGCCTCATCTTCCAGCTTCGTCCCAGACGCCGTCATCACCCTTGCTCTCGGCGACGGCCCCCGGGGTCTTCTCTCCGGCCCGGCAAGCTCCTCTTGCCGGGGCTTTGTCTTCCCGGATGGCCGGAGTGGCGAGGCTGCGGAAGGGGGAGGAGGCTGGCGGCAAGGCCGTCAACTTGGAGTACGAGGGTTAGACGCCCTCGTCAGCGTGCTGACGTCCCGCTGCCTCATCTTCGAGCTCCGCTTCCGACGCCGCCGTCGCCATCCAGCCTCCGGAGCCCCCGGACGGGCCCCGGATGTTCTCTTGGTGTCTTCTGCCACCCGTAGCTTGCCTAGGCGCCCCTTTTGCCCTTCTCGTCTCCTTGCCCTACCTCCTGAGGAGAGAGACAAGAAAGGGATTATGGGCACCTTATCTCTTTTTAGCTTGTAAGCCCTCGGGCCTTAGTTGCATTTAAATCTTGTAATCCCATCATTCATGTTTTTCATTCTCTCTGAACTGTACCTGAGCGAAATGTTTTTAATGAAAAGGGGATGTTTGCCGGATCATTTGTCTTGCGGGTACGACCCGCGTCAAGGAGCGAATCCTTTACATCATTAAGATAGACATTTCCTCGTCCGGCAACAGGCCCTGCCATCTTCCCGCGCCGCTCAACCTCCCTCGCGCCCTTGGCGGGGGCAGGGAGAAGGCGGGTTCTGGCCCCTCGTCCCCCCCTTTTCGCTGCCGCGGCTACTATCAAAACGGGCCCCAGGAACGCGCTCTGGGGGTTTGCCGTTAAGAGAGCACGATAGTTTTAGGAAGGAACAAGGTTTTCGTATTCCACAGTCCATAAGAGAATGCATGACAAGGGATGCAAAGACTTATCTGAGGTTGCGGCCCCCGGCGGGCCTGGCCTGCCGTGGGTGAATCTGGGTGTCCGCAGCCCCCGGCAACTTTGGCTTGCCGGGTTGCAGGTGCTGGCTTGTCCTTCTTCTCTTCTTCGTCCTCAAGCGGTCCGGCTAGGATGTGTTAACCCTGCAAGCCAAAGGAAACGGAAGAACAGCCAAAAGGACGCACACCCAACCTCTAAGCTAGGGGTTAGTAGCTGTTAGGCACTATCAACCCTAACCAAGGATGGGACTCGACTCAGCATGCATGCTATGACTTGGGGCGCCAGCGCTTCATTATCTGCTGCTCAGGGTCTGCGCCTGGCTTTGTACAAAGGATTACATGCAACTGCGGCAGGACTTGTACAAAAGGTTGGTTGCCGAACGGGGTCCGACAACCGCGCCTTATGGGTAAAACTTACGAAGATGCTCAATATTCCAGGAATTGCTCATCGGAGAGCCATCTTCGGTCTCAAGGCGGACAGCGCCGGGCCTCGTGACTCGTCTCACCCGGTAAGGGCCTTCCCACTTCGGCGTCAACTTGTTGTGATTCTTGGCCGACTAAACGTGCCAAAGAACAAGGTCGCCTTCCACGAAGCTCCTGGCCTTGACTTTGCGGCTATGGTAGCGACGCAAAGCTTGCTGGTAGCGAGTGGCTCGCACAGCAGCCTGGAGACGATCTTCCTCAAGGAGCAGCGCGTCATCTTCACGCAGCCGCTCTTGCTCAAGCTCATCATAAGCGAGCACTCGAGGTGACCCGTATACGAGTTCCGTGGGGGTAACTGCTTCTGCCCCATAGACTAGAGCAAATGGTGTCTGGCTAGTGGCTCGATTTGGCGTCGTCCTGATCGACCAAAGAACCACTGGCAGCTCCTCGATCCAGTTCCGTCCGCACTTGTGCAGACTGTCAAATGTTCTGGTCTTGAGCCCGCGCAGCACCTCGGCATTGGCCCTCTCCGCTTGACCGTTGCTCCTGGGATGAGCAACAGAAGCGAAGCAGACCTTAGCGCCGAGATCTTGGATGTACTGCATGAAGGCGTGGCTCGTGAATTGTGTACCGTTGTCGGTGATGATCCTGTTAGGGATCCCGAAACGACAAACAATCGACCTGAAGAATTTGATCGCGGACTGGGCCGTCACCTTCCTCACTGCTTCCACTTCCGGCCACTTTGTGAACTTGTCGATTGCGACGTACAAGTACTCAAAGCCCCCGACAGCTCGGGGGAAGGGGCCGAGGATGTCGAGCCCCCAGACCGAAAATGGCCAGGATAAAGGGATCGTCTGGAGAGCTTGAGCTGGTTGATGTATTTGCTTGGAGTGGAACTGGCACGCTTCACACTTGGTTACTTGTGCAGTTGCATCCTGGAGGGCTGTTGGCCAGAAGAAACCTTGCCGGAATGCTTTGCCGGCAAGTGCTCTTGCGCCAATGTGGTGGCCACATATGCCTCCATGTATCTCCACCAACAGCTTCTGTCCGTCTTCCTGGTGGATACACTTCAATTTCACCCCGTTGCGTCCTCTTCTGTACAGTGTGCTGTCAACAAACTGGTACATGCTGGACTGGCGGGCTACTCTTTCCGCTTCTTCTTGTTCTTCGGGAAGATCTCCTGTCTGGAGGAAACGAACGATCTGATGCGCCCATGTTGGAGCCTGTGGCTCGACAACAAGGACTAAAGGCATGTCGACGGCTGCGGGAACGTTAGCTTCTACGGCGAGAGTCTGGGGCTCGGCCGGAGCTTGTCGTTCCCCGGCAAGCTTGCCGGAGCAGAACTTGCTGGGAGCACCTACTTCGACGGAACAAACCTTAGGGCTTGCCGGAGCAGGCTGGTCCTCAGCACTCTTGGCGTCGATCTTGGGGACTCTCTTGACGGCGGCTTCGGGAAGCTCTGCCGGAAGATAGTCGCCGGAGACCAACTTCCTCTTCTTGCCCTGCCCGGTTGATGGTGTTACGGATGGTTGAGTTAGCTTGAGCACGAAGGTACCTGGTTCCGCAGGTAACTTCAGCGCAGCGCACTTTGACAGGCCATCAGCGATGTCGTTCTCAGCCCTTGGAATGTGTTCCATTTGCAGGCCGTCAAAGCGCTCCTCTAGCTTCCTCACTTCATCAACATATGCTTCCATCAACGGACTCTGGTAATCCTTGTTCACTTGGCGGACGACAAGCTGCGAGTCTCCCCTGACAATGAGCTTCTTGATCCCAAGTTCTGTCGCGATCCTAAGACCGGCAAGCAAGCCTTCATACTCTGTCGTATTATTGGTTGCGTGCTCCTTGGGAAAATACATTTGGACGATGTACTTGAGGTGCTCCCCGGTGGGCGCGACAAGCAGTACGCCAGCACCGGCGCCTTGCAGCGAGAAAGCTCCATCAAAGTACATCAGCCACTCTTTGCTTGCTTCCTTGTCGGGGATGCTCGTCTCTGGAATTTCTTCGTTTGGTGTTGGCGTCCACTCCGCTATGAACTCTGCCAATGCTCTGCTTTGAATGGTTGAAGTGCTTTCAAATTTGAGGCCAAAGCTTGACAGTTCCAGTGCCCACTCGACGATCCTGCCTGTTGCCTCGGGATTCTGCAGTATCCTCTTCAGGGGAAAGCGAGTGACAACTGTGATCTCGTGTGCTTGGAAGTAATGGCGCGGCTTTCTCGAGGCCATAAGGAGGCCGAAAAGCAATTTCTGCACACCAGAGTACCTTGACCTAGCCCCCTGCAAGAGGGAACTGACAAAGTAAATTGGGCGTTGTACCATTTTCTTCCTCTACACCTCCTCTTGCGTCTGCGCAGCTCCATCCTTGTCGGGGCCAGAGCTTGCCGGGGGAGCCCCCTGGTTGTCGCTGGATGCACTTGCCGTGGTTATCGGCTCATCATCTGCCTCCCTCTCCGCTACTAGCACAGGGCTAACCACTTGATTGGTTGCCGCCAGGTACAGCAGCAACTTCTCTTGTGGCCTAGGCGCGACAAGTATTGGAGCGGAGGACATGTATTTCTTCAAGTGTTGCAGCGCAGCCTCCGCTTCCGGAGTCCATTTTACTGGACCCGCCTTTTTCAAGATTTTGAAAAATGGCAGGGCGCGTTCCGCAGACTTGGAAATAAATCTGCTAAGAGCTGCCACGCAGCCGGCAAGTCTTCGCACATCCTTGACACGTGTCGGGGCTTCAATCTGCTCGATGGCCTTGATTTTATCGGGATTGGCTTCGATTCCTCGCTGAGATACGAAGAACCCGAGAAGCTTGCCGGAAGGGACCCCGAACACACACTTCTCGGGGTTTAGCTTGAGGCTGACACTGCGCAGGCTCGCAAAGGTCTCTTCTAAGTCTTGAACCAGGGTTGCCCTGTCCTTGCTCTTGACCACTATGTCATCCATGTAGGCCTCCACATTTCTGTGGATTTGTGGCTCAAAAGCGGTGTGGACAACCCTCGCAAATGTTGAGCCAGCATTCTTCAGTCCGAAAGGCATCTGTACAAAGCAGTACGTGGCACATGGAGTGATGAATGCGGTCTTCTCTTTGTCTTCCTTGGCCATGAAGATCTGGTGGTATCCTGAGTATGCGTCAAGAAATGAAAGCAAGTCGCATCCAGCCGTGGAGTCAACAATCTGGTCAATGCGCGGCAAGGGAAATGGATCTTTGGGGCAAGCCTTATTGACATCGGTAAAATCGATGCAAAGCCTCCACTTCCCATTTGCTTTACGCACGACAACAGGATTGGCCAACCACGTCGGATGGAGCACGCCTCGGACGAGGCCTGCCGCTTCCAATTTCTTGATCTCTTCTGCGATGAACTCTTGGCGCTCCACCGCTTGCTTCCTAACTCTTTGCTTGACGGGCCGCGCGTGAGGACAGACGGCAAGGTGGTGCTCGATCACTTTCCTGGGAACACCGGGGATGTCAGATGGTTGCCAGGCAAACACATCGACATTCGCCCGCAGGAAAGCGACGAGCGCGCTTTCCTATTTGGGGTCGAGCGTGGCACTGATGGTGAAGGTACCACCAGTGCCGTCCTCCTTGGCGGGCACCTTCTTGGTCGCTGGCGGAGCTGCCATTGTCTTCTTGCACTTGCCGGTGGAGCTCGGTGGTGCGTCCTCGACGGTAGCGCAGCACTCCGAAGAGGCGCGCTTGCCGGAGTGTGCACCAGAGCGCTTGCCGGACTTGGTCTTCTCCTTTCCCCCGGGAGCTTCAGCGGCAAGTGGGTCGCGATTGTTGCGGCTACTGCTTCCCGGTATATCTTGTCGGCGCAGATAAGGGCATCCTTCTTGTCGCCATGGACAGAGATGACGCTTATCGGGCCCGGCATCTTGAGCATGTTGTACGCGTAGTGAGAGGCTGCCATGAACTTGGCGAGTGCTGGACGGCCGAGGATCCCATTGTATGGCAATGGAAAATCAGCAACGTCAAAGGTGACCCTCTCAGTCCTGAAGTTCAGCTTGCTGCCAAACATCACTGGCAATGTGATCTTTCCCTTCGGCTTGCTCCTTCCCGGATTGATTCCTTGGAATGTGTCGGTCTCTTCGAGCTCGCTGTCAGGGACTTGGAGTTTCCGGAGCACCGCGGAGGAGATCAGGTTCAAGCCGGCCCCGCCGTCAACTAGCATCTTAGTGACCTTAAGGTTGCGGATCGTTGGTGAGACCAACATCGGCAAGCACCCGATCGCGGTTGTGCGATCCGGGTGGTCCTCAATGTCAAAGACGATAGGCGTGCTGGACCATTTCAGAGGCTTGCGTGACTCGACGGGCGGTTCTGCCGCATTGACTTCTCGCGCCCACTATTTAAGCTGGCGGCGAGAAGTATGCAGAGAAGCACCACCGTCCATGCATAAGACCTCTGTGGCTTTCTGAAACTCCTGCTCACTGGTCTCGGCATCATCCATGTCTTCATCGTCGTCGTTGTCTTCGTCCTTGTCGCGGCCGCGGGGAGGTCTATTTGCTTGCCGCTGCTTGTCCTTGCCGCGGCGCTCCCCTTGGCCGGGGCGCTTTGTGCCGGATCCTCCGCTACCTCCTTGGGCTCTCTCCTTGTCGCGCCGCTCGTACTCGGCCTTCTGCAGCTCGACGAGCCGCTCGACCTGCTTGCGGCTTTGGAGGTCGTGGCCCTTGGTGCGGTGGATCTTGCAGTACTGCTTGTTGGTGCCGTTCTGCTTGTCGGCGACTGCCATAGCCTGGCAGTTGGTGCATCCGGCAACCTCCTTGCCGGAGCTACCAGCCTGGGCTTTCTTGGCGGTGCCTTCGCTGCTGGACTGCTCAACAACCAGTACATCTTTACCCTTTTTGTTCCTGTTGCCTCGCCGCCGGCCTTTCCTTGCCGGGGCGGTATCCTCACTGTCAGATCCCAATGTTCCTGCATTCTCTCCGGGGAGTTTCCTCCCCTCTTCAACACGCGCACACTTGTCGGCCAGGGCATATAGCTCGCTGACGTCCTTGCTCTTGCACATCGCCATTTCCTCCCTCATCCTGCGGTTACGCACGTTCTGATGGAACGCGCTGATGACCGCGGCGGGGTGGACGTCTGGGATGTTATAGTGCACGCGGCTGAACCTTTGAATAAACTTGCGCAGGGACTCTCCTTCCTTCTGGACGAGCAGGTGAAGGTCGCTCGCCTGGCCGTGTGGTTTGTGGCCGCCTGTGAAGGCACCAACAAACTGATGGCACAGATCTGGCCAGGAAGATATGGAGTTGTCCGGCAAGTGCATGAGCCAGGACCTGACGTTGGGCTTGAGTACCAACGGGAAGTAGTTGGCAAGGATCTTGTCGTCCCGCCCCCCGGCAGCCTGCACCGCAATGGTGTAGATGCTGAGGAACTCTGACGGATGCGACTTGCCGTCGTACTTCTCGAGTACGTCTGGCTTGAAGTTCTTCGTACTAGGCCACTGGACTTGCCGCAGCTCACGGGTAAACGCGGGACAACCTACCGAATACGGCAGGTCGCCCGGTTCCCCTGGTGCATGCATGTCGCCAGCAGGCTCAGCGCGCTGGTCTGATTGACGCCGCGCTTCCCTTCTGCGCTCGATGCGGGTTCGAGCGTCTTCTTCCTTTCGTTCATGAATAATTTGGCGTTGGTCGCGGCGAGTCCGCGGGTTCGACGACGCGGTGGAGTCGTTGTCGTGACGGGACCGGCGGGTCGGCGACCGCTGCCTCTGGTGTGGGGAGTGCACGATGGTCGCACCCCCACCAGTCTTGGCGCCATTGGTTCTCGCCTGAGCGACCGGCCGCGGCTGCGACGCACTGGGCTGCCGCGGGGTGTCGCCGTTGGCGAAACCGATGAGGCTCTGAATGGTGGCCCTCCAACTATCGAGCTTGTACAACGTCGGAGGGTAGTCTAGGAGCAGCTGAGCTCGTGCTAGAGCTTCTGCTGGAGTGGTGGGCAGCGGTGGCGAATGGCGCGAGGAGCGGGATGTGCTCGAACTTCTAACCACGTTAGAAGGAGCAGGACCCGGTCCAGGCAGCCGTGCCACGCTCGTGCCAGCACGTTGGTGCGTGTGCTGGCCTTGAACGCCCTGGAGTTCGCCAGCTCGATCTGGGTCCAGCGAGCGTATGGTACCATGGGTACCAGGACGCTGCTGGTTCTGCGCCTCCTGGGAGGGGCGCTGTGCGAGTTCGGACGCCGTGGCACCATGAGCTGGTTCGACGACGCCTGTTCCTCCGCCGGCGTCTTCTCCACCACCCGTCTGCTCCAGCGGCGGTGGGTTCGACGCGGACGGACCTGCTGCCTCCGGCGCCTTCTTCTTCAGTGGCATGTCGATGAAGATGGCGAGAATCTAGCCTGTGCAGATGCCGGATCTGGTTCCCACAACCTCGACGCCCCCTACCTGGCGCGCCAAAGATGTCGGGGCAAATCGGCCTCCTCGAACACCTATGGGGACGAAGCCCATTTTCGGTTCGGCGGGGAGCGGAGGTTGCACGAAGAGCGGATCGAGGCAAAGCACGCGAGGGATTTTACCCAGCTTCGGGCCGCACGGATGCGTAAAACCCTACTGCTGCTTGTCTGATTCGATTGGGTTCTAGCTCGAGAGCGCAAGATGCTACAGTGTGTTTGAGGCTGGACGTAGGTGAGCGTCCTCTGGGTTCCTCCTCCCTCACTACGTGCGCATGGGCCTCCTTTTATATGTGCAAGGGGCTACCCACAGGTGGCAACGCAGATGAGGGTAAAAATGGAAAAGAGCTGAATGTACAGTGGCTGCACAGTGCTATCGCACCTAACTCTGACGGCAGGGGACAAGGGCATTAAATGCCCGTCTGGATCGCCCGAACAGTGTTGAAATGGACCGTTAGGGATGCCTCCGTTTGCCACGATGGCGATCTTGTCAGCGCCGCGTGCCACCGCACGTCTCTGGCTGCGCGGTGCCCCGCCACGTGCCTCCGGGGAAGCCCCAAAGTGACGCGTGGGTGTGTGAGCTGGAGCGCAGCCCTGAGGTGGTGGCTTGTCGCGGCAAGTGTCTTGCCGTTCCTGGGTACTTGCCGCTCGCCAGGCCTTGCCGGGGCGCACGGTGCGCCGAGGCGAGTTTTCCCTGAGATGCCCTGGTGGGCCTTCCCGGCGAGCTCCTCCCGCTGGGGTCTCTGTGCTTTGCTTGGTCGTCCCGGCAAGCCCTTCTTGCCGAGGTCTTACCTCCTTGGCCCGGCAAGCTCCTCTTGCTGGGGTCTTGTCTTCGTACTTTGTTCTTGAATGGCCAAAAGAGGGCCATGGAAGGTTTTGGAGTTCCCCTGGCCAGCCTTGCCGTGGGATGCTGCGACTGTCCGTGCACAAGTTCGGGGTACTAAGGTACCCCTACTTTAGTACACCGACAGATATTTTTGCAAAAACTCATGAGAAAAACTGAGTGGCAAAAATAAATAATTTTGTAAAGGCGGAAATTTTAAGAACTCCAACATTTTTCAAGAAAATACTTGATTGCGCATGGAGAAGGACCGCTCAGTACATATCTTACACGCAAGCCGTAATTATACAATACATCACTCAGGATGCGCGTACACATTCCTGACATGTTATTTAGGCTAGTGCACTTCTCCGAGTTCATATATGATGCGCACACAAACTACTTCTCACCAAACCTATGTACATATAAACATATCATTCAAGCTGGCACATCGCGTGGCTGCTATGCGCACTCAGTTGGAGATGGAGAAAACTTCCTTCGGCCTGCCGAGGGTAAGACCCAGTGGTGCTGGAGACTCAACCTCCTCCTCACTAATAGGCTCCAGGCGCGAAGTACTGGGTTGCGGAGCTGGCGCGGGTGTGGCAGGTGGTGCAGCTCTGACTGGAGTAGGAGCAATGACCTGGTCAAACTCCTCAGTGGTAGGCAGGCGGCGAGCGGTGGCTAAGATGGCAGGTGCATAGGACGCTGAGGATGATACGAATGTCAGTGGTGGTGCCATATGGAGGAGCTCCCTCCTGTTGGCGGAGCAGCCATGAATGGAATCCATACGAGCCACTACAAAATCGTCCACGAGGTTGTCAAAAGCTGCCTCAAGTGCCTTTAGGTACTCAACAAGCATTTCAATAGCCTCATCTCTTTCTCCCCTAGCGCAAGCGAATGCATAGTGACAAGTGTATGTCACGTGGCATGGGAGGTAGCTGTAGCGACGAGTCTTCATTGAAGGAAGAACATCCCGGAGGCGGGCTATTGCCTCACGGGCAGCCATCTGCATGGCATGCCTCTCCGTAGGCATGGCCCTCCCAACAAATCGGAAGCGGCGGAACTCAGAGCGTCCTCCCTTGAACTGAACTGCGGCCTAGTACATAGACAAACTGTCGCTGAGCTTGTGCTGGTAGAGTGTGAACTTCGGACGAACTGATGGCCCGATCGCGATCTTGGCGATGGAGATGAGAAGCTTCATGAACCCCTCAGGAACATTGGTGAACACCTGTGACTCACAGTCGTTGCCAGCCATCTACAAAAGTAGACAAAAATTCCGAATAGTCAAGCCATAAATTTATGATGACTAACAGAAAATTGCTACATTTGCAAAATGCTAAAAAGCACTTATTACGCTAATAACCGATTAGCGATCGCACCTGGTGGCTTCCTATAGTCAGCCTGGCTTTGGTACCAAGTTTGTTAGGACCGGTTTTTCCAATAAGACATTTATTGAAAAGCCGACCCTTGTGTTGACCAGTACAGAAGAATTCCTCTTACTGGCAGACAAAACCTTGATTAAGAAATCCAGCAGTACTAAATATTATACAAGGTTGAGCTGAGGATGCTCAATAATTTATTACAAGCACGCCCATATTATACATAAAGGCGGATATGACACAAGGGTATGGTGGCATAACTACTGACTCATAATAAAGGTGGTGGTGGATATGTCATAGTGAAGTGGGTGACATGACTCCGAAATCTTACAGCTCATCAAGCGTCGGAGTGATGCTCGATGATTTTATTTGGGTAGCGGAAGCATGTATAATACAAGTGATCAACTCCAGGATCGCACGTGGACTGACTGGGACTCCTCTAGGCGTCGGACTCGCTATCAAACTCTTCATCCATAAGATCGCCTTCATCAACATCTAGCCAAATCAACAAGCCAGGTGAGTACTTTGAATGTACTCGCAAGATAGTTTGGACAAAACATATAACAAATGTAAACAAGATGCACATGAGCAGGTTAATATGCACAATCAAATAATAAATTTGCACTGCACGATAAATAAAAGGAAGTCAGGTGGTAGTCCTCCCGAAATCCCAATAAAATAACTGAAGACCGATCGGGTGTCTGAAGCGACGCCTCAAAAGGTAAAAATAAATAAACATGCCACAGTCGGGCGTCGGGGCGACACCACATAAAGGGCTTATGTTGAAACGTAAATAACAGAGCATGCCATAGTCCGACGTCTAAGTGACATCTCAAAAAGGGCTTATAATGAAATTAAATGACAAGAGTGCCACAGTCGAACGTCTGAGCGACATCACATAAAAGGCTTATATCAAAAGTAAACAACAATAATGCCACAGTCGGACGTCTGAGCGACATCACATAAATGGCTTATATCGAAAGTAAATAACACGAGTGCCACAGTCGGACGTCTGAGCGACATCACATAAAGGGCTTATATTGAAAGTAAATGACAAGAGTGCCACAGTCAGACGTCTGAGCGACATCACATAAAGGGCTTATATTTCATCATTCATATTCAACTAGTTCATAAATTTAAATCATCTCAAGGAAATACTCAGCACATAATAATCAATTGGTTAGTCCATTCACAGGAATAACGTTCAATCGAGTTTACCACTCTCAGTTTCATGCTTGTTTTTCACATATTATCACTGGGGTTGACACTGAGACCGACACTGAGACAGACCCTGACACTGAGATGACACCCAAGTCCTTGATCGTGGACATGGATACTCGAATGGTTTTGACTCTGCAGAGTTTGTACTCTTAACCACAGCCAACGGATTTCTGTAGTCACATGTACTAGTTCCGTTTACTGTGTTTTAGAAGAAACACGTCTAACCAGTACACACCCATTCCACATTCCGCTGCCAGGAATCACCCTCGGCAACATTCAAGAAAAATCTTAGGATGGGGAGGCCACAACCTCGAGTAGCATGGGATCAAATTTATATCGCGCGCTCTAAGGGGTGCCCCCCTCTTGGTCCCAACCGAAACACCCATGCCCCCTGACCGGATGACGGGATTTAATCCAGGGCCATGGAACCCTCATCGCGGTCCCTCTGTTTGGTGTGTACAAGGAAAGAGGTTTGCAACTTACTAAACCGCACTCTTTACAGAAAGCATGTGGCAGCACAAAGGGGAAATGAACGGGATCGAGACTTGACCCACGTTAGTGTTGAGGTCACACGGTTGACTTAAGACTGGCATGCTTCAACAATACCAGCTTGCAACCCATCATACCACCACATGATCAGGTTATCTTATCATCATAAGAACACATCAAGCTTCGAAGCTCACCTGTAGCTTGCCTTGCTTGCAACATAACATTCACCAATGCTTATATAAACATGCCATGAGAAAGAACTACTCGAACAAACATGCAAAACACTCATCATATCAAAGGTTCAAACATGCTTGCCTGGTTCAGAGTAGTCGGAGTCTAGCTCGACGAAGTTTGCGTCTCCTTTACCTCCTTCGGTATCTACGTATTAAAAGAAAATCGGAAACTACATAAATACAGTTCGTGCACAAAAAGTATCTCAAATATTTTTCAAACAAATATGACAAAAAACTAGACACAAAAACAAAGGTGGCAGAAAAAAATTCAAGTCAAAATCATCTTTTGTTTAAAAGTTATAAGGGTTTTAGTCTAGGGGCTTTTCTGTAATGAAACAGAAAGTTTCCAGGGTTTATATTATAAAAACAGAAAACTTTTCAGTTATGAATACGCCAGTCCAGAGGGGAAGCGTATTTTGCCCGAAGGCGTTTTCAGAAAATGGTTCGAATAAACAGAATAGAGGGGCTGACGAGGGGGTCCCACCCGTCAGGTTTAAAAGTTTGAAAAAAAGAAAAACAGAGCATGCCAGCGCCCGAAGCTCGCGGTGGCCGTCGGCGTTGATCCACGACGAGGCAGAGGAGAAGGAGGGTACCTATGGGTTCAAGGTGCTCTCCCGCGTCTGTGGGTGGTGGAGTTGGTCGTCGGCGAGCACCACGTCGACGGCGGCCCTCACTCCGGCGGACTGCGGCTCGGGTGATGGTGGATCTCGTCGGGGAAGGTTGCAAAAGCCAAATTGAGGCTCGGGTTAGGTGATTGAGTGCCCTAGGAAGCTACTGGCAGGGTTTGGGAGGCGGGGTGCCCTCACCGGAGCGGATCATGCCGGAGCCCGAAGTGGATCGGGGCGGCCGGAGTCGGAGAAGAAGACCTCCTCGGGGTCCTCCTAGGGCTCGGGCGCAGTTCTGGCAAGGTGGAAGGAGTGGTGCTGGTCAAAGGCGGGCTCGGGGTTGCTATTTATAGCCGGCCCGAGGCGGTTGCCGAGAACATGGAAACTCCGGCGAGTGATTACGGCGATGCATTGGTTGAACGGGTGATTTACGTGACTCGGCAGCTTCGCGATGGTCCACTGGTTCCACTCAAATGCAAATCTTTGTTGGATCTGACCTGCTCCACGGTTTCGACGGAACGGAGCTTCGCGGGCCCGTCGGCGGCAGAGAGCGTGCCCTGTGCTTGCCAGGCCACGGCGACGGTGCTGCGGCGTGCGCAGAGGAGGGGATGGCCACGCGGAGGCCTCTGGTGGTTTGGGCGGTGCTGGACATCGCTGAAAGGCAGGGCCGTCCCCTGTTGGCCGCCACGGGTGGCTCTGCCACCGCAGAAGACGCCGGAGCTGGCGAGCCATGTCGCCACCGATGCTCATGCCCATCCAAACGACCTTGTGGCGCTCTGGATAAGGAGAAGGAGCAGTGAGCATCATGCTAGAGCGAGCACTGGCGAGATTGACGCTGCGACTCTGAAGAAATGACACTGGCGGCAGAACTGAATCACTGAACTTCTGAATTTTCTGAATTTTGACAGAAACAGTGCACGCCAGGTGTACGATGAAATGTTTTTCGCATGTGGAAAATTTTTATGGAGCTGATCTTTGGTGAGGGGGTCTCTTGATGCATCTGGAGTCTGCCTGATTTTTGTCAGAATTTTTGGAAAAGGAAAAATATGAATTTCACCAAAAATGGCAATTCTGGTCCAAACTTGCAGTGGGCAAAATTTGAAAATTTTGAACTGTTGGCCAGAGGATCTTGATGGATCTTGGTTGAGGGTGCTAAGGACTATCCAGAGGAGTTTATTTGGAGTTAAAACTCAAAAGGAATCTGGTAGTTCCTTTGTAAGTCACCAAGGTCCAAAATAAATGACAGAAATAGTTTTGAGGGTAAAATAAATAGAATAAAAATCAAAAAAGGTTTGAAACTTGCTGGAGGTGGGAGTCTTGACTTGATCCAAGGCAGGGGTGGGTTTTGGAAGGCAATATCAACATGTGACATGGCAAAAGAGGAATTTTTAAAAGGGAAAAGAATAAAAACCAAAACTCCATAGGATTTCTTTTTAATAAAAGAATTGCAAAACTCTCCAATATTATTGGTGTAGAGCCAACATAAATTATGAAAAACCCTCAACACCAAAGATCAAGGTTGAGAAGGATCTTTCAAAAAAAAGTATTTGTCATAAAAAGAAAAGATTTGAGAAGAAGAGTCCCTCTAAAAAAATTCAAATACCCTCCTTTAATTCAAATAAAGATTTTAATGAAAACCAAATCAAAAATTTTGTAGTGTTGAGTGTTAGACTGACTCTAGGTTCAGGGCTTGGGTGATGTCCTCCCGTGAACGGGTGTCCGACTCAGAGAGCTCAGGAATCCGGACATAGTCCTTAAGATAGAGGAAGAATCGCCGCATTGTTCCTCCACCACCGCAATATGATGGGTGACCAGTGGAGAGTTAATATCCCTTTGATCGGGTTTAAGCCCAATTCGATCATAGTCCGTAGCGACTCCCAAGGTGGCGATGCGATCCAAGAGCTCGTTTAGGGAACAGAGCTCCATTGGATCCACCTGCTCGGCAAGTTCCGAGTGGACGTGGAGGCTGTTTTTGATGACCCGAGAAGTCATCATCGGTGCAGTAGCCGAACAGGCGGTCATGATGAAACCGCCTAGCCGGAGAGTTTGGCCGACAGCCAAGGCCCCCCCGGCGGTAATGTTGTCTTTAAAGACGAGACGAGACATCCTTCCTTGCGGTGACTGCACAGTGGAACTCTCAATGAAAGCACCAATTTCGGTGTCAAAACTGGCGGATCTCAGGTAGGGGGTCCCGAACTGTGCGTCTAGGCGGATGGTAACAGGAGACGGGGGACACGATGTTTTTACCCAGGTTCGTGCCCTCTCGATGGAGGTAAAAACCTACTCTTGCTTGATTGATCTTGATGATATAAGTATTACAAGAGTGGATCTACCACGAGATCGGAGAGGCTAAATCCTAGAAGCTAGCCTATGGTATGATTGTTGTTGGTCCTACGGACTAAACCCTCCAGTTTATATAGACACCGGAAGGGGCTACGGTTATAAAGAGTTGGTTACAAGGAAGGAGATCTACATATCCGTATGGCCAAGCTTGCCTCCCACGCTAAGGAGAGTCCCATCCGGACACGTGACGAAGTCTTCAATCTTGCATCTTCATAGTCCAACAGTCCGGCCAAAAGATATAGTCCAGCTGTCCGGATACCCCCTAATCCAGGACTCCCTCAAAGACGTTGGGTCAAGACTGGTCAAGTGCTATTCTGAACACCGCCGTAGTGGGCTGAAGCCAACGACTGGCAAACTTTCAGATATAAAAACGGCCGCACAGGAAGAATATATTTTGAGATAAATAAACAAGCATATTATACAAAGGCCTTGTTTCATAACACAAAGTCCGCGCAGCTCGGATACATTCATTCAAACATAATATCCTTCAATCATTGACCCTCTATTAAATGGGCACCCTCCAGGACTTCCTCAAAGTATCGTTCCGGCTTGCGGTAGTCCTTGCCCTCAGATGGACCCTCAACAGCCACGTCGGTAACCTTCATCTTCGCACAGTGCAACTTGACATGGGCAAAGGCCATCCGCAGACCCTCTATGCATGCCGAGCACTTCACATCTTCAACTCAGGGCAGGGCGTCGCCAAGTCGCTTAACCAATCTGAAGTAGATGCTCGGAACGGATCCGGATGGCCATAACCAGACTATGATGTCCTTCATGGCCAAACAAGACATCCTACGCAGCTCCGCCAACTGCATCATCTGGTTATTTAGAAGCGCTGGCCTTTCCGGCGCCAGGTACTGGGACCAGAAGAGCTTCTCCGTGGTGTTTCCCTCCTGGGACTGGAAGAATTGCACGACGTCGTCCGCACTCCTTGGGAGATCAGCAAAGGCGTCTGGAGAACTCCATAGTAGATTAAGCAAGCCATATCTCTGTCCGCCAAATATACTCTGTAAAAGAAAGGGCTTACCAGCCGCTATTAGTCCGGCTTGCTTGATCTCCTCGCGAGCCGCACAGGATCGGTCCGCGCCTCCTTTGCCTCCTGAAGAGCCTTGGTGAGATCGCCCGCCTGGGCCTTATTCTTCTCCTCCAAGGTATCACACTTGTTGGCGGTATCTTGGAGCTCCTGCTCCACTTATTTCACTCGCTCCTCATACTAGCGGCGGGTGACCTTCCCGTCCTCTAAATCTACAGCTGCTTTGTCAGCGGCCACTTGGCTCTCCTGTGCCTGCTCCTTGGCCTGGGAAAGGGTGCTCTGCAGGGCCTACATCTCGGTCGCACTACCTGTGAACATGATCAGGATAACATAGGAGATTAGACCTCACATTGACATATTACTTTCAGTACGTAAACAATTTTTTCAAAACATACCTTGAGCCTCATCAAACCGCTTGTTGATGCGGACGAGGTCCTCGTCGGCCCGTTCTAGCTTCCGCTTGAGTTCGGACACTTCGGCGGCCTGGGCGGTCACCGCTAGTAGTGAAGCTTGTTTGTCAAAATAGACAAGTATATTATCTCCTGCGAGTACTACTTGACCCTCTGTTCGGCACTTCTTTGAAGAAGTCGAACAGAGTCTCAGGGGCTACTGTCTACACACAGGCATACTTTCTGCATATGCAAAGTAGCTAAAAATATAACATCACGTACCTCAAAGCCTGTTAATAGGCTGGTAAAGGCTTCGTTTAACTCGCTTTTCGCAGACTGAACCTTCTCAACCACTGTACCCTTTATGGGTACGGTGCTCCACCACATTGGAAGCACGCCGAAGCGCTCCCATCATAGTGTCCAGCGCCTCTTGATTCACAGAGGTCGCCAGTGGAGTCGACGCTCCCCCTCTTTTAAAGGAGGTTGCTCGCTCGATTCCAGAACCGTATGGGTCTCGGGAATAATATTCGGCCGGGGGCCAGATTGGTCGTTGCCCCCGTCACCAGTCTCCATGGGGGTCGGTTCTCCCATGTTCGCGGCAGTCGAGGTGTTACCCTCCGGCGCCATCTGGGCAGCCCCACGCACCTCTCCATGGCCCGGAGAGGCTCTTTGGGAAAACACTTCGGTGTTTTCCGTGGCAGTTGGCGGGGAGGCTTGCGAAGGCCCCAGCCCCAACAAATACCCAGAAGACGATGATAGTTGGGGGAGATCGCGGGCTGGACTGCAGCACAAAATTTAAACGTGTTAAAACTGGAATCATAAAATTCCCTATTCTTCGACCAAGGGCGCCACTGCACCTCTCTGTGGTATCCTTGGACACTTACGATGCAGCCAGGGTCTTCGACCTAGGGCGCCACTCGGGGATAGCTTCAGCGTCCGAGTCCAAATCATCTGAAAGGGAAATCTTCCCCTTCTTGGACGCCTCCGCCTCTAGGTCCATGGAGGCCGCCCTTTTCTTCTCCCCCCCCCTAAGGGGAGAATTGCTCTCCTCCTCCTCCTCCTCCTCCTCCTCGTCTTGATCTCCCTTGTGGGAGGAGGGATCTTCGGTATCTCCGAACGCAGCGGCCAAAATACCTTTACGGCGGAGGCCACTTTTGGCTTCCTTGCCCTTGTTCTTGGCCTTCTTCTCCGGCGATAGGTACGACACCGGGACCAGCATCCTCATTAGCAGAGGAATGGATGGGTCTTCGGGTAGCAGAGCCGGACACTAGATCCTCTCCACCTTCTTTGTCCAGCCCCGAGGGAAGAATAGAAGGCTCAGCATACCCTTTGGTCTACCAGTTGAGGTTATGTTCGGAAATCAGAAAACATACTAGGGTGGCCGGATGAGCGCAGTCGAGGCCGATGTCTTCGGTCATCTCCGGCCATGACTTCTAGGCCTTGAAAAGCAGCTTCCAGATCTCTTCGTGCGTCATGCCGAAGAATCGACGCAGGGTCCGAGGGCCAGCCAGATTGAACTCCCACATGTGGAGAGGCCGGCGTTGGCAGGGGAGAATCCGGCGAAAAAGCATCGCCTGGATCACATCAGCGAGACTGGTGTTCTTCTCCATCATATTCTTGATGCACTTTTGCAGCATCATCACCTCATCGGACGACACCTAGTGCAGGCCCTTGTTAATCCACGATGCAAGCCACATTGGAGGTCCGGATTTAAACTCACGAGTGGCGGCCCATGTGGTACCGCGAGGTTCGGTGATGTATAATCACTCATGTTGCCATCCCTTCAGGGTCTCCACAAAGGCCCCCCTGGGCCAGGGGACGTTGGGGAGCTTGCTCACCATGGCGCCGCCGCACTCCGAATGTTGCCCATCGACCACTTTCGGCTTCATGTTGAAAACCTTAAGCCATAGGCCGAAGTGGGGGGAACACGGAGGAGCGCCTCGCACACGATGATGAACACCGGAATGTGGAGAAAGGAATTTTGGGCTAGATCGTGGAAATCTAGCCCATAATAGAACATGAAGCCGCCGACGAAGGGGTGGAGAGGAAACCCTAGTCCGCAGATTAAGTAGGGGATAAACAACACCCTCTCGTTGGGCTCCGGGGTGGGGATGATCTATTTTTTGGCAGGGAGTCGATGCGCGATGTTCCCAGCCACGTATCCCGCTTCCCGAAGCTCCTTGACGTTCCCCTCCGTAACGGAGGAAGCCATCCACTTGCCCTGCGAGTCGGATCCGGCCATCGCTGGAAAGGTTGGGCGGTGGGAAAGGTTGAAGCTTGGGCGCTGGTGTCGGCGTTCTGGGAACGGGGGTCCCCAGACTTGCCTGCCTGCGGCCTGCGGCGTGGCTCAAGTGGGGGCCTAGCGCGGCCCACCTTCATCAAGCTCAAGCTCGAGACCCTCGCGAGGGGCCAAGCCTTGTGGGGCGGACGTCAGGAAGCTTCCTCGGGGGCGCCCTCATCAGGCAGGCTCGCGAGGAGGCGGAGAGATCAAGGCAGGGGTACCTCACGAGGATCCCGTGACGCAAGCCATGACGAATCAAGACCAGGCGGGCGCCAGGCGGGTGCCGGCCCGCGCAGAGTCCTTGTTTCCCCTTTGGTTCAAAGGGGGCAAGCACAGGCCAGGGCATCAGGCAAAGGTTACCATTCCGGTGCAACGAGACCAAGACCAGCCGGACGACAGGATGGAGGTCACCATGGAGCCCAAGACGGCGTCACCACCAGTGCTTTTTGCAGCCGAAGACCACCTTTGGTCAGGATAACTAGTACTAGATGTTCCCCTTCAAAATGGCCAATTGTTGGCGCCCTTCCCGCTCATTATTTTGGGGAGAGGCCCAGGGCCTCTATAAATAGAGCTAGCCACCACAGAGTAGAGGCATCTGGGAGAGACCAAGTAGAACACACCGCACCAGCTCAAGAACACCCCTCGCGAGGCTGTTCTTCTCTTGTACTGTTCATCATCAGCCCCAGAGGCAGTCCACCACACCACACACTAGAGTAGGGTATTACACCACAATGGTGGCCCAAACCAGTATAAATCTCGTGTCCCTTGCATTGTTCATCGTTTCCAGCTTAGTTCGCACGAGGAGATCGAACGTAGATCGGTAGGGTAGAGATCCCCGCGCGCCCCCCAGTGTTCGAACCTCAAGGGTCTGCCGGAACCCGAAATCCAACATTTGGTGCGCCAGGTAGGGGTGCGCCGGAATCTTTCTTCCGCTGTTCGCGTGTGATCTTCCATCGTGTCCATCGCTGACGCTCGTCGGGCTCGCGCCGAGCGCCGGGCTGCTCGCACCACCCGCGTCACCCAGACGGCGCCCGTATGCGGCCCCCCTCGTCGTTCCTCGTCGCCCGCCGCCAACGCCGCGACCGGCCCGGCGGGGAACGAGCAGCAGGCCTCGTCCCAGCATCCTTCAGTGCGGCGGGATGGCCGCACCGCCACCCCGTCACTGACTCCGGATGGTTCGTCGTCCCATGCCCGTCGCGCCCCCATGGATGCGCACGCCTCGCTGCTTCTAGCAAGAGAGCTCCTGCACTACCGCCCCGTCGACGACCTCTACGAGGACTGGCTCGCCCGCATCACCGAGCTCATCAGCGCTGCAGGGGGCTCCCCCTTGCCGTCCCTCTCGCTTCCTCGCCCTCCGTCCTGCGCAGGGGGCGAGGGTCAGGAGGAGCCTCCGCCACCTCCTCCCCAAGAAGGTGCCTTGGCTCCAAGGCGCACAGCCCTAGGGCGAGACCCTCCACATCCGGTGCTCGCACCGCAAGAAGGGAGCTGCCAAGAGATCCCACGTCCCCGAGAAGGTGCTCGCGCGCTCCCAGCGCTCGCGCACCAGGACCGCATCCCTGCGCCTCCACGCCAAGACCCCGTGCTGCTCCAAGCGGCGGCGCGTGGCAAGCCCCAGGAGCAAGCCCATCACCAGCAAAGGGCGCCGGTGGCCACAGCAGGCTGCCTCCCCTTCACCCCCGAGCTACGCGGCATCACGTGGCCAGGCAAGTTCAAGCCTGACCTCCCTCCCCGCTACGATGGCACGGCGGACCCTGCGGAGTTCCGCAGCTCTACGAGCTGGGCATCGAAGCCGCCAACGGAGATGAAAAGGTCATGGCGAACTGGTTTCTCATGGCGCTCAAGGACGGCGCCCGCACCTGGCTCCTGAACCTGGTTCCCGGCACGATCTACTCCTGGAGCGAGATGCGCACCCGCTTCATCGCCAACTTCCAGGGCACTCGCGACCGGCCCCCGGCCGTGGGTGACCTGCGCCGCATCAAGCAACAGCCGGGGGAAACCCTGCAAAAGTACATCCAGCGCTTCAACTACGCTCGCCTCAAGATCCCTAAGGTGACTGAGGAAGCCATCATCTCAGCTTTCTCTGATGGCGTGCGCGACATCAAGATGAAGGAAGAGCTGGCGATCCATGAAGACATGTGCACATCCCTGGAGCTGTTCAACTTGGCGACCAAGTGCGCTAGGGCTGAGGAAGGGCGCCTCTCCCTCATCGAGCTCCCGTCTACCGACCCAGAAGAGAAGCAACTCAAGGCCAAGGATGTGAAGCGCAAGGGGGCTACCGTGCTAGCAGTAGAACCAGACACCAAGCGAGGCAGGGATCAGCCTGAGTCATCCAAGGGTAGCCGGTACTGCGTGTACCACGACCTCCACACCCACAACACCAATGAATGTCAAGAGCTCAGAGCCATGCGAGATGGGCGAATCGGCCGACGCCCCGAGCGCAACAACAGGGGCTATGGCCGAGGAGGAGGAAGAGGTGGCGGACGATGGGAAGACCGTGGCCCTCGCCAGGGATGGCGTGACCGCCCCCGCGAGGATTGCTAGCAGGACCAGCCTCGCGAGGGAGGCTAGAGGGACCAGCCTCGTGAGGACCGCCCGCACGGCAATGTAGGGCTCCCTCCTCTGCCGCCACCACCAAGGAGGAATGAAGACCAACACCAAGACGATGGGGCTGGGGGCTTCCAGGAGCCGCGCGCAATTACTTGCACCTTGGGTGGCGCCCAAGCCCCAGCCTCACAACGCATCTTCAAGCAGTTTGCTCGCGAGGTGAATGCAGTCCTCCCCAAGCTTGATGCCACACGCCCTCTCAGGTGGTCTACGTGCGCTATCACGTTTAGCTCAGCGGATCAGCTCAAGTGCGCGACAACGGCCGGAGTCCTCCCGATGCTTTGCTCCCCAGTCATCAGCAATGTGCAAGTCACCAGGACCCTCATCGATGGTGGAGCAGGACTCAACGGCTTGTCCATCGAGACGTTCGACAGTCTCCAAGTGCCATATGATCAGCTTCAGCCGACCAAGCCTTTCTCAGGAGTCACCGATGGTTCCACTATTCCAATTGGGCAGGTTCGCCTTCTAGTCACCTTCGGGAAGGGCAACAACTACCGCACCGAGCTCATCGACTTCGATGTCGCCCACATTCGCCTGCCGTACAATGCCATCCTCGGGTACCCATCCCTAGCCAAGTTCATGGCGGTGACTCACCATGGTTACAATGTCCTCAAGATGCCAGGAAACGGTGGAGTCATCACCGTACCCTGTGAAGAAAGGGACGCAGTGTGTTCGCTTGAGCGAGCGTTCCAAGCCGCGGCAATTGAAGTCCCAGATCACAGGAGCGGGAGACTTCCCGAGGCGACCCTCAAGAACAAGAAGACTTCACCTGGCCCAAGTCACAAGGAGGAAGGCGCCTCCGGAGGTGTTGCGTCAGGATTCGCGCCCGATCAGGGAGCGCCACCCTCTCACGCATAGGAAGGTGCGCACGGCGCCCTCCTCAGGCAGAGCTCGAAGGCTCTTTCTTGGGGAGCCACCGACTTTGCCAAGGTCGCAAGGGAGGCACTCGGGCACCACTTGGAGGGGTGCTTTCAGGCACGTTTCCCTCAGGAAGGTACAAGTCAAGGAAGACCAAACCCTCAGGCATTCATCGCAAGAAACACCTAGGAGCTACAAGAGTCAAGAGTCATGCGCGGCAGCCGCCGCTTACCCGCCGCAGCGCCACATCCAGGCGAGGATGGTGGGCTGCACGTCTGCATCAACGTACCAGGGATCAATCGAGCTGCGTCTCAGGAGCGCCTATGGCCTTCGGCCGAAGGGCGCTGCGAGGGACCACCTCACAGCTACGTTCGCATGCCTTTCGGCCTGCCGAACGCGGTCGCCGCTCATCAGCGCCTGTTGAGGAGCATTCTGGAGGCTCAGGAGGTCAGGCATCACGCGGTCCTGGTGGAGGTGGCGATGGCCCTCGAAGACCTGCACGTGCCCCCGGAGCCTCCCGAGGCCCCTGGGCATGGGGGCTCATGAGGACCGACATCTCCGTCGTGCATCGCCCGCTTCTTCAGCATCACTTCATCTCCAACGGTATCAGGTGACATCTTCCAGAGTCCTACTTTCAGCTGGGAGCGCCCATAGGGCCGCATCATTCCCTAGCCGCATGGGTCCGTCCCCGTGGCCTGTATCTGTTTTGCTTATGCTCTTTACTTACCTTGTTGGGGGCTCCCCTCGGGCTGCACCATCCCCACGCTGCTCGGGCCCGACCCAGTGGCGTTTACCTTTCCTGCATCCTACCTAAAATGAATTCGGTTCCCATGATTTTCACCTGTTGCTTATCGTCATGAAAAGCGCTTGCACGTTAAAAGGGGGGTACCTGAGCATCGCGACTCATGGGCTCCTACTGGCTCTCCAGCCCTCACCCCCTGGCCTTGACCCACGGCATCGCGACCTGTCATACCAGCGGCGGCTGAGCTTGCTCGAGGGCCGGGACCTGAGGACGTAGAGCATTTGCATTCTAACCACCCTGCAGGAACACACCATTGATAAAGGCCAAGAGCCAGGCGCAACCCGCCTCGAGGTAGGGCCTCGTGAGTCCCGCGCTGGCTCACGGGTGCCCAGATACACCTCTCCTAGCCCTACCGTGCCAGCCACGTGTCAGGGCGGGGCTGTACACGCCCCGGGGGCTCCTCCCGGAGGGAAGCCCCCTCCCACGGACCAGTGGAAGCACCATGCTCCGTGCTGGCTGACCACACTGCCGAGGAGCGGCTATGCCCGTACACATACGGAAGCGCTATGCTCCGCGCTGGTGATAAACAACTGAGGGCGGCCCACGGTCGTACCAACCTCAGGGAGCCCAGATCTCAGTGTCCGGCTCCATCGCAACGCCTCCCCTCGGGAGTGCCGCGTGAGGGGGCTGGACAAGGGGGCTATGCCCGGGCCTCGCCCGAGCGCACGCCACCCAGCCAGGTCCCTCGGACCCGGTCATCACGCGCCACTCCCCGAGCGGAGCCAAGGTATGAAGACCCGTTTGAGCGTCAAGGGGGACTCCTGAGCATCGCGACTTAGGAGCCTAACTGGTCACGTGGCTCCTCACTCCTTAGTCCCGTCCCTGGTTTCCGGTTGGGGCTAATGCTGGGTGAGGTACGCGCGGGGCTGGGCCCTGCCGACGTAGAATGATCAATCCACTCCTCGCTCCCCCTTCCCTACTTGTTGCTCGCGCGTCAAGGGGGACTCCTGAGCATCGCGACTTAGGAGCCTAACTTGCCACGTAGCCCCTCACTCCTTAGTCTCGTCCTTGGTTTTCGGTCGGGGCTAACGCTGGGTGAGGTACGCACGGGGCCGGGCCCTGCCGACGTAGAGCACAAGCAAGTAGGAGAGGAAAATGCAAATTCCGGGAAATTCAAAGGAAATATTACAAGCCATAGATTGTTCTACAACGCCAAACACAAGTTTAAACGCCTCCTCGAGGCATGGTGCATGTTGCAGGAGTAAAAACAGGACGGAAGCTGCGAAGGGATCACTCTCCAGTAACGCCATCACCGGTGGTGGACTCATGATGGATGGCTTCGCCTCTCGAGGTTGCGAGGCCGGCGGCACCGCGCCCGGGCAAGACGCCAGGGGAGCGGAACTTCCCCAGCAAAACCTCAGCTCGGCCTTTCACGGCCTCAGCGGCAGCGACGGCACGGTCGCCGCTCACGGGCTCCAGCAGGCTGTCGAAGTTGACGTTGAGGTCGCGCAGGTAGACGTGGCTGAGGACATGCGTCAGCGCCGCAGAAGACAGGGCACGCACCTCGGCCTCGACCGTGGGGCCAAGGCCGTCTGCGACGTCCTCAAGCGCATCAACCAGGAAGGGGAGCAGCTTGGCGGGGCCGTCCTCCACACCGTCCCACGGCTCCTCCAGGCCGCTCTCGTAAAGCGTCTTCAGAATGGCGCGAGCCTTCTTCTCCAGCTTCGCAAAGGCCACCCGGTCCTCTGCCAGGACCTTCGCCTTGGCATCCAGCTCGGTCCTTTCCGCCTTCAATGACTGCTCTAACTTCTCCAACCGGCTGTGGCAGTCATCGAGCTTGGCGCCACGGTCCTTGACGGTGGCCTTCCGAGTCGTCATCTCCTTCTCCTTCTCCTGGCGGCCGAGCACCTCCTTGGCAAGCTCGTCGCGCAGGCCTTGCAGCTCGGACTCCAGCTCCTTGCAGCGGCCTTGGGCAGTCGCAGCGTCGCCCAGGGCAGCGTCGCGAGCGGCCTTGGCTTGGTTGGCGGCCTGTTTCTCCCCGTCGGAGGCTGACACGGCCTGGCTCAGCGCTGCTCGGATGGAGGCGGCAGAACGAGCCCAGCCAGAAGCCAACTCTAGGCGCCCGACCACCAGACAAGGGTTCGTGCTCAGGAGATCCTCCTGCAGTTGGCTCAGCTCATTGGCGACCTGGTCCAGGACAGTGGCGGAGGGAGCAGAAGAGACAAGAACCTATGGAGCAGGCGGAGAAGACGGCAGCGTGACCACGGCTTGGCAGGAAGGGACCTCCTGGGCCTTGGCCGCCACGGCCGCAGCACCGGGCGCAGTCGACTCCAGGTTCAGTGGGGCCATGGGGGCTGACTCCTCGCCGAGGTGCCCCAGTTGGCCTCGCGAGGGTGATTGGGTCAGAGAGGCGCGGGCCTCGCCGTCCTCTCCCCTAGTAGATGAAGGCGTCGCCCCGGCAGACGGATTCTCCCCAAGCAGGGCCGCAGAAGCCTCTTTCAACCTCTTGGCTGCAAGTGCCGGCCTGGTAAAAGAACGCAAACGTCAAGACTCAGCGGTAGAAACCAAGTAGAGAACAAATCGAGCACTTACTGGACATCGTCCGTGGACTCAAGCAACCTCCGGCCCAACGTGAAGACCGAGAGCCTACAGCGGGGGTCAGCTAGCCTTGGGAGGCCCGGAAGCAGAAGGCACGTCAGGAGGGTTGGAGCTGGCCTTAGACCCCCCAGGGACGAGAGCAGACCCTGGGGGAACTAGGCTCGACCTGCCCTTCCTCGTGATCGAGGAAGAGCCCTCCCCTCCCCACCTGGCGCCGGCCTCGTCGTCGTCCGGCATGGAGCGGAGGGCCTGGGACCTGCGCCGAGGGAAGGATTCCCCCCAATCCTCGCCAGTCTCCTCCGAGTCGGACTCTTCCTCCTCCGCCTCTTCTTCCCCCTTTCCCCCGCTGGAGCTGCCAGAGGACAAGTTCACCGTCGCCAGCATCGCCAGATCCTCGGGAGCTTCCACGGGCACCAGCCCCTCACCATTGAAAGTGGGCATGGCGTTCACCACCTGCTCCCAATCGTCGCGAAGGAACAGGAGGACGGGGGTGCCCACCGGGCTCGCCACGTCTCCCCCAACCAAGGAATGGAGGGACGCGACCAGATCCTCGTCAGTCAGGGCCTCGGAGCTCAGGCGCAGGTTGGCATCTACTCTCCCAAGCCTCCACAGTGGGAGCGGGTGCTCCTGAAGTGGATCCACCCGGTGCTCCAAGAACTCCCTCAGGAGCATGGCCCCAGTTAGCTTCGCTGCCCCCAAGTTGCTTGGCCTCAGGTCCGCATTCATCCTCTTCAGCACCGCCTTCGCACGAGGATCGACGAGCTCCGCACGGGACCATGCATCAAGAGCCTTGGGCTGCCCCGTGGGCAGCACCAGTCGGGGGTGGATGCGCCCGACGTCCACCATGATCCACTTGCTCCGGAAGCCTTCGATCCGCTTCCTAACCTTCAAAATAGCATCGGAGCTGGGATATGCGATGAAGCTTGCGCACGCGGAGACGTGGGCACCAGAAACCCGGAGGGAGAAAAAGTGGCGTAGCAAGGCCACCGAGGGCTTCACCCCAACGTGAGCCTTGCAATAGTAGGCGAAAATCGCCAGGAGAAGAACGGAGTTGGGGTGGAGATGCAGAGCCTGCAAGTTGTATTGACGGAGAACGGCATGGAAGAACTCAGAGAAAGGAGGCACCAGACCAGCGACGATGGCGCTCACGAAGAGCGGGTAGAAGGTGCTCCGCTTGCCTTCAGGCTGGTTAGATCCGGCCTTGAGCACAGTCGCCCCTTTGCTGCCCTGCTCGGCCGTCATCAGGCGCGTGAGGGTGAGGTTCTTCTCCGACAAGTTCGGGGAATCCAGGGCCGGCGAGTACCAGGCCTCGGTCAGGGACTTGCCAGGCGCCATGGCGAGCTGGAGGAGAAGGATTGAGACAGATCTGGAGGATTTCGGGAGCAAGAAGGAGGAGAGCGAGAAAGGGGATCTGGAGCGAGACGGATGAGAGCAAAGCAAGTAAGTCTGGCCTGGGCACCTTTTTTTGTCAGGTGGACAGTTGTCAAGGTGTCGTGGGAAGCGCAGACGCCCACGTCCAATGAACCGCCATGCGGCGCCCGAGGCCGCAGGCTTTTGGGGCCCGCGGCGCTTCGCGCTTGCCCCTTCGCTTTTTTGCTAAGTCAAGCCCGCGCGCGCCTTGGGCCCGGGGGCTACTGTCGGCGTTCTGGGAACGGGGGTCCCTAGACTTGCCTGCCTGCGTCCTGCGGCGTGGCTCAAGTGGGGGCCCAGCGCGGCCCATCACTACTAGGGAAAACCTTATACACATAATCTTAGCAGCAGCGCGGCATAAAAAGAGGCTCTGCTGCTAATTAGTAGCAGCGCGGTTACGGAAAGCGCGCTACTGGTGCAAATTTAGCAGTAGCGCGTGATGATTAAACCGCGCTGCTAAAAAAATCCACCGACAGTACACAACGACCTAAGTTTACCAGTAGCGCGACGTCAGGAAGCACGCTGCTGCTAATGCCATAGTAGTAGCGCGCTTTTTTGTCACGTCGCTGCTGCTAATTTTGAAATTGTGCACACGGTTGGCCCGTTTAGCAGTAGCGCATGATAGGAAAGCGCACTCCTGCTACGCTCTTAGCAGTAGCGCACTTTTGCTCCCGCGCTACTGCTAAGACGCAACACCCACCACCTTTTTCCACCTCCCCCTCCCCATCTCCTCTCCTTCCTTTCCCCTACCTCCCAGATCCTCCCTCTCTCACTCTTCTTCTTCCTCAATACTTCTCCCCCCATTACTCTCCCTCTTCTACCTACCTTTCTCTCTCTTCATTACTCCTAGCTATAACTACACCACCTCCATTAATGCATCTCCTTTCTCTTTTTCCTTCCCCCTCCACTAGTTGAAGTTGTCTTCTCCCAAATTAGCTAGCTAGGGAGATGTAGCATTTAGTTAAGTGACCTATTTGCCCCCTAACTAGATCTTTCTTCGTCAAGAAGAGCTTTGTGCACTTTTGACCTCCCTACATCATCATCTCCACCGTGTGCTCGATCTCGAGATAGAGGTGATTAAAATTTCATGCTTTTGCAAAATGGAAATATGTTTATGTGTGTGTGATATGTTTATGGAAATTCTGTGTGTGGCATGAGTTGACGCCAAATTGTGCTTTTGAGTTGCCTATGTTTTGCCGAAATGTCGATTTATTTCCGTTTCGGTGAATTCCGGGCAAACTCTAGATCTATATATGTCCTATTTTTAAGGAAGGTCATGCCGAATTTTTGTATGACTTTGATGAATGCACGCATTTTTATAATCAATTTGTTTATTATTACTGTGCAGAGTTGACGATGGTCAGTGGAACGATGGTGGACAGGTGGTTGCGGTCGGCGGTGCAGGACATGAAGGAAAATAACCGGACAGAGGTTTTATGTCCGTGTCGAAAATGCAAAGGAATAGTTTGGGTTGACCCCCATGACGATGTTCGTGTCGAAGCGCACCTGCTCATAACTGGTTTCATGGATGGCTATACTCGGTGGATAATTGAAGATGAGGGTGACGATGTTGAGGATGCCGACGGGGCAGGCAATGATGACACCAGGCAAGACGAAGAGATGATCGATAATAGCGGCGGGGAAGAGGCCGGACATGGCGGAGGAGAAGGAGCCGGACATGGCGGCGGAGAAGGGGCCGTACATGGCGGCGGAGAGAACGACATGGACTCCACGCAGCAGAGTTCGTCGGTACTAAGTTCAATCATGCGGGACCCTCATGTTCAAGCATTGCTTCGCAAGGAGACGAGTACTGAGAGAGCTGCTTCTAGAGAGGAGGCTAAGCTGGAGCAACTGGTGGTAGACTCGAACACTCCATTGTATGATGGTTGCAATCCTGAGGTGATCCGCTTGAGTTTCACGCTCCAACTCCTAAAGACGAAGGCTAAAAACAAATGGACCGACACTAGCCTCAATGAGCATCTCAAGTACCTAAAGGATGTTCTTCCCGCGGGTAATCTATGTCCTAGTAGTGTTGATGAGGCCAAGAAGATCGTGTGCCCTCTTGATCTGCCACACGTTAGATACCATGCATGCATCAACGATTGCATAATTTATCGGAAGGAGCACGCGGAAAAAACAAGTTGTCCGGTGTGCAATGCTTCTCGATACAAGAAGGCTGGGAAGAAATGTCCCCAGAAAGTGGTATGGTACTTACCGATCACTCCCCGTCTCCAGAGGTATTTTGTAGATCCCAAGGAAGCAAAGCTAATGCGCTAGCAATCGGAGAGGAAGAAGCCCGACGATGGAGATGATCGGAAGCTGAGACACGTCAAGGATGGAAGCCAGTGGAGAGCATTGAACAGCTTCTATCGGTATTTTGGATGTGATGCAAGGAACATCATGCTCGGCGCGTGTACCGATGGCATGAATCCGTTTGGCAATCAGAGCACCAACCATAGCACATGGCCCGTGTTTGTATGGATGTACAACCTCCCCCCTGGTTGTGCATGAAATCGAAGTACATTCACATGAGCATGCTTATTCAAGGGCCGAAACAACCAGGATATAATATTAATTTGTATCTGGGGCTACTTCAAGAGGAGTTAGACACGTTATGGAAAACAACGGCCAAGACATGGGACGCCAGCAAAGGCGAGTATTTCAACATGAGAGCCGCGCTGATCACGACAGTGCAGTACTATCTCGGTTACGGATATGTGGCAGGCCAGGTGTGCCATGGATATTGCGGATGCACGCGGTGCATGGATGATACGACGTCTCAGCAGCTAACGTCAAGGAAAGATGGCGGGTCTGGGAAAATCGTGTACATGGGGCATCGAAGATGGCTCGAACAGGACGACCCGTGGAGAAACCATGGAGATCTATTCAATGGTCACGCTGAGCATCGAGGACCTCCACGTAAGTAGAGCGGTGCCAAAATCGATGAGCTATTGAAAAACTGGAAGGAGTGCCCCGCGTTGGGAAAGACGATGAGAAAGGCGCCAGAGCCGCTGCTGAAGGAATGGAAGATGAGGTCTGTGTTCTGGGACTTGGAGTACTAGCACAAACTCGATACTCCTCATTGCCTTGATCAAATGCATATCTGTAATAATGTCCTTGAGAGCTTGCTCGCGACACTGATGAACATGCCGGATAAGACCAAGGATGGGCCGAAGGCAAGAAAAGACTTGCAAGATTCGAAAATCAGGAAGATCTACACATGCCGCCCCGTAAAATCTCAGACGAGACAGAGTCGGAGACAGAGGCATGGGAGAAGAAGGGCAAGAAAATAAAGAAAGAGGATTATTGCCCCCTTCTTGCTTCACCTTAAGTCAGGCTGAGATCCATCAATTCTTTAAGTGCCTTACCGGAGTCAAAGTTAGTTCCAGTTACTGTGGCAAGATAAGCAGATATCTAGACATGGACAAGAAAAGG
Organism: Aegilops umbellulata; assembly: GCA_032464435.1. Lineage (NCBI taxonomy): Eukaryota > Viridiplantae > Streptophyta > Magnoliopsida > Poales > Poaceae > Aegilops > Aegilops umbellulata. The sequence continues at coordinate 347,384,468 of CP136058.1, read as the reverse complement.
TTCAGCGGGATGAAGTCCCATGACTGTCATGTGATGATGACGCAGATACTACCTGTTGCCCTTAGAGGGATAATGGACAAGCACGTCTGTGACACGCTTATTGGTCTCTGCAACTTTTTCAATGTCATCTCTCAAAAGTCGATCAGTGTGAAGCAGCTCCGAATGCTACAGGAAGAGATCGTTGTGATACTGAATGAGCTTGAGATGTACTTCCCGCCCGCGTTCTTTGACGTCATGGTGCATCTGTGTGTCCATATTGTGGATGACATAATAGACCTGGGGCCGTCATTCCTACACAACATGATGCCGTTTGAGAGGATGAATAGGATCATCAAAGGATTCGTTCATAACATGTCCCATCCGGATGGAAGCATCGTCCATGGCTATTTGACACAAGAGTGCATCTCTTTCTGTGAGAATTTTCTATATGGCGCAGACCAGCCGCCTGCTGTTAGTGTTGGTTTGCCCGTTAACAAGCATGATGGGAGGCTCGAAGGAGAAGGTCACTGCAACGGTCATAGGGAATTGCACGTGGCATACTCAGATCTACGCAGCGACTTCGACAGAGCAAACTTGGTAGTGCTACAACATCTAGACGAGGTAGATCCTTTCGTGGCAGTGCACAAAGAAATTATCGCAAAGAAGTATCGTGACCGAGGGGTATGCAAGACAGACGCCGAAGTTACTAGAGAGCACAACTCCACTTTCCTGCATTGGTTCAAAGAGCATATTATTGCTAATCCCCCGGAGGAGGGCTCTAAGGATGGATTGCTCATATACGCCTTAGCACATGGCCCCTCGCCCAACCTCGTAACCTATCAGGCATAGATATCAACGGATACACGTTCTACACGGAGGCCAAAGATATGGACAGTGATGATCAGAACTCAGGGGTGACGATGGAATGCATGACCGGCAGTGACAACGGCGCAACTGAACGATTTTATGGAAGGGTTGAGGAGATCTGGGAGCTTGACTACTCTAGACTGCACAACACGATGATGTTCCGTGTCAGATGGGCTAAGAATGTCAAAAGAGAAAACCGGATTTTCACTAGCATGACTATACCCCACGCCAAGAGCGCTACCGTGAACGCTATCGCAAAAAACGAGCCATGGGTACACGCTAAGCACGTGACACAATGCTTCTTCATAACCGACCCATGCAATCCCAGTCGTGTTGTCGTGAGGAGAGGCAAAAGGAACATCATTGGAATGGATGGAGTCGCCAACGAGGAAGACTAAGATCAGTACGGCAACCCAATGAGGGAAGATGATGATGATGATGAAGTATACGTCAAAAGAAGAATCAATACTACATTACCAAAGAAAAATCATACTCCATGGAAAAGGCAAAGTCACAATGAGGGGCTCAGTTATTTTTTGACGAACAAGAAGGGAAAGAAGCTGACTCAAAAACGAAAACGTCAGCGCTAAGGAATCGGTCAAATGATGTAATATATATATATATATATATATATATATATATATATATATATATATATGTTCCTATTTTTTATACACACTTAGCCATTATTATGCATGGGTCCAATGATGTAACATATATGTTCCTATTTTGCATACATATTTAACCGTCAAATGATGCAATATATATCTCCTTCCCTTCGTTCACTGCTCTCGAAAATAAAAAAAGTGAGAAATTAAATGAAAAGAAAAATGGAAACTGGTTATAGCAGTAGCGCTTTACTGAAAAAGAGCTACAACTAGTCAAGGTAGCAGTAGCGCGTTTCGTATAAACGCGCTACTGCTACGTCCACTTAACCCAAAATTCTCACTCTCCCTGCTTCATCCCGCCTCTTTTCCCCCAAATCCCCACTCTCTTGCCCCCGTCGCACCGCCACGCCCGACCCAGCTGCGCTCGCCCCCGACCCTGGCGCGCTCGCCCCCGACCCCGCCGCGCCCGACCCCGCCGCGCTCGCCTGTCAGGACCCCGATCCTAAGCCACATCGATCCAGCGTGTAACACATCATATCACTTTGCGGCCTCACGCACGGTACTCCCACGGGTGCCACCTTACCTGGCCCGGGACCGTTTGCGCCTTTTGGCTCACGTATATGATAGTGTCGCTAGCATCCATATGACAGAGAACCCGGGCCGACATGGCTAGTCGTGAACCCAAAGCGGCGCTAGCCTATGAGGACAGGCATACATGAATCACATCGAACATGTCGGTCATCAACGTATCTATTCGGGCTGTAGCACTGGGCTAACAGGACTCCGGTAACCCGGGCTGTAGCAGGCTAGGCAGGACTCCGAATATCAGCGCGTGACATTTCCCCGAAGGGACAGACATAGGAACGACGTGAAACACATGCCGGCCAGTCGAGTGTCCAAGCAGTAGTGCTGGGCTAGCAGGACTCCGGTGAACCGGGCTGTAGCGGACTACTATCGCTCAGAAGCACAAGACTTACATTTCCCCATATGAAAGGCTGCCAAGGATAAATAACTAGATAGTCGGATCCCACTCATACCAAGCATTTCAATCATACACACAATATGCCCGATATGAGTAAATACAACATGGCATCACAACAGTACTCTACGACTCAAGTACTTTATTTAGAAGGCTCCGAGGAGCCATACATATCATTCATACAGATAGGGGTCACATGACCCAACACTCAAGTCATACAAACATACAAGCACATGCGGAAGCAAAGTAGTCTGAGTACAGACACTAGAAAGAAAGAAGGCTTGACGAAGCCTGTCTATCTACAACGACCCTTCACAAGTCTTGGATCACCACCTGGGTGATAAGTCACTCGTCAACGTCGAGGTCTACATAGAACCCATCAGAGGGGTTGGTGCAGTCGTCTGAAAAACATGATTAAAGCAACATGAGTACAGAAGTACTCAGCAAGTCTTACAACAGGAACCTATCATACATGCACATTCTCAAGAAGGTAGTGGGGTTATTGCAGCAAGCCAGCTTTGACTCTTGGCTAAGCTATCCTACGATACACACCACTTGCAAATCATTTGTCGCACACGAGTCCACTATCACCATCACAATACTCCATCGTGGATCCTCTCTCGCCATCCTACGAGAGGGCCATCCGCGGTACTCACACTTATCTTGAGATTTTTAGTAGTATCCATTTAACTTGTCTATGAACTGATATAGGCAACCCAGAAGTCCATTACCGCGGACACGGCTATTCGAATAGATTATTTATAACCCTGCAGGGGTGTACTTCTTCACACATGTTTCCACCACTTAGCGTCTGCACACGACATGTGCTCGGCAGACTTCAAGCGAAAGCCGACGTGGGTGTAGACCACGACCTACCTAAACACTCAAGTCTCTAGTCCAGGTTTATCGCCTATTCGGGTTCCATCCGCAGGGAGTCCGGCCGAGGTTTCCACTAACGGCCCCGAACGATGTGAACAGGGTTCCCGAGACACCAAACGGGCGAGTCGGTACACCGTGCCACGTGCCTACCGCAACACAGCCCACCCCGATGGTCAGCGCCGCGTGCGGCCCCCAGCATACTACAAACACCAGAAACTACTTGCAACTCCTGGACAGAGGACAAGGGTGGATAAGAAGTCGAGCGGGGTCATATTTCAGGGCCCAATGTGTGGTAGTAACTGTATCATGGATCACAAACACAGATCTCAGTTCTTAAGGACGGCCTCAATGAAACAACCCACCATGTACTCCTACATGGCCTCTCATCGATTCCTTTACCAAATCGTATTCACACTTCACTCTTGTCACCGACACAACCTTTCACTCCAGTTCATCATCCCGATGAGCCAGACCTGACACAACTCTAAGCATAGCAAGCATAGCATGGTAGGAACACACACACACATGTATTGGCTCAATCAACTCCTACACATGCTAGTGGGTTTCATCTAGTTACTGTGGCAATGACAGGTCATGCAAAGGAAGTGGGTTCAACTACCGCAACACACAGCAGTTTGAAACGCGTTGTCTTAATGCAGTAAACGAGAGCAGAAGCGAGAACATGGGTTTGTATCGGAATGATCAATGGGTTGCTTTCCTGATGGAGTGGTCGTGGGATACTGCCCTTCAGTTGGATACTCGGAGATATCCTCGGAGGCAGAACCTACCACGAATGACACATTGCAACACAATCAATACATGACGATATGCAACAATATGATGCATGCAATGACATGGCAATATGAATGTGTCCTGGTCTTGTGCAAGTTAAACCAGAAGGAAATGACCCCATTTGAACCAAAGATTCAAATGGTAGTGCATTTATAAGATCATATTAGTGCAATATCTTATAATGCCTAAACAGTGGGTTTAACTTGTTTTAACATGCATGAAACCAGTTCCATTGGATAGATTGGATTTTTCTGATAGATTTTCATATATAGAACTTTGCATTTGGAGTTACAGATAATTTTCTATGAATTTTTGAAGTTTGAACTATTTTCTGGATTTTCCTGTATAAAAAATAAATCCAGCAAAATAATAACTGCGTCAGCACTGTGTCATGCTTGCGTCAGCAGTCAACCCCGCTGACTGGGTCAAACCTGACGTGTGGGGCCACACGTCAGTGACACAGGGGCTAATCCCGGTCAAACCCGCGCTGACCGGGGTTTGACTTGGCCCTGGGGCCCACGGTCAGTGGCTTAGGGGGGGGTTTAGGTTGCGGGATTAGGCGCTAATGACGCCACGTCGGCCTCGCCGGAGTTTCGCCGGCGACGACCTCGAGCCGCGGCGGTTCTTCACCGGAGTTGCGCTACAGGCGGCGAATAGGCGCGCGGAGACCACGGGAGCGAAGCCCGCGCTCGTCCGCACCGATTGGAGCAGAAGGGAGAGGCGGGGGCGGCCGGAGCTCGCCGGAGCGAAGCTCAGGGCGGCGGCCGGAGTCGACCTTGAGCGGGCGCAGCGCTGCGGGGCTCGAAAAGACAGGGGAGGAGGTGGAATCGAGGCGGGAGCTCACAGCGGAGGCAGCGGCGGCGTCAGCGGGCTCGGGGACGAGTCGGAGACGACGGGGCGGCGAGGACGATCTGCGGCGGCCGGCGACGAAGAGGACAGCGAGGGCGACTCTACGGGGCACTCGGGCTCGCGTGGCTCGTCGAGGAGGCAGCTAGCGACGAGGCGGAGCAGCTGGGCTTGTCGGAGAGGCGAGGGAGCGGCTGTGGGTGCGGCAGCAGCGGGAGTCGACGACGAGCTCCGCTCGGGGAGGGGGAAGAGGGGGATCCAGAGGAGAGGGGGGAAAAAGAGCGAGCGGCGGGGCGTCGCGTGGCGACGTGCGGGACGTCCAGCGTCGGGGGGGGGAGGGCCAGGCAGGCAGGTGGCGTGGCGGCACGGCCGTGCGCGCGCGCCGGCCACACGCCCGGCCGACTGGCGCCAGGAGGACGACGGCGCTGGTGGGCTGGCCCAGCTGGGCCGCACAGGAGCGGGCCTCAGCTGGCACAGGTAGGCCTTTTTTTTTAATTTTGTTTTCTTTCCTATTTCTTCTGCAACTTTGTGGAGTTATTTAAATTACCTAGACCACTCCAAAAATTCTCAAACTGCACATGCTTGCTATTTAAAATATAGACAACATGAAACATTTCTGTTTGAGAATATTTGAACATTTAAAATATTTTTATAAATTTTAAATGCCCAAATTCAAATACTTATGTGTTAATTCAATAACCTTCTGTTGACCTAGAAAAATGTGCACTATTTTTGCCAGGGGGTTTAATCCAAGACAAAGAGGGTGAACATTTTAGAAGGGCATTTCAGGTTCATTGAAAAAGATTTTAGTAAACCCTAGTTATTTCCAGGGGGGGGAAGTGTGTGTTGGGGGTTCTGGCATTTCCCATTTCAGAATTAATAGAATTTAAACATGATGCACACTCTAATGCATGGCCTAGCTAGGGATGTGACAACTCACCCCCACTCAAAAGAATCTCGTCCCGAGATTTAGGTTCCTCCGGAAAGAAGGCGGGGTACTCAAGTCGAAGACGATCCTCCCTTTCCCAAGTAGCCTCTTGCTCGGAATGGTGTGACCATTGAACCTTGAGAAACTTGATATTGTGGCGTCGAGTGGTACGCTCGGCTTGATCAAGGATACGAACGGGGTATTCCCGATAAGTGAGGTTATCTTGGAGATCAAGCTTTTCGTGGTCCACTCCGCGGATAGGATCCGAGAAGCAACGCCTGAGTTGAGAAACGTGGAAGACATCATGAACTCTGGAGAGATGCGGAGGTAGTTCCAGTTGGTAGGCAACTTCCCCTCGTTTGGCAAGAATGCGAAAAGGTCCAATGTAACGAGGAGCCAATTTGCCTTTGATACCGAATCGATGGGTTCCCTTTAAAGGTGTAACCCGAAGATAAGCCATCTCGCCGACTTCATAAGCCATGGGCTTATGCTTGCGGTCATACTGACTCTTTTGTCGGGACTGGGCGGTTTTCAACTTCTCACGAATAATGAGAACCTGCTCTTCTGCATCCTGGATCATGTCCGGGCCAAAGAGTTGTCTCTCGCCGGTTTCTGACCAGTTAAGAGGCGTTCGACATTTTCGTCCATAAAGAACTTCGAAAGGAGCTTTACCCAAACTAGCTTGATAACTGTTGTTATAGGCAAACTCGGCGAATGGAAGGCACTTCTCCCAATCCATGCCGAAAGAGATGACAGAAGCTCGGAGCATATCCTCCAGAATTTGATTGACTCGTTCTACTTGACCACTTGATTGCGGATGGAAGGCGGTGCTAAAGGAGAGACGAGTCCCCATAGCATTTTGGAAACTTTCCCAAAATCGAAAGGTGAAAAGACTTCCACGGTCCGAATTAATTTCTAATGGAACACCATGAAGAGACACTATTCGAGAGATGTATAAGTCAGCTAGCTGGCCAGCGGTTATACTCTCGCGAACAGGTAAAAAGTGGGCTACCTTGGAGAGACGATCGACAACAACGAAGATAGCATTATTCCCTCTTTTGGTCCTGGGAAACCCGGTGATGAAATCCATACCGATTTTATCCCATTTCCATTCAGGAATATCCAAGGGCTGAAGGGTGCCAGCAGGCCGTTGATGCTCTGCTTTGATTCGACGACAGACGTCGCAACTAGCAATGTATTGAGCGATTTCTCTCTTCATCCTAGTCCACCAAAACCTCTGGCGTAGGTATTGATACATTTTAGTGCTACCGGGATGAATGGTGAGAGGGGATTCATGAGCTTCCTTAAGGATCAATTGACGCAAATGTTGTTTCTTGGGGACCACCAAGCGGTTCTCAAAGAAAACAACACCTCGTTCATCCATGGAAAAACATTTAGCAACTCCGCTAGCGATGTTTTCCTTGATGCGGGATATGCCTTTATCGCGCTTCTGGGCAGCTATGATTTGATCCGTAAGGTTAGGTTTCGCCACCAGGGTGGAAAGGAATCCTCGAGGAACAATGTGAAGGTTAAGCTTATGGAATTCCTCGTGGAGAAGTGGTTGACCTTGTTGTAACATCAGGTTGTTACAATAAGATTTACGACTTAGTGCATCAGCCATGACATTGGCTTTGCCTGGGGTGTAAGTTATTCCTAAGTCGTAATCCGAGATCAACTCGACCCAACGTCTTTGCCTGAGATTCAAATCCGGTTGGGTGAAGATATATTTCAAACTTTGGTGATCAGTGTAAATTTCGCAACGGTTACCCAAGAGGTAATGTCGCCAGGTTTTGAGTGCATGGACTACTGCTGCAAGCTCTAGATCATGAGTAGGATAATTATCCTCATGTGGGCGCAACTGTCGAGATGCGTAGGCAATCACATGACGATCTTGCATGAGTATGCAACCTAGTATTTGTCGCGAGGCGTCGCAATAGATAACAAAGTCCTTAGAGAAATCTGGTGGTACCAGTACGGGAGCAGATGTCAGGCGTCTTTTCAGTTCCTGAAAGCTGAACTCGCACTGTGGGGTCCACTCGAACTTTTTATCTTTCTTGAGGAGTTCAGTTAGAGGCTTAGCAACCTTGGAGAAATTCTCGACGAAGCGGCGGCAATAGCTCGCTAAACCAAGAAAACTCCGAACTTGCTTGACCGTTTCAGGTGGAGTCCAGTCAAGGACAGCTTGAACTCGCTCGGGATTGACAGCAATGCCCTTGCCAGAGATTACATGGCCCAGATAGGTCACTTCTGGCAACCAGAATTCGCACTTGGAGAATTTGGCATAAAGGCGATGCTCTCGAAGTTTCATCAATACTAGCCTTACATGTTCGGCATGTTCTTCCTCATTCTTGGAGTAGATGAGTATATCATCGAGGTATACCACGACGAATTTATCCAAGTACTCCATGAAGATCGAGTTCATTAACCGAGAGAAGGTGGCTGGAGCATTGGTTAAACCGAAGGACATGACGGTGTACTCGTATTGGCCGTAACGAGTAACGAAAGCCGTTTTGGGAATGTCCCCGTTCTTGATTTTGATTTGATGGTAGCCCAACCTCAAATCCATCTTGGAAAAGACTGAGGATCCAGCGAGCTGGTCATATAGGTCGTTGATCCTGGGGAGCGGATACTCGTTCTTGATAGTGACCAAATTGACAGGTCGGTAATCTACAACCATCCGATCCGTTCCATCCTTCTTCTTGACGAAGAGGACGGGGCAAGCCCATGGAGATGAACTAGGACGGATGAAACCTTTTTGCAAGGACTCATCGAGTTGTTTCTTAAGCTCAGCTAGTTCTAGGGGTGCCATCTTATAAGGTCTCCTAGAGATTGGGACGGTTCCTGGAACAAGGTCTATTACGAACTCGACATCTCTGTCAGGTGGAACACCTGGCAGTTCCTCTGGGAAGACATCCGGGAAGTCACAGACTACCGGAATATCTTCGAGGTCTGGAAGGGGATTGGCATTTAGAGAGTAGAGCTGACGCTCCGATACTCGGGTCAAAACATTGACTGTCTTGCCCGATGGATGGGTAAGTTGAACAGTTCTAGTGGAGCAGTCAATCTTGGCGTAATGAGCTGACATCCAGTCCATACCCAAGATGATGTTTATGTCTGAGGACTTGAGAGCTATTAGCGACGCAAGGAAGACCAATCTGTCAACAAGAATTTCATTTCCATGGCTGATTCTAGAGGTTTGCCACTTAGAACCAGGGGTTTGAATTACCATGGAGGTAGGCATGTCACAAAAAGTGGTGTTGTGAAAACGAGCATAGCTCTCAGAAATAAATGAATGAGATGCTCCAGTATCAAAGAGAACAGTTGCCGGATGGCAATTAACAAGGAGCGTACCGAGAACGACGTTGGGGTCCTCTTGAGTCTCTTCAGCTGAGACGTAGTTGACATGGCCACGAGCAGTGGTGGCTGGCTTGGCGACAAGCACCTTCGCTGTTGACTTACCACGTCCAACAGACTTTCCGAACTGGCTGGGGTTGTTCTGGGGACACTCACGGATGTAGTGGCCCGGCTCACCATACTTGAAGCAGGTTATCATATTGGGGCGTGGAGCAGCATTGGCAGTGGGGCCACCAAAAGTCTTGGGCGGCACATACTGTTGATTGGGACGAGGCGCCTCAAAGGATGGCCTCGGGGTATACCTGGGTGGCATAGCAGAATTTGGAATCCAGACCCGGCGCTTCTGAGATCCAGAGCCGGATGAAGATCCATAGTCACGGGAGTGCTTGCGTGAAGCTTCAAAATCATTCTGCCCTGTCTCGGCACTGATGGCCTTATTGACTAGCTTCGGAAAAGAAATGCATTCATGCAGACGAAGGTCACGACGGAGCTCAGGGCTAAGTCCCTTGCGGAACCTTGCCTGCTTCTTGGCATCGGTGGATACCTCTTCGGGAGCATAGCGTGCAAGCTTCCCAAACTCGCGATTGTATGCATCCACAGTCAGCTTCCCCTGGGTGAAGTTACAGAACTCCTCCCTCTTGCGGTCCATAAGACCTTCCGGAATATGATGCTCACGAAAAGCGGCACTGAAATCAGCCCAAGTAGTGAGTTGGCCGACCGGACGCATAGCTTCATAATTCTCCCACCAAAGGCTGGCAGGGCCTTCGAGGTGATAGGCAGCAAAGGTGACTTTATCATCTTCAGCCACGTTGGCAGAACGTAGCTTGTGGGCGATGCTGCGGAGCCAGTCATCCGCATCGAGAGGTTCGATGGAATGATTGAACTTTGGCGGGTACAGCTTGACAAAGTCATTGATGGACACCGAATTGATCCTCTGCTGGCGTGCAGTGTTCTGCTCAATCCGCTCTAGCAAGCGGTTGGTGTCGCGCCTGTTGCGCTCTGCCTCCAGCATCACTTCGGCCAGAGAAGGTGGTTGAGGCAGACTTTCCTCTCTAGGTGCACTAGCTTCTCCCTGCTCCGAAGCAGCAGGGTTGCTGCGGGTGTTGACCATCCTGGGAAAACAAAACAGCGATTTAACCAGGATGGCAAAATCTGGCCAAGGAAGTGCGGAATGTAATGGATAACAAGGAATGCAGAGATGATCATCCGTATGGCATGGTAATATAGAAACTGCCATATATATACCAACGGTCATACACATCATACATAGTTTAGTACAAGCTCAAGCTGAGGTACAACTAAGACGAAAGACGTTACATCTCATCGGAGGCATTCCAAGCTCCTATACATTATTTTTCTACACCTCCGGAATTGATACACACTAAGTTATATTCCACAATCACGCAGGACGGTGGACATACAACTATTACAATACCAGCGAGACTGCTACTAGCTCAGACGGCTCCGTAGAAGTCCTCATAGAAGTCACCACCCAGACCTGGAAGCGGAACATGGTCATCTGGGAACAGACGGTCCTGCGGTGCTTGTGGACCATAGGGACTTGGGTGCGGCCTCGGTCCAACAGATGGCGGCAGAAGAGGCCCACGAGGAGGGGTGATGCCTCCCACCTCACGCCATTCCATGAAGTCTGGCAGACTAGCCCGCACAGGGTACAAGTCTCTCGTGTCCATGTATCCGGCTTGCACAGCAGGTGCAAACCTCGTCAAGGTGGCCCAATGATCAGCACGAGCATTAAAGAGCTCCATACGCAAGGCCCGGTTTTCACGGTCCTTATCTTCCAACATCTCAGTAGTGGTGCCAAGGAGTGAGTCCTCATGGGATGCATCACTGTACATGCCCTGAAGGTAACCATGCGCCCCAGGGAGGGATGCTGGCATGTAGCGAAATTCAGTGTTGCTCAACAAGGCAGTTCTAGCTCGCATAATGGTCATCATCGAGTAGGCTGCATCTTGAACGGACATCCCAATAGTGATCCCAAGTCCATAAGAACGGTGGAGTGGTTCCGTGGCTCCGGGATAAGATGGATATATCCTAACCGTGCACAGATATTGGCTCTGGTTGAAATCTCTAAACTGCTCTTCGACGGTGTATTCAGGGTACCATCGGTATCTTGCCTCCACCATCACTCGAACCAACATGGCGGTATGACCACATACACCGATGCAACGGGTCAGACGAACCACTTGGTTTTGGGGACGGGTAGCCATCTAAAAGCACAAATTAGTGCAAAGGCATTAGAATTTCTGGATGAAATTGGACAGCATAACGGCTGTAAATGCTCAGAAAAAGGAATTGAGACATCCACAACAGTTTGCGAAACCACTCAACAACAACATATCAAGGTTCTGGTTCAATTGGCAACATACTAAACTTTAGTAGAACTGAACTGGGTTGTATCCAACAATCCTATAAGTTACTACGGATTTAGTAACACGTGAACCTGATAGAGAGAAGAGAGCCTAGTCATTAACCCACGTAGAATGAGAAGAGAATGACTCAGAATAGAGGGCATAAGGTAAAGAAGTAAAAGAGCCTTACGTTCCCTCCCACAATCAATTCCCCTACATATAGCTAAAGCATTTCTAGACTCGACATCGACCAGTTTGGCTTAGCGAACCTACAGGCAGTCCGGCTCTGATGCCAACGCTGTCAGGACCCCGATCCTAAGCCACATCGATCCAGCGTGTAACACATCATATCACTTTGCGGCCTCACGCACGGTACTCCCACGGGTGCCACCTTACCTGGCCCGGGACCGTTTGCGCCTTTTGGCTCACGTATATGATAGTGTCGCTAGCATCCATATGACAGAGAACCCGGGCCGACATGGCTAGTCGTGAACCCAAAGCGGCGCTAGCCTATGAGGACAGGCATACATGAATCACATCGAACATGTCGGTCATCAACGTATCTATTCGGGCTGTAGCACTGGGCTAACAGGACTCCGGTAACCCGGGCTGTAGCAGGCTAGGCAGGACTCCGAATATCAGCGCGTGACATTTCCCCGAAGGGACAGACATAGGAACGACGTGAAACACATGCCGGCCAGTCGAGTGTCCAAGCAGTAGTGCTGGGCTAGCAGGACTCCGGTGAACCGGGCTGTAGCGGACTACTATCGCTCAGAAGCACAAGACTTACATTTCCCCATATGAAAGGCTGCCAAGGATAAACAACTAGATAGTCGGATCCCACTCATACCAAGCATTTCAATCATACACACAATATGCCCGATATGAGTAAATACAACATGGCATCACAACAGTACTCTACGACTCAAGTACTTTATTTAGAAGGCTCCGAGGAGCCATACATATCATTCATACAGATAGGGGTCACATGACCCAACACTCAAGTCATACAAACATACAAGCACATGCGGAAGCAAAGTAGTCTGAGTACAGACACTAGAAAGAAAGAAGGCTTGACGAAGCCTGTCTATCTACAACGACCCTTCACAAGTCTTGGGTCACCACCTGGGTGATAAGTCACTCGTCAACGTCGAGGTCTACATAGAACCCATCAGAGGGGTTGGTGCAGTCGTCTGAAAAACATGATTAAAGCAACTGAGTACAGAAGTACTCAGCAAGTCTTACAACAGGAACCTATCATACATGCACATTCTCAAGAAGGTAGTGGGGTTATTGCAGCAAGCCAGCTTTGACTCTTGGCTAAGCTATCCTACGATACACACCACTTGCAAATCATTTGTCGCACACGAGTCCACTATCACCATCACAATACTCCACCGTGGATCCTCTCTCGCCATCCTACGAGAGGGCCATCCGCGGTACTCACACTTATCTTGAGATTTTTAGTAGTATCCATTTAACTTGTCTATGAACTGATATAGGCAACCCAGAAGTCCATTACCGCGGACACGGCTATTCGAATAGATTATTTATAACCCTGCAGGGGTGTACTTCTTCACACATGTTTCCACCACTTAGCGTCTGCACACGACATGTGCTCGGCAGACTTCAAGCGAAAGCCGACGTGGGTGTAGACCACGACCTACCTAAACACTCAAGTCACTAGTCCAGGTTTATCGCCTATTCGGGTTCCATCCGCAGGGAGTCCGGCCGAGGTTTCCACTAACGGCCCCGAACGATGTGAACAGGGTTCCCGAGACACCAAACGGGCGAGTCGGTACACCGTGCCACGTGCCTACCGCAACACAGCCCACCCCGATGGTCAGCGCCGCGTGCGGCCCCCAGCATACTACAAACACCAGAAACTACTTGCAACTCCTGGACAGAGGACAAGGGTGGATAAGAAGTCGAGCGGGGTCATATTTCAGGGCCCAATGTGTGGTAGTAACTGTATCATGGATCACAAACACAGATCTCAGTTCTTAAGGACGGCCTCAATGAAACAACCCACCATGTACTCCTACATGGCCTCTCATCGATTCCTTTACCAAATCGTATTCACACTTCACTCTTGTCACCGACACAACCTTTCACTCCAGTTCATCATCCCGATGAGCCAGACCTGACACAACTCTAAGCATAGCAAGCATAGCATGGTAGGAACACACACACACACATGTATTGGCTCAATCAACTCCTACACATGCTAGTGGGTTTCATCTAGTTACTGTGGCAATGACAGGTCATGCAAAGGAAGTGGGTTCAACTACCGCAACACACAGCAGTTTGAAACGCGTTGTCTTAATGCAGTAAACGAGAGCAGAAGCGAGAACGTGGGTTTGTATCGGAATGATCAATGGGTTGCTTGCCTGATGGAGTGGTCGTGGGATACTGCCCTTCAGTTGGATACTCGGAGATATCCTCGGAGGCAGAACCTACCACGAATGACACATTGCAACACAATCAATACATGACGATATGCAACAATATGATGCATGCAATGACATGGCAATATGAATGTGTCCTGGTCTTGTGCAAGTTAAACCAGAAGGAAATGACCCCATTTGAACCAAAGATTCAAATGGTAGTGCATTTATAAGATCATATTAGTGCAATATCTTATAATGCCTAAACAGTGGGTTTAACTTGTTTTAACATGCATGAAACCAGTTCCATTGGATAGATTGGATTTTTCTGATAGATTTTCATATATAGAACTTTGCATTTGGAGTTACAGATAATTTTCTATGAATTTTTGAAGTTTGAACTATTTTCTGGATTTTCCTGTATAAAAAATAAATCCAGCAAAATAATAACTGCGTCAGCACTGTGTCATGCTTGCGTCAGCAGTCAACCCCGCTGACTGGGTCAAACCTGACGTGTGGGGCCACACGTCAGTGACACAGGGGCTAATCCCGGTCAAACCCGCGCTGACCGGGGTTTGACTTGGCCCTGGGGCCCACGGTCAGTGGCTTAGGGGGGGGTTTAGGTTGCGGGATTAGGCGCTAATGACGCCACGTCGGCCTCGCCGGAGTTTCGCCGGCGACGACCTCGAGCCGCGGCGGTTCTTCACCGGAGTTGCGCTACAGGCGGCGAATAGGCGCGCGGAGACCACGGGAGCGAAGCCCGCGCTCGTCCGCACCGATTGGAGCAGAAGGGAGAGGCGGGGGCGGCCGGAGCTCGCCGGAGCGAAGCTCAGGGCGGCGGCCGGAGTCGACCTTGAGCGGGCGCAGCGCTGCGGGGCTCGAAAAGACAGGGGAGGAGGTGGAATCGAGGCGGGAGCTCACAGCGGAGGCAGCGGCGGCGTCAGCGGGCTCGGGGACGAGTCGGAGACGACGGGGCGGCGAGGACGATCTGCGGCGGCCGGCGACGAAGAGGACAGCGAGGGCGACTCTACGGGGCACTCGGGCTCGCGTGGCTCGTCGAGGAGGCAGCTAGCGACGAGGCGGAGCAGCTGGGCTTGTCGGAGAGGCGAGGGAGCGGCTGTGGGTGCGGCAGCAGCGGGCGTCGACGACGAGCTCCGCTCGGGGAGGGGGAAGAGGGGGATCCAGAGGAGAGGGGGGAAAAAGAGCGAGCGGCGGGGCGTCGCGTGGCGACGTGCGGGACGTCCAGCGTCGGGGGGGAGGGCCAGGCAGGCAGGTGGCGTGGCGGCACGGCCGTGCGCGCGCGCCGGCCACACGCCCGGCCGACTGGCGCCAGGAGGACGACGGCGCTGGTGGGCTGGCCCAGCTGGGCCGCACAGGAGCGGGCCTCAGCTGGCACAGGTAGGCCTTTTTTTTTAATTTTGTTTTCTTTCCTATTTCTTCTGCAACTTTGTGGAGTTATTTAAATTACCTAGACCACTCCAAAAATTCTCAAACTGCACATGCTTGCTATTTAAAATATAGACAACATGAAACATTTCTGTTTGAGAATATTTGAACATTTCAAATATTTTTATAAATTTTAAATGCCCAAATTCAAATACTTATGTGTTAATTCAATAACCTTCTGTTGACCTAGAAAAATGTGCACTATTTTTGCCAGGGGGTTTAATCCAAGACAAAGAGGGTGAACATTTTAGAAGGGCATTTCAGGTTCATTGAAAAAGATTTTAGTAAACCCTAGTTATTTCCAGGGGGGGAAGTGTGTGTTGGGGGTTCTGGCATTTCCCATTTCAGAATTAATAGAATTTAAACATGATGCACACTCTAATGCATGGCCTAGCTAGGGATGTGACAACTCACCCCCTCTCAAAAGAATCTCGTCCCGAGATTTAGGTTCCTCCGGAAAGAAGGCGGGGTACTCAAGTCGAAGACGATCCTCCCTTTCCCAAGTAGCCTCTTGCTCGGAATGGTGTGACCATTGAACCTTGAGAAACTTGATATTGTGGCGTCGAGTGGTACGCTCGGCTTGATCAAGGATACGAACGGGGTATTCCCGATAAGTGAGGTTATCTTGGAGATCAAGCTTTTCGTGGTCCACTCCGCGGATAGGATCCGAGAAGCAACGCCTGAGTTGAGAAACGTGGAAGACATCATGAACTCTGGAGAGATGCGGAGGTAGTTCCAGTTGGTAGGCAACTTCCCCTCGTTTGGCAAGAATGCGAAAAGGTCCAATGTAACGAGGAGCCAATTTGCCTTTGATACCGAATCGATGGGTTCCCTTTAAAGGTGTAACCCGAAGATAAGCCATCTCGCCGACTTCATAAGCCATGGGCTTATGCTTGCGGTCATACTGACTCTTTTGTCGGGACTGGGCGGTTTTCAACTTCTCACGAATAATGAGAACCTGCTCTTCTGCATCCTGGATCATGTCCGGGCCAAAGAGTTGTCTCTCGCCGGTTTCTGACCAGTTAAGAGGCGTTCGACATTTTCGTCCATAAAGAACTTCGAAAGGAGCTTTACCCAAACTAGCTTGATAACTGTTGTTATAGGCAAACTCGGCGAATGGAAGGCACTTCTCCCAATCCATGCCGAAAGAGATGACAGAAGCTCGGAGCATATCCTCCAGAATTTGATTGACTCGTTCTACTTGACCACTTGATTGCGGATGGAAGGCGGTGCTAAAGGAGAGACGAGTCCCCATAGCATTTTGGAAACTTTCCCAAAATCGAAAGGTGAAAAGACTTCCACGGTCCGAATTAATTTCTAATGGAACACCATGAAGAGACACTATTCGAGAGATGTATAAGTCAGCTAGCTGGCCAGCGGTTATACTCTCGCGAACAGGTAAAAAGTGGGCTACCTTGGAGAGACGATCGACAACAACGAAGATAGCATTATTCCCTCTTTTGGTCCTGGGAAACCCGGTGATGAAATCCATACCGATTTTATCCCATTTCCATTCAGGAATATCCAAGGGCTGAAGGGTGCCAGCAGGCCGTTGATGCTCTGCTTTGATTCGACGACAGACGTCGCAACTAGCAATGTATTGAGCGATTTCTCTCTTCATCCTAGTCCACCAAAACCTCTGGCGTAGGTATTGATACATTTTAGTGCTACCGGGATGAATGGTGAGAGGGGATTCATGAGCTTCCTTAAGGATCAATTGACGCAAATGTTGTTTCTTGGGGACCACCAAGCGGTTCTCAAAGAAAACAACACCTCGTTCATCCATGGAAAAACATTTAGCAACTCCGCTAGCGATGTTTTCCTTGATGCGGGATATGCCTTTATTGCGCTTCTGGGCAGCTATGATTTGATCCGTAAGGTTAGGTTTCGCCACCAGGGTGGAAAGGAATCCTCGAGGAACAATGTGAAGGTTAAGCTTATGGAATTCCTCGTGGAGAAGTGGTTGACCTTGTTGTAACATCAGGTTGTTACAATAAGATTTACGACTTAGTGCATCAGCCATGACATTGGCTTTGCCTGGGGTGTAAGTTATTCCTAAGTCGTAATCCGAGATCAACTCGACCCAACGTCTTTGCCTGAGATTCAAATCCGGTTGGGTGAAGATATATTTCAAACTTTGGTGATCAGTGTAAATTTCGCAACGGTTACCCAAGAGGTAATGTCGCCAGGTTTTGAGTGCATGGACTACTGCTGCAAGCTCTAGATCATGAGTAGGATAATTATCCTCATGTGGGCGCAACTGTCGAGATGCGTAGGCAATCACATGACGATCTTGCATGAGTATGCAACCTAGTCCTTGTCGCGAGGCGTCGCAATAGATAACAAAGTCCTTAGAGAAATCTGGTGGTACCAGTACGGGAGCAGATGTCAGGCGTCTTTTCAGTTCCTGAAAGCTGAACTCGCACTGTGGGGTCCACTCGAACTTTTTATCTTTCTTGAGGAGTTCAGTTAGAGGCTTAGCAACCTTGGAGAAATTCTCGACGAAGCGGCGGCAATAGCTCGCTAAACCAAGAAAACTCTGAACTTGCTTGACCGTTTCAGGTGGAGTCCAGTCAAGGACAGCTTGAACTCGCTCGGGATTGACAGCAATGCCCTTGCCAGAGATTACATGGCCCAGATAGGTCACTTCTGGCAACCAGAATTCGCACTTGGAGAATTTGGCATAAAGGCGATGCTCTCGAAGTTTCATCAATACTAGCCTTAGATGTTCGGCATGTTCTTCCTCATTCTTGGAGTAGATGAGTATATCATCGAGGTATACCACGACGAATTTATCCAAGTACTCCATGAAGATCGAGTTCATTAACCGAGAGAAGGTGGCTGGAGCATTGGTTAAACCGAAGGACATGACGGTGTACTCGTATTGGCCGTAACGAGTAACGAAAGCCGTTTTGGGAATGTCCCCGTTCTTGATTTTGATTTGATGGTAGCCCAACCTCAAATCCATCTTGGAAAAGACTGAGGATCCAGCGAGCTGGTCATATAGGTCGTTGATCCTGGGGAGCGGATACTTGTTCTTGATAGTGACCAAATTGACAGGTCGGTAATCTACAACCATCCGATCCGTTCCATCCTTCTTCTTGACGAAGAGGACGGGGCAAGCCCATGGAGATGAACTAGGACGGATGAAACCTTTTTGCAAGGACTCATCGAGTTGTTTCTTAAGCTCAGCTAGTTCTAGGGGTGCCATCTTATAAGGTCTCCTAGAGATTGGGACGGTTCCTGGAACAAGGTCTATTACGAACTCGACATCTCTGTCAGGTGGAACACCTGGCAGTTCCTCTGGGAAGACATCCGGGAAGTCACAGACTACCGGAATATCTTCGAGGTCTGGAAGGGGATTGGCATTTAGAGAGTAGAGCTGACGCTCCGATACTCGGGTCAAAACATTGACTGTCTTGCCCGATGGATGGGTAAGTTGAACAGTTCTAGTGGAGCAGTCAATCTTGGCGTAATGAGCTGACATCCAGTCCATACCCAAGATGATGTTTATGTCTGAGGACTTGAGAGCTATTAGCGACGCAAGGAAGACCAATCTGTCAACAAGAATTTCATTTCCATGGCTGATTCTAGAGGTTTGCCACTTAGAACCAGGGGTTTGAATTACCATGGAGGTAGGCATGTCACAAAAAGTGGTGTTGTGAAAACGAGCATAGCTCTCAGAAATAAATGAATGAGATGCTCCAGTATCAAAGAGAACAGTTGCCGGATGGCAATTAACAAGGAGCGTATCGAGAACGACGTTGGGGTCCTCTTGAGTCTCTTCAGCTGAGACGTAGTTGACATGGCCACGAGCAGTGGTGGCTGGCTTGGCGACAAGCACCTTCGCTGTTGACTTACCACGTCCAACAGACTTTCCGAACTGGCTGGGGTTGTTCTGGGGACACTCACGGATGTAGTGGCCCGGCTCACCATACTTGAAGCAGGTTATCATATTGGGGCGTGGAGCAGCATTGGCAGTGGGGCCACCAAAAGTCTTGGGCGGCACATACTGTTGATTGGGACGAGGCGCCTCAAAGGATGGCCTCGTGGTATACCTGGGTGGCATAGCAGAATTTGGAATCCAGACCCGGCGCTTCTGAGATCCAGAGCCGGATGAAGATCCATAGTCACGGGAGTGCTTGCGTGAAGCTTCAAAATCATTCTGCCCTGTCTCGGCACTGATGGCCTTATTGACTAGCTTCGGAAAAGAAATGCATTCATGCAGACGAAGGTCACGACGGAGCTCAGGGCTAAGTCCCTTGCGGAACCTTGCCTGCTTCTTGGCATCGGTGGATACCTCTTCGGGAGCATAGCGTGCAAGCTTCCCAAACTCGCGATTGTATGCATCCACAGTCAGCTTCCCCTGGGTGAAGTTACAGAACTCCTCCCTCTTGCGGTCCATAAGACCTTCCGGAATATGATGCTCACGAAAAGCGGCACTGAAATCAGCCCAAGTAGTGAGTTGGCCGACCGGACGCATAGCTTCATAATTCTCCCACCAAAGGCTGGCAGGGCCTTCGAGGTGATAGGCAGCAAAGGTGACTTTATCATCTTCAGCCACGTTGGCAGAACGTAGCTTGTGGGTGATGCTGCGGAGCCAGTCATCCGCATCGAGAGGTTCGATGGAATGATTGAACTTTGGCGGGTACAGCTTGACAAAGTCATTGATGGACACCGAATTGATCCTCTGCTGGCGTGCAGTGTTCTGCTCAATCCGCTCTAGCAAGCGGTTGGTGTCGCGCCTGTTGCGCTCTGCCTCCAGCATCACTTCGGCCAGAGAAGGTGGTTGAGGCAGACTTTCCTCTCTAGGTGCACTAGCTTCTCCCTGCTCCGAAGCAGCAGGGTTGCTGCGGGTGTTGACCATCCTGGGAAAACAAAACAGCGATTTAACCAGGATGGCAAAATCTGGCCAAGGAAGTGCGGAATGTAATGGATAACAAGGAATGCAGAGATGATCATCCGTATGGCATGGTAATATAGAAACTGCCATATATATACCAACGGTCATACACATCATACATAGTTTAGTACAAGCTCAAGCTGAGGTACAACTAAGACGAAAGACGTTACATCTCATCGGAGGCATTCCAAGCTCCTATACATTATTTTTCTACACCTCCGGAATTGATACACACTAAGTTATATTCCACAATCACGCAGGACGGTGGACATACAACTATTACAATACCAGCGAGACTGCTACTAGCTCAGACGGCTCCGTAGAAGTCCTCATAGAAGTCACCACCCAGACCTGGAAGCGGAACATGGTCATCTGGGAACAGACGGTCCTGCGGTGCTTGTGGACCATAGGGACTTGGGTGCGGCCTCGGTCCAACAGATGGCGGCAGAAGAGGCCCACGAGGAGGGGTGATGCCTCCCACCTCACGCCATTCCATGAAGTCTGGCAGACTAGCCCGCACAGGGTACAAGTCTCTCGTGTCCATGTATCCGGCTTGCACAGCAGGTGCAAACCTCGTCAAGGTGGCCCAATGATCAGCACGAGCATTAAAGAGCTCCATACGCAAGGCCCGGTTTTCACGGTCCTTATCTTCCAACATCTCAGTAGTGGTGCCAAGGAGTGAGTCCTCATGGGATGCATCACTGTACATGCCCTGAAGGTAACCATGCGCCCCAGGGAGGGATGCTGGCATGTAGCGAAATTCAGTGTTGCTCAACAAGGCAGTTCTAGCTCGCATAATGGTCATCATCGAGTAGGCTGCATCTTGAACGGACATCCCAATAGTGATCCCAAGTCCATAAGAACGGTGGAGTGGTTCCGTGGCTCCGGGATAAGATGGATATATCCTAACCGTGCACAGATATTGGCTCTGGTTGAAATCTCTAAACTGCTCTTCGACGGTGTATTCAGGGTACCATCGGTATCTTGCCTCCACCATCACTCGAACCAACATGGCAGTATGACCACATACACCGATGCAACGGGTCAGACGAACCACTTGGTTTTGGGGACGGGTAGCCATCTAAAAGCACAAATTAGTGCAAAGGCATTAGAATTTCTGGATGAAATTGGACAGCATAACGGCTGTAAATGCTCAGAAAAAGGAATTGAGACATCCACAACAGTTTGCGAAACCACTCAACAACAACATATCAAGGTTCTGGTTCAATTGGCAACATACTAAACTTTAGTAGAACTGAACTGGGTTGTATCCAACAATCCTATAAGTTACTACGGATTTAGTAACACGTGAACCTGATAGAGAGAAGAGAGCCTAGTCATTAACCCACGTAGAATGAGAAGAGAATGACTCAGAATAGAGGGCATAAGGTAAAGAAGTAAAAGAGCCTTACGTTCCCTCCCACAATCAATTCCCCTACATATAGCTAAAGCATTTCTAGACTCGACATCGACCAGTTTGGCTTAGCGAACCTACAGGCAGTCCGGCTCTGATGCCAACGCTGTCAGGACCCCGATCCTAAGCCACATCGATCCAGCGTGTAACACATCATATCACTTTGCGGCCTCACGCACGGTACTCCCACGGGTGCCACCTTACCTGGCCCGGGACCGTTTGCGCCTTTTGGCTCACGTATATGATAGTGTCGCTAGCATCCATATGACAGAGAACCCGGGCCGACATGGCTAGTCGTGAACCCAAAGCGGCGCTAGCCTATGAGGACAGGCATACATGAATCACATCGAACATGTCGGTCATCAACGTATCTATTCGGGCTGTAGCACTGGGCTAACAGGACTCCGGTAACCCGGGCTGTAGCAGGCTAGGCAGGACTCCGAATATCAGCGCGTGAAATTTCCCCGAAGGGACAGACATAGGAACGACGTGAAACACATGCCGGCCAGTCGAGTGTCCAAGCAGTAGTGCTGGGCTAGCAGGACTCCGGTGAACCGGGCTGTAGCGGACTACTATCGCTCAGAAGCACAAGACTTACATTTCCCCATATGAAAGGCTGCCAAGGATAAACAACTAGATAGTCGGATCCCACTCATACCAAGCATTTCAATCATACACACAATATGCCCGATATGAGTAAATACAACATGGCATCACAACAGTACTCTACGACTCAAGTACTTTATTTAGAAGGCTCCGAGGAGCCATACATATCATTCATACAGATAGGGGTCACATGACCCAACACTCAAGTCATACAAACATACAAGCACATGCGGAAGCAAAGTAGTCTGAGTACAGACACTAGAAAGAAAGAAGGCTTGACGAAGCCTGTCTATCTACAACGACCCTTCACAAGTCTTGGATCACCACCTGGGTGATAAGTCACTCGTCAACGTCGAGGTCTACATATAACCCATCAGAGGGGTTGGTGCAGTCGTCTGAAAAACATGATTAAAGCAACATGAGTACAGAAGTACTCAGCAAGTCTTACAACAGGAACCTATCATACATGCACATTCTCAAGAAGGTAGTGGGGTTATTGCAGCAAGCCAGCTTTGACTCTTGGCTAAGCTATCCTACGATACACACCACTTGCAAATCATTTGTCGCACACGAGTCCACTATCACCATCACAATACTCCACCGTGGATCCTCTCTCGACATCCTACGAGAGGGCCATCCGCGGTACTCACACTTATCTTGAGATTTTTAGTAGTATCCATTTAACTTGTCTATGAACTGATATAGGCAACCCAGAAGTCCATTACCGCGGACACGGCTATTCGAATAGATTATTTATAACCCTGCAGGGGTGTACTTCTTCACACATGTTTCCACCACTTAGCGTCTGCACACGACATGTGCTCGGCAGACTTCAAGCGAAAGCCGACGTGGGTGTAGACCACGACCTACCTAAACACTCAAGTCTCTAGTCTAGGTTTATCGCCTATTCGGGTTCCATCCGCAGGGAGTCCGGCCGAGGTTTCCACTAACGGCCCCGAACGATGTGAACAGGGTTCCCGAGACACCAAACGGGCGAGTCGGTACACCGTGCCACGTGCCTACCGCAACACAGCCCACCCCGATGGTCAGCGCCGCGTGCGGCCCCCAGCATACTACAAACACCAGAAACTACTTGCAACTCCTGGACAGAGGACAAGGGTGGATAAGAAGTCGAGCGGGGTCATATTTCAGGGCCCAATGTGTGGTAGTAACTGTATCATGGATCACAAACACAGATCTCAGTTCTTAAGGACGGCCTCAATGAAACAACCCACCATGTACTCCTACATGGCCTCTCATCGATTCCTTTACCAAATCGTATTCACACTTCACTCTTGTCACCGACACAACCTTTCACTCCAGTTCATCATCCCGATGAGCCAGACCTAACACAACTCTAAGCATAGCAAGCATAGCATGGTAGGAACACACACACACATGTATTGGCTCAATCAACTCCTACACATGCTAGTGGGTTTCATCTAGTTACTGTGGCAATGACAGGTCATGCAAAGGAAGTGGGTTCAACTACCGCAACACACAGCAGTTTGAAACGCGTTGTCTTAATGCAGTAAACGAGAGCAGAAGCGAGAACATGGGTTTGTATCGGAATGATCAATGGGTTGCTTGCCTGATGGAGTGGTCGTGGGATACTGCCCTTCAGTTGGATACTCGGAGATATCCTCGGAGGCAGAACCTACCACGAATGACACATTGCAACACAATCAATACATGACGATATGCAACAATATGATGCATGCAATGACATGGCAATATGAATGTGTCCTGGTCTTGTGCAAGTTAAACCAGAAGGAAATGACCCCATTTGAACCAAAGATTCAAATGGTAGTGCATTTATAAGATCATATTAGTGCAATATCTTATAATGCCTAAACAGTGGGTTTAACTTGTTTTAACATGCATGAAACCAGTTCCATTGGATAGATTGGATTTTTCTGATAGATTTTCATATATAGAACTTTGCATTTGGAGTTACAGATAATTTTCTATGAATTTTTGAAGTTTGAACTATTTTCTGGATTTTCCTGTATAAAAAATAAATCCAGCAAAATAATAACTGCGTCAGCACTGTGTCATGCTTGCGTCAGCAGTCAACCCCGCTGACTGGGTCAAACCTGACGTGTGGGGCCACACGTCAGTGACACAGGGGCTAATCCCGGTCAAACCCGCGCTGACCGGGGTTTGACTTGGCCCTGGGGCCCACGGTCAGTGGCTTAGGGGGGGGGTTTAGGTTGCGGGATTAGGCGCTAATGACACCACGTCGGCCTCGCCGGAGTTTCTCCGGCGACGACCTCGAGCCGCGGCGGTTCTTCACCGGAGTTGCGCTACAGGCGGCGAATAGGCGCGCGGAGACCACGGGAGCGAAGCCCGCGCTCGTCCGCACCGATTGGAGCAGAAGGGAGAGGCGGGGGCGGCCGGAGCTCGCCGGAGCGAAGCTCAAGGCGGCGGCCGGAGTCGACCTTGAGCGGGCGCAGCGCTGCGGGGCTCGAAAAGACAGGGGAGGAGGTGGAATCGAGGCGGGAGCTCACAGCGGAGGCAGCGGCGGCGTCAGCGGGCTCGGGGACGAGTCGGAGACGACGGGGCGGCGAGGACGATCTGCGGCGGCCGGCGACGAAGAGGACGGCGAGGGCGACTCTACGGGGCACTCCGGCTCGCGTGGCTCGTCGAGGAGGCAGCTAGCGACGAGGCGGAGCAGCTGGGCTTGTTGGAGAGGCGAGGGAGCGGCTGTGGGTGCGGCAGCAGCGGGCGTCGGCGACGAGCTCCGCTCGGGGAGGGAGAAGAGGGGGATCCAGAGGAGAGGGGGGAAAAAGAGCGAGCGGCGGGGCGTCGCGTGTCGACGTGCGGGACGTCCAGCGTCGGGGGGGGAGGGCCAGGCAGGCAGGTGGCGTGGCGGCACGGCCGTGCGCGCGCGCCGGCCACACGCCCGGCCGACTGGCGCCAGGAGGACGACGGCGCTGGTGGGCTGGCCCAGATGGGCCGCACAGGAGCGGGCCTCAGCTGGCACAGGTAGGCCTTTTTTTTTAATTTTGTTTTCTTTCCTATTTCTTCTGCAACTTTGTGGAGTTATTTAAATTACCTAGACCACTCCAAAAATTCTCAAACTGCACATGCTTGCTATTTAAAATATAGACAACATGAAACATTTCTGTTTGAGAATATTTGAACATTTAAAATATTTTTATAAATTTTAAATGCCCAAATTCAAATACTTATGTGTTAATTCAATAACCTTCTGTTGACCTAGAAAAATGTGCACTATTTTTGCCAGGGGGTTTAATCCAAGACAAAGAGGGTGAACATTTTAGAAGGGCATTTCAGGTTCATTGAAAAAGATTTTAGTAAACCCTAGTTATCTCCAGGGGGGGGGTGTGTGTTGGGGGTTCTGGCATTTCCCATTTCAGAATTAATAGAATTTAAACATGATGCACACTCTAATGCATGGCCTAGCTAGGGATGTGACATCGCCCCCGACCCATCGGCCCTCGCCTCCCTCCTCTGCTTCCTCCCTTCCCAACTTCGGTCGTCGTCGGGCCTGCCTCCTCGCCCCTGCACCCCTTGTAAACCCCCCCCCCCCTCTATCTCTCTGCTAGCTAGGGTTCTTCGGTTAATTTACTTAGGTTTTAGTTATGTTAATTAGGTTATCTATTTAGTTATGAATTTAGATAGGTTTCAAAATTAGTTGAATTTATATGCAAATTTGAACTGGACATGTGATATGTGGATATGTCATGTTTTGGACATGTCATGTTTTGGTAAATGACCCGAGTGGCCTATGTTACGCCGAAATGTTGATAATGGACCCCTTGCAACCCATGTTCCACAACCAGCCGATCCCTGCTGGGCACTTCAGGGTTAGCTTGTCCAGTGTGAAATCGGGGCACAAGGATTTGCCTCCTCCAGTACAGCATGTGGGAGCGGACGACGAGACCCCGCCGCGGATTGGAAGCTGCAAGGGTTGGGTGCTGCTATGGCCGAAGAATCTTATTCATCTGGAGCCGGTCGAGAGCACACCAATAACCACACATCAACAAGCATGTACGGAGACCACCACCCCGCCTACGCAATTACCAGCTCCTGTAGTGCCGGGTGAGAGCGGCGAACGACATGATGAAGGGGTGCAATAGTACTAGCTGATGTAATTTGTCCTGTAGAACAGAGAATGGATGATGAGACGGAGGTCGACCCTATGGATTTCCTCAATACAAACGCGTATGACTGTGACATAGAATTGATGAGTCAACCATATGACGAATCGGGCTATCAGCTTGCTAATGAGGATATGGATGATATGCCCGGGCAGGAAGGTCGTAGCAGGGATTACAAAAAGTCTCTCTTCATGAAATCCTCACAGGACACGCCTGAAGATGCCGCCTCAACACAGGCTCAACTAGCCGGGCGCGAGGGTCGTACAGTACTTAGCCCGGGAACACTGGGGGAGGGGTTAAGGAAGGGTCTAGAAGGTGTGCCCAAGAAAAAGGAGAGAAAGAGATCGGGGAAGATAGCTGCCTCCAAACAAGCCAGAGCACATAGCAGCCAGATGATGCATTCTGTAGAGCGTGTACCCGTGAAAGGTGCGGCCATGTTCCTTCTCACGGGCGAGCCGATGCTACCGCCGAAACCGCTGGAGGCACTATCAGGGGATCTCAGGAGACTGCACGACCATGTGCTGTCGACTGAGAAAAGCCTACTAGCCTCAAAGGATCCACGATATCCGACATATGCGGCTTGTGTGCCTGAGGAGAAGTGCTACGTCGAGACACGGCCCGCGGAGGTGTTCTTCCTGCGGTTTGACCATATCTTTGAGATGTTTCTGACAAGACGGCTCGATTTTACAATCGTATGCCTTTTTGCGCTACATATGAGCTCCGTCATGAAGAGTGAAGAAGTCTCGCAAATCTGTGTGGCGGATCCGTACTACATGCACGACTCTTTCTTGAGTCTCGGCGACTTTCGATGTGAAACTGCTAGGGACTACCTCCAAAACTTCATGGTATAGAATAAGGCCCAGAAATTGTCCTCGTGCCTTATCATCCAAAGTAAGTCAGTTCCGAACAACCCTTTCATACATTTCAATCATTCCTTCTCTCTCTATGGGGAATAATTTGAGGTGTCTTTTCCCCGCAGCAACGGGCGCGCCGTCCTTATCGTTCTTTACCCGCAAGTCTCCCACGCCGTGTATTTTGACCCTTCCAGAGACTACGAGAAAAAAGACTACACCCACATAATGAATATTCTAGATGATGCTCTCCAAGGCTTCAGCATTAGAGGTGGCCACATGCAGATCAGGAAATAAAGGAACAAGAAGATGGGTTTCGCGCATAACACTAACTTCTCCTGCATCCATGTCCCAAAACTAAGCAAGAAGGATGGATTCTACATTGTCCATATCATGATTCAGTTCAACACGGATCACCAAAAGCTTCGCATGAGAAACAGAAATGATGATCATATCCACAAGTGGCTAGAATCTCATGGAGAAGCGGATTATAAACTTAGAGATGACTTCTTTCGCATCCAAAGCAACATTGCGACGATCATCATGAAAGAAGTCGTCGATGTAAAGGGGATGTTCCACCTGGCCCTATATCGCGAGCTGACGTCCGAACTCGCATAGGCATGCAACGTCTAGACCTCACGCCGTTCAAGGAGCTAGGGTCCATCCTCGATGATATGGAAGGATGGAACTTCTAGTGATTTATGATGCTGATGATGATGATATGTGTCGGCTGAACTTGTATACTTTTTGTAGCGATGAAACTTTGTGATGTCCACGGTCCCTGCCGAACTTGTGTAACGCTACTTTGTTAGTTTGCGTACGATGACCTGCGTACCTCTAGTTAATTAATTTGTGTACTGTATGATGCATCTAGTTGCTAACCCTTTCTTTTTCGGTGTTGCTCTAGTATATTTTGTTGCATATATATGATTGTACATCCTCTTCATGAACATGCATCTCTAACAGGTACCTAGTTTTTTGATGGCGAGATGGAAGTGCTATGTCGTGTACAAAGCGAAGGTTCCGGGGGTGTACAACGAGTGGCATGAGTGTCAGCCGCAAGTGAATGGGTTCTCGGGCGCCAACCATAAAGGCTTCAAAAGCAGACAAGAAGGAGAAGCTAGTTACTTGAGGTTCACGCTAGCGCGAGAGAGGACTCGTAACCGCCACCTCATGTACTGCATAGTTCCGCTCTCACTCATAGTGATAGCTCTTCTCGCGTATACCTTTGTTTAGATGGATGACGTTCTAGTTGCAAGTATTCGAGACTTGCATGTATCGCTATTTTCAAGATGATGACAAGATACCACTTTGTGTTGGATGATGATTATGATGAGACTATTTGTATGTATATGCTATGATTACATTTCTGGTCTCGCAGACATTCGTATGTGTATCATGATGACATTTGTATGTGCTAAAGATTCTTCTATAAAGCCTGTTCAAATACAAAACAAATATGCCCAAAAAAAGCTACTAAAATTAGCAGTAGCGAGTGGAGAAAAGTTAGCAGCAGCGCGGTAGTAGCAGTAGCGCGTACAGGAGAAGCACGCTATAGCTATTAGTAGCAGCGAGCTTCCACTAAGAGCGCTGCTGCTACACTTGTGTAGCAGTAGCGCTGGTGAGCACGCGCTACTGCTACATGTTAGCTGTAGCGCCTTATTAGTAGCACCGGTCCCCGCGCTACTGATACACCTAAAACCCGCGCTGCTGCTAGCCTTTTCCCTAGTAGTGCATCTTCATCAAGCTCAAGCTCAAGACCCTCACGAGGGGCCAAGCCTCGCAGGGCAGATGACAGGAAGCTTCCTCGGGGGCAGCCTCATCAGGCAGGCTCGCGAGGAGGCGGAGAGACCAAGTGTCACAGCCCTAGAATTCTCCTTTGTAATTAGTTGCATCAGTGAGTTGCATCCATGCATCATGTTTTAATTCAAGAAACTGGAATTGAGGGAATTCCGAAAGCCTCAAAATTCAATTAAAAGAAGGGCAAGAACCCTTAGAATTGCATTCAGTGAAACCAAAATGGCCTTCATTAATGTTTGAAATTTTTGGCAAGGGTTTGGGTCTAAATCAAAACTAGTGAACATTTTTAAGGAATCATTTTGGCATTGAATTTAAATCACTATGGTATTTGAATTTGAATATATATTCATATTATAAAGAATATATTTTCAAATGCTTTGTTATATTTTATGTTCATTTGGAGAAGTTCTTTGAGTGACATAAAATATTCAGAGAAGTGTTTTGGCATTGTTTGAATTTGCTTGAATTCAAAACAGTGGCAAAACAAAACAAAACAAAACAGAAAAACAGAATAGAAAAACAGAAACAAAAGAAAAATGAAAGGCCATCGGGCCTCTTACCCGCAACCACCTGGCGGCCCACCTACCCCACTACGTCGTCTTCCTCCTGCCAGTAGGAGCAGGTGCGTGTCGACGCACGCGCAGCTACGACCACCTCCTGCTTCGCGCTGGAGGCCCGTCCTTCTCCCTGATCCCGCTCTTGGAGATGCCCTGGAGCCCCTCTGTCCTCCTCCAGCTTCTCTGGTCCCTCTCCCCCTCTCCAGCTCCTCCCCGAGATCCGTCCGAGAGCAGCAGCCGGCCGCCGTCTCGCGTACGTGTAGCCACCGTCCTCCTGTCGCCGCATCGCCGGGTCTAGAAGCTCCACCGTCGAGCACCTCGTCTCCACACCGAAGGAAAAGAGCCGGAGGGCTCCGCTTCGTCGCCAATGTCGCCGTCGGTGCCCGAAGGAAGTCGCCATCGATTCGGAGCAACCTGGCCATCCCCGACCTCGTTGACGACGCCATCGGATGCGCTGTGAGCACCCACGCTGTTTAAATCTTCTCCCCTTGTCGCGCTCGTCCTCTAGGCCGTAGCCCCGCCATGGCCAAAGCTCCGCCGCCGCATATGCTCGCCGTCGCCGCCGGTATACACCGTCACCGGCATCCCCACGGCCACCGTTGGATGCGCGCGAGTGAGGGCCTCCTCCCGGTGCCCTTCGCTCGCCCAGCCGCCCCCTGTAGCGCCGTCCCGAGTGGACCCCGCCGCGCCGGAAGGTCGCCGGCGGACTAACCCCGGCCATGCCGACGTGGCATCATCATTAGCGGCTAATGAGGCCGCTAAGTAACCCTATTAGTTTAACACTAGACACTGATAGTGGGACCCGCTTAGTTAGTTTACAGGATAACAAAAATAATTAGATTACTTAATAAAACCAGTGGGACCCACGCGTCAGAGTTGACCTGCTGATGTGGCCGTTGACCAGGCCCACATGTCAGCGACTCTAACCAGTCCTGTGTCACCGACGTGTGGAACCCACCAGTCAGGTTTGACCTGGACCGGGTTAGTTGACCGCTGACGTCACACTGACGCCAGGCTGACGTAGTAAATCCTTTTCTGGATTTATTGTAATTCGAAATAACCAGGAAATTTCAGAAATTACCCTAAACTTCTAAAATTCATAGTAAATAATCTGTAACTCATATTGGAAAGATTTATATATGATAAATGATCAGAAAAATCCAAAGAATCTGAATATGGAATTTTCATGCATGTTTGAACAAGTTAACCTCACTGACTAGGACAATTCATGATTATGGAATAAATGGTAATTAGTTTTGGAGTTGGAATTTGCTATAGGTTTGAATTCCACTTCAATGAATATGACTAACTATTGCACTAGGTCAATTCAGTACTTTAATATGACATATCATTCATATGAATGTGCATTGCATTGATTGTGGTTCCCTTTTGTGTTTGCTGGTGGTTGTTCCCTCTTGGTAGACGATGTTTCCGACGACGTGATCGATGACACCGATGAAGAGTTATATTATCTTCAGAAGTGCCAGGCAAGCAAAACCCCCTTGTTCATTCTGATACAATCCCACTCTCTTGCTCCTGCTCTCTTTTACTGCATTAACAACAACGATTAAATTGTTACATGCTGCGGTAGTTGAACCCCTTTCCTCTGCATGACCTCTCATTGCCACAGTAAATAGATGAAACCCACTAGCATGAGTAGGAGTTGTTTGAGCCCTGATGTGCCTACTCATTCATGCTTGTTTGTCATGCCTGCCATTGCTTAGAGTTGTGTCAGGTCTGATTCATCAGGGATGAATTAGGAAGTTGTGAACATGTCCTACTGTTGAGAGCTAAGTGTCTGAACACGATTTGGTAAAGGTAGCGGTGAGAGGCCATGTAGGAGTACATGGTGGGTTGTCTCATTGAAACCGTCCTCAGGAACTGAGTTCTGTGTTTGTGATCCATGAACAGTTACTACCACACATTGGGTTCCGGTAAATCGGCCCCTCTTGACTTATTAACCAACTCGATCTCTGTCCAGGAGTTGCTACTAGTTTCTGGTGTTTGTTGGTAGTGTTAGTAGTCTACCAAGTGGCACCCGGTACAGGTGGGCTTGGGACAGACTAGGCACCGTGGCCGGGTAGACCAAGCACCGCCCGTTTGGTGGGCTTGGAACCCTGTACACATCGTTTGGGGCCGTGAGCGACACCCCGGCCGGATCTCCTTGCGGATGGAACCCGAATAGGCGATAAACCTGGACAAGAGACTTGTGTGGTTAGTCAGCTCGTGGCCGACTCCCTCACCAGGCTTCCGCTTGAAGGTTGCCGAGATACACGACGTGTACATGGTGGTAAGTGGAGAGAGCGTGTGTGAAGAAGTACACCCCTGCAGGGTTAACATCATCTATTCGAATAGTCGTGTCCGCGGTAAAGGACTTCTGGGTTGCACGTATAGTTCATATACAAGTGAGAGTGGATACTCTAAAATGCGCAAGATAAGCGTGAGTGCTATGGATGGCCTTCTCGTAGGGAGACGGGAGTGAATCCATAGTGGTGTATTGATATGGTGAATATGTGGACTCGTGTGCGCCACCTCAAAAGAGTTACTTGTTGTCATAGTTTAGGACAGCCACTGAGTCAAAGCTGACTTGCTGCAATTAAACTCCACCACCCCCTTTATTGATACCGATGCATATGTAGATAGTTCTGATGTAAGTCTTGCTGGGTACATTTGTACTCACGTTTGCCTATTTTATGTTTTGCAGAGAGACTTCAGTCTCGCTAGTAGTTCCGCGTGGACTTCGACGTTTAGCTTGATACCTCAGCTACGATCTTGTGCCCTCGGCAGGATCTGGTAGATAGTCAGGCTTCTCAGCCTTTTTCATTTGTAGATGTCTGTACTCAGACATGTTAAGCTTCTGCATGTGCTTTGACTTGTATGCTCTAAATGTTGAGTCATGAGACCCATGTTTGTAATATCTCGCTCCTCGGAGCCTATTGAATAAATACTTGAGTCGTAGAGTTATGTTGTGATGCCATGTTGTATTTACACATATCGAGCATATTGTGTGTATGATTGAAATGCTTGGTATGTGTGGGATCCGACAATCTAGTTGTTTATCCTTCGTAGTCTCTCTTATGGGGAAATGTAGTCTTGTGCTTCCATGAGCCATAGTAGTCCGCTACAGCCCGGTTCACCGGAGTCCTGCTAGCCCAGCACTACTGCTTCGGAACACTTGACTGGCCGGCATGTGATTCACTTCGTTCCTGTGTCTGTCCCTTCGGGGAAATGTCACGCGGTGACATCCGGAGTCCTAACTAGCTTGCTACAGCCCGGTTCACCGGAGTCCTGTTAGCCCAGTGCTACAGCCCGGATTCGCACGCTGCTGACCGACATGCTCGATGTTGATTCATCTATGCTTGTCCCCGTAAGTTAGTGCCACTTTGGGTTCACGACTAGTCATGTCGGCTCGGGTTCTCTGTCATATGGATGCTAGCGACACTCATATACGTGAGCCAAAAGGCGCAAACGGTCATGGGCCATGGTAAGGCGACACCCGTGGGAATACCGTGCGTGAGGCCGCAAAGTGATATGAGGTGTTACCGGCTAGATCGATGTGACTTGGAATCGGGGTCCTGACAACTTTGGTATCAAAGCCTGACTGCCTGTGGGATTACCAAGCCAAATTGGTCGAAGTTGAGTCTAGAAATGCTTTAGTTATGTAAGGGAATTGATTGTGGAAGGGAACATAAGGCTCTTTTTACTCCTTTACCTTATGCCCTTCTGATCTGAGTCATCCTCTTCCTTTCTACGGGGATTAAGAACTAGGCCTTCTCATCTATCTATCAGGATGACGAGTTACTATGTTAGAGACTTATAGGATTGATGGATTTAAGCCCCAGTTCAGTTTCTACTACTTCTGTGTGTTCATAGTTGGTCTCGAATCTTGATATTGTGCTTCTGAGTGGTTATGCCACTATTTTGCAGGATGTATCAAATATTTTTGAGCATTTACAGCCGTTATGCTATCCGAGTCATCCCAGGTTTCTAACTAGTCTGATGCATTTGCAAATTCCTTCCTTCCGTTTTCGATGTTCCTTTGGGCCAGATTAACCACACTAATCGTTGAGTTGAGGTACTCTGTTGCCTCGACATATATGTTGGAACTATTATTATGGCCATAGTTGTCTTAGAGAATCACCCAGTAATCTAGCAATGCTTTATATTCCTAGTGTGATGATTCTGGCCATTCTTCTCGAAAGCATCATGTGATGTTATTAGTTAGTAGGTATTCTATTCCTGGGTTCTTGAACCCGAGATTCACCCTACTTACTTCATGTTGATAGTGTTTGGTAGTTCCTTTAGGATATTAGTAACCTTGTGATAGTCCTCGAGGTCTGTGGTATTTCTTTCTTCCAAATACCATGAACCATTATGGCAGAAGATCTTTGAATCAATGATCACAACAAGAGTGCTCTTAATGAGTTCTCCATTCTATGCTATGACTCTGCCAGTTCTACCTTCTTTGCATGGGTTATCCGGAAGAAATATGTTGAACTTGGTTCGACATACTAATCTATGCATCCACAACTCAGAAAGATATATGTTCCTTTGAGTTGTCCCTCTTTAGTTGTATCCTGGCCATCGTCTATCAATTGATAGTCAGGAGTAATTGTGCATCCGTGTTATCGATGCTTATTATTCTTGTGGTCCGTCAAGCCATTCTATATCAGAATGACTAGGAGAAACAAACTCCAGTACCTCGTCCATCTCTGGGATTGGGTCAAAGCAGTTGTATTCCGCAGATCAAAATGCCAATCCAGCTTTTGTTCTGTTCTACCTTGGAGTGTTGCGTATTTATGTCAGGATTGTCATGAGAATTGCACCACCTCTTATGAATTCTTGACACAGTGATACTTCTCGCCATCATCATTCGCCACTCGGTTCCGTGTTGTTGCAACCGGAATACCGACAAGTGAACCGTGATTTGTGAAATCAATACTCCTAGCAACTAGTTGCTTAGTAGTAAATGGACAATGTTCTCATTCTTAGCGTGTTGGTTATTGGATCATCATTCTAAGATAGATTGTGCTACCTAGTCCTTATTTCTTGGTGCACTCTTTGATCAAGAGTTGGGATTATGTCTATCCTTGCTTATTTGATCATATCATCTTGCCTAAAGAGCAATATTGATCTCGAGCTTACTAACATGTCGATGGTTCGTGATTTTCCGAATATCTTCTCGGAAGTATTTCCAGGTTGTCCCCTAACCGCTATGTTGAGCTTGTGATCAAGTTGGTTTCTTGTAACCAACCCTTCTCTAGGAATCTGTGTTGCATACTCTTGAGCTAGTTGGTTAAGCTAGACAACAACTTGGAGAGTTGGAAGATAAAAGCTTGTCTGACCTAGCTCATCCCTAAGGGATATCTTGTATCTGTGTTGAAGAAAGATGGCATTTTCATCGATGGATCCTCGTGATCAGTTAATGGACATATCATCCTATCCAAACTTTGATTTGAGTATGGGCTATCATCAGATCCAATCAGAACCAATGATATTTGTAATGTTGTCTTACTCGTGGTTGTTTCCTCGAGCATACACCATTATATCTTTTGGGTCTGACCAATGCTATCGCTTTGTTCACATAGTTGTGGAATTCCATCTTCATGGAAACCTGGATGACCTGTTGTTGAGCCCATCAGCAATATTTTCATCTTATCCATGATTCATGTTGGACATCTATGTTAGTGTTGGAAACTTTTATAAGCATTATCTTCATGTCCCGTTCGTGAAGCATATGTTGGATGAAAGAAGTGACTTCCTCTAATTCATGTGCATTTGATGCAACTTGCCGCCATGAACTCGAGAAAGTTTGTTTTTGCCTCCTCTGGAACCATCCCAAGTTAGTCATGCACATGCAAAGTGCTCTATGGTTTGATAGGTTGGCCGCCTCCACTCCATATGAATTCCTAGCACACCAAGCCACTGACTGGTTTGTTCGAGGAAAAGGAGTTGATGTGCGAATACTAGTTCATGCACAAGATTCCAATATCCTCGAAGATGGTTCCCCACCTGAACTCGGTAGTGTTTTATTATAAGACTACTACGTGATCATGCTTGTCTGGGACAGTGTGTTCACATGTATGCAGCAGAACCAGCTCATGTTTTGGAGCTTGCTATCGTAGTTCATTTCCCGAGAATCTCGCAACGTCATCTCGTCGGTTTGTGTTGCAAACTTTCCTCCCCAGACATGCTGTCTGAAATATCCCGTTACCAACCAGATCTGAATCTCAGGCATATATGATGGTTGGGTCATTCCCAGTATTTGCATTTTATTCCCAGCTTGCACCTGTCATTGTGTCAGTCTGCCATGGGTCTCTTACATTTCTGATGATAAGCAGAAATCATCCATCGGGTTGTCTTCAACAAGGTAGTCCACATCATCCATTCAAACTTCGCCAAACGATCGTTTGTGATTGCCTTAGGATGGTATAAAGAGTTTCAATGATCTATGTACCAAAAGTAATTCTTTTTGCCACTTAAGGGAATAATTCCACGAGTCACCTTTCCTGAGGTGCCCCGTTATGGAATCATGGCAATTTTTCCTCGCTACTTTGAAACCCTCGTCAAATTGTTTCTCTCGTCCCTCCTAATGCATGTTTTGCCTCTCAGCTCCAGAGATGTTTCTATGTCTCATTCCATGAGTTGATCTTGTGATCATTAAGATGATCCTAAGTTGCTCGAACCTCAGGAAGATCGATTCTTCTTAAATTCTCCCTTTCTACTCGTTGTCATGTTGGATGTAGTTCTCAAAGCAAGACGTCGAGATCAAGGTGATGCAATGAATCAACATCCTCGAGAACACATCTGGATCGTGAAGATTGTGTTAGCTTGCGTTCCTCTGTCTTCTTACCTCATGACTTGAATCTCGGGACGAGATTCTTGTTTAGTGGAGGTGAGTTGTCACAGCCCTAGAATTCTGCTTTGTAATTAGTTGCATCAGTGAGTTGCATCCATGCATCATGTTTTAATTCAAGAAACTGGAATTGAGGGAATTCCGAAAGCCTCAAAATTCAATTAAAAGAAGGGCAAGAACCCTTAAAATTGCATTCAGTGAAACCAAAATGGCCTTCATTAATGTTTGATATTTTTGGCAAGGGTTTGGGTCTAAACCAAAACTAGTGAACATTTTTCAGGAATCATTTTGGCATTGAATTTAAATCACTACGGTATTTGAATTTGAATATATATTCATATTATAAACAATATATTTTCAAATGCTTTGTTATATTTTATGTTCATTTGGAGAAGTTCTTTGAGTGACATAAAATATTCAGAGAAGTGTTTTGGCATTGTTTGAATTTGCTTGAATTCAAAACAGTGGCAAAACAAAACAAAACAGAAAAACAGAATAGAAAAACAGAAACAAAAGAAAAATGAAAGGCCACCGGGCCTCTTACCCGCACCCACCTGGCGGCCCACCTACCCCCACTACGTCGTCTTCCTCCTGCCAGTAGGAGCAAGTGCGTGTCGACGCACGCGCAGCTACGGCCACCTCCTGCTTCGCACTGGAGGCTCGTCCTTCTCCCTGATCCCGCGCTTGGAGATGCCCTAGAGCCCCTCTGTCCTCCTCCTGCTTCTCTGGTCCCTCTCCCCCTCTCCAGCTCCTCCCCGAGCTCCGTCCAAGAGCAGCAGCCGGCCGCCGTCTCGCGTACGCGTAGCCACCGTCCTCCTGTCGCCGCATCGCCGGGTCTAGAAGCTCCACCGTCGAGCACCTCGTCTCCACACCGAAGGAAACGAGCCGGAGGGCTCCGCTTCGTCGCCAATGTCGCCATCTTCGCCGTCGGTGCCCGAAGGAAGTCGCCATCGATTCGCAGCAACCTGGCCATCCCCGACCTCGTTGACGACGCCATCGGATGCGCTGTGAGCACCCATGCTATTTACCCCTTCTCCCCTTGTCGCGCTCGTCCTCTAGGCCGTAGCCCCGCCATGGCCAAAGCTCCGCCGCCGCATATGCTCGTCGTCGCCGCCGCTATACGCCGTCCCCGGCATCCCCACGGCCACCGTTGGATGCGCGCAAGTGAGGGCGTCCTCCCGGTGCCCTTCGCTCGCCCAGCCGCCCCTGTAGCGCCGTCCCGAGTGGACTCCGCCGCGCCGGAAGGTCGCCGGCGGCCTAACCCCGGCCATGCCGACGTGGCATCGTCATTAGCAGCTAATGAGGCCACTAACTAACCCTATTAGTTTAACACTAGACACTGAAAGTGGGACCCGCTTTGTTAGTTTACAGGATAACAAAAATAATTAGATTACTTAATAAAACCAGCGGGACCCACACGTCAGAGTTGACCTGCTGATGTGGCCGTTGACCAGGCCCACATGTCAGCGACTCTAACCAGTCCTGTGTCACCGACGTGTGGAACCCACCGGTCAAGTTTGACCTGGACCGGGTCAGTTGACCGCTGACGTCACACTGACGCCAGGCTGACGCAGTAAATCCTTTTCTGGATTTATTCTAATTCGAAATAACCAGGAAATTTCAGAAATTACCCTAAACTTCTAAAATTCATAGTAAATAATCTGTAACTTAGATTAGAAAGATTTATATATGATAAATGATCAGAAAAATCCAAACAATCTGAATATGGAATTTTCATGCATGTTTGAACAAGTTAACCTCACTGACTAGGACAATTCATGATTATGGAATAAATGGTAATTAGTTTTGGAGTTGGAATTTGCTATAGGTTTGAATTCCACTTCAATGAATATGACTAACTACTGCACTAGGTCAATTCAGTACTTTAATATGACATATCATTCATATGAATGTGCATTGCATTGATTGTGGTTCCCTTTTGTGTTTGCCGGTGGTTGTTCCCTCTTAGTAGACGTTGTTTCCGACGACGTGATCGATGACACCGATGAAGAGTTATATTATCTTCAGAAGTGCCAGGCAAGCAAAACCCCCTTGTTCATTCCGATACAATCCCACTCTCTCGCTCCTGCTCTCTTTTACTGCATTAGGACAACAACGATTCAACTGTTACATGCTGCGGTAGTTGAACCCCTTTCTTCTGCATGACCTGTCATTGCCACAGTAAATAGATGAAACCCACTAGCATGAGTAGGAATTGTTTGAGCCCTGATGTGCCTACTCATTCATGCTTGTTTGTCATGCCTGCTATTGCTTAGAGCTCTGTCAGGTCTAATTCATCGGGAATGAATTAGGAAGTTGTGAACATGTCCTACTATTGAGAGCTAAGTGTGTGAACATGATTTGGTAAAGGTAGCGGTGAGAGGCCATGTAGGAGTACATAGTGGGTTGTCTCATTGAAACCGTCCTCAGGAACTGAGTTCTGTGTTTGTGATCCATGAACAGTTACTACCACACATTGGGTTCCGGTAACTCGGCCCCTCTCGACTTATTAACCAACTCGATCTCTGTCCAGGAGTTGCAACTAGTTTCTGGTGTTTGTAGGTAGTGTTAGTAGTCTACCAAGTGGCACCCGATGTCGTGGTTCTAAGTCTGACGTCTCGGTACCCGGAGGTGGTCGACTGGATTATGTGTGTATGAATAACAGGGGTGCGAACCCTTGATACTGAGGAGGGGGGTGGCTTATATAGAGTTCGCCAGCCCTCTCCTGCCCTCAGTAATGCAGGGTTTAAGGTACATTAAGACTGGGCGTTACTGGTAACGGCCCTAATAAAGAGTTATAATGATCATAAGTGCTACTTAATGCCCGACCGTTTGCGTGCAGAGTGACAGTAGAGCTCCTAGCAGTCGAGTGGTTTGCTTTTGTGGTCGAGTGATAGCTTCCTGGTCGAGTGTCTTGAACCCGTCGAGTGGGTACCTTCAAGTCGATTGAAAGGTGACTTCTTCTATGGATGTCCTTGGGTAGGGCTCTTAGGACAGGTCCGTGCCCCTACCCTAGGTACATAGCTTCATCATTAGCCCCTGAATGGATCAAGGTCAGAGTGGGGAAAGAGTTGGAGATCTTTCCGACTGGTTCTTCGCGCTGCATGAGTGCTTTGTTTTCGATCAATCGCCACGGATGACATCATCAGCTTTTTTCAGTCGCCTTGATCCATTCCAGGACTTTCGTCGAGTGGATTTCCTTGCTTGTGGGATTCCGAATGACGATGCGAAAGGGATCTTTTATCTGACGAATCATTCTGCAACCCGCGGATTTCGCGGGATTTGATTTTCAGGAAGCGTGCGGGACGGGAGAGGCCGCAGTAATCGGATGTGATAAGGCGGAAGCTCCTCGATCCCCGTGCCACCTTTTTCGCCACGTACCGCGCGCGCGTCTGCTGCGGGATCTGATGGGATAGCCTGGGCCTACCAGTCAGCCACTCGGAAGCGGCCCCTTATAAGCCGCCGGCTCGGGGTTTCCAACAGTGTGTTCTCTTCTTTCCTCCTCTCCTCGCAAAGTTCTTCGCCACCTTCGCTCTCGCCCTAGCGCCGCAGGCCTGCTCGAGCTTTGCCGGCGACGATGGCGAAGGACAAGACGTCCGCTCTGGAGCGCACGAAGAAGGCGGCGGCGGCGCAGGGAAAAGGAAAGAAGTCCGCTCGGGGCGGATCCTCCTCAAGGACTGCTCTGCCCAAAGGCTGGATCCAGGGCGACTGGATGCCGACGGTGCTCAAGCAGGAAGATCTCGATGATATGGTTGAGGGGGGAGTCATTCCTCACGAAGCCGCGCGTCTCCCGGGGAAGGAAGTCGAGCCTCAACCTCTTGATGGTGAGTGTGTGCTCCTCGCCACCCATATCGATCGCGGGTTTTCTCTGCCTCCTCACCCTTTTTTCCAGAGTTTTCTGAACTTCTTCGGAGCGCAGCTCCATCACTTCACTCCCAACTCTATCGTGTACTTGGCTGCTTTCATTTCCTTGTGTGAGGGCTTCTTGGGTTGCCGCCCCCATTGGGGACTTTTTAAGCACATCTTCACTTGTCGTTCCCAATCGGTCAAGAAGGCCAAGTCGAGTGACGAGAGGACGCAGGTGATCCAGCTCTGCGGGGGTCTGGCGATCCAGACGAGGGGAAAAAGTTCCTTTCCATCCATCACTTTCCCTGAGTCGGTCCGTGGTTGGCAGGCGACCTGGTTCTACGGCAAAGACTAGGCGACTCCAGGGCAGTCGACTGGGCTTCCCCCTTTCTCTCTGGAACGAGCCCAAAAACCTGCTTCTCTGAAAGAGACGCCGGAGGAGAAGGCCCAAGTCAAAGTGCTGGTTGGTCGAGTGGTTCAGCTTGTCCGCGACGGTGTGACTGGCATGGACTTGCTGGAGGTCTTCCTTCGGAGGCGTATCCAACCACTCCAGGCTCGCGACCATCCAATGTGGTTGTATTCGGGTCTTGAAGACACCACTCGGATCCACCTGGAGGAGGTCACCGATCAGATGCTAGAAGGATGGCTATCAAGTATCACAGGAAACAAGGACAACCCCCGAGGAGCCAGACGAGTTCCTCCACTCGACAACACGTACGAAGTGGACCAGGTCTAACCTTATGCCCTTAACTGAAATCTTGCTTTCTTCATTGGTCTTCTTTGCATTGGTCGATTGACTTTTAGCTTGTCTGTTGTTTTCCAGGCAACTACCGAGATGTATTCGACACCCAACGGGGCGCAGGAGCCAACTGAGGAAGGGGAGGCGAGTGGCGGTGAGAGCGGGGATGAACAAGCACTACAAGAAACCTGTTAATACGTGACGGTTCTAATCCGTCACAGGCCAGGCAAAATCTGTCATGGGCGCCCATCCTTGACAGATTTGAAATCCGTCATGTATATCGCGTCATAATTTGACATGGTGACGGTTTTTGACCGTCAAGGATCTACCGAGGCCCGCCCAAGGCCCAAACCATTGTGACAGAACATACCGTCATGGACAACGCCATGTAGAGTTTTCAATTGACCAATTGGAATGACGTGGCAACCTACGTGGACAGTATTTTTCGTCACAAAAATCGTCATGGATATCCTGGGTAGCCCATTAGTTTGACCCGTTAGCCTATTTCATTCAGCCCAATTTTCAAGAATTACAGTTTAAAGCATGATGTGTTATGCAAATCGCAATGCCAAGACAAGGTATTTCCAAAGTGCCTCATGTGCACATACGAATCAATATATGCAGTCATCTGCAAGCATCTATAACATAGCAGTTCACAAAATCCTCCACGAAAAGATAATTTACAACATAGATTAATAAAATATATCACTCAGCAAAGTTAGGAAACAGTACAATCCAGTTCACACAAGAGAACATTTAAACTATTGGAGTTGTTATTCAAGTTCTTGCCATCGATCCTCCTGATGGAAACTATCATGTCGTGCGA
The DNA here is from genome assembly GCA_032464435.1 of Aegilops umbellulata. Lineage (NCBI taxonomy): Eukaryota > Viridiplantae > Streptophyta > Magnoliopsida > Poales > Poaceae > Aegilops > Aegilops umbellulata. Next base: position 347,342,509 of record CP136058.1, on the reverse strand, counting down.
ATTTTGACGGGCAGCACCAAGTAGCCTGGTACGAATTTTGCTAGGCAGCACCAAGTAACCTGGTACGCAATCATACCTAGCATATTTACAAGACCATTAGATATTTGTAGATATGCATAGATTGTAAAATAAGAGAATTGTAACAAAGTAAAAAATGAATAACTCATGCTCTCCAAAATTCTTAAATCTTGCAGTGCTACAAACGAGAATAACATAGTATCCACTACATATATAAGTTTCATGTAGATCCATATCAATTAAGACAACCAAGTTGAGGGTAAAAAAATTAAATGTACGTACTTGTGCATATCATGCAAACAAGAACAAGAAAAAAAACGGTCTTACAAAGGGGGACAATACATACAACAGTGCACAAGATTCGTTGAATTATCATATGTCCAGTGATCCTTGATGATAAGTTATTAAAATAAAACAAGGGATAGTTATGTGTTGAGAAAACAAACAGCTACATACTTCTACAATTGTGTCCAGTAGTACATTATTTCTCCAGCCTTGTAAGTAGGCATGAATCAACAATTCTGGGATAGGTCCAGTAATACATTATTTTTCCAGCCTTGTAAGTAGGCATGAATCAACTTGTCAATATTTGACAGAATGGCACCTTTGGGTACCAACAATTTGCTTAAATGAGGTTAACCAACCTAGAACCTACCCTATTCGAGCATTAAGAAATTGGATATATAACAAAAAAAGGTATATAGTGAAAATAATAAACCAGAAGGCTATGAAGGAGAGAGTAATGGGCCTATCTAAGAATGTGGACATTTTGCCCAACGATACATTTCGCTTGCAACCCTAAGAGATCATCAACAATTATCAACCGTACAGCTGAAGAATTAGTATTTGACAGTAACAATAATAAAAAAATTAATAAGTGGCGATGCAAAATTACCAACAGTAGTGAGGTAACGCGATGGTGTTGAGAAAAATGCATACAAAATCTGGGTGTCCATGAGATAGAACTGGGCAAAGCATTAGCATACTGTTAAACAACTTTTGGCACAGAATTAGGATTGACACGTACAAGAATTTCATTGGAGCCCAAAGTCAATGATAACACCAATATTATTATTTTCTGCAAACCAAGATCAAATAAGAACACCAAAATTTTCAAAGCTGCAGATTGTTACACTATTTCATTATCTTTGTGTGCCTCTAAATCTCTAATGCTGCAGATTGTTACATTTTCATTTTAGAGCCTCAATCATGTTGAATGGAGCAGCGTATTCAGTGGTAAATGTTGTGCCCCTCCCTCTAGCTCAGGGAGTAGCTTATTCAATGGTAAAACTATGTGCCCCTCCCTCTGCCTCACAGCTTTTGTAGATGGAAGAATGTTACTTCTAAAGCTTGCCGTGGTATGTTGAATCGTAGAAGTTTCACAGCAGCATATACTAACATATATTGCAAAAATGTGCCTTGAATGTCACATGCACACACCAAAATACATCCAACATTAATTCAGATAGGAAAATGTACGAACATATGCAGGATTTTTTTTTCAAGAATACCGATCAGTCCTTAAGCTAGGCATGGTCAGAACTAACAAGTACTACCTCAGTCTCAAAATATATATATACGTTTTTGTAGGCTAGTTTAGCCTATAAAAACATCTTATATTTCAAGATGGGAGGTAGTATGTCCCAACTAGCATTGATATTTGATCCTAATAGCAACAAACATGAGTACATCTAACTTAGACAAGTTCTGCTACAAGTAAAAATGCACACTGGTATACTATACCAAACAACAACTTCTCGGTGTAGAACAGACACATAGTTAATTATAGTTTGCAACTATGCCAGGGAGTAAAGTGGTAGATAATATAAAAATATAGGGATATGCCAGACTAATAACAATAGAAAGGAGAAGAATAGTAATATGGGCATGGCCTAATTTTTGGTTAGGGACTAAACGTGAACCACCACATAGCTTGTCTAACTAGTACACCTACACTGCTAATGCTTGCAGGGTGAGAGAAGAAAAGGGAAATAGCCAACAGTGCTAGTCTATTGTTGGCTGTAACTTGCGAGTATCAGGAAACAAAGCGGCCATGTTTTTTTGCATCAGGTTCAGTCCTAGAAAATTGGAGAGTCCCTGGAGAACTATGCTAAAGAAGAGCAGCAGTCACTTGGAAAGAAAAGAAAAAACAAAGTGAGAGGGTCGACCTTCTTGTTCTCTGGGGAATCGTGGTTGTCGGGGCTCCTAGCCGTCGAACTCATCTGGCTCGAGCGTGGGGTCCCTGTTGTTGCCATCCATCGAACTGGAGAGGCAGAGAGCTCCTGCTGATCTGAATCAAACAAAAAAAAACTTCGATTGGGGATGGGAGATAAGAGGAAGTAATGGATAGAGGAGACGACAGGGGGGGAGCAGGGATGGACCTTGTGCGGGGTGTCGACATCGCCAGAGAGGTCGAGCTCGGGCCTGCCGCAGGTCACGGTCGTCGTCCTCTCCTCATCCGCCCCTTGCTGCTCCAAAATCTCCGGATGGCGAGGCAGTTGTGCGGCCTGGGAGACGGAGGAGGGAGGTCCCTGTCGTAGATCCATGGCCCAGATCATGGGTTGTGAGCAGCTGAGGCGCGCCACAGCGGCTAGGGTTGGCCGCCCCTTCCATCGGGCCGCTGCAGCCGCTGTCGCCATGGATCTCGGGCCGTCATCGTTGCTTCGAGGCGGGAAGGTTGAGGCAGAGGACGGGGCCGAGGAGAGGAGAGGCGAGGTGTGGTGGCGGCGGATGGAGAAACAGATTGGGGACGGAATTCTCTTAGGGTTAGCTTTTATACGGGGAAAGGTTTAGGGCTTTAGGCGGGCTTTAGTGGGCTTGCGGGTGTGTACTAGGCGGTTCATGACGAATTTCGAAACTGTCATTGGAAATCCGTCATGTATTAACAAGTTTCTTGTAGTGAAGCCGAGTGGGAATCCGATGGCGAAGGAGAGGGAGACGACGACGACATCGACTCCAGCGAAGAGGAGGAGGAGGAAGTTGAGCCTCCTCGCTCGGAGAGGCGATCCAAGCTTACGCACGATCCGGCGCGGGAACGTGGTAAGTCGACTGCTCCTGTTGGGCAGTCGTCAAAACGCCCTCGGACCTCTTCTCCTGCGCCGACCGAAAAAGCTTCCAAGCACCCATGCGCGACGCCATCCAAGCCGCCTAAGGCTCTGCCCAAGATGAAGATGACTGTCCCCACCATTTCTGGGTAATAATAGAACTTGTTTTCCTTTGTCGACCGTGGACGGATCCTTGGTCGACTCGCTGAATCAACTGACTGGTTTTCTGGATTTGCAGTGCCGCTACTTCCGAGCTCTCCGCCCGGGACGATGATCAAGAGATGGAGGATGCTGTTACCTCCAACCCTGGTATGATTATTGATGCATTGCATCGAGCCGACTGAATACTTATTGCAATCCTGGTCGATTGAATTTTTTCTTGCAGCTCCTCCTCACGTTATCAACCTCCCGGATGACGATGACGACGAGCCACTGAGGGTGAGAAGAAACAGGAAGGCGTTGGCTGGCAGGACTCCCCAATCAGCTTCGGCATCTGAGGTCGTAACTCGGGACGGTGGAGACACCACTCGGGCTTCCGTGACTTTCGTTGTTCCTCTGAGGAGAGAGCGGCCTTCGTCGTCGACTACAGATCCACCTTCACTTTTTACCACGTACCCCGCCCCTGAAGACCAAGCGAGTGCCGCGAAAGAGGCTATCCGTCAGGCGGGGATCATGATGGAGCAGGTGAAAGTGGCTCGGGAGGCTAGCCAAGCGGCCTACGACGCGAGTTCGGCTCTTCAGAGCAACGTCCAGGTCAGTCGACTCGATACTTGGTCTGTTATAGTATGCTGTTTGAAGAATCTCTTTTCCGAAGAATCTCTTTATATCTGTACACCCACTGGGTGTGTTTGCCATCTTTTTGGATGAGTGGGGGCACGCTAAGTGCACCCACTGGGTGTAGTCCCCGAGACTATGGTGGACTGCTGGTAGTCGACTGTAGTCTTTACACTGTGTTGTTGTAGTTGTACTTCTTCACTCGGTCTGGTCAGGCCATATCGAATGGAACTGTATCTGGTCGACTGCGGACAGTCGATTTTTTTTTTTTTGAAAACTAGTGGGGGCACGCTGAGTGCACCCACTGGGTGTAGTCCCCGAGACTACTGTCGAATGTTTTTGATTCGGCTGTAGTCTTAGAAACGTCATCACTGTCTCTTAGTCACTCGGAAGCAACTTATCTTGGACGCCTGTCGGCTGTTCTTTTGCAGATATCCTGTGAACTTGTGGCTCGCTATACTGAGCTGGAGAACAAGCAGATCCAGCTCAACCTAGACTTGAAGCTTGCCCAAGAGAACCTGAAGAAGGCCCAAGAAGAAGCAAAAGGTATGGTTGGTAAGGTTCCCCATTCTGGTCAAGTGACTTTCCTTTCTTGTCCGTTCTTGATGTTGATTTCACTCGACTTGCTGCAGATAAACTGGAAGAAGCTCTGAAGAAGAAGGATCAAGACCTTGTAGAAGCACAGAAGGAAGCCTTGAACAAAACGAAGCTTGTTGAAGAAAAGCTGGCTTCAGTCGGAATTCTTGAACAGGAAAATTCCAGGCTGAAAGCCGCTCTCGATACAGCTAACCAGGAGGTCAGTCGTCTGAAGAACGACAAGATTGCTCTGAATGACAAGGCAAGCGAGTTGGTAGGGAAGAAGAATGATCTTGAAGCTTATCTCGGAGGACTCGCCAAGAAGTTGTTCGTCATGCTTGAGGGTAATATTCTTCATTTAACTGGTTTGCAGCAACCAAGCTCGAGCAAAGCCATTGACTTATTATTGAATCGTGTTTGCAGAGTTTTGTCAGAACTTTGAAGAGGAGACCAGTCAAGTGGAACCAGGCCTGGACCCTGCCAATTCTCTTGTGAAGGATGAGGCTGCAATGAAGGTGCTCCGTCTGGAGTCTCGCGTCGCCAGCGTGGTGGACTATCTGGCTCGGCTGAAGGTTGCGGTGTCGCGGATCGACACGTCGCTCTGGCCTGGGACGACGCTTCGGAATGACCTCGAGTCTCTGATGACTCGACTGAATGACGTTCCAGGCCGAGTGACGGAATGGAAGAAATCCTCCGCAAGGTGTGGTGCTCATGTGGCTCTGTCCCTGGTCCGCGTCCATTGTAAGGAGGTGCGAGAAGAAAAGTTGGCTGCCATCCAAGTCGCCAATACCAGGAAGCTCAACTTTCAAGACTTCATGGAGACTTTCATTGCCGCCGCCACCCGTATTACAGATGGGATCGATTTGGACGAGTTCGTCGCCCCTTCCAGTCCTCCGCCGGAGGAGTAAAAAACTTTGATGCTTCACCTTAAATTTGCCTCGGAATGCCTAGTGGATTTTGTAATCATTAAACTCCGTCGAGCCGAGGGCTCGAGTACTTTGATCTGAGGTCTGGGACCTTTGGATCTTATCCAGACTTGGTTTATCGTTGAATATCTTCGTGAATTATCTATCGAGTGGAACTTGATCTTCACTCGAAATAACTTCGTATTTGTGGTGCAGCTCCGAAGGAGAAGGCGACGGCTGATTCACATCTTGCCGCCCTTGTGGATTGGGACGTGTTTCGAACTTAGGCAAGCATTCGGCTGCAGCTAAGCCTCCGAGTGGGAGGTTTGCTCACCACTCGGTGGGATTTTCATGTACTTAGGCGAGTACTTGGACTGCAGCTAAGCCTCCGAGTGAGGGGTCTGCTCTACACTCGGTAGGATTTTATATACTTAGGCGAGCACCGGGCTGCAGCTAAGCCCCCGAGTGAGAGGTTTGCTCTACACTCAGTAGGATTTTATATATATACTTAGGCGAGCACTGGGCTGCAACTAAGCCCCCGAGTGGGAGGTCTGCTCTACACTCGGTAGGATTTTATATACTTAGGCGAGTACTTGGACTGCAGCTAAGCCTCCGAGTGAGAGGTTTGCTCTACACTCGGTAGGATTTTATATACTTAGGCGAGCACTGGGCTGCAGCTAAGCCCCCGAGTGGGAGGTCTGCTCTACACTCGATAGGATTTTATATACTTAGGCGAGTACTTGGACTGCAGCTAAGCCTCCGAGTGAGAGGTCTGCTCTACACTCGGTAGGATTTTATATACTTAGGCGAGCACTGGGCTGCAGCTAAGCCCCCGAGTGGGAGTCTGGCTCGCCACTCGGTAGGATTTTCAAATACTTAGGCGAGCACTGGGCTGTAGCTAAGTCCCCGAGTGAGAGGTTCGCTCACCACTCGGTAGGATTTTTATATACTTAGGCGAGTACTTGGACTGCAGCTAAGCCTCCGAGTGGGAGTCTGGCTCGCCACTCGGTAGGATTTTCAAATACTTAGGCGAGTACTTGGACTGCAGCTAAGCCTCCGAGTGAGAGGTCTGCTCTACACTCGGTAGGATTTTATATACTTAGGCGAGCACTGGGCTGTAGCTAAGCCTCCGAGTGGGAGTCTGGCTCGCCACTCGATAGGATTTTCAAATACTTAGGCGAGCACTAGGCTGCAGCTGAGCCCCCGAATGGGAGTCTGGCTCGCCACTCGGTAGGATTTTCAAACACTTAGGCGAGTACTTGGACTGCAGCTAAGCCCTCGAGTGGGAGTCTGGCTCGCCACTCGGTAGGATTTTCAAATACTTAAGCGAGCACTGGGCTGCTGCTAAGCCCCCGAGTGGTAGTCTGGCTCGCCACTCGGTAGGATTTTCAAACACTTAGGCGAGTACTTGGACTGCAGCTAAGCCCCCGAGTGGGAGTCTGGCTCGCCACTCGGTAGGATTTTCAAATACTTAGGCGAGCACTGGGCTGCAGCTAAGCCCCCGAGTGGGAGTCTGGCTCACCACTCGGTAGGATTTTTTTTGCAAAACTTAGGCGAAACTGATTCGCAACTAAGCCCTCGAGTGGGAGTCTGGCTCACCACTCGGTAGGATTTTCAAATACTTAGGCGAGCACTGGGCTGTAGCTAAGCCCCCGAGTGGGAGTCTGGCTCGCCACTCGGTAGGATTTTCAAATACTTAGGCGAGCACTGGGCTGCAGCTAAGCCCCCGAGTGGGAGTCTGGTTCACCACTCGGTAGGATTTTTTTTTTGCAAAACTTAGGCGAAACGGATTCGCAACTAAGCCACCGAGTGGGAGTCTGGCTCCCCACTCGGTAGGATTTTTCAAATACTTAGGCGAGCACTGGGCTGCAGCTAAGCCCCCGAGTGGGAGTCTGACTCGCCACTCGGTAGGATTTTCAAATACTTAGGCAAGCACTGGGCTGCAGCTAAGCCCCCGAGTGGGAGTCCGGCTCACCACTCGGTAGGATTTTTTTTTGCAAAACTTAGGCGAAACGGATTCGCAACTAAGCCACCCACTGGGGGATTTCGAACGCAAACAAAAGTGACAGTAAATACAGGAAAAACTGGAACACTCTTGCCTTTGATAAACATAAACTACAGAAGTTTTTCTTATTACATCTCATCCGAGTGAGAATTCAAGTGTAAAATGGGTGGAGTAGTTCCGCATTCCAAGCTCGTGGCTCGTCGATCTTGCGATCAACGTTGTAGAGATGATATGCTCCATTGTGGAGGACTCTGGTGACGATGAAGGGACCCTCCCAAGTAGGAGCAAGTTTGTGTGGTTTCTGTTGATCCACTCAGAGAACCAAATCTCCTTCTTGGAAGGCCCGACTCTTCACATTTCTGGCATGGAATCGATGCAAGTCTTGCTGATAGATGGTCGATCTGATCATAGCCATTTCCCTCTCCTCCTCTAGGAGGTCGACTGTGTCTTGCCGGGCTTGCTTTGCTTCGTCTTCGTTATAAAGCTCGACTCTGGGTGCATTGTGGAGCAGATCACTCGGTAGGACGGCTTCGGCTCCGTAGACTAGAAAGAATGGCGTTCTTCCGGTCGACCGGTTCGGGGTGGTCCTCAGCCCCCACAAAACTGACGGAAGCTCGTCGACCCAAGCGCCTGCTGCGTGCTTGAGATCACGCATCAGTCGAGGCTTCAGTCCTTTGAGAATTAGACCATTTGCTCTTTCAGCTTGTCCATTCGACTGAGGATGCGCGACCGACGCGTAGTCGACTCGTGTGCCTTGAGAGGCGCAAAAGGATCTGAACCTGTCTGAATCGAAGTTTGATCCATTGTCAGTGATGATGCTATGCGGGACTCCATATCTGAATATCAACTCTCTGATGAAACTGATAGCAGTGCTAGCATCAAGATTTTTGATGGGCTTCGCTTTGATCCATTTGGTGAACTTGTCGACTGCCACAAGCACGTGTGTGAATCCGCTCCTGCCTGTCCTCAGTGGGCCAACCATGTCCAGTCCCCAAACAGCGAAAGGCCAGACGAGTGGAATGGTCTTCAGGGCTGATGCTGGCTTATGCGACATGTTGGAATAGAACTGGCAGCCTTCACACTTGTCAACTATCTCTTTCGCCATCTCATTTGCCCTAGGCCAGTAAAAACCTGCTCGGTATGCTTTGGCCACGATGGTCCGGGAGGACGCATGGTGACCACAGGTCCCCGAGTGGATATCATCAAGGATTATCTGACCTTCTTCTGGCGTTATGCACTTCTGACCGGTTCCAGTTGCGCTTTCTCTATACAACTGTCCTCTTATGACTGTGAAGGCTTTAGATCGATGGACGATCTGTCGAGCCTCTTCTTCGTCCTCTGGAAGTTCTTTCCTTAAGATATATGCGATGTATGGTACCGTCCAGTCAGGAGTGATCGCCAAGACCTCCATGATTAGGTCGACCACAGCAGGGACTTCGACTTCAGTCGGATCTGTGGCACTTTTTGGCTGCGGGGCTGCTTCTGTAAAAGGATCCTCCTGGATGGATGGGGAGCGGATGTGCTCCAAAAACACATTGCTGGGAATGGCTTCTCTCTTGGAGCCTATCTTCGCCAAATCATCAGCTGCTTGGTTTTTCAGTCGGGGGATGTGATGGAGTTCTAACCCCTCGAACTTCTTTTCCAACTTTCTCACTGCATTGCAGTAGCCAGTCATAGCTGGGCTTCTGACGTCCCACTCCTTCATCACCTGATTAACCACCAAATCTGAGTCGCCATAGACCATGAGGCGCCGGACGCCGAGTGAAATGGCCATGCGCAACCCATATAAGAGTGCTTCATATTCTGCTTCATTATTGGAGGAATCGAAGTGAATCTAGAGAACATATTTGAGCTTATCTCCTTGGGGGGAAACCAATACTACCCCAGCACCGGAACCATTCAGCATCTTAGATCCATCAAAGAACATGGTCAAGTGCTCCGAGTGAACTTGAGTCGGAAGCTGCTGTTCAATCCACTCGGCAACGAAATCTGCAATTGCTTGGGACTTGATAGCCTTCTTTGCTTCAAACTTGATATCTAAGGGAAGGAGTTCAATCGCCCACTTCGCCACTCGACCAGTTGCATCTCTGTTGTGCAAAATCTCTGACAGTGGAGCGTCGCTGACGACTGTAATGGAATGGTCAGAGAAGTAATGCGCAACCTTCTTCGTGGTCATGTAAATCCCATATACAAGCTTCTGGTAGTGGGGATATCTTTGCTTCGACGGAGTCAAAACTTCAGACACGTAATACACTGGGCGTTGAACTCTGAAGGCCTTTCCTTCTTCTTCCCGCTCGACCGTCAGTACAGTACTGACAACTTGTCCCGTGGCCGCGATGTAAAGCAGCAGAGGCTCTTTACTGATTGGGGCAACAAGCACCGGCTGGGTGGAGAGCAGAGCTTTGAGGTCTGCAAACGCTGCATCAGCTTCTGGAGTCCACTCGAACTTGTCAGACTTGTTCATCAGTCGGTAGAGAGGTAGTGCCTTTTCACCGAGACGAGAAAAGAATCGACTTAGAGCGGCCAAGCAACCTGTGAGTTTCTGGACATCGTGCACGCGCACAGGGCGCTTCATCCGAAGTATGGTACCAACTTTCTCAGGGTTGGCGTCGATTCCTTGTTCGGAAACAAGGAAACCAAGTAACTTTCCACCCGGAACTCCGAATGTGCACTTTGATGGATTGAGCTTGATATCATACCTCCTGAGGTTAGCAAATGTTTCAGCAAGGTCAGTCAGCAGGTCGGAACCTTTCCGTGACTTAACCACAATATCGTCCATGTATGCTTCCACATTCCGACTGATTTGAGTGAGTAAACACTTCTGAATCATCCTCATGAACGTGGCTCCGGCATTCTTGAGGCCGAAAGGCATGGTGACATAACAGAAGCACCCGAATGGAGTGATGAAAGCTGTTTTTATCTCATCGGGCCCATAGAGACGGATCTGATGGTACCCGGAATAGGCGTCTAGAAAAGACAACCGCTCACACCCCGCGGTCGAGTCGACTATTTGGTCGATGCGAGGGAGAGGAAAATGATCTTTCGGGCAGGCCCGATTGATATGTTTAAAGTTGATGCACATGCGAAGCGACTTGTCCTTCTTGGGGACCATGACAACATTGGCGAGCCACTCGGAGTGGGAAATCTCTCGGATGAACTCCGCTGCTAAGAGCCGAGCCACTTCCTCGCCAATAGCTTTCCTCTTCTGGACGGCGGACCGTCGAAGATGTTCTTTCACATGCTTGAACTTTGGGTCGACTCGTAGAAGGTGCTCAGCCAGCCCCCTGGGAACTCCAGGCATGTCAGAAGGTTTCCATGCGAAGATGTCCCAGTTCTCACGGAGGAACTGGATGAGCGCTTCTTCCTATTTGGAGTCGAGTGTCGTCGAGATATGCGTCGGAGCAGCATTGGGGTCGGTCGGGTGAATGTGAACTGACTTAGTTTCACCGGACGACTGAAAAGCTGATTCTGAAGCTGGCTTCTTGGCTCGCAGTAATTCACTCGGATCAACAGTCTTCTGGTACTCTTGCAGCTCGACTACTGACATCTGAGCATCAACGATCTTTGATCCTTTCTGAAAACACTCCTCTGCTTTCTTCAGATTGCCCGTAACAGTGATCACTCCTTTAGGGCCAGGCATTTTCAACTTGAGATACACATAGCACGGTCAAGCCATGAAGCGTGCATAGGCTGGCCTGCCCAGAATAGCGTGATAAGCACTCTGGAAGTCCACAACTTCAAATGTCAACTTTTCCTTGCGGTAATTCTTTGAATCACCGAAAACCACATCGAGAGCAATCTGGCCAAGTGACTCGGCTTTCTTTACAGGAATGACTCCATGGAAACTCATGTTGCTGGCACTGAGCCTGGACATCGGAATGCCCATCCCTTTGAACGTTTCAGCATACAGTATGTTCAGGCCGCTGCCACCATCCATCAGGACTTTGGTCAGTCGAGTGCCTTCGACAACTGGATCGACCACCAAAGCTTGCCTCCCAAGGGTGGCAATGTGCGCAGGGTGATCGGACTGGTCGAACGTGATGGCAGTCTGAGACCACTTCAGGTAGCTGGGTGTTGCCGGGGCAACCATATTCACTTCACGATTAATGACTTTCAGTCGACTTTTGCTCTCGACATCAGCAAAAATCATCAAGGTGGAATTGACTTGGGGGTACCCGCCGTCACTGTCTTCCTTATCCTCAACTTTGTCTGACTCTTTTTCCTTGTCCTTGGACTGCTTGCCCTGGAACTACTGAATCAGGAGCCGACACTGTCGAGTGGTATGCTTGGGGTAAATGAGTTTACCCTCTTCATCTTTCTTGGTGTGAATGTGATACGGTAGATCCAAAACATCATTTCCGTCTTGATCTTTTACTTTCTTGGGGTTCCAGGGCCCCTTAGGTTTCCCCTTGAACTTTCCCTGGGTTACGGCTAGGGCCTCCCCAGGAGCGGCCGGCTCGGCCTTCCGCTTCTGCTTCCGACTGGAATTGCCTCCGGTTTCCTGGGCGACTGCTTTCTGCTTGCCACTCCGGAGTCGATCTTCATCTTCACCATTAGCATATTTGGTGGCGATTTCCATCACCCGATTCAGAGACATTTCTCCGGTCCGACCGAATTTCAGATTCAACTCTCTGTTCTTGACGCCTTCTTTAAAGGCATAAACTGCTTGGTGATCTGGTACATTCTCAACTGTGTGATGCAGAGTGATCCACCTCTGGATGTAATCTCTCAGGGTTTCACCCGATTTCTGCACGCAAGACCGCAATTCTGTAAGGCCTGCCGGTCGTTTGCATGTCCCTTCAAAGGTCGTGACAAACACTCGGGAGAGGTCCTCCTAGGTGTAGATGCTACTGGGTGCTAGCTGATTCAGCCACGCTCTGGCCGAGCCCTCTAACAGGAGAGGCAAATGCTTCATAGCCACCTCATCATTGCCGCCACCAATCTGGACAGCCACTCGGTAATCTTCGAGCCAAGTGCCAGGCTTAGACTCACCAGTGAATTTGCTAACTCCAGTCGCCAACCTGAAGTTGGGAGGAATCACTGCGGCCCTGATGGCTCGACTGAAACACTCTGGCCCTGAAATATGTACTCTGCTGCTGGTGGGAGCATCTCCGTCATGTCCTTCTCTGTGAGCCCTGTTCCTGTCGACCAAACCTTGGACGAGGATGGACCTCGCGTCAAATCCTGGTTCTCTGGGGTCGACTGGAATCCTCCGCCCAACACTATGAGGGCGTCTGTCATCCTGCCGTCGAGGCGCATATGACCCACTCCTCGGGGGAGGGGTTGGCACCTGACGTCGATCATCACGATCGAAGCGGTGATCATACTGCTCGTTTCTTCTGTACTGATCTGGCCGGTCACCACGTCCCTCACGCCTTGGGGGCGATCTTGGGCTGTGAGCCGACTGCACTGTATCCGCTGCAACGGACCGACTGTGGATCCTATTCCGCGACTGAGAGACAGCGGAATTCTGGTTTCCCGCTGCCCGGAGCAACGCTCTGATTTGCAGCAAGCCTCTGCCAGCTTCTGACTATGAAGGCTGAATTGATTCCGCTATCCGGGCTGCGGCTGCCAAATTCTAAATAGGAGTTCGATATACCTGTGTAGGCGGGAAGAGCTGACGTCGACTGGACTCAGGAGCCTGCTAACATCGACTGGACTCAGGAGCCCGCTGACGTGCTCGCTCGTCGAGTGCTCGCTGGAGATTCTCCAGTCGAGTGCGCTTGGCCAGGTTAGCCAAGCGCGCGTCCTCTAAGGCCCGGGCCTCGGGGGTCTGTCCAACGATAGGAGTATGGAGTGCATCCATGTTCCGGCGGCGAAGCTCCTCTCGCTGCACCGACGTGAGAGGTTCAGGGAGATACTCTTCGTGGGGATGCGACGGGTCGCCCCCACCCGCGCCTCCATCGGTTCGAGGAAAACCGGGAGGGCTGCGCGTCCCATCAATTGCCAGAACCTCCGCCGCAGGGTCACTGCTGTCGCATTCGGATGCGGTCTCTGTGGAGCCAGTCGACAGGTCGAACAGGCCGTAGAGAGATTCGTCAGGCTCGATTGCCGCGACTTGTGGGGTGGCCCACTGGCGGCCACCGCATGTCTCACCCACCTCTGGAGTCTCGATCGACCAGAGCGCCTACGCCGGCGAGAGATGAGGCGGGGAGATGACACAGGAACCGACTGATACTGGGTCGACGGCTGCCGTACGAGAACGCCGTGAACACACGCGCGAAAGTGTGTCGCCCCGCGGACGGGGAGCGCATCGACGTCGAGCGGAGCCTCCTGAAGCCAGGCGGAGTCGTCGGTGATGAACGTGAGCGCGCCGAGAAGGATCTCGCGGCCCTCCACCAAAACTCCGCATGAAACCATGATCAAGGAGATCGGAACAATTGCAACTCTTACAATCAAGCGCTAAGATTCCTGCCCCAAGGTGGCGCCAACTGTCGTGGTTCTAAGTCTGACAGTGATGTAGGGGGGTTAGTATGGAGAGGCTAGATCCTAGCTATGCAGGAGCTGTAAGCACACAAGGATGTACGAGTTCAGGCCCTTCTCAGAAGAAGTAAAAGCCCTACGTCTCGGTGCCCGGAGGCGGTCGACTAGATTATGTGTGTATGAATAACAGGGGTGCGAACCCTTGATACTGAGGAAGGGGGTGGCTTATATAGAGTTCGCCAGCCCTCTCCTGCCCTCAGTAATGCAGGGTTTAAGGTACATTAAGACTGGGCGTTACTGGTAATGGCCCTAATAAAGAGTTATAATGATCATAAGTGCTACTTAATGCCCGACCATTTGCGTGCAGAGTGACAGTAGAGCTCCTAGCAGTCGAGTGGTTTGCTTTCGTGGTCGAGTGATAGCTTCCTGGTCGAGTGTCTTGAACCCGTCGAGTGGGTACCTTCAAGTCGATTGAAAGGTGACTTCTTCTATGGATGTCCTTGGGTAGGGCACTTAGGACAGGTCCGTGCCCCTACCCTAGGTACATAGCTTCATCACCCGGTACAGGTGGGCTTGGGACAGACTAGGCACCGTGGCCGGGTAGACCAAGCGCCGCCCGTTTGGTGGGCTTGGAACTCTGTACACATCGTTTGGGGCCATGAGCGACACCTCGGCCGGATCTCCTTGCGGATGGAACCCGAATAGGCGATAAACCTAGACGAGAGACTTGTGTGGTTAGTTAGGTCGTGGCCGACTCCCTTACCAGGCTTCCGCTTGAAGGTTGCCGAGATACACGACGTGTACATGGTGGTAAGTGGCGAGAGCGTGTGTGAAGAAGTACACCCCTGCAGGGTTAACATCATCTATTCGAATAGTCGTGTCCGCGGTAAAGGACTTCTGGGTTGCATGTATAGTTCATAGACAAGTGAGAGTGGATACTCTAAAATGCGCAAGATAAGTGTGAGTGCTATGGATGGCCTTCTCGTACGGAGACGGGAGTGGATCCATAGTGGTATATTGATATGGTGAATATATGGACTCGTGTGCACCACCTCAAAAGAGTTACTTGCAGTCATAGTTTAGGATAGCCACTGAGTCAAAGCTGGCTTGCTGCAGTTAAACTCCACCACCCCCTTTATTGATACCGATGCATATGTAGATAGTTCTGATGTAAGTCTTGCTGGGTACATTTGTACTCACGTTTGCCTATTTTATGTTTTGCAGAGAGACTTCGGTCTCGCTAGTAGTTCCGCGTGGACTTCGACGTTTAGCTTGATACCTCAGCTACGATCTTGTGCCCTCGGCAGGATCTGGTAGATAGTCAGGCTTCTCAGCCTTTTTCATTTGTAGATGACTGTACTCAGACATGTTAAGCTTCTGCAAATGCTTTGACTTGTATGCTCTGAATGTTGGGTCATGAGACCCATGTTTGTAATATCTCGCTCCTCTGAGCCTATTAAATAAATACTTGAGTCGTAGAGTTATGTTGTGATGCCATGTTGTATTTACACATATCGAGCATATTGTGTGTATGATTGAAATGCTTGGTATGTGTGGGATCCGACAACCTAGTTGTTTATCCTTGGTTTGCTTCCTTTTCAGGCTAACGCTCTCTTCTGGAGCAAGAAATTGCAAGATTAGCTGACTGAGAAGGCTAGAGATAAGACGAAAGCTTCCAAGAAAACCGCCAAGAAGAAGGCAAACACATCAGAAATTTTTGCACTGAATGATGATGAGTTGAAGGTAGAACTTGATTCCCTTGGCTCATTTTTTGCACACCTTATTGATGCTGACCCATCTCAGGATGATGCGGAGACCAGCCAGGCTGAGGCTGCAGAGGTAAATATTATTTCCTCCGACACAGAGCCTTTACCAGGACAGAAAGTTCGGCAAGCGACCCGGAAAGTAAGGTTTTCTCATCCTTTGGCTTACTTGGATCCAAACTTTATTTTGAAGAAACAACAACATGAAGCTCGACTGTGACGGCCTGGTTTTGCCCTCTCTCCTTTTCTGATTTTTATTTGGCTTTTATTTGAATTTGAGTTTTTGGATCATTTTAGTTGGACATAAACACTTGGGCATAACCTTGATTTGCACCCAAGTGGCTCCTCCCTCTCCCTAACCATCATTTCTTCTCTGGTTAAGCTCAAAATAATATTATGAATATTTTTCTTAAATGAAAAATATTCATTTTCTCCTCCAAAAAACTAACCAGCCACACGTGTTCCAAAGCAACCCCTATTTTTCTTGCCCACAAAAATCTGAGAAAAATCACAAATATTCTTTGAACCCTATGGCACCTTTGTGAGCAAAAATATTACATCACTTTTTGGAATATTTTTTCTACAAAAAATCTTTTCTGTTCTGACCAAAAAAAGGTGGTTTCTACAGCAACTACCATTTTACTTGCTCCAATGCTGCTGAATTTTCTTGAGCATCTCTACCTTCCTAGATGATTGCTAAAACCCAAATCTTAGCTCTCAACTACAACTAGTTTGACCACAGTTAACTCTCAAAGTTACTGCCCACAAACTTACCAAGAAGTCAAACTCCAACTTACAGCACCCGGGCTTGACTTAAAGCATTGGCACAACGCAAACCACTAAGGACTACATGCCATACATGAAACTGGGGCCAGCCGTGGCTCTATGCCGACCTTCACGCGATGACCACGTGTGTGCACGGTGCCAACATGCTAGTCGATGTGCTCTGAGTGCCGCCGAGCGCTCTGTTCATCGCTTCCTCGGCTGCCGCACCTCGCCAAACTTCGCCACCATCACCGTCTCGACGCCCTTAACTCACTCCTAGCACTCGGCGACGCCGGAGCTTGCCGCAGCGAGCACGGGGGCGGGCCGGCTGTGACACCCCAAAAATTTTGCCTTGTTTTATTGTATCAAATTTTTTTTGCCAGGAATTAAAACTTTGAATTTCTGAGCCCCATCTTTAAATCATTTTCTTCCTTGTTGTGTTTTTCCCAAAAAGGAAACTTTTCAAATATGTTATTGGACTAGTATAACCTCTCAAGAAAACTTTTTTTTCTTAAATCAGCAGGATTAATTACATAATTAATTTACTTGATTTTCTTGCTTGAAAAATGAGCTTATTCAGGTTTTATGGCCACTTTTACATTGCAACCATTTGATAAATTCACTCATAATTCCCACAAAATTTTGGAGATGTCATGCGATGTCTTTAAAACACTATCTTACTAAAATAACTCTTCTTCATAAAATAATTTGAGCTGTGCACCTGTTTCCCTTCTCTGGCCCAGTGGGCAGTTTTGCACAGCAACCCTTTTAAATATTAGTTTCTAGCTTCCACCAAAATTTTGGGATGTCAGTAGGAGCATATCATTCCATTATATGCAAAAATCCAGGGTTGTTCCTTAAAATTTTTGAGTGAAACAACCTCATCTTCATTCTGGTCCAACATGATGGTTTGTACATCAACCATATTTTTGCTTGCTCTTTAGCCCTTAATTCTTTCTCCTACTTGTAGCCCTCCCTACTAAACCCCTAAGTACAAGAGCATGCAATAATTGGATCATTTTTGGTTCATGGAATAATGCCCTTTCCTTTCTGTTCAGAATTGGAGTTCAGCAAAACTTGCACTAGCAAGTTTCTCCTTTTTTCCAATTGGCCTTACCATCCTCTCTTTCTTCTAAAGAGACACTGATCTGGAGAATTTGACTACTCCAAGAAATGCCTAGATACCCATGGCATTTCATCAAACACTCTGAGTGCATAGCCAGTTTTGGTATGATTTCAAGTTTACATTGTGAACTTGAGCCCCTGACCAATCCACCATGTCCCTTAGCTCCATTGCTAACCCTGGACTAGACCTGTTTGTTGCCAGCCTCAACCACGACCTCTAGGATGCCCTGGCATTTCATCGAGCATGTCCCGGGCGTGCTCTGGGCGCGCCCAGAGCGTGCGTTTGGCACCCGCGAGCGCCCGAGCCGCCGCGTCACGCCCCGCACTCAAATCCAGTCCGTGACCGACCGCAGTCGGCCCGCAATGTCCCCTTCTGCACCCACCAAACCGCAGCGCTCGCCACGTCTCCGGCAGGCCAGGCATTAGCCGCCACCGCCGCCCGACCACCCCTGCTCAAGCCAGCGCCGCCCAAGCCACCAGCGCTTGCCACCTGCCCCCTGGAGTAGCGCGAGCTCATCCGCAGCCATGGCCATTAGCGCTCGTCGCCGCCACGTCACCCTGCAGCACAGAGAGGCGGTTCGCCATCGTTCTTATCCCCTGCCGCCGCAAACCGACATGGAAGCGCTATAAAAGGAGGTCCCCGAACTCCCCGAGCACGCAGGCGACCTCAGGCCACCCGTATGGCGCTCCCCTAGCCCGCATTCGACCCAGGGAAGCTTTCTTCCCCGTCTCCGGCAACTCCAGCCGCCGCCACTGCCCCGGCCATTCCGGCGCCACCAAGGCCACCCCCGCTTCGTTCTCTTCACCAGAAACACCCTTTTCCTCACACGAACCCAACCCCCTCCTCGATTTTGATCGGGAACCACTTTAGCACCAAAACCACTCTGCACCGGAAGCTTCCTCCGCCGCGAAGCTCGCCGCCGGCAGCTCCCGCCGCCCCCACCTACCTGGAGACCACCGGGAGGATCGCCCTGGAGTGGCGGATCCGTCCCCGCCATCGGAGCCCCGCGAGGAGCCACCAGTCGCCGGCGACGATCGCCGGAACTCTGCCTCCACTCGGAACAGAGGAAGAAGAGGGAGGGAGGAATAGTCAAACCTGACTAGTGGGCCCCCTGGACCCACTGTCAGTGACACACCGCGGCATCCACGTGTCTTAAGTGAAGACGTAATCCACCCCAGTACGTTTTCCCCGCTTCGAAAGCGTATTTCTCTCTGAAACGTTTTTCTTTTTCTATTTTTATTTCAAATCAATTTTGACCAGAACTTTGACTAACTATAACTTTTTAAATATAACTCCAAATGAATTGATTCTTTTTCCTACATCCTTCAAATATTACCTAGTTTATTTTAAGATTTATTTGAAAATTTTCCAAAACAACTTTTTGTACTGTTTTTGAAATACGTGTTATTTGCATATCTTTGAAATAGGAATTTCGGAGAGGAGTAAGGATCTTGCAAAAATCTTGGAGTGCACCCTGCCTTTCCACACTATGAAGGCAAGCATTCTGAACCCCGGAATAATATGTTAGTGTGATGATTGACATGTTTATAAATACCACCTTACTTCGGAATAGTGTTATTTCATGTGATATGATCTTTTGCATGAATGCATTGTGGAGATTTCCTTGCTGTTGGAAATACGCATACTCGTGTAATAGTAATCATCCTCATGTGTCTTACATGCATGCCAGAAAAAGGATTCGGGAAAGCCCTTGCCTTGGGTAGGCCTGAGCTTGTCGCCGGTCTCCGTCAGGACGGTTATATTCGATATGGCATGGTAAGGAACAATGGGTGGTGACTTAATGGTTGAAGTATTTTTGTTGTACTAACCATGCAGGGAACATTGATAAGCCTCCTGAGTCGGCCATAGAGTGAGTCTTGATTCCAGTAACCCCCATACTTGTTTCATACTGCCACAGGTCCCTACCGTAAGTAGGGTATGGTTCAGTAAGTTGTTAACCCTTGTCTTGGCACGCACCGTACAGAGAGGCCATGGTGGAAGATATCGGCTGCATCCGGTAGGCATGCCACCTGGTCTGGGGGCATGGGTGTATCCGGTTGGGACCGAGAGGGGGATACCCCTTAGAGCGCGCAATAGAAATCTGATCCCATGCTACTAGAGGTTGTAGCCTCCCCACTTAGAGTTTACTTGACAGGTGTCGTGGGTGATTCCAGACACCGGTGGAATGAGCTGGTGTGTGCAAGTCAGGTGTGTTTTCGATTAAAAGACCATAGACAGAATTAGTCCCTATGGACTAATGGAATCCGCCACTCGTGGGTAAAGAGTACACCCTCTGCAGAGATTAAACCTATTCGAATAGCCGTGTCCATGGTCAAGGATTTCAGTCTGGGATGGTCAAGTGTCGGTCTTAGTGTCGGTCTTCGGAGGTAAAACTAATAAACCAGAACGGGAATTACTACTTGTGACTTGTGATATATATATATGATTATTATTATTGTTGACTAACCCGTGATATTATTGAATTCATCGAGTATCTCTGGGATGGTTCTACCTCCGGGATATTCACAATGATTGATTTCTTTTAAAGCCCTTTATGTGGCGTCGCTCAGACGCCCGATTGTGGCATTTCTTTTAAAGCCCTTTATGTGGCGTCGCTCAGACGCCCGATTGTGGCATTTCTTTTAAAGCCCTTTATGTGGCTTCGCTCAGACGCCTGATTGTGGCATTTCTTTTAAAGCCCTTTAGGTGGCGTCGCTCAGACGCCCGACTGTGGCATTTCTTTTGAAAAGCCCTTTAAGTGGCGTCGCTCAGACGCCCGACTGTGGCACATTCTAATATTTCATTTACTCGTTTGATTGCCCATGCATTCCTTAAATATTTATTCATATATATATCATGAACCTTATCCCATAATGATCAGAGTGATCGACTATTATTTTGAAACATGATTATCTGTGGCTATATTATACCTGTGTTCTTAAATGTTTGCGAGTACATTCAAAGTACTCACTGGCTTGTCCCTGGCTATTGTCTTGGCCAGATTTTCTTGCCCGGAGAGAAGCAACGTGAGGACGGCCTCGGACCCTAAGCCATCGGTGACAGCCGTCTCATGAAGATAGGAGTTAACCCGGTCAGCTGTTCCCGTGGGAAATGGAGTCCCTTTTCGGATGATCCGCAAACCACTTCCGCCCTCAACCATTAGAAACCATTTGATGTACTCATAGGCCACAAAGGTCTTGTATTACACATTTTGTACCCTTGCTTTGAATTTCTGTAACAAGTTGATGCCTCATCAGCTAACAGTAATCCTGGGGCTGATGAGCTCGACGGCCATTTTCTGGAAATAGATGTCCGGAAAACCGGTCGCGACAGACTTGGTATCAGAGCCAGGCTGACCGTTGGCTAATCCTATCTTATCCAGGACACAAAACCTAGGCAAAAACACCCACCAAGCCTTAACCAAACCCCAGCCAAGCTTCTCCTGCAAGATAGCCACACAGTGACCCGACACCTTCTGGCAGACGGTGCCCAACCTACCAGCCTAGCCGTCGATCACGCACTAGTAACCGGCCCCCTAGAAAAAAAATTCTCTCTCGCAAAGCGTATGAAGGAAGGCTCCGTCCCTTTTCCTTATAAAAAGGACGCACTAGCCCCAACCCAGCACAGCCCAGCCGCTATCCTAAACCAAGCCACAATGCCTGGTCCTATCGTGCACCATGAGACCACAGCAACCAACCTTGGAGGTTTTGTGACCATACTCGCAAACCTCACCCGTCGTGCCTATGCATTAGAAGAGCCCCCAGAATATGTTGTGTACCAAGGACCCTTAAGCGGTGAAAGCCGTCAATTCTGGGCCACTGTACACATCTACGGTAGGGGTCTCGCACCTGAACGCCCCTACAGGTTCACCGAAAGAACAACTTCCTTTGAACCACAGGCCATCCAACTAGCTGCTCGAGAAGCTATAGTTCATCTCCGGCACTTGTCGCCCCGAGTTGACTGTCGCTCGTTCCACTACTACCCCAGACGTGAAGGGTACGGAAGACCACCCCAAGTGGCCAACGGAGACCACGAAACAGATCCTTCATTATTGCACCTAGTGCGCTACGTAAGTGCACTAGAGGAACTGTGTGATCAGGTCACTATTGATTTAATCGCAGCTCGTGGCGAGCTGGTTCGTCGAGCCCCGACAAGAGAAGAGGACGAGCCCAACGCCAACAACCCCGTCGTGCTGTTTGGACAGCCAATCGAGCCCCTGAGGTCTACCCCAGCCACCGGGCAAGGCGTTGCAATAACCCCAGAGGTGCTTCGTCGCATACTGGGAACACACTCCAACGGAGCTGTGACCAGCAATCCCCGAGATGGCTATCATCGCTACCCCGAGCCTGCAGCCCCTCAACCCTCTCCAGTTAATTCCGATGGCGAGACCCGTGGAGGAGCCACAACATCCACAAGGCACGCCCGCATGGATGTAAACGAGGTAGACTAAGTAACCCTAGTTGCAACGAGTCCCAGTGTACCCTCGCTTTGTAACCGCGTGGCCTTGTGAATAAACGCTGCTTGGTGTTATGCCTCTGCTTTAGTAGTAACCATGGCTGATTAGAGCAGTGTGCATATAAGATATCCATCCCTGGCACAATTGCCAAAAACCTTTCCGACAATCCTCACAGTAACACGTCACCTCGGTGAAATAAGTATATCTGTGGCATTGACTTCGAACCCCGGATCAGAGCTGGAAATTTCGTTACCATTCACCACGGTAAAAATGACCCAGCTCCGGTGCTATAAATAGGCCACCGCGTGACCTTGCCAAACATCCTCACCTTGTGCACCAACCTCACAACCATTTCCTAGCCATGCCAAGCCCCAGCATTTACCTAAGGACCCCAGATGCAACCCCGGGTAGTTTTGTCAAGATATTGTGGGATTTTACCTGCAGTACCATGGGCGCTACCCAGCCACCCCAGTACGAGCTGTTCAAATCAAGGATCACCTCTTCCACCTCGAGATATTGGGCAGCAGTACACATCCCTTCGGTAAACTCAAACCAAGACCCAACAGAGGTCTCCTTCGTGGGGAAATCTATGCCAACCCCACAAATGGTCGTGGAAGCTGCGGCTTACGAAGCAGTTGCCCGCCTTCGATTCATGGTGCCCTATGCCAGCGAACGTGGGTATTATTACTTCCCGAGCCGTGCAGCGCCCGGAGGAGTAACATCTTTTCCTGGTGGACGAATTGAGAGAGACCCAGTCCTGGCCAACCTGGTCCAGTACGTCATCGCGCAAGAGCGTTTAACCCAATGCGTAATGGGTTATCTCCAAAGCCTCGCAGATTTAAATCCGCATATCGCCATCGGCAGATCACTGAGGCCCGACCAGGAGAGACACGTGCATCGGCTGGTCCATCCACTTTCCCCGATAGAAGAAGAATGTGTCTCAGTGCCAGAGACGTTTTCTTGGGACCCCATCCAGTTACAGTTTGCAATATACACGTCGCTGCTACGTTTATTATTACAACCTTTATTTGCGTGTTGTAACTTGTGCGTGGAGCTAAGTGTGCGCATTGAGTGTATTATTTTTTTATTATTTCGATAAATATGAGTGATTTTGTTGCATTACTGTTTTCTTCCGCAAATAGTCCTGGAATGAGACATCTTTTCACTGAGTCGATACATCTGCACCTTCTCACGACGTGGATTATTTTATTTCACGCAGAGCAACGACGGCAGCAGACTCACAATCGCAAACACTCGAACACACACACGTACACTGATTACAAAACTTTGCAACAGTGTTGCAGCTGGCTAACCCCTCCCCTAACAACAGTTAGCAACCGGCACACCCCACCTACTCCTCGTGATCACCACCACCGCGGAGAGCCAACACCCGAGCAGCAGCATCGCGACGATCGTCGAGGATCATCGCACACAGGAGCACGGAGAACCCCAGCAGTGTCGCCAGCCCTCCGCAAATCAGGATCGCGTACCAGTCCGGCATCACCCCCACCATTAGAACCTCGCCCGAGCTCCTGCAAGCAGTAATGGAGGAAGAAGGAGGGAGAAAAGCAAGGTCAGGTGTGAGGAGAAGAGAGAAACACCTCGGCCGTTTTATAGCTCGAGCTCGGTGCACGGTGGGCGAAGTCCACCAACGCCGCTCGCCGCCCGATCGCCGGTGTTCGGAGTCGAATCCGCGAGCAGTGCCGGCAGCACGCTGGCCCGCGAGGTGAGTGCACGCTGCTCCGGCAGCTAGCACGTCGCGCACTACCGCGGTACGGCCTAGATGCCCTACGCGCTAGGCGTCGCCGATGGAGAAAGCGCGGGAAAGCGCGCGGGAGAGAGGAAGAAGAAGGGCCAGAGGGAGAAGAAGAGGATGACTGTGGGCCCCTGGTCCACTAGTCAGCCAGAAAGGGCACTGTGCTCTCGGGTACGACCAACGTATATTTAAATTTAGAATTTTTTCTAAATTTATATCCAATGTAGAAATCTCTCGTTTTTGTCCCGAACCGTAGATCTTTCCGCGTAGCACCAGTATTCACACTGTGGTTTTTCACCACTTATTGCCCCTCACTGTAACCACCTTTTATTCGCATATTGTTTCTTAATATAGCTTTTTGCAAATCTCGAGGACAAGATTTTTCTTAAGGGGGTAGTGTTGTGACACCCCAAAATTTTTGCCTTGTTTTATTGTATCAATTTTTTTTGCCAGGAATTAAAACTTTGAATTTCTGAGCCCCATCTTTAAATCATTTTCTTCCTTGTTGTGTTTTTCCCAAAAAGGAAACTTTTCAAATATGTTATTGGACTAGTATAACCTCTCAAGAAAACTTTTTTTTCTTAAATCAGCAGGATTAATTACATAATTAATTTACTTGATTTTCTTGCTTGAAAAATGAGCTTATTCAGGTTTTATGGCCACTTTTACATTGCAACCATTTGATAAATTCACTCATAATTCCCACAAAATTTTGGAGATGTCATGCGATGTCTTTAAAACACTATCTTACTAAAATAACTCTTCTTCATAAAATAATTTGAGCTGTGCACCTGTTTCCCTTCTCTGGCCCAGTGGGCAGTTTTGCACAGCAACCCTTTTAAATATTAGTTTCTAGCTTCCACCAAAATTTTGGGATGTTAGTAGGAGCATATCATTCCATTATATGCAAAAATCCAGGGTTGTTCCTTAAAAATTTTGAGTGAAACAACCTCATCTTCATTCTGGTCCAACATGATGGTTTGTACATCAACCATATTTGTGCTTGCTCTTTAGCCCTTAATTCTTTCTCCTACTTGTAGCCCTCCCTACTAAACCCCTAAGTACAAGAGCATGCAACAATTGGATCACTTTTGGTTCATGGAATAATGCCCTTTCCTTTCTGTTCAGAATTGGAGTTCAGCAAAACTTGCAGTAGCAAGTTTCTCCTTTTTTCCAATTGGCCTTACCATCCTCTCTTTCTTCTAAAGAGACACTGATCTGGAGAATTTGACTACGCCAAGAAATGCCTAGATACCCATGGCATTTCATCAAACACTCTGAGTGCATAGCCAGTTTTGGTATGATTTCAAGTTTACATTGTGAACTTGAGCCCCTGACCAATCCACCATGTCCCTTAGCTCCATTGCTAACCCTAGACTAGACCTGTTTGTTGCCAGCCTCAACCACGACCTCTAGGCTGCCCTGGAATTTCATCGAGCATGTCCCGGGCGTGCTCTGGGCGCGCCCAGAGCGTGCGTTTGACACCCGCGAGCGCCCGAGCCGCCGCGTCATGCCCCGCACTCAAATCCAGTCCGTGACCGACCGCAGCCGGCCCGCAATGTCCCCTTCTACACCCACCAAACCGCAGAGCTCGCCACGTCTCCGGCAGGCCAGCCACTAGCCGCCACCGCCGCCCGACCGCCCCTGCTCAAGCCAGCGCCGCCCAAGCCACCAGCGCTTGCCACCTGCCCCCTGGAGTAGCGCGAGCTCATCCGCAGCCATGGCCATTAGCGCTCGTCGCCGCCACGTCACCCTGCAGCACAGAGAGGCGGTTCGCCGCCGTTCTTATCCCCGGCTGCCGCAAACCGACATGGAAGCGCTATAAAAGGAGGTCCCCGAACTCCCTGAGCACGCAGGCGACCTCAGGCCACCCGTATGGCGCTCCCCTAGCCCGCATTCGACCCAGGGAAGCTTTCTTCCCCGTCTCCGGCAACTCCAGCCGCCACCACTGCCCCGGCCATTCCGGCGCCACCAAGGCCACCCCCGCTCCGTTCTCTTCACCAGAAACACCCTCTTCCTCACACGAACCCAACCCCCTCCTCGATTTTGATCGGGAACCACTTTAGCACCAAAACCACTCTGCACCGGAAGCTTCCTCCACCGCGAAGCTCGCCGCCGGCAGCTCCCGCCGCCCCCACCTACCTGGAGACCACCGGGAGGATCGCCCTGGAGTGGCGGATCCGTCCCTGCCATCGGAGCCCCGCGAGGAGCCACCAGTCGCCGGCGACGATCCCCGGAACTCTGCCTCCACTCGGAACAGAGGAAGAAGAGGGAGGGAGGAATAGTCAAACCTGACTAGTGGGCCCCCTGGACCCACTGTCAGTGACACACCGCGGCATCCACGTGTCTTAAGTGAAGACATAGTCCACCCCAGTACGTTTTCCCCGCTTCGAAAGCGTATTTCTCTCTGAAACGTTTTTCTTTTTCTATTTTTATTTCAAAATCAATTTTGACCAGAACTTTGACTAACTATAACTTTTTAAATATAACTCCAAATGAATTGATTCTTTTTCCTACATCCTTCAAATATTACCTAGTTTATTTTAAGATTTATTTTAAAAGTTTCCAAAACAACTTTTTGTACTGTTTTTGAAATACGTGTTATTTGCATATCTTTGAAATAGGAATTTCGGAGAGGAGTAAGGATCTTGCAAAAATCTTGGAGTGCACCCTGCCTTTCCACACTATGAAGGCAAGCATTCTGAACCCCGGAATAATATGTTAGTGTGATGATTGACACGTTTATAAATACCACCTTACTTCGGAATAGTGTTATTTCATGTGATATGATCTTTTGCATGAATGCATTGTGGAGATTTCCTTGCTGTTGGAAATACGCATACTCGTGTAATAGTAATCATCCTCATGTGTCTTACATGCATGCTGGAAAAAGGATTCGGGAAATCCCTTGCCTTGGGTAGGCCTGTGCTTGTCGCCGGTCTTCGTCAGGACGGTTATATTCGGTATGGCATGGTAAGGAACAATGGGTTGTGACTTAATGGTTGAAGTATTTTTGTTGTACTAACCATGCAGGGAACATTGATAAGCCTCCTGAGTCGGCCATAGAACGAGTCTTGATTCCAGTAACCCCCATACTTTTTTCGTACTGCCACAGGTCCCTACCGTAAGTAGGGTATGGTTCAGTAAGTTGTTAACCCTTGTCTTGGCACGCACTGTACAGAGAGGCCATGGTGGAAGATACCGGCTGCATCCGGTAGGCATGCCACCTGGTACGGGGGCATGGGTGTATCCGGTTGGGACCGAGAGGGAGATACCCCTTAGAGCGCGCAATAGAAATTTGATCCCATGCTACGTAGGGGTTGTAGCCTCCCCACTTAGAGTTTACTTGACAGGTGTCGTGGGTGATTCCAGACACCGGTGGAATGAGCTGGTGTGTGCAAGTCAGGTGTGTTTTCGATTAAAAGACCATAGACGGAATTAGTCCCGATGGACTAATGGAATCCGCTACTCGTGGGTAAAGAGTACACCCTCTGCAGAGATTAGACCTATTCGAATAGCCGTGTCCATGGTTAAGGATTTCAGTCTGGGATGGTCAAGTGTCGGTATTCGGAGGTAAAACTAATAAACCAGAACGGGAATTACTACTTGTGAATTGTGATATATATATATATATGATTATTATTATTATTGTTGACTAACCCGTGATATTATTGAATTCATCGAGTATCTCTGGGATGGTTCTACCTCCGGGATATTCACAATGATTGATTTCTTTTAAAGCCCTTTATGTGGCGTCGCTCAGACGCCCGATTGTGGCATTTCTTTTAAAGCCCTTTATGTGGCGTCGCTCAGACGCCCGATTGTGGCATTTCTTTTAAAGCCCTTTATGTGGCGTCGCTCAGACGCCCGATTGTGGCATTTCTTTTAAAGCCCTTTAGGTGGCGTCGCTCAGACGCCCGACTGTGGCATTTCTTTTAAAAAGCCCTTTAAGTGGCGTCGCTCAGACGCCCGACTGTGGCACATTCTAATATTTCATTTACTCGTTTGATTGCCCATGCATTCCTTAAATATTTATTCGTATATATATCATGAACCTTATCCCATAATGATCAGAGTGATCGCGTAATATTTTGAAACATGATTATCTGTGGCTATATTATACCTGTGTTTTTAATGTTTGCGAGTACATTCAAAGTACTCACTTTCTTGTCCCTGGCTATTGTCTTGGCCAGATTTTCTTGCCTGGAGAGAAGCAACGTGAGGACGGCCTCGGACCCTAAGCCATCGGTGACAGCCATCTCATGAAGATAGGAGTTAACCCGGTCAGCTGTTCCCGTGGGAAATGGAGTCCCTTTTCGGATGATCCGCAAACCGCTTCCGCCCTCAACCATTAGAAACCATTTGATGTACTCATAGGCCACAAAGGTCTTGTATTACACATTGTGTACCCTTGCTTGGAATTTCTGTAACAAGTTGATGCCTCATCAGCTAACAGTAATCCTGGGGCTGATGAGCTCGACGGCCATTTTCTGGAAATAGATGTCCGGAAAACCGGTCGCGACACCGGCCAACCAAACAGTGCGCCACACACTATTTTCATCGCCCCCGTGTTCCTTTGCTCATCCCCGCCCTCTCATAGTGCCCGTGTGAGCTGCATCGCCTTCCCCCTAACTCACTGACGCCGTTCGTCGCTGGGCGCCGTGTCCAGGTGTCCACCGGCGGGGCCCGATCCCCTCACTTTGCTCGCCGATAAATGCAGCCCCCCAGCCCTCTCGAGCATCACAAACTCACCTCACACACTCCACGAAGTAGTAGGAAGTCGCAGCCTGGCCAGGCAGGCCTCGGGCCGCCGTCCCCAAGCTCGAGCTCGCCGGCGATCCCCGCGTTCGCCCCTACAGCTCTAGCCCTTCCCAGGCTCAGGCCACTCTTCCAGAGCCTCCGCCGTGCTTCAGTGGTGCCGTCCGACCAAGTTGGAGCCACTGGTGCAGCCTCTCGTCGTCGTCATCCCCAACTCCGGCGACCTCTTCTCTCTGCTACTGTTAAAGAGGCTCGTTCCGACGCCGTCCGACCACCCCTAGCTATTCTATGGGTATGGGCAGGTGCGCATCGGTCTCCTCTCTCGATCTATCCCTCTGGATCTGGCCAAGGTGCCCTCCTCGCCGGCGTGTGCTCCGGCGGAGCCCCGCCGTACTTTGTTTCTTTCTCCGCCTCCCTTGCACCAGACCGGCGGGGCCCGCTGTCAGCCACTCAGGCCGCGCCCGAAGCGCTACGAGTGGTGGCGCCCCGCGGATTTATGTCTTTGACATCACCCCCCAAGTTTCTATTTTTATTTAAATTCATTTCAAATCTATCCAGAGAACTTCAAACAGCCACAACTCTTTAGCCATAAGTCCAAATGAATTGATTCTTTTTGCATTATGTTCTTAATGAAAATATCTAGTAGCTCAACAAAAATGACATTTTTTCTCTGTTGTCTAGATTTTATGATGATTTTCATAGTGTTTCTTGATATTTTGTTTCTATGTTTCTAATTGTTTTCAGAAGGTGAAGCTTGTCTTGAGGATCACTAGGAGGAGTGTGAACCTCATCTGCACTAAGGCAAGACACAATAACATTTTCATGGTGCCATTGCAATATTTGTGATTTTTTCAACTTGAATAAATGATTTAGTTCATGCATTTAAATCACTTATATATATATATATATATATATATATATATTCCATTGGATGCTTGTTTAGTTTGATATGTTTAGTGTATAATATGTTGAAGCTAACTAATTAAGTTTGTTTAAATCAGTAGAAGTAGTGCTAGGTTGAGAAGTAATAAAATGACCATGAAAAAGATTTAATTTGGTTAATATTTTCTTAAATGAGAAAATGATTTATATTAAGTTACCAGCATGGTTAAGCTTGCTGAATAAACATAACCAGAGAAATGTTATGACTTGTTGATATGTGTGGTTAGTACTTGATAAAGTTGGCCTATCTATTTTCAATGAGAAGTGATGAATGTTATAAGATTGCATTTTCATGGCATATCATGACACCGGTTATTTTCACTTTATGTTGAACCTGATAATAACTCAACTTGAACATATCGTTTATCGGGTCATGGTGCCACCGAATCGAGTTTTTCCTAGTGTAACCACATTTTCCTTTATAGGAAGGCCTTTATTCGGTCCGTTGTCATGCCTTTGGTCGGTGCCTCTAACGAGGTTAGGTTATGGGCATGCGTTACCCTGGCCCGGTAAGCAGACATGACCTTGTGTGCTCGTTGTTGTTATGGTACCTTGTCCCCGTTTGGGACCGTTTATGTTTTGCCACAACGGTGGCCGTTGGTGTCTTGGTAGACACGGGGCCACCCTAGACATAGCCCAGTGGGGAGTGAGTCGGATTGGCCGGGAGAGCGTCATGGAAATGGAGGGGTTTCATCAGAATGTCGTTGGTCCACCCGAATGGGAGTGCGAGGCCATGGATTCCGTGGTGTGGGTACAGTGCGCTACCTCTGTAGAGTGTATTTAATCTATCGATAGTTGAGTCCACGGTTACAGACACAACTCGAAAGTAGGTCATACCATGGGTCAACATTTAAATAATCATTCACACTAAAGTTAATAAATTGGCACTATTGGAAAGGAGATGGTTGAGAAACCATGTTGATGTTGGAGACCAAGTTGTTGGTCTGTTTGTGACCAGGGAAAGATCACCGTTTGGTTATGAGGTAACCCGTTTGGTAAGCAAGTCCGAGGGACTTGAGGCACGAGATTTTACTCACTGCATCCCTAGTATGATTTTGCATTGAGGATAATTTGCTTAATATCACGATATTGTTTGTCATTATGTCTATGCTTGTTGTGAGCTTGAAAGTACATTAAGTGTACCGACCTGGCATGTCAAGCGAGATTTCAGGAAAGTCACGTTGGAACGGAGTGCTGTCCGATTCTAGATTGTGTCCACCTTGGTGTCCCTATGCTATGGAGTCCCGCTTCGTCATCGTTCCGCTGCCGCGTAGTTGTCGTCCTTTTTGTTCACTAAATAATGTACATATTGTTCAGCCGCACCATGTGTGCCGCTTGGCCTCGCAACTTGTTGTAATATGAACCATGTTCCGCTAGCATCAATAAAGCAGTTGTTTTCTGTACCAAGATGTTGTGTGTTGCCAGAAGACATGGTCTCTGGGCTGGTAATGCAAGGTAAACTGGTTGCTCTGAGCCGGGGTGCCAGAATGCTTGGTATCAGAGCCGCACTGACTGTAGGACATGCTAGACTACCCATGTGTTAGCTGGGCGCTAGTTAGAGTAAAAGTTGAGTGTCAGTAGTATTTATAGTTGATTGTTGCATTGCATTCACTCATTTTATTTTTATTCTAACCTACTAATGGTTGTGAGTGTAGATGGCTCCGGTGTCGTATCCGTGCTAGTTATAGCTGATGTCGTACATGTCACCGCATCTCCTTTGTAACGTGTGGTGTCGGTTGTACCCTCTCGGTGACGACCCAGCCTATCGTGTGTATCGGGAGCGTCTAGCAGACTCTGTGTATGAGTATCAAGCAATGGTTACTCTGCGCACCAGTTCATCTTCCAGCACTTACATTCGTACCTCCAGGAGTGGTTTCGCTTCTACCGCTTCTCAGGCTCTCCAGTTTGCTAAATTTGAGGTCCTCGTTGAGCTGCGCTATAACGAGGTCCGGATGCAGAACCACCCAGGTTTCCACTACTATCCATCCTTTCATGACAATGGTCGTGTTCATTTTCCTATCATTGATCCGGAGTCTGATAGTACTGCTAGCCACCTTTCTCGCTACATCACTGCTAGCTACCTTCTGATTCACGAGCTGGCTCGAGAGCTGACTCATGGTCGCACTACTTTAACCGGCACTAGATCAATCTCTACTCCATCGTCTATGGGATTTACTCCTTATATTCCACCTAGTTCTAGCTCGCCTGTTTTGATGGTTACTCCTCCGAGTAGCTCGGGCACCTCGACCGTTACTCCTCTCAGTGCTCCTGCTGAGTGGGTTTCCCTTCTCGCTACCCCTGTAGCCCCGATGCTCCAGGATCATCCCGCACGTGCTCCGGAGGGAGAGACCTCGAGGCTGCGTCATTGTGTAACCTTTGACCCAGAGGTCTCGGTTAATGTCGTCAGTTCAGGATCTGAGTCTGCTTTAGGGGAGGACCCCGCACCACCAGCAGAGCAGTAGAGCGTTCGAGTATCCGCAGCTGCCATGTTAATGTACGGATGTAGTCGTACGAGTCATGATGTTCCGTTCCATGTATGAGAGTAGTCGAAATTATCATGACATTTATCTTTCATGTATGAGTCTATGTATAATTATGCTGGAACTTTTTCTTATTCGTCGTGTTTCCTTTGATATTTCGCTTTCTTTCGGGTTTTGTCACTGGCTTTTTGCCACTATTTTGGATGTTGCTCATCTCGGTTGTGTTATCTTGGGAAAAACATATAATAGGATTACGCTGGGAGGTAGCAGTAGTGACGCTTGTGAAGATGTCCCTGTTCGCCGTTCCGCACGACAGGCAGGGCACTCTCCCGAGCCCACCTCCACCGCCAAATCCGCCCTCCACCAAGAAAATTTTACGCATGTTTGAGGAAAGAAGGAATAATGATCTGGTCGAAATATTAAGGAGTGTGCAAGCTATGGTTGGGCGAAATGGAAATCAGAACGTTCATCACTACAAACTGTCGGATTTTCAAAGAACCAAGCCTCCCAGTTTCAGTCAAGTTATTGATCCCTTGGACGCAGACGATTGGTTACGAACTATTGAGAAGAAGCTTGAGATTGCTCATACTGAAGAGGATGACAAGGTTCCGTTCGCAACACATGATCTCGAATGAGCTGCTGCTATATGGTGGGAAAATGCAAAAGCCATGTGGCCTGCTAATGAAGAAATTACTTGGGCAAAATTCAAGGATCAATTTCGTAAATACCATATTCCTGCTGGTATTATAAAGGTCAAGCAGCGTGAATTCCTCGCGCTCATTCAAGGAAGTCAGTCGGTGAGTGAATATCTGCATAAGTTCAATCATTTGGCCCGTTACTCCCTCTATGATGTGGCCACAGAAGAAAGAAAGATTGACCAATTTCTTGGAGGATTGACCCAGCACCTCCGGTGCACACTCAGTATGTTTGATTTTCCAGATTTCCAAACTCTGGTAAACAAGGCCCTCATTGCTGATAGGGAGCACAAGCTCACACATGACAAAAAACCTCCTACTAACAATCACAAGCGCAAGTTCAAGCCTAGGAAAGATGTTCAACCAGTGCAAAAGGTCGTACTTGGCAGCATACTCAAGTAGAGTACAAGCCCAATTGACAGCAGAATGTTAACAAAACCACTACACAAGTCAAGAATGTCGTAACCCACCCGGTGCGAGAAGAGTGCCAGCGCAACAATTCTTATTTAAGTTGTGGGCAAACCAGACATTATGCCAGGCAGTGTCCCAAGAACAGCAAGACTAACGCTCCATTCAGGCCACAAGTCAACTTTATGGGGCCACACCCTGTTCAGCAAGACATCACCGGGCAAGTCCATCACCTCTCCGCAAACGAAGCCCAAGAGAACCCTGAAGTCATCATTGGTATGTTTTCTGTTAATAGCATACCTGCAATAATTTTATTTGACTCTGTGGCTTCCCACTCTTTTATTTCACGGAGTTTTGCTGCCCAAAACAAATTTCCTTGTTCGATTTTGAGTAAGAATATGCTGGTACAATCCCCGGGATCTTTGCTCAGAATCAATCTGGTTTGCCGTAATCTGGAAATTAATATCAATAGAGTCCGTTTTCCAACTTCCTTGATCGTCATCGAATCTGCCAAGTTGGACATTATTTTGTGGATGAATTGGTTGACCCAATATCAAGTATGCATCAACTGTGCGACCCGAGAAGTCACCTTGACAAGTTAAGAAGGGCAGACTACAAAATTTTATGCCTGCAGAAGCATACCCAAGAAAGAAATGGTCTTCATTGCTGTGGTTGTTGAATTGGGATTAATTCCTATGGTCAGTGAGTTTCCCGATGTATTCCCCGAAGAACTGCCAGGCATGCCACCAGACCGAGAGCTTGAGTTTGCAATAGATCTTGTGCCCGGAACCGCACCGCTACACAAGAAATATTATCGGATGCCTTCATCAGAATTAGAGGAGTTAAAGAAATATCTTGACGAGGTGCTCCAGGAAGGTTATATCCGACCCAACTCTTCACCATGGGGATCACCCCAATATTCGTGGATAAGAAACATGGTGGTCTCCGGATGTGTGTGGATT
This sequence comes from Aegilops umbellulata, assembly GCA_032464435.1. Classification (NCBI taxonomy): domain Eukaryota; kingdom Viridiplantae; phylum Streptophyta; class Magnoliopsida; order Poales; family Poaceae; genus Aegilops; species Aegilops umbellulata. The sequence goes on along the minus strand of CP136058.1, from coordinate 347,308,653 downwards.
ACCGTCAGCTGAATGATGTCACCATCAAAAACAAATATCTGCTACCCAGGATTGACAATTTACTTGATCAACTTAGTGGGGCAAAAGTATTCTCCAAAATTGATTTAAGGACAGGATACCACCAAGTCAAGATTAAGAAGGAAGATATTCATAAGACCGTGTTCACTACCTGGTACGGTCTTTATGAATATACCGTTATGTCCTTCGGCCTCACCAATTGTCGATGGGAAACGACACCTATGGGATCACAAGAATCCCTACAACGGTTGCCGGGGCCCAGGGTTACAAGAAGAGCAGGATTAGTACTCAGCACACGGATCGTTTACCCAGGTTCGGGCCGCGAGGATGCGTAAAACCCTAGTCCTGCTTTGGTGGATGTATTGAGTGTTCTTGAGACTTCCAACTAGCCAGGGTGGCTGGGTCGTTCTAAAGAGCCAAATCCTTCTCCAGTACGCCATGGGCCTCCTTTTATAGTCGAAAGGGGCTGCCAAAGTGGCACACAGGAGGTGGAAAGGCGTATAGTGCTACGAGCTTATCGCTCGTATTACAGGACAAGACGCATTTAATGCATAGCTTAGGTGTCCCCTTGCTTTATTGGGGACGGGAATGAGGCCTGTCCCGTCCATCGCCACTCCTACTTGCTTTGACACGCGCCCTGGTCAGCGATGCATGCGGCGCCATGTAGGCAAGCATGCAGCTGAGGTGGCGCGGTGGCAAGGTCTTCACGAAGATCTGCATGCTGCCATGCAAGCTCTTGCTGAGTTGGCCTGGGAGCTGCATGTTGCCACGCAGGTGCCTGCCCAGCTGGTTGGGCTGGCAGCTGCATGCGAATGGCGGTGGAGACTTGTCTAGTGCGGGCCTGGAGGTGGCCCTGCTGGCGCCTCTTGGCGAGGGCCTTGTCGGGTGGCCCGGCAAGGGCCTTGTCATGGCGTGTTGTTGTCCTCGGCAAGGATCTTGCCGGGGGTCTTGTGGCTCCCCTCGGCAAGGATCTTGCCGAGGATCGTTGTCTTTTAATCCTCATCTGATCTTGAATATTCCTTGTCTTCACAAAGATGTGCATGCCACCATGGAGGTGCCTCCCGAGCCCTGGCCCAACGTGGTTGATGGCGTTGGAGACCATAGGCTCAAGGGTGGTGCGCTCCGCTGGCGTTGGACGAGCCGCCCCGACAAGGGCCTTGCCGGGGCCGCAGAGGCTGCCCCGGCAAGGGTCTTGCCGGGGGAACCTGCTTCGTCTCTCTGCTCTTTTTTGGTCTCGGCGTTGGCGTTGCTCTGGCTGTCTTGGGCTTCGGTTTTACCTCGGTTCACCTCCCCTGTTCTGCTTGGTGCGGCCGTGGGCGCGGCTTCGACTGCCCGCGCACAGGTAAAGGGGTACAAAGGTGCGCCTCTTATTTTGTACACCGACAAGAGCCCCCGGGCCTGGGCCACACATAAGCGCGCCACGTTGTTGGGCCAGGCCTAAAACGGTGCGCAGGCAGGCGGGGCGGTTTTTATCGCGGTAAAACTTTTCGTCTGTTGTGCTTCCCCACGACCCGTCATGAATGCACGACGTGGAGCGGTGCACATGACATGGGCGGCATGCGTGGGGCGGTTCCCGTGTGCATGCGTCACATCATGGTAAAGAGGCGGCTCGCACCTTCCCCTTAAAAAAAGGGAGGCGTGGAGGCGCGGCTCATTTACTGGATGGACTCGGGTCGCAGTCTTCAAGGCGCCCACGCCCCCTGATCACGGGGCGGGGAACGGTCACCTCACCTGTCCTTTCGACCCTGCACGCTCGCCACACGTCCTTCATGCAGGTGGCGAGATGTGGAGGCGAGAAACCGGGCCGCCGCTGGTTGGGGCAGCGGGTTGGTCCCGATTCCCTGCACCCCCGATGGCTGGATTGGCTAAGCGGGGCGGCCGAGCCCCAACCCCACCCCTTTATAAGGAGAGGGAAAAGGGGGGGATGGCACTCCGCACTCTTCTATCTTCTATCTCCTCATGCTTCTGCTTCTTCCTCTCATCTGCCATGGAGAAGGGGAACCCCGATCCCTCGACGGTGGCGGTGAGGGTCGCCGCTCAACAATGCGTCCCTCCTCCTCCTGAGCCCGCGGTGGCGGAGCCGGCCGCGAGGGGAAGGGGGAGGGGCGAGGCTATGGGCGAGGTCGTGGCAGAGGTCATGGTGCCCGGGGAAGAGGAGGACAGGGCGGCACACTGGCCTCGCGCCCACCGATGATGCCTTTCTCGATGGAGGGCCACGTTGGAGACCAGCCTCGCGAATTCTTTATCAGGCTGCGCCGGCCTTTGCATCGCCGTCTTCCTCTTCCCGCCCTGTTTGCTCAGGAGATGGAGCGTGACCCGCCCCAGACCTTCAGATTGCACGTGAGGGGCTGTGGGAATGGGGGCACGCGGGTCGACGTCGACTTCCCAGCTCCTCGGGTCATGTACCTCCGCCATGGATGGAAGACGTTCGCTCGCATCAACAGCCTGACGGCGGGGCTCGTCCTCTACTTCAAATTAATGGAGGACAGCCTGCTCTCCGTCAAGGTCTTCGGGGATCTTGGAACTCGCCTGAAGTGTTGCGCGGAGAGCTCCTCTGACGGAGATTTCGACGATGGAAGCTCTTCCTCGAGCAAAAGTGACGAGGAGGACAGCGGGGCAGATGACGGGGACGAGTCCGACTAGGCGTCGGACGCCCCGCGCCTGGGCCGGTTCGGCAGCAGCAGCATCTGCACCTGGCCGCTCCTCCGGCGGAGTTTTGCCGGGGGAGGGGCCAGCTCCTTGAACTTCTCGGGGCCGTCTCCTTGGGCGGCTGGCGTCGGGGGGCTGCAGGCCGTCAACTCGGAGTACGCGGACACTGACGCCTTCGTCGCGTGTTCAGCAACCTGCCGCCTCGTCTTCTAGCTCCTTTCCCGGCACTGTCATCACCGGCCCATCCGTGGGCGGCCACCGAGGTGTTCTCTTGGTGCTTTCTGCTGCTCGTAGTTCGCCTAGGCGCCCCTTTTGCCCTTTCGCCTCCTTGACCTGCGTCCTGAGGAGAGGGACAAGAAAGGGATCACGGGTATCTTATCTCTTTTTTTAATCTGTAAGCCTTCGGGCCTTGTTAAATTTAAAGCTTGTAATCCCCCTTGTTCATGTTTTTCTTTCCATACGAACTGTACCTGTATGGGACGTTTTTAATGAAAAAGGGTGCTTGCCGGGTTCTTCGTGCGTGAGCGAGGCCCATGCCAAGGATGAATCGTTGTTATTTTCATAATAAACGTCATCGCCCGGCAACAGGCCTTGCCGTTTGTCTTTTTCGGATGACCGTTCTCGCGCTTTTGGCGGAGGCAGGGGCGAAGTAGAGTTAGGCCCCTCGTTTATTTCTTCGCCACCGCAACTACTACCAAATTCCGACCCAGGAAGTAACTCTCGGGTACAGGGAAAAAGGGAGTATGGTGGTTTTAAGACATAAACGAGGCTTCACATGTCCCAGTTCCATACGAAAACGTACAGCAAGGGAATCCGCAGCCCCTGGCAACCTTGGCTCGCCGTGGTTGGATCCTTACATCTTCAGCCCCCGGCAGCCTTGCCTTGCCGAGGTCGGAGCGTCAGTTCATTCTCCTTTTCCCATGTGGCTCGGCAGAAGTGCCCTGCGAACCAAAGAAAACAGAAAAGACGCACACCCGACCTCTAGGCTAGGGGTTAGTCGCCGCTAAGCACTATCAACCCTAACCGAGGAAGAGACTCAACCTAGCATGCATGCTATAACTTAGGGCGCCAACGCTTCGTTTATTTATGCTCAGGGTTTGCGCCTGGCTTGTACAGAGGGTTACATGCCTTGCCGGCAAAAGCTTGTACAAAAGGTGGCTTGCCGGGCCGGGGGGCCCGGCAAGCCACGCCTTATGGGTAAAACTTGCGAAGATGCTCGATGTTCCAGGAATTACTCACTAGGACAGCATCTTCGGTCTCCAGGCGGACTACGCCGGGCCTGGTGACTCATATTACCCGATAAGGGCCTTCCCACTTCGGCGTCAACTTGTTGGTATTCTTGGCCGACTGAACACGCCGAAGAACAAGGTCGCCTTCCTCAAAGCTTCGGGCATGAACCTTAAGGCTATGGTAGCGGTGCAAGGCTTGCTGGTAGTATGCTACTCTCACAGCCGCCCGAAGATGATCTTTCTCAAGGAGCATTGCGTCATCTTGCCGCAACTTCTATTGCTCAAGCTCATCATAAGCGAGCACTCGAGGTGACCCGTATATGAGTTCCGTGGGGAGAACTGCCTCTGCCCCATATACTAGGGAAAAGCGTGTCTGACCGGTGGCTCGATTTGGCGTTGTCCTGATCGACCAAAGAACCGCCGGCAACTCATCTATCCAGCGCCTTCCGCTCTTGTAAATCCTATCCAATGTCTTCATTCTCAGGCCTTGCAACACTTCAGCATTCACCCTCTCCGCTTGGTCGTTGCTCCGGGGGTGTGCCACGGAAGCAAAGCAGACCTTGCTGCCGAGGTCTTGACCGTACTGCATGAAGGTGTGGCTCGTGAAGTGTGTGCCATTCTTGGTGATAATTCTGTTGGGCACACCAAAGCGGCAGACCAGTCCCTTGAAGAACTTGACGGCTGACTGTGCTATCACCTTTCTCACTGCTCCCACTTTCGGCCACTTTGTGAACTTGTCGATTGCAACGTACAAGTACTCAAAGCCCCCGACAGCACGGGGGAAGGGGCCTAGTATATTGAGCCCCCAGACCGAGAACGGCCAGGAGAGAGGGATTGTTTGAAGGGCTTGAGCTGGTTGATGAAGCTTCTTTGAATGGAACTGACACGTGTCACACTTGGTTACTAGTGTCGTCGCATCCTGGAGGGCGGTGGGCCAGAAGAAACCTTGCCAGAACGCCTTGCCGGCAAGGGCCCTCGACCCTATGTGGGAGCCACATATGCCTCCATGTATCTCCGCCAACAGCTCCAGTCCTTCCTCCCGAGGGATGCACTTCAATTTCACACCGTTCGGCCTCCACCTATACAGGACGTCATTGACGAACTGGTATAGGGCAGACCGACGGGCTACTTTTTTCGCTTCTTCCTGCTCCTCAGGAAGCTCCCCTGTTTGGAGGAATCAGACGGTATGTTGCGCCCATGCCGGAGCCTGGGGCTCGACGGCAGGGGCCAAAGGCATCTCTTCTGCCATGGGAGCAGCTGTCTCCATGGCCAGGGCTTGATGTCCTGCCGGAGCCAGTTGCTCTTGGGCAAGTTCAGCGTGCACGGCAACATCCATGCCGGCAGTCCCAGGGGGCTCGGCAGGAAAGTACTTGCCGAGACCTGACTTCCTCCGCTTGTTCTGCCCTATTGATGGTTCGGTGGATGGCTGAGTTAACCGGAGCAAAAAGGTACCTGGTTGCATAGGTAGCTTGAATGCAGCACGCTTCGACAGGTAATCGGTGATGTCGTTCTCCGCTCGGGGAACGTGCTCCACTTGGATACCATCAAAGCGCTCCTCCAGCTTCCTCACTTCATCTACGTAGGCCTCCATCAATGGGCTTTGGTAATCCTTGTTGACTTGCCTGACGACAAGCTGCGAGTCACCCCTGACGATGAGCTTCTTCACCCCAAGGTCTGCCTCGATTCTAAGACCGGCGAGCAGCCCCTCATACCCAGCAGTGTTTTTTTTGGACATCTCCCTGGGAAAGTGCATCTGGATCACATACTTGAGGTGCTCTCCGGTGGGTGCGACAAGCAGCACACCGGCACCGGCGCCTTGCAGCGAGAAAGCCCCATCAAAGTACATGATCCAGTCGCGGTATGCTTCCTTGCCAGGGAGAGTGGTCTCCTGGATTTCTTTCTCGGGCGTTGAGGTCCATTCTGCAATGAACTCTGCCAAGACTCTGCTCTAGATTGTCGAGGTACTTTCAAACTTCAACCCAAAACTAGACAACTCCAGGGCTCATTCCACAATCCTTCCGGTCGCATCTGGGTTATGCTGTATCCGTTGCAATGGGAGGCGGGTGAAGACAGTGATCTCGTGGGCTTGGAAGTAATGACGCAGCTTCCTCGAGGCCATAAGGAGGTCGAAGAGCAATTTCTGCACACCGGAGTACCTCAACCTAGCCCCCTGCAAGAGGGAGCTGACAAAGTAAACCGGGTGTTGCATCATCTTCTTCTTCTGCACCACCTCACTTGACTGCGCGGGCACTGCCTTGGTGGCATCAGACTCTGTCGGGGGCCTTGCCTTGCCGGCACCAAGCCCTGCCGGGGGGATCTTTGGCTTGCCATCCGCTGGTTCTGTCGTCGCCACTGTCTCCGCGTCGACCTCCCTCTGTTCCACCAGTGCGGCGCTAACCACTTGATTCGTCGTTGCCAGATACAGCAGCAACGGCCCTTGTGGTTTAGGCGCAACCATTATTGGCGTGGAGGAAAGGTATTTCTTCAGATCCCGCAACACCGCCTCGGCTTCTGGGGTCCACTCCATTGAGCCTGCCTTCTCTAAGATTTTGAAAAAGGCAAGGGCACGCTCGGCGGACTTGGAGATGAATCGGCTCATGGCGGCGAAGCACATCTTTGTTCCGCTTGGGTGCCTCAATCTGCTCAATAGCTTTGATTTTGTCTGGGTTTGCCTCGATCCCGCGCTGCGACACAAAGAATCCGAGAAGCCTGCCGGACGGAATGCCGAAGACACACTTCTCAGGGTTCAGCTTAAGGTTGAACTTGCGCAGGTTGGCAAATGTCTCTTCCAGATCTTGCACAAGAGTTGCCCCGTCCTTGGTTGTGACCAATTTGGACTGCTTTTGCAAACGTCGAGCCAGCACTCTTCAACCCGAAAGGCATCCGTAAATAGCAATACGTACCACATGGGGTGATGAATGTTGTCTTCTCTTCATCCTCTCTTGTGATGAAGATTTGGTGGTAGCCCGAGTAGGCGTCGAGGAACGACAACAGATCACACCCGGCCGTGGAGTCAACAATCTGGTCGATGCGCGACAATGGGAAGGGGTCCTTAGGACAAGCCTTATTGATATCTGTGTAGTCAATACACAGCCTCCACTTCCCATTTGCCTTGCGCACCACTACCGGATTGGCCAACCACGTCGGGTGGAGCACTCCTCTCACCAAACATGCCGCTTCCAACTTCCTGATCTCCTCTGTGATGAACTCCTGCATCTCCAGAGCCTGCTTTCTGACCTTCTGCTTGATGGGCCGCGCATGAGGGCAGACAGCTAGGTGGTGCTCAATCACCTCCCTGGGAACACCGGGGATGTCGGATGCTTGCCACGCAAACACATCAACATTCGCCCGCAGGAAGGTGACGAGCACGCCTTGCTATTTGCTGTCGAGGGTGGAGCCTATGGTGAAGGGCCCTCCCGTGCCATCCTCCCTGACGGACACCTTCTTGATCTGTGGTGGATCGGCTCTGGATTTCTTGCTCTTGCCGGTAGAGCTCTCTGGCATGTCCTCGACGGTAGCGCAACACTCCGAGGAGGTGCGCTTGCCGGAGTGGGTGCGAGAGGTCTTGCCGGGCTTCTTCTTCCCTCCAGGGCCTTCAGCGGCAGGAGCAAGTGCCTTGACGGCAGCTGCTGCAACTGCTTCCCGGTAGAGTTGGTCCGCACAAATCAGCGCGTCCTTCTTGTCGGAGGGGATGGAGATGATGGTCAACGGCATAAACCAGGGCCTTTAGCATGTTGTAGGCATACTGTGACGCCGCCATGAACTTGGCTAGTGCCTGGCGGCCGAGGATCCCGTTAGTCCTCGGCGTCAAAGATGAGGGGCGTGCTGGACCACTTCAGCGGCTCCTTAGCGTCGAACAACGGCTCCGCTGCTGTAATCTCACGCGCCCACTGCTTGAGCTGGCGGTGTGAAGTATGCAGCAAGGCGCCACCATCGACGCACATGGCCTTCGTAGCCTTCTGGAACTCTTGCTCACCGGACTCGTGGTCCTCGTCGTGATCATCGTCTTCATGTTTCTTGTCACGGCCCCGGGCGGGCCTCTCTTGCTGGTTGTCCTTGCCGGGGCGGCCTCCTTGGCCGCCACGCTTCTTGCCGGATCCCTCGGCACCGTCCTGACCTTTCTGCTTGTCCCGCCTTTCATACTCGGCCTTTTGCTTTTCAGCAAGCAGCTCGACTTGCCGGCAGTTCTGGAGGTCATGGCCCTTGGTGCGGTGGATCTTGCAGTATTGCTTGCTGGAGCCCCCTGGCTTGTCGGCGGCTTCTAAGGCCCGGCAGGCGGCGCACCCGAAAATCTCCTTGCCAGGGCCGTCTGCCTTGACCTTCTTGGCAGCGCCGGTGTGTACAAATCCTTCAACGGCAAGTACGGCCTTGCCCTTGTGTTTCCTGTTGCGACACCGGCCCGGCAGGCGGATGGTAACAGGAGATAAGGGACACGATGTTTTTACCCAGGTTCGGGCCCTCTCGATGGAGGTAAAACCCTACTCCTGCTTGATTAATATATATGATATGGGTAGTACAAGAGTAGATCTACCACGAGATCAGAGAGGCTAAACCCTAGAAGCTATCCTATGGTATGATTGTATGTTCTCCTACGGACTAAAACCCCCCGGTTTATATAGACACCAAAGAGGGCTAGGGTTACACAGAGTCAGTTACAATGGGAGGAGATCTACATATCCGTATTGCCAAGCTTGCCTTCCACGCCAAGGAAAGTCCCATCCGGACACGAGACGAAGTCTTCAATCTTGTATCTTCATAGTCCAACAGTCCGGTCAAAGGTTATAGTCCGGCTGTCCGGACACCCCCTAATCCAAGACTCCCTCACCCTACTTTTGTCCACCTACAATTTCCTTCAGTCTCCCACTTGCACTAGAGTAAATAATCTAGTTCACCTCGCCATGTGATTTAACACTAATAGTTCACATCTTTATGTCATTAACACCCATAGTTCACATCGCCATGTGATCAACACCCAAAGGGTTTACTAGAGTTAATAATCTAGTTCACATCACTATGTGATTAACACCCAAACAGTACTAAGGTGTGGTCATGTTTTGCTTGTGAGAGAAATTTAGTCAACGGGTCTGCCACAATCAGATCCGTATGTATTTTGCAAATTTCTATGTCTACAATGCTCTGCAAAGAGCTACTCTAGGTAATTGTGGCCACTTTCAATATGTATCCAGATTGAGACTCGGAGTCATCTAGATCGGTGTCCAAACTTGCATCAACGTAACTCTTTATGACGAACTCTTTATCACGTCCATAACTGAGAAATATCTCCTTAGTCTTCTAAGGATAATTTTGACCGTTGTCCAGTGATCTACTCCTGGATCACTATTGTACCCATTTGCCAAACTCATGGCAAGGTACACAATAGGTCTGGTACACAGCTTAGCATACTTTAAGGAACCTATGGCTGAGGCATAGGGAATGACTTTCATTCTCTTTCTATTTTCTGCTGTGGTCGGGTTTTGAGTCTTACCCAACTTTACACCTTGCAATACACGCAAGAAGTCTTTTCTTTTACTTGTTCCATTTTGAACTACTTCAAAATATTGTCAAGGTATGTACTCATTGAAAAATCTTATCAAGCGTCTTGATCTATCTCTATAGATCTTGATGCCCAATATGTAAGCAGCTTCACTGAGGACTTTCGTTGAAAAAACTCCTTTCAAACACTGCTTTATGATTTCCAGAAAATTCTACATCATTTCCAATCAACAATATGTCATTCACATATACTTATCAGAAAGGCTGTAGTGCTCCCACACACTTTTTTGTAAATACAGGCTTCTCCAAAAGTCTGTATAAAACTATATGCTTTGATCAACTCATCAAAGCATATATTCCAACTCCGAGATGCTTGCACTAGTCCATAGATGGATCACTGGAGCTTGCATACTTTGTTAGCACCTTTAGGATCGAAAAAACCTTCTGGTGGCATCATATACAACTCTTCTTTAATAAATCCATTAAGGAATGTAGTTTTGACATCCATTTGCCATATTTCATAAAATGCGGCAATTGCTAACATGATTCGGACAGACTTAAGCATCGATACAACTGAGAAAATCTCATCGTATTCAACACCTTGAACTTGTCAAAAACCTTTTTCGATAATCCGAGCTTTGTAGATAGTAACACTACCATCAACGTCCGTCTTCCTCTTGAAGATCCATTTATTCTCTATGGCTCACCAATCATCGGACAAGTCCACCAAAGTCCACACTTTTTTCTTATACATGGATCCCATCTCAGATTTCATGGCCTCAAGCCATTTCGCGGAATCTGGGCTCATCATCGCTTCCTCATAGTTCGTAGGTTCATCAAGTTCTAGTAACATGACTTATAGAACAGGATTACTGTACCACTCTGGTGCGTAATGTACTCTGGTTGACCTACGAGGTTCGGTAGTAACTTGATGTGAAGTTTCATGATCATCATCATTAACTTCCTCACTAATTGGTGTAGGCATCACTAGAACTGATTTCTGTGATGAACCATTTTCCAATTCAGGAGAAGGTACAACTACCTCATCAAGTTCTACTTTCCTCCCACTCACTTCTTTTGAGAGAAACTCCTTCTCTAGAAAGGATCCATTCTTAGCAACGAATATCTTGCCTTCGGATCTGTGATAGAAGGTGTACCCAACAGTTTCCTTTGGGTATCCTATGAAGACACATTTCTCCGATTTGGGTTTGAGCTTATTAGGTTGAAGCTTTTTTACATAAGCATCGCAGCCCCAAACTTTAAGAAACGACAGTTTAGGTTTCTTGCCAAACCACAGTTCATACGGTGTCGTCTCAATGGATTTAGACGGTGCCCTATTAAAATTGAATGCAGCTGCCTCTAATGCATAACCCCAAAACGATAGTGGTAAATCGGTAAGAGACATCATAGATCGCACCATATCCAATATAGTACGATTACGACGTTCGGACACACCATTACGCTATGGTGTTCCAGGTGGCGTGAGTTGAGAAACTATTCCACATTGTTTTAAATGAAGGTCAAACTCGTAAATCAAATATTTGCCTCTGTGATCAGATCGCAGAAACTTTATTTTCTTGTTACGATGGTTCTCCACTTCACTCTGAAATTCTTTCACCTTTTCAAATGTTTCAGACTTATATTTCATTAAGTAGATATACCCATATCTGCTCAAATCATCTGTGAAGGTCAGAAAACAACGATACCCGCCACGAGCCTCAACACTCATTGGACCGCATACATCAGTATGTATTATTTCCAATAAGTCTGTGGTTCGCTCCATTGTTCTGGAGAACGGAGTTTCAGTCATCTTGCCCATGGGGCATGGTTTGCAAGTATCAAATGATTCGTAATCAAGTGATTCCAAAAGCCCATCTTCATGGAGTTTCTTCATGCGCTTTACACCAATATGATCAAAACGGTAGTGCCACACATATGTTGCACTATCATTATCAACTTTGCATCTGTTGGCATCAATATTATGAATATGTGTATCACTACGATCGAGATTCAATAAACCATTTACATTGGGTGTATGACCATAGAAGGTTTTATTCATGTAAATAGAACGACAATTATTCTCTGACTTAAATGAATAACTATATCGCAATAAACATGATCCAATCATATTCATGCTCAACGCAAACACCAAATAACATTTATTTAGGTCCAACACTAATCCTGAAGGTAGAGGGAGTGTGCGATCGTGATCTTATCAACCTTGGAATCACTTCCAACACACATCGTCACCTTGCCCTTAACTAGTCTTTGTTCATTTTGCAACTCTTGTTTCGAGTTACTAATATTAGCAACTAAACAGGTATCAAATACCCTAGGGTTACTATGAACACTAGTAAAGTACACATCAATAACATGTATATCAAATATACCTTTGTTCACTTTGCCATCCTTCTTATCCGCCAAGTATTTGGGGTAGTTCCGCTTCCAGTGACCGTACCCTTTACAATAGAAGCACTCAGTTTTAGGCTTAGGTCTAGCTTTGGGTTTGTTCACGGGAGTGGCAACTTGCTTGCCATTCTTTCTTGAAGTTCCATTTCTTTTCCTTTGCCCCTTTACTTTAAACTAGTGATCTTGTTAACCATCAACACTTGATGCTCTTTCTTAATTTCTACCTTCGCCGATTTTAGCATTGCGAAGAGCTCGGGAATCGTTTTCGTCATCCCTTGCATATTATAGTTCATCACGAAGTTCCAGTAACTTGGTGATAGTGACTAGAGAACTCTATCAATCACTATCTTATCCGGAAGATTAACTCCCACTTGATTCAAGCGATTGTAGTACTCAGACATTCTGAGCACATGCTCACTGGTTGAGCTATTCTCCTACATCTTGTAGGCAAAGTACTTGTCAGAGGTGTCATACCTCTCGACTCGGGCATGAGTCTGCAATAACAATTTCAGCTCTTGGAACATCTTATATGCTCTGTGGCATTCAAAACGTTATTGAAGTCCCGGTCCTAACCCGTAAAGCATGGTGCACTAAACTATCAAGTAGTCATCATATCGAGCTTGCCAAATGTTCATAACGTATGCATCTGCTCCTGCAATAGGTCCGTCACCTAGCAGTGCATCAAGGACATAATTCTTCTGTGCAGCAATGAGGATAATCCTCAGATCACAGACCCAGTCCACATCATTGCTACAATCACCTTTGAACTTATTTTTCTCTAGGAACATATCAAAAATAAACGGGGAGCTACATCGCAAGCTATTGATCTACAACATAGATATGCAAAAACTATCAGGACTAAGTTCATGATAAATTAAGTTCAATTAATCATATTACTTATGAACTCCCACTTAGATAGACATCCCTCTAGTCATCTAAATGATCACGTGATCCATATAAACTAAACCATGTCCGATCATCACGTGAGATGGAGTAGTTTTCAATGGTGAACATCTCTATGTTGATCATATCTACTATATGATTCACGTTCGGCCTTTCGGTCTCAGTGTTCTGAGGCCATATCTGCATATGCTAGGCCTGTCAAGTTTAACCCGAGTATTCTGCACATGCAAAACTGGCTTGCACCCATTGTATGTGAACATAGAGCTTATGACACCCGATCATCACGTGGTGTCTTAGCATGAAGAACTGTCGCAAACGGTGCATACTCAGGGAGAACACTTATACCTTGAAATTTTAGTAAGGGATCATCTCATAATGCTACCATCATACTAAGAAAAATAAGATGCATAAAAGATAAACATCACATACAATCAAAATATGTGACATGATATGGCCATCATCATCTTGTGCCTTTGATCTCCATCTCCAAAGATTGTCATGATCTCCATCATCACCATCATGACACCATGATCTCTATCAATGTGTCGTCACATGGTTGTCTCGCCAACTATTTCTTTTGCAACTATTGCTATCGCATAGCGATAAAGTAAAGAAATTATATGGCGCTTGCATTTCATACAATAAAGCGACAACCATACGGCCACTAGTAGAAAAAGGGCCATTTGTCCCGGTTCATAAGGCCCATCTGTCCCGGTTGTGGAACCGGGACTAAAGGGTCGTTACTAATGCCCTAGGCCATTAGTCCTAGTTCTACCACGAACTGGAACAGATGGGCCTCATGTGGCCGCTGCGGCGAGCCCAGGCAGGAGGGCCTTTGGTCCCGGTTGGTGGCACCATCCGGGACCAAAAGGCATCCACGCGTCAGCAGCTGGCAGGAGCTGAAGTTTTTTTTGAAAGGGGGTGGTTTAGGGGTTTGGGGGGTTAATTTAGGTTGTTAGCTAGATAATAGAGAGAAGTGTCCTCTCTTATTTCCGTGCTTGGTTTACCAGCTCTACTGCTATGGGTAAACATGGCTTAGATTGAAGTGAAGGCAACATGTTGTGCATGTCGAAAGTAATACTAATCCTAACTTGATCAAGTTTGGATTACACTACTTTCGACATGCACCACATGCATGTTGCCTTCACTTCAATCCAATCCATGTTCATTTCACCCACTGATATATAATAACTCTTCATGCTCGCATCATGCATCATCATAATGACAAGTCCTACTAATCATCATCATACAACTTCTACTCGTTATTAATAACAAGTCATACGATCATCATCCTCATAGTCATCGAACCAACCCCACTTGATTGTTCTTAGCACATGATCATCAGTATTAGGTTGGACCTAAATACCCTCTTTAAGGTAAAATAGCATAAGATAATATAGACCCTGAATCTCCATTATGGAGAATGGAGATCATCCTGTCTCCAATTCTTGCGGTTCGCTTCCTTTTGCTTCCACGAACCTCCTTACGACTGTCCATACATTTTTTCAATTCTTTGATTAGCATGTCTCCACTTCTTTTAGAAATCCGGTATGGACAGTTCAGATTCATAGGATGACCTGGATGTATGTTCAAAACATCGAGGCTACCATTCTGATACATCAAATGAGGCACACATTCCATCGGGATTCTCTGTTGAAAAACATAGTAATAACTGCATAGTTAGCAATGATGTACTAGTTTTAGAAGTATGCAAAAGATGCACGGATGTCGTAATAGTAAAAAATCTTACCAGGGTATCTCCATGGTAGTTACCATGGTTCAACACATGCACTAGTGGCACGTATTGACCATAATGTTGAGGAGTTTGATTGTAGATATTGTAATTCTCAATATCAGTACGAAATGCGATCAGATGATTTTTCTCCTAATAAGTTAATTCGGAGCCATCAGTGTAGTAAGTTTTGTCTACCATCTTCCGCATATTCTTTGAAGAATGAAAATAAGCTATCAATGGAAATAAGCTATCAAGTATTTTGAAATAAACAATATAAATTCGTTAATAACTATGTTTGAGAAACTCACATAGCGGTAGAATTGGAGGCGTATCAACAAGGACCCAAATTTCCATATTGTCTTGCTCGATTTCAGGATCACCAAGATCCATGGTGACAAGCATATCCTCATGAAAACCATACATCTTGCAAAGTGCTTCCCATTTTTTGCAACCAAAATGGGTTACGCTCTCAGAATTGTACAGTTTTACTTCGAAATCCATACCATGATGGGTCCTTAGGTGAATTTTGTTTGTTTCCATACTTTCATTGTCTTCAAAACCCATCCTCTCCAAGACATAGCGTCTTGCATGGCATGGGATAAGCTAGTCGAATTGTAAAAGACGAAAATTACACATTGAAATAGTTGAAGTCGTGCTTAATTACGAAAAAAACCACTTGTCATCGTTGCGTACCGTTTCAACATCGAAGGTCTCCTCGAGCTTAATGTTGAAGCATCGATCTTCGTCTAGGTGAGGCCTGTCGCATAGACCTCGGTCGTCGTGGCACCAGTCCCACTCCCCCGAGAGACTTTCGTCATCCGAGTACGACATTTCCTATGTTCATAATTCAAATATTAAACTTGTACAATTAAATATATGTACTAAAAAATCTAAATTAGATCATTATTATTCATCATGGGTTGACTATCGGTCTGTTGAGTGTTTTCTTGAAAACATTCAGCTCACGTGGTGTACATATTCGACCGTCAGTGATGGTAGCTCCTCCTTTCATTCCCGAGTGAATTACACCAAATTGTCTAGCACACGGGAATGAAGGAGAAGCTACCCCCACGAAAACAGTCGGGATTCTTCATCCTCTCATATATATATATGGTGGAGACTCTGCCTCACCGATTCCTCTCTGATATTTGCGACCGTCGGTGATGGTAGCTCCTCCTTTCGTTCCCGAGTGCATTACACCAAATTGTCTAGCACATGGGAACAAAGGAGAAGCTACCCCTGCGACAATAGTCAGGATTCTTCGTCCTCTCATATATGGTGGAGACTCGACAGACTTAAAGTCAACCAGAAATATCATTTAATTATCTTTCTAAAAAAGGACATATCGAGCGCCTGAAATTTGCCGGAACGGAAATATACATGTTTTTATCTACATCATATGAGCATTCAAACTTGATGGCCATTACATTTCAATGGTTGAAAATATGAGCAAAAACATTTCAAAATATCTTATAGGACTCATATTGACATGGAGATTTGGCTAGTCTAACCTCGAGGTCGGAGGGGGGTCGGTGACAGGGACAACGGCGGGGATGATGGAGGGGGCTCCTAGATTTCTGCAAAAACAAAAACCCTATAAGCTATCAACTAATCAAATGCATACACCTTGCATAGTGCTCTCCAATTTTAGCATTCAAAGTAGGAGTACTTTTCCAATTTGATCATTCAATAAGCAAAACCAAATCGTAAAATAAAGTAGTATTCAAATTAGCATGCATTCAATTATAAGCAAAACTACATCATCTCTTGCATCCGTACATCGTCGAATATTATCACTAATACACATCGAATACTATCATACATATAGGATCGCTAATACAACTAGAACCGTAGCGCCCGACGGGTATCGGCGCGGGTGGTGGACACCCAAAGCCAAGGAACCATCATAGGATCGTAGCTCCAGTGAGATCCCTGAAGAACCTACCAGGTATTGTCGAACCTACCCTCCAATAACGCAACCATGTAGCGATGGACATGCCACTACTGGAATCAGCTTATTTGCCGTCTGCCAGTTCTTTGCTGTCAGCTGGCAGACAGCAAAGAGGCACTTTGCCGTCTGCTTGCAAAAAGCAGACGGCAAAGATGCTAGTTGCCATCAGCCAATCCTTTGCCGTCTGCCAGCAGATGGCAAAGAATCTTTGCCATGTGCTGGCGGACGGCAAAGAGGTGGGGCTATCTCTTTTTTTTGCAGGTACAAAGAAAACCGTTGCCCCCACCTCCTCTCTCTGTCTTCCCTCTCTCCGCCCGGCCCCCACCTCCTCTCTCTCTCCCCCCTCTCTCTCCCGCTCGTCTCTCCCTCTCCCTCCCGCGAGCACCTATGGCGGCCGATTTCGGCGAGCTCCGACGGGATTCGACGGCGCCCAGCACACCCACGTGACCCCCTCGCCCCGCTCCTCCAAACCCTCTGACCAGATCCGACTCGCGCATCCTCCTGCGACCACGCATGATGCTCCCCTGCGGCTAGGTTTTCGGCCACCACATCGCCGGCGTGGCTCCGGCGTTGCTCCGGTGACTCAGGTGAGTCTCTTCACTCCTCCTCGTCACATCCATCCCTCTCTTTCTCACCGCGTCGCGTCACGTCTCCTCTCCCTCACAGATCCAGCACGCGGGGAAGCCATGGACGGGAAGGACGCCATGGACGGGAAGGACGTCGTGGAGGACGCAGCTCCACCACTGCCCCAACGCCATCCCGGTCTGCCCCTTCTCCTCTCCTCCCCTCTTGGATTTCTTCTTTTCCTGACTTGCACCCGTCCATGCAAGTTCTAAACCAAACAAGAAAAATTATCAATCTTGTTTTTGCTACATATGAAATAATGGTTGAGGAGGACTCAGTTGTTCACTTCTGTAATTGTGCCATAAACCAGTTTACTCTGCTTGAGGGCTGCCGTGGTTAGCTCGATTTGATAGGATCCTTACTACATATGCTGCTAGGATTTAACTTGACTTGTTAATAATGAGTGTCAATCAATCAAACACAAGGAAACTATAAATGCTTACTATTTTCGTATAGTGATCGTTGTGTTGTGTATAGGTAAAACTTGTGTTGTCCTTGTCTACTTCGGAGGCATCATCATGTGTTGTCAATTTAGTTTCTGCCATGGTTTTCATTTGTCCTGCTTATGCCAAATCGATCATTCATCGCTTCTGAACATTCTACCTTTAATCTTTGCTTCTGTAAAACCGGCCTTTCTTCTATTGAATGGAGTGTTTGCTTGTTGTGCGGGAAAAGTAGCTCATTCATCATTGATTTGGCATGTGCAACCAAAGTGGACGAACCACATTTAGGTCCGTTCGCCGTGAGGATCCTTCGGCGGTGCTGGATGTGCCGTGGCGCGGTGGTTCCCCTGGGTGGCGCCTCCGTGCTGCGGTGACCCTGGTTGGCGCCTTCGTGCCCGTGCTCTCGCTGGCGCCGCCGTTGTGGTGCTCTCTGGCAAGCTCCGACTTGTTGTGGTGGTGTTGGTTGTGATGCTGGTCACACCATAGTGATGATGTGGTTGCATCCTTCTTCGGCTACAACTCCTCTTGGTGAGCTTCTCCTTTCTCCCCTCCCGATCTCTCTAATGCATAGCTCTAGCTTTTGATCTTGTTGGATGTGAGGCTCTATTAGCTGTGGTTAGCTGCTGTAGATGAGCATCAACTTGTATTGGAGCTCTCTGTGATGGATTCTTGCCGTGTCAGGGATTTGGTCAGTGACCATCTATGTGTATTTGTGAAGTATATATACTCCTGTACTGCTCTATTCTGTGTATTTGATCCTGGAGTTGTTACTTTGGTCAGTTACTTTACTCATGGACAGATACTCACTTGTTCTTAGTTATTTTACTTCTAATACTGATATGAATAGATACCACTTGGTTTGGCTATTCCTATTTGTCTCTTTCTATAGCCTATGAACAGATGCTATACTTGGTTTTGGTTGTTACTTTCCTAGTCTTCTACTGATAAGATAGATACTACATCTGATTTGGGCAGTGATGCTGGTCAAGCCCCCCTCTCTTAGGCTTAATTTACATGTGGCTATCCCTGTGCTGTGATGAACTAGCCTTGGCACTTCCAGGCTGTCTGAGCACATAATCCCTCAAGTATACCTTGAGGTCTTCTGTAGCTCTCCTTAATGGTTACCTCTTCTAAGCTGCTGGTGGCTGGATGTGTTGGGACTTGGTCTGGTTAGTTGGTTGTGATGTATATCTCCTCCTAGAGCTTTGCTTTTGGCGTTGCACAGTGACATGTACCTATTGTCACTGGACAAAATTTATTGTGGTGATGAAGTCTAATCTTTGGCTTTAATCACTAGTTTTTAGTTGGCTTAATTCCTGGAACTAGTACTGATAGTGGTCTTTGTGTTGGCATTTAACTTACTGCTAATTGTGGTGGCTTCTTGATTGGGTCCTTGGCTGGTTCTCTCCTTTGGCTCTTTGGTATTGGTTTACTCTATTTGGCTTTCTAATTAAGATCACTTTGAAAATCAGGATCTTAACTAAGATTATCTTGATCTCAAGTACTGGTTCCTACAACATTGCATTTCACGAAGTGAAATGCTACATTTCTACTCCTAACCCATTCTCTCTTTCTTAGTGTTTTTGTTATGCAGGTTGGAAGAAAAGAAGAAGATCCAGAGAAGATCTTAGTAATAAGATAGTTTTTAGCAAAATAGATATTTAGTTTTATATCATTCCTTGTAATATTTGTTGTATATGTGTTCATGGATATGTGTTGGATATATATGTGTTCATGACTATATATTGATAACATGTGTTGGATATGTGTTCATGGATATGTGTTGGATATATATGTGTTCATGAGTATTGGTAATATGTGTTGGATATGCTATATTGGTCATATATATATATATATATATATATATATATATATGTGTGTGTGTGTGTGTGTGTGTGCGCATGTGTGTGTGTGTGTGATTTTCTGTGAAAATGAATTGATATAAGAAGAAACATAATTAATGCCTATTTGGTCTCTTTGCCATCTGCCAACAGAGGGCAAAGAGCCTGCACCATTTGTCGTCTGCCAGCAGATGGCAAAGTGCCATGCCCTTTGCCGTCTGCCACTAATGGCAAAGGCCTCTTTGCCGTTTGCTGCAAAAAACAGGCGGCAAAGAAGGCCTTTGCTGATGCTATCTTTACCGTCGCCCTATGCCATCCGCGGCAGACGGCAAAGTCCTTTGCCGTCCGCCAACCTTGCCTTTGCCGTCCGCTATGGCAGACGGCAAAGTACTAGATTCCTGTAGTGTGCTCGTCCTCCTAGGTGACACTGTGACGTACCACCTCCGCGGTGTCTGGAAGCCTCGGCACTATCACTGGCCCACGCGACCACCACCAAACAAGGATCGGGTCAACGACGGGTTGGCTCCTCACCAACCTACGCCCCGCGGAAGGTAGCACCTCCCAATACCAGCCCGGCGGAGCCCAGTCCCGGACATGGCCCCTCTGATCAAGCCGGCCTCCTCCACCGAGTCGACGACGAGTATGCGGGATAGGCATCGTCGACATCGATGCGAGATAGGCATCGTCGACATCGATGCGGGAATAATTGCTTGAACTAAAAAAATAAACTAGTTCTATTAATTTTCTTGCTAAAAATAAACTACTTCTAAAGTAAAATAAAGTAGTTTTATTAAATCAACTAGTTCAACTACTAAGCACTTACTATAAATAAAAATAAAGTAGTACTTACTAAAAATCAACTAGTTCAACTACTAAGCACTTACTATAAATAAAATAAAGTAGTACTTACTAAAAATAAACTAGTTTAACTAGTTCTATTATTTATCGACCCCCCCTCATGTCGAAGTTATCGGGGAGGCGGTATATCGAAAACGACATACCCGATAAAAAATAAGAAGAGGAAGAAGAAGGAAAAAAGAGGAGAAGAAGAAAGGAATAGAGGAGAAGATCGAAGAAAAAAGAAGAAGAAGAAGAAAGAGGAGAAGAAGAAAGGAATAGAGTCTTCTCCTCTATTCCTTTCTTCTTCTCTTTTTTTCTTCATTTTTCCTCTTCTTATTTATTTCTCCACTTCTTCCTCCCCTCTTCTTCTCCTTCTTCCTCTTCTTATTTTCCTTTTTCCTCTCCTTATTTTTCTTCTTCTTCCTTCTTCCTTCTTCCTCTTTTCTTCCTTTTCATTATTTTACTTTTTCCTCTCCGATCCACTAACCTAGAATCTACTATCCTAAAATGCACTAACAGTAGAACTAATAACCTATAATGCACTAAATCAACTAACCTTAAATGTAATTGTTGCAACACAATTTTTTTATAAATTTGCATATATATATATATATATATATATATATATATATATATATATATATGAACATATATATACATAAATTGACAAAAAATCTATGAAAAAAAATCATACATCAATGCATACATATCCATGGATCAGACATACATCTACATATATATACATATGCATACAACATCCATGTTTAGTGCCCCGCCCCCTACATTATGACAAGTATTTAGCCCTGAGGTGTAAAAGCCACACATTAGCCCAAATTATAATCAATGTTCTACATTATGATATCTTCTTCAAGTATCTGTATCCACTTTTTTATAATTAATTATGATCTATGTTCATCTTTAACACCTTCACGATCCTCTTCTCTTTGTAGCTAGTTAGCGCTAATTTTCTATCATGCATGCCCACGCCCGCCCCCTCTCACCCTCCCTTAGCGTCCCCTCCGTCGCGCATGTTCATTATTACTCTTTAGGTCGTTCACCCGCGATGTGTGTAGCCCCCCAACTCCTTCTTTCCGGCACACACTAGTCGATATGCCTCTCGCACCACCAAGTATGCCTACCACAAACACATATTTCCCCTCTTCTCTTCTAACCATCCATGCCCCCTATGTCCAATACGGTTCCACGCAGGTGCACACTCCCGCCCCTCTTTTCATCAATCTCATAGTCGCACACTCCTCCCTCCTCGGCATAGTAGGACTCTCGCACCATCTCCTAGCCGCACCCCTCTCCCCCTGTCTGTCTCTTCGGACCTTATTTGCTTCTAACACATGCATGCATGTATACGTACTGATCTCCCTACATATAGCTAGGTCGACTATAATTCTTTTCCCCATGCACCAATAGACTTACCTCACTAGTTATGTCTATCCCTTTCTCGGACACACGACAGTTGATCTTCCTATGTAGTTACGTATGCTTGCCACAACCGTATCGTCTCCCCTCATAATCCTTGCATACCTCCCGACCCGTCTCTCACACACACGTGCATAGATAGACAGACATCACCGCCCTCTCTTATTGATATTGCACTTGTACCCTCTGTTTGTCTAGCAGGCCTCTCCCACCATTTGTGAGACGCTACTCCACCACCAACCCTCCGACACTCTACCTTTGTCTTTCTCCCAACCTTAATCCTCTACTACACATATCCATGGATGCCGATCGATCTCCCTCTATACATAGCTAGGTCTCTCTCCTTCTCCACACATATACTAGTCGATCTACCTCTCTATAGTTAGGTCTCTGCCCCTCCCTCCCTCCACCGATAGTCGAACGTTGTAGGTAGGTATCGATGCCGTAGAGAAAAATAGCACCTCTGCCCTCTCAAATTCCAGTAGGCCAGCCGCCCTGTATCTTTGACGTGGACAAACACAAATTCGATGGCACTCTTTATCAATCGCGCAGCCACACACTTCATCCCTGTTTTTGATTCTGTTGATATCTCACGCCGATGATTCCTCCACTCTCTTCTCATGGATCTCTCCCTCTATATATATCATATATCCATGACTCTGCTTAACACACATTGCATATGTTATGTTTTTTGTTTGACATATCATCGACACGTTGCCTCAGTTTCGCACAAACCATCTCTCTCACAGCCACCCACGTATGTACCTGCACCTAAAGAAGAGGTGCACGCAGGATGCACGTACTCACGTCTCGTTCCCGTCCACACCCGCGCGGGTACACGGTGGAGTTCGTTTCTGTACGAAAAGGCAGCCCACGTGATAATTTGACGCGTGTAGCGGTTGTTTACACAAAGGAGGGTCGGGTACCACGCCTAGAGGGAACAAAGTTCGACTTGACGCATTTGTATTAAATAAAGTTATATATTCCTCCTCAATGGCGTGTAGTACAGAATATAAAATGATTACCGTGGGTAAAATGGAAAAATCCGCTCCACTATATACAAGGGAGCCTGCCTGCAGGGGTTTGTCTCTCGTCACACCATCTCACACAAGGCGGCGGTGGCCTCTCTCTTTCACCGTTGGTCAGTGATCCTGCCGCATCTCGTTCGCCGGCGGAAAGGGAGGATGTGCATCGTTTCTCCATTCGACGGCGTTGAGGCAACACGTCCCGATCTTTGGTACCCGTCGTTCTCTCTGGCCAAGCTCCGGTGCTGTAGGGCCTTCGCCACTTGCTCACTGCTGTAGTATGGCCAGATCCCAGCTGTCAGCACCCTCCTAGTAACATCCCGACGACCCTTAGGTACAGCTTCCTCCGGCCTTGCTCCACTGCCCATCTTCCCACGTTGCTACATATGGATCTTCTTTGGTTGTTTGCTTAAAATGTATCTCGGCCGGCGTACTTTCCATCTTGCAATCTCGTCCTCAAACCATTTTTGATAAACCACCATGCTGCTATCTTTCCCTTATTACATGGAATATGCTTCTTTTTTGTCGGCGTATGTGTCTTCAACTCGTGTTATTCGCCAGTAATTGTTTCCTTTCTACCTCTTTTTCGCAAACAGGGCTAGCCATTTCACCTTGTTGCTATTGCGACCTTTTGGTGAACTGCAAAGATCACTTCTTTTTTCTTAAGAGTGTTTTGTGCAGTTCCGCCAAAATGTCACACGAGCAACATTTTTACATTTCGGTGGGACTGCAGAAAGGGAGGTTGGTTTTGCTATCCTCCTCATCCAACTCCCGCCTAATCTTCTCCAACAAGTAGTTAGTCCTAAAGAGAGATCCCAGAGGTGATCGGCTTCTATTTGTGTGTGTTATGTTTCATCATCTAGTTCCACAATTATTGTAATCACACTGACTGGATATCTTTGCAAACAGGGATGGTCAGCTCGATTTTAGTGGAGCTGCACAAAATGATTGGATTGTGGTGTCCTCCGTGCACCCCCTTTTTTGGCTACAACACTGGGTGAAACTAGTTGCCCAGCAATGAACACTGTGCCCAGGAAATGGACCCATGCCTACGAACAACATCGATGAATTATATATTTTTCTTTATTTGTACACCTTCTCACAACTTTGTCATTAGTTGTGATGTGAATATTGGCGTTGATCTGCGAACCATTGAGATGCATTAGCAGCCATGGTAGTTTCATTTGTATTTGATGGAATGTTGTAACGAGATAATCTTGAGGCAAGAGGACACATGAATCCTAAGTTTAAACCATTTTTTCCTGCGGAAACCAAAGTTGGAACCTTCATATCATCACAGTACAATTTCATTAAAATTATGTGTACATATAAACAAATCCTAAAGGATTGATAGCAATGCCAGAAGCAATTCAACTTCATTTTGCCGACATGTGGGACATCCTTCATCCGGCTGCACCTGCCGTGCAGCAATATTGAGTGCACAATTGCAGGGAAAGGTTCACCCTGGTCATTGCGCCGCATTAGTATTGACTAGTGAGCAGTCAAATCATAGAGCCTCACCTTCGCCACAGTAAGTTGCTCGGACAAAGCAACCATCATTTCTCTGTTCCTTGAATCCGCTGGTACTCCCATATTCCCAGAGTAATAAGTTGCTCGGGCGAAGCAACCATCACTTCACTTTTCCCACAGTAAGTACCTCCTTGGGCCCACTGAAAAAAAACTTTTCTCTCTCCAACAAGTGCATTTATTGTCAATCTAACCCTGTCACCGAAACACCTCTTTGGCTACAGTTAGTTCAGGGTTAGTCATGAGTTAGTCTAACCTCTAGCTAAGTTAGAGTATCCAAACAGGAGCAGTATAGGACATGCAAGTTGCTCAAAGCATACAGTCAAATTCGTATGTGAAAGGATCTTTTTTCTTTTTGAAAACGGAACATGAAAGCATCTTCGAATGATATAATTTTCAAATTATATAAAATCTTATCAATAGTCAAAGGCGTCCTCGAAGAATACATTAGGCCCTACTCCCTTCGTCTAGGTGTATAAGTCACCTTACGAAAACCAAATAATCCCAAAATACTTAGGCGTGGTGCATTAACTCCCACCTTGTTTCTTGTTTCTTGACATATCCACCAATAAGAGATGTGGGGCGTGCATGTTTTCAATTACTTAGACTACCAAACACGACATGCAATGGTTAGTTCATTGCATGCAATGCTATTAATTAGCAAATAAATATTAATTTCTCTCGTTTTCCCCTCTTCCTTGGTCATGGTGCACAATCTAAGATGACTTATTCACTAGACGGAGGGAGTATATAAAATCTTACCAATTGTCAAAACCAAGTGTTACTACTACACCAAACAAGTTCAAAATGAGAATCTGGACCCACTCACTGCACGGCACGCCTGTCTCGTTTGGTCCGTCGGTCAAAGCGCTTCCTCTTCTTGGCATAACAATAGAGTAAAGTAAAAGAATTAGAAGTCTCTTGGCATGTCACTAACATGTGATGAGTTAACCGACCTCAATAGACGACAAAAACGCCAGCCGACCGCACATTGAGAGAGACGAGGAGCGAGAAGCGATACGGGCTGGTGGATTACTAGAGCTAGGTGTCGCACGGAGGCCAAGAAATATGGTGATAGCATGGGTTGGCCACATTCAGTATGATGTAACTAAACTGGGCTGCCGTGTTTCGTACTCTTCCGGTCTACTGTGGATATGATTGGTTGATTTTATATCGCTAAATAATATAAAATACTATGAGTGCAAACACTCCACCACGAGGTTCCTTGCTCCTTCTCGGTCGTCGGGAATCTATGTTCTTCCACGTTGCTTTGTAATACAAAGCGGGTGGGGACCCTTTTTCTCACATCTATATTCTTCCACTCTTTTTTTACATGAGCTTTGTTCATCCTTTTGCCAACATGCGGGACATCTAGCATCAAGGTGCACATGTCATGCCAGAAAATGGAGATAAGCAGTGCGTAAGTGAGTCGTGCACTACGATGGCACCTAGTACTACGTAATATTTTTCCTCCTCGATGGCACGCGAATACTGCACGTACTCAATGACGGAGCACGGGATGGTAGCCATGGACGGATGGACATGGTCGGCCCTTTTTGGAGAGAGTACTGAATACGTATTAAATTTGATGTGTCCCGTCAACTCGCATAACGACGAGAAGCACACACTAAATGATGGAGCACGAGATGGTAGCCATGGACATGGTCAACCCTTTTTGGAGACAAATGCACTACGTTTGATGTGTCCGGTCTACTTGCAAATGAGGAGAAGCTTTGCTTACTAGTACGTACACTATCGACTGTAGTACCATCATCATTGTTCGACTTTCGGAAGAGACGAGAGAACTTAATGTTTATTTGCTAATTAATAGCATTGCATGCAATAAACTAACCACTGCATGTCGTGTTTGCTAGTCTCAAGTCATTAAAAGCATGCACACCCACATCTCTTTGGTTGATATGTCAAGAAACAAGAAACGAGGTAGAAGTTAATGCACCGCACCTAAGTATTTTGGGATTATTTGGTTTTCGTAAGATGACACCTAGACGGAGGAGTATTATACTTGAAGGCTACAAGGTTAGCTATAGATGACGTGGCAGTGTCATGTAGCCATCAGCTGGTTATACTATTAACCATGCTCTTAACGGAGGGAGTAGTTGGCATGCATGATACTACCTATAATACTCCCATTACAACCAGCCTGGTAGAATTAAAATACCTAATCTAAATGGTCGCCGCCCGATCTCTTTTTCCTCCTCCAGCATCCGGTAGAAGAAGAATCGAGCAAGACACCGGTTGTATTCGCCGGCGTCGCCTCGGCGGTGGCGTCCTGTGTTCTACTTTTCCTTGATAATGGCGGCGGGCGGGGACGTGCTGCCCGTCACCTCGTCCACATCCGCATAGCCGCATCACCTCGTCCACATCCGCGACGACTTCTTTCTCTGCCTGCATGCACGCACGTCGACGGCGCATGCCGCAGTCACAGACACTGGAGGCATTGTACGACAGGGCAGCGTTGAGGGCAGCGACGATGCCCGTGCTGCCGTGCTCCTCGACAAGCCGGCGTGGAGCAAGTTGGCTCTCTTCCTCGAGTTGTATTAGAGAGGCTAGCTGCAGAACCATGCACTGGCTTAGTGCGGCATCTACCTCTGACGGGCTAGGCTAGGTAGGTGGAGAAGCGAGCTGTCGGGCTCGGTGGGCCACCCAGACGGCTTTTATGCCAGAGAACTGCTCTTCCTGCTCGTTGGATGCCGCAGAAAGAGTGGACAAAATGGTGGAAGGAGGAGCTTGGTCGGCGTCCTGCTCCTGAACGGACGTGTGTGGTCGGAGTTGGTTTCTCGCATTCCACGTGGGTTTCTATACATGCGTGGCTTCTTGAGTGGTTATCAATATAAACTAATAAAATATCTTCAACTTAGCATCCTGATGTATTGTCTCTAGTGGTTAGCGAAGAGTTCATGTTCTTTTATTTGTTTATAGGCGGGCAGGTGGCAAAAAACAGGGGAAAACGCGCAAGGTTCCTTGCAGACGCTCAACCGCGAGGTTCCTTGCTCCTTCTCGGTCGTTGGGAATCTATGTTCTTCCACTCTCTTTTTTGCGTGGGCTTTGTTCATCCTTTTGCGAACACGCGAGACATCTAGCATCAAGGTGCACGTGTCATGCAAGAAAATGGAGATAATCAGATAAGCAGTGCGTAAGTGAGTCGTGCACTTCGATGGCACCTACTCCTATACACAATATTTTTTCTCCTCGATGGCACGTGAATAGTGCACGTACTCAATGACAAACACGGGATGGTAGCCAGGTCAGCCCTTTTTTGGAGAGAGTACGTACTAAATTGTTGGGGAACGTAGTAATTTCAAAAAAATTCCTACGCACACGCAAGATCATGGTGATGCATAGCAACGAGGGGAGAGTATGATCTACGTACCCTTGTAGATCGCAACGGAAGCGTTTGACACAACGTAGAGGAAGTAGTCGTACGTCTTCTTCCCGGTCCGACCGATCCAAGCACCGTTACTCCGGCACCTCCGAGTTCTTAGCACACGTTCAGCTCGATGATGATCCTCGGGCTCCGATCCAGCAAAGCGTCGAGGAAGAGTTCCGTCAGCACAACGGCGTGGTGACGATCTTGATGTACTACTGACGCAGGGCTTCGCCTAAGCACTGTGACAATATGACCGAGGTGGAATTTGGTGGCAGGGGGCACCGCACACGGCTAAGGAAAGATTTCAATGATCAATTGTGTGTCTAGAGGTGCCCCCTGCCCCCGTATATAAATGGGCAAAGGGGGAGGGGTGCGGCAGCCATAGGAGGAGTCCTACTCCCGCTGGGAGTAGGACTCCCCTCCAATCCTATTCCTAATAGGACTCCCCAAGTGGGGAAAGAGAAAGGGGCTGGCCGGCCACCTTCCCTAGTCCTAATAGGACTAGGGGAAGGGGGGAGGCGCGCAGCCCATGAGGGCAGCCCTTTCACCTTTCCACCAAGGCCCATGTTGGCCCATTTGGCTCCCGGGGGGTTCCGGTAACCCTCCCGGTATTCCTGTAAAATCCTGATTTCACCCGGAACACTTCCGATGTCCAAACATAGGCTTCCAATATATCAATCTTTACGTCTCGACCATTTCGAGACTCCTCGTCATGTCCATGATCACATCCGGGACTCCGAACAACCTTCGGTATATCAAAATGCATAAACTCATAATAACTGTCATCGTAACGTTAAGCGTGCGGACCCTACGGTTCGAGAACAATGTAGACATGACCGAGACACATCTCCGGTCAATAACCAATAGCGGGGCCTGGATGCCCATATTGGCTCCTACATATTCTACGAAGATCTTTATCGGTCAGACCGCATAACAACATACGTTGTTCCCTTTGTCATCGGTATGTTACTTGCCCGAGATTCGATCGTCAGTATCCAATACTTAGTTCAATCTCGTTACCGGCAAGTCTCTTTACTCGTTCCGTAATACATCATCCTGCAACTAACTCATTAGTTGCAATGCTTGCAAGGCTTAAGTGATGTGCATTACCGAGAGGGCCCAGAGATACCTCTCCGACGATCGGAGTGACAAATCCTAATCTCGAAATACGCCAACCCAACATCTACCATTGGAGACACCTGTAGTACTCCTTTATAATCACCCAGTTACGTTGTGACGTTTGGTAGTACCCAAAGTGTTCCTCCGGCAAACGGGAGTTGCATAATCTCATAGTCATAGGAACATGTATAAGTCATGGATAAAGCAATAGCAACATACTAAACGATCGGGTGCTAAGCTAATATAATGGGTCATGTCAATCAGATCATTCAACTAATGATGTGACCTCGTTAATCAAATAACAACTCTTTGTTCATGGTTAGGAAACATAACCATATTTGATTAACGAGCTAGTCTAGTAGAGGCATACTAGTGACACTCTGTTTGTCTATGTATTCACACATGTATTATGTTTCCAGTTAATACAATCCTAGCATGAATAATAAACTTTTATCATGATATAAGGAAATAAATAATAACTTTATTATTGCCTCTAGGGCATATTTCCTTCAGTCTCCCACTTGCACTAGAGTCAATAATCTAGATTATACTGTAATGATCCTAACACCCATGGAGTCTTGGTGCTGATCATGTTTTGCTCGTGGAAGAGGCTTAGTCAACGGGTCTGCTACATTCAGATCCGTATGTCTTGCAAATCTCTATGTCTCCCACCTGGACTAGATCCCGGATGGAGTTGAAGCATCTCTTGATGTGTTTGGTCCTTTTGTGAAATCTGGATTCCTTTGCCAAGGCAATTGCACCAGTATTGTCACAAAAGATTTTCATTGGACCCGATGCACTAGGTATGACACCTAGATCGGATATGAACTCCTTCATCCAGACTCCTTCGTTTGCTGCTTCCGAAGCAGCTATGTACTCCGCTTCACATGTAGATCCCGCTACGACGCTTTGTTTAGAACTGCACCAACTGACAGCTCCACCGTTTAATGTAAACACATATCCGGTTTGCGATTTAGAATCGTCCGGATCAGTGTCAAAGCTTGCATCAACGTAACCTCTTACGGTGAGCTCTTTGTCACCTCCATATATGAGAAACATATCCTTAGTCCTTTTCAGGTATTTCAGGATGTTCTTGACCGCTGTCCAGTGATCCACTCCTGGATTACTTTGGTACCTCCCTGCTAAACTTATAGCAAGGCACACATCAGGTCTGGTACACAGCATTGCATACATGATAGAGCCTATGGCTGAAGCATAGGGAACATCTTTCATTTTCTCTCTATCTTCTGCAGTGGTCGGGCTTTGAGTCTTACTCAATCTCACACCTTGTAACACAGGCAAGAACCCTTTCTTTGCTTGATCCATTTTGAACTTGTTCAAAATCTTGTCAAGGTATGTGCTTTGTGAAAGTCCAATTAAGCGTCTTGATCTATCTCTATAGATCTTTATGCCTAATATGTAAGCAGCTTCTCCGAGGTCTTTCATTGAAAAACTTTTATTCAAGTATCCCTTTATGCTATCCAGAAATTCTATATCATTTCCAATCAGTAATATGCCATCCACATATAATATTAGAAATGCTACAGAGCTCCCACTCACTTTCTTGTAAATACAGGCTTCTCCGAAAGTCTGTATAAAACCAAATGCTTTGATCACACTATCAAAGCGTTTATTCCAACTCCGAGAGGCTTGCACCAGTCCATAAATGGATCACTGGAGCTTGCACACTTTGTTAGCTCCCTTTGGATCGACAAAACCTTTCGGTTGCATCATATACAACTCTTCTTCCAGAAATCCATTCAGGAATGCAGTTTTGACATCCATCTGCCAAATTTCATAATCATAAAATGCGGCAATTGCTAACATGATTCGGACAGACTTAAGCATTGCTACGGGTGAGAAAGTCTCATCGTAGTCAATCCCTTGAACTTGTCGAAAACCTTTTGCGACAAGTTGAGCTTTGTAGACAGTAACATTACCATCAGCGTCAGTCTTCTTCTTAAAGATCCATTTGTTCTCAATTGCTTGCCGATCATCGGGCAAGTCAACCAAAGTCCATACTTTGTTCTCATACATGGATCCCATCTCAGATTTCATGGCTTCAAGCCACTTTGCGGAATCTGGGCTCACCATCGCTTCTTCATAGTTCGTAGGTTCATCATGATCTAATATCATGACCTCCAGAACAGGATTACCGTACCACTCTGGTGCGGATCTCACTCTGGTTGATCTACGAGGTTCAGTAGTATCTTGATCTAAAGTTTCATGATCATCATCATTAGCTTCCTCACTTATTGGTGTAGGTGTCGCAGAAACAGTTTTCTGTGATGTACTACTTCTCAATAAATTAGTAGGTACAGTTACCTCGTCAAGTTCTACTTTCCTCCCACTCACTTCTTTCGAAAGAAACTCCTTCTCTAGAAAGTTTCCGAACTTAGCAACAAAAGTCTTGCCTTCGGATCTGTGATAGAAGGTGTATCCAACAGTTTCCTTTAGATATCCTATGAAGACACATTTCTCCGATTTGGGTTCGAGCTTATCAGGTTGAAGCTTTTTCACATAAGCATCGCAGCCCCAAACTTTAAGAAACGACAACTTTGGTTTCTTGCCAAACCATAGTTCATAAGGCGTCGTCTCAACGGATTTAGATGGTGCCCTATTTAACGTGAATGCGGCCGTCTCTAGAGCGTATCCCCAAAACGATAGCGGTAAATCAGTAAGAGACATCATAGATCGCACCATATCTAGTAAAGTACGATTACGACGTTCGGACACACCATTACGCTGTGGTGTTCCGGGTGGCGTGAGTTGCGAAACTATTCCACAATTTTTCAAATGTACACCAAACTCGTAACTCAAATATTCTCCTCCACGATCAGATCGTAGAAACTTTATTTTCTTGTTACGATGATTTTCAACTTCACTCTGAAATTCTTTGAACTTTTCAAATGTTTCAGACTTGTGTTTCATTAAGTAGATATACCCATATCTGCTTAAGTCATCTGTGAAGGTGAGAAAATAACGATATCCGCCACGAGCCTCAGTATTCATCGGTCCACATACATCGGTATGTATGATTTCCAACAAATCTGTTGCTCTCTCCATAGTACCGGAGAACGGTGTTTTAGTCATCTTGCCCATGAGGCACGGTTCGCAAGTACCAAGTGATTCATAATCAAGTGGTTCCAAAAGTCCATCAGTATGGAGTTTCTTCATGCGCTTTACACCGATATGACCTAAATGACAGTGCCACAAATAAGTTGCACTTTCATTATCAACTCTGCATCTTTTGGCTTCAACATTATGAATATGTGTATCACTACTATCGAGATTCATCAAAAATAGACCACTCTTCAAAGGCGCATGACCATAAAAGATATTACTCATATAAATAGAACAACTATTATTCTCTGATTTAAATGAATAACCGTCTCGCATCCAGATATAATGTTCATGCTCAACGCTGGCACCAAATAACAATTATTTAGGTCTAATAGTAATCCCGAAGGTATATGTAGAGGTAGCGTGCCGACCGCGATCACATCGACTTTGGAACCGTTTCCCACGCGCATCGTCACCTCGTCCTTTGCTAGTGTCCGCTTATTCTGTAGTCCCTGTTTCGAGTTGCAAATATTAGCAACAGAACCAGTATCAAATACCCAGGTGCTACTGCGAGCATTAGTAAGGTACACATCAATAACATGTATATCACATATACCTTTGTTCACCTTGCCATCCTTCTTATCCGCCAAATACTTGGGGCAGTTCCGCTTCCAGTGACCAGTCTGCTTGCAGTAGAAGCACTCAGTTTCAGGCTTAGGTCCAGACTTGGGTTTCTTCTCTTGAGCAGCAACTCGCTTGCCGTTCTTCTTGAAGTTCCCCTTTTTCTTCCCTTTGCCCTTTTTCTTGAAACTAGTGGTTTTGTTAACCATCAACACTTGATGCTCCTTCTTGATTTCTACCTCCGCAGCTTTTAGCATTGCGAAGAGCTCGGGAATAGTCTTGTTCATCCCTTGCATATTATAGTTCATCACGAAGCTCTTGTAGCTTGGTGGCAGTGATTGGAGAATTCTGTCAATGACGCAATCATCTGGAAGAGTAACTCCCAATTGAATCAAGTGATTATTATACCCAGACATTTTGAGTATATGCTCACTGACAGAACTGTTCTCCTCCATCTTGCAGCTATAGAACTTATTGGAGACTTCATATCTCTCAATCCGGGCATTTGCTTGAAATATTAACTTCAACTCCTGGAACATCTCATATGCTCCATGACGTTCAAAACGTCGTTGAAGTCCCGGTTCTAAGCCGTAAAGCATGGCACACTGAACTATCGAGTAGTCATCAGCTTTGCTCTGCCAGACGTTCATAACTTCTGGTGTTGCTCTAGCAGCAGGCCTGGCACCTAGCGGTGCTTCCAGGACGTAATTCTTCTGTGCAGCAATGAGGATAATCCTCAAGTTACGGACCCAGTCCGTGTAATTGCTACCATCATCTTTCAACTTTGCTTTCTCAAGGAACGCATTAAAATTTAACGGAACAACAGCACGAGCCATCTATCTACAATCAACATAAACAAGCAAAATACTATCAGGTACTAAGTTCATGATAAGTTTATGTTCAGTTAATCAAATTAATTAAGAACTCCCACTTAGATAGACATCCCTCTAATCCTCTAAGTGATCACGTGATCCAAATCAACTAAACCATAACCGATTATCACGTGATATGGAGTAGTTTTCAATGGTGAACATCGTTATGTTGATCATATCTACTATATGATTCACGCTCGACCTTTCGGTCTCCGTGTTCCGAGGCCATATCTTATATGCATAGCTCGTCAAGTATAACCTGAGTATTCCGCGTGTGCAACTGTTTTGCACCCGTTGTATTTGAACGTAGAGCCTATCACACCCGATCATCACGTGGTGTCTCAGCACGAAGAACTTTCGCAACGGTGCATACTTAGGGAGAACACTTCTTGATAATTAGTGAGAGATCATCTTATAATGCTACCGCCAATCAAAGCAAGATAAGATGTATAAAAAGATAAAAAGATAAACATCACATGCAATCAATATAAGTGATATGATATGGTCATCATCATCTTGTGCTTGTGATCTCCATCTCCGAAGCACCGTCATGATCACCATCGTCACCGGCGCGACACCTTGATCTCCATCGTAGCATCGTTGTCGTCTCGCCAATCTTATGCTTTCCACGACTATCACTACCGCTTAGTAATAAAGTAAAGCATTACAGGGCGATTGCATTGCATACAATAAAGTGACAACCATACGGCTCCTGCCGGTTGCCGATAACTCGGTTACAAAACATGATCATCTCATACAATAAAATTTAGCATCATGTCTTGACCATATCACATCACAACATGCCCTGCAAAAACAAGTTAGACGTCCTCTACTTTGTTTGTTGCAAGTTTTACGTGGCTGCTACGGGCTTAAGCAAGAACCAATCTTGCCTACGCATCAAAACCACAACGATAGTTTGTCAAATAGACTCCGTTTTAACCTTCTCAAGGACCGGGCGTAGCCACACTCGGTTCAACTAAAGTTGGAGAGACAGTCTTCCGCAAGCCATCTATGTGCAAAGCACGTCGAGGGAACCGGTCTCGCGTAAGAGTACGCGTAAGGTTGGTCCGGATCGTCTCGTCCAACAATACCGCTGAACCAAAGTATGACATGCTGGTAGGCAGTATGACTTGTATCGTCCACAACTCACTTGTGTTCTACTCATGCAAATAACATCAAACCATAAAAACCTAGGCTCGGATGCCACTGTTGGGGAACGTAGTAATTTCAAAAAATTTCCTACGCACACGCAAGATCATGGTGATGCATAGCAACGAGGGGAGAGTATGATCTACGTACCCTTGTAGATCGCAACAGAAGCGTTTGACACAACGTAGAGGAAGTAGTCGTACGTCTTCTTCCCGGTCCGACCGATCCAAGCACCGTTACTCCGGCACCTCCGAGTTCTTAGCACACGTTCAGCTCGATGATGATCCTCGGGCTCCGATCCAGCAAAGCGTCGAGGAAGAGTTCCGTCAGCACGACGGCGTGGTGACGATCTTGATGTACTACTGACACAGGGCTTCACCTAAGCACTATGACAATATGACCGAGGTGGAATTTGGTGGTAGGGGGCACCGTACACGGCTAAGGAAAGATCTCAATGATCAATTGTGTGTCTAGAGGTGCCCCCTGCCCCCGTATATAAAGGGGCAAAGGGGGAGGGGTGCGGCAGCCATAGGAGGAGTCCTACTCCCGCTGGGAGTAGGACTCCCCTCCAATCCTATTCCTAATAGGACTCCCCAAGTGGGGAAAGAGAGAGGGGCTGGCCGGCCACCTTCCCTAGTCCTAATAGGACTAGGGGAAGGGGGGGAGGCGCGCAGCCCATGAGGGCAGCCCTTTCACCTTTCCACCAAGGCCCATGTTGGCCCATTTGGCTCCCGGGGGGTTCCGGTAACCCTCCCGGTATTCCTGTAAAATCCCGATTTCACCCGGAACACTTCCGATGTCCAAACATAGGCTTCCAATATATCAATCTTTACGTCTCAACCATTTCGAGACTCCTCGTCATGTCCGTGATCACATCCGGGACTCCGAACAACCTTCGGTACATCAAAATGCATAAACTCATAATAACTTTCATCGTAACGTTAAGCGTGCGGACCCTACGGTTCGAGAACAATGTAGACATGACCGAGACACATCTCCGGTCAATAACCAATAGCGGGACCTGGATGCCCATATTGGCTCCTACATATTCTACGAAGATCTTTATCGGTCAGACCGCATAACAACATACGTTGTTCCCTTTGTCATCGGTATGTTACTTGCCCGAGATTCGATCGTCAGTATCCAATACTTAGTTCAATCTCGTTACCGGCAAGTCTCTTTACTCGTTCCGTAATACATCATCCTGCAACTAACTCATTAGTTGCAATGCTTGCAAGGCTTAAGTGATGTGCATTACTGAGAGGGCCCAGAGATACCTCTCCGACGATCGGAGTGACAAATCCTAATCTCGAAATACGCCAACCCAACATCTACCATTGGAGACACCTGTAGTACTCCTTTATAATCACCCAGTTACGTTGTGACGTTTGGTAGTACCCAAAGTGTTCCTCGGGCAAACGGGAGTTGCATAATCTCATAGTCATAGGAACATGTATAAGTCATGGATAAAGCAATAGCAACATACTAAACGATCGGGTGCTAAGCTAATATAATGGGTCATGTCAATCAGATCATTCAACTAATGATGTGACCTCGTTAATCAAATAACAACTCTTTGTTCATGGTTAGGAAACATAACCATATTTGATTAACGAGCTAGTCTAGTAGAGGCATACTAGTGACACTCTGTTTGTCTATGTATTCACACATGTATTATGTTTCCAATTAATACAATTCTAGCATGAATAATAAACTTTTATCATGATATAAGGAAATAAATAATAACTTTATTATTGCCTCTAGGGCATATTTCCTTCATAAATAACTTTGATGTGTCCCGTCAACTCGCAGAACGATAAGAAGCTTGCCTACTACGCCTTTTCCCTCGCCAACGCGTGCGCGGTGGCTCTTAGCACGAGGAGAAACTTTTGCTTACAAGCGGTGGACGTGCAGAAGTTCATTTGTTGTCAGATTGCCAGAAGTACTACTGTAGTACCACCATTCTTGTTCGACTTCTGGAAGAGGCGAAGAGCCAAGCGCAAGACTAGCCATAGTGGGAGTAACATAAGTAGGAGTACCTCCTTTTTTTATTCTAGAAACAACCACACGCGAATATTGGACTGTAGCAGCACAGCAACTGAACCAAAAATCGAAACCTTCCCGCCCGGCGCCAGCTGAGCCCGCTGCTCCACGTTGATGGCAAGTCAAGGTGACGCGACCCCTCACTGCTTCCGCCGTTGAAGCGGTGCGCCGACCGAGGGCACCGCCCGCTGCACGCCCGGCATTTCAGACTACACATACTTTGTGAGACAAAAGGTGGGGCCATTATTCTGTCATCGGGCTTTTTTGCAAAAAAGTCCCTGTATATTTTAGTAATTGAACCCGCAGTCCCTCTTTAAGTGTATGTGGAAAACGTTTCGTTTTTTTTTATAAAAAACACCCTGCGTTTGTAAGAATCAAGACGAGATTCCTCTGTTTCATCTTATCCACACACACACTGCCCCTTCCTTTCCGGCCGCGGCGGAGCAGGAGAAGTTGAGAGGCGGAGCAGGAGCGGGGAGGGCGGGAAGGAGAGCAGCAGCGAGTGCGGGAGCAGGCGCCCGGAGACGGAGACCGAGTGGATGAGCGACGAGAGGAGCAGGTCGAGCGGGAAGCAGAGGTGGTGGCGCTGGAGGAAAGGGAGCAGCGCAAAGGCGAGCGACAGGGATGCGTCGCTGGCGGCGAGGCCCCGGAGAAGAGTGTGCCACTCGTGCAAGGTGCGACGGCACGACGGAGGAGGACGCGGCGAAGCGGCGCTCGGGGGCTGGCACGGAGGGCGGAGGAGACGACGAGGTGAGCGAGGCGACGGAGGAGGGGCCGGAGAGGTAGGCGAGCGGCGGCTCGAAGTCGTAGCGGCTGGCGGGGCCGGCGGCGGAGACGGAGACAGAGGAGGTGGTGCAGCTGGGTACGGGTAGGCGGAGGCACTGGCGCTGGTGGCTGTCCGCCACAGACAGTCCTCTTCAGCCTCCTCCGCCGTATCCTTCTCAATCTCCAACGTTTTTCTCCCGTGTCGTGATTTGGATGGACAATTGGAGGTCGTGTCCTTGTCCAACACCAAGCAATGGAGTGCCCGACCCAGATTTTAGTTGCCTGCTATAAGAAGGAGGGGTCCTCGGCCGGAATCTCCATCAGGTTGCATCGTTGTACCATATAAGCTCCATCAAAGCCGGTCCAAATTGCAATTTTCGACGAAACGTCCAATGTCGCCTCGAGTTCGCCGAAGGAAGAAGCGCCGAGTTCGCCGGAGGAAAAAGAACATCCGTCCAGCCGTCCATTGTCGCCTGCCTCGGCTACACCAGAGGTATGTATCTCCTTGATATTCACTGGATGGAATCCCATGTTTTACATATAATTCTGTCCCCTGGCTCTGTATGCGACTCTGTTCTTTCTTCGGTTATGAAATAGCTTTGTAGTTTTATGTGGTGGAAGTTTTAGAGGCTGTTGATAGCTTTCCAAAGGCATTAAGTTTGTGTAATTCAGCATAATGATTATGAAGATATCGCCAAATAACAGTTCTGCTGTTCCAGGATTTTCAGTCCAAGCAGATTTGCAAGAATTAATGGCGACTTTAGTTTAGCCTGATTTAAATAAGGGACAATACTTAATTTTGTACTGTAGTATATATGTACTTTGCTGTTTGCTCAACGAATTATATTATATCAATATCAATAAGCCGACATTGTTCAGGCCTTATTTTTTAGCTATCCCCTTGACCCCTGTTTCAGTTATTTTTCTGACCCCTGTCTTGCTGGCGAGCCCGTGCGCGGCTACTGTTGTTGCTCACACGCCTGTACGGGTCCTTGATCCTACCTAATTATTCGTCGCCAAGGATGAGGCGATTTTAGTTGTCGTGGATCGTATAGATAGGCCCTGTGCATCTTGATCTCGATTGAATCTGATTGGATGAGCATGAATTATTCGGTTCTACAATCCAGGTAAAGATATGCCACACAAGATGGCTTTTGTCTGCAGAATAAGCATAATTTTTATCCGCCATGAGCGAGTCTACTAGATCGATTTGTGTAAACTTACTTGGTTAAGTGCAGGAATGTCTAGCGAATTATACTCAGGAACCTTGTTGACTTTTCAATCCTCGCAAAAAACCTTGCTAAGCTAAACTCATAATTACCTCACTCTTGTACGAGATAATAGTATTGGAGTAGAACCATACGCATCTTGATCTGGATTGGATCTGATTGGGTGAGCATGAATATTCGGTCCTGGAGTGCAGGTCGAAAGTATGCTACACATGCTGGTTTTTGCCTGCAGTAAGCATGATTTTGAGCCACCAAAGTGCATCGATTTGTGTTGAACCAACTTAGTGGATGTCTGGCCAGTTATATTCAGCAACTTTTTTGACCCGTCAATCCTCGCAAGAGAACCTTGCTAAACTTACAATTACTTCTCTTGTACCAGATAAAACTATG
Organism: Aegilops umbellulata; assembly: GCA_032464435.1. Taxonomy (NCBI): domain Eukaryota; kingdom Viridiplantae; phylum Streptophyta; class Magnoliopsida; order Poales; family Poaceae; genus Aegilops; species Aegilops umbellulata. The sequence goes on along the minus strand of CP136058.1, from coordinate 347,269,893 downwards.
GAGTAGAGCCATATGTTGCTGGTGACTGAAACTGGTTCAGTCGTAATTGGCTGATTGCTTCAGTTTATCAGTCTAGCTAAGAGTTTGTTTTCTGTGAATGGTTTAGCATGGCTGAGTGATATGTGTTTACTTCACTAATTCATAAGAATTTTTTCTCTTGCCAGCTTCAGCTGCAGCAGCATCTTGCCTGCATCATATATTTTATATTATGTTGTTGTGGGCAATGCCGATTCTGAATTTCTCCGTACTGCCGACTTCGCCGGAATTACGTTCGCCTGTGTAGCCAAGGTATGTGGTTCAAACTGCTCAAGCAATATTGATTTGGAGTTGTTGGTCAAGCGTCTAAACTAAACCATGCTACTGCACAGTAGCCAAAATTCAGTCTAAATTGAACCATGCTACGACACAGCAGCCAAAATTCAGTCAGTTTGTTCTCCTGTGGCTGCAGTGGCTAAACTGAACCATGATACTACACAATAGCCCAATGTTTTACTAATAGATATGAGTATCATCATATAATTTTTGTTTGATATTTCAAGAATATGTAATAGGTAACCATCAATGTTGTTTGCAGTTTGACAAATGTGGCTGATAACTTGCAGTACCACTTCCTCTGATGCAGTATTGTTTGCTTTTAAATTTTTTAATATTATTTGCTAAAGTCGAGCTTGCATATCATATACTTGTTTGTGAACAGTTCCTACATCACTAGTGCCAAAATTCAGCAGAGTGAATGAGACGTAGTAAAGCTAATAGTGTGTGCCCGTTATTTCCTACATCCAGAAAAGGGAAATATCCTTAGAAGACAACAGTTGAAATGGCGTTGAATAGCTTTCATTGTAGTTCTAAAAGTGTGCTGCACAATGCTATTTTGTTAATTGCGCCCTATCGAATCGAAACCTGAAAATTCCTATTTATGATTAATAAATCATGTTGTTGCTACTTTGTTAATAAATCATGCGCTTCTTAATTCTTTGTGTACAGTTTGCTGTCCAAACACTAAACATAACTTTTTTTTAATTAATTCAGTCAAGCCATCCTTATAGTTCTGTAATGTGCGGAACTCATGTCTTTTATTGATGCATTCTTCAGGTTGAGAACTAATGATGGATGACGTAACAACTGTTAAAGTGGAGATTAAAGGATGGAAGATGGCAGCAGAGGAGGAGGCTGAAGCTCTGGTAGATCAATTGAGCAAGAGTGCCTCACTCGTGTGCATTTATAATTAGCTTTTCCAAATTAATAGATAGTTTCTGTCAAGATTAATACATGTTGTTTGATTCTATATTTGATTGAAGTCCATACTGATTACACCTTCACACAATTTGCAATGTTGTTTCAACAAACTAACAATGTGAGGTTTAACTTTTTTTATTGCAGAAAATGGATGACAATACTTAATCGATCATTGTTGAGGATTTTGAAACCCGACCTTCATAAAGAAAGCAAAATGTTCTGAATCGGGTTTTTTTGAAATGGAGGTTTAACTTTATTTGTAAGGCCCGCTCGGTACGTCCACCCTGAGGCATCGCCATTTACATGGTGTAAGAGGTTCGTCACTGTGGACAACATCAGCGGCGACGTTGTTTTCGATACGTAGCAAGTGCGCGACTACGGTGAGGGTGTGCAAGGTTTCTGCATGCCCCTCAAGTTCCTGCCCCCATACCGTCGCTCTCGCCAGCCACAGCCGAAAGCTTGGAACCACGGCCTGCCCTGATTGAGTCTCCATCTGATGTATGGTACTTTGCCAAGGTAAATTTAGTTATTTTCATACATCTTCACAATTGAGTACAATTGATGTTGATTAATGTATATCTTTTGATTATTTATAGAGAAATGCTGAATTCTTAGTCCAGCAGTAGAAAGAAGGTGTCTGTCAGGTCTTAGGCTCCTAGCTCATCTTGCTTTAATCTGAAATCATATCATGTCAAGGAGTAGCTTCCCGCAAAAAAAAAAGGTTCAAGGAGTACCATTAGCACCTCTGAAGCAGCAGCAAATGGATCAAAACTACATTCTTCAGTATCCTACTTGGCAAAAAAAGGGCGAAAACACTGACTTCCAGAAAAAAAACATGAAGAATTCTTCAAGCACCAGACTGAGACAGATTCCTTGAGAAGTGTGCTTGATAATATCAGGTGGTCAGGTTCTTTTCTAAGTTGAGGTAGGGTTGCCTCTTCAATCTGTGATATTTAAACAGGATGGAAAATGAATATATAGAGGAATATAATTTGAATACATTATTAACAACCTCCAAAAATTTTATCATGTCTCATGGCCAGTTCAATACTTCTTTCTTGATGCAACAGCTGATATATGGTTGTTTTCCATGGCTATGTCAGAAAACTTTTATGCAAATTTATATTACTCTCTTATTCTCTAATGGTTATACTGGGACGCTCATTTGAACAGATATAATATGAACTAGGAGCTCTCAAAACAAAACATGTATGAGCAAATTTATATATCGTAACACTGGTATTTGTACCGCAAATAAGATTTTTAATCTTCATCACTTTAGCTCTTAATTAATGTGTTGTCATTCACTGCAACTACATCACACACGCATTGAGGGACAAAGAATATAAGTCGCGACACGGGTGGGATGCCATGTTGAAATAGAGAATGTAGACTGTGTGTGCAAGGTGGTCTTACGTCATGCTTACTGGGCTAGAAGTGTGATGTTTTTTCTCACGTTGCAACATTGGTGCTGGTCGACTGCCGGTGATGCTGGGTGGTGGCTGTTGGGCGCATGAGAAGGAAGATGGAGGCAGAGTGCTGGGTGGATGTGGAGAAGATAAGATCTGAGTGGTGGAAATGGAATTCTCGGTGAGATTGAGTGCATGTTACTACTGCTTTTCTTAAACGATGCGATGTCACTGCTGCTAGATGTTGATCTTTTTTTGCGTAGAGCTAGATGTTGATCTCTGCTAGCATACAATTTACTTGTCTGTGCTGTTTAAGCCTACCATATCTTAATCTTAATTATGAATACATTAGTAGTTTTATTACTTAAAAGATGTGTGACTGTAATATTGGAAAGATTTGTTCAAAAAAATATCGAAAAGAAATACTATTTCTTAAGGGAAAACATATTTGGGGCTCTTTTGCTAAACCGTCAACTTTTATTAAAAATAAGGAAATTCCCACGTTTAACCATATTATCAACATGTATTTAAAATGATTATAAGAAATGATGCACAATGACACATGAAGCAGACTCTTTACTATCTAACGGGTCGTCTTATCCTTGAAGTGGTCAAGTAAAAATATGAATTCATGATAAGACGAGAAAGAATCTAACAGATTGACAGATAGAGGTATTTCACCATGATAGATAAACTCTTGAATATCACGCAAGCCCCGGAATTTATTTCATACCCGTTGCAACACACGGGCTTTTCTCTAAACCGTTAACTTTTATTAAAAATAAGGAAATTCCCACGTTTAACCATATTATCAACATGTATTAAAAATGGATATAAAAAATGATGCACAATGGCACATGAATCCGGTTATGTCCATTTTACCGCCCGGTGCAACGCACGGGCATTTGTACTAGTTATACTAAAGGGACTAACTATTGTAAGCAGGCTCCGTATTAGGTTGGTTCTAGATGATGTGTCAACTTCATATAGCCGGATGTTGGCTATACTATTAACCATGCTCTAAGTGTGGTGTGAGTCGGAAAATTTATTAAGTCATTAATTAATAATTAACGGATGCCTTAATTACTCACCTGTTTTTGATTCTTTTGGATAGTGGGGCTATTATTGACTTGGACGTGGGGTTTGGGCCAAAGGCCTACTATTATACTACTTGGTCTTACTCGCACGACCGACCTGACAGGCTCTACCCTAGCCGCCGCTGTATCATATGGTTTCACACCATTCCAGATCTTAGCGCTGCAACGCAATTCTTCTCCATCCCTCCTTCCGGCGCGCACCGCGAGAAAGGACAGCAGTCCTCCGAACCCCGCCTTTCGTGATCCTGTACGGGAGAGGGGCGATCAAGTTTTTGTGGAGCACACTCCTATGACTGCTGCCAGCGACGACTTCCTCAACGACAGCCTTCTTCCTCAACGACAACTTCCTCAACGACATGAGTGACAACATCAACCACAGCGGTTCTGCTCCCGCTGTACAGTATGTGATTCTGTCCTCCTAGTTTAGTCTGCATCATTACTTTGATCTTCGCAATTGTCGTCGTGATCTATTTACTGTTGATTCGGATTACGTCTCATAGTAAATTGCTCATATATTCACAATTCCAATCCAAAAACCTGATTGTAGGCAATTTACTCCAAGTGGTTTTGCTCGCTTTGGAAGCCGCCTACTTTTAAGGGGGTGCAATATAAAAGGTGGTGCACAAGAGAAGTATATTGGTTTCAGATCATGTACTGCTATGACGCCACTAAGGGTAAGCCTGAGGGCGATCTTAATCGTACACAGCAGGAAGCTTTTGAGAACATGGATACCCTCTTCAAAGCCGCCCTGCTGAGTGTTCTTGACGATTCCATTGTGGATTCATATATGTAGTTTGACAGCGGCAAAGACATGTGGGTTGCGCTCGAGGCCACATTTGGGGCCTCGGGCGCTGGCAACGACTTGTACATCATGGAGCAATTCTGTGACTACAAGATGACTGATGAGCACTCTGTTGTTCAGCAAACTCATGAGATACAGTCACTCGCTAAGGAACTTGATTACTTCAAGTGTGTGTTGCCGGACAAATTTGTTGCTGGACCATCGTTGCCAAGCTTCCACCTTCGTGGAATGACTTTGCTACTTCTATGAAAAACAAGAGACATGAGTTTTCCGTTTCGGATCTCATTAGCACTCTTCATTTTGAAGAGAAGGCGAGAGCAAAAGACACACATGATTGGGTCGCTGAGGGAGCTTCTAGTGCCCACATGGTACACGAGAAGAACTTCCAACCCAACCAGCCCCAAAACAACAAGTACAAATCTCAGGGGAAAGGCAAGTTTGATGCAAAGAACAAGCCGTCACATTCTACCAACTTCAAGAAGAATTCTCATAACGGGAAGGGATACAAACCTCAATTTTGGTAGCACCGCACAAAACTTATATGGCTTCATCTACCTGCTGTCAGCTAACCTCATGGTGCTCCAGGTATTCCTACATTCGTAACTAGGTACAACCACCACCGCAAGATGAAATAAGCTTATTCATACGTTGACTTGCTGATTGCAGTGCGGAACGATCCTGTCATGTGTGGAGTAGCAAACAAGTAGTGCAGCTAAAGGTGGAAATCAACCAAGGACTTATGAAATTATACATAATCTTCCTCAGGCATGTCAATATCCCCTTTGTCCAGATGATCATGTTTTTTCATGCCGAGCTATTGATATGTGCTACTGTTTTGCAACAACGTTTAAGTATAGCTATATTTTCCTATGTTTTCAGATTCAGGACAATGAAGATGATTTTCGGGGAACTGCACAATATGGACTCATGTTGAGTCATCTCTATTCACTACAAAAAAATACACTTCCGTGATGATACATGTTTGTCACAGTAGGTCACGTTTTCTGTCATGCATGTACATCCATGACAAATTTATGACAGAATCAAGATAGTCATACCTGTGCTGTCGTAGAAGTGTTCCATGACGTTACCAAAATTATCATCACGGATCCAATTCCATGACGATAAATCACGCGTCACAAAAGTGCTTTCATCAAGGGTGACCAACACGTGGCATCCATCGTAACGGAACACTGTTAAGCTATAGGGTTCGGTTTTGGATCCGATAACCCATTAACAGCCCGGACCAATGGGGATTTTCCACGTGTAAAATTCTGATTGGCTGACGGAAACACGTGTCAGCTCCGCGTTGGCACAGGTGTCACTCATCCAATGGGCAAGATGCGCCTATGATATGCTGACACGTGGACTAGCCCAAAAGTGGCCCATAAAGTTTAAATGGGCCGACCCAACTAAAGTCCCACAAGATTTTGTGGTCCATAATTGGCCAGCCCAGCAAAAGGCCCACAAGATTTTTCGTATCATAATGTGCTGGCCCAGCTAAAGCCCCACGAGATTTTGCGGGCCATAATGGGCCGGCCCAGCTAAAGGCCCGCGAGATTTTGCGGACCATAATGGGCCGGCCCAGATAAAGGCCCAACATTCTCAGTTAAGGCCCATACGGCTAGTGTCAAATCGGCCCGTCAATGGCGTGTCCCGAACTTGTCATCATCGCGGCCCATGATCACTTCTGGCCCGTTAGCAGTCTGCTAAGTATATGGGCTGAATTACGGTGTATTTCTGGCCTGTTAAAGGTCTTGCTTCATTTGGGCCCATTTACAGGCCATTGAAACTTTCGGCCCATAAACGACCGTGAAGGATTAGGTTCATATTCGACCATGTCTGACATTCGGTCTGTTAGCGGCCCACTATAGATTTGGGCCACTTTCGGTGGTTGTGATTTTTGGCCTGTTAACGTCGGACGAAATCCATGGGCCATATGTGGCCCAACGTCACATCGGGCCCATTAACGGCCCATATAAAAATGACAATAATCTAACCCGACCGAACTTCCGGCCTGTTAAAGGCCTGTGTATTAGGTCGGCGCATTTACGACCCGTCCAAATTTCGGCTTGTGAAAGATCCGCATCGTAAATGGGCCCAATCTCACTTTCGGTCTTTTAAAGGCCCATGTTTTTATGGGCTTGAGATATTTACACCTGTAAACGGCCTATTGTTAGTGAGGGACCAAATTATGTTTAGGCCTGTTAAAGGCCCACTATGGGCACAGGCCTACCAGAAAAATATGAAATCTTATGCTGATTTAGGCCCAGATATTTTTAGTGGGCTACATGCAAATTTCGAACCATAATCGTTTTTAGTCCAATTGGAATGGGCCCGAAGAATGTTGGCATGTTGGGCTCCTACGAAGCTTTCGGCCGAATACATTACTAAGATAAACCTACACTATACAAAAATAGCATCTTAATTATTGCAGCCTTTGGCAGCAGCACAAAAGCTGTATCACAACAAAAGGCCTGTTGGCATAAAGTTTACAGTCCTTGCAGATAAAAGCACCATCAGATGTATAGAAGCATAGATCATTTGACCTGAGTGCTAATGTTTTAGGCTGTAGAATCTGATGGAGCAGCACAATCTTCACCTTTTTTCCGCCATTGCTCTTGAACAACGAAGCAAATGTCTGATAGTATGGTTTCAAAACCATTCATATCTTAACGACATTTGTCAACCACTATTCCTATTTCCAAAACAACGTCCATTAGGGATTGGACTTGTGTCTGGAGCACAGATATACCACTCTGTCTAGCAGGAAGATTTTGTTCAGTAGGCGATTTGGACGAGGTTACCTTGACAACCAACCCAGAATTACGCAGGAAGGTGCTTTTTGCATTGTTAGTGGAGAGATACTGACGCACTGCAGCAATAGGTGACATTGTGCCTGTGGTAGCCTCGTCACCTTCAGGTGGTTGTGGCTTTTCAATCATTTTTTCCATAGCTTCATGAAAGTTTGAACTTGTAGATTAGTGTACCAGATAAGTTACTAATGAGACAAAAACAAGCAAAGTAGGTTACACGTTTATACATAACTTATTTTGGTGAACTACTGTAATACATTAGCATGTATTGTAGTGCCAACTGCAAAATAAAATCACTTTCGGAACATATGTCCATGTAGCATGCCTACTGTATTGTCTATTTCCTCACATTCGTTGACATCTAAGGATAAAGAGACATGGTTTAAAGTAGGATGAACATAGTATGACATCATTCATATCATGGGCAAACATATATAAAACAAACAGGCTATTTTATAATTGTGTGCGCACGTGAACATAACAACTAGAATACAGATCAAGACCAAAAGAATATCCTTCATCTCTTTTAAACCATGTAAGGTGAAATGATACGTTAAGACAACTGTGTATAAAAGTGAACAGAGTAACTGACATTGGCTGCAAACCAAGTAGTTAAATGAACACATCACAGTACCAATCAGTTCAAAGGCAGGAGGAGTAAGGACTTACAACAGCGGCTTGAACTGGTGTGCTCATGCCCTTCATCTTGCTAGTGTGGCAATCCTTGAAGATTTGCACTGCATTCGGTTTAGGTTCTTTTTGGTCCGCACAGGCTTTCCTCTGTATTTGGAACAAGTCAATATAGATACGATAATATGGCACAGAAAAAAGAAGGAAGTAACAGCTATTTAAAAGAGCCTCGCAGTGTGCAATATAGCTACGAGATCCTGTTGTCTGTTGGAAGTTCACTTTAGAACGGCTGGTCTTGTTCTTCAAACAGTTAGCCTAGAAGAAGATACACTTGTAAGGCACATACATAAATACAAGTTCAATATGTGGTCTGATCAAATACATATAGCCTACCTGATACTTTGGATCAGACCAGTGTTTAACGAGGGCTGTCCAGTCCTCATCTGTAATATATTCCACTGGAGATGTTTGGGCGATTTCATTGTTAGCCTTGCCTTCAAAGTGAGATTTTCTAAGGTGGTACCGATACTGTCGCAGAGCAGACTGAAAAACATGAGTGCATGCTTGTTTAGTTGCATCATCTTTCGGATCCAACTTGAACCTCATCTGTTGAAAAAAGAATGTGAGTCTTATTACGAGGAAGCTAGAAAGTATGGGACAGAGCAAGACAATATTACTAATTGCGATGAATAACGTTACTTACGGATAAATGGTCAAGGAAGGTGTTAAACTGGGTATTGTCTTTCTCATTCCTGTACTGGATCCACGTTGGGAGGATACATGCATGACACCTATCGGCAACGGCTACCTCTGATACTAACTTGGCTGACTCTGTAGCATCATGTGGCCTTTTTAAACCTGCCTCAAAATGGATCTCCATTCTTCCTCCTTTAGATTTTGTTAATCTATCAAGCATTATCCCTAATGTCCGTTTCCGCTTGCGTCATGGTGCTAGTTCAACAACGAATATGGAAAGTGTTAGTGTACATAAAACTGTGAGAGTACATATAAAGGAGCATGCAACTGCAACTTGTCTCGGTCAGGTACCGTCTTGGTGTTGATGCTCATGAGGTTCATCTGATCTTGCGAAGTCCTGTTGTGTTAGCAGTGCTTCAGAAGTAGTGTTAGGTGTGAAGGCAGCTTGGGAACTGGCCAGTTCCGGAGCAAACGAACGAGTAACTCATTGAGATGTTGGTACAGTTGAAGCGGATGCTGCAGCTGGTGGAGCAGGTGATACTGCGTTCGTAGATTTAGCCGGTGGACTTGGACCTTCTACTGCACTATAAGTACTAGCAGAATCTGGATGGCCGGTCCTTTTCCGTTTCACCCGACGAGTAACACCACTCCCTACTATATTATTTTCCTTGCTCTTTTTTGACTTTGCCATGTCAAGCCGTACCCACAACACAAAAGAATAAAATCGCTCTTCAGAACTCATTGATGCATGATACAGACAAGCAATACTTTGATGTAAGACAAACATATGAGGATGGAATATGTAAGAAAAACAGGACGACATGACATATTCACAGCTACGATGTGTAAACTAAGCAGAAGGATTTTCAAGAAAATAGAAGTGATGCAAGCTAGACACTATATGAAAGATGCAACTAATATTACTCTGCGAAGTTAAAAGTGTCTTGTCATAAGTGGCAATTCGAAAAATTAGAAACATTACAACGTAGAAATCAATGCAGGATGCAACCACTATCAAACTGCCATGTTAAAAGTGTCCAATCATGAGTGACTGATGCGGGATACACAACAACAATACTTTGATGTAAGAACATGGTATGATAGATAGATGCAGTATATTCTAGACATAGAACGCCATGTCATATGCACATGTATAACGTATGAACTCAACAGGTGCAATTTAATCAAAATAGAAGAAATACAGGCTAGACAGCATATGCAACATGAAACCAATTATCACACTGCCAACTTAGAGCAAGCACCTGCGATGGTGGAGTACGGGAGATGAACTCATCATGTAGACTTGGGACTTCAACTTCATTAGCAGTAACAGTGGCAAATCTAGAGAGTCTCTGCTTGCGGTGCAGAGGACAACCAACGTCCCCTAACTTACACTTTTCCTTCCTATTTTCTGATATTGCCTTATGAAGTCAAAACCACAAGAAGATGAATAAAATTAGCTCTGCATAACTGGTTGATGCATGATACAGACGAACACTACTTTGATGTAAGGCAAGCGCAGGATAGGAGGATGGAATATATACAAAAAAAGACAACGTTTCATATTCACACGTACGATAGGAGGATGGAATATGTATGAAAAAATAGTAAGCGGAAGACATTTCAACAAAATTAGAAGAAATGAAAGCTAGGCACCATATGAACATGCAACCAATATCGCTCTATCAGGTAAAAAGTGCCTCGTCGTAAGTGCCATTTCAAGAAATTAGAAGCAGTACAAGCTAGAAGACAATGCAAGATGCAACCTACATCACAGTCCCAAGTTAAATGTGTCTTATGGGTAAGTGATCGTTGCAGGTATAAGTTGTAAGCTATGCATATGCAATTCAACATAATTAGAAGCAATACAAACTAGACATCATACGGAAAACGCAACCACATATAACAGTTCCAAGTTAGAGCAAGCACCTGTGATTGTGGAGTAGGGGGAGATGTGCTCATCATGTACACGTATGTTCTAGAAACAGGGACACGTGTCATATTCACAGGCATTATGTGTAAAGTAAGCAGATGGAATTCAACAAAGTTAGAAGCAATACAAGATAGACATCATATGCAACATGCAACCACATATAATAGTGCCAAGTTAGAGCAATCACATGAGATTGTGGAGTAGGGGAGATGTGCTCATCATCTACACAACTACGTTGACTGTCTAGCCTTGCGTTGTCTTGCGAATCTTGTTGGGAGGATGGCGGAGTAGAATCTATAGAGAACCTCCGTTTCAGTTGCTCGGAAGGACCACCATCATCCAATGCCTTGCCAATTTCCTTCAGCTTTATTGATTTTGCATTGTGAGGTCAAACCGACAAGAAAAAGGAATATAATTCGCTCTTTAGAACTCATTCATGCATGATACTGACGAATACAACTCTAATGAAAGGAAAATTCATGATACGAGGATGGAATATGTACGAAAAAATGGACGGCTTGAAATATTCACACCTATGATGTGGTAACTAAGCAGAAGGGACTTCAACAAATTAGAAGCACTGCAAACTAGACACCATATGAAAGGTGCAATGAATATCACCCTGCCAAGTTAAAACTATCTCGTCATAGGTGGCGTTCATCAAACTAGAAGCAATACATGCTAGAAATCATATTCAAGACGCAAACCAATATCACGCTGCCAACTTTAAGGTGTTCCATCATAAGTGACTGATGCAGGATACACAAGAAGAGTAGTTTCATGTAAGAACATGGTGTGATAGACAGATATAGTATGTACCAGAAATAGGAAAGCATGTCATATTCACACGTATCATGTGTAAGCTAAGCAGATGCAGTTTACACTAATTAGGAGCAATACAAGCTAGACACCATATGCAACATGCAACTAGATATCACACTGCCAAGTTAGAGCAAGCACCTTGGATGGTGGAGCAGGGGAGCGGAGACTTGGACCTTGTAATGCACTATCAATACAAGGAGAATCGGTATAGATGCTCCGTTTACGTTGCTGCAGAGGACCACCATCATAGCCTTCCTTACTCTTTTCCTTCCTCTTTCTTGATTTTGCCTTGTCAAGTCAAACCCACAAGAAAAAGGAATAAAATTTGCTCTTCAGAACTCATTGATTCATGATACTGACGAACACTACTTTCATGTAAGGCAGCCGCATGATAGGAGGATGGAATATGTATGAAAAACAGGACGGCGTGACATATTGACATGTATGATGTATAAAGTGTAAACTAAGCACAAGGTGCTTGAACTTGTTAGAATCAATGCAAGATAGAAACCATATGAAAGATGAAACCAATATCACTCTGCCAAATTAAAAGGGTGCCCTAACAAATCTATTTGACCAAATTAGAAGCAATACATGGCAACAGGCTAGAAATAATATGCAATATGCAACGTATAAAGGTGACTCATCATAAGTGATTGATGCAGGATACAGAAGAGAGGTAGTTTCATGTAAGAACAAGGTTAACACATAGATGTAGTGTGTACCAAAAATAGGAAGGCATGTCATATTCACAGGTATAATGTGTAAACTAAGCAGATGCAATTTACCCTAATTAGAAGCATTACAAGCTAGACACCGTATGCAACATGCAACCACATATCACACGACGAAGTTAGAGCAAGCACCTGTGATGGTGGTGCGGGGGAATTGCGGTCATCAACTAGAGAGATACGTTGACTATTGTCGGTGTCGAACAACACCTATGGGATCACGAGAATCCCTACTATGGTTGCCGGGGAGCGGGGTTGCAAGAAGAGTAGGGCTAGTAGACAGCACAAGAATCGTTTACCCAGGTTCGGGCCGCGAGGATGCGTAAAACTCTAGTCCTGCTTTGGTGGGTGTATTTCAAAGAGTTCTTGAGCTCTCGAACTAGCTGTGGTCAGTGCGTGGTTCGAAAGAGCCGAATCCTCCTCCAGTATGCCATGGGCCTCCTTTTATAGTCGAAAGGGGCTGCCACAGTGGCACACAGGAGGTGGAAAGGCGCACAGTGCCCTGAGCTTATCGCTCGTATTACAGCACAAGACGCATTTAATGCGTAGTTTAGGTGTCCCCTTGCTTTATTTTGGACGTGGGCGAGGCCCGTCCCGTCCGTCGCCGCTCCTCCTCGCTTTGACACGCGCCCTGGCCAGCGATGCGTGTGGCGCCATGTAGGCAGGCAGGCAGCTGAGGTGGCGCGGTGGTGGAGCCTCCACAAAGATCTGCATGCCGCCACGTAGGCGCTTAATGGGTTGGCCTGGGAGCTGCATGTTGCCACGCCCAGCTGGTTGAGCTGGCAGCTGCATGTGAACGGCGGTGGAAGCTTGGTTGGTGTGGGCCTAGCGGTGGCCCTGCTGGCGTCCTTGGTGAGGGTCTTGCCGTGGCGCGCTGTCGTCCCCGGCAAGGGCCTTGCCGGGGGTCTGGTGGCCTTCCTCGGCAAGGATCTTGCCGAGGATCGTCGTCTTCTAATCTCCATCTGATCTTGAACATGTCTTCACAAAGATCTGCATGCCACCACGGAGGTGCCTCCCGAGCCCTGGCCCAACATGATGTTGGAGATCGTGGGCTCAAGGGTGGCTCGCTCTGTTGGTGTGGGGCGAGCTGTCCTAGCAAGGATCTTGCTGGGGCTGCTGAGGCGGCCCCGGCAAGGGTCTTGCTGGGGGAACCTGCTTCGCCCCACTGCTCTTTGTGGTCTTGGCGTTGCTCTGATTATCTCGGGCTTCGGTCTTACCTTGGCTCACCTCCCCTGTTCTACTTGGCGTGACCGTAGGCGCGGGTCCGACTGCCCGTGTAGAGGTATAGGGGTACAAAAACGCACCCCTCTTTTTGTACACTAATAGGAGCCTGGGCCTGGTCCACACATAAGCGCGACACGTTGTTGGGCCAGGCCCAAAACGGTGCGCGGGCAGGCGCGGCGTTTTTTACCGCGGTAAAACTTTTTGTGCATTGCGCTTCCCATGACCCCCGCGCGCGGCGCGGCGTGGAGGGGTGTGTGTGACATGGGCGGTATGCGTGGGGCGGTTTCCGCACGCATGCGTCACATCGCAGTAAAGAGGCAGCTCGCGCCTTCCCCGTAAAAAGAGGGAGGCATGGAGGCGCGGCTCATTTACTGAATGGGGCCGGGGCGCGGTCTTCAAGGTGTCCACTCCCCACGATCATGGGGTGGGGAGAGGTCGCTCCGCCCGTTCCCTTGGTTCTGCATGCCCACCACGCATCCTCCATGCACTTGGGGTGGCAAGCGGTGGAGGCGGGAAACCGGGCCGTCACTGGTTGGGGCAGCGGGTCGGTCCTGATTGCTTGCGCCTCTGGTGGCTGGATTGGCTGAGCGGGGCGGCCGAGCCCTGATCCCACCCCTTTATAACAAGGGGGAAGGGGGGATGGCGTCCCGCACATCTTCTGTCATCTACTTCCTCTCGCTTCTGCTCCTCCCTTTTACTCGCTATGGAGAAGGGGAACCCTGGTCCTTCAACGGTGGCGGCAAGGGTCGCCGCTTGACAGCGTGTACCTCCTCCTCTTGAGCCCGCGGTGGTGGAACCGGCTACGAGGGGAAGGGTGAGGGGGTGAGGCAGTGGGCGAGGCCGGGGCAGAGGTCGTAGTGCTCTCGGAAGAGGAGGACGGGGCGGCGCGCCGGCTTCGCCCCCGCCAATGGTGCCTTTCCCGATGGAAGGCCATGTTGGAGATCAGCCCCGCGAGTTCTTCGTCAGGCTGCGCCGGCCTGCACGTCGCCGTCTCCGTCTTCCTGCCCTGTTCGCTCGGGAGATGGAGCGTGACCGGCCCCAATCCCTCAGATTGCACATGAGGGGTTGTGGGAATGGGGGCACGCGGGTCGATGTCGACTTCCCGGCTCCTCGGGTCATGTACCTCCGTCGTGGGTGGAAGACGTTCACCCACATCCACAGCCTGACGGCGGGGCTCGTCCTCTACTTCAAATTAATGGAGGACGGCTTGCTCTCCGTCAAGGTCTTCGGCGACTTCGGGACTCGCCTGAAGTGCTGCGTGGAGAGCTCCTCCGATGGAGATTCTGACGATGGAAGCTCCACCTCGAGCGAAAGTGATGAGGAGGACATCGGGGCAGACAACGGGGAGGAGTCCGACTAGGCGTCAGACGCCCTGCGCCTGGGCGGGTGCGGCAGCAGCAACATCTTCACCTGGCCGCTCCTCCGGCAGGGTTTTGCCGGGGGTGGGGCCAGCTCCTTGAACTTCTCGGGGCTGTCTCCTTGGGCGGCTGGCATTGGGAGGCTGCAGAAGAGGAAGAGGGCAGGCGACAAGACCGTCAACTCGGAGTACGCGGGCACCGACGCCTTCGTCACGTATTGCCGGTCCTGCCGCCTCGTCTTCCAGCTCTTCCCCCGTCATCATCATCACCAGCCTCTCGTCGGGGTGGCCGCCGGGATGTTCTCCTGGTGCCTTTTGCTGTTCGTGCCTCGCCTAGGCGCCCCTTTTGCTCTTTCGCCTCCTTGACCTGCCTCCTGAGGGGAGGGACAAGAAAGGGATCACGGGCACCTTATCTCTTTTTTAATCTGTAAGCCTTCGGGCCTTGTTAAATTTAAAGCTTGTAATCCCCTTTATTCATGTTTTTCATTTCGTACGAACTGTACCTGTATGGGATGTTTTTAATGAAAAAGGGATGCTTGTCGGGTTTTTCGTTCACGGGTAAATCCGGCGACAAGGAACGAATCCTTGTTATTGTATAAGATAAACGTTTTTTGCTCGGCAACATGCCTTGCCGTCCCCCACTCTACTCGACCGTTCTCGCGCTCTTGGCGGAGGTAGGGATGAAGTGGGCTTTAGGCTCCTCGTTCTACTCCCTTGCCGCCGCGGCTACAACCAAATCCGGACCCAGGAAATAATCCTTAGGTATAGTAAAAAGGGGAGCACGACGGCCTAGAGATAAAAAACGAGGTTTCACATGCCCCAGTCCTGTTTCGAAATGCATGACAGAGGATAGAAGATTTATCTGGATCTGCAGCCCACCCGGCAATCTCATCTTGCCGCGGTTGGATCCTTGAGCTCGCAGCCCCCGGCAATTCTGGTTTGCCGGGGCCGGGACACCGGTCTGTTCCCTTTCTTCTAAGTAGGTCGGCAGAAGTGTTTATGTGTCCTGCGCACCAAAAGAGGACAGAAGAGAAACAATAGACGCGCACTCGACCTCTAAGCTAGGGGGTAGCCGCTGCTGAGCACTATCAACCCTAACCAAGGAAGAGACTCGACCTAGCATGCATGCTATAACTTAGGGCGCCAGCGCTTCATTTATTTATGCTCAGGGTCTGCGCCTGCCTTTGTATAAAGGGTCACATGCCTTGCCAGCAAAGCTTGTACAAAAAGGTGGCTTGCCGGGAGGCCCGGCAAGCCGCGCCTTATGGGTAAAACTTGCGAAGATGCTCGATGTTCCAGGAGTTGCTCACTGGGACGGCATCTTCGGTCTCCAGGCAGACTGCGCCGGGCCTGGTGATTCGTATTACCTGATAAGGGCCTTCCCACTTTGGCGTCAACTTGTTGGTATTCTTGGCCGACTGAACGCGCCGAAGAACAAGGTCGCCTTCCCCAAAGCTTTGGGCATGAACCTTGCGGCTATGGTAGCGGCGCAAGGCTTGCTGGTAGCGCGCTGCTCTCACAGCCGCCCGAAGACGATCTTCCTCAAGGAGCGTCGCGTCATCTTGGCGCAACTGCTCTTGCTCAAGCTCATCATAAGCGAGCACTCGAGGTGACCGTATATGAGTTCCATGGGGAGAACTGCTTCTGCCCCGTAGACTAGGGCAAAAGGTGTCCGGCTGGTGGCTCGATTTGGCGTCGTCCTGATCGACCAAAGAACCGCCGGCAATTCATCAATCCAGCGCCTTCCGCTCTTGTGCAGCTTGTCGGAAGTTTTTGTCCTTAGGCCTCACAACACTTCAGCATTTGCCTTCTCCGCTTGGCCGTTCCTCCGTGGGTGTGCCACGGAAGCAAAACATACCTTGCTGTCGAGGTCTTGAATTTATTTCATGAAGGTGTGGCTTGTGAACTGCGTGCCGTTGTCGGTGATGACTCTGTTTGGCACACCAAAACGGCAGACCAGTCCCTTGAAGAACTTGACGGCTGACTGAGCAGTCACCTTTCTCACTGCTTCCACCTCCGGCCACTTTTTGAACTTGTCGATTGCCACGTACAAGTACTCAAAGCCCCCGACATCGCGGGGGAAAGGGCCCGGTATGTCGAGCCCCTAGACCGAGAATGGCCAGGAGAGAGGGATTGTTTGAAGGGCTTGGTCTGGTTGATGAAGCTTCTTTGAATGGAATAGACACGCTTCACACTTGGTTACTAGTGCCGTCGCATCCTGGAGAGCGGTGGGCCAGAAGAAACCTTGCCGGAATGCCTTCCCGGCAAGGGCCCTCGACCCTATGTGGGAGCCACATATGCCTCCATGTATCTCTGCCAACAGCTCCGGTCCTTCCTCCCGGGGGATGCACTTCAATTTCACACCGTTTGGCCTTCTTCTGTGCAGGACGTCATCGATGAACTGGTATAGTGCGGACCGACGTCTACTTTTTTTGCTTCTTCCTGCTCCTCAGGAGGCTCCCCTGTTTGGTGGAATTGGACGGTATGCTGTGCCCATGCCGGAGCCTGGGGCTCGACGGCAAGGCTCAAAGGCATTTCTTCTGCCATGGGAGCGGCTGTCTCTACGGCCAGGGTTTGACACCCTGCCGGAGCCAGTTGCTCTTGGGCAGGCTCAGCGTCTGCGGCAGCACCCTTGCCGGCAGCCCCAGGGGCTCGGTAGGAAAGTACTTTCCGGGACCTGACTTCCTCCGCTTGTTCTTCCCTGCTGATGGTTCGATGGATGGTTGAGTTAGCCGGAGCAAAAAGGTACCTGGTTCCATAGGTAGCTTGGATGCGGCACGCTTTGACAGGTAGCGGCGGTGTCGTTCTCCGCTCGAGGGATGTGCTCCGCTTGGATACCGTCAAAGCGTTCCTCCAGCTTCCTCACCTCATCTACGTAAGCTTCCATCAATGGGATTTGATAATCCTTGTTGACCTGTCTGACAACAAGCTGCTAGTCACCCCTGACGATGAGCTTCTTAACCCTGAGGTCTGCCGCGATCCTGAGACTGGCAAGCAATCCCTCGTACTCAGCAGTGTTGTTGGTGGACATCTCCTGGGGAAGTGCATCTGGATCACGTACTTGAGGTGCTCTCTGGTGGGTGCGACGAGCAGCACACCGGCACCGGTGCCTTGCAGCGAGAAGGCCCCATCAAAGTACATGATCCAGTCGTGGTCCGCTTCCTTGCCGGGGAGAGTGGTCTCCTGGATTTCTTCGTCAGGCGTCGAGGTCCATTCCGCAATGAACTCCGCCAAGACTCTACTCTGGATTGTCGAGGTACTTTCAAACTTCAAACCAAAACTTGATAGCTCCAAGGCCCACTCCACAATCCTTCCGGTTGCATCTGGGTTGTGCAGTATCCGTTGCAATGGGAGGCGGGTGACGACAGTGATCTCATGGGCTTGGAAGTAATGACGCAGCTTCCTCGAGGCCATAAGGAGGCCGAAGAGCAATTTCTGCACACTGGAGTACCTCGATCTAGCTCCCTGCAAGAGGGAGCTGACAAAGTAAATCGGGTGCTGCATCATCTTCTTCTTCTGCACCACCTCACTTGACTGCGCGGGCACTGCCTTGGTGGCATCAGACTCTGCCGGGGGCCGCACCTTGCCGGCACCAAGCCCTGCCGGGGGAATCTTTGTCTTGCCATCCGTTGGTTCTACCGCCGTCACAGCCTCCTTGCCGACCTCCCTCTGTGCCACCAGTGTGGCGCTGACCACTTGATTCGTTGCCGCCAAGTATAGAAGCAACGAATCTTGTGGTTTAGGCGCAACCAGTATTGGTGTGGAGGAAAGGTATTTCTTCAGATCCTGCAATGCTGCCTCGACTTCTGGGGTCCATTCCACTGGGCCTGCCTTCTTCAAGATTTTGAAGAAAGGAAGGGCGCGCTCGGCGAACATGGAGATGAATCGGCTCATGGTGGCAACGCAGCCGGTAAGCCGACGCACATCCTTGATCCGCTTGGGCGCCTGAACCTGCTCAATGGCCTTGATCTTGTCTGGGTTTGCCTCGATCCCGCGCTGCGACACAAAGAACCCGAGAAGCTTGCCAGAGGGAACGCCGAAGACACACTTCTCAGGGTTCAGCTTGAGTTGATCTTGCGCAGAGTTGGCCCGTCTTTGGTTTCGACCACTATGTCATCCATGTATGCCTCCATATTTCTATGGAGCTGAGGTTCAAAACCAATTTGGACTGCTCTTGCAAATGTTGAGCCAACACTCTTCGACCCGAAAGGCATCCGTAAAAAGCAATACGTACCACATGGGGTGATGAATGTTGTCTTCTCTTCATCCTCTCTTGTCATGAAGATCTGGTGGTAGCCCGAGTAGGCGTCGAGGAATGATAACAGGTCACACCCGGCCGTGGAGTCAACAATCTGGTCGATGTGCGGCAACGGGAAGGGGTCCTTAGGACAAGCCTTATTGATAGCTGTGTAGTCAATACACAGCCTCCACTTCCCATTCGCCTTGCGCACCACTACCGGATTGGCCAACCACGTCGGGTGGAGCACTCCTCTCACCAAACCCGCCGCTTCCAACTTCCTGACCTCCTTTGTGATGAACTCCTGCCTCTCCAGAGCCTGCTTTCTGACCTTCTACTTGATGGGCCATGAATGAGGGCAGACAACTAGGTGGTGCTCAATCACCTCCCTGGAAACACCGGGGATGTCGGATGCTTGCCATGCAAACACGTCGACATTCGCCCGCAAGAAGGTGACGAGCATGCCTTCCTATTTGCTGTCGAGGGTGGAGCCTATGGTGAAGGCCCCTCCCATGCCATCCTCCCTGACGGGCACCTTCTTGGTCTGCAGCGGCTCAGCTCTGGATTTCTTGCTCTTGTCGGTAGAGCTCTCTGGCACGTCCTCGACGGTAGCACAACACTCCGAGGAGGTGCGCTTGCCGGAGTGGGTGCGAGAGGTCTTGCCGGGCTTTTTCTTCCCTCCAGGGACTTCAATGGCAGGAGCAGGTGCCTTGACGACAGCTGCTACAACTGCTTCCCGATAAAGTTGATCGGCGCAGATTAGCGCGTCCTTCTTGTCGGAGGGGACGAAGATGATGGTCAACGGCCCGGGCATGTTTAGCATGTTGTAGGCGTAGTGTGATGCCGCCATGACCTTGGCTAGTGTCGGGGGGCTGAGGATCCCGTTGTAGGGCAAGGGGATCTCGACCACGTCGAAGATGATCCTCTCCGTCCTGTAGTTCAAGTATCCTCCAAATGTCACGGGCAGTGTGACCTTCCCCTTCAGCTGGTCCTCCCCGGATTGACCCCTTGAAACGTGCCCGTTTCCTCGATGTCTCCGTCAGGAATTTTCAATCTTTTGATCATGACAGGTGAGATCAGGTTCAGGCCGGCCCAGCCGTCAACCAACATCTTGTTCACCCAGACTCGTCGTCCTCGTCGTGATCATAGTCTTCTTGCTTCTTGCCGCGGCCTCAGGCGGGCCTCTCTTGCTGGTTGTCCTTGCCGGGGCGGCCTCCTTGGCTGCCACGCTTCTTGCCGGATCCCTCGGCACCGTCCTGGTCCTTCTCCTTGTCCCGCCTCTCGTACTCAGCCTTTTGCTTCTCAGCAAGCAGCTCGACTTGTCGGCAGTTCTGGAGGACATGGCCCTGGGTGCGGTGGATCTTGCAATATTGCTTGCCGGAGCTTCCTGGCTTGTCGGTAGCCGCCAAGGCCCGGCAGGCGGCGCACCCTGCAATCTCCTTGCCGGGGGAGTCTTCCTTGACCTTCTTGGCATCACCGGTGTCGTCAGATCCTTCAACGGCAAGCACGACCTTGCCTTTGCATTTCCCGTTGCGACGCCGGCCCTTCTTCGTCGGTAGAGTCGGTTTCCGCACCGGCGTCTTCGCCGGGGTACTTCCTTCCCTCTTCAGCCCGGGCGCACCTATCGGCCAGAACGTAGAGCTCGGCCACATCCTTAACCTTGGTCATCGCCAGCTCTTCGTGCTTCTTGCGGTTGCGCATGTTCTGATGGAATGCGCTGATCACAGCGGCGGGATGACCGTCAGGGATGTTGTACTGCACCCGGCTGGATCTCTGGATGTACCTGCGCAGTGTTTCCCCTTCCTTATGGGGAATGATATGCAGATCACGGGCCTGGCCATGAGCTTCGTGGCCTCCCGTTAAGGCGCCAACGAACTCATGGCACAGATCCGACCAAGAAGAAATGGAATCCGCCGGCAAGTGCATCAACCAGGACATAACATTGGGCATCAGCAGCCTTGTTGTCACGAGCTCCACCAGCCTGCATCGCGATGGTGTAGATGCTGAGGAACTCGGACAGATGGGTCTTGCCAGTGTACTTCTCGCCGACGTCGGGCTTGAACGTGCGGTAGGACGGCCACTGGAACTGCCGCAGCTCACGGGTGAAGGCCGGGCAGCCCACCTCGTAAGGTAGGCCGCCGGAGCCCCCCGGTGCTGGGTGGTCCATAGTGGGTCCCGCCCGCTTGTCCGACTGGTGGCGTGTATCGCGCCAGCGCGCGATGGTGGTCCGAGCATCTTCGTGAGCTTGTTCTCGAAGAACTTGGCGCTGGTCGCGGTGGGTCCGTGGGTCGGATGACGCTACGGAGATGTTATCACAAGCGTCGTCACGACGGGCAGACGCCCGCGGTGGCTGGCGAGGAGGGGGAGAGTGCACTATGGCCGTAGCTCCCCCGGTCCTCCCAGCGCCAGCACGTGGTGGCTCGGTGGAGCGCCGACCCAAGGGCCCCGCTAGTCGTGGATCGTCTTTGTTGGCGACGGCGATGAGGCACCGGATGGTGGCCCTCCACTCGTCGAGCTTCTCTACAGCAGGAGGGAAGTCGAGGAGCAGCTGCGCGCGCGCCAAAGCTTCTGCTGGCATGGGCGGCGGCGACAGCTGCGTGGATCGTGGTGTGCTTCGACTTCTAAGTATGTTAGAAGGAGCTCAGTTACGACCCAGCGGCTACGTGCCATTGTCGCCAGTGCTTCGGCGGGCATGCTGAACCCCTTCATCCCGCGAATGACGCACATGGCTCTTCCCACGGCGGTGCCCAGGGTCACCAGCGTGGTGACGCTGCTCGGCAGACACACCATGGGAAGAACGCGCAGTGGTCGCCAGCGTGGGCATCTTGGAGGTCGCTGCGCCGCCTGGAGGTGGCACCACGACGCCCTCGGAGGGCCCCGCGCCGCCTGCGGGGGGCCCAGCTCCGTCTTTGGATCTGGCGACGTGTGGCCGGTCATGTGGGGCATGAACAATGCCGCTCGCCAGGCTATGACTGCCATGGCGGTGCCGGTGCTCACGGACCGCGGCTCGGGTCCTGTCCGCGACCGGTCCACTGCTCGTGCGCACCTGTCAGGACCGGTTTTCCAATAAAACATTTATTGAAAAACCGACCATTTTATCAGACCAGTATAGAAGAATCCTCCTTACTGGTTGACAAATCCTTGATACAGAAATCCAGAAGTACTAAACATTATACAAGGTTGAGCTGAGGCTGCTCAACAATTTATTACAAGCACACCGATATTATACATAAAGGCGGGTATGACACAAAGGGGTATGGTGGCATAACTACTGATTCGTAATAAAAGTGGTGGTGGATATGTCACAGTGAAGTGGGTGACATGACTCCAAAATCTTACAGCTCATCAAGCGCCGGAGTGAGGCTCGATGATTTTATTTGGGTAGCGGAAGCGTTTATAATACAAGTGACCAACTTCAGGATCACACGGGACTGACTGGGACTCCTCTAGGCGTCGGACTCGCTATCGAACTCTTCATCCATAAGATCGCCTTCGTCAACATCTGGCCAAATCAACAAGCCCGGTGAGTACTTTGAATGTACTTGCAAGACAGTTTGGACATAAGATATAACAAATGAAAACATGATGCACATGAGCAGACTAGTAATGCGCACTCAGATAATAAACTTGCACTTTAAGTAAAATAAAATGGAAGTCAGGAGGTAGTCCTCCCGAAATCCCAATAAAATAGCTGAAGACCGATCGGGTGTCTAAAGCGACGCCTCAAAAGGAAAAATGAATTAACATGCCGCAGTTGGGTGTTAGGGCGACACCACATAAAGGGCTTGTATTGAAATGTAAATGACAGTACATGCCACAGTCGGACGTCTAAGCGACATCTCGAAAAGGGCTTATAATGAAAGTAAATAACAAGGATGCCACAGTCGGACGTTTGAGCGACATCACACAAAGGGCTTATATCAAAAGTAAATAACAAGAATGCCACAGTTGGACGTCTAAGCGACATCACATAAAGGGCTTATATCCAAAAGTAAACAACAGGAATGCCACAGTCGGACGTCTGAGCGACGTCACATAAAGGGCTTATATCCAAAAGTAAATAACAGGAATGCCATAGTCGGACGTCTGAGCGACATCACATAAAGGGCTTATATTTCATCATTCGTATTCAAGTAGCTCATGAATTTAAGTCATCCCAAGGAAATACTCAGTACATAATAATAAACTGGTTAGTCCATCCACAGGAATAACATTCAGCCGGGTTTATCACTCTCATTTCATGTTTATACACCAGAGACTGTCACTGAGACTGAAACTGAGACTGACGCTGAGACGGACGCTGAGACTGACGCTGATACTGACATTGATATGTTGGTCAAAGTCCTTGACCATGGACACGGTTACTCGAATGGTTTTGACTCTGCAGAGTTTGTACTCTTTACCCACAGCCAACGGATTTCGGTAGTCACAAAGGACTAGTTCCATTTATGGTATTTTGGAAGAAACACATCTAACCAGTACACACCCATTCCACATTCCGCTGCCAGGAATCACCCTAGGCAATGTTCAAGAAAAACTCTAAGACGGGGAGGCCACAACCTCGAATAGCATGGGATCAAATTTATATCGCGCACTCTAAGGGGTGCCCCCCTCTCGGTCCCAACTGGAAACACCCATGCCCCCTGACCAGATGACGGGCTTTAATCCGGGGCCATGGAACCCTCATCACGGCCCCTCTATTTGGTGTGTACAAGGAAAGAGGTATGCAACTGACTAGACCGCATTCTTTGCAGAAGACATGTGGCAGCACGAAAAGGGGACGGACGAGAACATGATTTGATCCATGTTAATACTGGAGTTAAACAGTTGACATAAGACTGGCATGCTTCAACAATACCAGCTTACAACCTATCATGCCACCACATGATCAGCTTATCTCACCATCATATGAACACATCAAATTTCGAAGCTCACTTATAGCTTGCCTTGCATGCAATATAACATTCACTAATGCTTATATAAACATGCCATGATAAAACTACTCAAGCAAACATGCAAAATACTCATCATATCAAAGGTTCAAACATGCTTGCCTGGTTCGGAGTAGTCGGAGTCTAGCTCGGCGAAGTTTGCGGCTCCGTCACCTCCATCGGTATCTATGTTATAAAAAAAATCGAATACTAATGTAAATACCCTGCATGCATAAAAATTGTTCTAAATACTTTTCAAATAAATATGATAAAAAAACTAGACAGAAAAATGAAGATGACAGAAAAAGAATCAACTCAAAATCATCTTTTGTTCAAAAGTCATTAAGGTTTTAGTCCAGGGACTAATCTGTGATGAAACAGAAACTTTCCAGGGGCTAGTTTAGAAAAACAGAAAACGCTTCGGTTGGAAATACGCCAGCCCAAAGGGAACACGTATTTTGCCTGAAGGTGCCTTCAGAAAACGGTTCGAATAAGAGAGGAGAGGTTGACGAGGGGCTCCCACCCGTTAGGTTTAAAAATTTAAAACAGAGCAGACCGGTGCACGAGGATCGCGGTGGTCGCCGGTAGGGGAAACGGAAACTACCTATGGACTATCAGAGCTCTCCCGCGTCTGTGGGTGGTGGAATTGGTCGTCGGCGAGCACCACGTCGACGGCGGCCTCCACTCCGGTGGACGGTGGTTCGGGCGGTGATGGATCCCACCGAGAAGGGCTGCGGATGCCAAATTGGGGCTCGGGTTAGAACAGGTAGTGGACTAGGAGGTTGCTGACAAAGTTAGGGAAGTGGGGGTGTTCTCACCAGAGAGAATCTTGCCGGAGCCCGAAGCAGATCGGGGTGGCCGGAGTCGGGGAAGAAGGCTCTCCCGAGGCCCTCTGATGAGCGTGACAAGGTTCGGAGGCGAGGAGGGGAGGTGCTGGGTTGAGGACGAGCTCGGGGCCTCTATTTATATGTCACATCCCTAGCTTCTGGCATTGCACTAGGCTAACTTCATGTGTGCATCATGTTTAAATTCCTCAGAAACTTGAAAGGGGGATTGCCTAAACCCTTGCATTAAGGAATCCAACTAGGTTCAACTAAAATATTTTCAGTAAATCCAAATGGCTTTCAAAAATGTTCATCATTTATGGAAAATGATGTAAACAGTAACCAGAGGTGATGCACATTTTTCCATGACCATTCGGGCTCTAAATTAAATCATATTCTATTTGAATTTGGGCACTTTAATACTATAAAATATTTAAATTGCCCAAATAGTCATGAACTAAAATGTTTGCTGTTGGTTATATTCCAAACAGTGGCATTGAGAAGTTTTATGATTTTTGGATTTGTCTAGGTATTTTTAATAAAGCCCAGAACAAAATAAGAAATAGAAAACAAAAATAAAAGTGAGAAAAGGAAAAACCTACCTGTGCTTACCTGTGCAGCCACCTGGCGGCCCAAGTGGCCAGCCCAGCAGCAGCCCAGCCCACCTGGCGCCTCCTGTCGTCTTCTCCACCGCGCCAGGAGGACGCGGACGTGTGCCCGACGCATGCACGGCCACCTCCTGCTTGCCGACGAGCCCCTGGACGCGTGGACGACTCCCGCGTGCCGTCCCGATCCCGCTGACCGCTTCGCTCACTCTCCCCCCCACGGCCCTCTCTCCTCTGCTCCCTCTCTCACGACCGCCCGAACGAGCTCGTCGCCGCCGACACCGTTTACCACGGCCACCGGCCACCCCTCGCCCTGCCGCTAATCTCAGGAGCTCCGCCTCGACCTCCTCTCCCTCCCCACCGAGCCACGCCTCTCCGGAAGCCCCGCAGCGTCGTCCCCAACCTCGTCTCCAACCTCTGACCGCCGGCAGACTCGTCAGGGATTCGCGAGCTCCAGCCTCTCCCCGGCCTCGCGGACGCCTCTACTGGAATCGCCGTGAGCCCCTGCAACTTTCCCCCTCCTCCCCGCATTCGTTCCTCTCCTCTAGCCGCCTCTGCCACCAGAGGCGAGAGCTCCATGCCGCCGGCCATGACGCCACCGTGGCCAGAGCCCGACCCAGCTGCCCCCGCGCGCGTCACCATGCTCAGCGAGTCCGCAGGAGCCCGTAGCCACCATCAGCTAGTCCTCCAGTGCAGCGCAGCGCCGTTGCCGAGCTTGCCCGAGCTCCGGCCGCCGCGCTTGCCATCGCCGCCGTCGTTACGGTCCACTCCGGCGCGAGCTGATGGCTCCGTTGGATGCGGACGAGCACCAGCTTCACGCCAAGCCAAACCGCCGCTCGTTTCGTCGCCTGTGCTGCGTTTCCGAACCGCGCCGCCGTCTCGGGCCTCGCCGGCGTCATGTCGCCGGTGGGTTTGACCCACTTGAGCAAGTGGGTCCCGCCCCCGGTCAACCTAGATTAGGAGTTAATCTAGTACTAATTTAGTTAGTTAGACTAATGACACTGACAGTGGGCCCCGCCGTGAGTCAAAGCACGAGTCAACGTGGGATTAGCGCCTCTCTCACTGACTAGTGGGCCCGACAGGTCAGGTTTGACCTGGAGGCGCCCTGTTGACCTGCTGACGTCACACAGACGTCATGCTGATGCAGTAACTCATTTTTCTGGATTTATTCTTATATAGGAAATTCGAGAAAATGTTGCAAACTTCAAAAATTCATAGTAATTCAACCGTAACTCCAAATCAAATAAGTTATATATGAAAAATGATCAGAAAAATCTAATATATCCATTTGTACCATTTTCATGCATGTTTGAACAACTTAAAGTTGCTATATAAGGCAATTTGCATAAATGGCATTTAAACTCTCACATATGGAGTTTGAATTTGAACCTAGGGTTCAAACCCACTCCATTTAACATGTTGCTAGTTGCATTAGCTCAAACCACAACATATTGCCATGTCATGATCATGCATCATATTGTGCATTGCATTGATTGTGTTTCTTTCTCTGTTGCCGGTATTTGTCCCCTCTCGATAGACGTGGCTCCGACGACGTGTTTGATGACACCGATGAAGAACTATATTATCTTCAGAAGTGCCAGGCAAGCAAAACCCCCTTGTTCATTTCGATACAATCCCACCCTCTCGCTCCTGCTCTCTTTTACTGCATTAGGACAAC
Source organism: Aegilops umbellulata (assembly GCA_032464435.1). Taxonomy (NCBI): domain Eukaryota; kingdom Viridiplantae; phylum Streptophyta; class Magnoliopsida; order Poales; family Poaceae; genus Aegilops; species Aegilops umbellulata. The sequence goes on along the minus strand of CP136058.1, from coordinate 347,242,865 downwards.
AACGATTCAACTGTTACTTGCTGCGGTAGTTGAACCCTTATCCTCTACATGACCTGTCATTGCCACAGTAAATAGATGAAACCCACTAGCATGAGTAGGAGTTGTTTGAGCCTTGATGTGCCTACTCATTCATGCTTGTTTGTCGTGCCTGCTATTGCTTAGAGTCGTGTTAGGTCCGATTCATCGCGGATGAATTGGAACAGTGATGAACATGTCCTACTGTGTGTGAGCTAAGTGTGTGAATACGATTTGGTAAAGGTAGCAGTGAGAGGCCATGTAGGAGTACATGGTGGGTTGTCTCATTGAAGCCGTCCTCAGGAACTGAGTTCTGTGTTTGTGATCCATGAAACAGTTACTACCACGCATTGGGCCCGAAACCAATGGACCCTCTCGGCTTCTTGATCACCCTTGTCCTCTGTCCAAGAGTTGCAAAGTAGTTTCTGGTGTTTGTAGTATGCTGGGGGCCGCACGCAGCGCTGACCGTAGGGGTGGGCTGTGTTGCGGTAGGCACGTGGCCGGGCCAGCCGGGCGCCCGTTTGGTGTCTCGGAACCTTGTACACATCGTTCGGGGCCGTATGTGGAAACCTCGGCCGGACTCCCTGCGGATGGAACCTGAATAGGCGATAAACCTGGATTAGAGACTTGAGTGTTTAGGTAGGCCGTGGCCGACACCCTCGCTGGGCTTCCGCTTGAAGGTTGCCGAGTACATGTCGTGTAAACGGCGATAAGTGGTGAGAGCATGTGTGAAGAAGTACACCCCTGCAGGGTTAACATCATCTATTCGAATAGCCATGTCCGCGGTAATGGACTTCTGGGTTGCCTATAACAGTTCATAGACAAGTGGAAGTGGATACTCTAAAATGCGCAAGATAAGCGTGAGTGCTATGGATGGTGTTCTCGTAGGAAGACGGGAGTGGATCCATAGTGGTGTATTGATATGGTGAATATGTGGACTCGTGTGCGCCACCTCAAAAGAGTTACTTGCAGTCGTAGTTCAGGATAGCCACCGAGTCAAAGCTGGCTTGCTGCAGTTAAACTCCACTACCCCTTTGTTGATACCGATGCATATGTAGCTAGTTCTGATGTAAGTCTTGCTGGGTACATTTGTACTCACGTTTGCCTATTTTATGTTTTTGCAGAGAGACGTCAGTCTCGCTAGTAGTTCCATGTGGACTTCGACGTTTAGCCTGTTACCTCAGCTACGATCTTGTGCCCTCGGCTGGATCTGGTAGATAGTCAGGCTTCCCCGCCTTTTTCATTTGTAGATGTCTGTACTCAGACATGTTAAGCTTCCGCATGTGCTTTGACTTGTATGCTCTGAATGTTGGGTCATGAGACCCATGTTTGTAATATCTCGCTCCTCGGAGCCTAATGAATAAATACCTTGAGTCGTAGAGTCTTGTTGAGCTAGCTTCATGTTGTACGCTGAGTCCTCCACATGGGTCTTCGTATAACGCGTCTCGATCCAACCTATGTGGCACAGGATGGAACCGACCCATGAGTCGTCATGTTGACCTACCACAACTAGAAATGATGTGCCCACCACACCACACACGCAATCGGCCACTAAGAAAATAAGCATATACAATAGTACAATGTTATACATGAAAGTTAATTGCATGGTGCATCCAAAAATATTTGTTCTGCATTGTGAATGTTTATATATTCTCCTAAAATATTAGTCACGGGAAAGAGAAACGAAGGGCATATCTCTCCTTGTCTCCACCGGACATCCCCTCTTTCTACACCACTTTCATGTACGCACACAAAATATCTCTCGGCCCTCTAAAAGTATGCACGCCCACAACACATTCACGCACGATGGTCACTGTATTTCAAGCTAAAGCACTATACGGTCACTTGGGTTTAGAATATGCTCATTACGGTCACTGTATACATTCTCGTGGTGCTCATACGGTATCTAGCTCATGATACGCCTCCGTATTTTCTTGATGACACTAACGGACTTTGCATTTGATGCATGCTCCATATTTTGTTGACGACACTTACGGTCATTGTATTAGAAGCGAAAGCACGGTATGGTCACTGGACTTCAGAATAAGCTCATCACGGTCACCACATACATTTTGTCGTGCTAACCAACATGTGGTTGGATGGTTAGGAGGACAGTGGTTTCTTGAGCCCACCAGGGTTAAATTCCCGGTGTTCGCATTTATCCTGGGTTAATTTCAGTATTTTTCGGTGATGTGCGTTCAGTGGGAGGAGACCTTCCACTCGACTATGAGGCACCTATGGTGACTTCATAAAATCTCAAGATCATATGCTGGCCCACTCTCTCGAAGGTGCTCATAGGGGTAGGGTCTGCGTGTGTGCGCTCATAGCGGTGAGTGCTTGCGCGTATAAATGAGCCGTTGTGTCTGTACCGTGTTAAAAAATTACATGTCATGATTATACGGTCACTGGCTCACCCGTACAACTCCGTATTTTGTTGATGACACAATCAATAGACCAGTCAAACGTTCCACGTGGCGCAACTAGTGTTGGACCATCGGGGCGCGTAACCGTGGGGCCCACCTGTCAGCCCGTATATGAAAGAAAGAAATGATATTTTGAGTCTGTACTATGTTAATAAAATACATTTTAGGGTGATCATGCGGTCACTGGCTCACCATACAACTCCGTAATTTGTTGATGACATGATTAATTGACCAGTCAAACGGTCCACATTCAGCAGCGCACATTACCATAGGGCCCACCCGTTAGCGCGTATATGAAGGACAGAAATGGTAATAAATTAGTGGTCGGTCGGTACTCGAAGTCGTGAGGCCTCTGGTTGGCAGTTGCCGGCGGTGGGGGGGGGGCGTGTTGATTGGGAGGTGGGGTAGGTGAGGGAGTCCTAGATTAGGGGGTCTCCGGACAGCCGGACTATATCCTTTGGCCGGACTGTTGGACTATGAAGATACAAGATTGAAGACTTCGTCCCGTGTCCGGATGGGACTCTCCTTGGCGTGGAAGGCAAGCTTGGCGATACGGATATGTAGATCTCCTCCCTTGTAACCGACTCTGTGTAACCCTAGCCCCCTCCTGTGTCTATATAACCGGAGGGTTTAGTCCGTAGGACAACAACAATCATACCATAGGCTAGCTTCTAGGGTTTAGCCTCTACGATCTCGTGGTAGATCAACTCTTGTAATACTCATATCATCAAGATCAATCAAGCAGGAAGTAGGGTATTACCTCCATCGAGAAGGCCTGAACCTGGGTAAACATCGTGTCCCACGCCTCCTGTTACCATCCGCCTCAGACGCATAGTTCGGGACCCCCTACCCGAGATCCGCTGGTTTTGACACCGACATCGGCTCAACATGACTTGTCTTGAATTTTAATGGTTTATTGAGAATAACCAATTTTTTGGCACGACAACTTTCACCTAAAGTTCTCCCCTTTTACAGATGACAATCATGCCACACCCGTCCAGGATACGGAACAACGGAGACACAGGCGCAGACGTGCAGCAGGGACCCGCTCAAATGTTACTTTTTAAATTAAGACCCTGCGTAAACCTTTTTTACTGTCTCTTGTTGTTCACATCCTCCGGATACTTAATATAACCGAGAAGGATGCTGACGTTATTGGCATTTCGCCACGTCAGAGCATTGGACGTACCTGGACACTCGGGGTTCATTATCAAGGGCATTGCTCAGCCCGACATATGTTTTAAAGACCGAATACCTTAGGGAGTGTTCGGCGTCGCAAGTTTGGCATTATATGCATCAGCTCTGAATCATGTCTTTGGTCAAATGTTGGGTTTGCCCGGCTCCCGTGTTTTGCTACCTTACGTTCCGCTCTATCGGCTAAGGCGGCACCGGGAGAACTACTGCAATTGTGCCCTGGTTCATCCGGATGAGCACCTCAGTAGAGAAAGCCGAAAACTGACTGTCATGATAAAGCGCGAGACTGGTCAACCACTCGATGACTTAGCGGAATCTTCGGGATTCCTCCGCATTAACGAAGGGCCGTTTCCGGGTCATGTACGTACGCGCCCCGTATTCGGACGAGCGCGGAGGTACCAGGGGCTATATAGTAGTCACGCCGTCAAACTCCTATGGCTAAGTGAAAGTGTTTAAGCAATATAGTCCGATTACCTCGTTCGCTGTGCTACCACCTCCTTAATGAACCAAGACGTTGGATCAAGTGTGAATACGCGTTTTTTGCGAACACCACCGCATTATATGCGTGGGGACCGAAGTCGACGACTGCAAACTTTCAGGTTATATACATATATACATAAACGACTGCACAAGAGGCATCATAATACTTTCAGGCAAAAGTATAAACACAATGTTTATAATTCAATAAAACATTGTTTTTACAATGGGAATTGTGACACTCCAAAAATTTTATTTGGTTTTCATCAAAAACTTTGTTGGATTTTGAAAAGAGGCCATTTAAATTTTTTTCCAGAAAACTTCCTCTTAAAAACTTCCTTTTATTTGGCCAGGATTTTTTTATTTTTGGTATCTTCTTCAAACTATGGTGTTTGCTCATTTAAAATTTTTCTCTGATGACTCCCTTCTTAGAATATTTCTTTGGAAATTAATTATTTCTTTTAAAAAGAAACTCTTTGAAAATTGGGGATTTTCATATCTTGAAAACCACCCATGATTTTTGTGTTTTGCCCATGTGGTAAAACCCCTCCAAAACCTTCCCTCCTCCTTGGAACAATCTAAGTTCTCTGTCCCAACTAGTCCAAACAAGTTTTGGATTTTATTTCAATTATTTTATCCATCAAATCATTTCTGTCTATTATTTTGAGCCTGAGTGATTTTCAAAGCAAGTACCTAGATGCATTTGATCTTTGACCTCAAACCAACTCTCCTGGATAATCCTTGGTACCCTCAACCTAGAACCATCTTGACCCACTCCTCTTCTTTGCAATTTTTTCAAAATTCAGCCTCTGCAAGTTTGGACCAGATTTGCCAAATTTGGTGAAATTCATATCTTCTTTGCTCCAAAAATTCCACAAAAATTCAGGCAGCCTCATGGTGCAATGAGAGGCCACCCCACCAAAGATCAGCTCAAGCAGAGCCTCCCTCATGCCAAAAGCATTTTGTCGAACACCTGAACTGCACTGTTTCTTTGCACTTTCAGAAATTCAGAGAAGTTCAGAGTTTCAGTTTCGTCAGACTTCGATCACGCGGCCACAGTGCGCCCTGGCGCGATGCACACAGCCCCATCCCCTTGGCCAGCACCCCGCACACGCGCTTGGCGCCTTCCTGGCGTCGGTGGCGCCCTGGCCCGCCTGCGCCGGCGTGTCCCGCGGCGGCAGAACCACCGTAGCGGCCGACAGGGGGCAACACTGCGGCATAACGCCGTTCAGCGCCGCCCAAACCTTCCGAGAGCTCCGCGTGGCCACCTCCTTGCCAGCGCACGCATGCAGCACCGTCGCCGTGGCCTGGCACGCGCAGAGCGCGTTCTCTGCCGCCGACGTGCCGTGCGGCCGTTCTGTCGAGGGCAGGCCGTAATCCTCCCTCCCGTGCTGAGTTGGACACTGGGATGGCACCAGTGCTTCACCTAGACGATGCTCAAGCCCCTAAGCCGACCGTCCACCCATAGCGCCGCCGTAATCGCCCGCCGGACTTATCCGTTCACGGCAACCGCCTCGGGCCGTCTATATATAGTCCCCCGAGCTTGCTCTTGCCCACGCACAACTCCACTACCTCGCCAGACCCAGCCTAGCCTCTGGAGGAGCCTCGAGGGGCCCTTCTTCCTCGACTCCGGCCACCTTCGTCCGCCTCGGGCTCCGGCAATGTTCTCTTCGGTGAGGCCGTCCCCGGCGCCCAAACTCTGTCAATCTCCTCCTCTAGCTACCAGAGGCCTAACCCCCTCCTCAATTTGCACTTTGCAGCCCTCTCCGGCGAGCTTCATCCATGCCCGAACCACCGTCCGCCGGAGCAGGAGCCACCGCCGACGTGGTGCTCGCCGACCGCCACCACCACCACCAACCGACGCGGAGTGACGCCCTGGGCACGTTGGTAACCTCCGATCCCCCTGCCTCGCCGTGGATCGCCGCCGGTGATCGCCGCGGCCCTCTGGTGCCAAAAACTCTGCTTCTGTTTTCAAACCCGACGGGTGGGTCCGCCCCGTCAGCTTTTTAATCTTTTCGAATCATTTTCTGGAAACGCCTTTGGGCAAAATACGCTTTCTCCACTGAGCTGGCGTATTCGGGACTGAAGCGTTTTCTGTTTTTATAAAGAGAACCCTGGAAAGTTTCTGTTTCATTACAGATGGGTCCCTGGACAAAAACTATAATAACTTTTAAACAAAAGAATATTTTTGGTTGATTCTTTTTCTGTCCTCTTTGAAATTTTGTCTAGTTTTTTATCAGATTTATTTGAAAAATATTTGGAATAAGTTTTTGCACCTCTCGGTATTCATGATAGCGCGTATATTTTCTTTATACCGTAGATACCGAAGGAGGTGACGGGACCGCAAACTTCACCGAGCTAGGCTCCGACTACTCAGAACCAGGCAAGCACGTTTTATCTTTTGATATGATGAGTGTTTTGGCATGTTTTGCATTTAGAAAGTTTCATGGCATGTTGATGAGCATACTGATGAACATTATTTTCATGCATGGTTGAGGCAAGTGAGTTCGATGATCCATACGTTGTTGGATGTGAATATGCATGGCCATGTGTTGGCATGAGGATGGGTGACATGGCAGTGTTGTAGAATGCCAATCTTATGCCATACTATTTGACTTCAGTGTCAGCCCGTATCGGTTCGGTTCTCATCCATTTCCCTCCCTGTACTACCACATGTTTTCCGCAAGGAATTTGGTTTAGTAAGTTGCAAACCGCTTTCCTGGTACACACCAAAAGGAGAGGCCGTGATGATGGTTCCATGGCCCTGGATTAAAGCCAGTCATCCGGTCAGGGGGCATGGGTGTTTCCGGTTGGGACCGAGAGGGGGGCACCCCTTAGAGCGCGCGTATATAAATTTGATCCCATGCTATTCGAGATTGTGATCTCCCCGTCTCAAAAGTTTTTCTTGGACGATGTCTAGGGTGATTCCTGGCATCGAGAAGTAGGATGGGTGTGTACTGGTTAGCTGTGTTTTCTTTCGAAATACCGTAAACAGAACTAGTCCTTCGTGACTACGGAAATCCGTTGGCTGTGGGAAATTTTTGTAGAAACTCTGCAGAGTCATACATCCCTTGAATCATCATTTCCATGTCCAAATTCGGTACTATCTTATCTTGACCAGTGTCAGTTTTGATGACAGAGGCTCCGGTGAATTACGAGAGTTCTAAGTCTGGTTAAATGTTTATTCCTGTGGATGGACTAACCCGTATATTACCATGGGCTGATTATTTTAACATGTGTATTATTTTCCTTATGAAGAAAGCCCTTTCTGTGATGTCGCTCAGACGTCCGACTGCGGCAGTGCTGTTATTTACTTTCATTATAAGCCCTTTCTGTGATGTCGCCCCGACGTCCGACTGTGGCACGCATGTCATTTATTTTCAGTTAAAGCCCTTTATGTGGTGTTGCTAAGACGCCCGACTGTGGCATTTCTTTTTTTAGCCCTTTATGTGGTGTCGCTAAGACGCCCGACTGTGGCATTTCTTTTAAAGCCCTTTATGTGGTGTCGCTAAGACGCCCGACTGTGGCATTTCTTTTTTTAGCCCTTTATGTGGTGTCGCTAAGACGCCCGACTGTGGCATTTCTTTTAAAGCCCTTTATGTGGTGTCGCTAAGACGCCCGACTGCGGCATTTCCTTTAAAGCCCTTTATGTGGTGTCGCTTAGACGCCCGACTGTGGCATGATTTTCTTTTATTTATTTGTTCACCTTTCGAGGTGTCCCTTCAGACACCCGATCGATTTCCTTTTATTTTGTTGGGATTTCAGGCGGACTACCGCCGATTCCCTTTTTACTTACTTTGCCTGCTAATATTTTGAATATGCATTGGTAAATTAATCATGACGCATTAATGCATGCATTTGTTATATCTTACGTCCAAACTGTCTTGCGAGTACTTTCAAAGTACTCACTGGCTTGTTGATTTGGCCAGATGGTGACGAAGGTGATCTCATGGATGAAGAGTTTGATAGAGAGTCCGACGCCTAGAGGAATCCCAGTCAGTCTCGTGCGACCCTAGATTTGGTCACTGTATTATATCCGCTTCCGCAACCCGAATAAATTCATCGAGCCTCACCTCGACGCTCGATGAGATGCTAGCTTAAGAGCCATGTTTTCTCACTCCCAACTTTGTTATTCCACCATCGTGTCGGTGTACTAAAGTAGGGGTACCCTAGTACCCCGAACTTGTGCACGGGCAGTCGCAGCACCCCGCGGCAAGGCTTTCCAGGTGACCACCAAGATCCTTCGTATTTCCTTTGAGCCATACAAGAACAAAGTATTCAAGCCAAGACACAAGGCCCCGGCAAGAGGAGCTTGCCGGGAAGGCCACTCGAAGGAAGCAAGGCCCCGGCAAGAGGAGCTTGCCGGGAAGCCCACTCGAAGCACAAGACCCCGGCAAGAGGAGCTTGCCGGGAAGGCCAACCAAGGCATTTCAAGAGACTAGCCGCGACGCGCCACGCGTCCCGGTAAGGCCCGGTGAGCGACAAGCTCCCGGACGCGACAAGACATCGACCGCGGCAAAGCGCTTGCCGCTGCAAGCTACTACTCCGCAGCCCGTGCTCCAGCTCATCCACCAACGTGTCGCTCTGAGGCCCTTCCAGGCGTACATGGCGAGAGACTGTGCAGCCAGGGGTGTGCGGTGGCAAGCAGATGCTGACAAGATAGCCATCGTGGCAAACGGTGGCGCCCCTGACGGCCCCTTTTTGCACTGTTTGGGCGACGCGGACGGGCATTTAATGCCCTTGTCCCCTGCCGTCAGGGTTAGGTATGATAACACTGTACAGGCAGCTGTACCCAACACAACGCTTTTCCAATTTTACCCTTGCCTACGTTGCCACCTGTCGGTGACCCCTTGAGCATATAAAAGGAGGCCCATGCGCAACATAGGGGAAGGGAGAAGGCCGCTCGTGCTCGGTCTCGTTAGCTGCTGGAGTGTACTGTAGCACCCAGCGTTCCCGAGCAAGAACTCAATACAAACCACAAAGCAGCAGTAGGGTTTTACGCATCCGTGCGGCCCGAAGCTGGGTAAACCCCTCATGTGCATCATCTCGATCCGCTCTTCGTGCGACCTCCGCCCCCCGCCGAACCAGAAAGGGGCTCGGTCCCCATAGGTGCTCGTGGAGGCAGTTTTCCCCCGACATCTTTGGCGTGCCAGGTAGGGGGCGTCGAGGTTGCGTGAACCTGATCCGGTGTTCACACGAACTAGATCTTCATCATCTTCATCGACATGCCGCCGAAGAAGAAGGCTCCGGAGGTGGCTGGCCCGTCCGCGTCGAACCCACCGCCCCCGGAGCAAACGGGTGGTGGGGAAGGCGCCGGCGGAGGAACGGGCGTCGATGTGGCAGCTCATGGTGCCACGGTGTCCGAACATGCACCGCGCCCGTCTCAGGAGGTGCGGGACCGGCAGCGTCATGGTACTCACGGTACCATACGCTCGCTGGACCCAGGTCGAGCTGGCGGATCTCGGGATGCTCATAACCAGCATGCGCGCCAACATGCTGGCGCGAGCGAGATACGGTCGCCTGGATGGGGTACTGCTCCTTCTAACGTAGTTAGAAGTTCGAGCAAATCCCGGTCCACGCACCGTTCGCCACCATTACCCGCCACTCCAGCAGAAGCTTTGGCGAGAGCTCAACTGCTCCTAGACTACCCTCCAACGACGGACAAGCTCGACGATTGGAGGGCCACCATTCAGAGCCTCATCGGCTTTGCCAACGGCGACACTCCACGGCAGCCGAGTGCATCACAGCCGCGGCGAGCTAGCCAGGCACCAGCTGGTGGCGACAAGACCGGTGGGGGTGCGACCACTGTGCACTCTCCACCCCAAAGGCCAAGATCGCCGACTCGCCGGAACCACCACGACAACGACTCCACCGCGTCGTCAGATCCGCGAACTCGTTGCGATCAACGCCAAGTTCTTCACGAACGAAAGCAAGAAGACGCTCCTACTCGCATCGAGCGCCGGAGAGAAGCGCGGCGTCAATCAGACCAGCGCGCTGAGCCCTCTGTCGACATGCATGCGCCAGGGGAACCAGGCGGCCTGCCGTACGCGGTAGGATGCCCTGCATTTACCCGTGAGCTGCGGCAAGTCCAGTGGCCCAGCACGAAGAATTTGAAGCCAGACGTACCAGAGAAGTACGACGGCAAGTCGCATCCATCGGAGTTCCTCAGCATCTACACCATTGCGGTGCAGGCTGCTGGGGGGCGGGACGACAAGATCCTTGCCAACTACTTCCCGCTGGTACTCAAGTCCAATGTCAGGTCCTGGCTCATGCACTTGCCGGACAACTCCATATCCTCCTGGGTAGACTTGTGCCATTAGTTTGTCGGCGCCTTTATAGGCGGCCACAAACCCCATGGCCAAGCCAGCGATCTTCATCTGCTCGTCCAGAAGGAAGGAGAACCCCTGTGCAAGTTCATTCAGAGATTCAGCCGTGTACACTACAACATCCCTGATGTCCACCCTGCCGCGGTCATCAGCGCGTTCCATCAGAACGTGCGTAACTGCAGGATGCGGGAGGAGATGGCAATGTGCAAGATCACAGACGTCAGTGAGCTGTATGCCCTGGCTGACATGTGTGCACGTGCTGAGGAAGGGAGGAGACTCCCCGGAGAGAATACTGGAGCCGGAGGATCTGACAGCGAAGATGCTGCCCCGGCCAGGAAAAACCGGCGACGGAACAACAGGAAGAAGAAAGGCGAAGAGGTGCTGGTTGTTGAGCAGTCTGGCAAAGGTGGTGCCGAGAAAGCCAAGGCTGGTGACTCCGGCAAGAAGGTTGCCGCATGCAACAATTGCCAGGCCGCGGCGGTCACCGACAAGCAGGACGACACCAACAAACAGTACTGCAAGATCCACCGCACCAAGGGCCATGACCTCCAGAGTTGCAAGTAGGTCGAGCGGCTTGTCGAGCTGCAAAAGGCCGAATACGAGCGACGCGACAAGGAGAAGGCCCAAGAAGGTGCTGGAGGATCCGGCACGAAGCGTCCTGGCCGGGGAGGACGCCGCGACAAATCCAAGCAGCGGCAAGCAGACAGACCGCCCCGCGGCCGCGACAAGGATGAAGACGACGACGACGACGAAGACATGGATGACGTCGAGACCAGTGAGCAGGAGTTTCAGAAAGCCACAGAGGTCTTGTGCGTTGACGGCGGTGCTTATCTGCATACTTCTCACCGCCAACTCAAGCAGTGGGTGTGGGAAGTCAATGCGGCAGAACCACCCGTCGAGTCACGCAAGCCTCCGAAATGGTCCAGCACGCCTATCGTCTTTGATATTGAGGACCACCCTGATCGCACAACTGCGATCGGGTGCTTGCCGATGTTGTTTCACCAACAATCCGCAACCTCAAGGTCACTAAGATGCTAGTTGACGGCGGGGCCGGCTTGAACCTGATCTCCTCCGCTGTGCTCCGGAAACTCCAAGTCCCTGACAACGAGCTCGAAGAGACCGGCACATTCCCAGGAATCAACCCGGGAAGGAGCAAGCCGAAGGGGAAGATCACGTTGCCGGTAACATTTGGCAGCGAGTTGAACTTCAGGACTGAGAGGGTCACCTTTGACGTTGCCGATTTTCCATTGCCTTACAATGGGATCCTCGGCCGTCCAGCGCTCGCCAAGTTCATGGCGGCCTCTCACTATGCATACAACATGCTGAAGATGCCAGGCCCGATAAGCGTCATCTCTGTCCCTGGCGACAGGAAGGATGCTCTTATCTGTGCCGACAAGATCTACCGGGAAGCAGCAGCCGCAACGGATCAAAAACCACTTGCCGTTGAAGCTCCCGGGGGGAAGAAGAAGACCAAGTCCGGCAAGAGTTGTGATGCCCACTCCGGCAAGTGCACCTCTTCGGAGTGCTGCGCTACCGTCGAGGACGCACCATCGAGCTCCACCGGCAAGTGTAAGAAGGCAATGGCAGCTCCGCCAGCAACCAAGAAGGTGTCCGCCAAGGAGGACGACACTGGTGGTACCTTCACCATCAGTGCCACTCTCGACCCTAAATAGGAAAGCGCGCTCGTTGCTTTCCTGCGGGCGAATGTTGATGTGTTTGCATGGCAACCGTCTGACATCCCCGGTGTTCCCAGGAAAGTAATTGAGCACCACCTTGCCGTCTGTCCTCAAGCGCGGCCCGTCAAGCAGAAAGTCAGGAAGCAGGCAGTGGAGCGCCAAGAATTCAAAGCAGAAGAGATCAAGAAGTTGGAAGCAGCAGGCCTTGTCAGAGGAGTGCTCCATCCTACGTGGTTGGCCAATCCTGTAGTCGTGCGCAAAGCAAATAGAAAATGGAGGCTTTGCATCGACTTTACTGATGTTAACAAAGCTTGTCCCAAAGACCCATTTCCCTTGCCGCGCATTGACCAGATTGTTGACTCCACGGCCGGATGTGACCTGCTTTCATTTGTTGACGCATACTCAGGATACCATCAGATCTTCATGGCTGAAGAAGACGAGGAGAAGACCGCATTCATCACTCCGTGTGGCACGTACTGTTTCATACGGATGCCTTTTGGTTTGAAGAATGCTGGTTCAAAATTTGCGAGGGTTGTCCATACCGCTTTTGAGCCACAAATCCACAGAAATGTGGAGGCCTACATGGATGACATAGTGGTCAAGAGCAAGGACAGGGCAACTCTGGTTCAAGATCTAGAAGAGACTTTTGCAAATCTGCGCAAGATCAGCCTCAAGCTCAACCCCGAGAAGTGTGTGTTTGGAGTCCCTTCTGGCAAGCTTCTCGGGTTCTTCGTGTCTCAGCGGGGAATCGAAGCCAACCCCGACAAGATCAAGGCATTGAGCAGATCGAAGCACCAACGCACGTCAAGGATGTACGAAGACTTGTCGGCTGCGTGGCGGCTCTCAGCAGGTTTATTTCTAAGTCTGCTGAACGCGCCCTGCCGTTTTTCAAAGTTTTGAAAAAGGCGGGTCCAATGAAATGGACTCCGGAAGCAGAGGCTGCGCTGCAAGACTTGAAGAAATACCTGTCCTCCGCTCCAATACTTGTAGTGCCTAAACCACAAGAGAAGTTGCTGCTGTATCTGGCGGCAACCAATCAAGTGGTTAGTGCTGCGTTAGTAGCGGAGAGGGAGGCAGATAATGAGCTAGCAACCGCGGCAAGCGCATCTGGCGACAAGCTCTGGCCCCGTCAAGGATGGATCTGCGCAGGCGCATGAGGAGATGCAGAAGAGGATGGTACAGCGCCCAGTTTACTTTGTCAGTTCCCTCCTGCAGGGGGCTAGGTCAAGGTACTCTGGTGTGCAGAAATTGCTTTTCGGCCTTCTCATGGCCTCGAGAAAGCTGCGCCATTACTTCCAAGCACATGAGATCACAGTTTTGACTCGCTTTCCGTTGAAGAGGATACTGCAGAATCCAGAGGCAACAGGCAGGATTGTCGAGTGGGCACTGGAACCGTCAAGCTTTGGCCTCAAATTTGAGAGCACTTCAACTATCCAAAGCAGAGCATTGGCAGAGTTTATAGCAGAGTGGACGCCAACACCAGACGAAGAAATTCCAGAGACGAGCATCCCCGTCAAGGAAGCAAGCAAAGAGTGGCTGATGTACTTCGATGGTGCCTTCTCGTTGCAGGGCGCCGGTGCTGGCGTGCTGCTTATCGCACCCACCGGAGAGCACCTCAAGTACATATTCCAGATGCACTTTCCCAAGGAGCAAGCGACAAACAATACTATAGAGTATGAAGGTTTGCTTGCCGGTCTCAGGATCGCGGCAGACCTTGGGATCAAGAAGCTCATTGTCAGGGGTGACTCGCAGCTTGTCGTCCTACAAGTGAATAATGATTATCAGAGTCTGTTGATGGAAGCTTACATTGATGAAGTGAGAAAGCTAGAAGAGCGCTTTGGCGGCCTGCAGATGGAACATGTTCCGAGAGCTCAGAACGACATCACCGACGGCCTGTCAAAGTGTGCATCACTTAAATTACCTGTGGAACCAGGGATCTTTGTGCTCAAGCTGACTCAACCGTCTGTAACACCATCAACTAGACAGAGCAAGAAGAGGAAGTTGATTTCTGGTGACTATCTTCCGGCAGAGCTTCCCGAAGCCGCCGACAAGAAAGTCCCCAAGATCGACGCCAAGAGTGCTGGGGAGCAGTCTGCTCCGGCAAGCCCCAGGGTTTGTTCCGTTGAAGCAGACGCTCCCGACAAGTTTTGCTCCGGCAAGCTTGCCGGGGAACGTCAAGCTCCGGCTGAGCCGCAAGTTCTCGCCGTAGAAGCGGATGTTCTCACAGCAGCAGATGTGACTTTAGTCCTTGTTGTCGAGCCGCAAGCTCCAGTATGGGCGCAACAGATTGTCCATTTCCTCCAGACAGGAGAACTTCCCGAAGAGCAAGAAGAAGCAGAAAGAGTAGCCCGGCAGTCAAGTATGTACCAGTTTGTCGACAGCGCACTGTACAGAAGAGGACGCAAGGGTGTGAAATTGAAGTGTATTCCCCGGGAAGACGGACAAAAGCTGTTGGTAGAGATACATGGAGGCATATGTGGTCACCACATTGGCGCAAGAGCACTTGCCGGCAAAGCATTCCGGCAAGGTTTCTTCTGGCCGACAGCCCTCCAGGATGCAACTGCACAAGTAACCAAGTGTGAAGCATGCCAGTTCCATTCCAAGCAGATACACCAGCCAGCTCAAGCTCTCTAGACGATCCCTTTATCCTGGCCATTTTTGGTCTGGGGGCTCGACATCCTCGGCCCCTTCCCCCGAGCTGTCGGGGGCTTTGAGTACTTGTACGTCGCAATCGACAAGTTCACAAAGTGGCCGGAAGTGGAAGCAGTGAGGAAGGTGACAGCACAGTCAGCAGTCAAGTTCTTCAGGTCGATTGTTTGCCACTTCGAGATCCCTAACAGGATCATCACCGACAACAGTACGCAATTTACGAGCCGCACCTTCATGCAGTACGTCCAAGATCTTGGCGCCAAGGTCTGCTTCGCTTCTGTTGCTCACCCCAGAAGCAACGGTCAAGCGGAGAGGGCAAATGCTGAAGTGCTGCGTGGGCTCAAGACCAGGACTTTCGACAGGCTGCACAAGTGCGTAAGAAACTGGATCGAGGAGCTGCCGGTGGTTCTTTGGTCGATCAGGACGACGCCAAATCGAGCCACTGGGCAGACACCCTTTGCTCTAGTCTATGGAGCAGAAGCAGTTATCCCCACGGAACTCGTATACGGGTCACCTCGAGTGCTCGCTTATGATGAGCTCGAGCAAGAGCAGCTACGTGAAGATGACGCGCTGCTCCTTGAGGAAGATCGTCTTCAGGCTGCTGTGCAAGCTGCTCGCTACCAGCAAGCTTTGCGCCGCTACCATATCCGCAAAGTTAAAGCCAGAAGCTTCGAGGAAGGCGACCTTGTTCTTCGGCGCGTTCAGTCCGCCAAGAATTCCAACAAGTTGACGCCGAAGTGGGAAGGCCCTTACTGGGTGAAACGAGTCACTAGGCCCGGCGCTGTCCGCCTTGAGACCGAAGATGGCATTCCGGTGAGCAACTCCTGGAATATTGAGCATCTTCGTAAGTTTTACCCGTAAGGCGCGGTTGTCGGACCCTGTTCCGGCAACCACCCTTTTGTACAAGTCTTGCCGCTGTTGCATGTAATCCTTTGTACAAAGCCAGGCGCAGACCCTGAGCATAAAATGAAGCGCTGGCGCCCTAAGTTATAGCATGCATGCTGGGTCGAGTCTCGTCCTTGGTTAGGGTTGATAGTGCCTAACAGCAGCTAACCCCTAGCTTAGAGGTCGAGTGTGCGTCCTTTTGCCGTCTTTTGTTTCCCTTGGTTCGCAGGGTTCGCATATCCTGGCCGGACCACCTAAGGACGAGAAGAAGGACGGACCAGCATCTGGACCCCGGCAAGCCAGTGTTGCCGGGGGCTGCAAGTACAAAGATTCACCCACGGCGATCCAGAGTTGCCGGGGGCTGCAATCTCAGATAAGTTTTTCATCCCTTATCATGCATTCTCTTATGGACTGAGGAATGCGAAACCTCGTTTCTTCCTAAAAGCTACCGTGCTCCCTTAACTCTAGGCCCTAGGGCTCGTTCCTGGGGCCAGGTTTGGTCGAAGTCGCGGCAGCAAAGGGACGAAACGAGGAGCCCGAACCCGCCTCATGCCTGCCTCCGCCAAAGGCGTGAGAGAGGTCGAGCGACGTGGGAAGACGGCAGGGCCTGCTGCCGGGCAAAGAAGTGTCTATCTTAATGATATAAAGGATTCGCTCCTTGACGTGGGTTTCACCCGCGAGACAAGTGGCCCGGCAAGCATCCCCTTTTCATTAAAAACATTCCACTGAGGTACAGTTCATAGAGAATGAAAAACATGAATGATGGGATTACAAGTTTTAAATGCAACTAAGGCCCGAGGGCTTACAAGTTAAAACGAGATAAGGTGCCCGTAATCCCTTTCTTGTCCCTCTCTTCAGGAGGTAGGTCAAGGAGGCGAAAAGGGCAAAAGGGGCGCCTAGGCGAGCTACGGGTGCCAGAAGACACCAAAGGAACATCCCGGTGGCCGTCCGAAGGCTGGATGGTGATGGCGGCGCCGGAAGCAGGGCTCGAAGACGAGGCGGCAGGACGTCAGCACGCTGTCGAGGGCACCACGCCCTCGTACTCCGACTTGACGGCCTTGCCGCCAGCCCTCTTCCTCTTTCGCAGCCTCCCTACGCCAGCCGCCCAAGGAGACGACCCCGGGGAGTTCAAGGAGCCGGCGACACGGATGATGGGGTCGCCGGTGCCGCACGGAGCGGCGCCCGACACCTAGTCGGACCCGTCATCCTGCCGCCCGCTACCCCCATCGTCGTCGCTGCTGTCCTCCTCGTCGCTCTCGCTCGAGGAGGAGTCTTCGCTATCGGAGGAGCTGTCCACACAGCACCTGGCCCGGGTCCCAAAGCACCCGAAGACCTTGACGGAGAGGAGATTGCCCTCCATCAGCTTAAAATGGAGGGTGAACCCCTTCATCAGGCTATGGATACGGGCGAACATATTCCACCCTCGACCAAGGTACATCACATTAGGGGCTGGGAATTCAACGCGGACTCGCGTGCCGCTGATTCCATAGCCCCTCATGTGCAGCCTCAGGGTCTCGGGAGGGTCCAACTCCATCTCACGCGCAAATGGAGCCAGGAGTCGGAGGCGACGACGAGGCGCCCGGCGCAGCCTGACGAAGAACTCGCAAGGGTCGTCCCCAATGTGGACCGCCGTGGGAAGAGGGACCGCTGGCGGAGGTGAAGCCGGCGCGTCGCCCCGTCCACCTCTTCCCCGAGCGCCTCGGCCTCGTCCTCGACCTCGCCCACGACCTCGCCCCCTCCCTCTTCCCCTTACGGCTGGCTCTGCCACCACGGGTGCGGGAGAGGGAGGGATGCATTGTCTAGCGGCGACCCTCGCCGCCACCATTGAAGGACCAACATTCCCTTTCTCCATGGCGAATGGGATAGAGGGGAGCAGAAGCTGAAGAAAAGAGGAGATGAAAGAATGCGGGCTTCCGTCGCCCCCCTCCCGCTCCTTATAAAGGAGCAGGGTGGGGGCTCGCCCGCCCCGCTCAGCCAATCAAGACACAGGAAGAGCAGGGGACTGGGACCGACCTGCTGCCTCGACCCACGACGGCCCGGTTTCCTGCCTCCACCATTCGCGACCCCAAGCGCATGAGGGCCGCGTGGCAGGCGTGCAGAGCCGAGACGACGGATGAGGCGACCTCTCCCCACCCCGTGATTGTGGGGTGTGGATGCCTCAAAAACCATGCGTCGGCCCCGTCCAGTAAATGAACCACGCCTCCACGCCTCCCTCCGTTTATGGGGAAGGCACGAACCGCCCCCTTTACTACGACGTGACGCATGCATGCAGGACTCAGCCCCGCGCACGCCGCTCACATCCCGCACGTCTCTCCCCACGACGCCGCAATCGACGCGTGCCGTTCGGGGAGGGCGTGGTGGGTACGGAGGAAGATGCGGCGTGACCCAGGCCGCGAGTGCCCGTGCCCTGTTTTGGGCCTGGCCC
The DNA here is from genome assembly GCA_032464435.1 of Aegilops umbellulata. Lineage (NCBI taxonomy): Eukaryota > Viridiplantae > Streptophyta > Magnoliopsida > Poales > Poaceae > Aegilops > Aegilops umbellulata. The sequence goes on along the minus strand of CP136058.1, from coordinate 347,224,795 downwards.
AACAGCGCTCGGCACCGTGTATGGCCCAAGCCCGGGGGCTCCTGTCGGTGTACTAAAGTAGGGGTACCCTAGTACCTCGAACTTGTGCACGGGCAGTCGCAGCACCCCGCGGCAAGGCTTGCCAGGTGACCGCCAAGATCCTTCGTAGTTCCTTTGAGCCATACAAGAACAAAGTATTCAAGCCAAGACACAAGGCCCCGGCAAGAGGAGCTTGCCGGGAAGGCCACTCGAAGGAAGCAAGGCCCCGGCAAGAGGAGCTTGCCGGGAATCCCACTCGAAGCACAAGACCCCGGCAAGAGGAGCTTGCCGGGAAGGCCAACCAAGGCATTTCAAGAGACTTGCCGCGACGCGCCACGCGTCCCGACAAGGCCCGGTGAGCGACAAGCTCCCGGACGCGACAAGACATCGACCGAGGCAAGGCGCTTGCCGCTGCAAGCTACTACTCCGCAGCCCACGCTCCAGCTCATCCACCAACGTGTCGCTCTGAGGCCCTTCCAGGCGTACGTGGCGAGAGACTGTGCAGCCAGGGGTGTGCGGTGGCAAGCAGACGCTGACAAGATAGACATCATGGCAAACGGTGGCGCCCCTGACGGCCCCTTTTTGCACTGTTTGGGTGACACAAACGGGCATTTAATGCCCTTGTCCCCTGCCGTCAGGGTTAGGTATGATAACACTGTACAGGCAACTGTACCCAACACAGCGCTTTTCCAATTTTACCCTTGCCTACGTTGCCACTTGTCGGTGACCCCTTGAGCATATAAAAGGAGGCCCATGCGCAACGTAGGGGAAGGGAGAAGGCCGCTCGTGCTCGGTCTCGTTAGCTGCTGGAGTGTACTGTAGCACCCAGCGTTCCCGAGCAAGAACTCAATACAAACCACAAAGCAGCAGTAGGGTTTTACGCATCCGTGCGGCCCGAAGCTGGGTAAACCCCTCGTGTGCATCGTCTCGATCCGCTCTTCGTGCGACCTCCGGCCCCCGCCGAACCAGAAAGGGGCTCGGTCCCCATAGGTGCTCGTGGAGGCAGTTTTCCCCCGACACACCGCCTTATCCTCAAGTCAGTAGTATGCCACCACACCATTGTGTTATATCCGCCATTATGTATAATTATTGGCGCGCTTGTAATAGATTGTTGAGCACCCTTAGCTCAACCCTGTAATATATTCTGTGGTACTGGCTTATTGTATCAAGTATTTGTCTACTAGTGAGGAGGTTTTCTCTCGAACTGGACTCAAAAGATTGGTTTCTCAATAAATATTTTTATTGGGAAAACCGGTCGTGACAAGCTTGATACCAGAGCCAGGCTGACTGTAGGAAGCCACTAGGTGCGATCGCTAATCGGTTATAGCATGATAGAGCCTATTTATATTTTTGCTATTGTAGTCATTTTTCTGACAGTCAGCATATATTTATGATCTGACTATTCAGAATTTTTGCCTACTTTTGTAGATGGCCGACAACAGCTGCGAGTCTCAGATCTTCGCCAACGTGCCCGATGGGTTCGTCAAGCTTCTCTCCTTCATCGTTCAGGTCGCGATGGGGCCATCTGTGCGCTCAGTCGTTACACTCTGCCAGCACAAAGTCAACCACAGCCTGACCATGCACCAGGCCTCGGTGCAGTTCAAGGGAGGGCGTGGTGAATTACGCCGCTTCCGGTTCGTGGGAAGGGCCATGCCTACGGAGAGGCATGCTATCCAAATGGCAGCCCGCGAGGCGATAGCTTGTCTCAGGGATGTCCTCCCCGTGATGAAGGCTCGTCGTTACCGCTATCTTCCATGCCATGTGCCCTACACCTGTCACTATGCATACTCCTGCCCTAGAGGAGAACGAGACGAGGCCTTTGAGATGCTTATTGAGTATCTTCGGGCCCTGGAGGCAGCCTTTGACAACTTGGTGGACGACTTCGTGGCCGCCCGCATGGACTCAGTCCATGGCTGTGCTGCCAACAGGAGGGAGCTCCTGCCCACCGCACCGCCACTGACTTCTGTCTCGTCCTCCGCATCTATGCACCGACTCGTCGCCTGCCTTCTACCGAAGAGTTCAACCGAGTCATTGCGCCCACTCCAGCGCGCACTGCACCACCCTTCACACCCACTCCTGTTCGTGTGGTTCCGCCCCTGGCACCTGCTCCATCTACTCGGCGCAGCGCTACTCCTATGGAGCCTATTAGCGAGGAGGAAGTCGAGTCCCCAGCCTCGCTACGCCTCACCATTGGCAGGGCCAAGGACATCATCAACATATCCGACTGAGTACGCTTAGCCGTCATGCGATGTACCGCCTTGTAAGATACGTTGTGAGAAGTAGCCTGTTTGTGCGGAATTATGTACGCATATCCTGAGTGATGTATTGTATAATTATCGCCGCGTGTAAAATACGTAATGAGCAGTCCTTCTCCGTGCGCAAATCGATTTGTTTTTCCTTAAGTAATCTTGGCTATTTGATTTATTTGCCAGCCTTGTGCATTTATGGTTTGTTTTTCTTGCAACCATTTTCGCCTTTCTTATGGGTTTTACAAAATTTATCCCCAGAGTGAAAAATGTCTCGACCTTGGACTCGCTCCATGCCTACTCCGCCAGAGGAAAATTATGGCACTCAACGAGGCAATAATTTCACACAAGGTCAGTCGAGTCAGCAGGACAGTGAAATGACACTTTCCCAAATGTGCCGCCTTTATGAACAGAGTCAGCAACAACATCGGGAAAGATGAACCAAGTCATCAACATGGGAAATCACCATGGGCAGTATCAACAACATTCCAAGTTATCTGAGCTACAGAAGACCCGTCCCCAAACATTTTCTCACACTGACAAGCCTCTTGAAGCCGAGGACTGGCTTCGAGATATGGAAAGAAAGTTAATTATTGCAAAATGTTCAGACCCCGAAAAGGTACTATATGCTCCGCACTACCTCACAGGAGCAGCCGCATCATGGTGGGAGAATTTCCTGCACATGCATCCCAACGAAAATGATATAACCTGGGATGATTTCAAGGAAGGTTTCCGTGGTGCACAAATTCCTAAGAGTATTATGAAAATCAAGAAGAGGGAATTCGATGACCTCAAACAAAGGAACATGACAGTGTCAGATTATAACAGTCAGTTTACTCTATTGTCTCGCTACGCCAATGAAGAGCGTATGACTGAAAGCAAGAAGATGGAGAAATTCCTTGACGGTCTGGCGCCCGCGCTTAAATGCCAACTGGTTGTGCACACTTTTCCAGATTTTAAGACACTGGTGGACAAAGCCATTACTCTGGAAAATGAGAGACACAGCCTGGAAGATATCCGCAAGCGAAAAAGGGACCAGACTAACCATGCTCGCAATCACCTAAGCAAGACAGATTTTCAAAAGGGTGGGACACACAAATCCTCATCCAACGTCTCACGCCCAACCAAGAATTTTCATGCAAGGGACAAGGAGTTCACATATCGCCCCGACGTTACTTGTTACGCCTGTGGAGAAGAAGGGCACTATGCCAAGCAGTGTCCCAAGCCTAGAAACTCAACCCCAAAGCCGAACAATGGCGGCAATAATTCAGCGCCCAAGCGGAACAATTTCAATCCCAACAACACCCACAGGAAGGGTCATCTGAACCACGTGACCAAAGAGGAGGCACAAAATGCTCCGGATATCGTACTCGGTACGTTTCTTGTCAACACAATACCTGCAATGGTTTTGTTTGATTCTGGAGCTTCTCACTCTTTCATTTCGAAAAGTTTTGCTTTGCAAAATAATTTTTTGATGCTTCCTTTGGAGAAATCCATGATCATCAAGTCCCCTAGGATTCAACAAGTTACTCAGAGTTACTGTCAGGATGTGATTATTGAGTTCGAAGGGCTGAAGTTTCACGCAAATCTTATTGTGTTGGAAAATAAAGGACTGGATGTCATCCTCGGGATGGACTGGCTAACCACCAACAAGGGTTTCATTGACTGTTTCAACCAAACCGTAATTCTCACACATCACCACGGGAAGACAATAATGGTATCCGCCAAGGAAAGAAAAATACCCCGACAACCGAGATTGAATAAGGTGGACGTTTCTGAGCTAAACAAGGTTCCAGTAGTATGTGAATTTCCAGACGTATTCCCCGAAGAGCTACCAGGCATGCCACCAGACCAAGAGATAGAATTCAGCATTGAGCTCGCACCAGGAACCACCCCCATATACAAGAAACCATACCGAGTGGCACCATCCGAGTTGGTTGAATTGAAGAAACAAATAAAGGAATTGCTGGACAAAGGATACATCCGAGCCAGTTCCTCACCTTGGGGATCACCAATTTTATTTGCCAAAAAGAAAGACGGAACACTGAGATTGTGTATTGACTATCGAGCACTTAACATGGTCAAAATCAAGAACAAATACCCAATGCCAAGGATAAATGATTTGTTTGATCAACTCACTCAGGCCAAGGTATTCTCAAAAATTGACTTAAGGTCAGGATACCATCAATTAAAGGTGCGAACAGAAGATATCCCCAAGACAGCCTTCACCTCCAGATATGGACTGTATGAGTTCACAGTAATGCCATTTGGATTAACAAACGCCCCCGCATATTTTGTTCACCTCATGAACAAGGTATTTATGAAATTCATGGACAAGTTCGTTGTGGTATTCATCGACGATATTCTGGTATATTCCAAGACACCAGAAGAGCACGCAGAACATCTCAGAATCGTGCTAGGAGAACTCAGGAAACACCAATTGTATGCCAAGTTCAGCAAATGCGAATTTTGGCTAAGACAAGTAGGCTTTCTAGGCCACGTACTGACCCAAGACGGTATCGCAGTGGACCCGGAGAAAGTCAAGGCCGTACTTGGCTGGAAGTCACCAGCCAGCGTAACAGACATACGGAGTTTCTTGGGAATGGCAGGATATTACCACAGATTTATTGAAGGATTCTCCACCATAGCCAAGCCTATGACACAGTTACTCAAGAAAGACAAGAAGTTTGAATGGACAGAAGACTGCGAGAAAAGTTTCCAGGAGCTAAAGCGGAAATTAACAACAGCACCAGTATTAACTGTGCCAGACATACACAAGAATTTTGAAGTGTATTGTGACACGTCCAGAAAGGGTCTCGGATGCGTGTTGATGCAAGAAGGCAAGGTTGTCGCCTACGCTTCAAGGCAGCTTCGCAAGCATGAGGAAAATTATCCCACTCATGACTTAGAGATGGCAGCTGTCATTCATGCACTTAAGGAATGGAGGCATTTCTTACATGGAAATCGATGTGAAATATACACGGACCATAAAAGTCTCAAATATATTTTCACGCAGCCAGAACTAAACCTACGGCAACGACGCTGGTTGGAATTGGTAAAAGATTATGATGTTGGTATCCATTACCATCCAGGTAAAGCAAATGTAGTGGCCGATGCTCTTAGTCGGAACCCCAGCTCGAACGAAAGCAGTCTGCAAGGCTTGAGACCCGAATTCCAACAAGAATTTGCCAAACTTAACATGTTAATGGTAGCAGAAGGCACCATAACAAATTTGGAAATACAACCCGACCTTGTGAAGAGAATTAAAGAAGCTCAACCTGGTCACCCCAGCATCAAAGGCATCAAAAGAAAGGTGAGTATGGGCAAGGCCTCGGAGTTCGCCGTAGACGATGGAGGAATATTATGGTATAGAGAAAGACTCTGCGTGCCAAACATAGAAGACCTCAAACAACAAATTTTAGCCGAAGCCCACACCGCCCCATATTCGATCCACCCCGGAGGAACCAAGATGTATAAAGATATTCAGGAAAGATTTTGGTGGCACGGTATGAAGAGGGACATAGCCACCTTCATTGCATGTTGCGACTCTTGTCAACGCATAAAAGCTGAGCATCAGAGACCAGCCGGACTACTGCAACCAAACAAAATACCTGAGTGGAAATGGGATGAAATAGGGATGGATTTCATTGTTGGACTACCTCGGTCATGACACGGGAATGATGCCATATGGGTCATCACCGACAGGTTAACCAAGGTGGCACACTTTATTCCAGTAAAGACGACCCACACCACTCAGAGGCTTGCCAGGATATATCTCTCCTGCATAGTCTGTCTGCACGGTGTCCCGAAGACTATAATATCCGACAGAGGCACTCAGTTCGTCTCAAGATTTTGGGATCATTTACAACAGGCTCTGGGTACTCAACTAGCCTTCAGTACAGCATACCACCCCCAGACTGATGGGCAAACAGAACGCGTAAACCAGATTTTAGAGGACATGCTGAGAGCATGTGTCCTCACATATGGAACCAGTTGGGAAGAAAGCCTGCCATACGCCGAGTTCGCGTACAACAATAGTTACCAGGCCAGCCTGCAAACGGCACCATTTGAGGCTTTGTATGGACGAAGATGTCGTACCTCGTTAAATTGGTCAGAGACCGGAGACAGCCGCATCTTCAGACCAGACATGCTCAGAGAAGCCGAGGAAAAGGTCAAGCTAATCAGAAATAGACTCAAGACCGCTCAAAGCCGACAGAAGATTTATTACGATCAGAAACATCGTGGGGTCAGCTTCGAACCCGGTGAGTTCGTGTACCTATGAGTATCCCCTATGAGGGGATTGCAACGATTCAAGATTAAAGGAAAGCTAGCGCCAAGATTCATCGGACCATTCTGTATAGTGGCCCGAAAAGGCACGGTAGCCTACCAGCTAGACTTACCTGAGGAACTATCAGATATCCACAACGTGTTCCACGTTTCGCAGTTAAGGAAGTGCGTGAGCAACCCAGAGAAACAAGTATCCCATAAGAACATTGACGTGCAGCCAGACCTCACCTATCGGGAACGTCCCGTAAAAATATTAGACGAGTCTAAAAGGAGGACCCGACAGAAGACCATCAAAATTTTCAGAGTTTAGTGGAGCAATCACACCGATGGTGAAGCAACTTGGGAAAGAGAAGATTTTCTTCGAGCAGAGCATCCACACTTATTTATGGATCAACTGAAATCTCGGGGACAAGATTTTTCCTAAGGGGGTAGGTGTTGTGACACTCCAAAAATTTTATTTGGTTTTAATCAAAAACTTTGTTGGATTTTGAAAAGAGGCCATTTAATTTTTTTTCCAGAAAACCTTCCTCTTAAAAACTTCCTTTTATTTGGCAAGGATTTTTTTTTATTTTTAGTATCTTCTTCAAACTATGGTGTTTGATCATTTAAAATTTTTCTCTGATGACTCCCTTCTTAAAATATTTCTTTGGAAATTAATTATTTCTTTTAAAAAGAAACTCTTTGAAAATTGGGGATTTTCATATCTTGAAAACCACCCATGATTTGTGTGTTTTGCCCATGTGGTAAAACCCCTCCAAAACCTTCCCTCCTCCTTGGAACAATCTAAGTTCTCTGTCCCAACTAGTCCAAACAAGTTTTGGATTTTATTTCAATTATTTTATCCCTCAAATCATTTCTGTCTATTATTTTGAGCCTGAGTGATTTTCAAAGCAAGTACCTAGATGCATTTGATCTTTGACCTCAAACCAACTCTCCTGGATAGTCCTTGGTACCCTCAACCTAGAACCATCTTGACCCACTCCTCTTCTTTGCAATTTTTTCAAAATTCAGCCTCTGCAAGTTTGGACCAGATTTGCCAAATTTGGTGAAATTCATATCTTCTCTGCTCCAAAAATTCCACAAAAATTCAGGCAGCCTCATGGTGCAATGAGAGGCCACCCCACCAAAGATCAGCTCAAGCAGAGCCTCCCTCATGCCAAAAGCATTCTGTCGAACACCTGAACTGCACTGTTTCTTTGCACTTTCAGAAATTCAGAGAAGTACAGAGTTTCAGTTTCGTCAGACTTCGATCACGCGGCCATAGTGCGCCCTCGCGCGATGCACACGGCCCCATCCCCTTGGCCAGCACCCCGCACGCGCGCTTGGCGCCTTCCTGGCATCGGTGGCGCCCTGGCCCGCCTACGCCGGCGTGTCCCGCGGCGGCAGAACCACCGTAGCGGCTGACAGGGGGCAACACTATGGCATAACGCCGTTCAACACCGCCCAAACCTTCCGAGAGCTCCGCATGGCCACCTCCTTGCCAGCGCACGCATGCAGCACCGTCGCCGTGGCCTGGCACGCGCAGAGCGCGTTCTCTACCGCCGACGAGCCGTGCGGCCGTTCCGTCGAGGGCAGGCCGTAATCCTCCCTCCCGTGCCGAGTTGGACACTGGGATGGCACCAGTGCTTCACCTAGATGATGCTCAAGCCCCTAAGCCGACCGTCCACCAACAGCGCCGCCGTAATCGCCCGCCGGACTTATCCGTTCACGGCAACCGCCTCGGGCCGTCTATATATAGCCCCCCCGAGCTTGCTCTTGCCCACGCACAACTCCACCACCTCGCCAGACCCCGCCTAGCCTCTGGAGGAGCCTCGAGGGGCCCTTCTTCCTTGACTCCGGCCACCTCCGTCCGCCTCGGGCTCCGGCAACGTTCTCTTCGGTGAGGCCGTCCCCGGCGCCCAAACTCCGTCAATCTCCTCCTCTAGCTACCAGAGGCCTAACCCCCTCCTCAATTTGCACTTTGCAACCCTCTCCGGCGAGCTTCAACCCCGCCCGAACCACCGTCCGCCGGAGCAGGAGCCACCGCCGACGTGGTGCTCGCCGACCGCCACAACCACCACTAACCGATGCGGAGTGACGCCCTGAGCACGTTGGTAACCTCCGATCCCCCTACCTCGCCGTGGATCGCCGCCGGCGATCGCCGCGGCCCTCTGGCGCCAAAAACTCTGCTTCTGTTTTCAAACCCGACGGGTGGGTCCACCCCGTCAGCTTTTTAATCTTTTCGAATCGTTTTCTGGAAACGCCTTCAGGCAAAATACGCTTTCTCCACTGAGCTGGCGTATTCGGGACTGAAGCGTTTTCTATTTTTATAAAGAGAACCCTGGAAAGTTTCTGTTTCATTACAGATGGGTCCCTGGACAAAAAGTCTAATAACTTTTAAACAACAGAATATTTTTGATTGATTCTTTTTCTGTCCTCTTTGAAATTTTGTCTAGTTTTTTATCAGATTTATTTGAAAAATATTTGGAATAATTTTTGTGCACCTCTCGGTATTCACGATAGCGCGTATATTTTCTTTATACCGTAGATACCGAAGGAGGTGACGGGACCGCAAACTTCACCGAGCTAGGCTCGGACTACTCAGAACGAGGCAAGCATGTTTGAAATTTTGATATGATGTGTGTTTTGGCATGTTTTGCATTTAGCAAGTTTCATGGCATGTTGATGAGCATACCGATGAACATTATTTTCATGCATGGTTGAGGCAAGTGAGTCGATGATCCATACGTTGTTGGATGTGAATATGCATGGCCATGTGTTGGCATGAGAATGGGTGAGATGGCAGTGTTGTAGCATGCCAACCTTATGCCATACTATTTGACTTCAGTGTCAGCCCGTATTGGTTCGGTTCTCATCCATTTCCCTCCCTGTACTACCACATGTTTTCCGCAATATGGTTTAGTAAGTTGCAAACCGCTTTCCTGGTACACACCAAAAGGAGAGGCCGTGATGATGGTTCCATGGCCCTGGATTAAAGCCAGTCATCCGGTCAGGGGGCATGGGTGTTTCCGGTTGGGACCGAGAGGGGGGCACCCCTTAGAGCGCGCATATATAAATTTGATCCCATGCTATTCAAGATTGTGATCTCCCCGTCTCAAAAGTTTTTCTTGGACGATGTCTAGGGTGATTCCTAGCATCGAGAAGTAGGATGGGTGTGTACTGGTTAGTTGTGTTTTCTTCCGAAATACCGTAAACGGAACTAGTCCTTCGTGACTACCGAAATCCGTTGGCTGTGGGAAATTTTTGTACAAACTCTGCAGAGTCATACATCCCTTGAATCATCATTTCCATGTCCAAATTCGGTACTATCTTATCCTGACTAGTGTCAGTTTTGATGACAGAGACTCCGGTGAATTACGAGAGTGCTAAGTCCGGTTAAATGTTTATTTCTGTGGATGGACTAACCCGTATATTACCATGAGCTGATTATTTTAACATGTGTATTATTTTCCTTATGTAGAAAGCCCTTTCTGTGATGTCGCCCCGACGTCCGACTGTGGCACGCATGTCTTTTTTTTTCAGTTAAAGCCCTTTATGTGGTGTCGCTAAGACGCCCGACTGTGGCATTTCTTTTTTTAGCCCTTTATGTGGTGTCGCTAAGACGCCCGACTGTGGCATTTCTTTTAAAGCCCTTTATGTGGTGTCGCTAAGACGCCCGACTGTGGCATTTCTTTTTTTAGCCCTTTATGTGGTGTCGCTAAGACGCCCGACTGTGACATTTCTTTTAAAGCCCTTTATGTGGTGTCGCTAAGACGCCCGACTGCGACATTTCTTTTAAAGCCCTTTATGTGGTGTCACTTAGACGCCCGACTGTGGCATGATTTTCTTTTATTTATTTGTTCACCTTTCGAGGCGTCGCTTCAGACACCCGATCAGTTTCCTTTTATTTTGTTGGGATTTCAGGCGGACTACCGCCGATTCCCTTTTTACTTACTTTGCCTGCTAATATTTTGAATATGCATTGGTAAATTAATCATGACGCATTCATGCATGCATTTGTTATATCTTACGTCCGATCTGTCTTGCGAGTACTTTCAAAGTACTCACTCGCTTGTTGATTTGGCCAGATGCTGACGAAGGTGATCTCATGGATGAAGAGTTCGATAGCGAGTCCGACGCCTAGAAGAATCCCAGTCAGTCTCCTGCGACCCTGGATTTGGTCACTGTATTGTATCCGCTTCCGCAACCCGAATTAATTCATCGAGCCTCACCTCGACGCTCGATGAGATGCTAGCTTGAGAGCCATGTTTTCTCACTCCCCACTGTGTTATTCCACCACCGCCTTATCCTCAAGTCAGTAGTATGCCACCACACCATTGTGTTATATCCGCCATTATGTATAATTATTGGCGCGCTTGTAATAGATTGTTGAGCACCCTTAGCTCAACCCTGTAATATATTCTGTGCTACTGGCTTATTGTATCAAGTATTTGTCTACCAGTGACGAGGTTTTCTCTCGAACTGGACTCAAAATATTGGTTTCTCAATAAATATTTTTATTGGGAAAACCGGTCGTGACAGGAATACATGTCACTAGAACAAAATATTCTTCGAGCACTGAGCCTCTACTGAATGAGCGCCTTCAAGGACTTCTTCAAGGTAGTGTTCGGCAGATACTTGGTCCACGGCTGAACTCTGGGTTGCAATAGTGGTGGCCTCCATCTCTGCCCAGTATGTCTTGACACGGGCAAGTGCCATCCACGCACCCTCTATGCACGCCGACCTCTTCATAGCGTCGATGTGCGGCACAACACCAAGGAACTGTTGCACTAAACTAAAATAACTATTCAGCCTTGGCCCTACCGGCCACAGATGATCCACAACAGACCTCATGGCAAGCCGGACAACCTATGGAGTTCGGCCCACTCGGCCATTCTCTCATTCAACAGCAGCGGACACACTGGAACATCGAACTGTGACCAAAACAACTTTTCCACTTCACGATCTTTTTGATCCTTGAAGTACTCGGCCGCATCAGCAGCATTGGCTGCCAAATACACGTATGCGTCTGCAGAACTCCATAGTTGATCAAGAGGGGCATACTTCGGATCTCCAAACTTCGTCCGCAACAAAAAGGGCATCCCAGCCGCGATATCTCCAGCTTGATGCAGCTCCTCCTTCGCCGCTCTGATTTTAGAGCGGGCTTCCTTGGCTGCTACCATGGCCTTCTCCAGGTCCGTCGCCTTCGCTCGGCTTTATTTTTCAAGACGCTGGTAACGGTCGGCGACATATTTCAACTCAACGACCATCTTGGCTATTTTTTCCTTGCTTTGGCAATGTGCAGCTTATTCGACTCTCAGCACTTCGACCGCCGTTAGAGCGACCGCGTCACTATTCCTAACTTGTTCCTTGGCTCGGGCAAGTTCCGCCCGAAGGGTCTCCACGGCAGCAGCTCCATCTGCAGTCACAACATATTAAAGATACTAGCATCATGCTCCTCTTACTATGTGTTGATCACCAGAGAAATCACATACCATGTGCCTCATCGAGCTGCTTGTTGACAAGCACGATGTCGGCATCTGCCGCATCAAGTTGTCGCTTCAGCTCAGCAAACTCACCAGTCCGGCTAGCCACCGGACCTTCAGCCACCTACACATGAAGGCGGCATGGTTATTACCTGGGACTATGATCCTCTGTTTGCCGCCGTTTTCAGCAACCGGAGTCTTAGGGGCTACTATCTGCATATGGCACACTTAGCGTTTGCGGTACCATCAAAAACATATACTACTTTGTGTACCTCAAAGCCTCTCAGCAGGCTCATAAAAGCTTCATGCAGCCTGCTTTCGGCTTAAGAAATCCTCTGAACCACCATAACCATTAGCGTACGATGTGCTTCTGAGATAGACGCTTGCTCTGGAAGATCCTTCAGTGCGTCCGATCGTACACCGGACGGTTCCGAACTCTTTCTGTCGCTCTCTTTAGGAGCCGAATACTGAGGACTTTGGGTGGCCAAGGGATTACCCTCTGGCCTTGGCGGATCAGGAGAAACCCTTCGCGATGACACTTCAGCGTCGCCTGCCTCATGAGGCGGGGTAGCATGGGGAGGTGTTTCGCTCTCCATCATCTCCAGAAGAAGATCCCCCGAAGACGAACTCTGTCGAGAAGGGCTACGATCCGAACTACAAGATATATGCTTCGGTTATTATCCTCAAAGGTAAAGCAAGATATTTTTACTGTTAAGTACTTTTTGTTTACTTACAGCTCGGTGGAGGGCTGACCCCCTTGCAGGCACTATGCGGCAAGGGTACCCTCCGAGGAAGGACCCTCTGGCGAAGATTTCTTCCCCCGTTTGGAAACCTTGGTTTCCGGGTCTTCAGATGTGGTCCTCTTCCTTCCTTGGGGAGAAGGAATTTCAGATTCTTCTCCCCGGTTACCCTCCTTCGTGGAGGCGCTAATTCCCCCGGTTTGGATGAATAATGAGTGAGGCCCGCTTTCAGCCTCTTTATTCCCCCCTTTATCTTCCCCTGAGGGCGCCTGATATGGCGCCGACTCAAGCATTCTGGCCAGTACAAGATCTGCTGAGCTTTCAGGATGGGGGCCCGAACACCTGATCATCTTCGCCTTTGTTACCCAGTCCTGGTCAACGAGCGACTTTTTAGAATGATGTTGTGATAAATAAAAAGACAATATATTCGGCCACGGGATTACTTACTTGGGTATCTGGACGATTGCAGCTCAGACCCGCATCCTCGGTGGTGTCCGGACACCTTATTTGTGGTCCGAAGAACAATTTGTACACCTCTTCGAGCGTCATGCCGAGGAAGTGTTGAATAGCTCGCGGTTCTTCCGGGTTGAACTCCCACATACGGAGGGGTTGACACTCGCAAGGCGGGACTCGACGAACTAGCATGACTTGCATTACCGTGACTAGGCTGATATCTCTCTTGAGGAGATCTCGGATGCGACTCTGCAATGTCGGCACATCATTTACTGGCCCCCAGTCCAGCCCCTTGTTGATCCATGATGTCAGTTGTGGCGGGGGGCCCGAGCGAAAGGCAGGGGCGGCCACCCACTTAGTGCCGCGGGGGGCTGTGATGTAAAACCACTCCCGTTGCAATAAACTGGACACCTCCGAGAAGGAACCCTTTGGCCATGAAACATCAGTGCCTTTGCTTATTACGGCACCTCTGCACTCTGCGTGTCGCCCCTCAATCATCTTCGGCTTCACATAGAAGGTCTTGAGCCATAAGCCGAAGTGTGGGGTAATGCGGAGGAAGGCTTCACACAGGACGATGAACGACACAATGTGAAGGATGAAATCCGGGGCCAGGTCATGGAAATCCAGCCCATAATAGAACATGAGCCCTCTGACAAAGGGATCTAGAGAAGAGCCTAGCCCTCGGAGGAAGTGAGAGATGAATACGACGCTCTCGCCGGGTTCGGGAGTGGGAATGACTTGCCCTCGAGCAGGCAACCTGTGCGAGATTTCGCCAGTCAAAAACCTGGCCTCTCTTAGCTTCTTGATGTCTTCCTCTGTGACAGAGGAAGGCATCCACCGACCTTGAAGGTTGGATCCGGACATGGTTGAAGGTCCGAAGCACCTGACTTGAGCCTTGGGTGTTGGAACTCGAGGTGGGGGAAGGATTCGATTGAGTGCGAGAGGAAAAAAGGACGAACCTTGGCCACTTTATAAAGGGGATGAATATCAAGCGTCCTCCGCATGGCCGTTTGGGACTTGCTTAAATCGAGGAGTCATACCAACGAGCACGATCGGGTTACCCACATCCGTATTGATGAGAATCCCGTAATGAGGGGGACACGATCTCTGCTTTGACAACACGTGCCAATAAAATCGCCTCGCAAAACATGCAGTGGCAGGCTGATTGAGAAAAACTGTTCGTCATGACCAGACCACGACAATACGTCACATTATAAAAAAAACGGTCGGCAGATTGGATTTGTGGAAATATTATTCTCTCTACGATGGTATGTGGAATTTGTTTTGCAGAGCCGGACACTATCCTTGTGTTCAAAATCTTCTACGGAGTATTCGGAGGAAGAACCCACCCTGCAAGATTGAAGACTTCGTCCCGTGTCCGGATGGGACTCTCCTTAGCGTGGGAGGCAAGCTTGGCCATACGGATATGTAGATCTCCTTCCTTGTAACCGACTCTGTATAACCCTAGCCCCTTCCGGTGTCTATATAAACCGGAGGGTTTAGTCCGTAGGACCAACAACAATCATACCATAGGCTAGGTTCTAGGATTTAGCCTCTACGATCTCGTGGTAGATCAACTCTTGTAATATTCATATCATCAAGATCAAACAAGTAGGAAGTAGGGTATTACCTCCATCGAGAGGGCCCGAACCAGGGTAAACATCGTGTCCCCCGCCTCATGTTACCGTCCGCCTCAGACCCACAGTTTGGGACCCCCTACTCGAGATCCGCCGGTTTTGACACCGACAGTGGGGATCGCCAGAGAAAACGCTCGGCGCGGGGGCGGGGGGGGGGGGTGTAACACCCCGGATGTAACTTGCCATGTTTGTAACTCCAACTCTTGCCATTTCTGGCTATGTGATATGATATTCCCTCCGTGGTTGGGTTTTCCGTCATTTTGCATTTTGTTCATGTCATGCATTTCATATCATGTCATCATGTGCATCGCATTTGCATACGTGTTCATTTCATGAATCCGAGCATTTTCCCCGTTGTCCGTTTTGCAATCCGGCGCACCTACGTCCTCCGGCGTCCCCTTTTACATTTCTCCGTGAGCGGGTATTAAACTTTCTCGGAATAGACCAAGGCTTGACATGTGGCCTTGGTTTACTACCGGTAGACCGCCTGTCTAGTTTCGTATCATTTGGACTTCGTTTGATACTCCAACGGTTAACCGGGTAACCGTGAAAGCCTCTTTTGGGTTGCAGCCCAAAACCCCTCCAAAACAGCCCAATAACCCATCTAAGACACTCCCATGTCCATCGCCGTTCGATCACGATCGTGTGGCCGCAAACCGTGCTCAATTTGGAGCCTCCTAGCCCCTCCTACCTATAAATATAGCTTCCTCCTAAATTTTTTCGGGCAAACCCTAGACGAAATCCCTCCTCCGTCGTCGGACACGTCCGCATCGGACCGGACGCGTCCAACCGCGCGCCGCCACGTGGCGGGCCGCGCCCCACTTCGCCGCCGGCCGCGCCAGTCCCGCAAGGACCAGCGCCGGCCCTCCCCATGCCCGAGCGCCTCCGCCGCGACCCGCCGCCGCCCGGCGCCGCTCCGCCGACTCCGGTGGCCGCGCCACCACGGGCAACCGCGCGCCATCGTGACCCCGCGCCCTCCTCCTCCAGGCCGGCGCGCCCCGGCCTCTCCTCCCCGAGCCGGCCTCCCTATCTCCGGCCACCACCCCCGTCTCCGGCGGTGAACAGTGCACGAACTCGGGCGATCATCGGGAAACGCGCCAGATTCAGATCTGAAAAATCCCCTCGGTTGACTTTTTCCCCTCCGAACCCTAATTTTTGTGCATACTTTGACCTGCCATATCTTTGCACCCGTGGCTCCGATTTGGGCATATAGCATATCAAATTGTTCGCCTCGATGAGTACATCATTGCATCTCATTGCATCAGTTTCATTTGAGCTCATCTTGATGCCAGAAATGCTGTTGGAAGAGGCCTATGTGATGTTAGTTCCAGATTATTATCAGAACATGCATTTTTGTCATTTTTGCCATGATTGATGTGTGCACCCTATGAAGTTGAGTCCTACATGTGTTTTGTAATATGCCATGCTATATTTCCAGGGGTGTATGCCATGTATTTTTGTGATCTCTGTGGTGACTAGCACAAGCATGCAAACTAGGGAACATAATGTTGCTGATTTCAGGGATTTAGTAATTTCACTAAGTCATTCCCTGCTGTTATTTTTATGCCATGTGTTCTTGTTGTTACAGAGAGATCTATACCTATTTTGAGCATGATCAGTAAGGGTATTTTGAGAATATGGATGTGCTGTATCGATCCATGCTTTTGGTTGTAATTATGGAGTGCCATAGCTTGAGTCAATCGAGCTCTAATTTTGCTATAAAATGTTGCTGGCAGATTGTTTACATGTTATTCGATTTTGCCAAGCTTGTTGTAGTTGATCCTTGCATGGTATGATGTTATTCTTGCCATGTCTAGCTTCTATGCCATGTCTTCTTGATGGATGTAAGCCTAGTTTATCACGAAATGCTCTGTAGTGTGTGCATCGAGTTCACGAACGCGCCTACTTGTTATCTGTTTTTGACATGCCCAATTTTCTGCTAAGTCTGAAAACTGTAACGTAACTTGCTTATTTGACATGGGAGCTATTGTATTTTCTGGTCCTTTCTGGCTTATGGTCAGTAAGGGACTTTTGTTCAATGCTTTGAGTAGATTCATGCCATGCCTTGCTTTGCTATATTATCTTCCTGTAGCATGTTGTTTCCTTGCTCTAAACATGTCATCCTGATGTTGATTTCTGGCATGCGGTTATTTTTGCACGTTTTCCATGCTTGTTCGAACCTGTTATGTTGTGTTTTAGCTGTAGCTCAGTGTTAATCTTTTGTCAAGCATCTTGAGTAGATCACTGCCATATGCCTTGTTGGTACGTTTGGGTGCAGTAGCTTAATTTCTTGTTGCTTGCTAAGTAACATCATGCTGTTAATGGCAGAATCATGCCATTCTTGTTTTGCTTGTCATTTGCAAACCGTGCATCCGATTCCGGTGATCTTTATATCGATTTCAACCGAAATCATCTCACCTATCCAGTGGCATACTTGGTTTGCCTAGATTACGCCTGATTCTTCTTTTTCCTTCCGGAGCACGCATATGCATTGCATACCACATCTCGCATATCATGCCATGTTTTGCATCATGTTGCTTGCGCATTGCATCGTGATTGATGGTTGTCCCCTTTTCTTCTGTTCTTGCTTTGGGTAGAGCCAGGAGACGAGTACGTGAACGAGGAACCTGTTGAGAACACTTACGAGGATCAAGCTTTCGACAACTCTGAGAACCTTGCAGGCAAGATGACCATACCCTCGAAATCACATCTATCTTTGCTTGCTAGATGCTTGCCTTTTTTGCTATGCCTATGCTGCGATACCTACCACTTGCTATATCATGCCACCCATATTGCCATGTCAGCCTCTAACCATCCATGTCCTAGCAAACCGTTGATTGGCTGTGTTACCGCTTTGCTCAGCCCCTCTTATAGCATTGCTAGTTGCAGGTGAAGATGAAGTTTGTTCCTTGTTGGAACATGGAGATGTTGTTCCTTGTTTGGAACATGTTTACTTGTTGGGATATCACAATATCTCTTATTTAATTAATGCATCTATATACTTGGTAAAGGGTGGAAGGCTCGGCCTTATGCCTGGTGTTTTGTTCCACTCTTGCCACCCTAGTTTCCGTCATACCGGTTTTATGTTCCTTGATTTTGCGTTCCTTACACGGTTGGGTGATTTATGGGACCCCCTTGACAGTTCGCTTTGAATAAGACTCTTCCAGCAAGGCCCAACTTTGGTTTTACCATTTGCCACCTAAGCCTTTTTCCCCCGGGTTTTCGCGAGCCCGAGGGTCATCTTTATTTTACCCCCCCCCCGGGCCAGTGCTCCTTCGAGTGTTGGTCCAAACTGTCAACCGCCGGTGGTCACCAGGGGCAACTCTGGACTGTCCTACCGGAAGTTTGGACAATCCGGATGTGCCCTGAGACTGAGAGATGTGCAGCTCCAATCAGGATTTGTCGGCACAATCGGGCGGCTTTGCTGGACTTGTTTTATTACTGTCGAAAAGTCTTGTAGTCCGGGATTCCGAGACTGATCGGGTCTTCCCGGTAGAAGGATTATCCTTCGTTGACCGTGAGAGCTTATAATGGGCTAAGTTGGGACACCCCTGCAGGGTATTATCTTTCGAAAGCCGTGCTCGCGGTTATGAGGCAGATGGGAATTTGTTAATGTCCGGTTGTAGAAAACCCGAAGTTGACCTTAATTAAAACACATCAACCGCGTGTGTAACCATGATGGTCTCTTCTCGGCGGAGTCCGGGAAGTGAACACGGTGTTGGAGTTATGCTTGACGTAAGTAGTTTCAGGATCACTTCTTGATCATTTCTAGCTTCACGACCGTGCTTTGCTTCTCTTCTCGCTCTCTTTTGCGTTGTTAGCCACCATATATGCTAGTCGCTTGCTGCAGCTCCACCTCATTACTCCATCCTTCCTATAAGCTTAAATAGTCTTGATCTCGCGGGTGTGAGATTGCTGAGTCCCCGTGACTCATAGATTCTACCAAAACAGTTGCAGGTGCCAACGATGCCAGTGCAGATGATGCAACCGAGCTCACGTGGGAGTTCGACGAGGAACTTGGTCGTTACTATGTGTCTTTTCCTGATGATCAGTAGTGGAGCCTAGTTTGGATGATTCGGGGATCTGTGTAGCATTTGGGGTAGTCTTCTTTCATTTTGGTTCCGTAGTCGGACCTTGAGTGTAATTGGAATGATGGATGTTTATTTATGTATTGTGTGAAGTGGCGACTGTAAGCCAACTATGTAACTCTTTCCCTTTTATATTACATGGGTTGTGTGAAGATTACCTCACTTGCGACATTGCTTTCAATGCGGTTATGCCTCTAAGTCGTCCTTCGACACGTGGGAGATATAGCCGCATCGAGGGCGTTACAAGTTGGTAATCAGAGCCTTCCCCGACCTTAGGAGCCCCCACTGATTGATCGTTTTTAGCGGCCGAGTTGTGTCTAGAAAAATGTTTTGAGTCATCTAGGAATTATGTATCGGAGAGTTTAGGAATTCTTTTTTACTTCCCAGTCTCCTCATCGCTCTAGTAAGGCATCCTGACGTAGAGTTTTGACTCTTCTCTTCTCAAATTTCACTAAAATTTTTTTAGGATCACGCGGGTATCTTAGAATCGTTCCGATGGTTTTGTGATGACAACATTGTCTTGGTGCCTCCTGTCAGCAGGGGTTTAGTGGAGGTGTCCCGGGGAGTTGAGCTCCGAGGTGTTATCGTCATAATTTTATCATTGCGGTTCTGGAATACCTGAGTTTAGTACGCCGACATCGAAAATCTCTTTTGTACAGTTGTTGGTGAGATAACCCTGATAGCCCAGTACTGAGGCGAGTGCGGGAGTATTGCCATAACTCGTATAACGGATGCTTTTCGAAGGTTGAGGTAGACGATTTCCGAAGGTTTCTTGGTTATGTGTTGAAGGATGGATACAGCTGGATCTAGGTATTGTTAGTTTGGGTGATATATTTTGTGTCCCCTGTATCCCCAACACCTGATTGCATAACCAGAAAGTTTCGGGAGTTTATAAGTGGGAATTCAAGTAGCTCCTAGAATATCTTTCCAACAGACACATGATACGATATGGGATCTATCATATGTTTGTTCCGGCTTATTCTGCAAGCCAAATCCTTTGTTTTGTTTTCAGTTGTGATATTCAAGTTGTTTCGAAGGCATATGGTGATTCCATACCTTTTTCTAAGTGGCTTCTCAACTTATGGAAGTGTGATGCTTTACTTTGAAATTCATTCATTCATTCTCGTTCGAATGTTTATTGTGAAGACTATATGTTGCAATTTCGATCCTTTGATTCAGCTTGAATATATCTCTTTCAAGAGGCTAACGGATGTCACCCTCTTCAGGATGGCTCCGCCAACGCGTCAGAATCCGGAACGCAATGAAGGAAGTCAGGCTAACCCTCCGCCACCACCTCCGCCTCCGGAGGCATGGCAAGCCTTGATGACTGCCACAAATGCCAACGCTCAGATTCTGATTCAGCTCTTGAAAGATCGTAACCAAGGGCAAGGTAATCAAGGAAATCAAGGCCAAGGCAACAATCAGCCGCACTTCGCTTCCCTCAATCAGTTCCTTGCTAATCAGCCAAAGACCTTCAGCTACTGTGTCGAGGCCACAGACGCGGATGATTGGCTCGTGGACATCAGCAAGCATTTTGAATGCAGCAATGTCAGACCTGAGGACTTTGTCAAGTTTGCCTCTTTTCAACTCAAGGATCAAGCTGCTGAGTGGTACCAACAATACAGAGATTCCAGAGGAGGTCGTGTGATTACCTGGGATGATTTCCGCCGTGACTTCAAAGCTCATCACATTCCAGAAAGTGTTGTTGAGAGTAAGCGTGAGGAGTTCCGCAATCTCAAGCAAGGCAACATGTCTGTGTATCAATACAACACTCAGTTCCAGAAGCTCTCTCGCTTTGCTAAGCAGGACATCCCTGATGAAAAGAGTATGATCTACCAATTCAGGCGTGGTCTCAGAGAAGATTTGCAACTAGCTCTTGTGCTTTTTGAGCCGTTAAAGTATGATGAATTCTACAACATGGCACTAAAAAAAGAAGCTGCTCAGCTCAAGTGTGAGGCATCTAAGAAGAGAGTCAGAGACGCAGTTCAGTCCTCTTCTTCCTCACTTGTGGTAGCTAAGCAACAGAAGTTCTGGTTGCCTCCTCCTCCTCCGTTCCGTCAGCCTTACCAGCAGAAGAACAAAGGTGGCCATGGATCATCCCACCCACCCAACCCTGGCTATCAGAACAAGTCTCAGAATCAAGCTCCAAGGTCAAATGCTCCTTACCATCGTCCGCTCTCAGAGGTGACTTGCAACAAATGTCAGCAGAAGGGTCACTATGCGAACAAGTGCTTCAACCAAAGGCGCCTTCCGCCTCCTCCTCCTGTGAGATCTTCCAGTAATGCAGTGGTCAAGCATAATTCCAAGTATGCCAAGGTGAACATGATGAATGCAGCTCAAGCGGAGGAATCTACTGAAGTGATAATGGGTAACCTTCCTGTTAATGATATTCCTGCAAAAGTCTTATTTGATACTGGAGCATCGCATTCTTTCATCTCAAAACCTTTTGCATCGAAGCATGAATTGTCTTTCCAAGGTTTGCCTAAACCGTTATCAGTTGTCTCTCTGGCTAAATGCATGAATGCAAGCTTTATGGTTCCGGATGTTTCCATCAAGATGGGCGACTATAGATTTCTGGCTAAACCAATTGTTCTTGGTGACTCTTATATTGATCTTATTCTCGGGATGGACTGGCTTTCTGAGCACAAGGCTCAGCTTGATTGTGCTGCCAGGGAAATTCAATTGACTCACTCTTCTGACGATGTAATCATCTATGCCGCTCGTGATGAAACCATTCGGTTGTTTTCTATCAATGAGAAGGGTGAATTGGATGCTATCTCTCAAATTCCAGTCGTTTGTGAGTACCAAGATGTCTTTCCAGAAGAGCTTCCGGGTATGCCTCCTCACCGGCCAGTTGAATTCGTTATCGATCTTGAGCCTGGCACGGAACCCGTTTGCAAGCATCCTTACAAGCTTGGACCAAAAGAGCTGAAGGAATTGAAGAAACAGCTCGATGAACAAGAGCGTCTGGGTCTGATCAGACCGAGTTCTTCTCCTTGGGGTTGTGGTGTTCTTTTTGTCCAGAAGAAGGATGGCACAGACCGACTTTGCGTCGATTACCGTCCATTGAACAAGAAGACAATCAAGAACAAGTACCCACTTGTTACGCCCTCGATGCGGCTATATCTCCCATGTGTCGAAGCACGACTTACAGGCATAACCGCATTGAAAGCAATGTCGCAAGTGAGGTAATCTTCGCACAACCCATGTAATACATAAGGGAAAGAGATACATAGTTGGCTTACAATCGCCACTTCACACAAATACATGAATAAAACATTACATCATACAGTACAAACAGGGCCCGACTACAGAGCCAAAATAAAAGAAGAAACCCCAAAAGCGACAAAGGTCCACGATCGACCCCAACTGGGCTCCACTACTGATCGACTAGAACGAAACAACATAAAGGACAAGATCTTCATCGAACTCCTCCTTGAGCTCGGGTGTGTCACCTGCACGGTCTCATCGGCACCTGCAAACTGGTTTTGGAAGTATCTGGTGAGCCACGGGGACTCAGCAATCTCACACCCGCGAGATCAAGACTATTTAAGCTTATAGGTAGGGTAAAAGGTATGAGGTGGAGCTGCAGCAACGACTAGCATATATGGTGACTAACATACGCAAATGAGAGCGAGAAGAGAAGGCAAAAGCACGGTCGAACAACTATGATCAAGAAGTGATCCTGAAACTACTTACGTCAGACATAACTCCAACAACCGTGTTCACTTCCCGGACACCGCCGAGAAGAGACCATCACGGTTACACACGCGGTTGGTGTATTTTAGTTAAGATCAACTTCGGGTTTTCTACAACCGGACATTAACAAATTCCCATCTGCCACATAACCGCGGGCACGGCTTTCGAAAGTTCAAAACCCTGCAGGGGTGTCCCAACTTAGCCCATGATAAGCTCTCGCGATCAACGAAGGATATTCCTTCTCCCCGGGAAGACCCGATCAGTCTCGGAATCCCGGCTACAAGACATTTCGACAGCAATAAAACAAGTCCAGCAAAGCCGCCCGATGCGCCGACATCCTGATAGGAGCTGCACATATCTCGGTCTCAGGGCAACACCGGATGAACACTACGTACGGCAACCGACGATACCCCAAGTTGCCTAGGGGTGGCACCGCAAGTGGCTCTGGTTTGGACCAACACTTAGACAAGCATTGGCCCGGGGGGCTAAATAAAGATGACCCTTGGGTTAATTACTCCCAAGGGAAAAGTAGGTGGAGGTGAGGCAAATGGTAAAACCAATGTTGGGCCTCGCTGGAAAAGTCTTATTCAAAGCGAACTGTCAAGGGGGTCCCATAAATCACCCGACCGCGTTAGGGACGCAAAATCCGGGAACATAACACCGATATGACGGAAACTAGGGCGGCAAGAGTGGAACAAAACACCAGGCATAAGGCCGAGCCTTCCACCCTTTACCAAGTATATAGATGCATTAATTAAATAAGAGGTATTGTGATAACCCAACAAGTAAACATGTTCCAACAAGGAACAACAAGTCCATGGTCCAACAAGGAACAAAACTTCATCTTCACCTGCAACTAACAACGCTATAAGAGGGGCTGAGCAAAGCGGTAACATAGCCAATCAACGGTTTGCTAGGACATGGATGGTTAGAGGCTGACATGGCAATATGGGTGGCATGATATAGCAAGTGGTAGGTATCGCAGCATAGGCATAGCAAAATAGCGAGCAATGTAGCGAGCAAAGATAGAAGTGATTTCGAGGGTATGGTCATCTTGCCTGATATCCCGCTAGGAAGAAGAACGAGTCCATGAAGAAGGTAAACGGATGTAGTCGAACGAATCCTCACAACTCCGGAACAAAACCGAAGCTAACGAGAGAAGCAACCCGGAAAGAAACAAGCAACATAGTAAACAACCAACACATAAACATGGCATGATGCACAACCAAGTATGATGCATGTCCGGTTTAATGAGGCATGGCATGGCAAAATGCAACAAACAACACTACAAGTTAAGTGGAGCTCAATATGCAACGAGTTGCATATTGACGAAACACCACAACAATTATTTAGTTCGATCTTGTTTATGTACCCAACAATATTAAATGTTGATTAACATGGCAAGGGGTGAAGCACAACAAAACTATCTATCTGGACAAGTTTAAATGAGGCCGGAACAACAAACAACAATTCCGGAAACTCCTCATATGCATATTTTAGATTAGGTACTGTTCTGCCCTAAACACAATTTTAATGTTGTTAAGCAGCAAAATAAAGTGCACCATGTTAAACTAGGCATTTTTCTACCCCATTTACATATAAAGTTTATTTAAAACCGAGCTACGGTTATTTAGTTATGAATTAAATCATTTTAACATGGCATTTAGCAACATAAATGCAAACAACAATTTTAATCATTTTAAATGTTGTTATCATGATGCGGATGACAATTTCAAGTTTTATGCAATTATTATGAAGATGTTGACATGAGCATGTTATGAAGCATTTGTCATCGTGGCAGAAAGAAAGTGTGCCACGACAACGAATCCGAAAATAGTGCCACGGCAACATATCGGTTCCGGTAGCTCATGGAGATACCGGTGCAAAAGGAAGCGTGCGGAAGCGAGTTGAGCATGATGGTGGGGTGATCCCGGATACCGGGTTCCCACGGGACGACGGCATGGCAAACGAGTGACAATTCGGACACGGTGCAAACACGAGCATCTCATTCCACACATGCATTCATTCACGGGCTCATCTCGGGGTTATACCTTCGAAGCGTGCATATTCATAACGATCGAGTCGGTGCGAAGTAGAGGAAGTAGTGGTACACGGCGACGGTAGAGGTACTCGCGACGGTAGTCGTTCACGTACGTCGTTCTCGTTTCGTAGTTGTACACCCTCCGTAGATGTTCGGGCTTGACGCCCACGGGGTCTTCGAGGCCGGCGGTAGTGGTACACACGTCGTCGTGGAAGTAGTGGTTCGCGTTTTGAAGAGGAACTTGACGTATCCGATATCCCCGGCGGTCGAAAGTAGTGGTACTTGACGCAATCCACGCAACGGGTGCTGGTTCGGGCAACGGTCTTGATGAAGGTGTACTTGGAAAACAAGGGGTACGTCTTGGTGTGCATCAGTCTGTTGACGAACAACGTGTATAGGAGACAGAGACAACTCTTGCGATCTTCCGGTCATCATGAACAGGAGGCCAGATCTGGCAAAGGGACGGGGAGGCGGCCTCGACCCGTGGACCTGGCGTCGTTATGTTCTTGGGGACGGCCTTGGAGCTTGCCAGCGAGGTCGTGGCGCTGGGGCTGCGAGGAGCTCGGGCACGGGTGTCGAGGAAGGGGATCCGGTGCGGCAGCGCAGTCCAATGGCGTCGGGGATGGACGGGAACGGCGGGATCCGGCCGGGTCCTGGGCGAGGACGGCGGCTGCCCTGCTGGTTCTGGTCGCCCGCTGCGGAGCCGATGAGGCCGCGGTCGGCATGAGGGCGCTGCTGCTGCTTGAAGGCGACGAAGGCGCGGCGACGGATGGAAAGAAGAGGCCAGCCATGGTGCTCGATGGTGGAAGGATGAAGCAGCTTCGGCCGAGACGCTCGCCGGCGCGGTGCTGGAGACGGAAGGGACAAGGTGCACCGGGGCGGAGGCAGCATGCGGGATGGTGCAACAGAGGAGCAGCGGGAGGCGCGCTATGGAGAAAGACGGCGGGGACAGGCGAGCTTGGCGAGGCCAAGGCGGCGAGGCGGGGCGCGAGCAGGGATGCGGTGGTCGGGGAGGTCTCGCGTGCGGGGGCGAGGAAGGGCGAGGAGAGGGGCAGCGTGAGGTGGAAGAGAGGAATGGGGATCGGGGCTAAGGAGTCGGGCAGCGGTCTCCTGGCGGCGCTGGGAGAGACGAGAGGGAGAGATGGGGATCGGGCGAGGCAAGGCTAGGGTTCGGTGCAGTTGGGGGCGGCTGGGCCTTAGAGGCCGGCCCAGAATAGAGGGGGGGCTGCGCCTAGGGGGAGAGCGCCGGCTGGGCCTTAGGCCACTTAGGCTGCGGGGAAGGATGGGCCGGCTGCTGGGCTCCTCCTCTCTCACTCTCTCTAATAAAGAAAATAAAAAAAAACAGAGATAAAGAAAGAAAAGAAAAAGGGGTTAGAGGAAGAAGTTTGACACGCGGTTAATTTTCTTGACTCACAAAAATGCGCTTGTCCCAAGAAAATAGAAGTGAGCATGATTGCAAGATTTAAATTCAAATTCATTTGAATTTAATTCAAAAGGTTTGAATAGGAAGTGAGGGTTGGAAAGGTCCAAAAATGTTGAACATTTAGGAAGAGCTCCGGAAAATGATGAAAGAAATTATGGGCAAGGTTGGAGACCAAGAGTTAAGGTAACAAAGGCATTGGGCATTAATTGCACGTGTGTTATGATCAATTCCTAATAATGAAATATTTATTATAGCTCCCTAATAATAGTAGGAGACTTTTAATATGTTTTAAAGAGAAATCACCATGTGAATTCCCTCGATTTAAATAGATCAAAAGATCTATGCAATTTATTTAGTTGAGGTTTTTTTAAAAAAAGGGGTTGCATGATGACATGAAGCAATGCACATGATGCAAGGATGAATGCAACGAACAAAACAAATCACACGACGAAACTCGGAGTAGCTGGAAGTCTTCTGAAGCGTCGGTCTCGGGGCGTTACACCACTTCCCAACATCAACGAGCTATTTGAGCAACTCAAAGGTGCTAAAGTGTTCTCCAAGCTTGACCTTCGTATGGGTTATCATCAAATTCACATTCCTGAAGAAGATATTCCCAAGACAGCATTCAGAGCAAGCTTTGGTTCTTATGAATATACTGTCATGTCATTCGGCCTTGTCAATGATCCTCCAACGTTCACTCGCATGATGAACTTCATCTTCAACCCCTGCACCAATGAATTCGTCTTGGTCTATCTCGATGATATTTTGGTCTTCTCCAAGAATAAGAAGGATCATGCCAAACATTTGCGATTGGTGCTCGACAAGCTCAGAGAGTATCAATTCTATGCAAAGTTCTCCAAATGTGAATTTTGGCTTGATGAAGTTCTTTATCTTGGTCATATCATCTCTGCCAAGGGCATCGCTGTTAACCCTGAGAAGGTGTCTGCAGTTGTGAATTGGGAACCTCCTCAGAATGTCAAGCAGCTTCGCAGTTTTCTTGGACTTGCAAGCTATTGCCGAAGATTCGTTGAGAATTTCTCCAAGATTGCAAAGCCTCTTTCCAACCTCCTCCAGAAGCATGTGAAGTATGTCTGGTCTCCTGAGTGTGACGTTGCTTTCAACACTCTCAAAGAGAAACTCGTCACTACTCCAGTTTTGACTCCTCCTGACGAATCCAAGCCTTATGAAGTTTTCTGTGATGCTTCTCTTCAAGGTCTCGGTGCTGTGTTAATGCAAGAGAAGAAAGTTGTGGCCTATACCTCTCGTCAGTTGAAGCCCAACGAAAAGAACTACCCCACTCACGATCTTGAGTTGGCGGCAGTTGTCCACGCTCTAATAACATGGATACATCTCCTGTTGGGAAGGAAAGTGGACATATTCGCCGATCACAAGAGTCTCAAGTACATCTTCACTCAGCCCAACCTCAACCTCAGGCAGACTCGATGGGTCGAAATGATTCAAGAGTATAATCCGAGTATTGCATATACTCCAGGCAAGGCTAATGTGATTGCAGATGCATTGAGCAGGAAGGCTTATTGCAACAGCTTAGTCCTCAAGCCCTTTCAACCGGATCTTTGTGAAGCTTTCCGCAAGTTGAATCTCCAAGTTGTTCCTCAAGGCTTTCTTGCCAACCTCTTAGTCTCTCCTACTTTGGAAGATCAAATTCGTGAGGCTCAGCTGATGGATACCATGGTGAAGAAGGTGAAACGTGGTATTGACAAGGGCATTTCCAAGTACAAGTGCTATCGCGTTGATGACAGAGATACTCTTTTCTTCGAGGACCGGATCGTGGTTCCAAAGGGTGATCTATGTAAAGTCATTATGAACGAGGCGCACATTTCTCTTCTATCCATTCATCCTGGAAGTACGAAGATGTACCATGACCTCAAGCAGTCTTATTGGTGGACTCGAATGAAGCGAGAAATTTCTCAATTCGTGAATGAATGTGATGTCTGCAGAAGGGTGAAAGCAGAACACCAACGACCAGCTGGTCTCCTCCAACCTCTTGCTATTCCAGAATGGAAGTTTGATCATATCGAAATGGACTTCATGACTGGTTTTCCTAAGTCCAAGCGTGGAAATGATGCTATTTTCGTCATCATCGACAAGCTCACTAAAGTGGCTCATTTTCTTCCTATCAAAGAGTCTATCACAGCAGCGCAGGTGGCAGAGCTGTACACCTCCAGAATTGTCTCCTTGCATGGCATTCCACAATTGATCTCTTCAGACCGTGGCAGCATCTTTACATCCAAGTTTTGGGATTCTTTTCAGAAGGCCATGGGCACAAATATTCGCTTCAGCACAGCTTTCCACCCTCAAACTAGTGGACAAGTCGAGCGTGTCAACCAAATTCTTGAAGATATGCTCAGGGCTTGTGTTATCTATTTCGGCATGAAGTGGGAGAATTGTCTTCCATATGCTGAGTTCTCTTACAACAACAGCTTCCAAGCCAGCTCGGGCAAAGCCCCATTCGAGATTCTCTATGGCAGAAAGTGTCGCACTCCTCTCAATTGGTCTGAAACCGGTGAACGCCAACTGCTTGGCAACGATTTGATCTCAGAAGCTGAAGATATGTGCAAAGTAATTCGTGAGAATCTCAAAGCCGCGCAATCGCGCCAGAAGAGCTATTATGACAGTAAGCACCGGGATTTGGCATTCGAGATCGAAGATCATGTCTACCTCCGCGTCTCTCCAATGAAAGGCACTCGTCGCTTCGGTATCAAAGGGAAGCTTGCCCACAGATACGTGGGTCCTTTCAAGATCATCGGCAAAAGAGGCGATCTCGCCTATCAACTTGAGCTTCCCTCCAACTTTGCAAATGTGCACGATGTGTTCCACGTGTCACAGCTTCGCAAGTGCTTCAAGACGCCTGAGCGCACCATCAATTTCGAAGAGATTGATCTTCAGAAGATTTGTCCTATCATGAGCATCCCGTTGCCATTCTTGAAGAAACTAAGCGCAAGACTCGCAACAAGTCAATCAAATTTCTGAAGGTGAAGTGGTCACATCATTCCGACCGAGAAGCCACCTGGGAACGCGAGGACCACCTCCGTTCCGAATATCCGGAGTTCTTTCAGTCCTATATCTCGGGACGAGATCCTCTCGTAGTGGTGGAGTGTTGTAGCACCCCGGATGTAACTTGCCATGTTTGTAACTCCAACTCTTGCCATTTCTGGCTATGTGATATGATATTCCCTCCATTGTTGGGTTTTCCGTCATTTTGTATTTTGTTCATGTCATGCATTTCATATCATGTCATCATGTGCATCGCATTTGCATACGTGTTCGTTTCATGAATCCGAGCATTTTCCCCGTTGTCCGTTTTGCAATCCGGCGCTGCTACGTCCACCGGCGTCCCCTTTTACATTTCTCCGTGAGCGGGTATTAAACTTTCTCGGAATGGACCGAGGCTTGACATGCGGCCTTGGTTTACTACCGGTAGACCGCCTGTCAAGTTTCTTATCATTTGGACTTCGTTTGATACTCCAACGGTTAACCGGGTAACCGTGAAAGCCTCTTTTGGGTTGCAGCCCAAAACCCCTCTAAAACAGCCCAATAACCCATCTAAGACACTCCCATGTCCATCGCCGTTCGATCACGATCGTGTGGCCGCAAACCGTGCTCAATTTGGAGCCTCCTAGCCCCTCCTACCTATAAATATAGCTTCCTCCCGAAATTTTTCGGGCAAACCCTAGACGAAATCCCTCCTCCGCCATCGGACACGTCCGGATCGGACCGGACACGTCCAACCGCGTGCCGCCACGTGGCGGGCCGCGCCCCACTTCGCCGACGGCCGCGCCAGGCCCGCGAGGTCCAGCGCCGGCCCTCCCCGCGCCCGAGCGCCACCGCCTTCGTCCTCCTCCACCGCCCGTTCGTCGGCCCCGCCGCCTCCGCCGCGACCCGCCGCCGCCCGGCGCCGCTCCGCCGACTCCGGTGGCCGCGCCACCACGGGCCACCGCGCGCCATCGCGACCCCGCGCCCTCCTCCTCCTGGCCGGCGCGCCCCGGCCTCTCCTCCCCGAGCCGGCCTCCCTATCTCCGGCCACCACCCCCGTCTCCGGCGGTGAACATTGCACGAACTCGGGCGATCCTCGGGAAACGCGCCAGATCCAGATCTGAAAAATCCCCTCGGTTGACTTTTTCCCCTCCGAACCCTAATTGTTGTGCATACTTTGACCTGCCATATCTTTGCACCCGTGGCTCCGATTTGGGCATATAGCATATCAAATTGTTCGCCTCGATGAGTACATCATTTCATCTCATTGCATCAATTTCATTTGAGCTCATCTTGATGCCCTAAATGCTGTTGGAAGAGGGCTATGTGATGTTAGTTCCAGATTATTATCAGAACATGCATTTTTGACATTTTTGCCATGATTGATGTGTGCACCCTATGAAGTTGAGTCCTACATGTGTTTTGTAATATGCCATGCTATCTTTCCAGGGGTGTATGCCATGTATTTTTGTGATCTCTGTGGTGACTAGGGAACATAATGTTGCTGATTTCAGGGACTTAGTAATTTCACTAAGTCATTCCCTGCTGTTATTTTTATGCCATGTGTTCTTGTTGTTACAGAGAGATCTATGCCTATTTTGAGCATCATCATTAAGGGTGTTTTGAGCATATGGATGTGCTCTATCCATCCATGCTTTTGGTTGTAATTATGGAGTGCCATAGCTTGAGTCAATCGAGCTCTACTTTTGCTATAAAATGTTGCTGGCAGATTGTTTACATGTTATTCGATTTTGCCAAGCTTGTGTAGTTGATCCTTGCATGCTATGATGTTATTCTTGCCATGTCTAGATTCTATGCCATGTATTCTTGATGTATGTAAGCCTAGTTTATCCTGAAATGCTCTGTAGTGAGTGCATCGAGTTCACGAACACGCCTACTTGTTATCTGTTTTTGACATGCCCAGTTTTCTGCTAAGTCTGAAAACTGTAACGTAACTTGCTTATTTGACATGGGTGCTATTATATTTTCTGGTCCTTTCTGGCTTATGGTAAGTAAGGGAATTTTGTTCAATGCTTTGAGTAAATTCATGCCATGCCTTGCTTTGCTATATTATCTTCCTGTAGCATGTTGTTTACTTGCTCTAAACATGTCATCCTGATGTTGATTTCTGGCATGCGGTTATTTTCTCTAAGTCTGTGAACCTGTTATCTTTTGCACTTTTTCCATGCTTGTTTGAACCTGTTACGGTGTGTTTTAGCTGTAGCTCAGTGTTAATCTTTTGTCAAGAATCTTGAGTAGATCACTGCCATATGCCTTGTTGGTACGTTTGGGTGCAGTAGCTTAATTTCTTGTTGCTTGCTAAGTAACATCATGCTGTTAATGGCAGAATCATGCCATTCTTGTTTTGCTTGTCATTTGCAAACCGTGCATCCGATTCCGGTGATCTTTATATCGATTTCAACCGAAATCATCTCACCTATCCAGTGGCATACTTGGTTTGCCAAGATTATGCCTGATTCTTCTTTTTCCTTCCGGAGCACGCATATGCATTGCATACCACATCTCGCATATCATGCCATGTTTTGCATCATGTTGCTTGCGCATTGCATCGTGATTGATGGTTGTCCCCTTTTCTTCTGTTCTTGCTTTGGGTAGAGCCAGGAGACGAGTACGTGAACGAGGAACCTGTTGAGAACACTTACGAGGATTAAGCTTTCGACAACTCTGAGAACCTTGCAGGCAAGATGACCATACCCTCGAAATCACATCTATCTTTGCTTGCTAGATGCTCGCCTTTTTTGCTATGCCTATGCTGCGATACCTACCACTTGCTATATCATGCCACCCATATTGCCATGTCAGCCTCTAACCATCCATGTCCTAGCAAACCGTTGATTGGCTGTGTTACCGCTTTGCTCAGCCCCTCTTATAGCATTGCTAGTTGCAGGTGAAGATGAAGTTTGTTCCTTGTTGGAACATGGAGATGTTGTTCCTTGTTTGGAACATGTTTACTTGTTGGGATATCACAATATCTCTTATTTAATTAATGCATCTATATACTTGGTAAAGGGTGGAAGGCTCGGCCTTATGCCTGGTGTTTTGTTCCACTCTTGCCACCCTAGTTTCCGTCATACCGGTGTTATGTTCCTTGATTTTGCGTTCCTTACACGGTTGGGTGATTTATGGGACCCCCTTGACAGTTCGCTTTGAATAAGACTCTTCCAGCAAGGCCCAACTTTAGTTTTACCATTTGCCACCTAAGCCTTTTTCCCCCGGGTTTTCGCGAGCCCGAGGGTCATCTTTATTTTAACCCCCCCGGGCCAGTGCTCCTTCGAGTGTTGGTCCAAACTGTCAACCGCCGGTGGTCGCCAGGGGCAACTCTGGACTGGCCTACCGGAAGTTTGGACAATCCGGATGTGCCCTGAGACCGAGATATGTGCAGCTCCAATCAGGATTTGTCGGCACAATCGGGCGGCTTTGCTGGACTTGTTTTATTACTGTCGAAAAGTCTTGTAGTCCGGGATTCCGAGACTGATCGGGTCTTCCCGGTAGAAGGAATATCCTTCGTTGACCATGAGAGCTTATAATGGGCTAAGTTGGGACACCCCTGCAGGGTATTATCTTTCGAAAGCCGTGCCCGTGGTTATGAGGCAGATGGGAATTTGTTAATGTCCGGTTGTAGAAAACCCGAAGTTGACCTTAATTAAAACACATCAACCGCGTGTGTAACCATGATGGTCTCTTCTCGGCGGAGTCCGGGAAGTGAACACGGTGTTGGAGTTATGCTTGACGTAAGTAGTTTCAGGATCACTTCTTGATCATTTCTAGCTTCACGACCGTGCTTTGCTTCTCTTCTCGCTCTCTTTTGCGTTGTTAGCCACCATATATGCTAGTCGCTTGCTACAGCTCCACCTCATTACTCCATCCTTCCTATAAGCTTAAATAGTCTTGATCTCGCGGGTGTGAGATTGCTGAGTCCCCGTGACTCATAGATTCTACAAAAACAGTTGCAGGTGCCAACAATGCCAGTGCAGATGATGCAACCGAGCTCACGTGGGAGTTCGACGAGGAACTTGGTCGTTACTATGTGTCTTTTCCTGATGATCAGTAGTGGAGCCTAGTTTGGATGATT
This sequence comes from Aegilops umbellulata, assembly GCA_032464435.1. Taxonomy (NCBI): domain Eukaryota; kingdom Viridiplantae; phylum Streptophyta; class Magnoliopsida; order Poales; family Poaceae; genus Aegilops; species Aegilops umbellulata. The sequence continues at coordinate 347,191,611 of CP136058.1, read as the reverse complement.
CGGGGATCTGTGTAGCATTTGGGGTAGTCTTCTTTCATTTTGGTTCCGTAGTCGGACCTTGAGTGTAATTGGAATGATGGATGTTTATTTATGTATTGTGTGAAGTGGCGACTGTAAGCCAACTATGTAACTCTTTCCCTTTTATATTACATGGGTTGTGTGAAGATTACCTCACTTGCGACATTGCTTTCAATGCGGTTATGCCTCTAAGTCGTGCTTCGACACGTGGGAGATATAGCCGCATCGAGGGCGTTACAGGGGGGGGGGGGGGGCTAGAGGGATGGACGGTGCGGCGGCGGACCGTCGGTGAGGAGTGGTTTCGGGGCGGGCGGTGCGGCCTAGCGGCGCGGGATGAAAAAGTCAGTCGACTGACGTGTAGACTCACCTCGCACATACACATGCACGCACGCAAGACACGCAGGCATGCAGGCGTGCAACACTGGGACATACACATAACCAACACACGCACGCATGCAGGCGTGCAACACCGACGTGTACACATGCACTCATGAACACACGCACGTACGCACACATGCATGCAACACTGAAACGTACCCTTGCACGCACGCAACACTCGCACGCCTGCATGCACACAACACACGTCGACGCAAGACACACGCTCAACCTATACGTGCATGCACCCATTTGTTAAGGACATGGATTGTTACGGGTATTAATCAATCTTATCTGTGATAAGAAGAACATTGATGTTTGTAGCAGTCTTTATGAATCAAAACGTATCGAACGAGCTATCAACATAGTAGGCTTATCTGCATCAAAAGGATGACGTCACACTCAATGAACAATCATCTCTTTATGAAATGCCCTCTTCTGACCTCCCTGGCCCACCAAAGGTTCCTCTGCTATGCGCTGCCTGCATTGGGTTACTGACATGCAGGCCATGTACCCAGAGAGCCCACACGTCAGTGGAAGAACGGTGCGCTATCCTACGTCAGTGTCGAGGGCGCCACTCCACAACTAGGAAAAGGCTTATACACAGAAGTTTACCAGTAGCATGTGTTTTGGAGCCCACGCTACTGATAATTAGCAGTAGCGTGTGTTAGAAACCGCGCTACTGGTAGAACTTAGCAGCAACGTTGGTTTCTAGAGGACACGCTACTGGTAAGTTAGCCACACCACACCCCCCGGCCAAAAATAGTAGCAGCATTGGTACCCTAGCAAGCGCTACTGTTAAGAAAATAGCAGTAGCGCGGTGCCACTAAGAAGCTCTACTGATACTTCTTCTATGTGTAATCTTTTACCAGTAGCGTGTTTTTTGGGCAAGCGCTATAGCTAGTTTTATGTACCAATAGATATTTTGGCTGGCACAAATAGCAGTAGCGCGCTTTGGTGCCCAGCGCTACTGCTATGGTCGCCAGCCAAAATATTTGCCACCTTTCCCCCCCTCTTCTTCCTCCCCCTTTATTTCTCCCCCTCCCTCTTGCACTTGCTTGTCCTTCAATGCTTCCCCCTCTTCTTTGCCCCTCCTCCCCCATCCATTAATGCCCTCACTCCTTTCTCTTACTTACTTTTGCCCCTCCTCCCCCATCCATTAATGCCCTCACTCCTTTCTCTTACTTATTTTTGCCCCTCCTCCCCTTCTTTGTTTGCCCCTCCACCACCCCCTCCATTAATGCCCTCCCTCCTTCCTCTTCCTTTCTTTTGCCCCTTCTCCCCTTCTCTTCTTTGCCCCTCCATCACCCCCTCCATTAATGCCCTCCCTCCTCCCTCTCATAGCTCTATCTAGAGCTACTAGCTAATTATAAGAAGGTGCTCAATATTCCTCTCGACAAATAGGTGAGCAAAAAAAGAGTTGTGCTAGAATGGAAATATGTGTGTTTGCGATTAGGACCGAAAATATGTGCGATATGAATATACCGAATTGTGTGTGGCATGTGAGTGACGTGAGTTGCCTATGTTTTGCCGAAATGTCGATTCAATTTCGTTTCGGTGAATTTCGGGCATGCAAACTCAATATGTCCTATGTTTAGGGAAGGTCATGCCGAATTTTTGTATGAATTTGATCTATTCATGCATATATATGTGTTTAAAATATTTGCTTCGCGCGCAAGTGATCATGAAGGTCAATGGAAGGAAGGTGGAAAGATACTGGCAATCCGCTGTGGATGACATGTATGAAAAAAGACTGAAGGATGTTTTATGTCCGTGTCGAAAATGCAAAGGAAGAGTCAGGCTCGACCCCTTTTAGGATGGTAAATTCAAGGCGCACCTGCTCATGCATGGTTTCATGCATGGCCATACTCGGTGGATAAGTGAAGATGATGATGATGATGAGGAGGACATCGATGGGGCAGGAAATAACGACATGGGGCCACCAGACGAAGAGATGACCGATTATGTGCCCAAAGATGAAGACGGCCTCGGAAATGTCGATGGCGAAGAGGCAGTTCAAGGCGGAGAAGACGCGGACACGCCACCTTCTTCATCGCTACTAAGTTCAGCCATGTGGGATCCGCATGTTTGAGACCTGCTTCCCAAGAAGACGACTAGCAACAGAGCTGCTTCTAGAGAGGAGGCCAAATTAGCGCAACTGGAGGTAGACTCAATGACTCCTTTGTATGATGGTTGCAATCCCGAGGTGACCCGCTTGAGTTTCACACTAGAACTTCTAAAGATGAAGGCAAAAAACAAATGGACAGATATAAGCCTGGATGAGCTTTTGAAGTACCTAAAGAAGGTTCTTCCCGCGGGAAGCCTGTGTCCTACTAGTGTCGAGGAGGCAAAGAAAATCGTGTGGCCTCTTGATCTGCCACATATTAGATATCACACATGCATCAATGATTGCATCATATATCGGAATGAGCACGCGGAAAAACCATTAGTCCAAAGTGCAATGCGTCACGATATAAAAAGGCCGAAAAGAAAGCTCCACAAAAAGTTGTATGGTACTTTCCGATCACTCCACGTCCACAGCGGTATTTCATAGATCGTACGGAAGCAAAGCTTATGCGCTCGCATGCAGAGAGGGTGAAGCCAGATGACGGAGATGAGCCGAAGCTGAGACACCTCGCAGATGCTAGCCAGTGGAGAGCATTAAATGCTGAATTTGATTTTTTCGCAAATGATCCAAGGAACATCGTGCTTGGCGCTAGTAGTGATGGCATGAATCCATTTGGCAACCAGAACACCAATCATAGCACATGGCCCGTGTTTGTATGGTCGTACAACCTCCCCCTGGTTGTGCATGAAGGAAAAATACATACACATGGCTATGCTTATTCAAGGGCCGAGACAACCGGGAAATGATCTAAATCTGTATCTCGGGTTACTGAAAGAGGAGTTACAGACCTTATGGACAACGCCGGCCAAGACATGGGATGCAAGAAAAGGAGAGTATTTCTACATGAGAGCCGCTTTGATCATGACGGTGCAGGACTATCTCGGTTACGGCTATCTCTCCGGCTAGGTGTGCCACATATATTGCGGATGCACGAGGTGCATGGATGATATAACTTCTCTGCAGCTATCGAAAGATGGCAGGTCTTCGAAAATCGTGTACATGGGGCATCGAAGATGGCTCGAGAAGGATGACCCATGGAGAAAGCGTCGAGATCTATTCAATGGTAAGGCTGAGCATCGAGGTCCTCCACGTAAGCGTAGCGGTGCAAAAATATATGAGTTATTGAAGAACTGGGAAGAGTGCCCCTCGCCAGGAAAGACGAAGAAAAAGCGCTGGAGCCCCTGCTGAAGGTATGGAAGACGAGATCTGTTTTCTAGGACTTGGCCCATACTCGACACGCCTCATAGCCTTGATCAAATGCATATCACAAAAAATATCCTTGAGAGTTTGCTTGGAACATTGATGAACATGACGGAGAGGACCAAGGATGGGCCGAAGGCAAGAAAAGACTATGAATTTTTGAAAATCAGGAAAGATCTCCAAATGCCCGGTAAAAGGTCGTCAGAGGAGACCAAGACGGAGACGGAGACGGAAGATAGGGGCAAAAAAGCAAACAAGAAGGAAGAACAATATTGCCCCCCCTCTTGCTTCACCTTAGATCCGAAGGAGGTCGATCAATTGTTCAAGTGCCTTGCCGGAATCAAAGTTAGTTCCGGATATTGTGGGAATATAAGCAGATATCTAGAAACTAAGAAAAAAAGGTTCAGTGGGATGAAGTCTCACAACTATCATGTGATGATGACGCAGTTACTCCCTGTTGCACTTTTTTATGCTATCTCTCGAAAGTCGATCAGTGTGAAGCAACTCCATAGGCTACAGGAAGAGATCATTGTCATACGGAATGATCTAGAGATGTACTTCCCGCCCACGTTCTTTGATGTCATGGTGCATCTATGTGTCCACATCGTTGACGACATCATCGACTTAGGGCCGACATTCCTGCATAGCATGATGCCGTTCGAGAGGATGAATGGGGTCATCAAAGGATTCGTTCGTAACATGTCCCGTCCAGATGGAAGAATAGCCCAGGGATATCTGAGCAAAGAGTGCATCTTTTTCTATGAGAGTTATCTGACTAAAGGCCCTGTTGTTGGTTTGCCCGTCAACAAGCACTGTGGAAGGCTCGAAGGCGAAGGTCACACCAACGGTCATAGGGATGTGAATGTGTTATGCTCAGCCCGAAGAAACGATCTTGACAGGGCAAACTTAGTAGTGCTACAACACCTAGATGTGCTAGAAGATTTCGTGACACTGCACAAAGAGACCATCGCAAAGAAGTACCGTGACCGTGGGGTGCACAGGACGGACATTGAATTTATTAGAGAGCACAACTCCACTTTCGTGTGTTGGTTCAAAGAACGAGTTCTGGCTAATCCCCCGGAAGAGGGTTGCCCGAACGGAACACTCATATACACCTTAGCACATGGCCCCTCGACCAACCTCGCAACTTATCAAGCATACGATATCAACGGATACACGTTCTACACGGAGGATAAAGATATAAATAATGATGACCAAAACTCAGGGGTGACGATGGAAGCCATGACCGGGAATGTAATTGAAAGATATTACGGAAGGTTCGAAGAGATATGTGAGCTTAACTACTATGGATTGCATAGCGCGACGATGTTCCGTGTCAGATGGGCTTAGAATGTACACAGAGAAAACCGACATTTCACTACCATGTGTATACCCGACTCCGATAGCGGTACCGTCAACGCCATCGCCAAAAATGAGCCATGGGTACACGCTAAACACGTGACACAATGTTTCTTCATAACTGATCCGATCAATCCCAACCGTGTTGTCGTGAGGAGAAGCAAAAGGAGCATCGCCGGAATGGACAGAGTCGTCAACGAGGAAGACTACGACCAATACGGTGATCCGATGAGGCAGGATGATGCTGGTAACGATGAAACATTCGTCAAAAGAAGAATGAAGACTACATTACCTACGAAAGATCGTAATCCCTGGAGAAGGAAAAATCACGACCATGGGCTCAATTATTCGACAACGAACAAAAGAGGGAAGAAGATCAGTCTAAAGCGTCGTCGTCGCCTAAGCTGACAAACTAATCCACAAATTTTCTGTGTGTCTTTTTTGTATACCGGTGTTAGCAGTCAAATCATGTAATATATATTATAGTAATTATTATCCGGAGGGTAACAATGGTATTGCTCTAACGACAGACCAAATTAAAGGAAGGAAAGTGCAAAAGAAAGATAAGAAAAATAAAAGTGCAAATGAAAGAAAAATAAAAAGAAGAAAAATAAAAAGAAAGGAACTTTTGCAAAATGAAATAAAAAAAGAAAAAAGAACTAATAAGTTGTGGAAACTGAAATGAAAGAAAAATAAAAAAAGAAAAAGGAAGGAAGTTTGTGGAATATGAAAAAGAAAAAGTAAAAGAAAAAGAATAATAAATATAAAAAGAGAAATATAAATAAAATAAAAAGGAAGAAAGTTTGTGGAATATGAAAAATAGAAATAAAAAAATAAAAAAAATAGAAGTAGCGTGTTTTGGCTTGGGCATCACTATAGCTAAGAAAAATAAAAAGAAAAATGAATAAAGAAAAAAAGTTAGCAGTAGCGCATTTTGGCTGGGGAAGGGCTATAGCTAACTTAGCTATAGCGCGTTTTGCCAACACGCATTATAGCTAAGTTGCCTACAACACCGTCCGCTAGATCCTATATCTTTCCTCCCTCACACTCTCACTTGATCCCCTTTCTCTGAGCTCGCCACCGCCGACGCCCGCTCCTGCCCACGCCGCTGACGACCGCACCCGCCCACGCCACCGTCGACGCCCGCCCCCGCCCACGCCGCAGCCGACGCCCGCACCTGCCCACGCCGCCGTTGACGCGCGCCGCACCCAACCTCGACGCCAGCCACTGGCCACCCCGACGCTCCCTCCCCCCGTGCATCCCCCTGCCCTAGGTGCACCCCTGGCCCGACCCCTCCCCCCCGTGCCACCCCTGCTCTCTCTCCCTCTGACCAAAATTATTCTCTCTGCAGATCGACGAGGAGGAGAAGGACCCCGGCCCCTCTGCCCCGGCGACCCCGACCCTGATCCCAACCCCGGCCGAGGTGTGCCACCCCCTCTTCCCTCCCTTTTCATATGCTTGTTTTGTTCAAATGCTTGATGTCCAAATGTTGAATGCTGTTAAAATGCATGTTGTTAGAGTGTTAAATGTCTGTTGTTAGAGTGTTCAAATGTGTGTTGTTAGAGTGTTCATTTGCTGTGTTAAAATGCTTATTGTTAGAGTGTTCAAATGCTTGCTGTTAAAATGCATGCTGTTCAAATGCTTGCTGTTAAAATTCCTATTGTTAGAATGCTGTTAATATGCTTGTTTTTATTTTGTTGCTAGAGTTAATTAAAATGAGTGTTTAGTTTGTTTATAGAGTAAATAAAATGAAAATGAACATTTTATTAGGCAGATTGTAGGTCCACAATTGATCTTGTGTGTCTACAATAATTTATCTTGTGTGTCTACAATAATTTATCTTGTGAATGCTTGACGCACAGGTAGATCACCGACGTGCCGCTCGACGACGCCGCTCGAAGATCATCGACACCACACCCTCATCCTCGACAAGCAGATAGTCATCATCCCAAAACCCACACTATATAGAGCTCTGTCCATGCAGATGCTAGAGGAGAGTGTACATGTGCATGTGGTTGTTGTGCTGCTATAGTGAGCATCCTATATTGTTGTGCTGCTGTAGTTCTATCAGACTATGGTTGTTGATTCATTTCCCGATTGCGAGTGACCTATGTTTTGTCAGAAATGTTGATTCATTTCCATTCCGACAAATTTCAGGCACTCTATATGTGCACTTTCTAGCAAAGGTCATGCCGAATTTTTCCGTGAATTTCGGCATGACTTGTGCTAGAAAGTTGGACATATCGAGTGCTCGACATTTGTCGTGACGGGAATGAAACGATATTTCCGGCAAAACAAAGGTCACTTTTTTTCATTATTCACTTTATTATATAAAGCTCGATAATTGAACCCTAGGAAACATGACCGACACCGATGAGGCTGAAGGTTCTCAGTCCCAATTAGGTCGAGCACACGCCTACCTCGACTTTCTGGCGGATCAGGAGAGACAGGAAGCTGGGAGTCCGGACCGCCTTGTCGTGACAGATGGCGCCGACACTGATGCCACCAACGACACCGACACTGAGACTGGCGCTGATGATGTTCCTAACTATAGCACGGAAGGTGGGACTTCCCAAGCCAGTGAGGGAAAGAAGGAAAAGAGGACACGACGCCCAAATGAGCTCGGCACAGGGAGACTGGTGGTCACGGCGGTGCACCCTGGCGAGTTCGAGCCAATAGAGCCACGAGAAGTGGCAGCGTGTTACGGCAACCAACTAGCATGCATCCTACGGGATACCGCTAACATCAACACCACAAAAATACGGAAGAATGAACATTTGAAGAAGTTGCTTCTAACTAGGTTGCACACAAGATTCCTATTCCCCAGTCGAAATGATGAAGTCGACCCATGGGATGATGATGCCATGAAAAAAAAATCAACAACAAAGCCCTAGGGAAGTTCTGAAGGAAATATGCCCTAGAGGCAATAATAAAGTGATTATTTATTTCCTTACATATCATGATAAAAGTTTATTATTCATGCTAGAATTGTATTAACCGGAAACATAATACATGTGTGAATACATAGACAAACAGAGTGTCACTAGTATGCCTCTACTTGACTAGCTCATTAATCAAAGATGGTTATGTTTCCTAACCATAAACAAAGAGTTGTTATTTGATTAACGAGATCACATCATTAGTTGAATGATCTGATTGACATGACCCATTCCATTAGCATAGCACCCGATCGTTTAGTATGTTGCTATTGCTTTTATCCATGACTTATACATGTTCCTTTAACTATGAGATTATGCAACTCCCGTTTACCGTAGGAACACTTTGTGTGCTACCAAACGTCACAACGTAACTGAGTGATTATAAAGGTGCTCTATAGGTGTCTCCGAAAGTATTTGTTGGGTTGGCATATTTCGAGATTAGGATTTGTCACTCCGAATGTCGGAGAGGTATCTCAGGGCCTTCTCGGTAATGCACATCACATAAGCCTTGCAAGCATTGCAACCAATGAGTTAGTTGCGAGATGATGTATTACGGAACGAGTAAAGAGACTTGCCGGTAATGAGATTGAACTAGGTATTGGATACCGACGATCGAATCTCGGGCAAGTAACATACCGTTGACAAAGGGAACAACGTATGTTGTTATGCGGTCTGACCGATAAAGATCTTCGTAGAATATGTAGGAGCCAATATGGGCATCCAGGTCCCGCTATTGGTTATTGACCGGAGACGTGTCTCGGTCATGTCTACATTGTTCTCGAACCGTAGGGTCCGCACGCTTAAGGTTTCGATGACAGTTATATTATGAGTTTATGAGTTTTGATGTACCGAAGGAGTTCGGAGCCCCGGATGAGATCGGGGACATGACGAGGAGTCTCGAAATGGTCGAGACGTAAAGATCGATATATTGGACGACTATATTCGGACATCGGAAAGGTTCTGAATGATCCGGGTATTTTCGGGAGTATCGGGGAGTTACGGAATTACGGGAGAAGTAATGGGCCTTGATGGGCTTTAGTGGGAAGAGGAAAAAGGCTGCTGCGCCCCCCCTTCCCTCTGGTCCGAATTGGACTAGGGAAAAGGGGGCCGGCCACCTTTCCTTCTCCTCCTATTCCTTCTCCCTTCCTCCCCTCTTGGTGGACTCCTACTAGGACTTGGAAACCTAGTAGGACTCCACACCCTGGCGCGCCAAACCCTAGGCCGGCCACCCCCTCCCTTGCTCCTTTATATACGGGGGCAGGGGGCACCCCATAGACACACAAGTTGATCTACGGATCGTTCCTTAGCCGTGTGCGGTGCCCCCTTCCACCAAATTCCACCTCGGTCATATCGTTGCAGTGCTTAGGCGAAGCCCTGCGCCGGTAACACATCAAGATCGTCACCACGCCGTCGTGCTGACGGAACTCTTCCCCGACGCTTTGCTGGATCGAAGCCCGGGGATCGTCATCGAGCTGAACGTGTGCCAAGAACTCGGAGGTGCCGGAGTAACGGTGCTGTGATCGGTTGGATCGCGAGGAGAACGTACGACTACTTCCTCTACGTTGTGTCAACGCTTCCGCTTCGGTCTACGAGGGTACGTAGACTACACTCTCCCCTCTCGTTGCTATGCATCACCATGATCTTGCGTGTGCGTAGGAATTTTTTTGAAATTACTACGTTCACCAACAGTGGCATCCGAGCCTAGGTTTTTATGGTATGATGTTATTTGCACGAGTAGAACACAAGTGAGTTGTGGACGATACAAGTCATACTGCCTACCAGCATGTCATACTTTGGTTCAGCGGTATTGTTGGACGAGACGATCCGGACCAACCTTACGCGTACTCTTACGCGAGACCGGTTCCCTCGACGTGCTTTGCACATAGATGGCTTGCGGAAGACTGTCTCTCCAACTTTAGTTGAACCGAGTGTGGTTACGCCCGGTCCTTGAGAAGGTTAAAACGGAGTCTATTTGACAAACTATCGTTGTGGTTTTGATGCGTAGGTAAGATGAGTTCTTGCTTAAGCCCGTAGCAGCCACGTAAAACTTGCAACAACAAAGTAGAGGACGTCTAACTTGTTTTTGCAGGGCATGTTGTGATGTGATATGGTTAAGACATGATGCTAAATTTTATTGTATGAGATGATCATGTTTTGTAACCGAGTTATCGGCAACTGGCAGGAGCCATATGGTTGTCGCTTTATTGTATGCAATGCAATCACGATGTAATGCTTTACTTTATTACTAAGCGGTAGTGATAGTCGTGGAAGCATAAGATTGGCGAGACGACAACGATGCTACGATGGAGATCAAGGTGTCGCGCCGGTCACGATGGTGATCATGAGGGTGCTTCGAAGATGGAGATCACAAGCACGAGATGATGATGGCCATATCATATCACTTATATTGATTGCATGTGATGTTTATCTTTTATGCATCTTATCTTGCTTTGATTGACGGTAGCATTATAAGATGATCTCTCACTAATTATCAAGAAGTGTTCTCCCTGAGTATGCACCGTTGCGAAAGTTCTTCGTGCTGAGACACCACGTGATGATCGGGTGTGATAGGCTCTACGTTCAAATACAACGGGTGCAAAACAGTTGCACACGCGGAATACTCAGGTTATACTTGACGAGCCTAGCATATAACAGATATGGCCTCGGAACACGGAGACCGAAAGGTCGAGCGTGAATCATATAGTAGATATGATCAACATAGTGATGTTCACCATTGAAACTACTCCATCTCACGTGATGATCGGACATGGTTTAGTTGATTTGGATCACGTGATCACTTAGAGGATTAGAGGGATGTCTATCTAAGTGGGAGTTCTTAAGTAATATGATTAATTGAACTTTAATTTATCATGAACTTAGTCCTGGTAGTATTAGCATATCTATGTTGTAGATCAATAGCTCGCGTTGTTACTTCCCTATGTTTATTTTGATATGTTCCTATAGAAAATTGTGTTGAAAAATGTTAGTAGCAATGATGCGGATTGGATCCGTGATCTGAGGTTTATCCTCATTGTTGCACAGAAGAATTATGTCCTTGATGCACCGCCAGGTGACGGACCTATTGCAGGAGCAGATGCAGACATTATGAACGTTTTGCTAGCTCAATATGATGACTACTTAATAGTTTAGTGCACCATGCTTAACTGCTTAGAATCGGGACTTCAAAGACGTTTTGAACGTCATGGAGCATATGAGATGTTCTAGGAGTTGAAGTTAATATTTCAAGCAAATACCCGAGTTGAGAGATATGAAGTCTCCAACAAGTTCTATAGCTAAAAGATGGAGGAGAATCGCTCAACTAGTGAGCATGTGCTCAGATTGTCTGGGTACTACAATCGCTTGAATCAAGTGGGAGTTAATCTTCCAGATAAGATAGTGATTGACAGAATTCTCTAGTCACCATCACCAAGTTAGTAGAACTTCGTGATGAACTATAATATGCAAGGGATAACGAAAAATATTCCCAAGCTCTTCGCGATGCTAAAATCAGCGAAGGTAGAAATCAAAGAAAAACATCAAGTGTTGACGGTTGACAAGATCACTAGTTTCAAGAAAAGGGCAAAAGGAAAGAAGGGGAACTTCAAGAAGAACGGCAAGCAAGTTGCTGCTCAAGTGAAAAAGCCCAAGTATGGTCCTAAGCCTGAGACTAAGTGCTTCTACTGCAAAGGGACTGGTCACTGGAAGCGGAACTACCCCAAGTGATTGGCGGATAAGAAGGATGGCAAAGTGAACATAAGTATATTTGATATACATGTTATTGATGTGTACTTTACTAGTGTTCATAGCAACCCCTTAGTATTTGGTACTAGTTCAGTTGCTAAAATTTAGTAACTCGAAACGGGAGTTGCAGAATGAACAAAGACTAGTTAAAGGGCAAGGTGACGATGTGTGTTGGAAGTGGTTCCAAGATTGATATGATCATCATCACACACTCCCTATACTTTCGGGATTAGTGTTGAAACTAAATAAGTGTTATTTGGTGTTTGCGTTGAGCATGAATACGATTTGATCATGTTAATTGCAATACAGTTATTCATTTAAGTTAGAGAACAATTGTTGTTCTGTTTACATGAATAAAACCTTCTATGGTCATACACACCAATGAAAATAGTTCATTGGATCTCGATCGCAGTGATACACATATTCATGATATTGAAACCAAAAAGATGCGAAGTTAATAATGATAGTGCAACCTATTTGTGGCACTGCCGTTTAGGTCATATTGGTGTAAAGCGCATGAAGAAACTCCATGCTGATGGGATTTTGGAATCACTTGATTATGAATCACTTGATGCTTGCGAACCATGCCTCTTGGGCAAGATGACTAAAAACGCCGTTCTCCGGAACAATGGAGCAAGCAACAGATTTGTTGGAAATCATACATACTGATGTATATGGTCCGATGAATATTAAGGCTCGCGACAAGTATCATTATTTTCTGACCTTCACAGATGATTTGAGCAGATATGGGTATATCTACTTGATGAAACATAAGTCTGAAACGTTTGAAAAGTTCAAAGAATTTTAGAGTGAAGTGAAAATCATCGTGACAAGAAAATAAGGTTTCTACGATCTGATCGCAGAGACAAATATTTGAGTTACGAGTTTGGTCTTCAATTAAAACAATGTGGAATAGTTTCACAAATTCATGCCACCTGGAACACCACAGCATAATGGTGTGTCCGAACGTCATAACCGTACTTTATTGGATATAGTACAAACTATGATGTTTCTTACCGATTTACCAATATCATTTTGGGATCATGCATTAGAGACAACTGCATTCACGTTAAAAGGGGCACGATCTAAAGTCTGTTGAGACGACACAAAATAAACTGTGGTTTGGCAAGAAACCAAAGTTGTCGTTTCTTAAAGTTTGGGGTTACGATGCTTATGTGAAAAAGTTTCATCCTGATAAGCTCAAACCCAAATCGGAGAAATGTGTCTTCATAGGTACCCAAAGGAGACTGTTGGGTACACCTTCTATCACAGATCCGAAGGCAAGACATTCGTTGCTGAGAATGGATCCTTTCTAGAGAAGGAGATTCTCTCAAAAGAAGTGAGTGGGAGGAAAGTAGAAAACTTGATAAGGTAATTGTACCTTCTCCCTTATTGGAAAGTAGTTCATCACAGAAATCTGTTCTTGTGACTACTACACCAATTAGTAAGGAAGCTAATGATGATGATCATGTAACTTCAAGATCAAGTTACTACCGAATCTCGTAAGTAAACTAGAGTGAGATCCGCACCAGAGTGGTACGGTAATCCTGTTCTGGAAGTCATGTTACTAGACCATGACGAACTTGCGAACTATGAGGAAGCGATGATGAGCCCAGATTCCGCGAAATGGTTAGAGGCCATGAAATCTGAGATATGATCCATGTATGAGAACAAAGTATGGACTTTGATGGATTTGCCCGATGATCGGCAAGCCAAAGAAAATAAATGGATCTTGAAGAGGAAGACGGACACTGATAGTAGTGTTACTATCTACAAAGCTAGAATTGTCGCAAAAGGTTTTCGACAAGTTCAAGGTGTTGACTACGATGAGAGTTTCTCACTCGTATCTATGCTTAAGTCTGTCCGAATCATGTTAGCAATTGCCGCATTTTATGAAATCCAGCAAATGGATAAACAAAACTACATTCCTTAATGGATTTATTAAAGAAGAGTTGTATACGATGCAACTAGAAGGTTTTGTCGATCCTGAAGGTGTTAACAAAATATGCAAGCTCCAGCGATCCATCTATGGACTGGTGCAAGCATCTCGGAGTTGGAATATACGCTTTGATAAGTTGATCAAAGCATATAGTTTTATACAGACTTGCGGTGAAGCCTGTATTTACAAGAAAGTGAGTGGGAGCACTACAACATTTATGATAAGTATATGTAAATGACATATTATTGATCGGAAATAATGTAGAATTATTCTGTAAAGCATAAAGGAGTATTTGAAAGGAGTTTTTCGAAGAAGGACCTCGGTGAAGCTGCTTACATATTGAGTATCAAGATCTATAGAGATAGATCAAGACGCTTGATAAGTTTTTCAATAAGTACATACCTTGAAAAGATTTTGAAGTAGTTCAAAATGGAACAGTCAAAGAAAGAGTTCTTGCCTGTATTACAAGGTGTGAAATTGAGTAAGACTCAAAGCCCGACCACGGCAGAAGATAGAAAGAGAATGAAAGTCATTCCCTATGCCTCAGCCATAGGTTCTATAAAGTATGCCATGCTGTGTACCAGATCTATTGCATACCCTACCACTGAGTTTGGCAAGGGAGTACAATAGTGATCTAGGAGTAGATCACTGGACAAGCGGTCAAAATTATCCTTAGTGGAATAAGGATATGTTTCTCGATTATGGATGTGACAAAAAGGTTCGTCGTAAAAGGTTATGTCGATGCAAGTTTTGACACTAATCTAGATGACTCTAAGTATCAATCTAGATACATATTGAAAGTGGGAGCAATTAGCTAAAGTAGCTCCGTGCAGAGCATTGTAGACATAGAAAATTGCAAAATACATAACAGATCTGAATGTGGCAGACCCGTTGACTAAACTTCTCTCACAAGCAAAACATGATCACACCGTAGTACTCTTTGGGTGTTAATCACATAGCGATGTGAACTAGATTACTGAATCTAGTAAACCCTTTAGGTGTTGGTCACATATCGATGTGAACTATTGCTGATAAATCACATGGCGATGTGAACTAGATTATTGACTCTAGTGCAAGTGGGAGACTGAAGGAAATATGCCCTAGAGGCAATAATAAAGTGATTATTTATTTCCTTACATATCATGATAAAAGTTTATTATTCATGCTAGAATTGTATTAACCGGAAACATAATACATGTGTGAATACATAGACAAACAGAGTGTCACTAGTATGCCTCTACTTGACTAGCTCATTAATCAAAGATGGTTATGTTTCCTAACCATAAACAAAGAGTTGTTATTTGATTAACGAGATCACATCATTAGTTGAATGATCTGATTGACATGACCCATTCCATTAGCATAGCACCCGATCGTTTAGTATGTTGCTATTGCTTTTATCCATGACTTATACATGTTCCTTTAACTATGAGATTATGCAACTCCCGTTTACCGTAGGAACACTTTGTGTGCTACCAAACGTCACAACGTAACTGAGTGATTATAAAGGTGCTCTACAGGTGTCTCCGAAAGTATTTGTTGGGTTGGCATATTTCGAGATTAGGATTTGTCACTCCGAATGTCGGAGAGGTATCTCAGGGCCTTCTCGGTAATGCACATCACATAAGCCTTGCAAGCATTGCAACCAATGAGTTAGTTGCGAGATGATGTATTACGGAACGAGTAAAGAGACTTGCCGGTAACGAGATTGAACTAGGTATTGGATACCGACGATCGAATCTCGGGCAAGTAACATACCGTTGACAAAGGGAACAACGTATGTTGTTATGCGGTCTGACCGATAAAGATCTTCGTAGAATATGTAGGAGCCAATATGGGCATCCAGGTCCCGCTATTGGTTATTGACCGGAGACGTGTCTCGGTCATGTCTACATTGTTCTCGAACCGTAGGGTCCGCACGCTTAAGGTTTCGATGACAGTTATATTATGAGTTTATGAGTTTTGATGTACCGAAGGAGTTCGGAGCCCCGGATGAGATCGGGGACATGACGAGGAGTCTCGAAATGGTCGAGACGTAAAGATCGATATATTGGACGACTATATTCGGACATCGGAAAGGTTCTGAATGATCCGGGTATTTTCGGGAGTATCGGGGAGTTACGGAATTACGGGAGAAGTAATGGGCCTTGATGGGCTTTAGTGGGAAGAGGAAAAAGGCTGCTGCGCCCCCCCTTCCCTCTGGTCCGAATTGGACTAGGGAAAAGGGGGCCGGCCACCTTTCCTTCTCCTCCTATTCCTTCTCCCTTCCTCCCCTCTTGGTGGACTCCTACTAGGACTTGGAAACCTAGTAGGACTCCACACCCTGGCGCGCCAAACCCTAGGCCGGCCACCCCCTCCCTTGCTCCTTTATATACGGGGGCAGGGGGCACCCCATAGACAAACAAGTTGATCTACGGATCGTTCCTTAGCCGTGTGCGGTGCCCCCTTCCACCAAATTCCACCTCGGTCATATCGTTGCAGTGCTTAGGCGAAGCCCTGCGCCGGTAACACATCAAGATCGTCACCACGCCGTCGTGCTGACGGAACTCTTCCCCGACGCTTTGCTGGATCGAAGCCCGGGGATCGTCATCGAGCTGAACGTGTGCCAAGAACTCGGAGGTGCCGGAGTAACGGTGCTGTGATCGGTTGGATCGCGAGGAGAACGTACGACTACTTCCTCTACGTTGTGTCAACGCTTCCGCTTCGGTCTACGAGGGTACGTAGACTACACTCTCCCCTCTCGTTGCTATGCATCACCATGATCTTGCGTGTGCGTAGGAATTTTTTTGAAATTACTACGTTCACCAACAAGTTCAACAACGCATTGAGCACTTGGAAAACTAGGGTGAAAAAGGCGATTCAAGTAGACCATGAAACCTATGCCGAGATTGTTGCAAAAAATCCGAAAATTACGATAGAGGACTTTGAAAAGTTCAAGGAGACTTGCAATGAAGAAGCTGCCAAGGCCAGGTCAGAGAGAGCCAAGCAGCTGCAGGCAAAGAACATGGGGAACCACCGCCTTGGAAGTCGTGGTTACACGGGAAAGAGGCCCATGTGAGCTAAGGAGGACGCAGAACGTGAACGTCAGGGGATCCCAGACACATTGGCTGAGCTCACCGACCAGCAGGAGCACGACTTCATCACGGCCCGATTCTAGTGGGACCCCGAGAAAAAGATTTTTTTCACCGACGGGCCGACTAGGAAATTCATGAGACTACTGGTAATTATCCTTTTACCACCTTACATATTAGGTTCTGATCAACGAAGTCTACTACATTCTAGTCACATTCGTAAATGATTCACGGTCCATTTTGCAGAGAGAGCAACACAAGCTTGCGGCTGAGAGAGACTCGTCGACTCAGTCGACTCAGTCGTCGGCGAAGTACAAGTGGGACACTCCTTTCAACCGGGCCATGAACATAATGATGGGACACCCGCCCGGCCAGCGGCCGCAATATGGACGTGTGCACGGCGCCGGGGATGGGGCCACGTGGAAGTACTATTATAACGAGGACCTCGAGACCAAAAGACAGATAAAGACGTTCAGTCAAGTGACTATCAATGAGAAGGTGGCGTGGGCGATGGAGAAAGCAAAAGCTGAGACCAAAGCTGAGATAATCGCTGCCTGTAGATCTGATATGGTGGCTGCCTTTACAAGCTTGATTCCAATAGTGGTCACATGGGTGCAACAAAATCCAAACGCGCCACCAAGTGATTTTTCCATGCCCAGCTTCACCGGAAGCTACTCAATGAACACCGCACCCATACCCGTACCTAGTATGGCAACCGCACCTGCACCTCCTCCAGCAACCTGCTCCTCTGCCCAGCTCTCACAGCAGCCCTAGCTCCGTCTCTGGCTTGAATGTCAGGCCGTCGACATTGGCTCAGCTCGACACCCTCACGGTAAATACGCGTCGTCGCACCTTCATGAACTCAACTAATTAATTAATCTTCAGTTGTCGTTCTTTTCGGATCTCTGACGCCGCACGTATATGTCTTTGTAGGCCGACTCCACTCCGTGCACCCTCCTTTACAACATGAAGGGCGGGTTGGTGGATGTGGGGAAGGGTACTATAGTGAAGTCTAAGGATCGATTTTTTCACCGTCGGCAGATGCTTGACAACGCCTTAAGGGTCTCCATGGCGAGTGTGAAAGCGGGCTACGAGGGTCTCCCTCGTCCGATACAAACCGATGGAGAGGATGACGAGACCCCCACGCAGCTTGGCCAATGCAAAAATTGGCCGATCCTGTGGCCGAAAAATCTTCTTCGTGTCGAGGTGGTCGGGAGCACACCAACGGGACCTCAAGAAGGTATGACCACAACACCACCTACACAAGTACAACCATCGTCTATGCTGCTTGCTGAGATCGAGGGGCATGAGGAAGGAGGCCGAACCGTTCTGCCGGCAGATGATGCCATCTGCCCATGGAAGAGGATATGGATCATGACATGGAGGAGGCCGATGACCCTCTCCAGTATCTCAATACTGCCTTTGACAACGAAGTAACAATGAGTCAACCATATGAATATGAGATGCATGTACCAGAGCCGGAACGTCCTCGGGAGTGCAAGAAGTCTTTGTTCATGCAATCCTTGTAGGACACGCCTCCAGATGCCGGCTCCACCCAAGCTCAACTAATTAGCCAGAGTCGTCCACAGCTGAGCCCGACAACACTAGGGGGGGTGCTCAGGGGGGGACTAACAGACCCACCAGCACCTGAGCCCACCAGGAAGAAGTAGAGGAAGAGACCAGCGGCGAGAAAATCCAATAAAGCTGGCAATGTTGGTTCTAGCAGCCAGCCGCCTTCGACCTAGGTTGACCGTGTACCGATGAAACATGCACCATTAATCCATGTCGCGGGAGAGCCAATGGTACCGGCGAATGCACTAGCTGCCATAGAAGGGGGATCTCAGGAGACTCCATGACCATGTGCTTTCGATAGAGAGAAGCCTCCTCGCCTCGGATCATCCAGGATACCCACTTTATACGGTTCATGTGCCGCGCGTTGCAAGATGTATGTCCACACATGCCCCACGGACGTCTTCTTCCTGAGGTTTGATTACATCTTCCAGATGTTTCAAATGAGGACACTCGATTTTACGTTCGTCCGCCTGTATGCGCTCTACATGAACTACATCGTCAGGAGAGAGCAAGTCACCGGTCTTGCGGTCACGGACCCATACTACATGCATGAGGGCTTCTTGTCAATCAACGACGCCAACCGTCAATATGCGAGTCAGTACATCAAAGAATTCTTGGTCAGCAATAAGGACAAAGAAACGATTCTCCTACCTTATCATCCCAGGTAAGTCATCCGCGGATAGCACTATAACACATACATCCTTTCGTGCATTTCAATAGTTACTTTGCACGCATGGAGGCTAAACTTGATCGTGTATTTTGCGCAGCGGGGGGTGTCGTGCCGTTCTCATTGTTCTTTACCCGCGTTACTCCCGCACTCTATATTTGGACCCATCGAAGAACATACAGAAGAAAGATTACACACACATAAAGTATGTTCTAGACAGATCTATGCTGGGCTTCAGCATGCGGGGTGGCTACATCCAATGCAAAAAAACAAATAAGGCCGGGCTTTGTTTCAGCCACAAGACTGACTTCTGTTGCATCAGCGACCGGCAAGAAGTGAGAATGATGGATTCTACGTCATCCATCTGATGATGGAGTACAGAAGGGATGTGCAATCACTTTGCATGAAATATTCATCTGATACCCATATCCAGAGATGGGCCGAAGCCTTTGGAGCCGTGCCGGATAATCGACTTCGAAATGATTTCTACCGGATCCAACAGGAAATTGCGTCCATTATCATGAAATATGTCCTCGAAGAGAATGGGATGTTCTACGGCGGCCCAATATCGCGAGCTGACGTCCGAACCCGCATTGCCCTACAGTGTCAGGACATGACGCCTTTCACTAAGCTTGGGTGCACCCTTCCGGATAGTGACAGATGGGAAGATTGCACTGCTTAAAAACAATGTGTCTGTTTAGTTACTTGTTACTTTCTGTATGACGAAATTTCGAATCTCTTAGTACGACGAAACTATTAGATGTATGGTGACGCGCTCTAGTTAATTACTTTCGGTATGATGAAATTTCTTAACTATGTTTACTATATATGTTGCTTCTGTTTCATAACTGTTTTGTTGAGTTCGCTTCATGGAATATATATGTGCATCTCTGACAGGTATATAGATCAACGATGGCGAGGAAGTGGTATGCCGTGTATGTAGGGCATGTTCCGGGTGTGTATGATGAGTGGCCAGAGTGTCAGGCCGAAGTCTCTGGCTTCTCCGGCGGAAGCCAGAAAGGGTTTGATAGCAGAGCGGAAGCCGAAGCTAGTTACTTGAGATTCATAGCACAACAAGGGATTCAGAACCAGCGCCGCTGCAAAAACTACTACATAATACCGCTTTTGATCATCGTAATCACTCTTATCGTGTATGTCTTAGTTTAGGTAGATGATGAAACATGTGTCTATGGTGACAATGTAAGAGACATGTGATCATTAACTTGTATCGCTATTTCGAGATGATGATGAGATCGACATCATTTGTGTTGAGACTATGTTGATATGATGAGACTATGTTGTACCACTTCGATGATGATCATGAGACATTCCTTTTTCATATAGGTGCAGTGTATGTGTATGTTGTAACTGTATAAAACCTGAAGAAATACGAATACAGCAACATAAAAAAATAAAATACTAGCAGTAGCGTGGGGTATTGGAGTAGTAGCAGTGCTGCTTACAAGTAGCGTTTTTTTTGAAGGGGCACACTACTAGTATTAGCAGTAGCGATGGGCAGAGGCGCGCTACTGCTAGATATAGATAGCAGTAGCGCTGGTTCAAACAAGCGCTACTGCTAAAAAATAGTTGTAGCGCCGTAGCAGTAGCGTGCCTACCTGCGCTACTGCTAGCCAAAAAATCAGCGCTACTGGTAAGGGTTTTCCTAGTAGTGCTTGCTGCACGCCCGGCTGAACGCGCCTCCTTGCCGCATTCAAACGCCTCCATGAAACCCGCCCGTGTGGAAGCCGTGAAACCCGCCCACTCAGGACACACTTCTGTTCATGAAAGGGCCGGCATTAAATGCAACGCCGGTCGAGATCCTCCCGTCCGCCGTCTATTTAATCTCCTATTTAAATGAGGCCAAACGCCGGCCAAGAATCGCACACCTCCGCCGCTCCCCTATCTCCTCCACCGTTTTGTCCATTCTTACAATGGCTTACGAAGAGTAGTTATTCTGCATCCAAGCCAACTGGATGGACCGCCGAGCCCGCAGGATACGAGCTATGCAGCTCGCTGATCCACCTCCCTCCCCTTGCCTGACGGATCCAGTTGCCGCCCCAAGCCGGCGTGCGGTTCAGCAACTCGCCGTTCCAGGCCAGCTCGACGAGGAGCGGCGCACGAGCATCGTTGCTGTCATCCACGCCGCCGCCTCGTACCGCATCTCACGTAGGTCGGGGATGTGCATGAAGAGAAGAGGTGCACGCACGGCGCACGTACTCCCGCCTCTTTCCCAACCACACCCGCGCGGGTACACGGTGGAGCTCATTTCTGTACGAAAAGGCAGTCCACATGGTAACTTGACACGTGTACTGGTTGTCCACTAGATGGAGGGAGGATCGTCTACCACGGGTGAACAAACAAATTGTGACTTGACGCGTTATGTTAAAAAAGAGGCAAACTAAGTGGGGCCTACCTTAGAGGCAAGGCTCTATCCACTTGAGTACTTTTGATGTGTGCCGTCAACTCACAGAACGAGGAGAAGCTTGCCCAGTACGCCATCTCCCCCGCCCACGAGCACGGTGGCTCGCATGATGAGGTGAAGCTTGCTTACTACGCCTTACACCTGCTCCCTCTCCCTAGCGCGCGGTGGCTCGCAGGACGAGGAGAAAATTTTACTAGTACTCCCTCCGTTTGCTCCTCGTCCCTACTACCTTGGTTAGAGAGATTATCATATTGTTTGGAATATATATTTCCTTTAGTACTCCCTCCATTTACTTATACAAGGCCACTATAAAAAATACATTTTGCATCTATACAAGGCCACAAATAGTAATCGAGACAAAAGTTACTACTCCCTCCTTTCCAGTTTATGGCTTAAAATCTCTCCAACCAAGCTAGACGGTGAGTGGTTGAATTAATTTGGTACTCCTAGTTTGCACAAGTAATTAGTACGCTCGTTTTTCTCAAGAAGTTATGTTTACCGAGGCATTAATTAGAACGCATGAATGACCACTAAATTTCCATGAACTTCTACATGCATTGGTGAGTTTTCTCTTGACACTGCTTGCATCGGGTGATCTAATGCACCTCGAAATCCAACATGTGATGGTACTACTACTAGTACTAGTAGAATTGAGACTTATAAAACAGAAAAACGAATGATTTTTAGATGATCCCTATAAACCCTAGTGGGTACGTACTCCATAAAATCAGATTTTCCCAAAACTAAGGCGCTCAACCTTTATTTGCTTGTTTCCCTTCCTGCCTCGTTGCCTCGAACAGACTATGCCAAAGTCCCCTGCCTGCCACACGGGAAAAGACCCGCCCTCGCCTTTTTTAGGTCCGGTATTGTATCGATGGATCGCGCGAAGCAGCAAAAACCCAAGCCATGTCTTGTACTCCTCCATCGATGCTCGCTTTCATGAATTCTGTACTTCCTATCACCGACATGTGGGACATATAGCAACCGGGTCGACGTGTCAAGCACCAAATAACAGTGCAGAATAGCAGGGGGACGCACCCTAGTCGTACCGCCCCAGTAATAGTAGTAATGAGCAATGGGACGTCAAATCACAATGCCGCACTTTCCCAGATGGACGAACAAACCATTATTTCACACTTCAGTTCACCATCATCTCAAACCACATAGTATTGCTTCTACCTCAAGAGGGACACGCGCATCGCCTTGGTACATGATGACACGTGGGACCACATGACAGGCCATGCTCCCCCACCGATCGCTCGGTAAAATCACCTCATTTTTACTACTATACTTCCTCCGTATCGGTTTACATGGCATGCACGTCGTTCTAGGTTGAGAATTTAACTAGCTATATATGTGATGAACAGTATATGTTTAGAAACAACATCCGCTTAATGATCCAATGATATACTTTTTGTGACATAGTAACATAGATTTAGTTAGTCAAATGGATGACCTAGAACTACATGCACGCCCTATAAACCGAGACGTCGAAAAAACGAGACAGAGAGGGTAGTTTAGTACGTATCTTTTTAGATCAATATAGCCGGGATTCACCAAGGAGCAAAACCAAGTGGTAGGTTGCACCTGTCGTGTTGGTGTAGCGACTCAAGCAGGGTCAGTCCGCACACGAAATGGCGACACACATAACAGGACCCCTTTGGCCGACATGTGGCTCATCCACCGCCTTATTCCACGTGCGATACACCAAATTACAGTTCGGAGCAGCGGTTGGAATTGGAGGCACCCCGGTCGTAGCACCGCAGTAGTAGAAAATGAGCGATGAGGGGTCAAATCACAAAGCCCCACCTTTCCCGCATTAAGCTGGACGGACGAAGCAACCATCATTTCACTCTAGGGCGCAAGAGCATAAAGAAAAGAGAAAACCAATGATGCGTGCGGCAGCTACCTAGGGCACCCTAGGGTAGGGGTCTCCACTACAGATGAATTTTTTTAAAGCGCCTCCACTACAAATCGGCTTCTCCCTCGTCCTCTTGAAGAAAACCGATGATGTGTGCGGCGGTAGGGTTTGTAGGAGTACTACTAGGGCGTGCGGGGCCACGTCGTAGTAAATGGGAGAGGGATTGAGTTCGAGTCGATGCCTTAAATATGTGTGGGCCGCTTAGTTTTAGGAAAACGAGGCAGCATTTTGGGTTCGGGGACCAGTGGAGATATAGTACGTACAAAAAATTGTGGACGTAGGTTCGACCGAAAGGAAATGATGCATGGGCCCTGCATTTTGATATACCAGGGGTTGCGTGAAATTTGCTACTCTACTCAAAACTAGTACGGTACACATGCATTGAATGCATGAGATTTCGAAACCAAATTATGAATAAATACACACTATATCATGTAAAGCTTTGAGTCATATATGCATGATGTAGATGTTCGTTTAGTTCTTATAGTTCATCTCATTCAAAATCAATTAGTTTTATAAAAATGTTAAGATTCATGGGGTTGTGCATTGTAAAGCATAAAGTAAAAAACAAATAATGGCAATTCATTTAGAAAAAAAAATCAATTATGATACGGAAGATTCTAGAACAAAGGAGAAGTGCATGTGTTTTGAGGTTTGTGCATTATGCTTAAGTTCAACCATGGAGTCTTCTAAATTGTACATATGGCAGATCTAGTGGAATGTTGATGATATCCAACGGCCAGTAGTGCTCGGATTTGCCATCTCCGCCCTGTCGGATTAGCTTCATCCAGCGACCATCTTTCAAGTTATTCGCACACTATATAGTTCTTGTGCCATAGTTGCATGTCTTGGAAAAAAGCTACTAGTGGGTTGTACTAGCTATTTAGGAATATAAGATGTATACATGGAAGTTGTAGGGAAAGAGATGACATGGAGTATCTCAATTCCTATGAGTAGGGATTGGAAAAGAGATGTCATTTGGTTGACATCATAGGAACTTTTCTATTGAATCTAGAGATGACATGTATCTCAATTCCTATGAGGAGGGATTAGAAAAGAGATGCAATTTGGTTCATATCATAGGAACTTTTCTATTGAATATACGCGAATGTTTATTTTCCATTGAAATTATGGGAGTATAGGAATCCATTCATATGAACCAAGTTGCTCTAAAGCTATAGAAATGATATCATGTTTATTTCCTTTGAAATGTGGAGTATATGAATCTATTCCTATGAACCAATTGGCTCTAAAGGAAAAAATCCTATAAAAATCATATCATATAGAGTTCCTATGATATTCCTCCATACCAAAGGATGGTTGAAATTGCTGCAGGTGATACGATGGTCTTTCTTTGTAGACTCCTCCCCCATCTTTATAGTTACCTCTCAAAGATGAATGAAATGATATATACAGGGTATTCTACATGTGCAATTCGGTGCACGAAAACTCGGTAAAAGTTTGCGAGGTTCGAATTTTCAATAAAGCTATATGCACTGCATTTTGGAACGCAGGGAGCATATGATAGTTGCTAACACTCACGTGGAAGATTTGTGTGTAGAGGACTGGCTGTTCTGTTAAATAACATGGTAAAACTGACACTTTCGGATGCCGATCTAACAGTTCTTACGGCGTTCGTCAGGAAAAGGCTTGTGGCGAACGTTTGTCGAATAATGATTTATGGACACATGAATTGCATTGATACGTGCCCCCCTCTCTCTCACGCACACGCACCCTCCCGAGTCCTCTCGCACCCACCGTCTATCTGCAGGTAGACGTCACACACATATGTGCTCTTCACACCCTACCCTCAGAACTTCTAAAAAACAAAAGACGTCGCGCACATTTTATTTTTGCTCACACATCACACACTTATACTATTACTCTTGTGGCGAGCGTTCTTTGGGCATAGTATATTGTACTCTCACGAAGAGAAGCAGTGCACGCACGCACTAGTTCTCTCACACCTACTCGCGGCTACACGTAGGAGTGCATTTTTTTGAACCTAGTACAACAAAATCACTCCACTATATATATAAGCAGGAGCCTTAGCGCTTGCTTTACTAGGGTTCCTCTCGTTCACTCTCTCATGCTCTCCAGATCTAAGCAAGACATAGGTGGCCACACTCTCTCTCAGCTCACGGCTAGTCACAAATCCGGCTGGACAACCTCGACCGGGGAAGGGGTGTAGGTGCATCGTTCACGCTATCCTCGGCGGCGAGGGAGGAGACCAACGGCTGCCCGCGCGTCCCGATCGGCGGCCGTACCGTTCTCTCCGAGAGAGCGCCGGCTGCAGAGGGCCTCCGACCCCTTCTTCCTCCCTGCGGTATTGTGGCCAAGATGCGGCCTCCCGACGCTGTCTTTGCCACATGCCGACGACCCTCAGGTATATATTCCTTCGAAACCTGCCTTGCTCTACAGCCCCAGCTCCCCACTTGGCTTCGTGTGGATCTTTTTCTACTTTCGTCCACTGTTCCAAAGCCACCTAGACTTTTACTATTATTAGAGGTAAGGCTAGTTCATACATTCGACTCTAAGAGTTGGTTCAAACAGGGAATAAAGTGGGAAAGCTGTAGCATGAATCTAGGACTTGGTTCTAAGAGGAAACGGGGGAAAGTAGTAGATACTGGCTACCCAACCGGTCTCTTGGTTGAAAAGACGAAGAAAGCATGGTGGATGGCGAAGGGTGGGGGGAAGTGGACCTATCTCTTGGTTGAAAAAGGAAAGAAAGTGACGGGTGTTGGGGGACAACACAAATGAGAATGAGCAGGTCTAGATTTCCTGTGCTCACATAGGAAAATGTCGCCGAGGAGATAAAAAATGGGACAAATGCAGACATGCTGCCTGAGTGTTTGCCGCTCTCGGAAACCATATCTGCCTCACCACTTTATGCCTCTGCTGTCCCTACGCCCATATCGCTACCGTTAATGTAAAATCACATGAAGCATTAAGCAATGCCACCTAATGTGACTATAAGTAATGGTCTAGTGCCGTCGATAAATTGAAGCAATGCCACCACCATTTTATGAAGTGCTTCCTTCTTGCTTTATTTCCCATGAATTGTGTTTTTGCAGTTACACTTAAATCTCACACAGCTAACATTGCTTCATCCCAGTGGAACTGCACAAATTTGATTGCACATTTACTGACCATGTGCTACTCTCATGACAGCAATACTAATGCTATTGTTCTGCATGTTAATCTAGTGGCAGTGTTGATGTGATGTGATGCTACTTATTTAAGGACACTTTCATACTGTCAATCTAGTGCCAATTATAACACAATAGATGCTACTGTTAATCATACGCCACTGCAAATATATGTCACTGTTTAAATAACCGTATTTCGAATTTGCGCAAACAGGGATGTCTGTCTCCATATCGTTTCGGGATGTCTATCTCCTTATTGTTTCAATCCACGCAATCAAAAGCACACACCTCAGTTTTAGTAGAACTACACAAAATGAGATGGCTATCCCTCATTGTCGTCGTCTAACCACCCGTTTTCCAGGTATTCCTACATTGGTAGTTACTAGGTAGAATGACCAACGCAATCTAAAAGAAGCTGATTCATACGTTTTACTTCCTGATTGCAGTGTAGGGACGAGCGAAAACATCTGCATCCTAGTCCGGAATGCACTTTCCTCCAGTTCATCCATGGACCGAGGACAAGCTGGCACGACTGCATGGAGGTTTTTGGGACAGGTGCGTGGACAAGAGGCATTGTGGTCTGCTTATTTCTGCAAATAGTGGCGCTTAAATTTAGTGGAATGCACAAGACTTTCAGCTGGTCAGTACACTGCGTGGTTCTGTTCAACATTCCAGCTGAGAACACAATTATAATTGGTTATTTTGGAATGAGAGAACCTAACCCTGGATGGTGGCAAGAAGAAAAAACCAGAGTGAACTCCAGGAAATTTAAGCCTGCCGGGAGGCCCTTTCCTCAGAGAAGCCTTGCTTGTTTTTTCCTGATTTGTAAACCTTCTCACAACTTTGTGTTTTGCTATTAACTAGTATATGTTTGTTATGTTCTATGAATCATTGAGATGTATAAAATTGCTTAACTTATGCTTTTCAAGTTTTTTATGAAGCCGAGTTTAATGTGAGTGTTCCACATGAACGCTGGACTAGCGTGTGAACGTTTGGAATTTACATTGTGGCCTCAGTTAACTGCATGAACCACTATAACAAGATACAGAGTTGCTTATATGTCAGATAGCAGATTGTTGATTGTTAGTTGGTCGATAGCCTAGTGTTGAAGCGAGCTGAGCCAATGTGCCATGTTTTGCACAACTGCTTACAAGCGGGGTAGCACCAACAATGTTTACAAGTACTTATGTATATGTTGGCGCACATTTCTCGAACGAGTACTCTATTTCATCAAAACACACACTGCTCGTATGATAAAAGTAGTGAGGACGCATCTGTTTCAGCAACAATTACGATGATTCATGGGCACACAAAAGTAGCAGCAGTTCCCATAGACGGATTCAAACAGAGTACTAGCTCCAGAGGGCTCGATAACAGGCAAGGTTCGGATAATTAGACAGAATCCAAACTACTATTAAACACTAGCTGGGGCAAGTATTTCATGCCTCGATCTAATTTGGGCTGGACACAAGACGAACCTTGCCATAAACATCATCGAGGACATCCGGCAGCAGCTCAATCCTGTGAACCTTCATGAAGATAACCTTGTGGCCTTGCCACTCATAAACTTGTTTGTGGAGGCATGCCACGTCATCTTCCTGTGTAAGCTTGAGAAGAACAGTATGCCTCACAAACGAAGCAGTAGCTTTGAACTTCTTGTGCTTCATTACACCCTGGACAACACGCCTGACAACAGTGAGGCTGGAATACAACTCTTCATTGGTATAAGCGCAAATGGCTTCCAGGATCCAACCGCCTGAAAACTCTGTTTTCCCAATGCGTATATTCAGGTCACCCGCCTCATAGCGAGTGACATGTACAACCACACAATCCTTGTCTGCATCAGGGCTCTCATTGAAATAGAAACAAATTCTGAATTACTTTCCAGCATAAGAAACACAAGTTATTTAAACCACTATGTATAGCATTGTTGGGGAACATAGTAATTTCAAAACATTTCCTACGCACACACAAGATCATGGTGATGCATAGCAACGAGAGGGGAGAGTGTTGTCTACGTACCCTTGTAGACCGAAGCGGAAGCGTTGACGCAACGTAGAGGAAGTAGTCGTACGTCTTCCCGGTCCAACCGATCCAAGCACCGTTATTCCGGCACCTCCGAGTTCTTGACACACGTACAGCTCGATGACGCTCCCCGGGCTCCGATCCAGCAAAGCTTCGGGGAGGAGTTCCGTCAGCATGACGGCGTGGTGACGATCTTGATGTTCAACCATCACAGGGCTTTGCCTAAGCACCGCTACGATATGAAAGAGGTGTAATATCGTGGAGGGGGGCACCGCACACGGCTAAGGAACGATCACGAGGATCAACTTCTGTGTCTAGAGGTGCCCCCTGCCCCCGTATATAAAGGAGCAAGGTGGAGGAGGCCGGCCCTAGGAGGGGCGCGCCAGGGAGTAGGATTCCTACTCCTAGTTGGAGTAGGTTTCCTCCTTTCCTAGTCCAACTAGGAGAAGGGGGGAAAGGGGGGAAGAGGGGAAGGAAGGGAGAGAGGGGCCGCGCCCCAAACCCCTTGTCCAATTCGGACTGGGCTTGGGAGGGGCGCGCGCCACCTCCTGGTCCTTTCCACTAAGGCCCATTAAGGCCCATTGCTTCTTCCTCGTATTCCCGTAACTCCTCGGTACCTCCGAAAATACCCGAATCACTCAGAACCTTTCCGATGTCCGAATATAGTCGTCCAATATATCGATCTTTACGTCTCGACCATTTTGAGACTCCTCGTCATGTCCCCGATCTCATCCGGGACTCCGAACTCCTTCGGTACATCAAAACTCATAAACTCATAATATAACTGTCATCGAAACCTTAAGCGTGTGGACCCTACGGGTTCGAGAACAATGTAGACATGACCGAGACACGTCTCCGGTCAATAACCAATAGCGGGACCTGGATGCCCATATTGGCTCCTACATATTCTACAAAGATCTTTATCGGTCAGACTGCATAACAACATACGTTGTTCCCTTTGTCATCGGTATGTTACTTGCCCGAGATTCGATCGTCGGTATCTCAATGCCTAGTTCAAGCTCGTTACCGGCAAGTCTCTTTACTCGTTCCATAATACATCATCTCGCAACTAACTCATTAGTTGCATTGCTTGCAAGGCTTAAGTGATGTGCATTACCGAGAGGGCCCAGAGATACCTCTCCGACAATCGGAGTGACAAATCCTAATCTCGAAATACGCCAACCCAACATGTACCTTTGGAGACACATGTAGAGCACCTTTATAATCATCCAGTTACGTTGTGACGTTTGGTAGCACACAAAGTGTTCCTCCGGCAAACGGGAGTTGCATAATCTCATAGTCATAGGAACATGTATAAGTCATGAACAAAGCAATAGCAACATACTAAACGATCGGGTGCTAAGCTAATGGAATGGGTCATGTCAATCAGATCATTCACCTAATGATGTGATCCCGTTAATCTAATAACAACTCTTTGTCCATGGTTAGGAAACATAACCATCTTTGATTAACGAGCTAGTCAAGTAGAGGCATACTAGTGACACTCTGTTTGTCTTTGTATTCACACATGTATTATGTTTCTAGTTAATACAATTCTAGCATGAATAATAAACATTTATCATGAAATAAGGAAATAAATAATAACTTTATTATTTCCTCTATGGCATATTTCCTTCAGTCTCCCACTTGCACTAGAGTCAATAATCTACTTCACATTGCCATGTGATTTAACATCAATAGTTCACATCACCATGGGATTAACACCTATAGTTCACATCGTCATGTGACCAACACCCAAAGGGTTTACTAGAGTAAATAATCTAGTTCACATCTCTATGTGATTAACACCCAAAGAGTACTAAGATGTGATCATGTTTTGCTTGTGAGAGAAGTTTAGTCAACGGGTCTGCCACATTCAGATCCATACGTATTTTGCAAATTTCTATATCAACAATGCTCTGCACAGAGCTACTCTAGCTAATTGCTCCCACTTTCAATATGTATCCAAATTGAGACTTAGAGTCATCTGGATTAGTGTCAAAACTTGCATCGACGTAACTCTTTACGACAAACCTTTTTGTCACCTCCATAATCGAGAAACATATCCTTATTCCACTAAGGATAATTTTGACCGCTGTCCAGTGATCTACTCCTAGACCACTATTGTACTCCCTTGCTAAACACAGTGTAGGGTATACAATAGATCTGCTACACAACATGGCATACTTTATAGAACCTATGGCTGAGGCATAGGGAATGACATTCATTCTCTTTCTATCTTCTGCCGTGGTCGGGCTTTGAGTCTTACTCAATTTCACACCTTGTAACACATGCAAGAACTCTTTCTTTGACTGTTCCATTTTGAACTACTTCAAAATCTTGTCAAGGTATGTACTCATTGAAAATTTTATCAAGCGTCTTGATCTATCTCTATAGATCTTGATGCTCAATGTGTAAGCAGCTTCACCGAGGTCTTTCTTTGAAAAACTTTTTTCAAACACTCCTTTATGCTTTGCAGAATAATTCTAAATTATTTCCGATCAATAATATGTCATTCACATATACTTATCAGAAATGCTGTAGTGCTCCCACTCACTTTCTTGTAAATACAGGCTTCACCGCAAGTCTGTGTAAAACTATATGCTTTGATCAACTTATCAAAGCGTGTATTCCAACTCCGAGATCCTTGCACCAGTCCATAGATGGATCGGTGGAGCTTGCATATTTTGTTAACACCTTTAGGATTTGACAAAACCTTCTGGTTGCATCATATACAACTCTTCTTTAAGAAATCCATTAAGGATTGCAGTTTTGTTATCCATTTGCCAGATTTCATAAAATGCGGCAATTGCTAACATGATTCAGACATACTTTAAGCATCGATACGAGTGAGAAAATCTCATTGTAGTCAACACCTTGAACTTTATCAAAAACCTTTTTCGACAAGTTTAGCTTTGTATATAGTAACACTACTATCAGCATCCGTCTTCCTCTTGAAGATCCATTTAATCTCAATGTCTTGCCGAACATCGGGCAAGTCAATCAAAGTCCATACTTTGTTCTCATACATGGATCATATCTCAGATTTCATGGTCTCAAACCATTTCGCGGAATCTGGGCTCATCATCGCTTCCTCATAGTTCACAAGTTCATCATGGTCTAGTAACATGACTTCCAGAACAGGATTACCATACCACTCTGGTGCGGATCTCACTCTGGTTTACCTACGAGATTCGGTACTAACTTGATCTGAAGTTACATGATCATCATCATTAGCTTCCTCACTAATTGGTATAGTAGTCACAAGAACAAATTTCTGTGATGAACTACTTTCCAATAAGGGAGATGGTACAATTACCTTATCAAGTTTTCTACTTTCCTCCCACTCACTTCTTTCGAGAGAAACTACTTCTCCGGAAAGGATCCATTCTCAGCAACGAATATCTTGCCATCGGATCTGTGATAGAAGGTGTACCCAACTGTCTCCTTTGGGTATCCTATGAAGACACATTTCTCCGATTTGGGTTTGAGCTTATCAGGATGAAACTTTTTCACATAAGCATTACAACCCCAAACTTTAAGAAATGACAACTTTAGTTTCTTGCAAAACCACAGTTCATATAGTGTCGTCTCAATGGATTTAGATGGTGCCCTATTTAACGTGAATGCAGTTGTCTCTAATGCATAATCCCAAAACGATAGTGGTAAATCGGTAAGAAACATCATAGATTGTACTATATCCAATAAAGTATGTTTATGACGTTCAGACACACCATTATGCTGTGGTGTTCCAGGTGGCATGAATTTGTGAAACTATTCCACATTGTTTTAATTGAAGACCAAACTCGTAACTCAAATATTTGTCTCCGCGATCAGATCGTGGAAACTTTATTTTCTTGTCACGATGATTTTCCACTCCACTCTGAAATTCTTTGAACTTTTCAAATGTTTCAGACTTATGTTTCATCAAGTAGATATACCCATATCTGCTCAAATCATCTGTGAAGGTCAGAAAATAATGATATCTGCTGCAAGCCATAATATTCATCGGACCACATACATCAGTATGTATGATTTCCAACAAATCTGTTGCTCGCTTCATTGTTCCGGAGAACGGCGTTTTAGTCATCTTGCCCATAAGGCATGGTTCGCAAGCATCAAGTGATTCATAATCAAGTGATTCCAAAAGCCCATCAGCATGGAGTTTCTTCATGCGCTTTACACCAATATGACCTAAACGGCAGTGCCACAAATAAGTTGCACTATCATTATTAACTTTGCATATTTTGGTTTCAATATTATGAATATGTGTATCACTACGATCGAGATCCAATGAACCATTTTCATTGGGTGTGTAACCATATAAGGTTTTATTCTTGTAAACAGAACAACAATTTATTCTCTTACTTAAATGAATAACCATATTACAATAAACATGATTAAATCATATTCATGCTCAACGCAAACACCAAATAACACTTATTTAGGTTCAACACTAATCCCGAAAGTATAGGGAGTGTGCGATGATGATCATATCAATATTGGAACCACTTCCAACACACATCGTCACTTCACCCTTAGCTAGTCTCTGTTTATTCTGCAACTCCCGTTTCGAGTTACTAATCTTAGCAATTGAACTCGTATCAAATACTGAGGGGTTGCTATAAACACTAGTAAAGTACACATCAATAACATGTATATCAAATATACTTAAGTTCACTTTGCCATCCTTCTTATCCGCCAATCACTTGGGGTTGTTCCGCTTCCAGTGACCAGTCCCTTTGCAGTAGAAGTACTTAGTCTCAGGCTTAGGACCAGACTTGGGCTTCTTCACTTGAGTAGCAACTTGCTTGTTGTTCTTCTTGAAGATCCCCTTTTTTCCTTTGCCCTTTTCTTGAAACTAGTGGTCTTGTCTACCATCAACACTTGATGTTTTTCTTGATTTCTATCTTCGTCAATTTCAGCATTACGAAGAGCTTGGGAATCGTTTCTGTTATCCCTTGCATATCATAGTTCATCACAAAGTTCTACTAACTTGGTGATGGTGACTAGAGAATTCTGTCAATCACTATTTTATCTGGAAGATTAACTCCCACTTGATTCAAGCGATTGTAGTACCCAGACAATCTGAGCACATACTCACTAGTTGAGCGATTCTCCTCCATCTTTTAGCTATAGAACTTGTTCAAGACTTCATATCTCTCAACTCAGGTGTCGGTGTCAAAACCGTCGGATCTCGGGTAGGGGGTCCCGAACTGTGCGTCAAGGTCGGATGGTAACAGGAGACAAGGGACACTTTATTTTACCCAGGTTCGGGCCCTCTCAATGGAGGTAAAACCCTACTCCTGCTAGATTAATATTGATGATATGGGTAGTACAAGAGTAGATCTACCACGAGATCAAGGAGGCAAAACCCTAGAAGCTAGCCTATGGTATGATTGTGTATGAAGATGGTTGTCCTACGGGCTACAACCCTCCGGTTTATATAGACACCGGATAGGGCTAGGGTTACACAGAGTCGGTTACATAAGTAGGACATCTTGAATATCCGCATCGCCTAGCTTGCCTTCCACGCCAAGGAATGTCCCATCTGGACACGGGATGAAATCTTGAATCTTGTATCTTCATAGTCCTGGAGTCCGGCGAAGGTATAGTCCGGCTACCCGAACACCCCCTAATCCAGGACTCCCTCAGTAGCCCCCGAACCAGGCTTCAATGACGATGAGTCTGGCGCGCAAATTGTCTTCGGCATTGCAAGGCGGGTTCCTCCTCCGAATTCTGTGTACCTGTACGAATAATGTATGATTTTTGTAATGTAGCGCTCCTCGGCTTCTGCGCCCAATAATGGTTGTCTTCCACGTGTTGAACGAATGCGAAAAGCCTGGGGCGTTTTTACATCCACACCCCTAGCCATATAAACGAGCCGCCTATTTAACGGGATGAGGATTTAGATCCAAACCGCATTTCCTCCTCTCCGCGAGTTATCATCAGAGCTTTCCCAGCTAAAGTCCATTCCAACATGGCAAGCCGTCGCAGCTCCTCCCCTCGCCCCTCCGGTCCTAAGCCTGGGGACTGGGAGAGTTGCACCATTCCGCATAGCGAGTTGGTGTCGCTTCAGGCCAAGCGATTTCTCCCTCAGGCATATATGGTCCCGGTCTGAGCCGGTCTCGCCACCTACAATGGCGGAAAACAAGCGGAGAGCACCCCCAATCCTTCTAAAGGAGAACGAGTGTGCCTTGTTCCCTATCTAATAAGGGGATTGGGATTTCCAATTCATCCATTTCTCCGCGGGCTTCTGGAGTTCTATGGCCTCCAGCTGCACAATCTCACACCCAGCTCCGTGTTACATATTGCGGGCTTCGTTGCCCTTTGCGAGCTATTTTTAGGCGTCGAGGCTCATTTCGTGCTGTGGAAGAGGTTGTTTTGCTTGGTACCCCGTTCTCAAGAGGGGTCCATATATCAAATGGGCGGAGCCGAAGTATGGCGCATCGCCGGGACCGGATACCTATCCGGAACCCCAAAAAAGGCGTCCGAGGACTGGCCTTCGGAATGGTTTTACATAGACGATGTCCCGCTGCCGGACCCTATCCGAGTCGGTCTCCCTGAGTTCAACAGTGCTCCATTGAAGAAACGCTTGAGCTGGCGTCCGCGGAGCTCTCAGAGAGAAAGTGACAGAGAAGTTCTTTACCTGATGGGCCGGATAAGACTGTTGGCTCATTCCGGACTAACCGTGATTGGAGTCATGGCCGCATGCATTATGCGGGGGGTGCAGCCGCTTCAATATAGAGGCCACCCCATGTGGGATTTCAACAGGGAGGATGACGCCACCCGTTACGGCCGTATGGGGCCAGCCTCAGCTGCCGCTCTAGTAAAGATTTTAACATCTTTGTACAAGGGAGAAAAGGAGGACTTCCTCCGCGTCAACCCGCGGGCCGGATTCACTATGTACGAACCTCCAAGTTGGGTAAGTGAACAATTGCACTTGCCCGTCTGTTTAACGCTCCCATGATTAGATACGTAGTCTGACGACTTCAATGTAGGAACTGCGACAGGAAGTAAAGGATATCAACAGCCGCCCTCCACAGCCCGAGGACCCCAAACGGTCCCTCGATCCGGACTCCGAAGAGGATCCAGACATATCGGTGGAGCTTATCAACGGGGTGTTCCACCAGTTAAGCAAGGACAATACCTTGGTAGCCATTACGGCTGATTACCCCGGGTTAATCCCGGCCTCCCAGGTGACAGAAACCGGAGTGTTTATTCCCTCAAGAGAGATTCCATTCTCACGTATTCCGGCGTTTCTAACAACAACCGTATTTTGCAGGGGAGATTTCCGAGGCGGGAGGCCGAACCTGCGGCGGCTAGCCAACGAGGGGCCGCAGGGCCCCGTGGGGCAAAAAGAAATGTAGTCCGGACTGAGATGCCGGCGCAAAGGTATAATGCGCCCTCTGTTTCCCTGGTGTTATTCTGTCAAGGCATATTAACGTTCGTGCTGTCTCCAGGACGAAGCGGCCTCGCCGGACTATATCCGGAGAGGTTGCCAATCGCGCCTCCACCAGCCAGGCTCCAACGTCTGGCCAGGAAGCGGGGACGGGCACCAGGGGCGCACCGGACGCTCCTCCAACAGAGGATGCGAACCGGCTGTCTGCCACAAATTCAGAAGTGGAGAGTGCCATGAACCACAGGCGTCACCGGACAGTTCTACGCGACGCTTGTTTCTCCCGAGAGGCTTTAGATGCCTTTAATTCGGGAGATGCGTACCTCCGTGCCGCTCAAGATTGTTTAGCCAGAGCCACGGAGCAGTATGTGAAAGACATACGGGTAAGAAAATTTTGGTTAAATATATATACATATACCAGTAGCCCCCGAGACTTGAAACAGTTAAAGTAACTGATTTAAGGATCATATAACATGCAGGTTCTTACCGAGAAGAACACCGTGCTATCCCGGGAGCTGGAAAAGTGCAAGGCCCAACTAGAGGCCGCACTAGCCGCTACAGGGGAGCCCAAAGGGACCCCCTCAGGTAAGATACACTTCGAAAGATTAGTACTGTGCGGCGTAGGTGCAAATCTGACAATTCATGTTGCAGATGGCGCCGGACTTGATCCGGAGAAGCAACAACTCTTATGCCGGTTAAAGGCCGGTGAGAGTACGTTGACAAAGGTGAGGCGAGAGAAGAATGATCTTCAGGATGCCAACACCAAGCTGGACGTTGAACTTAAGGACGTTCGTGGCCAGCTGTCGGACTCCATGAAGGAGAATCAGCGGCTTCGACGCGGCATATTTAGTAAGTGCTTGAATGAACTTTGAAAAATGAGTTCGGTGAGGAAGTCGACTAACAGAGTATTGTCTGTAGGTATGCTCACAGGTCGTCCTGCAGAGGAGATGCCCGGTTCTACGGGTGACCTTCTCCCCGAACTCCTGCAACTGCATGAGCGAATTCGGCAGGCGATGCAAGGCGTTGCCCAAGCCTTATGGCCTGCCCACTCCACGCCCGAGGGCCTTGGAGAGCTTGCAGAGAAGCTGAAGGGATCTCGGCGGCGCTTCCGGTTGTGGAAGATATCAGCCTGCCGACAAGGCGCTAGGGAGGCCTAGGCCATGGTAAAGACCCGCTTTACGAAGTCTGACCCCAATCACATGGCCGAGGTCGGACCGGTGGGGCCTAACGGGAAGGAGATCCCTGTGAGCTTAGTGTATGGTCAGGTAGAATTGGCCGCAAAGTATTCCCAGCAGGATTGTAAATTAGACAGCCTGTTAGATGGTATAGAGGAGGAATACAATCAGTCAAGATGACTATGTAATTTATAATTGACATGTGTAATGCCGGATTGTAGATCGTTTGTCGTTGCCGACCTTTTCGCTTCGACCTCGGGACCTGACGGTCCGGAGTGTGTCCGAATACCATAACGGTTATATAAGAACCAAGGTATGCATGGAGACCAGGCGTAGGGGTCATCAGTGCTTTATCAGACAAGTGCCCAACTAGTTATGTTATATTACATGGTTAGTAAGAAACATCTTCCAGAGAGAATAGTTCCGTTAAGGGTTCCTTTTGCTGGGGTGGCGTGCCCTGAAGTGCACGTCCGGACTGCAAATGCAGGAAAACATCTGGGGGCATGTATAAGTAAAAAAGGTTCATCTTTAGTTCACCGACCGAATATTCCCTTAAGAACGCTAGCTTTCGGTTTCACCCAGTCTGAGGTACACATCCGGCTTATCCGGCAGTAGCAATCGCAGAGGTGCTCCCTTTACCGCATAGCCGAACAATCGGGAACGTAGGGGTAAGCACAGGAGCCAGGCAACCCAGCTTGGCCAAAACTTAAGTCATATGGATGCATATAATGGTGAAGAAAAGGTGCATGCGGAAGTCTGACGCATGCGTTGGGTGTGAAACCCATATAAACAAGCTTCTGTTAAAGAAGCCCCCAGGTTTAAGGAGCGCGGGTAGCGCGTCACATGATGAGCCTTTAGGGGCTATAAAAGGAAAGAGTGGGAGGAGACAAAATAAAAACAGAAAAATATATATATATAAATGGATAGAGGAAGGAGACAAACTCAGAGTTCGGCGCTAGGCATAGAATCTTCGGAGACGTGCGACGTTCCATGGGTTCGGCTCGAGTTGGTTGTCCGACGCATCTCACAGGCGGTACGCTCCACCAGTCAGGACTTGGTCAATTATGAAGGGACCTTCCCATTTGGGCTTGAGTTTGTCCTTTTTCTTATCCGGCAGGCGTAGAACTAGTTCACCAACGTTGTAATTTTTGGCCCGCACTTCTCTGCTTTGATATCTTCGAGCTTGCTGTTGATAAAATGCGGAACAGTCTTTAGCCACGTCGCGCTCCTCCTCTAAGGTGTCCAGGTTGTCCTGCCGATCAAGCTCGGCTTCTCTTTCTTCGTACATGCGCACTCGAGGTGAGTCATGAATTATGTCGCAGGGCAGAACTGCCTCTGCGCCGTACACCATAAAAAATGGTGTGAATCCGGTGGTACGATTCGGCGTGGTTCGCAGCCCCCAGAGTATGGAGTCGAGCTCCTCCACCCAGTGCGTATTAGATTCCTTGAGGGACCGCACTAGTCTGGGTTTAATGCCGCTCATGATGAGACCATTTGGCCGTTCGACCTGACCGTTAGTTTGTGGGTGATAGACAGAAGCATAGTCGAGCTTAATGCCCATGTTTTTGCACCACAGCTTTACCTCGTCGGAGGTGAAGTTTGTGCCGTTATCAGTGATGATGCTGTGAGGGACGTCGTAACGGTGTACGACCCCGGATATGAAGTCTATCACAGGTCCGGATTCGGCCTTCTTAACAGGCTTGGCTTCTATCCATTTGGTGAATTTATCCACCATAACCAATAAGTATTTTTTCTTGTGTGTTCCGCCTTTAAGGGGTCCCACCATGTCAAGCCCCCAGACCGCAAAAGGCCAAGTGATGGGGATAGTTCGGAGGGCGTTGGGTGGCATATGGCTTTGGTTTGCAAAGAGCTGGCAACCGACGCACCGTTTGACTAAGTCATGAGCGTCTGCTCGGGCCGTCGGCCAATAAAAGCCTGTACGGTAAGCCTTGCTTACAAGGGACCGAGCTGCAACGTGGTGGCCACCGAGTCCGGCATGAATTTCAGCCAACAGACTCCGCCCTTCCTCTTCGGAGATACATCTTTGAAGGACTCCTGTAGTGCTTTTCTTATAGAGCTCTCCCTTGTGGACTTTATAGGCTTTAGATCGCCGCACTATGCAGCGTGCCTCGTTTTGGTCCTCTGGGAGTTCCTGCCTAGTAAGGTAGGCTAGGAATGGTTCTATCCACGGGGCGATGACCGCCATTATTACGTGTGCTGAGGGTGTGATTTCGGTGGCAGGGCCTCCGATTATGTCGGATTGTTCGGCGTCGGGTTGTGCGGTTGTGTCCGGACTGTTATCCGAGGGTTCCTCCTCCCATGCTACAGATGGCTTGAATAATCTCTCTAAGAAGATGTTGGGGGGGACTGCATCTCATTTTGTTCCGATGCGTGCCAGGACGTCCGCTGCCTGATTATTTTCTCGGGCTATATGGTAAAACTCCAGTCCCTCGAACCAAACTGACATTTTAGGACGGCATTGCGATAAGCTACCATTTTTGGATCTTTGGCGTCGAAGTCGCCATTTATTTGGGATATCGCGAGGTTTGAGTCCCCGCGTACTTCCAGGCGTTGAATGCCCATGGATACTGCCATCCGGAGACCATGTAGAGGGGCCTCATATTCGGCTGCATTGTTGGAGTCCTGTACATAATTTGGAGTACATATTGGACTGTGTCTCCTGTAGGGGACGTCAAAATGACGCCAGCCCCCAGTCCGGCCAACATTTTGGAGCCGTCGAAATGCATGATCCAGTTTGAATATGTGCCGTACTCTTTAGGGAGTTCGGCCTCTGTCCATTCGGCGACAAAGTCGGCTAGGACTTGCGATTTAATGGCTCGCCGTGGTTTGTAGGTTATGTCGAACGGGAGGAGCTCTATGGCCCATTTTGCTATCCGGCCCGTTGCATCGCGGTTGTTGATAATATCGTTGAGTGGTACTTCCGAGGCTACTGTTATGGAACACTCTTGAAAGTAGTGTCGTAGCTTCTGGGATGCCATAAACACCGCATATGCAATCTTTTGGTAATGCGGGTACCGTGTTGTGCATGGTGTGAGGACAGTGGACACGTAGTAAACCAGCCTTTGAAGGGGGAGTTTGTGTCCGTCCGTTGCCCGCTCGACGACGAGTACTACCCTAACAACTTGATGAGTTGCGGCAATGTACAATAGCATGGGTTCGCCAGTGTTCGGCGCGGCCAGGACTGGGTTTGTTGCCAAGATGGCCTTCATTTCCTCGAGTCCGGCCGTGGCAGCGTTCGTCCACTCGAAGTGTTCGGTGCGCCTAAGGAGGCGGTAAAGGGGCAATGCCTTTTCTCCCAAGCGGGAGATAAAGCGGCTTAGAGCCGCCACGCATCTGGTGAGTTTCTGTATTTGTTTGAGGTCTTTTGGGACATCCAATTGTGACAAAGCTCGGATTTTAGCTGGATTTGCTTCAATTCCTCTACCGGATACAATGAAGCCCAGGAGCTTTCCGGCTGGAAAGCCGAAAACGCATTTTTCCGGATTGAGCTTAATGTCGTATTTTCGGAGGTTGTCGAATGTAAGCCTCAAGTCGTCTACTAGAGATTCGACATGTCTTGATTTAACGACCACATCATATACATACGCCTCCACTGTTTTGCCGATCTGGTTTGCCAGACATGTTTGAATCATGCGCTGATATGTTGCGCCGGCATTTTTTAGCCCAAAGGGCATTGTGTTGAAGCAGAATGGGCCGTATGGTCTGATGAATGCAGTTGCGGCTTGGTCTGATTCTGCCATCTTGATTTGATGGTAACCGGAGTATGCGTCGAGGAAGCACAGCGAATCGTGTCTTGCAGTGGCATCGATGATTTGATCTATTCGAGGGAGGGGAAAAGGATCCTTTGGGCAAGCCTTATTAAGGTCTTTGAAATCGACACACAGGCGCCAGGATTTGTCCTTCTTTGGTACCATCACCAGGTTTGCTAGCCAGTCCGGGTGTTTTATGTGTCTAATGAATCCGGCCTCCAATAACTTGGCTAGCTCCTCTCCCATAGCCTGTCTCTTTGGTTCGGAGAAACACCGAAGGGTTTGTTTGACAGGTTTGAATCCTTTCTGGATATTTAGGCTATGTTCGGCCAACCTGCGTGGGATTCCTGGCATGTCTGAAGGGTGCCAAGCGAAAATATCCCAGTTCTCTCGTAGGAACTCTCGCAGTGTGGCGCCTATATCAGGGTTCAGTCTTGCCCCAATGGAGGCTATTTTATTGGGGTCCGTTGGGTGGACCTGGAATTTGACTATTTCGTCCACTGGTTTGAAGGATGTGGATTTGGATCTCTTATCGAGTATCACATCATCCCTATTGACCGTGGATCGCAGCGTAGTCAGTTCTTCGGTCGCTAAGGTTTCGGACAGTGCCTCGAGGGCCAATGCGGCTGTCTTGTTCTCGGCGCGGAGTGCTATGTCCGGATCACTAGCGAGAGTGATAATTCCGTTTGGCCCAGGCATCTTAAGCTTCATGTACCCGTAATGGGGTATAGCTTGGAAAACTGTGAAAGCCTCCCGTCCTAGTATAGCGTGATAACCACTTTTGAACGAGGCCACCTGGAACGTGATTTGTTCGGACCTGTAATTATCCGGCGTGCCGAATACCACATCTAGTGTGATCTTTCCAGTGCAGCGCGCTTCCTGACTGGGGATTATTCCTCTAAAAGTTGTGCTGCTTCGCGCAATGCGGTTCCAGTCTATTTCCATCTTTTGGAGGGTTTCCTCGTAAATGAGGTTCAATCCGCTACCTTCGTCCATGAGTACCTTTGCGAGGTGATAGCCGTCCACTATGGGACTGAGGAACAATGCGGCTGGTGCTCTGGCTGTTCGAAATTTAGGTTCGTCACTCGCGTTGAAGGTGATAGCAGTATTACTCCATGGATTTATTGTCGCTACTTGATAGACTGCAGTGAGGCTGCGGAGTGTTCTTTTTCGCATTTTATTTGATGCGAAAGTCTCAAAGACTGTGAGAACGGAACTAAAATTCTTGGGCTGGTTTCCTTTGACCTCTGGAATTAGGAGGTCCTCGCCAATTTTGGCCACCTGCCGGAGTATCCAACATGCCCTAAGGCTTTGAGTTGGGGTGGCGTCCTCTGCACTATGAATCTTGCAGGGTCCATCTAGCCACTTTTCCAGTACGGTTCCATGCCCTCTAAAGGGTTTTGATTTTTTTTGTATTTAGTCCGGGCGCCTTACTGTGGTGCGCCCTCTTGATTCGGACGGGATTGCTATTCAAGGCCGGATTATCCCAAAATTTTATTTCGGTTTTCCAAGCACTTTCCATCGCACAGTATTTTTGTACTATGGACGCCAAGTCAGCAAAGCGTGTAATATTACGACGACTTACGGCGTTGAGTATTCCCTTGTCCGTGCAGTTACTGCAAAAGATTGAAATTGCGTCTCCCTCGCGGCAGTCCTTTATCCTGTTCATAACCAGGAGGAATCTGGCCCAGTAATGATGTACTGTTTCTTCGGGCATTTGCCTGATTTGGGAAAGATCGCTTAAGATTGGGCGGGCGGGTGTCGTTGAATCTGAGACTTCGCCCAGTTTGCTGTTCGGAGGCCGAAGAACTTCCGGATTCTGAGATCCGGAATCTTGGATGTTATTCGGTTTGCCTGATTTTAAGCTCAGGTCTTGGATTGTATCCTCCACTCCGCGGATATCCGGCATGGAGGGTTCAGGAATTCGGACGTAGCTAGTCCTTAAGATAGATGAAGGGTCGCCGCATTGTGTCTCCACCACAGCAACGTGGTGGGTGACTTGGGGAGAGTTAATTTCTCTTAGATCGGGTTTAAGCCCAACCTAGTCGTAATTTGTAGCGACACCCAGTGCGGCGATGCGATCCAGGAGCTCGTTTACAGAAGAGAGCCCCATCGGATCCAATTGCTCGGCGAGTTCTGAGCCGACGTGGAGGTTGCTTTCGATGACTCGGGAGGTCAACGTCGGCGCAACAGCCGAACAGGTGGTTGCGAGAAAACCACCTAGCCGGAGAGTTTGGCCGACAGCCAAGGCTCCTTTTGTAATGGCGCCGTCTTTAAAGACGGGAAGAGGCATCCTTCCTGATCGCGACGGCACAGAGGAACTCTCAATGAAAGCACCAATGTCGGTGTCAAAACCGGCGGATCTCGGGTAGGGGGTCCCGAACTGTGCATCAAGGTCGGATGGTAACAGGAGACAAGGGACACTTTATTTTACCCAGGTTCGGGCCCTCTCAATGGAGGTAAAACCCTACTCTTGCTAGATTAATATTGATGATATGGGTAGTATAAGAGTAGATCTACCACGAGATCAAGGAGGCTAAACCCTAGAAGCTAGCCTATGGTATGATTGTGTATGAAGATGGTTGTCCTACGGAATACAACCCTCCGGTTTATATAGACACCTGATAGGGCTAGGGTTACACAGAGTCGGTTACATAAGTAGGAGATCTTGAATATCCGCATCGCCTAGCTTGCCTTCCACGCCAAGGAAAGTCCCATCTGGACACGGGACGAAGTCTTCAATCTTGTATCTTCATAGTCCTAGAGTCCGGTGAAGGTATAGTCCGGCTACCCGAAC
Organism: Aegilops umbellulata; assembly: GCA_032464435.1. Taxonomy (NCBI): domain Eukaryota; kingdom Viridiplantae; phylum Streptophyta; class Magnoliopsida; order Poales; family Poaceae; genus Aegilops; species Aegilops umbellulata. The sequence goes on along the minus strand of CP136058.1, from coordinate 347,147,944 downwards.
ACCCCCTAATCTAGGACTCCCTCATCGGGTATTTTCTTGAAATATTAACTTCAACTCCTGGAGCATCTCATATGGTCCGTGACATTCAAAACGTCTTTGAAGTCCCGATTCTAAGCCGTTAAGCATGGTGCACTAAACTATCAAGTAGTCATCATATTGAGCTAGCCAAACGTTCATAACGTCTGCATCTGCTCCTGCAATAGGTCTGTCACCTAGCGGTGCATCAAGGACATAATTATTCTGTGCAGCAATGAGGATAAACCTCAGATCACGGATCCAATCCGCATCATTGCTACTAACATTTTTCAACACAGTTTTCTCTAGGAACATATCAAAATAAACATATGAAAGCAACAACACGAGCTATTGATCTACAACATAAATTGCAAAATACTACCAGGACTAAGTTCATGATAAATTAAAGTTCAATTAATCATATTACTTAAGAACTCCCACTTAGAAAGACATCCCTCTAATCTTCTAAGTGATCACGTGATCCAAATCAACTAAACCATAACCGATCATCACGTGAAATGGAGTAGTTTTCAATGGTGAACATCGCTATGTTGATCATATCTACTATATGATTCACGCTCGACCTTTCGGTCTCAGTGTTCCGAGGCCATATCTGCATATGCTAGGCTCGTCAAGTTTAACCTGAGTATTCTGCGTGTGCAAATATGGCTTGCACCCGTTGTAGATGGACGTAGAGCTTATTACACCCGATCATCACGTGGTGTCTGGGCACGACGAACTTTGGCAACGATGCATACTCAGGGAGAACACTTTTATCTTGAAATTTAGTGAGAGATCATCTTATAATGCTACCGTCAATCAAAGCAAGATAAGATGCATAAAAGATAAACATCACATGCAATCAATATAAGTGATATGATATGGCCATCATCATCTTGTGCTTGTGATCTCCATCTCCGAAGCACCGTCATGATCACCATCGTCACTGGCGCGACACCTTGATCTCCATCATAGCATCGTTGTCGTCTCGCCAATCTTATGCTTCTACGACTATCGCTACCGCTTAGTGATAAAGTAAAGCATTACAGGGCGATTGCATTGCATACAATAAAGCGACAACCATATGGCTCCTGCCAGTTGCCGATAACTCGGTTACAAAACATGATCATCTCATACAATAAAATTTAGCATCATGCCTTGACCATATCACATCACAACATGCCCTGCAAAAACAAGTTAGACGTCCTCTACTTTGTTTGTTGCAAGTTTTACGTGGCTGCTACGGGCTTAAGCAAGAACCAATCTTACCTACGCATCAAAACCACAACGATAGTTTGTCAAGTTGGCGCTGTTTTAACCTTCGCAAGGACCGGGCGTAGCCACACTCGGTTCAACTAAAGTTGGAGAAACTGACACCCGCCAGCCACCTGTGTGCAAAGCACAGCGGTAGAACCAGTCTCGCGTAAGCATACGCGTAATGTCGGTCCAGGCCGCTTCATCCAACAATACCGTCGAACCAAAGTATGACATGCTGGTAAGCAGTATGACTTATATCGCCCACAACTCACTTGTGTTCTACTCGTGCATATAACATCAAACCATAAAACCTAGGCTCTGATACCACTGTTGGGGAACGTAGTAATTTCAAAAAAATTCCTACGCACACGCAAGATCATGGTGATGCATAGCAAAGAGAGGGGAGAGTGTTGTTTACGTACCCTTGTAGACCGAAGCGGAAGCGTTGACGCAACGTAGAGGAAGTAGTCGTACGTCTTCCCGGTCCAACCGATCCAAGCACCGTTATTCCGGCACCTCCGAGTTCTTGACACACATACAGCTCGATGACGCTCCCCGGGCTCCGATCCAGCAAAGCTTCGGGGAGGAGTTCCGTCAGCACGACGGCGTGGTGACGATCTTGATGTTCAACCGCCGCAGGGCTTCGCCTAAGCACCGCTACAATATGACTGAGGTGTAATATCGTGGAGAGGGGCACCGCACACGGCTAAGGAACGATCACGAGGATCAACTTGTGTGTCTAGAGGTGCCCCCCTGTCCCCGTATATAAAGGAGCAAGGGGGAGGAGGCCGGCCCTAGGAGGGGCGCGCCAGGAAGTAGGATTCCTACTCCTAGTTGGAGTAGATTTCCTCTTTTCCTAGTCCAACTAGGAGAAGGGGGAAATGGGGGAAGAGGGGAAGGAAGGGAGAGAGGGGCCGCGCCCCAAACCCCTTGTCCAATTCGGACTGGGCTTGGGAGGGGCGCGCGCCACCTCCTGGTCCTTTCCACTAAGGCCCATTAAGGCCCATTGCTTCTTCCTCGTATTCCCGTAACTCCTCGGTACCTCCGAAAATACCCGAATCACTCAGAACCTTTCCGATGTCCGAATATAGTCGTCCAATATATCAATCTTTACATTTCGACCATTTCGAGACTCCTCGTCATGTCCCCGATCTCATCCGGGACTCCGAACTCCTTCGGTACATCAAAACTCATAAACTCATAATATAACTGTCATCGAAACCTTAAGCGTGCGGATCCTACGGGTTCGAGAACAATGTAGACATGACCGAGACACGTCTCCGGTCAATAACCAATAGCGGGACCTGAATTTCTATATTGGCTCCTACATATTCTACGAAGATCTTTATCGGTCAGACCGCATAACAACATACGTTGTTCCCTTTGTCATCGGTATGTTACTTGCCCGAGATTCGATCGTCGGTATCTCAATACCTAGTTCAGTCTCGTTACCGGCAAGTCTCTTTACTCGTTCCGTAATACATCATCTCGCAACTAACTCATTAGTTGCATTGCTTGCAAGGCTTAAGTGATGTGCATTATCGAGAGGGCCCAGAGATACCTCTCCGACAATCAGAGTGACAAATCCTAATCTCGAAATACGCCAACCCAACATGTACCTTTGGAGACACCTGTAGAGCACCTTTATAATCACCCAGTTACGTTGTGACGTTTGGTAGCACACAAAGTGTTCGTCCGGCAAACGGGAGTTGCATAATCTCATAGTCATAGGAACATGTATAAGTCATGAACAAAGCAATAGCAACATACTAAACGATCGGGTGCTAAGCTAATGGAATGGGTCATGTCAATCAGATCATTCACCTAATGATGTGATCCCGCTAATCTAATAACAACTCTTTGTCCATGGTTAGGAAACATAACCATCTTTGATTAACGAGCTAGTCAAGTAGAGGCATACTAGTGACACTCTGTTTGTCTATGTATTCAAACATGTATTATGTTTCCGGTTAATACAATTCTAGCATGAATAATAAACATTTATCATGAAATAAGGAAATAAATAATAACTTTATTATTGCCTCTAGGGCATATTTCCTTCAAGCATGGCATCCAAGCTAATAAAATTTTGCATTATTCATCACCACATACTTAGATGAAAAACCATAACTGAGATCCTCAAAGAAGAGAATCACCTTCGGCAGCTCAGCGGGGGGTGGAAACATCCTCAAAGGGGGGAAACTGCTCCTGCAGTGCCACGGGGGCTGTAACCTCAAATGGGCCGTTGACCATCTCAGTAGTGGCCGTGAGCGTATTTGGGGTCGGCTTGGTGGCGGCCTCCATCTTCTTGGAGCTCTCTGTCTCGTGGGGATCAGCCTCCCGCGTCTGCTCCAATATCGGCAGATCTTTGCCTGGTTCTCCTTGGTCCATCATGGAACTGACGAATACTAGGAGACCACTGAAAGGAAAACACAATCACAACGACAATGAAACAAAAAAGAGAGTGAGGATCGGTTACTGCTTTGCAAAAGTTCTTTTTTTCTCTAAATGAAAATATACCAACATCACGGATCCGCTTACCTTCCCTTCGTTGGGAGAGAAGAACAGTCGCAGATGCGAGTGTTGCCTTTCTTGAAATGATGGTTGCTTCGTCCATCAAACTTAGACTGCGGGGAGGTGGGGTTTTGTGATACGATGACTCGTTATTGCCGCGCTATGACCGGGGTGACTCTCCGCTTGCATACTACCTTCTAATTTGGTGGATGGCATTTGGGCCCGCACGCTGCATGTCCCGCATGTCGGTGAACAAAAGTATAACGACATTCAGTAGAGGGAGACATTTCGATGACCTAGGAGGAGCTAGAAGCGGTATTGTATCCACTGTACTAGTAGTAATTGTTTTTCTGGGTAGCTGTAGAGTGTCTCCACTGTATTAGTAGTAATTGTTTCTCTGGGCCCAAGACAAAACAGCCCATCCACCCTAGTAAATAGTAAAATCAATTCAAAAGTCCATATATTTACTGAATGAGAGGCGCTACCCACACCCAGCACACCGCCCCCCAAAAAAACCTGGGTGTTCTTCTTCCTCCTCAGTCCCACCCACCTCACGTCAGTTCGCTACACTCGTACTCCCAAATTCCTCACCTCACTCCTACAGAAAACCCCAGCTCCCCTTCTTCCTCACTACTACAGAAAAACCCTAGCTCCCCTTCTTCCTCACTACTACAGAAAAACCCCAGCTCCCCTTCTTCCTCACTACTACAGAAAAACCCCAGCTCCCCTTCTTCTTCACTCACACTACAACTAGGCTCGTCATTCGTTACTCTGCTCAAATCCGTGAACGCGACGCGACGCCCTCGACTGACCCCAGCGCCAAGAAGATGAGGCTCCCGCCAGCGGCGACACCTGTTGTAGATCCCGCACCCGGCAGCGCGGGGTGAAGCGGCGCCCCCGCCCCCACCAGATCCCAGGAACCCGTAGAATCTCGGGTGGACCGCATCAGCGATCTCCCGGACGCCGTCCTTGGGGAAATCATCTCTCTTCTCCCAACAAAGGATTGGTGCCGCACCCAAGTCCTCTCAATTCGGTGGCGCCCTCTATGGCGCGCCGTGCCCCTTAATATCAACTGTTGTCAGCTATCTCACTTCAAGGATTTTGAAATCCCCAGAGCCATCATCTCCTCCCACCAGGGCTCCGTTCAAAGCCTCTGCATCCCGTCATGCTACCTGAGCAAGCATACCATGCCCTGCATGGTGGACGCCTGGCTGAAATCCCCTGAATTCACAGAACTATAGCTGCTTGAGTTCTACTATTCCCCTGGAAATCACCTACCAGATACCGAACGCCATCTACCTGTGCCCTCAGCACTGATGTCCATCTGACAGTTTTCCTCCTCTCTCCACACCGCCACCTTTGCGCTGTGCGACCTACCAGACAATCTGGTACTAAACCTTCGACTCCCATTACTCAAGAAACTTTCACTTGTGCGGGTTCGTATATCGGAGGCCTCATTCCACATCATCATCCACTCCAGTTGCCCTGCCCTGGAGTGCTTGGTGCTTGTTTTCACAGTTAGAATTAGTTGTCTCCAAATAAAGTCGCCTAACCTTGTAAGAATTGGAATTTGTTTTGACGGAAGGCAGCTCATCATCCAAGATGCCCCTTCACTTCAAAGGTTGATCCTTGATTCTAGTTATTCACTGTTGCAAATAACCGTCCTCTCGGCGCCTAAACTGGAGACCTTGGGTGTAATACATGATCTCTGTGCTCACTTGAATATGGTGTTTGGCTCCACAGTTCTTCAGGTACTTTACATTATCATCTACACTTGTAACCATAAGCTGCATTTTAAATTTCTGCACATAAGTTATATGTCATCTTGGAGTACACATTTTGTACTAATATTATGTTCTTTGCTCAATGAAGAGTTTCTCCATGGATGGCCTATCAATGGTGCTGGATTCTGTCAAGGTCTTATATATCCAAATGAATAGTTTTGATCTGAATAAGTTTATTGGCTTGCTGCAATGCTTTCCATCTCTGGAGAAGTTGTATATAAAGGTGATAATTTCACGCACATTGGAAGCCCGCCTATAGTGTACTAGAATTAACTGTTCATCTGTTGCTCTTTCGACACTCTTTTTTTAGACCTTAACTATTTTCAATCTTCATGTCTATTTAGGCAACAGGACGGGGTAAGAAAGTTATAACCAATTAGTGGATTCGTAAGGATCGGAATTTTCTCACTTCTCATGAGATTCGATTGAAGACAATAACGCTAGAACGATATGTAGCCAACCATGCAAACACTAGATTTGTCACATTCTTCCTGCTGAATGCGAGGTTACTATTGTCCATCAGGCTTAAGTTTATCAGCAGCATGGTTTTGATGAATGGGTATGTGGAAGAGCAAAAAAAAGGAGTTTCAGGTGGGCAAAAGAGCTTCTGAACGTGTCGGGCTTCTATTTACAACATATTGTGGTCATAATCCAGTAAATTTTACGACCTAGGATGTTCATTCTATGGACCTGACCGATCCACTTGACTGTGACTGCCAAAAACAGTGTAGGAGTTAGATGTTGTTGCCCTTTTCAACCTGGCTTTTTTTGTAAACCTGGTGAACAATTAACCCTCATGCTTATGTATAGTTTGTAAGCTGGAGTTAGATGTTCTTGCCCTCTTCAACTCGGCTGTGACTATCATATTTTCTTTGAAGCAAGGCAAATGGCTTGCCAGTCGTTTAATTTAGAGTGAAATATTGTAACAACTAACAAATCCCAACCAGTTATTTATACTAGTTTTAGCGACGCATCAGGGTAACAATGGGGCTGTGCGGGGGCTGTGGCCCGTCTAGCCAGGGTTTTATTTATGATTACCACATCATGAGCCCAACTGTATTTTTTTCTTGCTGAAAATGGCTAGCCCAGTTCTATTTTTTAAAGAAATACCCAAACGAGGCCTACTTGCTTTATCAGCCCTGCTGGGCTGTAAATCTTTCAAGACGAGGATAGTTTCATTCGGTTTGCCCAGAAATGGGCTGTACATTTTTAAAACACATCAAACTGGGAATTAGTTTCAATTTTTTTTCATTACAAGATATTAAATTCCATTGATTTTTATGCGTGGACAATTATTTGGATTTTATATCTATTTAAATTATTTGTCAAAATAGTTTGAATGTGAATCGATATTTCGGGATTAAAAACAGTTGACCGCACCAAAATATGCAAAAAATTCATATACTTTTTAACCGTGGCCACAATATGGGGTGTAATGCTAACAAAAAGAAGATGGGATCCAAAAAAATTCTTAAGAATTAGCAAATGGATTGTACATTATAAGAAATAATGCACACGAGAGCAGTGACTGTTGGATGTCCATCCAACAACTGTCGTGCTTCTTCAATCTCTGCTTTTCGTGCTCCAGCCGCTCAAGCAAGCGCCGACGGGACTACCTGCTCCCTCCTCCTGCGGCCGGCTATGCTGCCGTGCAGGCCTCACCGCCCCACCGTACTCCCATCGCTGGCCTAGCCATCCCTCTACTCACCCACACCTGCTGTTATTCTCCGGGGATGGTAGACTAACCAGTAAACCCTCGTACTCCTCCGCGTGGGAAATAAATACCAAGTCTTACCTGGCTCCGTGTCTTTCCCTTCCTAGGCCTCGTCGTCATCCACCGCCCTGGTGCTCTCGGCGCGGCCTGGTCAACGTGGTCAATGAACGACATTCATCGGAAGTGTACTATACGTGGAGAGGCTGACAGCTGGGTCCACGGCCGCACGCAAGGAAATGCCTCCTTATTACATGCAAAATAATGATTCCTCCACCTGACAGCTAGGACCCATGGGAAGGGATTCTGTATTTCACGAAAAAAAACATTCCCCCCGCTGACAGGTCGGACCCACCAGCTATATGTTCACACGCAAGGAAGTGCCTCCTTATGAGACACAAAAAATGAATATCCCCTGCTAGCTGGGACCCACCATAGTGGGTGGCTGACTTGTGGGCCTAGTAAGTTGACGGGGACAGAGGGCTTTGTCAAATTAGTCAATATGAACGACTCTAGCTCGAGTGACCGTACGATGTCCATCCAACGGCCATATTGCTTCTTCAACGTATGGTCTTCTTGCTCCAGCCGCCCAAAGCAGCGCTGGTCGTGCCGCCTGCTCCTGCCTCCCGTGGCCGGCTGTGCTGCCGCGGAGGCCTCACCGCCCCCATACTACTCCCACTGATGTCCAGGCCATCCCTCCACTCACCCACACCCCCTGTTATTCTGCGGCGATGACAGCCTCACATTACAGCCGAACCAGTGAATCCTCATACTCCTCTCCGCGTGGGCATCCACTACCGCGTCCTCCCCGACTCCATGTCGTCCCCTTCCTAGGCCTCGCCGTCGTCCACGGCCTTGGTGCTCTCAGCGCAGCATGGTCAATGTGGTCAACGACCGACTTCCATCAAAGATTACTGTACGTGGAGAGGCTGACAGCTGGGTCCATGGCCACAACCCAGTTTTTTTGTGATTTGCCAAGTAAGTCACTTTATCAGGCCTGTTGGGCTGCAAATCTTTCAAGACGAGTAGAGCTTCATTCGGCTGGCCGAGAAAATGGCCTATCAGTAATGAGAAATTGGCTGTACATTTTTAAAACACATTAAACCGGCAATTAGTTTCAAATTTCTTTTTTCATTTCAAGATTTTAAATTGCATTGATTTTTATGCGTGGACAATTTGTTGGATTTTATATTGATATAAATTTATTTTTAAAATCAGTTTGAATGTGACTCAAAATTTCGGGATTAAAAACAGTTTGGACCGCACCGAAATATGCAAAATTTCGTATAATTTTTTAACCATGGCCACGATATGGGCTGTAATGCTAACAATAATAATATGGGCTCCAAAAAAACTTAAGAATTAGCAAATGGGCTGTAAATTATTAGAAATAATGGCAGATGGGATGTATGATGTTTTCCATAGATTTGAGGCTTTCCTAAAAAAAAGGTTGACGCACAAGCAGTGACTGTTGGATGTCCATCCAACGGCCGTCGTGCTTCTTCAATCTCTACTCTTCCTGCTCCAGCCGCTCAAACAAGCGCCGGCGGGACTGCCTGCTCCCTCCTCCCCGCAACCGGCTATGTTGCCGCGCAGGCCTCACCGCCCCACCGTACTCCCATCGCTGGCCTAGCCATCCCTCTACTCACCCACACCTGCTGTTATTCTCCGGCGACGGCAAACGAATCAGTAAACCCTCGTACAGTCGTACTCCACTCCGCGTGGGAAACAACTACCGAGTCTTTCCTGGCTCCGTGTCGTTCCCTTCCTAGGGCCTCGCCGTCGTCCACCGCTCTGGTGCTCTCCGCGCAGCCTGGTCAACGTGGTCAACAACCGACATGCATCTGAAGTGGAATATACGTGGAGAGGCTGACAGCTGGGTCCATGGCCGCACGCAAGGAAATGCCTCCTTATTACATGCAAAATAATGATTCCTCCACCTGACATCTGGGACCCACCGAAAGGGCCTCTGTATTTCGCGAAAAAAATGTTACCGCCGCTGACAGCTCGGACCCACCAGCTATCTCTTCGCACACAAGGAAGTGCCTCCTTATTACGCACAAAAAATGAATACTCCCCCTGTTAGCTGGGACCCAGTATAGTGGCAGGCTGACTTGTGGGCCTACTAAGTTGACGGGGATGGAGGGCTTTGTCAACTTAATCAATATGCACGATTCTAGCTCCAGTGACCGTACGATATTCATCCAATGGCCGTAGTGCTTCTTCAACCTCTGGACTACTTGCTCTAGCCTCCCAAACTAGCGCCGGTCGTGCCTCGTGCTCCTGCATCCCGTGGCTGGCTGCGATGTGGCGAGGGCCTCACCGCCCCCCTACGACTCCCACCGCTGGCCAGGCCATCCCTCTACTCACCCACAGCCCCTGTTATTCTGCGGCGACGACAGCCTCACACCGCAGCGAACCAGTGAACCCTCATACTCCTCTACGCGTGGGCATCCACTGCCACGTCTTCCCCGGCTCCGTGTCATCCCCTTCCTAGGCCTCGCCGTCATCCACCGCCCTGGTGCTCTCGGCGCGGCATGGTCAACGTGGTCAAGGAACGACTTCCATCGGACGTGAACTGTACGTGGAGAGGCTGACAGCTGGGTCCACGGTCGCAGCAAGGAAGTGCCTCTTTATTACGCGCAAAATAATTATTCCTCCACCTGACAGTAGGGACCCACCGGACGGGCCACCATATTTCACGAAAAAAACATTTCCCCCTGACTGCTGGGACCCACCAGCTACATCTTCGCACGGAAGGAAGTGCGTCCGGGCAAAAAAATTATTCGCCCCCCTGACTGCTGGGACCCACCAGCTACATCTTCGTAGGCAAGGAAGTGCCTGACAATCGGGACCCACCTGGTCGAAGCATGCGTAGCGTTGTCATTCTGGTCGCGAACGTGTAACTACATACTGGTCGATGTAGAGGCACGCACGTGTCGTAGTAGAGGCGCGCACATAGCATGTACACGTACGTACAGCGGCCAGGGTGCAAGAAAGTAAATACGACCACGTACGTACACACGGGCAGGATCTCGAACGCCTACTCACGCATACGTATGGCCAGGGCTCGTGTACATGGCTGGGTCGGAACGGAGAAACAACGTCATCATCGTGTTCATGGGGAGGCAACGGAATGCGTCGTGTTCATCGGGAGGCTGTCGGTGTTCTGGGAACGGGTGTCCCCAGACTTGCCTGCCTACGGCCTGCGGCGTGGCTCAAATGGGGGCCCAGTGCGGCCCAGCTTCATCAACACAAGGCTCAAGACCCTCGCGAGGGGCCTCAAGCACGGCCTCCTCAGGCAGGCTCGCGAGGAGGCGGAGAGATCAAGGCGGGGTACCTCACGAGGTGCCCATGTCGCAAGCCATGACGACCAAGGGTGCCAGGCGGGCGCCAGCCCATGCAGCATCTCCCTTTCCTCTTTGGTGCAAAGGGGGCAAGCGCAGGCGAGAAGATCAAGCAAAGGCATCCATTTTGCTGCAACAAGACCAAGACCAGTCCAACGGTGGGAAGGAGGTCACCATGGAGCCCAGGACGGCGTCACCACAGGGCCTTTGGCAGGCAAAGACTAACTTTAGTCAGGATAAGTGTACTAGATGTTCCCCTTCGAATTGGCCAATTGTTGGCGCCCTTCCCGCTCAAATATTTGGGAAGAGGTCCAGGGATTTTGCCTATAAATAGGACTAGCCACCCCCAGGGTAGGGGCATCCAGAAGAGAGAGAGAGAGAGCAGGGCGATTGGACTCCCACAACAGTTCATCCCCTAGCCAAGAACAGGCCCTCGCGAGGCTGTTCTTCCTTGTACTGTTCTTCATCATCAGCCCAAGAGGCAATCCACACACCACAAACTAGATTAGGGTATTACACCACAATGGTGGCCCGAACTAGTATAAACTCTGTGTCTCTTGTGTTGTTCTTGCAGTAGTTAGTTCCTTGCGAGACGGAGAGATAGAGGGCAAGATCTCCGCGCGCACCCCAGAGTTCGAACCTTAAGGGTCTGCCGGAACCCGTGATCCGACATTTGGCGTGCTAGGTAGGGGTGCGCCGGAATCTGCCTCCCTATCGCTTCGTCTCCCGTCGCGTCGTCGTCACCATGTCCGGCGACCAGGCGGGCAGCCAAGGTCCGTGGGCGGCATGGCCCATCTGCGTGGAGCCTCTCGCTCCGGGCGACTCCGCACCACAGGCAGCTCGCGGTCCGCAGGGCGCTGCGGGCCGCGGGCGACGCGGGCAAGCTTCTGCGACCCTCACACCGCGCCAGGCGCGGTCGGCGGCGAGGGCCTCCAATCACGCCACAACCACGACACCGTACACCCGCCGGGAGCAGGCGAACTCGAGGGCCGCGCTCACAGTAGCACGGGAGCTGCTGCAGTGCAGGCTACTGGAGGGCGGCCGCGACGTGCTGCTGGAGCCGGTCGCCATGCTCCTGGGCTTCGCCGCCTCGGGGGCTCACCCCTTCTGCGTCCAGCTTCCGCCTCAAGCTCAGAGCAGCGCACGAGGAGGCCCCGCGCACCCCCGCGGGCCTCAAGACTACCCCAGCACCGGCGAACCCGCCGGCGCCAGACTGGCGGTGGCGCTACCCCCGCCCCCGGCGCGCGAAGGGGAGGGGCCTGGTGCAGCCCGCGGCGCCAGCGGGCAGGCGCGCTACCACCCCGCGGTGGGCACGACAAGCAACGCCGCATGGCGCACGGAGCACTACAACACAGCGTTCGGGATGGCGGCGCCAGAAGAATACGTACCTCACATGATGGACCAAGGGCACGCTCACGAGGGTGAGCAGGGCTCACTCTTCAGCCCCAGCTGGGGGGACGAGACGCCGGAGGCAGAGCCCTTCCAGGAGCCCCAGGACGGCTCCGTCGGCCACGCTGGGGGCAACGACTATAGGGTACCGTTAATTCCTCAGGAGCAAGCATACGCTGATCATGGGTCACAGGAGGTGCAGGTCGTCGCAGCAAGCAGCTGCCCCACTCCCGCGGCCTCCTACCCCTCGGGAGGAGGACGCAGGGGGCTGCCGGAGAGGGGCAGGGATCCTACATCACCACCGCGGCGTTCGGAGCAAGGCGTTCTTAGAAGGTAGGCCCTCCGCTGGGGAGGCGCCTGAGGGCCTGCCCCTGGCGGAGGACCCGTGGTCGTCGGGGGAACCGCTGGCGACCGCTCTACCCCACCGGCGGCGTCCTGGTTTCCGATCGTCGTTGGTGGCACTAGAGTGTGGCGCAAGGCGGGGCCCTCGTCTGGCGATATGAAGCAAGGCCGGTTCCTGTGAAGAAAGCCCAGTGCCTGTGAAGCTCGCCGCCCCGTGACACTCTCACGTAATAATGAGTGGGGTTGTACATGCCCCGGAGTCTCAGGGGTGCCGGCCTCAGGCCCTGGGGCTCCCTCCCACGCCCAGTGGACAGCACTTAGCTCCGCGCTGGTGAGAAGACGTCGAAGACTAGATTAGGTGCCGGACGCGGCCTTTTTGTTTGGTTTCATTGCCTTTCCTTTGGTTGTAACCTTTTCTCCCGCTGGATTTAAGTTGAATTCGAATTTGAGCTTTGCGTGTGTTCGGGGAAGGGGTGCTTGATCTTGTTTAAACCGTTTCTCGCGTTCTGGTCACCATCTCACCACAGCTGCCTCCCCTCGTGAGCCCCTCGCGAGCCGGGCCAGGCCTAGCTTGAGCACGGCCCAGACTGTCGCTGTCGCTCCCTCGCGAGGTGACCTTTGCTGCTTGCGGAGATTGTTTTCTCATAAAAAGGCCCGGAGCCTGTGAAGAAGGCCGATGCCTGTGAAGCCATCCCGCTCGGGAAAAGGCCCGGAGCCTATGAAGAAGGCCAATGCCTGTGAAGCCATCCCACTCGAGAAAATGCCCGGAGCCTGTGAAGAAGGCGAATGCCTGTGAAGTTATCGCATCTAGGGAAAGGCCCGGAGCCTGTGAAGAAGGCGAATGCCTGTGAAGTTATCGCATCTAGGGAAAGGCCCGGAGCCTGTGAAGAAGGCGAATGCCTGTGAAGTTATCGCATCTAGGGAAAGGCCCGGAGCCTATGAAGAAGGCGAATGCCTGCGAAGTTATCGCATCTAGGGAAAGGCCCGGAGCCTGTGAAGAGGGCGAATGCCTGTGAAGTCATCGCGTTTATGAGAAGGCTCGGAGCCTGTGAAGAAGGCCCGCGCTTGTGAAGTCTCTCATCAGCAGCGCCCCCGCATCCCGAGGGCTCAGCTAGGAAACACCCAAGGCGCAGCGCCCTCCTGCAGGCAGCCTTAGAGCTAGCGAGGAACAAAGGTAAACCAGCCCACTGTCGGGCGAACGAGCAATTTGACTACCACTGATATAACGGACACAAGTTCTTACATGAGGGGCTTCCCCTCCCAAAAATGCTCTCACGCCCCTCAGGGCAAACACCTGAGTTTTGTCCATGCAGGGGAAGAAGATGGGAGTAGCACGTGGTCAGTCTGACAAATCCCCCAATGCATCCTCAGGAGCGCCTCCTGAGCTGTCGCTGGCGTCGCTGAACTCGCCTTCGTTGTCTGCATCACCATCAGCGGCGCCGGGGCCATCCACCACACCGCCCTCGTCGGCAGCCACGATCACGTCATCGTCATCCGAAGTGAAGGCCCGGACGAGAGCATCCACGTTGTTCTCCACCCACTCCGCCAGGTCGCCCCGGACGGCCTGGGGGACTGGGGCGATGGGGGCGTCGAAGTCAAAATGGGGGTCCATGTTCCGAAGATGGCTGAAGACGCGGGAAAAGGCACGCCCGAGCAGGGCGCGGCTCCGCTCCTCCACCAACCTATCGGCTCTGACCGATCGCGCCTCCAGCTGTGTCACCACGGTGGTGAAGAACTGCAGATATGCCGGCATAGTTGATCGTGTGCGGCTCGCCGACGGACGCCTCGCAGATGTTGCCCAGGGCGATGTTAGCCCTCTCCCTGAGCTTGGTGAGCATGGGGCCGTGCTCGTGCTCCAGTACTTGCCGCTGGCGTATCTCGTCGGCATTCTTGCGCTCGACGGCCACAGCCTCTTCAACGCGTTGACGAAGGCGGAGCACCTCAGCCTGGGAGGCGGCTAGCTCCTTCTGCGCTGCCTCGAGAGCGGCCCGAGACGCGTCGGCTCGCCACGTCGCCTCATCCCGTTGGGCCCTCAGGGCGGCGGTCCTGCCCTCGGCTTCAACCTGGATCATCCCTAGCTTCCTCTCGGACTCACGCTCGAGGCTTTGGCGCACTGTCGCCACCCTACGACAAACTTCCTCCAGGGCACGCGCTTCCCGCGCGGCAACATCATCTTCCTCCTGCGTCACCAGGCGCTCCCTCGTCTCCAGCTGCTTGCACTCGCGGGTGCGTTTGGCAGCTTCCAGCACCAACGCTTCCTCGCGCTTCCGAAGCTCACCTGGGTCGCCAGAAACCACCCTCATCGATGCGAGGGCTGCCTCACGCAGCTCTGCTTGCTCCTCCAACGAGTGACACCGGGCCAAGAGCTCCCGAGCCCGTTCTTCTGCCGCTTCTTGCCGTCGGTCTGCTCCTCGGGCCTCCTCAATGGCCTGAGATCGAGCCGCCAAAGAAGCCTCCAGCGACACCTTCGCTTCTTCGTCATCAAGGTCGCGCTGACGGCGCGCGAGGGCAGCGGCGACCTCCAACTTGCGCCACTCTGCGGCCAGGCGTAGGCCCTCAGCTTCCAGGTGCAAGTCTTCCTCAGCGAGCTCCTGCCCAAGCAGGTCAACAACGCCACTCGCCCTTCGGAGAAATTCATGGTGACGGGACGGCGCCCCCGAGCACGCTCAAGCACATCTGCCACGACATCATCCGCCCCGAGCGGGCGTCGAGGACCTTGGACCATCGCTCCAGCCCCGGGCTGGGGGCTGGAGGCTGACGCCTGCGTGACGGCTGGTCGCGCCGCATCAGGAGCCCGACCTGAGCCCGGCCTGACCCCAGGAGAAGTTCCCAAGGGGAGCCTCCGCCAGCCGCAGCCCGTGACCAGGCGAGAAGCCCACGGCAGGCTGCATACGCCGAGGGAAGGCCCACGGAAGGAGATCGTGGGGACAGGAAAGTCGTCGCGCGCTATGCGACGATCCGGGCCACCGCTCGCCCAAACCACAAGGGCAGTGCTGCTCGGGGCACTCAGGGGCGGCGGAGGAGGCGAGGCCAAGGAAGGCGGCGACTCGGCGGCTTCATCAAGCTCAGGGGGAGAGGCCTACAGGGCAAGGATCAGCGGATGCGACAAGTGGGATAGGAAACGGAAAAGGAGAAGACTTACTCTTCGATAGCAAAGTACTTCCGGCGTTTCAGCAAGCGACAAGAGAAGTCGTCGCCCAGGGCCTCCCTTTTCCTCCGGAGGGCCTCAAAGTCCACGCGGAAGCGGCCCAGGAGAGATGCACAGGAGTCAACCTGCGAAGAAGACGGAGCACCAAGGCTACTTGCGTCGAGGACTCCCGCTTGACGCGCGCAGTCAGTTGCCTCACCGGATGCCACGGCCAGGGGCTCAGGAGTCTCGGCCTCAAGCGTCGGATGCGGCAGCGCCTCACCCATAGCCTCGGCAGCACGTGCCTCATGAGCTGCCCCATCAAGAGCATTGCCCGGGGCGGACGCATCATCAGCGGCTCTCTCGGCCCCCGCTGTCTCCTGCCTCCCTGCACCACCACTCGAGGAGGATTCGCCTAGGCCGACCGAAAGAGTAACCAACACCATAGGGTTCTCGCGAGGTCCTTGGAAGCCAACGGGGCGCAACCCCCACTCGTCGAAGGGGGACATCTACCTCACGAAGTCATCCCTGTTTCGGCAGAGGTACAGCAAAGCTCCCCCCTGCCGGATACTGCCGAGGTTGGGATCGCCTGTCAGGACCAAGAGCACCTTCCTCAGCGCCTCGGGCGTCAAATCTTCTTCCTGAAGCCTCATGCGGTCGTCATACCCGCTGAAGGCCCACATTCGATGAGAATGGCGCTGGAGAGGGGCAATGCGGCGCAATAGGAACTCCTTCACCACCTTGGGCGCCGTTACACTGAGCCTTTTCAAGGACATAAAGCGGTGCCAGACGAAGGCGAGCCGGGGGCCCACGAGCGTCTCCTGACCCCAGCCCGAATTGGGCACAGCAGGCGAAGTCGGCTTCGCCAGCAGGGGGCTGGGCACCCCGACATCAACGAACAACCACCGCTCGCGGAACCCGGCTGAAGACGGGGGGAGGTTGAAGTCGATACCAGAGGCCGCGGTCTCAGGCGAAGCTACGAAGCTCACGCATGTCGAGCACTGAGTGGGGTCGACAAGGCACAAGGAGAAGAAATGGCGCAGCAAGGCGACAGAAGGAGGAATGCCCATCAGCGCCTCGCAAACAAAAGCAAAGACTGAAAGGAGCGTAATGGACTCAGGACCCATATGCATCATGTGGGTTTGATAATGAGTGAGGACGGCGTTGAAGAAATCGGAGAAGGGTGGAACCAAGCCCGCCCACAGGGCATCGGCAAAGTAATGGACCTCGGTGATTATCCTGTCAGTGGGGAAGTGATACGTAGGCCAAGCCGTCGTCGTCCCACACTCGTTAAAGGCGGTGGCCAGAGCCGGGCTGAGCTTGCCCAGGCATTCCAGGTTGAGTATGATTGAGCGGCCGACGGCAGGCGCCACCGGCGGCGGCGGGCGAGATGGAGCCACGGGTTTCTTCCCCTTCCCCTTTTTTGGAGCCATGGCAGCGGGCGGAAGAGAGGAGATGCGAGATGGGATTGGAAGCAAGGGTCAGAGTTCGGAGGGAGGAAGAGTAGGCGACGGTCGAGCAACAGGAAAAGGGGCGGCTGTGTACAACTGTGGGGCAACCTAGCATGGCGCAGAATAAGGGAGCGTGGGTGAACAGTACCACCCACGTCCAATCAAACCGCCACGCGGCGCCCGAGGCCGCAGTCTGTTAGGGCCCGTGGCGCTTCGCCCTTGCCCTTTCACCTCTCGGCACGGCCAAGTCTATGTGCGCCTTGGGCCCGGGGGCTACTGTCGGCGTTCTGGGAACGGGGGTCCCCAGACTTGCCTGCCTGCGGCCTGCGGCGTGGCTCAAATGGGGGCCCAGTGCGTCCCAGCTTCATCAACACAAGGCTCAAGACCCTCGCGAGGGGCCAAGCCTCGCGAGGTGGACGACACGACGCTTCCTCAAGCACGGCCTCCTCAGGCAGGCTCGCGAGGAGGCGAAGAGATCAAGGCGGGGTACCTCACGAGGTGCCCATGACACAAGCCATGACGACCAAGGGTGCCAGGCGGGCGCCAGCCCGTGCAGCGTCTCCCTTTCCTCTTTGGTGCAAAGGGGGCAAGCGCAGGCGAGAAGATCAAGCAAAGGCATCCATTTCGGTGCAATAAGACCAAGACCAGTCCAACGGTGGGAAGGAGGTCACCATGGAGCCCAGGACGGCGTCACCACAGGGCCTTTGGCAGGCGAAGACCAACTTTAGTCAGGATAAGTGTACTAGATGTTCCCTTCGAATTGGCCAATTGTTGGCGCCCTTCCCGCTCAAATATTTGGGAAGAGGTCCAGGGCTTTTGCCTATAAATAGGACTAGCCACCCCCAGGGTAGGGGCATCCAGAAGAGAGAGAGAGAGAAGGGCGATCGGACTCCCACAACAGTTCATCCCCTAGCCAAGAACAGGCCCTCGCGAGGCTGTTCTTCCTTGTACTGTTCTTCATCATCAGCCCAAGAGGCAATCCACCCACCACAAACTAGAGTAGGGTATTACACCACAATGGTGGCCCGAACTAGTATAAACTCTGTGTCTCTTGTGTTGTTCTTGCAGTAGTTGGTTCCTTGCGAGACGGAGAGGTAGAGGGCAAGATCTCCGCACGCACCCCAAAGTTCGAACCTTAAGGGTCTGCCGGAACCCGTGATCCGATAGAGGCAACGGAACGCGTGGGAGCCAACCAGCTTGGACGGAACAGCCATTGGAAATGAGGCCTCGCATACCGCAGAATGGAGGAAACAACCTTGTGTTCGACCGGCCACGTTCGAAACTGGATCCTATTCATCGGGAGGGGTCTGGCGTACCACAAAATGGAGGAAACAGACCTCCTACGGTCAAAACGGGGGTCCTGTTGATCTGGAGGGGTGTGGCGTACCGCAAAACGGAGGAAACGGACTTGTGTTGGAGCGCTACGGTCGAAACGGGGGTCCTCTTCATCGGGTGGGGTGTGGCGTACCACAAAACGGGACTCCACGGGATACTGTTCATCTCCACCGTCGACCCCCTCCAGCCTCCATGGGCTACTATTCATCCACCGTCGACCTCCTCCAGGCTCCTCCTGCGACTGCTCATCCACGGGCTTCTGTTGATCCATCCTCCACTGCAGGCTACTCCACCGACTACTGTTCAACCAGCCCTCTCTACGGGCTACTGTTCATCCAGCCCTCCACCGTCTACTGCTTATCCTACCCTCCACAGGGTGGTCCTATTCATCCTGCCCTCCATGGAGTCCTGTTCATCCAGCCCCAACCGGCTCGAATGATCGGAGTCCTGTTCATCCAGAGGCAACGCCACGGGGTCCTGTTCATCCACCCCCTGGGAACTGTTCATACAAACCCCCCCCAACAACGCTCACTGTTCATCCAGAGGCGGCATCGATCGGCTGCAGTTAGCAGCAGTAGCGAAGGAATCGCTCAATCAGGTTCAGTTAACAACCATCGATCGATCGCTCGGGTTCAGCAACGCATAGCCTGCAGTGCAATCGCTCGGTTTCAGTTAGAGCCCAACGCCTCACACCCACGCGGTTGCGTGTACGAGAGAAACACGCATCGCTCGGCCCCGACCACCCACCGTAACCGGGAACACCCCGATATTTTCCTCACCCTCGCTTCTACCACGGTTTTTTCCGTCATGGACGACCCAAAGAATGTCATGCAACTGCGTCTCCGACCCGCCCAGGACAAAAAGCCCATTTTCTGTCATGATTTTTTGTCATAGAAGTAGGACCCCACTGAGGGAGTCCTGGATTAGGGGGTCCTCGGACAGCCGGACTATATACCTTGGCCGGACTGTTGGACTATGAAGATACAATATTGAAGACTTCGTCTCGTGTCCGGGTGGGAGTCTCCTTTGCTTGTAAGGCAAGCTTGGCAATTTGGATATGTAGATCTCCTCCCTTGTAACCGACTCTGTGTAACCCTAGCCCCCTCCAGAGTCTATATAAACCGGAGGGTTTAGTCTGTAGGACAAGACCAATCATAATCATAGGCTAGCTTCTAGGGTTTAGCCTCTACGATCTCGTGGTAGATCAACTCTTGTAATACTCATATCATCAAGATCAATTAAGCAGGAAGTAGGGTATTACCTCCATTGAGAGGGCCCGAACCTGGGTAAACATTGTGTCCCCCGCCTCCTGTTACCATCCGCCTTAGACGCACAATTTGGGACCCCCTACCCGAGATCCGCCGGTTTTGACACCGACATTAGTGCTTTCATTGAGAGTTCCACTGTGCTGTCATGATAAGGCTTGATGGCTCGTCTTGTTTTCAAGGACAACATCACCTCTGGGGGAGCCCTGGCTGTAGGACAAACTCTCCGACTAGGCGGCTTCGTCATGATCGCCCGTTCGGCCGTCGCGCCGACGATGACTTCTCGGGTCATCAAAAACAACCTTCACGTCGGCTCGAGATTCGTCGAGCAGATGGATCCAATGGAGCTCTCTTCTTTGAACGAGCTCTTGGATCACATCGCCACCCTAGGACTTACTATGGACTATGATTGGATCGCGCTTAAACCCGACCAAAGGGAGATTAACTCTCCGCCAGTCACCCATCAGATAGCGGTGGTGGAGGAGCAATGTAGCGATTCTTCCTCTATTTTGAGGATAAACTATGTCCGGATTCCCGAGCTCTCCGAGCCGGATACCCGTCTACGGGAGGACATGGCCCAAGCTTCGAACCTAGAACCAGACTTTGGGCCAGAACTATTGGGAAACATCTCGGAGCCCGAACTACCAAGCACGGAAACTCCTCCGCCCCTGGGTCTCAGATCGGGTCAGGGTTTGGAACTAAATCTACCCACCCACGCAGACATAAGTGATATTTCCCACATTAGACAAGAGCCCCAAGAGACAGTACATCACTATTGGGCCAGATTCCTCCTTGTAATGAGCAAGGTGATGGACTGTCGCGAGGAAGACGCAATTTCATTCTTTTGCAAAAATTGCACGGACAAGGGAATCCTCAACGCCATAAGTCACCGTGACATAGAACACTTTGCTGACTTGGTGGCCATAGTACAGAAGTACTGTGCGATGGAAAGCGCCTGGAAACGCAAACAAAATTCTGGGATCCTCCGGCTCTCACTGGACCCCCCATCCGAACTAAAAGGGTGTACTCTTGTAAGTCAACCGATCCAATTACAAAGAAACCAAAGCCCACTACAGGGCGTGGAACTATATTGGAGGGATGGCTCAATGGGCCATGCAAAATTCATAGTACACTGTATACCATGACAACACACAGCCTTAGAGCATGTTGGATACTCCGGCAGGTGGCCAAGAGCGGTGAGGATCTCCTCATCAACAATACCACAGAGCACCATCCCATGGAAAATAACAATACAGTATTGACAGTCTTCGAGACCTTTGCCTCAAATAATAGGCGCAAGCGAGCACTCTGCAGCCTTGCCGAAGTCTGCCACGTTGCAGCAATAAATCCATGGAACGACACGGCTATAACCTTCAATTCCAGTGACGAACCTCAATTCCGAACAGCCCGAGCACCAGCCGCTTTGGTCCTTAGTCCAATTGAGGACGGCTTCCGGCTTACTAAAGTACTCTTGGACGGTGGCAGCGGATTAAACCTCATCTACGAGGAGACTCTTAAAAAATGGAAATAGACAAGAGCCGCATTGAGCAAAGCAGCACGACCTTCAGAGGAATCGTCCCTAGTCAGGAGGCACGATGTGCGGGAAAAATCGCACTAGATGTGGTATTCGGCACACCGGAGAATTATAGGTCCGAAGAAATCATATTCCAAGTGGCCCCATTCAGTAGCGGATACCACGCCCTTTTTTGGGCGGGAGGCATTCACGATCTTCCAAGCTATACCCCATTACGGGTACATGAAGCTCAAAATGCCCGGGCCCAATGGAATCTGTCGGATTTCGGGTTCCGGCAGACCCTTAAGGTTCGAACTCTGGGACTTTGCAGGGCACAGAGACAGCATGCGACTTCAGGAGGAGGACTTGGCGCCTGAAGTACTGCGGACAGTGCTCAGGGTCTTGATTGGCGACCCTTCCTCAGGCAGCCTTCGGCGTTATGGTGCCCTTTTGTATCTTTGATCTGGCAGGACCAATTTTTTGAGGTAGATGCCCAACTTCGACGAGTGGGGCTGCGCCCGGCTGGCTTCACGGGGCCCCGCAAGAACCCAGCCGCCGTGGTTGCTCCCCCTGTCGCCCGCAGTGATCCCTCCTTTGGCGATAGAGCGGGGAGACAAGAACCGGCGGGTGTCGGTGTCAAAACCGGCGGATCTCGTGTAGGGGTCCCGAATTGTGCGTCTATGTGGATGGTAACATGAGATAAGGGACACGATGTTTTTACCCACGTTCGGGCCCTCTCTATGGAGGTAAAAGCCTACTCCTGCTTGATTAATATTGATGATATGGGTAGTACAAGAGTAGATCTACCACGAGATCAAGGAGGCTAAACCCTAGAAGCTAGCCTATGGTATGATTGTTGTTCTGTCCTACGGACTAAAAACCCTCCGGTTTATATAGACACCGGAGAGGGCTAGGGTTACACAGAGTCGGTTACAATGGTAGGAGATCTACATATCCGTATCGCCAAGCTTGCCTTCCACGCCAAGGAAAGTCCCTTCCGGACACGGGACGAAGTATTCAATCTTGTATCTTCATAGTCCAGGAGTCCGGCCGAAGGTATAGTCCGGCTATTCGGACACCCCCTAATCCAGGACTCCCTCAGCAGCCCCCGAACCAGGCTTACATGACGACGAGTCCGACGTGCAAATAGTCTTCGGCATTGCAAGGCGGGTTCTCCTCCAAACTCCGTGTACCTGTTGAATAATTTCCGGTTTCTTGTAAATGTGGCGCTCCTTGGCTTCTACGCCCAACAAGGGCCGTCTTCCATGTGTCAAACGAATACAAAAAGTCAGGGTGTTTTTACATTCACACCCCTAGCCGCGTAAATGAGCCTCCTATTTAAAGGGACGAGGATTTAGATCCAAACCACACCTTCTCCCCTCCGCGAGTATTCATCAGAGCGTATCCGACAAAGGTCCATTCCACCATGGCCAGCCGTCGCCGCTCCTCCTCTCGCCCTTCCAGCCCTCAGCCTGGAGATTGGGAGATATGCTCCATCCCGCATAGCGAGCTAGTGACGCTCCAGACCAAGGAATTTCTCCCCCGGCCTATATGGTCCCGGTTTGAGCCGGAGTTGCCACCTACAATGGCGGAGAGCAAGCGGAGAGTGCCCCAATCCCTCCAAAGGAGAGCGGGTATGCCTTGTCCCTTATTTCATAAGAGGGCTCGGATTTCCAATTCATCCGTTTCTCCGGGGGCTCCTGGAGTTCTATGGCCTCCAGCTGCACAACCTCACGCTTGCCTCCATATTGCATATTGTGGGCTTCGTAGCCCTTTGCGAGCTGTTTTTGGGTGTCGAGGCTCATTTCGCACTATGGAAGAGGCTATTCTGCCTTGTGCCCCGTTCCCAGAAGGGGTCAATATATCAAGTGGGCAGAGCCGAAGTGTGGGGCATCGCCGGGACCGGATATCTATCCGGAACCCCAAAGAAGGCGTCCGAGGACTGGCCTTCGGAATGGTTTTATATAGAGGACGTCTCGTTGCCGAATCCTATTCGGATTGGCCTTCCTGAGTTCGACAGTGCTCCCCTAAAGAAGCGCCTAAGCTGGCGTCCACGGAGCCCTCAGAGGGAAAGTGACAAGGACGTCCTTTACCTGATGGGCCGGATAAGATTGTTAGCTCATTCGGGACTGACCATGATCGGGGTCATGGCCGCATGCATCATGCGGGGGGTGCAGCCCCTTCAGTATAGAGGCCACCCCATGTGGTACTTCAACGGGAAGGATGATGCCACCCGTTACGGCCGTAAGGGGCCGGACTCGGCTGCCGCTCTAATAAAGATCTTGTCCGCTTTGTACAAGGGAGAAGAGGAGGAATTTCTCCGCATCAACCCACCGGGTGGATTTTCTATGTACAATCCTCCAAGTTGGGTAAGTGGACACTTTTACTTGCCCATCCGTTTTATATTCCCATCATTAAATATTCAGTCTAACGACTTCAACGCAGGAACTGCGCCAGGCTGTTAAAGAAATAAACAGCCCTCCTCCACAACCCGAGGATCCGGGACGGTCCCTCGACCCGGCCTCCCAAGAGGGTCCGGACTTATCTGTGAGCTGATTGATGGGGTGTTCCATCAATTGAGTAAGGACAACGCCTTGGTGGCCATTACGGCCGATTACCCTGGGCTACTCCCCGCCTCACGGGTAACTGAGGCCGAAGTCCCAGCACCTTGAAAAGGGATCCATCCTCGCGTGTTTTTGATTTCGTATAACAACCGTGTTTTGCAGGGGAGGTCCTTGAGACGGGAGGCCGAGCCTGCGGCGACTAGCCAACGAGGGGCTGCAAGGCCCCGTGGGCTGAAAAGAAGTGCAGTCCGGACTGAGGCGCCGGCGCAAAGGTATAGCGCACCATCTTATTCCCAGGAGTTATTCCTTCAAGGCATATTAACACTCGTGCTTTCTTCAGGACAAAGAGACCTTGCCGGACTATATCCGGAGAGGTTGCCAATCGTGCCTCCACCAGCCAGGCTCCAAAGCCTGGCCCGGAGGCGCAGGAGAACACGAGGCACGCACCGGACGCTCCTCCCACAGAGGATGCGGACAGGCTGTCTGCCACCAATTCCGAGGTGGAGAGTGCCATGAACCACAGGCGTCGCCGGACACTTCTTCGCGACACTTGTTTCTCCCAAGAGGCATTGGATGTCTTCAATTCGGGAGATGCGTACCTCCGTGCCGCTCAAAATGGTCTAGCCAGAGCCACGGAGCAATATGTAAAAGACATACGGGTGAGAAAATTTAATGGTTATATATATCAGTAGCCCCCGAGACTTGAAACAGTTAGAATAACTGATTTAAGGATCATTTCTAATGCAGGTTCTTGCGGAAAAGAATACCCAACTGTCCCAGGAGCTAGAAGAGTGCAAACCCAACTTGAGGCCACACTAGCCGCGACAGGGGAGCCCAAGGAGACCCCCTCTGGTAATATATGCTTCAAAAAGATAAGTATTTTGTGAAGTGCGGCGAGTGTGCAAATCTGACAATAACATTGCAGATGGCGCCGGAGTAGATCCGGATAAGCAACAACTCTTGCGCCGGTTAAAGGCCGGCGAGAGCGTTCTTACGAGGGTGAGGCAGGAGAAGAATAATCTCCAAGATGCCAACACCCAGCTGGGCGAGGAACTAAAGGGTGTTCTTGCCCAGCTATCGGACTCCGTGAAGGAGAATCGACAGCTTCCACGCGGCATTTTTAGTAAGTTCTTAAACAAACTTTGAAAAAAGAGTTCGGCAAGGAAGTCGACTAACAGAGTAATGTCTGTAGGTATGCTAACAGGTCGTCCTACAGAGGAAATGCCCGGTTCTACGGGCGACCTTCTTCCCGAGCTCTCGCAACTGCACGAGCGAGTTCGGCAGGTGATGCAAGGCGTCGCCCAGGCCTTGTGGCCATCCGTCTCCATGCCCGAAGGCCTTGGAGAGCTTGCAGAGAAGCTGAAGGGAGCGCGGCGGCGCTTTCGATTATGGAAGATATCGGCCTGCCGTCAAGGCGCCTGGGAGCCCTGGGCCATGGTGAAGACGCGGTACACGAAGGCTGACCCAACCACATGGCCAAGGTCGGACCTGTGGGGCCTGATGGGAAGGAGATCCCTGTGAGCTTAGTATACGGCCAAGTAGAATTGGCCGCAAAGTAATCCCAATAGGACTATAAACTAGACAGCCTATTAGATGGTATTGAAGAGGAATACAATCAGTCAGATTGACTATGTAATTTTAATTGACATGTGTAATGCCTTCTAGCCGGATTGTAGATCATTTGTCATGGCCGACATTTTCGCTTCAACCTCAGGACCTGACGGTCCGGAGTGTGTCCGAATACCCTTGCGGTTATATAAGAACCGGGGTATGCATGGAGACCAGGCGTAGGGGTCATTATTGCTTGAACAGACAAGTGCCCAACTAGTTATGTTATATTACATGGTTAGTAAGAAACATCTTCCAGGGAGAATAGTTCCGTTAGGGGTTCCTTTCCCTGGGAGGCATGCCCTAAAGTGCATGTCCATTCTGCGAAAAGAGACGTAGGCAAAACATCTGGGGGCGCGGAAATAAATGAGTGAAAAATCATCTTTAGTTCACCGACCGAATATTCCCTTAAGAACGCTAGCTTTCGGCTTCACCCAGTCTGAGGTGCACATCCAGCTGACCCGGTAGTAACAATCGCAGAGGTGCTCCCTTTACCAGCTAGCCGAACAATCGGGAATGTAGGGGTAAGCACAGGAGCCAGGCAACCCAGCTTGGCCAAAATTTAAGTCATATCGATGCATATAATGGTGAATAAAAGGTACATGCGGAAGTGTGACACATATGTTGGGCATGAAGCCCGTATAAATAAGCTTCTATTTTTAAAGAAGCCCCCAGGTTTCAATGAGCGCGGATAGCGCTTCACTTGATGACCCTTTAAAGGCTATAAGAGGAAGGGAGGGGAGAAGGAGAGAAATGTAAGACAGAAAGTATATAAAAAATGTACAGAGGAAAGAGACGAACACAGAGTCCGGCGCTAGGCATAGAATCTTCGGAGACGGGCTGCATTCCATGGGTTCGGCTCGAGTCGGTTATCCAATGCATCTCGCAGGCGGTATGCTCCACTAGTCAGGACTTGGTCAATTATGAAGGGACCTTCCCACTTGGGCTTGAGTTTGTCCTTTTTCTTGTCCGGTAGGCGTAGAACTAATTCGCCAACGTTGTAATTTTTGGCCCGTACTTCTCTGCTTTGGTATCTTCGAGCCCGCTGTTGATAAAATGCGGAACGGGCTTTTGCCACGTCGCGCTCCTCCTCCAAGGCGTCCAAACTGTCCTGCCAATCAAGCTCGGCTTCTCTTTCTTCGTACATGCGCACTCGAGGTGAGTCATGAATTATGTCGCAGGGCAAAACTACCTCCGCGCCGTACACCATGAAGAATGGTGTGTATCCAGTGGTGCGATTCGACGTGGTTCGCAGCCCCCAGAGTACGGAGTCGAGCTCCTCTACCCAGTGCGTATTAGATTCCTTAAGGGACCGCACTAATCTGGGTTTGATGACGCTCATGATAAGACCATTTGCACGTTTGACCTGGCCGTTAGTTTGTGGGTGATAGACGGAAGCATAATCGAGCTTGATGCCCATGTTTTTGCACCAGAGTTTTACCTCATCGGCCGTAAAGTTCGTGCCGTTATCCGTGATGATGCTGTGGGGGACGCCGTAATGGTGTACGACCCCGGATATGAAGTCTATCACTGGTCCGAAATCGGCCGTCTTAACAGGCTTGGCTTCTATCCATTTGCTGAACTTATCCACCATGAACAGTAAGTATTTTTTCTTGTGGGTTCTGCCTTTAAGGGGTCCAACCATGTCAAGCCCCCAGACCACAAAGGGCCAAGTGATGGGGATAGTTTGGAGGGCGGTGGGTGGCATATGGCTTTGGTTTGCAAAAAGCTGGCAACCGCCGCATCGTTGGACTAAGTCCTGAGCGTCTGCCCGGGCCGTCGGCCAATAAAAGCATGTACGGAAAGCCTTGCTTACAAGGGACCAAGCTGCAGCGTGATGACCACCGAGTCTGACATGCATTTCAACCAGAAGGTTCCGCCCTTCCTCTTCGGAGATGCACCTTTGAAGGACTCAGGTAGTGCTTTTCTTATAAAGCTCTCCCTCGTGGACTTTATAGGCTTTAGATTGCCGCACTATGCAGCGTGCCTCATTTTGGTCCTCGGGGAGTTCCTGCCTAGTAAGGTAGGCTCGGAATGGTTCTGTCCACGGGGCGATGACGGCCATTATTACGTGGGCTGAAGGTGTGATTTTGTTGGCAGAGCCTCCGATTATGTCAGATTGTTTGGTGTCGGGCAGTGCGCTTGGGTCCGGGCTGTTATTGCCGGGTTCCCCTTCCCATACTACGGATGGCTTGAACAGCCTTTCCAAGAAGATGTTGGGGGGGGGACTACATCGTGTTTTGCGCCGATGCGTGCCAGGACATCTGCCGCCTGATTATTTTCCCGGGCTATATGGTGAAATTCGAGCCCTTCGAACCGAGCTGACATTTTTAAGATGGTGTTGTGGTAAGCTGCCATTTTTGGATCCTTGGCATCAAAGTCTCCATTTATTTGGGATATCATGAGGTTCGAATCCCCGCGCACCTCTAGTCGTTGAATGCCCATGGATACTGCCATCTGGAGACCATGTAAAAGGGCCTCATATTCGGCTGCATTGTTGGAGTCTGTGTACATTATCTGAAGTACGTATTGAACTGTGTCTCCTGTGGGGGACGTGAAGACGACACCAGCCCCTAGACCGGCCAACATTTTGGAGCTGTCGAAGTGCATGATCGAGTTTCAATATGTGTCGTACTCTTTAGGGAGTTTGGCTTCTGTCCATTGTGCGACGAAGTCGGCCAAAGCCTGCCACTTAATAGCTCGCCGTGGCTTGTAAGTTATGTCGAACGGGAGGAGCTCGATGGCCCATTTTGCAATCCGGCCCGTCGCGTCGCGGTTGTTTATAATATCGTTAAGTGGCACTTCTGAGGCTACTGTTATTGAACACTCTTGAAAGTAGTGTCGCAGCTTCCAGGATGCCATAAATACCACGTACGCAATCTTTTGATAATGCGGGTACCGTGATTTGCACGGAGTGAGGACAATGGACACATAATAGACTGGCTTTTGAAGGGGGAATTTGTGTCCGTCCATTTCTCGTTCGACGACGAGCACTGCGCTTACAACCCGATGGGTTGCTGCAGTGTATAATAGCATTGGTTTGCCAATGTTTAGCGCGGCCAGGACTGGGTATGTTGCCAATATGGCTTTTATTTTGTCGAGTCCGGCCGTGGCTGCATCCGTCCACTCGAAGCGTTTGGTGCGCCGAAGGAGGCGGTAAAGGGGTAGTGCCTTTTCTCCCAAGCGGGAGATAAAGCAGCTTAGAGCCGCCACGCATCCGGTTAATTTTTGTATTTGTTTGAGGTCCTTTGGGATATCCAATTGTGACAGAGCTCGGATCTTGGCTGGATTTGCTTCAATTCCTCTACCGGATACAATGAAGCCCGAGAGCTTTCCGGCTGGAACGCCGAAAATGCATTTTTCTGGGTTGAGCTTGATGTTGTATGTTCGGAGGTTATCGAACGTTAGCCTCAAGTCGTCTACTAGATATTCGACATGTGTTTTTTTAACGACCACTGTCGGTGTCAAAACCGGCGGATCTCGGGTAGGGGGTCCCGAACTGTGCGTCAAGGTCGGATGGTAACAGGAGACAAGGGACACTTTATTTTACCCAGGTTCGGGCCCTCTCGATGGAGGTAAAACCCTACTCCTGCTAGATTAATATTGATGATATGGGTACTACAACCCTACTCCAGGTTCGGGCCCTCTCATTGGAGGTAAAACCCAGGTTCGGGCCCTCTTGATGATCTCGGGTAGGAGGCTAAACCCTAGAAGTTAGCCTATGGTATGATTGTGTATGATGATGGTTGTCCTACGGACTACAACCCTCCAGTTTATATGGACACCGGATAGGGTTAGGGTTACACAGAGTCGGTTACAATGGTAGGAGATGTTGAATATCCGCACGCCTAGCTTGCCTTCCACGCCAAGAAAAGATCCTTCCGGACACGGGACGAAGTCTTCAATCTTGTATCTTCATAGTCCTGGAGTTCGGCTGAAGGTATAGTCCGGCTATCCGAACACCCCCTAATCTAGGACTCCCTCAGTAGCCCCTGAACCAGGCTTCAATGACGACGAGTCCGGCGCGCAAATTGTCTTCGGCATTGCAAGGCGGGTTCCTCCTCCAAGTTCTTCAAGAAGATTATAAACACCAAGAATAGTGTCCGGCTCTGCAAAAGAAGTTTCCACATATCTCCATATAGAGAATAACATTAACACAAATAACATCTACTGACGTATTCCGAAGTGCGTCATAACACTGTGACCAAGCCTTCTGTATAAATTATTTTCATCATTCCACCTCGGCGCGTTTAGCGAGGTGGTTTCCTTGGCACGTCTTGTCAAAGCAGAGATCATGTGCCCCTTTTAACGGGATTATCATTAATACGGACGTGGGTAACCCAACCGCGCCATTTACCATGGCGCTTGCGAGGCAAGTGAGTTTTATTAGGTAGGTGGGGACGCATAACCGCGTCGGCCTATATAAGGGGATAAGGATCCGCCTTTTTTACCTACGCCTTCTTCCTCCTTTGCCCATCCATCTCTCGCGCACTCAAGATCTAGCGCCCAAGTTCGCTCTTCCTTCCTCAACCTTCTCCAGAAATGTTCGGAGCGGGAGGCAGGTGGATGGCTTCCTCCGTTACGGAGGCTCAAGTCAAAAAGCTCAGGAAAGCCGGATATCTGTCCAAGGACATCCGGCATCGGCTTCCTGAGGAGGGGCAGCTTCTTCCTACCCCAAGGCCCCATGAGAGGGTAGTTTTCCTTCCCCACTTCCTCCGCGGACTGGGTTTTCCACTCCACCCTTTTGTCCGGGGGCTCATGTTCTACTACGGCCTGGACTTCCACGATCTGGCCCTGAACATTGTCCTCAATATCTCGGCGTTTATCGTCATGTGTGAGGCCTTTCTCCGCATCCGCCCCCACTTCGGCCTCTGGCTCAAGACTTTTGACGTCAAGACCAAGGTGGTGTCCGGCACCCAGGCGGAGTGCGGAGGCGCTATGGCCGGCAAGATGGCCAACGCCCTCTGGTTCGATGGCTCTTTTGTGGAGACCCTAAAGGGGTGGCAAGCAGGGTGGTTTTACATCACCGAGCCACGTGATCCGAAATGGGCCGCAACCCCCGATCGAGTTCCGATCCGGACCCCCCACGCGCCTCATGTCCTGGAAAGAGACGGGCCTGTCGTGGGGCAAAGAAGAAGAGGTGACCGGATTGCAAACTTGCATCCAGTCCCTGGTGAACAAGCCAATCTGGCATGTCAATATAATCCAGGTTATGCTCGTCCGTCGGATCCTCCCGTGCCAACAACGGGATTTTACTTTGTTGGAATTCGACCCGATGCAGCACCAAACCCTCAGCAGGCTCTTTGACACGACGTATGAAGACGTCTGGAAGGTGCTGACCAAAGGCGCCGAGTCCCCCGCATCCGCTTCTAAGGATCACGGATACAGCTCGCAGCGCAACGCTCGCGAGGTAAGCTATCTACACCTTTGACAGGTTCGTTAAGCTCTTTTTCATAGACTAACTCTATGCGGGATCCAAACTCCCTTTGCCTTTAACAGGAGTGGCCGAAGATAGCCGGACCAATTAACTGTCCGGCTCCCTTGCCCGAAGACCTAGCCCCAGCTCTTCTGGTGAAGCTGCTGGCTCCGGCGCCTTATGTGGTGCCGGAGAAGAAGGTCAAGAAGAAGAAGACCACCGGGACTCGAAAGAGTTCCCGCAACGTGGTGGTGTCGAGCTCGTCATCTGACGAGTCTGCGATGCCCTCCTCTCGTGAAAACGACGAGGAGGAACAAAAAAGCTCTCCCCCCCAGTGAGGGGAGAAAAGAAGAAGAAGGCCACCCCAACGGGGGAGGCCAAGGGGTCAAGGAAGAGGAAGACCCCTCCGCCGGACTACTCCAACGACGCCGAAGAGGGCGGACAGGAGTGGCCGGACAGAACCAAGCGTCCGGCGACATCGTTAGCTTTTACATACCAGAGTGACTCATGATATTTTTTAATGCGCGCCTTCCCCTAATGCCGCTAGTAATTTATGCAGCCCGCCCCGGGCCAAACCCAACGATTCGTTGAGCGGCTCCCTGGATTCGTCGGACGTGAACTCAGTTCCGTCCGCTGTCTCCCCCTGCAGGACGGACGATGCCGAAGGAGCGTCCCGCCGAGCTTCAGAGCAGGAGGAGATGGTCCTCGAGGAGCCGCAAGGCAATCCTTCGGACCCCAGGAGTAAAGGGGTTGAAACCCCCCAGGGCTCCAAGTCCGGCTTTGTGCCAGACACCGCGCCGGACTCGACAGTCTCGGTCCACGGTGGGCGAACTCCTTCCAAGAGGAGTAAGCGGTCTGAGCCGGCGACCTCCGTCCAACCAGAGGCGCCGGACAATCTACTGGAGGTGCTTGAGGGCGCCACCATCAACGAGGAGCACCGTACTGTTATGAGTACGGTGATCCAAAGGGTTCAGTCTGCCAAGAGCGGACTGAATGAATCTTGCGCTAGCCTTCTAACAGGCTTCGAGGTAAGCAAAAATATTTATTTACCGCATAGACAGTAGCCCCTGATGCTCTGTTCGGTGTTCGGAAAGAAAAGCCGAATAGAGGATCTAGTAATTTTCGCAGGAGTCTAACAAAAAAGGTCAAATATGCGTATGCAGGCTTCGCTGTTGTCCACCGCCGCACTGACTGCGCAGGTGGATGTCCTTAAGAAGGACCTCAGGCAGTCCGAGCAAGAGCTCGGCCTTGCCAAACGGAAGCTCGAGGAGAAAGAAGGTAAGAAATACCCAAAAAAGAAAAAAGATGCCTATAGAGAGGCTTGATTGCAAAAAGAAATAACAGGATTGTACTGCTTATTGTAGGGGCCACAACCGAGGTGGCAACCCTGAAGCAAGCACTGGCTGAGGCCGAAAAGAAAACGGCCGAGGAGCGCGCCGAGCGAGAAAGGCTTGGGGTTCAGGTCGGCGAGGTGCAGCAAGAGCTGCAGGCTCTCATGAAAAAACATGAGAGTTTGGAGCTTGAGTCAAAAGCACAAGCTTCCGAGCTCGCATCAGCCATTGAATCCGCCAAGGATGCCAAGGCCGAAGCCCAAAAGGCCCTCCAAGAGTTGGAGGAGGTGAAAAAGATAGCTGCGGGTAAGGCATTCTCAATGCAAAGTAGGAATATAGAAGTAAACTACCTATTACTTACCCGAATCCGGAGTTCTCCAGGGGCGTTCGCCGATCTTCCCCGCAGCGCATCCGACGCCGCCGCATTCTACCGAGTTGAAGAAGGCAGCTCGACGGAGAGTGTATTCTGGTCTCAGTATTCTGAGGCCGAACACCCTCTGCCCATGAGCGATCAGCTGAAACAGCTGGTTGAGCTCCACAAGGCGGCCGAACAGGCCATGAAGGGCTTACTGGTTCGGCTGTGGCCTGGAGAGGCCCTGCCTGGGAGCTATTTCGGGCTAGTGCGGCGGCTGGTGGAGGCCTGTCCATGGCTTGAGGTCGTCAAGCGCTCCGCCTGCATTGAAGGTGCCCGGAGGGCCCTTGCCCGTGTAAGGGTACACTGGGGTAAGATGGACGGAGAGAAGCTGGTGAAGGACGGGCCACCGCAGGAGAAGGAGCATCGCAAGCCCGAGAACTACTATAAGGAAGTTCTTGCCGGAGCCCGCCTTGTCGTGGATGAATCTACTAGAGATTTAGTATTTGAATGAACTCGCTCGTTTGTATCCTATACGCTGAAAACATTTTCATATGCGCTAAGCAATGCTTGAATTTAAAATATTATTTTATGTGCGGCTGTTTATCAAAAATTGAGAGATGGCCAGTCGTCGGCATTTGCCCCCATGCCACTAGTGCTGGGGTGTTCGGGATAAACCTGAGGGCTCTTTTTCCCATAGTTGGGTCCTTCGAGGGAGGCGCTCAGCACAACGAACCAGGCAATCGGACTATAATGCTTGAACACTCTCACTTAGCCATAGAACGTTATAATTTTAAATTTCGGCGAAGCCCCTAGTTCGGAAGACCGAATTCGGGGCAATATCCACGCCTTTGGCCTGACATAACCAGCTCCTCGCTCGAAGCGACATAAGCCTTTAGGGACTCGAAAAACCTCTCGAATAGCGACCGGTCTCACGCCTTATCATGACAGTCTGTTTTAGCTTTCTCCACTGAGGTGCTCAACCCACCTGATCTGGGGCACAATCGCAGTGGTTCTCCTAGTGCTACCTTAGCCGATATAGCGGAAAGTAAGGCACCAAAAGATAGGAGCCGGGCAAACCCAACATGTGACCAAAATCATGACTCGGAGCCGATGCATATAGTGCTATAAGCTCGGGGTGCCGTACTTGTGAAAGTGTTCGGACTTCTCACACCAGATAGAAGGGTAATGAAGCCCCTGACATGGATTTCCGTACCATGGTGTACGGGTGCGATCATGTTATAAACATATATATTAAAAGATGATGATGCAGAAAATAGACAAAAGCTATGCATTGTTTATAAGAGGCTATTTATCAAAGCCGAACGATACAAGTAGTGCGATAAGCAAAAAAGATACTAGACTATTTAACATGTCCTCACCAGGCGCAGGCCGCGGAATTTAGAAACAGATATATCGCTCGAAATAGAGACCACCTGAGAGTTCCATAATGCGGCGTAGCTTTGTCTGCTTTCCTGGGTCTTGCATCGTCTGTGCGGCAGCAAGGCCGAACAGGTTATCCAGAGTATGGAGTCCTGAAAGTAAAAAGAAAAATCCGGCAGCCCCTGGTACGTTTGACGCCGTATTGTAGGTATGCCGTTAATGTGCCCCTCCCCCTGTGCCCATGGAATTTGAAGGGCGTAATTGTGTACTCTAGGTACTAGCTCCGGTATGTTGCGATGGCTGGGGTCGAGGCCGTATTGCTACGCTTGCTCCGAAAGTGTCAGACGGTCTTGTTGCAGGTACTCCGGGCGCGCTTTGCATTGTCCGGCTTTTTAGCGGCCGGACTGGAGAGTTGCCTTGAGAGGCTGCTTTGTACTTCCGCTGCGAGGGCCGCCATGTGCTCCTCCATACGGATGGAGCGTTCGGTGTTTCCGCTGACCGTAATTACTCCTCGAGGGCCTGGCATCTTGAGCTTGAGATATGCGTAGTGCGGCACCGCATTGAATTTAGCGAATGCGGTTCGTCCAAGCAGGGCATGATAGCCACTGCGGAACGGGACTATATCGAAGATTAACTCTTTGCTTTGAAAGTTATCCGGAGATCCGAAGACCACATCCAGTGTTATCGAGCCTGTGCAATTGGCCTCTACACCTGGTATGACGCCTTTAAAGGTCGTCCTTGTGGGCTTGATCCTTGACGGATCTATGCCCATTTTCCACACTATATCCTGATAAAGCAGGTTCAGGCTACTGCCACCGTCCATGAGGACTCTTGTGAGATGAAATCCGTCGACAATTGGGTCAAGGACCAATGCGGCGAAACCGCCGTGACGGATGCTGGTGGGGTGGTCCCTTCGATCAAAAGTGATCGGGCAGGAGGACCATGGGTTGAACTTTGGGGCGACTGGCTCTATCGCGTATACGTCCCATAGCGCATGCTTCCTCTCCCGCTTGGGAATGTGTGTCACGTATATCATGTTCACCGTCCGCACTTGTGGGGGAAACCCTTCTGTCCACTGTTGTTCGGCGGCCTGGGCTCCTCCTCGTCGTCGCTATTTAGCCCCTTGTCTTTGTGTTCGGCTCTTAACTTGCCTGCCTGCTTGAACACCCAACAATCCCTGTTGGTGTGATTGGCTGGCCTTTCGGGGGTGCCATGGATCTGGCACGAGCGGTCGAGTATCCGGTCCATACTGGACGGGCCCTAGGTATTCTTTTTAAATGGATTTTTTTGCTGACCAGATTTATAGCCTCTGAATCCGGCATTTACTGCCGTATCCTCATTGTTGTCGCTGCTAACACGGCGCTTTTGGTTATTCCGACGTGACCTGCCGCCTTTGTCCTTGGTATCCGAACTACCAGGCTTCTTTGATAAATTGTTGTTGCGAGCTAGCCAGCTATCTTCGCCCGCGCAAAAGCGGGTCATGAGTGTCATGAGCGATGCCATGGATTTCGGCTTTTCCTGTCCTAGGTGCCGGGCGAGCCACTCGTCGCGGATGTTATGTTTGAAGGCTGCTAGGGCCTCTGCATCCAGACAATCAACTATCTGATTTTTCTTTGTTAGGAACCGTGTCCAGAATTGCCTGGCCGATTCTTCTGGCTGCTGAATTATGTGGCTTAGGTCGTCGGCGTCTGGTGGCCGCACGTAGGTCCCCTGGAAGTTGTCAAGGAATGCGGGTTCCAGGTCCTCCCAAGAACCGATTGAGTCCGCTGGTAGGGTGTTGAGCCAGTGTCGGGCCGGTCCCTTAAGCTTAAGGGGTAAATATTTGATGGTGTGCAACTCGTCGCCACGTGCCATGTGGATGTGAAGGAGATAATCCTCAATCCATACTGCTGGATCTGTCGTACCATCGTATGACTCGATGTTGAAGGGTTTGAAACCCTCTGGGATTGTACTATCCATTACTTCATCTGTGAAGCATAGTGGGTGTGCGGCGCCCCTGTACTGGGCTATGTCACGACGCAGTTCGGAAGAGCTGTGCCTGTTGTGTTCGGCCCGGCCGGATTTATTGTGTCCGGAGTGAAAATCATCACGTGTCGTCGGGTGTCCGCGCGATCCATAGATCGATCTTGTTTGCCTTGCTTTGTCCTCCAGTAAGTCTCGCAGGTCTGGCTCATTTTCCCGTGCCTTAGTTGAACGGTACCGGGGCATGGCTTGTTTAAAGGTTCGACAGGCTTCTCTGTCGCGGCCGCGAGGCAGCCGGTCTGCCATGTCGAGTGTTTCCCCCTCTGATTGGGGTAGCGGCTTGCGCTTAGGATAATTTTTGGAGGGGCGCCCGAGTTCATACTCTTCGGCCGCAAGGACTTCAGTCCATCTGTCAGCTAGCAAATCCTGATCAGCTCTAAGTTGTTGCTTCTTTTTCTTTAGGCAGTTCGCCGTGGCTAGAAGCCTGCGTTGAAAGCGCTCTTGTTCGGCGGGGTCTGATGGTATGACGAATTCATCGTCGCCGAGGCTTGCCTCGTCTTCGGAGGGAGGCATGTAGTTATCACCCTCAACCTCTCGTTATGCCGCTCTCTCATGAGGGCTGTCTTTTCCATCTTCCTGCGCCGAGTCTTGCTGGTTTTGGTGTTCATCGGCGTTGTCCGGGGTAGTGTTGTCTCCCGTGCCGGAATCACCGTTTCTGCTGTGGCAGGATTTAGAGCGGCGCTGTTGGCGCCGGCGTTTTGGCGGCTTTTTCGAAGTGCCGTCCTCCGTTGTTCAATCGCCATCTCCATCCTTTGGAGCGTCCACCATATATATGTCATATGACGAGGTGGCGGTCCAGCGCCCTACTGAAGGAAATATGCCCTAGAGGCAATAATAAAGTTATTATTTATTTCCTTACATATCATGATAAATGTTTATTATTCATGCTAGAATTGTATTAACTGGAAACATAATACATGTGTGAATACATAGACAAACAGAGTGTCACTAGTATGCCTCTACTTGACTAGCTCATTAATCAAAGATGGTTATGTTTCCTAACCATGAACAAAGAGTTGTTATTTGATTAACGAGATCACATCATTAGTTGAATGATCTGATTGACATGACCCATTCCATTAGCATAGCACACGATCGTTTAGTATGTTGCTATTGCTTTTATCCATGACTTATACATGTTCCTTTAACTATGAGATTATGCAACTCCCGTTTACCGTAGGAACACTTTGTGTGCTACCAAACGTCACAACGTAACTGAGTGATTATAAAGGTGCTCTACAGGTGTCTCCGAAAGTATTTGTTGGGTTGGCGTATTTCGAGATTAGGATTTGTCACTCCGAATGTCGGAGAGGTATCTCAGGGCCTTCTCGGTAATGCACATCACATAAGCCTTGCAAGCATTGCAACCAATGATTTAGTTGCGAGATGATGTATTACGAAACGAGTAAAGAGACTTGCCGGTAACGAGATTGAACTAGGTATTGGATGCCGACGATCGAATCTCGGGCAAGTAACATACCGATGACAAAGGGAACAACGTATGTTGTTATGCGGTCTGACCGATAAAGATCTTCGCGGAATATGTAGGAGCCAATATGGGCATCCAGGTCCCGCTATTGGTTATTGACCGGAGACGTGTCTTGGTCATGTCTACATTGTTCTCGAACCGTAGGGTCCGCACGCTTAAGGTTTCGATGACAGTTATATAATGAGTTTATGAGTTTTGATGTACCGAAGGAGTTCGGAGTCCCGGATGTGATCACGGACATGACGAGGAGTCTCGAAATGGTCGAGACGTAAAGAATGATATATTGGAAGCCTATGTTTGGACATCGGATGTGTTCCGGGTGAAATCAGGATTTTACCGGAATACCGGGAGGGTTACCGGAACCCCCCGGGAGCATAATGGGCCAACATGGGCCTTGGTGGAGAGGTGAGAGGGCTGCCCTCATGGGCTGCGCGCCTCCCCCCTCCCCTAGTCCTATTAGGACTAGGAGAGGTGGCCGGCCCCCTCTCTCTCTCCCCCTTGGAGAATCCTAGTCCAACTAGGATTGGGGGGGGGGGAATCCTACTCCCGGAGGGAGTAGGACTCACCTGGCGCGCCAAGGCTTGGCCGGCCAGCCCCTCCCCCTTGGCTCCTTTATATACGGGGGCAGGGGCACCCCATAGAGACAATTGATCATTGAGATCTTTCCTTAGCCGTGTGCGGTGCCCCCTGCCACCAAATTCCACCTCGGTCATATTGTCGCAGTGCTTAGGCGAAGCCCTGCGTCAGTAGTACATCAAGATCGTCACCACGCCGTCGTGCTGACGGAACTCTTCCCCGAAGCTTTGCTGGATCGGAGCCCGGGGAACGTCATCGAGCTGAACGTGTGCCAAGAACTCGGAGGTGCCGGAGTAACGGTGCTTGGATCGGTCGGATCATGAAGACGTACGACTACATCAACCGCGTTGATATAACGCTTCCGCTTTCGGTCTACGAGGGTACGTAGACAACACCCTCCCCTCTCGTTGCTATGCATCACCATGATCTTGCGTGTGCGTAGGAATTTTTTTGAAATTACTACGTTACCCAACAGTGGTATCAAAGCCTAGGTTTCTATGGTTTGATGTTATTTGCACGAGTAGAACACAAGTGAGTTGTTGACGATACAAGTCATACTGCCTACCAGCATGTCATACTTTGGTTCAGCGGTATTGTTGGACGAGACGATCCGGACCAACCTTACGCGTACTCTTACGCGAGACCGGTTCCCTCGACGTGCTTTGCACATAGATGGCTTGCGGAAGACTGTCTCTCCAACTTTAGTTGAACCGAGTGTGGCTACGCCCGGTCCTTGAGAAGGTTAAAACGGAGTCTATTTGACAAACTATCGTTGTGGTTTTGATGCGTAGGTAAGATGAGTTCTTGCTTAAGCCCGTAGAAGCCACGTAAAACTTGCAACAACAAAGTAGAGGACGTCTAACTTGTTTTTGCAGGGCATGTTGTGATGTGATATGGTCAAGACATGATGCTAAATTTTATTGTATGAGATGATCATGTCTTGTAACCGAGTTATCGGCAACTGGCAGGAGCCATATGGTTGTCGCTTTATTGTATGCAATGCAATCGCGATGTAATGCTTTACTTTATTACTAAGCGGTAGTGATAGTCGTTGAAGCATAAGATTGACGAGACGACAACGATGCTACGATGGAGATCAAGGTGTCGCGCCGGGGACGATGGTGATCATGACGGTGCTTCGAAGATGGAGATCACAAGCATGAGATGATGATGGCCATATCATATCACTTATATTGATTGCATGTGATGTTTATCTTTTATGCATCTTATCTTGCTTTGATTGACGGTAGCATTGTAAGATGATCTCTCACTAATTATCAAGAAGTGTTCTCCCTGAGTATGCACCATTGCGAAAGTTCTTCGTGCTGAGACACCACGTGATGATCGGGTGTGATAGGCTCTACGTTCAAATACAACGGGTGCAAAACAGTTGCACACGCGGAATACTCAGGTTTAACTTGACGAGCCTAGCATATAACAGATATGGCCTCGGAACACGGAGACCGAAAGGTCGAGCGTGAATCATATAGTAGATATGATCAACATAGTGATGTTCACCATTGAAACTACTCCATCTCACGTGATGATCGGACATGGTTTAGTTGATTTGGATCACGTGATCACTTAGAGGATTAGAGGGATGTCTATCTAAGTGGGAGTTCTTAAGTAATATGATTAATTGAACTTAAATTTATCATGAACTTAGTACCTGATAGTATCTTGCTTGTCTATGTTGTGTAGATAGATGGCTCCTGCTGTTGTTCCGTTGAATTTTAATGCGTTCCTTGAGAAAGCAAAGTTGAAAGATGATGGTAGCAATTACACGGACTGGGTCCGTAACTTGAGGATTATCCTCATTGCTGCACAGAAGAATTACGTCCTGGAAGCACCGCTAGGTGCCAGGCCTGGTGCAAGTGCTACGCCAGATGTTGTGAACGTCTGGCAAAGCAAAGCTGATGACTACTCTATAGTTCAGTGTGCCATGCTTTATGGCTTAGAACCGGGACTTCAACGACGTTTTGAACACCATGGAGCATATGAGATGTTCCAGGAGTTGAAGTTAATATTTCAAGCAAATGCCCGGATTGAGAGATATGAAGTCTCCAATAAATTCTATAGTTGTAAGATGGAGGAGAACGGTTCTGTCAGTGAGCATATACTCAGAATGTCTGGGTATAACAATCACTTGATTCAACTGGGAGTTAATCTTCCGGATGATTGCGTCATTGACAGAATTCTCCAATCACTGCCACCAAGCTACAAGAGCTTCGTGATGAACTATAATATGCAAGGGATGACCAAAACTATGCCCGAGCTCTTCGCGATGCTGAAAGCCGCGGAGGTAGAAATCAAAAAGGAACATCAAGTGTTGATGGTTAACAAAACCACTAGTTTCAAGAAAAAGGGCAAAGGGAAGAAAAAGGGGAACTTCAAAAAGAAAAGCAAGCAAGTTGCTAATCAAGAGAAGAAACCCAAGTCTGGACCTAAGCCTGAAACTGAGTGCTTCTATTGCAAGCAGACTGGTCACTGGAAGCGGAACTGCCCCAAGTATTTGGCGGATAAGAAGGATGGCAAGGTTAACAAAGGTATATATGATATACATGTTATTGATGTATACCTTACTAATTCTCGCAATAGCACCTGGGTATTTGATACTGGTTCTGTTGCTAATATTTGCAACTCAAAACAGGGGCTACGGATTAACCGAAGATTGGCTAAGGACGAGGTGACGATGCGCGTG
Source organism: Aegilops umbellulata (assembly GCA_032464435.1). NCBI lineage: Eukaryota > Viridiplantae > Streptophyta > Magnoliopsida > Poales > Poaceae > Aegilops > Aegilops umbellulata. The sequence goes on along the minus strand of CP136058.1, from coordinate 347,107,452 downwards.
GGAAATGGTTCCAAAGTCGATGTGATCGCGGTCGGCACGCTACCTCTACATCTACCTTCGGGATTAATATTAGATCTAAATAATTGTTATTTAGTACCAGCGTTGAGCATGAACATTATATCTGGATCTTGTTTGATGCGAGACGGTTATTCATTTAAATCAGAGAATAATGGTTGTTCTATTTATATGAGTAATATCTTTTATGGTCATGCACCATTAAAGAATGGTTTGTTCTTACTTAATCTCGATAGTAGTGATACACATATTCATAATGTTGAAGCCAAAAGATGCAGAGTTGATAATGAAAGTGCAACTTATTTGTGGCACTGCCGTTTAGGTCATATCGGTGTAAAACGCATGAAGAAACTCCATACTGATGGACTTTTGGAGTCACTTGATTATGAATCACTTGGCACTTGCGAACCGTGCCTTATGGGCAAGATGACTAAAACACCGTTCTCCGGTACTATGGAGAGAGCAACAGATTTATTGGAAATCATACATACTGATGTATGTGGTCCAATGAATGTTGAGGCTCGTGGCGGATATCGTTATTTTCTCACCTTCACTGATGATTTAAGCAGATATGGGTATATCTACTTAATGAAACACAAGTCTGAAACATTTGAAAAGTTCAAAGAATTTCAGAGTGAAGTGGAAAATCATCGTAACAAGAAAATAAAGTTTCTACGATCTGATCGTGGAGGAGAATATTTGAGTTACGAGTTTGGTCTACATTTGAAACAATGCGGAATAGTTTCGCAACTCACGCCACCCGGAACACCACAACGTAATGGTGTGTCCGAACGTCGTAATCGTACTTTACTGGATATGGTGCGATCTATGATGTCTCTTACCGATTTACCGATATCGTTTTGGGGTTATGCTTTAGAGACGGCCGCATTCACGTTAAATAGGGCACCATCAAAATCCGTTGAGACGACGCCTTATGAACTGTGGTTTGGCAAGAAACCAAAGTTGTCGTTTCTTAAAGTTTGGGGCTGCGATGCTTATGTGAAAAAGCTTCAACCTGATAAGCTCGAACCCAAATCGGAAAAATGTGTCTTCATAGGATACCCAAAGGAGACTGTTGGGTACACCTTCTATCACAGATCCGAAGGCAAGATTTTTGTTGCTCAATTCGGAAACTTTCTAGAGAAGGAGTTTCTCTCGAAAGAAGTGAGTGGGAGGAAAGTAGAACTTGATGAGGTAACTGTATCTACTCCCTTATTGAGAAGTAGTACGTCACAGAAATCAGTTTCTGTGACACCTACACCAAATAGGGAGGAAGCTAATGATAATGATCATGAAACTTCAGATCAAGTTTCTACTGAACCTCGTAGATCAACCAGAGTAAGATCCGCACCAGAGTGGTACGGTAATCCTATTTTGGAAGTCATGTTACTAGACCATGATGAACCTACGAACTATGAAGAAGCGATGGTGAGCCCAGATTCCGCAAAATGGCTTGAGGCCATGAAATCTGAGATGGGATCCATGTATGAGAACAAAGTGTGGACTTTGGTTGACTTGCCCGATGATCGGCAAGCAATTGAGAATAAATGGATTTTTAAGAATAAGACTGACGCTGATGGTAATGTTACTGTCTATAAAGCTCGACTTGTTGCAAAAGGTTTTTGACAAGTTCAAGGGATTGACAACGATGAGACTTTCTCACCCGTAGCGATGCTTAAGTCTGTCCGAATCATGTTAGCAGTTGCCGCATTTTATGATTATGAAATTTGGCAAATGGATGTCAAAACTGCATTCCTGAATGGATTTCTAGAAGAAGAGTTGTATATGATGCAACCAGAAGGTTTTGTCGATCCAAAGGGAGCTAACAAAGTGTGCAAGCTCCAGCGATCCATTTATGGACTGGTGCAAGCCTCTCGGAGTTGGAATAAACGCTTTGATAGTGTGATCAAAGCATTTGGTTTTATACAGACTTTTGGAGAAGCCTGTATTTACAAGAAAGTGAGTGGGAGCTCTGTAGCATTTCTGATATTATATGTGCATGACATATTACTGATCGGAAATAATATAGAATTTCTAGATAGCATAAAGGGATACTTGAATAAGAGTTTTTCGATGAAAGACCTCGGTGAAGCTGCTTACATATTGGGCATTAAGATCTATAGAGATAGATCAAGACGCTTAATAGGACTTTCACAAAGCACATACCTTGACAAAGTTTTGAAGAAGTTCAAAATGGATCAGGCAAAGAAAGGGTTCTTGCCTGTGTTACAAGGTGTGAAGTTGAGTAAGACTCAATGCCCGGCCACCGCAGAAGATAGAGAGAAAATGAAAAATGTTCCCTATGCGTCAGCCATAGGCTCTATCATGTATGCAATGTTGTGTACCAGACCTGATGTGTGCCTTGCTGTAAGCTTAGCAGGCAGGTACCAAAGTAATCCAGGAGTGGATCACTGGACAGCGGTCAAAAACATCCTTAAGTACTTGAGAAGGACTAAGGATATGTTTCTCATTTATGGAGGTGACAAAGAGCTCGTCGTAAACGGTTACGTCGATGCAAGCTTTGACACTGATCCGGACGATTCTAAATCGCAAACCGGATACGTATTTACATTAAACGGTGGAGCTGTCAGTTGGTGCAGTTCTAAACAAAGCGTCGTGGCGGGATCTACATGTGAAGCTGAGTACATAGCTGCTTCGGAAGCAGCTAATGAAGGAGTCTGGATGAAGGAGTTCATATCCGATCTAGGTGTTGTACCTAGCGTATCGGGTCCAATGAAAATCTTTTGTGACAATACTGGTGCAATTGCCTTGGCAAAGGAATCCAGATTTCACAAAAGAACCAAACACATCAAAAGACGCTTCAACTCCATCCGGGATTTAGTCCAGGTGGGAGACATAGAGATATGCAAGATACATACGGATCTGAATGTTGCAGACCCGTTGACTAAGCCTCTTCCACGAGCAAAACATGATCAGCACCAAGACTCCATGGGTGTTAGAATCATTACTTTGTAATCTAGATTATTGACTCTAGTGCAAGTGGGAGACTGAAGGAAATATGCCCTAGAGGCAATAATAAAGTTATTATTTATTTCCTTACATATCATGATAAATGTTTATTATTCATGCTAGAATTGTATTAACTGGAAACATAATACATGTGTGAATACATAGACAAACAGAGTGTCACTAGTATGCCTCTACTTGACTAGCTCATTAATCAAAGATGGTTATGTTTCCTAACCATGAACAAAGAGTTGTTATTTGATTAACGAGATCACATCATTAGTTGAATGATCTGATTGACATGACCCATTCCATTAGCATAGCACATGATCGTTTAGTATGTTGCTATTGCTTTTATCCATGACTTATACATGTTCCTTTAACTATGAGATTATGCAACTCCCGTTTACCGTAGGAACACTTTGTGTGCTACCAAACGTCACAACGTAACTGAGTGATTATAAAGGTGCTCTACAGGTGTCTCCGAAAGTATTTGTTGGGTTGGCGTATTTCGAGATTAGGATTTGTCACTCCGAATGTCGGAGAGGTATCTCAGGGCCTTCTCGGTAATGCACATCACATAAGCCTTGCAAGCATTGCAACCAACGAGTTAGTTGCGAGATGATGTATTACGGAACGAGTAAAGAGACTTGCCGGTAACGAGATTGAACTAGGTATTGGATACCGACGATCGAATCTCGGGCAAGTAACATACCGATGACAAAGGGAACAACGTATGTTGTTATGCGGTCTGACCGATAAAGATCTTCGCAGAATATGTAGGAGCCAATATGGGCATCCAGGTCCCGCTATTGGTTATTGACCGGAGACGTGTCTCGGTCATGTCTACATTGTTCTCGAACTGTAGGGTCCGCACGCTTAAGGTTTCGATGACAGTTATATAATGAGTTTATGAGTTTTGATGTACCGAAGGAGTTCGGAGTCCCGGATGTGATCACGGACATGACGAGGAGTCTCGAAATGGTCGAGACGTAAAGAATGATATATTGGAAGCCTATGTTTGGACATCGGATGTGTTCCGGGTGAAATCAGGATTTTACCGGAATACCGGGAGGGTTACCGGAACCCCCCGGGAGCATAATGGGCCAACATGGGCCTTGGTGGAGAGGTGAGAGGGCTGCCCTCATGGGCTGCGCGCCTCCCCCCTCCCCTAGTCCTATTAGGACTAGGAGAGGTGGCCGGCCCCCGCTCTCTCTCTCCCCCTTGGAGAATCCTAGTCCAACTAGGATTGGGGGGGGGGAATCCTACTCCCGGAGGGAGTAGGACTCACCTGGCGCACCAAGGCTTGGCCGGCCAGCCCCTCCCCCTTGGCTCCTTTATATACGGGGGCAGGGGGCACCCCATAGAGACAATTGATCATTGAGATCTTTCCTTAGCCGTGTGCGGTGCCCCCTGCCACCAAATTCCACCTCGGTCATATTGTCGCAGTGCTTAGGCGAAGCCCTGCGTCAGTAGTACATCAAGATCGTCACCACGCCGTCGTGCTGACGGAACTCTTCCCCGAAGCTTTGCTGGATCGGAGCCCGGGGAACCTCATCGAGCTGAACGTGTGCCAAGAACTCGGAGGTGCCGGAGTAACGGTGCTTGGATCGGTCGGATCGTGAAGACGTATGACTACATCAACCGCGTTGATATAACGCTTCCGCTTTCGGTCTACGAGGGTACATAGACAACACTCTCCCCTCTCGTTGCTATGCATCACCATGATCTTGCGTGTGTGTAGGAATTTTTTTGAAATTACTACGTTACCCAACACCTACAGGTGCTAGTTCTTGTTCGTCTCCTCCTTCGTCGTCCATACCATCAAAGTCTTCGGAGCCGAAGTCAAGGATGTCGGTTAAATCGTCGACATTGGCTATTAAGTGGGTGGTGGGTGGGCTTTGAATTTCTTCCTCGTCCGAATCCCAACCTCGCAGACCATAGTCCGGCCTGGGCTCTCCTGATAGAGAGAGAGACTTGAGAAAGTTCAGGATATCACCGAAAGGTGAGTACTGAAAGATGTCCGCGGCGGTGAACTCCATTACAGGCGCCCAATCAGATTCGATCGGCGGGGGCGCGGAAGGCCCGGAGTCTGGAGAAGAATCCGGCTCCTTGGAGTCATGGGCCATGCGGAGTGCGGGGCTGGCGTTCGGCTCGATCGCCTTTAAGATCGTAGCCCCCGAGGTGACGTCCAACCGTTCATCCTCAAAGAACGCAGTGGGCTCCGACTCGAGGATCGGGGCCGCGGCGTGTGCGGCCTCCAAGACACTATTCGGAGGCAGAGCTATATCATGCCCCTCGGGATAGTGCGGCGCGCTTGGCTGAGGCTCGAACCCGTCGAAGATCAAGTCTGCGCAGATATCTTCCGTGCAGTTTAAGCTTCCGAGCCTGACTTGATGGCCAGGGGCATAGCTTTTGATCTGCTCCAGATGACCAAGCGAATTGGCCCGCAGAGCGAAGCCGCCGAAGACGAAGATTTGTTCGGGGAGGAAAGTCTCACCCTGGACCTCATCATTGTTGATGATCTGTCACACCCTGCATTTTGTAACATGTTTATTTGCATTAATAAAGCATGAAAATTTGGTCCAACAAAAACTTTTGCATTATTTGGCTTTTATTTGGAGTTAGATTTCTCTCTCTGGTTTTTCAAGTGCTCTTTGTAGTCAACTACTTTACCTTCTATACTTCATCTCCTTGTCCCAAACTTCTGCCCAATGATCATGCCATGTGTATTATGCAGTATAGTATTTTCTTACAAAAATGATTTGGCCAAAAATTATTTCCAAAAGTTAGTTTTCCAAAAACCCCTTGATTGAGGATTGCATTGCAAGTACTTAATTAAGGGCAGTAAAAATCTTTCCAAAAATATATTTGACTCCTATTAGATATAGGATACCCAGAAACCACAAAAATATAATTTTAAAAGTTATTTTTCCTATTTTATTTAAAGGCTTTTTCTTAAGGCCAGAAATGGTCTTTAATAGGTTAAAGTTATTTTAATGTTTCAAAAATATTTGAGAAAAATTAGGGAGACTCAATGGACATATAGTTTCCATATATATGAGTTTCAACACATGGTTATGATCAAATATTGGACTAAACCTCCCAAAACCATTTCTGCCCATTTCAAGGATTTGAAATATTTCTACAGGAAATATTTTCACAAAAATCCAAGAAAAATCCAGAAAGTCACAAATGCATATTGTGATGGCCTTGCAAAGCCTCATGTCAATTAAAGTCATTTTGGTTCACCAAAATGCCCCAAAACCCTTTCTGACCAGAACCATATTTGAACAAGTTTGCATTACCAACTTTCTCCCCTTGACCCCAACTTTTGTGAGCATGTTCACATGACCAAATGAGGCCACTACACCAAGTGGTGCATCAAGGAGAAGTGATTTGCTCAACTAGATCTTCACAAGTCTATTTCTGCTCATTTCTAGGGTTTGCCAAAGTTGCATTGGCAACTTTGCCCAAATGAGCTCAAATTTGGTGGAACACCCTAATTATATGTTTCATTTCACCCTGTGGATTCTCATTCCAAATGGAGTTCATTTTCTTGCCCAAACCAACAACAAACACCTTCTGACATTTTGCAAAAACCACTGTTTTGACCCCTTTCACTATTCTTGGAGAGCTCAAATTTTTACCACAGCTCTTTCTAGTACCCTTTCATCTCCAGTAGCAATGGCAAGTCCATAGCTCACTTATTAAACGGGTAAAACCCCTGTTTATCTCTCTGATCAGCCCTTTGTCACCCTTCTTCTTCCTCCCTCCTCACTCCACTGGCTCACCAGAGCATCCAAAGCCACCTCCCACTTCTTTACTACTCCCTAGCGCTACTGGACAGGTTTGGCCGCGCCCACCTTGCCAAAAAAATGGCATGTCGGCCATATGGGCGCTCTGGAGCGCGCTACAGTGCGCTCCCGCACTGTATCCGCCCTCTGCCCAACGGCTCCGACCACCTCGGCTCTCCCCCTCACGTCAGCCAATGCTCCTCGATGTCCGCGACACGCCACGGCGCTGTCCCCCTCCTCTCGCCCCAGCTCGCACGCGCAGTGGCCGCCCCGAGCGCTCCAATGAGCAAGCTCACACGCGCGCACCTCTGACCTCTCCCTGCTCCTTCTCTCTCTCTCCCTCTGGGCGTAGTCAACCCCCGCAAACACCCTGGATATGGTGCAGCGCCCTCCCGAGGACCGTGGCAACGAGCACGAACTCGCTGGCGCACGAGCCCACGGTGGACCGCCGCTCGCCTATATATAGGCCTCCCCGAGCCCTTCCACCCTCACCCCTCGCTTTCTGCACCACCAAAACCTCCCCCTGCATCCTCAGTTCGCCTCCAGAGCCGCCCGAGCTCGAGATCGAGCTCGAGCTCCGCCGCGTCGGCTCGCCGGAGTTCGCGAGGTAGAAGCCTCCCCCGCTCCTCCTCTTCCCCGATCTGGTACCCTCTCACCTCCTTGATCATTTCCCCTATTTATCCCGCCTCGTTTGCAGCCCGAATCGACCGGAGCCGACGACTCCCGAAGCTCCTCCGCTGCGGGACCTCGCCGCCGGCGAACCAGGCAGCTCCGGTGACGCCAACCACCTCCACCCGAACGGCGACACGGCGCTGAGTCCAGCCGTGCCCTCGCCTGACCTCGCCGAGGCCTGCAGCGTCGCCGGTGAGCTCGCCGCCTCCTCTGACCCAGGGTTGACGACGACGGCCATGGGGCCCGCTCGTCAGCCCCTCGCCCTGACGCCCGGGCCCCGCCCGTCAGGTTTGAACCTGGCGCGCGCGTGCACCGGTGCGCTGGGCCGGCCGCTGGCTGGGCCTGCTGCCCTGTGGCCTTCCTGGCCCAGAGGCACAGTGCCATTTCCCTTTTTCCAATTCTTTCTGTCTTATAAAAATTCCCCAGGACAAAATATTTGTCCAAATGGATTTATTCCAATTTCTAAAATCCCAAAATATTGCTACCTATTTAATGGTGTAACTTCCATTCAAATCCAACCAACTTCGCTTCACTGTAAATATTTAAATGTGATTTTTAGCATTTAAATATGCCTCTGAAAATCCATATCTCCTGTTCCACCACTCCAAATCCAAAACTAGCAATTTTCCCCTTCTTAGATTTCCATCTAATATTTTACAAAAAGAGTTGACATTTTTCTGAGCACTTTGATTTTTCTGTTTTATTATTGCCTTATTTTCTCGTTATTATTTTGCGACGATAGATTGCGTTGCTGACGAAGGAGTTAGACCAGAAGACTTTGAAGACCCCGAAGACTTTGCTGAGCTAGGCAAGCAGCCCTTTGACCATGTCTATGAGACCCTTTTTATGCATGTCATATAGCACTTATTATTGTTGCATCGGAATCATGAAGAAAGGGGCAACCACTTTGGTGGATTGCCTCTGTTACTTTTCTCGTTGACACTTGCATTGTGCATGACCCTACCTTCTTATGAGGTTTATGCCAGTGGGAATAGATAGGATGCAAAGTAGAGCTACGCAGAAAGGGCCGCGATATGCATGGTGAGGGAGACAAGATACTTTCAAAGGACTTTTTGAAACCCCCATCGGGTGCCACTTATGCCCAAGGGAGATGATGAGATGGGTGGCCACTTGATGACGAAGTGGTGTACCAAGGCAAGTGTGTGTGTGTTTTTGAAAACGGATTAGATTTAAGATTTGATGACTGTCCCAACCTTACATGCGCAACCACTCTACCCTTATATGGGAAAGGGCATTATTGACTACTTAGGTCGATACTAGCTTGGAACCCGCATTACTAGTAACGGGAGAGTTGTTGGTGCACTCTCTCGGGACGGGGTCGTGCCAGGTAGGGCGGCCATGACAGTTTTCACAGGGCACCGGATACATCGTTGTGTCCCCTCTCGGATGTTACGATCTAGAGTGAGTCTCGTATGATGTACATCGTGAGGATATGGAACAACGAGTGGACTCCATGCTAGTGTCGTCTAGGGAAAGGTAGTGATCGGGTGCTTAACCTGGGTACTTGAGGTACCGCGGGTCGTGGATGTCACGGAAGTTCCCTGGATCTAGTGGGTAAAGTGTGCAACCTCTGCAGAGTGTAAAACTATTCAAATAGCCGTGTCCATGGTCAAGGACAGTTGGGCGGTGCTGCTTAAACTACGTCCATATGTTTTCAAACCAGTGTGCGTGATGGACAAGTGGGAAGAACAAATTGGGTCAAGTCAGAGGACTTGACATGATTGAGTTGGGTTGGTGCCCACTCTATTTATGTTGATATCTGTAACTGTCCTCATGGTTACTTATATTCTCCTGATGCATGTCTTACAAGTTGTTGAACATATTGTTGCACTCAAAAATTAGCTTTCCGCAAAAATTTACCTATATCATGCATTATGTTTCCTTGAACCAAAACATGGGTTGCTTGCGAGTACATTCAAAGTACTCATTGGCTTGCCACTGGTTATTTAATTGGCCAGGCATGGAAGAACCAGAGTTTGAAGAAGAGTTCCTTGGAGACGAACATGCGAACTAGGACGCTTCCCAGTCAGTATGCCTGTAGGGTTAAGGCAGATGGCATGGGTTCTATTTATCGACGAAGATTTTCGTTGCTTGTGTTTCATTTGATGTTCATCCCTTAAGGCTTTATCAATGTAAGACTTGACCATAATGGTCATAATTTGTGTAAGACGATATGTATGGATGTAAGACTCTTGTTATTCAGCTTCTGTGTGTTCAGTGAGCATTGATCTCTGGGATCACTGTACACGTGCATTCGGTGATCACGACTTATGAGTCGGGTTCCCGACAGAGCTGGTATCAGAGCCATCCTGACTGTAGGAAGCCTTAGTTAGCATGGACGTTAGTTAGCTTGAGACCATCTGAACCTCTCTTCTTTTCTAAGCTTACCCACCCAAGATATATTTCCCTTATTGACCTCTCCCATTCAACCTTTGTAGATGGATGCCGTACCCGAAGACTTCTTGACCACCGGGTTTCCCGTGCTTCTCGAGGATAGCCTCAAGAAGTGCCAGTTCCACCGAGCCCCCACTTTCACCTACCATGAGCATTGGATCAATGACACCGAGACGGAGTATCATGTGGAAGTGATCGTGAAGGCCAATGACTCCCTAACAAGCTGGTTCTTCGAGGGACCCCAGATGGCAACATTAGTTCTTGCCGTCGAGACGGCAACCCTCAAGGCACTCACCCGCCTCCGAGACCTTCTTCCAGAGATGACAGAAGAGATGGCAACCCGCTTCTTGCCTTATCGGAAGGAAGGCGAGGATGAGAGCAGTGCACCAGGTCCACCTCTAGAAGAAGGACTTCCACTTCGATTCCAGGCCTACTTCAGCCTTTGTGCCGATAGTTTGGCACAACACTTGGCCACGGAATCAGTACGTCCATATGTTTTCAAACCAGTGTGTGTGATGGACAAGTGGGAAGAACAAACTGGGTCAAGTCAGAGGACTTGACATGATTGAGTTGGGTTGGTGCCCACTCTATTTATGTTGATATCTGTAACTGTCCTCATGGTTACTTATATTCTCCCGATGCATGTCTTACAAGTTGTTGAACATATTGTTGCACTCAAAAATTAGCTTTCCGCAAAAATTTACCTATATCATGCATTATGTTTGCTTGAACCAAAACATGGGTTGCTTGCGAGTACATTCAAAGTACTCATTGGCTTGCCACTGGTTATTTAATTGGCCAGGCATGGAAGAACCAGAGTTTGAAGAAGAGTTCCTTGGAGACGAACATGCGAACTAGGACGCTTCCCAGTCAGTATGCCTGTAGGGTTAAGGCAGATGGCATGGGTTCTATTTATCGACGAATATTTCCGCTGCTTGTGTTTCATTTGATGTTCAGCCCTTAAGGCTTTATCAATGTAAGACTTGACCATAATGGTCATAATTTGTGTAAGACGATATGTATGGATGTAAGACTCTTGTTATTCAGCTTCTGTGTGTTCAGTGAGCATTGATCTCTGGGATCACTGTACACGTGCATTCGGTGATCACGACTTATGAGTCGGGTTCCCCACAGAGCTGGTATCAGAGCCATCCTGACTGTAGGAAGCCTTAGTTAGCATGGACGTTAGTTAGCTTGAGACCATCTGAACCTCTCTTCTTTTCTAAGCTTACCCACCCAAGATATATTTCCCTTATTGACCTCTCCCATTCAACCTTTGTAGATGGCTGCCGTACCCGAAGACTTCTTGACCACGGGGTTTCCCGTGCTTCTCGAGGATAGCCTCAAGAAGTGCCAGTTCCACCGAGCCCCCACTTTCACCTACCATGAGCATTGGATCAACGACACCGAGACGGAGTATCATGTGGAAGTGATCGTGAAGGCCAATGACTCCCCAACAAGCTGGTTCTTCGAGGGACCCCAGATGGCAACATTAGTTCTTGCCGTCGAGACGGCAACCCTCAAGGCACTCACCCGCCTCCGAGACCTTCTTCCAGAGATGACAGAAGAGATGGCAACCCGCTTCTTGCCTTATCGGAAGGAAGGCGAGGATGAGAGCAGTGCACCAGGTCCACCACTAGAAGAAGGACTTCCACTTCGATTCCAGGCCTACTTCAGCCTTTGTGCCGATAGTTTGGCACAACACTTGGCCACGGAATCAGTACGTCCATATGTTTTCAAACCAGTGTGTGTGATGGGCAAGTGGGAAGAACAAATTGGGTCAAGTCAGAGGACTTGACATGATTGAGTTGGGTTGGTGCCCACTCTATTTATGTTGATATCTGTAACTGTCCTCATGGTTACTTATATTCTCCTGATGCATGTCTTACAAGTTGTTGAACATATTGTTGCACTCAAAAATTAGCTTTCCGCAAAAATTTACCTATATCATGCATTATGTTTCCTTGAACCAAAACATGGGTTGCTTGCGAGTACATTCAAAGTACTCATTGGCTTGCCACTGGTTATTTAATTGGCCAGGCATGGAAGAACCAGAGTTTGAAGAAGAGTTCCTTGGAGACGAACATGCGAACTAGGACGCTTCCCAGTCAATATGCCTGTAGGGTTAAGGCAGATGGCATGGGTTCTATTTATCGACGAAGATTTCCGCTGCTTGTGTTTCATTTGATGTTCAGCCCTTAAGGCTTTATCAATGTAAGACTTGACCATAATGGTCATAATTTGTGTAAGACGATATGTATGGATGTAAGACTCTTGTTATTCAGCTTCTGTGTGTTCAGTGAGCATTGATCTCTGGGATCACTGTACACGTGCATTCGGTGATCACGACTTATGAGTCGGGTTCCCCACAGAGCTGGTATCAGAGCCATCCTGACTGTAGGAAGCCTTAGTTAGCATGGACGTTAGTTAGCTTGAGACCATCTGAACCTCTCTTCTTTTCTAAGCTTACCCACCCAAGATATATTTCCCTTATTGACCTCTCCCATTCAACCTTTGTAGATGGTTGCCGTACCCAAAGACTTCTTGACCACCGGGTTTCCCATGCTTCTCGAGGATAGCCTCAAGAAGTGCCAGTTCCACCGAGCCCCCACTTTCACCTACCATGAGCATTGGATCAACGACACCGAGACGGAGTATCATGTGGAAGTGATCGTGAAGGCCAATGACTCCCCAACAAGCTGGTTCTTCGAGGGACCCCAGATGGCAACATTAGTTCTTGCCGTCGAGACGGCAACCCTCAAGTCACTCACCCGCCTCCGAGACCTTCTTCCAGAGATGACAGAAGAGATGGCAACCTGCTTCTTGCCTTATCGGAAGGAAGGCGAGGATGAGAGCAGTGCACCAGCTCCACCACTAGAAGAAGGACTTCCACTTCGATTCCAGGCCTACGTCAGCCTTTGTGCCGATAGTTTGGCACAACACTTGGCCACGGAATCAGTGGAACTCCGAAAGGAACTTCATGAGACCAAGGCACTTCTTCGCCAAGCACATGAGAAGACGGATAGGATCAATAAGGAAGGTGCTCCCCCTGGACAACACGCAATCGCATACAGAGGTGGAAAACCCCCAAAGGATGGAGAACCACCACAACAACCCCGCATGAGCGCAAAGGAATACCACAAGATCTTCGCACCACCGGCAAAGCAACACCGTGTTGAGCTCCTCCACTCCCCCACTCCTTCAAGTGAAGAAGAAAGTCGGGCTACCGATGACGAGGAGGAAGACCTAGAAGAGCCAGGCTACGCGACCGAGCATTCCACCACTTAGGCATCATTCGTAGTCCGGATATGCCCGTTAGCAACCCCTACGGTAGGATAGGTCATGTACCCCTATGCGAAGTCGAGTCCTTGTAATGGTTCATATGAAACCATGTAGTGTTGTGTTTGCTTTTGAAGTGTTTGATGGACGTCGTACTTTCCTTCGGGAACTTGTAAGCGACTACATCACCCATTTGGATTTTAATGAATGTGTTTTGCCCTTGCATGAAAACCATTAGTGTCATACCAACCCCCTTACTAGGCATCCCATCTATATTGCTTTCCCCATCTTTCCCAATCATGAGACCTTGATCGCTCCAACAGGATGCCTGTTGTAACTCGTACTGGTACCTCTACCCAGCAGCAAGAAGCCGGAGAAGGAGCCAGTCAGGACCAAACCCAAGGACCAGTTCCACCACCGCCACCACTTCCAAGCATGGACATGGCTCAGCTTCTCCAAGCTTTCCGAGAGGAACGCCAAGCCAACACTGCAGCCCTCCGGATGATTGCTCAAGCTGTCAACCGCCAGCCGGCGGGAAACGGCAATGCACGTTCCACATTGGTGGAGTTCAAGAAGCATGCACCACCCACCTTCATCGAGACTACTGAACCCCTGGATGCAGACGACTGGGTTCGCACCATTGAGGATCTGCTGGAACTAGTCGGATGCACCGAAGACCGTGATAAGGTGGCATATGTTGCTCACTGTCTCGGGGGAACTTCTAGAGCTTGGTGGGATGGATTCAAGGCCATGCGTGCTGAGCAAAACATCACTTGGAATGACTTCAAGGCAGAATTCTGCAAGGCCCACATTCCTTCCGGAACCATGGCCATCAAGAAGCGTGAGTTCCAAGCCCTGAAGTAAGGTAGTAGCACCGTCAAGGAGTACATGCAGAAGTTTAGTGTTCTCTCAAGGTATGCCCCTGAAGATGTCAGCACTGATGCTGCCAAAAGGGAGCGCTTCATGGAAGGCCTTAACCAGACACTGCAGTACTCGCTTGTAGTGTGTGACTGCCAGACCTTTCCTGATTTGGTAAACAAGGCACTCATGCTTGAGGACAAGCGACGTGCTTTGGATGACACCCGCAAGCGCAAGATGATCAGCAAGGGTAGCTCCAGCAACCAGAAGCCTCGTCCGTGGCAGCCAGCCCCGGTCAGGCCAACCTATCAGCAGCCAAGAGCTCCTGCACCCCGCACCAACTATCCGACTCAGCAGTATGCCAACCCCAAGCCAGCTTACAACAACCCAAATAGCAATGCCGGCAAGAGCAGCAACCCCAACCAAGTCACTTGCTTTGGATGTGGTCAGCCAGGACACTACTCCAAGTATTGCCCCAACAAGAAGCCCGACGCCCCGCGCCCCAATGCGCAGAACCCAGGACAAGGCCGTGGGATGCCACCAAGGAACCAAGCTCCCCGCAACCAGCCCAACAACGGCAGGGGTCGCGTGAATCATGTCACTGCTGAGGAAGCCCAGGAAGACCCGGACGTCATGCTGGGTACGTTCCTTGTCAATTCAACACCTGCAACTGTTTTGTTTGATTCTGGAGCCACGCATTCTTTTGTCACTCAAAGCTTTGCATTAAAAAGTAGCATGACCCCTACACCCCTGAATAACCCTATGGTGGTACAAACCCCCGGAGCAGAGATGAGAGCCAAGATAGGATGTAAAGGAGTCGGGATTGTCATTAATGGGGTAGACTTCCAAGCAGACCTTATCATCTTAAGATCACGAGGCTTGGATGTGATCTTAGGAATGGATTGGCTCATCAAGCACCAAGGCTTGTTAGATTGTGCCAGCCGGACCGTCACAGTGACCAATGACCAAGGAGTCGAAGTTAAGTTTGCTCCTAACCCCTCCTCTGCTCAAGGCACCCAAGTCAACTGTCTGTCAGAAGTTGGATTGGAACAAGTGCCGGTAGTATGCGAATACCCCGATGTCTTTCCTGATGAGCTACCGAGAATGCCTCCTGACCGAGACATTGAGTTCATCATCGAGCTCATGCCCGGAGCAGGACCCATCTATAAGAAGCCTTATAGAATGGGATCGGAAGAGTTGGCGGAGTTGAAGAAGCAACTGGAAGAGCAGTTGAGGAAAGGATTTATCCGCCCTAGTGCCTCCCCTTGGGGATCACCTGTTTTGTTTGTGGCAAAGAAGGACGGTACCATCCTCTTATGCATTGACTACCGCTCCCTCAATGAAGTTACAATCAAGAACAAGTATCCACTTCCCAAGATTGAAGATCTGTTTGATCAACTCAATGGAGCCAAGTTTTTCTCCAAGATTGATCTCAGATCTGGGTACTACCAGCTGAAGATCAGACCCGAAGATATTCCAAAGACGGCATTTGTAACCAGATATGGCCTGTATGAGTGCACGGTCATGTCCTTTGGGTTGACCAATGCCCCAGCTTACTTCATGTATCTCATGAATAAGGTCTTCATGGAATATTTGGACAAGTTTGTTGTTGTTTTCATTGATGACATTCTTGTCTTCTCGAAGTCGGAGGAAGAGCATGAGCAACACTTGAGGATGGTCCTAGACAAGCTTCGAGAGCACCAACTGTATGCCAAGTTCAGCAAGTGTGAATTTTGGCTGCATGAAGTTGGATTCTTGGGTCATGTTTTGACTGAAGAAGGATTGTCGGTCGATCCCGCTAAGATTGAAGCCGTGACCGAATGGCAATCCCCAAGCAATGTGAAGGAAGTAAGAAGCTTCCTCGGACTCGCGGGATATTACCGCAAGTTCATTGAAGGATTCTCAAGCATTGCCCCACCCCTGACTCAGCTCTTGAAGAAGGACAAGAAGTTTGAGTGGACGCCGAAGTGTGATGAAAGCTTCTAGGAGCTGAAGAAGAGATTGAACACCGCCCCAGTTTTGGCCACACCAGATATACACAAGGAGTTTGTGATATATTGTGATGCGTCAAAAACTGGACTGGGAGATGTTCTGATGCAAGAGGGCAGAGTTGTAGCTTACCTTTCAAGGCAACTACGGCCCCATGAAGAGAACTATGCTACTCATGACCTCGAGTTGGCAGCTGTCGTTCATGCCCTGAAGACATGGCGACACTACCTCCTAGGGAAGCGGTGTGAGATATACATAGATCACAAAAGTCTGAAGTATATTTTCACTCAGAAGGAATTGAACATGAGGCAAAGAAGATGGCTAGAGCTGATCAAGGATTATGACCTCAGTGTTCAATACCACCCTGGAAAGGCTAATGTGGTAGCAAATGCATTAAGCAGGAAGGCATGTTCCTTGAATGCTATGCTTAAGGAAAGGCTACCCGCCTTGTATGAAGAACTTGAAAGCTTCGAGTTGGAACTGGTTGCACCAGGATTCTTAACCAACCTTGAAGTCAAGCCTACCCTGATGGATGATATTAAGGAAGCTCAGAAGGGACACGAAAGTATTGAAGGCATCAAGAGGAAGATCAAGGCAGGCAAGGCCCCCGGATTCTCAGAAGATGAGCAAGGAATTGTGTGGTTTGGGAATCGCATTTGCGTACCCAACAAGAATGAGCTCAAGAATTTGATCTTGCAAGAAGCTCATGACACTCCGTATTCCATTCACCCCGGAGGGACCAAGATGTATCAAGACCTGAAGGAAAGATTCTGGTGGCATGGCATGAAGAGGGAGATTGCCGCCTATGTTGCAAAGTGTGACATATGCCAAAGGGTCAAAGCTGAACATCAGCGACCCGCTGGGTTGTTACAGCCTCTCAAGGTTCCCGAGTGGAAATGGGATAAAGTCGGGATGGACTTCATCACTGGATTACCCAGGTCAAATAAGGGACATGACTCCATCTGGGTCATAGTCGACCATTTGACCAAAGTAGCCCACTTCATTCCGGTAAAGAATACCCATGATGGCAACCAACTGGCAACTCTATACATCAATAGAATCGTAAGCCTTCATGGTGTTCCCAAGGAGATTGTGTCGGACCGAGGAACCCAGTTTACCTCAAGGTTCTGGAAGAAGTTCCAAGAGGCCCTGGGAATCAAGTTGTCCTTCAGCACTGCTTTCCACCCACAGACCGGAGGTCAGACGGAACGAGTAAATCAGATAATCGAAGACATGCTCCGAGCCTGTGTCTTAGCTTATGGAGCTAGGTGGGAAGATTGCCTCCCTTTCGCCAAATTCTCCTACAACAACAGTTATCAGTCCAGCCTCCAGATGGCACCATTCAAGGTGTTGTACGGACGCAAGTGTCGCACACCCCTCAATTGGTCAGAAACCGGAGAAGGGCTAGTCTTTGGGCCCGATATTCTCCGTGAAGCAGAAGAGCAAGTCCAGCTTGTCAGAGAGCGTTTGAAGACCGCCAAGTCAAGACAGAAGAGCTATGCTGACACTCGTCGCCGACAAGTAGACTTCCAAGTCGGAGACCATGTATAGCTACGAGTAACTCCTCTTAAGGGAACCAAGCGTTTCCACATTAAAGGGAAGCTCACACCAAGATTTATCGGCCCCTTCGAGATCACCGCACGACGTGGAGAAGTGGCTTACCAGTTGGAACTGCCACCTGAACTATCCGATGTGCACAACATATTCCACGTGTCACAACTCCGGAAGTGTCTCCAAGTTCCAAACATGCCTGATCTTTACAAGGACGTCAATCACCAAGCCATAGACCTTCAGCCTGATTTGACTTACCGTGAGAGTCCTATCCGTATTTTGGATGAGGCTGAACGGCACACTCGAAGCCGCACCATCAAGTACTTCAAAGTCCAATGGAGCAACCACTCTGAAGCAGAAGCGAATTGGGAACGTGAAGACTACCTCAGCTCCGAGTTTCCATATCTCTTTAAAGCCTAGTTTAGGAATCTCGGGGACGAGATTCTTGTAAGGGGGGTAGGTCTGTCACACCCTGCATTTTGTAACATGTTTATTTGCATTAATAAAGCATGAAAATTTGGTCCAACAAAAACTTTTGCATTATTTGGCTTTTATTTGGAGTTGGATTTCTCTCTGTGGTTTTCAAGTGCTCTTTGTAGTCAACTACTTTACCTTCTATACTTCATCTCCTTGTCCCAAACTTCTGCCCAATGATCATGCCATGTGTATTATGCATTATAGTATTTTCTTACAAAAATGATTTGGCCAAAAAGTATTTCCAAAAGTTAGTTTTCCAAAAACCCCTTGATTGAGGATTGCATTGCAAGTACTTAATTAAGGGCAGTAAAAATCTTTCCAAAAATATATTTGACTCCTATTAGATATAGGATACCCAGAAACCACAAAAATATAATTTTAAAAGTTATTTTCCTATTTTATTTAAAGTCTTTTTCTTAAGGCCAGAAATGGTCTTTAATAGGTTAAAATTATTTTAATGTTTCAAAAATATTTGAGAAAAATTAGGGAGACTCAATGGACATATAGTTTCCATATATATGAGTTTCAACACATGGTTATGATCAAATATTGGACTAAACCTCCCAAAACCATTTCTGCCCATTTCAAGGATTTGAAATATTTCTACAGGAAATATTTTCACAAAAATCCAAGAAAAATCCAGCAAGTCACAAATGAATATTGTGATGGCCTTGCAAAGCCTCATGTCCATTAATGTCATTTTGGTTCACCGAAATGCCCCCAAACCCTTTCTAACCAGAACCATATTTGAACAAGTTTGAACTACCAACTTTCTCCCCTTGACCCCAACTTTTGTGAGCATGTTCACATGACAAAATGAGGCCACTACACCAAGTGGTGCATCAAGGAGAAGTGATTTGCTCAACTAGATCTTCACAAGTCTATTTCTGCACATTTCTAGGGTTTGCCAAAGTTGCATTGGCAACTTTGCCCAAATGAGCTCAAATTTGGTGGAACACCCTAATTATATGTTTCATTTCACCCTGTGGATTCTCATTCCAAATGGAGTTCATTTTCTTTCCCAAACCAACAACAAACACCTTCTGACATTTTGCAAAAACCACTGTTTTGACCCCTTTCACTATTCTTGGAGAGCTCAAATTTTTACCACAGCTCTTTCTAGTCCCCTTTCATCTCCAGTAGCAATGGCAAGTCCATAGCTCACTTATTGAATGGGTAAAACCCCTCTTTCTCTCTCTGCTCAGCCCTTTGTCAGCCTTCTTCTTCCTCCCTCCTCACTCCACTGGCTCACCAGAGCATCCAAAGCCTCCTCCCACTTCTTTACTACTCCCTAGCGCTACTGGACAGGTTTGGCCGCGCCCACCTTGCCAAAAAAATGGCATGCCGGCCATATGGGCGCTCTGGAGCGCGCTACAGTGCGCTCCCGCACTGTAGCCGCCCTCTGCCCAATGGCTCCGACCACCTCGGCTCTCCCCCTCAGGCCAGCCAATGCTCCTCGATGTCCGCGACACGCCATGACGTTGTCCCCCTCCTCCTTCTCCCTCCTCTCGCCCCAGCTCGCACGCGCGATGGCCGCCCCGAGCGCTCCAATGAGCAAGCTCACACGCGCGCACCTCTGACCTCTCCCTGCTCCTTCTCTCTCTCCCTCTGGGCGTAGTCGACCCCCGCAAACACCCTGGACACGATGCAGCGCCCTCCCGAGGCCCGTGGCAACGTGCACGAGCTCGCCGGCGCACGAGCCCACGGTGGACCGCCGCTCGCCTATATATAGGCCTCCCCGAGCCCTTCCACCCTCACCCCTCGCTTTCTGCACCACCAAAACCTCCCCCTGCATCCTCAGTTCGCCTCCAGAGCCGCCCGAGCTCGAGATCGAGCTCGAGCTCCGCCGCGTCGGCTCGCCGGAGTTCGCGAGGTAGAAGCCTCCCCCGCTCCTCCTCTTCCTCGATCTAGAACCCTCTCACCTCCCTGATCTTTTCCCCTCTCTATCCCGCCTCGTTTGCTGCCGGAATCGACCGGAGCCGACGACTCCCGAAGCTCCTCCGCCGCGGGAACTCGCCGCCGGCGAACCAGGCAGCTCCGGTGACGCCAACCACCTCCACCCGAACGGCGACACGACACTGAGTCCAGCCGTGACCTCGCCTGACCTCGCCGAGGCCTGCAGCGTCGCCGGTGAGCTCGCCACCTCCTCTGACCCAGGGTTGATGACGACGGCCATGGGGCCCGCTCGTCAGCCCCTCGCCCTGACGCCTGGGCCCCGCCTGTCAGGTTTGAACCTGGCGCGCGCGCGTGCACCGGTGCGCTGGGCCGGCCGCTGGCTGGGCCTCCTGCCCTGTGGCCTTCCTGGCCCAGAGGCACAGTGCCATTTCCCTTTTTCCAATTCTTTCTGTCTTATAAAAATTCCTCAGGACAAAATATTTGTCCCAATGGATTTATTCCAATTTCTAAAATCCCAAAATATTGCTACCTATTTAATGGTGTAACTTCCATTCAAATCCAACCAACTTTGCTTCACTGTAAATATTTAAATGTGATTTTTAGCATTTAAATATGCCTCTGAAAATCCATGTCTCCTGTTCCACCACTCCAAATCCAAAACTAGCAATTTTCCCCTTCTTAGATTTCTATCTAATATTTTACAAAAAGAGTTGACATTTTTCTGAGCACTTTGATTTTCCTCGATAGATTGCGTTGCTGACGAAGGAGTTGGACCAGAAGACTTTGAAGACCCCGAAGACTTTGCTGAGCCAGGCAAGCAGCCCTTTGACCATGTCTATGAGACCCTTTTTATGCATGTCATATAGCACTTATTATTGTTGCATCGGAATCATGAAGAAAGGGGCAACCACTTTGGTGGATTGCCTCTGTTACTTTTCTCGTTGACACTTGCATTGTGCATGACCCTACCTTCTTATGAGGTTTATGCCAGTGGGAATAGATAGGATGCAAAGTAGAGCTACGCAGAAAGGGCCGGGATATGCATGGTGAGGGAGACAAGATACTTTCAAAGGACTTTTCGAAAACCCCATCGGGTGCCACTTATGCCCGAGGGAGATGATGAGATGGGTGGCCACTTGATGACGAAGTGGTGTACCAAGGCAAGTGTGTGTGTGTTTTTGAAAACGGATTAGATTTAAGATTTGATGACTGTCCCAACCTTACATGCGCAACCACTCTACCCCTATATGGGAAAGGGCATTATTGATTACTTAAGTCGATACTAGCTTGGAACCCGCATTACTAGTAACGGGAGAGTTGTTGGTGCGCTCTCTCGGGACGGGGTCGTGCCAGGTAGGGCGGCCATGACTGTTTTCACAGGGCACCGGATACACCATTGTGTCCCCTCTCGGATGTTACGATCTAGAGTGAGTCTCGTATGATGTACATCATGAGGATACGGAACAACGAGTGGACTCCATGCTAGTGTCGTCTAGGGAAAGGTAGTGATCGGGTGCTTACCCCGGGTACTTGAGGTACCGCGGGTCGTGGATGTCACGGAAGTTCCCCGGATCTAGTGGGTAAAGTGTGCAACCTCTGCAGAGTGTAAAACTATTAGAATAGCCGTGTCCACGGTCAAGGACAGTTGGGCGGTGCTGCTTAAACTACGTCCATATGTTTTCAAACCAGTGTGCGTGATGGACAAGTGGGAAGAACAAATTGGGTCAAGTCAGAGGACTTGACATGATTGAGTTGGGTTGTTGCCCACTCTATTTATGTTGATATCTGTAACTGTCCTCATGGTTACTTATATTCTCCTGATGCATGTCTTACAAGTTTTTGAACATATTGTTGCACTCAAAAATTAGCTTTCCACAAAAATTTACCTATATCATGCATTATGTTTCCTTGAACCAAAACATGGGTTGCTTGCGAGTACATTCAAAGTACTCATTGGCTTGCCACTGGTTATTTAATTGGCCAGGCATGGAAGAACCAGAGTTTAAAGAAGAGTTCCTTGGAGACGAACATGCGAACTAGGACGCTTCCCAGTCAGTATGCCTGTAGGGTTAAGGCAGATGGCATGGGTTCTATTTATCGACGAAGATTTCCGCTGCTTGTGTTTCATTTGATGTTCAGCCCTTAAGGCTTTATCAATGTAAGACTTGACCATAATGGTCATAATTTGTGTAAGATAATATGTATGGATGTAAGACTCTTGTTATTCAGCTTCTGTGTGTTCAGTGAGCATTGATCTCTGGGATCACTATACACGTGCATTCGGTGATCACGACTTATGAGTCGGGTTCCCCACATGATCAAAGGAGCCATCGGGCCTAAAAGCGACGACACAGAGGAACTCTCAATGAAAGCACCAATGTCGGTGTCAAAACCGGCGGATCTAGGGTAGGGGGTCCCGAACTGTGCGTCAAGGTCGGATGGTAACAGGAGACAAGGGACACTTTATTTTACCCAGGTTCGGGGCCTCTCGATGGAGGTAAAACCCTACTCCTGCTTGATTAATATTGATGATATGCGTAGTACAATAGTAGATCTACCACGAGATCAAGGAGGCTAAACCCTAGAAGTTAGCCTATGGTATGATTGTGTATGATGATGGTTGTCCTACGGACTACAACCCTCCGGTTTATATAGACACCGGATAGGGTTAGGGTTACACAGAGTCGGTTACAATGGTAGGAGATCTTGAATATCCGCACGCCTAGCTTGCCTTCCACGCCAAGAAAAGATCCTTCCGGACACGGGACGGAGTCTTCAATCTTGTATCTTCATAGTCCTGGAGTCCGGCTGAAGGTATAGTCCGGCTATACGAACACCCCCTAATCCAGGACTCCCTCAACCACGTCATCTACATATGCCTCCACTGTTTTGCCGATCTGGTTTGCCAGACATGTCTAAATCATGCGCAGATATGTTGCGCCGGCGTTTTTGAGCCCGAAGCGCATTGTGTTGAAGTAGAATGGGCCGTATGGTGTGATGAATGCCGTCGCGGCTTGGTCTGACTCTGCCATCTTGATTTGATGGTAGCCGGAGTATCCGTCGAGGAAACACAACGAATCGTGTCCTGCTGTAGCATTGATAATTTGATCGATGCGGGGGAGGGGGAAGGGATCCTTTGGGCAGGCCTTGTTAAGGTTTTTAAAATCAACGCACAGGCGCCAGCATTTTTCCTTCTTTGGTACCATCACCAGGTTTGCAAGCCAGTCCGGATGTTTTATATCTTTGATGAATCCGGCCTCCAATAGCTTGGCTAGTTCCTCTACCATGTCATGTCTCCTAGGTTCAAAAAACGCCGAAGAGCCTGTTTGACTGGCTTGAATCCTTTTAGGATATTTAAGCTGTGTTCGACCAGCCTACGTGATATTCCTGGCATGTCTGAAGGGTGCCAGGCGAAAATGTCCCAGTTCTCACGTAGGAACTCTCGCAGTGCGGCATCTACATCAGGGTTTAACTGTGCCTCGATGGAAGTTGTTTTATTGGGGTCCGTTGGATGGACCTGGAATTTGACTATTTCGTCCGCTGGTTTAAAGGAGGTGGACTTAGATCTTTTGTCGAGTATCACATCGTCCCTGTTCACCGTGGAGCGTAGCGCAGTCAGTTCCTTAGCCGTTAGGGCTTCGGATAGTTCCTCGAGGGCCAGTGCGGCTGTCTTATTTTCGGCGCGGAGTGCTATGTCCGGATCACTAGCGAGAGTGATGATTCCGTTAGGCCCGGGTATCTTGAGCTTCATGTACCCGTAATGTGGTATTGCTTGGAAGATTGTAAACGCTTCCCGCCCTAGCAGAGCGTGGTATTCGCTACTGAACGAGGCCACTTGGACGTGACCTCTTCGGACCTGTAATTATCTGGCGTGCAGAACACCTCATCTAGTGTGATTTTTCCTGTACAGCGCGCTTCCCGACTGGGATTACTCCTCTAAAGGTTGTGCTGCTTCGCTCAATGCGGTTCCAGTCTAGTTCCATTTTTTGAAGGGTTTCCTCATAAATGAGGTTCAATCCGCTGCCTTCATCCATGAGTACCTTGGTAAGGCGAAAGCTGTCCACTATTGGACTAAGGACCAATGCGGCTGGTGCTCGGGCTATTCGGAATTTAGGTTCATCACTGGCATTAAAAGTAATAGCCATGTCACTCCATGGGTTTATTGTTGCTAGTTGGTAGACTTCGGCGAGGCTGTGGAGTGTTCTTTTTCGCATATTATTTGATGTGAAAGTTTCGAAGACTGTTAACACCGTACCGGTGTCCCTGAGGTGGCTTTCTGTGGCCTCAACAATTAGAAGATCTTCGCCAATTTTGGCCACCTGCCGGAGTATCCAACATGCTCTAAGGCTGTGAGTTGGTGTGGCGCCCTCTGTACTGTGAATTTTACAGGGTCCATTAAGCCATCCTTCCGGTACGGTTCCATGCCCTTTAGAGGGTTTTGCTTTTTGGTGTTTAACCCGGGTGTCTGGCGATGATGCACCCTTTTATTTCGGACTGGGTTTGTATTCAGGGCCGAATTGTCCAAAAAATTTATTTCGGTTTTCCAGGCGCTTTCCATCGCACAGTACTTTTGTACTATGGACGCCAAGTCAGCGAAGCGTGTAATATCACGGCGACTTATGGCGCTGAGGATTCCCTTGTCCATGCAATTATTGAAGAAGAATGAGATTGCGTCCTCCCCGCGGTAGTCCTTGATCCTGTTCATAACCAGGAGGAATCTGGCCCAGTAATGATGTAATGTTTCTTCGGGCTCTTGCCTAATTTGGGATAGATCGCTTATGTTTGGGTGGGTGGGTGGAATTAAATCCGAAACCTCACCCAATCTGAGACTCAGAGGCCAAGGAGTTTCCGAACTCGGAAGTTCGGATTCTTGGATGTTGTCCAATGAATCTAGCCCGTCGCCTGACTCTAGGTTCAGGTCTTGAGTGATGTCCTCCCCTCCGTGGGTATCCGGCTTGGAGGGATCGGGAATCCTGACATAGCTAGTCCTTAAGATAGATGAAGGGTCGCCGCACAGTCCCTCTACCACGGCAACGTGATGGGTGACCTGGAGAGAGTTAATCTCTCTCAGATCGGGTTTAGGCCCAATTTGGTCGTAATCCGTAGCGACTCCCAGGGCGGCGTTGCGATCCATGAGCTCGTTTATGGAAGAGAGCTCCATTGGAACTAACTGCTCAGCGAGTTCCGAGCTGACGTGAAGATTGCTTTTGATGACCCGAGAGGTCATCGTCGGCGCAGCAGCCGAACAGGCGGTCATAAGAAAACCACCTAGCTGGAGAGTTTGGCCGACAGCCAAAGCTCCCCTAGCAACGGTGCCGTATTTAAAGACGGGATGAGGCATCCTTCCTAATGGCGACGACACAGAGGAACTCTCAATGAAAGCACCAATGTCGGTGTCAAAACCGACGGATCTCGGGTAGGGGGTCCCGAACTGTGCGTCTAGGCGGATGGTAACATTAGACAAGGGACATGATGTTTTTACCCAGGTTCGGGCCCTCTCGATGGAGATAAAACCCTACTCCTGCTTGATTAATATTGATGATATGGGTAGTACAAGAGTAGATCTACCACGAGATCAAGGAGGCTAAACCCTAGAAGCTAGCCTATGGTATGATTGTTGTTCTGTCCTACGGACTAAATACCCTCCGGTTTATATAGACAGCGGAGAGGGATAGGGTTACACAAAGTCGGTTACAATGGTAGGAGATCTACATATCCGTATCGCCAAGCTTGCCTTCCACGCCAAGGAAAGTCCCTTCCGGACACGGGACGAAGTCTTCAATCTTGTATCTTCATAGTGCAGGAGTTCGGCTGAAGGTATGGTCCGGCTATCCGGACACCCCCTAATCCAGGACTCCCTTAGCTGGAGCTGAGGCGACTGATGTCGAGGTGCCGACGCCGTGAGAAGGCCCGAAGGCGGCGTCTCCCGAGGCCCGCCCTGGAGTGGCGGGAGGCGCGGAGTTGCGGCCTACGACCCTTGAGGCCGGAGCTCCCGAGGCCCCGGCCGTTGAGGCGACGCCTGACGGCGTCCCCCAGGCCAACTCCTTTGGTGGTGATCATCTTGATGCTTCTTCCGTGCCCCAGTCTGACCCCTGCGCCATGCGCTTAGGTCGGTTCCGCATAGACTTTGAGGCCCTCCGCAAGAGGAAGGAGGCCTTGGGTGGTGATGAACGCCCTTGCCGTTTGCTGAAGCGCAGGAAGTACTTTGCCATGGATGAGTAAGTCCTCTTCTTTCTCTGCTCATTTACTTTACTATCCCTGTAGCTGATTGTGGCCTTTCAGGCCCCGTCCTGCCAAATTCACCGAGTCGGCCCGAGAGCCAGCCCCCAAAGCTTCGCCTTCTCCGCTGGCTCCGGGCTCGCCGAGCTCGAGCGGCACCCCCACCGCTGGAACGGTCGGTGGAGTGGTCCGTTCCACCGGGTACCTCGAGCCTACGCGCTCGCTGTCCTTTCTTCATGAGTCCTCCTGGGGCACATCCGGCTTGCCCTGCGTTCCTCCTCTGATCATAGAAGGTGAATGGTTGAAGTCTGTCTTCATCTCCTCATTCGTGGGTGGACCGACGCCAGGCTGGATTCCCAGAGGGGTCCATCCGGCGATGGCAAGGGCTCCAGCCCCCAGCCCCGCGCCGGGAGGGGGCATGCCGCCTCGGGGCCCTCCGCATACTCTGGTGGAAGAGGGTGATGCGGAAGACGTGCTCGGGCGCGCTCGGGAGCGTCGTGCCCTTCGCCAAGAGTTCCTCCAGGGGGCGGCGGACGCGTTGAGCCGGATTGGGGCAGAGCTTGCTGGCAAGGACGCGCGCATCGAGGCCGAAGGTTTGCGCCTTGCTGAGGAGAGGCGCAAACTGAAGGTAGCTGTCGCCCTCGCGCGTCACCAACGTGATCTCGACAACGCGATGGCTGAAGCGTCGCTGGTGGCTTCGCGGGAGGCATGCTCCCAGACCGTCGAGGAGGCTCGGGATGCAGACCGTCGGCGCAGAGATGCGGGGGAGCGCGCATGGGATCTCCAAGCCTGGAGCAACTCCCTGGAGCAGCAAGTGGAACTGCGCCAGGCGGCCCTTGAGTTGCTGAAGGGGGCTTCCGTCGACCGGGCGGAGTTCCTGAGGAGCGAGGAGGCGCTGAGGTTGGAGGCCGCCAAGCGCAACCTTGACCTTGAGCGGTTGGAGACGAGGGAGCGCCTGGTGGCTCAGGCGGAGGATGACGTTGCTGCGCGTGAAGCCCGGGCCCAGGAAGAGGTCGACTGCCGCGTGGCGGAAGCTCGCTCGGCCTTCGAGCGCGAATACGAAGCGAGGTTGGGGCTGATCAGGGCCGAGGCTGAAGGTAGGACCGCGGCCCTCAGGGCCAAACTGCCTGAAGTGGTGCGGCGGGCGGACTCATCCGCAGCCGCTCTTGGCACAGCGCAGGCGGAGCTGGCCTCTTCCCGGGCCGAGCTGCTTCTTCTCCAATAGAGGGTTGATGATGCCGAGGCCATCGCGCAGCGGAATGAGGACGAGATCCGTCAGCGGCGGGTTCTGGAGCACGAGCATGCCCCCATGCTTCGAACGCTCAGGGAAAGGGCTAACACAGCTTTGGGCAACATTTGCGAGGCTGCTGCTAAGGAGCCGCATGAGGCCAGCTATGCTGGCAACCTCCAATTTTTCACCGACGTGGTGACGCTTCTGGAGAGCCGCTCCGAGAGGTCCCGTTGGATCGTCGAAGAGAGGAGTCGAGCCTTGCTCGGGCATGCCTTCTCCTGTGTCTTCAGCTATCTGCAGGGCAGAGATGCCCATTTCGACTTCAACGCTGCCATCGCACCCGTGCCAATAGTCGTCCAGGGCGACCTGGCGCAATGGGTGGAGGACAACATGGACACCCGCGTCAGGTCCTTTACGTCTGATGATGACGGCGTGATCATGGCCGCCAATGAGGGAGGCATTGTGGACGAGCCTGGCGCCGACAGAGATGTTGGTGGCGGCGGCGATGATGTTAGTGATGCCAGTGACGCCTTCGGGGGTGCCCTAGAAGACGCGGTGAGCGATATGTCCGACTGACCGTATGTTGCTGCTGTTTACCCTGCACGAAGAAGGTTCGGACTCGGCCCTAAAGAATGTAAGAGCATTTTGGGAGGGGAGGCCCCTCATGTAAAGGTTTGCGATCAGTACCCTGGGAAACATAACGTTGCGTGTGAGCTTAGCCGCTAGCCCGGTGATGGGTCAGCTGACTTGTTTACCTTTCGACCCCGACGAGTCCCGAGCGGGCCTGCGGGGGCCGCCGCGCCTCGCGTGTCTTCTGATTAACTTGTTGATCCTGTGATGAGAACCTCCGGAGAGGGTGTGGTGACAGCGGTCCCGGCTGTAGACGTGCTTGGCCCGACCCGGCTCGCGAGGGGCTCGCGAGGGGGGGGGGCAGCCGACGCTAACTTTGAATGCAAAGCCGAAACCAGAACACGAGAGATTGCTCGAACGAGACTAAACACCCCTTCCCCAAACGGACACAAGTCTCAAACTCAAATCCAACTTAAATCCAAACCGAAGAACTTTGTCAACAAGGAACAAGCAAAAAGCAAAAGGCTGCGTCCGGCACCTAGTCTAGTCTTCGACGTCTTCTCACCAGCGCGGAGCTAAGTGCTAGCACTGGGCGTGGGCGGGAGCCCCCGAGGCCCGAGGACGGCTCTCCGGAGACTCCGGGGCGTGTACAGCCCCACTCATTATTACGTGAGAGTGTCACGGGCGGCGATCTTCACAGGCACTGGGCCTTCTTCACAGGTACCAGCCTTGCTTCATATCGCCAGATGAGGGCCCCGCCTTGCGCCACACTCTACCGCCATTGATGGCGGCCGGAAACCAAGGACGACCCCAATGGGGTAGAGCGGTCGCCAGCGGATCCCCCGACGACCACGGGTCCTCTGCCGGGGGCAGGCCCTTGGGCAGAGGGCCTACCTCCTGAGAGCGCCTTGCTCAGACCGCCGCGGGGGATAAACCCGGATCTCGGCCCCTCTCCTGCAGCCCCCTACGCCCTCCTCCTGAGGGATAGGAGGCTGCAGCGTTGGGGCAGCCATCTGCTGCGGCGACCTATATCTCCTGCGACCCATGGTTAGCATAAGC
The DNA here is from genome assembly GCA_032464435.1 of Aegilops umbellulata. Lineage (NCBI taxonomy): Eukaryota > Viridiplantae > Streptophyta > Magnoliopsida > Poales > Poaceae > Aegilops > Aegilops umbellulata. The sequence continues at coordinate 347,078,457 of CP136058.1, read as the reverse complement.
CTGCTCCTGAGGGATGAGTGGTACCCGATAGTTGCTGCCGCCGGTGCGGTTGTCGAGGCTCTCTTGGGGTTCCTGAAAGAGCTCAGTTTCTGGTGCATCCTCGCCCCAGCCTGGCACGAGGAATGAGCCATGATCTTCTTCCAGTGCGCACCCCTGATCCACCATGTGGGGCACATAAGCTTCTGGGGCCACCGCCTCGTGGGCCTCGCCATACCGCCCCCCATGCCATGCAGTCTGGCTTGGAGCGTCGTCTTGGGGGTGATGGCGCGGCGGTCCGCCGAAGCCGAAGGCCGCGGCGTGCACCCCTTCGCTGGCCTGAGATGGGGCCAGCGCGACTTGTCGCCCGGTGTCGACGGAGGTGTTGGCGTTGGACAGGCCTTGGAGTCTGCCTGAAGTTGCGTGAGCACGTATAATGCCGCCACGCGGCCCTCCCTGGATCTTGGGTGGCAGCTGGACGCAGAAAGGAGGTGCTCCTGAGGCGGCGGCGTCCAGGAGCTCGGCTACTCGCTCCAACAACATGTCGCGGCCGCCCTCCAGCAACCGGCACCGTAGCAGCTCTCGGGCCACCGTGAGCGCGGCCCTGGAGTTCGCCTGTTCCCGTCGGCTGTACGGCGCTGTGGCCGCGGCATGGTTTGAGGCCCTGGCTGCGGCCCACACCTGCCGTGGTGTGAGGGCAGGCGGCGTCTGGCCGCGTCGCCCACGCCCCGCAGCGCCCTGCGGAGCGCGGGCTGCCTGACGCGCAAGGTTGAGGTCGCCCTGAGCCGGCGACACGGCGTGGACGGGCCACGCCGCCCAGCGGTCGGCGTTGGCAGCCGGGTCGCTTGACATCTGAACGGCGAGGCGACGGAACATGACGCGGAGGAAGAAGGATTCCGGCGCACCCCTATCTGGCGCGCCCAATGTCGGATTTCGGTTTCCGGCAGACACTTAAGGTTCAAACTCTGGGGTGCCCACGGAGATCTTTCCCCTACCGACTCGCGCTTCTATGGCTCGCAAGAAATCTAGGCCGGAAAGAAGAACACACAAGGGACACAAGGTTTATACTGGTTCGGGCCACCGATGTGGTGTAATACCCTACTCCAGTGTGTGGTGTGGTGGATTGCCTCAGGAGCTGATGATGAACAATACAAGGGAAGAACGGCCTCGCGAGAGGTGTTCTTGAGCTGGTGCAGTGTGTTCTACTTGGTCTGGATCTCTCTCTCTCTCTCTCTCTCTCTCTCTGCTTTGTTCTTCCTCGTCGTTCGTTGTTTTTTCTCTCCTCTATGGCGGCTAGCCCTATTTATAGAGGCCCTGGTCCTTTTCCCAAATAATGAGCGGGAAGGGCGCCAACAATTGGCCATTTTGAAGGGGAACATCTAGTACAAGTTATCCTGACCAAAGGTAGTCTTCGGCTGCCAAAAGCACTGGTGGTGACGCCGTCTTGGGCTCCACGGTGACCTCCATCCTGCCGCTCTGCTGGTCTTGGTCTTGTTGCACCGGAATGGTAACCTTTGCCCGATGCCTTGGCCTGTGCTTGCTCCCTTTGCACCGAAGGGGAAACAAGGACACTGCGTAGGCCGGCGCCCGCCTGGCGCCCGCCTGGTCTTGATCGTCATGGCTTGCGTCATGGGGCCCTCGCGAGGTGCCCTTGCCTTGATCTCTCCGCCTCCTTGTGAGCCTGCCTGATGAGGTGCTCCTGAGGAAGTTTCCTATCGTCCGCCCCGCGAGGCTTGGCCCCTCGCGAGGGTCTTGAGCATGAGCTGATGAAGATGGGCCGCGCTGGGCCCCCACTCGAGCCACGCCGCAGGCCGCAGGCAGGCAAGTCTGGGGACCCCCGTTCCCAGAACGCCGATAGAATCATCACTCTAGCTAGTGATCGGGACATAGCACTCCGCGCCGAAAATAAAACCGCCGCACTGGCCCTCGAGGCATTATCTGAAGCCCTTGCGGCCGAAGAACTAACTGCGCTGCGCTCCACAGTGGACAGGGAAGACGTGATACTCGACAAAAGGCCCAAGTCCACCTCTTTTAAACCAGAGGACGAAATAGTCAAATTCCAGGTCCACCCAACGGACCCTACAAAAACAACATCCATCGGGGCACAGCTGAATCCCACAACAAACGCCGCACTGCGGGAGTTCTTGCGCGAGAATTGGTACATCTTCGCCTGGCATCCTTCAGACATGCCAGGAATCCCACGCAGGCTGGCCGAGCATAGCCTAAACATTCTGAAGGGATACAAGCCGGTCAAGCAGACTCTTCGGCGTTTCTCAGAGCCTAAGCGACAAGCCATGGGAGAGGAGCTAGCTAAGTTACTCGAGAACGGATTCATTAGAGAAATAAAACCTCCGGACTGGCTAGCAAACCTGGTAATGGTACCAAAGAAGGAAAAATCCTCGCGCCTATGTGTCGATTTCAAGGACCTCAACAAGGCGTGCCCCAAGGATCCCTTCCCCCTCCCGTGCATCGATCAAATTATCAACACTACCGCAGGTCACGACTCATTGTGTTTCCTCAACGCATACTCCGGATACCATCAAATTAAGATGGCGGAGTCCGATCAAGCCGCAACGGCATTCATAACTCCTTACGGCCCCTTCTGTTTTAACACCATGCCTTTTGGGCTCAAAAACGCCGGTGCAATCTATCAACGCATGATCCAAACATGCCTGGAGACACAAGTCGGCAAAACAGTGGAGGCATACGTAGACGATGTGGTCATTAAAACGAGACATGTCGAATCCTTAATAGACGACTTGAGGCTTACGCTCGACAATCTCCGAACATATGGCATCAAGCTCAATCCGGAAAAAATGCGTTTTCGGTGTGCCCGCCGGTAAGCTCTTGGGCTTCATTGTTTCCAATAGAGGGATTGAAGCAAATCCGTCCAAAATCCGAGCTCTGTCACAGTTGGCTATCCCAACAGACCTCAAGCAAATCTAGAAATTAACTGGATACGTGGCTGCCTTAAGCCGCTTTATCTCCCGATTGGAGAAAAGGCACTACCCCTTTATCGCCTTCTTCGACGCACCGAACACTTCAAGTGGACGGATGCGTCCACGGCCGGATTGGAAGAAATAAAAGCCGTCTTAGCTAGCAACCCAATCTTGGCCACGCCAAATATCGTCGAACCAATGCTGTTATATATAGCGGCAACACACCAAGTTGTAAGCGCATTGCTCGTTGTCGAACGAGAGACGGACGAACATAAGTTCCCGCTTCAAAATCCGGTATACTATGTATCCACTGTCCTCACTCCATGCAAATCACGGTACCCACATTATCAAAAGATTGCATACGCAGTCTTCATGGCATCCCGGAAACTACGACACTACTTTCAACAGAGCTCAATTATGGTGGCCTCTGAAGTACCACTCAATGACATAATAAATAACCCCGATGCCACGGGCCGGATTGCTAAATGGGCTATTGAGCTCCTCCTGTTCGACATAACATACAAACCATGGTGAGCCATTAAGTCACAAGTACTGGCTAATTTCGTCGCCGAATGGACAGAAGCCAAACTCCATAAAGCGTATGGCGCGTACTCCAATTGGATCATGCACTTTGATGGCTCTAAGATGCTGGCTGGTCTGGGGGCAGGCGTCGTCCTGACATCCCCCACCGGAGACATAGTCCAATACATACTCCAAATATTATACACAGACTCCAACAATGCAGCAGAATATGAGGCCCTATTGCGTGGTCTCCAGATGGCAGTCTCCATGGGCATTCAACGCCTAGAGGTGCGTGGGGATTCGAACCTCGCAGTATCTCAAATAAATGGAGACTTTGACGCCAAGAACCCAAAAATGGCGGCTTACCGCAACGCCGTCCTCAAAATGTCAGCTCGGTTCGAGGGGCTCAAATTCCACCATGTGGTCCGAGAAAACAATCAAGCGGTGGATATCCTCGCCCGCATCGGCGCTAAGTGCGACCCTGTCCCACCTAACATCTTCTTCGAAAGGTTGTTTAAGCCATCCGTGGAGTGGGAAGGGGAGATCGGCAAAAACAGTCCGGATCCGGCCACAACGCCAGACCCCGAACACTCTGACGTAATCGGAGGTTCTGCAACCGAAATAACACCTTCGTCCCACGTGATTATGGTTATCATCGCCCTGTGGACAGAACCCTTCTTGGCTTACCTAACTAGGAAAGAACTCCCTGAGGACCCAAACGAGTCACGTTGCACTGTGCGGTGGTCTAAATCCTACAAGGTCCACGAGGGAGAGCTTTGTAAGAAAAGCGCTACCGGAGTACTTCAAAGGTGCATCTTCGAAGAGGAAGGACGGCAACTTTTGGCAGAAATTCATGCTGGACTTGGCGGCCGCCACCCCGCAGCTCAGGCCCTTGTAAGCAAGGCCTTCCGTACAGGTTTTTACTGGCCGACGGCCCAAGCAGACGCACAGGACCTCGTTCAACGTTGTGTCAGCTGCCAGCGTTTTGCAAACAAAAGCCATATGCCACCTACCGCTCTCCAAACAATCCCCATTACTTGGCCCTATGCGGTCTGGGGGCTTGATATGGTCGGACCCCTTAAAGGAGGAAGCCATAAGAAGAAATACCTATTTCACCAAATGGATAGAAGCCAAACCAGTTAAAACGGCCGAGTCCGGACCAGTGGTAGACTTCATATCCGGGGTTGTACACCGTTACCACTACAACAGGACCTCACCTATAGCAACGCATCTTTCCGTATCTAAAAGTCCATATATGCGTTACAAGTGTCGATACCAACGGTTTGGGATGCGTAGCCTTATCCAGCGTTGCTAGCGCATAATGCAACACTTATACTGCCGTTGGTAAAGAGACCGTTGCAAGAAGACAACACATAAAATCGACTTCTACAACACTTTCATACATTGGTGCTGAATTTACAGAAATCCAAATCTTGTGAATTTGCAAGGCTTCAGGTGTTGGTACATATATAATATGAATAATATTATTTTATTGACACACGTATATAGATATTTTCAGGAATTAAATTAATGCTCCAAATAATGATGATAATTATGTATATCAAGTAAGAAAAATAATTAAGAGAATATACTCACGAGAGGAAGAAAACATATATTGAATCAAACTGTTGGATTACAATAGTGGATATTACACGAGGAACATCATCCAAATGTGATGCATAATCTAAATATTTTCTTCACAGTGAGACTTGGACTGAAAGCATTCATCAACCTCCCTATAACTTAACTAAAACTTAACCGAGGAACATCATCCCTACAATTTAACTAGAACTGAAAGAATCCATCATCATCATCATGAGTCAGAACATCATCATCATCATTGCAGTATACTTGCCACGCATCCATATATTCATCCATATATCTTTTGAATCTACAAAGAAAATAACAAAATGAACTGTTAACACATAATGCATTGACATGATGCAAAGTAGTGATAGAAGCAGGATATTAGACACATACCAAGGTTGTACGCCATGCAATCTTTGTTTTTTCTGCATTAACAAGAGTAGTGCAGTTTTTGCGATGTGCCAAGTCTTCAGTTTTCACAAATGCCATATCAACATGCACTGCCCAGAATTCGTTTATAATTTCAGCACCATCAATTTTAAATTTAGGATCACCGGTTAGTTAGCAAACTGAACTAGAACGGTTTTAGTCATCTGAAACTGAACCGAAACATTTAGCTCTAGTTGGTTTTAGTCATCCAACAGGAAACAGACAAACCTACAGTGCTCACCATTCTTTGGAACAAACCTACAGCCCCAAATCCACTGAAACGAATTTACATGGTCATCACCAGCCTAGCGATCCACAGCTAATTCTGTACACCTACAGTCAAACTTTTTTGCGTGAACCAACAGATTTATTTATTGCTAAATAAATTCACTGAAGCCTACAGCCCAAATCCTATAAATTTGCATGGACAGCAGCATAGAACCTAGCACGGACCAATGGCTGTGGACACAATGAGCAGTAACACGGTAGTGAGAGGGGAGAGTATACCTTCCATGGCATCGTCCATGACTTGCTCCATAAACTCGACTTTCTCCATGGCTTACCCCCTGCATCGAGTTGGTACGTGCAGCTGCAAAACCAAGGGAAAAAGGTTACAGTTGTCTCATGCATTTGTAGAACAGCGCAACAAAAGTAAAGCTTCATCAAGTTCCATTCCTACTTAATAAAAGCAGAGCCAGCTTATTCCTCCCATTCTATGTATCCTAGTTACTAGCTTGGCAACTTTACATCTGGCTCAATGAATTTATCCCCTACTTAGTTATATAGTTATACACACGCATCAGGATGAACGAACCGGACAGTAAATATGAAGACGCGCTTTGCCGGATGCCATACCAACTTATGTGCTTTGCCGCGCCTGCACATATTGACAACAAATAACAAAACTATTTTAAAAGAGGAATCTGAATTTTACAATCATACAAGAAAATTTGTACAGTTTGGATGAGTTCAAATATGGGCGAGACATATTTCTGAGGTAGTAGTTAAAAGCTTTAAACCATAGATCAAAAAGCAGTGTTGCACTTTTGCTGAACTATCTTAACCAAATTATCCTAAATCTCGAAAAAAGGAAAACAAGACCGATAAGAACATGGGCACTCCACATGCGCTCTAGTACCACCTAATACTTTCAGAATCTGTTCAAAGGGAAAGATGCAGCATGGAAAATGGCATTCGCTGCATTTAGACTGTTCTAATTTTTTTACCAAACCGCAGTTGATCTATTGTATTCTTGTAGTGTTGTGAGTATACGATTTACATAACATCACACGCGCACTGCAAAATGCAGCAAGTCACCAGTATCTTGCATCCAGGTGCATACATCACCATGTACATAACTCGATCTCAGTCATACAAATTGTTTTGCTGCCAATGGACTAAAACCTGAAATGGCAAAACTGAAGTCGAGTTCTCAGTAAATTGCAAGAAACACACTGTGAGTGCCGACCATAGATGCTTCATCTAAGACCATTACAACCCAATGCAACTGTATATTTATTTGCCCACACAGGTTCTGAAGTTTAAAACCATGGGGGAAGACTGAATCAACTTTAGCTAGATCGAACACAAGATTTGCTAGAGCTTAACAACGGAACATCTACTTTCAGGAATTAGTTGTGCATATAGATAATCGACAAATGGAGAAAATATTTCCAGGAGTAATACATGAAAACTGGAATAAAAGTAGCTTAGGAAACAAGCCTTGGTTTAGTCAAAAGTGTAAACAAAGAGCACTTACGCACACTTCACATCGATTAGAGTAGAACACATCATCAGGATGGTCAGGCAAAAAAACTAAATCTTAACTCAACGGATCAACATATCATCAGCACTTGATCAACGCAAAGTACAAGCGAAGATGGTCCAAGTTATGCACAAGTCTCGCACAACCGGAATCAAATCTCATATTCACCTGGACAATTGCAAGCTACAGGACATACAGACACAGAAATCAAACACTATTTCTGTGAATCCAACATGAATTCCAACCACATAGATTCCTGGCCTTACTCGGATCTTCTCACAGGGTAAAAAAAATAGGAACTCAGTGTTTCATCAATGAAAACAGAATAGTAAGTATATGCACAAACAGGCAGAACAAGGAGCAGTCAAAACTAGGGAGGGGTGGAACTTTATCCCAATGTTTACCTGTGTCGGCTTTAGCGGGAAGAGGAAAAGCCATAAAGAGCCGCCATCGCCACCCCAAACACGTGCAAACAGTTTTGCCTCCAGCAATTTCAAAACAATTTCTGCAACAATAACAGATATACAATTACAATTGGGAATAAGCTACTATCCATCCAAACCAAAGAAGCAAATCATGATATCTTCGAATAGCAAACCTAGGTAACAAGAGATGAATGTCGGGGCAAACAAGTGGAAAAGAGGATGACATGGCCACCGACGCCGGAGCTGACGCCCGAAACCCTAGCCATGGGCGGAGGGTCGCGGGTGGGATTTGGTGGCCGGGAGCGCCGGGTCTAGCCGGATGGGATGGCTCCATGGTTTGAGCGGACCTCGGGCTGTGCTTCGCGGTGGCGGGATTCGCCGGACGTTGCTTGAATCAGACGCCGCAGATGGCGCAGCGAGGATCCCCGTGAAGAGAGACAGAGAGAGATGGGGCGCGAGGGGGATGGGTAGGTGGGTGTTGCAGCGGATCCGGCAGCCTTTGGATCTGCGAGGTGGAAGTAGGGGAGGCAGAGGGCCGGCGGCGAGGTGGATCGGAGGAGGGAGATGAGGTGGCGGGTGCCGCCGATTTGGGAGAGATGAGGTCTGTTTTTCGCGCCTCTCTCTCTCTCCTTTGATCCTTTTTTTACATGTACCACGCATATGCTACACCGCTTATATGCGTATCTATAATAAATTTTGCAACATATAGTCAATATGTTGTAGAATTTATGTTGCTTTACAGGGGGTATTCTTGTAGTGTACGGTGTCCCCCACAACATCATCACCGATAACGGCTGGAACTTTACAGCCGACGAGGTAAAAACTTGGTGCAGAAACATGGGCATTAAGCTTGATTATACCTCTGTCTATCACCCTCAAACTAACGGTCAAGTCGTGCGAGCAAATGGTCTTATCATGAGCGGAATTAAACCCAAATTAGTGCGATCCTTGAAGGAATTAGATACGCACTGGGTCGAGGAGCTCGACTCCGTACTATGGGGGCTGCGGACCATGCCGAATCGTACTACCGGATACACACCGTTTTTATGGTGTACGGCGCAGAGGCGGTACTGCCCTGCGACATCATTCATGACTCACCTCGAGTGCGCATGTACGAAGAGAAAGAAGCCGAGCTTGATCGGCAAGACAGTTTGGACGCCCTGGAGGAGGAGCGTGACGTGGCAAAAAGCCCGCTCCGCATTCTATCAGCAACAGGCTCGACGGTATCAAAGCAGAGAAGTACATGCCAAAACTTATAACGTTGGTGAACTCGTTCTACGCCTACCAGAGAAGAAAAAGGACAAGATCAAGCCCAAATGGGAAGGTCCCTTCATTATTGACAAAGTTCTGACCGGTGGAGCGTACCTTCTGTGGGATGCATCGGACAATCGACTCGAGCCAAACCCATGGAACGCAGCCAGACTCCGAAGGTTCTACGCCTAGTGTCGGACTCTGTGTTTGTCTCCTTACCTCTGTCAATTTCTTATATATATCCATTATCTTTGTTTTCTTTCTTTCTATCTTCCCTTTTTCTTCACGGCCTTAAAAGGTTAAAATGTGTCTTGACTACACAAACTTGACGCGCTAGGCGTGCTCACTATACCTGGGGGCTTCTTATACAGAAGCTTAATATAACTATGCTCCGGGCTCTATGCCTCCGCACATGTGTTACTTTCCCACATGTACCTTTTCTTCGCCATTATATGCATCGATATGACTTAAGTTTTGGCCAAGATGGGTTGCGTGGCTCTTGTGTTTATGCCCTACGTTCCCGTTAATTCGGCTAGGGCATAAGGGGAGCATCTCTGAGATTGTTACTGCCGGGTCAGTCGGATGTGTACCTCAGACTGGGTGAAGCTGAAAGCTAGCGTTCTTAAGGGAATATTCAGTCAGTGAACAAAAGATGACTTTGACTTATTGTAATACATGCCCCCAGATGTTTATAACCTTCATCTCTTTTCGCAGTTCGGACATGCACATTAATGCATGCCTACCCAGGGAAAGGAACCCTTAACGGAACTATTCTCCCTGGATGATGTTTCTTACTATCTATGTAATATAACATAGCTAGTTGGGTACTTGTCTGTTCAAGAACTTATGACCCCTACGCCTGGTTTCCATGCGTACCCCGGTTTTTACATAACTGAGCGGGTATTCGGATACACTCCGGACTGTCGGGTCCGGAGGACGAAGCAAAAAGGTCCGCCATGACAAATGATTTACAATCCGGCTAGGGACAATATATGTCACTTGAAGTACACAGTCACTTAGACTGATTAAATTCTTCTTCTATACCATCCAACAGGCTGTCTAGCCTAAAATCTTGTTGGGAATACTTTGCGGCTAATTTCACCTGGTCATACACCAAACTGACAGGGATGTCTTTCCCATCAGACCCCACAGGTCCGACCTCGGCCATGTGGTTCGGGTCAGCCTTGGTATATCCAGTCTTCACCATGGCCCAGGCTTCCCTTGCACCTTGTCGGCAGGCAGATATCTTCCATAATCGGAAGCGCCACCGCGCTCCCTTGAGTATCTCTACAAGCTCCCCCATGCCTCCTGGCAGGTAGGCGGATGGCCACAAGGCTTGGGCAATGCCCTGCATCACCTGCCGAACTTGTTTGTGCAGTTGTGAGAGCTCTGGTAGAAGATCACCCGCAGACCCGGGCATCTCCTCTGCGGGATGACCCGTCAGCATACCTACCGATATAACTCTGTTAGCCGGTTTCTTCGCCGAACTCTATAGAAATTGTTCAAGCACTTACTAAAAATATCGCATCGAAGCTTCTTATTCTCCTTTATGGAGTCAGCAAGCTGGGCCCGAACATCTTTCAGTTCAACACTCAACCAGGTATTGGCATCTTGGAGATCGTTTTTCTCCCGCCTAACCTGCGTAAGGACGCGCTCACCAGCCCTTAGCTGTTGTTGAGCATGTCGCTGATCCCCTCGCACGACCTCCGGATTCACTCCGGGATCATCTGCTGAATCTATTGTTAGATTTGCATGCATGCCGAATACTAACTGGTATATGTCGTTCTTTTTGATAGGAACAAATGTAACCAGATGGGGCCTTCTTGGACTCCTTCATTGTGGCAACTGCGGCCCGTAGCTGGGCTTTGCACTCCTCTAGCTCTTGAGACAACTGGGTATTCTTCTTTGTGAGAACCTACGCAAATAATGATCCTTAAATCAGTTGTGCCAACTGTTTCAAGTCTCAGGGGCTACTGATATACATAATTATAAGATTTTTCTTACCCGTATATCCATTACATACTGGTCTGTGGCTTTCGCAAGACCATTTTGAGCAGCCCGGATGTACGTGGCCCCTGAGTTGAAGGCATCGAACGTCTCTTTAGAGAAACCATGATCGTGGAGTACGGCCCGACGACGTCTATGATTCATGGCACTCTCCACTTCGGAATTCATAGCGGACAACCTATCTGCATCATCTGTAGGAGGAACTGTTGGGGAACGTTGCAGAAAACAAAAAATTTCCTACGGTTTCACCAAGATCCATCTATGAGTTCATCTAGCAATGAGTATTCAGATTCAGCTACATACCTTTGTAGATCGCGTGCGGAAACGTTCAAGGAACGGGGATGAGGTAGTCGTACACGACGTGACCCAAATCACCAGAGATCCTAGCGCCGAACGGACGGCACCTCCGCGTTCAACACACGTACGGTCAGCGTAACGTCTCCTTCTTCTTGATCCAGCAAGGCAAAGGAGAGGTTGAGGAAGATGGCTCCAGCAGCAGCACGACGGCGTGGTGATGGTGGAGCTGCAGTACTCCGGCAGGGCTTCGCCGAGCTCTACGGAGGAGGAGGAGGAGGTGTTGGAGAGGGAGAGGGAGGCGCCAAGGCAAGGGTGCGGCTGCCCCCCTCCCCTCCCCCCTTTATATAGGCCTCTTGGGGGGGCGCCGGCCCTGGAAGATCTGATCTCCCAAGGGGGCGGCGGCCAGGGAGGATTTCCTCCCCCCAAGGCACCTAGGAGGTGCCTTCCACTAGTGGGACTCTTCCCCTTTGGAACCCTAGGCGCATGGGCCTCTTGGGGCTGGTTCCCCTTGGCCCATGTAGGCCAAGGCGCACCCCCTAGAGCCCATGTGTCCCCCCAAGGCAGGTGGCCCCACCCGATGGACCCCCGGGACCCTTCCAGTGGTCCCGGTACAATACCGATAACCCCGAAACTTGTCCCGATGGCCGAAATAGCACTTCCTATATATTATTCTTTACCTCCGGACTATTCTGGAACTCCGTGACGTCCGGGATCTCATCCGGGACTCCGAACAACATTCGGGTTACTGCATATACATATCCCTACAACCCTAACGTCACCGAACCTTAAGTGTGTAGACCCTACGGGTTCGGGAGACATGCAGACATGACCGAGACGGCTCTCGGGCAATAACCAACAGCGGGATATGGATACCCATGTTGGCTCCCACATGCTCCATGATGATCTCATCGGATGAACCACGATGTCGAGGATTCAAGCAAACCCGTATGCAATTCCCTTTGTCAATCGATATGTTACTTGCCCGAGATTCGATCCTCGGTATCCCAATACCTCGTTCAATCTCGTTACCGGCAAGTCACTTTACTCGTACCATAATGCATGATCCCGTGACCAAACACTTGGTCACATTGAGCTCATGATGATGCATTACCGAGTGGGCCCAGTGATACCTCTCCGTCATACGGAGTGACAAATCCCAGTCTCGATCCATGTCAACCCAACAGATACTTTCGGAGATACCCGCAGTATACCTTTATAGTCACCCAGTTACGTTCTGACGTTTGGCACACCCAAAGCACTCCTACGGTATCCGGGAGTTACATGATCTCATGGTCTAAGGAAAGGATACTTGACATTGGAAAACTCTAGCAGACGAACTATACGATCTTATGCTATGTTTAGGATTGGGTCTTGTCCATCACATCATTCTCCTAATGATGTGATCTCATTATCAATGACATCCAATGCCCATAGTCAGGAAACCATGACTATCTATTGATCAATGAGCTAGTCAACTAGCGGCTTACTAGGGACATGTTGGTGTCTGTTATTCACACATGTATTACGATTTCCGGATAACACAATTATAGCATGAATAAAGACAATTATCATGAACAAGGAAATATAATAATGCTTTTATTATTGCCTCTAGGGCATATTTCCAACAGTCTCCCACTTGCACTAGAGTCAATAATCTAGTTACATTGTGATGAATCGAACACCCATAGAGTTCTGGTGCTGATCATGTTTTGCCTTAGGGAGAGGTTTAGTCAACGGATCTGCGACATTCAGATCCGTGTGCAATTTACAAATTTCTATGTCTCCATCTTGAACATTTTCACGAATGGAGTTGAAGCGACGCTTGATGTGCCTGGTCTTCTTGTGAAACCTGGGCTCCTTGGCAAGTGCAATAGCTCCAGTGTTGTCACAGAAGAGTTTGATTGGCCCCGATGCATTGGGTATGACTCCGAGGACGGTGATGAACTCCTTCACCCAAATTGCTTCATGTGCTGCCTCCGAGGCTGCCATGTACTCCGCTTCACATGTAGATCCCGCCACGACGCTCTGCTTGCAACTGCACCAGCTTACTGCCCCACCATTCAAAATATACACGTGTCCGGTTTGTGACTTAGAGTCGTCCAGATCTGTGTCGAAGCTAGCGTCGACGTAACCCTTTACGACGAGCTCTTCGTCACCTCCATAAACGAGAAACATTTCCTTAGTCCTTTTCAGGTACTTTAGGATATTCTTGACCGCTGTCCAGTGTTCCTTGCCGGGATTACTTTGGTACCTTCCTACCAAACTCACGGCAAGGTTTACGTCAGGTCTGGTACATAGCATGGCATACATAATAGAACCTATGGCTGAGGCATAGGGTATGACCCTCATCTCTTCTATATCTTCTGCCGTGGTCGGACATTGAGCTGAGCTCAATTTCACACCTTGTAATACTGGTAAGAACCCCTTCTTAGATTGATCCATATTGAACTTCTTCAATATCTTATCAAGGTATGTGCTTTGTGAAAGACCTATGAGGCGTCTCGATCTATCTCTATAGATCTTGATGCCTAATATATAAGCAGCTTCACCAAGGTCCTTCATTGAAAAACTCTTATTCAAGTAGGCCTTAATGCTGTCCAAGAGTTCTATATCATCTCCCATCAAAAAGTATGTCATCTATGTATAGTATGAGAAATGCTACAGAGCTCCCACTCACTTTCTTGTAAACGCAGGCTTCTCCATAAGTCTGCGTAAACCCAAACGCTTCAAAGCGAATGTTCCAACTCCGAGATGCTTGCACCAGCCCATAAATCGAGCGTTGGAGCTTTCACACTTTGTCAGCATTCTTAGGATCGACAAAACCTTCCGGCTGCACCATATACAATTCTTCCTTAAGGAAACCATTAAGGAATGCCGTTTTGACGTCCATTTGCCATATTTCATAATCGTAGAAAGCGGCAATTGCTAACATGATTCGGACGGACTTTAGCTTCGCTACCGGTGAGAAAGTCTCATCGTAGTCAATCCCTTGAACTTGTCGATAACCCTTAGCGACAAGCCGAGCTTTATAGATGGTCACATTACCATCCGCGTCTGTCTTCTTCTTAAAGATCCATTTATTTTCTATGGCTCGCCGCTCAAAGGGCAAGTCAGTCAAAGTCCATACTTCTTTTCATACATGGATCCTATCTCGGATTTCATGGCTTCTAGCCACTTGTCGAAATCCGGGCCCGCCATCGCTTCCTCATAGTTCGAAGGCTCACCGTTGTCTAACAACATGACTTCCAAGACAGGGTTGCCGTACCACTCTGGTGCGGAACGTGTCCTTGTGGACCTTCGAATTTCAGTAGGAGCTTGATTATAAGTATCTTGATCATCATCATTAATTTCCTCTCTAGTCGGTGTAGGCACCTCAGGAACGTTTTCTTGAGTTTCGCCATTTTCCGGTTCAAGAGGTAACACTTCATCAAGTTCTACTTTCCTCCCACTTACTTCTTTCGAGAGAAACTCTTTCTCTAGAAAGGATCCATTCTTGGCAACAAAGATCTTGCCTTCAGATCTGAGGTAGAAGGTATACCCAATAGTCTCTTTAGGGTATCCTATGAAGATGCATTTTTCCGACTTGGGTTCGAGCCTTTCAGGTTGAAGTTTCTTGACATAAGCATCGCATCCCCAAACTTTTAGAAACGACAGCTTAGGTTTCTTCCCAAACCATAATTCATACGGTGTCGTCTCAACGTATTTCGACGGAGCCCTATTTAAAGTGAATGCGACAGTCTCTAAAGCATAGCCCCAAAAGGATAGCGGTAGATCGGTAAGAGACATCATATATCGTACCATATCTAATAGAGTGCGATTACGACGTTCGGACACACCATTACGTTGAGGTGTTCCAGGCGGCGTGAGTTGTGAAACTATTCCACATTTTCTTAAGTGTGTGCCAAATTCATGACTCAAGTATTCTCCTCCACGATCTGATCATAGAAACTTGATTTTTCTGTCACGTTGATTTTCAACCTCACTCTGAAATTCCTTGAACTTTTCAAAGGTCTCAGACTTGTGTTTCATTAAGTAGATATACCCATATCTACTCAAGTCATCAGTGAGGGTGAGAACATAACGATAGCCACCGCGAGCCTCAACACTCATTGGACCGCACACATCAGTATGTATGATTTCCAATAAGTTGGTTGCTCGCTCCATTGTTCCTGAGAACGGAGTCTTGGTCATTTTACCCATGAGGCATGGTTCGCACGTGTCAAATGATTCATAATCAAGAGACTCTAAAAGTCCATCTGCATGGAGCTTCTTCATGTGTTTGACACCTATGTGACCAAGGCGGCAGTGCCACAAGTATGTGGGACTATCATTATCAACTTTAACTCTTTTGGTATTCACACTATGAGTATGTGTATCATCACGTACGAGATTCATCAAGAATAAACCATTAACCATCAGAGCATGACCATAAAACATATCACTCATATAAATAGAACAACCATTATTCTCGGATTTAAATGAGTAGCCATCTCGAATTAATTAAACGAGATCCAGACACAATGTTCATGCTCGAACTTGGCACTAAATAACAATTATTGAGGTTTAAAACTAATCCCGTAGGTAAATGTAGAGGTAGCGTGCCGACGGCGATCACATCGACCTTGGTACCATTCCCGACGCGCATCGTCACCTCATCCTTTGCCAGTCTTCGCTTATTCCGCAGCTCCTGCTTTGAGTTACAAATGTGAGCAACTGCACCGGTATCAAATACCCAAGAGCTACTACGAGTACTAGTAAGGTACACATCAATTACATGTATATCACATATACCTTTTGTTTTGCCGGCCTTCTTGTCCGCTAAGTATTTGGGGCAATTCCGCTTCCAGTGACCACTTCCCTTGCAATAAAAGCACTCAGTCTCGGGCTTGGGTCCATTCTTTTGCTTCTTCTCGGCAACTTGCTTACCGGGCGCAGCAACTTCCTTGCCGTCCTTCTTGAAGTTCTTTTTACCCTTGCCCTTCTTGAACTTAGTGGTTTTATTCACCATCAACACTTGTTGTTCCTTCTTGATTTCTACCTCTGCTGATTTCAGCATAGCAAATACTTCAGGAATGGTCTTTTCCATGCCCTGCATATTGAAGTTCATCACAAAGCTCTTGTAGCTTGGTGGAAGCGATTGGAGGATTCTGTCAATGACCGCTTCATCCGGGAGATTAACTTCCAGTTGAGTCAAGCGGTTGTGCAACCCAGACATCTTGAGTATGTGTTCACTGACAGAGCTATTTTCCTCCATATTACAGCTGAAGAATTTGTCGGAAACTTCATATCTCTCGACCCGGGCATGAGCTTGGAAAACCATTTTCAGCTCTTCGAACATCTCATATGCGCCATGTCTCTCAAAACGCTTTTGGAGCCCCGGCTCTAAGCTGTAAAGCATGCCGCACTGAACGAGGGAGTAATCATCGGAACGTGACTGCCAAGCGTTCATAACGTCTTGTTCTGCAAGGAGAACAAGTGCGTCACCCAGCGGTGCTTGTAGGACATAATCTTTCTTGGCAGCTATGAGGATGATCCTTAGGTTCCAGACCCAGTCCGTGTAGTTGCTGCCATCGTCTTTCAGCTTGGTTTTCTCTAGGAACGCGTTGAAGTTGAGGACTACGTTGGCCATTTGATCTACAAGACATATTGTAAATATTTTAGACTAAGTTCATGATAATTTTAAAGTTCATCTAATCAAATTATTTAATGAACTCCCACTTAGATAGACATCCCTCTTCTAGTCATCTAAGTATTACATGATCCAAGTCAACTAGGCCGTGTCCGATCATCACGTGAGACGGACTAGTCAACATTGGTGAACATCTTCATGTTGATCGTATCTTCTATACGACTCATGCTCGACCTTTCGGTCTTCTGTGTTCCGAGGCCATGTCTGTACATGCTAGGCTCGTCAAGTCAACCTAAGTGTTTGCATGTGTAAATCTGTCTTACACCCGTTGTATGTGAACGTTAGAATCTATCACACCCGATCATCACGTGGTGCTTCGAAACAACGAACTGTCGCAACGGTGAACAGTTAGGGGGAACACTTCTTGAAATTATTATGAGGGATCATCTTATTTACTACTGTCGTTCTAAGTAAACAAGATGCAAAAACATGATAAACATCACATGCAATCAAATAATAATAGTGACATGATATGGCCAATATCACATAGCTCCTTTGATCTCCATCTTGGGGCTCCATGATCATCTTGTCACCGGCTTGACACCATGATCTCCATCATCGTGTCTCCATGAAGTTGCTCGCCAACTATTACTTCTACTACTATGGCTAACGCGTTTAGCAATAAAGTAAAGTAATTTACATGTCGACACGCAGGTCATAAAAGAATAATGACAACTCCTATGGCTCCTGCCGGTTGTCATACTCATCGACATGCAAGTCGTGATTCCTATTACATGAACATGATCTCATACATCACATATATATCATTCATCATTCATCACAACTTTGTCCATATCATATCAGCAAGAACTTGCTGCAAAAACAAGTTAGACGTCCTCTAATTGTTGTTGCAAGTTTTACGTGGCTGAATTAGGGTTCTAGCAAGAACGTTTTCTTACCTACGTAAAAGCCACAACGTGATTTGTCAACTTCTATTTACCCTTCATAAGGACCCTTTTCATCAAATCCGCTCCAACTAAAGTGGGAGAGACAGACACCCGCCAGCCACCTTATGCAACTAGTGCATGTCAGTCGGTGGAACCGGTCTCACGTAAGCATACGTGTAAGGTTGGTCCGGGCCGCTTCATCCCACAATACCTCTGAAGCAAGATAAGACTAGTAGCGGCAAGAAAGGTTGACAACATCTACGCCCACAACAAATTGTGTTCTACTCTCGCAAGAAGAACTACGCATAGACCTAGCTCATGATGCCACTGTTGGGGAACGTTGCAGAAAACAAAAATTTTCCTACGGTTTCACCAAGATCCATCTATGACTTCATCTAGCAATGAGTATTCAGATTCATCTACATACCTTTTTAGATCGCGTGCAGAAGCGTTCAAGGAACGGAGATGAGGTAGTCGTACACGACGTGATCCAAATCACCGGAGATCCTAGCGTCGAACGGACGGCACCTCCACGTTCAAAACACGTATGGTCAGCGCAACGTCTCCTTCTTCTTGATCCAGCAAGGCAAAGGAGAGGTTGAGGAAGATGGCTCCAGCAGCAGCACGATGGCGTGGTGATGGTGGAGCTGTAGTACTCCGGCAGGGCTTCGCCGAGCTCTACGGAGGAGGAGGAGGTGTTGGAGAGGGAGAGGGAGGCGCCAAGGCAAGGGTGCGGCTGCGCCCCTCCCCTCCCCCCTTTATATAGGCCTCTTGGGGGGGCGCCGGCCCTGGGAGATCTGATCTCCCAAGGGGGTGGCGGCCAGGGAGGATTTCCTCCCTCCCAAGGCACCTAGGAGGTGCCTTCCACTAGTGGGACTCTTCCCCTTTGGAACCCTAGGCGCATGGGCCTCTTGGGGCTGGTTCCCCTTGGCCCATGTAGGCCAAGGCGCACCCCTAGAGCCCATGTGGCCCCCCGAGGCAGGTGGCCCCACCCGGTGGACCCCCGGGACCCTTCCGGTGGTCCCGGTACAATACCGATAACCCCGAAACTTGTCCCGATGGCCGAAATAGCACTTCCTATATATTATTCTTTACCTTCGGACTATTCTGGAACTCCTCGTGACGTCCGAGATCTCATCCGGGACTCCGAACAACATTCGGGTTACTGCATATACATATCCCTACAACCCTAGCGTCACCGAACCTTAAGTGTGTAGACCCTACGGGTTCGGGAGACATGCAGACATGACCGAGACGGCTCTCGGGCAATAACCAACAGCGGGATCTGGATACCCATGTTGGCTCCCACATGCTCCACGATGATCTCATCAGATGAACCACGATGTCGAGGATTCAAGCAACCCCGTATGCAATTCCCTTTGTCAATCGATATGTTACTTTCCCGAGATTCGATCGTCGGTATCCCAATACCTCGTTCAATCTCGTTACCGGCAAGTCACTTTACTCGTACCGTAATGCATGATCCCGTGACCAAACACTTGGTCACATTGAGCTCATGATGATGCATTACTGAGTGGGCCCAGTGATACCTCTCCGTCATACGGAGTGACAAGTCCCAGTCTCGATCCATGTCAACCCAACAGATACTTTCGGAGATACCCGCAGTATACCTTTATAGTCACCTAGTTACGTTGTGACATTTGGCACACCCAAAGCACTCCTACGGTATCCGGGAGTTACACGATCTCATGGTCTAAGGAAAGGATACTTGACATTGGAAAACTCTAGCAGACGAACTATACAATCTTATGCTATGTTTAGGATTGGGTCTTGTCCATCACATCATTCTCCTAATGATGTGATCTCGTTATCAATGACATCCAATGCCCATAGTCAGGAAACCATGACTATCTATTGATCAACGAACTAGTCAACTAGTGGCTTACTAGGGACATGTTGGTGTCTGTTATTCACACATGTATTACGATTTCCGGATAACACAATTATAACATGAATAAAGATAATTATCATGAACAAGGAAATATAATAATGCTTTTATTATTGCCTATAGGGCATATTTCCAACAGGAACATACGGTGTTGTCCCCACGTTAGCATCTGCCTCTGAGTCCGGCTCTGGAACCCGGCTGGTGGAGGCGTGGCCGGCAGGCTCTCCGGATACGGTCCGGCGGGCATTTTTCCTGCCAGGAACCATGGACGTTATTATATTTTAAAGATGACAACCACAGAGTATGGTTCTTTTTCATACCTCTGCGACGGCGTCTCAGTCCTGACCGCCTTCCTTTTAAGCCTACCCGGTTTTGGTGCCCCTTGTTGGTGAGTCACTGCGGTTTCGGCATGGCGTCCCGAGGGCCTTTCCTGTAAGACACCATATGTGTGCGGTGGGTGCAGTGCAAAAAAGGATCCTTCTCGGAAGTTGGGACTATGGTTTTACTTACATGCGATGCAGGGAGCAGTCCAGGATAATCGGCTATGATGGCCACCAAGGCACCGTCGCAGCTTAACTGATAAAACTTCCTGTCGATGAGCTCCACAAATGTGTCCGGATCTTCTTTGAGTCCGGGGTCGAGGGCCCGGTCAGGGTCCTCTGGCTGTGGAGACGGGCTGTGGACCTTCCTCGCGGCTTTTTGCATTTCCTACTATGAAATAGCAAGGTAAATATTTATGACGAAGAATGCGGGAAGGTCTGGAGTAAAAAGTAGCATCTCACCCAGTTTGGGGGCTTCACTACAAAAAAAAGACACATTCGTGACATTTTGGGCCGAACAATTTTTTTTTCTGTCATACATATGACACTTCTATAAAAATAATTGTGACAAAACCCGGTATCATCATAGATGTGGTGGGCTCCTACTTGTATGACAAAATATCATGACAGAAAATGGGATTTTCGTCCTGGGCGGGCCGGAGACGCAGCTGCATGACATTCATTGGGCCGTCCATGATGGAAAAAACCGTGGTAGAAGCAAGGGGGAGGAAAATTTCAGGGAGTTCCCGGTTACGGTGGGAGGTCGGGGGCCGAGCGATGCACGTTTCTCTCGTACACGTACGCGCGTGTGCGCGAAGCGTTGGCTCTAACTGAACCCGAGCGAGGCGTTGGGCTCTAACTGAACCCGAGCGATTGCACTGCAGGCTACGCGTTACTGAACCCTAGCGATCGATTGATGGCTGTTAACTGAACCTGTCGGGGATATACCCCGCGGTGTAAACCGGCCGGAAGTTAACCCGGCCGGACTTGGCGGTTTATCGCCAAGTGACAAGGCCCAAGGCCCAGAAGGCCGGTTCAACTATGGTGGGCCGGTTTAAGAGGAAAGGAATATTTACCTTACAAGGAGTTAAGACCAAGACTTGTATCCGGTTTGTATTAGAGATAGACTAGTCCTAATCCTAATAGGACTCCACATGTAAATCGCCCCTTCAACTTATATAAGGAGGGGCAGGGCTCCCCAAAGAGGGACAAGTTAGAAGCGACAAGCAAGAAACAATGTCTAGGGCTAGACACAAGAGCCGGTTTACGGCGTCTCCCTCGTGATGATAATGAGACCTAGCCTCAACAGCATGTAGGGTTTTAACCAGATGATGTTTCCCGGGGCCCGAAGCTGTCTAAATCCTTGTCATGCGTGTTGATCCGCCCTGCGTCTCTCGTCCCACTCAACCCCTCTCAAGCTACCACATAGATGCGTTGGCCTCGCGACTAAGTCGTGACACTAAGGACATCTGCCGTGACAAATCCACGACAGTTGGCGCCCACCGTGGGGCTTGCGCACGGTGGTGTTGAGTTCTTGGAGGGATATCTCCAAGGATCGTGGACCTCGCGATCCAACCCGATGAAGAAAAAGAATGGCTCAAGAAGATGCTGAAAGATCGCACGGGGAGAGCCGGCAACAGGAGCCTGCAAATTCATCGTTTTGTGATCAAAGATCGTGATTAACCTGGAGCTGGCATGTACCAGATTTGAGATCAAGGAGTTAGGGTTCCATCGTCCGCGCCGCCGGACGTAACGAAGCAATCCGTCAAAACTGTGTATATGCCAAGACCGAGGTCGACAAGGAGTTGATCCGCTGTGCATATGCGTTGAAATTGTTCTAAGGTTACGGCCAGATCTGTCAAGTCCCAAGAAGGCCAGACGTGATGAGGCAATCAGCGATAGTCCAAGTTTACCCGTGTACAACCGGGCCAACCATCGGA
This sequence comes from Aegilops umbellulata, assembly GCA_032464435.1. Classification (NCBI taxonomy): domain Eukaryota; kingdom Viridiplantae; phylum Streptophyta; class Magnoliopsida; order Poales; family Poaceae; genus Aegilops; species Aegilops umbellulata. Next base: position 347,056,514 of record CP136058.1, on the reverse strand, counting down.
TCTCCGCGGTCAATCTCGATTGGTTGTTGAAAAAAAAGAAATTAAAAAAAATGGCCACGACCCGGAAATGGAGGCGGCCACAATCCAGATTCCACCTGCGCCGACGCGCCTCAGCCGGCACCGCCTCCACGTGCCTCAAACCGGTCCCTCTTCCACTCCCGAGTCGCCAACTCCTTCACCTAGCCAGGAACACAACCGCAGCTGTGGGTTTGCCTGATTGCCTCCCCTGGTGCGCGTCCTCGCATGCGGCCTTACCTCCCGCTACTGTTCTGCTGCGATCAACGGCCGCATCCCGGGCCGCCGTTTTGTCAACTCACCTCACCGGATCGTCAGGTCGTCTCCACTTTGAGCCGCCCTCATGCGAGCTCGCACCCTCGGCCTTGAGCCGCCCGCACCTGGACTTCGTTTCGCATCGCCGAGCCCCTCTGCCGAGGAGACCACGGCCCACCCGTTCGAGTTGCCCGGGTTACCTCCGCTCGCCTCCACCTCCACTGGCCCGGGCCGGATTCCAGTTCCGCCACCGCACGGGATCGCAGGCCGCACGCCGCTTGACCCGCCTTGCCGTGGCCCGCCTCATCAGAGTCTTTTTACGCCCTAGGCCACCGCCGGTTCGCCACGCGCTGGCACTGCCCCGTCCGCGTTGGCTGCGACACGCGCCCCCGTCGCCTCCGCTTCTGTGGTGCCGGTCCGAGCTGCGCTCTGTCGCGAGCCGCCGCTGGCCTCGGCCGCCGTGTTTCCACTGGTTGTTAATGCCTTGTCGCATCCGCCTCTACACATAAGAAGATACTGAAAGATCACTTGCCGCTGCCAAACATTCGGAGGAAAGAACTTGGTTTTCGCAATAGAGGACAGAAGCGCTATATATATCTGAAGTCTGTTTCATCGCTATAGTGACTGGAGAGATTACTTATCAGTATTATCCAGTGGATTGACACAGCTGGTCGCACTGAAGAAAACTCGTTTGGTTGTTACTCTGATGAATCTTGCAGTGGGGCTACTGAACCACGATTTGATACTAACAGAGACTTAGAAGGATCAAAGGCCGCTGTTAAAAGAGATGATCATGCCCACGGCAAAGCAAAACCACGGCCCGTGCCCCCAGCTTCTTCCTCAACTCTGCTGTGGCTTTTGCGGCAGGCCACCTCGCCCTGCGCATGACCCGTCCACGCCGGTTCTGCTTCCACCTCTACAAACTGCTGCACTAATGCACGGAGGGCTGGTTGCGAAAAGGAAGTTTTACCGTAACCAGGTTATCTACGGACGCTGAATACAGATCATCCGTTGTCCGAACAAAAAACATCAGGTGATATCCATCTAAATTTAGTTTCTTGGTATATATTGTTTTTATCAAGAAAACAATTACTTTCGACCGGACATTTTGATATGCAGGACAATTATTCATTATAAACATGGTTTATACCATGGGTACGGAGTACGCGCTGGCAATGTCCTGCCCGGTGTTCGTCCGTGCCACATTACACGGTGAATGGATGCGTGCAAGACGCCACCCTTACGGCCCTGTTTACATCAGTTTGCTGGGACCGCACCTGCGTTTGTCTCGCCCGTCTGAACCGGTTTACAACCCCACGGCCGACTTATCTGTCGGTGCCGCCTCTGATGATGCGGTCCTATTTTCTGCCCGTCTCTCGCGGCCTGGTCTACATCAACACGCCAGGCTGCACCTGTCCGCATGAGTTGTTTATTGAATATAAAGCCAGTCACTGCTTGGGTAGCCCGGTTTTCTTTCAACAAAACAAAGGCAAATTATCATATGTTATCAACCGCCGTCTGCACTGGATGGCTCAATGGGAAGGTGCACAAATCGCTGTCACTGCAGTTTGATCAACTTCAAACAGCCAGTTGGAAGGAACCATTGGCCGAGTTGCTGACACGGCTCATACGGGATCATTTATAAGCCGCCGCAGTCACCTCAATCTTTTGTGGATTTACATCGCGTTATTAACACCGATGATATATACCTTCTGCTATGGTCAAGTACAGAGAATCTCAAGACAACTCCTTGAGTCATATTAAGACTCGGGGGCTACGATGATATGACGCAGCAAGTCTTGCCAGTTTCAGCCGGTTTAAGAAACCCAGGACAATGGAGGGAAAGATAACCCGGCCCTGGAGGCTACTGTTATATTGATGAAAATTTAAAGGCCGTCAGAAAATTTCCGGCTTAGAAAGTATATGACAGTTACAAAATCCCGGTTTAATGAAGAAGATCCGGGTCATCAGAAAGGATTCTGGTTGAAAATCCGGCTCAAGGGAAGTCAGTCTCACTGAAGCTCTCAAATATTCGGTTTACAATCCGGTTCAAGAGAAATATATTCTCCCACAAAGCTTTGAAGCGCTCAGATCTGGTTTAACAATGTCCGGTTCAAAAAGGAATTAACTTCTCGCAAGTTCGAGTTTAAAGGCCGTCAGAAAATTTCCGGCTGAAAATGAAGATTCCGGTTTAAGAGCCGGTTCAAGGGAAGGATGTCTCTCACAAAGCTTTGAAGCTCTCAGTATCCGGTTTAAAATCCCGTTTCAAGAAGAATTTATCTCTTGCAAAAAGTTAAAAATTACCGAAGAAGACCTGCTGCCATGATGCACGGTTCAAACATGGGTATCCTGCCTTATTGGCCTGACATATTATTGACCGCATGGGGGCTTCTGCTTCATAAAGCGGGGTCTCTGTTCTTTTTATATCATGTGTGGTTACATGGAGTTGTCTGTTTTAAAGCGGCCTCCGGTTTACCCCTTGCAAAAAATTATGAATGTCACTTGGGGGCTCGGTCATGTCTGAACCGATGCAATACCTTCTGATAGGCGAAAGCCACCAGGTCACTTGGGGGCTCGGTCGTGTCCGAACCGATGCAACACCTTTTGATCGGCGAAAGCCACTAGATCACTTGGGGACACGGTCAAGTCTGAACCGGTCACGCCTCTTGATCGGCCTAAAGGCCTTAGAGTCACTTGGGGGCTTGGTCGAACCCGAACCATTGCCATGCCACTTGACCGGCGTAATGCCACTGCATCATTTGGGGACCTGGCTGACTTGAACCATAGCTACGCCTATTGGGGGCTTGGTCGTGTCCGACCATGGTAATGCCACTTGATCGGCTCAATAGCCTCTTTTTGCAAATGGTTTTATCATTGCCTTTGCTTGAAATTTTGTTTTGATAAATATTTCTTTTGTTGCGTTTTTAAACCGACAATTCTTAAACCGGTTCGACTGTCAAATTACAAAATTGACGGAACACGGTCAAATTTTAATCCGGAGGCTATCTGCCCGGTTTGATTTTCTGGTACCATCCTATTATGGAGTAAACCGGTGTTTATCAACCCGGCTCGGCTTTTAACTACAAGTTGTCAGTACATGATCAAATTATAATCCGGAGACTATTAGCCCAGTCTGGTTTGATTACAAGTCACCAGTTTTATATACGGTTAATCTGGTGTTTATCACAAACCCGGTACGGTTTTATCGTAAACCGGCACAATATGGAAGGAGTTATCAGTACTTAAGATTGGGATTCTCACCCTTACTACAAAAGTTGGTAAGCCAACAATGTGATTCAATGTCACAGGTATGATATATTTCATATTTGATTATTCTTAAGTGCAGCCTTGGTTATAAACCTGGGTTATATGTTGGGCATTATGACCCGTCCGGTGGTAAACCGCCAGGACACTTTAAACTTGTTATATGCAGAAACAGGTTGAATAAAGTATGATGATAAATTATCCGGTGTTTACTAAACCGGTCTGGCTTTCGACTATATGTCGCCAGTATGATGAGAAATTGTCCGGTGTTTATTAAACCGGCCTGGCTGTGGACTATAAGTCGCCATTATATATTTGGATTGCGCCATTGGAATCATGCGCTTGTAAATCATTGGATTATATTATTTAAGTCTTCAAATAGCCAACATGGCTGGATTTTATTATGGTTATCAATAACCAGTATTATGATTGAGGTTTTCAAAGTCGCTTTAGCGCAGTGGTTATTATTTTATCAATGGATATGACTTATTTTACAATTGAAGGAATAGTCCCGAGTCGCTGCAGGCTTACAACCCGGCACTTGGGGGCTACATTATTCAGAGTTGAGATTATATCAAATATGCAAGTCTCATGTCGCTGCAAGCATGCACCATGACACTTGGGGGCTAATGCAAAGTCATTTTTGCTCATCTTATTGAAGACCCAACTCATCACATCGTAATGAGCTGGCCCTTGGGGGCTACCAATTGCTCCTGTCAATAATTCAAGGTACAAAGCTTTTTATCCATTACATTGAAGGGTCCACTGCTCAGTTGGTAAAGCACAAGGCTCTTAAATTGTGGACATGGATTGAAGACCCATGATGGGGGTTATATCATATGATGTTATTTTCATTGAAGTATATATCAAAGTCCCAATTCAATATTATTTTACTGAGCCGGCCCTTGGGAGCTACACGTTGCTGTTCAAATCTATATGATCATATCTACGAAGTCCCTGCTCATTATTGCATAATAACCTGGCCCTTGGGGGCTACATTGGTTGAAGTTTTTATGAGTATAAGGCAATTACAAGTCCCAGGTTGCTGCAAGCATAACAACCCGGCACTTGGGGGCTACATATGTGGAATATTCAGTTGTGACTAGTAACTGAGATGAACAATCTGGATTTCTTCAAGGTTGCAACATTTATATTGACACAAGTCTTAAGCTATCATTATGTTCTCCTCTTAAGACTTGGGGGCTACATGTAATATGCATATAAAGGAGGAACATCTTCAAATTCTCAGTTTTTGGCAAATCAGGAAGATTAATTGTGTGATTCAGTGTTGGCAACAATCATAACCCGACGTCTATAAACGGTCATAATCCGGGATCATCAGTTTTTATAACCCGGCCATTTTGGTAATGTTAAACCGGCAAGTTTTCAAGACCGGGATCATCTTCAAACCGGCTGAATATCAGTTGAATATTTCAAGACCAATATTTCTTAAATCAGCGCTTTGGAAGCCGACTCAAGTGGATTATTCTTCACAATATTTTTCTGTGAGAAACCAATGTCAGCAAATTGAGTATGACACTGGATTTTCTAGAAAGAGGAATGACAAGGACTTAAGGATGATCAGGTGCCGGTTTACAAGAATTCTTAACCCGGAGCACAACCTGTCAAATTTGTTCTTATGTTTATTTTGCAGCATAAGTTTACCATGGATGAATCCAAGCTAAACTTGGGGGCTAATGTCGGGGATATACCCTGCGGTGTAAACCGGCCGGAAGTTAACCCGGCCAGACTTGGCGGTTTATCGCCAAGTGACAAGGCCCAAGGCCCAGGAGGCCGGTTCAACTATGGTGGGCCGGTTTAAGAGGAAAGGAATATTTACCTTACAAGGAGTTAAGACCAAGACTTGTATCCGGTTTGTATTAGAGATAGACTAGTCCTAATCCTAATAGGACTCCACATGTAAATCGCCCCTTCAACTTATATAAGGAGGGGCAGGGCTCCCCAAAGAGGGACAAGTTAGAAGCGACAAGCAAGAAACAATCTCTAGGGCTAGACACAAGAGCCGGTTTACGGCGTCTCCCTCGTGATGATAATGAGACCTAGCCTCAACAGCATGTAGGGTTTTTACCGGATGATGTTTCCCGGGGCCCGAAGCTGTCTAAATCCTTGTCTTGCGTGTTGATCCGCCCTGCGTCTCTCGTCCCACTCAACCCCTCTCAAGCTACCACATAGATGCGTTGGCCTCGCGACTAAGTCCTTACACTAAGGACATCTGCCGTGACAAATCCACGACAGAACCTGATCGAGCAATTCCTTGGCTATTGCTGCTAACATAAGCCGATCGATGCTGCCTTTGGATGAACAGTGAGTGTTGCGGGGGGGGGGGGGGGGTTGGATGAATAGTTCCTGGTGGGGTGGATGAACAGGACCCCGTGGTGTTGCCTCTGGATGAACAGGACCCCGATCGATCGAGCCGGTTGGGGCTGGATGAATAGGACCCCATGGAGGGCTCGATGAATAGGACCCCGTGGTGTGGAGGGCAGGATGAACAGTAGACGGTGGAGGGGTGCCCGTGGAGGGGTGGTTGAACAGGACCTCGTGGTGTGGAGGGCTGGATGAACAGTAGACGGTGGAGGGGTGGTTGAACAGTAGCCGGTGGAGTAGCGCGCGGTGGAGGCTGGATGAACATGAGCCCGTGGAGGCTGGAGGAGGTCGACGGTGGATGAACAGTAGCTCGTGGAGGCTGGAGAGGGTCGACGGTGGAGATTAACAATATCCCGTGGAGTCCCGTTTTGCGGTACGCCACACCCCTCCCGATGAACAGGACCCCCATTTCGACCGTAGCGCTCCAACACAAGTCCGTTTCCTCCGTTTTGCGATACGCCACTGAAACGCCCTCGATGCGGCTATATCTCCCACGTGTCGAAGCATGACTTAGAGGCATAACCGCATTGAAAGCAATGTCGCAAGTGAGGTAATCTTCACACAACCCATGTAATACATAAGGGAAAGAGATACATAGTTGGCTTACAATCGCCACTTCACGCAATACATGAGTAAAGCATTACATCAAACAGATACAATCAAGGTCCGACTACGGAACCAAAATAAAAGAAGACTACCCCAAATGCTACACAGATCCCCGATCGACCCCAACAGGGCTCCACTACTGATCAACTAAAACGAAACAACACAACGAACACGATCTTCATCGAGCTCCTCCTTGAGCTCGGTTGCGTCCCGCACGGTACCATCGTCGGCACCTCAAACTGGTTGTTGGAAGTAATCTGTGAGTCACGGGGACTCAGCAATCTCACACCCGCGAGATCAAGACTATTTAAGCTTATAGGTAGGGTAAAAGGTATGAGGTGGAGCTGCAGCAAGTGACTAGCATATATGGTGGCTAACATACGCAAATGAGAGCGAGAAGAGAAGGCAAAAGCACGGTCGATGAACTATGATCAAGAAGTGATCCTAGAACAACCTACGTCAAGCATAACTGCAACACCGTGTTCACTTCTCGGACTCCGTCGAGAAGAGACCATCACGGCTACACACGCGGTTGATGTATTTTAATTAAGATCAACTTCAGGTTTTCTACAACCAGACATTAAGAAATTCCCATCTGCCACATAACCGCGGGCAGGGCTTTCGAAAGTTCAAACCCTGCAGGGTGTCCCAACTTAGCCCATGATAAGCTCTCGCGATCAACGAAGGATATTCCTTCTCCCCAGGAAGACCCGATCAGTCTCGGAATCCCGGCTACAAGACATTTAGACAATGGTAAAACAAGTCCAGCAAGACCTCCCGGCGTGCCGACACCCTGATAGTAGCCGCGCGTATCTCGTCTCAGGCCACGACCGGATGAGCAGTATGTACAACTAAAACCAGACCTCAAGTTTCCCCGAGGTGGCGCTGCAAGTGGCTCTAGTTTGGACCAACACTTAGACAAGCATTGGCTCGGGGGGGCTAAAATAAAGATGACCCTTGGGTTAATTACTCCCAAGGGAAAGGTATAGGTGGTAGGCAAATGATAAAACCAATGTTGGGCCCTGCTGGAGGAGTCTTATTCAAAGCGAACTGTCAAAGCGAACTGTCAAGGGACGCAAAATCCGGGAACATAATACCGATATGACGGAAACTAGGGCGGCAAGAGTGGAACAAAACACCAGGCATAAGACCGAGCCTTCCACCCTTTACCAAGTATATAGATGCATTAATTAAATAAGAGATATTGTGATATCCCAAAATAATCATGTTCCAACATGGAACAAACTTCATCTTCACCTGCAACTAGCAACGCTATAAGAGGGGCTGAGCAAAGCGGTAACATAGCCAATCAACGGTTTGCTAGGAAAGGATGGTTAGAGGTTTGACATGGCAATATGGGTGGCAGGATATAGCAAGTGGTAGGTATCACAACATAGGCATAGCAAAAGAGCGAGCATCTAGCAAGCAAAGATAGAAGTGATTTCGAGGGTATGGTCATCTTGCCTGAAATCCCGCAAGGAAGAAGAACGAGTCCATGAAGAATACAAGCGGACGTAGTCGAACGAATCCTCACAAACACGATGTTATCGGAACTAACCCGAAGAAGCAACACCGGAAAGAAGCAAACAACATGGTAAGCAACCATCACGTAAACATGGCATGATGCACAATTAAGTATGATGCATGTCCGGTTTAAGAAGGCATGGCATGGCAAAGTGCAACAAACAATACTACAAATTAAGTGGAGTTCAATATGCAACGAGTTGCATATTGGCGAAACACCACATCAAGTATTTAGTTCTCTTGTTTATGTACCCAACAATATTAAATGTTATTAAACATGGAAAGGGGTGAAGCATATGAAAACTACACATTTTAGGCATTTTGAATGAGGCCGGAACAACAAACAACAATTACAGAAAATCCTCATGTGCATATTTTAGATTTGGTACTGTTCTGCCCTAAAACATATTTAATGTTGTTAAACAGCAAAATGAAGTGCACCATGTTAAACTAGGCATATTTTCACCCCGTTTACATATAAAGTTTATAAAATTTGGAGCTACGGTTATTTAGTTATAGAATAAATCATTTTAGCATGGCATTTAAGCAAATTAATGCAAACAGCAACTTAAACGTTTTTGACATGGATGAAAGTTGGATATTATGAAACTAGACAAAATTCTAAGAATATTTCATATATGAAGTTTTTACATATGATGCACTGTTAATGAGTTATTATATGCATGATGTTTGAGGGTTTTTCTTTAAAACTGCAGTTTTCTGGATAATAGACAAAATCGCAGACGGTAAAAAAAAAGGAACTGGGCCGCATCTCGGGCGGACTGGGCTTCTCACCAGAGGGCCAGGTCGGGCCGGTGGTGGAGGGAGGTCGAAGCAGGCCGAATTCGGGAGGTTGCTGGTGGCCTAGAGGCAAAGGAGATGGGCAGGTCGCGGTCAACGCGAGCGACCGGGCACGTCTGCAGCCTCCTCTCGAACAGAGGCAGAAGCGGGACTTGGCGCGATGCAGAGGACGGGCAGAGCAGGGTCAGGGGACCAGCGGGGCTTCACCGGCGGCTGGGCTCACCGGCAATGAGCGACCGGAGGTGGGGGAAGGCGTTGGGGACGACCCGCAGCGGCGGCTTGTGCGGGACTCCGGCGAGGAGGAGGTCGGAGGCGCGGTCAACAAGCCGGGGACTTGGCAGGAACGAGAAGAGGGACTTGACGGATCCAGGCGGAGGCGGCGCTCGACGGCAAAGGCTGGAGGCCGAAGCAGGGGAGGCTGCGATGCAGAGGACGTCCAGGGCGCAGGGATCCGGCGCGGTGGGAAGCAGTGGCGTCCCGATGAACTTGGCGGCGGCCATGGCGTGGGTCCAGCGACGAGGTAGATGGGAACAGGTCGATGGGCTCGAGGTACACCGGATCTGGGCCGAGAAGGGGCACACCGGCACCGAGGAACTGGCGGCGTGAGGTTGCGGTGCTCCGGCTGGGTGCTCCTACGAGAGACAGAGAGGGGAAGTGAGGAGCAGAGGAGAAGGGAGAAGAAGGCAGACGAAGAAAGGAGAGATGGATCGATGGCGAGGTCGGGTGATGGTCGGGTGGATCGGGAAGGAGGAGGCTTCGGCTTTGCAGTGGTTGGGCGGCGGCGCAAATCGAGGAACATGGTCGGAGCGAGGTGATTGGCCTGGTGGGGAAAAACGAGGAGGGTGGAGACGGCGCTGGTTGTGCAGGTGGATTGGGAGGAGATCCCGAGGAAGAGAGGTCAGTGGATGGCTGTGGCGGCGGGCGACGAAACACATCTCCTAGATTTTAGGGTTTGTACAAAATAGGCTAGTGGTTGATCTATATATAGCAAATGGATTTTAGATAGAGGTCTAATTGGACCCTCCGATTTAGATCGGGCGGTCGAGAAAAATAGACTAGGGAAGCCTAAATAAGAAGCCGAAGATATTTTGTAGATGTTTGGGGATGATCCGGATCCAATGGTCACGACCGCACAAATCGCGTTTGGGACAGCTTCGGATACACACGCAAAGGGGGTTGGGCGGTCATGGTCAAGAGGGGAAGCAAAAACCGAGGGACTCGAAACCGTCAACGAAGGCAGGGGACACGGCAACTATGGACGGATGCAAGCTTTATGAAAACATGCAAATGCAATGCGCATGATGCTATGAGATGAGATGCAACAAACAAATAAAACACACAGCAACAACGAAATAACTGGAAGGCTTCTGGAGCGTCGGTCTCGGGGCGTTACAACACTCCAACACTACAAGAGGATCTCGTCCCGAGATCTAGAATGGCACCGGAGAGAAACGGAAGAGGAATAGGTAAAACAAAATTGCTTCTTCGACAAACGAGTGAAACCATGAACCTTGAGAGATTGAACAAAGTGAAAGAAAGAATACAATGGAGATGACGAGATTGCAAACACTCTGTTATCAAAGAGGAACAAGCAACATTACAAGAACCTTGTAAGTTGAAAGGCATGAAACAAGAGCTTACCAAACCAAAGAGAATATGAAACCACCGGTATAATGTGATAGCCAAGGAACAAGAATGACAGAATTTGGACAACACTTCCGTAGAAAACAGAAGAAAACTTGAAAGAATAACACAATAGAGTTGAACGAAATTGAGAGCATACTAGTAGAAAAGGGAAACAAGGAACACCATGTTAACGTTGGAGGTTGCAAAGCTATGAATGACGAGCACAATGGACAAGAAGGAATTGAAACCACTCCGGTTGAAACGAGATAAGAATGAATAAGAATGATATAATTTTGACAGCACTCCGACTGTAAATGGAAGGAATTGAACATGAACTTGACAAGATGAGAGGATACTTGATGAAATGAACAACACACTGCCTCCGGAACTATTGAAAGAATGGCACAAGGGGTAAGAAAGATTTCAGACAGCACTCCGGTTGAGAAAGGGGGCAAAACTTGATAGGATGGAAGAACTTGAATGAGAGCACAACACTCCGGTTAAATGGATAAGCAAGGAAAAGGGCATGATCTTGACAAAACAAGATGATGGGTCGAAGAGAGCAACATCACAAGGCCTCCGGAAACAATGCATGATAGTTAGGTAGTTGGAATGAATAGAACGAAGAATGAAACCAACATCTCCTACCATAAATGAATTTGAAAGAGCATCCTTACCAAGTAGGATTGAACGGAGTTGTTTGAAAAACAACAATGGTAAGAATAAGCTTGTTGTGGGCTTATGGAAACATTTCAAAATTATGAGGTGACAAACGGCCACTAAAGGAAGCCGTTGATTTGAATGAGACCACCAAGGCGATGAAAAACTTCTTTCACCAAGAGGATAGGAGAAAACTTGGATCATTGATAAGCACCATAATAGCAACATTCCTTAGGGAAGGCTTTAGGTGAAACATGACACAAGATAAATCCAACGAAGAAATTGGTGGAATTAAAATATCTCATTCTTGACAACTTTGATCACGAAATGAAATTGTTAATAATGACATAGCACCACCTCAAAAGATAAGATAGAAAGAATTGCACTTCGGAATGCAAGATGAAGAATGCTTGAACTCGTCAAACACGAATAAGATTTACTGTATGTTTATCCTTCATCAACTTAAATTGATGACAAGCAACGGATTAGGCATACTACTTATTCTCGTTGAAAAAGGATTGAAGAGAGATATTGCTCAACTTGGGAAGGTCTTCAACGATCCGCCGGTAGGATTTGGGAAGAACGAATGAGTCTATATAATAACGAAGGAAGAGAACTCTTGAACGAACCACCGTCAGAATTGAAAATGAAAGTAGCAAAGGTACAATTCACCATGAAGAATTAGAAAACGAATAAAGATGCTTGACAGAATTTAGATACGCTAGAACGAAGAGATCATGAACTGATTAGAGGATATTTCGACGATGCACCGGTGAGATTTGGAAAACAAGAGCTGAACGCTTGAATGAATAATTCTGAGATGATGGGCTCCGGAGAATCAAACTGAAAAGACTCCTGAAATGCTCCGGGTGGGTTAAAGGAATTCTCACAATGGAAAATAATTATGAGAGGATGGCATCAAGCTAGAACAATGAATCTTGAAGAGAATGGAGCAAGGTTTAAGAGAAACTCTTCTTCAGTCTTCAAATGTTGAGAACGATGATGAGAACCACCAAGAATTGTTGAGGCACTACGGAATGAGAATTGGAAAGGTTGAACCAACGATGAAAAGAATTTGAAAGTGATCTTGGTGAAGGAATATGCCTGATGATACTTCATTCTTACATCAATTTTGAAAAGAATTTCAGAAGCTCCGGGAAAATTAGAAGAGTCAGGTAAGATCCTGGGAAAAAGCCTGTTGGTTAGGGGCCACTCAAAAGAACCACCGTCGAACGATTGCTTGAAAAGAGAGATTGCACCGGTTGAATTAAATGGCTTGAATGAGATAGCATCCTCAAAAGAACTTGAGTGAATTGAGAATGGAAACTTGAATCTTCTGAGATATCTTCATCACTCGGAACAACTGAATAGCGAGAAGTGGATGATTAAGAGGTGCACCGGTACGAGAAAGCATTTGAAACGAGGAAAAGATATGATCGACAAAGCTTGAATTAATCCACCGGAGAAGAGAAAAATAATCGAAGAATGATGAACTTGAAGCTCCGTTAGTATCTTCATGGGAAATCACCGGATAAGAACATTGAAAGAAAAGAATGAAGAGACTTCTCACAAATAAAAGGATACATGATCGAGAAATCTGAGTCCTTGAAGAAAAGGGTGGGAGGGTGGGAAAACAAAAGCAACTTGGGTCGGATGAAACGAACACCGTTGAGAAAAAGCTTAGAATTGATCTTGCGGCTGTTGGAATGATCGGATTTACTTGAAGAGAAGCACACCGGTTGGAAAGGATTGAAAGGACAACCTTGATGAACAAGAATGATTAGCATCCACATAGAAATATGAGAACACCACTTAGAATAAGATATGGAATCAACATTTGACTTCGAAGCAACTCGAATACCACAAAACAAAACAAAAACAAAGGATTTGGCTTGCAGAATAAGCCGGAACAAACAGATGATAGAGATTTCGCCCAAAGTGTTCATGGTGGGGCCCACACGGGCACGACGTACAGCGGACGTCACGAATGACAAACAAGACGTCCCCGAATTGGCATAGCCAAGGATTCTTTAAGACGCCTCGCGACCACTGTAAATCGACCGTGGATAGGCGGACCACTAGACGTTGGACCCCAATCTCAAATCATACATCTGTTGGAAAGATATCCTATAAGCTACTAGAATTCCCACTTATAAACTCCCGAAACTTTCTAGTTATGCAATCAGGTGTTGGGGATACAGGGGACACAAAATATATCACCCAATCTAAGAATACCTAGATCCAGCTGTATCCATCCTTCAACACATAACCAAGAAACCTTCGGAAATCGTTTACCTCAACCTTCGAAAAGCATCCGTTATGCGAGTTATGGCAATACTCCCGAACTCCCGCCCCAGTACTGGGTGGCGTCGAGGTGATCTCACCAACAACTGCATAAAAGAGATTTTCGATGTCGGCAAAACTCAGGTATTCCAGAACTGCAACGATAAAATTGTGACGACAACACCTCGGAGCTCAACTCCCCGGGACACTGCCACAACCCCTAAATGTCAGGAGGCACCAAGAACAATGTTCTCGTCACAAAACCATCGGAACGATTCCAAGATACCCGCGTGATCCTAAAAAAAATTTAGTGAAATTTGAGGAGAGGAAAGTCAAAACATCTAAGTCAGGAGGCCTCACCAGAGCGATGAAGGGACTGAGGAGTAAAAAGAATCCTACTCTCCGGTATATATAATCCTAAGACTCAAAACATTTTTTTCTAGACTCAACAAAGTCAGCGATTCAAACAAGCAGGCGGCTCCTAAGTCGGGGATGGCTCTGATTACCAACTTGAAACGCCCTCGATGCGGCTATATCTCCCACGTGTCGAAGCACGACTTAGAGGCATAACCGCATTGAAAGCAATGTCGCAAGTGAGGTAATCTTCACACAACCCATGTAATACATAAGGGAAAGAGATACATAGTTGGCTTACAATCGCCACTTCATGCAATACATGAGTAAAGCATTACATCAAACAGATAAGGTCCGACTACGGAACCAAAATAACAGAAGACTACCCCAAATGCTACACAGATCCCCGATCGACCCCAACAGGGCTCCACTACTGATCAACTGAAACGAAACAACACAACGAACACGATCTTCATCGAGCTCCTCCTTGAGCTTGGTTGCATCCCGCACGGTACCATCGTCGGCACCTGAAACTGGTTATTGGAAGTAATCTGTGAGTCACGGGGACTCAGCAATCTCACACCCGCGAGATCAAGACTATTTAAGCTTATAGGTAGGGTAAAAGGTATGAGGTGCTGCAGCAAGCGACTAGCATATATGGTGGCTAACATACGCAAATGAGAGCGAGAAGAGAAGGCAAAAGCACGGTCGATGAACTATGATCAAGAACTGATCCTAGAACAACCTACGTCAAGCGTAACTCCAACACCGTGTTCACTTCCCGGACTCCGCCGAGAAGAGACCATCACGGCTACACACGCGGTTGATGTATTTTAATTAAGATCAACTTCAGGTTTTCTACAACCGGACATTAACAAATTCCAATCTGCCACATAACCGCGGGCACGGCTTCGAAAGTTCAAACCCTGCAGGGGTGTCCCAACTTAGCTCATGATAAGCTCTCGCGATCAACGAAGGATATTCCTTCTCCCCGGGAAGACCCGATCAGTCTCGGAATCCCAGCTACAAGACATTTCGACAATGGTAAAACAAGTCCAGCAAGACCTCCCGGCATGCCGACACCCTGATAGTAGCCGCGCGTATCTCGTCTCAGGCCACGACCGGATGAGGAGTACGTACAACTAAAACCAGACCTCAAGTTTCCCTGAGGTGGCGCTGCAAGTGGCTCTAGTTTGGACCAATACTTAGACAAGCATTGGCCCGGGGGGCTAAAATAAAGATGACCCTTGGGTTAATTACTCCCAAGGGAAAGGTATAGGTGGTAGGCAAATGATAAAACCAATGTTGGGCCTTGCTGGAGGAGTCTTATTCAAAGCAAACTGTCAAGGGGGTCCCATAAATCACCCGACCGCGTTAGGGACGCAAAATTCGGGAACATAATACCGATATGACGGAAACTAGGGCGGCAAGAGTGGAACAAAACACCAGGCATAAGGCCGAGCCTTCCACCCTTTACCAAGTATATAGATGCATTAATTAAATAAGAGATATTGTGATATCCCAAAATAATCATGTTCCAACATGGAACAAACTTCATCTTCACCTGCAACTAGCAACGCTATAAGAGGGGCTGAGCAAAGCGGTAACATAGCCAATCAACGGTTTGCTAGGAAAGGATGGTTAGAGGTTTGACATGGCAATATGGTTGGCATGATATAGCAAGTGGTAGGTATCGCAACATAGGCATAGCAAAAGAGCGAGCATCTAGCAAGCAAAGATAGAAGTGATTTCGAGGGTATGGTCATCTTGCCTGAAATCCCGCAAGGAAGAAGAACGAGTCCATGAAGAAGACAAGCGGACGTAGTCGAACGAATCCTCACAAACGCGACGTTATCGGAACTAACCCGAAGAAGCAACACCGGAAAGATGCAAACAACATGGTAAACAACCATCACATAAACATGGCATGATGCACAATCAAGTATGATGCATGTCCGGTTAAAGAAGGCATGGCATGGCAAAGTGCAACAAACAATACTACAAATTAAGTGCAGTTCAATATGCAACGAGTTGCATATTGGCGAAACACCACATCAAGTATTTAGTTCTCTTGTTTATGTACCCAACAATATTAAATGTTATTAAACATGGAAAGGGGTGAAGCATATGAAAACTACACATTTTAGGCATTTTAAATGAGGGCGGAACAACAAACAACAATTCCAGAAAATCCTCATGTGCATATTTTAGATTTGGTACTGTTCTTCCCTAAAACATATTTAATGTTGTTAAAAAGCAAAATGAAGTGCACCATGTTAAACTAGGCATTTTTCCACCCCATTTACATATAAATTTTATTAAATTTGGAGCTACGGTTATTTAGTTATTGAATAAATCATTTTAGCATGGCATTTAAGCAAATTAATGCAAACAGCAACTTAAACGTTTTTGACATGGATGAAAGTTGGATATTATGAAACTAGACAAAATTCTAAGAATATTTCGTATATGAAGTTTTTACATATGATGCACTATTAATGAGTTATTATATGCATGATGTTTGAGGGTTTTTCTGTAAAACTGCAGTTTTCTGGATAATAGACAAAATCGCAGACGGTAAAAAAAGAACTGGGCCGCATCTCGGGCGGACTGGGCTTCTCACCAGAGGGCCAGGTTGGATTGGGGAGGTTGAAGCAGGCCGGATTGGGGAGGTTGCTGGTGGCCCAGAGGCGAAGGAGATGGGCAGGTCGCGGTCAACGCGAGCGACCGGGCGCGTCTGCAGCCTCCTCTCGAACAGAGGCAGAAGCGGGACTTGGCGCGATGCAGAGGACGGGTAGAGCAGGGTCAGGGGACCAGCGGGGCTTCACCGGCGGCTGGGCTCACCGGCAATGAGTGACTGGAGGTGGGGGAAGGCGTTGGGGACGACCCGCAGCGGTGGCTTGTGCGGGACTCTGGCGAGGAGGAGGTCGGAGGCGCGGTCAACAAGCCGGGGACTTGGCAGGAACGAGCAGAGGGACTTGACGGATCCAGGCGGAGGCGGCGCTCAACGGTAAAGGCTGGAGGCCGAAGCAGGGGAGGCCACGATGCAGAGGACGTCCAGGGCGCAGGGATCCGGCGCGGTGGGAAGCAGCGACGTCCCGATGAACTTGGCGGCGGCCATGGCGTGGGTCCGGCGACGAGGTAGGCGGGAACAGGTCGATGGGCTCGAGGTACACCGGATCTGGGCCGAGAAGGGGCACACTGGCGCCGAGGAACTGGCGGCGTGAGGTTGCGGGGCTCTGGCTGGGTGCTCCTGCGAGAGACAGAGAGGGGAAGTGAGGAGCAGAGGAGAAGGGAGAAGAAGGCAGGCGAAGGAAGGAGAGATGGATCGATGGCGAGGTCGGGTGGATCGGGAAGGAGGAGGCTTCGGCTTTGCAGTGGTTGGGCGGCGGCGCAAATCGAGGAAGATGGTCGGAGCGAGGTGATTGGCCTGGTGGGGAAAAACGAGGAGGGTGGAGACGGCGCTGGTTGGGCAGGTGGATTGGGAGGATATCCCGAGGAAGAGAGGTCAGTGGATGGCTGCGGCGGCGGGCGACGGGACACATCTCCTAGATTTTAGGGTTTGTGCAAAATAGGCTAGTGGTTGATCTATATATAGCAAATGGATTTTAGATAGAGGTCTAATTGGACCCTCCGATTTAGATCGGGCGGTCGAGAAAAATAGACTAGGGAAGCCTAAATAAGAAGCCAAAGATATTTTGTAGATGTTTGGGGATGATCCGGATCCAATGGTCACGACCGCACAAATCGGGTTTGGGACAGCTTCAGATACATACGCAAAGGGGGTTGGGCGGTCTCGGTCAAGAGGGGAAGCAAAAACCGAGGGACTCGAAACCGTCAATGAAGGCAGGGGACACGACAACTACGGACGGATGCAAGCTTTATGAAAACATGCAAATGCAATGCGCATGATGCTATGAGATGAGTTGCAACAAACAAATAAAACACACAACAACAACGAAATAACTGGAAGGCTTCCGGAGCGTCGGTCTCAGGGCGTTACAGCCACACCCCTCCCAATCAACAGGACCCCCGTTTCGACCATAGGAGGTCCGTTTCCTCCATTTTGCGGTACGCCACACCCCTCCCGATCAACATGACCCCCGTTTCGACCGTAGGAGGTCCGTTTCCTCCGTTTTGCGGTATGCCACACCCCTCCCGATCAATAAGACCCCCGTTTTGACCGTAGGAGGTCCGTTTCCTCCGTTTTACGGTACGCCAGGCCTCGTTTCCATCGCCTCTTCTATCCAAGCCCTCCCGATGAACACGACCACGCATTCCGTTCTGACCCAGCCGCGTTGCCTCCCGATGAACACGACGCATTCCGTTGCCTCCCCATGAACACGACGACGACGTTGTTTCTCCGTTCCGACCCAGCCATGTACACGAGCCCTCGCCGTACGTATGCGCGAGTAGGCGTTCGAGACCCCGCCCGTATGTACACATACGTTTCCGTATTTTCTTTCTTGCACCCTGGCCGCCTCTACTACGACGCATGTGCGCCTCTACATCCACCAGTATATATGTACGTACACGTTCGCGACCAAAATGACAACGCTACATACGCTTCGACCAGGTGGGTCCCGACTGTCAAGCACTTCCTTGCGTGTGAAGGTGTAGCTAGTGGGTCCCAGCAGTCAGGGGGGAAACATTTTTTTTCGCGTAATACGGTGGCCCGTCCAGTGGGTCCCTGCTGTTAGGTGGAGGAATCATTATTTTCCGCGTAATAAGGAGGCACTTCCTTGCTGCCGCCGTGGACCCAGCTGTCAGCCTCTCCACGTACAGTCCACGTCCGATGGAAGTCGTTCCTTGACCACGTTGACCATGCCGCGCCGAGAGAACCAGTGCGATGGACGACGGCGATGCCTAGGAAGGGGACGACGGCGAGCCGGGGAAGAAGCGGCAGTGGAAGCCCGCGCGCGCGCGGAGAGGAGTACGAGGGTTGGCTGGTTCGGCTGCGGTGTGAGGCTGTCATCGCCGCAGGGCCTGGCCAGCGGTGGGAATAGTAGGGTGCGGTGAGGCCTCCGCAGCAGCACAGGTGGCCACGGGAGGCAGGAGCATGCGGCACGACCGACGCTGCTTTGGGCGGCTGGAGCAAGAAGACCAGAGGTTGAAGAAGCACTACGGCCGTTGGATGGACATCGTACGGTCAATGGAGCTAGAATCGTTCATATTGACTAAGTTGACAAAGCCCTTCGTCCCCGTCAACTTAGTAGGCCCACAAGTCAGCCTCCCACCAAGGTGGGTCCCAGCTAGCCGGAGGAGTATTCATTTTTTTTGTGCGTAATAAGGAGGCACTTCCGGTGGGTCCGAGCTGACAGCGGGGAGAACTTTTTTTTTCGCGAAATACGGTGGCCCGTCCGGTGGGTCCCAGCAATCAGGGGGAAACGATTTTTTTCACAAAATACTGGTGGCCCGTCCGGTGGGTCCCTGCTGTCAGGTGGAGGAATAATTATTTTGCACGTAATAAGGAGGCACTTCCTTGCTGCGGCCGTGGACCCAGCTGTCATCCTCTCCACATACAGTCCACGTCCGATGGAAGCCATTCCTTGACCATGTTGACCACGCCGCGCCGAGCGCACCAGGGCAGTGGACGACAGCGAGGCCTAGGAAGGGGACGAAGTGGAGCCAGGGAAGACGCGGCAGTGGATGCCCACGCGCAGAGGAGTACGAGGGCACTGGTTCGCTGCGGTGTGAGGCTGCCGTCTGCGCAGAGTAATAGGGGGTGTGGTTGAGTAGAGGGATGGCCTGGCCAGCGGTGGGAGTAGTAGGGGCGATGAGGCCTCCGCCGCATCGCAGCCGGCCACAGGAGGCAGGAGCACGAGGCACGACCGGCGCTGGTTTGGGCGGCTGGAGCAAGAAGACCAGAGGTTGAAGAAGCACTACGGCCGTTGGATGGACATCGTACGGTCATTGGAGCTAGAATCATGCATTATTGACTAAGTTGACAAAGACCTCCGTCCCCGTCAACTTAGTAGGCCCACAAGTCAGCCTACCACTATACTGGGTCCCAGCTAACAGGGGGAGTATTCATTTTTTTGTGCGTAATAAGGAGGCACTTCCTTGCGTGCGAAGATATAGCTGGTGGGTCCGAGCTGTCAGCGGCGGTAACATTTTTTTCGCGAAATACAGAGGCCCTTTTGGTGGGTCCCTGATGTCAGGTGGAGGAATCATTATTTTGCGCGTAATAAGGATGCATTTCCTGGCGTGCTGCCGTGGACCCAGCTGTCGGCCTCTCCACGTACAGTCCACTTCAGATGCATGTCGGTCGTTGACCACATTGACCAGGCCGCGCCGAGAGCACCAGGGCGGTGGACGATGGCGAGGCCTAGGAAGGGAACGACACGAAGGCAGGGAAGACTCGACAGTTGTTTCCCACGCGGAGGGGAGTACGACTGTACGAGGGTTTACTGGTTCGTCTGCCATCGCCGGAGAATAACAACAGGTGTGGGTGAGTAGAGGGATGGCTAGGCCAGCGATGGGAGTACGATGGGGCGGTGAGGCCTGCGCGGTAGCAGAGCCGACCGCGGGGAGGAGGGAGCAGGCAGTCCCGCTGGCGCCTGTTTGAGCGGCTGGAGCAGGAAGAGCAGATATTGAAGAAGCACGATGGCCGTTGGATGGACATCCAACAGTCAATGCTTGTGTGTCAACCTTTTTTTAGGAAAGCCTCAAATCTATGGAAAAAAGCATACAACCCATCTGCCATTATTTCTAATAATTTTCAGCCCATTTGCAAATTCTTAAGGTTTTTTTGGAGCCCATATTATTTGTGTTAGCATTAAAGCCCAAATTGTGGCCATGGTTAAAAAATTATAGGAAATTTTGCACATTTTGGTGCGGTCCGAACTGTTTATAATCCCGAAATTTTGACTCACATTCAAACTGATTTTAAAAATAAATGTATATCAATATAAAATCCAACAAATTCTCCATGCATAAAAATTAATGTAATTTAAAATCTTGAAATGAAAAAAAAAGATATTTGAAACTAATTGCCAGTTTGATGTGTTTTAAAAATGTACAGCCCATTTCTCATTACTGATGGGCCATTTTCTCGGCCAGCCGAATGAAAGCTCTCCTCATCTTGAAAGATTTGTAGCCCAACAGGACTGACAAAGAGACTTACTTGCCAAATCTCAAAAAAACTGGGCTGTGGCCATGGACCCAGCTGTCAACCTCTCCACGTACAGTACTCTTCCGATGGAAGTCGTTCCTTGACCACGTTGACCACACCGCGCAGAGAGCACCACGGCGGTAGACGACGGCGAGGCCTAGGAAGGGGACGACGCGGAGCCAGGGAAGACGCGGCAGTGGAAGCCCGCGCGGAGAGGAGTACGAGGGTTCACTGGTTCGGCTGCGTTGTGAGGCTGTCGTCGCTGCAGGGCCTGGCCAGCAGTGGGAATAGTAGGGGGCAGTGAGGCCTCTGCGGCAGCACATCCGGCCACAGGAGGCAGGAGCATGCGGCACGACCGGCGCTGCTTTGGGCGGCTGGAGCAAGAAGACCAGAGGTTGAAGAAGCACTACGCCCGTTGGATGGACACCGTACAGTCACTGGAGCTAGAATCGTTCATATTGACTAAGTTTACAAAGCCCTCCGTCCCCGTCAACTTTGTTGGCCCACAAGTCATCCTCCCACTATGGTGGGTCCCAGCTAGCAGGGGGTATTCATTTTTTGTGCGTAATAAGGAGGCACTTCCTTATGTACGAAGATATAGCTGGTGGGTCCGACATGTCAGCGGGGGGAACGTTTTTTTCGCGAAATACAGAGGCCCTTCCGGTGGGTCCTAGCTGTCAGGTCGTCGCAAAAAAAGGGAAAGAAAATCAAAGAGTTGGGAAGGCGTACATAACAAGCTAGTGTACCAGTAAAGAGACGTTGCCGAGTTTTGGAAAAAAGAAAGACGTGCTCCTGTAGCTGGTTCGAATCCAAACCTAGACTATGACTATATATGGTGCTATGCTACTCTGCAAGTAATGAAACTGACATATCCAACGTTCGCTTCTCCTCTTCTCTACTTACTCTGCCTAGCATCAGAAGCTCTGGCCGCAGCAACCATGTCCGCTGGCTGCTCGTCCACCTGCTCTTCAGCAGGCAACAACCAGATATGCACCAAGTCGCAACCCGTACCATCGCCTATGGGTCTCATCACACCCTCGCCGGCACGCACACCGCAGCCGATTGCTCATCGCAACCCGCTGCCGTTGGTGTGGTGCCACTGCTGCAAATCACGCAGAGTCATCCGTCGCGTCTCAATCACAATCCGCAACCCTGGCCGAGTCTTCTGCAAATGCCTGAATTATGGGGTAATAATATGTTTAAATGTTGTTCTGCTGCTTTCAATTGCTGATTTTTTTAATAGTTTGGTTGATGATCTACCAATTTGATTCATGCAGAAAAGGGAAGATTTGTGTGATTTGTATTTCTGGGAAATTGCTGATGTGGGGGAATGCAACTACGCTGATTATTTGGTTAGCCGAGGAATCCCAATACCAGCACGTTGGGGTGTTGGACAAGTAACTGAAGGAACGACAGAAGAGGAAGATGCAGAGTAGAAGGTTAAAGATGCAGTTCCTCTGATCATGGCCAAGCAACAGCTGCTGAACGGCCTTGACAGGAATGAGGAGATGAAAGAGCTTGTGAAGATAATGGGCAAAATCAATGTGCTCTGTGGGATGATTGTCTCTTTATTTGCAGTGTATGTAGCACTCGTGCTGTATTCAGTGGCTACGACATGAGCACTTTGCTGAAACTAGTAATGAATGGAACCTGTGTAGCAGGTTGGGCATAGTGTTTTGAACATCTAATGATTTCTATTAACGGAAATTAGGGGGTATCCCCTTTTGCTCATATAAATAAATAAATAGCAGAGGCCCTGTCGGGTCAGCTTTGTTCTCATTCGAAGACATCGAGCAAATTGCAGTCCAACAACAAACTATGTCATCAAATTCAAGTTTCACAGCCAAATATGAGTACAACTAAACAACAATGTCATCATGTTTTAGTTGTCATACAATCACCAAACACAAATCAGCATACATAACAAGTGATGTTCTCACAGCAAAATACTAAGCAACATGTTCATCATGTTTCAGTTGTCATAGCAAACACAATTTCACATAGTAGATAAAAAAACGTCTTCTGACACGCAAATACGACAAAAGCAATGTAATCATCATCCGCAGCAGCAGCGTCAACATCTTCGCCATGTTTATCAGTCTGAATCGTAATTCCCCACGGTGTCATCTTCTTCTTCGTCCTCAACGTCCTCGAACGTTGGCTTCTTCTTGATCAACTCTTGTATGTCCACAGCACGACATGCAATCTTTTCGCCGGCGTCATTGGCGTGATGGTTCTCAAAGATATTAGGAACATATGTGTTTTCTTGTACATCAGGAGCAGTGTAAGCTTCATCTTGTCGTGCAACTTCATTAAACGAATTCCTCTGCTCAAACCTTTGCAATACTCTCCAGTCATCGCTACGTGCAAATGTGTCTTCCAAGAAAAATATTTGTGTTGCTTGATTTGCCAAAATAAAAGGCTCATTGGTCTGGTACGTCGCCTTGACATTGATGGATTTGAAATAATCATCAGCACTGGGTTTTGCGATCCTGGAAAACAGGTTATACCAACGACAGCACAACAGAACCACACACCGATGATCCTCGAAACTTGAGATATATTGCAACTGAACAATGTCTGTTATGTTAGCATACATTTCAGTTGTCTCTTTGTCATACGTATCCGTGCTCATGATGGCACTGTTTTGTGTCTTCCTGCCTTCGTCTCGTGCAAGGCTGTTGTAGTGCACATCTCCAACAACGCAAGATTCATAATGTCTTAACCGAGTATCAGGACCCATTGCTAGTGAGTAAAGGGCATCATCAACTGCCTGCACATCCTCCTGCATCTTCTTAACCTATGGTTAGAAAATAGACAAGCTGATCATCTTATGTACTGAATATATTTAAAAAACTGACAGTGCACTTCAAAAGCTTACATGGTTCTTGAACCATTTCGGAAATCCTGCCATAACTAGTTTGTCAATGTTTCTTGGATTTTGCGGCAGTAACTCCTCTTTGTAGATGCTGCACAACATAGTGATCGCGTCAAACATCTAAATATATAAGAATGTGCTGCAAGTTTGGTAGATTACGATGTATAAACTGTAGTAATGCACTTACTTGATATAATGTAGTATCTCAGGACAGTTATTCAACACATACCAAACCATTTTGTCCAAATCTTTAGGTTTGTCCTCTTATCGACTCTTCCCTGTAACTCGAACAGAATAATCGAAAACATTGATCCCGGGATTGTCTTCACCCACCTCTTTGCTAAGTTGATCAGCCGTTTCAATGTATTTTGAGCAGAGTGTCAATGCTTCCGTAGCAATGTAGGCCTCTGCAATGGAACCCTCGGGTCTAGCTCTGTTCCTAACATAGCCCTTGAAAGTGCCTAGCCGCCTTTCAATAGGGTACATCCAGCCATACTGTACTGGACCTCTAAGTAGTGCCTCATCAGGTAGATGAACAGCCAAATGCACCATCACATCAAAGAAGGCCGAAGGATATATCTTCTCAAGGTCGCATAGGATAGTTGGTATCTTGTATCTAAGATGCTCCAAAGCATCTATCCTGATATTCCTACTGCAGAGTTCCCTAAAGAATTGTCCCAAGTCTGCAACTGCTCTGAATAAGTCAGGGCGGCCCAATCCTCTAAGGATCTCTACTCCTATAAAAATGCGAGTTGGTGGTGATGGTGTGTCTGCCTTTGAGCCATCTCAACCGTCCAATCTAAAATGTAAGGATGAGCATGAGAGTTGGCCCCGAGCAACTTAAGTTGCACTTTTGCAGAAACCACCCCGCGCACCAGAAAGAGCCCGGAAGTTCTCCTTCCTCCTCTCTCGCGAAAGAAACAGAGTCTTCCAGAACTCCAAAATTCCTCACCGCCGGCCACTCCTCTCTCTTTCCCGGTGACCATCCCAGTTGAATTGGGAGAAGGTCCCTCCCCTTGTATAGCTATAGTTTTAATTAGGGTCTCAATAAATCAGGTTTGGCTTTGAGCTTGCCGAGCATCTCTCCTTCTAGATCTGGCCGTGCAGGTCATCGAAGACAGAGAGGATAGCGTCGGTTGCTGCCATGTCCAAGTACGTTCATTTTTCCCTTTGTGGTCATTGGGTTGATTCTCTTTTGTGCAGGCTTTGGTTCTCAACCTCCAAGTTGAGGCCCTTTTTCATGGTACAGGCAGCGGAGGATTTTTGCTGGTGGTGAGCCGCTCGTTCACGGCGGCGCTGGAGCCAACTACCCGACCTATTGTGTCCTCTCTCAACCACTATCACCTCTGTAAGTTAAGTTCTTCTCCTATCAGATCCAAGAAATTGATCAATTGTTTGGGAGTAGAGATGCATATCAGATCCATGCGTGATTGAAACCTTGGTCTCTCTAAACATGTGATTTGTTAAATGTTTAAAAATGAATGGGTTATGGATCCGCACAGTTCCTTGTGAGATGCAGAATTAGACTTTCACTGTACTCCATCCCATCAGGTTGGAACAAGATTTTCTATTCAGTATATCTAGACTATTTTTTTTAACTGTGACCTGTGTTAGATTTTTGGTGCAAGGTAAGTAGAGATCATGATCAAGGATGACTAAACATTATTAAGCAGAGAATTTCTCAAGTCCCACACTCACAAGAAACTAATTGGATTGGCTCGTGTAAACGCTGGCTAGGTAGTGGCTAGCGATAGAAATTCAGCGAACCTACCACGGACGGCACCACGGACGGATCAGAGGCTGCACGTAGCACCGTGCCGATCCTCCAGCCTGAAAGCGCAGCCTGTTATCCCGACGTGTACACAGACCTACTCCACAGGCAGAGTGCAGCAGCACATGGCGGCACAAGCGACGCGGCATTCATACCAGTTTGGCTAGCTAGAAGATATACAGGACAGGGAAGAGGGCAGCAAAGCTACAATCTTTCTTTTCTGATTTTCTGTGTTCGCGTTGTCGATTTCCCAAAAAAAATCTGAATTTTAGTGGAGCAAAGGCATGAACTGTAGACCATATACATTATTTTTGTGTACAGGAGTTATGGACTACTTTGATTTTTCATCATGTTTAATGTTTGAGTTCGCCCCACCTTGATTTTTATTCTTCCTCCGCCACTGCCTACCATGGTCGTAGACCAGACTAAGCATGTGAAGTGGAGCCGCAGATGACACGGCCAAATCATATTTTGTGCATTATATGGTCTCGTGGCAGTTTTAGATTCCCCTTAAAAAATAATACCATTGTGTTTATGTTGAATACTATTTGGGTGTTGATATTAATATCCTACAACAGTGAGGCAATCCGTAGTTACAGCTAGAGGAATTGACTTTGATATCATACAACAGTGAGGTAAAAATGTTTTTGACACCCCAAATTTTACCAATGATTACAATAGTTCAGTTTCGACATATACTACTGTTAGAAGATGATACAACTTTTATTGGTGAAGTTGACATCAAAATTGGGGGTTGCAAATCATTCTACAGTTCTATGAAGTGTCGGTTAGTTTTGTTTGATAGGTACATCTTCATCTCTTCTTGTACATTTTGTTTCTTTGCTCAGTATAAAATTTATTGTAGGTGTTCATTGTTTTTTTTGCCAAAATATACTATAGGCCCTCTATAGGGTCATTATTTCTCCTTTGCGTAAACATACTACAGATCATCATGTATGCAGTAGTGATTGTATGATGTCGTTCTAGGTGATAAGATAGATGAAGCAAGAGCTCGAGAGCTAATATTGTTGCTGCAGAAGACAAGGCTATACTATGCTTGACGAACGATTCCATGACCTGAGAAATGCCTAAGTTATGTAAGTTGTGCCTAAAAAAATTCTGGTCTTCAAGGCGAGCGCCATTGCCACTACCACATATTTCACAATTTATAATTATTAGCTGCGGTGCTTGCATGCCTTGCCATTGAGGAAGCCAATGTTGGAAGGAGCCCGGCGCACCTCAGATTGGAGCCAAAGATGAAACCCCATTAGATTGGAGCCAAAGATGAAACCAGTAGTCGCTAACTCCATTGCAAAGATTCCTTATTGAGGCATTGTCGTTCTTTCATTATTCATACTAAGGTTAGGTTAGAGTGATGTGCTTAATGATCACAATTTCTAGCAGAGAATGGTGTGTGTGCTGGAGGTGGAGCACATGTTAAGTAACAATGATTCGAAGAGACATATTTTTGGAGTATTGCCAAATATGTGGATGTATTTGCAATTGCCACATGCTCTCTGTCCCAACAATATAGGACATAGCAAACAATGAGAAACCTGACAGGGAGACAAAAACTATTGTTGCAAGGTGAAGATGGAGAAAAAAAAAGACTTTGGCTTAGAAGAAGGTTATATTGGAAGGAAACTGTATGATTCTTCTGAAGAGTACCTATAAAATATATGTCATTGCTTTGATCAATAACTCCGTACATTCTTGCGTTGTTTCTCATTTTTTGTGATTCTGTAGCGAAGCGCGGGCATCTTACTAGTAACAGGTAAAACCCTTTAAAGTAGGACGTGGCCGGCAGTCATGAGTTTTCAACCTTTGTACCTTGTTTCCATCTGCACTGGCTCTCCTTTCAGGGTTGGAAGCAAATCCATGTGGGAATCTCACACATGATAGGACCTCGCAGAATTCTTTTCTTTTTACCTTTTCCATGACGTACACAGCAGGTGCCGGATCCCGTGGTTTACCTTCATCTTGCACCTGCAAATCCTGTCTGATACCCAGGTGTGTCAAATCAATCCTAGATTCTAAGGTATCTTTCGTCTTGCCTTCAATATTAAGAAGTGTGCCGATAATGTTGTCACATATATTTTTTTCGATGTGCATCACATCAAGATTATGCCGCAGATCCAAATCTTTCCAATACTCCAAGTCCCACAAAGTTGACCTGCGGGTAAACAATAATCTCTCTTTTGCCTTGCCACGCTTCCTTTTCCCGCTACCATTATTAGGATGGTTTCCTGGTGTAATATGCCTGACCTTCTCTAATTCCACTTGCAACTCATCGGTGGTGAGCCTCTTTGACGCATCACGGTTTTCATGCTTTGCATTGAACACATGTCTTTGGTATTTTCTAGGAAGCGTCTTGTCCTTGGCAAGGAAATGGCGGTGTCCAATGTAACAGATCTTGCTAAGTATTGTGTATGACAGCGGATTCCTGTCATAGTGAACACATGCATTGTAACCATGTGTCGTTCGCCCTGACATAGTGCCCAAAGCCGGATAATCATGGATGCACCAAATTATAATAGCACGCAGAAAGAAATCAGCTGGTGGGCTGCTATTTAGGTCTCGAGTGAGAACACCTTTCCATAGCTGTTGAAGTTCCTCCACAAGAGGTTCCATGAACAAATCAAAATCCTTTCCAGGACTTTTTGGACCTGGGATGAGCAAGGCCATCATGTAGTTTGATTCTTTGGTGCAGACATTTGAAGGCATGTTGTAAGGGATAACAAGCACTGGCCACATGCTATATGTGGCGCTCTAGTGGCCAAATGGCTTAAATCCATCTGAAGCTAAGCCAAGTCTAATGTTTCTCGGATCGGCAGCAAACTCTTTGTGTTTATCATTGAAGCTTTTCCACTCACTACTATGAGATGGATGGCTCATTACATTCTAATCTCTGTACTCCTGGTTCCTAGAATGCCACAGTACATCCTCTCTTGTTTCAGCATCATGAAACAACCTCTGCAATCTTGGTGTAATTGGAAAATGTCTCAGAACATTATGAGGAATCCTCTTCACAGCATCGCCATCTTTCCATATTGTTTCTTTGCATTTCGGGCATTCACTTAAGTGGGCATAATCCTTCCGGAACAGAACACAATTATTCTTACAAACATGGATCATATCATATCCAATTCCAACTGCACGAAGGAAATTCTTCATTTTACTGTAGGTGTGTGGCAGCTCAGACGCATCTGGGAAAGATTCGCGGAAAGCATCCAACATCGCATCGAATGATTTGTTGGTCATCTGCTCCGATGTCTTCACCTGAAGAAAGGTGACCATAGCTGAGAATACTGACAGCTTATTTCCTGGGGTGACAGCAACGTTGCATTGTTCCAACATGCGGGCCCACCATTTTTCTTCTGCACGTGAAAGTTCACGGAATGCACGAGCATTTCGTAGCATTGTTTCAATGTTGGTCAAACTCACTAGCTCCGCCACCACCTCCTCCTCCTCCTCTTCCACCTGAGCATCAGGCAGATCAAGATGGTGATTTGCTGCTTCCACGTAGTCAATAACATTGACGTTCATAGCTTCACCATGATGAACCCACCTAGTATATGTGACCGACATCCCATACAATTGTAGATGATTTTGCACAGTTGACTGGGGTCTTGTAACTGAATTCATACAACTGCTACACGGGCAGAGCACATCTGATTTCGGACCACCGTACTCAGCTCTGATAAAGTTCATGAAGTTTTCAACCCCCTCGACATATGCAGCGGAGAATCTTCGAGCAGAAGTTATCCAAGTCCTGTCCATCTGTTAGACATACAAATTAGTTCTTCTACTAGATATTACAGGAAAAACATATATGTTTTTTTATGAAGTCCAGAAAAAAAATACCTAGGTCGATGTCTAAAGCTATGGCAAGATATTTGGACGAGCAGATCTAAGTAACGAAATATATGTAAAGCTAATTCAGCAAACAGATTTGAGTGCCAAATTATGGCAGGCTGTTTCAGCAGTCAATGAGGCCGAGCACATAGCCATCGAACTATCGAAGGCCATCGCAGCAACAAAGATCGAGTATAAAATGATGTAGAGCTATTTCACCTAACAGATTGGCTACTAGACCATGGCAATCTACGTCACAATAAATATATGGCAGGATATTTTAGCAACTAATCGGCCTTGGCATGCCATCTCAGCTAAGCAGATTGAGTGCAAAACAGGGCAAGGAAGCTTCTTAAGCAGAGCATATTGACAGTAAACTACTTCGGCAAACAGTGAGATTAACTGCGTCTATGAGCTAACATTCAGCGCTACACCGACATGAACGGGGCCTCAGTCTAGAATGTGTGTACCGTGGGAGAAGCTGACCGTCGTGCATCTCCACACGAACATCGCCAGCGGTGGCGGCGCTGACCACCGTGCGCCTCCACAAGAACGTAGCCAGAGGTGGCGGCGCGGCTAGAGGACGGCAGTCTACGAGAGCGTACTGTGGGAGCGAGAGGTCGCCAAACCGCGGCGCCGATGTATCGGCACGGCGGGGAGGGCGGCTTTGGCGGAGCGAATGGATTGGAGGGGGACAGGGGGGAGGGGTGTCGGTGTCAAAACCGGCGGATCTCGGGTAGGGGATCCGGATCTATGTGTCAAGGTCGGATGGTAATAGGAGACAAGGGACACTTTATTTTACCCAGGTTCGGGCCCTCTCGATGGAGGTAAAACCCTACTCCTGCTGGATTAATATTGATGATATGGGTAGTACAAGAGTAGGTCTACCACGAGATCAAGGAGGCTAAACCCTAGAAGCTAGCCTATGGTATGATGATGATTGTCGTTGTTCTGTCCTACGGACTACAACCCTCCGGTTTATATAGACACTGGATAGGGTTAGGGTTACACAGAGTCGGTTACATTGGTAGGAGATCTCGAATATCCGCACACCTAGCTTGCCTTCCACGCCAAGGAAAGAACCTTCCGGACACGGGACGAAGTCTTCAATCTTGTATCTTCATAGTCCTGGAGTCCGGCTGAGGGTATAGTCCGGCTAGCCGAACACCCCATAATCCAGGACTCCCTCAGTAGCCCCTGAACCAGGCTTTAATGACGACGAGTCCGGCGCGCAAATTGTCTTCGGCATTGCAAGGCGGGTTCCTCCTCCAAGTTCTTCAAGAAGATAATGAACACCAGAAAATAGTGTCCGGCTCTGCAAAACAAATTTCCACGTATTGCCATATAGAGAACAATGCGAACACAAATCAAATCTGTTGACGTATTCCGCAGTGCATCATAATACTGCGACCAAGCCTTCTATATGGATTATTTTCACTGTTCCACCACAACACGTTCAACGAGGCAGTTTCCTTGGCACCTCTTGTCGAAGCAGAGATCGTGTGCCCCCTTTAACGGGATTCTCATTAATACGGACGTGGGTAACCCAACCGCGCCATTTACCACGGCGCTTGAGCGGCAAGCGAGTTTTATGAGGCAGGTGGGGACGCACAACAGCATCAGCCTATATAAGGGGATAAAGATCCACCTTTTTCACCTACGCCTTCTTCCTCCTCTGCCTATCCATCTCTTGCGAGCTCAAGCTCCAACGCCCAAGTCCGCCCTTTCGTCCTCAACCTACTCCAGCGATGTCCAGAGCAGGAGGCAAGTGGATGGCTTCCTCCGTCACGGAGGGACAAATCAAAAAGCTTAGGAAGGCCGGATATCTGTCCAAGGACATCCCGCACCGGCTTCCTGAGGAAGGGCAACTTCTTCCCACCCCTAGGCTTGATGAGAGGGTCGTTTTCCTTCCCCATTTCCTCCGCGGACTGGGCTTTCCGCTCCATCCTTTTGTGCGGGGGCTCATGTTTTACTACGGCCTAGATTTCCACGATCTGGCCCCGAACTTCGTCCTCGATATCTTGGCGTTTATCATCGTGTGCGAGGCTTTCTCCGCATCCGCCCCCACTTCGGCCTTTGGCTCAAGACTTTCAACGTCAAGCCCAAGGTGGTGTCCGGCACCCAGGCGGAGTACGGAGGAGCTATGGCTGGCCGAATGGCCAACGCCATCTGGTTCGAGGGCTCTTTCGTAGAGACCTTGAAGGGGTGGCAGGCTGGGTGGTTTTACATCACCGAGCCACGCGACGCTAAATGGGTCGCGGCCCCTGCATTTCGATCCGGACCCCCCACGCGCCTCAAGTCTTGGCAAGAGACGGGCTTATCGTGGGGCAACGAGAGCGAAGTGACCAGACTGCAAACCTGCATCCAGTCCCTGGTGAACAAGCCGACCCGGCATGTTAACATAATCCAGGTTATGCTCATTTGCCTGATCCTCCCGTGCCAAGAACGGGATTTCACTTTGTGGGAATACGACTCGGCGCAGCACCGAACCCTCAATGGGCTCTCCGATACGACGTATGAAGACGTCTGGAAGGCGCTTACCAAAGGCACCGAATGCCCCACATCCGCCTCCGAAGACCGCGGATACAGCTCGCAGCATGACGCTAGCGAGGTAAGCCATTTATACCTTTTACAGGTTCATTAAGCTCTTCTTTATAGATTAACTCTATGCGGGATCTAAAAACTCCCTTTGTCTTTGACAGAAGTGGCTGAAGATAGCCGGACCGATTAACTGTCCGGCCCCTCTGCCCGAAGACCAAGCCCCAGCTTTTCTAGAGAAGCTGCTGGCTCCGGCGCTTTACGTGGTGCCGGAAAAGAAGGTCAAGAAGAACAAGACCACCGGGACTCGAAAGAGTGCCCGTAACATGGTGACGTCGGACTCATCATCTGGCGAGTCTGCAACGCCCTCCGCTCGTGAAAACGAGGAGGAGGAAGAAGAAATCCCTCCCCCTCCAACAGGGGAAGGAAAGAAGAGGAAGGCTGCCCCAGCGGGGGCGGCCAAGGGGTCCAAAAAGAGGACGACCCCTCCGTCGGACTACTCCCCTGACGCCAACGAGGACCAAGCGTCCGGCGAAGTCGTAAGTATTCGGATACCAGAGCAATTCCTAGTATCTCTTGATGCACAGCTTTCCCTGACGTCTAGCATTACTTGTGCAGCCCGCCCTGGGCCGCGCTCGACATCTCGTCGAGCGGCTCCCTGGCTTAGTCGGAGATGGACTCCGTCCCTCCCGCGGTCTCCCCCCGCAGGGCAGGCGATGACGAAGTGGCGTCCCGCCGAACAGGGCAGGAGGAGGTGGTCCTGGAGGAGCCGCAAGGCAATTCTCAGGACCCCAGGAGTAAAGGGGATAAACCCCCCAGGGCTCCCAGTCCGGCTTTGTGCCGGACACCGTGCCGGACTCGACCGTCCTGGCTCACGGTGGGCGAACTCCTTCTAAAAGGAGTAACCCTTCCGAGCCGGCGACCTCTGTCCAGCCAGAGGCGCCGGATAATCTGTTGGAGGCACTTGAAGGTGCCACCATCGACGAGGAGCACCGTACTGTTATGAGTACGGTGATCCAAAGGGTTCAGTCCGCCAAGAGCGGACTGAATGAAGCTTTTGCTAGCCTTCTAACATGCTTCCAGGTAAGCAAAAAATATGCTAAATTCATTACCGCATAGACAGTAGCCCCTGATGCTCTGTTCGGTGTTCGGAAAGAAAAGCCGATTAGAGGATCTAATAATTTTCGCAGGAGTCTAACCATAAAAAGTGAAATATGCGTATGCAGGCTTCCCTGCTGTCCACCGCCGCACTAACTGCGCAGGTGGAAGTCCTGAAAAAGGACTTCGAGCGGTCCGAGCAAGAGCTCGGCCTTGCCAAGAGGCAGCTCGAGGAGAAGGAAGGTAAGATACCCCCTCCATAATAAAATGTGCCTATAGAGAGGCTTGATTGCAAAAAATAACAGGATGGAACTGCCTATTGTAGGGGCCACCATGGAGGTGGCAACCCTAAGGCAGGCGCTTTCAGAGGCCGAGGAGAAGACGGCCGAGGAGCGCGCCGAGCGAGAGAAGCTTGGGGTCCAATGCGGCGAGGTGCAGCAGCAGCTGCAGGCTCTCATGGAAAAACATGAGGGTTTGGAACATGAGGCGTAAACGCAAGCTACCGAACTCGCCTCTGCCCTTGAGACCGCCAAGAGCGCCAAGGCCGAAGCCCAGAGGGCCCTCCAAGAGTTGGAGGATATGAAGAAGATAGCAGCGGGTAAGGCATTCTCAATGCAAAGTAGGAACATAGAAGTAAAGTACCTATTACTTACCCGAATCCGGAGTTCTCCAGGGGCGTTCCTCGATCTTCCCTGCAGCGCATCCAACGCCGCCGCATTCTACCGAGCCGAAGAGAACAGCTCGACGGAGAGTGTGTTCTGGTCTCAGTATTCTGAGGCCGGACACCCTGTGCCCTTGAGCGACCAGCTGAAGCAGCTGGCCGAGCTCCACAAGGCGTCCGAACAGGCCATGAAGGGCTTACTTGTTCGGCTGTGGCCAGGAGAGGCCCTGCCTGGGAGCTACTTCGGGCTAGTGCGGCGGCTGGTGGAGGCCTGTCCACGGCTGGAGGTCATCAAGCGCTCCGTCTGCATTGAAGGTGCCCGGAGGGCCCTTGCCCGTGTAAGGGTACACTGGGGCAAGCTAGATGGGGAGAAGCTAGTGCAGGACGGGCCGCCAGCAGGGAAGGAGCATCGCAAACCCGAGAACTACTACAAGGAAGTTCTTGCCGGATCCCGCCTTATTGCGGATGAATGTACCAAAGATGTAATATTTCAATAAGCTTGTTCGTTTGTATCCTGTGCGCTGAAAACTTGTTCATATGCGCTTTAAGCAATGCTTTGAATTTAAAATATTGTTTTATGTGCGGCCGTTTATCAGTAATTGAGAGATGGCGAGTCGTCGGCTTCTGCCCCCATGCAACTAGTGCTGGGGTGTTCGGGATAAACCTGAGGGCTCTTGTTCCCATAGTTGGGTCCTTCGACGGAGGCCCGCAGCGCAACGAACCAGGCAATCGGACTATAGTGCTTGAACACTCTCACTTAGCCATAGAACTTTATAATTTTAAATTTCGGCGAAGCCCCTAGTTCGGAAGGCCGAATTCGGGGCACCATCCACGCCTTTAGCCGGATTTAACCAGCTCTCCGCTCGAAGCGGCATAAGCCTTTAAGGACTCGAAAAACCTCTCGAACAGCGACCGGTCTCATGCCCTCTCATGACAGTCTGTTTTAGCTTTCTCCACTGAGGTGCTCACCCACCTGACCTACGGCAGAATCGCAGTGGTTCTCCTAGTGCTACCTTAGCCGATAGAGCGGAACGTAAGGTACCAAAACATAGGAGCCGGGCAAACCCAACATATGACCAAAATCATGACTCGGAGCCGATGCATATAGTGCTATAAGTTCGGGGTGCCGCACTGGTGAAAGTGTGCGGGCTTCTCATGACCAGATAAAAGGGTAATAAAGCCCCTGGCGTGGTTTGCCATACCATGGTGTACGGGTGCCGTCATGTTATGAAATAAACATATATATTAAAAGATTATAATGCAAGAAGTAGACAAAAGCTATGCATTGTGTATAAAGAGCCTATTCGAAGCCGGACGATACAAGTAGTGCAATAAGCAAAAAACACTAGACTATTTAACTTGTCCTGACCAGGCGCAGGCCACGGAAATTTAGAAACAGATATATCGCTCGAAAAAGAGACCACCTGAGAGTTCCGTATTGCGGCGTAGCTTTGTCTGCTTTACTGGGTCTTGCATCGTCTATGCGGCAACATCGCCGAACGGGTTGTCCAGAATATGGAGTCCTGAAAGTAAAAAGGAATAATCCGGCAGCCCCTAGTACGTTTGACGCCGTATTGTAGGTGTGCCGTTAATGTGCCCCTTCCCCTGTGCCCATGGAATTTTGAGGGCGTAATTGTGTACTCTAGGTACTAGCTCCGCGATGCTGCGATGGCTGGGGTTGGGGCCGTATTGCTACGCCTGCTCCGATCGTGCCAAGCGGTCTTGTTGCGGGTTACTCCAGGCGCACTTTGCTTTGTCCGGCGTTTTAACGGCCGGACTGGAGAGTTGCCTTGAAAGGCTGCTTTGTACTTCCGCTGCAAGGGCCGCCGTGTGCTGCTCCGTAGTGATGGAGCGTTCGGTGTTTCTGCTGACCATAATTACTCCTCGAGGGCCTGGCATCTTGAGCTTCAGATACGCGTAGTGCGGAACCGCACTGAATTTAGCGAATGCAGTTCGTCCTAGTAGGGCATGATAGCCACTGCGGAACGGGACTATATCGAAGATTAACTCTTCGCTTCGGAAGTTATCCGGAGATCCGAAGACCACATCAAGTGTTATCGAGCCTGTGCAATTGGCCTCTACACCTGGGATGACACCTTTAAAGGTTGACCTTGTAGGCTTGATCCTTGATGGATCTATGCCCATTTTCCGCACTGTATCCTGGTAAAGCAGGTTCAGGCTGCTGCCACCGTCCATGAGGACTCGTGTAAGGTGAAATCCGTCAACTATTGGGTCGAGAACCAATGCGGCGAAACCGCCGTGACGGATGCTGGTGGGGTGGTCCCTTCGATCGAAAGTGATCAGGCAAGAGGACCATGGGTTGAACTTGGGGGCGACTGGCTCCATTGCGTATATGTCCCGTAGTGCATGCTTCCTCTCCCTTTTGGGAATATGGGTCGCGTATATCATGTTCACCATCCGCACTTGTGGGGGAAACCCCTTCTGTCCTTTGTTGTTCGGCGGCCTGGGCTCCTGCTCGTCGTCGCTGTCTAGCCCCTTGTCTTTATGTTCGGCTCTTAGCTTGCCTGCCTGCCTGAACACCCAACAATCTCTGTTGGTGTGATTGGCTGGCCTTTCGGGGGTGCCATGAATCTGGCATGAGCGGTCGAGTTATTTTTCTTGAATGGCTTTTTCCGCTGACCGGATTTATAGCCTCTGAATCCGGCATTTATTGCCGTATCCTCGTTGTTGTCACTGCTAAGGCGACACTTTTGATTATTCCGGCGTGACCTGCCGCTTTTGTCCTTGGTATCCGGATTGCCAGTCTTCTTCGATAAGTTGTTGCTGCGAGCTAGCCAGCTATCTTCGCCCACGCAAAAGCGGGTCATGAGTGTCGTAAGGGCTGCCATGGATTTCGGCTTTTCCTGTCCTAGGTGCCGGGCAAGCCATTCGTCGCGAATATTATGCTTGAAGGCCGCTAGGGCCTCTGCGTCCGGACCGTCGACTATCTGATTTTTCTTCGTTAGGAACCATGTCCAGAATTGCCTGGCCGATTCGTCTGGCTGCTGAATTATGTGTCTTAGGTCATCGGCGTCCGGCGGTCGCACATAAGTGCCCTGGAAGTTGTCGAGGAATGCGGCTTCCAGGTCCTCCCAAGAACCAATTGAATTTGCTGGCAAGCTGTTAAGCCAATGCCGAGCTGGTCCCTTAAGCTTGAGTGGGAGGTATTTGATGGCGTGCAGATCGTCGCCACGTGCCATGTGGATGTGAAGGAGATAATCCTTGATCCATACTGCCGGATCTGTCGTACCATCGTACGACTCGATATTGACGGGTTTGAAACCCTCTGGGATTCTATGATCCATTACTTCGTCTGTGAAGCAGAGCGGGTGTGCGGCGCCCCTGTACTGGGCTATGTCGTGACGCAGCTCGGAAGAGCTATGCTTGTTGTGTTCGGCCCGGCCGGATTTATGTCCGGACTGAAAATAATCACGTGTTGGGCGTCCGCGCGATCCATAGATCGATCTTGTTTGCCTTGCTTTGTCCTCCAGGACGTCTCGCAGGTCTGGTTCGTGTTCCCGTGCCTTGGTAAAGTGGCGGCGGGGCATGACTTGTTTGATTGTTCGACAGATTTCTCTGTCGCGGCCTCGAGGTGGCCGATCTGTCATGTCTTGCGCTTCCTCCTCTGATTGGGGTAGCGGCCTGCACTTAGGATAATGCTTGGAGGGGCATCCTAGTCCGTGCTCTTCGGCCGCAAGGACTTCAGTCCATCTGTCAGCTAGCAAATCTTGATCAGCTCTAAGTTGTTGCTGCTTTTTCTTTAGACTGTTCGCCGTGGCTAGGAGCCTGCGCTGAAAGCGCTCTTGTTCGGCGGGGTCTGATGGTACGACGAATTCATCGTCGCCGAGGCTTGCCTCGTCTTCGGAGGGAGGCATGTAGTTATCATCCTCGACCTCTTGTTCTGCCGCTTCCTCGTGAGGGCGGTCTTCTCCATCTTCCTGTGCCGAATCTTGCTGGGGTTGGTGCTCTTCGGCGCTATCCGGGGTAGTGTTATCCCCTGTGCCAGAATCACCATTTTTGCTTTGGCGGGATTTAGAGCGGCGCCGCTGACGACGGCGTTTGGGAGGCTTTTTTGAAGTGCCATCCTCCGCTGTTCCATCGCCATCTCCGTCTTTCGGAGCGTCCACCATGTTTATGTCATATGACGAGGTGGCAGTCCAGCGCCCTGCGGGTGTTGGCTCTTGCTCGTCTCCTCCTTCATCGTCCATACCGTCAAAGTCTTCGGAGCCGAAGTCAAGCATGTTGGTTAAATCGTCGACAGTGGCTATTAAGTGGGTGGTGGGCAGGTTTTGAATTTCTTCGTGGTCCGAATCCCAACCTCGCAGGCCATAGTTTGGCCTGGGCTCCCCTGACAAAGAGAGAGACTTGAGAGAATTCAGTATATCACCGAAAGGTGAATGCTGAAAGATATCCGCGGCGGTGAACTCCATTACAGGCGCCCAATCTGACTCGATCGGCAGGGGCGAGGGAGTTTCGGAGCTCGGAGTAGAGTCCGGATCCTCGGAGTCATGGGCCACGCGGAGTGCGGGGCTGGCGTTCGGCTCGACCGCCTTTGAGATCGCAGCCCCTGAGGTGACGTCCAACCGTTCATCCTCAACGAACGCAACGGGCTCCGAATCGAGGATCGGGGCCGGAGCGTGTGCGGCCTCCAGGACACTGTTCGGGGGCAGAGCTATACCATGTCCCTCAAGATAGTGCGGCACGCTTGGCTGTGGCTCGAATCCGTCGAAGATCAAGTCTCCCCGGATATTTGCCTTGTAGTTTAAGCTTCCGAACCTGACTTGATGGCCAGGGGCGTAGCTTTTGATCTGCTCCAGATGGCCAAGGGAGTTGGCCCGCAGAGCGAAGCCGCCGAAGACGAAGATCTGTCCGGGGAGAAAAGTCTCACCCTGAACCTCATCGTTGTCGATGATCAAAGGAGCCATCGGACCAAAAGGCGACGACACAGAGGAACTCTCAATGAAAGCACCAACGTCGGTGTCAAAACCGGTGGATCTCGGGTAGGGGGTCTGGATCTGGGCGTCAAGGTCGGATGGTAACAGGAGACAAGGGACACTTTATTTTACCCAGGTTCGGGCCCTCTCACTGGAGGGAAAACCCTACTCCTGCTGGATTAATATTGATGATATGGGTAGTACAAGAGTAGATCTACCACGAGATCAAGGAGGCTAAACCCTAGAAGCTAGCCTATGGTAT
The DNA here is from genome assembly GCA_032464435.1 of Aegilops umbellulata. Classification (NCBI taxonomy): domain Eukaryota; kingdom Viridiplantae; phylum Streptophyta; class Magnoliopsida; order Poales; family Poaceae; genus Aegilops; species Aegilops umbellulata. The sequence goes on along the minus strand of CP136058.1, from coordinate 347,017,630 downwards.
GATGATGATTGTCGTTGTTCTGTCCTACGGACTACAACCATCCGGTTTATATAGACACCGGATAGGGTTAGGGTTACACAGAGTCGGTTACATTGGTAGGAGATCTCGAATATCCGCACACCTAGCTTGCCTTCCACGCCAAGGAAAGAACCTTCCGGACACGGGACGAATTCTTCAATCTTGTATCTTCATAGTCCTGGAGTCTGGCTGAGGGTATAGTCCGGCTAGCCGAACACCCCCTAATCTAGGACTCCCTCAAGGGGGTTTTGGGGAATATTATTGGCTAGTTGGCCGAAGGGTGGTTGAATCAGATTTGGTGGGAATTTTTGGGTGTGAGGGGGGGGAGGATTTTCGCGTGGTGGGCTGGGGGAGTTTGGCGCATGGTCGGTTTCTCCAAGTGCAAGCCGAAGCGTGTTCCGTTTGCGTGAGCCGTGTGCAGGACCGAACGTGTGTGGGGTGCAATGCGACCGTAACAGGAGTGTTGTGAGTTGTAACGCCCTCGATGCGGCTATATCTCCCACGTGTCGAAGCACGACTTAGAGGCATAACCGCATTGAAAGCAATGTCGCAAGTGAGGTAATCTTCACACAACCCATGTAATACATACGGGAAAGAGATACATAGTTGGCTTACAATCGCCACTTCACACAATAAATGCGTAAAGCATTACATCATACAGATACAATCAAGGTCCGACTATGGAACCAAAATAAAAGAAGACTACCCCAAATGCTACACAGATCGCCGATCGTCCCAACTGGGCTCCACTACTGATCAACTGAAACGAAACAACACAATGAACAAGAACTTCATCGAGCTCCTCCTTGAGCTTGGGTGCGTCACCTGCACGGTTTCATCGGCACCTGCAAACTGGTTTTGGAAGTATCTATGAGTCACGGGGACTCAGCAATCTCACACCCGCGAGATCAAGACTATTTAAGCTTATGGGTAGGAGAAGGTAGTGAGGTGGAGCTGCAGCAAGCGACTAGCATACCTGGTGTCTAACATACGCAAATGAGAGCGAGAAGAGAAGGCAAAAGCACGGTCGAACAACTATGATCAAGAAGTGATCCTAGAACAACCTACGTCAAGCATAACTCCAACACCGTGTTCACTTCCCGGACTCCGCCGAGAAGAGACCATCACGGTTACACACGTGGTTGATGTATTTTAATTAATATCAACTTCGGGTTTTCTACAACCGGACATTAACAAATTCCCATCTGCCTCATAACCGCGGGCACGACTTTCAAAAGATAATACCCTGCAGGGGTGTCCCAACTTAGCCCATTATAAGCTCTCACGGTCAATGAAGGATATTCCTTCTACTGGGAAGACCCGATCAGTCTCAGAATCCTGGACTACAAGAAATTTCGACAATGGTAAACCAAGACCAGCAAAGCCGCCCGATTGTGCCGACAAATCCCGATAGGAGCTGCACATATCTCGTTCTCAGGGCACATCCGAATGAGCAGTACGTACGGCAACCGAAGATACCCCAAGTTGCCTCAGGGCGGCACCGCAAGTGGCTATAGTTTGGACCAACACTCAGAGGAGCATTGGCCCAGGGGGGGGGTTAAATAAAGATGACCCTCGGGCTCGCGAAAACCCGGGGGAAAAGGCTTAGGTGGCAAATGGTAAAACCAAAGTTGGGCCTTGCTGGAGGAGTCTTATTCAAGGCGAACTGTCAAGGGGGTCCCATAAATCACCCAACCGTGTAAGGAACGCGAAATCAAGGAACATAACACCGGTATGACGGAAACTAGGGTGGCAAGAGTGGAACAAAACACCAGGCATAAGGCCGAGCCTTCCACCCTTTACCAAGTATATAGATGCATTAATTAAATAAGAGATATTGTGATATCCCAACATAATCATGTTCCAACATGGAACAAACTTCATCTTCACCTGCAACTAGCAACGCTATAAGAGGGGCTGAGCAAAGCGGTAACATAGCCAATCAATGGTTTGCTAGGAAAGGATGGTTAGAGGTTTGACATGGCAATATGGGTGGCATGATATAGCAAGTGGTAGGTATCGCAGCATAGGCATAGCAAAAGAGCGAGCAACTAGCAAGCAAAGATAGAAATGATTTCGAGGGTATGGTCATCTTGCCTGAAATCCGGCAAGGAAGAATAACAAGTCCATGAAGAAGACAAACGGACGTAGTCGAACGAATCCTCACAACTCCGGAACGAAACCGAAGCTAACGAGAGAAGCAACCCGGAAAGAAACAAACAACATAGTAAACAACCACCACATACACATGGCATGATGCACAAACAAGTATGATGCATGTCCGGTTTAAATATGCATGGCATGGCAAAGTGCACAAACAATACCACGAATTAAGTGGAGCTCAATATGCAACGAGTTGCATATTGACGAAACACCACATGACTCATTTAGTTCTCTCCCATTTATGCTACTCAACAATATTAAATGTTGTTAAACATGGCAAGAGGTGAAGCACAATAAAACTACCTATCTAGGCAAGTTTAAATGAGGCCGGAACAACAAACAACAATTCCGGAAAATCCTCATATGCATATTTCGAATTTGCTACTGTTCTGTCCTAAAGCATATTTTAATGTTGTAAAATAGGAAAATAAAGTGCATCATGTTAAACTATGCATTTTTCTACCCCATTTACATATAAAGTTTATTAATTCGGAGCTACGGTTATTTAGTTATGAAATAAAGCATTTTAACATGGCATTTATGCAAATTAAAGCAAACAGCAAGTTAAACATTTTAAACATGGATGGGAGTTGGATATTATGAAACTAGATGAAATTCTAAGCACTTTACATGTTTAAATCATTTTAATCTGATGCACGGTTTGTGAATTATTATATGCATGAACATGAGGGTTTTTCTGCAAAATGGTAAATCTCTGGATAATAGACAAATTCGCAGACACTGGAAAAAACATGATCTGGGCCGAATCTGGCTGGCTCAACAGAGAGGAGGAGTTGTGGGCGCTCACCCATGGGCTTTAGCCCAGGTCAGTGGTGGTGGCTGAGGCAGTGCGGGCTGGGTGAGGAGGCGCGCTGGGCCTTGGGGGTCGCTGGAGGCATGGTCAACGCTCGGGACGAGCGGGCTCCTGATGCTCATTACCAACAGAGGCAGCAGCAGGTCATGGCGATGCAGAAGACGGCGCCAGGGGAGGTTCTGGCGACGGGGCAGGCGGGAACTGGCCGGAACGGGGTGGTTTGAGTCGTCCGGCATCGGATCCGGGCAACGACGTCGCGCCCGGCAAGAACTTGGTGACGGCGGCTCCTTGCTGCAGCAGCTACAGGGAGAGAGAGAGAAGGAGAGGAAAAAGGGAAGGGCGGAGGGGAGCAGAGGGGTGGCCTGGAAGTCGATGTCGCTGGCAGCAGGTCGAGCTGGAGGGGCTCGGGGCCTCAGGTGCGGGAGCAGAGGAGGCCGAGGCGCCATGGCAGGGGAAGGGCAGCGGCAGCGGCATCCGGATGGACTCGACGACCTGCTGGTCGCCGGCGGGAGCGCAGTCCGACGAGGCTCGGGAGGTTACAGGAGGCGGAGGAGCTCGCCATGCAGACGACTTGGCTCGGGGTCGAGAGGAGACGAGGACGAGCGTTCCTGCTCGGGACGACGAGGAGGTTCGAGGCCCGTGCGAGGTTGAGCTCCAGGAGGAGGGGATCGAGGAGAGGAGTGGCGGCTGTGGCTGGGCGTGATTTGGTTGGGTGGCTCTGAAATTGAGGAAGATGGTCGGAGGCAGGATGGAATGGATGGTTTGGGGCGCGGCGTGGTTGGTGGATCTGGATCGAGGAATTTTGCCAGGAGGCAGCGGGGTCGAGGGGGGATCCCGAGGGGCCAGGCGGCGGCGGCGTGCGGAATGGGTGGATGGGACAGCTAGGGGTTAGGGTTAGGCTGTTTAAATAGTTAGGTGGACTAGCTTGGGGCAAAATGGACCCTCTGATCAAAATCGAACGGTCGAGAATAAATAGGTTATGGAGTCCAATTAAGAAAATGGAAATGTTTTATAGATGTTAGGAGATGATCCGGACCCAACGGTGACGACTATCCGGGTCAGGTTCGGGACAACTTTCGGACGCGCGCGAGAGGATGTGAGCACTATGCAGAGAGTGTCAAAAGGTTAGGCGAGAGGTAATCGAAAAAAACCCGGTTGGGCTCGGAACGGTCAACAAAAGCAAGGGGGGAACGCGGCAACTACGAGCGGGTGCAAGTTTGAAAACAATCACGGCAACAGAGTGCCGATGCAATGCGAATGATGCGATGATGAATGCAACAAACAAATAAATAACGCAACTGACACGCAAAACATGGAAGGCATCTGAAGCGTCGGTCTCGGGGCGTTACAACACTCCACCACTACAAGAGGATCTCGTCCCGAGATCTAGGATGGCACCGGAGAGAAACGGAAGAGGAAGAGGTAAAACAAAGTTGGTTCTTTGACAAACGAGTGAAACCACGAACCTTGAGATGTTGAACAAATTGAAAGAAAGAATACCATGGAGATGAACGAAATGAAAACACTCCATTGGACAAGGAACAAGGAATACAGCAAGAAAGAAGAGATTAAGTGACAAGAAAGACATTGAATCCACTCCGGTTAAATGGATAAGCAAGAAAAGAACACGATCCTCACAATTCGAGATGAAGAGTGAAGATAACAACATCACAATGCCTCCGGAAGAAAGAAAGAATGGAATGACATGAATGGAGAGAAACAAAATCTTGAGAGAGCATGCTTACAACAAATGCTAGAACGGAGTTGTTGGATTATCAACAATGAAAGGATAAGCTTGATGTGGGCTTATGGAAGACAAGTCAAAATTATGAGGTGACAAACGGCCACTACAGGAAGCCATTGGTTTGAGTAAGAGCACCAAGGCGGTGAAAAACTTCTTTCGCCAAGAGGATAGGAGAAAACTTGGATGATAAGCACCACAATTGGCAACATTCCTTAGGGAAGGCTTTAGGTGAAATCTTTACCAAGATAACTCCAACAAAGAGATTGATGGATTTAAATACCTCATTCCTGACAACTTGTGAATCATGAACCACGAAGAGAAGTTGTCAAGAGTGATATAACACCACCTCAAAATAAGGTAGAAAGAATTGCACTTCGGAATGCAAGATGAATAATGCTTGAACTCCTCCAAACAAAACATGTGTTGAACACCATGTTTAATTTTGAGTATAGCTTGGCGGATCATAACTCCGAGAAAATCTTGAAGAACAATTGAAGAATGAAAAGAATCCTTGATGAACCACCATGTAGAGCCTCCATGAAGAACTCCGGTAATGAAAGGATGATAAAAAAAGAGAAGTTGAGAACACAAAGTGAAGCCTTGCAATGATATAGATGGAGCTTCAGGACGATATAATGGGAAAACTTTGAATTCCGGAAAAGAAAAGATGAAACATCTCGAACTGAGAATGTGACATGATGAACAACTCTGGAAAGAAGAAATTAGATCAACTTGATGAAACAAGAATAAGAATTAAGTTATGTGTATCCTTCACCAATATAAATTGATGACAAGCAACAGATTTGGCATACTACTTATTCTCGTAGAAAGAATTAAGAGAGATATTGCGTAAACTTGGGAAGGTCTTCAACGAACCACCGGTAGGATTGGAAAGAATGAATGAATCTATATGATAATGAAGGAACAGAACTCTTGAACGAACCACTGTAAGAATTGAAAATGAACAAAGAAAAGATAAGAAACACCGGGAAGAATTATAAAAAGAACGAAGATACTTGAGGGGATTTAGATACATGAGAACGAAGAGATCATGAACTGATTAGAGGATCTTTGAACGATGCACCGGGAAGATTTGGAGAATGAGAGCTGAAAGCTGGAATGAATAGTTATGACATGATGGCCTTCGGAGGAAAGAAATGGAAACAACTCATGAAATGCTCCGTATAGGTAGAAAGAATTCTCACAATCGAAAACAATTATCAGAGGATGGCATCAAGCTAGAACCATGAATCTTGAAGAGAATGGACAATATTTAAGGGAAACTCTTCTTCGGTCTTCAAATGTTGAGAATGATGATGAGAAACACCACCATGAATTGTTGAGGCACTCCGGGATGAAAATTAGAAAGGTTGAACCAACGATGAAAAGAATTTGAAAGATCTTGGAGAAATACATATGACTGATGAAAATTCATTCTTACGTCAAAGTTTGAAAAGAATTTTAGAAGCTCTGGGAAAATTAGAAGAGTCAGGTAGGATCCTGGGAAAAGACCTGTGGGTTAGGGCCCACTCAAAGATACACCGTTGAACGATTGCTTAGGAAGAGATAATGCACCGGTTGATTTGAACGGCTTGAATAAGGTAAGACCTAGAAATAGCTTGAAAGGATTACGAATAGAAACTTTAATCTTCTGGGATATCTTTAGCACTCCAGATAAACATGATTAGCAGGAGGTGGAATATTAAGAGGTACACCGGCATGAGAAAGCATTTGAAACGAGGAAAAGATATGATTAACATCGAAAGCTTGAATTGAGTCCACCGGATAAGAAAGAGACGAAGAATGATGAACTCGAAACTCCGTTAGTATCTTCCTAAGAACCACGGGATAAGAACATTGACAGAAAAGAATGGAGAGCCTTCCCATCAATAAAAAGGACACTTGATTAAGAAATCTGAGTCCTTGAAGAAAAAGGGTGGGAGGGCGGGAAAACAAAGGCAACTTCGGACGGATGAAGCAAACACCGTTGCAAAGAACTAAGAATTGATCTCGCGAATGTTGAAGTGATCGGATACACTTGAAGAGAAGCACACCGGTTGGAAAGGATTGAAAAGACAACCTTGATGAACAAGGAGGATTAGCATCCACGTACAAATATGAGAACACCGCTTAGAATAAGGTATGGAATCAACACTTGGCATTGAAGCAACTCGAATACCACAAAACAAAACAAAACAAAGGATTGGCTTGTATAATAAGCCGGAACAAACACATGATAGAGATTTCGCCCAAAGTGTTCGTGGTGGGGCCCACACGGGCACGACGTACAGCGGACGTCACGAATGACAAACAAGACGTCCCCGAATCGGCATAGCCAAGGATTCTTTAAGACGCCTCACGACCACTCTAAATCGACCGTGGATGGGCGAACCACTAGACGTTGGACCCCAATCTCAAATCATACATCTGTCGGAAAGATATCCTATAAGCTACTAGAATTCCCACTTATAAACTCCTGAAACTTTCTGGTTATGCAATCAGGTGTTGGGGATACAGGGGACACAAAATATATCACCCAAACTAACAATAACTAGATCCAGTTGTATCCATCCTTCAACACATAACCAAGAAACCTTCGGAAATCGTTAACCTCAACCTTCGAAAAGCATCCGTTATACGAGTTATGGCAATACTCTCGAGCTTGCCCCAGTACTAGGTTGTCGAGGTTATCTCACCAACAACTGCATAAAAGAGATTTTCGATGTCGGCGAAACTCAGGTATTCCAGAACTACAACGATAAAATTGTGACGACAACACCTCGGAGCTCAACTCCCCGGGACACTGCCACAACCCCTAAATGTCAGGAGGCACCAAGAACAATGTTCTCGTCACAAAACCATCGGAACGATCCTAAGATACCCGCGTGATCCTAAAAAAAAATTTAGTGAAATTTTCGGAGAGGAGAGTCAAAACTCTATGTCAGGAGGCCTCACCAGAGCGACAAAGGGACTAGGGAGTAAAAAGAATCCTACTCTCCGATATATATAATCCTAAGACTCAAAACTTTTTTTCTAGACTCAACAACGCCAGCGATTCGATCAAGCAGGGGGGGGGGGGTTCCTAAGTCGGGGATGGCTCTGATACCAACTTGTAACACCCTCGATGCGGCTATATCTCCCACGTGTCGAAGCACGACTTAGAGGCATAACCGCATTGAAAGCAATGTCGCAAGTGAGGTAATCTTCACACAACCCATATAATACATAAGGGAAAGAGATACATAGTTGGCTTACAATCGCCACTTCACACAATACATGAGTAAAGCATTACATCATACAGATAAAATCAAGGTCCGACTACAGAACCAAAATAAAAGAAGACTACCCCAAATGCTACACAGATCCCCGATCGTCCCAACTGGGCTCCACTACTGATCAACTGAAACGAAACAACACAATGAACAAGAACTTCATCGAGCTCCTCCTTGAGCTCGGGTGCGTCACCTGCACGGTTTCATCGGCACCTGCAAACTGGTTTTGGAAGTATCTGTGAGTCACGGGGACTCAGCAATCTCACACCCGCGAGATCAAGACTATTTAAGCTTATGGGTAGGAGAAGGTAGTGAGGTGGAGCTGCAGCAAGCGACTAGCATATCTGGTGTCTAACATACGCAAATGAGAGCGAGAAGAGAAGGCAAAAGCACGGTCGAACAACTATGATCAAGAAGTGATCCTAGAACAACCTACATCAAGCATAACTCCAACACCGTGTTCACTTCCCGGACTCTGCCGAGAAGAGACCATCACGGTTACACACGCGGTTGATGTATTTTAATTAAGATGAACTTCGGGTTTTCTACAACCGGACATTAACAAATTCCCATCTGCCTCATAACCGCGGGCACAGCTTTCGAAAGATAATACCCTGCAGGGGTGTCCCAACTTAGCCCATTATAAGCTCTCACGGTCAACGAAGGATATTCCTTCTACTGGGAAGACCCGATCAGTCTCGGAATCCCGGACTACAAGACATTTCGACAATGGTAAAACAAGACCAGCAAAGCCGCCCGATTGTGTCGACAAATCCCGATAGGAGCTGCACATATCTCGTTGTCAGGGCACATCCGGATGAGCAGTACGTACGGCAACCGAGGATACCCCAAGTTGCCTCAGGGCGGCACCGCAAGTGGCTCTAGTTTGGACCAACACTCAGAGGAGCATTGGCCCAGGGGGGGTTAAATAAAGATGACCCTCGTGTTGGGTAACGTAGTAATTTCAAAAAAATTCCTACGCACACGCAAGATCATGGTGATGCATAGCAACGAGAGGGGAGAGTATTGTCTATGTACCCTCGTAGACCGAAGCGGAAGCGTTGACACAACGTAGAGGAAGTAGTCGTACGTTCTCCTCGCGATCCAACCGATCACAGCACCGTTACTCCGGCACCTCCGAGTTCTTGGCACACGTTCAGCACGATGACGATCCCCGGGCTCCGATACAGCAAAGTGTCGGGGAAGAGTTCCGTCAGCACGACGGCGTGGTGACGATCTTGATGTGTTACCGGCGCAGGGCTTCGCCTAAGCACTGCAACGATATGACCGAGGTGGAATTTGGTGGAAGGGGGCACCGCACACGGCTAAGGAAAGATCTCAATGATCAATTGTGTCTCTATGGGGTGCCCCCTGCCCCTGTATATAATGGATGGAGGAGGAGGAGGCCGGCCAAGGCTTGGCGCGCCAGGGTGTGGAGTCCTACTAGGACTCCAAGTCCTAGTAGGAGTCCACCAAAAGGGGAGGAAGGGAGAAGGAATAGGAGGAGAAGGAGAGGTGGCCGGCCCCCTTTTCCCTAGTCCAATTCGGACCAAAGGGGAGGGGCGGCGCAGCAGCCTTTTCCTCTTCCCACTAAAGCCCATCAAGGCCCATTACTTCTCCCGTAATCCCGTAACTCCCCGATACTCCCGAAAATACCCGAATCACTCAAAACCTTTCCGATGTCTGAATATAGTCGTCCAATATATCGATCTTTACGTCTCGACCATTTCGATACTCCTCGTCATGTCCCCGATCTCATCCGGGACTCCGAACTCCTTCGGTACATCAAAACTCATAAACTCATAACAACTGTCATCGTAACCTTAAGCGTGCGGACCCTACGGTTCTAGAACAATGTAGACATGACCGAGACACATCTCCGGTCAATAACCAATAGCGGGACCTGGATGCCCATATTGGCTCCTACATATTCTACGAAGATCTTTATCGGTCAGACCGCATAACAACATACATTTGTTCCCTTTGTCATCGGTATGTTACTTGCCCGAGATTCGATCGTCGGTATCCAATACCTAGTTCAATCTCGTTACCGGCAAGTCTCTTTACTCGTTCCGTAATACATCATCTCGCAACTAACTCATTGGTTGCAATGCTTGCAAGGCTTTATGTGATGTGCATTACCGAGAAGGCCCTGAGATACCTCTCCGACATTCGGAGTGACAAATCCTAATCTCGAAATATGCCAACCCAACAAATACTTTCGGAGACACCTGTAGATTACCTTTATAATCACTCAGTTACGTTGTGACGTTTGGTAGCACACAAAGTGTTCCTACGGTAAACGGGAGTTGCATAATCTCATAGTTAAAGGAACATGTATAAGTCATGGATAAAAGCAATAGCAACATACTAAACGATCGGGTGCTATGCTAATGGAATGGGTCATGTCAATCAGATCATTCAACTAATGATGTGATCTCGTTAATCAAATAACAACTCTTTGTTCATGGTTTAGGAAACATAACCATCTTTGATTAATGAGCTAGTCAAGTAGAGGCATACTAGTGACACTCTGTTTGTCTATGTATTCACACATGTATTATGTTTCCGGTTAATACAATTCTAGCATGAATAATAAACATTTATCATGACATGTAAGGAAATAAATAATAACTTTATTATTGCCTCTAGGACATATTTCCTTCAGTCTCCCACTTGCACTAGAGTCAATAATCTAGTTCACATCGCCATGTGATTTAATAGCAATAGTTCACATCATCATGTGATTAACACCCATAGTTCACATCGATATGTGACCAACACCCAAAGGGTTTACTAGATTCAGTAATCTAGTTCACATCGCTATGTGATTAACACCCAAAGAGTACTACGGTGTGATCATGTTTTGCTTGTGAGAGAAGTTTAGTCAACGGGTCTGCCACATTCAGATCCGTTATGTATTTTGCAATTTTCTATGTCTACAATGCTCTGGACGGAGCTACTTTAGCTAATTGCTCCCACTTTCAATATGTATCTAGATTGAGACTTAGAGTCATCTAGATTAGTGTCAAAACTTGCATCGACGTAACCTTTTTACGACGAACCTTTTTTGTCACATCCATAATCGAGAAACATATCCTTATTTTACTAAGGATAATTTTGACCGATGTCCAGTGATCTACTTCCTAGATCACTATTGTACTCCCTTGCTTAACACAGTGTAGGGCATACTTTATAGAATCTATGGCTGAGGCACAGGAAATGACTTTCATTCTCTTTCTATCATCTGCCGTGGTCGGGCTTTGAGTCTTACTCAATTTCACACCTTGTAATACAGGCAAGAACTCTTTCTTTGACTGTTCCATTTTGAACTACTTCAAAATTCTTTCAAGGTATGTACTTATTAAAAAACTTATCAAGCGTCTTGATCTATCTCTATAGATCTTGATGCTCAATATGTAAGCAGCTTCACCGAGGTCCTTCTTCGAAAAACTCCTTTCAAATACTCCTTTATGCTTTACAGAATAATTCTACATTATTTCCGATCAATAATATGTCATTTACATATACTTATCAGAAATGTTGTAGTGCTCCCACTCACTTTCTTGTAAATACAGGCTTCACCGCAAGTCTGTATAAAACTATATGCTTTGATCAACTTATCAAAGCGTATATTCCAACTCCGAGATGCTTGCACCAGTCCATAGATGGATCGCTGGAGCTTGCATATTTTGTTAACACCTTCAGGATCGACAAAACCTTCTAGTTGCATCATATACAACTCTTCTTTAATAAATCCATTAAGGAATGTAGTTTTGTTTATCCATTTGCCGTATTTCATAAAATGCGGCAATTGCTAACATGATTCGGACAGACTTAAGCATAGATACGAGTGAGAAACTCTCATCGTAGTCAACACCTTGAACTTGTCGAAAACCTTTTGCGACAATTCTAGCTTTGTAGACAGTAACACTACTATCAGTGTCCGTCTTCCTCTTCAAGATCCATTTATTTTCTTTGGCTTGCCGATCATCGGGTAAATCCATCAAAGTCCATACTTTGTTCTCATACATGGATCATATCTCAGATTTCATGGCCTCTAACCATTTCGCGGAATCTGGGCTCATCATCGCTTCCTCATAGTTCGTAAGTTCGTCATGGTCTAGTAACATGACTTCCAGAATAGGATTACCGTACCACTCTGGTGCGGATCTCACTCTGGTTTACCTACGAGATTCAGTAGTAACTTGATCTGAAGTTACATGATCATCATCATTAGCTTCCTCACTAATTGGTGTAGTACTCACAAGAACAGATTTCTGTGATGAACTCCTTTCCAATAAGGGAGAAGGTACAATTACCTTATCAAGTTTTCTACTTTCCTCCCACTCACTTCTTTCGAGAGAAACTCCTTCTCTAGAAAGGATCCATTCTTAGCAACAAAAGTCTTGCATTCGGATCTGTGATAGAAGGTGTACCCAACAGTCTCCTTTGGGTATCCTATGAAGACACATTTCTCCGATTTGGGTTTGAGCTTATCAGGATGAAATTTTTTCACATAAGCATCGCAACCCCAAACTTTAAGAAACGACAACTTTGGTTTCTTGCCAAACCATAGTTCAGATTGTGTCGTCTCAACGGACTTAGATGGTGCCCTTTTTAACGTGAATGCAGTTGTCTTTAATGCATAACCCCAAAAACGATAGTGGTTGATCGGTAAGAGACATCATAGATTGTACTATATCCAATAAAGTACTGTTATGACGTTCGGACACACCATTATGCTGTGGTGTTCCAGGTGGCATGAATTTGTGAAACTATTCCACATTGTTTTAATTGAAGACCAAACTCGTAAACTCAAATATTTGTCTCCGCGATCAGATCGTAGAAACCTTATTTTCTTGTCACGATGATTTTCACTTCACTCTAAAATTCTTTGAACTTTTCAAACGTTTCAGACTTATGTTTCATCAAGTAGATATACCCATATCTGCTCAAATCATCTGTGAAGGTTAGAAAATAATGATACTTGTCGCGAGCCTTAATATTCATCGGACCATATACATTAGTATGTATGATTTCCAACAAATCTGTTGCTTGCTCCATTGTTCCGGAGAACGGCGTTTTAGTCATCTTGCCCAAGAGGCATGGTTCGCAAGCATCAAGTGATTCATAATCAAGTGATTCCAAAATTCCATCAGCATGGAGTTTCTTCATGCGCTTTACACCAATATGACCTAAACGGCAGTGCCACAAATAGGTTGCACTATCATTATTAACTTCGCATCTTTTTGGTTTCAATATTATGAATATGTGTATCACTACGATCGAGATCCAATGAACTATTTTCATTGGTGTGTATGACCATAGAAGGTTTTATTCATGTAAACAGAACAACAATTGTTCTCTAACTTAAATGAATAACTGTATTGCAATTAACATGATCAAATCATATTCATGCTCAACGCAAACACCAAATAACACTTATTTAGTTTCAACACTAATCCCGAAAGTATAGGGAGTGTGTGATGATGATCATATCAATCTTGGAACCACTTCCAACACACATCGTCACCTTGCCCTTTAACTAGTCTTTGTTCATTCTGCAACTCCCGTTTCGAGTTACTAAATTTTAGCAACTGAACTAGTACCAAATACTGAGGGGTTGCTATGAACACTAGTAAAGTACACATCAATAACATGTATATCAAATATACTTATGTTCACTTTGCCATCCTTCTTATCCGCCAATCACTTGGGGTAGTTCCGCTTCCAGTGACCAGTCCCTTTGCAGTAGAAGCACTTAGTCTCAGGCTTAGGACCATACTTGGGCTTTTTCACTTGAGCAGCAACTTGCTTACCGTTCTTCTTGAAGTTCCCCTTCTTTCCTTTTGCCCTTTTCTTGAAACTAGTGATCTTGTCAACCATCAACACTTGATGTTTTTCTTTGATTTCTACCTTCGCTGATTTTAGCATCGCGAAGAGCTTGGGAATATTTTCCGTTATCCCTTGCATATTATAGTTCATCACGAAGTTCTACTAACTTGGTGATGGTGACTAGAGAATTCTGTCAATCACTATCTTATCTGGAAGATTAACTCCCACTTGATTCAAGCGATTGTAGTACCCAGACAATCTGAGCACATGCTCACTAGTTGAGCGATTCTCCTCCATCTTTTAGTTATAGAACTTGTTGGAGACTTCATATCTCTCAACTCGGGTATTTGCTTGAAATATTAACTTCAACTCCTAGAACATCTCATATGCTCCATGACGTTCAAAACGTCTTTGAAGTCCCGATTCTAAGAAGTTAAGCATGGTGCACTAAACTATTAAGTAGTCATCATATTGAGCTAGCAAAACGTTCATAATGTCTGCATCTGCTCCTGCAATAGGTCCGTCATCTAGCGGTGCATCAAGGACATAATTCTTCTGTGCAGCAATGAGGATAAACCTCAGATCACGGATCCAATCCGCATCATTGCTACTAACATTTTTCAACACAATTTTCTCTAGGAACATATCAAAATAAACACAGGGAAGCAACAACGCGAGCTATTGATCTACAACATAGATATGCTAATAATACCAGGACTAATGTTCATGATAATATTAAAGTTCAATTAATCATATTACTTAAGAACTCCCACTTAGATAGACATCCCTCTAATCTTCTAAGTGATCACGTGATCCAAATCAACTAAACCATGTCCGATCATCACGTGAGATGGAGTAGTTTCAATGGTGAACATCACTATGTTGATCATATCTACTATATGATTCACGCTCAACCTTTCGGTCTCCGTGTTCCGAGGCCATATCTGTTATATGCTAGGCTCGTCAAGTATAACCTGAGTATTCCGCGTGTGCAACTGTTTTGCACCCGTTGTATTTGAACGTAGAGCCTATCACACCCGATCATCACGTGGTGTCTCAGCACGAAGAACTTTCGCAACGGTGCATACTCAGGGAGAACACTTCTTGATAATTTAGTGAGAGATCATCTTATAATGCTACCGTCAATCAAAGCAAGATAAGATGCATAAAAAGATAAACATCACATGCAATCAATATAAGTGATATGATATGGCCATCATCATCTCGTGCTTGTGATCTCCATCTTCGAAGCACCGTCATGATCACCATCGTCACCGGCGCGACACCTTGATCTCCATCGTAGCATCGTTGTCGTCTCACCAATCTTATGCTTCCACGACTATCACTACCGCTTAGTAATAAAGTAAAGCATTACATCGCGATTGCATTGCATACAATAAAGCGACAACCATATGGCTCCTGCCAGTTGCCGATAACTCGGTTACAAAACATGATCATCTCATACAATAAAATTTAGCATCATGTCTTGACCATATCACATCACAACATGCCCTGCAAAAACAAGTTAGACGTCCTCTACTTTGTTGTTGCAAGTTTTACGTGGCTGCTACGGGCTTAAGCAAGAACTCATCTTACCTACGCATCAAAACCACAACGATAGTTTGTCAAATAGACTCCGTTTTAACCTTCTCAAGGACCGGGCGTAGCCACACTTGGTTCAACTAAAGTTGGAGAGACAGTCTTCCGCAAGCCATCTATGTGCAAAGCACGTCGAGGGAACCGGTCTCGCGTAAGCGTACGCGTAAGGTTGGTCCGGATCGTCTCGTCCAACAATACCGCTGAACCAAAGTATGACATGCTGGTAGGCAGTATGACTTGTATCGTCCACAACTCACTTGTGTTCTACTCGTGCAAATAACATCAAACCATAAAAAACCTAGGCTCGGATGCCACTGTTGGGTAACGTAGTAATTTCAAAAAAATTCCTACGCACACGCAAGATCATGGTGATGCATAGCAACGAGAGGGGAGAGTATTGTCTACGTACCCTCGTAGATCAAAGCGGAAGCGTTGACACAACGTAGAGGAAGTAGTCGTACGTTCTCCTCGCGATCCAACCGATCACAGCACCGTTACCTCGGCACCTCCGAGTTCTTGGCACACGTTCAGCACGATGACGATCCCCGGGCTCCGATCCAGCAAAGCGTCGGGGAAGAGTTTCGTCAGCACGACGGCGTGGTGACGATCTTGATGTGTTACCGGCGCAGGGCTTCGCCTAAGCACTGCAACGATATGACCGAGGTGGAATTTGGTGGAAGGGGGCACCGCACACGGCTAAGGAAAGATCTCAATGATCAATTGTGTCTCTATGGGGTGCCCCCTGCCCCTGTATATAAAGGATGGAGGAGGAGGAGGCCGGCCAAGGCTTGGTGCGCCAGGGTGTGGAGTCCTACTAGGACTCCAAGTCCTAGTAGAAGTCCACCAAAAGGGGAGGAAGGGAGAAGGAATAGGAGGAGAAGGAGAGGTGGCCGGCCCCCTTTTCCCTAGTCCAATTCGGACCAAAGGGGAGGGGGGGCGCAGCAGCCTTTTCCTCTTCCCACTAAAGCCCATCAAGGCCCATTACTTCTCCCGTAATCCCGTAACTCCCCGATACTCCCGAAAATACCCGAATCACTCAGAACCTTTCCGATGTCCGAATATAGTCGTCCAATATATCGATCTTTACGTCTCGACCATTTCGAGACTCCTCGTCATGTCCCCGATCTCATCCGGGACTCCGAACTCCTTCGGTACATCAAAACTCATAAACTCATAATAACTGTCATCGTAACCTTAAGCGTGCGGACCCTACGGTTCGAGAACAATGTAGACATGACCGAGACACGTCTCCGGTCAATAACCAATAGCGGGACCTGGATGCCCATATTGGCTCCTACATATTCTACGAAGATCTTTATCGGTCAGACCGCATAACAACATACATTTGTTCCCTTTGTCATCGGTATGTTACATGCCCGAGATTCGATCGTCGGTATCCAATACCTAGTTCAATCTCGTTACCGGCAAGTCTCTTTACTCGTTCCGTAATACATCATCTCGCAACTAACTCATTGGTTGCAATGCTTGCAAGGCTTTATGTGATGTGCATTACCGAGAAGGCCCTGAGATACCTCTCCGACATTCGGAGTGACAAATCCTAATCTCGAAATATGCCAACCCAACAAATACTTTCGGAGACACCTGTAGAGCACCTTTATAATCACTCAGTTACGTTGTGACGTTTGGTAGCACACAAAGTGTTCCTACGGTAAACGGGAGTTGCATAATCTCATAGTTAAAGGAACATGTATAAGTCATGGATAAAAGCAATAGCAACATACTAAACGATCGGGTGCTATGCTAATGGAATGGGTCATGTCAATCAGATCATTCAACTAATGATGTGATCTCGTTAATCAAATAACAACTCTTTGTTCATGGTTTAGGAAACATAACCATCTTTGATTAATGAGCTAGTCAAGTAGAGGCATACTAGTGACACTCTGTTTGTCTATGTATTCACACATGTATTATGTTTCCGGTTAATACAATTCTAGCATGAATAATAAACATTTATCATGACATGTAAGGAAATAAATAATAACTTTATTATTGCCTCTAGGGCATATTTCCTTCACCTCGGGCTCGCGAAAACCCGGGGGAAAAGGCTTAGGTGGCAAATGGTAAAACCAAAGTTGGGCCTTGCTGGAGGAGTCTTATTCAAGGCGAACTGTCAAGGGGGTCCCATAAATCACCCAACCGTGTAAGGAACGCCAAATCAAGGAACATAACACCGGTATGATGGAAACTAGGGTGGCAAGAGTGGAACAAAACACCAGGCATAAGGCCGAGCCTTCCACCCTTTACCAAGTATATAGATGCATTAATTAAATAAGAGATATTGTGATATCCCAACATAATCATGTTCCAACATGGAACAAACTTCATCTTCACCTGCAACTAGCAACACTATAAGAGGGGCTGAGCAAAGCGGTAACATAGCCAATCAATGGTTTGCTAGGAAAGGATGGTTAGAGGTTTGACATGGCAATATGGGTGGCATGATATAGCAAGTGGTAGGTATCGCAGCATAGGCATAGCAAAAGAGCGAGCAACTAGCAAGCAAAGATAGAAGTGATTTCGAGGGTATGGTCATCTTGCCTGAAATCCCGCAAGGAAGAAGAACAAGTCCATGAAGAAGACAAACGGACGTAGTCGAATGAATCCTCACAACTCCGGAACGAAACCAAAGCTAACGAGAGAAGCAACCTGGAAAGAAACAAACAACATAGTAAACAACCACCACATACACCTGGCATGATGCACAAACAAGTATGATGCATGTCCGGTTTAAATATGCATGGCATGGCAAAGTGCACAAACAATACCACAAATTAAGTGGAGCTCAATATGCAACGAGTTGCATATTGACGAAACACCACATGACTCATTTAGTTCTCTCTCATTTATACTACTCAATAATATAAAATGTTGTTAAACATGGCAAGAGGTGAAGCACAATAAAACTACCTATCTAGGCAAGTATAAATGAGGCCGGAACAACAAACAACAATTCCGGAAAATCCTCATATGCATATTTCGAATTTTCTACTGTTCTGTCCTAAAGCATATTTTAATGTTGTAAAACAGGAAAATAAAGTGCATCATGTTAAACTACGCATTTTTCTACCCCATTTACATATAAAGTTTATTAATTCGGAGCTACGGTTATTTAGTTATGAAATAAAGCATTTTAACATGGCATTTATGCAAATTAAAGCAAACAGCAAGCTAAACATTTTAAACATGGATGAGAGTTGGATATTATGAAACTAGATGAAATTCTAAGCACTTTACATGTTTAAATCATTTTAATCCGATGCACGGTTTGTGAATTATTATATGCATGAACATGAGGGTTTTTCTGCAAAACGGTAAATCTCTGGATAATAGACAAATTCGCAGACACTGGAAAAAACATGATATGGGCCGAATCTGGCTGGCCCAACGGAGAGGAGGAGTTGTGGGCGCTCACGCATGGGCTTTAGCCCAGGTCGGTGGTGGTGGCTGAGGCAGTGCGGGCTGGGTGAGGAGGCGCGCTGGGCCTTGGGGGTCACTGGAGGCGTGGTCAACGCTCGGGACGAGCGGGCTCCTGATGTACATTACCAACAGAGGCAGCAGCAGGTCATGGCGATGCAGAAGACGGCGCCAGGGGAGGTTCTAGCGACGGGGTCGGCGGGAACTGGCCGGAATGGGGCGGTTCGAGTCGTCCAGCATCGGATCCGGGCAACGGCGTCGCGCCCGGAAAGAACTTGGCGACGGCGGCTCCTTGTTGCAGCAGCTACAGGGAGAGAGATGTGAGCCGAGAGAGAGAGAGAGAAGGAGAGGAAAAAGGGAAGGGCGGAGGGGAGCAGAGGGGTGGCCTGGAAGTCGATGTCGCCGACAGCAGGTCGAGCTGGAGGGGCTCGGGGCCTCAGGTGCGGGAGCAGAGGAGGCCGAGGTGCCATGGCAGGGGAAGGGCAGCGGCAGCGGCATCCGGATGGACTCGACGACCTGCTGGTTGCCGGCGGGAGCGCAGTCCGACGAGGCTCGGGAGGTTACAGGAGGCGGAGGAGCTCGCCATGCAGAGGACTTGGCTCGGGGTCGAGAGGAGACGTGGATGAGCGTTCCTGCTCGGGACGACGAGGAGGTTCGAGGCCCGCGCGAGGTTGAGCTCCAGGAGGAGGGGATCGAGGAGAGGAGTGGCGGCTATGGCTGGCCGTGATTTGGTTAGGTGGCTCTGAAATTGAGGAAGATGGTCGGAGGCAGGATGGAATGGATGGTTTGGGGCGCGGCGTGGTTGGTGGATCTGGATCGAGGAATTTTGCCAGGAGGCAGCGGGGTCGAGGGGGGATCCCGAGGGGCCAGGCGGCGGCGTGCGAAGTGGGTGGATGGGACAACTAGGGATTAGGGTTAGACTGTTTAAATAGTTAGGTGGACTAGCTTGGGGCAAAATGGACCCTCTGATCAAAATCGAATGGTCGAGAATAAATAGGTTATGGAGTCCAATTAAGAAAACGAAAATGTTTTATAGATGTTAGGAGATGATCCAGACCCAACGGTGACGACTGTCCGTGTCAGGTTCGGGACCACTTTCGGACGCGCGCGAGAGGATGTGAGCACTGTGCAGAGAGGGTCAAAAGGTTAGGCGAGAGGGAATCGAAAAAAACCCGGTTGGGCTCGGAACGGTCAACAAAAGCAAGGGGGAACGCGGCAACTACGAGCGGATGCAAGTTTGAAAACAATCACGGCAACAGAGTGCCGATGCAATGCGAATGATGCGATGATGAATGCAACAAACAAATAAATAACACAACTGACACGCAAAACATGGAAGGCATCTGAAGCGTCGGTCTCGGGGCGTTACATGAGTGTACCACATTTTTTCCTTTTAAACTAGGTGCTTCGCCCCCACAAAAAAAATTGTTGCTTCGCGTGATCCATCGATACTACTAGTAATCCTGTAATCCCGACTAAAACGGCGCGGCCGGGTCTTTTCCCGCGCGATATGCTGGGAGGTTGGCTTAGTTGGGTTTTTTAGGACGAGTAATGCTACACCTACGTAATCCAAGTTACGTAATTAACGTAATGTGAAACGTGTGAGCTGTTGATTGTAGATTGGGGGGAGGGAGGGGCCCACCACCATGAAAATCAGGGGAGGCGAGAGAGAGGCAATTTACGTTAACCCTTTCGTAGGTTCCCGTAGATGTAGAAAGATGTGTCTGATCCTGCAATATAGGCCGTCCGATCTATATCTAACGGATAGGAAGGAAACTATGACAATTTACCCGCACTCCTCTCCACATTTGCAGATAAGGCTTTCCCTCGTTCATCCTTTTCTCCCACAAGATCTTGATCTTCCGTGCAACGCACGGGCATCTTGCTAGTACTCCTACAATATGTATATTATTGTGAAAGTTCATATACACCGGCCGAGATTAATGCAAACACGGCAGATTTCCATTACATTTCGAACTTTTATAGGACAAAAAAATAAAAGTAACCCGACCCTAAACCTATTCTACGGCGGCGACCGACATCCTCCATCTGTGATCTCCATGTACGGGGGCGCGTGACGGTGTCCTGGACTAGGGGGTACTCACCACGCCGTCCCCCAATCGGTTAAATTGGGCCGAGGACCCCCAGGGCCGCATACTCATGGGCCAGTCCGGACAGGTGCCGCATACAAGGAAGATTCCACAAAGACTTGGCGATCAAGACAAGGACTCCTCCCCCACCGGCGTATTCGGCTAGGACTCTTGTTATCCTAGGCCTCTGGTGCATTATATAAACCGAGGCCAGACTAGTCGATAGATTATTATGAGATGACTCATCATACCTCTAGGGTTTAGACCACAACATATGATCTCGAGGTAGATCAACTCTGTATTACACCCATATGAATACAATCAAAAGCAGCATGTAGGGTATTATCTCATCAAGAGAGCCCGAAGCTGGGTAAAACCCCGTGTACATGTTACCATCGATCCTAGACGCACAGTTCGTAACCCCCTACCCGAGATCCGCCGGTTTTGACACCGACATTGGTGCTTTCATTGAGAGTTCCGCTGTGTGATTGACAAAAGGATCGATGGCTCGCCTGCAGATCAACTGCGACTTCGGCATCTTCGTCACCAGCTCGACTGGTCACCTTGGTTCGACCAAGAATTGCGCCCCGTGCTCGGATCACCATGTTCGGACGAGGGCCTTCATCAAACATCAACTCCGATCTCTATCAAGATCACGGAGGAATCATCCATGAAGCTCGGGGGCTCAACGTCAACATTGCCCTCAAGCGACCGTGCTGTTTTTCTGGACAGCGAACTCGTATCTTCTGCCGCCACCTCCTCGAGTATCGCTTTCACGATCGCTTTGGTATAATTGTGCGGAATTAAGTCTACAACAACCCTGGAAAATTTCGTCGAGTTCCGATGGAGGAATCTTCGGCAATCCATAATATATCGGAGCCCTGTCAAATCTGGACGGGAATCTGGACGAGTTTAGGGCGTGGTGTCCAAATTCTAGCTCGGGCATCCTTTGGAAGATCCAACCGTTGATCGGCTGCGGAATTACTATATCTACCACCCTTAAAAATTTCAGCTCGATCCGACCGTCCAAACTCCGGGAACCTTCCGATTAGTGCATAACTTTTCGGATCTGTTTTCTGCGCGAGAACGAATCCGACCCGAATTCATCTTTTTAATGAACGGGATTTCGGACATCCTTTTTGAGGGAAGTTTTGTATGGGATATTGTGTATTGTTCTAGAACACATCCCACTAACTTTAAGATCTTTTGAACATGATCTTCAACATCATTGCTGGTGTCAAACCAATCCGACAATATTGCTCCACGGCTGCCGACCTGTGCTAGACACGTCGTCACTTTGTTGAGCCGAGCTCAACTTCTTCGGATCATCATCTCGGCAAGACGAACAAGAGTCTGGCATCGCGAAGGACAAATCATCACCAACATCGCCGCCCCACGGATTACACGGAGCAGGCATACCGGCATCACCGCACGGTCGCTTCATCAAGCCGGCATCTACCACGTCACGACGTGCATCGGCAGGGCCACACTGTTGCCTCTTCAAGCCGGTGTCCATCACGCCGGACTACTTCGACTCATCGACTGGCCTCGAGGCTTCGACATCTCGGCTCGACCGGAGGATTCATCATCTCTTCATCAACCTACTCCGGACACTTCGGCGTCACTAGCCGACCAGGTTCATCACGATTGGCCGGACCAAGGGCTTCGCCTCAGCGAGCCAACCTTTGCCAGCATCATCTTCCTTTGGATTACTACAACAAATAAACCAGGTGCTATTAATCCTAATATTTTTTGCATGTTTGGGTTCATTTTTTCCAAGTAATTATTACTCTGGTTTGTCCATCATATGTTCACAGGTCTATCAAATGGTGGCCGCATTGACAACCGTCGCATGCTGGTTCGATCAGTCTCCGTACATAGTCCGGTGAACGCCGCATCCGGAGCGCGGACCGACCTGTGAATTCAGGCTTTGCCACGCCTTTACCGCATCACGCCGACGCCCTGCATCAACTTCGGCGCCGGGCCATATTTCTTTTATTACTCACTTTGCATAAATTATTCATTATGCAACGATTTTTTATTTATCATTATTACCATTATCTCTCGTTTGCACTATTTTTTGTGCACAGGAAAATGATACGGGGACTTCCGCGTCACTCTGCCGGTCTGCATCGACCGTGCTATGTCACCACTTCGGCGTGTCGAGCTCTCCGCTCCGCCACCTCGGGACCAACTTGGGGGATAGAACCTTGTCCCGCATCAAGCTCGAACTGCGAACACATTAACCAGCTAAGTCGCTTTCATGCTCAAAGCTTTAATTTCTAACTTCTGTTCAGTTCGATCAAGCGTTATACTTTTTTGAAAAAAAAGTTGCTTGTAAAAAAAAAATTCTTGTCCAAACTTTGTTCACACATACTTGACGCGCTACCCGCGCTCATTAAACCTGGGGGCTTCTTTCATAGAAGCTTATTTATACGGGCTTCATGCCCAATACATGTGTCAAACTTCCGCATGTACCTTTTCTTCACCATTATATGCATCGATATGACTTAAGTTTTGGCCAAGCTGGGTTGCCTGGATCGTGTGCTTACCCCTACGTTCCCGATTGTTCGGATAGGTGGTAAAGGGAGCACCTCTGCGATAGTTACTGCCGGATAAGCCAGATGTGTACCTCAGACTGGGTGAAGCCGAAAGCTAGCGTTCTTAAGGGAATATTCGGTCGGTGAACTAAAGATGAACCTTTTTTATTTTATACATGCCCCCAGATGATTTTCTGCATATGCATTCCGGACATGCACTTTAGGGCACGCCACCCCAGCGAAAGGAACCCTTAACGGAACTATTCTCTCTGGAAGATGTTTCTTACTAACCATGTAATATAACATAACTAGTTGGGCACTTGTCTGATAAAGCACTAATGACCCCTACGCCTGGTCTCCAAGCATACCCCGGTTCTTATATAACCGTTATGGTATTTGGACACACTCCGGACCGTCAGGTCCCGAGGTTGAAGCGAAAAGGTCGGCAACGACAAACGATCTACAATCCGGCTAGAAGGCATTACACATGTCAATTATAAATTATATAGTCATCTTGACTGATCGTATTCCTCCTCTATACCATCTAACAGGCTGTCCAATTTACAGTCCTGGTGGGAATACTTCGTTTGTGATGCATAAATTCGAATACCCCGTTTACTTGGGGGCTTCCTTTACGAAGCTTTTCCTGTTGCATATGATTATACTTGTACGGCTTCGTTCCTTGTTCGTGTATTACGCCACAATATGCACCATATTGACTTAAGCGATTTGCAAGGTGGGTTGCCTCGCTCCTGTGTTTACCCCTACGTTCCCGATTGTTCGGCTAGGGTGTAAAGGGAGCACCTCTGCGATTGTCACGATCGGGTCACTCGAGCCGGACCTCAGACTGGGTGAAGCCGAAAGCTAGCGCTCTTATAGTTTTCAATAATGGTCGGCACACAATGGAACTCATGAGTACAAAAAATCTATTGCACAAGTCTCATAATAACAATGAACACCGAAGAAAGGTATCGGTGGAGGTACTATTTTCTTTGAAGATGCTTCTTACACTTCACGGTAATATAGCATAAGTTCCCTGAGCATGCTTTGTCTGTTATAGCCTTATGGCCTGATTGCCTGGTTATTGGAAACACCGTCGATATTCTCGACCGATGGAGTACATAACACTTTTCGGTCCTTGACCGAAGAGGGAGAAGCCGACGGTCGGTTAAGACGCGTTTAAAGTTCGGTTGAACATAGATATGATATAAGTACTTCGGTACATGCAATCATTCTTCTACCCAAGTCACTTGGGGGCTCTTAAAATTTCTATGAGCTATTTTATAGTAAATGTGTTTTCTTCTTCGTCGTTGCAAAGTCTTTTTCTATCACTCCTTTTTCAACGTGAGTGTGTGGTCAATAGCCACCCGTAGGCTGACCCGCTTGAAGTCTTGAGATCGGATGTGTAATGTTAAAGCACGACAGAAGCACCCTTATTTTCTAAGACCAATTTTCGGATTGGCACCGAACACTTGATATTGTTCGGACGTCATGTTTTTACTGATGTTTCTTGTTTTTCCAAGCTTTTTGGCACTTTTAAACTATTTATGCTTTTCCAGCATTAGTCTCGCAGTGCAACGCCGGACACCTTTAGGGATTCGGCAAAAACATTCTCAGATATTGCTATATATGCATCGGTTTTATAACAATGGCCGAAGTGTTTACGGCTTGACCTCGACTGTCGCCGAACACTACCGGGGGCTATTCACTAGCCTCCCAAACTAAATCCTCGATATTTTGCTCTTATTGGAGCTGAGGTTTTATGATCAGGCTTAGCATGACAACCCAAACAAAGGAACTGCTAGCGGGACTATTTTCTTTGGAAGGCATTTCTTTTGTTAAACAGTAATATAACATATCTCTCCGCGTACCTTTGTTTATAAAACCGTATGGCCAGATTGCCTTGTTTGTCATAAATCTTTGCCCTCATAAAGGCTTTATAAAGTAAGACAAACACTCCTCGGCTACTGGCCGAGGAGGTGGAAGCCGATGGTCGGTCAACAAAGTTTTGTACAATGCGGATCCGAGCATTAATGACGTAAAGTACTTGGATACATAGAGTCATTACACATAATTTGTGATTTTACTATGGATATTGATCCTTAATTCGGTCACCCGTGCCCGCATTAAGGCTCGGGGGCTACTGGGCTTTGGGCTTATTATTTAAACATATTAAAGGGGCACATCGATCCCGTGATCTGTTGTTGCCACCCAACCTGAGTCTCGAGGACTGAGCACACCGCTTTTAGTGTCCCGAAGTATTCTGCCGAGCTTGGACTTGATCCTCAGGCCGATTTTGCAAATCAACCTGAGTCTCAGCGGCTATGGGGATCAGCGGTCTTATGTCATCCTTCATGTGCATCTCGGATTTTAGACCGCTACCCACCTTGAGGCTACTGGCTATATATCTCGGCAGAGAATAAATTGCACCAATAAAAATATTGACAAAAATTGGCCCACATTCGGGGTGGTGCACCACCTCGAAAGCAGTCCGGCATAAAGCTCGGGCGCTAGTGGCCGGCTCCATAGAGGGCATTTCCGGCATTAAGCTCGGCTAAACTCCTTCAAACTTCTTTGAACCAAGGTGATTTACGACACCTCAGATACAGTCCGGCGTTGGAGCTCGGATACATAGTCCGGCGTTGGAGCTCGGATACATAGTCCGGCGTTAGAGCTGGGAAGCAGTCCGGCATTGGTGCTCGGCTGCAAAAAATACCTCGAATGCAGTCCGGCGTTAGAACTCGGACGCAAGAGGGAACTGCCTCCCGGGAACAACTTCAAACCCAAGGTGTGGCATAAAAATAACAAGGCATTGATAAAGGCCGGGAACTTAAAAGGGCTCCTCGGATACCCGATGTGTAAACCCGTCGAATCCATTTCGGCGATTCTCAAGATCGAAGATAAAGAAGATTCGTTGAACCAATTTTCAAGACCGACGACCGAAGATGAAGAACAGTTCGGAAGAATCGAGGAGCATCCCTAAGTTGAAGACCGGTTCAGGGGGCTACTGACGGTGTCCTGGACTAGGGGGTACTCACCACGTCGTCCCCCAATCGGTTAGATTGGGCCGAGGACCCCCAGGGCCGCATACTCATGGGCCAGTCCGGACAGGTGCCGCATACAAGGAAGATTCCACAAAGACTTGGCGATCAAGACAAGGACTCCTCCCCCACCGGTGTATTCGGCTAGGACTCTTGTTATCCTAGGCCTCTGGTGCATTATATAAACCGAGGCCAGACTAGTCGATAGATTATTATGAGATGACTCATCATACCTCTAGGGTTTAGACCACAACATATGATCTCGAGGTAGATCAACTCTGTATTACACCCATATGAATACAATCACAAGCAGCATGTAGGGTATTATCTCAACAAGAGAGCCCGAGGCTGGGTAAAACCCCGTGTACATGTTACCATCGATCCTAGACGCACAGTTCGGAACCCCCTACCCGAGATCCGCCGGTTTTGACACCGACAGCGGGGTTCAAGACCCGTGAAGTGAAGGTGCCGTCTCCGGCGAGGAAAAGTAGAACACGGGAGACGGATCGGCCAGTTGGCACACCATGCCCAGCCGCCTCCCATGCCCTACTCATCCTCGGAGGAGTCCCCGACCTCGGCGGTGCCGGACGTTGGACGGCGCAAGTAGGACGTGTGGCTGACGGTGCTCCCGTCGTCGGCCGCCAGCGTGGCCATCGCTTGTGCGGCGACTTCAGCGAGGGTGGCGACCTCGAGCTCCATCCCCAAAGACGGCTCTCCCGCAGAGCGTTTGCGCTTGCGGTCATGGCGGATGTGGTTCCAGGTATGAGGACGATGCGCTATGGTGTGGAGGTTAGTTGGGCGTTGCCGCTTTAAGTAGCGCATTCCGGTGAGGCCAAGCGTCCGGGTGCGTCATTAAATCACCAGAGTTGTTCCTCGGGCACCGAGCCTCTTAATGACGACATACGAACGGACGACATGAATGCGGGCAGCTGGCGCCGGCTGGGAACGCACCGCGTGACGGCGTGAGGGGCGAGGGTTTTGGTGTTCTAGGGTAGTCAGCTGCGGTCGTGGCAAGTTGGAGATGCCCTTTGCTCACATGCGATCCCCGCATGTCATTGAAAAAGCAAGACGACCCGGCATGGTCTCAGGTCCAGAGGATGCAGTTGGCCGCACTACACCACTCCGCGGACGCGTCGCGGCGCCCCGTGCATCCTCGACGAGCCGGGTGTTGGGGTGTGTTTGGGTTGTTGCCAAAGTGCACCTTGCCAAAATTTTGGTCATGACCAAAAGATTGGTCTTTGTTTGGATGGTTGCAATTTTTTTGGCATGCCAATGAACTGTAGCCAACTCTAGTTCATTTTTGTTGGCAATGTCGGCCAAATCATGGACAACCAATACCTCAACCAAAATTTTGGTCATGACCCAAAGATTGGTCTTTGTTTGGATGGTTGGCATTTCTTTGGCATGCCAATGAACTCTAGCCACTCAAGTTCATTTTTCTTGCCAATGTGGGCCAAATCATGGGCAACCAATACCTCAACCAAAATTTTGGCTACCCAATGCTTTGATGGGGCAACCTTGGGCACAAACCAAACATACCGTTGGTCGTGCCACAGCACTAACGCCAGCCTCGGCAAACGGAAACCGACTGAGGGAGTCCTGGATTAGGGGGTGTTCGGCTAGCCGGACTATGCCCTCAGCCGGACTCCAGGACTATGAAGATACAAGATTGAAGACTTCGTCCCGTGTCCGGAAGGTTCTTTCCTTGGCGTGGAAGGCAAGCTAGGCGTGCGGATATTCAAAATCTCCTACCAATGTAACCTACTCTGTGTAATCCTAACCCTATCCGGTGTCTATATAAACCGGAGGGTTGTAGTCCGTAGGACAATCATCAGAACCATCTTCATACACAATCATACCATAGGCTAGCATCTAGGGTTTAGCCTCCTTGATCTCGTGGTAGATCTACTCTTGTACTACCCATATCATCAATATTAATCTAGCAGGACTAGGGTTTTACCTCCATCGAGAGGGCCTGAACCTGGGTAAAATAATGTGTCCCTTGTCTCCTGTTACCATCCGACCTTGACGCACAGTTCGGGACCCCCTACCCGAGATCCGCCGGTTTTGACACCGACATTGGTGCTTTCATTGAGAGTTCCTCTGTGTCGTCGCTTTTGGGTCCGATGGCTCCTGTGATCATCAGCAACGATGAGGTCCAGGGCGAGACTTTTCTCCCCGGACAGATCTTTCTCTTCGGCGGCTTCGCTCTGCGGGCCAACTCCCTTGGCCACCTGGAGCAGATCGAAAGCTACGCCCCTGGCCATCAAGTCAGGTTTTGGAAGCATAAACTACACGGCAAATATCCGCGGAGACTTGATCTTCGACGGATTCGAGCCACAGCCAAGCGCGTCGCACTATCCCGAGGGACATGATATAGCTCTGCCCCCGAACAGTGTCCTTGAGGCCGCATACGCTCCGGCCCCGATCCTCGATTCGGAGCCCGTTGCGTTCGTTGAGGATGAACGGTTGGACGTCACCTCAGGGGCTGCGATCTCAAAGGCGATCGAGCCGAACGCCAGCCCCGCACTCCGCGTGGCCCATGACTCCGAGGAGTCGGACTCTTTTCCGAGCGCCGAAACTCCCTCGCACCTGCCGATCGAATCAGATTGGGCGCCTATAATGGAGTTCACCGCCGCGGATACCTTTCAGCATTCACGTTTCGGCGATATACTGAATTCTCTCAAGTCTCTCTCTTTGTCAGGGGAGCCCAGGCCGAACTATGGCTTGCGAGGTTGGGATTCGGACGACGAAGAAATTCAAAGCCCACCCACCACCCACTTGATAGCCACTGTCGAAGATTTGACCGACATGCTTGACTTCGGCTCCGAAGACTTCGACGGTATGGACGACGAATACGGAGACGAACCGGAACCAGCACCCACAGGGCACTGGATATCCACCACACCCAATGACGTATTCATGGTGGATACACCGGAAAATATTGACAACGAGGAAAAAGGGGGCGAAAAGAAGGGTAAAACTTCCGAGAAGCACTCAAAGCGGCGACGTAAACGCCGAGCTAAACCCCGCCTCGATCAAGACCCTGCCATAGAGCAGGACGAGTCGGCAGATGACGAACACGTCTCAGAACAGCCATCTGAACATGGCAACACGGGCAGAGAAGACGAACAGTCTTCCCCCGGTCATAACAGAACTCCGGACGATACCACGCCGGATAAAATCATGGAGCAGAAAAATCTCCAAGAAAGGCTCGTGGCTACAGCACGCAGCCTAAAAAAGCAGAAGGGAAAGCTAAAGACGGCGGAAGACACACTCAAGACAAGATGGAGCAAACTAATCAAGACCGCAGACAAATACGGCAGCAGCCGTCGCACTAAAAGCTATCCGAAAAGAAAGCTACTGCCCGAATTCGACCTTGAGGCCATAGAGCCCCCAAACTCGAAAAACAAATAGGCTACACGGTCGGATAGACGACCTCTCGGCCACTACAAAAGGGCAAACGGCGCCGTACCTAATGCGGCATGCGACCCAGTCAAAGACTCGCATCATGGCCCAGCCAGGTCCATTTACGGGCCAAGAAAGCAAGCTCTCACAAGCAATGCAAAAAATCCACCATCAGAATCCGGCACACCCAGATATAGGGGTGCCGCACACCCTCTATGCTTCATAGACGAGGTCCTGGAATATGAATTCCCGGAGGGGTTTAAACCCGTTAACATAGAGGCGTACGATGGAACAACAGACCCTGGAGTCTGGATCGAGGACTATATCCTCCACATACATATGGCCAGAGGAGATGATCTCCACGCCATAAAATATTTACCTCTTAAGCTTAAAGGGCAAGCCCGGCACTGGCTTAAAAGCCTTCCCGAAAACACAATTGGAAGTTGGGAAGAGCTCGAGGACGCTTTCCGAGCAAATTTTCAAGGGACCTACGTCCGTCCCCCGGATGCACACGATCTCAGTCACATAACTCAGCAGTCCGGAGAATCAGCTCGGCAGTTCTGGAAGAGATTCCTCACTAAAAAGAATCAAATAGTCTATTGTCCGGACGCCGAAGCCCTAGCGGCTTTCAGGCACAATGTCCGAGATGAATGGCTCGCCAGACACCGCGACCAGGAAAAGCCTAGAACAATGGCCGCACTCACAAGCCTCATGACCCGCTTTTGCGCAGGAGAGGACAGCTGGTTGGCACGATGCAGCCCCAGCGACCCAAGTACATCTGAAATCAGGGATGGAAACGGGAAACCACGACGAAATAAGGATCATCGCCGAGTCAAAAGAAAAAGTCCGAAGAGCACGACAGTCAATGCCGGATTCAAAGGCTCACGGCAAAATCAGACAAAGACACCCCCTCAGGATAACAGAGAGGATCCGTCCAGCTTCAAGAGAATCATGGACAGGACATGTCAGATACACAGTACTCCTGGGAAGCCTGCTAATCATACCGACAGAGACTGTTGGGTCTTCAAACAATCCGTACGGCTTAACGCCGAACACAAGGGGCTCGACGCACCAAGTGAAGAAGAGGACGAACCCCAAAAGCAGAACACCAGGAAGCAAAAGAACTTCCCACAGAAGTCAAAACAGTGAACTCACTTCACATAAAAAGGCATGAGGCACCCATAAAGGTCCGCACATTCAAGCCTAAACCTCAGGAGTCCTGCCACTGGTCTCTAAAACCAATCACTTTTGATCAGTTTGATTATTCTCGCAATATCAAACAGGCAGGCTAGACTGCCCTGATACTTAATCCAATAATAGACGGATTCCAGTTTACCAATGTCCTTATGGACGGTGGCAGCGGACTAAACCTGATATATCAGGATACGATTAACCGCATGGGCATAAACCCAGCACGAATCCGTCACAGTAAAACCTCCTTTCAAGGGGTAGCACCAGGCCCGGACACCCACTGTATGGGTTTTATCTGCCAATAACTTTCGTCGCGAAAAGCTCATCTTCCACATAGTCCCGTTTTCAAGTCGCTATCAAGCACTAATGGGACGCGGAGCTTTCGCTCGCTTCAATGCAATACCGCATTATGCATCCCTCACGCTAAAGATGCCCGGTCCTCGAGGCATCATCTCTTTAAAGGGAGCGCACAAAAATATGTCTTCTCCAAATGGAGGACTGTGCGGCCGCTTAAACAGCCGCACAATACAATGGCCGTGCCAGCCAAAAAGACTTTTTCGATATAAGTCATAGAAGGCCATGGACCCGTACTCAATGAGTTCGGCACAAGCCCATTATCATTATAGGCTAAGTATGCCATACCAGGGGCTGCACACAGAGACAATAAAGCTCAACCTCATTTATTTTTCACTTTACATTCTGTTTATTATTCTTTTTGTCCCGCACGACCCATTTTCAATTTAGTTCCTCTCTTTTACAGATGAACGTCGTACGGCGCCCGCCCAGGACACGACACAGCGGAGACACAGGCGCAGACGTGCAGTAGGGACCCTCCCAAAGGATTCTTTTTAGATTAAGGCCCTGCGTAAACCTTTTTTACTGTCTCTTGCTGTTATACATCCCCTGGTTCGTTCTACCATAACCAAGGAGGAGACTGGCGTCTTGGCATGCGGCCACGCCAGAATTATTTCTCGTACCTGGACACGAGGGGCTTTTTTCCTTTCTTTTTTTTTATAAAAAAGGGGGTGTTGTTCCGCACACACCCACAAAGACCGAACACCTTAGGGAGTGTTCGGCGTCGCGAGTTTTGGCACTATATGCATCAGCTCTGAGTCATGATTTTGGTCATATGTTGGGTTGCCCGGCTCCTGAGTTCGGCCACCTTACGTTCCGTTCTGTCGGCTAAGATAGCACCAGGAGAACTACTGCGATTATGCCCCGGTTCGGCCGGGCGAGCACCTCAGTAGAGAAAGCCGAAAACCGACTGTCATGACGTAGAGAGAGACTGGTCGCCACTCAATGACTTATAGGGATTTATTGAATTCCTCCGTTTTGACGAAGGGCCGCTTCCCGGTCATGCTTATACGCGCCCCGAATTCGGGTAAACGCAGTTGCCACTCCAGGGCTACCTAAAGAGTCCCACTGTCAAGCTCCTATGGCTAAGTGAAAGTGTTAAAGCATTATAGTCCGGTTGCCTGGCCCACGGCGCTATCACCTCCTTTGTAGGACCAAGACGTTGGGTTAAGTGTGAAGGCGTTTTCTGCGCGCACCCCCGCACTATGTGCATGGGGGCTAAAGCCAACGACTGCAATCTTTCAGAATTTATATATTAAAACGGCCGCACAGGAGGTGTTATTAATACTTGAAGGCACAATTCTAAAAAAAACGCCATTCCAATTTATAAAAATACTGATCTACGATTACATATGCTGTTACAATACAACCTCCTTCGAACACTGCGTCTCTATTATACGAGCGCCAGCGAGGACTTCCTCAAAATAGTGCTCAGAAGGAATTCGGCTCTTATCCGAATCACGGGACGCAACAACGGTGGGCTCCATATCTGCCCAGTATGTCTTGACACGGGCAAGAGCCAGTCGAGCGCCCTCTGTGCAAGCTGACCTCTTCAGAGCTTCAATCTGAGGCACCACGTCAAGAAATTGCTACACCAAGCTAAAATAGCTTTTCGGCTTTGATCTTCCCGGACACAGGCGATCCATGGCATAGCTCATGGCGAGTCCGGACAACCTATTCAGCTCGGCCCATTGGGCCAGGCGATCGTCCACCGCCAGTGGACGCTCTGGATTGGTGAACTGCGACCAGAAGAGCTTTTCCACTTCATGATCTTTCTTATCTTGAAAGTACCTGGTCGCATCAGCGGCACTAGCCGCCAAATCCAGATAGGTGTCCTCCACGCTCCACGCCCGGTCCAATGGGGCGAACTTCGGATCACAGAATTTTCTTCGCAGCAGGAAGGGCTTTCCATCCGCAATTAGTCCGGCTTGACGTAGCTCTTCCCTTGCCGCTCTCATAACAGAGCGGGCATCCTTGGCGTCAGCAACGGCCTTCTCCAAATCCGTTCGCCTGGTTCGACCTTCCTCTTCAAGAAGTTTGCAACGGTCAGTAGCATTTTTCAATTTTACGGTAAGATCAGCCATCTCATCCTTGCTTCGACAATGGGAAGCCTGTTCGGCTTTTAGCTCTTCGCGGGCTTTCTCGGCAGCCACATCGCTTTTTCGGGCTTGCTCCTTCGCTTTGGCGAGTTCGGCTCTAAGTCCTTCTACGGCCGCCGCACCATCTGCATCAAGCATACACAAGGTAAGATATTGACATAAAGCTACTCTTACTAAGAATCGCCAAATATCCTCAATACCTCGAGCATCATCAAGCCGCTTGTTAACAAGCACGATGTCGGCTTCTGCCACATCAAGTTGCCGTTTCATTTTGGCAAAATCTTGAATCCGGCTTGATTCCGGACAATTTGCCACCTGCATACAAAGGTGCCACTTAATGGACCTGGGATTAAGATCCTCTGCGCGCCGCACATCTTTGCGCCACACAGAGTCTCAGGGGCTACTATCTACACAGGGCGCATGTTATTATGCGCAATTAACACTAATGCTCGTTATTTAAAACGTACCTCAAGGCCCACCAATAAACTCTTGTCGGCCTCGTTCAGCCCGCTTTCCGCGGACGAAATCTTTTCAATCACCGTGTGCATCAACACACGATGCTCCTCTGAAACAGAGGCTTGACCCAGCAGAACCTTCAGCTCCTCCGACCGAACACCAGATGGTGCCGGACTCGTCCCATGGCCTCCTTCGGAGGCCGGACGCGGAGAACCTTGGGGGGCTGCATGATCACCTTCTGCCTCTAGCAGATCCGGAGCAACCCTCTGCGACGACACTTCGACGTCGCCCGCCTTGCTAGGCGATGCAGAAGGAGGAGGCGTTCCGCTCTCCATCATCTCCGGAAGAAGGTCCCCCGACGACGAGCCCTGCTGGGAAGGGTCGAGGTCCGAACTACAAGGTAAGGTTTCGGTTAAAACTTCTCATATAGAAATCAAGGACTTCTCTTAAAAGAACAATTCTCTTTCTACTTACGGCTCGTTGGAGGGCTGCTCCTTTTGAGGATTTAATTCGGCCAAGGGGCTCCCCGGCATCGGGTCCTCTGACGTGGACACTTTCCCCCGCTTTGGAGCTACGGCTCCCGGGTCGTCAGAGGCGGCCCTTTTCTTCCCCTTAGGAGAGGAATTATCGATTCCCCCCTTCGGAGTGGCCTCTTTCGAAGAGACCACGGTTTCCTTGTCCGCCCCTTCATTTCCTTCCAGAGGTGCTACCTCCAACATCCGGACTAGCACGGGATCTAGCCTGGTCTCGGGAAGGGGAGCCGGACACCGGATCAGCTTCGCTTCCGCTATCCATTCCTGCGTAATAGGAAAAGCGTTATAAAAACAAGTTAATTGTGCGGATGAAAGGTCACCTACTTTGGTATCCGGACGGTTGTGGCTTAGACCAGCATCCTCGGTCAAATCCGGACTCGCTTCTTGTGGTCCGAAGAACAGTTTATACATCTCCATAGGCGTTACGCCCATAAAATTTTGGAGAACTCGCGGCCCCTCTGGGTTGAACTCCCACAAGCGGAGAGGGCGACGTTGGCCGGGCAAAGTCCGGCGAATCAGCATAACTTGAGTCACCTTGACCAGGTTGAGGTCTCCTTTCAAGAGATCCTTTATGCGGCCCTGCAGCAGAGGAACGTCTTTTGGCAAGCCCCGATCTAACCCTGTGTTGATCCACGATGTTAAACATGGTGGGGGGCCCGAGCGAAAGGCGGGAGGCGCCACCCAAGTGGTGCCCCGAGGAGAGGTGATATAGAACCACTCCTGTTGCCATAAACCAAACTCCTCTTGAAAAACGCCCTCGGGCCATGGAGCATCGGTAATTCTTTTTATGACAGCGCCTCCGCACTCTACGTGGCGCCCCTCGATTGTCTTCGGTTCTACCTTGAAGGTCTTGAGCCATAATTCGAAGTGAGGGGTGACATGGAGGAACGCTTCACACACAACAATGAAGGAGGAGGTTTGGAGGATGGACTCCGGAGCCAGGTCGTGGAACTCCAGCCCATAGTAAAACATCAGCCCCCTTACGAAAGGGTCCGTTGGGAAGCCTAATCCCCGAAGGAGGTGGGAGACGAATACTACGCTCTCAAAAGGCTGAGGGCTCGGGATCGCTTGCCCTTGAGCAGGCAACCTGTGCGGAATCTCGCCGGTCAGGTACCTAGCCTCTCTCAACCTTGATACGTCCTCCTCCGTGACATAAGAGGGCATCCATTGGCCTTGAAGGCTGGAGCCGGACATTGTCGAAAGGTCCGGTGCGCCTAGAATCTAAGAGCCTGGGGTGTTGGAACTCGAGGCGATGGGCGAGCTTGTTTTGAGAGCACAAGAGGGAAGCAGGGTCTCGGTCTCTTTATAAAGAGGCAGAATATCAAGAGCCCTCTCCGTAACCGTCTTGGACTAGCCTTTAATTAAGGCAAGGCGTGCTAAACATGCACGGTTGGGTTACCCACGTCCGTATTAATGAGAATCCCGTTAAAGCGGGCACACGATCTCTGCTTCGACAAGACGTGCCAAGGAAACCGCCTCGTTGAACGTGTTGCGGTGGGACAGTAAAAATAATCCATACAGAAGGCTTGGTCGCAGTGTTATGACGCACTGCGGAATACGTCAGCAGATTTGATTTGTGTTTGTATTATTCTCTATATGGCAATACGTGGAAACTTGTTTTGCAGAGCCGGGCACTATTTTGGGTGTTTATTATCTTCTTGAGGAACTTGGAGGAGGAACCCGCCTTGCAATGCCGAAGACAATTTGCGCGCCGGACTCGTCGTCATTGAAGCCTGGTTCAGGGGCTACTGAGGGAGTCCTGGATTAGGGGGTGTTCGGCTAGCCAGACTATGCCCTCAGCCGGACTCCAGGACTATGAAGATACAAGATTGAAGACTTCGTCCCGTGTCCGG
This sequence comes from Aegilops umbellulata, assembly GCA_032464435.1. Taxonomy (NCBI): domain Eukaryota; kingdom Viridiplantae; phylum Streptophyta; class Magnoliopsida; order Poales; family Poaceae; genus Aegilops; species Aegilops umbellulata. The sequence continues at coordinate 346,981,179 of CP136058.1, read as the reverse complement.
AAGGTTCTTTCCTTGGCGTGGAAGGCAAGCTAGGCGTGCGGATATTCAAGATCTCCTACCAATGTAACCGACTCTGTGTAACCCTAACCCTATCCGGTGTCTATATAAACCGGAGGGTTGTAGTCCGTAGGACAATCATCAGAACCATCTTCATACACAATCATACCATAGGCTAGCTTATAGGGTTTTGTTGGGGAACGTAGTAATTTCAAAATTTTCCTACGCACACGCAAGATCATGGTGATGCATAGCAACGAGAGGGGAGAGTGTTGTCTACGTACCCTCGTAGACCGAAAGCGGAAGCGTTATATCAACGCGGTTGATGTAGTCGTACGTCTTCACGATCTGACCGATCCAAGCACCGTTACTCCGGCACCTCCGAGTTCTTGGCACACGTTCAGCTCGATGACGATCCCCGGGCTCCGATCCAGCAAAGCGTCGGGGAAGAGTTCCGTCAGCACGACGGCGTGGTGACGATCTTGATGTGTTACCGGCGCAGGGCTTCGCCTAAGCACTGCAACGATATGACCGAGGTGGAATTTGGTGGAAGGGGGCACCGCACACGGCTAAGGAACGATCCGTAGATCAACTTGTGTGTTCCAGGGTGCTCCCCTGCCCCCGTATATAAAGGAGCCAAGGGGGAGGGGCTGGCCGGCCAAGGGGTGGCGCGCCAGGAAGTCCTACTCCCTCCGGGAGTAGGATTCCCCCCCCCCCCAATCCTAGTTGGAATAGGATTCCTCAAGGGGGGAAAGAGAGAGAGGGGGGCCGGCCACCTTCTCCTAGTCCTAATAGGACTAGGGAAGGGGGGAGGCGTGCGGCCACTAGGGCTGCCCCTTTCTCCTTTCCACTAAGGCCCATTAAGGCCCATATGCCTCCCGGGGGGTTCCGGTAGCCCACCCGGTATTCCGGTAAAATCCTGATTTCACCTGGAACACTTCCGATGTCCAAACATAGGCTTCCAATATATCAATCTTTATGTCTCGACCATTTCGAGACTCCTCGTCATGTCCGTGATCACATCCGGGACTCCGAACAACCTTCGGTACATCAAGATGCATAAACTCATAATAACTGTCATCGTAACGTTAAGCGTGCGGACCCTACGGTTCGAGAACAATGTAGACATGACCGAGACACGTCTCCGGTCAATAACCAATAGCGGGACCTGGATGCCCATATTGGCTCCTACATATTCTATGAAGATCTTTATCGGTCAGACCGCATAACAACATACGTTGTTCCCTTTGTCATCGGTATGTTACTTGTCCGAGATTCGATCGTCAGTATCCAATACTTAGTTCAATCTCGTTACCGGCAAGTCTCTTTACTCGTTCCGTAATACATCATCCCGCAACTAACTCATTAGTTGCAATGCTTGCAAGGCTTAAGTGATGTGCATTACCGAGAGGGCCCAGAGATACCTCTCCGACAATCGGAGTGACAAATCCTAATCTCGAAATACGCCAACCCAATATCTACCATTGGAGACACCTGTAATACTCCTTTATAATCACCCAGTTACGTTGTGACGTTTGGTAGTACCCAAAGTGTTCCTTTGGCAAACGGGTGTTGCATAATCTCATAGTCATAGGAACATGTATAAGTCATGAATAAAGCAATAGCAACATACTAAACGATCGGGTGCTAAGCTAATATAATGGGTCATGTCAATCAGATCATTCAACCAATGATGTGACCTCGTTAATCAAATAACAACTCTTTGTTCATGGTTAGGAAACATAACCATCTTTGATTAACGAGCTAGTCTAGTAGAGGCATACTAGTGACACTCTGTTTGTCTATGTATTCACACATGCATTATGTTTCCGGTTAATACAATTCTAGCATGAATAATAAACCTTTATCATGATATAAGGAAATAAATAATAACTTTATTATTGCCTCTATGGCATATTTCCTTCAGTCTCCCACTTGCACTAGAGTCAATAATCTAGATTACACTGTAATGATCCTAACACCCATGGAGTCTTGGTGTTGATCATGTTTTGCTCGTGGAAGAGGCTTAGTCAACGGGTCTGCAACATTCAGATCCGTATGTATCTTGCAAATCTCTATGTCTCCCACCTGGACTAGATCCCGGATGGAGTTGAAGCGTCTCTTGATGTGTTTGGTCCTTTTGTGAAATCTGGATTCCTTTGCCAAGGCAATTGCACCAGTATTGTCACAAAAGATTTTCATCAGACCCGATGCACTAGGTATGACACCTAGATCGGATATGAACTCCTTCATCCACACTCCTTCATTTGCTGCTTCCAAAGCAGCTATGTACTCCGCTTCACATGTAGATCCCGCTACGACGCTTTGTTTAGAACTGCACCAACTGACAGCTCCACCGTTTAATGTAAACACGTATCCGGTTTGCGATTTAGAATCGTCCGGATCAGTGTCAAAGCTTGCATCAACGTAACCTCTTACAGTGAGCTCTTTGTCACCTCCATATATGAGAAACATATCCTTAGTCCTTTTCAGGTATTTCAGGATGTTCTTGACCGCTGTCTAGTGATCCACTCCTGGATTACTTTGGTACCTCCCTGCTAAACTTATACATCAGGTCTAGTACACAGCATTGCATACATGATAGAGCCTATGGCTGAAGCATAGGGAACATCTTTCATTTTCTCTCTATCTTCTGCAGTGGTCGAGCTTTGAGTCTTACTCAATCTCACACCTTGTAACACAGGCAAGAACCCTTTCTTTGCTTGATCCATTTTGAACTTCTTTAAAATCTTGTCAAGGTATGTGCTTTGTGAAAGTCCAATTAAGCGTCTTGATCTATCTCTATAGATCTTTATGCCTAATATGTAAGCAGCTTCTCCGAAGTCTTTCATTGAAAAACTTTTATTCAAGTATCCCTTTATGCTATCCAGAAATTCTATATCATTTCCAATCAGTAATATGTCATCCACATATAATATTAGAAATGCTACAGAGCTCCTACTCACTTTCTTGTAAATATAGGCTTCACCGAAAGTCTGTATAAAACCAAATGCTTTGATCACACTATCAAAGCGTTTATTCCAACTCCGAGAGGCTTGCACCAGTCCATAAATGGATCGCTGGAGCTTGCATACTTTGTTAGCTCCCTTTGGATCGACAAAACCTTCAGGTTGCATCATATACAACTCTTCTTCCAGAAATCCATTCAGGAATGCAGTTTTGACATCCATCTGCCAAATTTCATAATCATAAAATGCGGCAATTGCTAACATGATTCGGACAGACTTAAGCATCGCTACGGGTGAGAAAGTCTCATCGTAGTCAATCCCTTGAACTTGTCGAAAACCTTTTGCGACAAGTCGAGCTTTGTAGACAGTAACATTACCATCAGCGTCAGTCTTCTTCTTAAAGATCCATTTGTTCTCAATTGCTTGCCGATCATCGGGCAAGTCAACCAAAGTCCATACTTTGTTCTCATACATGGATCCCATCTCAGATTTCATGGCTTCAAGCCACTTTGCGGAATCTGGGCTCACCATCGCTTCTTCATAGTTCGTAGGTTCATCATGATCTAATATCATGACCTCCAGAACAGGATTACCGTACCACTCTGGTGCGGACCTCACTCTGGTTGATCTACGAGGTTCAGTAGTATCTTGACCTAAAGTTTCATGATCATCATCATTAGCTTCCTCACTTATTGGTGTAGGTGTCGGATAAACAGTTTTCTGTGATGTACTACTTCTCAATAAAGGAGTATGTACAGTTACCTCGTCAAGTTCTACTTTCCTCCCACTCACTTCTTTCTAAAGAAACTCTTTCTCTAGAAAGTTTCCGAACTTAGCAACAAAAGTCTTGCCTTTGGATCTGTGATAGAAGGTGTATCCAACAGTTTCCTTTGGATATCCTATGAAGACACATTTCTCCGATTTGGGTTCGAGCTTATCTGGTTGAAGCTTTTACACATAAGCATCGCAGCCCCAAACTTTAAGAAACGACAACTTTGGTTTCTTGCCAAACCATAGTTCATAAGGCGTCGTCTCAACGGATTTAGATGGTGCCCTATTTAACGTGAATGCGGCCGTCTCTAGAGCGTATCCCCAGAACGATAGCGGTAAATCAGTAAGAGACATCATAGATCGCACCATATCTAGTAAAGTACGATTACGACGTTCGGACACACCATTACGCTGTGGTGTTCCAGGTGGCGTGAGTTGCGAAACTATTCCACAATTTTTCAAATGTACACCAAACTCGTAACTCAAATATTCTCCTCCACGATCTGATCGTAGAAACTTAATTTTCTTGTTACGATGATTTTCAACTTCACTCTGAAATTCTTTGAACTTTTCAAATGTTTCATACTTGTGTTTCATTAAGTAGATATACCCATATCTGCTCAAATCATCTATGAAGGTGAGAAAATAACGATATCCGCCACGAGCCTCAACATTCATCGGACCACATACATCCGTATGTATGATTTCCAACAAATCTGTTGCTCTCTCCATAGTTCCGGAGAACGGTGTTTTAGTCATCTTGCCCATGAGGCACGGTTCGCAAGTGCCAAGTGATTCATAATCAAGTGACTCCAAAAGTCCATCAGTATGGAGTTTCTTCATGCGCTTTATACCGATATGACCTAAACGGCAGTGCCACAAATAAGTTGCACTATCATTATCAACTTTGCATCTTTTGGCTTCAACATTATGAATATGTGTATCACTACTATCGAGATTCATCAAAAATAGACCACTCTTCAAGGGTGCATGACCATAAAAGATATTACTCATATAAATAGAACAACCATTATTCTCTGATTTAAATGAATAACCGTCTCGCATCAAACAAGATCCAGATATAATGTTCATGCTCAACGCTGGCACCAAATAACAATTATTTAGGTCTAATACTAATCCCGAAGGTAGATGTAGAGGTAGCGTGCCGACTGCGATCACATCGACTTTGGAACCATTTCCCACGCGCATCGTCACCTCGTCCTTTGCTAGTGTCCGCTTATTCTGTAGTCCCTGTTTCGAGTTGCAAATATTAGCAACAGAACCAGTATCAAATACCCAGGTGCTACTGCGAACATTAGTAAGGTACACATCAATAACATGTATATCACATATACCTTTGTTCACCTTGCCATCCTTCTTATCCGCCAAATACTTGGGGCAGTTCCGCTTCCAGTGACCAGTCTGCTTGCAGTAGAAGCACTCAGTTTCAGGCTTAGGTCCAGACTTGGGTTTCTTCTCTTGAGCAGCAACTCGCTTGCCGTTCTTCTTGAAGTTCCCCTTTTCCTTCCCTTTGCCCTTTTTCTTGAAACTAGTGGTTTTGTTAACCATCAACACTTGATGCTCCTTCCTGATTTCTACCTCCGCAGCTTTTAGCATTGCGAAGAGCTCGGGAATAGTCTTGGTCATCCCTTGCATATTATAGTTCATCACAAAGCTCTTGTAGCTTGGTGGCAGTGATTGGAGAATTCTGTCAATGACGCAATCATCTGGAAGAGTAACTCCCAATTGAATCAAGTGATTATTATACCCAGACATTTTGAGTATATGCTCACTGACAGAACTGTTCTCCTCCATTTTGCAGCTATAGAACTTATTGGAGACTTCATATCTCTCAATCCGGGCATTTGCTTGAAATATTAACTTCAACTCCTGGAACATCTCATATGCTCCATGACGTTCAAAACGTCGTTGAAGTCCCGGTTCTAAGCCGTAAAGCATGGCACACTGAACTATCGAGTAGTCACCAGCTTTGCTCTGCCAGACGTTCAAAACTTCTGGTGTTGCTCTAGCAGCAGGCCTGGCACCTAGCGGTGCTTCCAGGACGTAATTCTTCTGTGCAGCAATGAGGATAATCCTCAAGTTATGGACCTAGTCCGTGTAATTGCTACCATCATCTTTCAACTTTGCTTTCTCAAGGAACGCATTAAAATTTAACGGAACAACAGCACGAGCCATCTATCTACAATCAACATAGACAAGCAAGATACTATCAGATACTAAGTTCATGATAAGTTTAAGTTCAGTTAATCAAATTAATTAAGAACTCCCACTTAGATAGACATCCCTCTAATCCTCTAAGTGATCACGTGATCCAAATCAACTAAACCATAACCGATCATCACGTGATATGGAGTAGTTTTCAATGGTGAACATCGTTATGTTGATCATATCTACTATATGATTCACGCTCGACCTTTCGGTCTCTGTTTTCCGAGGTCATATCTTATATGCATAGCTCGTCAAGTATAACCTGAGTATTCCGCGTGTGCAACTGTTTTGCACCCGTTGTATTTGAACGTAGAGCCTATCACACCCGATCATCACGTGGTGTCTCAGCACGAAGAACTTTTGCAACGGTGCATACTCAGGGAGAGCACTTCTCGATAATTTAGTGAGAGATCATCTTATAATGCTACCGTCAATCAAAGCAAGATAAGATGCATAAAAAGATAAACATCACATGCAATCAATATAAGTGATATGATATGGTCATCATCATCTTGTGCTTGTGATCTCCATCTCCGAAGCACCGTCATGATCACCATCGTCACCGGCGCGACACCTTGATCTCCATCGTAGCATCGTTGTCGTCTCACCAATCTTATGCTTCCACGACTATCACTACCGCTTAGTAATAAAGTAAAGCATTACATCGCGATTGCATTGCATACAATAAAGCGACAACCATATGGCTCCTGCCAGTTGCCGATAACTCGGTTACAAAACATGATCATCTCATACAATAAAATTTAGCATCATGTCTTGACCATATCACATCACAACATGCCCTGCAAAAAAAGTTAGACGTCCTCTACTTTGTTGTTGCAAGTTTTACGTGGCTGCTACGGGCTTAAGCAAGAACTCATCTTACCTACGCATCAAAACCACAACGATAGTTTGTCAAATAGACTCCGTTTTAACCTTCTCAAGGACCGGGCGTAGCCACACTCGGTTCAACTAAAGTTGGAGAGACAGTCTTCCGCAAGCCATCTATGTGCAAAGCACGTCGAGGAACCGGTCTCGCGTAAGAGTACGCGTAAGGTTGGTCCGGATCGTCTCGTCCAACAATACCGCTGAACCAAAGTATGACATGCTGGTAGGCAGTATGACTTGTATCGTCCACAACTTACTTGTGTTCTACTCGTGCAAATAACATCAAACCATAAAAAACTTAGGCTCGGATGCCACTGTAGGGGAACGTAGTAATTTCAAAATTTTCCTACGCACACGCAAGATCATGGTGATGCATAGCAACGAGAGGGGAGAGTGTTGTCTACGTACCCTCGTAGACCGAAAGCGGAAGCGTTATATCAACGCGGTTGATGTAGTCGTACGTCTTCACGATCTGACCGATCCAAGCACCGTTACTCCGGCACCTCCGAGTTCTTGGCACACGTTCAGCTCGATGACGATCCCCGGGCTCCGATCCAGCAAAGCGTCGGGGAAGAGTTCCGTCAGCACGACGGCGTGGTGACGATCTTGATGTGTTACCGGCGCAGGGCTTCGCCTAAGCACTGCAACGATATGACCGAGGTGGAATTTGGTGGAAGGGGGCACCGCACACGGCTAAGGAACGATCCGTAGATCAACTTGTGTGTTCCAGGGTGCTCCCCTGCCCCCGTATATAAAGGAGCCAAGGGGGAGGGGCTGGCCGGCCAAGGGGTGGCACGCCAGGGAGTCCTACTCCCTCCGGGAGTAGGATTCCCCCCCAATCCTAGTTGGAATAGGATTCCTCAAGGGGGGGAAAGAGAGAGAGGCGGGCCGGCCACCTTCTCCTAGTCCTAATAGGACTAGGGAAGGGGGGAGGCGCGCGGCCACTAGGGCTGCCCCTTTCTCCTTTCCACTAAGGCCCATTAAGGCCCATATGCCTCCCGGGGGGTTCCGGTAACCCACCCGGTATTCCGGTAAAATCCTGATTTCACCTGGAACACTTCCGATGTCCAAACATAGGCTTCCAATATATCAATCTTTATGTCTCGACCATTTCGAGACTCCTCGTCATGTCCGTGATCATATCCGGGACTCCGAACAACCTTCGGTACATCAAGATGCATAAACTCATAATAACTGTCATCGTAACGTTAAGCGTGCGGACCCTACGGTTCGAGAACAATGTAGACATGACCGAGACACGTCTCTGGTCAATAACCAATAGCGGGACCTGGATGCCCATATTGGCTCCTACATATTCTACGAAGATCTTTATCGGTCAGACCGCATAACAACATACGTTGTTCCCTTTGTCATCGGTATGTTACTTGTCCGAGATTCGATCGTCAGTATCCAATACTTAGTTCAATCTCGTTACCGGCAAGTCTCTTTACTCGTTCCGTAATACATCATCCCGCAACTAACTCATTAGTTGCAATGCTTGCAAGGCTTAAGTGATGTGCATTACCGAGAGGGCCCAGAGATACCTCTCCGACAATCGGAGTGACAAATCCTAATCTCGAAATACGCCAACCCAACATCTACCATTGGAGACACCTGTAATACTCATTTATAATCACCCAGTTACGTTGTGACGTTTGGTAGTACCCAAAGTGTTCCTTTGGCAAACGGGAGTTGCATAATCTCATAGTCATAGGAACATGTATAAGTCATGAATAAAGCAATAGCAACATACTAAACGATCGGGTGCTAAGCTAATATAATGGGTCATGTCAATCAGATCATTCAACCAATGATGTGACCTCGTTAATCAAATAACAACTCTTTGTTCATGGTTAGGAAACATAACCATCTTTGATTAACGAGCTAGTCTAGTAGAGGCATACTAGTGACACTCTGTTTGTCTATGTATTCACACATGCATTATGTTTCCGGTTAATACAATTCTAGCATGAATAATAAACCTTTATCATGATATAAGGAAATAAATAATAACTTTATTATTGCCTCTAGGGCATATTTCCTTCAGGTTTAGCCTCCTTGATCTCGTGGTAGATCTACTCTTGTACTACCCATATCATCAATATTAATCTAGCAGGAGTAGGGTTCTACCTCCATCGAGAGGGCCCGAACCTGGGTAAAATAAAGTGTCCCTTGTCTCCTGTTACCATCCGACCTTGACGCACAGTTCGGGACCCCCTACCCGAGATCCGCCGGTTTTGACACCGACACCGACCGTGTCTAGCGACCATATGAGCGTGTCGCTCACCGTGGTCGCCGTGTCCAGAGGCGGTGCTGGAGCTGCGCCCCATTGTTGGCCCCAATGACCCACATGAACGGTTGTCGGTGGCGAGGAGGTCGTGGGCCAGCTCCTCCATTGGACTAGTCTGCGCTACGTCGTCCCAACGGGTGTGCCCCACATGTCTGTTTCCCTGTTTTCCCGGCCATATTCGAGCGTCAGTGCTCCGTGTTGCACATTAGGCCTTTTACTATGTAGGCCAAGCGAGACAACTTATTGTTGATTTGAGTCGTTCAAGTATAATCATGTGGCGTTTGCTTATTTCTCATTCCTCTCCAACCCTCTTCTCCATCGATCATGTCGCCCTCCAGTCGAGTCCATCCTCCCGCATGCCTCATTTGAACATTCCTCCGAGTATCATTCGCATGTACCCACCCTAGTCCTCTTTCAATAGATCTTCGGACCCCGAGATGAAATCGAGAGGGAACAAGTGGGGGCACGAGATACCTAAGGCGGATTCAAAATTTTGAACCGGTGATCATAGCATCCGCAAATCATATATAAAGGGTATTCAATGTTCCTTTCGTTTTTGAACGTACAATATACTCCCTCCTATCCTTTCTACTCCCTCCTTCCATCTATATTGGGCCTAATGCATTTTTCAAGACCACCTTTGACTATTGACAAGATTAATAGTACATGACATGTATAATGCAAAAATTATATCATTGGAAGCTCCTTTCACATACGAATTTGATGGTATGCTTTATTTAAGTTGCATGTCATATATTATTGCTCTACCTTTTGGTCAAAGTTAGCCTCGAAAACGCATTAGGCCCTATACAGATGGAAGGAGGGAGTAGTTTATATATAAGTTTTATGTGTAGTCAAAGTATATCTACTTTGATAAAAAAGGTATCAACATTCAACAACTCCCAATCAATATTGTTAGATTCGTACGTACTCCTAGGTTTGTACTCGAGATGGTTTCCAATTTGACTATTGACAAGATTAATAGTACATGAGATGTATAATGTGAAAATTATATCATTGGAAACTCCTTTCACCTACGAATTTGAGCATATGCTTTGTTTAAGTTGCATGTCATATATTATTACTCTAACATTTGGTCAAAGTTAGCCTCGAAAAACGCATTAGATCCTGTATGCTTTGTGTAAGTTGCATGTCATATATTATTACTCTAACATTTGTGTAAGTTGCATGTCATATATTATTACTCTAACATTTGGTCAAAGTAGTATAGTGGAAGTGGATCCTCTGACGTAGGTATCCCTGCCTTACCCTCCCTTTCGGTCACTTACTGGCGGACCCCATGCTTGCTAGGCCCCGCATGTCAGTTACTCAATGGGTTCGGCCACGTCAGGGGATCCTCATCCGTAGTAATACTCCCTCTGTTTTTATTTACTCTGCATAAAATGGAGGGAGTGGTGGTATAATAAATGACGAGGGCGGGGGAGGGGGAGGGACGTTGGTTTGCTGCTCTCAACTACGGTCCCACAAGCGACCGAAAACGCAAGACGAAGCGCGTTCCATTCGGTGGGCGACGTGGAGGGTCCGGCGTGCCCGTCTGCAACGCGAACGTGACAAGAGCGATGTACAGTTAAAACCGATTGACCGGTTGTCACCGGAACCACTATTCACACCAGAACCTTCGCTGCTCGGCCTACGCCAGCCACTGCCCTAAAACCACACCAAATCTCCAGCCCATTCCCCCACCTTTCGATCCGCTAGCCCGCATCAAGCGTCCCCTAGTTCGCCGGAAAGCCATGGTGCGCCGCAAGATCACTTACTACAAGATGCTGACGCCGGAGCGCCGCGTAGAAATCGCGGTGGCGGTCGGCGCCACAGACCTCTGTTCCCAAGCTCGCTTTGCGGCGGGCCAATCCCCAAGTTCTCTGGAGCCAAGCTACGAGGAGGAAGCTGATCCAATGTTCATGGCGGAGGTCACGGCGCAGAAGGCCCCGGATGGGTATGAGACGATGGACGTCGACTTCGTGCCGGCGTCCGAGTCCCGCATGGTGCAGGCGGACCAGCAGTTCAACATGGCGATACTAAAGGAGGACCGGGAGGCAGAGGCTCAACTCGACGTGGAGCGTGCGCATGCCACTGCAATCGAGGCTCTCCTGTAGGCGGAACCGGATGTCGTGGATGTGAACCGGGCGGCGGAGGCTCAACTTGAGGCGGAGCGCGCGGATGCCGCTGCCATCAAGGCCCTCCTGCAAGCGGAACCGGATGTCCTGGACTTGAATCGGGCGACAGAAGCTCGACTCGATGCAGAGCGCACGGATGCCGCTCTCATCGACGCCCTCCTGCAAGCGGAACCAGACGTCCTGGACTTGAACCGGGCGACGGAGGCTCGACTCGACGCAGAGCGCGCGGATGTCGCTGCCATCGAGGCCCTCATGCAGGCGGAACCGGACGTCCTCGACTCGAACCGGGCTATGCTCTCGTCCGTGCAGAGTGCCCGCACGCTCCGCTTGAACGAGTAGCTGGAAGCCGAGGATAACCACGGTGCGGAGACACACGTCGGCAGCGACGGCTGGTTCGCGTCGGCAGCCAAAGACGACGAGGCCGTCTCTTTCCGTGAGCAGTGATAGTTTTTCTTTATGTTGTTGTTTTCATGGATCTTTTGTTGTGTAAAAACATATATTTGTTATGCAAGTCACCTGACTTGGGTCAGTCTACCATTTCAGGCGGTTGGATGAATATCCTACGTCTCCTAACCCTTCTTTCCTTCTTCCTCACCTCTTCTTCTTCCCCAACAGACCACCGCACGGGCTGTACGGATACTCCCCAACATGCGGTTGGATAAACATACTCTATGAATGAAAATTATGTGTCAGCGATAGGATGGCTGAGTTTGGTGCGTTCACATGCGACAGCACGTGTCAGTGAGGGTGCGTTCCCTTGGTTGGGTTTGCGGCGTGCAGGAGCGACTGTGTGAGGGTGCGGTGCGACCGCGGCGTGCAGGAGCCACCGTGTGAGGGTGCGGTGCGACCGCGATAGCCATGCGCAAGTGTACCTCCTTCTCATTTTGAAAACTTTAGGCAAGCTTGGCAGAAATGTGTGGCGAAGTTTGGCAATGCAAGGCCTAGACCCAAACAGGATAAGTACGTACGTACTAAGAGTACTAGTGTTAAAAAAGAAAGGCTGGGTTTTCCTTCGCGGGATTTAATCGATACAAATCCTCGTTTCACGTGTCAATTAATGCGTATTTTCTTCTACAAAGACCAAAGAGCTAACATCTCACTCCTCATCGCTTGATTAATGCAGCGCCATGCAAACCAACCTTCTCACTTCCGCATGCATGCAGGGGATATTAATGTCCTTGGTTGCTCACCCCATCAATTTTGCCTCGATTAGTGTTAGTGGCCCTTTCCAAATTGTAATTTTGATATACTGGCCTTGTGTACAAAAAAATGGAGGTAGTAAATATATTTGACTTCCTTCCCCATTGCGGTGACGTCAACGATATTTTTTTTGTGGTGGTTTGGCGAAGTGCGTTCGACAGAGAACACCATTTGCATCCAGGAAGACCTTTACTAGTACTACTAGGAGTAACTAATGCGGTGAGATGGCTTCTCGAAGAAGACGATGGAGAAGCGGAGTCAGCGAAGAGTGAAATGATGGTTGCTTTGTCCGTGCTTTTGTGATTTGACGCCTCACTGCTTTGTGATTTGTGATAGAAGGGACAGGGGAGTAGACTCTGTGCTCTATACTGTAGTACTACATGCGTCCAAGCATGGGAGAAAGAGGAGAGACATTGCATTTTTCTATTCCTTCAATCAATCAATCACGGAGCTTCGGTTCCATCTTTTTCGCTTTGGCAACACCGTCCACAATGGTTCCCACGATGCCAAAAGCTATTTTCACATTTGGCTACACATTGTGGATGCCCTTAACCGTACCACTTGGTTTTGCTCCTGTGTGCTATCTATACAAATCTCAATTATATTGATCTAAAAAATTATAGAATCGAGATTTGTAAAAAGGAGGTGATTTTGCCGCGCGGATGGCGGGGGAGGTTTCTTATTTGAGCAATGCTACATCCACGTAATGGTTTACGTAAAGTTATGAACTGATGTGATGTGGGACTATTTGATTGGATTAAAGGAGAGGATTAGGCCCACCCCACCTGAAAATCAGGGGGGGCATATATAGATTAGATGGAAAGTATACGTAGAAGCTATGTAGCCCTTCGTAAGTCTAGGATTAGGCTTCTTATTTTCGGAGGACGTTGCACTGGCGGTTTGCTAACATGCGGTCCCACGTGTCAGTGCTTTACCAAGCCGATCCGCGTCCCACATGAGGCAGAACAACGACAGAAGCAACACGTGGTTAAGTTGAAGAAGATGAGGGAGAAGCGGATTCAGCAACGAGTGAAATGATGGTTGCTTCGTCCCTCCAACTTAACTGCGGGAAAGGTGTAGCTTTGTGATTTGACGCCTCATTGCTCATTACTACGCCGGCGCCATGACTGGGGTGCTTCACCCCGGCTGCTCTGCACTGTATTCCGGTATGGCACGTGGACCCGGTAGCTTGATGTCCCACATGTCGGCGAAAGGGACTAGAAGATTTATGACGGAAGAGTAGACGACACGACGACCCAATGAACTGTCACTTGTACTGTATAGTACTAGTATAGTTTTGTTGTTTCGCACGATCCATCGATACAAACCCGATTAAACAGGAAAGGGCGGGATTTTTCCCGCGCGGTAGATGATACTGGCCATACATTTCAAAGGTAATTTTAATGTATGCAAACTGAATAATTATAAGTAATAATATGATATCTAGTAAAACTAAAAACACATATGATTTATTGTGTTAGAGTGTAGTAGTAGTGCTGTATTGCATAGTTGATAGATCTAACACGCGAGAACGTGTAGAGATGTAGTTTTGGAGGGCCTATAGAGAGAAAAGCGTAATACGGTCACCGAACTTCAGAATAAGCTGATTACGGTCACTATATACGTTTTGCGGTGATTATACGGTCACTTGCTCACAGCTCAGCATCGGATTGCACTCTGTTGACCGGCCAAATAGTCTGCGTGGCGCCATGTTGACTAGTTAAATTGACCATGTTCATTGTGGGTCCCACCTGTCAGTTCGCATAGGCAAAAGGTCAGATAAACACAAATTTACGCAGGCGCGACAAGGCTCCAACCCGTGCGCGGGAGTCACCTGGTTGTGTATGTGTCTGTCAGGGCCTGATGTGTGAGCATGCACGTGTAGGTTGAGTACTTGAGCGTGACAGTTTGTGTCGGTCGTGTGGTGTACTGGTGTGTGCATGCATGCGTGGTTGTGTGCGTGTGAGTGTTGCGTGCGTGCATGGCTGTTTGTGTACGTGTGAGTGTTGCATGCGTGCGTGGGTGCATGTGTTTGTGTGAGTGTTGCGTGGATGCAGTTCGTGTGCATGCGTGCGTGTGTGTATAATCACCACACCAGCTCATGTGTGTTAAAATAGACGGCTCAGCATACCAATACAAGGCCACCTTGTCCGTTGTGCCCGCGGTCATGACTTCGAACCACCGTCCAAATATTTTTTTGTCGTTTGTTTTCATTCTTACTAGCAAGATCCCCGTGTGTTGCACGTAGCATCAAGATGCATTTGTATGACTTGTTTATCTTGTGAGAGAAAAGGATGAACGAGGGAAGGACTTATTTGCAGATGTGGAGAGGTGTGTGGGTACCTTTTTGCAAAATTGCCATAGTTTCTTACCTATCCGTCAGATATAAATCGGTCGGCCTATATTGCAGGATGGCAGGCACACCATCATCACCAACTCTGTTTTTTATAAGAGTGTATTTTATGTATTTTATAAGAGTGTAGATGTAGAGTAGATACAAGTCGACAGGTCGGCACGATGGTAGTGAGATAATGTGATGCAACACTAGAGGTGCCACGTGGAGCGTTTAACTGGTCAACTAGTCATGTCATGAGCAAATACAGAGTTGTACGATGAGCCCGTGACTGCATAATAACCACGAAACATAAATGGTGACCGCAATGAGTGGATTCTGAAGTCCAATGTACGTATCGTGCTTTTGCTTCAAATACAATGATCGTCATTGCATATATCGCGAGAGAAAGATGAAACATGCCTGAATTTTCTGGGGGGCTTACTTTTAGAGGACCTGGAGATAGTTTTGTATGCATACGTCAAAGGGCGTAGAGGGGGGTATGCGATGGAGAGAGATGCTCTTCGTTTCTCTTTATTATGACTAATTTTGTATATAGTATAAAAATATACAAATTCACTGTGCGGAATAAATATCATTGTGGGCACCATGCAATGCAAATTAGTGCTCATACTCCTCCATGTAACTTTGTAATGTTGTATATATGTAGAAACTCTAAAATATTTTTTTGGCCACACTTTATTCAAAAGGAATGTTGTATGCGAAATAAACATGAAGAGAGGGCTTTTTAGATCAATGGGGTACGTGATGTAACATGTGTGAATGTGTAGTTGATGCATTTGGCAGGGCCTAGAGAGGTATGTGTGTGTATTACGTATCCGAGAGAGGCATGGATAGAGGGGCCTACGGGGGGGGCGTGGGAGAGATAGCACGAGAAATGAGAGTGGTCTAGAGAGAGAGAGATGAATATGACGTCACGACAAGAGATTCCGTTCCGTTGAGTGTGTATATGCAAGGGGGGAGGGAATAGAGGCACCAGGAGAAATTTTCTATGTGTGTGGTGTTTGTGTTGGTATGTGTGGGTGTGAGAAGATAATGAGACGTGGGGGCAGAGGGTGTGTCACCGCGTGAGGTCCGGTGGGTCGAGGTGAGGCCCTTCGTTCTGTTCCGTCCTGCGCCACATTGGTCGGACCGTGACGCATTTAGGAAGACCCATGGATGACTAGTCGTACAAGACAAAGATAGCAGAATTGTGAAGGACTCTGTGTCCACTAACAAAGCCAGCTAGGATTTGTAACCCTAGGTTCTCGGACTAAGGTAACCCCTTTATCTCTGATATTACTATTCATCCAACCTAACCTCCAGGGGCATCCTACAGAATGCTCTGCTAGAATCATACCCGTCGATTAGGAAGAGAGGTGTGAGACAATGTGTGAGAGACATGCGTAAAGATAATGTGCGTACATGAGACACATAGGCAGGTCCATGTATATAGAAAGGGTCGATGAGGATTGTGCGTGTGTATGTTTGCGAGAGGAAGAGTGCTTGTGATAAAGGTTAGTGAAAACAATTGTAAATGGTTACGAGAGAGAGGGAGGGTTATATCTAGAGCATGTGTGCGAGAAAGACACCTCGGGAGAGAGTGTGTGAGCATCTGTGAGAGACCACTGATGGAGAGTGAAACTACACGTAAAATACTGCTCTACACATTGATTAAAGATATAAATTGTATCCAAATATTAGGATGGGATCATGATATTTGCAATTCGCGTAAGGAGCGGTCATTGATCCATCAGACATCTAGATTCTATCGAATTTGAGCATGTCTATGTTATTATTCGACACAGTTGATCCACATAGTTAGTATTTTGAACTCCAGGCAATGCATCGCTTTAGCAATCGAATATAAACGTGAGTACATTTCATGTTGTGTGTAAAGCACATTATACATACGAAAGTTACACAATGGACATTATAAATAGCTACTACCTATGAACTAGCATACATTTGAATTCAACTTAAGGTGGTTTAAAAAAATCGAATTCAACATGAAGTCCATTCAATTATTTGAATTTGATATCATGGCATTTGTAAACCATACCTAAATTATGGGGGCACCAATCTTTGCTCTGATTTTGTACATAATAGCATATATAGTCGTGTACAAAATAGATTCAAATTTGGCTCCGCCATTCCAAAATAATCGTAGTTATAGGATTTTCAAGTGTCAAAATTTCAAAAAGAAGCGAATAATTTAATGAGGTTTTCAAACATACAAGGTCAAATATAACGTTGTATATTTAGGTTAATCCTCATAGTTCAAGAGTACTCTAAACGTGAATGCTTGTGTTTCAAAATTTCGAACGAAGCGCCAAAAGAGCCTCTACTCGCCCGAAACCGTTTGAGACCAATGTTTGGTAGTACAAGGAAATTACTTTTCTAATAACTCCAAACCGTGAAACCTATCGGCCCGACGTCCAAAGGTCTAATACGGGGTAGGTTTGTAGCTTCATCTAGACGCCACGCAACTGCATCCGAAAAACATTCATACACAATGGCGCCTAAGCACACATGCGAGCGGCCAAAATCGCTCCCGCCCACTATTTGGGACACCTGGGATTACCATCCTACCCCCGACTCACAGTAGGTCCCAAATTTAAGAGGGGACAAAGTTTGTACTTTCCCCAAATTTCAAACAAGCGCGTCCCATCTTCTGTTCAAAAAAGCCAAAAACAAGCGCGTCCCAGACCGAAACATGGTTCCCCCCACCCGTCCGATTCCCCATTCGTACTCCGTGGGCGCCAAAACTACCTCTCCACCAGCCGCGAAACCCAGGCATCCTCCGTCCGCCACCCCATCCCACCCATCAACCGCCGCCCTCCTCCATCACGCCGGAGCTGATACCCCGACGTCGTCGTCCACCGCAACCTCAACCGCAACGCCCTCCACGGCTAGTAGTTGAAGCCGAGGCAGAGCCGTCCGTACCCGAGCCAGTTCAACCACGTCGTCCTGCGCCTCACCGCTGCCGCTCCAACTTTGCCACCCTCCACCGCACTGGAGTTGTTCCTGCTACGCCGTCCTTCGCTGCCTCGGATCTGCTTCCCCTCCTCCGACATACGGCCACGGCAACACAGTCAACAATTTGGCCATGGGTTCATCCAAGCATGCACCCTCCATAACATCGGTTTCCCTGGTAAAAACAAGAAGATCGGCGCGACATGTGGGGGTGACCACACCGGCAACCGAAAAAGGTACTCCTCTTCCCTTATTCATGCAAATCTTACATCTCTGCTTGCACGGTATTCATCCCACACAAGACACTAGTTGACCGCTTCTTCTTGATACTAGATGTTCCTAGTAACTCGCGATGCACAAGGTTTCTCCTCATATACTATTTCACCTTACCTAGAGGTCCGTCGCCCTCCTAAATTTCAATTTCTGGCCAGTTGATTCCCAATTAACGGAAGCATTCCCCGGCGTAACAGGCGCTAGTACGCCCATTACGCCGGGGAAGCAGCGCCTTGGTGTTTATCTTAGGGGCGTGTGCGGCCTAGAGCTACTGGTGCCCGATCCGGAGGTCGGCCGGGATTAAAGGGATGGCCTCGGGGTGCTGGCAAGCACGGCGGTGGTGTGAGGTCGATGGGAGGGCGGGGCGGCGGAGGCAGGGGTCTGGGCCGGTTTTCGCTGGCGGTTCGAGAAAGATCTTCAACAATGACTGGCGGGACTTATAAATCGGATGGTTCATTAAAAAAATCGACTGACCTATTTACTTTCAGTCGACTGTTATCTTAGATATGACCACATGTGGTGGTGTGCTGGAGGTGTACCTGCATTTCTTGTGCTCATATATTACAAAATCATACGGAGTAGAATCTAATTTTGTTTGCCATGCAATGTTGTAGAGCTATCATATGTCTCCTGTAATTTATTTTTCAGCCACCTATTATTTGCTACTTTTACAGTGCACTAGTTATGCACACACTTCACCCTTACTCTCACTGTTGTGTTTTTATGCAAGGGTATTTCAGACTCTGCTGCCATGAGAGAAGCCAAAAAGAAAAGAGATAAGTCGCTCCAGCTTGTTGTGCGGCTAGGCAAGACACGTTTCAATGCTTTAATGGGTGAAGTGTCAGCAGATGGAGACGGGGAACGTAGCTCTGGAGTTGATGACCTCGCTCGCAATGAACCACCATCCCAGGTGCTTGCTTTAACTTCGCGGTGTCATATGTGGTTGCATGTTCCATATGGTGTCTAGCTTGTATTCGAAAGGCCGAAGTCAATAAGATAAGGAAAGATATTTTTTACATGAACCACCATCCCGTGAGAACCAGAAGACAAATAGCTAGTCAGGGCACTGGCCGAGCCAGTGACAAGCCCAACAAAGATAGGCATCACCTGGAAGCCAACTAAAAAGCTGCGATGGTGGCGAAGCAACCCGCCTCCCACTAGGCTCTCAGGTCCTAGATGATCATGCTCACTACTCCAGCCGGATGTCTAGCTTGTATTGCTTCCAATTTGGTTAAATTGCATCTGCTTAGCTTACACACTATACCTTTGAATATGACATGCCTTTCTGTTTTTGGTCCATACTAGTACATCTATGTATTAACCATGTTCTTACATCAAACTACTGTTCTTGTGTATCCCTCATCAATCACTTATGACGAGGCAGGCAGGCAAGGGGACTACTCCTCATTTAAAGAATGCAGCGTCAGCCTCCCGACATGATTCTCAAGAAACAGAAATGCTACATGAAGATAGTGAACATAGCTCTGTAGTTGATTACAACATTTCCCCTACACTAGCATCGCAGGTGCTTGCTCTAACTTGGCAGCGTGATATGTGGTTGCATGTTGCATATGGTGTCTAGATTGTAATTCTTCCAATCTGGTTAAACTGCATTTGCTAGTCTGCTTAGCTTATACATTATACCTGTTAATGTGACATGCCTTCCTGTATTTCGTACATAGTACATCTGTCTATTAAGCATGCCCTTACATAAAACTATTGTTTTTTTGTATCCCGCATCAATCAACATGACAAGACACCTTTAGTATATGCAGTGCGATATTAGTTGCATCTTTCATATGATTTATAGCATGCACTGCTTATAATTTGTTGAAATTCCATTTATGATGGGACACTTTAAACTCGGCAGAGTCATATTGGTTGCATCTTTCATGTGGTGTCTAGCTTGCATTGCTTCTTATTTGCTGGAATGGTTTCTGCTTAGTTTACACAAACAGTTGTGAACATGCCATGTCGTCCTGTTTTTCGTACATATTCCACACTGGTATCATGTCTTTGCCTTACATCAAAGTAGTGATTGTCAGTATCATGCATGAATGAGTTCTGAAGAGACAATTTTATTGCTTTTTCTTGTCGGTTTTACTTGAAAATTCAAAATCAATAAAGCGGAAGGAAGTAAGCAAGGCAGCGGATAAAGGTGCTCCTTCCGAACGGAGGGCCTCTACAGTTTCTACTCCTCCACACCCCCAAGATGATTTCCAAGAAAACACATGCATAGACACTCAACAAAGCTGTGTTTATGATGAGCACGTCTCCCCTAGTGCAGCATCACCGGTGCTCCCTCTAACTTGGCACTGTTATATGTGGTTGCATGTTATGTGTGATGTCTAGCTTGTATTGCTTCTAATTTTGTTGAATTCCATCTGCTTACTTAACACATTATACTTGAGTAAGACACGTGTTCCTGTTTCTAGAACATACAATATCTGTCTATCACACCATGTTCTTACATCATATTACTACTGTTGTGTAACCTGCAACAATCACTTATCATAAGACACGTTTGACTTTGGAGTGTGATATAGGTTACATCTCACATTCTTTTATATCTTGTACTACTAATTTGTTGAAATGGCACTTATGAAGAGATAGTTTTAACTTGGTAGAGTGATATTCGTTGCATCTTTCATATGGTGTCTAGCTTTCATTGCTTCTAATTTGTTGAAATGCCCTCTCCTTAGTTTACACATCATAAGCTGTGAATATTCAATGCTGTGAATATGCAATGGCACTAATGACGAGAGACCTCTAACATGGTAGTGATGTTGTTTGCATCTTGCACATGATTTATTTCTTGTACTGCTTCATATTTGTTTAAACGCCATTTATGACGAGACACTGTTAACTTGGCAGAGCAATATTTGTAGCATCTTTCATATGGTGTATACCTTCCATTGCATTGCTTCTAATTTGGTGAAATGTCTTCTTCTTAGTTTATACATCATAGTTCTGGTTATCTCTTCCGTCCTGTTTTTCATACATATTACATCCTCCTATCATGTGGTTGTCTAACATCAAAGTTCAGTTCGTCTGCATCACGCATCAATTTGTTTTGAAGAACTAAATTGTCATTCGTTTTTCTTGTCGGCTTGACTTAACATGGCACAGAGAAAGAGGAAGAAACACAGAATGGCAGGGAATGAGAAGCGGATGAATCCTGCAGATTCTGCTGGTACTGATGGTGCAATAGAAGGTCAAAGTCCAGCAGAAAATTCTACAAACACGGCATCCCATGCTACACGAGTTGCAAAAAAAGACAAACAGAAACAAATAGCTGCCACCAAACAAGCAGAGACGACCCTAGTTCTTGCAATACCTACCACAGTACTAGCAGCTGCACGACGTAATCGTGCGTCAACTGAGCTAGCAGCACGTTCCCAAGCTCCCTTTCCACCAGACACTACTTCCCAAGCACTCTTAAAACAAGACAAGTTGGCAATATCGGATGAACCTTGTGAGCTTCAACAGCAAGAAGGTAGTTGCTGGAGTCAAGTTACAGTTGCATGCTTCCTTATATGTAGTCTCACAGTTTGATGTACACTAACACTTCCTATGTTTGTTGTTGGACTAGCACCTAGGCGCAAGAGGAAACAAACATCAGAGATAATGCTCGATAGGTTAACTAAATCTAGAGGAGGAAGAATGGAGATCCGTTTTGAGGCAGGTTTAAAAAGGCCACGTGATGCTACAAAGTCAGCCAAGTTAGTATCAGAGGCAGCGGTTGCTGTTAGGTGTCATGTATGTATCCTCCCAACATGGATTCAGTACAGGAATGACAAAGACGAAACCCAGTTCAACACCTTCCTCGACCATTTATCTGTAAGTATGGTTATGTATGGAAACTAGTAATATCGTCTTGCTCTGTCCAATACTTTCTAGGTTGCTGATAATGAGACTCCCATAATTTTCAACAGATGAGGTTCAAGTTGGATAACCAAGATGATGCAACCAGACAAGCTTTGTAACGCCCTCGATGCGGCTATATCTCCCACGTGTCGAGGCAAGACTTAGAGGCATAACCGCATAGAAAGCAATGTCGCAAGTGAGGTAATCTTCACACAATCCCACGTAATAAATAAGGGGAAAGAGATACATAGTTGGCTTACAGTCGCCACTTCACACAATACATAAATAAGCATTCATCATCCAGATTACACTCAAGGTCCGACTACGTACGAAAATGAAGAAGACTACCCCAAATGCTAAATAGATCCCCGGATCACCCCAACTGGGCTCCACTACTGATCATCTGGAAAGGAAACATAGTAACGGCCACGTTCCTCGTCGAACTCCCAAGTGAGCTCGGTCGCGTCATCTGCACTGGCATCGTTGGCACCTGCAACTGTTGTGAAAGTATCTGTGAGTCACGGGGACTCAGCAATCTCACACCCGCGAGATCAAGACTATTTAAGCTTATAGGAAGGAAGGATAGTGAGGTGGAGCTGCAGCAAGCGACTAGCATATATGGTGGCTACAACGCAAAAGAGAGCGAGAAGAGAAGGCGAAGCATGGTCGTGAAGCTAGAAGTGATCAAGAAGTGATCCTAAAACAACCTACGTCAGTCATAACTCCAACACTGTGTTCACTTCCCGGACCCCGCCGAGAAGAGACCATAATGGTTACACATGCGGTTGATGTGTTTTAGTTAAGGTCAACTTCGGGTTTTCTACAACCGGACATCAACAAATTCCCATCTGCCTCATAACCGCGGGCACGGCTTTCGAAAGATAATACCCTGCAGGGGTGTCCCAACTTAGCCCATGATAAGCTCTCACGGTCAACGAAGGATATTCCTTCTACCGGGAAGACCCGATCAATCTCGGAATCCCGGACTACAAGAAATCTCGGCAGCAATAAAACAAGTCCAACAAAGCCGCCCGATTGTGCCGACAAATCCTGATAGGAGCTGCACATATCTCGGTCTCAGGGCACATCCGGATGAGAGAGGCTACGAGTAAAACCAGGCATCGAGTTTCCCCGAGGTGGCCCCGCAGGCGGCTCGGTTCGGGCCAGCACTTAGAGAAGCACTGGTCCGGGGGGGCTAAAATGATGACCCTCGGGCTCGCGAAAACCCAGGGGAAAAAGGAGTAGGTGGTGGCAAATAGTAAAACCAATGTTGGGCCTTGCTGGAAGAGTCTTATTCAAAGCGAACTGTCAAGGGGGTCCCATAAATCACCCAACCGTGTAAGGAACGCAAAATCCGGGAACATAACACCGGTATGACGGAAACTAGGATGGCAAGAGTGGAACAAAACACCAGGCATAAGGCCGAGCCTTCCACCCTTTACCAAGTATATAGATGCATTAATTAAATAAGAGGTATTGTGATATCCCAACAAGTAAACATGTTCCAACAAGGAACAACAATTTCATGTTCCAACAAGGAACAAACTTCATCTTCACCTGCAACTAGCAACACTATAAGAGGGGCTGAGCAAAGCGGTAACATAGCCAATCAACGGTTTGCTAGGACATGGATGGTTAGGGGCTGACATGGAAGTATAGGAGGCATGATATTGCAAGTGGTAGGTATCGCAGCATAGGCATAGCAAAAGAGCGAGCAATCTAACAAGCAAAGATAGAAGTGATTTCGAGGGTATGGTCATCTTGCCTGCAAGGTTCTCAGAGTTGTCGAAAGCTTGGTCCTCGAAAGCGTTCTCAACAGGTTCCTCGTTCACGTACTCGTCTCCCGGCTCTACCCAAGACAAGAGAACAAGCAAAGGAACAAATATCAACCACGATGCAATGCGCAAGCAACATGATGCAAAACATGGCATGATATGCGAGATGCGATATGCAATGCATATGCGTGCTCTGGAAGGAAAAGGATGAACAAGGCATAATCTTGGCAAACAAAGTATGCCACTGGATAGATGAGGTGATTTTGGTTGAAATCGATATAAAGATCACCGGAATCGGATGCACGGTTTGCGAATGACGAGCAATACAAGAATGACAATAATCTGCCATTAACAACATGATGCTACTTAGCAAGCAATAAGTAATTAAGCTACTGCACCCAAACCTATCAACAAAGCATATTACAGTAATCTACACAAGATGCACGACAAAAGATGAACACTGAGCTACGGCTAAATCACATCATAATAGGTTCAAACAAGCATGGCAAAACTAACATCAGGATGACATGTTCAGAGCAATGAAACAACATGCTACAGGATAACAACATAGCAAAGTAAGGCATGGCATGAATCTACTCAAAGCACTTGACAAAAGTCCCTTACTGACCATAAGCCAAAAAGGATCAGAAAATATGATTACACCCATGTCAAATAAGCAAGTTTCGTTACAGGTTTCAGACTTAGCAGAAAACTGGACATGACAGAAACTGATAACGAGTAGGCATGTTCGTGAGCTCGATGCACTCACTACAGAGCATTGCATGATAAACTAAGCATACATACATCAAGAAGACATGGCATAGTAACTAGATATGGCAAGAATAACATCATATCATGCAAGGATCAATTACACCAAGCTTGGCAAAATTGAATAACACGTAAACAATCTGCCAGCAACATTTTGAAGCAAAAGTAGAGCTCGATTGACTCAAGCTATGGCACTCCATAAATACCAAAAAAGGCATTCATAGATATAGAACATCCTCAAGTTCAAAACACTCTTACTGATCATGCTCTAATTATGCACAGATCTCTCGGAAACAACATGAATACATGGCATGAAAATAACAGCAGTCAGGGACTTGGTGAAATCACTAAGTCTCTGAAATCAGCAACATCAAGTGCCCTAGTTTGGATGCTTGTACCAGTCACCAAAAAGATCACAAAAATACATGGCATAATTCTCTGGAAAGGTAACATGGCATATTACAAAACTCATGTAGGACTCAACTTCATAAGAGGTACACAACAATCATGGCATAAAAGACAAAAGTGCATGTTCAGATAAGATCCAGAAACTAACATCACATAGCCCTCTTCTAACAGCATTTCGGGCATCAAGATGACCTCAAATGAAAATGATGCAATGTAACGAAATGATGTACTCTTCTAGGCGAACAATTTGACATATCATACGCGTGAAGCGGAGCAACGGATGCAAAGTTATGGCATGACGAACATGTGAAGATAATGAAAAATGCACGGGACTTAGAAATATCGGAGGGGGGGGGGAAGTCAACCCACCCCGGATCCCGATCGGATCTGGCCGGCGACCCGAGGCAGGGCCGGCGACAAGCAATGACGCGGCGGTGCGGGCGACGAGCGCGGTGGCCGGCGCGGTGGCGGCGGTGGCCGGAGCGGTGAGGCGACGGGGCGCCTCGGGCGCCTCGGGCGCGGGCGCGGCGCGGCGCCGCGGGACGGCAGAGGCGGAGGGCGGCGCGGGGCGGCCGGCCGGAGCGACGGGCGGCGGCAACGAGCGGCCAGCGACGGCGGGAAGGCGCAGCGATCGGGGCGGCAGCGAACGGGCGCCGGCGGGCGGAGCGCTGGGCGCGCGGGCGATGGATCCGGGCCCCGCGGGCCTCGGCCTCGGCGGCGGCGGTGGACCAATGGGGGAGCTCCACGTGGCGGCGGCGGGACAACCCGGACGTGTCCGGCCCGAATCGGACGCGTCCGGCGGTGGCGGGGAAGAATTTTAGGGTTAGGGGAGAGATTGATCCGCAAATGGAGGATGGGGAGGCCTTTTTATAGGTAGGAGGAGCTAGGAGGCTCCAAATGGAGAGAGGTTTTTGGCCACGCGATCGTGATCGAACGACGGAGGACATGGGAGTGTCTTAGATGGGTTATTGGGCTGTTTTGAAGGGGTGTTGGGCTGCAACACACACGAGGCCTTTACAGTTACCCGGTTAACCGTTGGAGTACCAAACGAACTCCGATTGACCCGAAACTTGACAGGCGGTCTACCGGTGCTATACCGAGGCCGTTTGTCAAACCACGGTCCATTCCGAGAATGTTTAATACCCGCTCATGAAGAAATGTAAAAGGGTACGCCGGGGAACATAGGAGCGCCGGATTGCAAAATGGACAACGGGAAAAATGCTCGGATTTATGAGACGAACACGTATGCGAATGCGATGCACATGATGACATGATATGAAATGCATGACAAGACCAAAATGCAAAACGGAGGGAAACCCAACCACGGAGGAAATATCATAACACATAGCCGAAAATGGCAAGAGTTGGAATACAAATATGGCAAGTTACATCTGGGGCGTTACAAGCTTGCACCCATGTTTTCAAGTCTGCTCTGCGACAGTATAGGTATAACTTGAGGAAAACTCACTTTGAAGGCAAGGCTAACAGTGAACTTGCCCAAACATCTCCAGTGGAAAATATATCTGATGAAGACTGGAGAGGCCTCGTTAAACACTGGTACGATCCGAAGTATCAGGTACATTATATATATGTCATCAGATCACATGTTGAAGTCCTATTTACACATGTGCCATACAAATCTATCTTCTTGTAGGTGAACTGTTCAAAGAACAAGGCCAACCGTACGAAAGTGAAATTCCAACAGACGACAGGATCTCGTAGCTATATTGCACACTGCGAGGCTCTTGTAATTAGCAGCTGTTTCACTCTTTTCGTTGTACCATATTATCAGATCTATATTGACTTGTTCCAAATGCAGAGGAAAGCCCGCAAGGACCAAAAAGTACCTGAATCAAATGCTGTGGAAATCTTCAAGGACTGTCACACCAGCAAGAAGAAGGGCATGACTACACTAGTCAAAGCCGCTGTTGTAAATCCTTAATCCTCATGCCTTTTAACTACTACTTACTCTGACTTGTGCCTTGAACTGCATGGTTTGCAGCCAATGTCTATTACTCTTTTCAATTTTATACACAATTGTCTTAGCGAATCATTGCACCTTACAATGTTTAAAAGAGAGGAGGGATGTTCCTTTCATCTTGACCCGTAATCTAGTTCCGTGCTGGACTTGCCCACACAACGTTACAGTTGCCTGTTTGTCTGTTCTCAGTTGTTTTGTGATATGAATGACGTCATACTATGCTTATCGTATTATAAACTTCGTCTCTTCATCCTTAGCCCTCAATACAGTGTGAAGAAATAGACAATACATTAGCGATGGTACATGGTCATATGTTTGGAAACTGGTTTTATTATGTACTTTGCAATAAAATACAACTAATATTTTACATGGGTTCACCAGAATAAGTTCTGTATATAGACCAAAGCTATTTTGTTTGGTTTTGCTGCCTCCTTAATATCTTCTGTTTTGGTAATACTAATGTAAAACCTCAACTTTTGAGCGAGCTATGGAAAAAATGGTGGAACCGCCACCTTCTGAAGGTGGCGAGGCAACTATAACCGCAATGTCAGCTCTTGCTGCAGTGGGTCAGTACCTGTCCACTAACAGTGCCAAAAGCATGTTCCTGCGTAATACTGGGTTGGTTGTTAAGGAAATATCGTCCAGACTGCCTCATGATCAAGATATGCAAGCTCAAAGCAATGTTGTATCTGCGCTCCAGACACAAGTCCATTCCCTAACAGAGACCCTTTGTGAAACAAGGAGAAACATTGCTCAATGTCATCAAGATATGCATGGTTTTGAAACCATACTATCAGACATTTGCTATGTTGTTCAGGAGCCTAGGGGAAATGAAGGCAAGGGTTATGGTGCTCCATCGGACAATACAACATGAAAACGTAACAATCAGGTCAAATGAACTGAGCTTCTGAACTTCTGGTGGTGCATTTATCTGCTAGACTGTTAAGTTTTATGCCAACCTTCCTTTTGTTATATAGTTGTAATTTGTTTTGGTGCGATAGAAAACAGCAAGCCATTTTTTATAGTGTGGGGTGTTCCCTATATTTGCACTGGTGGCGATCTTTGATGCCGAGTGGATGTAATCTGTGCAATCGCCTTAATAGCCTAGCGTTAGTTTCGGCCTTATTTATTTCCTAGTCTTCTTTTTCCCTGGTTTGCTAGTGGCCTCAACTACCATGGGCCATATACGGGCCGTAGGATCCATGGGTCACCTACGGGCCGTCAATTAATGGGCTTGTAATCGGTGGGCCTCGGGCCGTCGGATAAATGTGTCTACATGGGCCATAATCGGGCGTAATTGGTATCGGCCCAGCACGGTAACAGGCCGTTAACAGGCCGTAGGACAGCAAAGGCTTAATTCTGTCACAGGCATAACGTGTCGTTAATGGGCCAGAATATAGGACGGGCTGGAAACGGGGCAATAGGTTAACAGGCCAGAAGTGGGCCGACTCTTGCCATGGGCCGATTTTGGCCCATTAGGGTAGCAGGCCAGTAACGGGCCGACTCTTGCCATGGGCCGAATTTGGCCCATTAGTGGAATAGGCCAGTAACGGGCCGGAAGTATTCGAGGGTCGAAAAGGAGCCCAAGAACGTATGGGCCGTCAATAGGCCGAAAGCTAACACAGGCTGGAAATGGCCCATGTAAATCACGGGCCGTTAATGGGTATAAAGAAAATTACTGTTCATTATGGGCTAGACTCACCGTGGGCCTGTAATGGGCCGAAAGGTACGAAGGCCTCATATGGGCCGAAAGACGTCGTGGGCCATACATAGGCCGAAAGTAAAATGGGCTGGTATCATATTCGACGGCCCACATGACGTTGTTGGGCCGATTTCCTTTAGGGCCTAACGGGCCGTGAGTTAACGGGCCGTAAAATGGGCTATTTGCGAAGAGACCGTTAACAGGCTTTTCATGGGCCAGCCTGTTAACTTTTGACCAAGTCAAATGGGCCGGCTTTGTAAGCTAAATGGGCCACTGTTGGGCCGTGCCACGTGTTGACATATCATAGGTGCCTATCTGACCCACTGACGAGCTGACACGTGTTTCGTCCGACCAATAAGAATTTCCCATTGGTCGGGGCTGTTAACGGGTTATCGGATCCAAAACCCGACCCGATAGCTTAACGGCGTTCCGTTACGGTGGATGCCACGTGTCGGTCACCCCTGATGAAAGCACTTATGTGACGCGCGATTTATCGTCATGGAAGTGGACACTTCCGTGATGATAATTTTGGTAATGTCATGGAACACTTCTGCGACAGCACAGGTATGACTATCTTGATTTTGTCATAAATTTGTCATGGATGTACATGCATGACAAAAAAGTGACCTACTGTGACAAACACGTATCATCACGGAAGTGTATTTTTTGTAGTGGTTGTACATGGAGAATCCATCCCGTGGCTTAATGCGGATTAACTCCTCTTCCTCTCCTTTACATAAATCGGAAAATATTTTCGCTAGAGCAGCAGCGGAGTCCGAACCTTTACGGCCGCAGCGGGTGGCATCACGTTCTCCATTGAAGTGCCACATGGGTTGTCCCCGGTATTGAAGTGGCTGCACCCCCCTGCATTATACATATTTACGTAACCTCGATTATTGTCAGTCCTGATTTGGCCAGCATTTTTATCCGGCCCATCAGGTAAGGGACCTTTCTCTTATCTTCCTCCTAGGGGCTCCAAGGGCGCCAGCTGCAGCGTTTCTCCAAAGGGGCGTTATTGAACTCAGGAGGGCCCATCCGAATAGGGTCCAGAAGGGGAACGTCCTACATATAAAACCACACCGAAGGCTAGTCTTTGGATGTCTTCTTCGGAGTACCGGACAGGTATCCAGTCCCGCCGATGCGCCATATTTCGGCTCCGCCCACTTGATATATTGACCCCTTCTATGGATGGGGCACATGGCAGAATAGCCTCTGCCATAGCTCGAAATGAGCATCTCAGCCCAGAAACAGCTCACAAAGGGCGACATAGCCAGCGATGTGTAATATGTAGGCGGGAGTAAAGTTATGCACCTGGAGGCCGTAGAACTCCAAGAGCCCGCGGAGGAACGGATGGATTGGAAATCCAAGTCCCCTTAATAAGTAACGGACAAGGCATGCCCGCTCCCCCATGGATGGGTTGGGAAAGCTCTCCGCTTGCTCCCTGCCGTTCTAAGTGGCTAGTACGGCTCGGACGGGGACCATATACGCAGGAGGGAGAAACCCCTGGGTTTGTAACTCTACTAATTGGCTGTGGGGGACGGAACACTTCTTCCAATTGCCTGGCTTAGGGCTACGGGAGCAAGAGGAGGAGCTGTGATGGCCGGCCATGATGGGATGGACTTTTCTGGGCGCGCTCCGATGGATACTCGCTGTGGGAGGATGATGTGATCTGGATCTAAGGATCTCCGGCTCTTTAAATAGACGATTTACTCACATGGTTAGGGTGGCAAGTGTAAAAATGCCCTGACTTCTTGCATTCGCTCGACACGTGGAAGATAGACATTATTAGGCGCAGAAGCCAAGGAGTGCAACATTCATGGGAAGCCGGACACTACTCGACAGGTACTCAGAATTTGGTGAAAACCCCGCCTTGCAATGCCGAAGACAATCTGCATGCCGGACTCATCGTCATTGAAGCCTGGTTCAGGGGCTACTGAGGGAGTCCTGGATTAGGGGGTCCTCGGATAGCCGGACTATATACCTTGGTCGGACTGTTAAACTATGAAGATACAAGATTGAAGACTTCGTCCCGTGTCCGGGTGGGACTCTCCTTTGCGTGTAAGGCAAGCTTGGCAATTCGGATATGTAGATCTCCTCCCTTGTAACCGACTCTGTGTAACCCTAGCCCCCTCCGGTGTCTATATAAACCAGAGGGTTTAGTCCGTAGGACAAGAACAATCATAATCATAGGCTAGCTTCTAGGGTTTAGCCTCTATGATCACGTGGTAGATCAACTCTTGTAATACTCATATCATCAAGATCAATCAAGCAGGAAGTAGGGTATTACCTCCATCGAGAGGGCCCGAACCTGGGTAAACATTGTGTCCCCCGCCTCCTGTTACCATCTGTCTTAGATGCACAATTCGGGACCCCCTACCCGAGATCTGCCGGTTTTGACACCGACACCCACCACATCTATGATGATACTGTGTTTTGTCACAATTATCGTCATAGAAGTATCATAAGTATGACAGAAAAAAATTTCGTTCGGCCTAAAATGTCACGGATGTGTCTTTTTTTTGTAGTGATTGTGAGGGAGTCCTGGATTAGGGGGTGTTCGGCTAGCCGGACTATACCTTCAGCCGGACTCCAGGACTATGAAGATACAAGATTGAAGACTTCGTCCCGTGTCCGGAAGGTTGTTTCCTTGGCGTGGAAGGCAAGCTAGGCGTGCGGGTATTCAAGATCTCCTACCAATGTAACTGACTCTGTGTAACCCTAACCCTATCCTGTGTCTATATAAACCGGAGGGTTCTAGTCCGTAGGACAATCACAACATATACATCATCATACCCATAGGCTAGCTTCTAGGGTTTTAGCCTCCTTGATCTCGTGGTAGATCCAGTCTTGTACTACCCATATAATCAATATTAATCTAGCAGGAGTAGGGTTTTACCTCCATCGAGAGGGCCCGAACCTGGGTAAAATAAAGTGTCCCTTGTCTCCTGTTACCATCCGACCTTGACGCACAGTTCGGGACCTCCTACCCGAGATCCGCCGGTTTTGATACCGACATTGGTGCTTTCATTGAGAGTTCCTCTGTGTCGTCGCCTTCAGGCCCGATGGCTCCTTTGATCATCAGCAACGATGAGGTCCAGGGTGAGACTTTTCTCCCCGGACAGATCTTCGTCTTCGAAGGCTTCGCTCTGCGGGCCAACTCGCTTGGCCATCTGGAGCAGATCGAAAGCTACGCCCCTGGCCATCAAGTCAGGTTTGGAAGCTTAAACTACACGGCAGATATCCGCGGAGACTTGATCTTCGACGGATTCGAGCCACAGCCAAGCGTGCCGCACTATCTCGAGGGGCATGATATAGCTCTGTCTTCGAACTGTGCCCTGAAGGCCACATACGCTCCGGCCCCGATCCTCGATTCGGAGCCCGCTGCGTTCTTCGAGGATGAACGGTTGGACGTCACCTCGGGGGCTGCGATCTTAAAGGCCATTGAGCCAAACGCAAGCCCCGCACTCCACCTTGCCGGTGACTCCGAGGAGCCAGACTCTTCTCCGAACTCCGTGCCCCCGCCGATCGAATCAGATTGGGCGCCTGTAATGGAGTTCACCGCCGCGGACATCTTTCAGTATTCACCTTTCGGTGATATTCTGAATTCTTTCAAGTCTCTTTCTTTGTCAGGAGAGCCCGGGCCGAACTACGGCCTGCGAGGTTGGGATTCGGACGATGAAGAAATTCAAAGCCCACCCACCACCCACTTAATAGCCACTGTCGACGATTTAACCGACATGCTTGACTTCGGCTCCGAAGACTTCGACGGTATGGATGACGAAGACGGAGACGAACTTGAACCAGCACCCATAGGGCACTGGACCTCCACCCCACTTAATGGCGTATTCATGGTGGATACACCTGAAAAAACTAACAATGAGGAAAAAGGGGGCGAAAAGAAGGGTAAACCCTCTGAAAAGCACTCAAAGCAGCGACGTAAACGCCGCGTCAAGCCCCGCCTCGATCAAGACCCAGCCGTAGAGCAGGACGAGCCGGCAGATGACGAGCGCGTATCAGAACAGCCTTCCGAACAGGGTAACACGGGCAGAGAGGATGAACAGTCCTCCCCCGGTCATAACAGAACTCCGGACGATATCACGCCGGATAAAATCATGGAGCAGAAGAATCTCCAAGAAAGGCTCGTCGCCACAGCACGCAGCCTGAAAAAGCAGAAGCAAAAGCTAAAGACGGCGGAAGATGCACTCAAAACAAGATGGAGCAAAGTAATCAAGACCGCGGACAAATACGGCGGCAGCCGCCACACCAAAAGCTATCCGAAGAGAAAGCTACTGCCCGAATTCGTCCAGGAGGC
This sequence comes from Aegilops umbellulata, assembly GCA_032464435.1. Lineage (NCBI taxonomy): Eukaryota > Viridiplantae > Streptophyta > Magnoliopsida > Poales > Poaceae > Aegilops > Aegilops umbellulata. Next base: position 346,948,306 of record CP136058.1, on the reverse strand, counting down.
CCTAGAGCCCCAAACTCGAAAAACAAAAAGGCTACACGGTCGGATAGATGACCTCTCGACCACTACAAAACGGCAAACGGTGCTGCACTTAATGCGGCATGCGAACCAATCAAGGACTCGCATCATGGCCCAGTCAGGTCCATTTACGGGCCAAGAAAGCAAGCTCTCACAAGCAATGCAAAAAATCCACCATCAGAATCCGGCACACCCAAATATAGGGGTGCCGCACACCCCCTATGCTTCACCGATGAGGTCCTGGAATATGAATTCCCTGAGGGATTTAAACCCGTTAACATAGAGGCGTACGATGGAACAACAGAACCTGGAGTCTGGATCGAGGATTATATCCTCCACATACATATGGCTAGAGGAGATGATCTCCACGCCATAAAATATTTACCTCTTAAGCTTAAAGGGCCAGCCTAGCACTGGCTTAAAAGCCTTCCCGAAAACACAATTGGAAGTTGGGAAGAGCTCGAGGACGCTTTCCGAGCAAATTTTCAAGGGACCTACGTCCGTCCCCCGGATGCAGACGACCTCAGTCACATAACTCAGCAGCCCGGAGAATCAGCTCGGCAGTTCTGCAACAGATTCCTCACTAAAAAGAATCAAATAGTGGATTGTCCGGACGCCGAAGCCCTAGCGGCTTTCAGGCACAATGTCCGAGACGAATGGCTCACCAGACACCTCGGCCAGGAGAAGCCAAGAACAATGGCCGCACTCACAAGCCTCATGACCCGCTTTTGCGCAGGAGAGGACAGCTGGTTGGCACGATGCAGCCCCAGCGACCCAAGTACATCAGAAATCAGGGATGTAAACGGGAAATCGCGGCGAAACAAGGACCATCGCCGAATCAAACGAAAAAGTCCGAAGAGCATGGCAGTCAATGCCGGATTCAAAGGCTCACGGCACAATCAGACAAAACCACCCCCTCAGGATAATAGGGAAGATCCGACCAGCCCAAAAAGAATCATGGACAGGATATGTCAGATACACAGCACTCCTGGGAAGCCCGCTAATCATACCCATAGAGACTGTTGGGTTTTCAAACAATCCGGAAGGCTTAACGCCGAACACAAGGGTCTCGACACACCAAGTGAGGAAGAGGACGAACCCCAAAAGCAGAACACCAGGAAGCAAAAGAACTTCCCGCAAGAAGTCAAAACAGTGAACTCACTTCACATAACAAGGCATGAGGCACCTATAAAGGTCCGCACATTCAAGCCTATCCCTCAGGAGTCCCGCCACTGGTCACTAAAGCCGATCATTTTTGATCAGTTAGATTATTCTCGCAATATCAAACACGCAGGCCGGACTGCCCTGATACTTAATCCAATAATAGACGGATTCCAGTTTACCAATGTCCTTATGGACGGTGGCAGTGGACTAAACCTGATATATCAGGATACAATTCACCGCATGGGCATAAACCCAGCACGAATCCGTCACAGTAAAACCTCCTTTCAAGGGGTAGCACCAGGCCCGGACACCCACTGTATGGGTTTTATCCGGCTTGTAGTCATATTCGGCTCTGCCAATAACTTTCGTCGCGAAAAGCTTATCTTCCACATAGTCCCGTTTTCAAGTCGCTATCAAGCACTAATGGGACGCGGAGCTTTCGCTCGCTTTAACGCAATACCGCATTATGCATCCCTCATGCTAAAGATGCCCGGTCCTCGAGGCATCATGTCTTTAAAGGGAGCATACTAAAATACGTCTCCTCCAAACGGAGGATTGCGCGGCCGCTTAAACAGCCGCACAACAAAATGGCCTCGCCAGCCAAAGGACTTTTTCGATGAAAGTCACAAAAGGCCGCGGACCCAGACTCAATGAGTCCGGCACAAGCCCATTATCATTATCGGCTTGGTATGCCATACCAGGGGCTGTACACAGAGACAATAAAGCTCGACCGTATCTATTTCTCACTTTACATTTTGTTTATTATTCTTTTTGATCCTCACGACCCATTTTCAATTTAGTTCTTCTCTTTTACAGATGAACGTCGTACGGCGCCCGTCCAGGACACGGCACAGCAGAGACACATGCGCAGACGTGCAGTAGGGACCCGCCTCAAAGGATTCTTTTTAGATTAAGACCCTGCGTAAACCTTTTTTACTGTCTCTTGCTGCTACACATCCCCTGGTTTATTTCACTATAACCAAGGAGGAGGATGGCGTTTTGGCATGTGGCCACGCCAGAATTCTTGCTCGTACCTGGACACAAGGGGCTTTTTCCTTTTTCAAGGGCGTTGTTTCACACGCATCCACAAAGACCGAACACCTTAGGGAGTGTTCGGCGTCGCGAGTTTTAGCACTGTATGCATCAGCTCCGAGTCATGATTTTGGTCACATGTTGGGTTGCCCGGCTCCTGAGTTCGGCCACCTTACGTTCCGTTCTGTCGGCTAAGGTAGCACCAGGAGAACTACTGCGATTGTGCCCCGGTTCGGCCAGGCGAGCACCTCAGTAGAGAAAGCCGAAAACCGACTGTCATGATGTAGCGAGAGATTGGTCGCCACTCGATGACTTGCAGGGATTTATCGAATTCCTCCGTTTTGACGAAGGGCCGCTTCCCGGTCAGGCTCACACGCGTCCCGAATTCGGGTAAACGCAGTTGCCACTTAAGGGATACCTAAAGAGTCCCACTGTCAAGCTCCTATGGCTAAGTGAAAGTGTTAAAGCATTATAGTCCGGTTGCCTGGCCCGCGGCGCTATCACCTCCTTTGTAGGACCAAGACGTTGGGTTAAGTGTGACAATGCGTTTTCTGCGCGCACCCCCGCACTATGTGCGTGGGGGCTGAAGCCGACGACTGCAATCTTTCAGAATTTATATATTAAAACGACCGCACAGGAGGTGCTATCAATACTTGAAGGCACAAGTCTAAAATATGCCATTACAATTTATAATAATACTGATCTACGGTTACATATGCTGTTATAAAACAGCATCTTTCGAACACTTCGTCTCTATTATGCGAGCTCCCGCGAGGACTTCCTCAAAATAGTGCTCGGAAGGAATTCGGCTCTTATCCGAATCACGGGACGCAAAAACGGTGGGCTCCATATCTGCCCAGTATGTCTTGACACGGGCAAGAGCCAGCCGAGCGCCCTCTGTGCAAGCTGACCTCTTCAGAGCTTCAATCCGAGGCACCACGTCAAGAAATTGCTGCACCAAGCTGAAATAGCTTTTCGGCTTCGATATCCCCGGACACAGGCGATCCATGACATACTTCATGGCGAGTCTGGACAACCTATTCAGCTCGGCCCATTGGGCCAGGCAATTGTCCACTGCCAATGGACGCTCTGGATTAGTGAACTGCGACCAGAAGAGCTTTTCCACTTCATGATCCTTCTTATCTTGAAAGTACCTGGTCGCATCAGCGGCACTAGCTGCCAAATCCAGATAGGTGTCCTCCACGCTCCACGCTCGGTCCAATGGGGCGAACCTCGAATCACAGAATTTTCTTCGCAGCAGGAAGGGCTTTCCATCTGCAATTAGTCTGGCTTGACGTAGCTCTTCCCTTGCCGCTCTCATAACAGAGCAGGCATCCTTGACGCCAGCAACGGCCTTCTCCAAATCCGTCTGCCTGGCTCGACCTTCCTCTTCAAGAAGTTTGCAACGGTCAGTAGCACTTTTCAATTTTACGGCAATATCAGCCATCTCATCCTTGCTTCGGCAATGGGAAGCCTGTTCGGCTTTTAGCTCTTCGCGGGCTTTTCCGGCAGCCGCATCACTTTTTCGGGCTTGTTCCTTTGCTTTGGCGAGTTCGGCCCTAAGTCCTTCTACGGCCGCCGCACCATCTGCATCAAGCATACACACGGTAAAATATTGACATAAAGCTCCTCTTACTAACAGTCGCCAAATAAACTCAATACCTTGAGCATCATCAAGCCGCTTATTAACAAGCACGATGTCGGCTTCTGCCTCATCAAGTTGCCGTTTCATTTCGGCAAAATCTTGAGTCCGGCTTGATTCCGGACAATCAGCGACCTACGTACAAAGGTGCCACTTAAAGGACCTAGGATTAAGATCCTCTGCGCGCCGCACATCTTTGCGCCACACAGAGTCTCAGGGGCTACTATCTACACAGGGCGCATGTTATTAGGCGCAATTAACTCTAATGTTCGTTATTCAAAACGTACCTCAAGGCCCGCCAGTAAACTCTTGACGGCCTCGTTCAGTCCGCTTTCCGCGGATGAAATCTTTTCAATCACCGTGTGCATCAACACACGTTGCTCCTCTGAAACAGAGGCTCGGCCCAGCAGAACCTTTAGCTCCTCCGACCGAACACCAGATGGTGCCGGACTCGTCCCATGGCCTTCTTCGGAGGACGGACACGGAGAACCTCGGGGGGCCGCATGATCACCTTCTGCCTCGGGCAGATTCGGAGCAATCCTCTGCGACGACACTTCGGCGTCGCCCGCCTTGCTAGGCGATGTAGAAGGAGGAGGCGTTTCTCTCTCCATCATCTCCGGAAGAAGGTCCCCCGACGACAAGCCCTGCTGAGAAGGGTCGAGGTCCGAACTACAAGGTAAGGTTTCGGTTAAAATTTCTCAGATATAAATCAAAGACTTCTCTTAAAAGAACAACTCTCTTTCTACTTACGGCTCGTTGGAGGGCTGCTCCTTTTGAGGATTTAATTCGGCCGAGGGGCTCCCCGACGTCGGGTCCTCTGACAGGGATTCTTTCCCCCGCTTTGGAGCTACGGCTCCCGGGTCGTCAGAGGCGGCCCTTTTCTTCCCCTTAGGAGAGGAATTATCGATTCCCCCCTTCGGAATGGCCTCTTTTGAAGAGGCCACGGTTTCCTTGTCCGCCCCTTCATTTCCCTCCAGAGGCGCCACCTCCAACATCCTGACTAGCACGGGATCTAGCCTGGTCTCGGGAAGGGGAGCCGGACACCGGATCAGCTTCGCTTTCGCTATCCACTCCTGCGCAAAAGGAGAAGTACTGTTAAAAAATAAATCGATTGTACGGATAGAAGGTCCGGGCGCAAGGTCACCTACTTTGGTATCCGGATGGTTGCGGCTTAAACCGGCATCCTCGGTCAAATCCGGACTCACTTCTTGTGGTCCCAAGAACAGTTTATAGATCTCCATAGGCGTCACGCCCATGAAATTTCGGAGAACTCGCGGCCTCTCTGGGTTGAACTCCCACAAGCGGAGGGGGCGACGTTGGCCGGGCAATGTCCGGCGAATCAGCATAACTTGTGTCACCTTGACCAGGTCGAGGTATCCTTTCAAGAGATCCTTTATGCGACCCTGCAGCAGAGGAACGTCTTTGGACAAGCCCCGATCTAACCCTGTGTTAATCCACGATGTTAAACGTGGTGGGGGACCCGAGCGAAAGGCGGGAGGCGCCACCCAAGTGGTGCCCCGAGGAGAGGTGATGTAGAACCACTCCTGTTGCCATAAGCCGAGCTCCTCTTGAAAAGCACCCTCGGGCCATGGAGCATCGGTATTCCTTTTTATAACAACGCCTCCGCACTCTACGTGACGCCCCTCGATTATCTTCGGTTCTACCTTGAAGGTCTTGAGCCATAATCCGAAGTGAGGAGTGATATGGAGGAACGCTTCACACACAACAATGAAGGAGGAGATATGGAGGATGGACTCCGGAGCTAGGTCGTGGAATTCCAGCCCATAATAAAACATCAGCCCCCTTACGAAAGGATCCGTTAGGAAGCCTAATCCCCGAAGGAAGTGGGAGACGAATACTACGCTCTCACCGGGCTGAGGGCTTGGGATCGCATGTCCTTGAGCAGGCAACCTGTGCAGAATCTCGCTGGTCAGGTACCTAGCCTCCCTCAACCTTGATACGTCCTCCTCCGTAACGGAGGAGGGCGTCCATTGGCCTTGAAGGCCGGAGCCGGACATTGTCGAGAGGTCCAGTGTGCCTAGAATCTCAAAGCCTGGGGTGTTGGAACTCGAGGCGATGGGCGAGCTTGTTTTGAGAACACAAGAGGGAAGCAGGGTCTCGGTCTCTTTATAAGAGGCAGAATATCAAGAGCCCTCCCCGTAACCGTCTTGGACTAAGCCTTTAATTAAGGCAGGACGTGCTTAACGGGCACGGTTGGGTTACCCACGTCCGTATTAATGAGAATCCCGTTAAAAGGGGCACACGATCTCTGCTTTGACAAGACGTGCCAAGGAAACCGCCTCGTTGAACGTGTTGCGGTGGAACAATAAAAATACTCCATACAGAAGGCCTGGTCGCAGTGTTATGACGCACTGTGGAATACGTCAGCAGATTTGATTTGTGTTCGCATTATTCTCTATATGGCAATACGTGGAAATTTGTTTTGCAGAGCCGGACACTATTTTTGGTGTTTATTATCTTCTTGAAGAACTTGGAGGAGGAACCCGCCTTGCAATGCCGAAGACAATTTGCGCGCCGGATTTGTCGTCATTGAAGCCTGGTTTAGGGGCTACTGAGGGAGTCCTGGATTAGGGGGTGTTCGGCTAGCCGGACTATACCTTCAGCCGGACTCCAGGACTATGAAGATACAAGATTGAAGACTTCGTCCCGTGTCCAGAAGGTTCTTTCCTTGGCGTGGAAGGCAAGCTAGGCGTGTGGGTATTCAAGATCGCCTACCAATGTAACCGACTCTGTGTAACCCTAACCCTATCCGGTGTCTATATAAACCAGAGGGTTGTAGTCCGTAGGACAATCACAACATATACATCATCATACCCATAGGCTAGCTTCTAGGGTTTTAGCCTCCTTGATCTCGTGGTAGATCCACTCTTGTACTACCCATATCATCAATATTAATCTAGCAGGAGTAGGGTTTTACCTCCATCGAGAGGGCCCGAACCTGGGTAAAATAAAGTGTCCCTTGTCTCCTGTTACCATACGACCTTGACGCACAGTTCAGGACCCCCTACCCGAGATCCGCCGGTTCTGACACCGACAGATTGCCTCATGTATTTGTTGCAAATGTGCGAGCATCAATTGCAAGATGAGGCAGCTAGCTAGATGTGGAGTTGCCAACATGCTCAAAGTGCTCGCAACATTGAGAAGAAAGAAGCATGCCCAGGAAATTAAGGAAATTAATGCGTGCGCAGGGAGGCCCTTTGCTCAGAGAAGCATCGATCGATTTTCTTTATTTCCACACCTTCTCAAAGCTTTGTATTAGTTATAGTATGGTGAATCATTGAGATGCATAAACATGCTGAACTTTTGTTCTTCTGAATGTTAGTATGCATACCGTATCTTCTGAAGCTTAGTTTAATGTAAATGTTGACTAGCCTGTGAACCTTCACAATCTAGTAAGTATATTGTAGGCCTGTTATTTGACACCTCACTTTGTCGTGCTACGCGACCAATGTGAGTGTCTGCATCCGGTACCAAATCCTTTATTTTGGTGGATGCCAAGCAGAAAAAGGTTACCGATGAGTAGCCATAAGTTGGAGGCGTCTATTTTTTTCTTTCGAATGGGCAATAAGATGGAGAGTGTCTCGTGCTGCCTCTAGCACAAGGCCCTCCAGTACGAAACACGGGCAGCCGACTGGGCCGATACAAAAGCCTATCCATCTTAAATCCCATTTGTTTTTGTTTTTTGCATGGAGAAGCCCATATTTCTTGAAGAGGGGGCGATCCCAGGAAAACCGTCCTTCCTCCTCGCTTCCACTTATACTATAGCTCGCTGGACTCTCCCACTTCCGTCGCCCCCAATTCCCCCCGCTCCCCATCTTCCTCACTTGTCCAGAAAACCCCCGCTCACCTTCTTCCTCACTACTACAGCAAACACATGCTCCTCTTCTTCCACTCCTACAAAAAAAACCCAGCCCTCCTTCTTCCCCACTCCCACTGCCACTAGGCTCGTCTCTGGCTACTTTGCTCAAACTCGTGAGCTCGGCGCGACGCCCACAAGGAAAATGGAGTCGGCTGGCTCCAGCGCCAAGAGGATGAAGCTCCTGCCAGCGGCAACGCCGATTGTAGATCCCGCACCCGGTAGCGCGGGGAGAAGCGGCGAGCCCCCCCAACCGGATCTGAGGAACCGGTAGAATCTTCGGTGGACCGCATCAGCGATCTCCCAGATTTCATCCTTGAGGAGATCATCTCGCTTCTCCCCACCAAGGATTGCTGCCGCACACAAGTCCTCTAAACTCGGTGGCGCCCTCTATGGAGAACCGTGCCCCTCAATCTCGACTGCCATCAGATATCTGTCCTTCCTGAATTTGATCTCAGACCCATCGTCTCCTCTCACTAGCAGGGCCCAGTTCAATGCCTCTGCGTCCCGACATGCTACCTGTTGTCCATACCCGGCACGGTGGACGCTTGGCTGACATCCCCTGAATTCGGAGAACTCTAGCAGTTTGAGTTCTACCATTACCATGAAAGTTTCATACCACGAACACGCCAAGAATTTTTGACGACACAACTGTTGTCCATCTCGCGGTTTTTCTCCTCTCTCCACAATGCCTCATCGCCCGGTGCCACCTACCAGACGATCTGGTACAAATGCTTCGACTCCCTCTAGTAAAAAAACTTTCGCTCGTGGTGGTTTATCTGTTTTCTCAAAATAAAGTCTCCTCACCTTAAAAGCATTGGAATTTCTTTTGAAGGACATTAGCTCATCATCGAAGATGCCCCTTCACTTCGAAGGTTGCTCCTTGATAAGTATTATAGACCTTCGCAAATAACTGTCGTCTCTGCGCCCAAACTGGACACCCTGGGTGCAATTCGTGATCCGTTTAATGATCACAGGAAGTTGATGTTTGTCTCCTCACCTTTTCAGGTACTGTATATTATCATCTACACATTTGTAATCATAAGCTACATTTTTCATTTGCGCACATAAGTTTTATATTATCTTGGAGTACACTTTGGGTACTAATATTAAGTTATATGCTCAATGAAGAGTTCGTCCATGGATAGCCTATCAATGCTGCTGGATTCTGTAAAGATCTTATATATCGGAATGTATAGTTTTGATCTGAACATAATTATTAGCTTGTTGCGATGCTTTCGATCTCTTTAGAATTTATATAGAGAGGTGATGATTTCATGCACATTGAAAGCCCGTATATATTGTACTAGAATTAACCGTTCAGCTATTGCTCTTTCGACATACTCTTTTTTCAGACCTTAACTATTTTCAATCTTCATGTCTACTTAGGTACTGCGACCACATGGAGAAAAACGTATAACCAATTGGTGGCGTAATAAGCACCAGGATTTTCTCAGTTCTCATGACATTCGTATGAGGACAATAACGATGGAAGGATATGCACCCAACCAGGCAAACAATAGCTTTGTCACATTCTTCCTGTTGAATGTGAGGTTACTATTGTCCATGAGTCTTAAGTTTTATAGCAAGACATTTCTCACGGACGGACACGTTGAACAGAAAAAAAAGAAGTTTCAGGTGGACAAATGGGCATCTAAACATGCTCGGCTTCTATTTACAACAAGTTGTAGTCATCCTGAAATAAATTTTTTTGCACAGGATGTTGATTTGTGTCTGCGAAAAAGAGTGGTTGGGTTAGATGTTACTGCCATGTTCAATCTAGGTTTTGTCTAAAAATTTTATTAACAATTAATCCTTGGGCTTTTTGTACCGTTTGTAAGCTTGAATTGCAAGTTGTTGCCCTCGTACTCCCCTCCACCTGCCACTACACTGCCGCATCTTCCACGGCTGCTGTTCGTTCCCGTCCGAGGCCTCACCGTCATTCTCCGCCTTGGTTCGCTCGCTGTGCCCGCCGCCGTATGGCATTGTCAACATGGTCAACAACCAAGAGGAATCCGGAGATGACTGTACGTGGATAGGCAGATGGTAGGGACCCACCAGGGTCATTGCATTACGCAAGCAGGTGCCTCGTTATTACAAGCCAAAAAAATACTTCCTCCTAATTATTTGACAACTAGGTCCCATACCATTGTCAATGTAGTCAATAAACGAGAAAAATTACACAACGAGCGGATAACACCAGGGACGCAGCAGCTCACCAAGTTATTTTTTAGTTTCAGAGACGGAGCTCAACTGCGCGATGTGCGGGGGCTGTGGCCCGTCTATCCCACACTTATGCTTTTATTTAAGCACATGACGAGCCCAGTTGATATCTTTTTTCTATCTGAAAATGGCTAGCCCAGTTATTTTTTTGGAGAACACAAAAACCAAGGCCTACTTGCTTTTCTCAGCCCTGCTGGGCTGCAAATCTTTCAATATGAGGAGGGATGTAAGTAGTAAGAAATGGGCTTCCCCAGAAAATGGTCTATAAGTTGTAAGAAATGGGCTGTAAATTTTTAAACCAAAACCAACCGACAATTACATTAAAATATCATTTTTATGGATTTCTCTACTCTCTACTCTTATAAAAACCAAAGCCAACTAGCAATTACATTAAAATCTCGTCTTTTCTCCCACAAGATAAACTACTCATAAAAATGCATCTTCATGTCCCGTGCAACACACGAGCATCTTGCTAGTTAAGATTTTAAATTTCATTCATTTTTTGTGGAGAATTTTATTTTGAATTTTATTTTGATATAATTGTTTTTTAAATAAATTAACGTGACTCGAAATTTCGTGATTAAAAGAGTTAGGACCCCATCGAAAGATGCAAAATTTCGTTGATTTTTTTTGCAGTGCCCAGAATATATGGTCTGTAATGCTAATAAAAAGAATATGGGCATCAAATAACCTTAAGAATTAGCAAATGGGTTGTAAATTATTGAAAATAATGGCAAATGAGTTGTATGTTGTTTTCCACAGATTTGGAGGCTGACTTCCGGGCCTACTAGGTTGACGATGACGCTGTCCTAAATTTTTTTTGACGCGTATGCAAGGCTTTGTCAACTTAGTCAACACAGAGTAGTGACTATTAGATGTCCATCCAACGGCCACCGTGCTTCTTGAATCTCTGATCTTCTTGCTTCAGCCGCCCAAACCAGCGCCGGCGGGACTGCCTACTCCCTCCTCCCGTGGCTGGCTGTGCTGCCGCCAGGCCATCCCTCTACTCACCCGCACATCGTGTTATTTTCCGGCGACGTCAGCCTCACCCCGCAGCCTACCAGTCAGCGCTCATACTCCCCTCAGCGTGGGCATCCGCTGCGGTGGCTTCTCCAGCTCCGGGTCGTTCCCTTCCTGTGCCTCTCCCTCGTCCATCGCGTTTGTGCTGTCGGCGCAACAAGGTCAACATACAACAGCCATCGGAAGAGGCCGATAGTAGGTGCCCAGGCAAGGAAATGCCTCCTTATTACGCGCAAAATAATGATTCCTCAACCTGACAGCTGGGACCCACCAGAAGGGCCTCTGTATTTCACAAAAACAATGTTCTGCCCGCTGACAGCTCAGACTCGCAAGCTATATCTTCGCACGGAAGGAAGTGCCTCCTTATTACGCACAAAAAAATGAATATTCCCCCTGCTAGGTGGGACCACCATAGTGTGATGCTGACTTGTGGGCCTACTAAGTTGACAGGGACGGAGGGCTTTGTGAACTTAGTCAATATGAACGATTCTAACTCAAGTGACCGTACAATGTCCATCCAACGGTCGTAGTGCTTCATCAACCTCTGGTCTTTTTGCTCCAGCCGCCCAAACCAGCGCCGGTCGTGCCGCCTACTCCTGCCTCACGTGGCTAGCTGTGCTGCCGCGGAGGCCTCACCGCCCCCTACTACTCCCACCGCTGGCCAGGCCATCCCTCTACTCACCCACAATCCTTGTTATTCTGCGGCAACGACAGTCTCACACCGCAGCCGAACCAGTGTACCATCGTACTCCTGTCTGCATGGGCTTCCACTGCCGTGTCTTCCCTGGCTCCGCGTCGTCCCCATCCTAGGCCTCGCCGTCATCCACCGCCTTGGTGCTCTCTGCGCGGCATGGTCAACGTGGTCAAGGAACGACTTCCATCGGAAGAGTACTGTACGTTGAGAGGCTGACAGCTGGGTCCACCGTCGCAACAAGGAAGTGCCTCCTTATTACGCGGAAAATACCACCTGACAGCAGGGACCCACGGATGGGCCACCTTATTTCATGAAAAAATGTTTCCCCCTGACTGCTAGGACCCACCATCTACATCTTCGCATGCAAGGAAGTGCATCCATATTATGGGCAAAAAAAATGATTCGCCCCCTGACTGCTCGAACCCACCAGCTACATCATCACACGCAAGGAAGTGCCTGACAGTTGGGACCCACCTGGTCGAAGCATATGTAGCGTTGTCATTCTGGTCGCAAACGTGTACGTACATAGCGGTTGATGTAGAGGTGCGCACGTAGCATGTACACGTACGTACAGCAGCCATGGTGCAAGAAAGTAAATACGACCAGGTACGTACATACGGGAGGGGTCTCGAACGCCGACTCACGCATACATACAGCCAGGCCTCATGTACATGGATGTAGCTGGGTCGGAACGGAGAAATTGCGTCATCGTCGTGTTCATGTGGAGGCAACGGAATGAGTCCTGTTCATCGGGAGGCAACGGAACGCGCGCTGTTCATTGGGAGCCAACCGGCTTGGACAGAACAGGCGATGGAAACGAGGTGTGGCGTACCGCAGAATGGAGGAAAGGGCCTTGTGTTCGACCGGCCACGGTGGAAATGGGATCCTGTTCATCGGGAGGGGTCTGGCGTACCGCAAAATGGTCGAAACGGGGTCCTGTTGATTGGGAGGGGTGTGGCATACCGCAAAACGGAGGAAATGGACTTGAGTTGGAGCGCTACGGTCGAAACAGGGGTCCTGTTCATTGGGAGGCGTGTGGCGTACCGCAAAACGGGACTCCACAAGATACTGTTCATCTCCACCGTCGACCTCCTCCAGCGAGCGAAGTCTTGTACATTCAAGTTTCATACGGAGGCACAAAGTGGGGAAAAAAGACTTATCTGATGTCGCAGCCACCGGCAACCTTGGCTTGCCGTGGTCAGATCCTTAGACCTGCAGCCCCTGACAACCTTGGCTTGTCGGGGTCGAGACGTCGGCCTGTTCTCTTTCTTCCAAGTTAGCTCAGCAGAAAATGTCCATGCACCCTGCGAACCAAAAAGGACGGAAAGGGACAGAGAGCTGCATACTCGACCTCTATGCTAAGGGTTAGTCGCCACCAAGCACTATCAAACTAATAGAGAGAGAGAGACTCAACCTAGCATCCATGCTAAAACGTAGGGCGTCGGCGCATCATTTATTTATGCTCAGCGTCTGCGCCTGGCTTTGTACAAAGGGTTACATGCCTCGCCGGCAAGGCTTGTACAAAAGGTGGTCTGCCGGGGAGCCCTGCAACCACGCCTTATGGGTAAAACTTGCGAAGATGCTCGATGTTCCAGGAATTACTCACTAGAACAGCATCTTCGGTCTCTAGGCGGAGTGCACCGGGCCTGGTGACTCATATTACCCGATAAGGGCCTTCCCACTTTGGTGTCAACTTGTTGGAATTCTTGGCCGATTGAATGCACCAAAGAACAAGGTCGCCTTCCTATAAGCTTCGGGCATGAACCTTGCGGCTGTGGTAGCGGCGTAAGGCTTGCTGGTAGCACGCTGCTCTCACAACTACCCGAAGACGATCTTCCTCGAGGAGTGTTGCGTCATCTTGCCACTATTTCTCTTGCTCAAGCTCGTCATAAGCGAGCACTCGAGGTGACTCGTATGTGAGTTCCATGGGGAGAACTGCTTTTGCCCCGTATACCAGGGCAAAGGGTCTCTGGCCAGTAGCTTGATTTGGCGTCGTTCTGATCGACCAAAGAACCGTCGGCAACTCATCAATCCAGCGCCTTCCACTCTTGTGCAAACTGTAAAAAGTCTCTGTCCTCAAGCCTCACAGTATCTCAGCATTTTCCCTCTCCGCCTGGCCGTTGCTCCGTCGGTGTGCCATGGAAGCGAAACAGACCTTGCTGCTGAGGTCTTTGATGTATTGCATGAACGTGCGGTTTGTGAACTGCGTGCCATTGTCGGTGATGCCTCTGTTCAGCACACCAAAATGGCAGACTAGCCCTTTGAAGAACTTGACGGCTGAGTGTGCTGACACCTTCCTCACTGCTTCCACCTCCGGCCACTTGGTGAACTTGTCGATTGCAACGTACAAGTACTCAAAGCCTCCGACAGCACGGGGAAAGGGCCCAGTATGTCGAGCCCCCAGACCGAAAATGGCCAGGAGAGTGGGATTGTTTGGAGGGCTTGAGCTGGTTGATGAAGCTTCTTTGAATGGAACTGACACGCTTCACACTTGGTTACTATTGCCATTGCATCCTGGAGGGCAGTGGGCCAGAAGAAACCTTGCCGAAATGCCTTGCTGGCAGGGGCCCTCGACCCTATGTGGGAGCCACATATGCCTCCATGTATCTCTGCCAACAGCTCCAGTCCATCTTCATGGGGAATGCACTTCAATTTCACACCGTTCGGCCTTTTCCTGTACAAAATGTTGTCAATGAACTGATACATGGTAGACTGGCGGGCTACTTTCTCCTCTTCTTCCTTCTCCTCAGGAAGCTCCCCTGTTTGGAGGAACCGAACGGCATGCTGCGCCCATGCCGGAGCCTGAGGCTCGACGGAAAGGACCAAAGGCATCTCCTCTGCCATGTGAGAGGCTGTCTCTATGGCCAGGGCTTGATGTCCTGCTGGAGTCTGTCGTTGTCCCATGGCAGGCTCAGTTTCCTCGGCAACATCTTTGCCAGCTGCCGTTGGGAGCTCAGCGGTTTCCTCCGCTTGTTCTGCTCTGTCGATGGTTCAACGAATGGTTGAGTTAACCGAAGCACAAAAGTACCTGGTTCCACAGGTAGTTTGTGGGCAGCGCGCTTCGACAGGTAGTCGGCGATGTCGTTCTCCACTCGGGGAACATGCTCCGCTTGTATACTGTCAAAACGCTCCACCAGCTTCCTCACTTCATCTACGTAGGCCTCCATCAACGGGCTTTGATAATCTTTGTTAACTTGCTTGACGACAAGATGTGAATCACCCCTGACGATGTGCTTCTTTATCCCGAGGTCTGTCGTGATCCTGAGACCGGCAAGCAACCCCTCGTATTCCGCAGTGTTGTTCGTTGACATATCCCTGGGGAAGTGCATCTGGACTACATACTTGAGGTGCTCTCCGGTGGGTGCAACAAGCAGTACACCAGCACTGGCGCCTTGCAGCGAGAAAGCCCCGTCAAAGTACATAATCCAGTTGCAACTTGTTTCCTCGTCGGGGAGAGTGGTCTCCTGGATCTCTTCGTCGAGCGTTGAGGTCCACTCCGCAATGAACTCTGCCAAGACTCTATTTGGATTGTTAAAGTACTTTCAAAGTACAAACCAAAGCTTGACAGTTCCAGAGCCCATTTCACAATCCTCCCGGTTGTGTCTGGGTTATGCAATATCCGTTGCAACAAGAGGCGGGTGGCGACGGTGATTTCGTGTGCTTGGAAGTAATGATGCAGCTTCCTCGAGGCCATAAGGAGGCCGAAGAGCCATTTCTGCACACCGTAGTAACTTGACCTAGCCCCCTGCAGGAGGGAGCTGACAAAGTAAACTGGGTGCTACATCATCTTCTTCTTCTGCACCACTTCACTTGGTTGCGCAGGCCCTGTCCTGCCAGCGTCAGACTCTGCCAGAGGCCTTGCCTTGCCGGAATCAGGCCCTGTCGGGGGGAGCTCTGGCTCGCCACCTGCCCGTCCCGCCGTTGCCACTGCCTCTTCGTCGACCTCCCTCTGCGCCACTAGCACGACACTGACCACTTGATTTGTTGCCGCTAGATATAGTAGTAATGGCTCTTGTGGTTTAGGCGCAACCAGTATCGGTGTAGATGAGAGGTATTTCTTCAAATCCTGTAGTGCTGCTTCGGCCTCTGGGGTCCATTCCATTGGGCCTTCCTTTTTCAAGATTTTGAAAAAGGGAAGGGCACGCTCAGTAGACATGGAGATGAACCTGCTTATGGCGGCAATGCAGCCAGTGAGCCAACGCACATCCTTGATCTGCCTAGGTGCCTCAATCTGCTATATGGCCTTGATCTTATCTGGATTCGCCTCGATCCCACGCTGTGACACAAAGAACCCAAGAATCTTGCCAGACGGAACACCGAAGACACACTTCTCAGAGTTCAGCTCGAGGTTGATCTTGCGCAAATTTGCAAATGTCTCTTCTAAATCTTGTACACGTTTTGCCCTATCCTTGGTTTTGACCACTATGTCATCCATATAAGCTTTTATATTTCTATGTAGCTGGGGCTCAAAACCAATTTGTACTGCTCTTTGCAAACGTTGAGCCAGCACTCTTCAACCCGAAAGGCATTCGTAAAAAACAATACGTACCACATGGGGTGATGAATGTTGTCTTCTCTTCATATTCTCTCCTCATGAAGATCTGGTGGTATCCTGAGTAGGTGTCAAGGAACGATAACAAGTCACACTCGGCCGTGGAGTTAACAATCTGCTCAATGCGTGGCAACGGGAAGGGGTCGTTTGGACAAGCTTTATTGATACCTGTGTAATCAATACACATCCTCCACTTCCCATTTGCCTTGCGCACCACCACCGAATTGGCCAAACACGTTGGATGGATTACTCCTCTCACCCAGCCTGCCGCTTCTAACTTCCTGATCTCTTCTGTGATGAACTCTTGCCGTTCTAGAGCTTGCTTCCTGACCTTTTGCTTGACGGGTCACGCATGGGGACATACAGCAAGATGGTGCTCATGGTGAAAGCCCCTCCCTGGGAACGCCGGGGATGTCGGATGCTTGCCATGCAAACGCATCAACATTCGCCCGCAGGAAAGTGACGAGCGTGCCTTCCTATTTGCTGTCAAGGGTGGAGCTTATGGTGAAAGCCCCTCCCGTGCGATCCTCCTTGACGGACACCTTCTTAGTCTCTGGTGGTGCAGCTCTGGATTTCTTGCTCTTATCGGTGGAGCTCTCTGGCACGTCCTCGACAGGAGCACAACACTTCGAAGAGGTGCGCTGTCAGGACCCCGATCCTAAGTCACACCGATCTAGCATGTAACACATCATATCACTTTGCGGCCTCACGCACGGTATTCCACGGGTGCCACCTTACCTGGCCCGGGACCGTTTGCGCCTTTTGGCTCACGTATATGATAGTGTCGCTAGCATCCATATGACAAAGAACCCGGGCCGACATGGCTAGTCGTGAACCCAAAGCGGCGCTAACCCATGAGGACAGGCATACATGAATCACATCGAGCATGTCGGTCATCAGCGTGTGAATCCGGGCTGTAGCACTGGGCTAACAGGACTCCGGTAACCCGGGCTGTAGCAGGCTAGGCAGGACTCCGGATGTCACCGCGTGACATTTCCCCGAAGGGACAGACACAAGAACGAAGTGAAACACATGCCGGCCAGTCAAGCGTCCTGAGCAGTAGTGCTGGGCTAGCAGGACTCCGGTGAACCGGGCTGTAGCGGACTACTATCGCTCAGAAGCACTAGACTACATTTCCCCATATGATAGGCTGCCAAGGATAAACAACTAGATAGTCGGATCCCACACATACCAAGCATTTCAATCATACACACAATATGCTCGATATGTGTAAATACAACATGGCATCACAACAAGACTCTACGACTCAAAGTATTTATTCATTAGGCTCCGAGGAGCGAGATATTACAAACATGGGTCTCATGACCCAACATACAGAGCATACAAGCAACAAGCACATGCGGAAGCTTAACTTGTCTGAGTACAGACAACTACAAATGGAAAAGGCTGAGAAGCCTGACTATCTACCAGATCCTGCCGAGGGCACAAGATCGTAGCTGAGGTAACAAGCTAAACGTCGAAGTCCACACGGAACTACTAGCGAGACTGACGTCTCTCTGCAAAACATAAAATAGGCAAACGTGAGTACAAATGTACTCAGCAAGACTTACATCAGAACTATCTACACATGCATCAGTATCAAAAGGGGGTGGTGGAGTTTAACTGCAGCAAGCCAGCTTTGACTCGGTGGCTATCCTGAACTACGACTGCAGGTAACTCTTTTGAGGTGGCGCACACGAGTCCACATATTCACCATATCAATACACCACTATGGATCCGCTCCCGTCTCCCTACGAGAACGCCATCCATAGCACTCACGCTTATCTTGCGCATTTTAGAGTATCCACGTTCACTTGTCTATGAACTATGCAAGGGGTCCAAGTTTCCATATCCGAGGAATCCGGCTATTCGAATAGATAATGATAACCCTGCAGGGGTGTACTTCTTCACACACGCTTCGCCACTTATCGCCCTGTACACGTCATGTACCTCGACAACCTTCAAGCGGAAGCCGGGCGAGGGAGTCGGCCACGACCTGACTAACCAACAAGTCTCTCGTCCAGGTTTATCGCCTATTCGGGTTCCATCCGCAAGGAGATCCGGCCGGGGTGTCGCTCACGGCCCCAAACGATGTGAGCAGGGTTCCCAAGCCCACCAACCGGGTGCCACTTGGTACACCGTGCCACTGTGCCTAGTCTGTCCCAAGCCCACCTGTACCGGGTGCCACTTGGTAGACTACTAACACTACCTACAAACACCAGAAACTAGTTGCAACTCCTGGACAGAGATCAGGTTGATTAATAAGTCGAGAGAGCTTGGAGTGCCCGGAGCCCAATGTGTGGTAGTAACTGTTCATGGATCACAAACACAGAACTCAGTTCCTGAGGACGGCTGCAATGAGACAACCCACCATGTACTCCTACATGGCCTCTCACCGCTACCTTTACCAAATCGTGTTCACACACTTGGCTCTCAACAGTAGGACATGTTCACCACATTCCAATTCATTCCCGATGAATCAGACCCGACTCAACTCTAAGCAATAGTAGGCATGACAAACTAGCATGAATGAGTAGGCACATCAGGGCTCAAACAACTCCTACTCATGCTAGTGGGTTTCATCTATTTACTGTGGCAATGACAGGTCATGCAGAGGATAAGGGGTTCAACTACCGCAGCATGTAACAGTTGAATCGTTGTTGTCCTAATGCAGTAAAAGAGAGCAGGAGCGAGAGAGTGGGATTGTATCGAAATGAACAAGGGGGTTTTGCTTGCCTGGCACTTCTGAAGATATTATAGCTCTTCATCGGTGTCATCGATCTCATCGTCGAAACCACGTCTATCGAGAGGGGACAAATACCGGCAAACAAGGAAAACACAATCAATGCAATGCAACAATATGATGCATGATCATGACATGGAAATATGCTGTCGTTTGAGCTAATGCAACTAGCAGCAGGTTAAATGAAGTTGGTTTGAATCTAAGATTCAAATTCAAACTCCACATGTGGTTATTTAAATGGCATTCATTTGATTTGTCCTAAACAGTAGCTATAAGTTGTTCTAACATGCATGAAAATGGTACAGATGGATAGATGGGATTTTTCTGATCATTTTTCATATATAAATTATTTGAATCTGAGCTACGGTTGAATTACTATGATTTTTAGAAGTTTAGGCAAATTTCTGGATTTTCCTGAATAAGAATAAATCCAGAAAATATAATACTGCGTCAGCATGACATCACCCTGATGTCAGCAGGTCAACTGGGCGCCTCCAGGTCAAAACTGACGTGTGGGGTCCACACGTCGGTGGCACAGAGCTGGCTTGTGTGGCTGACAGGTGGGACCGGTCAACGTCCACGTCAGCAAAGTCAATGCTGACGTGTCGGTCCCGCTGGGTTATGAACTAATCTAAACAGAAATTAAACTAACCTAAATAGGCACAGGGGCCCACATGGCAGTGGCTCTAGGGGTGTTTAGTCGGGTCGTTAGTGCTAATTAAACTAGCGCCACGTCAGCTCGCCGGAGCTTGGCCGGCGGCGACCAAAAACGCGACGGGGTTTCACCGGAGTTGCTCGGGTTTCTCGTACGGTCACCGTTTGGCGCACTGGGGACACCAGGAAGAAGCCCTCGCTCGGCCGCATCGAGCAGAGGCAGCAGCAGGGTGCAGGGTGGCCGAGGCTCGCCGGAGCAGAGCTTGCGGCGGCGCCGGAGTTCGGACGTCGACGGACTCGACGCCGCAGGGCACGGCAGGAGCAGCAGGTGGTTGCAACGGCCCCGTGGTGACGCGCTATGCGCGGTTATGTGCTTGGTTTTGAGCTCCAGTGGAGGTGGCCACGGCGGCGAGGAGCTCAGGCGGCGGCGCGCTTCGACTCCAATGGAAAAGGCGGCTACGACGAGGAAAACTCCATGGGATTAGGGGGGAAGCGACGGGAAGCTCACAGCGCATCCGATGAAATCGTTAGAGAGCTCGGGGACGGCTTGGTGACGGCGAATCCGTCGATGAAGTCCGGCGGCCGTGCTCGCGGAAGACGACTCGTGGCGGCGATTTGGGGCTCCCGCGGTGGCGTGGCTCGGGGTAGAAGAAGGAGGGGGTTGAGGCGGAGCCTCTGGGCAGGTCAGAAGAGCGAGGGGAAGGCGGTGGCTGCAGCTACGATGAACGGCGGCGACGAGCTCGCTCGGCTTCGGGGGAGAGAGAGCGAGAGAGGCGAGGCAGGGAGAGAGGGGAGCGGTCGAGGGGGTCCAGGGGGCTTGTGGCGTTGTGGAGGGAGTCCAGGGCGATGAGGGGGCAGCCAGGCAGGCAGCTGCCGGCGTGGCACGCCGCGGCGCCGTGGTTGTCTTCTCCTCTGCCTTCTGGCAGGAGGAAGAAGACGCCCGTGCCCTCGGTGGGCTGGCCAGCTAGCTGGGCCGCCAGCTGGGCCGACCAGGTGGGCTGCGCAGGTAAGCCAGTAAGTCTCTCTCTCTTTCTAATTGTTTTTGTTTTTCTATTTCTTCTGCAACTTTAGGGCTTTATTAAAAATACCAAAACAATCTCAAAATTCATGAAACTGTTCAGGGCTACTGTTTGGAATATTTCCAACAGTAAACATTTTAGTTCATGAATATTTGGACATTTAAAGTGTTATATAGCATTTAAATGCCCAAATGCAAATATCATATGATTTAATTCAGTGACCCAATGTTGTCCTAGAAAAACGTGAACCATTTTTGTCAGAGGTTCTAGACCAAGGCAAAGATGATGAACATTTTTGAAGGGCATTTCAGGTTCATTGAAAAAGTATTTTAATAACCCTAGTTGGATTCAGTGGTGCTGGGGGTTTCTGTCATCCCCATTTCAACTTTAAATGGAATTTAACATGATGCATGGTTGCTCACAGATGCAACTAACCACTAGCAATTCTAGGGCTGTGACAACTCACCCCCACTAAACAAGAATCTCGGCCCGAGATTCAAGACGTGAGGTAAGAAGACAGAGGGAGCACAAAGCTAACACGGTCTTCACGATCCAACTGTCCTTCTCGGAGATGTTGATTAATTGCTTCAAATTGATTTTGACATCCATGCTTTTGAGATCTTCATCCAACACGGTGGTGACAGAAAGAAACTCTATAGGAAACGATCTCCTCGAAGATCGAGCATTCAGAATTAACTCGTGGAATGAGATGTTGGAACATCTCGAGTTGAGGCACAAAACGCATCGTGAGGGACGGAAGAACAACAATGGGTTTGATTTGATGGGCAAAAATTCCACACTTAGAAAGATGGTGGAGGGTGTCACGGTAGCGAGGAAAATTGCCATGATTCCATAACGGGGCACCTCAGGGAAGGTGACTCGAAGAACTATTCCCTTAAGTGGAAAAAAGAATTACTTTTGATACTGAGATCATTGGAACTCTTTATTCCAGCCTAAGGCAATCACAAACGATCGTTTGAAGGAGCTCGGAAAGGTGACATACTCGGACTAGGTTGGATGATGTGGACTACTTTGTTGAAGACAACGCAATGAATGATTTTGCTTATCACCGGAAATGGATGGAACCCAATGTAGAATGGCACAACAGCGGTGCAAGCTGGGAACAAATGCAAATGTTGGGAATGATTCTGGTAACTGGGAGATAACTCAACAGTCGAGAGCAATTCCACTGTTTGAATGGTTATGGTATAATCGAGAAAACTGAGAGCACAAGGATCCCTAGGGAGCAACTTCTAGAATAAGCCGCACGAAATCCTCATGGAAAAGATGGTCAAATAGTTCAATCAAGATACTATAATGGTAGATCTTCCGGCTAGGTGTGTCGGCCGGACATCAACCTTGTCAGGACCTACATCATAGATCTTGGAAAAGTTCCAACCATCATATCTGCCTGAGATTCCGATCTGGTTGGAAACAGGATATTTCAGACAGCATGTCTGGAAAAGAAAGTTTGCAACACAAACCGACGAGATGACGTTGCGATATTCTCGGGAAATGAACTAGGATAGCAAGCTCCAAAACATGAGCTGGTTCTGCTACAAGCATGTGAACACGTTGTCCTAGACAAGCATGACCACATGATAGTCTTATAATGAAACACCACCGAGTTCTGGTTGGGAACCATCATCGAGGATATCGAAGTCTTTTCATAAGTCCGGATTAGCTCTTATGAAGGGACTCCTTCTCCTTGAGCAAATCAGTCAGTGGCTTGGTGTGCTAGGGAATACATATGGAGTGGAGGTAATCAATCTACCAAACCATAGAATACTTCGCACGTATGCATGACTGACCTGAGATGGTACCAGGGGAAACAAAAACAATCTTTCTCGAACTCACAGCGGCAACTTGCACCAAATGCACATGAATTCGAGGAAGTCACTTCTTCCACCCAAGCATAAGCTTCATGAACGGAACACGAAGGCATTGCTTATAAAAGTTTCCAACACTAGTTAGATGTTCGACATGAATCATGGGGGAGACAAAATGCTGCTGATGGGCTCAATAGCAACTCATCGGAATTTCCATATCACTGGACTTCCACCATCATGTGAACACGGCAATAGCAATTGGTCAGACCAAAAGATATAATGGTGTATGCTCGAGGGATCAACCACGGTAAGACAACATTACGAACATCGTTGGTTCTGATTTGACTTGACGATAGCCCATACTCAAATCAAGTTTTGACAAGGTAATAGATCCAACAACTGATCACGAGGACCAATTGGTGAAAATATCATCTTCCTTCAACACACACACACACAAAGATATCCCTTAACATGAGCTACGTCGGACATGCTTTTATCTTCCAACTCTCCAAGTTGTTGTTTAGCTCAACCAACTAGCTCAGGGGTATCCAACATAGATTCTTGGAGAAAGGGTGGTTCACAAGAAACCAACTTGATCACGAACTCAACATAGCGGTCAGGTGACAACCTGGTGATACTTCCGAGAAGATCTTCGGAAAATCACGAACCACCGATATGTTACTAAGCTCGAGAACAACCTTGCTTTTCAGGGCAAGACGATGTGATCAAAAGAGAGAGGAATTGACACAATCCTAACTCATTGATCGAAGAGTTTACCAGAAATAAGGACTAGGTAGCACGATCAATCTTAGGATGATGATTTAGTAACCAATACGCTAAGAATGAGAATATTGTCCATTTACTACAAAGCAACGAGTTGCTCAGAGTATTAATTTCACACATCACGAATCACTTGTCGGCATTCCGGTTGCAACAACACGAAACCGAGGAATGAACAATGATGGCAAGAAGTATTACTGCGTCAAGAATTCATAAGAGGTGGTGCAATTCTCATGGCTTTCTTGACATAAAGATGGTAACACTCCAAGGTAGAACAGAACAAGAGCTGGATTGGCATTTTGATCTGTGGAATACAACTGCTTTGACCCAATCCTGGATATGGATGAGGTACTGGAGTTTGTTTCTCCTAGTCATTCCGGAACAGAACGACTTGACGGGCCACAAGAATAATAGGCATCGTTAAACGATTGCACACATATTCTTGACTATCAATTGACAGACGAGGGCCAGAAAATAACTAAAGAGGGACAACTCAAGGAACATATGATTTTCTGAGTTGTGGAGGCATGGATTAGTATGTCAAACAAGTTCAACGAATTTCCTCCGGATAATCCATGCGGAGAGGTAGGACTGGCAGACTCACAATTATGGATGGAGAACTCCTCAAGAGTACTCTAGTTGTGATTTTTGGTTCAACAATGAACTTCTGCCATAAGTAGTTCATGGTATTGGAAGAAGGATTTACCATAGACCTCGAGGACTAATGCAAAGGTTACTATTATCCTAATGGAACTAGCAAACACTACCAACAAGAAGTGAGTAGAGTGAATCTCGGGTTCGAGAACCCAGGAGAAGAATACCTACAACTAAATGGCATCATGGGATGCTTTCGAGAATGGTGGCCAGATTCATCACACTGGGAACACAAAACATGCTAGATTGCTAGGTGACTCCCTAAAACACCTAGGGTCATACTAGTAACTCCGACATATATGTCGAGGCAACAGAGTACCTCAACTCACCGATTAGTGTGGTTGAACTGGCCCAAAGGAACATCAAGAATGGAAAGAAGGGATTTGCAAATGCATCAGACTATTTAGAAACTGGGATGACTCAGACAGCATAACGGCTGTAAATGCTCATAAATGATTTGAGACAACCTGCAAAAATGGTGGCATAGCCACTCAACATCACAATATCAACGTTCTGAGGCCAGTTATGAACATACGGAAGTGGTAGGAACTGATCTGAGGCTTGAACTCAACAATCATAGACAACTACAGTTTAGTAACACGTCATCCTGGAAGATAGATGAGAAGGCCTAGTTTTTTAATCCCCGTAGAAGAGAAGAGGATGACTCAGATCAGAAGGCCATGAGGTATAAAGAGTAAAAAGAGCCTTACGTTCCCTTCCACAATCAATTCCCTTACATAACTAAAGCATTTCTAGACACAACTTCGACCAGTTTGGCTGGGTAATCCTACAGGCAGTCAGGCTCTGATACCAACGCTGTCAGGACCCCGATCCTAAGTCACACCGATCTAGCATGTAACACATCATATCACTTTGCGGCCTCACGCACGGTATTCCACGGGTGCCACCTTACCTGGCCCGGGACCGTTTGCGCCTTTTGGCTCACGTATATGATAGTGTCGCTAGCATCCATATGACAAAGAACCCGGGCCGACATGGCTAGTCGTGAACCCAAAGCGGCGCTAACCCATGAGGACAGGCATACATGAATCACATCGAGCATGTCGGTCATCAGCGTGTGAATCCGGGCTGTAGCACTGGGCTAACAGGACTCCGGTAACCCGGGCTGTAGCAGGCTAGGCAGGACTCCGGATGTCACCGCGTGACATTTCCCCGAAGGGACAGACACAAGAACGAAGTGAAACACATGCCGGCCAGTCAAGCGTCCTGAGCAGTAGTGCTGGGCTAGCAGGACTCCGGTGAACCGGGCTGTAGCGGACTACTATCGCTCAGAAGCACTAGACTACATTTCCCCATATGATAGGCTGCCAAGGATAAACAACTAGATAGTCGGATCCCACACATACCAAGCATTTCAATCATACACACAATATGCTCGATATGTGTAAATACAACATGGCATCACAACAAGACTCTACGACTCAAAGTATTTATTCATTAGGCTCCGAGGAGCGAGATATTACAAACATGGGTCTCATGACCCAACATACAGAGCATACAAGCAACAAGCACATGCGGAAGCTTAACTTGTCTGAGTACAGACAACTACAAATGGAAAAGGCTGAGAAGCCTGACTATCTACCAGATCCTGCCGAGGGCACAAGATCGTAGCTGAGGTAACAAGCTAAACGTCGAAGTCCACACGGAACTACTAGCGAGACTGACATCTCTCTGCAAAACATAAAATAGGCAAACGTGAGTACAAATGTACTCAGCAAGACTTACATCAGAACTATCTACACATGCATCAGTATCAAAAGGGGGTGGTGGAGTTTAACTGCAGCAAGCCAGCTTTGACTCGGTGGCTATCCTGAACTACGACTGCAGGTAACTCTTTTGAGGTGGCGCACACGAGTCCACATATTCACCATATCAATACACCACTATGGATCCGCTCCCGTCTCCCTACGAGAACGCCATCCATAGCACTCACGCTTATCTTGCGCATTTTAGAGTATCCACGTTCACTTGTCTATGAACTATGCAAGGGGTCCAAGTTTCCATATCCGAGGAATCCGGCTATTCGAATAGATAATGATAACCCTGCAGGGGTGTACTTCTTCACACACGCTTCGCCACTTATCGCCCTGTACACGTCATGTACCTCGACAACCTTCAAGCGGAAGCCGGGCGAGGGAGTCGGCCACGACCTGACTAACCAACAAGTCTCTCGTCCAGGTTTATCGCCTATTCGGGTTCCATCCGCAAGGAGATCCGGCCGGGGTGTCGCTCACGGCCCCAAACGATGTGAGCAGGGTTCCCAAGCCCACCAACCGGGTGCCACTTGGTACACCGTGCCACTGTGCCTAGTCTGTCCCAAGCCCACCTGTACCGGGTGCCACTTGGTAGACTACTAACACTACCTACAAACACCAGAAACTAGTTGCAACTCCTGGACAGAGATCAGGTTGATTAATAAGTCGAGAGAGCTTGGAGTGCCCGGAGCCCAATGTGTGGTAGTAACTGTTCATGGATCACAAACACAGAACTCAGTTCCTGAGGACGGCTGCAATGAGACAACCCACCATGTACTCCTACATGGCCTCTCACCGCTACCTTTACCAAATCGTGTTCACACACTTGGCTCTCAACAGTAGGACACGTTCACCACATTCCAATTCATTCCCGATGAATCAGACCCGACTCAACTCTAAGCAATAGCAGGCATGACAAACAAGCATGAATGAGTAGGCACATCAGGGCTCAAACAACTCCTACTCATGCTAGTGGGTTTCATCTATTTACTGTGGCAATGACAGGTCATGCAGAGGATAAGGGGTTCAACTACCGCAGCATGTAACAGTTGAATCGTTGTTGTCCTAATGCAGTAAAAGAGAGCAGGAGCGAGAGAGTGGGATTGTATCGAAATGAACAAGGGGGTTTTGCTTGCCTGGCACTTCTGAAGATATTATAGCTCTTCATCGGTGTCATCGATCTCATCGTCGAAACCACGTCTATCGAGAGGGGACAAATACCGGCAAACAAGGAAAAACACAATCAATGCAATGCAACAATATGATGCATGATCATGACATGGAAATATGCTGTCGTTTGAGCTAATGCAACTAGCAGCAGGTTAAATGAAGTTGGTTTGAATCTAAGATTCAAATTCAAACTCCACATGTGGTTATTTAAATGGCATTCATTTGATTTGTCCTAAACAGTAGCTATAAGTTGTTCTAACATGCATGAAAATGGTACAGATGGATAGATGGGATTTTTCTGATCATTTTTCATATATAAATTATTTGAATCTGAGCTACGGTTTAATTACTATGATTTTTAGAAGTTTAGGCAAATTTCTGGATTTTCCTGAATAAGAATAAATCCAGAAAATATAATACTGCGTCAGCATGACATCACCCTGATGTCAGCAGGTCAACTAGGCGCCTCCAGGTCAAAACTGACGTGTGGGGTCCACACGTCGGTGGCACAGAGCTGGCTTGTGTGGCTGACAGGTGGGACCGGTCAACGTCCACGTCAGCAAAGTCAATGCTGACGTGTCGGTCCCGCTGGGTTATGAACTAATCTAAACAGAAATTAAACTAACCTAAATAGGCACAGGGGCCCACATGGCAGTGGCTCTAGGGGTGTTTAGTCGGGTCGTTAGTGCTAATTAAACTAGCGCCACGTCAGCTCGCCGGAGCTTGGCCGGCGGCGACCAAAAACGCGACGGGGTTTCACCGGAGTTGCTCGGGTTTCTCGTACGGTCACCGTTTGGCGCACTGGGGACACCAAGAAGAAGCCCTCGCTCGGCCGCATCGAGCAGAGGCAGCAGCAGGGTGCAGGGTGGCCGAGGCTCGCCGGAGCAGAGCTTGCGGCGGCGCCGGAGTTCGGACGTCGACGGACTCGACGCCGCAGGGCACGGCAGGAGCAGCAGGTGGTTGCAACGGCCCCGTGGTGACGCGCTATGCGCGGTTATGTGCTTGGTTTTGAGCTCAAGTGGAGGTGGCCACGGCGGCGAGGAGCTCAGGCGGCGGCACGCTTCGACTCCAATGGAAAAGGCGGCTACGACGAGGAAAACTCCATGGGGTTAGGGGGAAGCGACGGGAAGCTCACAGCGCATCCGATGAAATCGTCAGAGAGCTCGGGGACGGCTTGGTGACGGCGAATCCGTCGATGAAGTCCGGCGGCCGTGCTCGGGGAAGACGACTCGTGGCGGCGATTTGGGGCTCCCGCGGTGTCGTGGCTCGGGGTAGAAGAAGGAGGGGGTTGAGGCGGAGCCTCTGGGCAGGTCAGAAGAGCGAGGGGATGGCGGTGGCTGCAGCTACGATGAACGGCGGCGACGAGCTCGCTCGGCTTCGGGGGAGAGAGAGCGAGAGAGGCGAGGTAGGGAGAGAGGGGAGCGGTCGAGGGGGTCCAGGGGGCGCGTGGCGTTGTGGAGGGAGTCCAGGGCGATGAGGGGGCAGCCAGGCAGGCAGCTGCCGGCGTGGCACGCCGCGGCGCCGTGGTTGTCTTCTCCTCTGCCTTCTGGCAGGAGGAAGAAGACGCCCGTGCCCTCGGTGGGCTGGCCAGCTAGCTGGGCCGCCAGCTGGGCCGACCAGGTGGGCTGCGCAGGTAAGCCAGTAAGTCTCTCTCTCTTTCTAATTGTTTTTGTTTTTCTATTTCTTCTGCAACTTTAGGGCTTTATTAAAAATACCAAAACAATCTCAAAATTCATGAAACTGTTCAGGGCTACTGTTTGGAATATTTCCAACAGTAAACATTTTAGTTCATGAATATTTGGACATTTAAAGTGTTATATAGCATTTAAATGCCCAAATGCAAATATCATATGATTTAATTCAGTGACCCAATGTTGTCCTAGAAAAATGTGAACCATTTTTGTCAGAGGTTCTAGACCAAGGCAAAGATGATGAACATTTTTGAAGGGCATTTCAGGTTCATTGAAAAAGTATTTTAATAACCCTAGTTGGATTCAGTGGTGCTGGGGGTTTCTGTCATCCCCATTTCAACTTTAAATGGAATTTAACATGATGCATGGTTGCTCACAGATGCAACTAACCACTAGCAATTCTAGGGCTGTGACATGCGCTTGCCGGAGTGGGTGCGGGAGGTCTTGCCGGTCTTCTTCCCTCCCAGGGCTTCGGCGGCAGGAGCAAGTGCCTTGGCGGCAGTCGCTGCAAATGCCTCCCGGTAGAGTTGACCAGCGCAAATCAGCGCATCCTTCTTGTCGGAGGGGACGGTGATGATGGTCATCGGCCCAGGCATCTTCAGCGTGTTGTAGGCGTAATGTGACGCCGCCATGAACATGGCTAGTTCCGGGCGGCTGAGGATCCCGTTGTAGGGAAAGGAGATCTCGGCTACATCGAAAACAATCCTCTCTGTCATGTAGTTCAACACGCCTCCAAATATCACAGGCAGCGTGACCTTACCCTTCGGCTGACTCCTTCCCG
This sequence comes from Aegilops umbellulata, assembly GCA_032464435.1. Taxonomy (NCBI): domain Eukaryota; kingdom Viridiplantae; phylum Streptophyta; class Magnoliopsida; order Poales; family Poaceae; genus Aegilops; species Aegilops umbellulata. The sequence continues at coordinate 346,918,991 of CP136058.1, read as the reverse complement.
GGTTGACTCCTTGAAACATGCCCGTCTCTTCGAGGTCTCCATCAGGAATCTGCAACCTTTTGACCACAACGGGCAAGATCAAGTTCAGACCGGCCCCGCCATCAACTAGCATCTTTGTCACCAACGGAAAACACTCAACCGCATTTGTGCGATCAGGGTGGCCCTCGGGGTCAAAAATGATAGGCGTGCTGGACCACTTCAGTGGCTTCTGAGCGTCGAATGATGGCTCCGCTGTGGTGATCTCACGCGCCCACTGCTTGATCTGGCGGTGAGAGGTGTGCAATGAGGCTCCACCGTCGACGCACATGGCCTCTGTAGCTTTCTGGAACTCATGCTCGCCGGACTCGTCGTGTTCGTCACGATCATCATCTTCTTGCTTCCTGTCGCGGCCTCGAGTGGTCCTCTCTTGTTGGTTATGCTTGCAGCGGCGACCTCCTTGGCCGCCGCGCTTCTTGGTGGATCCGTCGGCACCATCGTGACCCTTCTCCCTGTCCCGCCTCTCATACTCAGCTTTTTGCTTCTCTGCAAGCAGCTTAACTTGTCGGCAGTTCTGGAGGTCGTGGCCCTTGGTGCGGTGGATCTTGCAATACTGCTTGTTGGAGCTTCCTGGCTTGTCGGCAGCCGCCAAGGCCCGGCAAGCGTCGCACCCGACAATCTCCTTGCCGGTGTCATTTGCCTTGGCCTTCTTGGCAGCGCCGGTGTCGTCGGATCCCTCGAAGGCAAGCACGGCCTTGCCCTTGCGCTTCCTGTTGCAACGCCAGCCCTTCTTCAACGGGGCGGCGGTGTCTTCGCCTGTGGAATCGGTTTCCTCACCGGCGTCCTCGCTGGGGTACTTCCTCCCCTCTTTAGATTGAGTGCATCTATCGGCCAGAACATAAAGTTCGGCCACATCTTTAACCTTGTTCATCACCAACTCCTCACGCATCTTGCGATTGCGCACATTCTGATGAGATGCGCTGATCACGACAGCGGGATGATCGTCTGGGATGTTGTATTGCACGCGGCTGAACCTCTGTATGTACTTGTGCAGGTTTCCACCTTCTTTCTGGGGGATAATATGCAAATCGCTTGCCTGGCCATGAGCTTGGTGGCCTCCAGTGAAGGCGCCAACGAACTCATGACACAATCCGACCAAGAAGAAATGGAATCCACTGGCAAGTGCATCAACCATGACATGACATTGCGTTTAAGCGCCAACGGGAAGTAATTCGCAAGCACCTTGTCGTTGCGAGCTCCAACAGCTGGCATCGCGATGGTATAGATGATGAGGAACTCGGACAGGTGGGTCTTGCCGTTGTACTTCTAGCCAACGTCGGCACTACAAAAAAACACATCCATGACATTTTGGGCCGAACAAAAAAAAATTATGTCATACTTATGACACTTCTATGATGATAATTATGACAAAACCCGGTATCATCATAGATGTGGTGGGCTCCTACTTCTATGACAAAAAATCATGACAGAAAATGGGCTTTTCGTCCTGGGCGGGCCGGTGACGCAACTGCATGACATTCTTTGGGCCATACATGACGGAAAATACCGTGGTAGAAGCGAGGGCGAGGAAAATATTGGTGTGTTCCCGGTTACGGTGGGTGGTCGGGGCCGAGCGATGCACGGGTGTTTACGCGTTTCTCTCGTCCATGCACGCGCGTGGGTGCGAGGCGTTGGGCTCTAGCTGAACCCGAGCGAGGTGTTCGCCTACTGAACCCAAGCAATTGCACTTCAGGCTACGCGTTACTGAACCCGAGCGATTGATCGATGGTTGTTAACTAAACCCGATCGAGTGATTCCTTCGCTACTACTGCTAACTAAAGTCGATCGATGCTGCCTCTGGATGAACAGTTCCTAGTGGGGGTGGGTGAACAGGACCCCGATCGATCGAGCCAGTTGGGGCTGGATGAAAAGGACCCTGTGGAGGGCTAGATGAACAGGACCACCCCATGGAGGGCTAGATGAACAGTAGACTGTGGAGGGCTGGATGAACAATACCCTGTGGAGGGGTGGTTGAACAGGAGCCCGTAGAGAGGGTTGGTTGAATAGTAGCCGATGGAGTAGCGCGCGGTGGAGGCTATATGTACACGAGCCCGTGGATGAACAGTCGCAGGTGGAGGCTGGAGGAGGTCGACGGTGGATGAACAGTAGCCTGTGGAGGCTGGAGGGGGTCGACGGTGGAGATGAACAGTATCCCGTGGAGTCCCGTTTTGCGGTACTGTCGGTTGAAAACGACACCTATGGGATCACAAGAATCCCTACTGCGGTTGCGGGGCATGGGGTTGAGAGAAGAGCGGGTCTAGCAGAGAGCATGCGGTTCGTTTATCCAGGTTCGGGCCACGAGGATGCGTAAAACCCTAGTCCTGCTTTGGTGGATGTATTCTGAGTTCTTGAACTAGCTACGGGGTGTAACGAGCTCCAAAAAGCACAATCCTTCTCCCGTGTGCCATGGGCCTCCTTTTATAGGCGAAAGGGGCTGCCAAAGTGGCACACAGGAGGTGGAAAGTGCTACAGCATTGCGCGCTTATCCCTGGTATTACAGGACAAAGCGCATTTAATGCGAGCCTTAGGTGTCCCTTCACTTTATCGGGGACGGGGGCGTGGCCCGTCCCATCCGTCGCCGCTCCTCCAAGCTTCGACACGCGCCCTCGCCAGCGATGCATGCGGTGCCATGTAGGCAGGCAGGCAGCTGAGGTGGCGCGATGGTGGAGCCTCCACGAAGGGCTGCATGTTGCCATGCAGGTGCCTGCCCAGCTGGTTGGGTCGGCAGCTGCATGCGAACGGCGGCGGAGACTTGGCTGTTGCGGGCCCGATGGTGGCCCTGCTGGTATGCTTGGCGAGGGCCTTGCCGGGTGGCCTGGCAAGCGTCTTGCCGTGGCGCGCAAGCGTCCTCGGCAAGGATCTCGCCAGGGGGTCTTGTGATTTTCTTCGGTGAGGATGGCTGCCTTCTTATCCTCATTTGATTTTGACTATTCTTTGTCTTCACAAATATCTGCATGCCACCATAGAGGTGCCTCCTGAGCCCTGTCCCAATGCACTTGTCGAGTGTTAGTGGGCTCGAGGGTGGCTCGCTCGGCTGGCTTGGGCGAGCTGCCGCAGCAAGGGTCTTGCTTGGGCCACTGAGGCTGCCCCGGCAAGGACCTGCTTCGTCCATCTGATCTTTGTGGTCTTGGTCCTTGTCGTTGCTTTGCTTCGTCTTGTGCCTTCGGCTTCTCTCCAGCTCCCCTTTCCCTGCCCTATTATGCGCGCCGTGGCGGGAGGCTCTGACTGCCCGTGCACAAGTAAAGGGGTCAAAAGAAGAGCCCCTACTTTTGTACACCGATAGGAGCCCCCGGGCCTGGGCCACACATAAGTGCAGCACGTTGTTGGGCCAGGCCCAGAACGGTGCGCGGGCAATTGGGGCAGATTTTAACGCGGTAACTGCTCCGTCCGTTGTTCTTCTCCATGACCTGCGATGAACGCGCGACGTGGGGGTCGTGCGTGCGCATGATGGAAGCATGCTAGCGTCATCCCGTGGTGGATAGTAAAGAGGCGGCTTGCGTGTCTCTTTGAGACCGCAGGGCCGCTTCCTATTTACTGCCCTCGCTTGGGAACCGTCGCTCCACGCGTCCCACTGCGCCTGCCTCCTGCGCCACGTTCACTGCATGCATACAGCAGAGCGAATGATAGGGGCGCTGGATGTGGGAAGTTGTGCGTGTGCGTGGGTCGATTCCCACGCGCATTCAATGGAGCGGGGAGGGCGGTTGACGGCCCCGCTTATGGTCACTTCAACAAGCCAGATTGGCCGAGAGGGGGCAGCCGAGCCCCGTCCCCGCCCCTTTATAAAGAGGGGAGCGGGAGGAATGGTGCCTCTCAACCTTTCGCCATATGCCTCTCCCCATTCCTGCTTCCTTTCTTCTTCTGCCATGGCGAGGGGGCGCGACGACGCCTCATCGGTGGCGGCGAGGTTTCGGCCAGACAGCACATCGCTCCTCCCCAAGAACTCATAGTGGCGGGGCCGACCGCTAGAGGAAGGGGGAGGGGCGAGGTCGAGGCCATCGTGGTGCTCGAGGGAGAGGAGGAATGAGCGGTAGATCAGCCTCTCCTCTGCCTGCAGCTCCTCCTCCGATGGAGGGCCATGCCGGGGACAACGCCTGCGAATTCTTCGTCAGGCTGCGCTAGACACCGCGTCGTCGCCTTCGCCTCCCGACTCCATTCGCGCGGGAGATGGAGCTGGATCCGCTGCAGGCTTTGCGGCTACATATGAGGGGCTGTGGGAACAGCGGCACATGGGCCGACGTCAAGTTCCCCGCCCCTCACATCATGTATCTCCACCAAGGGTGGAAGACCTTCGCTCACCTCCACAGCTTGACGGATGGACTCACTCTCCATTTCAAACTAAGGGAGGGTGGCCTCCTCTCCGTCAAGATCTTCGGGCTCTTTGGGACTCGCGTAAGGTGATGCATGGAGAGATCTTCTTACGACGAAGATTCCTCCTCGAGCAAGAGTGGCGAGGAAGACAACGGCAGCGACGACGAGGCTAGCGGGCAGCAGGGTGACGGGTCCGACTAGGCGTCGGGCGCCGCTCCGAGCGGCACCGGCGACCCCATCATCCGTATCGCCGGCTCCTTGAACTTCTCGGGGTCATCTCCTTGGGCGGCTGGCGTTGGGAGGCTGCGCAATAGGAAGAGGGTGGGCGGCAAGGCCGCCAAGTCGGAGTACGTGGGCACCGACGCCTTCGTCATGTACCAACGTCCTGCCGCCTCTACCTCCGGCGCCGCCATCACCACCCAGCCCTTGGACGGCCACCAAGATGTTCTATTGGTGTCTTCTGCCACTCGTAGCTCGCCTAGGTGCCCCTTTTGCCCTTATGTTTTCTTGTTCCATTTCCTGAGGAGAGGGACAAGAAAGGGATTACGGGCACCTTATCTTTTTTTCCTTGTAAGCCTTCAGGCCTTTGTTAACTTTAGAACTTGTAATCCCCCTTTTCATGTTTTTCCTTTCATATGAACTGTACCTGTACGGGATGTTTTTAATGAAAAAGGGATGTTCGCCGGGTTTTTCGTTTCTAGGTAAAACCCACGACAAGGAGTAAATCCTTGTTAGATAAACGTTTTCTCGCCCGGCTACAGGCCTTGCCGTCCCCCCACTTCGCTCGACCTTTCTCACGCCCTTAGCGGAGGCAGGGATGAGGTGGGCTTAGGCTCCTCGTTTCATTTCCTTGCATCCGCGACTACGACCAAACACGGTCCCAGGAAACGAGTCCTAGGGTCCGGAATGAGGGGATCACGGTAGCCTAAGGATAAAACGAGGTTTCACATACCTCGGTCCATAACGAAATGCATGATAAGGGATAGAGAACTTATCTGAATCTGCAGCCCCCGGCAACCTTGGCTTGCCGCGGGTGGATCTTTGCTCTTGTAGCCCCCAGCAATACTGGCTTGCCGGGGCCCGGACGCTGGTCCGTCCCCCTTTCTTCCAAAGCAGCTCGGCAAGGATATTCATGTGTCCTACGAACCAAAGAAGACAGAGAAGAACAAAGAGACGCGCACTCGACCTCTAAGCTAGGGGTTAGCCGCCGCTAAGCACTATCAACCCTAACCAAGGACGAGTCTCGACCTAGCATGCATGCTATAACGTAGGGCGCCAGCGCTTCATTTATTTATGCTCAAGGTCTGCGCCTGGCTTTGTACAGAGGGTCGCATGCCTTGTCGGCAAAGATCGTAAAAAAGGTGGCTTGCCGGGAGGCCCAGCAAGCCGCGCCTTATGGGTAAAACTTACAAAGATGCTCGATGTTCCAGGAGTTGCTCACTGGTATGGCATCCTCGGTCTCCAGGCGGACTGCGCCAGGCCTGGTGACTCGTATTACCCAATAAGGGCCTTCCCACTTCGTCGTCAACTTGTTGGAATTCTTGGCCGACTGAACGCGCCGAAGAACAAGGTCGCCTTCCTCAAAGCTTCGGGCATGAACCTTGCGGCTATGGTAGCGGCGCAAGGCTTGCTGGTAGCGTGCCGCTCTCACAGCCTCCCGAAGAGGATCTTCCTCCAGGAGTGCCGTGTCATCTTGGCACTCGAGGTGACCCGTATATGAGTTCCGTGGGGAGAACTGCTTTCGCCCCGTATACTAGGTAAAAAGGTGTCTGGCCGGTGGCTTGATTTGGCGTCGTTCTGATTGACCAAAGAATCGCCGGCAACTCATCAATCCAGCACCTTCCACTCTTGTGTAGCTTGTCAAAGTTCTTCGTTCTCAAGCCTCGCAAAACATCAGCATTTGCCCTCTCCGCTTGGCCGTTCCTCCGTGGATGTGCCACGGAAGCAAAACAGACCTTGCCGCCGAGGTCTCGGATGTACTGCATGAAGGTGTGGCTTGTGAACTGCGTGCCGTTGTCGGTGATGACTCTGTTTGGCACACCAAAACGGCAGACCAGTCCTTTGAAGAATTTGACGGCTGACTAAGCAGTCGCCTTCCTCACTGCTTCCACCTCTTGCCAATTTGTGAACTTGTCGATTGCAATGTACAAGTACTCAAAGCCCCCGAGAGCGTGGGGGAAAGGGCCCAGTATATCGAGCCCCCAGACCGAGAATGGCCAGGAGAGAGGGATTGTTTGAAGGGCTTGAGCAGGTTGATGAAGCTTCTTTGAATGGAACTGGCACGCTTCACACTTGGTGACTAGTGTCTTCGCATCCCGGAGGCGGTGGGCCAGAAGAAACCTTGCCGGAACGCCTTCCCGGCATGGGCCCTTGACCCTATGTGGGAGCCACATATGCCTCCATGTATCTCTGCCAACAGCTCTAGTCCTGCCTCCCGGGGGATGCACTTGAGTTTCACACCGTTCGGCCTTCTCCGGCAGAGGATGTCATCGACGAACTGGTACAGGGCGGACCGATGGGCTACTTTCTCCGCTTCTTCCTGCTCCTCGGGAAGCTCCCCTGTTTGGAGGAATTGGACGGTATGCTGCGCCCATGCTGGAGCCTGAGGCTCGATGGCAAGGACGAAAGGCATCTCTTCCGCCATGGGAGTGGCTGTCTCTACGGCCAGGGCCTGATGCCCCGTCGGAGCCAACTGCTCTTGGGCAGGCTCAGCGTCTGCAGCAGTACCCTTGCCGGCAGCCCTGGGGGGCTCGGTAGGAATGTACTTGCCGGGACCTGATTTTCTCCACTTGCTCTGCCCTGTTGATGGATCGACGGATGGTTGAGTTAACCAGAGCAAAAATGTACCTGGTTCCACAGGTAGCTTGAATGCGGCACGCTTTGACAGGTAATCGGCGATGTTGTTCTCCGCTCGGGGGACGTGCTCCGCCTGGATACCGTCAAAGTGTTCCTCCAGCCTCGTCACCTCAACTACATATGCTTCCATCAGTGGGCTCTGATAATCTTTGTTGACTTGCGTGACAACAAACTGTGAGTCACCCCTGATGATGAGCTTCTTAACCCCGAGGTCTGCCGCGATCCTGAGAACGGCAAGCAATCCATCGTACTCGGCGATGTCATTGGTGGACATCTCCCTGGGGAAGTGCATCTGGATCACGTACTTGAGGTGCTCTCCGGTGGGTGCGACGAGCAGCACACTGGTACCGGCGCCTTGCAGCGAGAAGGCTCCATCAAAGTACATGATCCAGTTGCGGTCTGCTTCGTTGCCGGGGAGAGTAGTCTCCTGGATTTCTTTGTCAGGCGTCGAGGTCCATTCCGCGACGAATTCCGCCAAGACTCTGATCTGAATTGTCGAGGTACTCTCAAACTTTAAGCCGAAGCTTGACAACTCCAAGGCCCATTCCACAATCCTTCCGGTTGCGTCCGGGTTGCGCAGTATCCGTTGCAACAGGAGGCGGGTGACGACAGTGATCTCGTGGGACTGGAAGTAGTGACGCAGCTTCCTCGAGGCCATAAGGAGGCCTAAGAGCAATTTTTGCACACTGGAATACCTTGACCTAGCCCCTCCAAGAGGGAGCTGACAAAGTAAACCGGGTGCTGCATCATCTTTTTCTTGGGCACCACTTCACTTGATCGCGCGGGCATCGCCTTGGTGGCACCAGACTCTGCCGGGGGCCGCACCTTGTCGGCACCAGGCCCTGCCGGGGGAATATTCGGCTTGCCATCCGCTAGTCTTGCCGCCATTGCTGCCTCCTCGTCGACCTCCCTCTATGCCACTAGTGCGGCGCTGACCACTTGATTCATCGCCGCCAGATACAGTAGTGACGACTCTTGTGGTTTAGGCGCAACTAGTATTGGCGTGGAGGAAAGGTATTTCTTCAGGTCCTGCAATGCGGCCTCGGCTTTTGAGGTCCACTTTATCAGACCCGCCTTTTTTAAGATCTTGAAAAAGGGAAGGGCGTGCTCGGCGGACTTAGAGATGAACCGGCTCATGGCGGCAACGCAGCCGGTGAGCCGACGCACATCCTTGATCCGCTTGGGCGCCTCGATCTGCTCAACATCCTTGATCTTGTCTGGGTTTGCCTCGATCCCGCATTGTGACATGAAGAACCCGAGAAGCTTGCCGGACGGAACGGCGAAGACGCACTTCTCAGGGTTCAACTTAAGGTTGATCTTGCGCAGGTTGGCAAATGTCTCTTCTAGATCTTGCACAAGAGTCGGCCCGTCCTTGGTTTTGACCACTATGTCATCCATGTAGGCTTCCATATTTCTATGGAGCTAAGGTTCAAACCCAATTTGGACTACTCTTGCAAACGTTGAGCCAGCACTCTTCAACCCGAAAGGCATCCGTAAAAAGCAATACGTACCACATGGGGTGATGAAAGCTATCTTCTCTTCATCTTCTCTTGTCATGAAGATTTGGTGGTAGCCTTAGTAGGCATCGAGGAATGATAACAGATCACACCCGACCATGGAGTCAACAATCTGGTCGATGCGCGGCAATGGGAAGGGGTCCTTAGGACAAGCCTTATTGATATCTGTGTAATCAATACACAGCCTCCACATCCCATTCGTCTTGCGCACCACTACCGGATTGGCCAACCACGTCGGATGGAGCACCCCTCTCACCAAACCTGCCGCTTCCAACTTCCTGATCTCCTCTGTGATGAACTCCTGCCTCTCCAGAGCCTGCTTTCCGACCTTCTGCTTGACGGGCCGTGCGTGGGGGCAGACAGCTAGGTGGTGCTCAATCACCTCCCTGGGGACGCCGGGGATGCCAGACGCTTGCCATGCAAACACGTCGACATTTTCCCACAGGAAGGTGACGAGCTCGCCTTCCTATTTGCTATTGGGGGCGGAGCCTATGATGAAGGCCCCTCCCGTGCCGTCCTCCGCGACGGGTACCTTCTAGGTCTGCGCCAGCTCGGCTCTAGATCTCTTGCTCTTGTCGGCAGAGCTCTCTGGCATGTCCTCAATGGTAGCACAACCCCCCGAGGAGGTGCGCTTGCCGGAGTGGGTGCGAGAGGTCTTGCCGGGCTCCTTCTTTCCTCCCGAGCCTTCGGCAGCAGGAGCAGGTGCCTTGACGGTAGCTGCTGCAACTGCTTCCCGGTAGAGTTGGTTGGTGCAGATCCGCGCGCCCTTCTTGTCGGAGGGGACGGAGATGATGGTCAACGGCCCGAGCATCTTTAGCATGTTGTAGGCGTAGTGTGATGCCGCCATGAACTTGGCTAGTGCCGGGCGGCCGAGGATCCCGTTGTAGGGCAAGGGGATCTCGACCACGTCGAAGACGATCCTCTCCGTCCGGTAGTTCAACTCTCCTCCAAATGTCACGGGAAGTGTGACCTTTACCTTTGGCTGGCTTCTCCCCGGATTGACCCCCTAAAATGTGCCTGTTTCCTCGAGGTCTCCGCCAGGGATTTGCAATTTTTTGATCATGACAGGCAAGATCAGGTTCAGGCCGGCCTCGCCGTCAACCAACATCTTGTTCACCCTGAGGTTGCGTATTGTTGGCGAAACCAACAACAGCATACACCTGGCCGCGGTAGTGTGATCAGGGTGGTCCTCGGCGTCAAAGATGAGGGGCGTGCTGGACCACTTTAGTGGCTTCTGAGCGTCGAACGACGGCTCTGTTGTTGTGACCTCTCGCGCCCACTGCTTGAGCTGGAAGTGAGAGGTATGCAGCGAGGTGCCACCATCGACGCACATGGCCTCCGTAGCCTTCTGGAACCCTTGCTCACTGGATTCGTCGTCCTCGTCGTCATCGTCGTCTTCTTGTTTCTTGTCGCGGCCCCGAGCGGGCCTCTCTTGCTGGTTGTCCTTGCCAGGGCAGCCTCCTTGACCGCCACACTTCTTGCTAGATCCCTCAGCACCATCCTGGTCCTTCTCCTTATCCCGCCTTTCGTACTCGGCCTTTTGCTTCTCGATTTGTCGGCAGTTCTGGAGATCGTGGCCTTTGGTGTGGTGGATCTTGCAGTATTGTTTGCCGGAGCTTCCTGGCATGTCGGTAGCCGCCAAGGCCCGGCAGGCGGCGCACCCGGCAATCTCCTTGCCGGGGGTGTCTGCCTTGACCTTCTTGCCGGCACCGGTATTGTCAGATCCCTCAACGGCAAGCATGGCCTTGCCTTTGCGTTTCCTGTTGCGACGTTGGCCCTTCTTCATCGGGGCGGCAGCGTCCTCATCGGTAGAGTTGGTATCCACGCCGGCGTCTTCGCCGGGGTACTTCCTTCCCTCTTCAGCCCGGGCGCACCTGTCGGCCAGAACGTAGAGCTCGGCTACATGCTTAACCTTGGTCATTGCCAGCTCCTCGCGCATCTTGTGATTACACACGCTCTGATGGAACACGCTAATCACAGCGGCGGGATGAACGTCGGGGATGTTGTACTGCACTCGGATGAATCTCTGGATGTACTTGCGCAGGGTCTCCCGTTCTTTCTGGGGAATGATATGTAGATCACTGTCCTGGCCATGAACTTGGTGGCCCCCTGCAAAGGCGCCAACAAACTCATGGCACAGATCTGACCAGGAAGAGATGGAGTCCGCTGGCAAGTGCATCAACCAAGACATATATATTGGGCTTGAGTGCCAGCGGGAAGTACTCCCTCCGTTTTTATTTAGTTCGCATATTAGCTTTGGTCAAAGTCAAGCTTTGTAAACTTTGACTAAGTTTATAAACAAAAATATTAATATATACAATAACAAATCAATACTATTAGATTCATTATTGAATGTACTAACACATCATATAGATTTGTTATTGTAAATGCTTATAATTTTTTCTATAAAGTTGGTCAAACTTTATGAAGTTTGACTTCAGTCAAACATAATATGCAGACTAAATAAAAATGGAGGGAGTAGTTTGCAAGCACCTTGTCGTCGTGAGCCCCAGCGGCCTGCATCGCGATGGTGTAGATGCTGAGGAACTCGGAGAGATGGGTCTTGCCTATGTACTTCTCGCCAACGTCGGTCTTGAACATGCGGTGGGACGGCCACTGGAACTGCCTCAGCTCATGGGTAAAAGCCGGGCAGCCCACCTCGTAAGGTAGGCCGCCGAGGCCCCCCGGTGTCGGGTGGTCCATAGCGGGTCCCGCCCGCTTGTCTGACTGGCGGCGCGTTTCGCGTCGGCGCTCGACGATGGTTCGAGCGTCTTCATGAGCTCCCTCCCGAAGGACCTGGCGCTGGTCGCGGAGGGTCTGTGGATCGGACGACGCTATGGAGATGTTATCACCAGTGTCGTCGCGACGGGCCGACGCCCGCGGTAGCTGGCGAGGAGGAGGAGAGTGCACCGTGGCCGCAGCTCCCCCGGTCCTCCCAGTGCCAGCATGTGGTGGTTCGGTGGAGCGCCGACCCGAGGGCCCCACCGATCGCGGATCGTCTTTGTTCGCGACGGCAACGAGGCTCCGGATGGTGGCCCTCCACTCATCGAGCTTCTCCTCAGCAGGAGGGAAGTCGAGGAGCAGCTATGCGCGCGCCAAGGCTTTCGCCGGCGTGGGTGGCGGTGACAGCTGAGTGGATCGCGGCGCGCTTCAACTTCTAACTATGTTAGAAGGAGCTTTGTCACGACCCAGCAGCTGCGTGCCATTTTCACCAGCGCTTCGGCGAGCATGTTGAACTCCTTCATCTTGCTGACGACACACATGCCTCTTCCCATGGCAGTGCCCAGGGTGACCAATGTGGTGACACTGTTTGGCGCGCACACCATGGGAAGAACGCGTGGTGGTCGCCGGTGTATCCGTCCTGGAGGTCGCCGCGCCGCCCGAAGCCGGCGGAACGACACCCCCGGAGGGCCCCGCGCCACCGGCAGGAAGCCCAGCCCCGTCTTTGGCTCCGGCGGCATGGGGCCAATCGTCTGGTGCACGAACGACGCTGCTTGCCAGGATCCGACTGCCTGGGTGGTGCTGGTGTTCGTGGGCCGCGGCCCGAGTCCTGTCCGCGATCGGTCCGCTGCTCGTCCGCACCGGCACGGGCCGTTCGGCCCCCAGCGAGCCAACCGCCGTGGTCGTCTTCTTCTTAGGGGCCATGGCGACGAAGAACCGCTAGGCTAACTACCAGACCAGATTCTCACAATTGAGCGCCCCCCTACCTGGCGCGCCAAAGATGTCGGTGGAAAACGACACCTATAGGATCACAAGAATCCCTACCGCGGTTGCGGGGCGCGGGGTTGAGAGAAGAGCGGGTCTAGCAGAGAGCACGCGGTTCGTTTATCCAGGTTCGGGCCGCGAGGATGCGTAAAACCCTAGTCCTGCTTTGGTGGATGTATTCTGAGTTCTTGAACTATCTACGGGGTGTAACGAGCTCCAAAAAGCCCAATCCTTCTCCCGTGTGCCATGGGCCTCCTTTTATAGGCGAAAGGGGCTGCCACAGTGTCAGGACCCCGATTCTAACTCGCACCGATCTAGCATGTAACACCTCATATCACTTTGCGGCCTCACGCACGGTATTCCCACGGGTGTCGCCTTACCATGGCCCGGGACCGTTTGCACCTTTTGGCTCACGTATATGATAGTGCCGCTAGCATCCATATGATAGAGAACCCGGGCCGACAAGACTAGTCGTGAACCCAAAGTGGCACTAACTTACGGGGACAGGCATACATGAATCAACATCGAGCATGTCGGTCAGCAGCGTGCGAATCCGGGCTGTAGCACTGGGCTAACAGGACTCCAGGAACCCGGGCTGTAGCAGGCTAGGCAGGACTCCGGATGTCATCGCGTGACATTTCCCCGAAGGGACAGACACAGGAACGAAGTGAATCACATGCCGGCCAGTCAAGTGTTTCGGAGAAGTAGTGCTGGGCGAGCAGGACTCAGGTGAACCGGGCTATAGCGGACTAGTATGGCTCATGGAAGCACAAGACTACATTTCCCGTTAAGAGAGGCTACCAAGGATAAACAACTAGGTTGTCGGATCCCACACCTACCAAGCATTTCAATCATACACACAATATGCTCGATATGTGTAAATACAACATGGCATCACAACATAACTCTATGACTCAAGTATGTATTCATTAGGCTCCGAGGAGCCAAGTATTACAAACATGGGTCTCATGACCCCAACATACAGAGCATACAAACAACATGCACATGCAGAAGCTTAACTTGTCTGTGTATAGACAACTACAAATGAAGAAGGTTGAGAAGACTGACTATCTACAAGACCCTCCAAAGGGTACAAGATGGTAGCTGAGGTAACAAGCTAAACGTCGAAGTCCACGCGGACTACTAGCGAGACTGACATCTCTCTGCAAAACATAAAATAGGCAAACATGAGTGTACCCAGCAAGACTTACATCAGAACTAGCTACATATGCATCAGTATCAACAAAGGGGGTGGTGGAGTTTGACTGCAGCAAGCCAGCTTTGATTTAGTGGCTAACCTAACTATGACTGCAAGTAACTCTTTTGAGGTGGCGCGCACGAGTCCACATATTCACCATCACAATACACCACTATGGATCCGGTCCCGTCTCCCTACGAGAACGCCACCCATAGCACTCACGCTTATCTTGCGAGTTTTGGAGTATCCACTTTCACTTGTCTATGAACTGTACAGGCAACCCAGAAGTCCTTTTCCATGGACACGGCTATTCGAATAGATGATGTTAACCCTGCAGGGGTGTACTTCTTCACACACGCTCTCGCCACTTACCACCATGTACACATCGTGTATTTCGGCAACCTTCAAGCGGAAGCCTGGCGAGGGATTCGGCCACGACCTGACTAACCACACAAGTCTCTAGTCCAGGTTTATCGCCTATTCGGGTTGCATACGCAAGGAGATCCGGCCGGGGTGTCGCTGACGACCCCAAACGATGTGAGCAGGGTTCCCAAGCCCACCATCCGGGTGCCACTTGGTACACCGTGCCATTGTGCCTAGTCTGTACCAAGCCCACCTGTACAGGGTGCCACTTGATAGACTACTAACACTACCTACAAACACCAGAAACTAGTTGCAACTCCTGGACAGAGATCAGACTGATTAATAAGTCGAGAGGGGCACTTAAGCATTCCAATGCGTGGTAGTAACTGTTCGTGGATCACAAACACAGAACTCAGTTCCTGAGGACGGCTGCAATGAGACAGCCCACCATGTACTCCTACATGGTCTCTCACCGCTACCTTTACCAAATCGTGTTCACACACTTAGCTCTCAACAGTAGGACATGTTCACCACATTCGAATTCATCCTGATGAATCAGACCTGACTCAACTCTAAGCAGTAGCAGGCATGACAAACAAGCATGAATGAGTAGGCACATCAGGGCTCAAACAACTCCTACTCATGCTAGTGGGTTTCATCTATTTACTGTGGCAATGACAGGTCATGCAGAGGAAAGGGGTTCAGCTACCGCAACATGTAACAGTTGAAATGGTGTTGTCCTAATGCAGTAAAAGAGAGCAGGAGCGAGAGAGTGGGATTGTATCAGAATGAACAAAGGGGTTTTGCTTGCCTGGCACTTCTGAAGATAGTATAGCTCTTCATCGGTGTCATCGATCACATCGTCGGAACGTCATCTACCGAGAGGGGACAAATACCGGCAAACAAGGAAGAACACAATCAATGCAAAGCACAATATGATGCATGATCATGACGTGGCAATATGTTGTGGTTGAGCTAATGCAACTTAGACCAGAGTGGTTTTTGCTCATTTGAATCAAAGATTCAAATACAACTCAAGTTATGAGTTCATATAAGTGCATAATCATACCTCATCTAAACAGCAAGGTTAAATTGCTCTAACATGCATGAAACTTGTGCAGATGGATAGATTGGATTTTTCTGATCATTTTTCATATATGATTTGTTTGATTTGGAGCTACGGTTGATTTTCTATGAATTTTAGAAGTTTAAAGCATTTTTTGGAATTTTCTGAATTTCTTTTAATCCAGAAATTCCTTTACTGCGTCAGCATGACGTCTGAGTGACGTCAGCAGGTCAACTGACCGTACCAGTCAAACCTGACATGTGGGTCCCAATGGTCAGTGACTCAGCTAATTAACAGGGTTAATTAGCATTAGGTTAAACCTAGTTATCCTGTCGGTGAGGCCGGGGCCCGCATGTCAGTGAGTCAGTGGCTTAACTAATCTTCAATTAGAAATTAAACCTAATTAGCAGGGCCATGGGCCCACCTGTGATTGACCCAGGGAGTCAAACCCCTGGTCAAGAGGGTCAACACGCCGATGACTCGACGCCGGCGAGTCCAGACGCGGCGGAGCACGTTGGAAATCGTTCACATGCGACCATTTGGACAGCGGATTGGTGCTATGCACAGCTGAGGCTCGTGCGCAGCTAGCAGTGCAAGCGGGAGGGTCTGGGGTGGACGGAGTTGACGACGGCGGGCTCTTTTGCGGCCGCCGGAGTTCGGGCGAGGTTGGGAATGGGGCCGTGGGGCGCGGCGGAGCGAACGGCCGGGTGCTACGGCCTCCTGGTGATGTGCTGAGCATGGTGACATGCTCCGTGGTGAGCTTGCGCGGCTATGGCCACAACTACACCATGGCCAACGGCGAGAAGCCTTCGGCCGCGGTGGGAACGGAGCTAGGGGACGAGCGTGGGCACGAGAGTAGAGGGTAAAGGAAGAGGGGCTCACGGCGGGTCTGCAGGGGTGGTCGGCGGGCTCGAGGGCGAAATAGTAGTGGCGAATCGACCGACGAGGTGCCTCGATGGCCAGCAACGGAAACGGAGATGGTGGCGATGAAGCAGCGCGTCCGAGGCCGGGCGGATCGTCGAGGAGGAAGAGGCAGACGAGGCGGAGCGGGTACGGCGATCGGCGTCGGCGAGCTCGCTCGGTGGTGAGAGAGAGGGATCCAGGGGAGGGGAGGGAGAGCAGCGAGTGAGGGAGAGGAGAGAGGGGTCTCGGGGCGTCTCCGTGGCGTTGCGAGGATGTCGGGGAGGCTGCCACCGCGAAGCAGGAGGTGGAGGCCTCCACGTGCGCGCGTGCTACTTCGCCTCTGCCTACTGGCAGAGGTTGAAGACAGCGGTGCCCCTGGTGGGCTGGGCCACCAAGTGGACTGGCCAGGTGGGCTGCCCAGGTGAGTGCCAGGTAAGGTTGCTCTGTTTTATTTTTCTGTTATGTTTTCTGTTGTTTAATATTCTGCCACTGTTCAAATGTCACATAGCAAATTTCCAATTTGGAATGTTAGACATTAGATCATCATGCATATCATATTTTATTGCATTTTGGTCGATCCTAGAAATTTCACGCAACTCAAGGACCCTCAGAGAGAGTTGGAGGTTTCGTTATTTTCATATTTGAGTTTTCTCAAATTTTGAAAAGAGGATCATTTGATTTTATTTATTTCATCTTCAATTATTTTTCCAATATCAAAATATGAGAGGGAATAATATGACTTTCCCAAATTTAGGAAAAATGAAGATTTAATAAATAAATCAAATTTTGGATTTTTCCGGAGTTTATTTGCATTTTATTTGAATTAGGGAAAAATCCGTGTTTTCAAAAAAATTGCATCTAGGCCCCCAGAAAAGTTCATTTTGTTCGACTCATTTTAGGAGTCGGGCAAAAATTTACTTTAGAATTTTTGGAGCTCGTTTAGATTTTCTTTCTTCGTTTTTCTGCGCGCGTAACTATTTAAAAAAACTGCGCAGCCGCCGCCGCCGCCGAGTCCGACTCCGACCCGGACTCCTCCTCTCTTTTCTTGCCCCCTCCCCCAAGTCTCCCTCCCCCCTTTAAATACCCAAGCCCCCCCTCTCCTCGCCACACCGCGCCCCGCCCCGCAGCCGCAGCAGCAGCAGCGCCGCAGCCGCCGCTCGCGCCACCGCCACCTGCCGCGCCTCGCCCCGCGCCACCCCGCCGCCCATGCTGGAGTCCCGCGCCGCCGAGGTACCCGCCGCGCCGCGCCACCCCCTTGCCTCGGTTCGGTTTTTATAAAACCGTTCCGGTTTATTTTCGTTCGTTGTTTCGGTTTTTTTCGAAACCCTAGATCGGTTTTCGTTTTTTTCCGGTTTAGTTGTTTAGCGAGCGTTCGCCGGACCGTTCGTCTTAACGAACATGATCACCGGTTATTCTCAGTTAACGAACGTCCGTTCGTTTAACCGTTCGTCGTTTTCTTTTTCGTCGGATTTATTCCGCGATTTTCTGATCGCGATTTCAGATCTGTCACAGCCCTAGAATTTGTGCCTGCAAATAGTTGCATCTGCATCCATGCATCATGCTATTTTCAAATTAATTTGAATTGGGGATGTTGAAACCCTAGCACCAAAAGAACTCAACCAGGATCAAAATAAAAATATTTTAATGAACCCAAAATGCCTTTAGAAATTTTCATCATTTTTGAATTGGTCTAGCACATCCGACAAAAATGGTGCACATTTTTAAAGATCAATTTGGATTTTTGAATGAACTCATTAAGTATTTGAATTTGGGCATTTAATTGCTATAAATAATTAAAATGCCCAAATAATTCTGGAAGTGGTTGAGGGCTGTTGGAAACATTCCAAACAGAGCCCACAATTATTTTCAGGGTTTTTGAAAATGCCTTAGCATTTTATTTAAGTCAAAACAATTACAGAAAAATAGAAAACAGAAATAAAATAGAGAAAACCAGAGAGAGGAAAACACCACCTAGCACTTACCTGGCGCAGCCCACCTAGCGCTCAACCGGCCCAGCTCTGTGACAGCCCAACCGGCCCGACTGGCCCAGTGGCCAGTCATCGTTCTCCTCTTGCCAGGAAGACGCAGCGCGCGTGGCCGCCGCTCGCGAGCACGCGCCTCGCCAGCTCCTGCTTGCCGCCGACGCCCGGACGCCTCCAACGTAGCCACGCACCCCCCTGACCTCTCTCTCCCTCACCCGTGGACCTCCTCTCCTCTGCTCTCTCTCTCTCACCCGCGCCGACCGCCATCATCGCCGCCGCTTGCTGCTGCCACGGCCACCGCCACTGACTCGCCCCCTCCCCATGACCACAAGCTCCGTATGCTCGCGCTGAAGCTCTTAGGCGAGCCGCCCGACGCCGGAAGCCCTGGATGCCGCCTGCACTGCCGTTCCCCTCCTCGGGCACCCGAGATCGCCGCCGTGATTTCGTCGCCTCCGAGCCGCCCCCAAGCACGCTAAGCTCCTCAACGACCTCCCAGTGAGCTCCGACGCATTCCCCCTCTCTTTCCCGCGTCTTCCCCGACCTCTAGCCGCGGTTCCGTCAAGGCCGATACTCACCGCCGCCTGAGCTCAACGTCGGCGTGGCTCCAGTGACCAATTGGTCCCGGGCGTGCGTACGTTACGCTCAGGGCATCGCGTGCTGCATCTTCAGCATGCTAGCTCGCTCGCTTGGGCACCGTAGCCGCGTCCCCGCACCTGCCCGAACTCCGGCCGCCGCCCGGGTCGTCGCCACCGCTGCTACACGCTGCCCCGGCACCGCCTATGGCCACCAACCGAAGCGCCTCGTCGCGCCGCAGCCGTAGAGGCCAGTCCCGCTTGCTCCCGTCGCCGGAAACGACCGGGAGGGAAACTCCGGTGCCCTCTGCTAGCGCCGGCGATTAACCCCGACGACTGCTGACGTGGCGTCGAAAATTATGGCCTAATCACATTTAGTTTAATAACCTCAACCACTGACAATAGGGACCCACTGACTAAATAACCTCGGGTTAAGTTTGGATTAGATTTAATCTAAACACAGTGGCCCCACGCGTCGGCGTTGACCACGCTGACGTGGCCGTTGACTAGCCCCCACCTGTCTGTGAGACAAACCGGCACGTGGTCACTGACTAGTGGACCCCATTGGTCAGATTTGACCCGAACCAGCCCTGTTGACTTGATGGCATCATCATGACGTCAGGCTGACGCAGTAAATACTTTCTGGAATTTTGAAATAAATCAGAAATGATTTATTATTTTCAGAAAATACCCACAACTTCTAAAAATCATATTAAATCAACCGTAGCTCAGAATGAAATAAATTATATATGAAAAATGATCAGAAAAATATGAAGAATCTGCTTATGGCACTTTCATGCATATTTGAACAAATTACAGCCACTTTTTATGACAATTTGAATAAATGGCATTTTAAATGTCCCATGTGGAGTTTGAATTTGAACCTAGTGTTCAAACCAACTCCATTTAACTTGTTGCTAGTTGCATTTTCTCAATCAACAGCATATTTCCATGTCACATTCATGCATCATACTGTTGCATTGCATTGATTGTGTTTTCTTCTCTATTGCCGGTATTTGTCCCCTCTCGGTAGACGATGTACCAACGATGAGATCGATGACACCGATGAAGATCTATATTATCTTCAGAAGTGCTAGGCAAGCAAAAACCCCTTGTTCATACCGATACAATCCCACCCTCTCGCTCCTGCTCTCTTTTATTGCATTAGGACAACAACGATTCATGTGTTACTTGCTGCGGTAGCTGAACCCCTTTATCCTTTGCATGACCTGTCATTCCACAGTAAATAGATGAAACCCACTAGCATGAGTAGGAGTTGTTTGAGCCCTGATGTGCCTACTCATTCATGCTTGTTGTCATGCCTGCTACTGCATAGAGTTGAGTCGGGTCTGATTCATCGGAATGAATTGGAATGTGGTGAACATGTCCTACTGTTGAGAGCTAAGTGTGTGAACACGATTTGGTAAAGGTAGCTGTCGTGGATTTGTCACGGCAGATGTCCTAATGAAAGGACTTAGTCGTGGAGCCATCGCAACGGGTTAGCTTGAAGGGGTTAAAAGTGGACACAAGGACACGATTTTTATACTAGTTCGGCCCCTTCGATGAAGGTAAAAGCCTACGTCTAGTTGTGATGGGATTGATGGGTTTCGAGGGCTTAAGGAGCGATAAGCTTCGCCTAGACCTCGAATTCTTCTTCTCTCTCCCCAAACCGCCGTCGGGTCGTCCCCTTATATACACGGGTGACGCCCGTCGTTCTGCAAAGTCTCGACCTCCGGCTTATAAACGTGCCCGGGTCGGTCTCTCTATTCCTATCTTACAGTACAAGTTGGCCCCAGGCCGGTTTACACCATAAACCTTTAAACCGTTTATAGATCTTGGGCCTTTCTACTCCTCCTTGGGCTTTAACATCTCGGGTGTTGTTGATGTGGCAACCCGGGCCCTGCAGGCCGGTTTACCCCAGATAGCAACATCCCCAACATTAGGCCCCAGATTGATTTGAACAGGTTCATGTCAATCCTTAATAAGAATTTCTGTCTTCAAATGTCTTCTAGTGACTTGTTAAACCGTCGTTTCTCCGTCTCCTCTGCTGTGGTAAACCGATGTGACGTCAACGCAGGCTACCGTCTCCTTTCGCTAACCCGCAAGAATCAAGGCGACGGCTGGGCTTCCGAAATCTCCGGCCCCTGGATTCGCGCGCCTGATACACGCGCCGCGCCTTATAAATAGGACTTGAAGGCCATCTTCCTTTCCTCCCCTTCTTCGTCTTCCTCGCGACCCAGACCTCAGAGCTCCGCCGCCGCCGTCAACTGCTGCATCAACTCCGGCCGCTGCATCAACCTGATCGGTTCAGAGCACCGCGGCGACCTTCCGCATCTGTTTGGACCCCGGTAAGACCCCTGTTCTTGTTGCTTTAGATCTGTTCTAGGGTTCATCGTCCTGCTACTGTTTCTTGCTCATCCCCATAGCAGCCTTTACGAACAGATGACAACACCTGTACCTGGATTTGTAGTTTCTCTTAGCAGTCGCCATAAATCTGCATTCATTTCCTTAGATCCCACTCTTGTTCCTGCTTGTCGAACTTATGTTGCTCTGCTGTGAGCCCGACTTCATATTACCTGTTTTTATTTGTTTTTCACCCTAGCTGTAGATCCACTGCTTTGAACGAATCCGTACGGGATCTGTTTCTGCTTTTCATACTCACAACTGTTTACATCTAGTCGGTTTAACTCTTAGCAAAGCGAACAAACCGATCTACACATCCATTAGTCCCCTTGATGAACCGCCGGTTGATATTTATTGTAGATAACCTGACTCTATATAAGAGCATCTTCGGTTTACAATCATACTTGCTCTCAAACCGGAATACCTCTGCCTTGTAGATTTCCTCATGGCAAAACAGGTGTATGAATGCAACTGGGTTCCCTCTTGCATCACTGAGACCCAACTAAACAACTTAGTTCTGACTGGTGCTTTGAGTAGCAAAAGTACCATCCATTGGAGGGTTCCAGGAGACGAATGTCCTCCTACCCCGCAGGAAGGAGAAGTGGTGGTGTTTGCGGATCACCTGGCCCGGGGGTTTAATCCGCCCGGTTCAAAATTTTATCGGGACGTCTTGGCTAACTTTAGACTGCGCCCACAAGATGTTGGTCCAAATTCAGTCACGAATATCTGCCATTTCCAAGTACTTTGCGAGGCGTACTTTCAAGAGGAACCCACTGTAGAGCTGTTCCGGGACTTTTTCCATCTGAACCGACGTACTGAATTCACCGATGGCCCAAATATGGAACTGGGTGGTATGGCGATTCAGAAGAGGAAAGAGGTGACTTATCCTCACGCCAAGCTGCATAGTCATCCGCAAGAATGGAATTGCACTTGGTTCTATTGCAAGGATACTTCCCCTGCTGAAGAAAATCCACTGCCCGGTTTCCGCCCAGAGAGACTTAGCAATACTCACCCCTTCCCCCCACGGCTAACTGCCAAAGAGAGGAGCAAGTATGCCCCTCAGCTGTCCAAGCTCAGAGCCTTCATGGCTAATGGTTTTACGGGGGTTGATCTTGCTCGTTGCTGGATTTCATGGAGCATCCTGCCCCTTAGCATTCGCTCCGGTTTGATGTGCCAATACACGGGTCGGGTTGATGACCCTCTGAGGCACTGCAACATTCAGCTGACGGAGGACGAAGTCGCTGAAGCTGTGAAGAAGATGCTGAACGAACCGGAACCTGTTTGCGCTCAAACCGGCCTGCTTCCATTTTGTGCCACAAACAAACCACCTGCTGTAAGTAATTCCTCTGTTTATAGAATCTTTGATCTCCTTATATATATGTTGTTAACTCCAGTCCTTCCTAAGACAGGGAGATGATCCATTTTGGAGCAAGAAGTTACAAGAGCCGACCGAAAAGGTAACCCGACCCAAGACGAGGGTGAAGAAGCCTGCTCAGAGGAAAAGGAACACTGCTTCCAATACTCTGGATTTAGAGGAGGATGATGTGGGTAATCCGGACCTCGGGGTAGACCTCGATTCAGTTGGTTTGCTTTTTGTACGTCTTATTGATGATGATATTTGTCAGGATGACGCTGAAGTGAGCCATGCCGAAGGCCCAAAGGTAACTATTCTTTCTTCTGATGCCGTTCCTTTGCCTTTGAAAAAACCTCGCCAGGCAAATCGGAAAATTAAATTTTCTCACCCTCTTGCTTACTTGGATCCCAAATTTCTTGTGAAGACCCAGCAACATGAAGCTCGACGCACCACCCGTCATAGCGGCCAGGTAGTCACCTCCGCCGGTTTACCGAACAGCCCGGTTCGGAAACGCCGTTCAGAGGTCTCCGATTTATGCGCTAGCTTTCCTCCTAAAGCCGGTTTAACTCGCCAGCCTCTAAATCCATCTGACTCCGATTATCAGGTCACTTCCCATTCATCTTCCGGTGAATCTTCAGCTACTCAACTGCCACCGTTGAAGACAGTTATTGGGTAAGTTGGACCGATCACAACATATCTCTGTATGGGTCTCTTAATCCATCTTATACTGTTTTACCAATCTTTGGGTTTTTCCAGGGCTAAACCTAGACCGAGCAAGAAGGCTCGTCTGGATAACCCGGCTGAAGGAACTGCCGCTCCTGAACCGGAGAAAACTCCTGGTGCTGACGTTCTGGATCGTGAAGATACTCAGAACTATCTATCTCCGCAAGATAACATCTGCGCTGAAGAAAGGACTACCGAACCTGCTAGCCGTACTGATCCGCCTGCCAGTCCTGTTCGGGTTGAGGAATCCATCCCCCCTTTCTGCAACTGCTGATAAACCGACAGGGCCACTGCAGAGCAGCGACTCCAAGGATGATGATGTCGTGATTACCGGTGTTGGCCGCTCTGAACCGGGGAGCACTGCTACTTTGGCCAAGCATACTGCCAAGGACGAAGTCTCGGCCATAAAGGGCAAATGGGACCTTGACTTATCTACGTACGCCTCTTTAAGCGCCCCGGATCTTTATTCTGGGTATCTGAACCGGCTGTACACCAGTCGGGATTATGAGGCTGCGATGATCAAGATGATGAAGGAGAAACTTGAGGTAACTCCCTTGTGCTTCATTCTATTGCAACTTTAGCTTATCAAATACTTCCAAACCGAGATGATAGTCCGGACCAGGCTGCTTTTGACAATTAAGGTCTGGTTTAGAAAACCCAAGGTTTCAACATCGGTCATAACCAGAAAAACATCAACAGATAACCATTAGCCCCCAAGTGCCAAGCTTAAATACTTGTATTAATCTTGGGACTTTTTGTAATGGAAAACTTATGTTAAAATCAAATATGCATTAGCCCCCAAGTATCGAGCACATAACTTGCTTGTGTGGTTGATACTTCCAAACCGTGTAATATTTTCTGAACACTGTTGATGACCTGCTGCAGGGGGATTTGAAGACCAAAGAGAACCAAGTCTCGGACCTTCAGGAAGCTTTAAAAGCCCAGCAGATTGAAACTGAAAAAGCAAAGGAGGAATTGACCAAAGCCTTAACTGTTATGGAGCAGCTGAAAGCAAGCCGCAAAAAGGAGCAAGCCGATTGGGCTACTGAAAGAGCTCTTTTGACGAAGAGGGCTGAAAATGCCGAAGCTGCTCTTAAACCGGTGGTTGATGAGTTATCCACCGTGAAGCGACAAATACACTCCATGACATCTGCCGTCTTTGGTAAACCTTTCAATGCTCTTCTTCCAATTTGTACCTTGTTTGCTACACCCCATGTCCGGTTTGTAATTCACCTTGAAACACTGCAGGCTCACGTATTGGACACTTGGGTTCTGATGTGCGGATGAAACTCAAAGCTGCTTATACTCTGATTGAACAGTTATACACCGGAGCACAAAGAGCTATCACCACTGCATCGCACAACAACCCTGCGCCGGCTCTGATTCAAGACACATTAAAGAGGCTGTCCATGCTTCCGGCCCGGATTGAAGAGTTGAAAAGATCAGCTGCTCGAACTGGAGCTATCACTGCCTTGATCCGGGCCAAAGCGTGGGTACCAGATTTCGATCCTGTCGAAGCGGCCCAAGGATACCCCAGCTTGAAGGAAGACGGTTCAGACTTTGGTGAAGATGATTTGAGGGCGATAAACCGGGCGGTGCGCCCCCTAGCTTGTCAATTGGCTGAGGAGGCAGATCTGTCACGTTACCAAGCCCAATATGACAACCAGAACAAACGAGTATCTGCCCCGGTCCCTGAAGCGGGAAACCTTGTTCCTCCCATCCGTAAGCATACTTACGCCCCAGACATTGAACCGTCTTCGCTGATTCACGAAGAAGCCGTCTTCCAAGCGCTAATGGGAATCGACTGGACCACTGCTGATTTCCAGCCAATGGGTAATCAAGATGGAGCTGAAGCGGCGCGAGATGACCCCCAGCCTTCGAACCGAGGCGTCGAACAGGCGTAATCAACGCTCCGGTTTACTTGGTGACGTCTTAATCCATCAACGAACAATATATTCAGGCACTACGTTGCCTTGTAATAAGATAGTTTAATACTTCTGCCTTTGAACGTGCCTTCGCGCACGGGTACTGATGCTCTTTCCAGCGACATTTCCAACTTATGTTTCCCGTCTTTACTGAGTGCACAATATGATTTTTCGACCACCTGAACCGTGCTGCGCCTCTGCCAAACCGGGCAATTTGCCTCCGGGTTTAAAATGGACCAGGCTATGCCGGCTGAATCGGTTTAAGGATACTTGACGTTCCGAAGAACCAAAAAAAAACACCACAATAAAGGCAGAAAACAAAACCAAATATGAAAAGGCAACGCGATAGTAAAACGCATGCGAATAGTGGTTATTATGAACCGTTCAGAAGGCGTGACCATCGTCAAGACAAAACCGAGCCCCCAAGAGGTGTAGCTACGGTTTAAGTCGACTAGGTTCCTTACTGAATCGTGGCAAATATGCCGGCCAAATGGCATTGCATTGGTTCGTCAACCAAGCCCCCAAGTGACTCAATGGCTAAAAAGCCGACCAGAAGGCATTACCATCATCAAGACATGACCGAGTTCCCATAAGGCGTAATCTACGGTTCAAGTCGATTAGGTCCCCAACTGATTCTGTGGCAAATATGCCAGCCAGAAAGCATTACCGTCGTCAAGGCCTGACCAAGCCCCCCGGAGGTGTAGCTGCGGTTCAGGCCGACTAGGTCCCCAACTGACTTTATAGGGATAGCTATGTTCTCTTTGGTTCGAATACGACCTATGTTTGAACAGCTGTGTTCTCTTTGGTTCGAATACGACCTATGTTTGAACAGAAATCCCCATGTTTGAATAGCTATGTTCTCTTTGGTTCGAATACGACCTATGTTTGAACAGGAAGCCTCATGTTTGAATAGCTGTGTTCTCTTTGGTTCGAATACGACCTATGTTTGAACAGGAAGCCTCATGCTTGAACCGGGATATTGAACCGGATATTAAGAGTTTCACAACCCTGTAGGAGACATCTTCCCTTGAACCAGTTTTTAAACCGGAATTTGAACTTCTGTGAAGCGACCTCCAGGGGTAAGTACACATGATGTGAAGAACAGTAGAGACCCCGCTTTATTTGAGGCTCTGGTTTATTGTATTCAATCATAATATATACATGGTCATGATATGTACATAAACAGAGCCCAGGGCTCATGTATAATAAGGTCGAAGATGAGCTATGTTCCACGGCCTGCTGGTCTCCTCCTCTGACGTGCGTGAGTCCTTGCGCTCTCTAATATCAATCAAGTAATATGACCCATTATTCAGATTCTTGCTGACCACAAAAGGTCCCTCCCAAGGCGGGGATAATTTATGCTGATCAGATTGATCCTGGACGAGCCGAAGCACCAAATCCCCCTCCTGAAAGGTTCTGGTCCTAACCCGACGGCTATGGTAACGGCGGAGATCTTGCTGGTAAATCGCTGAATGGGCAGCTGCCAAGTCACGCTCCTCATCCAACAAGTCAAGAGCGTCCTGCCGTGCCTGCTCATTGTCCGCTTCAACATATGCTGCCACTCGAGGCGAGTCATGTCGTATATCACTTGGGAGAACCGCCTCTGCTCCATAGACCATAAAAAACGGCGTAAACCCCGTGGATCTGTTAGGCGTGGTGTTGATGCTCCATAACACAGACGGTAGTTCCTCCACCCAACAACCCGGCGTCCTTTGCAAAGGGACCAGAAGCCGGGGTTTGATACCTCTCAAGATCTCTTGGTTCGCTCGTTCCGCCTGACCATTAGACTGTGGGTGCGCTACCGAAGAAACATCAAGCCGTATATGCTCCCGTGCACAGAACTCCTTCATGGCCCCTTTGGATAGATTGGTACCATTATCTGTGATGATGCTATGTGGAAAGCCAAACCGGAAGATCACCTTCTTTATAAATTGAACCGCCGTGGCAGCATCACACTTACTGACAGGTTCTGCCTCCACCCATTTGGTAAATTTGTCAACCGCCACCAGTAGGTGGGTCTTCTTATCTTTGGAACGCTTAAAAGGCCCAACCATATCAAGCCCCCAAGTCGCAAACGGCCAAGTGATTGGAATCATTCTCAATTCTTGAGCCGGTATGTGTGCTCGTCTAGAAAATTTCTGGCACCCATCACATAACCTGACTAGGTCTTCCGCATCAGCATGAGCAGTTAACCAGTAGAAACCGTGGCGGAACGCTTTAGCCACCAATGACTTTGAACCGGCGTGGTGGCCGCAATCCCCTTCATGTATTTCTCGTAATATCTCGC
The DNA here is from genome assembly GCA_032464435.1 of Aegilops umbellulata. NCBI lineage: Eukaryota > Viridiplantae > Streptophyta > Magnoliopsida > Poales > Poaceae > Aegilops > Aegilops umbellulata. Next base: position 346,891,793 of record CP136058.1, on the reverse strand, counting down.
ACCCCTCCTTAGGGGATATGCACCGTTGCAGCGCTCCTGATACGCTGCGATGATGTAACTCTCCTTGGAAAATGGTCATAGACTTGGACCGTCGTACTATCTGTCGAGCCAAGCTTTCATCTTCTGGCAACTCACCCCGGTTCATATATGCCAGGTAAGGGAGCGTCCAATCCGGGGTGGCGTGAAGAGCCGCCACTAACTGAGCCTCCGGATCAGGAACAGCCAACTCCAGCTCACCGGGCAGCTGTACCGATGGGTGGTATAATACATCCAAGAAAACATTGGGTGGGACCGGTTTACGCTGAGAGCCCAAGCGACTTAAAGCGTCTGCTGCCTCATTTTTTCTGCGGTCCACATGATCCACTTGATAGCCTTTGAAATGCCCAGCCACCAAATCTACTTCACGTCGGTATGCAGCCATAAGCGGATCCTTAGAGTCCCAGGTGCCAGATACTTGCTGAGCCACCAGATCCGAGTCACCAAAGCACCTAACTCTGCTCAGATTCATCTCTTTAGCCACCCGAAGACCATGAAGCAAAGCTTCATACTCCGCCGCATTATTTGTATAGGGGAACATTAAACGGAGGACATAACAAAACTTATCTCCTCGTGGGGAAGTTAAAACGACTCCAGCCCCCGAGCCTTCCAATTGTCTTGATCCGTCAAAATGAACGGTCCAATAGGTGTTATCTGGCTTCTCCTCAGGCGCTTGTAACTCCGTCCAATCGTTTATGAAATCGACAAGTGCCTGTGACTTTATGGCTGTTCGGGGTACGTACCTTAAATCGTGCGGCCCGAGCTCGATAGCCCACTTGGCAATCCGACCAGTCGCCTCCCGGTTCTGTATAATGTCACCCAAAGGAGCAGAACTGACCACTGTGATTGGGTGCCCTTGGAAATATTGTCTCAGCTTCCGGCTTGCCATAAAAACTCCATATACCAGCTTCTGCCAATGCGGATACCTTTGTTTGGACTCGATAAGTACTTCACTGATGTAGTAAACCGGTCGCTGAACCGGATGTTCCTTTCCAGCCTCTTTTCGTTCTACCACCATCGCAACACTGACTGCTCTGGCATTCGCTGCAACATATAACAGAAGTGGCTCTTTATCCACAGGGGCTGCCAACACTGGCGGATTGACTAGTTGTCGCTTCAAGTCCTCAAACGCTTTATCAGCCTCCGGACTCCAGACAAACTGATCCGTCTTCTTGAGCATTTGATACAAAGGGATCGCCTTCTCACCAAGGCGACTGATAAACCGGCTTAACGCTGCAATCCGCCCGGCCATGCGCTGAACATCATTGATGCATTTCGGTTTGGCCAGGGAGGTGATGGCTGTGATCTTTTCTGGATTGGCCTCAATTCCTCTATGGGACACTAAAAATCCCAACAGCTTGCCTGCAGGTACACCAAAAACACATTTAGCCGGGTTGAGCATCATTTGGTACACTCTCAAGTTATCGAAAGTCTCCTTCAAATCGTCAACCAGGGTCTCCTTCTTTCGTGACTTGACCACAATATCATCCACATAAGCATGCACATTACGACCAATCTGCTCGTGGAGGCAATTTTGCACACATCGTTGATAAGTAGCCTGCGCACTCTTAAGCCCAAAGGGCATAGACACATAGCAGAAGGCTCCAAAGGGAGTAATAAACGATGTCTTCTCCTGGTCCTTAACTGCCATCTTGATCTGATGATAACCCGAATAAGCATCCAAAAAACTTAAACGCTCGCAACCTGCCGTAGCATCAATGATCTGATCAATCCGGGGGAGAGCAAAAGGATCTGCTGGGCAAGCTTTATTCAAGTCTGTATAGTCCACGCACATGCGCCAGGTGCCGTTTTTCTTAAGAACTAGCACCGGATTAGCGAGCCATTCGGGATGAAAAACCTCAATGATAAACCCAGCTGCCAGGAGCCTGGCCACTTCCTCACCAATCGCTTTACGTCTTTCTTCATTAAACCGTTGTAAGAACTGCTTTACCGGCTTGTACTTAGGATCCACATTAAGGGTGTGCTCAGCGAGTTGCCTCGGTACACCAGGCATGTCAGATGGCTTCCATGCAAAGATGTCCCGATTCTCACGGATGAACTCGATGAGCGCGCTTTCCTATTTTGGATCCAAGTTTGCACTGATGCTGAACTGCTTGGATGAATCGCCAGGTACGAAGTCAACAAGCTTAGTTTCGGCCGCTGACTTGAACTTCAAGGCCGGATCGTGGTCCGTAGTCGGCTTTTTTAATGAAGTCATATCCTCCGGATCAACACTGTCTTTGTACTGCTTTAGCTCCTCCGTAGCACAAACCGATTCTGCATAAGTCACATCTCCTTCCTCGCATTCCAAAGCGATTCGACGGCTCCCATGAACCGTTATAGTGCCCTTGTAACCTGGCATCTTAAGTTGCAGATACACGTAGCAGGGTCGTGCCATAAATTTTGCATAAGCTGGCCGTCCGAACAAAGCGTGGTACGGGCTTTGGATTTTAACCACTTCGAACGTCAGCGTCTCTGATCTGGAATTGTGACTATCGCCAAATACCACTTCAAGGGCTATCTTACCAACCGGATATGCAGACTTGCCAGGCACCACCCCGTGGAACACTGTATTGGTCGGTTTGAGATCCTTATCTACCAGTCCCATACGACGGAAGGTCTTGTAATACAAGATGTTAATACTGCTCCCTCCGTCCATGAGCACCTTGGTGAGCTTATAACCTCCCACCTGAGGCGCCACCACCAATGCTAACTGACCCGGATTATAAACCCTGGGAGGGTGATCCTCTCGGCTCCATATGATGGGCTGTTCTGACCAGCGCAGATAGTGAGGCGTGGCTGGTTCGATAGCACTAACTGCTCGCCTCTGAAGCTTTCTATCCCGTTTATCAAGGCTTGTAGTAAAGACATGATACTGTCCACCACTCAACTGTTTCGGGTTGCTCTGATAACCACTCTGATTACTCTGATTGTTTTGGCTGACCTGTCCGCCCGGATTACCCTGGAACCCTGGACCGGGACCTGAACCGCCGCCGGAGCTGCGATCATTCTGGAAAGTGTTTGAGCTTTTGAACTCCTTCATGATATAACAATCCTTCCAAAGATGGGTTGCTGGTTCCTCCTTCGTTCCGTGCTTCGGACAGGGCTGGTTTAAAAAAAAGTTCAAACGCTCCGGATTAGGACCCGGATCTGTGCGGAAACTTGGCTGTTTCCCCTTGCGCCGCTGGCCCTTATTCTGTGCACTTGCATTGGCTACAAAGTCCATGCTCCCGTCCGGTTTACGCTTACCTCCGCCTCCATTACCTGTCGGTCGATGCTGCTGGCCTTTGGTGTTGCCATTCTTCCTTCCCTTCCCTTCTTTGTCATCACCAGAGTCAGGATCCTTGGTACTGTCAGAATCCGCATACTTCACTAAAGCGGTCATGAGCGTTCCTATGTCTGTACAATCACGCTTCATCCGGCCCAGCTTTAGCTTCAAAGGGCCAAACCGACAGTTGCTTTCCAACAGTACTACAGCGGTGTCTGCGTTGATGCGATCTGATGAGTGCAAGACTTCTGATACTCGTCGTACCCAATGGGTAGTTGATTCCCCTTCTTGCTGAACGCAGGCTGCTAGGTCAACTATTGACATTGGCTGTTTGCACGTGTCCTTGAAGTTCTTGATAAACCGGGCACGCAATTGGGCCCATGAGCTAATTGAATTAGGTGGCAAACTCTTTAACCAAGTCCGGGCCGTTCCTTCTAACATCATAGTAAAATACTTGGCACACGCCGCGTCATCCACATCCAGCATCTCCATAGCCATTTCATAGCTCTCCACCCACGTCTCCGGAGGCTGATCTACCGTGTAGTTTGGTACTTTGCGGGGGCCTTTGAAGTCTTTGGGCAGGCGTACGTTGCGCAAGGCGGGAACAAGGCACGGTACTCCCAAAGAACTGGAAACCATCCCCGGTTCAGCCGCAGCTGCTGGGAAGATAGGTGTAATCTGATGAGCCTGATGCTGCGCTGCCAATCCGGCCTCCCGTGCACGGGTGTGATCCACATTCTCATGAGCATTGTCAACGCCCGCCGGATTGTTGCCGCGGAGCGCTTCACGCCTGGCATTACTTGAAACGGCCGGCTCCTCCACGCGCCTGCTATAGCTCCCGCTGGGGCGAGGGGTGGAGTGAATCCGATCACGGCTTTGCGAATATGCTTCTTGCTGGGCCAACGCGGTCCTAAGGAGCTCCTTGACCCGGCGTGTTTCTTCATCCTGCGGTGAATCTCCTTCGATCGGAATGGCTTCCAACCGAGCCGCCGCCGCGACGAGGTTATCCATCGGGTTGGAATAATGACCTGACGGCGTTGGCATGGCCGGTGGCGTATCAGTGTTATGACGAGGCAGGTTTATAATCCGGTGCTGAGCCGGGGCGCCGGCCGTCACCTCCGCACGGTTTACCCCCGGGGTGTTGAAGAGGTTTCGAGCGTCGAGGGCGGCGGGCAACCGAGACCGGGATTTTCTCTTCAGGACCTCCTGAGACGCCTTACGGTCCATCATGAGCCTGTAAGCCTGTGCATCTAAAGCGGCGCGCTCCGCCGTCATCCTGATCTCTTCTGCTGCCAGCTCCGCTTTAGCCCGAGTGATCTGCTATCTCACCTTGGTAATCTCAGCATTGTGAGCCTCTTGATCCTCCGGGTTGGCTTCCGCCATGAGCGCTGCTAGTGCGTCAAACAGGTCTGACAAAACTTGGGCTGGTGAACCTGTAGGGCCTCCTGCCCGCGCAGCCATTGTTGCTGCCGATCCGGAGATCGCTGCTGCTGCAGTTGATGATCGCGGCGCCGCCTGTGTTCCGGCCATGAAGATCCCAACCCGACAGGGCAGATCCGAGGGGTCCGGAATACTGTTGCCATCGGAGCCGCCCTCAATCCGATCATCTTGTAGCTGATAAAGAGATTCGGTTTCCCCGGTCGACGTTTCATCGCCGGAGTAGATGGCGGTTTCGCCACCAGATTCGGATCCTTCCTCGTAGCTTCCTCCGCGGATAACCCCCACGAAGGCGTGCTTCCTGATCGGTTTAGCCAGGGTCGATCTCGTGCACTGAGCCGTCTCGACGAGGTCGGCGCAGACGCCTAGCGCGGGGCCCGGTTCTCCGATCTTGCCGATGAAAACATGGATGCCGCCAAAGGGGACCCGGTACCCGTACTCGATCAAGCCGGCGTCGGGGCCCCAGCCTGCGCTGTCGATGTAGAGTTTTCCGCGGCGGCTCTTGGTCATCCGTCCCACAGCGTAACCCTCGAGTCCTTCAAAGCGGCCCTCCAAGAACCTGAAACCATCTTGCGATAGCCCCACGGTGGGCGCCAACTGTCGTGGATTTGTCACGGCAGATGTCCTAATGAAAGGACTTAGTCGTGGAGCCATCGCAACGGGTTAGCTTGAAGGGGTTAAAAGTGGACACAAGGACACGATTTTTATACTAGTTCGGCCCCTTCGATGAAGGTAAAAGCCTACGTCTAGTTGTGATGGGATTGATGGGTTTCGAGGGCTTAAGGAGCGATAAGCTTCGCCTAAACCTCGAATTCTTCTTCTCTCTCCCCAAACCGCCGTCGGGTCGTCCCCTTATATACACGGGTGACGCCCGTCGTTCTGCAAAGTCTCGACCTCCGGCTTATAAACGTGCCCGGGTCGGTCTCTCTATTCCTATCTTACAGTACAAGTTGGCCCCAGGCCGGTTTACACCATAAACCTTTAAACCGTTTATAGATCTTGGGCCTTTCTACTCCTCCTTGGGCTTTAACATCTCGGGTGTTGTTGATGTGGCAACCCGGGCCCTGCAGGCCGGTTTACCCCAGATAGCAACATCCCCAACAGTAGCGGTGAGAGCCCATGTAGGAGTACATGGTGGGTTGTCTCATTGCAGCCGTCCTCAGGAACTGAGTCCTGTGTTTGTGATCCACGAACAGTTACTACCACACATTGGGTTCCGGTAACTCGACCCCTCTCGACTTATTAATCAACTTGATCTCTGTCCAGGAGTTGCAACTAGTTTCTGGTGTTTGTAGGTAGTGTTAGTAGTCTACCAAGTGGCACCCGGTACAGGTGGGCTTGGGACAGACTAGGCACAGTGGCACGGTGTACCAAGTGGCACCCGGTTGGTGGGCTTGGGAACCCTGCTCACATCGTTTGGGGCGTGAGCGACACCCCGGCCGGATCTCCTTGAGGATGGAACCCGAATAGGTGATAAACCTGGACGAGAGACTTGCGTGGTTAGTCAGGTCGTGGCCGACTCCCTCGCCCGGCTTCCGCTTGAAGGTTGCCGAGGTACATGATGTGTACAGGGCGATAAGTGGCGAGAGCGTGTGTGAAGAAGTACCCCCCTGCAGGGTTATCATTATCTACTCAAATAGCCGGATTCCTCGGATATGGAAACTTGGACCCCTTGCATAGTTCATAGACAAGTGAAAGTGGATACTCTAAAATGCGCAAGATAAGCGTGAGTGCTATGGATGGCGTTCTCGTAGGAAGACGGGAGCGGATCCATAGTGGTGTGTTGATATGGTGAATATGTGGACTCGTGTGCGCCACCTCAAGAGAGTTACTTGCAGTCGTAGTTCAGGTTAGCCACTGAGTCAAAGCTGGCTTGCTGCAGTTAAACTCCACCACCCCTTTATTGATACCGATGCATATGTAGCTAGTTCTGATGTAAGTCTTGCTGGGTACATTTGTACTCATGTTTGCCTATTTTATGTTTTTGCAGAGAGACTTCAGTCTCGCTAGTAGTACCGCTTGGACTTCGACGTTTAGCTTGTTACCTCGGCTACGATCTTGTGCCCTCGGCAGGATCTGGTAGATAGTCAGGCTTCTCAGCCTTTTTCTTTTGTAGATGTCTGTACTCAGACATGTTAAACTTCTGCGTGTGTTTGACTTGTATGCTCTGAATGTTGGGTCATGAGACCCATGTTTGTAATATCTTGCTCCTCGGAGCCTAATGAATAAATAATTGAGTCGTAGAGTCTTGTTGTGATGCCATGTTGTATTTACTCATATCGGGCATATTGTGTGTATGATTGAAATGCTTGGTATGAGTGGGATCCGACTATCTAGTTGTTTATCCTTGGCAGCCTATCATATGGGGAAATGTAGTCTAGTGCTTCTGAGCAATATTAGTCCGCTACAGCCCGGTTCACCGGAGTCCTGCTAGCCCAGCACTACTGCTTGGAACACTTGACTGGCCGGCATGTGATTCACGTCGTTCGTGTGTCTGTCCCTTCGGGGAAATGTCACGCGGTGTTATCCGGAGTCCTGCCTAGCCTGCTACAGCCCGGGTTACCGGAGTCCTGTTAGCCCAGTGCTACAGCCCGGATTTATACGCTGTTGACCGACATGCCCGATGTGATTCATGTATGCCTGCCCTCATGTGTTAGTGCCGCCTTGGGTTCACGACTAGCCATGTCGGCCCGGGTTCTCTGTCATATGAATGCTAGCGACACTATCATATACGCGAGCCAAAAGGCGCAAACGGTCCCGGGCCAGGTAAGGTGGCACCCGTGGGAATACCGTGCGTGAGGCCGCAAAATGATATGATGTGTTACATGCTAGATTTGTGTGACTTAGGATCGGGGTCCTGACAAGATCCGATCTTCGTTCTAGTTTATCTTCCCGCTCGTTTATCGGAATCAGGTGATTCAAGCGCCTGGAGTTTCGTTTCGAAACCGCCGTTCCGACTAATCAACTTAAACAATTTTTGCTACTTTAAATTTGACCTAGTTTCAACTTGCTAGAACCGAGTTGTTTTCATCCACCGTTTGTTCTTCGTTGCTTTGTTCGATTCGTTTTCTCTTTGCAACCGGAGTTCTTAAGTTGAACTTTCTGGTTCGCTCTCTTGTTCGAGTTTTACCTATGCATTAGATGAGTACTTATTGTATGCTTGTTGTTTGTCTGCGATAGATTACCCGGAGTGCGCCGCCTGTTACTTCGAATCTCTAGGTTTCGCGGATCATCAGCAAGGCAAGTAACACTTTGATCATACCTTCTCATTGCCCAGTTTTATTGCATTAGATCAACCTTCAAACATTGCATGATTAGGATCTAATTAAACTGTGGGATGGGAAGTAGTTAAGGTAGTACCTATTACCTGTTTTACTTATGAAACCTTTGGGAGTTACTCTACGTTACTTATTATGCCATGCTATGCTAGTAGACGTGGATTGGGTGAGTGATATCCATGACAGATGTGAGTATTATTAATTATGGTTTATCTAAGGTGGCAACTTAAACACACATCTGGGTGGATTGAGGCACCTGGTTTCTATCAGGACTTGCCTGTTTTTTTTTTTGGGACCGCCACCCAGGCTCAAAGGGATCATAAGATTATTCATGCTAGAAACTTCCGTGTGCAGCCACAAGCCATTATGGGCTCTGGCATAGTTGACTAAGTTGTGCGAACTCTTATAGGGGTAGACTAGCAGATGTAGGGGTTGTAGGTGGTACGGTCTACTCCATCATAAGGTACTAGTGCTTCTGAAAGACTATGTCTCGGTCATCCGTTTCTCAAACACCATGTAGTGCGAGAAACCAAATGGAGGCGATCGAGTCTTGTTGGGAAAAGTGCGCAAACCTCTGCAGAGTGTACAAACTAATCATGATTAGCCGTGTCCCCGGTTATGGACAACTTGAGTATCTAGTACTTGATTATCATGTGAATCTCATCATGTTACTCCTAAATTAATATTGTTGGGTTATTGATGATTACTTTTAATTGGGATTGAGGATGCTGTCAACCATTCTCAATGTTTAACAACCACTATGATAGTTAAATAAATTTATTCCTTTGCAGTAGGGAAAAACTAGCTTTACGCAAAACTGTAACCATAGAGCTTTACCACCAGCCATAAATGCATGTAGTATAGGCTTATCATTCATTATTCTCTATGTGTTACATTGCCAGCATATTCCATGTGCTGACCCGTTTTCGGGCTGCAACTTTCATGTTGCAGACTTTTCGGACAACGAGTAAGGTGCTTTTAGGTCGTGGTTCTATACTCAGTGATGCCGTTGGAGTTGATGGACTCACTATTCTTCCAAGCTTTTCGCTGTTATCGTTATTACATGGCCTTAAGCCATATTTATTCTAATAAGTTCTCTTTGAGACAACGATGTAATAAGTGTGTGATTGCTACTCTGTTATAAATCCTTCGAAGTACTGTGTGGTGTCAGCATTACTGATCCAGGGATGACACCGAAGCACAGAGACTTGACCATCTGAGGTCGGGTCGCTACAGAGATGGTATCAGAGCACTCTCTGACTATAGGACACGACCACTAAGTTAAAGCCATAGATCACTATTCTCTTCTCATTTTCTCTAACTCCTCATCTTTTCTACTCTTTTAGGATGACGGACGCGAAGATCAAGTACGCTTAACCGGATGAGGGCACACCTTTTGGATTTCACTTGAAGGAAGTCACCAAGTACTTGAACATTGGACTACCAAGCTTCACCGGGACTTTCAACGCCACTCTGCCTGAAGAGGAGCGCTGGAAGATTCAAGCTCACGTTCCGGGAAGGACATTCGCGCCAATCACGAAGCCCATAGATAGTGTTTTCAGTGCACCAACCTGGAGTCTGGGAAAGAGCATGGCAGCTCATATCACCATGGGACACATTGGAGAAGTCTACCAAGAAGACCTCAAGGACACTATCTACCAGATTTGTGGACGCCGAGATGAACAATGGGAGATAGTAAGCACCAAGAAGGATAGATCCATTGCAGCTTTCATCCAGGAGTTAAACCAGCACATTCGACGCCATGAGAACCAGATGTGCAATGATATGATAGAGTTGAAGAATGCGAAGGGAAGGATCATCGAGCTAGAAGGAGAACTGAAGGCTACACGCAAGGACTACATGGACGAGATCGTAGCTCTAGCAAGGCACAACGGCGATCTTAAGCAGGAGATTGCAGAGCTCAAGGGGAAATTAGCATCCAAGAAGGAAGACAAGTACGTCGCATGTCCGAGCAACTACATCATCATCGACGACACCGATTCGGGTCCAAGTGAACCCGACTTTGAAGACGAAGCTGGAGCAGACATCATGGAGTCTTCCACCGATTCAAATTTCTAGATAACCACCATATATTAGTAGTATTTCCCCCATGTAAACATTATAGTTCGAGCACTTTTGCGATAGTTCTAGACCGTTTGTATGCCCTTGTTTGAATTGAATGAAGTGATTTTTTGTGCATTTGCTCATGTGCATTGGGGTAGTGTTTTCTCTTTAGACCTCACTCTATTCTCAATTCTCGTCTTTTCTAAACCCTTAGATGCCTCCGAGACGTGAAAATGAATTCGTGTTCCCGCCAGAGATCACTCAGTTGATTCAGCAACAGAATGCCTTGATCCAAACTTTGGTGCAGAACAACAACAACAACAACAACAACAACAACAACAACAACAACAACAACAACAACAACAACAACAACAACAACAACAACAACAACAACAACAACAACAACAACAACAACAACAACAACAACCCACCACCACCACCACCTGTTGATCCTTTGACCCGTTTCCTTAGGCTGAATCCGCCGGTGTATTCCAGTAGCACCGAGCCGATTGTAGCAGATGATTGGATCCATAAGATAGGAAGGGAGTTGACCACTGCAGGATGCACCAATGCTGAGAAGGTGAAGTTTGCTGCACACCAGCTTGAAGGACCCGCAACAGCATGGTGGGAGAATTTTACAGCCACTTACCCTGTAGACACTGTCACATGGGATCAGTTTCAGCAAGCTTTCCGTACTGCCCATGTTTCAGCAGGAGCTATGGCCATGAAGAAGCGTGAGTTTTGCAACTTACGCCAAGGAGGAAGGACAGTTGGCCAGTATGTGGATGATTTTAGTAAGTTAGCACGTTATGCCCCAGATGACGTTGCTACAGACGCAGCTAAGCAGGAGAAGTTTCTGGAAGGACTGAATGATGAGCTAAGCATGCAGTTGATGGTAGCAAGTTTCAACAACTACCAGGAGTTGGTAGATCGTGCCATCATGATTGAAGGGAAGCAACAGCAGATTGAGAACCGCAAGAGGAAGTATGGACAGGGGAAGTATAACTCTGGAGCCCAGCAGAAGCCCCATCATACCCCTAAACCAGGAGTTCAGTTTCAGCATACCCATGGAGGAGGTAGTTCGCACAACCATAATGGCCACAAGAATGGTAATGGAGGAAGCAACGGCCAGAACCGTACCACCCCATCAACCCCAGCCAAGAGAGATCTGAGTCAAGTCACCTATTTCAAGTGTTCGAAGACCGGACATTACGCCAGTGAATGTCCCAAAGGCCAAAATGGAAATGGAAGCTCTGGAAAGAAGCCGAACCCTTTCAACAAGGGACAGGTGAACCACGTTAGCGTGGAGGAGGTTGAAGCTCAACCCGATGCAGTAATCGGTAAGTTTTTGGTTAAGTCATTTACTGCACTTGTTCTTTTTGATACTGGTGCATCACATTCATACATATCGAGGGGATTTGTGGATAAGTATAACCTGCCAACCCAAGCCCTTAGGTCACCCATGTTAGTAACCTCGCCAGGAGCAGAATATATGGCTAGTCGATGGTGTGATCGGTTACCATTAAGGATTGGTAGCTATATGTTTCCCTCAGACCTAATAGTATTGGAATCTCAAGGATTGGATGTGATATTAGGCATGGATTGGTCGCCAAAGTATGAAGGGAACATTGAATGTGCCAGTAAGACAATTTTGCTCACAACGCCAGAAGGAAGAAGGATCAAGTATGTATCCCAACATGCACCAAACAGGACACAAGTAAATTCTTTATCAGGAGTTGTGCAGGAGGAAGTACCAGTGGTAAAGGATTTTCCTTACGTGTTTCCAGAAGAGTTGCCAGGCATGCCACCGGATAGAGACATTGAGTTTTTAATTGAGCTTTTGCCAGGCACTGGGCCAATATCGAAGAGACCATACAGGATGCCCGCAAAGGATTTGGTGGAAATTAAGAAGCAGATCAAGGAGTTATTGGATAAAGGTTACATACGCCCAAGTTCTTCGCCTTGGGGATCACCCGTACTTTTAGTGGAGAAGAAGGATGGATCGTTAAGGATGGTTGTTGATTACCGTGGATTGAATGAAGTAACCATCAAGAACAAGTACCCACTGCCAATGATTAATGATCTGTTTGATCGCTTGCAAGGAGATAAAGTGTTTTCCAAGATCGATTTGCCATCAGGGTACCATCAGTTCAAGATTCGAGAGCAGGACATACCTAAGACAGCATTCACCACAAGATATGGACTGTATGAGTATACCGTTATGTCATTTGGACTGACTAACGCACCTGCCTATTTCATGAACCTGATGAACAAAGTGTTTATGGAGTTTTTGGATAAGTTCGTCATGGTTTTCATTGATGATATTCTGGTATTCTTGAAGAATGAAGAGGAGCATAAAGAACATTTGCGATTGGTACTCAAGAAACTAAGGGAACATCAGTTATATGCCAAGTTCAGCAAATGTGAGTTTTGGTTGAAGGAAGTAGGATTCCTTGGACATGTTATATCCGGAGAAGGAATAGCAGTTGACCCCTCAAAGGTTGAGACCGTAACCGAATGGGAAGCACCAACGACAGTTGGAGAGATCCGGAGTTTTCTTGGACTCGCAGGATACTACCGGAGATTCATTGAGAATTTCTCAAGAATTGCAAAGCCTATGACGGAATTGCTGAAGAAAGATACCAAGTTCAATTGGACTGAGGAACGTGAGGCCAGTTTTCAGGAGTTGAAGAAAAGATTGGTTTCCTCACCAGTATTGATTCTGCCAGATCAGAACAAGGATTATGAGGTGTATTGTGACGCTTTACGTCGAGGACTTGGAGCAGTGCTTATGCAGGAAGGAAGAGTTGTTTCGTATGCCTCACGACAACTAAAACCTCATGAATTAAATTATGCTACGCATGATTTGGAGTTAGCAGCAGTGCATGCATTGAAGACATGGAGACATTTCCTCATTGGAAATCATTGTGAAGTGTACACGGATCACAAGAGTTTGAAGTACATTTTCACGCAGAAGGAGTTGAACCTCAGACAAAGGAGATGGTTGGAGCTCATCAAGGATTACGATATGAGATTGCATTACCATCCCGGAAAAGCTAATGTAGTAGCTGACGCATTGAGCCGTAAGAGCCATGTCAATACACTGATGACTGGAGAAATACCAAAGGAGTTAGCAGAAGATCTTCGAGAGCTATGTTTGGAGATAGTTCCGAGAGGCTATGTAGCAGCATTGGAGATTCAATCTACCTTGATGGATAAAATCAGAGAAGCTCAGAAATCTGACAAGGAGATTGCCTCTATAAAGGAGAAAATGAGCGAAGGAAAAGCAAAGGGATTTCGTGAAGATGAGCACGATACCCTATGGTTTGAGGACCGTGTTTATGTGCCAAATGACCCGGAGATCAGGAAGTTGATTCTGCAAGAGGCACATGATTCGCCCTATTCGATTCACCCAGGAAATACCAAGATGTATTTGGATTTGAAGGAAACATTCTGGTGGACCGGAATGAAGAAGGATATTGCAGCATATGTAGCAGTTTGTGATGTGTGTCATAGAGTAAAGGCAGAACATCAGAAGCCAGCCGGATTGTTACAACCATTGCCGATACCCGAATGGAAGTGGGATAAGATAGGCATGGGTTTTATCACAGGACTACCCAGGACGAAGGCCGGCTATGACTCGATATGGGTAGTAGTTGATTGTTTGACGAAGGTAGCACACTTCATCCCAGTTAAGACCACTTACACCAGTGCTAAGTTGGCAAAGATATACATGACTAGGATCATTTGTTTGCATGGAGTTCCGAGGAGTATCGTATCAGATAGAGGAACCCAATTTACCTCAAAGTTTTGGAATCAGTTGCATGAAACTTTGGGAACCAGACTAGAGTTCAGCACAGCTTTTCACCCACAGACGGATGGACAAACTGAGAGAGTCAATCAGATTTTGGAAGATATGCTGAGAGCTTGTGCACTAGATTATGGGTCCAGTTGGGACGATAACTTCCCGTATGCGGAGTTTTCTTATAACAACAGTTACCAAACCAGTTTGAAGATGGCACCTTTCGAAGCCTTGTACGGAAGGAGGTGTAGGACACCGTTGTCATGGGACGAAGTTGGAGACCGTCAGTTGTTTGGACCAGATTTGATTAAGGAGTCTGAACGGAAAGTTAAGTTGATTCGTGATAGGCTCAAGGTAGCCCAGTCCAGGCAGAAGAGCTACGCAGATTCTAAACGCAAGGAGACAGTTTATGAAACCGGAGATAGAGTTTATCTTTGAGTATCCCCACTTTGAGGAGTTAAGCGCTTTGGAGTTAAGGGAAAATTAGCACCGCGTTTCGTTGGACCGTATAAGATCTTGCAACGTATGAGAGAAGTCGCTTATAAGTTGGAATTACCAGAGGGACTGTCCGGAGTTCATGATATATTCCATGTTTCTCAGCTGAAGAAATGTCACGCCGAGATGGCAGAGGTACCGCTAAGAGATACAGTGCCGCTTGAAGCGATTCAGTTGAAGGAGGATTTAACGTATGAGGAGAAACCGATTAAGATTCTCGAGTATGCCAGCAGGGTTACCCGCAGCAAGGTTATCAAGTTTTGCAAAGTTCAGTGGAACCACCACTCAGAGGATGAAGCCACCTGGGAGAGAGAAGAAGATTTGCTCAAGGACCACCCTCACCTATTTTCTAGCCAACCCGAATCTCGAGGGCGAGATTCATCTTAAGGGGGTAGGTTTGTAACATCCCAAATTTCCAATTTGGAATGTTATACATTAGATCATCATGCATATCATATTTTATTGCATTTTGGTCGATCCTAGAAATTTCACGCAACTCAAGGACCCTCGGAGAGAGTTGGAGGTTTCGTTATTTTTCATATTTGAGTTTTCTCAAATTTTTAAAAGAGGATCATTTGATTTTATTTATTTCATATTCAATTATTTTTCCAATATCAAAATATGAGATGGAATAATATGACTTTCCCAAATTTAGGAAAAATGAAGATTTAATAAATAAATCAAATTTTGGATTTTTCCAGAGTTTATTTGCGTTTTATTTGAATTAGGGAAAAATGCGTGTTTTCAAAAAAATTGCATTTAGGCCCCGAGAAAAGTTCATTTTGTTCGACTCATTTTTAGGAGTCGGGGAAAATTTACTTTAGAATTTTTGGAGCTCGTTTAGATTTTCTTTCTTCGTTTTTCTGCGCGCGTAACTATTTAAAAAAAACTGCGTAGCCGCCGCCGCCGCCGAGTCCGACTCCGACCCGGACTCCTCCTCTCTTTTCTTGCCCCCTACCCCAAGTCTCCCTCCCCCCCCCTTTAAATACCCAAGCCCCCCTCTCCTCCCCACACCGCGCCCCGCCCCGCAGCCGCAGCAGCCGCAACGCCGCAGCCGCCGCCGCTCGCCGCCGTCGCCCGCCGCCGCCGCCTGCCGCGCCTCGCCCCGCGCCACCCCGCCGCCCACGCCAGAGTCCCGCGCCGCCGAGGTACCCGCCGCGTCGCGCCACCCCCTCGCCTCGGTTCGGTTTTTATAAAACCGTTCCGGTTTATTTTCGTTCGTTGTTTCGGTTTTTTTTCGAAACCCTAGATCGGTTTTCATTTTTTTTCGGTTTAGTTGTTTAGCGAGCGTTCGCCGGACCGTTCATCTTAACGAACGTGATCACCGGTTATTCTCAGTTAACAAACGTCCGTTCGTTTAACCGTTCGTCGTTTTCTTTTTCGTTGGATTTATTCCGAGATTTTCTGATCGCGATTTCAGATCCGATCTTCGTTCTAGTTTATCTTCTCGCTCGTTTATCGGAATCAGGTGATTCAAGCGCCTGGAGTTTCATTTCAAAACCGCCATTCCGACTAATCAACTTAAACAAGTTTTGCTACTGTAAAATTTGACCTAGTTTCAACTTGCTAGAACCGAGTTGTCTTCTTCCGCCGTTTGTTTTCCGTTGCTTTGTTCGATTCGTTTTCTCTTTGCAACCGGAGTTCTTAAGTTGAACTTTCTGGTTCGCTCTCTTGTTCGAGTTTTACCTGTGCATTAGATGAGTACTTATTGTATGCTTGTTGTTTGTCTGTGATAGATTACCCGGAGTGCGCCGCCTGTTACTTCGAATCTCTAGGTTTCGCGGATCATCAGCAAGGCAAGTAACACTTTGATCATACCTTCTCATTGCCCAGTTTTTATTGCATTAGATCAACCTTCAAACATTGCATGATTAGGATCTAATTAAACTGTGGGATGGGAAGTAGTTGAGGTAGTACCTATTACCTGTTTTACTTATGGAACCTTTGGGAGTTACTCTACGTTGCTTATTATGCCATGCTATGCTAGTAGACATGGATTGGGTGAGTGATATCCATGACAGATGTGAGTATTATTAATTAATGATTTATCTAAGGTGGCAACTTAAACACACATCTGGGTGGATTGAGGCACCTGGTTTCTATCAGGATTTGCCTGTTTTTTTGGACCGCCATCCAGGCTCAAAGGGATCATAAGATTATTCATGCTAGAAACTTCTGTGTGCAGCCATAAGCCATTATGGGCTCTGGCATAGTTGACTAAGTCATGCGAACTCTTATAGGGGTAGACTAGCAGATGTAGGGGTTGTAGGTGGTACGGTCTACTCCATCGTAAGGTGCTAGCGCTTCTGAAAGAGAATGTCTCGGTGATCCGTTTCTCAAACACCATGTAGTGCGAGAAACCAAACGGAGGTGATCGAGTCTTGTGGGGAAAAGTGCGCAAACCTCTGCAGAGTGTACAAACTAACCATGATTAGCTGTGTCCCCGCTTATGGACAACTTGAGTATCTAGTACTTGATTATCATGTGAATCTCATCATGTTACTCCTAAATTAATATTGTTGGGTTATTGATGATTACTTTTAATTGGGATTGAGGATGCTGTCAACCATTCTCAATGTTTAACAACCACCATGATAGTTAAATAAATTTATTCCTTTGCAGTAGGGGAAAACTGGCTTTATGCAAAACTGTAACCATAGAGCTTTACCACCAGCCATAAATGCATGTAGTATAGGCTTATCATTCATTATTCTCTATGTGTTACATTGCCAGCATATTCCATGTGCTGACCCGTTTTCGGGCTGCAACTTTCATGTTGCAGACTTTTCAGACGACGATTAAGGTGCTTTTAGGTCGTGGTTCTATACTTAGTGATGCCGTTGGAGTTGATGGACTCACTATTCTTCCAAGCTTTCCGCTGTTATCGTTATTAGATGGCCTTAAGCCATATTTATTGTAATAAGTTCTCTTTGAGACAACGATGTAATAAGTGTGTGATTGCTACTCTGTTATAAATCCTTTGAAGTACTGTGTGGTGTCAGCATTACTGATCCAGGGATGACACCGGAGCACAGAGACTTGACCATCTAAGGTCGGGTCGCTACATCAAAATTCAAAACAATTTCAAAACAGTGACAAAACCCTTTGAATAATTTTATGTTGTAGAATGGACATCTTGGAAACAAAGAATGAGATTTCCAGGGTTCTTTGCCCTTCTTTTATTTAAGTTTTTGAGGCTTCCACTTTCCTCAATTCCATGTTTCAAAATTTTAAACATGATGCAAGCAAGATGCAAACACTAGGCAGCACCAGAAGCTAGGGATGTGACACACAGTGGCACAGAGGAGGTGGAAAGTGCTACAGCGTTGCGAGCTTATTGCTGGTATTACAGGACAAAGCGCATTTAATGCGAGGCTTAGGTATCCCTTCACTTTATCGGGGACGAGGGCGAGGGTCGTCCCATCCGTCTCCGCTCCTCCAAGCTTCGACACGCGCCCTGGCCAACGATGCATGCGGTGCCATGTAGGCAGGCAGGCACCTGAGGTGGCACGGTGGTGGAGCCTCCACGAAGGGCTGCCTGTTGCCACGCAGGTACCTGCCTATCTGGTTGGTCGGCAGCTACATGCGAACGGTGGCGGAGACTTGGCTGTTGCGGGCCCGATGGTGGCCCTGCTGGTGCGCTTGGCGAGGGCCTTGCCAGGTGGCCCAGCAAGGGTCTTGCCGTGGCAAGCACGCGTCCCCGGCAAGGATCTTGCCGGGGTCTTGTGGGTTTCTTCGGTGAGGATGGCAGCCTTCTTATCCTCATTTGATTTTGACTATTCTTTGTCTTCACAAAGATCTGCATGCCACCACAGAGGTGCCTCCCGAGCCCTGTCCCAATGCAGTTGTTGAGTGTTGGTGGGCTCGAGGGTGGCTCGCTCGGCTGGCGTGGGTGAGCTGCCCCGGCAAGGGTCCTTGCCGGGGAAGCCTGCTTCGTCCATCTGATCTTTGTGGCCTTGGTCCTTGTCGTTGCTTTGCTTCGTCTTGTGCCTTCGGCTTCTCTCTGGCTCCCCTTTCCCTGTCCTATTATGCGCGGCCGTGGCGGGAGACTCTGACTGCCCATGCACAAGTAAAGGGGTCAAAAGGAGAGCCCCTACTTTTGTACACCAACAGGTACATGCTTGATGGCTTATCGCCCCTCGTTGGTTACCCCAAGTTGAAGGTTTGAGATGCAGTGTAGCAGAAGTTTTCCCTTGGCAAAGATACCAAGGATCGATTTCCCTGAGACTCCCAGTTTCAACAAGAAGGTGTCAATTGCTATGGCGCCAGATATTAGCAATCAACGTGGACCTGCACACAGATACAAATAACTTTGCTCCCAACGAGTACAGAGAGGTTGTCAATCCCTCTGGCCTTGTCGTTTACAAAGGATCAAACGCAAGTGATAATAGTGATAGGTATTGCTGCAACTAGTAATAAAAACAGAAAATAAATAGCGGATGTGATCAATGATGGTAATATGGACTGGGGTCCCATGATGTTCACTAGTGATGTCTCTCTCCCAAAAGACGATAAAAAGCTATGTGAGGTAGACAAATTACAGCTGGGAAATTGACAGAATTATGTGTGCAAACCAATGCTAACTATATTGCAAGAAAGGTAGAGGTTCAAAGCATGGGCGGTACACCAAGGTAAGTAGACCGAAATCCATCTGCATCTACTACTAATCATCCACCTTGAGATATCTATCCAGAACATCTCGCTGGTATTAAGTTGCGAGTCCCACCCATAGTGTAAACTCAAAGCAACAGACAACTGCACTAAAATAACTTTGCGTAAAGTAAACAATCCTTGCACCCGCGGGCACAAGCACCGTTGTTTTCCCCCTTGTGGCAACAGCACATCCCCTAGACTCATGTTTCTGTCACTCAAACTAGTCATCGAGGGGCATGAACCCACAATCAAGCATAACGTTCCCTCTTGGAGTTACTACCTACTACTTGGCCAAAGCAATAAACAGCAACGGAGAACATGCAAGAATTACTTACGAACATAAATATAAAAGAGGTAAATCAAATATATTACTCAAACACAATCTGAACATAATCTCACAATCCATCGGATCCCAGCAAACTCATCATAGAAACAGCATAAGGATTACATATGTGCCTCGATCATGTAGGGCAGCTCACGAGGTCTAATTAGTGAAGCACAAGAATGGGAGGAGAACATCACATAGCTACTGATCATGGACCCATGGTCCAAGGGGGACTACTCACAAGTCATCCGGCAGGCGTCCATGGTGGTGGAGAGGCTCCCGGTGGTGATCCTCCCCTCCGGCAGGGTGCCGGGAAGAGTTCTCCTGGCGCTCCCGATCTTGGAAGCACGGCGGCGGCGGAACAGAGATGAGATCGCGAAAAAGGGTTCCGTCCTCGAGGGTTTCGGGACGCGTGTTAAATATAGGCCAAAGGGGGACATCAGCGGAGACCTGGGGGGCCCAGTCGCCCCCCCCCCCCCCGGCGCGGCCAGGAGGGGGGCCGCGCCACCAGGGCGCCTGGAGCCCTGGTGGCCCCCCTCCGGCCCTACTTCGGGTGTCGGGAAGCTTCTGGAACGCTGATTTTTTATATAATTTTTCCGGAATTTTTCTGGCAGTTTACGTGACGGGAAAACCTGAAATACAAAAACAGCAGAAAACAGAAACTGGCAGTGGGGTGCACTGAGTTAATATGTTAGTCCAAATATGATCAAAAGTGTATGGAAGTGTATAAATATCATAGTAATATCACCCAAAAGAGGCATGGAGCAAGCAGAAATTATAGATACGTTTTGGACGTATCAACATCCCCAAGCTTAATTCCTGCTCGTTCTCGAGTAGGTAAATGATAACAAGAATAATTTCTGTGGTGACATGATATTAACCATATAGGACTTTTTTATAGTCACATGACAAAAGCTTACTGAGACAATGAATCTGTAGCAATTAAGTCGCCTTGTGAGAAAATCACAAAGAACTGAAAGTTTTACAACATGATACTGAAACATCAAATAGATTTGTAATGAGCATGGTGTGCAAATATAATAAAGTGATATCTCGCTTGCCCCCTTTAGTGAAGCAAAACATAAATGCAGGGGCACCTCCAAGGTTTAAGTGACGACTAGATACAATGATTTCAGAATAAACGATATCACAATCATGCAAAAGACAATGCTACTTTGGGACAATGCACATTACACTCAGAATGACAATCATGCTCTCAGTAGTTGGTGCTTAAAAAGAAGGTGGAGACTCTCGAACCGTGGCTTTTGTTGGCAAGGTTGAAAACCCGTGATCGGAAACAAAGACAAAGCATGTACCAGAGCTCTTGGTTTTAAAAACAGAGGTAATAATTACTTTTTTGGATATGCATGTTTTGTCAACGAATGCTAGCAGATAACCCAATTACTTCTTGAGATGGACATGTTTCGAGGAACGGCTCCTGAATGAGGACTATCACATCCTCTTAATCTCCTTTGTTTATCACTGCCAAAGTTTTCTGATTTCTCATGAACAAAGCGTGAAGGAGGGTTTGTTTGTTATATTAATTTTTAATGAGCCGGGTGCACTCTATGCCAGTTCCTTCTCACATTAAGGGTTTGCACATTAGACATGCAATCCCGAGGTGAAACTTGTCCAACTTAAAAAGATCATGAATTAACTACTACTTCCTCATGAACTAAAATAGAGGCACAAAATAGAAATGCTTTTTTTTGAATAATTTCGAGATGGTACATGAAAGTCTTCGTTAGGAGTGGCAGGTAAATACCATGTATAGGAAGGTATGGTGGACTCATATGGCATAACTGGTTTAAAGGATTTTGGATGCACAAGCAGTCATTCCTCTTAGTGCAGGCGAAGGTTTAGCAAAAGACTGGGAGCGACCAACTAAGAGAGCAATGACGGTCATAATCATGCAGAGCGACAAAGCAACATTGAATCAGGCATGGAAGTTATATCGCTACTCAGAAATAAAAGATCATCAAGGCTTGACAGACTTTCTTTACAGTCTTAGATATGCGTGAGCATACGCCAAGTCAATCAAAATAAATTCATGAAGGAAGATATCACTAAACCATACCACATCATAGGCAAACAAATCATGTTGGTACTCCAATAACGCATTGGAAACCCCCCAGCTATTTGAGACTAACCATAAGAAAACATGAATTACCAAGCACCATTATGCACGTAGCATCTTTATCATAGACATATCAACCAATGCAACAGAAGCAAACTCTCTTAATAAGATAATCACGATAAATAAAGAGAGTTCAAGCAACCAACTAAACAAAATCTCTTTAAAAAGATAAGCATGAAAACTAAAAGCTAAGCATAATAGTAGCTACTGAAAGACAAAGAACACACACAGCAAAGATAGACATGAAAATTCTATGTTATGTTCTAGGTAGAAGTGGAGCGTGTTTCTCTCCCACACAAAGAAAGCTGAGTTCCGACTCGTTATGAAAAGCTAAAGAAAACTAAAAAGGAAACTAAAAGCAAGACGCTCCAAGCATAGCACATAACACATGAAGTGATAAAAATATAGTGGAACGAAAGACAAACTGATAATGTTGATGGAGAAGGGGATGCGCGGGGGCATCCCCAAGCTTAGACGCTTGAGTCTTCTTGAATATTTCTTGGGAGTGCATGGGGGCATCCCCAAGCTTGAGCGTTTGACACTCCTGAATCTTTTTATCATCTTCCCTCGCACACTTGAAAACTCCCTTCATACACAACTCATCATAATCTGATTAGCGAGGTTAGTACCCAGAATAGTATAATTGTTCCTTGCTGGAAATAAAGATATTCCTGAAAGTCTACTGTTTCTCAAGATTGCCAAAAGGTTTTTGCAAAGAAAAAACAAGCTCAAGGTTCGCAAAATGAAGGAAAGGCAAAACAGGACAGAATCTGTGAAAAACAGACCAGCAGGTAGTAAATGATTTTTTCGGGGCACTTCTGCAACTCCAATCAAAAAACTCAGAACAGACGCCCGAAATACAATTGTATAGAGCACGCTGTGGAAAAAATTCAGACCAAAAAGATGATCTGGTTATTTTATACGAATTTTTCTGTGCAAGGACAAAATCTGTTTCCTGGACAGCATGTCACAACTTTTGAACTTTCTTGCAATCAGAGGCTACACTTGGCACAAAGCTGAAAAGTAAAGATACAAAGATGATGCTACTGTAGTAACAACATCAAGACACAACAAAAGCAAAATAAAATTTTATTCATTGTGGGTTGCCTCCCAAAAGCGCTTTCTTTTATGCCTTTAAGCTAGGCATAATGCATAGAGATCAAGTTGTATCAATTGAACCATCATCAACATCATCAAGAAGCTCTTCAATAATACAACTAGTCTTAAGAGGACTTTAAAATAAAGGCCTCATAGAGATACTTCTAGGGAGAAGACCAAAAGGATAAAAGTCAAGGGAAGATTCATTTATAAATTCATCAATGAGAGGTGTTTCTTCCAAAGTCTTTACAGTTTCAACCCCTTTGGCAATAGATGGATTACTTTTAGAACGGGGAGCCTTTGGAACGGGAAGGAACTTAGGCTCCTTCTTTGTCGGAGTTTCTACCTTTTTGGTTTTGATTGAGGAGAAAGTAGTTCCTAGAGTATCAAAGATTTCCTCAATCTTGTCTATCCTAGAAGAGTCCAAGTCATGGGATTTGATGGTCTCCAAAGTTTTGAAAATTTTATGCATGAAGCTATCAAGCCTATTCAAATTCCCTTGGATCTTGCGATCCAACTCATTTATCTTATTAATATTTGGCATCTCTAGCTCTATCTTTTCGAGTTTTTTCATAATGTGAGCTAGGGTGATGTCCTCTTGAATGCTAACAACAGGGGGATTCCCGACAAGATTTTCAATAATACTAAGAGCCTCCCAAACTGGGGCCTCTAGGAAATTTCCATTGACAGCAGTATCTAGAATAAACCTATTCCAAGAAGTAATTCCAACATAAAAATTTCTAAGCAGGATAGTAGTAGATTGCTTCTTGGTGGCTCTTTTTTGAGAATCATTAATTGTATACCAAGCATCTTTTAGACTTTCCCCACCTCTTTGTTTGAAGGTGAGAACTTCTGCCTCGCCAAAGACAAAAGGACCCGACATAATGACAACTAAAGAATGAGATAACTATTTTTGTGATTTTTGATAAAAGACACTAAAGCAAATATGAAAGGTAAACTAGCAAGACTAAAAAGCAAAGGTAAAAGATAGCATGCAACTCCCCTATCTTGAAGAGTGGAGTCCCCGGCAACGGCGCCAGAAAACTTTGCTTGATGGCTTCTCGCCCCTCGTTGGTTACCCCAAGTGGAAGGTTTGAGATGCAGTGTAGCAGAAGTTTTCCCTTGGCAAAGATACCAAGGATCGATTTCCTTGAGACTCCCAGTTTCAACAAGAAGGTGTCAACTGCTATGGCGCCAGATATTAGCAATCAACGTGGACCTGCACACAGATACAAATAACTTTGCTCCCAACGATTACAGAGAGGTTGTCAATCCCTCCGGCCTTGTCGTTTACAAAGGATCAAACGCAAGTGATAATAGTGATAGGTATTGCTGCAACTAGTAATAAAAACAGAAAATAAATAGCGGATGTGATCAATGATGGTAATATGGACCGGGGTCCCATGATGTTCACTAGTGATGTCTCTCTCCCAAAAGACGATAAAAAGCTATGTGAGGTAAACAAATTACAGCTGGGCAATTGACAAAATTATGTGCGCAAACCAATGCTAACTATATTGCAAGAAAGGTAGAGGTTAAAAGCATGGGCGGTACGCCAAGGTAAGTAGACCGAAATCCATCTGCATCTAATACTAATCATCCACCTTGAGATATCTATCCAGAACATCTCGCTGGTATTAAGTTGCGAGTCCCACCCATAGTGTAAACTCAAAGCAACAGACAACTACATTAAAAAAACTTTGCGTAAAGTAAACAATCCTTGCACCCGCGGGCACAAGCACCGTTGTTTTCCCCCTTGTGGCAACAGCACATCCCCTAGACTCATGTTTCTGTCACTCAAACTAGTCATCGAGGGGCATGAACCCACAATCAAGCATAACGTTCCCTCTTGGAGTTACTACCTACTACTTGGCCAAAGCAATAAACAGCAATGGAGAACATGCAAGAATTACTTACGAACATAAATATAAAAGAGGTAAATCAAATATATTACTCAAACACAATCTGAACATAATCTCACAATCCATCGGATCCCAGCAAACTCATCATAGCAACAACATAAGGATTACATATGTGCCTCGATCATGTAGGGCAGCTCACGAGGTCTAATTAGTGAAGCACAAGAAGGGGAGGAGAACATCACATAGCTACTGATCATGGACCCATGGTCCAAGGGGGACTACACACAAGTCATCCGGGAGGCGTCCATGGTGGTGGAGAGGCTCCCGGTGGTGATCCTCCCCTCCGGCAGGGTGCCGGGAAGAGTTCTCCTGGCGCTCCCGATCTTGGAAGCGCGGCGGCGGCGGAATTGAGATGAGATCGTGAAAAAGGGTTCCGTCCTCGAGGGTTTCGAGACGCGTGTTAAATATAGGCCAAAGGGGGGCATCAGTGGAGACCTGGGGGGGCCAGGCGCCCCCCCGGCCCGGCCAGGAGGGGGGCCGCGCCACCAGGGCGCCTGGAGCCCTGGTGGCCCCCCTCCGGCCCTACTTCGGGTGCCGGGAAGCTTCTGGAACGCTGATTTTTTATATAATTTTTCCGGAATTTTTCTGGCAGTTTACGTGACGGGAAAACCTGAAATACAAAAACAGCAGAAAACAGAAACTGGCACTGGGGTGCACTGAGTTAATAGGTTAGTCCAAATATGATCAAAAGTGTATGGAAGTGTATAAATATCATAGCAATATCACCCAAAAGAGGCATGGATCAAGTAGAAATTATAGATACGTTTTGGACGTATCAGTACGCCACCCCCCTCCCGATGAACAGGACCACCGTTTCGACTGTAGCGCTCCAACACAAATCTGTTTCCTCCATTTTGCGGTACGCCAAACCCCTCCTGATCAACAAGACCCCGTTTCGACCGTAGGAGGTCCAACACAAGTCCATTTCCTATGTTTTGCGGTACGCTAGACCCCTCCCGATGAACAGGACCCCGTTTCGAACGTGGCCGGTCGAACACAAGGCCGTTTCCTCCGTTGTGCGGTACGCCAGGCCTCGTTTCCATCGGCTGTTCCGTCCAAGCCCTCCCGATGAACACGAAGACGCATTGCGTTCCAAGCCAGCCGGTCGGCTCCCCATCAACACGACGATGACACAGTTTCTCCGTTCTGACCCAGCCATGTACACGAGTCCTGGCAGTACGTATGCGCGAGTAGGCGTTTGATACCCTGCCCTTATGTACGTACGTGGCCGTATTTTCTTTCTTGCACCCTGGCCATTGTACGTACGTGTACATGCTACGTGCACGCCTTCACTACGACACGTGTGCGTCAACATCGACTAGTATGTACATACACGTTCGCGACAAGAATGACACGTACGCCTCGACCAGGTGGGTCCCGACTGTCAGGCACTTCCTTGTGTGCGAAGATGTAGCTGGTGGGTCCTAGCAGTCAGGGGGGCGAATCGTTTTTTTTGCCCGGACGCACTTCCTTGCGTGCGAAGATGTAGATGGTGGGTCCCAGCAGTCAGGGGGGAAACGTTTTTTCATGAAATACGGTGGCCCGTCCGGTGGGTCCCTGCTGTCAGGTGGAGGAATAATTATTTTGCGCATAATAAGGAGGCACTTCCTTGCGGCCGCCGTGGACCCAGCTGTCAGCCTCTCCACGTACAGTACTCTTCCGATGGAGGTTGTTCCTTGACCACGTTGACCATGCAACGTCGAGAGCACCAGGGCAGTGGACGTCGGCAAGGCCTAGGAAGGGGACGACGCGGAGCCCGGGAAGACGCGGCAGTGGAAGCTCGCGCGGAGAGGAGTAAGAGGGTTCACTGGTTCGGCTGCGGTGTGAGGCTGTCGTCGCCGCAGAATAATAGGGGGTGTGGGTGACTGGAGGGATGGCCTGGCCAGCGGTGGGAGTAGTAGGGGGCGGTGAGACCTCCACGGGAGCACAACCGTCCACGAGAGGCAGGAGCAGGCGGCACGACCGGCGCTTCTTTGGGTGGCTGGAGCAAGAAGACCAGAGGTTGAAGAAGCACTACGGTCGTTGAATGGACATCATACAGTCACTGCTGCTAGAATCGTTTATATTGACCAAATTGACAAAGCCCTTGCTACACATCAACTTAGTAGGCCCACAGGTCAGCCTCTGAAACAATGCGCCCCAGATTTTAGGGGGAGGAATCATTTTTTGGGCGGCCGAAGCTAGAATATCAGAGATTGAAGAAGAAGCATGACATCCGTTGGATAGACATCCAACGGCCACTGCTGCTAGAACCATGTGTTGACTATAATAAGTTGAGAAAGCTTTGCATATGCGTCAACTTCTTATTTTTAGGGGACGCATCAACTTAGTAGGCCCACAAGTGTGTGGCAGAGAACTTATAGCCCATTTGCGATTTGTAAGAATATACAACCCATTTTTGAATTCTAATGGAATTTACTACAGCCCATTTACAGTTTGTTAAAAGGACAACCCATTTTCTAGCTAGGAAAATGATTAATAACTTCAACCAACCGTTCAAGACAGAATTCAATAAAATTTCACACATTGTGATGGGACCCGAAATTTTTTTATTCCGAAATTTCTTGTCATATTAAATATAAATTTGTATTACGTAAAAATACAACGAAACATTGCGCGCGCAACAATTAAAAATTAAGATTTTCAAAATCCATAAATAATATTTTATAAACTAATTTCCTGTTTCGTGCATTTTTTATAGTTGCTGCCCAGTTTTTATAATTACATCCCATTTATTATTTTTTAAAGCCCATTTTCCTGTTAAGCCTAACTAGCAAAGTGGGCGCTAGATGCGCGGGCTAGAATTTTACAAAGTTTATTGATGATAGCCAAAAATTTGATTTGTCCAAAGAATTTTTTAAACCAAATGTTCTATCATTTTCAAATATAATCATTTTGCAATCATATTTTTGTCTTTGGTATGTTTATGTATTTATTGATATATAATATATTTGTTATCCCATCATCAGTTTCTTGCTAATTACATTGGTTACGTACACTTTCTTTTACTCTCAGTCGCGTTGGTCAATTTTTAGTTTTATCATTTCATTGATGTTCCTTAGTTTTTTCTCTTCTATATAAACATAAGTTTAGTAGTTCTCATTGTTTCGATGTGGTCATAGGTAAATTTGCTAATGCTATGTAAGATTGACATATTATTTTTAATGACTTTTTCTTGTAAATGATTTAGTTTATTTTTATAATATGATTTAGTTTATTTATATACTATACATATCAATGAAAACTTTTTTGGTAGATTTTAGTTTTTTAGGGTCCTAGTGGATTTAGTTAAGACACGTACAATCAATAGTATGAAAGGTGGCTTATATTTTCCTGTTAGATAGTTTGATCTCGTAGTATGACAGTGCCCACACTACTACATGCACAAAGCGTCATTTGTTTAATGGGTCCCACCAGTCTATTTCGTCACTTTCCAAATTCTGTAGTCTTCTCGATTTCTTCTTCCCCATTCTCCACTTTTGTATAGTGACATGTTCCTCTGGCCCGATCCCCTTTCTCATTTCCTTAGTGCATGTACAATGCATAGCCTCAAGGTGATGCCTCGCATGCCATGTAGGATCGGATATAACGTAAAGTAGGTTCGGATAGAGAGGCGAGATCCTCTCCAGGAGGCGGGTGCTTGAAAAGAAAAAGTGTGATCCGGTGACAAAAGCTGAAAAGGTTGGAATGAGAAATAGAAATGCATGTGTACTAGAGTCTTTATTTTCTATATTTCTTAATGAGGCCCATTAATGATAGCTTGCATTGGGGAGAAAAAATAAATATAGATGCTTCAAATTATTTTTTGTCATGAGGCATATGTAACCATATGCCACCATTATACATGCCCTTATCCACTCTGCTCACTCCAAAATTGCTGCTGCTGGATATCTCCCATCAACTTGCTCTCTTGATTTGCTGCCTTTAGGTCGTCCGTGCTCACCTGTAGCCACGTCCGCAGCTGGTGCTTCCAGTGTGGCCATCGACCGCGGTTGGTATGGTTCCTCGTATCCTAGGCTTTTGAAAGGCGGTGGAGGGATAGTAGGCCCCAAAGATCAACTGCAGCAAGGAGGAGGCGTGGTGATTGACCTGCAAGGCCATTGTTGTAGGTTCCCGTGCAGTTGATTTGGGCGTGGATATCGTCTCCCGCAGCTTGCCTGTATCCAGCTTGAGTGTTAGGATGTTAGCGACGTTGTCTTCCCCAAGTGCGCAGGCCAGGCACATCATCAATATTCCCGCTCGAGGTAGCCGGCAACGTCGTCGTCATCCTCCACGGCGTCAACAATCTCCGAAGTTTGAAGTCCGACCTGCAGGTCCCCCTTATTCTTTTCTTAGTCATATATTTCCCCTTTTTCTTAAAAAAATAGATTTTTCTGGATTTTTAATCTATTATCTAATCACCTAGAGCATCATAGCTCAATTCCATCCAAATAGTAAGTGGCTTACCACACATACCATGTGGTTTTTTCTTAACATTTTGATGTGTTTGTGCGATTCAACCAATACAATGTAATTAAGAAATGCTTGTTATTGGTAATATTTCATCATTTTTCTTTCCAATTTTGGAAAAACCTGCGAGTCTTTTTGTAAGTGCTATATAATTGTTGAATGAGGTAGATACTAATAAGTTTTTTCTATAAGAATCTAAGTATATGTGTGAGAAGACACACCAATCCAAATTAGTACATTGGATTGACCTATGGTGAAGGTACTCAATGATGATAGAATTCTTTTTATATTATATAAAATACAACTTAAGGCGTATTGTTAATTTGTTTATGCCCCCTTCACTTTTTCTCGGGATTGGGACCGGCATTGGCAATGCTAGGCCTTAATATTCAACAAACTTTAGAAATAATTAGTACATTTGTGATTAGCCATAGTTTTAATATTTCCAAAGGAAAAATTAAGGTTTAATTACTAAATATGAAAACAGGTATGATCGCATTGTGAAAGTGCAACTATCCCTAGGTGGTTTTGGTAATTCATAACAACATATAGCTCATTGAGCTAATGCTATTCCAAGACAACTATTTCAGCAAAGCTCAATGATTGGCATGGCATGGATGGTGAAAGTGGAACCCTCAAAATGCTAAGGACAAAGGATTGGCTCAAGCTCAAAAGCTCAAGACTCTTCATTTTACATTTTAGTGATCCAAGATCACATTGAGTCCATAGGAAAAGCCAATACTATCAAGGAGGGATGAGGTGCTGCTTAATGAGCTCTTTGCCTTATGTGCTTAATGATATGCTCCAAAATCCTCAACTACTTTCCCATATCCACAAATGACCTAAACCCTAAGCCAAATTCGGTCATACCGATTCTTTCTATCCGGCGCCACCGAGTTTCATATGTCATAAGCCACTGCCAAAACCCTAGCAAATCGGTTCTACCGATAGGGATCTCGGTCTCACCGAGATGGGATTGCAACCTCTCTATTTCCTTTTCGTAACTTTTCGGTCTCACCGAAGGAGCGGATCGGTCCCACCGAGATTGCAATGCAAACTCTCTGTTTCCCTTTTGTAACTTTTCGGTCTCACCGAAAGAGCAAATCGGTCCCACCAAGTTTGCCTGACCAACTCTCTGGTTAGCTAATTACCAAATCGGTCTCACCGAGTTTGTGTAATCGGTCTCACCGAGATTACTTTATGCCCAAACCCTAACCATATCGGTCCTATCGAGATGCATGTCAGTCCCACCGAAAATCTCTAACGGTCACTAGGTTTACCTTTTCGGTCCGACCGAGTTTGTTGATTCGGTCCCACCGAGATTGGTAAATTGTGTGTAACGGTTGGATTTTAAGTGGAGGCTATATATACCCCTCCACCTCCTCTTCATTCATGGAGAGAGACATCAGAACACATCTACACTTCCAACTCATATGTTCTGAGAGAGAACCACCTACTCATGTGTTGAGACCAAGATATTCCATTCCTACCATAGAATCTTGATCTCTAGCCTTCCCCAAGTTGCTTTCCACTCAAATCTTCTTTCCACCATATCCAAATCCTGTGAGAGAGAGTTGAGTGTTGGGGAGGCTATCATTTGAAGCACAAGAGCAAGGAGTTCATCATCAACACACCATTTGTTACTTCTTGGAGAGTGGTGTCTCCTAGATTGGCTAGGTGTCACATGGGAGCCTCCGACAAGATTGTGGAGTTGAACCAAGGAGTTTGTAAGGGAAAGGAGATCACCTACTTCATGAAGATATACCGCTAGTGAGGCAAGTCCTTCGTGGGCGATGGCCATGGTGGGATAGACAAGGTTGCTTCTTCGTGGACCCTTCGTGGGTGGAGCCCTCCGTGGACTCGCGCAACCGTTACCCTTCGTGGGTTGGAGTCTCCACTAATGTGGATGTAGGATAGCACCACCTATCCGAACCACGGGAAAAACATCCGTGTCTCCAATAGCGTTTGAATTCTCCAAACCCTTCCCTTTACTTTCTTGCAAGTTGCATGCTTTATTTTCCGCTGCCTATATACTCTTTGCATGCTTGCTTGAATTGTGTGATGATTGCTTGACTTGTCCTAAAGTTGCTAAAATCTGCCAAGAACTAAAATTGGGAAAAGGTTAAGTTTTTATTTGGTCAAGTAGTCTAATCACCCCCCCTCTAGACATACTTCCGATCCTACACATTGTACATATGAAATATAGCAATCTCCAGATGCTCTCACTATTGGTTTGCACTGAATAATAAGCTTGTGTAATAAAATATCACATAATAAATAGTCAAAAAAAATATCACATAATATATATATGTCGACGTTTGGTAGTGATGAACCATTTCGACCAAATGTTGATGCATGTTTGCGATACTTTGGCATGGTAGTGGACCATATTCATCCTGCCATATCATGTTAGCATAGTTAAGTCAGTATTTATTTTTAGGATAGTTTGAAGTGTAA
Organism: Aegilops umbellulata; assembly: GCA_032464435.1. Classification (NCBI taxonomy): domain Eukaryota; kingdom Viridiplantae; phylum Streptophyta; class Magnoliopsida; order Poales; family Poaceae; genus Aegilops; species Aegilops umbellulata. Next base: position 346,860,372 of record CP136058.1, on the reverse strand, counting down.
CAATTTTTTACTTAATTATATGTGACTTTCGTGTAACGAAATTTGAAGAATCTTGTGTTCCTTGGATTTCCAGTACGACTTTTGATAAACTATTTCAAAATAATAAAATGTACATGAGAATACATCTTCAATTCTTCCTTTGAGATATTCCATCTGAAGCTTACTGTCGGTGTCAAAACCGGCGGATCTCGGGTAGGGGGTCCCGAACTGTGCGTCAAGGTCGGATGATAACAGGAGACAAGGGCACTTTATTTTACCCAGGTTCGGGCCCTCTCGATGGAGGTAAAAACCTACTCCTGCTAGATTAATATTGATGATATGGGTAGTACAAGAGTAGATCTACCACGAGATCAAGGAGGCTAAACCCTAGAAGCTAGCCTATGGGTATGATTGTGTATAATGATGGTTATGATGATTGTCCTACGGACTACAACCCTCCGGTTTATATAGACACCGGATAGGGTTAGGGTTACACAGAGTCGGTTAAATTGGTAGGAGATCTTGAATATCCGCACGCCTAGCTTGCCTTCCACGACAAGGAAAGAACCTTCCGGACACGGGACGAAGTCTTCAATCTTGTATCTTCATAGTCCTGGAGTCCGGCTGAAGGTATAGTTCGGCTATCCGAACACCCCCTAATCCAGGACTCCCTCAGTAGCCCCAGAACCAGGCTTCAATGACGACGAGTCCGGCGCGCAAATTGTCTTCGGCATTGCAAGGCGGGTTCCTCCTCCAAGTTCTTCAAGAAGATAATAAACACCCAAAATAGTGTCCGGCTCTGCAAAACAAGTTTCCACGTATTGCCATATAGAGAATAATACAAACACAAATCAAATCTGCTGACGTATTCCGCAGTGCGTCATAACACTGCGACCAACCCTTCTGTATGGATTATTTTTTGCTGTTCCACAGCGGCACGTTCAACGAGGCGGTTTCCTTGGCACGTCTTGTCGAAGCAGAGATCGTGTGCCCCTTTTAACGGGATTCTCATTAATACGGACATGGGTAACCCAACCGCGCCATTTACCACGGTGCTTCAGCGACAAATGAGTTTTATTAGGTAGGCGGGGACGCATAACGGCATCAGACTATATAAGGGGATAAAGATACACCTCTTTCACCTACGCCTTCCTCCTCCTTTGCCCATCCATCTCTTGCACACTCAAGCTCCAACGCCCAAGTCCGCTCTTTCTTCCTCAACCTGCTCCAGCGATGTCCGGAGCGGGAGGCAAGTAGATGGCTTCCTCCGTCACGGAGGGTCAAATCAAAAAGCTTAGGAAGGCCGGATATCTGTCCAAGGACATCCCGCACCGGCTTCCTGAGGCAGGGCAGCTTCTTCCCACCCCAAGGCCCAATGAGAGGGTAGTTTTTCTTCCCCATTTCATCCGCGGACTGGGTTTTCCACTCCACCCTTTTGTCCGGGGGCACATGTTCTACTACGGCCTGGATTTCCACGATCTGGCCCCGAACTTTGTCCTCAACATCTTGGCGTTCATCGTCGTGTGTGAGGCCTTTCTCCGCATCCGCCCCCACTTCAGCCTCTGGCTCAAGACCTTCAACGTCAAGCCCAAGGTGGTGTCCGGCACCCAGGCGGAGTGCGGAGGTGCTATGGCCGGCAAGATGGCCAACGCCCTCTGGTTCGATGGCTCCTTTGTGGAGACCCTAAAGGGGTGGTAGGCAGGGTGGTTTTACATCACCGAGCCACACGACTCGAAATGGGTCGCGACCCCTGAGTTCCGATCCGGAGCCCCCACGCGGCTCATGTCCTGGAAAGAGACGGGCCTATCGTGGGGCAACGAAGAAGAAGTGACCGGATTGCAAACCTGCATCCAGTCCCTGATGAACAAGCCAATCCGGCATGTCAATATCATCCAGGTTATGCTCGTCCGCCGGATCCTCCCGTGCCAAGAACGGGATTTCACTTTGTGGGAATTTGACCCAGCGCAGCACCAAACCCTCAATATGCTCTTCGACACGACGTATGAAGACGTCTGGAAGGTGCTAACCAAAGGCACCGAGTGCCCCACATCCGCTTCTGAGGATCGCGGATACAGCTCGCAGCATGACGCTCGCGAGGTAAGCTATCTATACCTTTTACAGGTTCGTTAAGCTCTTCTTCATAGATTAACTCCATGTGGGATCTAAAAACTCCCTTTGCCTTTGACAGGCGTGGCTGAAGATAGCCGGACCAATCAACTGTCCGGCTCCTCTACCCGAAGACCAAGCCCCAGCTCTCCTAGAGAAGCTGCTGGCTCCGGCGCCTTATGTGGTGCCGGAGAAGAAGGTCAAGAAGAAGAAGACCACCGGGACTCGAAAGAGTGCCCGCAATATGGTGGTGTCGAGCTCATCATCTGGAGAGTCTGCGACGCCCTCCTCTCGTGAGAACGAGGAGGAGGAGCAAAGAAGCTCCCCCCTAGAGGGGGGAGAGAAGAAGAAGAAGGCCGCCCCAACGGGGGAGGCCGAGGGGTCGAGGAAAAGGAAGACCCCTCCGCCGGAATACTCCAACGACGCCGAAGAGGGCGGAAAGGAGTGGCCGGACAGGACCAAGCGTCCGGCGATTTCGTAAGTGTTTACATACCAGAGTGACTCCTAGTATTTCCTAATGCACGGCTTTCCCTAACGTCGAATGTTACTTGTGCAGCCCGCCCCGGGACGCACTCGATGATTCGTCGGGCGGCTCCCTGGATTCGTCGGACATGGACTCTGTCCCGCCCGCGATCTCCCCCAGCAGGGCGGACGACGCCGAAGCGGCGTTCCGCCAAACAGGGCAGGAGGAGGTGGTCCTGGAGGAGCCGCAAGGCAATCCTCAGGACCCCATGAGTAAAGGGGACGAAACCCCCCAGGGCTCCATGTCCGGCTTTGTGCCGGACACCGCGCCGGACTCGACAGTCCTGGTCCGCGATTGGTGAACTCCTTCCAAGAGGAGTAAGCCGTCTGAGCCGGCGACCTCTGTCCAACCAGAGGCGCCGGATAATCTGCTGGAGGCGCTTGAGGGCGCCACCATCGACGAGGAGCACCGTACTGTTCTGAGTACGGTGGTCCAAAGGGTTCAGTACGCCAAGAGCGGACTGAATGAACCTTGCGCTAGCCTTCTAACAGGCTTCCAGGTAAGCAAAAAATATGCTAAATTCATTACCGCATAGACAGTAGCCCCTGATGCTCTGTTCGGTGTTCGGAAAGAAAAGCCGAATAGAGGATCTAATAATTTTCGCCGGAGCCTAACAATAAAAGGTCAAATATGCGTATGCAGGCTTCCCTGCTGTCCACCACCGCACTTACTGCGCAGGTGGAAGTCCTTAAAAAGGACTTCGGGCGGTCCGAGCAAGAGCTCGGCCTTGCCAAACGACAGCTCGAGGAGAAGGAAGGTAAGAAAATACACTCAATAGTAAAAGGTGCCTATAGAGAGGCTTATTGCAAAATAACAGGATTGTACTGCTTATTGTAGGGGCCACAACTGAGGTGGCAACCCTGAAGCAGGCGCTCGCTGAGGCCGAACAGAAAATGGCCGAGGAGCGCACCGAGCGAGAAAAGCTCGGGGTCCAAGTCGGCGAGGTGCAGCAAGAGCTGCAAGCTCTCATGAAAAAACATGAGGGTTTGGAGCTTGAGGCGAAAGCGCAAGCGTCCGAACTCGCGTCTGCCCTTGAGACCACCAAGAGTGCCAAGGCCGAAGCCCAGAAGGCCCTCCAAGAGTTGGAGGATGTGAAAAAGATAGCAGCGGGTAAGGCATTCTCAATGCAAAGTAGGAATATAAAAGTAAAATACCTATTTCTTACCCGAATCCGGAGTTCTCCAGGGGCGTTCTTCGATCTTCCCCGCAGCGCATCCGCCGCCGCCGCGTTCTACCGAGCTGAAGAGGACAGCTCGACGGAGAGTGTGTTCTGGTCTCAGTATTCTGAGGCCGGACACCCTGTGCCCTTGAGCGATCAGCTGAAGCAGCTGGTCGAGCTCCACAAGGCGTCCGAACAAGCCATGAAGGGCTTACTAGTTCGGCTGTGGCCTGGAGAGGCCCTGCCTGGGAGCTACCTCGGGCTAGTGCGGCGGCTTGTGGAGGCCTGTCCACGGCTGGAGGTCATCAATCGCTCCGTCTGCATTGAAGGTGCCCGGAGGGCCCTTGCCCGTGTAAGGGTACACTGGGGCAAGCTTGACGGAGAGAAGCTGGTGAAGGACGGGCCGCCAGCGGGGAAGGAGCATCGCAAGCCCGAGAACTACTACAAGGAAGTTCTTGCCGGAGCTCGCCTTGTCGCGGATGAATGTACCAAAGATATAATATTTCAATGAACTCGCTCGTTTGTATCCTGTGCGCTGAAAACTTGTTCATATGCGCCAAGCAATGCTTGTTTAATTTAAAATATTGTTCTCTGTGCGACTGTTTATCAATAATTGAGAGATGGCGAGTCGTCGGCTTCTGACCCCATGCCACTAGTGCTGGGGTGTTCGGGATAAACCTGAGGGTTCTTGTTCCCATAGTTGGGTCCTTCAAGGGAGGCACTCAGCACAGCGAACCAGGCAATCGGACTATAATGCTTGAACACTCTCACTTAGCCATAGAACATTATAATTTTAAATTTCGGCGAAGCCCCTAGTTCGGAAGGCCGAATTCGGGGTGCTATCCACGCCTTTGGCCGGACTTAACCAGCTCCCCACTCGAAGCGGCATAAGCCTTTAAGGACTCGAAAAACCTCTCGAACAGCGACCGGTCTCACGCCTTATCATGACAGTCTGTTTTAGCTTTCTCCACTGAGGTGCTCACCCACCTGATCTAGGGCACAATCGCAGTGGTTCTCCTAGTGCTACCTTAGCCGATAGAGCGGAACGTAAGGCACCAAAACATAGGAGCCGGGCAAACCCAACATATGACCAAAATCATGACTCGGAGCCGATGCATATAGTGCTATAAGTTCGGGGTGCCGCACTTGTGAAAGTGTACGGACTTCTCACACCAGATAAAAGGGTAATAAAGCCCCTGGCGTGGTTTGTCGTACCATGGTGTACGGGTGCGATCATGTATTTTAATAAACATATATATATATATATATATATATATATATATATATATATATATATATATATATATTAAAAGATGATAATGCAGAAAATAGACAAACGGCTATGCATTGTTTATAAGGAGGCTGTTTATTCAAGCCGAACGATACAAGTAGTGCGATAAGCAAAAAATATTTTAGACTATTTAACATGTCCTGACCAGGCGCAGGCCGTGGAATTTAGAAACAGATATATCGCTCGAAATAGAGACCACCTGAGAGTTCCATGATGCGGCGTTGTTTGCTTTCCTGGGTCTTGTGTCGTCTGTCCGGCAGCAAGGCCGAAAATTTTATCCGGAGTATGGAGTCCTGAAAGAAAAGAAGAATCCGGCAACCCCTAGTACGTTTGACGCCGTATTGTTGGCATGCCGTTTGATGTGCCCCTTCCCCTATGCCCATGGAATTTTAAGGGCGTAACTGTTTACTCGAGGTACTAGCTCCGCTATGTAGCGATGGCTGGGGTTGGGGCCGTATTGCTACGCTTGCTCCGAACGCGCCAGTCGGTCTTGCTGCGGGTTACTCCGGGCGCGCTTTGCGTTGTCCGGCTTTTTAGCGGCCGGACTCGAGAGTTGCCTTAAGAGGCTGCTTTGCACTTCCGCTGCGAGGGCCGCCGTGTGCTCCTCCGTACGGATGGAGCATTCGGTGTTTCCGCTGATCGTGATTACACCTCGAGGGCCTGGCATCTTGAGCTTGAGATACGCGTAGTGCGACACCGCATTGAATTTAGCAAATGCGGTTCGTCCAAGCAGAGCATGATAGCCACTGCGGAACGGAACTATGTCGAAGATTAACTCTTCACTTCGGAAGTTGTCCAGAGATCCGAAGACCACATCAAGTGTTATGGAGCCTATGAAGTTGGCCTCTACACCTGGGATGACGCCTTTAAAGGTCGTCCTTGTGGTCTTGATCCTTGATGGATCTATGCCCATTTTCCGCACTGTATCCTGGTAAAGCAGGTTCAGGCTACTGCCGCCGTCCATGAGGACTCTTGTAAGGTGAAATCCGTCAACGATTGGGTCAAGAACCAATGCGGCGAAACCGCCGTGACGGATGCTGGTGGGGTGGTCCCTTCGATCGAATGTGATCGGGCAAGAGGACCATGGGTTGAACTTTGGGGCGACTGGCTCCATCGCGTATACGTCCCGTAGCGCACGTTTCCTCTCCCACTTGGGAATGTGAGTCGCCTATATCATGTTCACCATCCGCACTTGTGGGGGAAACCCCTTCTGTCCATTGTTGGTCGGCGGCCTGGGCTCCTCCTCGTCGTCGCTGTCCAGCCCCTTGTCTTTGTGTTCGGCTCTTATCTTGCCTGCCTGCTTGAACACCCAACAATCCCTGTTGGTGTGATTGGCTGGCCTTTCGGGGGTGCCGTGAATCTGGCACGAGCGGTCGAGTATGCGGTCCAAACTGGACGGGCCCTGGCTATTCTTTTTAAATGGCTTTTTCCGCTGACCGGATTTATGGCCTCTGAATCCGGCATTTACTGCCGTATCTTCACTGATGTCGCTGCTAACGCGGCGTTTCTGTTTATTCCGTCGTGACCTGCCACCTTTGTCCTTGGTATCCAAGTTACCTTGCTTCTTCGATAAGTTGTTGCTGGGAGCTAGCCAGCTATCTTCGCCCGCGCAAAAGCGGGTCATGAGTGTCGTGAGGGCTGCCATTGATTTCGGCTTCTCCTGTCCCAGGTGCCGGGCCAGCCATTCGTCGTGGATGTTATGTTTGAAGGCTGCTAGGGTCTCTGCATCCGGACAATCGACTATCTGATTTTTCTTTGTTAGGAACTGATGACCCACAACCGTAAGGGATCTATTGCAGCGTTTTCGATAAGTAAGAGTGTCGAACCCAACGAGGAGCAGAAGGTATTGATAAGCGATTCTGAGCAAGAAATTACTGCAAGCACTGAAAGATAACTTTTTAGGGGGTTTTCTTGATATAAGCGACAGGAAAGTAAAAGCAAGCAAAATAAAAGGTACTGAGAGTGACAAGTGGCCCAATCCTTTCTGGTCAAAGGAGAGGCCTAGCAACTGAACTTATAAAGGCTAAAGCGTTCCTGAGGACACACGGGAGAGGTAGTCATGTGCTTTCGCCATATTCCGTATCGATACTATGTTATGTGTTGATAAGTGTTGAGTGGGTGGATCTAGGCTAGTACACTCTCTAGACTAAGATGAGTGCAGTCTTATGATTAAACACCTTGCAAGCATCCGCAAATACAAGATAGAAATTAAGGCAAAAGCCTAACCATAGCAATACGACCGATGATCCATTGTTCCCTTATGCAAAAGCGTGCGAACTGGGGTTCAGGTTTCTGTCACTCCGGCAACCCACCGTAAGCATTCTTTGTACACAATGTATTCCCCTAGGTCCTTAATAAGGCGAAGTGTTGAGTGTTCGACTCACACAACACCACTAGTGGAATGACAACTCATCTTAAGTATCAAACAAAACATATTACTTCAACAGCATATGACTACTAACAACAAGACTTTCCCCATGTCCTCAAGAACTAAGGTAACTACTCACAAGACATAAAAGAGATCATGATCAGTGGAGATAAATGGGTGATAAACAATTTGGACATAATAATATTTCTCCAACAAAACTCAATAGCATTCACCACAAAGTAGTAATCAACACCGATGGAGTAGAGAGGATAGGTAGTACGAGTTACAACTCAAGTTGCAATTTGTGAGATGAGATTTGGATGAAGATGGAGATGGTGCTGATGTTGGGGATGATGTTGATGATGATCTCGATAATGCCCGTGACGATGGTGGTGACGATGGCGATGATCTCCCCTTCCGGGAGGTGATCTCCCCGGCGGAATCTGCCCGCCGGAGATGGATTTTTCTTCTCTGTAGGTTTCCGCCACGGAGCGGCGGCGGAACTCCGTAAAAACTCTCCCTCCCAGGGTTTTTGGATAACGGAGAGTATATAGGCAAAAGGGGGCGGCCAAAGGTGGGCCAGGGGCTCCAGGCGCCCCCCCGGCGCGGCCAGGGGGGGCGCGCCCCCAGGGCGCGTGGACGCCCTGTGGCCCCCCTCTGGTTGCCCTTTCGCGTGTCTTCGTGATTCGTCTGAAAAATACTCTCCGTCGATTTTCAGGTAATTTGGAGGTATTCTTCTTCAGCAACTCAGCGTCCACTTTTTACCGCTGAGCCCTGCGTCTGCTGCTTCGGCACCGGAAAGTTGCAAACTGTGTAAAATAGGCCAAAATAACATAAGAACATCATCGTGATGTGAAATATATCAATGAATAAGGATAAATTATGATACAAAATAGTGATGCATTTTGGACGTATCAACACCCCCAAGCTTAGACCTCGCTTGTCCCCAAGCGAATACTGAGCTCGGTAAACCTGTCCACAAGTTTAGAGAGTGAAGTGTTGATAAATAGAATACGGACAAGAAGCATCACAGTTTCTTCACCAACTCAAATATCCTCAACAGCAATCTTCAACTCATAAGGCCCTTATAAAAGAGTGGTAACACTTATATTCGGAAGTAGGGCTAAGGAAACTCATCAAATCATGGCAAACATGTCCTTTGGTCAAAGAACAACTAATAGCTTTTACTTTTGCTCTTTCTTTATGTTTTGATGAGATTAACTGGAGCTTTTGAAAGAACAGGTTATTAGGCAAGAAGTGAAAGTGTTAACACAAAGGAAGATATCTGCCTTAGCTGGGTTTGACAGACAACTTACTTATCAAATGATAATGTCAACAAGGATATGATATGACAAATCTTAATGCAACTTTATATGAATGATTCCTTGTCAACATCAAATGTCTGCTCTCTTTAAGAAATAGAAGGAAGTAGGAATAACTGACTCAATCCAAAATTAAAAGATAGGCCCTACTCTGGGGAAGTAGGGAAAACTCATGTGCTATCCTTAAATCAAACATAATGAAAAAAAGTTTTGAGAGGTGCATGATTTGTCAAAGAATGCTAGCAGATAACTCAATTACTTCTCGAGCTGGACAAGTTTCGAGGAACGGCTCCCGCATGAGGACGATCACATCCTCTTAATCTCCTTTGTTTATCACTGCCAAAGTTTTCTGATTTCTCATGAACAAAGCATGAAGGAGGGTTTGTTTGTTGTATTATCTTTTATGAGCCGGGCGCACTCTATGCCAGTTCCTTCTCGTATTAAGGGTTTGCACATTAGACATGCAATCCCGGGGTGAAGCTTGTCCAACTCAAAAAGATCATGAATTAACTATTACTTCCTCATGAGCTAAATCAGAGGCACAAAATAAAAGATTTTGAACATTTAAGGATAACACATAAATTCTATACTTTAGGAGGTGGTAGTGGAATACCACGAATAGGAAGGTATGATGGACTCATATGGAAGGTATTGGTTTAAGGGTATGGATGCACAAGCAGAATTCCGCTTAGTACAGGGTTAGGCTAGCAATGGTTTTGAGAGAACAGACAATTGATGATGACTAAGATGCAAAGCAATATAAAGCATAAACATTGAAATAATCATAACATATCAAGTTGTCTTCCTTGTCAGCATTAACACTTCAAGCATAATAACATAAAGGTTTTGGCTATGTCGATACTTTTAAGAAAATCATGCTTGTTGTTATGACCAAAGCTATATTTGCCAAGATTAAATAAAGTTCTCACAGCCATACCTGATATAAGGTCAATACTCCCCATAAGAATCATCGTATACGGTCGATTGCACGAAGAGAATACCGAGTGCAGCAAAGGAATCCAATAGACTTCTCATTAATATTCCCTTATAGACGACTCCACACTCACGGATACAATCTCTCCACCGAAGGAGTGATAGACCTTAATGCACACACCTATTTCATATAATAACCTCCCTAGACATGATACGACTCTACTTGACTCTAAAAGACAAAAGTTAAAGATAAAGATACCGGGCACTCCCCCAAGCTTGGAACAAGCCAAGGGAATGCCGTTACCCAAGGAGATTTCACTCCTCATCCTTGTTGGCGTTGATCACGTGGTCCTCGGCGAAACGCTTCCATGGAAGGGATTCTCCAGTCTCATATGAGAAGTTCGTTTCCTGAATCCTGCATGCAGCACCCATACCCATGCGCATAAACCTTAGTTCATACTCACAGTTCTGGCGATGTAGATCATAAATTTGCCCTTGGAGCTCTTTAATTCTTTATTCAGATGCGGTGATGCTTTCCCACATCTCCTTCATCTCCTTCAGGAAGTAGGTCTTCAGCTCGTTGATGATGTCAAAGTTAGCTTCAACACCACGCTCGATCATCTTCTTGTACTTGAAGACTTCTTGCTCCACTTCTTCCAGCTTGTCCTAGATGCTCCCCTCCTTGATAGATCCCTTCAGATCTTCTTGATGAAGGATTCCGTCCTCCATCCGAACAACCTGAGGGTGCTTCTTCACCTCAGCGAGGTAAGGGTTGATCACGTTGACGACGAACTTGTCCCTGGGAGAACTCGGAGAAGCCATGGCACCTAGATTCAGCTGAAAGATTCCTGGCAGAAACAGATCGAAAAGAAAACGCACGAAACCGCGAGATACGTTGCCGGAACAATCCGGGCAAATATATAGCAAAAATTTCTGCACAAAAAGGAAGGTAACAGGCTAAAGCGGGGTCGGAGACGGACTTCCGGGTGTCCAGGCGCCCTGGTGGCATGGCCAGGAGGTAGGGCGCGCCAGGGGGGCGCCTGGACCCCCTGGAGCTCGTCTCCGGCTCCACTTAGGTTCAGAATTTTACTAATTTTGCAAAAACTCATAATACGGGACTTTTATGGCAGTTCGCGATGTTTCCTTACCGTAATACATACCTTTTCTTTATTCTGCTTCTGCTGGTGTCTGAAACAGGGCTGCAACATGTTCTTCGTGAGCTGTTGTGTATATTATATTCACATCAACATTGACAGGGTCTCCTGCTATGTAATGTTTAAGTCTTTGCCCATTCACAACTTGAGGTTTGGTGCCTTCAAAGTTGTTAATCTTAATTGCACCAGACCGATAGACTTCTTCAATATGAAATGGCCCTTCCCACCTGGAAAGTAGTTTGCCTGGAGAAAACCTGAAACGGGATCTAAACAACAAAACTTTATCACCAACATTAAATTCACGTTTCAGAGTCTTCCTATCATGCCACTTCTTTACCTTTTCCTTGAACATTTTAGCGCTCTCGTAAGCTTCACTTCTCCATTCATCTAGAGAAGTCAAGTTCATGAGACGCTTCTCACCAGCTAATTTTGGGTCAGCATTAAGCTCTCTAACAGCCCAGAAAGCTTTGTGCTCTAACTCTAACAGCAAATGGTAAGCCTTGCCATACACCATCTTATAGGGGGACATGCCCATGGGGTTTTTATAAGCAGTTCTATACGCCCACAAAGCATCTCCTAACTTATTTGACCAGTCCTTTCTATTTCTGTTTACTGTCTTCTATAAGATCAACTTGATCTCTCTATTGGTGAGTTCAACTTGCCCACTAGTTTGAGGATGGTATGGTGAAGCAATTCTATGATTGACATCGTATTTGGCTAAAGCTTTTCTAAAAGCTCCGTGCGTGAAGTGTGATCCTCCATCAGTCATGAGATATCTAGGTACACCAAATCTAGGAAAAATTACATCCTTGAGCATTTTCAAAGATGTCTTGTGATCAGCACTTTCAGTGGGGATTGCTTCAACCCACTTGGTCACATAATCAACAGCTACTAAAATGTGAGTGTACTTGTGCGAAGAAGGAAAAGGACCCATAAAATCAAAACCCCAACAATCAAAAGGTTCAATCACTAGTGAGTAATTCATAGGCATCTCATTCCTTCTACTAATGTTACCAACTCTCTGACATTTATCACAAGCTAAAACATAATTTCTAGCATCCTTAACGAGAGTAGGCCAATAAAAACTTGATTGAAGAACCTTATGTGCAGTCCTCTCACCGGCATGATGTCCTCCATAGGGACTACCATGACACTGTCTGAGAATGTCCCTCTGCTCATGTTCTGGTATGCACCTTCTCACGATCCCGTCGGGTCCTTCTTTGAAAAGATGTGGGTCATCCCAAAAGTAATGCCTCAAATCATGAAAGAACTTCTTCCTTTGTTGAAATGTTAAACCTGGAGGCAAATACTTTGCAACAATAAAATTAGCATAATCTGCATACCAAGGATCGGAAAGAGATTGTACTTTTACAACGGCAAGTTGCTCGTCTGGAAAACTATCGTTGACTGGGATGGGATCATGCGGTATATCTTCCATCCTTGAAAGATTGTCCGCCACCGGATTGTCCTCTCCTTTCCTATCAACAATCTGCAAATCAAATTCTTGAAGAAGGAGTACCCATCTGATAAGCCTTGGCTTAGCATCCTTCTTTGTCATAAGATACTTAATGGCAGCATGATCAGTATGAATAATAACTTTGGAATCAACAATATACTGCCTAAACTTATCACAAGCAAATACTACCGCTAAGAATTCCTTCTCAGTAGTAGCATAATTCCTTTGAGCACTATCAAGGGTTTTACTAGCATAATGTATAACATTCAATTTTTTATCAACTCTTTGTCCTAAAACAGCTCCAACAGCAAAATCACTTGCATCACACATAATCTCAAAAGGTAAATTCCAGTCAGGCGGTTGTACTATAGGAGCGGTTATTAAAGCTTTCTTAAGAACTTCGAAAGCTTCCTTACAATCCTTATCAAATACAAAAGGAACATCCTTCTGGAGAAGATTAGTGAGGGGCCTCGAAGTCTTAGAGAAGTCTTTAATAAATCTTCTATAGAAACCAGCATGACCAAGAAAACTGTGAATACCTTTGACGTCCCTTGGATAGGGCATTCTTTCAATTGCTTCGATCTTGGCCTTGTCCACCTCAATTCCCCTTTCGGAAATCTTGTGACCAAGAACAATTCCTTCGTTAACCATGAAGTGGCACTTCTCCCAGTTGAGTACCAAATTTGTCTCCTCACATCTCTGCAAAACTTTATTAAGGTTGTGGAGACAATGGTCAAAGGAAGTTCCATAGACGGAGAAATCATCCATGAAGACTTCCATAATATCCCCACAGAAACCATGAAAGATAGAAGACATACACCTTTGAAAAGTAGCAGGGGTATTACATAAACCAAAAGGCATACGCCTGTAAGCATAAGTACCAAAGGGACAAGTAAAAGTGGTCTTCTCTTGATCAGCAGTGTTAACATGAATTTGAGAGAAGCCAGAATAACCATCGAGATAACAAAAGTGGGTATTTTTGGATAACCTTTCAAGCATTTGGTCGATGAATGGCAACGGGTAGTGATCCTTCCTGGTTGCCTTGTTCAGCTTCCTGTAATCAATACACATTCTATATCCAATAATAATTCTCTGAGGTATTAGTTCATTCTTATCATTAGGAACCACAGTTGTACCTCCTTTCTTAGGAACACAATGCACCAGGCTTACCCACTTACTATCAGCTATAGGGTAGATAATACCTGCGGCTAGAAGCTTGAGAATCTCAGTTCTCACAACATCCATCATCTTCGGGTTCAACCGTCGTTGATGATCAACAACTGGTTTAGCATCAGGCTCAAGGTTGATAGTATGTTGACAGATAGATGGACTAATCCCTTTAAGGTCATCAAGGGTATAGCCAATTGCGCCTCGGTGTTTACGAAGTACTTCCAATAATCGCTCTTCTTCATATCCTGAAAGGTTAGAATTGATAATAACATGATATATTTTCTTTTCATCTAAATAAGCATACTTGAGCGTATCGGGAAGGGGTTTAAGATCGAACACCGGGTCTTCTTTTGGTTTTAATAAAATTCCCAAAGGTTCAACCGGGAGGTTGTGCTTCAGGATAGCAGGTTGCCTCAAGAATATTTCATCTAGTTCATTTCTTTCCTGCATATGCAAATCATTCTCGTGGTCCTCCATATATTGCTGCAAAGGATCATTAGGGGGAATAGCAATAGAAGCAATACTTTCAATAAGTTTATCATCACTAGGTAAATCGGTACCACGAGGCTGCTTAGAGAACTTAGAAAAATTAAATTCATATGGTTCTCCATTGAATTCAACAGAAACTTTACCTTTCTTGCAATCTATTATAGCTCCACAAGTTCTAAGAAAAGGTCTACCAAAAATAATAGGACAAAAATTGTCCCTCTCTGAACCAAGTACTAGAAAATCGGTAGGGTATTTTACCTTTCCACATAGGACTTCAACGTCCCTCACAATTCCCATAGAAGAGATAGTTGTTCTGTTTGCAAGATGAATGGTAACATCGACTTCTTCAAGTTCACAAGGGGAAATCTCACCGATGATCTCTTCATAAAGTGAATAGGGGATAGCACTTGCACTCGATCCTAAATCGCATAGCCCATAATAATTGTGATCTCCTATCTTAACAGATACCACTGGAGTACCTGAAATCGGGCCTTTATTCTTGGCTGTGACAAGGTTAGTGGAAACAACACAAGAATTTATATTGGAATCCAAAACATCATTAGTAACAAGGTCTTTAATTAATGCAACTCGAGGATCGACCCTGATCTGGTCCTCAGGATCATCAACTCTTCTCTCACTTTTATTTATTACGCCTGTCACAAGAGAGTGCTCCCTTATCCTTGCGGGAAAAGGAGGCTTTTCATATATAGCTGCAGGCAAAATAGGGTCAGCAACATGAATATCAACAGGTAGCTCTTTAAAAGGTTCATGATGCTGGTCTCTCTTCTTTTTAAAAGAATCAACGTGAGAGGCAAAATTCTTATAGAAATCAATCATTAAATGGGAATCAAGACCAATCTTAGAGCAAAAGGTATTGAAGTAATCAGTTTTCAAATATCTCTCAATATAATCATGTTCATAATCTATAGCGGGTTCAATAACTTTATCAATTTCCCAATCTTCGGTATTCCTCTGGATCCTTTCAATGAGATCCCACCTTTCTTCAACACTCTTCGTCTGAAATACCCCACTAGAGGAGGCATCCAGCATCTCCTTATCTTGACGAGGAAGCCTGGCATAAAAATTTGTAAGTATAATTTCCTTCGGGAGCTCATGAATAGGACATTTGAGCATTAGGGACTTCAATCTCCCCCAAGCTTGAGCAATGCTTTCTCCGTCACGAGACCTAAAGTTATAGATATAATTCCTGTCTCGATGAATTTCATGAAGAGGATAAAACTTAGTATAAAAGAGAGACATAAGCTCTTGCCAATCAAGCAAGTGCGAGTTATCGAGTAGCTTATACCAATCTGAAGCTTTATCTATAAGTGATATGGCGAACAATTTCCTAATGACAAACTCCCTTGATACACCTGCAAGCTTAAATAATGAACATAGTTGTGACAGATATAGCAAGTGTTCACGGGGATGTCTGTCTCCTACATAGCGACTTGTCAGAACATAATCGATAATACCAGCTGGTATTTTATAGGGCACAATTTCAGTAGGGGGAGGAGCAACCACCACAGGTGTGGGGCGTCTCCCCGCAAGCAACGATCCAATAGCACGGTTGTCCATAAGGACAAAGAACAGCAACAGCAAAAAAAAATAAAAACAGAATTATAAAAACTTCCTTACCAGTTTCACTTTACCAATAGCGCTACGCTCCCCGGCAACGGCGCCAGAAAATGGTACTTGATGACCCACAATCGTAAGGGATCTATTGCAGCGTTTTCGATAAGTAAGAGTGTCAAACCCAACGAGGAGCAGAAGGTATTGATAAGCGATTCTGAGCAAGAAATTACTGCAAGCACTGAAAGATAACTTTTTAGGGGGTTTTCTTGATATAAGCGACAGGAAAGTAAAAGCAAGCAAAATAAAAGGTACTGAGAGTGACAAGTGGCCCAATCCTTTCTGGTCAAAGGAGAGGCCTAGCAACTGAACTTATAAAGGCTAAAGCGTTCCTGAGGACACACGGGAGAGGTAGTCATGTGCTTTCACCATATTCCGTATCGATACTATGTTATGTGTTGATAAGTGTTGAGTGGGTGGATCTATGCTAGTACACTCTCTAGACTAAGATGAGTGCACTCTTATGATTAAACACCTTGCAAGCATCCGCAAATACAAGATAGAAATTAAGGCAAAAGCCTAACCATAGCAATACGACCGAGTTCCGTTATGCAAAAGCGTGCGAACTGGGGTTTAGGTTTCTGTCACTCCGGCAACCCACCGTAAGCATTCTTTGTACACAATGTATTCCCCTAGGTCCTTAATAAGGCGAAGTGTTGAGTGTTCGACTCACACAACACCACTAGTGGAATGACAACTCAACTTAAGTATCAAACAAAACATATTACTTCAACAGCATATGACTACTAACAACAAGACTTTCCCCATGTCCTCAAGAACTAAGGTAACTATTCACAAGACATAAAAGAGATCATGATCAGTGGAGATAAATGGGTGATAAACAATCTGGACATAATAATATTTCTCCAACAAAACTCAATAGCATTCACCACAAAGTAGTAATCAACACCGATGGAGTAGAGAGGATAGGTAGTACGAGTTACAACTCAAGTTGCAATTTGTGAGATGAGACTTGGATGAAGATGGAGATGGTGCTGATGTTGGGGATGATGTTGATGATGATCTCGATGATGCCCGTGACGATGGTGGTGACGATGGTGATGATCTCCCCTTCCGGGAGGTGATCTCCCCGGCGGAATCTGCCCGCCGGAGATGGCTTTTTCTTCTCTGTAGGTTTCCGCCACGGAGCGGCGGCGGAACTCCGCAAAAACTCTCCCTCCTAGGGTTTTTGGATAACGGAGAGTATATAGGCAAAAGGGGGCGGCTAAAGGTGGGCCAGGGGCTCCAGGCGCCCCCCCGGCGCGGCCAGGGGGGCGCGCCCCCAGGGCGCGTGGACGCCCTGTGGCCCCCCTCTGGTTGCCCTTTCGCGTGTCTTCGTGATTCATCTGAAAAATACTCTCCGTCGATTTTCAAGTAATTTGGAGGTATTGTTCTTCAGCAACTCAGCGTCCACTTTTTACCGCTGAGTCCTGCGTCTGCTGCTTCGGCACCGGAAAGTTGCAAACTGTGTAAAATAGGCCAAAACAACATAAGAACATCATCGTAATGTGAAATATATCAATGAATAAGGATAAATTATGATACAAAATAGTGATGCATTTTGGACGTATCAGGAACCGTGTCCAGAATTGTCTGGCCGATTCTTCTGGCTGCTGAATTATGTGGCTTAGGTCGTCGGCGTCTGGTGGCCGCACATAGGTCCCTTGAAAGTTATCGAGGAATGCGGCCTCCATGTCCTCTCAAGTGACGATTGAGTCTGCTGGGAGGCTGTTAAGCCAGTGCCGGGCTGGTCCCTTAAGTTTAAGGGCTAAATATTTGATGGCGTGCAAATCATCGCCACGTGCCATGTGGATGTGGAGGAGATAGTCCTCAATCCATACTGCCGGATCTGTCGTACCATCGTACGACTCGATATTGACGGGTTTGAAACCCTCTGGGATTCTATGATCCATTACTTCGCCTGTGAAGCATAGTGGGTGTGCGGCGCCCCTGTACTGGGCTATGTCACGACGCAGTTCGGAGGAGCTGTGCCTGTTGTGTTCAGCCCGGCCGGATTTATTATGTCCGGGGTGAAAATTATCACGTGCCGTCGGGCGTCCGCGCGATCCATAGATCGATCTTGTTTGCCTTGCTTTGTCCTCCAGGACGTCTCGCAGGTCTGGTTCGTTTTCCCGTGCCTTGGTGAAGCAGCTACGGGGCATGGTTTGTTTGAATGTTCGACAGGCTTCTTTGTCGCGGCCGCGAGGTGGTCGATCTGCCATGTCTTGTGCTTCCTCCTCTGATTGGGGTAGCGGCCTGCGCTTAGGATAATTTTTGGAGGGGCGTCCGAGTTCGTACTCTTCGGCCGCAAGGACTTCAGTCCATCTGTCAGCTAGGAGATCTTGATCAGCTCTAAGCTGTTGCTGCTTTTTCTTTAGGCTGTTTGCCATGGCTAAAAGCCTGCGTTGAAAGCGCTCTTGTTCGGCGTGGTCTGATGGTACGACGAATTCATCGTCGCCGAGGCTTGCCTCGTCTTCGGAGGGAGGCATGTAGTTATCGTCTCGACCTCTCGCTCTGCCGTTCCCTTGTGAGGGCGGTCTTCTCCATCTTCCTGCGCCGAATCTTGCTGGTTTTGGTGTTCTTCGGCACTGTCCGGGGTAGTATTGTCTCCCGTGCCGGAATCACCGTTTCTGCTGTGGCGGGATTTAGAGCGGCGCCGCTGACGCCGACGTTTTGGAGGCTTTTTCGAGGTGCCATCCTCCATTGTTCCATCACCGTCTCCATCTTTTGGAGCATCCACCATGTATATGTCATATGATGAGGTGGCCGTCCAACGCCCTACAGGTGCTGGTTCTTGTTCGTCTCCTCCTTCGTCATCCATACCGTCGAAGTCTTCGGAGCCGAAGTCAAGCATGTCGGGTATATAGTCGACAGTGGCTATTAAGTGGGTGGTGGGTGGGCTTTGAATTTCTTCGTCGTCCGAATCCCAACCTCGCAGGCCATAGTTCGGCCTGGGCTCTCCTGACAAAGAGAGAGACTTGAGAGAATTCATAATATCACCGAAAGGTGAACACTGAAAGATGTCCGCGGCGGTGAAATCCATTATAGGCGCCCAATCTGATTCGATTGGCAGGGGCGCGGGAGGCTCGGAGTTCTGAGAAGAATCCGGCTCCTTGGAGTCATGGTCCATGCGGAGTGCGGGGCTTGCGTTCGGCTCAATGGCTTTTAAGATCGCAGCCCCCGAGGTGACGTCCAACCGTTCATCCTCAAAGGACGTAGCGGGCTCCGAGCCGAGGATCGGGGCCGGAGCGTATGCGGCCTCCAGGACACTGTTCGGAGGCAGAGCTTTATCATGCCCCTCGGGATAGTGCGGCGCGCTTGGCTGTGGCTCGAATCCGTCGAAGATCAAGTCTCGGCGGATATCCGCCGTGTAGTTTAAGCTTCCAAACCTGACTTGATGGCCAGGGGCGTAGCTTTCGATCTGCTCCAGATGGCCAAGCGAGTTGGCCCGCAGAGCGGAGCCGCCGAAGACGAAGATCTGTCCGGGGAGAAAAGTCTCACCCTGGACCTCATCGTTGCTGATGATCAAAGGAGCCATCGGGCCTAAAGGCGACGACACAGAGGAACTCTCAATGAAAGCACCAATGTCAGTGTCAAAACCGGCAGATCTCGGGTAGGGGGTCCCGAACTATGCGTCAAGGTCGGATGGTAACAGGAGACAAGGGACACTTTATTTTACCCAGGGTCGGGCTCTCTCGATGGAGGTAAAACCCTACTCCTGCTAGATTAATATTGATGATATGGGTAGTACAAGAGTAGATCTACCACGAGATCAAGGAGGCTAAACCCTAGAAGCTAGCCTATGGATATGATTGTGTATGATGATGGTTATGATGATTGTCCTACAGACTACAACCCTCCGGTTTATATAGACACCGGATAGGGTTAGGGTTACACAGAGTCGGTTACATTGGTAGGAGATCTTGAATATCCGCACGCCTAGCTTGCCTTCCACGCCAAGGAAAGAACCTTCCGGACACGGGACGAAGTCTTCAATCTTGTATCTTCATAGTCCTGGAGTCCGGCCGAAGGTATAGTTCGGCTATCCGAACACCCCCTAATCCAGGACTCCCTCACTTACCGACAGTCTAAAAAATGTAGCTCACTTTAAAATTCTCCATGTACTCCAGTACATAGGGTCTTGAATAACAATTGGGTTTGTGAATCCATCATGTTGTTCTAGCAAGGTAGATGCACATATGTTGCCTAAGCGTCTTTGTGCTACCTCATTAAACATGATAAACGGTGTGTTGCTACCTCATCGCTTACCTTGAGTTAAAGTATGTACCTAATATGCTGGAGAGTATACTCACTGTAGATCTACATTTTCAGCCACTCGTTACATGAATTGCAAATAGTTACCATATACCTTTCTTGTCACAGAAGCAAACTTTGCATACAATGTACCACCAGCCTTATCAGTTATAATCTCATAAATTCTTGCTCTTGTTGTGCATACAAATTATTAATTTAATAGTAGAACAATCAAATCAGATAATGTTACAATATTAGAAAAAAGTATATTATAGCAGAGACAAATGTTTTTTAGCATCATCATACCGCAATTCTATAATCCCCCCAATGTTTTTCTGTTACAAAACATTTGTTGTTAGGTTTTTGCTTTGGTGATTTCATCAACTTACATCATTGTTTTATAAACATCTCTTTCAAAGTAAATTACATGCATTTATTGTGTGCAATAATGACCTTGTTATGGATAAACAATTGAGAACATTGGATTTGGGCGGTATTGAAAAGAGTTTAAATTTCTCACTTTTGATTTCTTTGATAAAATTTGGAGTGACAATCATGATCTTCTGTTTCTGCAAAACCTCCATTTACCATATTTGTAAAAATATTTCCCCATAGAGCAATTCCTATATTCTCAACACTGAAAGAATTTAACCATGTAAAAGTAATGTTAAAAGTTTATATGTGTAATTTGAATAACTGACTCTAGCGAAAGGACTTAAATCTCGCAGATGTTTGAACTTCTCTCTCTGCTTGTCCGCCTGTTTTTCTGTAGTTTCTCTATTGGTTTCATCCTGGTAAGCAACCCAATGATATGTCCACATAAACATATTTATAAATCTAGTTCATTTGAACTTGTTCGCCAATATATATAAATCTCGTTCAACTGAACTTGCTTTACCAATATTTACCCTACTCTCTCTGGTATCTCCATCAGCAACTTATTTATTGATCAAGTACCATTTATCCATTAATCCATTCACCAATTTGGCATATAGTGAATCATGCAAATGACTTGATTTCGTGCAGAAGATGATACCTGCTGGACGTGTTGTTGTTTTTGGACGCCGGATGGAGTTCATACTGTAGGTTGCGACGTCGTAAGCCAGTGTTGATCAGACAATCCTCAATAATACATACAATGTTCTTTAGGCACAATATTGGTAACTAAAGTAAAGGTAAGTGTCTTACCTCTTGCTAACCTGAAAATTCTTCTCTGCTGACTTTCACAACACTTGTAAGCCAAGTATCCATTTTTTGCATGGCTTCTTCACCAGGATAAAATATTAGGCATAACATCTCACTATAAAGAACTTCACAACTGCACAAAGAAGAACTATGCATTGCTAGGTAGTTGACATATATTTCAAGTTGTCTGAGAGCAAGTACAATTCTTTAAAGTAGTGCAGCTAAAAAAAATTATTAGCTTTGGGACTTATCTTGAGCATCAAACTTCTTGCATAAAATTATATGGACTATTTGCGAGTCTGACTAACAAATACATACATTAGTCAAATTAAACTTTTTGGGCAGAAAAGTATGTGGACTGAGATGTCTATGAGTACTCTAATCTAGTAGTGAATCAATAGTTTTTTGTCGGATGCATATGCATATTTTGTGTTAATGTACCATTGTGATAGAAAAGAAACATGGTGCGCTTCATTGTCGACACATCATATTTTGGCAATGCACAAATCAACTTATATATGTGCTATTAATTAGAGAACAGAGGAGTTCGAAGAAAACAATGAAAGGGGGTATATCCAAATGATGGTTGCTATATCTTGGTAATGCATGTGAACTTCTAGGTGTGCTACAGAGTATTATTAATTAAAGAACAGAATAGATCCTAGAAAAAATATGAGGTTGTTGTGATAGTCACCAGTCACCTGAGAGGGGCTAGCGCAGCGCAATTCCAATTAAGATGGTGGACAGGCTAGGCCACTCCAGTTCCTATGTAACGCCCTCGATGCGGCTATATCTCCCACGTGTGGAGGCACGACTTAGAGGCATAACCGCATTGAAAGCAATGTCGCAAGTGAGGTAATCTTCACACAATCCATGTAATAAATAAAGGGGAAAGGTACATAGTTGGCTTACAGTCGCCACTTCACACAAGTACATAAATAACATCCATCATACAGATTACACTCAAGGTCCGACTACGGTACCAAAATGAAAGAAGACTACCCCAAATGCTAAACAGATCCCCGGATCACCCCAACTGGGCTCCACTACTGATCATATGGAAAGGAAACATAGTAACGGACACGTTCCTTGTCGAACTCCCAAGTGAGCTCGGTCGCGTCATCTGCACTGGCATCGTTGGTACCTGCAACTGTTATGATAGAATCTGTGAGTCACGGGGACTCAGCAATCTCACACCCGCGAGATCAAGACTATTTAAGCTTATAGGTAGGAGAGGGGTTGTGAGGTGGAGCTACAGCAAGCGACTAGCATATGGTGGCTACAACGCAAAAGAGAGCGAGAAGAGAAGGCAAAGCACGGTCGTGAAACTAGAAGTGATCAAGAAGTGATCCTGAGACAACCTACGTCAGGCATAACTCCAACAACCGTGTTCACTTCCCGGACCCCGCCGAGAAGAGACCATCACGGTTACACACGCGGTTGATGTGTTTTAGTTAAGGTCAACTTCGGGTTTTCTACAACCGGACATCAACAAATTCCCATCTGCCTCATAACCACGGGCACGGCTTTCGAAAGATTATACCCTGCAGGGGTGTCCCAACTTAGCCCATGATAAGCTCTCACGGTCAACGAAGGATATTCCTTCTACCGGGAAGACCCGATCAATCTCGGAATCCCGGACTACAAGACATTTCGACAGCAACAAAACAAGTCCAGCAAAGCCTCATAGATGTGCCGACAAATCCCAATAGGAGCTGCACATATCTCGTTCTCAGGGCACACCGGATGAGCCAGACGTCGGGTTGGCATAGACCCTGGTTGCCCAAGGGGCGCCGGACATCGCTCGGTTTGGACCAGCAATCGAAGGAGAACTGGCCCGGGGGTTTAAAATAAAGATGACCCTTGAGTCTGCAGAACCCAAGGGAAAAAGGCTAGGTGGCAAAAGGTAAAACCAAAGTTGGGCCTTGCTGGAAGAGCCTTATTCAAAGCGAACTGTCAAGGGGGTCCCATAAATCACCCAACCGTGTAAGGAACGCAAACTCCGGGAACATAACACCGGTATGACGGAAACTAGGGCGGCAAGAGTGGAACAAAACACCAAGCATAAGGCCGAGCCTTCCACCCTTTACCAAGTATATAGATGCATTAATTAAATAAGAGGTATTGTGATATCCCAACAAGTAAACATGTTCCAACAAGGAACAACAAGTCCATGTTCCAACAAGGAACAAACTCCAACTTCACCTGCAACTAGCAACGCTATAAGAGGGGCTGAGCAAAGCAGAATAACGCCAATCAACGGTTTGCTAGGACATGGATGGTTAGGGGCTGACATGGCAATATAGGAGGCATTATAGCAAGTGGTAGGTATCGCAATATAGGCATAGCAAAAGAGCGAGCAATCTAGCAAGCAAAGATAGAAGTGATTTCGAGGGTATGGTCATCTTGCCTGCAAGAGTCTCAGAGTTGTCGAAAGCTTGGTCGTCGAAAGCGTTCTCAACGGAATCCTCGTTCACGTACTCGTCTCCCGGCTCTACCCAAGACAAGAGAACAAGCAAAGGAACCAAAATCAACCACGATGCAATGCGCAAGCAACATGATGCAAATCATGGCATGATATGCGAGAGGTGATATGCAATGCGTATGCATGCTTCGGAAGGACAAGGATGAACAAGGAATAATATTGGCAAACCAAGCATTCCACTGAATAGGTGAGGTGATTTCGGTTGAAATCGATATAAAGAACACCGGAATCGGATGCACGGTTTGCAAATGACGAGCAATACAAGAATGACACGAAACTGCCATAAACAGCATGATGCTACTTAGCAAGCAACAAATAATTAAGCTACTGCACCCAAACATGGCAACAAAGCATATGACAGTAATCTACACAAGATGCACGACAAAAGATGAACACTGAGCTATGGCTAATTCACATCATAACTGGTCCAAACAATCATGGCAAAAGTGCAAAAGATAACCAGTTCTCAGACTTAGTGAAATTATCAACATAGAAGAATCTAACATCAGAATGACATGTTCGGAGCAATGAAACAACAAGCTACAAATTCAAAACATAGCAAAGTGAGGCATTGCATGAACCTACTCATAGCACTTGACAAAATTCCTTACTGACCATAAGCCAAAAAGGAACATAAAATATGATTACACCCATGTCAAATAAGCAAGTTTCGTTACAGGTTTCAGACATAGCAGAAAACTGGACATGGCAGAAAACTAATAACGACTAGGCATGTTCGTGAGCTCGATGCACTCACTAAAGAGCATCTCATGAAGAACTAAGCATACATACATCAATAAGACATGTCATAGTAACTATACAAGGCAAGAATAACATCATATCATGCAAAGATCAACTACACCAAACTTGGCAAAATTGAATAACATGTAAACAATCTGCCAGTAACATTTTGTAGCAAAAGTAGGGCTCGACTGACTCAAGCTATGGCACTCCATAATTGCAAACAAAGGCACGGATCGATAAAGCAAATACTCAAGTTCAAAACTCCCTTACTGATCATGCTCAAATTATGCACAGATCTCTCAGAAACAGCATGAATACATGGCATGAAAATAACAGCAGTCAGGGACTTGGTGAAATTACTAAGTCTCTGAAATCGGCAACATCAAGTGACCTAGTTTGCATGCTTGTGCTAGTCACCACCTATATCACAAAAATACATGGCAAAATTCTCTGGAAAGTTAACATGTCATATTACAAAACTCATGTAGGACTCAACTTCATAGGAGGTACACATCAATCATGGCAAAAATGACAAAAGTGCATGTTCAGATAAGATCCAGCAACTAACATCAACTAGCCCTCTTCTAACATCATTTAGGGCGTCAAGATGGCCTCAAATGAAAATGATGCAATGGTACTAAATGATGTACTCTTCGAGATGAACAAACCGACATATTACACCCGCGAAACGGTGCTACGGACGCGGAGTTATGGCATGTCGAACATGTGATGTTGATGCAAAAATTGAGGGACTTGAGAAAAAAACGAGGGGGAAGAGTCAACCCTAGCGATCCGGATCTGGATCGGGTCCGGCGCGGCGCTCGCCGGAGCTGGCCGGGAGGAGGACGGCGAGGGGGCCGTGGGCGAGGAGGAGCACGGCGGCGGCGACCGCGGCGGGGCGAGGCGGCGCCGGCGGGGCCACGGCGGGGCGCAGGCGGAGCGGCGCGGGGCGAGCCGGGCGGACGCGGCGCCGGGCGGCGACGGCGCGGTGGCCTCGGGCGGCGGCCGCGGGCGAGCTCCGATGCGAGGGGCGAGGCGGCCCGGGGCGCGGGCCGCGGCGGCGGGAGGCGGCGGGCCAGGCGGAGGGGCGCGGCGGGCCGCGGGGGCCAGATCTAGGCCGCGGGGCCCGGATCTGGGCCCCCCCGGGCCGGCGGCGAAGTGGGCACGGCGCGCCCACGTGGCGGCTGCGGGTTGGACGGGGCGGATCGAACGGACGCGTCTGGCTCCGTCCGGACACGTCCGGCGGCGCGGAGAGGGGGTTTGCTAGGGTTTTGAGTGGATTGATCCGCAAATTTCGGGAGAGGGGCTATATTTATAGGTAGAGGGGGCTAGGAAGCTCCAAATGGAGTGCGGTTTTCGGCCACGCGATCGTGATCGAACGGCGGAGGACATGGGAGTGACTTAGATGGGTTGTTGGGCTATTTTGAAGGGGTGTTGGGCTGCAACACACACGAGGCCTTCACGGTTACCCGGTTAACCGTTGGAGTACCAAACGAACTCCGATTGACCCGAAACTTGACAAACGGTCTACCGGTGCTATACCGAGGCTGCATGGAAAACCTCGGTCCAATCCGAGAATGTTTAATACCCGCTCACGAAGAAATGTAAAAGGGGACGCCGGGAGACATAGGAGCGCCGGATTGCAAAACGGACAACGGAAAAAATGCTCGGATTTATGAGACGAACACGTATGTGAATGCGATGCACATGATGACATGATAAGAAATGCATGACATGACCAAAATGCACAAACGAAGAGAACCCAACCACGGAGGGAATATCATAACACATAGCCGAAAATGGCAAGAGTTGGATTACAATTATGGCAAGTTACATCTGGGGCGTTACAACACTCCACCACTATGAGAGGATCTCGTCCCGAGATCTAGGACTGAAAGAACTCCGGATACTCGGAACGTAGGTGGTCTTCACGCTCCCAGGTGGCTTCTCGGTCTGAATGATGTGACCATTTCACTTTGAGGAATTTGATTGACTTGTTGCGAGTCTTGCGCTCAGTTGTTTCAAGAATAGCAACTGGGTGCTCATGATAGGACAAATCTTCTTGAAGATCAATCTCTTCGAAGTTGATGGTGCGCTCAGGCGTCTTGAAGCACTTGCGAAGCTGTGACACATGGAAGACATCGTGCACATTTGCAAAGTTGGAGGGAAGCTCAAGTTGATAGGCGAGATTGCCTCGCTTGCCGATGATCTTGAAGGGACCGACGTATCGCGGGGCAAGTTTCCCCTTGATACCGAAGCGACGAGTTCCTTTCATTGGAGAGACGCGGAGGTAGACATGGTCTCCGATCTCGAATGCCACATCTCGGTGTTTGCCATCGTAATAGCTCTTCTGGCGCGACTGCGCGGCTTTGAGGTTCTCACGAATCACTTTGCACATGGCCTTAGCCTCTGAGATCAAATCATTGCCGAGCAATTGACGTTCACCGGTTTCAGACCAGTTGAGAGGAGTATGGCACTTCCTGCCATAGAGAATCTCGAATGGGGCTTTGCCCGAGCTGGCTTGAAAACTGTTGTTGTAAGAGAATTCAGCATAAGGAAGGCAATCCTCCCACTTCATGCCGAAAGAGATAACACAGGCTCTGAGCATATCTTCAAGAATTTGGTTGACATGCTCGACTTGTCCACTAGTCTGAGGGTGGAAAGCTGTGCTGAATCGAATGTTGGTGCCCATGGCCTTCTGAAAAGAATCCCAAAACTTGGAGGTAAAGATGCTGCCACGGTCTGAAGAAATCAATTGCGGAATGCCGTGCAAGGAGACAATTCTGGAGGTGTAGAGCTCTGCCAGCTGCGCTGCTGTGATAGACTCTTTGATAGGAAGAAAATGAGCCACTTTGGTTAGCTTGTCGATGACGACGAAGATAGCATCATTTCCGCGCTTGGACTTAGGAAAACCAGTCACGAAGTCCATTTCGATATGATCGAACTTCCATTCTGGAATAGCAAGGGGTTGGAGAAGACCAGCTGGTCGTTGGTGTTCTGCTTTCACCCTTCTGCATACATCACACTCATTCACGAATTGAGCGATCTCACGCTTCATTCGAGTCCACCAATACGACTGCTTGAGGTCATGGTACATCTTCGAACTTCTAGGATGAATTGACAGAAGAGAATTGTGCGCTTCGTTCATAATGACTTTACGAAGATCACCCTTTGGAACCACGATCCGGTCCTCGAAGAAAAGAGTATCTCTGTCATCAACTCGATAGCACTTGTATTTCGAAATGCTCTTTTCAATACCACGTTTCACCTTCTTCACCATGGTATCCAACAATTGTGCCTCACGAATCTGATCTTCCAAAGTAGGAGAGACGATGAGGTTGGCAAGCAAACTTGAGGAACAACTTGAAGATTCAACTTGCGGAAAGCCTCACAGAGATCTGGTTGGAAGGGCTTGAGGATTAAGCTGTTGCAGTAAGCCTTTCTGCTCAAAGCGTCTGCAATCACATTAGCCTTGCCTGGAGTATACTCAATACTCGGATTATACTCTTGAATCATTTCGACCCATCGAGTTTGCCTGTGGTTGAGGTGAGGCTGAGTGAAGATATACTTGAGACTCTTGTGATCGGTGAAAATGTCCACTTTCCTTCCCAACAGGAGATGCCTCCATGTTATCAGTGCGTGGACAACTGCCGCCAACTCAAGATCGTGAGTGGGGTAGTTCCTTTCATTGGGCTTCAACTGGCGAGAGGTATAGGCAACAACCTTCTTCTCTTGCATTAACACGGCACCGAGGCCCTGAAGAGAAGCATCACAGAATACTTCATAAGGCTTGGATTCATCAGGAGGAGTCAGAACTGGAGCAGTGACGAGTTTCTCTTTGAGAGTCTTGAAAGCAACGTCACACTCAGGAGACCAGACATATCTCACATGCTTCTGGAGGAGGTTGGAAAGAGGCTTGGCAATCTTGGAGAAATTCTCAACGAATCTTCTGCAATAGCTTGCAAGTCCAAGAAAACTGCGAAGCTGCTTGACATTCTGAGGCGGTTCCCAATTCACAACTGCAGACACCTTCTCAGGATTAACAGCGATACCCTTGGCAGAGATGATATGGCCAAGAAAAAGAACTTCATCAAGCCAGAATTCACATTTGGAGAACTTCGCATATAATTTGTACTCTCTGAGCTTGTCGAGTACCAATCGCAAATGTTCGGCATGATCCTCCTCATTCTTGGAGAAAACCAAAATATCATCGAGATAGACCAAGACAAACTCGTTGATGTAGGGGTTGAAGATGAAATTCATCAAGGGAGTGAAATACGGAGGAGCATTGACAAGGCCGAATGACATGACAGTATATTCATAAGAACCAAAACTTGTTCTGAATGCTGTCTTGGGAATATCTTCTTCACGAATGCGAATCTGATGATAACCCATACGAAGGTCCAGCTTGGAGAACACCTTAGCACCATTAGGTTGCTCAAATAGCTCATTGATGTTGGGAAGTGGGTAATTGTTCTTGATTGTCTTCTTGTTCAATGGACGGTAATCGACGCAAAGTCGGTTCGTGCCATCCTTCTTCCGGACAAAAAGAACACCACAACCCCAAGGAGAAGAACTCGGTCTGATCAGACCCATACGCTCTTGTTTATCAAGTTGCATCTTCAACTCCTTGAGCTCATCTGGTCCAAGCTTGTAAGGACGCTTGCAAACAGGTTCCGTGCCAGGCTCAAGATCAATAACGAATTCAACTGGCCGACGGGGAGGCATACCCGGAAGGTCTTCTGGAAAAACATCTTGGCACTCACAAACGACTGGAATCTGAGAGATAGCCTCCATTTCACCATTCTCATTGAGAGAAAACAATTGAATGGTATCATCATGAGAAGCATAGATGATCACATCGTTAGAAGAGTGGGTCAATTTGATTTCCCTGGCAGCACACTCAAGCTGAGCCTTGTGCTTAGAAAGCCAGTCCATCCCGAGAATAAGATCAATATCAGAGTCACCAAGCACCATTGGAGAAGATAGAAATTTATAGTCGCCCATCTTGATGGAAACATCCGGAACAAAGGAGCTTGCGTTCATGAATCTACCCGGAGATACAACTGACAATGGTCTAACCAAATCTTGGAAAGACAACTCATGTTTCGTTGCAAAAGCTCTTGAGATGAAGCAATGCGATGCACCAGTATCAAATAAAACTTTTGCAGGAATATCATTAACAGGAAGATTACCCATGATCACGTCAGAAGAATCCTCCGCTTGAGCTGCATTCATCATGTTCACCTTGGCGGACTTAGGATTATGCTTGACCACTGCATTGCTGGAAGATTTCACAGGAGGAGGAGGCGGAAGGCGCCTTTGGTTGAAGCACTTGTTCGCATAGTGACCCTTCTGCTGGCATTTGTTACAAGTCACCTCTGAGAGCGGACGATGGTAAGGAGCACTTGGCCTTGGAGCTTCATTCTGAGACTTGTTCTGATAGCCAGGGTTGGGTGGGTGGGAAGATCCACGGCCACTCGAGTTCTTCTGTTGATAAGGCTGACGGAACGGAGGAGGTGGCAACCAGAACTTCTGTTGCTTAGCTGCCACAAGTGAAGAAGAAGAAGACTGGACTGCGTCTCTGACTCTCTTCTTAGATGCCTCACACTTGAGCTGAGCAGCTTCTTGTTTCAGCGCCATGTTGTAGAATTCATCATACTTTAATGGCTCGAAAAGCACGAGAGCAAGTTGCAGATCTTCCCTGAGACCACGCCTGAACTGGTAGATCATACTCTTCTCATCAGGAATGTCTTGCCTTGCAAAGCGAGAGAGCTTCTGGAACTGAGTGTTGTATTGATAGACAGACATGTTGCCTTGCTTGAGATTGCGGAATTCCTCACGCTTAAGCTCAACAACACTTTCTGGAATGTGGTGTGCTTTGAAATCACGGCGGAAATCATCCCAGGTAATCACATGACCTCCTCTAGAATCTTTGTATTGCTGGAACCATTCAGCAGCTTGATCTTTGAGTTGAAAAGAGGCAAACTTGACAAAGTCCTCAGGTCTCACATTGCTGCACTCAAAATGCTTGCTGATGTCCACGAGCCAGTCATCGGCGTCTGTGGCCTCGACACAGTAGCTGAAGGTCTTTGGCTGATTAGCAAGGAACTGGTTCAGTGAAGCGAAATGCGGCTGATTGTTCCCTTGGCCTTGATTCTCTTGATTAGCTTGCCCTTGGTTGCGATCTTGCAAGAGCTGAATCAGAATCTGAGCATTGGCATTTGTGGCAGTCATCAGGGCCTGCCAAGCTTCCGGAGGCGGAGGTGGTGGCGGAGGGTTAGCCTGATTCCCTTCATTGCGTTCCGGATTCTGACGCGTTGGTGGAGCCATCCTGAAGAGGGAGACATCCATTAGCATCTTGACAGATATATATTGAAGCTGAATCAAAGGAACGAAATTGCAACATATAGTCTTCACAATTAACATCCGAACGAGAATGAACGAATGAATTCCAATGTAAATCATCACACTTCCAAAGCTGAGAAGCCACTTAGAACATGGTAAGGAATAAAATCAACAAGGTACGTATGTGAACAAATACTTGGTAAGGATTACCCAATCACAAACCAAATATCTGCGGAAGAAATACTAGAGCTACAAGAAGTCCCACTTACAAGCTCCCGAAACTTTCTGGTTATGCAATCAGGTGTTGGGGATACAGGGGACACAAAATATATCACCCAAACTAACAATACCTAGGTCCAGCTGTATCCATCCTTCAACACATAAACAAGAAATCCTCGGAAATCATCTACCTCAACCTTCGAAAACACATCTGTTATACAAGTCATGGCGATACTCCCGCACTCGCCTCAGTACTGGGCTATCAGGGTTATCTCACCAACAACTGTACAAGAGAGATTTTCGATGTCGGCGTACTAAACTCAGGTATTCCAAAACCGCAACGATAAAATTATGACGACAACATCTCGGAGCTCAACTCCCCGGGACACCTCCTCTAAAACCCCTGCTGACGGGAGGCAACCAAGACAATGTTGTCATCATAAAACCATCGGAACGATTGTAAGATACCCGCGTGATCCTAAAATTTTTTTTAGTGAAATTTGAGCAGAGAAGAGTCAAAACTCTATGTCAGGATGCCTTACCAGAAGATCGAAGGGACTGGGGAGTAAAAAGAATTCCTAAACTCTCCGATATATAATTCCTAGAATGACTCAAAACATTTTTTTTCTAGACACAACTCGGCCACTAAAGACGATCAAACAGTGGGGCTCCTAAGGTCGGGGAAAGGCTCTGATTACCAACTTGTAACGCCCTCGATGCGGCTATATCTCCCACGTGTCGAGGCACGACTTAGAGGCATAACCGCATTGAAAGCAATGTCGCAAGTGAGGTAATCTTCACACAATCCATGTAATAAATAAAGGGGAAAGGTACATAGTTGGCTTACAGTCGCCACTTCACACAAGTACATAAATAACATCCATCATACAGATTACACTCAAGGTCCGACTACGGTACCAAAATGAAAGAAGACTACCCCAAATGCTAAACAGATCCCCGGATCACCCCAACTGGGCTCCACTACTGATCATCTGGAAAGGAAACATAGTAACGGCCACGTTCCTCATCGAACTCCCAAGTGAGCTCGGTCGCGTCATCTGCACTGGCATCGTTGGTACCTGCAACTGTTGTGATAGAATCTGTGAGTCACGGGGACTCAGCAATCTCACACCCGCGAGATCAAGACTATTTAAGCTTATAGGTAGGAGAGGGGTTGTGAGGTGGAGCTGCAGCAAGCGACTAGCATATGGTGGCTACAACGCAAAAGAGAGCGAGAAGAGAAGGCAAAGCACGGTCGTGAAACTAGAAGTGATCAAGAAGTGATCCTGAGACAACCTACGTCAGGCATAACTCCAACAACCGTGTTCACTTCCCGGACCCCGCCGAGAAGAGACCATCACGGTTACACACGCGGTTGATGTGTTTTAGTTAAGGTCAACTTCGGGTTTTCTACAACCGGACATCAACAAATTCCCATCTGCCTCATAACCGCGGGCATGGCTTTCGAAAGATTATACCCTGCAGGGGTGTCCCAACTTAGCCAATGATAAGCTCTCACGGTCAACGAAGGATATTCCTTCTACCGGGAAGACCCGATCAATCTCGGAATCCCGGACTACAAGACATTTCGACAGCAACAAAACAAGTCCAGCAAAGCCTCCCAGATGTGCCGACAAATCCCGATAGGAGCTGCACATATCTCGTTCTCAGGGCACACCAGATGAGCCAGACATCGGGTTGGCATAGACCCTGGTTGCCCAAGGGGCGCCGGACATCGCTCGGTTTGGACCAGCAATCGAAGGAGAACTGGCCCGGGGGTTTAAAATAAAGATGACCCTTGAGTCTGTAGAACCCAAGGGAAAAAGGCTAGGTGGCAAAAGGTAAAACCAAAGTTGGGCCTTGCTGGAAGAGTCTTATTCAAAGCGAACTGTCAAGGGGGTCCCATAAATCACCTAACCGTGTAAGGAACGCAAACTCCGGGAACATAACACCGGTATGACGGAAACTAGGGCGGCAAGAGTGGAACAAAACACCAGGCATAAGGCTGAGCCTTCCACCCTTTACCAAGTATATAGATGCATTAATTAAATAAGAGGTATTGTGATATCCCAACAAGTAAACATGTTCCAACAAGGAACAACAAGTCCATGTTCCAACAAGGAACAAACTCCAACTTCACCTGCAACTAGCAACGCTATAAGAGGGGCTGAGCAAAGCAGTAACATAGCCAATCAACGGTTTGCTAGGACATGGATGGTTAGGGGCTGACATGGCAATATAGGAGGCGTGATATAGCAAGTGGTAGGTATCGCAGCATAGTCATAGCAAAAGAGCGAGCAATCTAGCAAGCAAAGATAGAAGTGATTTCGAGGGTATGGTCATCTTGCCTGCAAGAGTCTCAGAGTTGTCGAAAGCTTGGTCGTCGAAAGCGTTCTCAACGGAATCCTCGTTCACGTACTCGTCTCCCGGCTCTACCCAAGACAAGAGAACAAGCAAAGGAACCAATATCAACCACGATGCAATGCGCAAGCAACATGATGCAAATCATGGCATGATATGCGAGAGGTGATATGCAATGCGTATGCATGCTTTGGAAGGACAAGGATGAACAAGGCATAATCTTGGCAAACCAAGCATGCCACTGGATAGGTGAGGTGATTTCGGTTGAAATCGATATAAAGAACACCGGAATCGGATGCACGGTTTGCAAATGACGAGCGATACAAGAATGACACGAAACTGCCATAAACAGCAGTGTGAGGGGCGAGGCGGCCCGGGGCGCGGGCCGCGGTGGCGGGAGGCGGCGGGGCGCGGCGGGCCGCGGGGGCCGGATCTGGGCCCCCCGGGCCGGCGGCGAAGTGGGCACGGCGCGCCCACGTGGCGGCTGCGGGTTGGACGGGGCGGATCGAACGGACGCGTCCGGCTCCGTCCGTACACGTCCGGCGGCGCGGAGAGAGGGTTTGCTAGGGTTTTGAGTGGATTGATCCGCAAATTTCGGGAGAGGGGCTATATTTATAGGTAGAGGGGGCTAGGAAGCTCCAAATGGAGTGCGGTTTTCGGCCACGCGATCGTGATGGAACGGCGGAGGACATGGGAGTGCCTTAGATGGGTTGTTGGGCTGTTTTGAAGGGGTGTTGGGCTGCAACACACACGAGGCCTTCACGGTTACCCGGTTAACCGTTGGAGTACCAAACGAACTCTGATTGACCCGAAACTTGACAAGCGGTCTACCGGTGCTATACCGAGGCCGCATGGCAAACCTCGGTCCAATCCGAGAATGTTTAATACCCGCTCACGAAGAAATGTAAAAGGGGATGCCGGGAGACATAGGAGCGCCGGATTGCAAAACGGACAACGGGAAAAATGCTCGGATTTATGAGACGAACATGTATGCGAATGCGATGCACATGATGACATGATAAGAAATGCATGACATGACCAAAATGCACAAACGAAGAGAACCCAACCACGGAGGGAATATCATAACACATTGCCGAAAATGGCAAGAGTTGGATTACAATTATGGCAAGTTACATCTGGGGCGTTACATCCTGTTTACTGATTCATCCAGTCCGACACCTGCGTCCAGCAGCCGTCCGTGCTTGTATGGAAGAGGTCGGTGTTCAGTCCCTGGTGAAGTCGTGAAGTTCATCGTGTACCTCTAAGTCCAAGCCGTCGCTATGTGGATGGAACTTCAAAATTCAGGACATGGTGTACGTCTGCGTCCAAGTTGTCTCTATGTTTGATGGAACTTCAAAATCCAGGACATCATGGAGTTGTGGAGAAGAACAACACTAGGATTCTCTCGAGGAAGTTTTTTCTCTCGAGGAAGTTTTGGTGCATGGGTGGAGCAGGAAACCCCGATGGTATCTTCAAGGAGATATTTCTTTCTGGTAAAATATCGGTACAGAGGACAACTTCTTCTTTTTTTAGTTGAGATGTAATTTTTTTCATACCTTCCTATGTATGGGACGTGAACGGTCTTTTTAAAAGATCTTCCTATCTACTGGATCTGTGAGATCCAATTCTAATTATTATGGGATTTTTAAAGATCTTCTTGTGTATGGGACGTGAGCGGGCGTGAATCGTTTTTTAAGAGCTTCCTAAATAGGGACTTGACTGGGCATGGGGTGCATTAATGAAATTCATTGGCTGAGATCTAGCTAATGATAATGGCTTATTAGATTCAACGGTTAGATCATGAGATTTATGTTGTGGGATGGTCTAATCGCCCAATCTATTGGGGTCGTGAGATTGTATTTGTGGGATGTTTTTTTAACTAATCGTGGGGTTTTTTTTTGACTAATTGTGGGATGGTTTGATAGCCCAAACCTGTTAGGATCATGATATTTAAAGGTCCAACCTGTTGAGATGTGACCACATGGGCCCATCTGATTTACAAAGATCTAACGGTTGTACCTAGTTGATTAGAAATAGACACACTCAATTAAAGGTCGGATATTTCTAATTATTGTGAGATTTTCTAACCTAATTATCTTCGTTCTGATGACCCCGTCAAGTACTTTTTATATATAAATAGATGCATCCCTCCTAGGAAAGATTTATATATTAATAGATGCATCCCTCCTAGGAAAGATTTGCAGCCCAGCGGGGCGGAGAATAACAAGTTGACCTTGCTTGGGTATTCCTCAAAAAAACTTATAGCTAAGCTAGCCATTTTCATCTTGAAAAAAATTAATATTTGGGCTGGATATCTGTCCTGGGCTAGACGGGCCACAGCCCATCCAGTTAATACCCTGCTGTCCTTTGAACAACAACGAAAACATCGCCAAGAAAAACTCTGCAGTGCTCACGCCTCAAAAACAAAAATACTGCTCGAGCTGCTTGGTCCCAGCTGTCGGCCGCACATTGTGCAATTCTCTCGTGTATATTGACTCCATAGGTTGACAATGGTGTGGGACCGTGGTGTCAGGAAACCAGGAGGAAGCAAAAAAATAGTTGTACATAATAAGGAGGCAGTTGCGTACATACGTCTATGGAGCTAGTGCATCCCTACTATCATCCAGTCAAAATAAAGTCATCTCCTGAATCCTCATGTTCATTGACCATGTTAACAATGTTCGGTGCCACGGCGAGTGCAACAACTTGAAGGACGATGGAGAGGGCCTCGCGGGCCCTACAGATGGTCTGATATAGCGCCCGCTGTTCATTCAGCAAGCCAGGATCACCGGACACCTATCAACACCTTCGATAGATTGAGATGGCATGAAACGGTAAGGCCGCGCTTGGGAGCTCTCGTTTATTTCACACCTGTATTAAGATACAAGTGTAATTTACTCGTCATCGGAAACAACGCGTAAAATACAGGCATAATGAAACCGAGGGCCCGAGGTCTGTAAGTAAAACCGGCGGGTTACACGTGTAATTTGAGAGACCAGTGTATATTTTACTAGTCGAAATCGACCAACCAAGCGCTTCGCCCGAGACCATCTGCTTTTATTTACAAGCATTAGTTTTACAAGCGGTTTGGTTGGAAAATGATGATCCAATCATGGCCTAAGATGATGAGTTGGTCGGAAGATCATATGGTTTCACCTCTAACCTACCCGACTTGTTGTATAGGCTATGAATGAAACATAAGACGATGAACTTCTTAAGCACGGAAACAACAGAAGAGGATGATCTTCTTAACAAGCAAATCACTGGCATTAGATCGACAAGCAAAACAATACGAAGCATTATACTTAGGAGGCACGATGAACAGCTCATGATGTCGCATGCGACAACATTCCCAGCTCAACTTTGCAATCAAACACAAGGCCTGGCTTTACATAGACAATATTCAGAACAAACTCTTAACATAGGAATATCCCAGCAGAGTAACTATTTAATTCTAAACTGAACACAAGAATAGGAAAAAACGATCGACGCTGCTCACAGCAAAGGGCGTCCCAGTCAAAAATATCAAATGCATGTCTTTTAGCTAACATCAATGAGCAAATTTTGACAAGGTTTTCCAATTCCAATATATTAAACTAATGTCTTCTTGCTAACATCAATGATTAAACTTTGACAAGCTTTTCCCATCCAAAATATGTAAAGTCTATGATCGTGTAGTCCTGTCCTAGCTTCTTGTACTTGTTTAGCCACATTTTGCCCACTGCACTCCACGTGTTGTCGAGTTGCCTATGCTCTCTGCAGAGTAGTCATGTCACCAGCGTCTAATAATACTCTGTAAAGCTTCTCGATCATTCCTTCTGTAATGTAGCGCAAACAATGACTGCTTCTTTCTGCAAAGTGGAACGACCAACTGGACCCAGTAATGCAGCAGTTTGCCTTAGACACATTGGCTCCTTTTGTGCAGTTCAACTAAAATCAAAGTCGGAATAAAACCGAGCTTTAATTTTGATATCCCTGTAAGCAACAAGACGTATAAGGGAAACAATTACTGAGAAATAATGGTTGATGACTTGTGCTCCCAGAAGAAAAACATCTACTGATCCACCTTATGTTAATGGGAAACAAAACAGGAGACTAGCAATTCTC
The DNA here is from genome assembly GCA_032464435.1 of Aegilops umbellulata. Lineage (NCBI taxonomy): Eukaryota > Viridiplantae > Streptophyta > Magnoliopsida > Poales > Poaceae > Aegilops > Aegilops umbellulata. The sequence goes on along the minus strand of CP136058.1, from coordinate 346,823,087 downwards.
AATCAGTGTGATTCATTCATATTAACTAAGACATTATCTTAACAATGCCTTGTTTCAACATGTATAAAGAACGACAAAGAATAAAAGTATCATTCCTAAAATAATGTGACTGATTCATTTTAACAGAGACATTATCTTAATAATACCTTGGTTAAACATGTAGAAAGAAATACAAAGCAGGAGAGTACCATTTGTAAAATGCTGTAACTGATATATAATAACAGAGACATTATCTGAACAATACATTTCTTAAACATGTACTCTGGCCGATCCCTAACAGAAATGGTACTCCCGCCGATCCCTAACAGAGTTTGTTGTAACAAAGCAACAAGCATCATGTCTGGGTTGGTACCATTTTTGTTCACTACTTAATGGGAAAAGAGAGCAATACAATAGCTTCAATTCAACATTTATTTAAAACAGTACCAATACAAGTAGCACAACATCTCAAAACACATTGCACGATCATGTGGATGAAGGCAAGTACCAACTTGTCATGACGCACACAAGATCACCTACGAATCGGCCAACACGAATAGGAAATCCAATCTCGTTTTGTGTAGTTGCACTGAAATCAAGAAAATTCGATGGTGTGACGTTTAAGTTTGCTAGGAAACAAGTGAATAGATAACCCTGTTTTAACAGAGGCAAAAAAGAAAATAATTACTGGCCAATAAAGGAGGATGAAACAAATGGCAACAAAAAGATGCATCTAACTTATCTTGATGGAAAACAAAGTAGGACAGTAGTATTTCTAAAACGGTTGCATTGATTCATATTAACAGAGACATTCTCTTAAAACAACATTCGTTAATAATGTAATTTACTTTTAACAGTGGCATTGCTTCAATTTTCCAGCAGCATTCTCAGATTAACAACAGCAAAATAGTTGTATGGGACCTGACATGGGACATGGGACATGCCAGCACCATGTGCGTCCACACGTATAAATGGGTGATGCAGAGTATGTAGCCAAGCAGCATATCTGTGTTGGTCCAACATTTGTTCTCTTTGAAACTTTTTCCTATGTGAGGGCAGCAAATCTAGTCCTGCACAAACTACCCGACCCCCCAGTTTCTTTCCCTTTTCAACAAAGAGATCGGTTCCTTACAAATGTGTGTACTGGGTTACCCCATTTTTTCCTTTTCGACCAACAAAGCGGCTGGATAGCTAGTCTATACAACTTTCCCTCCCTCCTTTACTCATTGAACCACGTCCTAGATTCATGCTCCACCCCACCGCACCCTTCTTTCCTCTTTGAACCAAGAACTAGATTCGACTACAGAATCGAAAAAGATCTGCATGCAGCTAGAACAATGACGGTTTCAAAGAAACTTATACCTTAGGGTCGTCGGGATGTGGCAAGGCGTGCGGTGGGAGGCCGGATCTGCCCACACTAGGTATGGCAGCGAGGAAGAAGGGGTCGGTGGCCCTCCTGCACAGGTGCTGGGTGAAAGAGAACAGCGCAGCCGGCAGTGGATTGCCTCCCTCGCCGAAGGCGATAGAGTAAACGCTGCACCTCCTCCCCTTCATGGTGCGACGGGATCCGGATGCCTCCTTCCCCAGCTGTGAGGGGGGAGAGAGAGACAAGAGGCCAACGCAGTCTTGTTTAGATCTATTGAAGAGAGGGTGAGAGAGTGTGAATATAGCAAACCCTAGCAAAGGAACGCTGAGCCTCCAGCGTGTATATATATGTAGTGCGGCGAGAGTGTGGAGAGTGCAAACCCTAGCGAACAAGCGCTGAGGCTCTAGCTTATATATATACTATAGTATGGACTGAGCTCCAGTGCCTTAACTGCACCTGCTTTTGGCTGTATGACAGGTGGGCCAGCCATATTTTGGGCCCACCTGTCATAAACCCAAAGGCAGGTGCACTAAAGTCAATGAAGCTGCGTCCATATAGTACTCGTGTATATGACTAATATATAGTGGAGTGGTTTTCTTATTCTCTCCATAACAATCGTTTTAAATTGTGTAAGTACGAAACAAAACTCTTTATTTAACGTTGTCACATCCTAGTTAGACCATGCATTAGAGTGTGCATCATGTTTACCTTTATCAGAAATTTGAAATGGGGAAGGAAGAACCCCCACCACCCCTCCTGAAATCAACTAGGGTTTACTAAAAGCATTTTCAATGAACCTGAAATGCCCTTCTAAAATGTTCACCTTCTTTGTCTTGGGTTAGGACCTCTGGCAAAATTGGTGCACAAATTTCTAGGTCATCAAAAGTTCACTGAATTAAATCATATGTATGTTGCCATTGGACATTTAAATGCTAATAAATATTTTAAGTGTTTAATTAACTCTGGAAGTAAGTCAGGGCTGTTAGGAATATTTCTAACAGAGCCCACAATTATTTCCAGGATTTTAGAAAGTGCCTACGCATTTTTAATAATGCCACAAAGTTACAGAAAAATAGAAAAGGGAAAACAAAATAGAAACTTAACTGGCGCCGCCCACCAGGCCCACCTGCCGGCCCAGCCCAGCCACCGCGCCAGGGAGCTGCTTGGCTTGGCCAGGCAGGCAGCCAGGTGCTCGACGGCGAGCTCAGCGCGCACCACGCAGCTGGCCGCCGCCCTGCTTCCTCCCCTCGCCGCCCCGCTGGCCTGGGCAGGCTCCACGTCGCGCTCCCGACCCCTTGGACACGCCATTCGCCCCCTGCCTCTCTCCCTCGCACCCCCTCGCCATGGCCGACGCAGCCGTCGCCGCTCCGCCACCGTAGTCGTGTCCAACGCCGTCCCCGTGCTGCACCACCGTGTCCACCCGCTTCGCCGTCATCGACTTCGTCGAAAAGCCCGAGCCCCGAGTGCTCACACGCTCTGCAATGTCTTCCACGACCTCGTCTTCACCGAGCACCGCCGGAGATCCCCTTCGACGTCGCCGCCGCATCAGCTCGTCCCCGACCGCGCCGTCTTGCTCTACGTGACCGTCGTGAGACCAGCTACCTCCCCATCCTCCCCGTTTGCTTCCTCGTGCACCGTAGCAACTGCACGAAGCTCACCCGCACGCACCGCCGCGGAGCTCATCGCCGACGTGACTCCGGCCCAACTCCGGCCACGCCACCGTGTCCAAGCACTTCACCACATCACCAGGAGCTCAACGTGCTACTCCATGCACCTTGCCGTGCCCCGTAGCCTCGGGCTCACTTTCACCCGACTCCGGCGACCGCAAAGCTCGTCGCTGGCGCCGTTTCCGGCCACCCCGAGGCCAACCACTGCCACCGAACGCCGCGGCTTGCTTCCAGCTACACGTAGATGCTCTCCGCCGCTCGTTTGGTCGCCGTAATGTGCAAATGCACTTCCTTCGCCGCGTCTGGCCTCGCCGGCGGCTAGACGCCGGCGAGTTTGACCCTTTGACTTTGACTGGGTGGGCCCAAGTTGACTCCTCTGAGTCAATGACAAGTGGGGCCCCCCCTCTGTTAACTAACTGGATTAGTTTTAGTTAAAATTAATTAGTTTAACTAATTACTGACATGCGGGACCCACTGGTCAGTTTGACCTGGATGACCCGTTGACCTCTGACGTCATCCTGACGTACTGCTGACGCAGTAATTTAATTACTGGAATTATCTTTATATAGGAAATTCCAGAAATTAGTCCAAACTTCAAAAATTCATAGAAATTAATCTGTAACTCCAAATGCAAAGATTTATATATGAAATTTGATTAGAAAAATCCAATCTATCCATTGGAGCTGGTTTCATGCATGTCAGAACAAGTTAAACCTACTGTTTATGCACTACAAGATGATGCACTAATATGGTCATGTTAAATAAGCCACCACTTGAATCTTTGGTTCAATTAAGCACACTTCCTTCTGTTCTAGCTTGCATTAGGTCAAGCACATTCATATTGCCATGTCATAGCATGCATCATGTTGTTGCATATCGTCATGTGTTGATTGTGTACCGATGTGTTCTTTGTGGTAGGTTCTGCCTCCGAGGATATTTTCGAGTATCCAACTGAAGGGCAGTATCCCGCTACCACTCCATCAGGCAAGCAACCCATTGATCATTCCGATACAAACCCATGTTCTCGCTTCTGCTCTTGTTTTACTGCATTAAGACAACGCGATTCAAACTGCTGTGTGTCACGGTAATTGAACCCACTTCCTTTGCATGACCTTTCATTGCCACAGTAACTAGATGAAACCCACTAGCATGTGTAGGAGTTGATTGAGCCATATGTGTGTGTTCCTACCATGCTATGCTTAGAGTTGCGTCAGGTCTGGCTCATCGGGATGATGAACTAGAGTGAAAGGTTGTGTCGTTGACGAGAGTGTGAAAGTGTTGAACACGATTTGGTAAAGGAATCGATGAGAGGCCATGTAGGAGTACATGGTGGGTTGTTTCATTGAGGCCGTCCCTAGGAACTGAGATCTGTGTGTGTGATTTAAGACTTAGCTACTACCACGCATTGGGCCCGAAACCAATGGACCCTCTCGACTTATTAACCGCACTTGTCCTCTGTCCGGGAGTTGCAAAGTAGTTTCTGGTGTTTGTAGTATGCTGGGGGCCGCAAGTAGCGCTGACCATAGGGGTGGGCTGTGTTGCGGTAGGCACGTGGCCCGGTGTACCGATTCGCCCGTTTGGTGTCTCGGGAACCCTGTACATATCGTTCGGGGCCATTAGTGGAAACCTCGGCCGGACTCCGTGCGGATGGAATCCGAATAGGCGATAAACCTGGACTAGGGACTTGTGTGTTTAGTCAGGTCGTGGCCGACACCCTCGCTGGGCTTCCGCTTGAAGGTTGCCGAGTACATGTCGTGTAAACGGCGATAAGTGGTGAGAGCGTGTGTGAAGAGGTACACCCCTGCAGGGTATAAAACTATTCGAATAGCCGCGTCCGCGGTAAAGGACTACTTGGTCACCTATGCAGTTCATAGACAAGTAAATGGATACTACTAAAAATCTCAAGATAAGTGTGAGTACCGCGGATGGCCCTCTCGTAGGATGACGAGGGAGGATCCATGATGGAGTATTGTGTTGGTGATAGTGGACTCGTGTGCGACAAATGATTTACAAGTTGTGTCTATCATAGGATAGCTTAGCCAAGAGTCAAAGCTGGCTTGCTGCAATTACTCCACTACCTTCTTGAGAATGTGCATGTATAGTAGGTTCCTGTTGTAAGACTTGCTGAGTACCTCCGTACTCATGTTGCTTTAATCAATGTTTTTCAGATGACAACACCAACCCCTCTGATGGGTTCTACGTAGACCTCGACGTTGACGAGTGACTTATCACCCAGGTGGTGATCCAAGACTTGTGAAGGGTCGATGTAGATACACAGGCTTCGTCAAGCCTTCTTTCTTTCTAGTGTCTGTACTCAGACTACTTTGCTTCCGCATGTGCTTGTATGCTTGTATGACTTGAGTGTCGGGTCATGTGACCCCTATCTGTATGAATGTTATGTATGGCTCTTCGGAGCCTTTTAAATAAAGTACTTGAGTTGTAGAGTTTTGTTGTGATGCCATGTTGTATTTACTCATATCGGGCATATTGTGTGTATGATTGAAATGCTTGCTATGAGTGGGATCCGACTATCTAGTTGTTTATCCTTGGCAGCCTATCATATGGGGAAATGTAGTCTAGTGCTTCGGAGCGATAGTAGTCCGCTACAGCCCGGTTCACCGGAGTCCTGTTAGCCCAGCACTACTGCTCGGAACACTTGACTGGCCGGCATGTGTTTCACTTCGTTCCTGTGTCTGTCCCTTCGGGGAAATGTCACGCGGTGACTTCCGGAGTCATGCCTAGCCTGCTACAGCCCGGGTTACCGGAGTCCTGTTAGCCCAGAGCTACAGCCCGGATTCACACGTTGATGACCGACATGCTCGATGTGATTCATGTATGCCTGTCCTCATGGGTTAGCGCCGCTTTGGGTTCACGACTAGCCATGTCGGCCCGGGTTCTCTGTCATATGCATGCTAGCGACACTATCATATACGTGAGCCAAAAGGCGCAAACGGACCCGGGCCAGGTAAGGTGGCACCCGTGGGAGTACCGTGCGTGAGGCCGCAAAGTGATATGATGTGTTACATGCTGGATCGATGTGGCTTAGGATCGGGGTCCTGACAACGTTGGCATCAGAGCCGGACTGCCTGTAGGTTCACTAAGCCAAACTAGTCGATGTCGAGTCTAGAAATGCTTTAGTTATATGTAGGGGAATTGATTGTGGGAGGGAACGTAAGGCTCTTTTACTCCTTTACCTTATGCCCTCTTCTCTGAGTCATTCTCTTCTCATTCTACGTGGGTTAAGGACTAGGCTCTCTTCTCTCTATCAGGATCACGTGTTACTAAATCCATAGTAACTTATAGGATTGTTGGATACAACCCAGTCCAGTTCTACTACATTTTAGTATGTTGCCAATTGAACCAGAACCTTGATATGATGTTGTTGAGTGGTTTTGCAAACTGTTGTGGATGTCTCAAGTCTTTTCTGAGCATTTACAGCCGTTATGTTGTCCAATTTCTTCCAGGAAATTCTAATGCCTTTGCATTATTTTGTGCTTCCAGATGGCCACCCGTTCCCAGAACCAAGTGGTTCGTCTGACCCGTTGCATTGATGTATGTGGTCACACAGCTATGTTGGTTCGAGTGATGGTTGAGACAGGTTACCGATGGTATCCTGAATACACGGTCGAGGAGCAGTTTAGAGACTTTAACCAAAGCCAATATCTGTGCACGGTCAGGATATATCCATCTTATCCCGGAGCCACGGAACCACTCCACCGTTCTTATGGAATTGGGATCACTATTGGGATGTCCGTGCAGGATGCAACCTACTCGATGATGACCATCATTCGAGCCAGAACTGCCTTGCTGAGCAACACTGAATTTCGCTACATGCCAGCATCCCTCCCTGGGGCGCATGGTTACCTTCAAGGCATGTACAGTGATGCAACCCATGAGGACTCGCTCCTCCGCACCACTACTGAGATGTTGGAAGACAAGGACCGTGAAAATCGGGCCTTGCATATGGAGCTCTTTAATGCTCAATCTGATCACTGGGCCACTTTGACGAGGTTTGCACCTGCTGTGCAAGCCGGATACATGGACATGAGGGACTTGTACCCTGTGCGGGTTAGTCTGCCAGATTTCATGGAGTGGCGTGAGGTGGGGGGCATCACCCCTCCTCGTGGACCTCGTCTGCCGCCGTCTGTTGGACCAAGGCCACACCCAAGTCCCTATGGTCCGCAAGATCCACAGGACCGTCTGTTCCCAGATGATCATGTTCCGCTTCCAGTCTTGGGTGGTGACTTCTATGAGGATTACTATGGAGCTATCTGAGCTAGTAGTAGTCTCGCTAGTATTGTAACAGTTGTATGTCCACCGTCCTGCGTTGTGGAATATGACTTAGTGTGTAACCATTCCGAAGGTGTAGAAAAATAATGTATAGGAGCTTGGAATGCCTCCGATGAGATGTAACGCCTTTTATCATAGTGGTACTTTAGCTGGGCTTGTACTAAACTATGTATGGTGTGTATGACCGTTGGTATATATATGGCAGTTTCTATATTACCATGTCATACGGATGAACATCTCTGCATTCCGTGTTATCCATTACATTCCACACTTCCTTGTCCAATTTTTGCCATCCTTGTCTAAATCGTTGTCTTGTTTTCCTAGGATGGTCAACACCCGCAGCAACCCTGCTGCTCCGGAGCAGGGAGAAGCTAGCGCAACTAGGGATGAGAATCTTCCTCAACCGCCGTCTCTGGCCGAAGTGATGCTGGAGGCAGAGCGAAACAAGCGTGAGACCAACCGCTTGCTAGAGCGGATTGAGCAGAATACTGCACGCCAGCAGAGAAACAACCCGGTGTCAATCAATGACTTTGTCAAGCTGTATCCGCCAAAGTTTAATCATTCCATCGAACCTCTCGATGTGGATGACTGGCTTCGCAGCATCGCCCACAAGCTACGTTCTGCCAACGTAGCCGAAGATGATAAAGTCACCTTTGCTGCTTATCACCTCGAAGGCCCTGCTAGCCTTTGGTGGGAGAATTATGAAGCTATGCGCCCGGTCGGCCAAATCACTACTTGGGCTGACTTCAGTGCCGCTTTCCGTGAGCATCACATTCCGGAAGGCCCCATGGATCGCAAGAGGGAGGAGTTCTGTAACTTCACCCAGGGTAGGCTGACTGTGGATGCATACAGTCGCGAGTTTGGAAAGCTTGCACGTTATGCTCCCGAAGAGGTATCCACCGACGCCAAGAAGCAGGCACGATTCAGCAAGGGACTTAGCCCTGAGCTTCGCCGTGACCTTCGTCTGCACGATTGCACTTCCTTTCCGAAGCTAGGTAACAAGGCAATCAGTGCCGAGACAGGGCAGACTGACTTTGAAGCTTCACGCAAGCACTCGCATGACTATGGGTCTTCATCCGGCTCTGGATCCCAGAAGCGCCGGGTGTGGATTCCAAACACCGCGGTGCCATCTAGGTTCACTCCGAGGCCATCCTTTGAGGCGCCTCGCCCCAACCAGCAGTACGTACCGCCCAAGACTTATGGTGGTCCCGCTACTAATGCTGCTCCACGCCCCAATATGATAACTTGCTTCAAGTGTGGAGAGCCGGGTCACTACATCCGCGAGTGTCCCCAGAACAACCCCAACCAGTTCGGAAAGTCTGTTGGCCGTGGTAAGCCAACAGCAGAAGTGCGCGTCGCCAAGCCGGCCACCACTGCTCGTGGCCATGTCAACTATGTCTCAGCTGAAGAGCCTCAAGAGGACCCCAACGTCGTTCTCGGTACGCTCCTTCTTAATTGCCATCCGGCAACTGTTCTCTTTGATACTGGAGCATCTCATTCATTTATTTCTGAGAGCTATGCTCGATTGCACAAAACCACATTTAGTGACATGCCCACCGCCATGGAAATTCAAACTCCTGGTTCTAGATGGCAAACCTCAAGAATCAGCCATGGAAATGAAATTCTTGTCGACAGATTGGTCTTCCTCGCGTCACTTATAGCTCTCAAGTCCTCGGACATAAACATCATCTTGGGTATGGACTGGATGTCAGCTCATTACGCCAAGATTGATTGCTCAATTAGAACTTTTCAACTCACCCATCCATCGGGCAAGACAGTTAAGGTTTTGACCCGAGTGTCTGAGCGTCAGCTCTACTCCCTAAATGCCAACCCCCTTCCAGACCTTGAAGATATTCTGGTAGTCCGTGACTTCCCGGATGTCTTTCTTGAGGAACTGCCAGGTGTTCCACTTGACAGAGATGTCGAGTTCGTGATAGACCTTGTTCCAGGAACCGTCCCAATCTCTAGAAGACCTTATAAGATGGCACCCCTAGAACTAGCCGAGCTTAAGAAACAACTCGATGAGTCCTTGCAAAAGTGTTTCATCCGTCCTAGTTCTTCTCCATGGGCTTGCCCCGTCCTCTTTGTCAAGAAGAAGGATGGAATGGATCGGATGGTTGTAGATTACCGACCTGTCAATCTGGTCACTATCAAGAACAAGTATCCGCTTCCCAGGATCAATGATTTGTATGACCAGCTCGCTGGATCCTCAGTCTTTTCCAATATGGATTTGAGTTTGGGCTACCATCAAATCAAAATCAAGAACGGGGACATTCCCAAAACGGCCTTTGTTACTCGTTATGGCCAATACGAGTACACCGTCATGTCCTTCGGTTTAACCAATGCTCCAGCCACTTTCTCTCGGTTAATGAACTCAATCTTCATGGAGTATTTGGATAAATTCGTCGTGGTATACCTCGATGATATACTCATCTACTCCAAGAATGAGGAAGAACATGCCGAACATCTAAGGCTAGTATTGACGAAACTTCGAGAGCATCGTCTTTATGCCAAGTTCTCCAAGTTCGAATTTTGGTTGCCAGAAGTGACCTATCTAGGCCATGTGATCTCTGGTAAGGGTATTGCTGTCAATCCCGAGCGAGTTCAAGCCGTCCTTGACTGGACTCCACCTGAAACGGTCAAGCAAGTTCGGAGTTTTCTTGGTTTAGCGAGCTATTGCCGTCGCTTCTTCGAGAATTTCTCCAAGGTTGCTAAGCCTCTAACTAAACTCCTCAAGAAAGATAAAAAGTTCGAGTGGACCCCACAGTGCGAGTTCAGTTTTCAGGAACTAAAAAGACGCCTGACATCTGCTCCCGTACTGGTACCACCAGATTTCTCTAAGGACTTTGTTATCTATTGCGACGCCTCGCGACAAGGACTAGGTTGCATACTCATGCAAGATCTTCATGTGATTGCCTACGCATCTCGACAGCTGCGTCCACATGAGGATAACTATCCCACACATGATCTAGAGCTTGCAGCGGTAGTCCATGCACTCAAAACCTGGCGACATTACCTTCTTGGTAATCATTGCGAAATCTACACCGATCACCAAAGTTTGAAATACATCTTCACCCAACCGGATTTGAATCTCAGGCCAAGACGTTGGGTTGAGTTGATCTCGGATTATGACTTAGGAATAACTTACACCCCAGGCAAAGCCAATGTCATGGCCGATGCACTAAGTCGTAAATCTTATTGTAACAACCTGATGTTACAAAAGAGTCAACCACTTCTCCACAAGGAATTTCGTAAGCTTAACCTTCACGCTGTTCCTCGAGGATTCCTTTCCACTCTGGTGGCGAAACCTACACTTACGGATCAGATCATCAAGGCACAGAAGGTGGATCCGGGAATTTCCCGTATCAAGAGAAACATCAAGAAGGGAGTTGCAGATTGTTTCTCCATTGATGATCAAGGTGTCGTGTTCTTTGGAAACCGTTTAGTGGTTCCGAAATTACGCAACCTGAGGCGATTGATCCTTAAGGAAGCTCATGAATCCCCTCTCACCATTCATCCCGGTAGTACTAAAATGTATCAAGACCTACGCCAGAGGTTTTGGTGGACTAGGATGAAGAGAGAAATCGCTCAATACATTGCTAATTGCGACGTCTGTCGTCGCGTTAAGGCAGAGCATCAACGGCCTGCTGGCACCCTTCAACCTTTGGAAATTCCTGAATGGAAATGGGATAAAATCGGTATGGATTTCATTACCGGGTTTCCCAGGACCAAAAGAGGGAATAATGCTATCTTCGTTGTTGTCGATCGTCTTTCCAAAGTAGCCCACTTCCTACCCGTTCGTGAGAGTATAACCGCTAGCCAGCTAGCTGATTTGTACATCTCCCGAATAGTGTCTCTTCATGGTGTTCCATTGGAAATCAATTCAGACCGTGGAAGTCTTTTCACCTCTCGATTTTGGGAAAGTTTCCAAAATGCTATGGGAACTCGTCTCTCCTTTAGCACCGCCTTCCATCCTCAATCAAGTGGTCAAGTAGAACGAGTCAATCAGATCTTGGAGGATATGCTTCGAGCTTCTGTCATCTCTTTCGGTATGAACTGGGAGAAGTGTCTTCCATTTGCCGAGTTCGCTTATAACAACAGTTATCACGCTAGCTTGGGCAAAGCTCCTTTCGAAGTTCTCTATGGACGAAAATGTCGAACGCCTCTTAACTGGTCAGAAACCGGCGAGAGACAACTCTTTGGCCCAGATATGATCCAGGAAGCAGAAGAGCAGGTTCGCATTATTCGTGAGAAATTGAAAACAACCCAATCTCGACAAAAGGGTCAATATGACCGCAAGCATAAGCCTTTGGCTTATGAAGTTGGCGAGATGGCTTACCTTCGGGTTACACCGTTAAAGGGAACCCATCGATTCGGTATCAAAGGCAAATTGGCTCCTCGTTACATTGGACCCTTTCGTATTCTTGCCAAACGAGGAGAAGTTGCCTACCAATTGGAACTACCTCCGCATCTCTCCAGAGTTCATGATGTCTTCCACGTTTCTCAACTCAGGCGTTGCTTCTCGGATCCTATCCGTGGAGTGGACCACGCAATGCTTGATCTCCAAGATAACCTCACCTATCGAGAATACCCCGTTCGTATCCTTGATCAAGCCGAGCGTACCACTCGACGCCAGAATATCAAGTTTCTCAAAGTTCAATGGTCACACCATTCCGAGCAAGAAGCTACATGGGAAAGGGAGGATCGTCTTTGACTCGAGTACCCCACCTTCTTTCCGACGGATCCTAAATCTCGGGACGAGATTCTTTCGAGTGGGGGTGAGTTGTCACATCCTAGTTAGACCATGCATTAGAGTGTGCATCATGTTTACCTTTATCAGAAATTTGAAATGGGGAAGGCAGAACCCCCAGCACCCCTCCTGAAATCAACTAGGGTTTACTAAAAGCATTTTCAATGAACCTGAAATGCCCTTCTAAAATGTTCACCTTCTTTGTCTTGGGTTAGGACCTCTGGCAAAATTGGTGCACAAATTTCAAGGTCATCAAAAGGTCACTGAATTAAATCATATGTATGTTGCCATTGGACATTTAAATGCTAATAAATATTTTAAGTGTTCAATTAATTCTGGAAGTAAGTCAGGGCTGTTAGGAATATTTCTAACAGAGCCCACATTATTTCCAGGATTTTAGAAAGTGCCTAAGCATTTTTAATAATGCCACAAAGTTACAGAAAAATAGAAAAGGGAAAACAAAATAGAAACTTAACTGGCGCCGCCCACCAGGCCCACCTGCCGGCCCAGCCCAGCCACCGCGCCAGCGAGCTGCTTGGCTTGGCCAGGAAGGCAGGCAGGTGCTCGACGGCGAGCTCAGCGCGCGCCACGCAGCTGGCCGCCGCCCTGCTTCCTCCCCTCGCTGCCCCGCTGTCCTGGGCAGGCTCCACGTCGCGCTCTCGACCCCCTGGACACGCCATTCGCCCCCTGCCTCTCTCCCTCGCACCCCCTCGCCATGGCCGACGCAGCCGTCGCCGCTCCGCAACCGTAGTCGTGTCCAACGCCGTCCCCGTGCTGCACCACCGTGTCCACCCGCTTCGCCGTCATCGACTTCGTCGAAAAGCCCGAGCCCCGAGCGCTCACACGCTCTGCAATGTCTTCCTCGACCTCGTCTTCACCGAGCACCGCCGGAGATCCCCTTCGACGTCGCCGCCGCATCAGCTCGTCCCCGACCGCACCGTCTGGCTCTACGTGACTGTCGTGAGCCCAGCTACCTCCCCATCCTCCCCGTTTGCTTCCTCGTGCACCGTAGCAACTGCACGAAGCTCACCTGCATGCACCACCGCGGAGCTCGTCGCCGACGTGACTCCGGCCCAACTCCGGCCACGCCACCGTGTCCAAGCACTTCACCACATCACCAGGAGCTCAACGTGCTACTCCACGCACCTCGCCGTGCCCCGTAGCCTCGGGCTCACTTTCACCCGACTCCGGCGACCGCAAAGCTCGTCGCCGGCGCCGTTTCCGGCCAACCCGAGGCCAACCACTGCCACCGAACGCCGCGGCTTGCTTCCAGCTACACGTAGATGCTCTCCGCCGCTCGTTTGGTCGCCAGAATGTGCAAATGCACTTCCTCCGCCGCGTCTGGCCTCGCCGGCGGCTAGACGCCGGCGAGTTTGACCCTTTGACTTTGACTAGGTGGGCCCAAGTTGACTCCTCTGAGTCAATGACAAGTGGGCCCCCCCTCTATTAACTAACTGGATTAGTTTTAGTTAAAATTAATTAGTTTAACTAATTACTGACATGCGGGGCCCACTGGTCAGTTTGACCTGGACGACCCGCTGACCTCTGACGTCATCCTGACGTAGTGCTGACGCAGTAATTTAATTACTGGAATTATCTTTATACAGGAAATTCCAGAAATTAGTCCAAACTTAAAAAATTCATAGAATTTAATCTGTAACTGCAAATGCAAAGATTTATATATGAAATTTGATCAGAAAAATCCAATCTATCCATTGGTGCTGGTTTGATGCATGTCAGAACAAGTTAAACCTACTGTTTATGCACTACAAGATCATGCACTAATATGGTCATGTTAAATAAGCTACCACTTGAATCTTTGGTTCAATTAAGCACACTTCCTTCTGTTCTAGCTTGCATTAGGTCAAGCACATTCATATTGCCATGTCATAGCATGCATCATGTTGTTGCATATCGTCATGTGTTGATTGTGTACCGATGTGTTTTTTGTGGTAGGTTCTGCCTCCGAGGATATTTTCGAGTATCCAACTGAAGGGCAGTATCCCGCTACTACTCCATCAGGCAAGCAACCCATTGATCATTCCGATAAAAACCCATGTTCTCGCTTCTGCTCTTGTTTTACTGCATTAAGAGAACGCGATTCAAACTGCTGTGTGTCGTGGTAGTTGAACCCACTTCCTTTGCATGACCTGTCATTGCCACAGTAACTAGATGAAACCCACTAGCATGTGTAGGAGTTGATTGAGCCATATGTGTGTGTTCCTACCATGCTATGCTTGCTATGCTTAGAGTTGCGTCAGGTCTGGCTCATCGGGATGATGAACTAGAGTGAAAGGTTGTGTCGTTGACGAGAGTGTGAAAGTGTTGAACATGATTTGGTAAAGGAATCGATGAGAGGCCATGTAGGAGTACATGGTGGGTTGTTTCATTGAGGCTGTCCCTAGGAACTGAGATCTGTGTGTGTGATTTAAGACTTAGCTACTACCACGCATTGGGCCCGAAACCAATGGACCCTCTCGACTTATTAACCGCACTTGTCCTCTAGCCCGGAGTTGCAAAGTAGTTTCTGGTGTTTGTAGTATGCTGGGGGCTGCACGCAGCGCTGACCATAGGGGTGGGCTGTGTTGCGGTAGGCACGTGGCCCGGTGTACTGATTCGCCCGTTTGGTGTCTCGGGAACCCTGTACACATCGTTCGGGGCCGTTAGTGGAAACCTCGGCCGGACTCCGTGCGGATGGAACCCGAATAGGCGATAAACCTGGACTAGGGACTTGTGTGTTTAGTCAGGTCGTGGCCGACACCCTCGCTGGGCTTCCGCTTGAAGGTTGCCGAGTACATGTCGTGTAAACGGCGATAAGTGGTGAGAGCGTGTGTGAAGAGGTACACCCCTGCAGGGTATAAAACTATTCGAATAGCCGCGTCCGCGGTAAAGGACTACTTGGTCACCTATGCAGTTCATAGACAAGTAAATGGATACTACTAAAAATCTCAAGATAAGTGTGAGTACCACGGATGGCCCTCTCATAGGATGACGAGGGAGGATCCACGATGGAGTATTGTGTTGGTGATAGTGGACTCGTGTGCGACAAATGATTTTCAAGTTGTGTCTATCGTAGGATAGCTTAGCCAAGAGTCAAAGCTGGCTTGTTGCAATAACTCCACTACCTTCTTGAGAATGTGCATGTATAGTAGGTTCCTGTTGTAAGACTTGCTGAGTACCTCCGTACTCATGTTGCTTTAATCAATGTTTTTCAGACGACAACACCAACCCCTCTGATGGGTTCTACGTAGACCTCGCCGTTGACGAGTGACTTATCACCCAGGTGGTGATCCAAGACTTGTGAAGGGTCGATGTAGATACACAGGCTTCGTCAAGCCTTCTTTCTTTCTAGTGTCTGTACTCAGACTACTTTGCTTCCGCATGTGCTTGTATGCTTGTATGACTTGAGTGTCGGGTCATGTGACCCCTATCTGTATGAATGTTATGTATGGCTCTTCGGAGCCTTTTAAATAAAGTACTTGAGTTGTAGAGTTTTGTTGTGATGCCATGTTGTATTTACTCATATCGGGCATATTGTGTGTATGATTGAAATGCTTGATATGAGTGGGATCCGACTATCTAGTTGTTTATCCTTGGCAGCCTATCATATAGGGAAATGTAGTCTAGTGCTTCGGAGCGATAGTAGTCCGCTACAGCCTGGTTCACCGGAGTCCTGCTAGCCCAGCACTACTGCTCGGAACACTTGACTGGCCGGCATGTGTTTCACTTTGTTCATGTGTCTGTCCCTTCAGGGAAATGTCACGCGGTGACTTCCGGAGTCCTGCCTAGCCTGCTACAGCCCGGGTTACCGGAGTCCTGTTAGCCCAGAGCTACAGCCCGGATTCACACGTTGATGACCGACATGCTCGATGTGATTCATGTATGCCTGTCCTCATGGGTTAGCGCCGCTTTGGGTTCACGACTAGCCATGTCGGCCCGGGTTCTCTGTCATATGGATGCTAGTGACACTATCATATACGTGAGCCAAAAGGCGCAAACGGTCCCGGGCCAGGTAAGGTGGCACCCGTGGGAGTACCGTGCGTGCGGCCGCAAAGTGATATGATGTGTTACATGCTGGATCGATGTGGCTTAGGATCGGGGTCCTGAAAAACGTACCGGTGAAGAAAACTACTACCCCCTCTGTTCCTAAATATTTATCTTTCTAGAGATTTCAACAAATGACTACATAAGGAGCAAAATGAGTGAATCTACACTGTAAAAAATGTCTATATAGATCCGTATGTGGTAGTCCGTTTCAAAGCACTTGAAAGACAAATATTTAGGAACAGAGGGAGTACTTCCAATGAACTAACGATCCACACGTCCTGGTCGCACTTCCTGTCCTTCACATGCGGTACACTACCCTCCCTAAGTGAATAACCACACATGCACCAAATTATCGGAAACGTGTGAGAGTGTGTACAAATAAAGAATTTTAATTTCAATTATCGGAAAGGTTTGAGAGTATGTACAGTTTGCCCTCTCTAATAATTATGGTTTGCTGTGTTCGGCCTAAACTTGGTCAAACTTTACAAAGTTTGACTTCAGTCAAATCTAAAATGCTAGACGTACAGAGCCTTACAATCTTCTACAGGCTCTTTACTAACCAACTAAACATGCTCCCCCTGATTTTCAGGTGGGTGGGGCCCCAATCTCCCTTTAATCCAATCACAATTTGACAGCTAAAATACACCCTGTAAAATCCTATTGATGTCCTTTGATGTAGCATTGCTGAAATAAAAATGGAGGGCTACTACGTCCAACCGGGTTTTTAGTCTACACCATTTTTTTAATCAAATTAATAGCTGGACAAATAAAATTACAGGGGACCCGGAGACAAAGTTGTGAGAAGGCTTAGAAATCAATACAAAACTTATGCTCTTAGTACCAACATCGATCCTTCTTTGAGGAAACATTTGGTTCATAACCAATTGTGTGATAAAATTGCACCAACGTGAAAGACGACTGCGTGTCCAACGCAACCAAGGTGAACTGATGAAGGATATCATCTTTGTGGGTAACAAGCAAAGAGCACTGATGGAAGACAACTTGTTTTTCATTGAAAATTGATCAGCTTCACCAGCCGACGCAACCATGAGGCACAACCATGAGCATCGATAGGTCATCGTGGTGATGCATCATCCATTTGGCATCAAGTTTGGGTGAGGCACCTATGAAGTTCGACAAATCCTCACTGTGGTCTGTTTCTTCTCAATAATCAAGCTCGAGGAAGGAAGAACCACATGGTAGAGGACAATGAGGCGGAACAAGAATGGCCATCCAATTTTGTGTAGTTCCACTAAAATTGACGAAGACATGCCCGGGTATGGAGATACGCATCGCTGTTTCCAAAAATATAAAAAAGGGATATAGTGTTGTTACTTTGTTTTACAATATTAATAATGACATCTCAATTGTCAATAAGAATTATGAAAAGTACACCAACAAATAGAAGCATCATGATTATCTTCATGGGAACTAAACTAGGATACCCGAGAAAAAAGCATTTATTCATTTAACCAGTGATAGTATTAGATTAGCAGCAGCAGGAGGAGCATATGGACAATGACCGCACAACCACCATGTATTTTTTGTCAAAAAAACATGTATACCTCCACCGAGGCATAAATCAGGACAACTTCTTGAGTAGCATTTCCTCTATAATAGTAGGTGATGTTGGACCAGCCGACGAACCCTAGCTACTATACATGGGGAGCTGGGGAGTAGTCGCATAGAAGAAAACCCGCATGGAGCGACCTGGGGAGCTGGACCAGTACAAGAAGTTACACCTCAGGTGGGCGAGTTGTCGCTTAGGCGGGCGGGCAGGATCTGCCCACACGACGGCAGCGAACAAGGGCGCGGAGGACCTTCGTCCACGCCAGCGCCGGCTCCGAGAGGATGGTGCGCATCGGCTTCCTCCATTGCCGATAGCGACAACGTCAATGCTGCACCTCCTCACCTCCCGCAGCGGACGGGATTCCGCCGGATCGGTGACAACCGGTGAGGAGAGAGATAGTGTGGACACAGTCATCTTGTTTTGCTATGGAGAGGGTGAGAGAGCGAGACGCGAGAAACTCTATTAAACAAGAGGCTATAATGGAGTAAAAAAATCTCTCCATAGCAGTGGTTTTAAATAGAATGCGCGCGTTCCTGGTAAAAAGAAACGGAAACTGGCGATCAATTTTTTAACGTACCAAGAAAGAAAACTCGATCAAAAACACGCCCCCACTTCCAGGTCGTGAGAGTCGTCGCGCACACACACATAGACATAGACATTCATATCCGTGTTTACGTAAAATTCCATTTCCATCTCCATATCCAATCATATTTGTCCAACTAGCACATTATTTACGTTGTTAATTATATACGCGGCAATATTAACGTACATCATCTCTTGTTTGCGGGCGTCCGGACCGTTGCCACGGCCGCTCCTGACCAACCCGAACCCTCTTCATCACCCGCGCGTGCTTCCCGCCCGAAACGGTCAGTGCCGCATTCATGCCGGGCCAGAACGGGCGCGACCTCTCACAGGCACCGGCATTGAAGCGGCGCACCGGCCGAGAGAGCGTCATCCGCGCCGCTTCCTGGTGCACGCGACTGCTCGTGTTCAAAGGTCGCAATAGCCGGCCATAACATGCATGTAAAAAGTTCTTGGGAGTCCGTGCTACAGCTAGCTGTCCTCTCCTAACTTGTCAATCTCTTCCAGTAGTGCTAGTACTCCATGGCGCGATCCATTGACAAGCAGGCAGGAAAGTTTTCGTATACTCGGTTTGCGGTGAGTGGCATGCCAAGCGACCGTGTGGGGTCGAGCCATGGAGGAGGGTGAGACACGAACGTGACAGACGTTATTTAAACGTTGGTTTTGCTCGATGGCGTGATCCAATGAAACGATACGTTGGTTTCTCTCCGTTTCCATTTTTTTCTCCGAAAAAACGGAAACTTTCCACTCCATTTCCATTCCTACTCCAAGGTTGCCCCGTTACAACATTCCATCAAATACAAAGGAAAACTAACGCGCATGTTGATGCATCTCAATGATTCACAGATCATAGCCAATATTTACTTCACAACTAAAGACAAAAGTTGTGAGAGCGTGTACGAAAGAAAAACTATTGATGGGGTCACTACGACTTAAACCCTAAACCCTAAACATGATTTAATTTCCTGGCCAGGTAGAACCTGTCGAAGGAAAGACGGCTGGCTCCCTCGGATCATACGATGCTTTCGTGCAGTTCCACTAAAATCGAGCTGAGCATCCCTGATGGCAAAGATATTGAAGAAGTGTGAGTAGAATAATAGTACTGGCACTAGTTCATGAGACATAAACTCATCACAAGTATAAGCCGTTAGAAGTAGAGAAAGATTGACATGGAGATGGAGCTACGTGGGGAGCTGCGGCAGTGAAGCAAGCCAGCTCCAAAAGGAAGATGGACTACCTGGGACGTCAGGCTGTAGCTAGAAGGGTGGTTGGGACGCGACATCGGCCCATACCGTGGTGACCCCCAATTGGGACGCACCGATTGTGGATTTTCTCCCTCGACGATGTCGATCGCGTCTAGCAGAACATTGTTCCCTTCCCCGAGCTGCGGGATCAGGCCGGATATGTGACCAGCGGTGTGGCCACCGTCGTTCTATGCTTGTGAAGAGAACAACCCAAGCAAGCAGGCTTGTAGCTTAGGCTCCTTCTAGTGTATATATAGTGGTTTTCTTTTTCACTCCATATCAACCATTTTATATTGCGTACGTGTCATTGAAGAGTGAAATGATGGTTGCTTCTTCCAACTAACTTACTGTGTGATTTGATTGCTCCTTTAGTGGCCCCTCCATGTACTCCCCCTACGTGTATGCAACAGTCACATGTACACATGGACGCAAAAACGCGCGCGACACCCTAATGCATGCATGTCCGAGGACACGATAGAACACACACGATCACGCTCAAGTGCTCGACCTACACGTGCATGCACACACATACTCAGCCAGGGTGAGCTAGTGACCGTATAAACACCGGAAAATGTATGGACTAGCATTAATTTGTTGTGTCCCGTCAACTTGCCGAACGAGGAGAAGCTTGCAGGACGGGAGAAGCTTGTGCGCGGTGGCTCGTAGGACAAGGAGAAACTTTTGAATAATGCAAGCTCTCCCTCGCTCAGGCGGTGGACGTGCAACCGTTAATTCGGTGTCAGATTGCGAGAAGCATACACTATACTAGTACTATTATTGTTCGACTTCCCAAAGAGGCGAACAGCCAAGCGCAAAGTTTACTAGTACTAGTTCTACTACTATAGTCTATAGAGGTATGTACTATACTAGTACTAGGAACCGGATGGTGGAGCGTCTGCACTCTTATTATATTTTTAAAATGTGATAAAGCAATCTTCAACACATTTGGTTCTCTTCGAGGGTTCTCGCATGTGATAATGGAAGTTGATTGCATGGAACACTCGCCACAATTCTGGCTTAATTCTGGCTCATATCCTATTACAAATAGGAGCGCTCGGTAATATTTCTTCTTTTTTTGTTATTCAGCATGTAAACAGGTCAGCACACCTTGCGGCGCATCTCTGTGCGAACCGTGCTTGGTGCACTTTGAATGTGGCCGAGAGCTGGCTTGATCAAACACCTCGCTTCCTACTTCTTTTTTGCGGGGTACCTCGCTTCCTAGTGACCAGTGTCTTGGCTGATCGTCCTAAGAATGCTTATATATGAATAAAGCTCTCTCATTTACCCGCCAAAAAGATTAAGCCATATTAACCGGAAAGGAGGGAGTATGGACTAGCACTACTTTTTGGTGTGTCCCGTCAACTCGCAGAATGAGGAGAAGCTTGCAGGACAAGGTGAAGCTCGCTTAGGCCTTTTGACTAATGCAACCGACCCTCGCCTAGGCGGTGGACATGCATTAGTTCATTCGGTGTCAGATTGCCAGAGGCATACACTGTAGTACCGAACATGCGGAGTACCATCATTGTTCGACTTCACAAAGAGGCAAAGAGCCAAGCGCAAGGTTTAGTAGTACGAGTAGTACTACTCCCACTGTTCCTCAATATAGTGCGTATTAGTTTTTTGAGACAATTACATAATGTAGTGCGTAGTTCGAGTCCAGTCCAATTTTAGAAAAAACTAACCCTCTGCCAACCCACCCAATGCATCGCCTCCTTCCCTTGTTTATTCCCTCTCTTACACATGGGATGGGATAGAGCAAGATGATGGGAGGTCGTAGTAGTTTTACTCCAATTTTCTAGTCTCCTGACGCATTTGGCAGATAGTGTCTGCTACAAATCGATAGGGGTCTTTCTCGTCTAAAATATAACACCAGCACATGCATTGTTATGTGGGCTTCTCTCTATACGCATTACATTTAGGAATGTAGGGCGTACTACTAGAACCGCATGGTGGAGCATCTGTACTCTTATTTTTTCTAATCTCTGATAAAGTGCACATTTATTCCGGAGAAGCGCGGAAAACGGCAGCCCAACATGTAATGATGATATCGATCAACCATGCTTGAATATATCTTGGCCTCCGTGCGAGCCCATCTGTGTGTTCTTGCTCCTTGTCTCTCTCAAGGAACGGTGGTTTGGCCATTTTGCCGTCAATTGAGATCGGTTTGCTCACGCTCCGGTGCCACATGTCAGTGATATGCCAAGAGGAGGTGCGTTGACCGACTGGCCATACGCGTACTTGGTTTTGCACCTTCATGCTACTCCTCCCTCCGTCACAGTTTACAGGGCGCGCTTCATTATGATGCATTTGTCTCAATGCACTTCCACCACCAGAGAGACTGTAGATGCGTTTGGTTTAATGCTCAATTAATTAGGGCGTGGTAACCGCAATCAAGTCCACAATTTTCTCTCGATGTACTATGGAGAGGAGTAAGTGCGTGCATGTGTGTACCCAGGGTGGAAGCACTGCATTCATGTGTATACGCATTATTTCCTGTAGTAATAGACGTCGTGTTATAACTACCAATGCTATTTTTCAGGCCGATCGCTAGTCGCCTTGGTCCAAGAGATTTTTTCTTTTTCTGAAGCGCACTATATACAGCGACGGATGGAGTAGTATGAGCGGATTCAAAGAAGAGCGTATTGATGGTTGCTTCTTCCGAGCAACTTACAGTGGGAATGGTGGGGCTTATGATTTGACTGCTCATTACTCATTATTAATGCGGTGCAACAACCGGGCTGAGTCTCCCATGCGGCTGTGCACTATCCCCTCGGTTCTTAAATATACTCCAGAGTATTTGTCTTTCTAGAGATTTCAATGAGTGACTACTCAAATATTTTTGTTTTTAGAGATTCAAATGCACTACTACATACGGATGTATATAGACATATTTTAGTGTGTAGATTCACTCATTTTGCTCCGTATGTAGTCACTTGTTGAAATCTCTAGAAACACAAATATTTAGGAATGGAGGGAGTAAAGACACGAAGCAAAATGAGTGAATCTACACTCTAAAATATGCCCACTTGAAATTTGTAAAAAGACAAATATTTAGGAACGAAGGAGTATAATATTGTGCATGGCACATGGACCCGGATGTCGAAGAGGCTTCTGGCAATGCTATCAAGCTTCCAACATTTGTTTACATAATTGACGTACTATACAAATAATTTTCCAGCGACATGAAATTGTAGAATGGTGTGAGCTTTCAGCTTTTGTTTCGTGTGTCTTGCCATCGATTCTCTTTCAGAAACAATAAAAAACTAACTTCCTTGTTAATGCATCTCAGTTATTAGCAGATCAGAGCTAATATTTACATCACAACTGAAGACAAAGTTGCGAGAAGGTCTTAAATTAAATTTGATCCATGCTTTCATTGGCAGCAACGTCCCCCCAGCTTTGTCTAAATCAACAAGGCATGTTGGGAAAAAAAGTATCTGTCTGGAGCATGCAACGTTCCGATCATTTTGTGCAGTTCCACTAAAATAGAGTTGAGCGTCCCTGTTCCAAAGATATTAAGTGTGATTACGATAATAGAGGACTGCTGATGAAACAATGAACACACAAATAGAAGCCGGTCACCTTTGCAGTCTCTCTTAAGACTAACTAGTTGGAGAAGATTAGGCTCGGAGTTGGATGAGGAGGATAGAGCAAAACCAATCTCCCTTTGTGCAGTTGCACTGAAATGCAGAGACGTTGCCCATGTGACATTTTAGTACAACTCCACAAAACACTCTTAAGAAAAAAGTGATTTGTGCAGTTCACCAAAAGGTCGCAATAGCAACGAGGTGAAATGGATAGCCCTGTTTGCAAAAAAGAGGTAGAAAGGAAAAAATTACTGGCCAATAACAGTTGATCACACATGCGACGACAAAAAAGAAGCATATTCCTTGTCCTAAGGGAAGATAACAACACGGTTGTGTTTGTCTAAAACAGTGTGAGGACGAGATTGCAATATGGAAAGTACGTCGGACGAGCTACGTTTTGGGCAAAGAACTATGGAAGATCCACATGCAGCGACGTGGGAAGACGGGCAGTGGAGAAAGGCCGGAGGGGATACCTGGATGTCGTCGGGATGTAACTAGGTGAGCGGCTGCGGGCGGAATCTGCCCATACTGCGACAACGAGTAGGTGGCGTAGGCCCTACCACGCCGGAGCCTTGGTTAGAGGGAACGACATGTACCGCAGATCGGGACGTGCTGCCTTGACGCCGTCGAACAGAGAAACGATTCACATCCTCCCTTTCCGTCGGCGGACGGGATGCGGCCAAATCAATGACCAACGGTGAGAGAGAGAGGCCACCACGGCCTTGTGTGAGATACTCTAAAGAGAGACAAACCAGGCAGGCAGGCTCCATTGTATATAGTGGAGCAGACAGCCTTTTTCTCCATAAAACTCATTTTATATTCTGTGTACGTGCCATTGAGCGATATAACTTTATTTAAAAATAACCCGCCAACGCATCAAGTTGAACTTTGTTTCGTGCACGCGTGGTACCCGACCTCCGTAGGTAAACAACCGCTATGCGGGTTCAAATTAGCACTTGGGCTGCCATTTCATACAGAAATGAGCTCCTCCGTGTACCCGCGCCGGTGTGGCTAGGCACGAAGCGTGAGTATGTGCACAGTGCACCTATTCTCTTCTTGTATACGTACACCACCTAAGTGGGGTTGTGTGAGAGAGATACACACGTAGAGAGATATAGTGTGTGGGTTCGTGAGAGTTTTTTTGGGGGGGGGGGTCAATCAAAAAATGTAACATATGCAATGTATGTGAAATAGAGTCCTGGATATATCATATATATAGAGGGGGCGATCCACGAGAAGAGAGTGGAGGTATCATCAACTTGAGGTGTCCATAGAATCGAAGAGAGGGATGATGTGTGTGTGTGTGTGCTCGCACGCGATCGATAAAGAGTGCCATCGAATTTGTGTGTGCCCACTTCAAAGATATAGAGTGGCTGGCCTACTAGAACGTGAGAGGGGACATGTGCAGTTTGTCTCTGTGGCATGGATACCTACCTACAGCGCTCGACTATCGGTGTGTGGTGGGGGGGGAGGGAGGCCTAATTAACTATAGAGGTATAATGGCCGGTATATGTGTGGAGGAGGAGAGAGGCCTACCTCATGTATTAAGGGAGATCGATCTACCTCATGTATTAAGGGAGATCGATCGGCATCCATGCATATGTGTAGGAGAGGAATAAGGTTGGGAGAGAGATAGAGCTAGAGTGTTGGAGGGGGTGGTAGTGGAGTTGCTTCTAACAAATGGTGGGATAGGCTTGCTAGACAACCGGAGGGCACGCCTGCAATATCAATAAGAGAGGGGATGGCTGCCTGTCTGTGCACGTGCGTGTGAGAGACGGGTAAGGAGGCATGCACGAATGATGGGGGGGACGATATGTGTAACGCCCCAAGACCGACGCTCCAGATGCCTTCCTTGTTTTGCGTGTCAGTTGTGTTAATTATTTGTTTGTTGCGTTCATCATCGCATCATACGCATTGCATCCGCATGTTTCTTAAACTCGTAATCGTTCACGGTTGCCGTTTCCCTCTTTGTCTCAGTTGACCTTTTGTCAGGCCTCTTTGTCTTGTCAACCTCTCTCAGACCCCTCGCGCGTGTCCGAAGCTGTTCCGAACCAGACCTGAGCTGTCATGACCGATGAATCCGAATCATCCTCAAACATCCCTAAAACATCACCGGTTTCTTATTTGGACTCTCCTAGCCAATTTTATCTCGATCGTTTGATTACGATAGGAGAGAGTCGTTAGCCCCTACCTAATACCCACTTGCTATTTAAACAGATAACCCTAGCCTAGCCCGTCCAATCCATCCAATCCTCCTCGCGCGGCCACCCACTGTTTTCTCCACCTGGTCTCCCCCTTCCTCGGGATTTGTCTGATCCTTCCACCCACCCCTCCTCGATTTCAGCCACCGGCCAGTCGGCTTCGAACCTACCCAACCGGCGCTCTCCTCTGGATCCCCTCGATCCACCAACTAGCGACAGAAACACCCGCAGGAGAGAGCCAGGGGCTCGATCCCCTGCTCATGCCCGAGCTTCTCCAACCTCTGATGTCGGCGTCCGAACCTTCAGCGAGCAAGATGAGCACCACCGCGCCCTTCCCCCACCACTTCTCCTTCTGTCTCTCTCTCCCTCCGGTCTCTCATATCTCTCTGGTTGCTGCAGGGAGTTGGAGCAGCCATGGCGCCTGAGCGCCTCAAGTTCGTGACCCGCCATCTGGCCAGGGCCTCCTCCGCCCGGATCCGTGCCCTGCCTCCATTCCCGCACCGTCCCGCCGTGTCCCTGCTGCGCCGCCGTTTCCTCGCCGGGCCGCCAAGTCCCTCGACTCGCTGCCTCGTCGCCGCAGCAACAACAGAAGTTTGTCAAGTCCAACCGCAGCCTCTTTTGTTCGCCGCCTCCTTCAGGTCGCTGCGCCCGCATGCCAAGTTCCTGCCGGAGTTCCGTCCGCCACCGTTGCCTGGAACCGAGGCCGGACGACTCGATCCGCCCGTTCGGTCCTCCTCTGCTTCGAACCCCGCCGGCGACCCCGAGCTTCAGAGGACGTGCGCCGCCTCCTTCAGCGCCGCCCATGGCCTCGTCTTCGGCCAGTCCGAGCCGTCCCCGACCTCCACCTCGTCGCTCACGCAGTCGCCTTGCTCCGCCCTCGCCGTCGTCCCGCCGGTGAGCAGCACCAGCAGGTCGTCCTCGCCGCACCTGCTCCCTTCCACTTTATCTTCTTTGTTGAATCTTCCGCGCTCTCACACGACCCTCTCTCTCGCTGTCCTCTGTTACAACTCCCGGATCCGCACCTTCCTTCGTTCCCTGCACCGCCGCGTCGCCGGAGCAGGATCTCCATCCGCCGCCGCGCCCTGCATCGACTGAAACCGCCCCGCGTCTCGCCTCCTCTGTCTGCTTCCTCTGCATCGAGCGAGGCCAGGCAACCGCGCCCGCGTTGACTTCTCGTCGTGAGGCTCTAGTCAGCCTCGTCCCGATCTCCAGGCCCACATCTACTAGCCCGCGTCCAGCCTCCCCACCGAGCCGGCCCATGAGGCCTGGTGATCTTCAGATCCAGCGCCCTCACTCTGTGCACTCTTGGGCCAGCTAGATTCGGCCTCATGTGGTTTTTTTTTCGTCTGCGAATTTGTCTAATTTTCCAGAGATGACAGATTTGCAGAAAAACCCTCATGTTCATGCATTTAATATCTCACAAACCATGCATCGGATTAAAACAACTTATATATGCAAAATGCTTAGAATTCTATCTAGTTTCATAATATGCTATTTTCATGCATGTTTAAAATGTTTAAATTGCTGTTTGTTTAATTTTGCTCAAATGACATGTTAAAATGATTTATTTCATAACTAATTAACCGTAGCTCCGATTTTAATAAACTTTATATGTAAATGGGGTAGAAAAATGCCTAGTTTAACATGGTGTACTTCATTTTGCTGTTTAACAACTCTAAAATTGTGTATAGGGCAGAATAGTACCAAACCTAGAATATGGACATGAGGATTTTCCGGAATTGTTGTTTGTTGTTCCGGCCTCATCTAAATTTGCCTAGATAGGTAGTTTTCATATGTTTCACCTCTTGCCATGTTTAACAACATTTAATATTGTTGGGTACATAACCGAGAGAGAACTAAATGAGTTATGTGGTGTTTCGTCAATATGCAACTCGTTGCATATTGAGCTCCACTTAATTTGTAGTGTTGTTTGTGCACTTTGCCATGCCATGCCTCATTAAACCGGACATGCATCATACTTGATTGTGCATCATGCCATGTTCATGTGATGATTGTTTACCATGTTGTTTGCTTATTTCCGGTGTTGCTCTTCGGGTTAGTTCTGGTAACGTTGCGATAGTGAGGATTCGTTCGTCTACGCTTGGTTCGTCTTCGTGGCTTCATCTTCTTCATGGACTCGTTCTTCTTCCTTGCGGGATTTCAGGCAAGATGACCGTCACCTTGGATCTCATTACTACCATTGCTATGCTAGTTGCTTCGTTCTATCGCTATGCTGCGTTTCCTACCACTTGCTTATCAAGCCTCCCCAAATTGCCATGAACCTCTAACCTTTGTCACCCTTCCTAGCAAACCGTTGTTTGGCTATGTTACTGCATTTGCTCAGCCCCTCTTATAGCGTTGCTAGTTGCAGGTGAAGATGTAGATTGCTCCATGTTGGATTATGTTTAAGTTGGGATATCACAATATCTCTTATATTATTAATGCATCTATATACTTGGTAAAGGGTGGAAGGCTTGGCCTTATGCCTGGTGTTTGGTTCCACTCTTGCCGCCCTAGTTTCTGTCATATCAGTATTATGTTCCCGGATTTTGCGTCCCTAACGCGGTTGGGTGATTTATGGGACCCCCTTGACAGTTCGCTTTGAATAAAGCTCTTCCAGCAAGGCCCAACCTTGGTTTTACCATTTGCCTCACCACCACCTATTTTTCCCTTGGGAGTCACTCTCTCGAGGGTCATCTTTATTTTAACCCCCTCGGGCCAATGCTTGTCTAAGTGTTGGCCCGAACTAGAGTCCTTTGCAGCGCCACCTCTGATGGGGAACGTAGTAATTTCAAAATTTTCCTACGCACACGCAAGATCATGGTGATGCATAGCAACAAGAAGGGAGAGTGTCGTCTACGTACCCTCGTAGACCGAAGCGGAAGCGTTGACACAACATAGAGGAAGTAGTCGTACGTTCTCTTCGCGATCCAACCGATCACAGCACCGTTACTCCGGCACCTCCGAGTTCTTGGCACACGTTCAGCTCGATGACGATCCCCGGGATCCGATCCAGCAAAGCGTCGGGGAAGAGTTCCGTCAGCACGACGGCGTGGTGACGATCTTGATGTGTTACCGGCGCAGGGCTTCGCCTAAGCACTGCAACGATATTACCGAGGTGGAATTTGGTGGAAGGGGGCACCGCACATGGCTAAGGAACGATTCGTAGATCAACTTGTGTGTCTTTGGGGTGCCCCCTGCCCCTGTATATAAAGGAGCCAAGGGGGAGGGGCTGGCCGGCCAAGCCTGGCGCGCCAGGAGAGTCCTACTCCCTCTGGGAGTAGGATTCCCCCCCCCCCCAATCCTAGTTGGACTAGGATTTTCCAAGGGGGAGAGAGAGAGAGAGGGGGCGCCCACCTCTCCTAGTCCTAATAGGACTAGGGGAAGGGGGAGGCGCACAGCCCATGAGGGCAGCCCTCTCACCTCTCCTCCAAGGCCCATGTTGGCCCATTATGCTCCCGGGGGGTTCCGGTAACCCTCCCGGTATTCCGGTAAAATCCTGATTTCACCTGGAATGCATCCGATGTCCAAACATAGGCTTCCAATATATCATTCTTTACGTCTCGACCATTTCGAGACTCCTCGTCATGTCCGTGATCACATCCGGGACTCCGAACTCGTTCGGTACATCAAAATGCATAAACTCATAATAACTATCATCGTAACGTTAAGCGTGCGGACCCTACGGTTCGAGAACAATGTAGACATGACCGAGACACGTCTCCGGTCAATAACCAATAGCAGGACCTGGATGCCCATATTGGCTCCTACATATTCTACGAAGATCTTTATCGGTCAGACCGCATAACAACATACGTTGTTCCCTTTGTCATCGGTATGTTACTTGCCCGAGATTCGATCGTCGGTATCCAATACCTAGTTCAATCTCGTTACTGGCAAGTCTCTTTACTCGTTCCGTAATACATCATCTCGCAACTAACTCATTGGTTGCAATGCTTGCAAGGCTTTATGTGATGTGCATTACCGAGAAGGCCCTGATATACCTCTCCGACAATCGGAGTGACAAATCCTAATCTCGAAATACGCCAACCCAATATGTACCTTCGGAGACACCTGTAGAGCACCTTTATAATCACCCAGTTACGTTGTGACGTTTGGTAGCACACAAAGTGTTCCTACGGTAAACGGGAGTTGCATAATCTCATAGTTAAAGGAACATGTATAAGTCATGGATAAAAGCAATAGCAACATACTAAACGATCGGGTGCTATGCCAATGGAATGGGTCATGTCAATCAGATCATTCAACTAATGATGTGATCTCGTTAATCAAATAACAACTCTTTGTTCATGGCTAGGAAACATAACCATCTTTGATTAATGAGCTAGTCGAGTAGAGGCATACTAGTGACACTCTGTTTGTCTATGTATTCACACATGTATTATGTTTCCAGTTAATACAATTCTAGCATGAATAATAAACATTTATCATGATATAAGGAAATAAATAATAACTTTATTATTGCCTCTAGGGCATATTTCCTTCAACCTCGGGGAAACTTGAGGTCTGGTTTTAGTTGTACGGTGTGCTCATCCGGTGTTGCCCTGAGAACGAGATATGTGCAGCTCCTATCGGGATTGTCGGCGCATCGGGCGGTCTTGCTGGTTTTGTTTTACCATTGTCGAAATGTCTTGTAAACGGGATTCCGAGTCTTATCGGGTCTTCCCGGGAGAAGGAATATCCTTCGTTGATCGCGAGAGCTTATAATGGGCTAAGTTGGGACACCCCTGCAGGGTTTGAACTTTCGAAAGCCGTGCCCGCGGTTATGTGGCAGATGGGAATTTGTTAATGTCCGGTTGTAGTAAACTTGAAGTAAACTCTTCTAAAATACACCAACCGTGTGCGTAACCGTGAGTGTCTCTTTTCGGGGTTGTTCGAGAGGAGAACACGGTTTCTGGGTTATGTCTGACGTAAGTAGGAGTTTAGGATCACTTCTTGATCATTACTAGTTGACGACCGCTTGCTTTGCCTCTCTTCTCGCTCTTATTTGCGTATGTTAGCCACCATACATGCTTAGTCGCTGCTGCAACCTCACCACTTTACCCCTTCCTTACCCTTTAAGCTTTGCTAGTCTTGATACCCATGGTAATGGGATTGCTGAGTCCTCGTGGCTCACAGATTACTACATCACCAGTTGCAGGTACAGGTTATGCGATGATCATGACGTGAGAGCGATGTTTACTTGTGTTGGAGTTCTTCTTCTTCGTCGTCGATCTTCGGTTAGGTTCCTGGTCGGCAGCCTGGGCTAGCAGGGTGGATATTGTTTGATTTTCTGTTTATGTTTCATCCGTAGTCGGGTGTTGGTCTTGTATATGATGTATTGTTGTATTCATGTGACATTGTATGTCTTGGTTGTATCCCCATTATTATGTAATGTTGATGTAATGATATCCACCTTGCAAAAGCGTCTTCAAGATGCGCTTCTATCCTTGGTGGGACCTTCGAGTTCCTTTAGGATAGGGTCGCATCTTGGGCGTGACAATATGGTTGTGGTAAGCAGACGTAACTACATAGGAAGATCAATCGTCCTTTGTCAGAGAAAGGAGAGACATAACTTGTGAGGTACGCCGATCGATGGGGGGATAGTTAAAGTCGACCTAGGTATATGTTGGTAGATCGATCAGTATACATGCATGTGTGTGTTAGAAGCAAATGAGGCACGGGGAGAAGGATAGAGACAGAGGGATGCATCTAGGAGGTGGTGCGAGAGTCATACTATATCGAGGGGGAAGGAGTGTGCGTGTACGACATCGATGAAAAGAGTGGTGGGAGTGAGGCATGGACGGTGATAAGAGAAGAGGGGAAGCTTGTGTTTGTGCTAGGCACACCTGGCTAGAGAGGCATATCGATCGATGTGTGCCGTAAAGAAGGAGCCGGGGGGGCTACACACACCATGGGTGAACGACCTAAACACGGTGGTGTATGTATGGAACATGGTTTATATTATGAATATATAGTTAGTACATCAAATGTACTATTATTTGGAATCAACATGAAGTGTATTCAAAAAATAGAATTCGAGTTCATGTAGTACACATAGTTCATATCTATCTCTATAGTAATCATGTGGTGTGTTATTAAGGTAATACACGAATGATGGTTGAAGTTGGCAACAATCATGATTGTAGATTCTTATTGAAATAGAGAAACGAATTCAAATTCAGTTCAAATTGCAGCGGTAGTATAGACATTTGGAGTGCACTAAAAGGTTGGTATGAGTAGGTTACATGCATTATACAGCAAGCGAAAAAATTTAGTTGGACATAACATGGATTCATACTCCCTACTTCCATCTATATAGGGCGTAATGTGTTTTTAAGACCGCCTTTGACTATTGACAAGATTAATAGTACATGATATGCACGATGTGAAAATTATATCATTGAAAGAACCTTTCACAGACAAATTTAACGGTGTGCTTTGAGTAAGTTGCATGTCATATATTATTGCTCTAATATTTGGTCAAAGTTAGCATCAGAAAATGCGTTAGGACCTGTATAGATGGAAGGAGGGAGTAGATTTGAATAGCATTTTTATAGTAAAACGGGGCAAGACTCTCTCTTTGTGTGGTGTGAATAGTTTTCTTTTTTCGTTTTCTTTTTGGTTGAGGGAAGTGCAATTGATTTGGTACGTACAAGTACAATATTACACATTAGGCTTGTCCCTAAAATTCAACCCGCGCCTTGTTATATCCTGAAAATTCAGATATCGTGCTCCCAAAACTGGAGCCTTCACAACCCGCGCCTTGCTATCTCGAACTTACAATGCACGCGAAAACTCCCTCCAGCTGCCAAATCCAGACACGCGAAATCCCCCTTCTAACCCAGAGCCGAAAGGGCCGCTAGTTCAAATCGGTGGGGGGTACTCTTGTAACACACCCTACATTTTGGACAAGTGCGTCCCTAAGTCATGGTTCACCCCCTCCCATCGCCTCCTTTTTGCCATTCGAAATCCCAAGCCGCCATAACCTCTCCGCTCCAGCCGCGAAACCCTACCATCCTCCGTCCGCCACCTCAATGCTGCCCAGCCAGAGCCTCTTCCCCAACGACATTGTCCACCGCAATAGCTCGACGTCCCTCGTCCACCTCATTGTCCCGCCGGTTCACCCACCCCATCCTCCACCTCCAAGGAGCTGCTCCGACGATCGCCTCATCTATCGCGACTGCTCCATCCCCACAGCGCCACCTTAACCTGCTCCACCAGAACCGCAACATCCTCACTGACTCCTCGAACGAAGCCGAGGCCTACTCGGCGCCACCAAAGAGGTTGTACACTCATCGCATCGCACCTTCTCCTTAACTCGACCTCCCGGCGCCAACGGTGCTCCATCCCGCACCCCCATAGAGCGGCTACCTTCAAGCCGGCGCCGCGGGCGACATCTCCATGGCGGCTCTCCCCCAGTGCGAGGCCCCTTTGGCGGCGGCGTCCATACCAACCGGATCTGCTGCTGCTGCTCCGGCTCTCGCTCAATCGCTTGCTTGCCCAGCTATTGCTGCTCCAGCTATCGCTCGCTCGCTCGCGCTGCTGCTGCTGCTCTCCCCCTCGCTCGTGCTGCTGCTCTGCTCCGATTTAGCTACACTTCAGTCGACTGAATCGACTTTTGGGTTAGTCGATTTTCAGGTGGTGGGGGGCCTCACCAGAGTTAAGGAAGAACCACCCGCAGTGGGGACAGGGGCTCATCGGAGAGATACCCCACTATCAATCTTAGGGTTTAGGGTGGGGGCGGGGGGCCTATAGGGTTGGTCGGGGCGGCGGCGGACCGGCGGTGGGGAGTTGTTTCGGGGCGGCGAGGCGGCGCTGGGGCCGGCGGTTCGGCCGGTGGTGGCTGGCGGCTCAGGGGGGTGCAGGTTGAAGATGAACTGCAGACCCTCCCTAACCTACATGTCAAGTGCCTCTCTGCTACCATTGCGTTTAGTTTCGACAGTAACATTCCGATTCCATAGTAAATTTCAGTTTTGACAGTTAAGTTCAGAGTCAACAGTTTTTACGTCATCTGTTGTAGTCAGGTCGTTTTTGGTGATGTAAATTTTACATCTATTTTACATCATCTATTGGAGATGCTATTAGAATCCCACTTGAGATTGACGATGTCTGTCTTGTGCTGCTTCAGCCTTGACGTCTTACGGCTCACTTGAGCTGCTCCAATGACAGAACGATCCATGACAACAGAGCAGTGCCCTAGACGCCGTCTTCAGATTCCTTAGATCTTCCTTCGCACCTCCGACATCCACTTCTGCCTCAACTGCTCCAGTGACCAAACCAATGATGCTGAGGTCGACACGGCTACGGCAAAGAGGTTGTACAATTGTTGCATCACATAGTACTATACATTCATGTCGATCCATTAGGGCTATTTTGGTTTAACGGAAAAACATAGAAATAGGGAATTTTCCAATGGCACTCTACTATTCAATTATTCATGCATTTTGTTGAAAGGAATGAAGCAAAACATCCACCTGGACCTACTTTTCAAAATCCTATGCATGAAAACAAGACCAAGTGTGTCGTGGATTTGTCACGGCAGATGTCCTAGCGAAAGGACTTAGTCGTGGAGCCATCGCAACGGGTTAACTTGAAGGGGTTAAAACGGACGCAAGGACACAGTGTTTATACTAGTTCGGCCCCTTCGATGAAGGTAAAAGCCTACGTCTAGTTCTGATGGGATTGATGTGTTTCGAGGGCTAGGGAGCGATAAGCTTCGCCTAAACCTCGAGTTGTTGTCCTCTGTCCCTAAACCTTCGTCGGGTCGTCCCCTTATATACACGGGTGACGCCCGTCGGTCTACAAAATCCCAACCTCCGGTTCATAAACGTGCCCGGGTTGGTCTCTCTATTCCTAGCTTACAAT
The DNA here is from genome assembly GCA_032464435.1 of Aegilops umbellulata. NCBI lineage: Eukaryota > Viridiplantae > Streptophyta > Magnoliopsida > Poales > Poaceae > Aegilops > Aegilops umbellulata. The sequence continues at coordinate 346,788,936 of CP136058.1, read as the reverse complement.
GCAAGTTTACCTCAGGCCGGTTTACGGCCATAAACCTCTAAACCGACTATAGGCCTTGGGCCCTTCTATTTCTCCTTGGGCTTTAACATCTCGGGTCCATTGACGGAGCTAACCCGGGCCCTGTAGGCCGGTTTACCCCAAATAGCAATATCCCCAACATTAGGCCCCAGATTGATTTGAACAGGTTCATGTCAATCCTTAATAAGAATTTCTGTCTTCAAATGTCTTCCAGTAACTGTTGAACCGCCGTTTCGTCGTCTCCTCTTGCTGCTGTAAACCGATATGACATCAGCACAAATCCGCAATAATCAAGGCGGCGGCTGGGCTCCCGAAATCACCGGCTCCCGGATTCGCGCGCCTGGCACGCGCGCTGCGCCTTGTAAATAGGACTTGAAGGCCATCTTCCTTTCCTCCCTTTCGTCCCCTTCTTCGTCTTCCTCGCGACCCAGTCTTCGGAGCTCCGCCGCCGCCGTCAGCTACTGCATCAACTCCGGCCGCTGCATCAACCTGACCGGACCAGAGCACCGCGGCGACCCTCCGCATCCGTTTGGATCCCGGTAAGGCTCCTGCCCTTCTTGCTTTAGATCCGTTCTAGGGTTCATCATCCTTATCCTGCCGCTGTTCGTTGTTCATCTCCATAGCAAGTTTTTTGTGAATAGATTATGATACTTATATTGTGATTTGTAGTCACTCTCAGTATTCGCCATAAATCTGTACTCATCTCCTTAGATCCCACTCATTTCCCTGCTTGTCGAACTTGTGCTGTCCTGCTGCGAGCCAAACCTCATATTTTTACTTCTTTTTTGCCCTAGCTGTAGATCCATTGTTTTGAAAGAATCCGTACGGGATCTGTTTCTGCTTTCATATTCATACCTGTTAGATCTGGTCGGTTTAACTTTTAGCAGAGCGAACAACCCAAACTATATATCCATTAGTCCCCTTGATGAACCGCCAGATGATATCATTCTAGATAACTCCGGTCTATATAAGAGCATCTTCGGTTTACAATCACACCTGTTCTCAAACCGGAATACCTTTGTCTTGTAGATTTCCTCATGGCAAAACAGGTATACGAATGCAACTGGGTTCCCTCTCGCATCACCGAGACCCAATTAAACAACTTAGTTCTGACTGGCGCCTTGAGTAGCAAAAATGCCATCCATTGGAGGGTTCCAGGGAATGAATGTCCTCCTACCCCACAGGAAGGAGAAGTTGTTGTGTTTGCGGATCACCTGGCCCGGGGCTTTAATCCACCCGGTTCAAAATTTTACCGGGACGTCCTGGCCAATTTTAAGTTGCGCCCACAAGATGTTGGTCCAAACTCAGTTACGAATATCTGCCATTTTCAAGTGCTTTGTGAGGTGTACTTCCAGGAGGAACCTACTGTAGAGTTGTTCCGAGACTGTTTTCATTTGAACCGACGTACTGAATTCACCGACGGCCCTAATATGGAACTGGGTGGTATGGCGATTCAAAAGAGGAAAGAAGTGACTTATCCTCACGCCAAGCTACATAGTCATCCGCAAGAATGGAATCACACTTGGTTCTATTGCAAGGATACTTCCCCTGCTGAAGAAAATCCTCTGCCTGGCTTCCGTCCAGAGAGACTTAGCAATACACACCCCTTCCCCCCAAGGCTAACTGCCAAAGAGAGAAGTAAGTATGCCCCTCAACTGTCCAAGCTCAGAGCCTTCATGGCTAACGGTTTAACAGGAGTAGATCTTGCCCGTTGCTGGATTTCATGGAGCATCCTGCCCCTTAGCATCCGCCCCGGTTTAATGTGCAAATACACGGGTCGGGTGAATGATCCTTTGAGGCACTGCAACATTCAGCTGACGGAAGACGAAGTTACTGAAGCTGTGAAAAAGATGCTGAATGAACCGGAATATGTTTGCGCCCGAACCGGCCTGCTTCCCTTTTGTGCTACAAATAAACCACCTGCTGTAAGCATCTCACCCCTGTTTGTTATAGAATTTATGATCTCCTTATATGTATACTGTTAACTCCAGTCCTTTCTGAAACAGGGAGATGATCCGTTTTGGAGCAAGAAGCTTCAAGAGCCAACAGAAAAGGTAACCCGACCCAAAACAAGGGTGAAGAAGTCTGCTCAGAAGAAAAGGAACACCGCTTCCTCTACCCCGGATTTTGATGAGGATGATGTGGGTAATCCGGACCTTGAGGTAGACCTCGATTCAGTTGGCTTACTTTTTATACGTCTTATTGATGATGATATTTGTCAGGACGACGCTGAAGCGAGTAATGCTGAAGGCCCAGAGGTAACTATTCTTTCTTCTGATACAGTTCCTTTGCCTTTGAAAACACCTCGCCAAGCAAACCGGAAAGTTAAATTTTCTCATCCTCTTGCTTACTTGGATCCCAAATTTCTTGTGAAGACCCAGCAACATGAAGCTCGTCGCACCACCCGGCATAGTGGCCAGGTAGTTACCTCCGCCGGTTTACCGAACAGCCCGGTTCGGAAACGCCGCTCAGAGGTCTCCGATTTATGCGCTAGCTTTCCTCCTAAAGCAGGTTTAACTCATCAGCCTCTTAATCCATCTGACTCCAATTATTAGGTCACTTCCCATTCATCTTCTGGTGAATCTTCAGCCACTCAACTGCCACCGCTAAAGACCGTTATTGGGTAAGTTGGACCGATCACAACATATTTCCATATGGGTTTCTTACTCCATCTTACACTGTTCTTTCAATCTTTGGGTCTCTCCCAGGGCTAAACCTAGACCAAGCAAGAAGGCTCGTCTGGATAATCCGGCCGAAGGAACTGCCGCTCCTGAACCGGAGAAAACTCCTGGTGTTGATGCTCTAGTTCGTGAAGACATTCAGAATTACCTACCTCCACAAGATGACGCCTATGCTGAAGAAAGGCCTACCAATCCTGCCAGCCATACCGATCAGCCTGCCAGTCCTGTTCGGGTTGAGGAATCCATCCACCCTTCTGGAACTGTTGATAAACCGACAGTGCCAATGCGGAGCAGCGATTCCAAAGATTATGATGTTGTGATTACCGGCATTGGTCGCTCTGAACCGGGGAACTCTGCTACTTTAGCCAAGCATACTGCTAAGGAAGAAATCTCGGCCATAAAGGGCAAACGGGACGTTGATTCCTCAACGTATGCCGCTTTAAGCGCCGAAGATCTTTATTCTGGGTACCTGAACCGACTGTACACCAGTCGCGATTATGAAGCTGGCATGATCAGGATGATGAAAGAAAAACTTGAGGTAACTCTCTTGTGCTTCATTCTATTGCAACTTAGCTTCTCAATTTCTTCCAATCCGAGATGGTAATCCGAATCGTGCTGCCTTGACAACCAAGGTCCGTTTTGACAAAAAACAGGGCTTCCACATAGGTCGTAACCAGAAAACATCATCAAATAACCATTAGCCCCCAAGTGCCAAGTTTAAATACTTGTATTAATCTTGGGACTTTTGTAATGTAAAACATGCGTTAAGATCAAGTACGCATTAGCCCCCAAGTATCGAGCACATAACTTGCTTGTGTGGTTGATACTTCCAAACTGTGCAATATTTTCTGAACACTGCTGATGACCTGCTGCAGGGGGATCTGAAGACCAAAGAGAAACAAGTCTCGGACCTTCAGGAAATCCTAAAAACCCAGCAGGCTGAAACTGCAAAAGCGAAGGAAGAATTGACCAATGCCTTGACCGTTATGGAACAGCTGAAAGAAAACCGCAAAAAGGAACAAGCTGATTGGGCTACTGAAAAGGCTCTTTTGATGAAAAGGGCTGAAAATGCCGAAGCTGCTCTCAAACCGGTGGTTGATGAATTATCCACCGTAAAGCGACAAATACACTCCATGACCTCTGCCGTCTTTGGTAAATTTCTTTCGATGCCCTTCTTCCAATTTGCACTTTGTCTGCTATATCCTATGTCCGGTTTGTAATCCATCTTGAAACACTGCAGGCACACGTATTGGACACTTGGGTTCTGATGTGCGGATGAAACTCAAAGCTGCTTATACTTTGATTGAGCAGTTGTATACCGGAGCACAGAGAGCTATCACCACTGCATCGCATAACAACCCTGCACCGTCTCTGATTCAAGACACGTTAAAAAGGTTATCCATGCTTCCAGCCCGGATTGAAGAGTTAAAAAGATCAGCTGCTCGAACCGGAGCCATCACTGCCTTGATCCGGGCCAAAGCGTGGGTACCAGATTTTGATCTTGTCGAAGCGGCCCAAGGATACCCTAGCTTGAAAGAAGATGGTTCAGATTTCGGCGAAAATGACTTGAGGGCGATAAACCGGGCGGTGCGCCCCCTAGCTTGTCAATTGGCTGAAGAAGCAGATCTGACACATTATCAGGCCCAATATGATAACCAGAACAAGCGAGTAGCTGCCCCGGTCCCTGAAGCGGAAAACCTTATTCCTCCAATCCGTAAGCATACCTACGCCCCTGACATTGAACCGTCTTTGCTGATTCATGAAGAAGCTGTCTTTCAAGCGTTAATGGGAATCGACTGGACTACTGCTGATTTCCAGCCAATGGGTAGCCAAGAGAAAGCTGAAGCGGCGCAAGATGATCCACAACCTTCGAACCGAGGCGGCGAACAGGCGTAATCAATGCTCCGGTTCACCTTAATTGGTGACGTTAATCCGTCAAAAAACAATATATTCAGGCACTACGCTGCCTTGTAATAAGATAGTTAATACCTCTGCCTTTGAATGCGCCTTTGTGCACGGGTACTGATGCCCTTGCCATGACTTTTTCCAACTTGTGTTTCCTGTCTTTACTGGGTACAAAGGACGGTCTTTCGACCATACGAACCGTGCTGCGCCTTTGCCAAACCGGGCAACTTGCCTCCGGGTTAAAAAATGGACCAGGCTGTGTCAGCTGAATCGGTTTAAAAGTACTTGTTGTTCCAAAGAACAAAAAACACCGCAAGAAGGAAGATAACAAACAACCAAATACGAGAGAAAAACGCAATAGTGAAACGCATGCAAAGGGTGGTTGCTATGAACCGTTCAGAAGGCGTTACCATCGTCAAGACAAAAAACCAAGCCCCCGAGGGGTGTAACTACGGTTTAAGTCGACTAGGTTCCTAACTGAATCGTGGCAAATATGCCGGTCAAATGGCATTGCATTGGTTCGGATTCGACCAAGCCCCCAAGTGACTCAGTGGCCTAGGGCCGATCAAGTGGCATTGCATTGGTTCGGACACGACCAAGCCCCCAAATGACTTATTGGCTGTTTAAAAGCCGATCAGAAGGCATTACCATCATCAAGACATGACCGAGCTCCCATAAGGTGTAACTACGGTTCAAGTCGATTAGGTCCCCAACTGACTTAGTGGCAAATGTGCCAGCCAGAAGGCATTACCGTCGTCAAGACATGACCAAGCTCCCCGGAGGTGTAGCTACGGTTCAGGTCGACTAGGTCCCCAACTGACTTTGTTGATCTTCTGTGAAGCGACCTCAAGGGGTAAACCGGAGGTTGCACTAAAGCGAATTAACTCCATGTAACCACGCATGATGTGAAGAACAGCAGAGACCCCGCTTTACTCGAGGCTCCGGTTTATTATATTGATCATAATATATACATGGTCATGATATGTACATAAACAGAGCCCAAGGCTCATGTATAATAAGGTCGAAGATGAGCTATGTTCCACGGCCTGTTGGTCTCCTCCTCTGATGTGCGTGAATCTTTGCGCTCTCGAATATCAATCAGGTAGTATGACCCGTTATTCAGAATCTTGCTGACCACAAAAGGTCCTTCCCAAGGCGGGGATAATTTATGCATATCAGACTGATCCTGGATGAGCCGGAGCACCAAATCCCCCTCCTGAAAGGTTCTGGTTCTAACCCGACGGCTGTGGTAACGGCGAAGATCTTGCTGGTAAATCGCCGAACGGGCAGCTGCTAAGTCACGTTCCTCATCCAACAAGTCAAGAGCGTTCTGCCGTGCCTGCTCGTTGTCCGCTTCAACATAAGCTGCCACACGAGGTGAATCATGTCGTATATCACTTGGGAGAACTGCCTCTGCTCCATAGACCATAAAAAACGGCGTAAACCCCGTGGATCTGTTAGGCGTGGTGTTGATGCTCCATAATACAGATGGTAGCTCCTCAACCCAACAACCCGGCCTCCTCTGCAAAGGGACCAGAAGCCGGGGTTTGATACCTCTCAAGATCTCTTGATTCGCTCGTTCTGCTTGACCATTAGATTGTGGGTGAGCTACCGAAGAAACATCAAGCCGTATATGCTCACGTGCGCAGAACTCTTTCATGGCACCTTTGGATAGATTGGTACCATTATCTGTGATGATGTTGTGTGGAAAACCAAACCGGAAGATCACCTTCTTTATAAACCGAACCGCCGTGGCCGCATCACACTTGCTGACAGGTTCTGCCTCCACCCACTTTGTAAATTTGTCAACCGCTACCAATAGGTGGGTCTTCTTATCTTTGGAACGTTTAAAAGGCCCAACCATATCGAGCCCCCAAGTCGCAAACGGCCAAGTAATTGGAATCATCCTCAATTCTTGAGCCGGTATGTGCGCTCGTCTAGAAAATTTCTGGCAACCATCACATAGCCGGACCAGGTCTTCTGCATCAGCATGAGCAGTTAACCAGTAGAAACCGTGGCGGAACGCTTTAGCCACCAATGATTTTGAACCGGCGTGGTGGCCGCAATCCCCTTCATGTATTTCACGTAATATTTCGCACCCCTCCTCAGGGGATACGCACCGTTGCAGCGCTCCTGACACGCTGCGATGATGTAGCTCTCCTTTGAAAATGGTCATAGACTTGGACCGCCGTACTATCTGCTGAGCCAAGCTTTCGTCTTCTGGCAACTCACCCCGGTTCATATATGCCAGATAAGGAAGCGTCCAATCCGGGGTGACATGAAGAGCCGCCACTAATTGAGCCTCCAGATCAGGAATAGCCAATTCCAGCTCACCGGTTAGCTGTACCAATGGGTGATACAATACATCCAAGAAAACATTGGGTGGGACCGGTTTACGCTGAGAGCCCAAGCGGCTTAAAGCGTCCGCTACCTCATTCTTTCTGTGGTCCACATGGTCAACTTGATAGCCTTTGAAATGCCCAGCCACCATATCTACTTCACGACGGTATGCCGCCATGAGCGGGTAATTAGAATCCCAGGTGCCGGATAGTTGCTGAGCCACTAGATCCGAATCACCAAAGCACCTAACTCGGCTCAGATTCATCTCTTTAGCCATCCGAAGACCATGAAGCAAAGCTTCATACTCATCCGCATTGTTTGTACAGGGGAACATTAAACGGAGGACGTAACAAAACTTGTCTCCTCGTGGGGAAGTTAAAACGACTCCAGCCCCCGAGCCCACTTGGCAATCCGACCGGTCGCCTCCCGGTTCTGTATGATGTCACCCAAAGGAGCAGAACTGACCACCGTGATGGGATGCCCTTGAAAATATTGCTTCAGCTTCCGGCTTGCCATAAAAACACCATATACCAGCTTCTGCCAATGCGGATACCTTTGCTTGGACTCGATAAGCACTTCGCTGATATAGTAAACCGGATGCTGAACCGGATGCTCCTTCCCAGCCTCCTTGCGTTCTACCACAATCGCTACACTGACCGCTCTGGCGTTCGCAGCAACATATAGTAGGAGTGGCTCTTTATCTACGGGGGCTGCCAACACTGGCGGATTGACTAACTGTCACTTCAAGTCCTCAAACGCTTTATCAGCCTCCGGACTCCAGACAAATTGATCTGTCTTCTTGAGCATTTGATACAAGGGGATCGCCTTTTCACCTAGGCGGCTGATAAACCGGCTTAACGCAGCAATCCGCCCGGCCACGCGCTGGACATCATTGACGCATTTCGGTTTGGCCAGGGAGGTGATGGCTGTGATCTTTTCCGGATTGGCCTCAATTCCTCTATGGGACACTAAGAATCCCAACAACTTGCCTGCAGGTACACCGAAAACACATTTAGCTGGGTTGAGCATCATTTGGTACACTCTCAAGTTATCGAAGGTTTCCTTCAAATCGTCAACCAGGGTCTCCTTCTTTCGTGATTTGACCACAATGTCATCCACATAGGCATGTACATTACGACCAATCTGTTCGTGGAGGCAATTTTGCACACACCGTTGATAAGTAGCCTGCGCACTCTTAAGCCCGAAGGGCATAGAAACATAGCAGAAGGCTCCAAAGGGAGTAATGAACGCCGTCTTCTCCTGGTCCTTAACTGCCATCTTGATCTGATGATAACCCGAATAGGCATCCAAAAAACTCAAACGCTCGCAACCTGCCGTAGCATCAATGATTTGATCAATACGGGGGAGAGCAAAAGGATCCGCTGGACAAGCTTTATTCAAGTCTGTGTAATCCACACACATGCGCCAGGTGCCGTTTTTCTTAAGAACCAGCACCGGATTAGCAAGCCACTCGGGATGAAAAACCTCCATAATAAAACCAGCTGCCAGGAGCCTGGCTACTTCCTCACCAATCACTTTACGTCTTTCTTCGTTAAACCGGCGTAGGAACTGTTTTACCGGTTTATACTTAGGATCCACATTAAGGGTGTGCTCAGCGAGTCGCCTCGGTACACCAGGCATGTCAGACGGCTTCCATGCAAAGATGTCCCGATTCTCACGGATGAACTCGATGAGCGCACTTTCCTATTTTGGATCCAGGTTAGCACTGATGCTGAACTGCTTGGACGAATCGCCAGGTACGAAGTCAACAAGCTTAGTTTCGGCAGCCGATTTGAACTTCAAGGCCGGATCGTGGTCCGTAGTCGGCTTCTTTAACGAAGTCATGTCCTCCGGATCAACACTGTCTTTGTACTGCTTTAGCTCCTCCGTAGCACAAACCGATTCTGCATAAGTCGCATCTCCTTCCTCGCATTCCAAAGTGATTCGACGGCTCCCATGAACCGTTATATTGCCCTTGTAACCCGGCATCTTGAGTTGCAGATATACATAGCAGGGCCGTGCCATAAATTTTGCATAGGCTGGCCGTCCGAACAAAGCGTGGTATGGACTTTGGATTTTAACCACTTCAAACGTCAGCGTCTCTGATCTGGAATCATGACTATCGCCGAAGACCACTTCAAGGGCTATCTTACCAACTGGGTACGCAGACTTGCCAGGCACCACCCCGTGGAACACTGTATTGGTTGGTTTGAGATCCTTATCCACCAGTCCCATGCGACGGAAGGTCTCATAATACAAGATGTTAATGCTGCTCCCTCCGTCCATGAGCACCTTGGTGAGCTTATAACCTCCCACCTGAGGCGCCACCACCAATGCTAACTGACCCGGATTATAAACCCTGGGAGGATGATCTTCTCGGCTCCATATGATTGGTTGTTCCGACCAGCGCAGATAGTGAGGCGTGGCCGGTTCAACAGCACTAACTGCCCGCCTCTGAAGCTTTCTATCCCGTTTATCCAAGCTTGTAGTAAAAACATGGTACTGTCCACCACTCAACTGTTTCGGGTTGTTCTGATAACCTGATTGCTGCTGTTGCTGCTGGCTGTGACCACTTTGATCGCCTTGATTATTTTGGTTGTTCTGTCTGCCCAGATTACCATGGAACCCTGGACCAGAATTTCCGCCGCTGTACCCTGATCCGGAACCTGAACCGCCGCCAGAGCCGTGATCATATTGGAAAATGTTTGAGCTTTTGAATTCCCTCATGATGTAACAATCCTTCCAAAGATGGGTTGCTGGCTCCTCTTTTGTTCCGTGCTTCGGACAGGGCTGGTTTAAGAAAAAGTTCAAACGCTCCGGATTAGGACCGGGATTTCCGCGAAAACCTGACTGTTTCCCCTTACGTCGCTGGCCCTTGTTCTGTGCACTGGTGTTGGCCACAAAATCCGCGCTCCCATCCGGTTTACGCTTGCCTCCGCCTCCATTGCCTGTTGGTTGATGCTGCTGGCCTTTGGTGCTGCTATTCTTCCTTCCCTTCCCTGCTTTGTCGTCACCAGAGTCAGGATCCTTGGTACTGTCAGAATCCGCATACTTCACTAAAGCGGTCATGAGCGTTCCCATATCCGTGCAATCACGCTTCATCCGGCCTAACTTTAGCTTCAAAGGGCCAAACCGACAGTTGCCTTCCAACAGCACTACGGTGGTGTCTGCGTTGATGCGATCTGACGAGTGTAAAACTTCTGATACCCGGCGTACCCAATGGGTAGTTGACTCCCCTTCTTGCTGAACGCAAGCTGCTAGGTCGACTATCGACATTGGCTGTTTGCACGTGTCCTTGAAATTCTTGATAAACCGGGCTCACAACTGGGCCCACGAGTTGATGGAATTAGGCGGTAGGCTCTTCAGCCAAGTCCGGGCCGTCCCTTCTAACATCATGGTGAAATACTTCGCACACGCCGTGTCATTCACATCCAGCATCTCCATAGCCATCTCATAGCTCTCCACCCATGTCTCCGGAGGCTGATCTACCGTGTAGTTTGGTACCTTGCGGGGGCCTTTGAAGTCTTTAGGCAGGCGTACGTTACGCAAAGCGGGAACAAGGCACGGTACTCCCAAAGAACTAGAAACCACCCCCGGTTCAATCGTAGCAGTTGGGAAGATAGGTGTAAGCTGACGAGCCTGATGCTGCGCTGCTAATCCGGCCTCCTGCGCACGGGCGCGGTCCACATTCTCCTGAGCATTGTCGACGCCCGCCGGATTGTTGCCATGGAGCGTTTCACGCCTGGCATTACTTGAAACAGCCGGCTCCTCCATGCGCCTATTATAGCTCCTGCTGGGGCGAGGGGTGGAGTGAATCCGATCACGGCTTTGCGAATATGCTTCTTGTTGGGCCAAAGCGGTCCTAAGGAGCTCCTTGACTCGGCGTGTCTCTACATCCTGTAGTGAATCGCCTTCGATCGGGATAGCTTCCAACCGAGCTGCCGCGGCAACTAGGTTATCCATCGGGTTTGAATAATGGCCCGATGGTGTCGGCACGGCCTGTGGTGTGCCAGTGTTGTGACGAGGCAGGTTTATTATACGGTGCTGAACCGGGGCGCCAACTGTCGCTTCCGCACGATTTACCCCCGGGGTGTTGAAGAGATTTCTGGCATCGAGGGCTGCGGGCAATCGAGATCGGAATTTCCTCTTCAGGACTTCCTGAGATGCATTCCGGTCCATCATGAGCCTATAAGCCTGTGCATCTAAAGCGGCGCGCTCTGCCGTCATCCTGGCCTCTTCTGCTGCCAGCCCCGCTTTAGCTTGAGTGATCTGTTCTCTCACTTTGGCAATCTCGGCATTGTGAACCTCCTGATCCACCGGGTTGGCCTCCGCCATGAGCGCTGCCAGTGCGTCAAACAGATCTGACAACACTTGGGCTGGTGAGTCCGCAGGGCCCCCTGCCCGCGCAGCTGTTGCCGCTGCCGATCCGGAGATCACTGCCGCCGCAGTTGATGAATGTGGCGCCGCCTGTGTTACAGCCATGAAGATTCCAACTCGATTGGGCAGACCAGAGGGGTCCGGAATACTGTTGCCATCGGAGCCGCCCCCAATCCGATCATCTTGCAGCTGGTATAAAGACTCGGTTTCCCCGGTTGACGTTTCATCGCCGGAGTAGATGGCGGTTTCTCCACCGGATTCGGATCCTTCCTCGTAGCTTCCTCCGTGGATGACTCCCACGAAGGCGCGCTTCCTGGTCGGTTTAGCCAGGGTCGATCTGGTGCACTGAGCTGTCTCGACGAGGTCGGTGCAAACGCCCAGCTCGGGGCCCGGTTCACCGATCTTGCCGATGAAAACATGGATGCCGCCAAAGGGGACCCGGTACCCGTACTCGATCGAGCCGGCGTCGGGGCCCCAGCCTGTGCTGTCGATGTAGAGTTTTCCGCGACGACTTTTGGTCATCCGGCCCACAGCGTAGCCCTCGAGTCCTTCAAAGCGGCCCTCCAAGAACTTGAAACCATCTCGCGAGAGCCCCACGGTGGGCGACAACTGTCGTGGATTTGTCACGGCAGATGTCCTAGCGAAAGGACTTAGTCGTGGAGCCATCGCAACGGGTTAACTTGAAGGGGTTAAAACGGACGCAAGGACACAGTGTTTATACTAGTTCGGCCCCTTCGATGAAGGTAAAAGCCTACGTCTAGTTGTGATGGGATTGATGTGTTTCGAGGGCTAGGGAGCGATAAGCTTCGCCTAAACCTCGAGTTGTTGTCCTCTGTCCCTAAACCGTCGTCGGGTCGTCCCCTTATATACACGGGTGACGCCCGTCGGTCTACAAAATCCCAACCTCCGGTTCATAAACGTGCCCGGGTTGGTCTCTCTATTCCTAACTTACAATGCAAGTTTACCTCAGGCCGGTTTACGGCCATAAACCTCTAAACCGACTATAGGCCTTGGGCCCTTCTATTTCTCCTTGGGCTTTAACATCTCGGGTCCATTGACGGAGCTAACCCGGGCCCTGTAGGCCGGTTTACCCCAAATAGCAATATCCCCAACAAAGTGCATTAGTGGCAGAATAACATTCTAACTGTACACGCTTTCATATGGTTTCACTTTATTTTGGCCATGTTTCTTTGCATTCCTCTGCTCTTCCAATTCCTGTAAACCAAATACCCAAGTTGACAGAAATCCTATGTTTACAAATGCTCTGTTTACCATGTGCATTCCTATCCTATTCCAGTGTTTTTCCTATGCCTGCGTTTTTAGAATCATGCAAGCCAAATGAGCCCTTATAGAATTACTTCAGTTATAGGTAGGTGTCGAAGGGAACTTTGTGTGGTTTGTCCTGCTCCTACCGTGACGTTGTCCACCTCACCTGAGCTGCTCCATCGACAGAAACATCCACCAAAGCAGACATCACGACTCCTGATCGTCTTTCGCCGCCTCATATCTTCTTCCCTGCCGCCGGTACCCACCGCAATGGCATCACCATCATCGACTCAGCAGATGAACCTGAGGACTACACGGGTCCACAAGAGAGGTCGCACGCTTTTGTTTCTGCTTATGTTATGCATTGCTTAAAATTACCTGCTACTTTATCGTGATGTTCACCTCTTGGAATCCAAGTCAGGTCCAAATTAATGTTCAAACTTGAGTTCTAAATTAGTTGTGGGGCACATATCGAGGAAACAATGAATATTATCTCTGTCTAATATATGGTTCACCCAGGGTATCCCTATGTTGTTCATCTTGGGTGGGAAACAAATAGTAAAGCAGTCATCATCTGTCTTTTTATTAAATTAAAGCAATCATCAGCCTGCTATCATTATTTTTGGATCCATCCACTGGTTGTTACCATCACTCTAAATTTCTGCATGCTCTCCTTACATAATCTCACCATATTTTTTTCATATGCATGTCAGATATTGTACATAGTCATGCTGAACATGTAGAGAAAAAGAGAAGAGTTTTGCGCGGCAATACAATGTCATGCAGACATTGCTCCATGGTGGGTTCAATGGCAAACCCTCCCCACCCCTCTCCAGATTGTAATCCACAGGAAGATATATGTTCTGAGGCGGATTCAGACGCGACTGACCACTCCTATTTACCCCCCAAGGTGTTTGCTCTACCTTGGCATGATGATGTTAGTCATATCATGCATGTGTTGCCTTGCAGTGCCTACTTTTGACATCATATATGTCATCTGCTTAGTTTAGACATGTTCTGTAATGCCACATGTTTAGTTTCTATATCATATATGGGAATTATGCAGTCTCATGTCTTTTAGCCAGCCATAATATATGTGAAATGTTCAATGCCATCCTGTTTAACGAGGCATCATTTATTTTAATGATATCTTGTCCATCCTTTTCTTCATTACATTTCCATTTGTCGACAATGTTTGTACATTAAAATACTCTTCCTGTGAATCAGCCATTTGGGTGGGAGATGGAAAAATCTAGAGTGAAAACAAGGCCTTCAGAGCATATAGTGCTACCTGTCGAAGCAGATCTCTTGTTGGGTCCCGATAGCTCCTCGGAGATGGATTCAGAGACAGATAGTCCTATTCCCCCACTGAGGTGTATGCTCTAACCTGGCATGGTTATACTGCTCATATCATGCATATGTGTCTTCCATTGCATAGTTTAGACATCATATACACAACATTCAACACCATGTTCTTAGTTCAGACATCATATCGAATGCCCTCTGTTTAGCATATAAATCACATATGTGAATTAAATGATGTGATCCTGATTACTTAGATAACATCTAGGTGAATTATGTCAAGTTTAGTTATTCATCATATCTTTGAATTATGTTATGCTATGCTATCTAGTTTAGATAGACATCATATATGTGAAATTATGCCATGCTATCCGTTTTAGTTAAACAATATACATGTCAACTATTTCATGCCCTCTTTTTTCCACACTATCTATTGCATCTGTCTCTCATACAATGTCTATACATCCAACTATGTTTCCTGTTTATCAGCCATTTGAATTGGAGCGGGTGATGCCAGTATCTACCAGACTAAAAACACGGTCTTTAAATAAAACAGTGCTACCTCTTGGTGGAGATAGCACCCCGATTGTACATGCACGAGAACCAGCCCTACCACACATAACACAAACTCTCGCAGATTGTACCCCTACTGCGATGGACGGAGAACCAGCTTCACCCAATCTAACCCCAACCCCAGAAGATAGTAACCTAGTTCCTGTTGACACAGCACCATCTCCACCACAGAGCTCCCAAACAAGAGCAGTTAGTAAGGCAGCTCATGTGCCCAAAGGGCTAGTACTACCACAGCGAACCCCAACTCCATCGGTTAGTATGCCTATTCCTGTGGAGGAAGCACAACCAGCTAGTCGTAGTTTAGCATCTATCACATTTGATGTTGTTAAATCGTATGCGCGTATCTTCCCATCTTGGAAATATTATACTGAAGATGAAGGAAAATGCCAGTTGCAGGTGTTTGTCCAGGAGTTATGTGTAAGTAATGTTATTCATGGCAATTACTTTGCTTTGTCCCATACATCCTACCTCCATGATGGTTATAATACAGCAAATTTTCCCATTTGTCTCTATAGAGAAGGACCGATTTGGAAACTTAGGATGAGGTAACCTGTGCTAATACCTCTGCTATCTTCAAGAATGCTTGGTGGCAGTATCGGAATTACCTGAAGAAAACGTACTTCACCGGCAAAGAAACTCATCAAATTCCCTTACATTCTCCTGAGACACATTTACTGGACGATGACTAGGAATGCCTTGTTCTGTAATGGTCCCGAACCAAGAATGTGGTAAGGTCTATGATCTCATTTTCTATTTTTAAGTACCATACTCTTGCGTCTTATTGTACTCTGTTCATGTAGAACAAGTGCCAAAACCTGAAGAACAACTGTTCTAATTTAAGATTCCATTGCTATCATAGTTCAAAAAAGCGTTAGGCGTTAATTGTGTGTTTTGCCACCGCCTTGCGCTTTACTGACCAAAGCGCATGCTTATGCGCAGTTATGCACAGATTAATAAGCGTAGTTATGCGCAATGCGTTTTGCCAACGCCTAGAGCCTCGGCGCGCTTAAGCGCTCGCTTAGGCGCGCCTTTTTTTAACTATGATTGCTATCGTGCATACTTCTTTGCTCCTGTATCACTGTATTTACTCATACAAACTTATTTTTAAATTGAAGGATCCAATCGAAACTCCAATGGCACAGCAGGTATGTTCACACATGTTTCTTTAACAAGTTTGCTCTTATCAATAGCTCTGCTGATTTCAATTTCAATTGTGTATATAGTTGACTTCTCATATCATGCACATTAATAGTATCACAACAGAGCCAATAGTGTTGTTGTACATATAGACCCGTGGTACCCATTTGAAATCTTGTTGTGCCATGTAGTTTCCCATGCTTTGTATTCTTTCACTGCTGCTTTGTCTTGAACTGATATGATTTGAACTGTGTCTCTATTTTGATTTGGCAAGACAATGCAGTGACCATAGGACATAGATATATGTTTGTTTGATGATTTTATTATGTACTAGTACTTGGCAATAGAAGACTTGGTAGTTTAATCTTGTCCACCTTACTAATGAACTGGTTCACCGAAATGAGTTTCATATACTAGTACATGCTAAACCTGTTATGTGTCTGCTTGTTTCTTCTTTTAGAATGCTGACAGAATATTGGGGAAGAGTGCCTTATTAAGCAATGGTAAAGGAAGTAATGCAGATAAGGTTCAGGGTAGTGACACATCCTTGTTGGTCTCCAACAAAGCTGATAAAACAGCTAAGGAAGACTATCTTGAAGACAGTGAGACAACCCCAAAGTCCTGTCTTGGTTTAGTGTTCGAGTTACTGGCCACTACCGCTTGCACAAGCTATTAAACTCACTGTCTGAATCAGTTCGGTTTCTTGAGTCTCAACTACAAGCTAAAAGACATCAATCAGCTGTGTTGCGACAGGAAGCAGAAGGATTGCGGAAGTCCCAAGAGCATTCAGATGCATACTTTCTGGTGCAATAGCAAGCGTTGGAGGATTTTAGCGCCAAACGGGACAAAGCTAATAAGCTTGCTAAGCTTATTGCTAGCATGGTGGATATCCGGGATAACGTTTCTTGAGCTCTTATGAAGTTGTTTCAGTTATGCTCTTGTTTTGCTGCCGCGTTTATTTGCACTGGTGGCCAATTTTGACGGCCAGTGTATGTTATATGGTGCTTTGTTCCCTATATTTGCAGTGGTGGCGAACTTTGATGCCCAGTGGATGTAATATGTGTAATAGCGGTAATACGCTAGCGTTAATTGCTTGCTTATTTATTTCCTTATTGTCTTGTTTAGTTGTTTGCTTGTAGTCACTGCAGTTCTTTTTCTGTGTTTTTCTAGTGGCCACAAAAACCTATTTTTGGAAACTAGGCCAAAATAATCATGGCAACACAAGGACTGATGTAACCATGGGCCTCCTGTGGGCCGTATGATCCATGGGCCTTCTACGGGCCATAGGATCCATTGGCCTTCTATACGGGCCGTAGGATCCATGGGCCTTCTATGGGTCGTACGATCCATGGGCCTTTTATGGGCCGTAGGATCCATGGGCCTTCTACGGGGCGTGTCATCATTTCGCCAATCATGGGCCATATTATTCGTGGACCATAACGGGCCGTTAATAGGCAGTATTTTATAACTCTATGAAAATAGCCCGACAGGTTTTTTACATGAAAACGGCCCAACGTATTAATGGGCCACAAACGGGCCGATTGTAACCACGGGCTGAATTGGGCCCACAAGCAGAAAATGACAGTAAAGGGCGTAAGTAACCGAATGCTGGAAATGAGCCCAAGAATAAATGGGCCCTGAGAAGGCCGAAAGATAACATGGGCTGGAAATGACCCAATGGAATAATGGGCCGTTAATGGGTATGAAGTGATACACTGTTCACTATGGGCCAGTTTCACCACGGGCCATTAATGGGCCAAGAGTTACAAAGGGCCTCATATGGGCCGAAAGACGTCATGGGCCATACATGGGCTGGAAGTTAAAACGGGCTGGAATCATATTGGACGGCCCAGATGACGGTACTGGGCCTAATTCAGAGAGGTCGTAACGGGCCCTGGGTTAGCGGGCTGTAAATGGGCTATATGCAAACAGACCGTTAACAGGCTTTTCGTGGGCTGGCCCGCCACCTTTTGACCAAGTCAAACGGGTCAGCCTTCTCACAAGAATGGGCCTCTCTTGGGCCATGACACGTGTCGACGTATCATAGGCGCCTTGGGTCCAATGAGTGGATGACATCTATCCCAACGGTGAGCGGACACGTGTTTCCTCCAGCCAATGATGATTTGACACATGGAAATCCCCATTGGTCGAGGCTGTTAACAGGTTATCGGATCCAAAACCGGACCCAATAGCTTAACGGTGTTCCGTTACGGTGGATGCCACGTGTCGGTCACCCTTGACGAAAGCACTTCTGTGACGCATGATTTATCGTCATGGAAGTGGACACTTCCATGATGATAATTTTGGTAATCTCATGGAACACTTCTACAACAGCACAGGTATGACTATCTTGACTCTGTCATAAAATCGTCATGGATGTACATGCATGACGAAAAACGTGACCTACTATGACAAACACGTATCATCACAGAAGTGTATTTTTTGTAGTGGGGCTTGAACGTGCGGTGGGAGGTCCACTAGAACTGCCACAGCTCACGGGTAAAGGCTGGGCAACCCACCTCGTAGGGTAGGCCACCAGAGCCTCCCGGTGCTGGGTGGTCCATAGTGGGCCCTGCCCGCCTATCTGACTGGTGGCGTGCTTCGAGTCGGCGCTCGATGGTGGTTCGAACGTCTTCACGAGCTCGCTCTCGAAGAAGTTGGCGCTGATCACGGTGGGTCCATGGGTCAGATGACGCCATGGAAATGTTATCACAAGCGTCATCATGACGGACCGGCGCCCGCGACAGCTGGCGTGGGGGAGGAGAGTGCACCATTGCCGCAGCACCTCCGGTCCTTCCGCCACTGGCATGCGGTGGCTCGACGGAGCTTCGGCCGGAGGGCCCCACCGGTCGCAGCTCGTCTTTGTTGGCGATGCCGACGAGGCTCCAGATGGTGGCTCTCCACTCGTCAAGCTTTTCCGCAGCATGAGGAAAGTCGAGGAGCAGATGCGCGTGTGCCAAAGCTTCTGCTGGCGTAGATGGCGGGAAGAGCTGCGTGGACCGTGACGCGCTCCGACTTCTAACCACGTTAGAAGGAGCTGTATTGCGGCTGTGCGCCATTTTTGCCAGCGCTTTGGCGTGCATGCCGGCCTCCTTCGTCCCATGAATGATGCACACGACTCTTCCCACGGCGGCGCCTGGGGTCACCAGCGTGGTGACGCTGCTCGTCGCGCACAACCTGGGAAGAGCGTGTCGTCGGTGCCGGTGTAGGCGTCTTGGAGGTCGCCGTGCTGCCCGTAGGTGGCACGACGCCGTCCTTGGAGGGCCCCACGCCGCCTGCGGGGGCCCCAGCTCCGTCTTTGG
This sequence comes from Aegilops umbellulata, assembly GCA_032464435.1. NCBI lineage: Eukaryota > Viridiplantae > Streptophyta > Magnoliopsida > Poales > Poaceae > Aegilops > Aegilops umbellulata. The sequence continues at coordinate 346,770,035 of CP136058.1, read as the reverse complement.
GTTTGGCGGTGTGTGGCCCGTCCCCTCGCGCGTGAACGATGCCGCCCGCCAGGCTTTGACTGCCAAAGCGATGCGGGTGTTCGCGAGCCGCACCTCGGCTTCCGTCTGTGACCACCCCGCCACTCGCCCGCACTGGCACGGGTACGAGCCGTTCGGCTCCCGATGAACCGATCGTCGTGATCGTCTTCGTCTTGGGAGCCATGGCGATGAAGAACTGCTAAACCAACTGCTAGTCCGGATTTTCACAACTGCGCCCCCTACCTGGCGCGCCAAAGATGTAGGTGGGCACGACACCTATGGAATCACTGGGATCCCTTCTATGGTTGGTGGGCACAGGGTTGTGCAAAGAACGGGTCTGGTAGTCAGCACAAAGATCGTTTACCCAGGTTCGGGCCGCAAGGATGCGTAATACCCTAGTCCTGCTTTGGTGAATATTTGAGTGTTCTTGAGTTCCTGAACTAGTTGTGGTTCGTGCCTAGTCCAAAAGATCCGAATCCCTCTCCAGTATGCCTCGGGCCTTCTTTTATAGTCAAAAGGGTTCGCCACAGTGGCACACGGGAGGTGGAAAGGTATACAGTGGTTGAGTCTATCCTCTGGCACCGTCGGACAAATGCATTTAATGGACTGCCAACGTGCCCCTCTTGCTTTATCGGCGACGGCAAGGAAGCTCGTCCCAGCTGTCGCCGCCTCGCCTGGCTCCGACACGTGTCCGAGCTGATGAGGCATTGTGGTGCCACGTTGGCTGGCTGTTGGGCTGGTGCGGTGGCAGAGTCTTCACAAAGATCTGCTTTCCACCATGTAGGTGTCTGCTGAGTTGGCCTGGAGGCCGCGCGTTGTGCCTACCCATCTGGTTGGGCTGGCAGCTGTATGGGAACGGCGGTGGAGTCATGGTAGCCGTGGGACTGGTTGTGGCCCCGCGAGTGTCTTTGGCAAGGTTCTTGCCAGGGCCCCAGTAACGGTCTTGCCGTGGCATTGCGGTCGTCCCCGGCAAGGATCTTGTCGGGGGTCTCGTGGATTTTGTCGGCAAGGATCTCGCCGTCGATCGTCATCTTCTTGTCCTCATCTGATCTTGTGTGCTTACGAACTTCACGAAGATCTGCATGCCACCATGTAGGTACCTCCCGAGCCTTGGTTCCAATGTGGCTGATGGTGTTGGAACCCTTGGGCTCAAGGGTGGCGCGCTCTGCTGGCGTTGGGCAAGTCGCCCTGGCAAGGCTCTTGCCGGGGGAGTCCACCTCGCCCTCATGCTCTTTGTGTCTCTAGTCTTGGCGTTGCTTTGCCCGTCTTGTGCCTTTGGCTTCCCTTCTCTGCCCTACTTAGTGTGGCCACGGGCGCGACCCTGACTGCCCGTGCAAAAGTAAAGGGGTAAAAAGGAGAGCCCCTACTTTTGTTCACTGACAAGTCCCAAAGTGATAGATATCCAAGAAGGATATAATAAAAACTTTCATGAAGATCATTGGACAGAATAAACTTGATTCTTAGTAATAGTTTTGAGACATGATGATGTGATATGTGAGTTATCTTGATGAGTAATAGTTTTGTGATTCCCTATGCAAGTACGAAAGTCAATAGTCATGCAATAAAATTACATCCTACTTATGGTGCATTATGCAGTGTTATTTATGCTTAATGCTTGCTTATGAGATTATCCGTTTCTTAGTTGGTCGCTTCTCAATCTTTTGCTTGCCTTCATTTTGCACCAAGTGTGACCTCTACTTGTGCATCCAAAATTCTTTAAACCAGTTTTGCCACATGAGTCCACTATATCTACCTATATGCGGTAATCTTTTACCGTTCTAAGCAAATTTGCATGTGCCATCTCTAATTTTCAAAATAAACTTCAACTTTGTGTGTTTGTTTCTCTCGCGGAGCGGTGAGGGGTGGCTAATATTTTCCATGCTAGATGTGTTATTCTCACGATGATTGTTTATTCACTTGTCATTGCATGAGAGTAAGGCAAATGTTTTAGGGATGCCCAGTCCCGAAATGGAAAAATGAATTTACTTTATGTTGTCAAATAATAAATTACTTGGAAAGTGTTGTTATGGAGGTCAACCGTGGATACGCCTAGCCATGGAAAGTGAAAGTATGGTGGAAAAAGGAATAAACTTTATTTTCTGTTTGGGAACCACCTATGATATATCTAGCATGGAAAGTGTTCGGAACTATAAGTCGTTTTCGTTGGTGGGATGGATACACCTCCCAAAATGTTTTTATCTCTAAGTTTTTCGCTTTGAGCTCTGACACCTCTACAAGTCCCTACTTCCCTCTGCGAAGGGACTTTCTTTTATGTTATGCAATTTTTATTTTTGAATTTGAGTCTCCATCTTCTCTTACGAAAGCACAAACTAGGAGGCAATATGATCATACTTAAGTATTGGGTATAGCTCATATTCGAGTGTGTTTCATGAATGGATCAATGTTTGAGCATGATGGGCTAGGGATAACTCATTTTAGCGTTGATATTTTGAAAGACATGGTTGCTTGTTGATATGCTTGAGTATCCAAATTATTATGTCAAATCTAGACTATTGCTTTGAATCACATAAAAAGTCCAAATGTCCATGCTATGAAGAAAAGAATATGATATGATAGGAAGCACTCCACATCAAAAATTATGTTTCTATCATTTACCAACTCAAGGACGAGTAGGAGTTAAGTTTGGGGATGCTGATACGTCTCCAATGTATCTATAATTTTTGATTGTTCTGTGTTGTTAAATTATCAATCTTGGATGTTTTATAATCATTTTATAGTCATTTTTTGGACTAACCTATTGACATAGTGCCAAGTGCCAGTTTCTGTTTTTTCCATGTTTTTTACATCACAGAAAATCAGTACCATACGGAGTCCAAATGCCACGAAACACCATGGAGATTTTTTATGGGCCAGAAGGAACACAACGGGCCTTGGCTGCGCCAGGGGGGTGCCCCGAGGGGGGCACAACCCACCAGGGCACGCCAGGAGGCCCAGGCACGCCCTGGTGGGTTGTGCCCACCTCGGGTGCCCCCGGACCGCCTCTTTACTCTATTAATACCCCAATATTCCATAAACCCTAGGGGAGTCGACGAAATATTCGTCCAGCCGCCGCAGAGTCCAGAACCACCAGATCCAATCTAGACACCTTCTCGGATTGGGTTCACCACCTCCATTGGTACCTCTTCGATGATGCGTGAGTAGTTCTATGTAGACCTTTGGGTTCGTAGTTAGTAGCTAGATGGCTTCCTCTCTCTAGCTGGATTCTCAATACAATGGTCTCTTGGAGATCCATATGATGTAACTCTTTTGCGGTGTGTTTGTTGGGATCGATGAACTTTGAGTTTATGATCAGATCTATCTTTTTGTATCCATGAAAGTATTTGAGTTTCTTTGATCTCTTTTATGCATGATCTCTTATAGCCTCGTATTTCTTCTCCGATACTTGGGTTTTGTTTGGCCAACTTGATCTATTTATCTTGCAAAGAGAAGAGGTTCTTTGTAGTGGGTTGGATCTTACGGTGCTTGATCCCAATGACAGAAAGGGAAACGACACGTATGTATCGTTGCTACTAAGGATAAAGCGATGGGGTCTATCTCTACATAGATAGATCTTGTCTACATCATGTCATCATTCTTATAGCATTACTCTGTTTCTCCATGAACTTAATACACTAGATGCATGCTGGATAGTAGTAGATGCAGGCAGGAGTCAGTCTACTAATCTTGGATGTGATGCCTATATAATGATCATTTCCTGGATATCATCATAATTATGTGAGGTTGTCTCAATTGCCCAACAGTAATTTGTTCACCCACCGTTTGCTATTTTTCTCGAGAGAAACCACTAGTGAAACCTACGCCCCCTGGGTCTTTCTTCTCATATATTTGCCTTTGTGATCTACTTTTTCCTTGCATTTATTTTCAGATCTATTAAACCAAAAATACAAAAATACTTTATTGCACTTTATTTTATTTGCGATCTATTTATTCAATATGTTACAACTATCTCCCGTCCATGCATCGTTTCTGGTGCCGTTACCCGAAAGGGATTGACAACCCCTTTAACATGCCGGGTTGCGAGTGGTTGTTATTTGTGTGCAGGGGCTGTTTACGTTGTGTTTCTTGGATCTCCTATTGGTTCGATAACCTTGGTTTCATATCTGAGGGAAATACCTACTGCCATTGTGCTGCATCATCCCTTCCTCTTTGGGGAAATACCGACGTAGCTTCAAGCGACATCAATGATGGGCCGAAATTTCACAAAATGGCTTGAAGCCATGAAATCTGATATGGGATCCATGTATGAGAACAAAGTATGGACTTTGATTGGCTTGCCCGATGATCGGCGAGCCATTGAGAATAAATGAATCTTCAAGAGGAAGACGAACGATGATAGTAGTGTTACTATCTACAAAGCTCGAATTGTTGCAAAAAGTTTTCAACAAGTTCAAGGTGTTGACTACGATGAGAGTTTTCTCACTCGTATCTATGCTTAAAGTCTGTCCGAATCATGTTAGCAATTGTCACATTTTATAAAATTTGGCAAATGGATGTCAGAACTGCATTCCTTAATGGATTTTTTAAAGAAGAGTTGTATATGATGCAACTAGAAGGTTTTGTCAATCCGAAAGGTGCTAACAAAATGTGTAAGCTCCAGTGATCCATTTATGGACTGGTGCAAGCTTCTCGGAGTTGGAATGTACGCTTTGATAGTGTAATAAAAGGAAATGGTTTTATACAGACTTTTGGAGAAGCCTGTATTTACAAAATAGTGAGTGGGAGCTCTGTAGCATTTCAGATACTATATGTGGATGACATATTGTTGATTGGAAATAATACCGAATTTTTGGATAGCATAAAAGGATACTTGAATAAGAATTTTGCAATGAAAGACCTCAGTGAAGCTACTTATTGGGCATCAAGATCTATAAATATAGATCAAGACACTTGATAAGACTTTCAATAAGTACATACCTTGATAATATTTTGAAGGAATGCAAAATGGATCAGTCAAAGAAGGAGTTCTTTCCTGAGTTGTAAGGTGTCAAGTTGAGTAAAGACTCAAAACCCAACCACGGCGGAAAATAGAAAGAGAATGAAAAGTCATTCCCTATGCCTCAGTCATAGGTTCTTAAAAGTATGCTATGCTATGTACCAGACCTATTGTGTACCTCACCATGAGTTTGGCAAAAGGGTACAATCGTGATCCAGGAGTGGATCACTGGACAGCGGTCAAAATTATCCTTAGTGGAATAAGGACATGTTTCTCAGTTATGGAGGTGACAAAAAGTTCATCGTAAAGGGTTATGTTGCTGCAAGCTTTGACACTGATCCGGATGACTCTAAGTCACAATCTCGATGTGGGAGCGATTAGCTAGAGTTTCGTGCAGAGCATTTAGACATAGAAAATTTGCAAAATACATACGGCTCTGAATGTGGCAGACCCGTTGACTAAACTTCTCTCACAAGCAAAACAAGATCACGCTTTGGGTGTTAATAACATAGCGATGTGAAGTAGATTATTGACTCTAGTAAACCCTTTGGGTATTAGTCACATGGAGGTGTAAACTAATCACATAAAGATGTGAACTATTGGTGTTAAATCACATGATGATGTGAACTAGATTATTGACTCTAGTGCAAGTGGGAGACTAAAGGAAATTCTGGACTGGAAAAGGAGCAAATATTAGAGACCTATTCTACATAACTCCAAAAGCCATGAAACTTCACGGAGCATGTTTTTGGAATATATGAAAAATGTTGGGCGAAGAAACTACCAGAGGGGGGCCACCAGCCAACCAGAAGGGTGGAGGGTGCGCCCTAACCCCCTGGGCGCGCCACCCGTCCTTGTGGGCCCCATTAAAGGCCTCTGGTGCCCATCTTTGGCTATATGGTGTGTTTTGACCTGGAAAAAATCAGGAAGAAGCTTTCGGGACGAAGTGCCGCCGTCTCGAGGCGGAACCTGGGCAAAACCAATCTAGGGCTCCGGTGGAGCTGTTCTCTCGGGGAAACATCCCTCCGGGAGGGGCAAATCATCACCATCATCATCACCATCGATCCTCTCATCGAGAGGGTGTCAATCTCCATCAACAACTTCACCAGCACCATCTCCTCTCAAACCCTAGTGCATCTCTTGTATTCGATCTAGGTTCCAAAACCTTAGATTGGTACCTGTGGGTTGCTAGTAGTGTTGATTACTCCTTGTAGTTGATGCTAGTTGGTTTATCCAGCGGAAGATTATATTTTAAGATCCTTAATGATAATTAATACTCTAATCTTGATCATAAATATGTTTTGTGAGTAGTTACGTTTGTTCCCGAGGACATGGGAGAAGTCTTATTATAAGTAATCATGTGAATTCGGTATTCTTTCGATATTTTCATGAGATGTATGTTGTCTCTCCTCTACTGGTGTTATGTGAACGTCGACTACATGACACTTCACCATTATTTGGGCCTAGGGGAAGGCATTGGGAAGTAATAAGTAGATGATGGGTTGCTAGAGTGACATAAGCTTAAACCCTAGTTTATGCCTTGCTTCGTAAGGGGCTGATTTGGATCCATATGTTTCATGCTATACCTTAATACTTCTTTCGTAGTGCGGATTGATGCTTGCGAGAGGGGTTAATCATAAGTGGGAGGCAACAGTCCACCCACATATCAAATTATCAAAGTAACAAACGCGAATCATATGAGCATGATGAAAACTAGCTTGACAACAATTCACATATGTCCTCGGGAGCGTTTTGCTTTATATAAGAGTTCGTCCAGGCTTGTCCTTTGCTACAAAAAGGATTGGGCCACCTTGCTGCATCTTAATCACTTTATTTACTTGTTACCTGTTACAATTTATCTTATCAAAAAACTACCTGTTATCGATAATTTCTGTGCTTGCAGAGAATACCTTGCTGAAAACCACTTATCATTTCCTTCTGCTCCTCATTGGGTTTGACACTCTCACTTATTGAAAGGACTACGATAGATCCCCTATACTTGTGGGTCATCAAACCTCAGAGTGCCTAACTGCAATTGCTTTATTTTTTTAAAATATTACTGTGATAGCACATATAAAATATTCAAGATTAGTAATGGATCACCTTGTTGCAGAACATATTTGATTTGTTTTAAGCATCTTGGCAGGTTTCTCACATTCCTTGCTATGTGGCCCACCTTTTCTTTTCATTTTGTATTCCTGCATAATGGTGAGTTCAAATATAAACCAAAGTGAATGGTGTTATAATATAGTTACAGATAGTGGTGGACATAGAAATTGTGGCTTGGTGGGGCGACGGATGAAGATAAAGATTAATGTGGTTGATGTACAAGGGATTACATTGCCCCGAGACTTCAGAAGTTGGTCATCCGCCCCGCTTGTCACAATGGTGTGTCTGCCGCTGATTACATATTAGTATTAAAGTTTATAAATTTACATATTAGTGTTCAACTTTATGAAGATTCATTATTTTTATTACCTTTCACCTTATAAAATATTTTTTAGTCGTATAAGTAAAGGTAATCAATTTTCAAGACCAGTGGTAGTGCAGAAATATTTACTGATAAAGAGGATCCTATGTTCCAATATCTATGTGGTATATAAATATTGTATATTTTTTAGTAGAAGCTGACCCAAGAAATCTATGCCTCATTAATGAGGGGAAACACTTTCCCTCATACGTTTGATGTTTTCCCTTTATCAGACCAATCGCCAAAATTAAAACTTTTATTTTATAGCGAGCGCAATTTCTAGTAAAAAATCCTGTATCCTTCCACTTAGATCAAAAGGAATTTTTCCAATAGAACTATGGAACCCCCGAGTGGTTGCGGTTGTACCTGTACTGCAGGAATAAGAAAACTCGCTATTTTGCACCATAGATTTGTTTTCCATCCTATGGCTAGAAACCTCTGCCTCTTTCTCCACTAAATGAACCCATTAATCAGGAACAGAAGCTGCCCCACCAACCCGGTAATTATGCACCCACGGTTAGGGAAATCAAAACAGCTCCATAATTGATCGCTCCACCGCTGTTCTGGCCATGCTTGGCCATCCCTCCTGTCTACCTGCCACGGTAGTGCATCAGCCCATCGTTGTGGTCCGCAGCGTCTATGTCCTCTCTTATAGGCTACTGATGTCTACTACGCAACCTTCTTCTTGTAGACGTTTGTAGGACAGTAGCAAATTTCCCTCATGTGGATGACCTAAGGTTTGTGTGGGAGGCATAGGATGAAGATGGTCTCTCCCAAACAACCCTGCAACCAAATAACAAAGAGTCTCTTGTGTCCCCAACACACCCAATACAATGGTAAATTGTATAGATGCACTAGTTCGGCGAAGAGATGGTGATACAAGTGCAATATGGATGGTAGATATAGGTTTTTGTAATCTGAAAATATAAAAACAGCAAGGTAACTAATGATAAAACTGAGCGTAAACGGTTTTGCAATGCTAGGAAACATGGCCTAGGGTTCATACTTTCACTAGTGCAAGTTCTCTCAACAATAATAACATAGTCGGATCATATAACTATCCCTCAACATGCAACAAAGAGTCACTCCAAAGTCACTAATAGCGGAGAAGAAACGAAGAGATTATGGTAGGGTACGAAACCACCTCAAAGTTATTCTTTCCAATCAATCCGTTGGGCTATTCCTATAAGTGTCACAAACAGCCATAGAGTTCGTACTAGAATAACACCTTAAGACACAAATCAACCAAAACCCTAATGTCACCTAGATACTCCAATGTCACCTCAAGTATCCGTGGGTATGATTATACGATATGCATCACACAATCTCAGATTCATCTATTCAACCAACACATAGAACCTCAAAGAGTGCCTGAAAGTTTCTACCGGAGAATCACGACGAAAACGTGTGCCACCCCCTATGCAGAGGTTCATGGGCGGAACCCGCAAGTTGATCACCAAAACATACATCAAGTGAATCACGTGATATCCCATTGTCACCACAGATACGCACGGCAAGACATACATCAAGTGTTCTCAAATCTTTAAAGACTCAATCCGATAAGATTACTTCAAAGGGAAAACTCAATCCATTACAAGAGAGTAGAGGGGGAGAAGCAACATAAGATCCAACTATAATAGCAAAGCTCGCGATACATCAAGATCGTATCACCTCAAGAACACGAGAGAGAGAGAGATCAAACACATAGCTACTGGTACATACCCTCAGCCCCGAGGGTAAACTACTCCCTCCTCGTCATGGAGAGCGCCGAGATGATGAAGATGGCCATCGGTGAGGGTTTCCCCCTCCGACAGGGTGCCGGAACAGGGTCCCGATTGACTTTTGGTGGCTACAGAGGCTTGCGGCGGCGGAACTTCAGATCTATTCTCCGTTCTGGAAGTTTTAGGGTGCGTGGGTATATATGGGTGAAAGGAGTACGTCGGTGGAGCTTCAGGGGGCCCACGAGGCAGGAGGCGCGCCCCCCACCCTCGTGGCCACCTCCCTTCTTTCCTGACGTGCACTCCAAGCTTTTCCGGTAGCTTCCCTTCCAAAAATAACTTCTCCAGTTGATTTCATTCCGTTTTGACTCCGTTTGATATTCCTTTTCTTCGAAACACTGAAATAGGAAAAAAAAACAGCAATTCTAGGCTGGGCCTCTGGTTAATAGGTTAGTCCCAAAAAAAATATAAAAGTGGATAATAAAGCCCAATATTGTCTAAAACAATAGATAATGTAGCATGGAGCAATCAAAAATTATAGATACGTTGGAGACGTATCAAGCATCCCCAAGCTTAATTCTTGCTCGTCCTCTAGTAGGTAAATGATAAAAAAGATAATTTTTGATGTGGAATGCTAGTTGGCATAATTTCAATGTAATTCTTCTTAATTGTGGTATGAATATTCAGATCTGAAAGATTCAAGATAAAAGTTCATATTGACATAAAAGTAATAATCCTTCAAGCATACTAACTACGCAATTATGTCTTCTTAAAATAACATGGCCAAGGAAAGTTCATCCCTACAAAATCATATAGTTTAGTCATGCTCCATTTTCGTCACACAAGAATGCTCTCATCATGCACAACCCCAATGACAAGCCAAGAAATTGTTTCATACTTTAATAATCTCAAACTTTATAAACCTTCACGCAATACATGAGCGTGAGCCATGGACATAGCACTATGGGTGGAATAGAGTATGATGATGGGGGTTATGTGGAGAAGACAAAAAGGAGAAGATCTCACATCAACGAGGCTAATCAATGGGCTATGGAGATGCCCATCGATTGATGTTAATGCAAGGAGTAGGGATTGCCATGCAACGGATGCACTAGAGCTATAAATGTATGAAAGCTCAACAAAAGAAACTAAGTGGGTGTGCATCCAACTTTCTTGCTCACGAAGACCTAGGGCATTTGAGGAAGCCCATCATTGGAATATACAAGCCAAGTTCTATAATGAAAAATTCCCACTAGTATATGAAAATGACAAAACAAGAGACTCTCTATTATGAAGATTATGGTGCTACTTTGAAGCACAAGTGTGGAAAAGGATAGTAGCATTGTCCCTTCTCTCTTTTTCTCTCATTTTTGGGCCTTCTCTTTTTTATGGCCTTTCTCTTATTTTTTACCTCACTTGGGACAGTGCTCTAGAAAATGATGATCATCACACTTCTATTTATTTACAACTCAATGATTACAACTCGATGCCAGAACAAAGTATGACTCTATGAATGCCTTCGGTGGTGTACCGGGATATGCAATGAACCAAGAGTGACATGTATGAAAGAATTATGAACGGTGGCTTTGCCACAAATACTATGTCAACTACATGATCATGCTAAGCAATATGACAATGATGAATGTGTCAAGATGGAATGTTGGAAAGTTGCATGGCAATATATCTCGGAATGGCTATGGAAATGCCCTAATAGGTAGGTATGGTGGCTGTTTTGAGGAAGATATAAGGAGGTTTATGTGTGAAAGAGCATATCATCTCACGGGGTTTGGATGCATCGGCGAAGTTTGCACCAACTCTCAATGTGAGAAAGGGCAATGCACGGTACCGAAGAGGCTAGCAATGATGGAAGGGTGAGAGTGCGTATAATCCATGGAATCAACATTAGTCATAAAGAACTCATATACTTATTGCAAAAATCTACAAGTCATCAAAAACCAAAGCACTACGCTCATGCTCCTAGGGGGATAGATTGGTAAGAAAAGACCATCGCTCGTCCCCGACCGCCACTCATAAGGAGGACAATAAAAGAACACCTCATGTTTCAAATCTGTTACATAACGTTTACCATACGTGCATGCTACGGGACTTGCAAACTTCAACACAAGAATTTCTCAAATTCACAACTACTCAACTAGAACAACTTTGATATTATCACCTCCATATCTCAAAACAATTATCAAGCATCAAAGTTTTCTTAGTATTCAACGCACTCATAAGAAAGTTTTTACTATCTTGAATACCTAGAATATTAGGATTAAGCACATTACCATGCTATTTAGGACTCTCAAAATAATATAGGTGAAGCATGTGAGTTCATCTATTTCTTCAAAATAAAACCACCGCCGTGCTCTAAAAGGATATAAGTGAAGCACTAGAGCAAATGACAAACTACTCCGAAAGATATAAGTGAAGATCAATGAGTAGCCGAATAATTATGCAACTATGTGAAGACTCTCTAACATTTAAGAATTTCAGATCTTGGCATTTTATTCAAACAGCAAGCAAAGCTAAATAAAATAAAATGACGCTCCCAGCAAAACACATATCATGTGGTGAATAAAAATATAGCTCCAAGTAAAGTTACCGATGAATGAAGACGAAACAGGGGATGCCATCCGGGGCATCCCCAAGCTTAGGCTCTTGTTTGTCCTTGAATATTACCTTGGGGTGCCTTGGGCATCCCCAAGCTTAGGCTCTTGCCACTCCTTATTCCATAGTCCATCGAATCTTTACCCAAAACTTGAAAACTTCACAACACAAAACATAACAGAAAATCTCGTGAGCTCCGTTAGCGAAAGAAAACAGAACACCACTTCAAGGTACTGTAATTAACTCATTATTTATTTATATTGGTGTTAAACCTACTGTATTCAAACTTCTCTATGGTTTATAAACTATTTTACTAGCCATAGAATCATCAAAATAAGCAAACAACACAAGGAAAACAGAATCTGTCAAAAACAGAACATTCTGTAGTAATCTGTAACTAACGAAAACTTATGGAACTACAAAAATTCTAAAATAAATTGGTGGACCGGAGGAATTTGTCTAGTAACCATCTAAAAAATGAATCAACTAAATGGCACTCTCCAGTAAAAAGTTGATGCTAATTTCGTGAGCGCTAAAGTTTCTATTTTTTACAGCATGATCATAAAGACTTCACCCAAGTCTTCCCAAAGGTTCTACTTGGCACAAACACTAATTAAAACATAAAACCACATATAACCAGAGGCTATATGGATTATTTATTAATAAACAGAACTAAAAATCAAGAAACAAAAATAAAATTGGGTTTCCTCCCAACAAGCGCTATCGTTTAACGCCCCTAGCTAGGCATGATGATTTCAATGATGCTCGCATAAAAGATAAGAATTGAAACATAAAGAGAGCATCATGAAGAATATGACTAGAACATTTAAGTATAACCCACTTCCTATGCATAGGGATTTTGTGATCAGACAACTTATGGGAATAATAATCAACTAGCATAGGAAGGCAAAACAAGCATAACTTCAAGATTTTCAACACATAGAGAGGAAACTTGATATTATTGCAATTCCTACAAGCATATATTCCTCCCTCATAATAATTTTCAGTATCATAATGAATGAATTCAACAATATAACTAGCACCTAAAGCATTCTTTTCATGATCTACTTGCATGGAAATTTTATTACTCTCCACATAAGCAAAATTCTTTTCATTCAGAATAGTGGGAGTTTCATAAGAGACTTGAACACTATAAATTGTTTCCACATTAAAAGAGTAATGTTCAGAAAAAGGGTAATCACAATCATGACAAATTTTACAAATATAATCATCACTACTTTTTATAGCATAAGTTTCATCACAATAATCATCATAAGTAGCAACTTTGTTCTCATCATAATCGATTGAAACCTCTTCAAAGATAGTGGATACATCACTAAATAAAGTCATGACCTCTCCAAATCCACTTTCATAAATAATATAAGATTCAACATCCTCCGAAATAGTGCGATCACTACTTCCTAAAGTTGACACTCTTCCAAACCCACTTTCATAAATATAATCATCATAGGTAGAAGGCATGCTATCATCATAACAACTTTGCATATCAAAACTTGGGAGGCTAAAAATATCATCATTATTAAACATTGCATCCCCAAGCTTGGGACAAACATTAATTGAAGCAAATATATTTTCAAATATGTCATCCTCATCAAACATAGCTTCCCCAAGCTTGGGCCTTTTCATATCATAAGCATAATCACTCTCATCATTAATAATATGGATAACACCAATAGTATAGCAACTATAATATTCTTCCAAGCAAGTGCCAAAAAGATTTTAAAGATCATAAGAAGTATCATTATCTTCCCAATCATAATCATCACAACAAGCAACAGGCATAAGGAGATCAGCATCAAGTGTATCATCTTCCACAATTATTTTTGATTCATTTTCATGAGGCACAACAATAATAGGAGCGACATTATTTTGGAGGGGTACCTTTTTACCTCTCTTCCTTTTTCTTTTCTTCTTCTTCACCCCATCATGTGTGGGTTCAATCCTCTTTTTGGAGCTCCTTATTAATGAGATTGGTTGAGTAGAAGGCTCCTCCTCGTTACCTGATTCATCATAAGAAATAATAGGAGGATATTGGGAAGTCTCTTCCCTTTCATTAGTAGTCTCTTCATCCTCTATTTGTTTTCTTTCCTTTATGTAATTGGCAATATAAGGATTTTCAATACAATTCACCGCACAATACATATAAATCTTCTCTAGATCAAAATCAAGAAATTTATCGAGATTAAATTTTGGAATACCCTCAGTTATACGTTTCATTTCTTCATAACCCAAAAGAAGACTAAGCTCTTTATGATGCTCAAGGATAATCAAATTATCACAATATTTGGACACGACTTGATCATGTAACAAATAGCATTGGAGATTTAAATGACCATGTTCATTGCAAAGTTCACAAGGGGCGCGAAAAATATTGAATCTTTCAGAGCAATCATCAAGACTTCCTTGCAACAATTAAGTTTCTAAGTACTTATGCCTCTTGCAATATCTATCTTCCCTATTTGGTGTGTACTTCCAAACCCAATGTACTCCACAAAAATTGACATGTTTATAGGAGACATTTTCATCATAACTAGTGCAATCATCATTAGTACCATGGATATTGAAGGAGTTCATACTAACAACATTGCAATCATGCTCATCATTCAAAGATTTAGTGCCAAATATTTTATAACATTCTTCTTCTAACACTTTGGCACAATTTTCCTTTCCATCATACTCACGAAAGATATTAAAGAGATGAAGCGTATAAGAAAAACTCAATTCCATTTTTTTGTAGTTTTCTTATATAAACTAAACTAGTGCTAAAACAAGAAACAAAAAGATTCGATTGCAAGATCTAAAGATATACCTTCAAGCACTCACCTCCCAAGCAATGTCGCCATAAATTGCTTGATGTCTACTACACAACCTTCTTCTTGTAGACGTTGTTGGGCCTCCAAGTGCAGAGGTTTGTAGGACAGTAGCAAATTTCCCTCAAGTGGATGACCTAAGATTTATCAATCCGTGGGAGGCGTAGGATGAAGATGGTCTCTCTCAAACAACCCTGCAACCAAATAACAAAGAGTCTCTTGTGTCCCCAACACACCCAATACAATGGTAAATTGTATAGGTGCACTAGTTCGGCGAAGAGATGGTGATACAAGTGCAATATGGATGGTAGATATAGGTTTTTCTAATCTGAAAATATAAAAACAGAAAGGTAACTAATGATAAAAGTGAGCGTAAATGGTATTGAAATGCTAGGAAACAAGGCCTAGGGTTCATACTTTCACTAGTGCAAGTTCTCTCAACAATAATAACATAGTCGGATCATATAACTATCCCTCAACATGCAACAAAGAGTGACTCCAAAGTCACTAATAGCGGAGAAGAAACGAACAGATTATGGTAGGGTACGAAACCACCTCAAAGTTATTCTTTCCAATCAATCCGTTGGGCTATTCCTATAAGTGTCACAAACAGCCATAGAGTTCGTACTAGAATAACACCTTAAGACACAAATCAACCAAAACCCTAATGTCACCTAGATACTCCAATGTCACCTCAAGTATCCGTGGGTATGATTATACGATATGCATCGCACAATCTCAGATTCATCTATTCAACCAACACATAGAACCTCAAAGAGTGCCTGAAAGTTTCTACCGGAGAATCACGACGAAAACGTGTGCCACCCCCTATGCATAGGTTCATGGGCGGAACCCGCAAGTTGATCACCAAAACATACATCAAGTGAATCACGTGATATCCCATTGTCACCACAGATACGCACGGCAAGACATACGTCAAGTGTTCTCAAATCTTTAAAGACTCAATCCGATAAGATTACTTCAAAGGGAAAACTCAATCCATTACAAGAGAGTAGAGGGGGAGAAGCAACATAAGATCCAACTATAATAGCAAAGCTCGCGATACATCAAGATCGTATCACCTCAAGAACACGAGAGAGAGAGAGAGAGGGAGAGAGAGAGATCAAACACATAGCTACTGGTACATACCCTCAGCCCAGAGGGTAAACTACTCCTTCCTCGTCATGGAGAGCGCCGGGATGATGAAGATGGCCACCGGTGAGGGTTCCCCCCTCCGGCAGGGTGCCGGAACAGGGTCCCGATTGACTTTTGGTGGCTACAGAGGCTTTCGGTGGCAGAACTCCAGATCTATTCTCCATTCTAGAAGTTTTAGGGTACGTGGGTATATATGGGTGAAAGGAGTACGTCGGTGGAGCTTCGGGGGGCCCACGAGGCAGTAGGCGTGCCCTAAGGGGGCCACCCTCATGGCCACCTCCCTTTTTTCCTGACGTGCACTCCAAGCTTTTCCGGTAGCTTTCCTTCCAAAAATAACTTCTCCAGTTGATTTTATTCCGTTTCGACTCTATTTGATATTCCTTTTCTTCGAAACACTGAAATAGGCAAAAAAACAGCAATTCTGGGCTGGGCCTCCGGTTAATAGGTTAGTCCCAAAAATAATATAAAAGTGGATAATAAAGGCCAATATTGTCTAAAACAGTAGATAATATAGCATGGAGCAATCAAAAATTATAGATACATTGGAGACGTATGAGCTACCATGGTGGCCTTAATGGTGAGCACCTCGCCGATCTGGGCATTATTTCGCTCCTCCGTCCTCATCTCACTACAATGCCTTTTCTAACCTAGTCATCCGTGCATCCCTTCAACATCGACACACCAAGGTGTCCGGGAGCCTCGCCAACATCGCAGAGGAGGTCGATGTTACTGTTGTCTGGTTTCGTCGTCCCTTGTTCGCAACGACGGAAGGACCATGCATCGCTACTCCATACGACGTGCTACATGCATGCCCTACTTTTGCATCTTTGGTCCGTATAGGTGTGTTCAACTTTGCTTTGTATGTATTATGCACAACCAATTCTTGCTTCCTAATTTCCCAAATATTATTGAGAAGATGCCTATCACCCCCTTCCTGGTCTGGTTTTCAATGACTACCTATAAATATTTTGTTATTCCCACTTTTAAAAATCTATGCTTCTACTACGCAGATTATGTTAGATTGCATGAGACGATGCTTCCAAAATTACATGCTTCATACGCTTAGTTTGCTTCATAAGCACCATGGTTGTGTTTCTTCAACAGTTTCCTTCATATGTTTGAAGCTTGTTCTTCGATACTGTTCAGTTTGCTTCATTTTCATTGGTCATATTGTTTTGTAGGCATTCCATTTGAAGTCAAACCAAACAATTCATGCCTCCTAAATTTCCCCAATGCCTACGGGAGTGGAAGAAAATGTTTTGCCAACGGTGAGCATGGTGCGTTGGTCATTGGTGGGCATGACGTGTGGAAAAAAATCGAGCATCTCAGTGATATTGTACTCTTCATCAGGTTGGAAGCAAACATTGTAATTGTTGCGCTACACATCTTGGAGCAAACTTTGTAATCGACCATCGGCTTTGGAAGCACATGGTCATTTTGTTTGTAGTAGATGTAATTGTTACGTCGCACATGTATGCTGCACCATCTTCTAAATTTTGTATCCAAAATATGTCCATTTTTTCTTCCTACCCACAAAGAAGAAGCTTCGGTTACATAATAACCAAGCGATGGAGGTCTTACAAAATATTTATGCTTCCTACACTGTTGAACAATGCTCCGGTTGGACACTAATCATGCTTCTAACAACAGCACACTATGCTTACTATGCATCCAAAAAAATAATGCTTCCCTTACACATTAATCAGACATGCTTCCACCATTGCTTCCCGATGCTTCAAGTGTTCAATGATTACATGAACCCAACATTTCACTTTACACGTGGCCGAATAAGTGAAAATTCTACCAGAGCGCATGTGTATTTACCTAGTAACGTAGCATATCCTATTGCCCCTGCACAATTACGAAATTTAGGCAACATGCCATTAACAAAAGTGTCTCAAAGTATTGGGGGCAATCCGATAAAGATTGTGCTAAAATTGGTCGAAGAAAACTTAAATATAGCCTAGAACAAGCAACTTTGCGAATCAAAGAAAACTCTTCATGCAATGTTTGCTGAATTTAGACAAGAACAAGCAACTTTGCGAATCAAAGAAAGAAAGAGTGGTGATTCGGATAACAAAGTTAATTCGGTTATTAAAAAGCCGAATCAAATAGTATATGTACCAAATTTATTCAAGAAAAAGAGGACGCCAAGGCATTGGAGAGTCATTTAAAAGTGGAGCAAAGTGTTATTCAAGTAACACAACCATCATGCTGTCCCGGTGTGTATGAAGAGGTATGTCTAGCAAGTGATTTGCCTATTGAGGGAGTCCTGGATTAGGGGGTATCTGGACAGCCGGACTATATCCTTTGGCCGGACTGTTGGACTATGAAGATACAAGATTGAAGACTTCGTCCCGTGTCCGGATGAGACTCTCCTTGGCGTGGAAGGCAAGCTTGGCAATACGGATGTGTAGATCTCCTTCCTTGTAACTGACTCTGTGTAACCCTAGCCCCCTCCGGTGTCTATATAAACCGAAGGGTTTAGTCCGTAGGACAACAACAATCATACCATAGGCTAGCTTCTAGGGTTTAGCCTCTACGATATTGTGGTAGATCAACTCTTGTAATACTCATATCATCAAGATCAATCAAGCAGTAAGTAGGGTATTACCTCCATCGAGAGGGCCCGAACTTGGGTAAACATCGTGTCCCCCGCCTAATGTTACCATCCGCCTTAGACGCACAGTTCGGGACCCCCTACCCGAGATCCCCGGTTTTGACATAGACATTGGTGCTTTCATTGAGAGTTCCACTATGCCGTCACCGTAAGGCTTAATGGCTCCTTCGATCATCGGTAACGATGCGGTCCAGGGTGAGGTCTTCCTGCCCGGGCAGATTTTTGTATTCGGCGGCTTCGCACTGCAGGCCAACTTGCTTGGTCATCTGGAGCAGATCGAGAGCTACGCCCCTGGCCACCAGGTCAGGTTCGGAAACTTGAATTACACTGCCGACATCCGCGGAGACTTGATCTTTGACGGGTTCGAGCCCATGCCAGGTGCGCGACACGATCACGATGAGCATGATATAGCTCTAACGTCGGACAGTGTTCGGGAGATCGCGCTGGCAACTACTCCGGCCTTCAACCCAAAGCAAATTGCGCCATCCGAGGATGGGCGGATAGACCCCGCCATGGAGGTCGCACTCTTAGCGGCGATAGAGCCGGATACTGACTTTACTCCTCGCGAGAGCTGTGATGCCGAACTACTGGATTCGTCCCCGGCCATAGACTCCGAGCCGCAGGCGCCCGTTCCTATCGAACCCGATTGGGCGCTGATCATGGAGTTTACCTCCGCGGATATCTTTCAGCACTCGCCCTTCGGCGACGTGCTCAATTCATTAAAGTCTCTCTCCCTGTCAGGAGAACTTTGGCTGAACTATGTCCGGCTAGAATGGGATGCGTACGACGAAGAAATTCGCTGCCCACCGACCACCCACTTAGTAGCCACTGTCGACGATTTAACCGACATGCTTGACTTCGACTCCGAAGACATCGATGGTATGGACGACGATGCAGGAGACGATCAGGAACCACTGCCCACAGGACATTGGACCGCCACCTCATCATATGATATATACATGGTGTATACACCCAAAGCGGCAATGGCAATAAGACAGCGGAGGATAACCCCTCTAAGAAGCAACCCAAGCGAGAACGTCAACGGCACCGCTCCAGGTCCCGCCATAGCAAAAGTAGTGGTACCGGCACAAGAGACAATAGCACTCCGGACAGTGCCGAAGATGACGACAATCCCCTCCAGCAAGATTTAGAGCCGGAGGATGAACAAGCTAGCCCTCCTGAGCGAGCAGCAGACGGAGAAGCAGAGGATGACAATTACATGCCTCTCTCCGAAGACGAGGTGAGCCTCGGCGACGAAGAGTTTATCGTGCCTGAGGATCCCATCGAGCAGGAGCGCTTCAAGCGCCGGCTTATTGCCACGACAAACAGCCTGAAGGAAAAGCAACAACAGCATCGAGCTGATCAAGAGTTGCTAGCAGACAGATGGACCGAAGTCCTTGCGGCCGAGGAATACGAACTCGAACGCCCCTCCAAAAGTTACCCAAAACGCAGGTCGCTACTCGAGGAAGAAGCATTGAAACCTACCTCACCAGCATACAATGCAGCTGACCGGTCACCGCGCGGCCGAGATAGAGAGGCGTTCCAGCCTAAAGTTTAGCCTGCACCCCGCCGCCATTCAAACAAAAATACCAAGGAATGGGGCAACACGCGGGACCTGCGAGACGTATTGGAGAGCAAAGCAAAACATGCAAGATCGATCTACGGATCACGGGGGCGCACAACAACACGTCACGATGATCGTCACGCCGGATACAATAAAAGTAAATCCGGCCGGGCCGAATATAGCAGACAAGATTCATAAGAACTGTGTCATGATATAGCCCGACACAGAGGCGCTGCACACCCCCTATACTTCAATGGTCCTCGATCTTGCCTGTTAACTCGGACCACATATGTATCCTTAGGGATGGCGTCTCAACGGAACTAGTTGTCCCACAATATAAACTGGGGCCAGTCACCTTCAACCACACGAACCGTCCGGTTAACGCCAATCAGGGCAATCTAGCCGCACTAGTCCTCAACCCGATAATAGATGGGTTCCACCTCACTCGAGTCCTTATGGACGGAGGCAGCAGTCTAAATCTGCTTTACCAGGACACAGCGCACAGGATGGGCATCGATCATTCGGTGATCAAACCCACTAAAGCCACTTTTAGAGGCATTATACCAGGTGTGGAAGCCAGCTGTATAGGCTCCATTGCCCTTGAGGTAATCTTCGGATCACCAGAAAATTACCGCACCGAAGAGTTATTCTTCAAAATCGTCCCCTTTCGCAGTGATTATCAAGCACTGCTCGGACAGACCGCGTTTGCTCGATTCAACGCAGTGCCACACTATGCATACCATAAGCTCAAGATGCCCGGTCCACGCGGCGTCATCACAGTTAACGACAAGGCCAAACCTTCCCTCGGTGGCAACAAGTATGCAACTGCCTGAGCAGCAGCAATGAGCGGCACCTTGCAGCCGAACTTCGAGTCGCCGTCCCGGCTTCCGTACACCGTCAAGGGGCTCCAAACTACTTCATGGAAGGACAGCCTGGCTCGCCCAGGACTCAACTAGACACTCCGGCGAAGGCCGGGACAGGCCGTACTCAGCGGCTCAACCGTCCTCCAGCACATAAATATTTCTTACATTTCCTTCGCAGGTTCACCTTTGCGCCGACCAGGACGGGCTACACAAACGTAGCTTGAACGCGTAAGGGAATCCTTAGACATCCCCCGCTGTGACCGTCCAGCTATATTGGGGATCCGCACTGTTGGGGATACTACTACTGGGCGTAAACCAGCCTACCTGGGCCGGGTTAACTTCATCAGTAGTTCAAGAATGTTAAAGCCCAAGAAGCTATGTAGAGGCCCAAGGCCATAGTCGGTTTAATATCTGTAGCCGTAAACCGGCCTGTATAAGCTTGTACTATAAGTTAGGAATAAGGAGAGACCAACCCGGGTACGAGTATGAACCGGAGATTGGGACTCTGTGAACCGACGGGCGTCACCCGTGTATATAAGGGGACGACCCGATAGCGGTTCAGGGACAGACAACCACAACTCGAGGCCTAGGCGAAGCTTGTTCGCTCCCTAGTCATCGAGACCTCATCAATTCCACCACAAACTAGACGTAGGCTTTTACCTTCATCGAAGGGGCCGAACAAGTATAAACTCCCTGTGTCCCTGTGTCCGCTTTAACCCCTTCGAGTTAATCCATTGCGATGGCTCCATGACTAAGTCCTTTGGCTAGGACATCTGCCGTGACAAACCCACGACAGTTGGCGCCCACCGTGGGGCTATCGCACGATGGTTTCAAGTTCTTGGAGGGCCGCTTTGAAGGACTCGAGGGATACGCCGTGGGCCGAATGACCAAGAGTCGTCGCGGCAAGATCTACATCGACGACACAGGCTGGGGCCCCGAGGCCGGCTCAATTGAGTACGGGTACCGGGTCCCCTTTGGCGGTATACACATCTTCATCGGCAAAATTGGTGAACCGGGCGCTGAGCTGGACACCTGCACCGACCTCATCGAGACAGCTCAGCGTGCGCGACCTGCCCGGGTTAAGCCAGCCATGAAGCGTGCCTTTGTGGGAGTCATCCATGGAGGAAACTATGAGGACGAATCAGGATCTGGTGGCGAAACCGTCGTTTATTCTGGCGACGAGTCGTCAACCGGGGAAACTGAGTCCTTGTATCAAGTGCAAGATGGTCGGATTGGGGGCTGTTCCGATGGCGACAGTATTCCGGACACCTCTGATCTGCCTAGCCGAGTCGGTATATTCATGGCCGGTACGCAAGCAGCGTCTCACTCATCGACGGCCGCAGCAATGGTTTCCGGCTCAGCAGCGACAATGGCTGCCGGAGCAGGAGGCTCTGTGCGCCAGCCGGCTCAAGTGTTATCCGATCTGTTCGACGCGTTGGCTACACTCATGGCAGAGGCTAATCCGACGGATCAGGATGCTCATAATGCAGAGATCGCAAAGGTGAGAGAACAGATTACCCAGGCCAAAGCGGATCTGGCAGCTGAAGAGATCAGGATGACTGCGGAGCGGGCCGCTTTGGACGCGCAAGCCTACAAACTCATGCTGGACCAGAACGCTTCACAAGAAGTCATGAGGAGGAAGTACCGATCTCGTTTGCCCTCGGTTTTTGAAGGAAGGGATCTTTTCAATACCCCTAGAGTGGGGACCAGTAATCAGCCAGTGGTAAACCGGGCTGAGGCGCCCGGGACGGGCGCGCCGGTTCAGCCCCGTGTAATAGATCTACCCCGTCATAACACGGGAGAACCACGGATTGTGCCGACACCTCCGGATCACTATTCCAATCCGCTGGATAACCTTGTTGCGACGGCAGCACGGTTGGAGGCTATTCCAGTCGAGGGAGTTTCATTGCAGGCAATAGAGACACGCCGGGTCATGAAGCTCCTCAGGACGGCGTTAGTCCAACAGGAAGCATATTCGTACAGCTGTGAGCGGATTCATTCTTCCCCACGTCCAAACCGGAGTTATAGCAGACATATGGAGGAACCAGCTGAGTCAAGTAATGCACGACGTGGAGCGCCCCGCGGCAACAATCCGGCCCCCGATGCCCAGGAGGTGGTAGACCGGGCCCGGGCGCGTAGGGAAGCCGAACTAGCAGCACCGCCTCAGGCTCATCAGATTACGCCGGTTCGTCCCACCACTTCAGTTGAACCGGGACTCACTTCTAGCGCTTTGGGAGTGCCTTGCCTCATCCTGAAGGAAATATGCCCTAGAGGCAATAATAAAGTATTATTTATTTCCTTACATATCATGATAAATGTTTATTATTCATGCTAGAATTGTATTAACCGGAAACATAATACATGTGTGGATACATAGACAAACAGAGTGTCACTAGTATGCCTCTACTTGACTAGCTTGTTAATCAAAGATGGTTAAGTTTCCTAACCATAGACAAAAGGAGTTGTCATTTGATTAACAAGGTCACATCATTAGTTGAATGATCTGATTGACAAGACCCATTTCATTAGCATAGCACTCGATCGTTTAGTATGTTGCTATTGCTTTCTTCATGACTTATACATGTTCCTTTGACTATGAGATTATGCAACTCCCGTTTGCCGGAGGAACACTTTGGGTGCTACCAAACGTCACAACGTAACTCGGTGATTATAAAGGAGTACTACAGGTGTCACCAAAGGTAGATGTTGGGTTGGCGTATTTCGAGATTAGGATTTGTCACTCCGATTGTCCGAGAGGTATCTCTGGGCCCTCTCGGTAATGCACATCACTTAAGCCTTGCAAGCATTGCAACTAATGAGTTAGTTGTGAGATGATGTATTATGGAACGAGTAAAGAGACTTGCCGGTAACGAGATTGAACTAGGTATTGGATACCGACGATCAAATCTCGGGCAAGTAACATACCGATGACAAAGGGAACAACGTATGTTGTTATGCGGTCTGACCGATAAAGATCTTCGTAGAATATGTAGGAGCCAATATGGGCATCCAGGTCCCGCTATTGGTTATTGACCGGAGACGTGTCTCGGTCATGTCTACATTTTTCTCAAACCGTAGGGTCCGCACGCTTAAGGTTTCGATGACAGTTATATAATGAGTTTATGAGTTTTGATGTACCGTAGGAGTTCGGATTCTCGGATGGGATCGGGGACATGACGAGGAGTCTCGAAATGGTCGAGACGTAAAGATCGATATATTGGACGACTATATTCGGATATCGGAAGGGTTCTGAGTGGTTCGGGTATTTTCCGAGGTACCGGGGAGTTACGGGAATACGGGGAAGAGTATTGGGCCTTACTGGGCCTTAGTGGGAAGGAGCCAGGAGGTGGCGCGCGCCCCTCCCATGCCCAGTCCGAATTGGACAAGGGGTTTGGGGCGCGGCCCCTCTCTCCCTTCCTTCCCCTCTTCCCCTCTTTCCCCCCTTGACCTAGTTGGACTAGGAAATGTGGAATCCTACTCCCGGTGGGAGTAGGACTCCCCTGGCGCGCCCAAACCTAGGGCCGGCCTCCTCCCTCCCTTGCTCCTTTATATACGGGGGCAGGGGGCACCCCATGGACACACAAGTTGATCTTCGTGATCGTTCCTTAGCCGTGTGCGGTGCCCCCCTCCACCATATTCCACCTCGAATACATCGTTGCAGTGCTTAGGCGAAGCCCTGCGCCGGTAGAACATCAAGATTGTCACCACGCCGTCGTGCTGACGGAACTCCTCCCCGAAGCTTTGCTGGATCGGAGCTAGGGGTGCGTCATCGAGCTGAACGTGTGCCAAGAACTCGGAGGTGCCGGAGTAACGGTGCTTGGATCGGTCGGATCGTGAAGACGTACGACTACATCAACCGCGTTGTTATAACGCTTCCGCTTTTGGTCTACGAGGGTACGTAGACAAGACTCTCCCCTCTCGTTGCTATGCATCACCATGATCTTGCGTGTGCGTAGGAAAATTTTGAAATTACTACGTTCCCCATCAGTGGCATCCGAGCCTAGGTTTTTATGGTTTGATGTTATTTGCACGAGTAGAACACAAGTGAGTTGTGGACGATACAAGTCATACTGCCTACCAGCATGTCATACTTTGGGTCAGCGGTATTGTTGGATGAGACGACCCGGACCAACCTTACGCGTACGCTTACGCGAGACCGGTTCCCTCGACGTGCTTTGCACACAGATGGCTTGCGGGAGACTGTCTCACCAACTTTAGTTGAACCGAGTATGGCTAGGCCCGGTCCTTGAGAAGGTTAAAACGGAGTCTATTTGACGAAGTATCGTTGTGGTTATGATGCGTAGGTAAGATGAGTTCTTGCTTAAAGCCCGTAGCAGCGACGTAAAATTTGCAACAAACAAAGTAGAGGACGTCTAACTTGTTTTTGCAGGGCATGTTGTGATGTGATATGGTCAAGACATGATGCTAAATTTTATTGTATGAGATGATCATGTTTTGTAACCGAGTTATCGGCAACCGGCAGGAGCCGTATGGTTGTCGCTTTATTGTATGCAATGCAATCGCCCTGTAATGCTTTACTTTATCACTAAGCGGTAGCGATAGTCGTAGAAGCATAAGATTGGCGAGATGACAACGATGCTACGATGGAGATCAAGGTGTTGCGCCGGTGACGATGGTGATCATGACAGTGCTGCGGAGATGGAGATCACAAGCACAAGATGAGGATGGCCATATCATATCACTTATATTGATTGCATGTGATGTTTATCTTTTATGCATCTTATCTTGCTTTGATTGACGGTAGCATTATAAGATGATCTCTCACTAATTATCAAGAAGTGTTCTCCCTGAGTATGCACCGTTGCGAAAGTTCTTCGTGCTGAGACACCACGTGATGATCGGGTGTGATAGGCTCTATGTTCAAATACAACGGGTGCAAAACAGTTGCACACGCGGAATACTCAGGTTATACTTGACGAGCTATGCATATAAGATATGACCTCGGAACACGGAGACCGAAAGGTCGAGCGTGAATCATATAGTAGATATGATCAACATAATGATGTTCACCATTGAAACTACTCCATCTCACGTGATGATCGGACATGGTTTAGTTGATTTGGATCACGTGATCACTTAGAGGATTAGAGAGATGTCTATCTAAGTGGGAGTTCTTAAGTAATATGATTAATTGAACTTAAATTTATCATGAACTTAGTCCTGGTAGTATTAGCATATCTATGTTGTAGATCAATAGCTCGCGTTGTTGCTTCCCTATGTTTATTTTGATATGTTCCTAGAGAAAATTGTGTTGAATGATGTTAGTAGCAATGATGCGGATTGGATCCGTGATCTGAGGTTTATCCTCATTGCTGCACAGAAGAATTATGTCCTTGATGCACCACTAGGTAACGGACCTATTGCAGGAGCAGATGCAGACGTTATGAACGTTTGGCTAGCTCAGTATGATGACTACTTGATAGTTTAGTGCACCATGCTTAACAGCTTAGAATCGGGACTTCAAAGACGTTTTGAACATCATGGACCATATGATATGTTCCAGGAGTTGAAGTTAATATTTCAAGCAAATACCCGAGTTGAGAGATATGAAGTCTCCAACAAGTTCTATAGCTAAAAGATGGAGGAGAATCGCTCAACTAGTGAGCATGTGCTCAGATTGTCTGGGTACTACAATCGCTTGAATCAAGTGGGAGTTAATCTTCCAGATAAGATAGTGATTGACAGAATTCTCTAGTCACCATCACCAAGTTAGTAGAACTATGTGATGAACTATAGTATGCAAGGGATGACGAAAACGACTCCCGAGTTTTTCATGATGATGAAATTGATGAAGGTAGAAATCAAGAAAGAGCATCAAGTGTTGATGGTTGACAAGATCACTAGTTTCAAACAAATAGGGCAAAGGGAAAAAGGGGAACTTCAAGAAGAACAACAAGCAAGTTGCTGCTCAAGTGAACAAGCCCAAGTCTAGTCCTAAGCCTGAGACTAAGTGCTTCTACTACAAAGGGACTGGTCACTGGAAGCGGAATTACCCCAAGTGATTGGCGGATAAGAAGGATGGCAAAGTGAACATAAGTATATTTGATATACATGTTATTGATGTGTACTTTACTAGTGTTTATAGCAACCCCTCAGTATTTGATACTAGTTCAGTTGCTAAGATTAGTAACTCGAAACGGGAGTTGCAGAATAAACATAGACTAGTTAAGGGTGAAGTGACGATGTATGTTGGAAGTAGTTCCAAGATTGATATGATCATCATCGCACACTCACTATACATTCGGGATTAGTGTTGAACTTAAATAAGTGTTATTTGGTGTTTTGCGTTGAGCATAAATATGATTTGATCATGTTTATTGCAATACGGTTATTCATTTAAGTGAGAGAACAATTGTTGTTCTGCTTACATGAATAGAACCTTCGATGGTCATACACCCAATGAAAATAGTTCGTTGGATCTCGATCGTAGTGATACATATATTCATACTATTGAAGCCAAAAGATGCAAAGTTAATAATGATAGTGCAAATTATTTGTGGCACTGCCGTTTAGGTCATATTGGTGTAAAGCACATGAAGAAACTCCATGCTGATGGGATTTTGGAATCACTTTATTAAGAATCACTTGATGCTTGCGAACCATGCCTCATGGGCAAGATGACTAAGACTCCGTTCTCCGGAACAATGGAGCGAGCAACAAATTTGTTGGAAATCATACATACTGATGTATGTGGTCCGATGAATATTAAGGCTCGCGACAAGTATCATTATTTTCAGAACTTCACAGATGATTTGAGCAGATATGGGTATATCTACTTGATGAAACATAAGTCTGAAACGTTTGAAAAGTTCAAAGAATTTCAGAGTGAAGTGGAGAATCATCGTAACAAGAAAATAAAAATTTCTACGATATGATCACAGAGGTAAAATATTTGAGTTACGAGTTTGGCCTTCAGTTAAAACCATGTGGAATAATTTCACAAATTCATGCCACCTGGAACACCACAGCATAATGGTGTGTCCGAACGTCATAACCGTACTTTATGGGATATAGTACAATCTATGATGTTTCTTACCGATTTACCACTATCGTTTTGGGGTTATGCATTAGAGACAACTACATTCACGTTAAAAGGGGCACCATCTAAATCCGTTGAGACAACACCGTATGAACTATGGTTTGGCAAGAAACCAAAGTTGTTGTTTTTTAAAATTTGGGGTTGCAATGCTTATATGAAAAAGTTTCATCCTGATAAGCTCAAACCCAAATCGGAGAAATGCGTCTTCATAGGATACCCAAAGGAGATTGTTGGGTACACTTTCTATCACAGATCCGAAGGCAAAATCGTTGCTAAAGATGGATCCTTTCTAGAGAAGGAGATTCTCTCGAAAGAAGTGAGTGGGAGGAAAGTAGAAAACTTGATAAGGTAATTGTACCTTCTACCTTATTGGAAAGTAGTTCGTCACAGAAATTTGTTCTTGTGATTACTACACCAATTATTAAGAAAGCTAATGATAATGATCATGTAACTTCAAGATCAAGTTACTACCGAATCTCGTAAGTAAACCAGAGTGAGATCCGCACCAGAGTGGTACGGTAATCCTGTTCTGGAAGTCATGTTACTAGACCATGACGAACTTGCGAACTATGAGGAAGCGATGATGAGCCCAGATTCCGCGAAATGGTTTGAGGCCATGAAATCTGAGATATGATCCATGTATGAGAACAAAGTATGGACTTTGATGGATTTGCCCGATGATCGGCAAGCCAAAGAAAATAAATGGATCTTCAAGAGGAAGACGGACACTGATAGTAGTGTTACTATCTACAAAGCTAGAATTGTCGCAAAAAGGTTTTCGACAAGTTCAAGGTGTTGACTACGATGAGAGTTTCTCACTCGTATCTATGCTTAAGTCTGTCCGAATCATGTTAGCAATTGCCGCATTTTATGAAATCTGGCAAATGGATAAACAAAACTGCATTCCTTAATGGATTTATTAAAGAAGAGTTGTATATGATGCAACCAGAAGGTTTTGTAAATCCTAAAGGTGTTAACAAAATATGCACGCTCCAGCGATCCATCTGTGGACTGGTGCAAGCATCTCGGAGTTGGAATACACGCTTTGATAAGTTGATCAAAGCATATAGTTTTATACAGACTTGCGGTGAAGCCTGTATTTACAAGAAAGTGAGTGGGAGCACTACAGCATTTCTGATAAGTATATGTAAATGACATATTGTTGATCGGAAATAATGTAGAATTATTCTGCAAAGCATAAAGGAGTGTTTGAAAGGAGTTTTTCAAAGAAAGGACCTCGGTAAAGCTGCTTACATATTGAGCATCAAGATCTATAGAGATAGATCAAGACGCTTGATAAGTTTTCAATGAGTACATACCTTGACAAGATTTTGAAGTAGTTCAAAATGGAACAGTCATAGAAAGAGTTCTTTCCTGTGTTACAAGGTATGAAGTTGAGTAAAGACTCAAAACTCGACCACGGCAGAAGATAGAAAGAGAATGAAAGTCATTCCATATGCCTTAGCCATAGGTTCTATAAAGTATGCCATGTTGTGTACCAGATCTATTGTATACCCTACACTGAGTTTGGCCAGGGAGTACAATAGTGATCTAGGAGTAGATCACTGGACAGCGGTCAAAATTATCCTTAGTGGAATAAGGATATGTTTCTCGATTATGGAAGTGACAAAAGGTTCGTCGTAAAGGGTTACGTCGATGCAAGTTTTGACACCGATCTGGATGACTCTAAGTCTCGATCTAGATACATATTGAAAGTGGGAGCAATTAGCTAGAGTAGCTCCGTGCAGAGCATTGTAGACATAGAAAATTGCAAAATACATAACGGATCTGAATGTGGCAGACCCGTTGACTAAACTTCTCTCACAAGCAAAACATGATCACACCTTAAGTACTCTTTGGGTGTTAATCACATAGCGATGTGAACTAGATTACTGAATCTAGCAAACCCTTTGGGTGTTGGTCACATGGCGATGTGAACTATGGGTGTTAATCACATGATGATGTGAACTATCGATGTTAATCACATGGTGATGTGACCTAGATTATTGACTCTAGTGCAAGTGGGAGACTGAAGGAAATATGCCCTAGAGGCAATAATAAAGTTATTATTTATTTCCTTACATATCATGATAAATGTTTATTATTCATGCTAGAATTGTATTAACCGGAAACATAATACATGTGTGGATACATAGACAAACAGAGTGTCACTAGTATGCCTCTACTTGACTAGCTTGTTAATCAAAGATGGTTAAGTTTCCTAACCATAGACAAAAGGAGTTGTCATTTGATTAACAAGGTCACATCATTAGTTGAATGATCTAATTGACAAGACCCATTTCATTAGCATAGCACTCGATCGTTTAGTATGTTGCTATTGCTTTCTTCATGACTTATACATGTTCCTTTGACTATGAGATTATGCAACTCCCGTTTGCCGGAGGAACACTTTGGGTGCTACCAAACGTCACAACGTAACTCGGTGATTATAAAGGAGTACTACAGGTGTCACCAAAGGTAGATGTTGGGTTGGCGTATTTCGAGATTAGGATTTGTCACTCCGATTGTCCGAGAGGTATCTCTGGGCCCTCTCGGTAATGCACATCACTTAAGCCTTGCAAGCATTGCAACTAATGAGTTAGTTGCGAGATGATGTATTATGGAACGAGTAAAGAGACTTGCCGGTAACGAGATTGAACTAGGTATTGGATACCGACGATCGAATCTCGGGCAAGTAACATACCGATGACAAAGGGAACAACGTATGTTGTTATGCGGTCTGACCGATAAAGATCTTCGTAGAATATGTAGGAGCCAATATGGGCATCCAGGTCCCGCTATTGGTTATTGACCGGAGACGTGTCTCGGTCATGTCTACATTGTTCTCGAACCGTAGGGTCCGCACGCTTAAGGTTTCGATGACAGTTATATAATGAGTTTATGAGTTTTGATGTATCGAAGGAGTTCGGAGTCTCGGATGGGATTGGGGACATGACGAGGAGTCTCGAAATGGTCGAGACGTAAAGATCGATATATTGGATGACTATATTCGGACATCGGAAGGGTTCTGAGTGGTTCGGGTATTTTCGGAGGTACCGGGAAGTTACGGGAATACGGGGAAGAGTATTGGGCCTTACTGGGCTCTAGTGCGAAGGACCCAGGAGGTGGCGCGCGCCCCTCCCAAGCCCAGTCCGAATTGGACAAGGGGTTTGGGGCGCGGCCCCTCTCTCCCTTCCTTCCCCTCTTCCCGTCTTTCCCCCCTTGACCTAGTTGGACTAGGAAATGTGGAATCCTACTCCCGGTGGGAGTAGGACTCCCCTGGCGCGCCCAAACCTAGGGCCGGCCTCCTCCCTCCCTTGCTCCTTTATATACGGGGGCAGGGGGCACCCCATGGACACACAAGTTGATCTTCGTGATCGTTCCTTAGCCGTGTGCGGTGCCCCCCTCCACCATATTCCACCTCGAATATATCATTGCAGTGCTTAGGCGAAGCCCTGCGCCGGTAGAACATCAAGATTGTCACCACGCCGTCGTGCTAACGGAACTCCTCCCCGAAGTTTTGCTGGATCGGAGCTAGGGGTGCGTCATCGAGCTGAACGTGTGCCAAGAACTCGGAGGTGCCGGAGTAATGGTGCTTGGATCGGTCGGATCGTGAAGACGTACGACTACATCAACCGCGTTGTTATAACGCTTCCGCTTTCGGTCTACGAGGGTACGTAGACAACACTCTCCCCTCTCGTTGCAATGCATCACCATGATCTTGCGTGTGCGTAGGAAAATTTTTAAATTACTACGTTCCCCATCACATCCCTGCTCTGCGCAACGTGCGCCTGCCTAAGGATTTCAAGGGCCCGCGCAAGGTACCGAACTATATGGCGGATCAACCCCCAGAGTCGTGGGTAGAGAGTTACGAGATGGCCATGGAGATGCTTGACGTGGATGAGGCGGCGTGTGCAAAATATTTCACCATGATGCTTGAGGGGACAACCCGTACTTGGTTAAAGAGCCTGCCGCCCAACTCTATCGGTTCATGGGCCCAATTGCGAGCCCGGTTCATCAGTAATTTCAAGGACACGTGTAAACAACCCATGTCGGTAGTGGATTTAGCGGCTTGTGTCTAGGAGGAAGGAGAGTCAACAACTCATTGGGTGCGCAGGGTCTCAAAGATTCTGCATTCATCAGACCGTATCAATGCGGACATCGCGGTTGTAACCCTGGAAGGCAATTGCCGGTTTGGGCCTTTGAAGCTAAAATTAGGGCGGATGAAGCGCCATTGTACCGACATGGGAACTCTCATGACCGCTTTGGTGAAGTACGCTGATTCTGATAGTACCAAGGATCCCGAGTCTGACGATGAAAAGACAGGGAAGGGAAGGAAGAACGGCAACCCCAGAGGTCAGCAACATAACTCGGCAGGAAACGGTGGTGGCGGCAAGCGTAAAGCGGACGGCAACATGGATTTTGTGGCTAATACTAATGTGCAGGACAGGGGCCAGCGACATAAGGGAAAAAACCGCAGTGGCGGGCCCAGCCCCAATCCGGAGCGCTTAAACTATCTGTTGAATCAGCCTTGTCCAAAGCATGGGACAAGAGAGGAGCCAGCAAACCACCTTTGGAAGGATTGTTACATCATGCAAGAGTTTAAGAGCTCCAATGCTTTTCAGTATGACCCCAGCTCTGGTGGTGGTTCTGGATCCGGGCCGAGTCATGGTGGAGGAAATTCTGGTTCAGGGTTTAATGGTAATCCGGGCGGACATAGCAATCAGCATAATCAAAATAACCAGGGTGGTTACAATCAGCAACAGCAGCAATCGGGCTACCAAAGCAATCCAAAGCAGCTAAACAGTGGGCAATATCATGTGTTTACCACTAGCTTGGACAAGCGAGACCGAAAGGTCCAGAAGCGGGCAGTTAACACTGTTGAACCGGCCGTGCCATGGTATCTGCGCTGGTCAGAGCAGCCAATCGTATGGAGTAGAGAGGATCACCCTCCGCGGGTTGACAATCCGGGTCAGCTGGCTTTGGTGGGGGCGCCTCAGGTGGGAGGTTATAAGTTCACCAAGGTACTCATGCATGGGGGTAGCAGCATTAATATCCTATACTATGAGACCTTTCGACGCATGGGGCTAAAAGATAAAGATCTCCGGCCTTCGAACACAGTTTTCCATGGTGTGGTGCCTGGCAAGTCAGCATACCCCATGGGAAATATAGCATTGGAAGTGGCCTTCGGAGATGATCACGATTCCCGATCAGAGACACTGACGTTCAAGGTAGTGAAAATCCAAAGCCCATACCATGCCCTGTTTGGCCGACCGGCCTATGCCAAGTTCATGGCACGACCCTGCTATGTGTATCTGCAACTCAAGATGCCGGGTCATAAGGGGACCATCACGGTTCACGGAAGCCACAAGATCGCTTTGGAGTGTGAGGAAGGAGACGCTGCGTACGCGGAATCGGTTTGTGCTACTGAGGAGCTCAAATACTATAAAGACAATGTTGATCCGACGGATATGACTCCTTTAAAGAAGCCTACTACAGAGCATGATCCGACCCTGAAGTTCACATCGGTAGCTGAGACCAAGCTTGTGGACTTCGTGCCTGGCGATTCGTCCAAGCAGTTCAGCATCAGTGCCAATATGGATCCGAAATAGGAAGGCGCACTCATCAAGTTCATCCGTGAGAATCGGGACATCTTTGCATGGAAGCCTTCTGACATGCCAGGTGTACCGAGGCAATTCGCTGAGCACACCCTTAATGTGGATCCTAAATACAAACCGGTGAAACAGTTCCTCTGCCGCTTCAACGAGGAGAGGAGAAAAGCTATTGGAGAAGAGGTGGCCAGGCTCTTAGCAGCTGGCTTCATCATTGAAGTTTTCCACCCTGAGTGGCTTGCTAATCCGGTGTTGGTCCTTCAGAAAAATGGCACCTGGCGCATGTGTGTGGATTATACGGATCTTAATAAGGCCTGCCCTGCGGATCCTTTTGCCCTCCCCCATATTGATCAAATCATTGATGCTACGGCGGGTTGCGAGCGTTTATGTTTCCTGGATGCATACTCCGGCTATCATCAGATTAAAATGGCAGTTAAGGACCAGGAGAAGACGGCGTTCATAACTCCCTTTGGAGCCTTCTGCTATGTGTCTATGCCTTTTGGGCTCAAAAGTGCCCAGGCAACTTATCAACGGTGTGTGCAAAATTGTCTCCACAAACAGATTGGCCGTAATGTGCATGCTTATGTGGATGACATTGTGGTTAAGTCAAGGAAGAAGGAAACTTTGGTCGATGATTTGAAGGAGACCTTTGATAACCTAAGGACGTACAAGATGATGCTCAATCCGCCCAAATGTGTCTTTGGTGTACCAGCTGGCAAGTTGTTGGGTTTTCTGGTGTCTAACAGGGGAATTGAGGCTAATTCAGAGAAGATCACGGCTATCACCTCTCTGGCTAAACCGAAGTGTATCAATGATGTTCAACGTCTGGCAGGTCGGATTGCTGCACTGAGTCGGTTTATCAGCCGCCTTGGGGAGAAAGCGATCCCTCTGTATCAAATGTTGAAGAAGACGGATCAGTTCGTCTGGAGTTCTGCCGCTGATCAGGCATTGGAAGACTTAAAGCGGCAATTGGCCAATCCGCCCGTGCTCGCCGCTCCCATTGATAGGGAACCATTGCTGTTGTATGTTGCTGCTAATGCGCGCGCAGTTAGTGTAGCTATTGTGGTGGAGCGGAAGGAGGCGGGCAAAGAGTACCATGTTCAGCGTCCGGTTTATTATATCAGTGAGGTGCTTATTGAGTCAAAACAAAGATATCCGCATTGGCAGAAGCTAGTGTATGGAGTTTTTATGGCAAGCCGGAAGTTGAAGCAGTATTTCCAAGGGCATCCTATCACAGTGGTCAGCTCTGCCCCTTTGGGTGATATCATCCAAAACCGAGAAGCGACGGGTCGGATTGCCAAGTGGGCTATCGAGCTTGGGCCGCACGGTTTAAAATATGTGCCTCGCACGGAGGTAAAGTCCCAGGCACTTGTTGATTTCATCAATGATTGGACGGAGTTGCAAGTCCCTGAAGAGAAGTCGTATCACACATATTGGACCATTCATTTTGATGGGTCACGGCAATTGGAGGGCTCGGGGGCTGGAGTCATATTAACTTCCCCACGAGGTGACAAGTTTTGTTATGTTCTCCGTTTAATGTTCCCTTGTACTAACAATGCAGCAGAGTACGAAGCCTCGCTCCATGGTCTCCGGATGGCTAAGGAGATGAACTTGAGCCGGGTTAAGTGCTTCGGCGACTCGGATCTGGTGGCCCAACAGGTGTCCGGTACTTGGGATTCTAAAGACCCACTCATGGTTGCATATCGTCGTGAGGTTGATGTGGTCGCAGGTCACTTCAAGGGTTATCAGGTGGACCACGTGGACCGGCGGAAGAACGAGGCGGCGGACGCTTTAAGCCGACTGGGTTCACAGCGTAAACCGGTGCCACCTAATGTGTTCCTCGATGTGTTGTACAACCCATCAGTTCAACTACCTGGTGAAGCGGATTTGGCGGTTCCTGACCCGGAAGCTCAGTTGGTGGCAGCGCTACACATCATCCCGGATTGGACGCTTCCTTACCTGGCGTACATGAACCGAGGTGAGTTGCCAGAGCACGAGACTCTGGCCAGACAAATAATACGGCGGTCCAAGTCCATGATAATTGAAAATGGCGAGTTGCATCATCGCAGTATGTCAGGAGCGTTTCAACGGTGTGTGTCTCCTGAGGAAGGCCGTGAAATTTTGCGTGAGATCCACGAAGGGGATTGTGGTCACCACGCCGGTTCAAAATCCTTAGTGGCTAAAGCATTTCGTCACGGTTTCTATTGGTTAACTGCCCATGCTGATGCGGAGGATCTGGTCAGACGATGTGATGGTTGCCAAAAATTCTCAAGACGCGCTCATGTTCCAGCTCAAGAATTGAGGATGATTCCAATTACTTGGCCGTTTGCAACCTGGGGGCTGGATATGGTTGGGCCTTTCAAAAGGTCCAAGGACAAGAAGACCCACCTCCTGGTGGCGGTTGACAAGTTTACAAAGTGGGTGGAGGCAGAGCCCGTTAGCAAGTGTGATGCGGCCACTGCGGTTCAGTTCATCAAAAAGGTGATTTTCCGGTTTGGCTTTCCACGCAGTATCATCACAGATAATGGTACCAATTTATCTAAGGGTGCCATGAAGGAGTTCTGCGAACGAGAGCACATCCGCCTTGACGTTTCATCAGTGGCGCACCCACAGTCCAATGGTCAAGCAGAAAGAGCTAATCAGGAGATCTTGAGAGGCATCAAACCCCGGCTTATGGTTCCCTTGCTGAGGACGCCGGGTTGTTGGGTCGAAGAATTGCCTTCTGTGTTATGGAGCATCAATACCACGCCCAACAGATCAACTGGATATACGCCGTTCTTCATGGTTTATGGGGCAGAGGCGGTTCTCCCTAGTGACATCCGTCACGATTCACCCCGTGTTGCGGCTTACGTTGAAGCAGACAACGAGACGGCTCGACGGGACGCTTTGGACCGGTTGGATGAAGAGCGAGACATCGTAGCTGCCCGCTCGGCGATTTACCAACAGGATCTTCGTCGCTATCACAGTCGTCGGGTCAAGACCAGAACCTTTCAAGAAGGAGATTTGGTGCTTCGACTTATTCAAGATCAAACCGATATGCATAAATTATCCCCACCTTGGGGGGGACCTTTTGTCGTCAGCAAGAATCTGCATAACGGGTCATACTATCTGATTGATATTCGAGAGCATAAGGACTCACGTAAGTCAGAAGAGGAGACCAACAGGCCGTGGAACATAGCTCATCTTCGGCCTGACTATACTTCAGCCATTGGCTCTGCTTATGTACATATTATGACAATGTATATATTATAATAAACTGGATCCTCAGCTAAAGCGGGGTATCTGTTCTTTTATATCATGTGTGGTTACATGGAGTTGTTCTGTTTTAAGACGGCCTCCGGTTTACCCCTTGAAAAAATTATCAATATCACTTGGGGGCTCGGTCATGTCTGAACCGATGCAATGCCTTTTGATACGCGAAAGCCACCAGATCACTTGGGGGCTCAGTCGTGTCCGAACCGATGCAATACCTCTTGATCGGCGAAAGGCACCAGATCACTTAGGGACACGGTCAAGTCTGAACCTGTCACGCCTCTTGGTCGGCCTACATGCCTTAGAGTCACTTGGGGGCTTGGTCGAACCCGAACCATTGCCATGCCATTTGGCCGGCGTAATGCCACGAGTCATTTGGGGGCCTGGCCGACTGGCACCATCGCTACACCTTCGGGGAGCTTGGTTGCGTCTGACCATGGTAACACCATCTGACCAGCTCAGTAAAGCCTTTCTTTTGCAAAAAGTTTTTATCATTGCTTTTGCTTCAATAGCCTTTCTTGAGGAGTTGCTATTTTATCTTGGTTGCATTTTTTAAACCGACAATATTTTGTACCGGTTCAAACAGCCAATTTGGCGGAACACGGTCCATTTTCAAACCGGAGATTACTTGCTCGGTTTGATTTTTTCTGTGAACATCCTTTTTTTTGGAGTAAAAAGGGTATTATGATCAAAGCACGGTTTACACAGTAAGCCGACATTATACATACAGGAGCTATTTTCTCCCATGACGGTTTAGGGCTATCAAACCCCCGTTTCAAGATTGGCTAAACGCCTACTTCATGCCCATTAAATGGCAGGTATTTCATATCACAAAATTTGATCATATTTGCAAGTCTCCTTGCGTATCTATATGAAGATTCATAAACCGGATGGCGGTACAACCGCCCTGGTAGTTTAAGATTTTATGATTGCAGGAGATATAAGTTGGCAATATTGACTTTCCAAATAAAGGTATCAGCACAGATGCACGAAGGCATCTCAAGAAGCAAAAGTATTGTCTATCCTATTACAAGGTAGCTTGGTGCCCAAATAAGATCATTGTTTTCATAACAAGATATAACAAGGAAGCGGGTTAAAGCTGCTTTCGGTTCACGCCTGCTTGCCACCCTGGTTTGATTGTTCTGGATCATCCTGCACCGCTTCAGCTTCCTCGTCTCTACCCAACGGCTGGAAGTCAACAGTGGTCCAGTCGATTCCCATTAATGCTTGAAAGACAGCCTCTTCATGGATCAGTGAAGACGGTTCAATATCAGGGGCGTAAGTATGCTTACGGATTGGAGGAATCAGGTTTTCCGCTTCAGGGATTGGTGCAGCCACTCGTTTGTTCTGGTCATTATACTGAGCTTGGTAATGCGACAAGTCTGCTTCCTCTACCAATTGGCAGGCCAGAGGGCACACCGCCCGGTTTATCTCTCTTAAATCCTCTTCGCTGAATTCAGAGCCATCCTCCTTCAAGCTGGGATAGACTTGAGCCGCTTCAACAGGATCAAAATCGGGCACCCATGCTTTGGCCCGGATTAAGGCATTGATGGCTCCGGTTCGAGCAGCAGACTTTTTTTAGCTCATCAATCCTAGCAGGGAGCATGGACAATCTCTTTAGTGTATCCTGGATCAAGGTGGGTGCTGGATTATTGTGTGACGCAGTTGTGATAATCCGCTGTGCACCAGTATACAACTGCTCAATTAAGGTGTAGGCGGCTTTTAGTTTCATCCGCACATCCGACCCCAAATGGTTAATGCGGGTGCCTGTAACATGATCAGCAGTTTACAAGTCGGGCTGTTTATAAGAGGATCACGATTATTATACAAGTCACAGGAAGCTTACCAAAGATGGCGTCAGCCTCTTCCCGTGGTCTCAGCAGGTTTTGCAATCATGTTCCTTTTTTATCACATTACTTGCACCCATACGCATAGACGTACTATTCAAATACAACATGTGGATTTATATGACGCTTACCTGCTGTTATTTCTTATTGAAATTCTTTTGTCAAGTGGCATCCGTACACAGCAATATGATTAAAATATGCCAGGGGCTTCGTTTTACCCATAAACATGGCAGTAAAGTCCGAACACCTTCATGGAAGTTCGGCACCCCGAACTTATAGCATTATATGAATCAGCTTCGAATCATGTCTTGGGTCAATAGTTGGGTTGCCCGGCTCCCATGTTTTGGTACCTTAGGTTCCGCTATATCGGCTAAGGTAGCACTGGGAGAACTATTGCGATTGTGTCCTGGTTCATTCGGACGAGCACCTCAGTAGAGAAAGCCGAAAACTGACTGTCATGATACGGCGAGAGCTAGTCAGCTATTCGAGAGGTCATAAAATCTTTAAGGATTTCTCCCGCATAATGCCATAACCAATGCAGCGTGCGATGGATCGGTTTTTTCTCCGATCAGGTGCTCATAGAGCCCCTAGTACGGTATTCCGAAAACCAGGGGCTGCGCCGACCATACTAAAGCTCCTATGGCTAAGTGAGGGTGATAAAGCCCTGCAGTCCGATTGCCTGGTTCGTTGTGCTGAGCACCTCCTTCGAAGGGCCCAAAACTGGGATAAAGAGTGCTCAGGTTTATCCAGAACACCCCCGCACTTCATACGTGGGGGCAAAAGCCGACGACGGGCCAACTCTCAGATTTAACATATAAAATGGCCGCACAAGAGGGTAAACTTCCATATAACAGGCAGTAAATGATATAATTGACCTTGTTTAAACATTACAAAGGACAACATGATTTGCATTCATGGAAATATAACGTCCTTGGTGCATAGCTCCGCGGCAAGGTAGGATCCTTTTAGGACATTCTCATAATATAACTCGGGCTTGCGGTGCTCCTTCCCCTCCGTCGGTCCTTCGGTCATCAGCTTTTCAGCATCCATCTTCCCCCAGTTTACCTTTGCGCGGGCGAAGGCCATTCGTGCACCCTCTATACAGACCGACCGCTTGATGACGTCAAATCGAGGACAGGCACCCACAAGCCGCTTCACGAGCCCGAAGTAGCTAGTTGGGATCGGCTCAGCAGGCCATAGCCGGATCATTAAATCCTTCATGGCTAGTTCCGCCACCTTCTGTAGTTCGATCAGCTGTTTCAGTTGATCGGCAAAAGGCACCGGATAATTCGGTGCCAAATACTGCCACCAGAAGAGCTT
The DNA here is from genome assembly GCA_032464435.1 of Aegilops umbellulata. Classification (NCBI taxonomy): domain Eukaryota; kingdom Viridiplantae; phylum Streptophyta; class Magnoliopsida; order Poales; family Poaceae; genus Aegilops; species Aegilops umbellulata. The sequence goes on along the minus strand of CP136058.1, from coordinate 346,730,141 downwards.
ATCCATAGTATTCCTTTCTTTGGCTCGGTAGAATTGAGCGGCATCCAATATGGTGCGAGGCATCTCGGCAAATACCCTGAGAAGTCCGGATTCAAAATTAGAAACATAACCCCCCCCCCAAATACTTACTCTACAGGGAAAAAGCCTTACCAGCCGCGATCTTTCTCGCCTCTTGGATCTCCTGCAGGGCGCTTTGGGTTTCCCCCCAGGCATCACTCGTGGCCTGATGAGCCTTGGTGAGTTCAGATTCTTTCTCCATTAAACTCTTCTCCAAGGTCTCGCATTTCCTTATGGCCTCTTGTAGCTCCTGCTCAGCTTTAATAACCCTGGCCCCGTGTTTCTCACGAAGAGCCTTCTTAGTGGCTGCCTTTTTCTCGGCCTCGGCCATAGTATTCTTGAGGGCTTCGACTTCGGTCACAATTCCTAGCGCAATGTCATAAAGCTCAGTTTATACTAAAAAGTCATTCGCAATAAACGCGAACAAGACTTGTGCATACCCTGTTTATCCCTCAATTGCATTTTTAACTTGCCAAGTTCTTCCTTGGCCCGCTCCAGACTTCGATTCAGTCCGGAGATTTCCGCAGTACGGGAGGCAGCAGCTGTTACAGACGCCTGCTTATAATAGAAGAGAAATAACTATCATTCAATGAGTCTTCCTGCGAATATATTTGATCCTCTGTCCGGTTTCTTCACCGAACAGTGTATCAGGGGCTATTGTCCATACTATGACACTCTTCGAAAAACATACCTCAAAACCTTTTATAAGGCTGATACAGGCTCCATTTAGTCCACTCTCAGTAGACTGTATCCTCTCAATCACCGCACCCATAAGGGCACGGTGTTCATCAACGATGGAGGCGCTCTTCAGCGTCACCAACAAAGCATCCAACACCTCTGGTTGGACAGAGGCTGCCGGTATGCCCCCTCCAGCTGGGAGTGATTCTGGAGCCGTATTTGTCTCCGACACTGCACCTGGCTGGGAGCCGAATTCAAGATGGCCCCTGCCGTCAGCTCCCATGGGAATTTTCTCCCCCGTGTGTTCGGCACCTAAAGTTTGACTTCCAGGCGCCGCCTTCACGGTCTTTTCCTCTCCTCCTTGGCCGGGGTCCTTCTGGGACGAAGCCTCGGTGCTATGCACCTGTTTGGAGGAAGGGGCCTTTGGGGTGTCCTTCTCTCCATAGCATCCGAGCTCAGCGAATCCTCTGATGAGGATTGTTTGGTACAGGACCTCGCCAAACTACAAAAAATACGGCTTAGGCTAAAATACTATGCCATGATGAGTCTGGACGCATAAACGTACTCGGATTTTATATACTTACGAGTTCACTAGGGGCTGGGCCCTGGGATCCCACGCCGGGCCGCTGTTGGCGGCGGCAGGGGACTCCCTCCGGAAGAGGAGCCTTTCCCCTTTTGGGTGGCTCGGCCTCCAAGTGTACGGAGGCCGTCCTCTTCTTTCTTCCTCCCGCAGGGGATTCATCTTCCTCTTCCTCCTCGTCCTCTTTAGAGGAGGAATGGGCATCAGAGCCTTCGGATATTGTGTCCAAAGCGCCGCGGCGACGAAGGCTGCCCCGGGTCTTTTTGGCCTCCTTCTCGGCCGTCTTCTTCGGCACCTTGTAAGGCGCCGGGACCAGCATCTTCGTCAGAAGTGGGATGGCCGGTTCTTCGAGCAATGGGGCTGGACAATGGATCAGCTCCGCCTTCTTCGTCCAGCCCTGGAAGATTTGTATAAAACATGTTAAGCGCTTCCTCTGGGTTGCGCGGATAAAAAGTTTGATGACTTACCGAACTTGCAGGGCGGGACAGTTGGTACCCGCGGTCCTCGGCGGAGCCCGGCCATGATTTGCTAGACTTGAAAAGCACCTTCCAGATGTCCTTGTGCGAGGAGCCGAAAAGCTCTTGCAAGGTTTGGTGCCTGGCCGGATCGAATTCCCATAGATTGCAAGTCCGGTGCTGACAAGGCAGAATCCGGTGAACTAACATCACCTGGACTACATTGACAAGTTCAATGTTCTTGTCGTCCATATCTTTAATGCGTGTCTGGAGCACTGATAGTTCGTCAGACGAGGACCAGTCCAGGCCCTTCTTGACCCCGGATGTAAGCCGCAGAGGGGCGCCGGATCGAAACTCGGGAATAGCGGCCCATTCCCCGCCGCGCGGCTCGGTGATATAAAAACACTGCTGTTGCCACTCCTTGACAGAATCATTAATGGTTCCTGTTGGCCATATAACATGGGGCATCTTGCTCACCATAGCACCCCCGCACTCGGCGTGCTCTCCACCCACCACCTTGGGCTTCACATTAAAGATCTTCAGCCATAAGCCGAAGTGTGGCGAGATGCGGAGAAAAGCTGCACACACGACAATGAATGTCGAGATGTTGAGGAAGGAATTAGGGGACAGATCATGAAGATCGACCCATAATAATACATAATGCCGCGAATGAACGGGTGAAGGGGAAACCCTAGCTCGCGGACAAAGTGAGGGAGGAATACAACCCTCTCGTGGGGTTCCGGAGTAGGGACGATTTGTCCTGCCGTCGGAAGACGGTGGCTGATTTTCTTGGCCAGGTACCCGGCCTTCCGAAGCTTTTTAATATCCTTCTCTTAGACGGTAGAGGCCATCCATTTGCCTCCCGCTCCGGATCCGGACATCTTTGGAGGACCTTTTGTGGACAAAGAATAGGAACGCTTGAGCGTTGGAGCTTGAGCAGAAGGGAATGAGCTGGGAGGAAGGCGTGGGTGAGAAGAATAAATCCTTGTCCCCTTATAAGGACGGAAGAGGCGATGCACCTCCCCACTTACCTGGTAAAACCTCTCATTCCCCAAACGCCGTAATTGGTGGCGCGGTTGGGTTACCCGCACCCGTACTAATGAGAATCCCGTGATAAGGGGACACAATCTCTGCTTCGACAAAGATGTGCCAGGAAAACCACCTCGCGATATGTGTGGGGCCTGATTGTGAAAAACGGTTCAAATAATGACCACGCTGTGGTGTGACGTCATGCTACGAAATGCGTCAGCAGATTAGATTTGTGGAAGTATTATTCTCTCTACGGTGGTATGTGGAACTTGTTTTGCCGAGCCGGACGCTATCCTTGTGTTCAAAATCTTCTATGGAGTATTCGGAGGAGGAACCCGCCTTGCAATGCCGAAGGCAAATATGCGCGTCATGCTACGAGGAAGTATTATTCTCTCATCGTCATAGAAGCCTGGTTCAGCGGCTACTGAGGGAGTCCTGGATTAGGGGGTATCCAGACAGCCGGACTATATCCTTTGGCTGGACTGTTGGACTATGAAGATACAAGATTGAGGACTTCATCCCGTGTCCGGATGGGACTCTCGTTGGCGTGAAGGCAAGCTTGGCAATACGGATGTGTAGATCTCCTTCCTTGTAACCGACTCTGTGTAACCCTAGCCTCCTCTGGTGTCTATATAAACCGGAGGGTTTAGTCCGTAGGACAACAACAATCATACCATAGGCTAGCTTCTAGGGTTTAGCCTCTACGATCTCGTGGTAGATCAACTCTTGTAATACTCATATCATCAAGATCAATCAAGTAGGAAGTAGGGTATTACCTCCATCGAGAGGGCCCGAACCTAGGTAAACATCGTGTCCCCCGCCTCATGTTACCATCCGCCTTAGACGCACAGTTCGGGACCCCCTACCCGAGATCCGCCGGTTTTGACACCGACAACTATTTTTAGATTTAGTCACAGCTTTATTGTTCATGCATCTATTAGAAAAACTATCGTAAGTAATATTTAAAGACTAATTATGAAGAGTAATTTACTTGTTAGCAATAAAATTGTTACAAAGCATATCGGTCAATACATTATACCATTCAAAGAGATCGATGGCAATAAAATTGTTACAAAGCATATCGGTCAATACATCGTACCATTCGAAGAGACTGATAGTGACTTATTATTGCAGCCAAAGCTTGTCCCATTGCTTTATTTAAAGTTCATATCTAATTTGGTAGCTTTGCTTGCTTCATATTTGGCTTACGCATGGTCTCAATTGAGACATGTATGTTCTAACTATTTTTGTTTCGGAAATATAAATCCAAGGTTAAATTCTTTTGAGAAATCTGATTCTAATATTATATATTATCCAAAGACATCGGAGATAGAGTGCAAAACACAATACATAGCTGAATGGGGAGATTCTAAATCTGAACCATTCGTTTGCTTACCTCCAAAGTTGTTCGCACACCAAGATCAGTTAGAAAACAAAAAGAATACCTTCGATTCAAACATGTTTCTCACACCAGATCGTTTGCTTACATTAGAATTCTTGATCACCATGTCAAGCCATCTATCCAAGGACGAATTTATAGTAAGTTGCATGATCTGTTCAAGCATAGTACTGAGGATTGCAACATGTTTCGTCAAATAGTTAAATCGGTCATTCATAAAGGACGATTGAAATTTGTTGAGACACCAAGAGATGATAAGTCTATTCCAATTGGTCCCGATGGTAAAAGGTTTTTGCATCAGCTGCTTCAAGCCAATCCATTTAAAGAGAAGGTAAAAACTGCAAGTGATGGGATTAAGCTTTCAAGTAAAGAAGTTGTTGAAGAGCATAATGAACATAATCCTGAGGGTGAGAATTCCATCGAAGCTACAATGGAGACGCCAAGGAATGGGGGGCAACAAGAAAATCCAAAGATCAGTGCAAGCACAACCAAAGAAAACAAAGGGCGATGTAAGCACAAAGGTAAAAAGCCAAAAGTCACTTTCGCGCAACTATTGAAAAAATATCAGAAGATAAGTGAGGAGAAGAGTGCTTATCCGCCAACTAATGCAAAAGCATCAAGATCACCCCCTAGGCACAAATCCAAGGATCAATATTGGCAAGAAGAGAATTTGAATGCAACTTGTTCATATCATTATTTTGGGCCGCCAATGACAATGTCGTGGACGCCTCCCTATGCTCACGTAAATCCATATCCATCATGGGACAAGTATGATACAAGGGAACATTCTCCGTATTATTATAAACCATCTCGCCAATATTATGCAGCTCCAACAAGACCAACGTTCAATGAGCAGTCATATGTTCAAGACCGTTTCAATATAAAGAATCGGTCAGGAGCACAAGGAAGAATAAGGAGGTGGTTTAGCAAGTCTACCACGTCAAAAGAGATGGTCGTAAGAGTGCCACTTCAGATATTATCTCAAATGAAAAGAGCCAATTAAAGTGTTGAGATTGGCTATAAAAGGCAATGACGCAAGCCAATCAAGTGTCAAATCTGAAGGGAGAAAGTTGAGAGTGCACACGGTAAAACAAGAATTACCATTACTTCAAACAAAATCGCAGCCGGGGTGCCCACTCGGCTTATCGTATTGGCAAAAGATTAAGTTGCAAAAGTTTAGTGCACAAGAACTTGAAAAGATAAACATGGCATGGGTTCCCAAAGGAAGTATTCAAAATAAGAATTATGTGTGAGCTTCCTTTACAAGGAGTGCGGCAAAGGTGAAGAAGGAAAAGAGTGAAAACTATGAAGGACCAAGCCGAAGGTTTCAACATCTTTGGTCCACACATTATCCATTTTCTTTAACAATGTCATTGATGCCTGTGCGATGGAAATCGTCATCAGGTATGATTGGTTACCCTCAATGGGCTTATTTTAATCCATGGATGCAATATAATTTCATATATCATGAAAAAGTATTACCAAATCATCATATGTTTGATTAGCTTCACGTTTGTTGCTAATCTAAATTGCCAATATATACTTATCATCTAAGCACGTACAAATGACAGGTGAAGTGTTGAGATCGTCCTTAGAAAGAGCATTGTGCAAGTTATTTTTTGGCACGCAAGTTTTGCCAAAAAACAGAGGGGCATGTGTTGACACCAGATTTTGGCATGATCGAAAACATAATTGAGAAGGCCTCAAATTGAAAAGTGCTCAAAGTGAGAATGTTCCGTATCATCAAAAGGAGAAACTTTGATATCTGGGCCATAGCCATCCGGTCTCATCTCTAAGGCCGAAATTGTGTTCGAAGTACTGAGATTTTGTATCCGGTACACAGTTCGGCTGATTACGCTTCGAAGTTGGCCTCATATGACAAAACTTTCTACACGAATTGTCTTCATCTCGTCAAAATGGTTGATTTGGATATAAAAAACGTCTAAATCGTAGTTTGTATGCAAAAGTTAGAGCCAAAACAGTGTTGTGCAAAAGTCTGCCCCGGAAGTTCCGGGCAACTTCCGGGGAGGTTCCGGGCTAAACCGAAAGTTTGCACGCGGTGCTCCCTGAAAACTGGAGTTTTAACATTGTTCGCAGAATTGCGGACCTGATATCAACATCAAGATGACCTCAGATGAAAAAGTGATCAACTGAAGAGTTTTTCTCGATTGCAAGATCTACAACTTCGCTTTTGGGGGCATCGTGATCCGAATAAGTATACGACCTGCAGATTCAGTGCAAGAGGGCTACTTGATATAATTTGAGACCGGAAGTTCCGGCTGTCGTAGTCCAAGTTAGGGTAACTTTTGATGATTTAGACGTGATTTGAGTCCTTTTCTTGTACGGGAAGTCCAGCTCCCTCATATATATGTAAGGGGTGACGATCGATTGAACAACACACAATCAATCTGTCAATATATCACTTTTTACCTTTACCTTTATCTTCTCCCTTGTTCTTCTTACTCGTTCTTCATTTGTTCTTCGTGAAGGAGGGAAGCGATCTACGAGGCCCTAGGGGCGGTCAGGCTGACCTAGGGCGGCCCATAGCCACCGCGCGCACTGACGGGGTGAGGGAGTCCTGGATTAAGGGGTCCTTGGACGTCCGGCCTGTTGGACATGGGCCTGACTAATGGGCCGTGAAGATATAAGACAGAAGGCTCTCTCCCATGTCCGGATGGGACTCTTCTTGGTGTGGATGGCAAGCTTCGTGCTCGGATATGAAGATTCCTTTCTCTGTAACCGACTTTGTACAACCCTAATCCCCTCCGGTGTCTATATAAACTTGAGGGTTTAGTCAGTAGAGGCAATCGTAATCATACAGGCTAGACTTTTAGAGTTTTAGCCATTACGATCTCGAGGTAGATCAACTCTTGTAATACTTATTCATCAAGATCAATCAAGCAGGAAGTAGGGTATTACATCCATAGAGAGGGCCCGAACCTGAGTAAACATCGTGGCCCCTTCTCCTATTACCATCGACCTTAGACACACAGTTCGGGACCCCCTACCCGAGATCCACCGGTTTTGACACTGACATTGGTGCTTTCATTGAGAGTTCCGCTGCATCGTCGTCAAGAGGTTCGATGGCTCCATCAATCATCCACAACAACGCCGTCCCGGGAGAGGTTTTCCTCCCCGGCCAAATCTTTGTGTTCGGCGGCTTCGCACTGCGGGCCAACTCGCTTGGCCATCTAGAGAAGTTAGACAGCTACACCCCAGGCCACCAGATTAGTTTTCGAAACCTGGACTATGTCGCTGACGTCCGGGGAGACTTGATCTTCCAACAATTCGCGCCCAAACTTCCGCTCTGGCCTTAGATCCGGAGCGCGTCGCCATGCCCGAAGACGGACTTGAGCCCGCCGGACTGTCGGCAGCCACTAAACCCAGTACAGGAGTGCCGGATGAAGTTACATCACTAGCAACCATCACGAAGCCAGACCCTTCTCCGGACACTGGCTCCGAACCCTTGGGGTCAGCCTCGTGTGAGTTCGGCCGAGGAATCTCCCTCCCGCCATACTGCGAGGACTCTCTTCTCTCTGGACAAACCTCGCCTTTAAGCGAGGCTCTGTACTTAATGTGATCCCTTGGCATTACAGAGGAGCAACGTGTGAACTATGCTTAGCCCGTACTAGGGGCTGAGAGCAGGAAATTTTGCATCCCACCCACCACCCACTTCATAGCCACTATCGAGGACTTAACCAACATGCTCGATTATGGCTCCGAAGACATCGACGGTACGGATGACGATGCCGGAGAGGAGCAGGCCCAAAACCCGCCGTTTACCGAACGCTGGACGGCTACCTCTTCATATGACGTGTACATGGTGGATACACCCAAAGAGAATAACGGCAATGACAAAGAAGACCCAGTTGAGGATAAACCTCCTGAGATACAGCCAAAGCACCGGCGTCAGTGGCGCCGCTCTAAATCACGCCATAGAAAAAATAGCAATACCGGCACAGGATACAATAACACTCCGGATGGAGCCAAAGACAGAGAAGACCCCGACGAGCCAACTGCCGAACAGGATGATCTGGAAGATGGCCAGGTCAGGCTTGAGGAACGGGCTGCAAACAAAGACTCGGAGGATAGTAATCATTGCCCACTCTCCAAGGATGAGATGAGCCTCGGTGATGAAGACTTTATCATGCCTGAGGAACCACTCGAGCAGGAGCGCCGGCTAATTGCCACTGCAAGGAGCCTGACAAAGAAGCTGTAGCAGCTTCAAGTTGATCAAGATCTGCTCAATGACAGATGGACCAACGTCCTAGCAGCCAAGGAATACGGCCTCAAGCGCCCGATCAAAAGTTACCCGAAGCGCAAATTGTTACCTCAATTTGATAACGAGGCGCTGGAGCCCGTACCATCAGCGCGTAACGCGGCTGACCGACCACCACGTGGCTGGGACAAAGTGGCAACTCAAGCCGAACACCAGGCTATACTAGCTCGCCGTAAAGGCAGAGACATAACTTCTCAGGGTTATACATATGACCTATGGCAGAACCTGGACAGTAGAGCAGGTCAGACCAGATCGATCTACGGATCGCGGGGGCATGCGCCGACGCGCAACAACAACCATCTAGCCGGACGTGACAAACATAACCATGCCCGAGCCGAAAACCACAGACATACTCCATCCAAACTATGTTGCGATGTGGCCCAATATAGAGGCGCCGCACACCCCCTTTGCTTCACTGATGAAGTGATGGAGCACGAATTCCTAGAAGGGTTTAAACCCGTGAACATCGAATCATATGATGGGACAATAGACCCCGTGGTATGGATCGAAGATTTTCTTCTCCATATTCATATGGCCCGCGGTGATGATCTTCATGCCATCAAATACATCCCACTAAAACTCAAGGGACCAGCTCGGCACTGGTTGAACATCTTGCCTGAAAAATCGATTGGCAGCTGGGAAGACCTGGAAGATGCCTTCCGCGATAACTTCCAAGGTACATACGTCCGACCTCCGGATGCCGATGACCTAAGTCATATAGTCCAACAACCCGGAGAGTCAGCCAGGAAATTCTGGACTAGGTTCCTAATTAAAAAGAACCAGATCGTCGACTATCCAGATGCCGAAGCCCTAGCGGCCTTTAAACACAACATCCGCGACGAATGGCTCACCCAACACCTCGTCCAGGAAAAGCCGAAGTCCATGGCAGCCCTCACGACGCTTATGACCCGCTTTTGTGCGGGCGAAGATAGCTGGCTAGCCCGTAGCAATAACAATGCAAGCAAACCTGGCACTTCTGAAGCCAGAAATAGCAACGGCAAGCCCCGACGCAACAGACACAAGCATCGAAGTAACGGGGATAATACCGACGACACGGCGGTCAACGCCAGGTTCAGTGGCTCCAAGTCCAGCCAGCGGAAGAAGCCGTTCAAAAGTACCAATCTAGGCCCATCCAGCTTAGACCGCATTCTTGATCGTCCATGTCAAATACATAGCACCCCTGATAAGCCAGCCAATCATACCAACAGAAGCTGTTGGGTCTTTAAGTAGGCCGGCAAGATAAACGCCAAAAACAAGGAGAAGGGGTCGCAAAGCGAGGACGATGACGAGGAGCCCCGTCCACCGAACACAAGGGGACAAAAGAAGTTTCCCCCTCAGGTTAAAACGGTGAACATGATATACGCTACCCATATCCCCAAGAGGGAGCGCAAGCACGCGCTCCGGGACGTCTATGCGATAGAGTCAGTCGCCCCAAAATTCAACCCATGTTCGTCCTGCCCGATCACTTTTGATCGTAGGGACCATCCGACCAGTATCCGCCACGGTGGTTCAGCCGCACTGGTCATTGACCCAATAATTGATGGATTCCACCTCACACGAGTCCTCATGGACGGTGGCAGCAGCCTCAACCAGCTCTATCAGGATACAGTGCGCAAAATAGGCATCGATCCATCAAGGATCAAGCCCACCAAAACTACGTTTAAAGGAGTCATACCAGGTGTTGAGGCACGTTGTACGGGCTCAATTACACTAGAGGTTGTCTTCGGATCCCCGGACAATTTCCGAAGCGAAGAGTTGATCTTTGATATCGTCCCCTTCCGGAGTGGCTATCACGCACTGTTTGGACGGACCGCATTCGCTTGATTTAATGCGGTGCCACACTATGCTTATCTCAAGCTCAAGATGCCCAGGCCATGCGGTGTCATAACACTCAATGGAAACACACAGCGCTCCCTCCGAACCGAGGAGCACACCGCTGCCCTGGCAGAGGAAGTACAAAGTAGCCATTTAAGGCAGAGTTTTAATTTGGCGGCCAAGCTCCTGGACACTGTCAAACGAGTCCGGACTACTCCGCAGCGTGACGGTCCGGCTCGTCAGGAGTCAGACTAGCAATTCGACCTCCGTCTCAGCCCCGACCAAGTGGCGGCATACGTACCGCGCATACATAATTACGCACTCAAAATACCATGGGGGCAGAGACGGAGGCATAACCGGACTGTGGTCCATAATACGGCTCGACCTCCCTTGGACACACATACTTTCACTTTTCTTTTTATCCTTTTCAGGTTTCTTTTAAACAGGCCCCTGGTGGCGGCCTGCTCATCGATCCTTCCGAAGGACGAATACACCAAGGCGGCAAGCAGCACAGACGTGTGGGGGAATCTTTAGATGCTATCCTCGACGAACATCCTACGTGTTTTCAGGACCCGCACGCAGCTCCCCCTTGATCTCAGCATGTTAAATAGCCCGGTTGCTCATCGCACTATTCGTACAAATACGCTTCAACGTATTAATCAAGTTATAATGAGAGATTTTTGCGGCACTATCTTACTATTTAATTTTATTTTAACTTTTGTCTTATCGATCGCACGCGTACACTCTGGTATGCTTTAATTCGTCAGGTGCTTCATTGCGCTCCATACTATGGCAACATAGTCCGAACACTTTTACAATATAGTTCGGCACCCCGAATTCAGCATTATATGCATTGGCTCCGAATCATGTCTTTGGTCAATAGTTGGGTTGCTCGGCTCCTGTGCTTACTACATTATGTTCCGCTCTATCGGCTAGGTAGTGAAGGGAGAACTACTGCGATTGTGATTCTGGTTTATCCGAGAAAACACCTCAGTAGAGAAAGTCGAAAACTGACTATCATGATGTGGCGAGAGCTGGTCAGCTATTCGGAGGGTCAAAATCTTTTGCGATTTTCTCCGCCTTGCGCGACGGATCGGCCTTCACTTGATCAGGTGTCTACAGCACCCTAGTCTGGATTAAATACAAACCAGGGGCTGCGCCTATATATTGTATTTGTCAAACTCCGATGGCTAACTAAGGGTGATAAAGCCGAATAGTCTGATTGCCTAGTTCGTTGCGCTAAGCACCTCCTTCAAGGACCAAACTTTTGGATCAAGAGTGTCTAGACTACATCCCGAACACCCCCGTACTACCTACATGGGGGCTGAAGCCGACGATTGGCTAACTATCATATTTAACAAAACGGCCGCACAGGAGCAAAATTTATTAAATAATAACAAATAATAACAAGCATTATATTACATATCAGCTTTGTTTCACCATACAGGACAAGATAACATGAATGTATTCATTCAAAAATAGTGTTCTTAGCACATTGCTCCGCTACAGTACGGGATCCCTCCAGGACATCATCAAACTATCGCTTGGGCGTGCGGTGCTCCTTGCCAGTGGGCGGTCCCTCGATTGCTAGCTTGACGGCGTTCATCTTCGCCCACTGCACCTTGACGCGGGCGAAGGCCATCCGCGCACCCTCGATGGAGACCAATCGCTTGATGACGTCAAGCTGGGGGCACGCATTGACAAGCCGCTTCACGAGCCCGAAGTAACTGTTGGTTATGGCTTCGGTAGGCCACAGCCGGATTATCAAATCCTTCATGGTTAGCTCGGCCATCCTATGCAGTTCGACCAGCTGTTTTAGCTGGTCGCTAAAAGGCACCAGATGTTCTGGCACAAGGTATTGCGACCAGAATAGCTTCTCCATCGAGCTCCCCCCTTTGGCTCGGAAGAACTCCGCAGCGTCGGCAACACTGCATGGTAAATCCGCAAACGCTCCTAGAGAACTCCAAATCCGGGTTAGTAAGAGATACCTCTTCTTTACATATTTGCTCTACAAAATGAAGGCCTTACTCGCCGCTTTTTTTCTGGCCTCTTGGATTTCCTGGAGGGCGCCCTGGGCCTCAACCCGGGCATCTTGTGCGCTTTGGCGTGCCTGGGCGAGTTCGGTCTCTTGATCCACAATACTGCGCTCCAAGGACTCGAATTTCTTCACTACATCCTGGAGCTCCTACTAGACCTCATCAACCCTGGCCTCGTGTTTTTCACGGGCGGCTTATTCCTTTGCCACTTTCTTTTTGGCCTCGGCCAGCGCCTTCTTGAGGGATTCCACCTCAGTCGCCGCTCCTACAAATACCATGGCACTATAGTCAACATAAATCCTTCAATCCTTTCTGATATACAGAAGGTCATTACATACCTTGCTTTTCCTCCAATTGCTTCTTCACTCGGCCGAGGTCTTCCTTGGCCCGCTCCAGACACTGCTTCAGTCCGGAGACTTCGACAGCATAAGAGGTAGCAGCCAGCAGCGACGCCTGCTTATTCGCATAGACATGTATGGTTTGTCCCCTGCGAAAATTATTTGATCCTCTGTCTGGATTTTGTTTCCAAACACCGGACGGAGTCTCAGGGGCTACTGTCTATACTATGATATTCTTCCTACATAATAACGTCGCTTGCCTCAAAGCCTGTCAGAAGGCTAGTGCAGGCTTCCGTTAGTTCACACTTAATGGACTAAACCTTCTCAATCACCGTACCCATGAGGATATGGTGTTACTCAACAATGGTAGCACCTTGCAACGCTTCCAGAAGAGTATCCGGTGCCTCTGGTTGCACAGAGGTCACTGGCGGAACAAACGCACCTCCTTCTCACAAAGGAGGTTGCTTACCTGAATCCGGAGCCGTACTAGCTTTCGGAATGGTATTCGGCTGGGGTCCGCACTAGATATGGCCCCCATCGCCAGTCTCTAGGGGTATTTGCTCCCTCAGGTGTCCGGCAGCCGAGGTTTCCCCCTCTGGTGCCATCCTGATGGCCTCCTGCGTCTCTCCCTAGCCCGTGAAGGTCCTTCGGGACACTGTCTCGGCATCGTCTATGGCCTTGGGAGAGTTCGCTGTCGGCGGCGAATCGCTGTCCATAGCCTTTGGATCCAGCGAATCCCCCAATGAGGATCGCTGGGAGCTGTCGTGGGCCGAACACAGCATCCGCGACGAATGGCTTGCCCGACACCTGATACGTCTCCGTCGTATCTACTTTTCCAAACACTTTTGCCCTTGTTTTGGACTCTAACTTGCATGATTTGAATGGAACTAACCCGGACTGACGCTGTTTTCAGCAGAATTGCAATGGTGTTATTTATGTGCAGAAACAAAAGTTCTCGGAATGACCTGAAACTCCACGGAATGTCTTTTCAGAAATAATAAGAAATCCTTGCCAAAGATGAAGACCAGGGGGCCTACAACCTGTCCACGAGGGTGAGGGACGCGCCCTCCCCCCTAGGGCGCGCCCCCTACCTCGTGGGCCCCCCTGGAGCTCCTCCAACGCCAACTCCAACTCTATATATTTGCTTTCGGGGAGAAAAAAATCAAGGAGAAGAAATCATCGTGTTTTACGATACAGAGCCTCCGCCAAGCCCTAAAACCTCTTGGGAGGGCTGATCTGGAGTCCGTTCGGGGCTCTGGAGAGCGGGATTCGTCGCCATCATCATCATCAACCATCCTCCATCACCAATTTCATGATGCTCACCGCCGTGCGTGAGTAATTCGATCGTAGGCTTGCTGGGCGGTGATGGGTTGGATGAGATCTATCATGTAATCGAGTTAGTTTTGTTAGGGTTTGATCCCTAGTATCCATTATGTTCTGAGATTGATGTTGCTGTGACTTTGCTATGCTTAATGCTTGTCACTAGTGCCTGAGTGCCATGATTTCAGATCTGAACCTATTATGTTTTCATGCATATAGGTGTGTTCTTGATCCTATCTTGCAAGTCTATAGTCACCTACTATGTGTTATGATCCGGCAACCCCGAAGTGACAATAATCAGGACCACTCCCGGTGATGACCATAGTTTGAGGAGTCCATGTATTCACTATATGCAAATGCTTTGTTCTGGTTCTCTATTAAAAGGAGGCCTTAAGATCCCTTAGTTTCCATTAGGACCCCGCTGCCACGGGAGGGTAGGACAAAAGATGTCATGCAAGTTCTTTTCAATAAGCATGTATGACTATATTCGGAATACATGCCTACATTACATTGATGAATTGGAGCTAGTTCTGTGTCACCCTATGTTATGATTGTTACATGATGAACCACATCCGGCATAGTTATCCATCACCGATCCAATGCCTATGAGCTTTTCCTATACTGGTTCTCGCTTATTTACTTTCCCGTTGCTATTGTTACAATCACTACAAAATACCAAAAATATTACTTTTGCTTCTGTTACTTTTGTTACCGTTACCACTACTATCATATTACTTTGCTACTAAACACTTTGCTGCAGATATTAAGTTATCCAGGTGTGGTTGAATTGACAACTCAGTTGCTAATACTTGAGAATATTCTTTGGCTCCCCTTGTGTCGAATCAATAAATTTGGGTTGAATACTCTACCCTCGAAAACTGTTGTGATCACCGATACTTGTGGGTTATCAAGACTATTTTCTGGCGCCGTGGCTGGGGAGCATAGATCTATTCTTTGAGTCACTTGGGATTTATATCTACTGGACACTATGAAGAACTTGAAAGACGCTAAGACAACAATTTATCCCTCAACTACGAGGGGAGGTAAGGAACTGCCATCTAGCTCTGCACTTGATTCACCTTCTGTTTTGAGTAAGCTTGCGATACCTAAACCTGCTTCTGCTATTCGTTCTGATATGTCGCATGTTATTGATGATGCCACTTCTGCTATGCATGATACTTATGATGAAACTACTTCTATGCTTGATACTACTGTGCCCCTTAGTGAATTTCTTGACGAACAAATTGCTAGGGCTAGAGAGAAAGAAATTATTGAAACTGATTATATTGATGAAAGTGATGATGAAGATATGCCTGTTATTCCTGATGGTTATGTTTTTGATTTAGAAGCTTCTACAGCTATTTTAGCCTGCAAAGATAGATCTGAGCTCAAGAGGCTATTAGTTAAATGGAATAAGCAATCTCTTACAGATAGAATGAAACCTGACCCTACTTTTGCTACTTCACCTATCTGTGTTGCCGATAAGGATTATGAATTCTCTATTGATCCTGATATAATTACTTTTGTTGAATCTGATCCTTTTCATGGTTATGAATCTGAAACTGTTGTGGCACATCTTACTAAATTAAATGATATAGCCACCCTGTTCACTAATGATGAGAGATCTCGTTACTTTTACATCCTTAAAATATTTCTGTTCTCATTAAAGGGTGATGCTAAGATATGGTTTAATTCTCTTGATCCTGGTTGTGTGCGTAGTCCCCAGGATATGATTTATTACTTCTCTGCTAAATATTTCCCTGCTCATAAGAAACAAACTGCTTTGAGGGAAATATACAACTTTGTGCAAATTGAATAATAGAGTCTCCCACAAGCTTGGGGGAGGCTTCTCAAGTTACTTAATGCTTTGCCTGATCATCCTCTTAAGAAAAATGAAATACTTGATATCTTTTATAATGGACTAACCGATACCTCCAGAGATTACCTGGATAGTTGTGTTGGTTCTGTTTTGAGGGAAAGAACACCGGATGAAGCTGAAATTCTATTGAATAATATGTTGACAAATGAAAATAATTGGACACTTTCTGAGACAGCTCCTGCTCCAATTACTGAGCCTATTCCTAAACTAACTCCGAAGAAGAGAGGTGTTCTATTTCTCAGTCCTCAAGATATGCAAGAGGCAAAGAAATCTATGAAAGAAAAAGGTATTAAAGCTGAAGATGTTAAGAATTTACCTCCTATTGAAGAAATACATGGTCTTAATCTACCGCCTACTGAAGAAACATATGATCTTGATCCGTTACCTATTGAAGAACCTCATGGTCTTGATAACCCGACACAGGTAGTAAAGGTAAATTCTCTCTATAGATATGATAGAGCTGAAATCCCTCCTACTAAAATTGCTAGCCAACGCTTGGATGAGTTTGATAACTTTATGGTTAAGCAAGAAGATTTCAATGCTTATTTTGGTAGACAATTAAAACAAAATACTTATATGATTAAACACTTGGGTGATTATATGGCTAATGTTAGAGGTGAACTTAAACTTGTTAGCGAACATGCTTCTATGGTTACCACTCAAGTAGAGCAAGTACTTAAAGGTCAAAATGATTTGATCAATAAAATGTATAGTAAAAAAATGATTATGTTGTTAGAGTGGCTACTAGAACTGGTAGAATGACTCAGGAACCTTTGTATCCTGAAGGCCACCCTAAGAGAATTGAGCAAGATTCTCAGAGAAATAATATTGATGTACCTAGTTCTTCTAAAAGGAAGAAGAAGAAAAATGATAGGACCTTGCAAACTTCTAGTGAACCTATTGCCGAACCACCTGAGAATCCCAATGATATCTCTATGTCTGATGCTGAAACACAATCTGGTAATGAACATGAACCTAGTGAAAATGTTATTGATGATGCTCAACCTAGTAATGATAATGATGTAGAAATTGAACCTGTTGTGGATCTTGATAACCCACAATCAAAGAATCAACATTATGATAAGAGAGACTTTGTTGCTAGGAAACATGGTAAAGAAAGAGAACCATGGGTTCAGAAACCCATGCCTTTTCCTCCCAAACCATCCAAGAAAAAGTATGATGAGGATTTTGAGCGCTTTGCTGAAATGATTAGACCTATCTTTTTGCGTATGCAATTAACTGATATGCTCAACATGAATCCTTATGCTAAATATATGAAAGATATTGTCACTAATAAGAGAAAGATACCAGAATCTGAAATTTACACCATGCTTGCTAATTATACTTTTAAGGGTGGAATACCAAAGAAACTTTGAGATCCAGGAGTACCTACTATACCATGCTCCATTAAAAGAAATTATGTTAAAACTGCTTTATATGATCTTGGAGCCGTTGTTAGTGTTATGCCTCTCTCTTTATATCGTAGACTTGATTTGAATAAGTTGACACCTACTGAAATATCTTTGCAAATGGCTGATAAATCAACTGCTATACTTGTCGGTATATGTGAGGATGTGCCTGTTGTGGTTGCAAACGTTACTATTTTAACATACTTTGTTATTCTTGATATTCCCGAGGACGATAGTATGTCTATTATTCTCGGAAGACCCTTTTTGAATACTGTAGGTGCTGTTATTGATTGCAACAAAGGCAATGTCACTTTTCGAGGAAACAACCTCAAGTTCATAGTATCAACTCTATTGGAAAAATTCCATCGATTATATTTGGAGATTTTGAATTTCCTCTTCCTACTGTCAAGAAGAAATATGATATTCTTATTATTGGGGATGTGAATATCCCCGTTGAGGTAACATAGTGTTATTCAAAATTTCTCCGGTTCCATGTTATTCGGAATGAGTTTGTTAACAAGACTTGATCAACCTTGTTAGTGGATTCCTTTTGATGAGCATGAGATGGATGAAACTAGAAGGCACAACCATCTGTACCCTTTTTCTATTTTCTATTATTTAGTTGAAATAAAGTAAAAATAGTATTTTCCTTTCTGTTTTCTGATTTATCTGTGCAATATAAAAATACCCCAAAAATAAAAGTTCTCCAAATGCCCTGAAAATGAAATATGATTTTTTCTAGAATATTTGAGGATTTATGGAACTGAGAACACATCAGGGGGGTCAACCTCCTGGGCACGAGGGTGGAGGGCGTGCCCTACCACCCAGGGCGCGCCCCCCTGCCTCGTGGTCCCACGGTGGCCCTCCTCCACTTATTCCTGCACCCATACACTCCTTCTTCCTCCCACAAACATGAATATCTAGCTCAAGCATGAGTTTTAGCTCACTTTGTTGCGATTTTTGATCTCCTTGCTCAAAGCACCTCTCACAAAACTGCTTGGGGAGATTGTTCCTTGGTATGTGACTCCTTCATTGGTCCAATTAGTTTTTGTTCTAGTCCTTTATTCATTGAAAATTTGTGCTGCCTAGGTGACCATGTTCTTGAGCTTGCATGTCAAATTTATATGGTTCCAAGCAGTTCTAATGCATCATATATCCTCTAGGCCCTTGTAGGAGTAGTTGCTATCAATTTTATTAAGTTTGGTTTACTTTTGTTTGAAGTTACTAAAAATTTCAGAAATTTTTCAGAGGAAAAAATATGCTTAGGAAAATGTTCCAAGGCGGTCCTTCAAGGAAGAAAGGACCTAGGCTTGCAATGTGTGATGCTGATGACGAGACGCCAAGAGACGCCCCAGTGCGGCCTTGTGAGTGGCCTTCAGAAAATTTTATGGATCGAGCGGGAATCAAAGAGGAATTTAACGCATATTTGCATAACGCCGATCTTGTGAGCTTTGAGGCAGACAAATGCCCCCAGTACCATCATCTCACTAGTTCATTTGTGAGGAGGTTTAAATTTTCATCTTCACATAATTCTCCTACTGTCATGTTTGATCTTTATGAAAAATCTTATACCATGGACTTAGAGGATTTTACTTCTGCTTGCAAACTTCCACGATGGGGTAGTGCTAGTGATCCCTGTAAATCTGAATTTAGAGACTTTCTTGCCGGTATAACTGTAGGGGAATCTAGAGATATAACGCAAGCTACCATAGGGAGAATTCACTTTCCTGCTATACATTATTTTGCTCTCTTCATAGGTAGGTGCATAAATGGTAAGGATGAAGCACGTCATATGTGTGTGCCTGACCTCAGTATTCTTAGGAGTGCTATGTTAGGAGAACAATCTTATAATATGGGAGCCATTGTTGCACGTAGGTTGCATCATAATAGATTTAATGGAGATTTCTTTGGAGGAATTTATGCAACCCGCTTAGCCAATTTTCTTGATGTGGATGTTCGTGAGGATGACACTGAGTTGCCTCCTACTTATTTAGATTATAATTCTATGGTCTACCACCTGTTTGTCGAGAGGAATGAATCACCTCTCCAGTATCGACTAATCTTTGACAAACGGCGTGTTGTCCGTATTACTCTCCCTGCTCCTGCCTTCTTTGATTATCAGGCAAAAGGAAGATATATTATTACCAGAGAGGAGGCAGATGAGTACGAGAGGAGGGCGGAGGCAGCTCGCCGCCATGCTGCAGCTCAGGAGGCGATAATCGCTGCATCTCAGTATGACCCCAACTACACCTATGGGTATCCGCCATGCCATCCCTGGCAATGAACCAACTTAGGCCAAAAGCCTAAGCTTGGGGGAGTACGTATTTCCCACCGATATTACATTTATGTTTACACACACTCATTGCTAGATGTCGGTGCTCATACTTCTTCATTGTAATATCCATGCTAGTTTATTTTTTTCTTGCTTTCTTCTTATGTGTTTGTTAAATTTTAAGAAAAACAAAAAAATAGTAGTAACTTTTAGCTAGTTTACCTTTCTTGCTGTTGTAGTAATAATTAAAAAGAAAACCCAAAAATATTTCCCGTTCTTCTTTTGCTTGTTGAGAGCTTTCCCGTGTAAATAGTTTTTATTTCTTTTCTCTTCTTTTGGGGGTCGATAGGAGAAGACCATGATTAAATTGTTAAAGTGGCTCTTATATGCATTATTGTTGATTTAACCAAGAGCCCATATTGCCTTGTCTTCTCCTGTTTATTGAATGCTCGCAGATTCCAGCTTAGTCCAATGCGCGTGCACTCTTATTATTTTCACTTCATTCGGTCGTGCAAGTGAAAGGCAGTTAAGATGATATATGATGGACTGACTGAGATGAGAAAAGCTGGTATGAACTCGACCTCTCTTGTTTTTGTAAATACGATGAGTTCATCGTTCCTGATTCAGCCTATTATGAATAAACATGTTTGTAATGACAATTAGAGATCATAGTTGTTTATCCCATGCTTGATTAGCTATGAGTTATAATGGTTTACTTTGCATGCCAACATTCTATTAAAATGGTTGTGATGTGGTATGATGGGGTGGTATCCTCCTTTGAATGATTTAAGTGACTTGACTTGGCATGTTCACACATGTAGTTGAATCAAATCAACATAGCCTTCACGACATTTATGTTCATGGTGCATTATATCCTACTCAAGCTTGCATCCAATGTTTACTAATTTTAATGCAAGTTCATGACTGTTGTCGCTCTTTAGTTGGTCGCTTCCCAGTCTTTTGCTAGCCTTCACTTGTACTAAGCAGGAATACTGCTTGTGCATCCAATCCTTTAAACCCCAAAGTTATTCCATATGAGTCCACCATACCTTCCTATATGCGGTATCTACCTCCCGTTCCAAGTAAATTTGTATGTGCCAAACTCTAAACCTTTAAATAAACATTCTGTTTTGTACGCTCGAATAGCTCATGTATCAACTAGGGTTGCCCTTATCTTCCATGTTAGGCGGGTTATTCTCAAGAGGAGTGGACTCCGCTCCTCATTCACGAGAAAATGGCTGGTCTCCGGGATGCCCAGTCCCATGCTTTATGCAAACTAAATCAAAATAATTGCAAACAAAACTCCCTCTGGGACTGTTGCTAGTTGGAGACACTAGTTGTTTCGAGCAAGTCATGGATTGATGCTTGTTGCTGGAGGGGGAGTATAAACTTTACCATTCTGTTTGGGAACCGCCTATAATGTGTGTAGCATGGAAGATATCGCCATCTCTTAGTTGTTATGTTGACAATGAAAGTATGCCGCTCAAAATATTATTTACCTCTATTTCAAAACCGAGCTCTGGCACCTCTACAAATCCCGGCTTCCCTCTGCGAAGGGCCTATCTATATACTTTTATGTTGAGTCATCACCCTCTTATTAAAAAGCACTAGCTGGAGAGTGCAGCTGTCATTTGCATTCATTACTATTAATTTATATTGGGTATGACTGAATCTCTTTTACCATGAATTACAATGTCTAGTCGGTCCTTGATCTTTAAAGGTGCTCTGCATTTATGTTTTGCGGTCTCAGAAAGGGCTAGCGAGATACCATCTTGTTATATCATATTATGATTGTTTTGAGAAAGTGTTGTCATCCGAGATTTATTATTATGGCTCGCTAGTTGATTATGCTATTGATGTGAGTAAATATGAGACCTGAGCGTTATTGCAAATGTGGTTAGGCATAATCTTTGCTGAAAACTTGAATGCTGGCTTTACATATTTACAACAACAAGAGCAAATAGAGTTTGTATAAGTTTTTCTTTATCACTTTCTGTTTGTCAACTAAATTGCTTGAGGACAAGCAAAGGTTTAAGCTTGGGGAGTTGATACGTCTCTGCCGTATCTACTTTTCCAAACACTTTTGCCCTTGTTTTGGACTCTAAGTTGCATGATTTGAATGGAACTAACCCGGACTGACGCTGTTTTCAGCAGAATTGCAATGGTGTTATTTATGTGCAGAAACAAAAGTTCTCGGAATGACCTGAAACTCCACGGAACATCTTTTCAGGAATAATAAAAAATCCTTGCCAAAGATGAAGATCAGGGGGCCCACACCCTGTCCACGAGGTTGGGGGCGCGCCCTCCCCCCTAGGGCGCGCCCCCTACCTCGTGGGCCCACTAGAGCTCCTCCGACGCAAACTCCAACTCTATATATTTGCCTTCGGGGAGAAAAAAATCAAGGAGAAGAAATCATCGCGTTTTACTATACGGAGCCGCCGCCAAGCCCTAAAACCTCTCGGGAGGGCTGATCTAGAGTCCGTTCGGGGCTCCGGAGAGGGGGATTCGTCGCCATCGTCATCATCAACCATCCTCCATCACCAATTTCATGATGCTCACCGACGTGCGTGAGTAATTCCATCGTAGGCTTGCTGGACGGTAATGGGTTGGATGAGATCTATCATGTAATCGAGTTAGTTTTGTTAGGGTTTGATCCTTAGTATCCATTATGTTCTGAGATTGATGTTGCTGTGACTTTGCTATGCTTAATGCTTGTCACTAGGGCCCGAGTGCCATGATTTCAGATCTGAACCTATTATGTTTTCATGAATATATGTGTGTTCTTGATCCTATCTTGCAAGTCTATAGTCACCTACTATGTGTTATGATCTGGCAACCCTGAAGTGACAATAATCGGGACCACTCCCAGTGATGACCATAGTTTGAGGAGTTCATGTATTCACTATGTGCTAATGCTTTGTTCCGGTTCTCTATTAAAAGGAGGCCTTAATATCCCTTAGTTTCCATTAGGACCCCGCTGCCATGGGAGGGTAGGACAAAAGATGTCATGCAAGTTATTTTCCATAAGCACGTATGACTATATTCGGAATACATGCCTGCATTGTATTCATGAATTGGAGCTAGTTCCGTGTCACCCTATGTTATGATTGTTACATGATGAACCGCATCCGGCATAATTATCCATCACCGATCCAATGCCTACGAGCTTTTCCTATACTGGTTCTCGCTTATTTACTTTCCCGTTGCTATTGTTACAATCACTACAAAATACCAAAAATGTTACTTTTGCTTCCGTTACTTTTGTTACCGTTACCACTACTATCATATTACTTTGCTACTAAACACTTTGCTGCAGATATTAAGTTATCCAGGTGTGGTTGAATTGACAACTCAGCTGCTAATATGTAACGCCCCGGATCCGATGCGCCAGGTGTCTTCCAGTTATTCGTTGTCATTGTCATGTCGTTTGCTTGCGTGTTGTCTTTTTTCGCCATGTCATCATGTGCATTGCATTGCATACGTGTTCGTCTTATGCATCTGAGCATTTTCCCCGTTGTCCGTTTTGCAATCCGACGCTCCTATGTCCTCCGGCGTCCCCCTTTTGTCTCTTGTTGTGAGCGGGTGTTAAACATTCTCGAAATGGACCGAGATTTGCCAAGCGGCCTTGGAACACCACCGGCAGACCGTCTATCAAGTTTCGTGCCATTTGGAGTCCGTTTGATAATCCAACGGTTAACCGGGTAGCCGCAAAGGCCTCTTTTGTGTGCATCCCAACACCCTTGATAAGTGGCCCAATAACCCTTCCAAACCCCCTCCATGCTCTCGGTCGTTCGATCATGATCGTGTGGGAGAAAACCGCTCCTCATTTGGACTCTCCTAGCTCCCTCTGCCTATAAATATGTGCATCTCCCCGAAATTCCGGATCAAACCCTAGCCTTCCTCTTCCTCCGCGCGCCAGACATGTCCACTCCAACGCCGGACACGTCCAGTCGCCGCGCCAGATGAATCCGCCTTCGCCACGTGTCCCCGCGCCTCCTCTCTCTCCTCCCCGCTGCCAGGCCCGCCGGGGCCCGAGGACGGCCCGCCATGGGCCAGATCTGGGCTGCCGCCCCGAGCCCCGCACCCGCTCGCCGGCGCTCCTGGTCGCGCTGCCGCTGCTCGCCCATGCCTGCCCCGCCGCCCTTCGCGCCCCGCCGCCGCCTTACTCGCCGCCAGCCGCCGCCGCCCACCTCAACCACCGCCGCGCCGCCCGCGCTGCCCGCCGCCCATCTCCGCGCCTTGCCACGCCGGCGCCGCCTCGCGCGCCCCTCAACGGCCTCCTCCGCGCCGCCCCTCGCCGGAGAGCTCGCCGGAGCTCCCTGGCCGGATCCACCGCGGGGTGGACGAGATCCACCTATTCGCGGATCCAAACGGCGTCCCCATCCCGGGTCATCTCCGTCCAGTTTTTCGCGAGGTTGTTTTTCTTCCAAGTCCCTGTTTTTCTACATTCTCGTTCCATGTTCGTCGTGCCATATCTCCATGACTGTAGCTCTGTTTTGCATGTATGATATATAGTAGTGTTCAGCATGATGTGATCTACATTTTGTTCCATTGTGGCATGCTTGTTTGAGTCAATCTTGAGGCCCAAATAATCATTTCAAGAGTGCTATATAATGTTTACTGCTGCTACTTATCAGAACTTGCTGACTTGTCTTTTTCGTTGCATTTGTTGTGTGCACCATATGGTTAGGAGCTATAGTTGTGTTTTGATCAATAACATGCCATCTTTAAAGGGTTTCTTTCCATGTATTTTTTTGATCTATGTGGTGACTATCACAAGCATGCAAACTAGGCTTCGTTATGTTGCTGATTTCAATGACTTCGGATTTTACTATCTTTGTTCTGCTGTTATTTTTATGCCATGTATTCATGTTGGTACAGTGAGATCCATGACATTTTTTAGTATGTTCCGTAAGGATTTTTTTGGACATATGGTTATGCTCTATCCATCCATACCTCAGTTTGCATTTATGGAGTGCTCTAGCATGTCTTAATCTTGCTCTACTTTTTCCATAAAATGTTCCTGGCAGATTGTTTACACGTTAATCGATTTTGCCAAGGTTGTTATAGTTGATCCTTGCATGCTATGAGCTTGTTCTTGCCATGGTTAGTTTCATAAACATGCCTTCTTGCTAATTCTATGTTTATCTTGTAATGCAATGCCTTGTGATGAGTGAATCGAGCTCGCAAAGTTGCCTTCATAATTCTGTTTATGTCATGGTCTGTTTTTCTGCTAAGTCTGAACTTGGTAATAAAACTTGCTATGTTTACATGGGTGCCACAATATCTTCTGTGCCTTTTTGTCTCATGATCAGTAAGGGACATTTGTTATATGCAACTATTAGATTCATTCTATGCCTTTGGCTGCCATGATCTGTTCTTGTAGCATGTTGTGTGAGAACTGTTATTATTTGCAATCTTGCCATGTCCTTTTGAGCATGTTCTAGTGATTTCTGGAGATAGCTCATTGTTCATGTTTTGTTATGATTTACCAGTACATCATGCCCATGACTTTTACTTTCATGTTGAGTGGCTGTAGCATATCGTTTTGGTGCTTGCAAGATGCCTAGTTGCTGTTTTGGACAGCTTGTTCTTTAAACTTGTATTGTGTGTATGTGTTGAACCGTTGCTCCGTTTTGAGTGTGCTTTACATGAAACTTGATTAGTTGTGCTTGTAGTTTCATGTTACCTTATCGCATCCATGTTTTGAGTGTGTTTGCTTGATGTTTGAATGCATTTTGCACCAATGCCATGTTTAACTTGTTTTGCTCATATCTTCTAGGCCGTAGCTCCGAATCTAATGAACTTTATATGCAACTTGACTAGAATTTCGTGTCGATCATCGTGGTGCATCTTAAATTGCTGTTTAACAACTTGAACATGAGTTTTATTCAGATCTGGACCAATTTCGAAATTTGCATATGAGGACCTACAGGAATTGTTATATGTTGTTTCCGGCCTCATTTAAACTTGCTTTGATGTGTTGCTCCTGTATGCCTCATCTCTTGCCATGAGTAGCTTCATGTAGCCTTGTCATGCATCATACTTGGTTGAGCTTCATGCCTTGTTCATGTGTGGTGTGTTTATCATGTTGTGTGCTTCTTCTCAATAGTTCCCGTTTGGTTGCGATCGTGAGGATTCGTTCGTCTACGCTGGGTTCGTCTTCGTGGCTTCATCTTCTTCATGGACCCGTTCTTCTTCCTAGCGTGATTTTGTAGGGGAACGTTGCAGAAAACAAAAAAAATTCCTACGGTTTCACCAAGATCCATCTATGAGTTCATCTAGCAACGAGTGATCGGATGCATCTACATACCTTTGTAGATCGCGAGCGGAAGCGTTCACTAGAACGTGGATGATGGAGTCGTACTCGCCATGATCCAAATCACCGATGACCAAGCGCCGAACGGACGGCACCTTCACGTTCAACACATGTACGGAGCGGATGACGTCTCCTCCTTCTTGATCCAGCAAGGGGGAAGGAGAGGTTGATGAAGATCCGGCAGCACGACGGCGTGGTGGTGGATGCAGTTGTCACCGCAGCAGGGCTTTGCCGAGCGTCTGCCCAAGAGGGAGAGGTGTAGCAGGGAAGAGGGAGGCGCCAAGGCTGTAGGGTGCGGCTGCCCCTCCCTCCCCCCTTTATATAGGCCCCCTAGGGAGGGGCGCTGGCCCTGGAGATCCAATCTCCCAAGGGGGCAGCGGCCAAGGGGGGTGGAGTACCCCCCAAGGCAAGTGGGGCGCCCCCCCACCCTAGGGTTTCAACCCTAGGCTTAGGGGGTGGGCCAAGGGGGGTGCACCAGCCCACTATGGCTGGTTACCCTCCCCACTTCAGCCCAGGGGGCCCTCCGGGATAGGTGGCCCCACCCGGTGGACCCCCGGGAACCATCCGGTGGTCCCGGTACAATACCGGTGACCCCCGAATCTCTCCCGATGGCCGAAACTGCACTTCCTATATATAATTCTTTACCTCCGGACCATTCCGGAACTCCTCGTGACGTCCGGGATCTCATCCGGGACTCCGAACAGCTTTCGGATTACTGCATACTCATATCTCTACAACCCTAGCGTCACCGAACCTTAAGTGTGTAGACCCTACGGGTTCGGGAGACATGCAGACATGACCGAGACGCCTCTCCGGTCAATAACCAACAGCGGGATCTGGATACCCATGTTGGCTCCCACATGCTCCTCGATGATCTCATCGGATGAACCACGATGTCGAGGACTTAATCAATCCCGTATTCAATTCCCTTTGTCAATCGGTACGTTACTTGCCCGAGACTCGATCGTCGGTATCCCAATACCTTGTTCAATCTCGTTACCGGCAACTCACTTTACTCGTACCGTAATGCATGATCCCATGACCAACCCCTTGGTGACATTGAGCTCATTATGATGATGCATTACCGAGTGGGCCCTAGAGATACCTCTCCGTCATACGGAGTGACAAATCCCAGTCTCGGTTCGTGCCAACCCAACAGACACTTTCGGAGATACCCGTAGTGTACCTTTATAGCCACCCAGTTACATTGTGACGTTTGGCACACCCAAAGCACTCATACGGTATCCGGGAGTTGCACAACCTCATGGTCTAAGGAAATGATACTTGACATTGCAAAAGCTCTAGCAAACGAACTACACGATCTTTATGCTATGCTTAGGTTTGGGTCTTGTCCATCACATCATTCTCCTAATGATGTGATCCCGTTATCAATGACATCCCCATGTCCATAGCCAGGAAACCATGACTATCTGTTGATCAACGAGCTAGTCAACTAGAGGCTCACTAGGGACACATTGTGGTCTATGTATTCACACATGTATTACGATTTCCGGACAATACAATTATAGCATGAACAATAGACAATTATCATGAACAAGGAAATATAATAATGTTTTATTATTGCCTCTAGGGCATATTTCCAACAGTCTCCCACTTGCACTAGAGACAATAGTCTAGTTACATTGTGATGAATCGTACACCCATGGAA
Source organism: Aegilops umbellulata (assembly GCA_032464435.1). Classification (NCBI taxonomy): domain Eukaryota; kingdom Viridiplantae; phylum Streptophyta; class Magnoliopsida; order Poales; family Poaceae; genus Aegilops; species Aegilops umbellulata. The sequence goes on along the minus strand of CP136058.1, from coordinate 346,702,607 downwards.
TTTTGGTGTTGATCATGTTTTGCTCTAGGGAGAGGTTTAGTCAACGGATCTGCCACATTCAGGTCCGTGTGTACTTTACAAATCTCTATGTCTCCATTTTGAACACTTTCACAAATGGAGTTGAAGCGACACTTGATATGCCTGGTCTTCTTGTGAAACCTGGGCTCCTTCGCAAGGGCAATAGCTCCAGTGTTGTCACAGAAGAGAGTCATCGGGTCCGACGCATTGGGTATGACTCCTAGGTCAGTAATGAACTCCTTCACCCAGACTGCTTCTTGTGTTGCCTCTGAGGCTGCCATATACTTTGCTTCACATGTAGATCCCGCCACGACGCTTTGCTTGCAACTGCACCAGCTTACTGCTCCACCATTCAAAATATACACGTATCCGGTTTGTGACTTAGAGTCATCCAGATCTGTGTCGAAGCTAGCGTCGACGTAACCCTTTACGACGAGCTCTTCGTCACCTCCATAGACGAGAAACATGTCCTTAGTCCTTTTCAGGTACTTCAGGATATTCTTGACCGCTGTCCAGTGTTCCTTGCCAGGATTACTTTGGTACCTTCCTACCAAACTTACGGCAAGGTTTACATCAGGTCTGGTACACAACATGGCATACATAATAGACCCTATGGCTGAGGCATAGGGGATGACACTCATCTCTTCTATATCTTCTGCCGTGGTCGGGCATTGAGCTGAGCTCAATTTCACACCTTGCAACACAGGCAAGAACCCCTTCTTGGACTGATCCATATTGAACTTCTTCAATATCTTTTCAAGGTATGTGCTTTGTGAAAGACCTATGAGGCGTCTTGATCTATCTCTATAGATCTTGATGCCTAATATATAAGCAGCTTCTCCAAGGTCCTTCATTGAAAAACTCTTATTCAAGTAGGCCTTAATGCTCTCCAAAAGTTCTATATCATTTCCCATCAAAAGTATGTCATCTACATATAATATGAGAAATGCTACAGAGCTCCCGCTCACTTTCTTGTAAACGCAGGCTTCTCCATAAGTCTGCACAAACCCAAACGCTTTGATCATCTCATCAAAGCGAATGTTCCAACTCCGAGATGCTTGCACCAGCCCATAGATTGAGCGCTGGAGCTTGCACACCTTGTCAGCATTCTTAGGATCGACAAAACCTTCCGGCTGCATCATATACAATTCTTCCTTAAGAAAGCCGTTAAGGAATGCCATTTTGACGTCCATTTGCCATATCTCATAATCATAGAATGCGGCAATTGCTAACATGATTCGGACGGACTTCAGCTTCGCTACGGGTGAGAAATTCTCATCGTAGTCAACCCCTTGAACTTGTCAATAACCCTTAGCGACAAGTCGAGCCTTATAGATGGTCACATTACCATCCGTGTCTGTCTTCTTCTTAAAGATCCATTTATTTTCTATGGCTGGCCAATCAATGGGCAAGTCAGTCAAAGTCCATACTTCGTTTTCATACATGGATTCTATCTCGAATTTCATGGCTTCCAGCCATTTGTTGGAATCTGGGCCCGCCATCGCTTCTTCATAATTCGAAGGTTCACCGTTGTCTAACAACATGATTTCCAGGACAGGGTTGCCGTACCACTCTGGTGCGGAACGTGTCCTTGTGGACCTACGAAGTTCAGTAGTAACTTGATCTGAAGTTTCATGATCATCATCATTAACCTCCTCTCTAATCGATGCAGGCACCACAGGAACATTTTCCTGAGCTGCGCTACTCTCCGTTTCAAGAGGCAGTACTTCATCAAGCTCCACTTTCCTCCCACTTACTTCTTTCGAGAGAAACTCTTTCTCTAGAAAGGATCCATTCCTGGCAACAAAGATCTTGCCTTCGGATCTGAGGTAGAAGGTATACCCAATGGTTTCCTTAGGGTATCCTATGAAGACGCACTTTTCTGACTTGGGTTCGAGCTTTTCAGGTTGAAGTTTCTTGACATAAGCATCGCATCCCCAAACTTTTAGAAACGACAGCTTAGGTTTCTTCCCAAACCATAATTCATACGGTGTCGTCTCAATGGATTTAGACGGTGCCCTATTTAAAGTGAATGCGACTGTCTCTAGAGCGTATCCCCAAAATGATAGCGGTAAATCAGTAAGAGACATCATAGATCGCACCATATCCAATAGAGTGCGATTACGACGTTCTGACACACCGTTACGTTGAGGTGTTCCAGGCGGCGTGAGTTGTGAAACGATTCCACATTTCCTTAAGTGTGTGCCAAATTCGTGACTTAAATATTCTCCTCCACGATCTGATCGTAAGAACTTTATTTTTCGGTCACGTTGATTCTCTACCTCATTCTGAAATTCCTTGAACTTTTCAAAGGTCTCAGACTTGTGTTTCATCAAGTATACATACCCATATCTACTCAAGTCATCAGTGAGAGTGAGAACATAACGATATCCTCCGCGAGCCTCAACACTCATTGGACCGCGCACATCAGCATGTATGATTTCCAATAAGTTGGTTGCTCGCTCCAATGTTCCAGAGAACGGAGTCTTGGTCATTTTGCCCATGAGGCATGGTTCGCATGTGTCAAATGATTCATAATCGAGAGACTCTAAAAGTCCATCAGCATGGAGCTTCTTCATGCGCTTGACACCAATGTGACCAAGGCGGCAGTGCCACAAGTATGTGGGACTATCGTTATCAACTTTAATTCTTTTGGTATTCACACTATTAATATGTGTAACATCACGTTCGAGATTCATTAAGAATAAACCATTGACCATCGGAGCATGACCATAAAACATATCACTCATATAAATATAACAACCATTATTCTCGGATTTAAATGAGTAGCCATCTCAAATTAAACGAGATCCTGATACAATGTTCATGCTCAAACTTGGCACTAAATAACAATTATTGAGGTTCAAAACTAATCCCGTAGGTAAATGTAGAGGTAGCGTGCTGACGGCGATCACATCGACCTTGGAACCATTCCCGACGCGCATCGTCACCTCGCCCTTCGCCGGTCTCCGCTTATTCCACAGCTCCTACTTTGATTTACAAATATGAGCAACAGCACCGGTATCAAATACCCAGGAGCTACTACGAGCACTGGTAAGGTACACATCAATTACATGTATATCACATATACCTTTAGTGTTGCTGGCCTTCTTGTCCGCTAAGTATTTGGGGCAGTTCCGCTTCCAGTGACCCTTCCCTTTGCAATAAAAGCACTCAGTCTCAGGCTTGGGTCCATACTTTGACTTCTTCCCGGCAACTTGCTTACCGGGCGCGGCAACATCCTTGCCGTCTTTCTTGAAGTTCTTCTTGCCCTTTCCTTTCTTGAACTTGGTGGTTTTATTGACCATCAACACTTGATGTTCCTTTTTGATCTCCACCTCCGCTGATTTCAGCATTGAATATACCTCGGGAATGGTCTTTTCCATCCCCTGCATATTGAAGTTCATCACAAAGCTCTTGTAGCTTGGTGGAAGCGACTGAAGGATTCTGTCAATGACCGCGTCATCCGGGAGATTAACTCCCAGCTGAGTCAAGCGGTTGTGCAACCCAGACATCTTGAGTATGTGTTCACTGACAGAGCTATTTTCCTCCATCTTACAACTAAAGAACTTGTCGGAGACTTCATATCTCTTGACCCGGGCATGAGCTTGGAAAACCATTTTCAGCTCCTCGAACATCTCATATGCTCCGTGTTGCTCAAAACGCTTTTGGAGCCACGGTTCTAAGCTGTAAAGCATGCCGCACTGAACGAGGGAGTAATCATCAGCACGTGACTGATAGGTGTTCATAACGTCTTGGTTTGCTGGGAATGGTGCTTCACCTAGCGGTGCTTCTAGGACATAATCTTTCTTGGCAGCTAGTAGGATGATCCTTAGGTTCCGGACCCAGTCCGTATAGTTGCTGCCATCATCTTTCAGCTTGGTTTTCTCTAGGAACGCGTTGAAGCTGAGGGCAACATTAGCGTGGGCCATTTGATCTACAAGACACATTGTAAAGATTTTAGACTAAGTTCATGATAATTAAGTTCATCTAATCAAATTATTAATGAACTCCCACTCAGATTATACATCCCTCTAGTCATCTAAGTGAAACATGATCCGACTCGACTAGGCCTTGTCCGATCATCATGTGAGACGGACTAGTCATCATCGGTGAACATCTCCATGTTGATCGTATCTTCTATACGACTCATGCTCGACCTTTCGGTCCTCCATGTTCCGAGGCCATGTCTGTACATGCTAAGCTCGTCAAGATAACCTAAGTGTTTGCATGTTTAAATCTGTCTTACACCCGTTGTATGTGAAAGTTGGAATCTATCACACCCGATCATCACGTGGTGCTTCGAAACAACGAACTGTCGCAACGGTGCACAGTTAGGGGGAACACTTTCTTGAAATTATTATGAGGGATCATCTTATTTACTACCGTCGTTCTAAGTAAACAAGATGCAAAACATGATAAACATCACATGCAATCAAATAATAATAGTAACATGATATGGCCAATATCATATAGCTCCTTTGATCTCCATCTTGGGGCTCCATGATCATCTTGTCACCGGCATGACACCATGATCTCCATCATCATGATCTCCATCATCGTGTCTCGATGAAGTTGCTCGCCACTATTACTTCTACTACTATGGCTAACACGTTTAGCAATAAAGTAAAGTAATTTACATGGCGTTTCCAATGACATGCAGGTCATACAAAAAAATAATGACAACTCCTATGGCTCCTGCCGGTTGTCATACTCATCGACATGCAAGTCGTGATTCCTATTACATGAACATGATCTCATACATCACATATATATCATTCATCATTCATCACAACTTTGGCCATATCATATCACAATGCACTTGTTGCAAAAACAAGTTAGACGTCCTCTAATTGTTGTTGCAAGTTTTACGTGGCTGTAATAGGGTTCTAGCAAGAACGTTTTCTTACCTACGTAAAAGCCACAACGTGATTTGTCAACTTCTATTTACCCTTCATAAGGACCCTTTTCGTCGAATCCGCTCCAACTAAAGTGGGAGACACAGACACCCGCCAGCCACCTTATGCAACTAGTGCATGTCAGTCGGTGGAATCGGTCTCATGTAAGCGTACGTGTAAGGTTGGTCCGGGCCGCTTCATCCCAAAATACCGCTGAAGCAAAATAAGACTAGTAGCGGCAAGAAAGTTGACAACATCTACGCCCACAACAATTGTGTTCTACTCGTGCAAAGAGAACTACGCATAGACCTAGCTCTGATACCACTGTGGGGGAACGTTGCAGAAAACAAAAAAAATTCCTACGGTTTCACCAAGATCCATCTATGAGTTCATCTAGCAACGAGTGATTGGATGCATCTACATACCTTTGTAGATCGCGAGCGGAAGCGTTCACTAGAACGTGGATGATGGAGTCGTACTCGCCGTGATCCAAATCACCGACGACCAAGCGCCGAACGGACGGCACCTTCGCGTTCAACACACGTACGGAGCGGATGACGTCTCCGCCTTCTTGATCCAGCAAGGGGGAAGGAGAGGTTGATGAAGATCCAGCAGCACGACGGCGTGGTGGTGCATGCAGTTCTCACCGTAGCAGGGATTCGCAGAGCGTCTGCGCGAGAGGGAGAGGTGTAGCAGGGGAGAGGGAGGCGCCAAGGTTGTAGGGTGCGGCTTCCCCTCCCTCCTCCCCTTTATATAGGCCCCCTGCAGGGGCGCCGGCCATGGAGATCCAATCTCCCAAGGGGGCGGCGGCCAAGGGGGGTGGAGTACCCCCCAAGGCAAGTGGGGCGCCCCCCCCCCACCCTAGGGTTTCAACCCTAGGCGCAGGGGGTGGGCCAAGGGGGGCGCACCAGCCCACTATGGTCTGGTTCCCCTCCCCACTTCAGCCCATGGGGCCCTCCGGGATAGGTGGCCCCACCCGGTGGACCCCCGGGACCCATCCGATGGTCCCGGTACAATACCGGTGACCCCCGAATCTCTCCCGATGGCCGAAACTGCACTTCCTATATATAATTCTTTACCTCCGTACCATTCCGGAACTCCTCGTGACGTCCAGGATCTCATCCGGGACTCCGAACAACTTTCGGATTACTGCATACTCATATCTCTACAACCCTAGCGTCACCGAACCTTAAGTGTGTAGACCCTACGGGTTCGGGAGACATGCAGACATGACCGAGACGCCTCTCCCGTAAATAACCAACAACGGGATCTAGATACCCATGTTGGCTCCCACATGCTCCTCGATGATCTCATCGGATGAACCACGATGTCGAGGACTTAATCAATCCCGTATTCAATTCCCTTTGTCAATCGGTACGTTACTTGCCCGAGACTCGATCGTCGGTATCCCAATACCTTGTTCAATCTCGTTACTGGCAAGTCATTTACTCGTACCGTAATGCATGATCTCGTGACCAACCCCTTGGTCACATTGAGCTCATTATGATGATGCATTACCGAGTGGGCCCTAGAGATACCTCTCCGTCATACGGAGTGACAAATCCCAGTCTCGGTTCGTGCCAACCCAACAGACACTTTCGGAGATACCCGTAGTGTACCTTTATAGCCACCCAGTTACGTTGTGACGTTTGGCACACCCAAAGCACTCATACGGTATCCGGGAGTTGCACAACCTCATGGTCTAAGGAAATGAAACTTGACATTGCAAAAGCTCTAGCAAACGAACTACACGATCTTTATGCTATGCTTAGGTTTGGGTCTTGTCCATCACATCATTCTCCTAATGATGTGATCCCCTTATCAATGACATCCCCATGTCCGTAGCCAGGAAACCATGAGTATCTGTTGATCAACGAGCTAGTCAACTAGAGGCTCACTAGGGACACATTGTGGTCTATGTATTCACACATGTATTACGATTTCCGGACAATACAATTATAGCATGAACAATAGACAATTATCATGAACAAGGAAATAAAATAATCTTTTATTATTGCCTCTAGGGCATATTTCCAACAGATTTCAGGCAAGATGACTGTCACCTTTGATCTCATTACTATCATTGCTATGCTAGTTGCTTCGTTCTATCGCTATGCCGCGTTACCTACCACTTGCTTATCAAGCCTCCCAAGTTGCCATGAACCTCTAACCTTTGTCACCCTTCCTAGCAAACCGTTGTTTCCTATGTTACCGCTTTTGCTCAGCCCCTCTTATAGCGTTGCTAGTTGCAGGTGAAGATAAAGATTGCTCCATGTTGGATTATGTTTATGTTGGGATATCACAACATCTCTTATATTATTAATGCATCTATATACTTGGTACAGGGTGGAAGGCTCGGCCTTATGCCTGGTGTTTTGTTCCAGTCTTGCCAGCCTAGTTTCCGTCATACCGGTGTTATGTTCCTTGATTTTGCGCCCCTCACGCGGTTGGGTGATTTATGGGACCCCCTTGATAGTTCGCTTTGAATAAAACTCCTCCAGCAAGGCCCAACCTTGGTTTTACCATTTGCCTCACCACCACCTACTTTTCCCTTGGGAGTCGCGCTCTCGAGGGTCATCTTTATTTAGCCCCCTCGGGCCAATGCTTCTCTAAGTGTTGGTCCGAACTAGAGCCCCTTGCAGCGCCACCTCGAGGAAGCTTGAGGGCTGGTTTTAGTTGTACGGATTGCTCATCCGGTGTTGCCCTGAGAACGAGATATGTGCAGCTCCTATCGGGATGTCGGCGCATCGGGCGGTCTTGCTGGTCTTGTTTTACCATTGTCGAAATGTCTAGTAACCGGGATTCTGAGTCTGATCGGGTCTTCCTGGGAGAAGGAATATCCTTCGTTGACCGTGAGAGCTTGTGATGTGCTAAGTTGGGACACCCCTGCAGGGTTTGAACTTTCGAAAGCCTTGCCCGTGGTTATGTGGCAGATGAAAATTTGTTGATATCCAGTTGTAGTAAACTCGAAGTAAACTCTTCTAAAATACACCAACTGTGTGTGTAACCATGATTGTCTCTTTTCGGGGTTGTTCGAGAGGAGAACACAGTTTTTGGGTTATGTTTGACATAAGTAGGAGTTCAGGATCACTTCTTGATCATTACTAGTTGACGACCGCTTGCTAAGCTCCTCTTCTCGCTCTTGGCTCGTAAGTTAGCCACCATACATGCTTAGTCGCTGCTGCAACCTCACCACTTTACCCCTTCCTTACCCATTAACCTTTGCTAGTCTTGATACCCATGGTAATGGGATTGCTGAGTCCTCGTGGCTCACAGATTACTACACCAACAGTTGCAGGTACATGTTGCGATGTTCATGACGCGAGAGCGATGTGTACTTGTTTTGGAGTTCTTCTTCTGCTTCTTCGATCAAGGGATAGGTTCCAGGTCGGCAGCCTAGGCTAGCAGGGTGGATGTCATTTGAGCTTCTGTTTGTGTTTCATCCGTAGTCGGATGATGATCTTATGTATGATGTTGATGAATTTTTGTGGCATTTGTATGCCTTGTATGAATATCCATCTATTTTTTAACATTGATGTAATGATACCCACCTTGCAAAAGCGTCTTCAAGATGCGCTTCTATCCTTGGTGGGACCTTCGAGTTCCTTTAGGATAGGGTCGCATCTTGGGCGTGACATAATACTTGAGAATATTCTTTGGCTCCCCTTGTGTCGAATCAATAAATTTGGGTTGAATACTCTACCCTCAAAAACTGTTGCGATCCCCTATACTTGTGGGTTATCAACACCACGGCCAGGAAAAGCCGAAGTCCATGGCAGCCCTCACGGCGCTTATGACCCGCTTTTGTGCGGGCGAAGATAGCTGGCTAGCCCGTAGCAATAACAATGCAAGCGAACCTGGCACTTCTGAAGCCAGAAATAGCAACGGCAAGCCCCGACGCAACAGACACAAGCGTCGAAGTAACAGGGATAATACCGATGACACGGCGTCAACGTCGGGTTCAGTGGCTCCAAGTCTGGCCAGCGGAAGAAGCCGTTCAAAATTATCAATCCAGGCCCATCCAGCTTAGACCGCATTCTTGATCGTCCATGTCAGATACATGGCACCCCTGATAAGCCAGCCAATCATACCAACAGAAGCTATTGGGTCTTTAAGCAGGCCAGCAAGATAAATGCCAAAAACAAGGAGAAGGGGTCGCAAGGCGAGGACGATGACGAGGAGCCCCGTCCACCGAACACAGGGGGACAAAAGAAGTTTCCCCCTCAGGTTAAATCGGTGAACATGATATACGCTACCCATATCCCCAAGAGGGAGCGCAAGCGCGCGCTCCGGGATGTCTATGCGATAGAGCCAGTCGCCCCAAAATTCAACCCATGGTTGTCCTGCCCGATCACTTTTGATCGTAGGGACCATCCGACCAGTATCCGCCACGGCGGTTCAGCCGCACTGGTCCTTGACCCAATAATTGATGGATTCCACCTCACACGAGTCCTCATGGACGGTGGCAGCAGCCTCAACCTGCTCTATCAGGATACAGTGTGCAAAATGGGCATCGATCCATCAAGGATCAAGACCACCAAAACTACCTTTAAAGGAGTCATACCAGGTGTTGAGGTCCGTTGTACGGGCTCAATTACACTAGAGGTTGTCTTCGGATCCCCGGACAATTTCCGAAGCGAAGAGTTGATCTTTGATATCGTCCCCTTCCGCAGTGGCTATCATGCACTGCTCGGACGGACCGCATTCGCTCGATTTAATGCGGTGCCACACTATGCTTATCTCAAGCTCAAGATGCCCAGGCCACGTGGTGTCATAACAGTCAATGGAAACACGGAGCGCTCCCTCCAAACCGAGGAGCACACCTCTGCCCTGGCAGCGGAACTACAGAGCAGCCATTTAAGGTGGAATTTTAATTCGGCAGCCAAGCTCCTAGACACTGTCAAACGAGTCCGGACTACTCCGCAGCATGACGGTCTGGCTCGTTAGGAGTCAGACTTGCAATTCGACCTCCGTCTGAGCCCCGACCAAGTGGCGGTATACGTACCGCGCGTACATAATTACACACTCAAAATACCATGGGGGCAGAGACGGAGGCATAACCGGACTGTGGTCCATTATACGGCTCGACCTCCCTTGGACACACATACTTTCACTTTTCTTTTTATCCTTTTCAGGTTTCTTTTAAACAGGCCCCTGGTGGCGGCCTGCTCATCGATCCTTTCGAAGGACGAATACACCAAGGCGGCAAGCAGCACAAACGTGTGGGAGAATCTTTAGATGCTCTCCTCGACGAACATCCTACCTGTTTTCAGGACCCGCAAGGAGCTCCCCCTTGATCTCGGCATGTTAAATAGCTCAGTTGCTCATCGCACTATTTGTACAAATACGCTTCAACATATTAATCAAGTTACAGTGAGAGGTTTTTGCGGCACTATCTTACTATTTAATTTTATTTTAATATTTTTCTTATTGATCGCACGCGTACACTCTGGTACGCTTTAATTCGCCAGGTGCTTCATTGCGCTCCATACTATGGCAACAAAGTCCGAACACTTTTACAGTATAGTTCGGCACCCCGAATTCAGCATTATATGCATTGGCTCTGAATCATGTCTTTGGTCAATAGTTGGGTTACTCGGCTCCTGTGCTTACTACCTTACGTTCCGCTCTATCGGCTAGGATAGTGAAGGGAGAACTACTGCGATTGGGATTCTGGTTTATCCGAGAAAACACCTTAGTAGAGAAAGCCGAAAACTGACTATCATGATGTGGCGAGAGCTGGTCAGCTATTCGGAGGGTCAAAATCTTTTGCGATTTTCTCCACCTTGCGCGACGGATCGGCCTTCACCCGATCAGGTGTCTACAGCACCCTAGTCTGGATTAAATACAAACCAGGGGCTGTGCCTATATATTTTATTTTTCAAACTCTGATGGCGAACTGAGGGTGATAAAGCCGAATAGTCTGATTGCCTGGTTCGTTGCGCTAAGCACCTCCTTCCAGGACCAAACTTTTGGATCAAGAGTGTTTAGACTCCATCCCGAACACCCCTGTACTACCCACGTGGGGGCTGAAGCCGACGACTGGCCAACTCTCAGATTTAACAAGACGGCCGCACAGGAGGTAATTTTTTTAAATAATAACAAGCATTATATTACATATCAGCTTTGTTTCACCATACAGGACAGGATAACATGAATGTATTCATTCAAAAATAATGTTCTTAGCACATTGCTCCGCTACAGTACGGGATCCCTCCAGGACATCATTAAAACAGCGCTTGGGCGTGCGGTGCTCCTTGCCAGCGGGTGGTCATTGACCAGCCGCTTCGTGAGCCCGAATTAACTGTTGGGTATGGCTTCGGCAGTCCACAGCCGGATTATCAAATCCTTCATGGTTAGCTCGGCCACCCTATGCAGTTCGACCAGCTGTTTTAGCTGGTCGCTAAAAGGCACCGGATGTTCTGGCGCAAGTATTGCAACCAGAATAGTTTCTCCATCGAGCTCCCCCCTTTGGCTCGGAATAACTCCGCAGCGTCGGCAACACTGCATGGTAAATCCGGAAACGCTCCTGGAGAACTCCAAATCCGGGTTAGTAAGAGATACCTCTTCTTTAAATATTTGCTCTGCATAATGAAGGCCTTACCCGCCGCGATTTTTTTGGCCTCTTGGATTTCCTGGAGGGCGCCCTGGGCCTCAACCCGGGCATCTCGTGCGCATTGGCGAGCCTCGGCGAGTCCGGTCTCTTGATCCGCAATATTGCGCTCCAAGGACTCGAATTTCTTCAATGCATCCTGGAGCTCCAACTGGACCTCATCAACCCTGGCCTCATGTTTTTCACGGGCAGCTTGCTCCTTTGCCGCTTTCTTTTTGGCCTCGGCCAGCGCCTTCTTGAGGGATTCCACCTCAGTCGCCACTCCTACAAATACCATGGCACTATAGTCAACATAAATCCTTAAATCCTTTCTGATATATAGAAGGTCATTACATACCTTGCTTGTCCTCCAATTGCTTCTTCACTCGGTCGAGCTCTTCCTTGGCCCGCTCCAGACTCTGCTTCAGTCCGGAGATTTCGACAGCATGAGAGGTAGCAGCCAGCAGCGACGCTTGCTTATTCACATAGACATGTATGGTTAGTCCCCTGCGGAAATTATTTGATCCTCTGTCCCGATTTTCTTTCCAAACACCGGACAGAGTCTTACGGGCTATTGTCTACACTATGATATTCTTCCTACACAATAACGCCGCTTGCCTCAAAGCCTGTCAGAAGGCTAGTGCAGGCTTCGGTTAGTCTGCTCTTAATGGACCGAACCTTCTCAATCACCGTACCCATGAGGATATGGTGTTCCTCAAGAATGGAGGCACCTTGCAGTGCTTCTAGAAGAGTATCCGGTGTCTCTGGTTGGACAGAGGTCACTGGTAGAACAAACGCACCTCCTTCTTTCAAGGGAGGTTGCTTGCCTGAATCCGGAGCCGTACTGGCTTTCAGAATGTTATTTGGCTGGGGGCCGCACTGGATATGGCCCCCATCGCCAGTCTCTAGGGGGATTTGCTCCCTCAGGTGTCCTGCAGCCGAGGTTTCCCCCTCCGGTGCCATCCTGATGGCCTCCTGCGTCTCTCCCTGGCCCGTGAATGTCCTTCGGGACACCGTCTTGGCGTCTTCTATGGCCTTGGGAGAGGTTGCTGTCGGCGGCAAATCGCTGTCCATAGCCTTTGGATCCAGCGAATCCCCTGATGAGGATCGCTGGGAGTTGTCGTTGGCCAGACTGCAGCACGTGATTCAACACATTAGAATTACGAGATAAAGGAGTCATCCATATAAGTGCACCAGAGCCTTCGAATACTTATGATCCGGCCGGGGGCCTATCCCTGGGGCGCCACTCCGAGCTGTTGTCGGTATCCGGCGCGGCGTCGTCCGCAAGGGAGGTTTTCCCCCTCTTGGACGCTTCGGCCTCCAGACGCGTGGAGGCCGCCCTTTTCTTCCTTCCCCCCTCAAGAGGGGAGATTCTTTCTTCCTCCTCCTTCTCCTCGTGATCGGCGGTGGGTGGGGAATGGGTCACGGCGTCTTCGGACGTCATGTACGAAGTGCCCTTGTGGCGGAGACCACTTCTGTTCCCCTTGGCCTTCTTCTCCGGCGCCTTGTAGGGCGTTGGAACCAGCATCTTCGTCAAGAGTGGAGTTGTTCGGTCTTCAAGCAGTGGAGCCGGACTCTTGACCAGCTCCGCCTTCCTTGTCCAGCCCTGAAAAAGTAGGATGGGGAAGCTCAGACATGCTCCTTGAGTATGTAAGTAAAGGATACACCTTGAAAACATGAAAAAACTTACCGGAGTGGCGGGGTGGGTCAGGTTGTACCCACGGTCTTCGGTCTCCTTTGGCCATGTCTCGTTGGCCTTGAAGAGGACCTCCCAAATGCCTTCGTGCATAACGCTGAAGAAGTGTTGCAGGGTCTGTTGCTTGGCCGGATCGAACTCCCACAAATTGCAGTCCTGACTTTGGCATGGAAGGATCCGGCAAAAAAGCATCACCTGGATCACATTGACAAGCTTGGTGTTCTTGTCCACCATACTCTTGATGCGCATCTGCAGTGCTGTCAGCTCGTCCGACGAGGCCCAGTCTAGGCCCTTCTCTAGTGAGGAGGTGAGTCGCATCGGGGCCGCGGACCTGAACTCGGAAGTTGCGGCCCAAGTGTTGTCGCGGGGCTCTGTGACATAGAACCACTGCTTCTGCCACCCTTTAACGGTCTCCGCGAAAGTACCTTTGGGCCATATGACGTTGGGCATCTTGCTCACCATGGCGCCCCCGCACTCTGTGTGTTGTCCGTCCACCACCTTCGGCTTCACATTAAAGATCTTCAGCCACAATCCGAAGTGGGGGGAGATGCGGAGGAAGGCCTTGCACACGATGATAAATGCCAAGATGTTGAGGAAGGAGTTGGGGGCCAGATCGTGGAAGTCCACCCCATAGTAGAACATGAGTCCGTGGACGAATGGGTGGAGGGGAAATCCCAGCCCGCGGACGAAATGGGGGATGAACACTACCCTCTCATGGGGTTCCGGGGTAGGTACGATCTATCCCTCAGTCGGAAGCCGGTGGGCGACCTCCTTGGACAAATATCTGGCCTCTCGGAGCTTGGTGATGTCCTCCTTGACGGAGGAGACCATCCACTTGCCCTGCGCTTTGGATCCGGACATGATCGGAGTGCTTTATTGAGGTGGAAGACATGAGGACTTGGGCGCTGGAGCTCGAGAATGGGTGGGAAGAAAGAAGGAAGGCGTGGGTGAAAAGGGGTGAACCCTTATCTCCTTATAAAGGCAGCAAATGTCAAGCGCCTCCCCACTCGCCTTAAAACTCGCCTGTTTCCCAAGGGTCGTGCAGACGGCACGGTTGGATTACCCATGCTCGTAATGGTGAGAATCGAGTTATAAGGGGACATGATCTCTGCTTTGACAAGACGTGCCAATAAAACCGCATCTTAAAACATTGAGCGGCAGGCCGAAAAACGGTTCAAAATAATGACCGAATGGTGACGTGGTGTCATGCTACAAAAAGTTGTCAGTGGATTGGACTTGTGAAATATTATACTCTCTATGGTTGTGTGCGGTACTTTTTTTTGCATCGAATTTAGGACTTTATTCAGAATAACAGAAGTTGGTTAGAGTCTGCCCGTAGGCTAGCACGTAGGAAATCTGGGCTAACATCTAGCCAACTATCCGTCCCATCCAAAGATGGGCTGGTACATTCAAGTTCCTACCGACATGGCGAACCGAAAAAGAAATAAAGTGTGGTACAATGTCCATTAATTCTCTAAAGATAGGCGACGCAATCGATCTAGAATTGCCTCGCGAGTGCCAGATATCAACCAAGTGAAGACAGTCAACCTCCATTATCACATGTGAGTAACCTCGGAGCTGAGCAAAAATTACCCCCTCCCTGAAAGCTAGGAGCTCTGCAATGAAAGGGTCTGATACTCCCGGCAAAGGACTGCACCAGGCACCTTGAAAAGCCAGGTGGGAACGTGCAACTCCTCCCGCCCCTCCACTGGCCCGGTCGTCAAACACAGACCCGTCAGTGTTAATGGTAATTCATCCTGCTTCGGGGGGGTGCCAGCACTGGCCTGCCGTCCGAGCATGCCGACCTGGTATGTCAAGAATAGACATCGTCTCATGTATCCACCTCATGGCCATCGTTGGATCGAAACCGTGTTGTTCGTGTGTCCATTTATTCCGCGAAGTCCAAATGGAATGCATGATGGTGATAATTTTGCTCCGCGCATCATCAGAGAGCTCCTTATCTAGAGTGATGTTGCGAGCCCAGGTGTTTTGGTGGAGCCGCGGTAGCGTTAAGCCAAAACGGTCTCTTGCTGCTACCCAAAACATACTGGCATGCGTGCATGTCGTCAATGCATGCTTCAAATCTTCATCTGTAGCTTGACAGATTTCACAACGGCCCGTCGTTTTGATGTGCCGATGATGTAGAGTTGCAGAGTCCGGTAGGATCCCTCGCAGAGCTCACCACCAGAATACTCTGATCTTTGGTAGCACATTTAGCTTCCAAAGTGCAGTCCACAGCTGTTTGTTATTCGGTGATGCCCCCGTTACCGTCCCTTCCTCTGGAGAACTATGCTCGTTGCGAGTCATAAGAGAGCGGTACGCTGATTTTACAGTATAGTGTCCTGATCTTTCCAAAGCCCATGCCAAAGTGTCCTCACCACCTGTCACCCTTAGAGGGATGTTAAGTATTGCTGCCGCATCAGTGGGAGTAAAATTTTGCCTGATTAGATCCATATTCCACCTTCCTGAGTAACTATCAATTAGTTCTGAGACTGTTACCAGCGGGGCATCTCCAATGCGTCCACTAGGTTTAAAGGAAGTGGTATTTGGTATCCATGGGTCTGACCAAATTGAGATCGTGGTGCCGTCGCCGACCCTATGAATCAAGCCTTCTTCCAATGCCTTCCTGCCAGCAACTACGGCCTTCCATGTGGCAGAAGCCCGGGCCGGCGATGTGGCATGTAAGAAATCTGTCTGAGGGAAATATCTCCCTTTTAATACCCGAGCACACAAGGAGTCCGGATTTGTCAAAAGTCGCCAGCCCTGTTTGCCGAGCATCGCGAGGTTGAACACTTCAGGGTCTCGAAAACCCATACCGCCCTTTGCCTTTGGCACAGTCAGCTTGTCCCATGACATCCAATGCAGAGATCTTTTGTCGAGAGAGCTGCCCCACCAATACTTAGCCATGGGAGACGTGATACTTTTGCACACTTTCTTTGTCAGCAGAAAGCAGCTCATGCTGTAGGTTGGTATGGCATGTGCACCGGTTTTTATGAGAACCTCCCGTCCTGCACACGCGAGGTTCCGTTCCGACCATCCTCCTATCTTGTTACGCACACGATCACCAACATGATTAAACGTGCCGCTAGTAATTCTTCCAATAGCAGTGGGCAGCCCTAGATAGCGTTCGGAGAACGCTTCCACCGTAATTCCGAGAGAAGTTTTGAGAATCTCTCTGGTGGGCTGTCCTGTGTTTGCACTGAAGAAGATATAACTCTTTTCTCGGTTAACTGCCTGGCCCGAGCACTCGGCATAAATTCGAAGAATTTCACTAAGCCTGTCTGCACTTTGGGTATTTGCACTGAGGAAAATAAGACTGTCGTCAGCAAATAAGAGATGATTAACCCAAGGTGCATGTGTGCTTACCCGAACCCCTCTACCGATATATGCACCGCCGTAGTTATTTAAGAGGGAAGTAAGGCCTTGTGCACAGATCAGGAAGAGGTATGGGGACATGGGGCAGCCCTGACGGAGACCCCTCGTGGGATCAAAGAACGGTAGGAGCTCCCCATTCATCTTGATCGTGAACCGGACGGAGGTGACACATTTCATGATGAGTCTGATAACACGATCACCGAAGCCCAGTCTAAACAACATTGCTTCGAGATAGTGCCACTCCACCCGATCATAGGCTTTCAACATGTCCAGCTTGATCGCACAACTTGCATTTCTGCCCTTCTTCCTTCTGCGAATGGCATGGACACTTTCATAGGCTACCAGCACGTTGTCTGTAATTAGACGGCCTGGTACGAAAGCACTTTGCTCCTCCCCTATAACATCATCAAGAATAAGCCGTAGCCTGTTAGCCACAACCTTGACAACAATTTTGTAAAGCACCGGACAGAGAGCAATGGGTCTGTATTGCAAAATCTTCTGCGGATTGCGGACTTTCGAAATCAGTGTAATAGCTGTGTCATTAAGTCCCAACGGTAGCTCACCACCGTTTAGAAATCCCAGAACTGCTTGGGCAATGTCGTCGCCAAGGACGTCCCAATGTCGTTGGTAGAAACCCGCCGTGAATCCGTCCACTCCCGGAGCCTTGGATGGTGCGGTACTTGTTTTATAGACCCGGACACGTTCTTTGTGTTCGAAGGTTGTTTTGGAGTATTCGGAGAAGGAACCCACCTTGCAATGCCGAAGACAATATGCGCGGCGGACACCTCGTCATTGAAGCCTGGTTCAGGGGCTACTGAGAGAGTCCTGGATTAAGGGGTCCTCGGACGTCCGGCCTATTGGACATGGGCCGGACTAATGGGACGTGAAGATATAAGACAGAGGGCTCTCTCCCGTGTCCGGATGGGACTCTCCTTGGCGTGGATGGCAAGCTTGGCGCTCGGATATGAAGATTCCTTTCTCTGTAACCGACTTTGTACAACCCTAGTCCCCTCTGTTGTCTATATAAACCAGAGGGTTTTAGTCCGTAGAGGCAATCATAATCATACAGGATAGACTTCTAGGGTTTTAGCCATTACGATCTTGAGGTAGATCAACTCCTGTAATACACATATTCATCAAGATCAATCAAGCAGGAAGTAGGGTATTGCCTCCATAGAGAGGGCCCGAACCTGGGTAAACATCGTGTCCCCTGACTCCTGTTACCATTGACCTTAGATGCACAGTTCGGGGCCCCCTACCCGAGATCCGCCGGTTTTGACTCTGACACGGGATCCCTCCCGGGCACGTGGGGTTTTGGGTCCTCAAAAGCACCCACCAGACTGCTTGTGTACCGCGCTTCAGGACGGATCTTCTTCGACGTGAGCTGCAGTGCATCACCCCCAGCATCGAGGGTACGCGGTGACGTGTTCATGTGCGAACAGTCATCCACCACACATATATCATATAAATTTTATGAAATAGTACAACTACTTTTTTGCGAGGGAAACAATACGATTACTATTTACCATGAAGAAAGCGACGCCATGAACTTATCACCAGGCGATCCAAGGAATAACAGCAACATCTATTAAATCAAGGCACCTCGATAACAACATTGTCAACTTACATTCAGTACATGACCCACGAAGCTTGAACGACTAAAGGCACTATGAAACCTATTGCACACTGAACACATGGAAATACCTCCACCTGTGTTTTTTCCTCGAAAATAGTATTTGAGTAAAAATTCAAGGAAAGAACCAATTTTCATACAAAAATTAGAAGCTAGGTTTAGCAATACAACTATATTTGATACATGTAATTAGAAATAGAAAAATTATTTTTTACAAGCACAATTCAGAATATACTATATATCAAAAAAATCTTATTATGCACAACCTTTTTATATAAGAATTTTTATATGAAATAAGTGTCACCATATAGCATACATAAATAGTTAAAGTACGTATGTTAGGTAAATTAGTGATTGTATTATTATTTTGAAAAGAGGGCAATGCCATCAGCTTCTGCATCAAGTGATACACAAATCTTTTTGATTGGATTGTATATAATGGAACCTAATATATCATGTGGAATGGAAACAAAAAATTAAAACAGACTTACCAAACTGTCCTCGGCAAGGGGAGGGCAAAATTTTGTGTTTTGACTCTTTTAGCAAAGATTTTCAGGATCTGGCCCTAGTTAAAATAAAATTGAAATCTGGCCCTTTTTCTTACCGCCATGGCCCCGGGCGATAGGGTGAAACATCCTACTACCAAGTACCCTGGCAGTAAGTCACTAATCCACGTCAGCAGCCCTGGATGGCCGTTGTCCCCCTCCCCCTCCCTACTACCACTGTCCCCGGCGGTAGGCTGTATAACCTTACCACTTGGACCCTGGCGGTAGGGTGCAAGCAGTTACACGGGCCGACGCCCCAGCCCCATCTCCCCCATCCCCTCTCCTCCCAGCCGCCAAGAACAGAGGGAGTTTCCCTCTCTCGTCCCTCTCTACTCCTCCCCTTGTATCTTCATTGTTTCTACACCGTTTTTGCGGATCGAGATAGCTCCGAAGAAAGAAAAGTAAGCTCATTCGGTCCCTCCAATTACTTTTAGTCAAATAGCTTCCGATTCGACGCATTATTTGCTTCAAATCACCCCTATTTTTGAACTAAGATTGAATTCTTTTAACCTAGGATTGTTTTAGGTTGATTTTAGATGTTCTCTAATCACTAGTGGTGTTGAATATGAACACTACTCACTAGTTCGAATGGTAGTGTGAAGCTGAACTCTAGTTCATTTTTTTGTTAAAAAAATGATGATATGATATGATGCATGTTGGAGGAATTTGTTTTGATATATGATGCATGTGGATGCCATATGATGCAAGTAGTGGATGTTGTTGGAGAAAAATGGTGAACCCTCAAGATGAACCCTAGTTCATAATTTTTTTGTTAAAACAATGATGATATGATGCATGTTGGGGGACTTTGTTTTGATATATGATGCATGTGGATGTTATATGATGCAAATAGTGGATGTTGTTGGAGAAAAAATGATGAACCCTCAAGATGAACCCTAGTTTATAATTTTTTGTTTTAAAAATGATGATATTATATGATGCATGTTGGAGTAATTTGTTTGGATATATGATGCATGTGGATGTTATATATGAACGTTGTATGAATAAATATATGAATGTTATATGAATGAATCAACCATGTTTCATTTTTTATTTATTCTTATGCTTATAATGCTTATGTTTATGAAATTTTATTTAGGCGGGCACCTCTTGCGGACAACATCGGCAAATGGTACTCCATGCTTAACTACGCATTCGACAAGGTTCATCGTGCCCGTTTCATAGAGAACGGAGAGGTAAGTACTACGATCGAAATATTGAACCAAAGTTTTTGGATTGATGAAAATAAGTTACTAACTTTTGGCGTCCACTTTTTGATAGATGCTCCCACCTGCCCGCGTGAGGGGTCACGCGAATGTCGTGAAGATGGATTACGACGAGCGCTATGCGCTGTACTTCTGGAGAGCCCGACTGCTTGGTTTCATCCTGCAATTCAAGCGTCAGCCGCCGACGGTCGGCCACGCAGCTCTCATGGCTTTGATTGACCGGTGGCGACCCGAGTGTTGGGGAACGCAGTAATTTCAAAAAAAAATCCTACGCACACGCAAGATCCATCTAGGTGATGCATAGCAATGAGAGGGGAGAGTGTAGTCCACGTACCCTCGTAGACTGAAAGCGGAAGCGTTATGACAACGCGGTTGATGTAGTCGTACGTCATCACGATCCGACCGATCCTAGCACCGAAGATACGGCACCTCTGCGATCTGCACATGTTCAGCTCGGTGATGTCCCACGAACTCTAGATCCAGCTGAGGTCGAGGGAGTGTTTCGTCAGCACGACGGCATGGTGATGGTGGTGATGAAGCTATCGGTGCAAGGCTTCGCCTAAGCACTGCAACGATATGACCGAGGTGGAAATCTGTGGAGGGGGGCACCGCACACGGCTAAGACAACTGTCAACTTGTGTGTGTATGGGATGCCCCCTCCCCCGTATATAAAGGAGTGGAGGAGGGGGAGGGCCGGCCCTCTCTATGGCGTGCCCTAGGGGGAGGGGCGCGCGGCCTGCCCTGGTCGCCCCTCTCTCTCCACTAAGGCCCATTAGGGCCCAAACACTCACCGGGGGTTTCCGGTAACCCCCCGGTACTCCGGTAAATGCCCAAACTCACCCGGAACCATTCCGATGTCTAAACATAGCCATCCAATATATCGATCTTTATGTCTCGACCATTTAGAGACTCCTCTTCATGTCCGTGATCACATCCGGGACTCCGAACAACCTTCGGTACGTCAAAACATATAAACTCATAATACCAATCGTCATCGAACATTAAGCGTGTGGACCCTACGGGTTCGAGAACTATGTTGACATGACCGAGACTCATCTCCGGTCAATAACCAATAGCGGAACCTAGATGCTCATATTGGTTCCTACATATTCTACGAAGATCTTTATCGGTCAAACCGCATAACAACATAGGTTGTTCCCTTTGTCATCCGTATGTTACTTGCCTGAGATTCGATCGTCGGTATACTCATACCTAGTTCAATCTCGTTACTGGCAAGTCTCTTTACTCGTTCTGTAATGCATCATCCCGCAACTAACTAATTAGTCACATTGCTTGCAAGGCCTATAGTGATGTGCATTACCGAGAGGGCCTAGAGATACCTCTCTTATACACGGAGTGACAAATCCTAATCTCGATCTATGCCAACTCAACAAACACCATCGGAGACACCTGTAGAGCATCTTTATAATCACCTAGTTACATTGTGACGTTTGATGGCACACAAGGTGTTCCTTCGGTGTTCGGGAGTTGCATAATCTCATAGTCAGAGGGACATGTATAAGTCATTAAGAAAGCAATAGCAATAAAACAAAATGATCATTATGCTAAGATAACGGATGGGTCTTGTCCATCACATCATTCTCTAATGATGTGATCCCGTTCATCAAATGACAACACATGTCTATGGTTAGGAAACTTAACCATATTTGATTAACGAGCTAGTCAAGTAGAGGCATACTAGCGACACTGTTTTGTCTATGTATTCACACATGTACTATGTTTCCGGTTAATACAATTCTATCATGAGTAATAAACATTTATCATGATATAAGGAAATATAAATAACAACTTTATTATTGCCTCTGGGGCATATTTCCTTCAGTCTCTCACTTGCACTAGAGTCAATAATCTAGTTCACATCGTCATGTGTTTTAACACCAATAATTCACATCTTTATGTGATTAGTTCACATCTCCATGTGACCAACACCAAAAAGGGTTACTAGAGTCAATAATCTAGTTCACATCGCTATGTGATTAACACCCAAAGAGTACTAAGGTGTGATCATGTTTTGCTTGTGAGAGAAGTTTAGTCAACAGGTCTGCCACATTCAGAGCCGTATGTATTTTGCAAATTTTCTATGTCTACAATGCTCTCTACGGAGCTACTCTAGCTAATTTCTCCCACTTTTAATATGTATCCAGATTCAGACTTAGTGTCATATGGATTAGTGTCAAAACTTGCATCGACGTAACCCTTTACGATGAACTTTTGTCATCTCCATAACCGAGAAACATGTCCTTATTCCACTAAGGATAATTTTGACCGCTGTCTAGTGATCCACTCCAGGATCACTATTGTACCACATTGCCAAACTCATGGTGAGGTACACAATAGGTCTGGTACACAGCATAGCATACTTTATAGAACCTATGACTGAGGCATAGGGAATGAATTTTCATTCTCTTTCTATTTTCTGCCATGGTCGGGTTTTGGGTCTTTACTCAACTTCACACCTTGCAACATAGGCAAGAACTCCTTCTTTGACTGTTCCATTTTTGAACTACTTCAAAAACTTTGTCAAGGTATGTACTCAATGAAAAAACTTATCAAGCGTCATGATCTATATCTATAGATCTTGATGCTCAATATGTAAGCAGCTTTACCGAGGTCTTTCTTTGAAAAACTCCTTTCAAATACTCCTTTATGCTTTCCAGAAAATTCTACATCATTTCTAATCAACAATATGTCATTCACACATACTTATCAGAAAGGCTCTAGTGCTCCCACTCACTTTCTTTTAAATACAGGCTTCACCAAAAGTCTGTATAAAACCATATGCTTTAATCACCATATCAAAGCGTATATTCCAACTCCGAGATGCTTGCACCAGTCCATAGATGGATCGCTGGAGCATGCACACTTTGTTAGCACCTTTAGGATTGACGAAACTTTCTTGTTGCATCATGTACAACTCTTCTTTAAGAAATCCATCAAGGAACGTAGTCTTGACATCCATTTGCCAGATTTCATAAAATGTGGCAATTGCTAACATGATTCGGACAGACTTAAGCATCTCTACGAGTGAGAAAATCTTATCGTAGTCAACACCCTAAACTTGTCGAAAACTTCTTTGCGACAATGCGAGCTTTTCATATAGTAACACTACTATCAGCGTCTGTCTTCCTCTTACAGATTCATTTATTCTCAATGGCTCACCAATCATCGGGCAAGTCAATCAAAGTTAATACTTTGTTCACATACATGGATCCCATCTCAGATTTCATGGCCTCAAGCCATTTCGTGGAATCTAGGCTCATCAACACTTCCTCATAGTTCGTAGGTTCATCATGGTCTAGCAACATGACTTCCAGAACAGGATTACCGTACCACTCTGGAGTAGATCGTACTCCGGTTGACCTACGAGGTTCGGTAGTAGGCATCACTTGAACTGATTTATGTGATGAACTACTCTCCAACTCGAGAGAAGGTACAACTACCTCATCAAGTTCTACTTTCCTCCCACTCACTTCTTTCGAGAGAAACTCCTTCTCTAGAAAGGATCCATTGTTAGCAACGAATATCTTGCCTTCGGATCTGTGATAGAAGGTGTACCCAATAGTTTCCTTTGGGTATACTATGAAGACACATTACTCCGACTTGGGCTCGAGCTTATCAGGTTGAAACTTTTTCACATAAGCATCGCATCCCCAAACTTTAAGAAACGACATCTTAGGTTTCTTGCCAAACCACAATTCATATGGTGTCGTCGCAACGGATTTAGATGGTGCCCTATTTAACGTGAATGCAGTGGTCTCTAATGCATAACCCCAAAACGATAGTGGTAAATCGGTAAGAGACATCATAAATTGCACCATATCTAATAAAGTACGGTTACGACGTTCGGACACACCATGATGCTATGGTGTTCCACGTGGCATGATTTTGCTAAACTATTCCACATTGTTTCAAATGAAGACCAAACTCGTGACTCAAATATTGGTCTCCGTGATCAGGTCGTAGAAACTTTATTTTCTTGTTACGATGATTTCCACTTCACTCTGAAATTCTTTGAACTTTTCAAATGTTTCAGACTTATGTTTCGTCAAGGAGATATACCCATATCTGCTCTAATCATCTGTGAAGGTTAGAAAATAACGATACCCGCCGCGAGTCTCAACACTCATCGGACTGCATACATCGGTGTGTATTATTTCCAATAAGTCAGTGGCTCGCTCCATTGTTCCGGAGAACGGAGTCTTAGTCATCTTGCCCATGAGGCATGGTTCGCAAGCATCAAGTGATTCCAAAATCCCATCAGCATGGAGTTTCTTCATGCGCTTTACACCAATATGACCTAAACAGCAGTGCCACAAATATGTTGCACTATCATTATCAATTTTGCATCTTTTGGCATCAATATTATGAATATGTGTATCAGTACGATCGAGATTCAATAAACCATTCACCTTGGGTGTATGACCACAGAAGGTTTTATTCATGTAAACAGAAGAACAATTATTCTTTGACTTAAATTAATAACTATATTGAAATAAACATGATCCAATCATATTATGCTCAATGCAAACACAAAATAACATTTATTTTAGGTTCAACACTAATCCCAAAGGTAAAGGGAGTGTGCAATGGTGATCTTATCAACTTTGGAATCACTTCCAACACACATCGTCACCTTGCCCTCAACTAGTCTTTGTTTATTTTGTAACTCCTGTTTCGAGTTACTAATCATAGCAACTGAACCAGTATCAAATACCCAGGGGCTTACTATGAACTCTAGTAAAGTACACATCAATAACATGTATATCATATATACTTTTGTTCACTTTGCCATCCTTCTTATCCGCAAAGTATTTTGGGCAGTTCCACTTCCATTTTTTTCCTTCGTAGTAGAAGCACTCTATTCCAGGCTTGGGTCTAGCTTTGGGCTTCTTCAAGGGAGTGGCAACTTGCTTGCCATTCTTCTTGAAGTTCCCTTTCTTTCTCTTGCCCTTTTACTTGAAACTAGTGGTCTTGACAACCATCAACATTTGATGCTTTTCTTGATTTCTACCTTCGTTTATTTCGGCATCACGAAGAGCTCGGGAATCATTTTTGTCATCCCTTGCATATTATAGTTCATCACGAAGTTCCAGTAACTTGGTGATAGTTACTAGAGAAGTCTGTCAATCACTATTTTATCTGGAAGATCAACTCCCACTTGATTCAAGCGATTGCAGTACTCAGATGATGAAGAAATTGACAAGCTCTTTTGAGAATCCAATTTATGTTGTTCTAGTCTCATGCATGCCATCAAAGGATCTTATACCCTTTGGTGAAGACTATGCGATCCCAAGTGGATCCGATGAAGATATTCCTTCTGCTGCTTCTTCAGAGCAGTTGGATGAAGAAACTGAAGTGGATACAATCCCTTCAACCCCAGTTGTCTCATCGCCCATGCCTCAGTTCAAAGCTGAAGAGGCAGACATTGAAGAAATGAGTGAAGAAGATGAGGATGTGGACATTGGGAGCACGACACTGGTGATGAATGATGACTTTTGGGACAGTCAGCACCCCAATTCTCCCTTGTTCACTCCTCTGCAACAAATTCCTCAGTCCCCCGTGCTTACTGAAGTTCAAATGGGCTCTAAAGAACCTCGCACTACTAGGAGAAGGGCTATAGATGGTATGGACACTAATGGCGCACCGTGTATGTGGTGCAACACTGCTACTAGATACAGGTGCGCCATTAGTAATAATATTACTAATGGCGCACCTGGTGTGTGGTGCGCCATTAGTAGTTTTGAAAAAAAATAAAAACATGTTAGTAATGGCGCACCATGGGATAGTGCGCCATTACTAGTTGACATAGTAATGGCGCACCACACCCACCGTGACCCATTAGTAGTTTTGAAAAAAAATTAACTAGTAATGGCACACTGTCCACTGGTGCGCCATTACTAACTTTTTTATTATTATTATTTTCAAAACTACTAATGGCGCACCACACACTAGGTGCGCCATTAGTAATATATTTAGCACCAGGGTTACTAATGGCGGACCAGATGTGTGGTGCGCCATTAGTAACCCTGGTGCTAAATGCACCCCCTCCCCCGTGGACCACTACAAGAAATATGTCAACTTATGACCTTCTGTCAGTGACCCTAGAAGAATTGGTCATAGATTTATGACCATTTGAGACCAATTGGTCTGTTAGAGGGGCTCCAAACCCTAAACCATTGCGACCATTTTGGTAAGAAAGGTCATAATTTTCTTACATGAAATGGTCATAAAGCAAACAGCGCTAGTCCGCTGCCTTATTTCTAGTTGTTAACGACCAATATAGACACCACCTCATTTCTAGTTGTTAACGACCAATATAAACTACTAATGGCGCACCACACACTAGGTGCGCCAGTATTTCTAGTTGTTAACGACCAATATAGCCTTGTAAATTGTGGTGGGTTGCTATGACTAGGCACCACCTCATCAGTTTTGCCTATGTGTCATGTCCATGTGGCAGTTTTTGCCCTAGGTTGTGAAGCAACCTATATTTCTGTCATTCCAAAAATTCCCAAAAAAATCTCATAAATTCTTTTGGTCATATCTTCGTCAAATATGTAAAAACCTTCCTTGCCTAGTTCAAAAATATTCACTTTCCTATTCTGTTCAGAGTAACAGTTTGTGAAGGAAGTACCACTTTGGCATGTCCAAATAGTATCCATTTTCTACAGTACTTTCATATGCCCAAATAACCATTCTACACCAAATCCCAGCTCAATCCATTCATTATTTTGAGCCGAGCTTCAACATTCGTATTTATGTCAAGTGTGGTGGTTTGCAAAGCAAGTACCACCTAGGCTCCTCCTTTTTAGGTGAAAATTTATGAAGACGGTCTTCTTAGTAACTGATCATTCTCAGCCAAAACTCACGCCCATTAGCCATGCACATTTCCCGTACCGCTAATCAAACACTTGGCCGCTAATTCATGTTTGAGCATCGATCGGTCTCCTCGTGAGAATCTTATGTTGTAATTTTGTTCCTAGCACCTACCTGGGGAGTGCTCAACACACTAGACATGCCTAGGCTGCCCAGAACACATGGCAACGCCACGGTCACGCGGTGACCACGCGACGGGCATGCGAGTTTACGCGCTCTAGAGTTGGGGCCCTTGGCCACCGCCCAAACCTCGACGTATCACCACCAAACAATGTATTTATGATTAAATAGGTACTTATGTAACTATAAATGATTTTTGGAAAAAATAAATAGCAAACTATGAGGCAGCTGCTGTTCAAATTTGACCCGCTTCCAGCTTAATCAGCGGGAATTTGTCTTTTTCACCAGAGGTGGATCAAAACTTTTGACACCCAACCATTTTGTCAATTGTGCATTTAATATGTCCCAATATTTTATAAAAATGATTTGATACAATTTGCAACAAATATATGGTAGGTCCTTCACAAAAAAACCTCATTTCGGGCACTCGAAAAATGGAAAATGAATTTTCCGTGCAAAGAAAATGATAACTCCCTTTGGCAACATTTTTTGGAATTCCAAGATGCACCCTTGTGCACAATATGAGATCATTTGAACAAACTATGCCATGAATGTGACCATGAGATTGAGCGTTTGGGTTGAAATCCATGAATCTTCACACATGATAGCTCATTTATGAGAACACTTTTCTAAAATAATTACCGTATTACAAGTTTATTATTTTTCCTGGAAACTTAGTCACATATAATGACACAATGCGAAGGTTTTCCAATTTTTTGATTTTTTTTTGAATTTTTTATGCCCGTTTGAAAATGCGGTCAAAACGGCGGGCTTGACCGTTCCTAGCTAGTGGTTGAATCTTGGAAAACTTTTGATATTTCTCTGATTAAATAGATACTTATGTACCTAGAAATGATTTTTGGAAAAAATAAATAGCAAACTATGAGGCAGCTGCAGTTCAAATTTGACCCACTTCCAACTGAATCGGCGGGAATTTGTCTTTTTCACCAGAGGTGGATCAAAACTTTTGACACCCAACCATTTTGTCAATTGTGCATTAAATATGTCCAAATATTTTATAAAAATGATTTGGTACAATTTTGCAACAAATATATGGTAGGTCCTTCACAAAAAAAAACCTCATTTCGGGCACTCGAAAAATGGAAAATGAATTTTCCGTGCAAAGAAAATGAAAACTCCCTTTGGCAACATTGTTTGGAATTCCAAGATGCACCCTTGTGCACAATATGAGATTATTTGAACAAACTATGCCATGAATGTGGCCATAAGATTGATCGTTTGGGTTGAAATACATGAAACTTCACGCATGATAGCTCATTTCTGAGAACACTTTTTTAAAATAATTACCGTATTACAAGTTTATTATTTTTCCTGGAAACTTGGTCACATATAATGACACAATGCGAAGGCTTTCCAATTTTTTGATTTTTTTTGAATTTTTTATGCCCGTTTCAAAATGCGGTCAAAACGGTGGGCTTGACCGTTCCTAGCTAGTGGTTGAATCTTGGAATTTTTTTGGTGTTTCTCTGATTAAATAGATACTTATGTACCTAGAAATGATTTTTGGAAAAAATAAAGAGCAAACTATGAGGCAGCTACAGTTCAAATTTGACCCGCTTCCAGCTGAATCGGCGAAAATTTGTCTTTTTCACGAGAGGTGGATCAAAACTTTTTACACCCGACCATTTGGTCAATTGTGCATTAAATATGGCCTAGTAGTTTAGAAAAATGATTTGGTCCAATTTTGAAACAATTATTTGGGAGGTCCTTCACAAAAAAACCTCCTTTCGGGCACTCGAAAAATGGAAAATGGTTTTTTCTTCCAAAGAAAATGAAAACTTCCTTAGGCAACATTGTTTGCCATTCCAATATGCACCCTTTTTCACAATATGAGATCATTTGAACAAACTATGCCACGAATGTGGCCATAAGATTGATCATTTGGCTTGAAAGCCATTGATCTCCACACGTGATAGCTCGTTTCTGAGAAGACTTTTTTTAAAATAATTGCCGTATTACAAGTTTGTTATTTTTTCTGGGAACTTGGCCACATATGATGACACAATGCGAAGGTTTCCCAATTTTTTGATTTTTTTTGAATTTTTATGCCCGTTTCAAAATGCGGTCAAAACGGCGGGAATGACCGTTCCTAGCTAGTGTTTGAATCTGGGAATTTTTTTGATGTTTCTCTGATTAAATATGTCCTTATGTACCTAGAAATTATTTTTGGAAAAAATAAATAGCAAACTATGAGGTAGCTGCAGTTCAAATTTGACCCGCTTCCAGCTGAATCGGTGAAAATTTGTCTTTTTCACCAGAGGTGGATCAAAACCTTTTACACCCAACCATTTGGTCAATTGTGCATTAAATATGGCCTAGTATTTTAGAAAATTGATTTGGTCCAGTTTTGCAACAATTATTTGGTAGGTTCTTCACAAAAAACCTCATTTGTGCTCGAAAAATGGAAAATGGTTTTTTCGTCCAAAGAAAATGAAAACTTCCTTAGGCAACATTGTTTTCCATTCTACTATGCACCCTTGTGCACAATATGAGAACATTGTTTTTTGAATTTCTTTCAAAATGTTGTCAAAACGGTGGGTATGACTACGTGTCTTCGGTCACCGCGAAGGTGACGACGACAAACTCCTCGCTCGCGACCACCACCTCGATGCCCTGCTCTTCTACGTGTCGAGGTCCTTGCTGGTGGCCTTGCCGGATAGAAATCCAGAGCTTCTTTATTCAGTATTGCCGCCTCCGCCCCTGAAGTCGAGACATTGAATGATCCAAAAACCTAAGCTACTAGGACCCTAAAACCTAAAGCTAAAATGATCCACACGCGTGGGATCCGACGACCCTCCTCACCGCCGACGACCAAGAAGTCACCAGCGGAGGGGAATCGCCGAAAGACGGCGCAAAAAGAGTCAGTTCTCTTAGCAAAAGAGATGTGCACTTTATTTTCAGCCGGTTACAACCTACTTAAATGGTCATGGACGTCGCGCACATGTACTCTGTTTTGATTGGTTCGGACGCATGTCACGCGGATCATGGATCGAGCACCGTCCGATCCACCCGGATCCAACGGCAGCGCTCCCTCCTCACGTTTCTCACGCCACCTAGCCCAACAACCCACAGGCCACAGCCTGCACTCCTCCCCCACGAACCCTAGAGCTCCCCGATCCCTCCCACCTCCCCTCCCCTCGCCTCCACCCACCCCTCCCCTCGCTCTCCTCCCTCCCTCCCTCCCCTCCGGCAAGATCCCCGCCATCCCGCCTTTGTCTCCCTCCGTCTCCCACCCGATGGAGGCCGTAGAGACCCGCAGCGCCGCCGCCCCTGCCTAGCGCTCGCTCGCGACGCCTCTCCTCCTCCTCCTCTCACCCCTCCACCGTCGATCCTTCCCCGGCCACCGCCTTAAACCGTACATCCGAGCAGGTCAGGCGGCGGCTCCAAGATCCGCCAAGGGCGTGGACCTGGAGCTCCATCTCCATGGCGGCGGTTCCTAGATCCACCCAGGGGCTGGACCTAGAGCTCATCTCCATGGCGTTCGCTTCCAGATCCGCTCGGTCTGCATCGCGAGTTGGCTGCATCCCCACGTCTGCTTCCGCTTCTGCTGCTCGTCTAGGTAACGCAATCTGTCGATTTGCTCTTTTCCCCTCGGCTTCCCTTACCTTACCTTACGGCGCAGTGTATTCCCTCCTCACGTAGGTGCACGCACCACCAGCGTTGTTGCTAGTCGTGGCCGGACCTCCAAGCAGAGAAGTGACACGTTTGGATGGCCCTCCTCGACCTCCGCCATGGCCACCGCGGTGCTTCCGGATCCCCGCCCTTGTCACGCGATGGAGGTTCCAGTCTCGCCCCTCTTCTTCTTTCGATTCGATCTGGATCGTGCGCCGCGGTTCCTCATGCATGCCCGATTTGCTTTTCTTCATCATGCAGGGTCTACAATGCACCACCTTGATTTGTTGATTCGGTCTAGAGCAGCAGAAGCAGCTCCTTCCTTCCATGTAGATGGAGGGCATGACCTGCACAAGGAGCTCCAAGGAGACAAAGGTATCTGCTCCCTTGCTGTACATCTTTGTGGGTTCTCTGTGATGATGAAACCATTGACTGGATGTCCTGATTAGAGACAATTCATTCATGAGTAAACTTTGATGTTTTACTATACAGCCTTCAAGGTCAACTGTGCTGCCATCTTGCTTGCGCGAAAATCTTAGTTTGTTTAGGCATATAAATTGGCCTGTGCATTTGGCAGATTAGTATTGTTTGTACTAACAGATTCAGCACAAACATTATTTGTTAAGAGGGCCCTGCAGTTATATCTTGGTTGCCTTTTGCTCCTTCATTTTTGTGTGTTTGAAAATCAATACAGCTAACATGCTTTACTTCTTTTACGTGCAGTGATTGCTAAAAATGACAGGGATGAGATCCACCGCCAAGAATGATGCATACTGAAAGTTAAGAACCCCAACTGATTTGTTCTCAATCTAATTGCTTGTTGGTTACTCAGTTTATATATCTGGACAGTGTTGTAATACACTATTGTGTCCCTATGATGTGAAAGTTATGGTCTGAATAGCTTTATATTAGGATTTGCTTGAGTCTCTATGATGTTCTCTCTTAGTATCATGTCATGAGCTGTGAGTCGTGCATATATAACTGAGTTGTATAAGACCAGCAAGTTTTTTTGCCAATTAGCTTTCCGTGTGCATGCTCTTAATCCCCATAGCACTAAGAGAGGACCTTACTGATTCCCATATTACAAATTTTTGTATCAAACATCTATGTGCTAGCTCTGTCAAATATAATCAACTGAAATAATCTTGCTTGGTTAATGAAGTATTGACTTGCATTTGGCTGGTTGTGATTCCAAGCATGTTGTAGTTCTAGACATTAGTAGTACTTGTTACTTCAAGCATGTTGTTTCCTATCACACTGAATTTCCACCTGAATATATGTTAGCATGTTGTAGAAAAGCTAAAATCTGTATAGTGCTCTGTGTGTAATACCAAAGTTGTTCCTGTTATTTACAAACTGCTGTTCTTATACACTGATCCACAACACCGTACATTACACATTTGAAATTAATTAAAATACATCTAAACACAGTGCTTCAACACAGATTTATCCTATGATTATACCGAGACAATAGTTTGTTTTTATCCTTTTGTTTCCCACAGTGCTTCAAGCTTGTTTATTAGCTCGATTTGTTGTTATTCTGTTTAACAGGAGCAGAAGCAGCTCATATGACTCTATTGTTGTTCTTGACCTGCTGTTGCTGCTGTTGTAGGAGGAGCACGCCTAGGAGAAGAGAGGGCTCATTCCACTTGTTTGGAAGAGAAGACAATGAAGCATGGTGGTTATCTGGATAATCTGCCTTGTGTTTTGGTTGTACTTTGTACCTAGTTATATTGTATTTTGTAGTAGTCAACACATTCTGGAGCAGAATCCAGTGAAGTTGTAAAACTGTAAGAAATGTGAGAAATATACTTTGTACCTAGTTCTGTTTCATTTGAAATATTTGTCATTTGTGTACTGTGAGAAATGTGAGAAATGGAAAGCTGATGAGTTCTTTGATAAAAAGCGATGTGGCTCCACTGCCAGGAAAAATCTGACAATTGGGACCCATCTTAAAACTGGACCACAAAAAACCCTCGAAAATAAAAATGAAATGGACCGCAAATGGCCATGCCTACAAAATAAAAAGGCCAAATTGTTAGGCCAGGCCCATGTAGCTAGAGAAAATTAATAGAGAAAATATACAGTAAAAAGGCCGAATTGTTGGGCTCGGCCCATGTAGAAAATCGAATTGGACCGGGCTGAATCTTGTGCCACATCAGCTTGCCACGCTGGATGCCTACGTGGCCTGGGGGAGGTTGCTAGTGACCAAAACGCCATAGTAGGAATATTTTGGTCGTAAACGTCTTTGACCATTCCAGAAGAATAGTCGCTATAGTCAGTTTACGACCGTCAGCTTTTGACCTTCTGTTTTTGGTCACAAAAAGGTCGTAAATGGAAATTTGTGACCTTTCAGTGACCAATAGTGGTGGTCACAAGTTGACATATTTCTTGTAGTGGACCGCCTTTTCAGTTTAAAAAAAAGAAAATGATGGAAATGTCAAAAAAAATAAAAAAATAAGTTTCCCATGTGATATGTGGTCTAGTTGTTGGAAAAATTTACAAATGTGAATTTCGACTTTATTTGCAAAATCTCTTTGTAATTTAGTAAAATGGGCATAACTTTTGCATACGAACTCGGATTAAAAAGTTTTTTATATGAAAAATCATCTACTCAAAAAGTTACATCCGAATTGAATGGGGGAACAACATCTTCAAAATCCCCAAAAACCTAACAGAATGAAAGATACGGGGATTTTAATATCTAGAGGGGGGGAAATGAAAAAAAATCAAACTTACTAGTGGCGCACCATTTGCTAGGTGCGCCACTAGTAACAAAAAAAAATGGTTTCAAAAGAAAAATTGGAATTTTTTTTCAAAATATGATACGTAATATGACCGGGAAGTTTGAAATATTTTTTCAAAATTTCATCATACTAATGAACATGAACAAAGTCCTAGACATCAACAAGGTTTAATAGGATTGATATGATAGATATATCAACAAGTGCGTGTGAAGTGAGCTGGTGCTGGGGTTCGATAGAACTGCGAAGTTAAGCGTGCTCGGACTGGAGTAGTGTGAGGATGGGTGACCTTTCGGGAAGTTTGACCACAGAGTGCAATTTGACTTGAGATTAAGCATATTGACCCGAGATTAAGCCAACCTTCCGGGAAGTTTGACCACAGAGTGCGATTTGACCCGAGATTAAGAAAAAAACGAAGAAAAAAAATTGAAAAAAAAAATAAATTTTTAAAAAAAAATCTGAAAAATTTAAAAAAAAAAATTGTTACTAATGGCGCACTTCTATGTGGTGCGCCATTAGTAAAAAATTCTAATGGAATGGTGCTAGTGGTACGCCATTAGTAGGCAAAACAGGTGCGCCACTAGTAGGCCTTTTCCTAGTAGTGTCGCACCACTACGTCTGTTCATGAAGAGATTCCAACCACTAGTGCTGATGAAATTGCTGCTGAAGAATTGAAGACCCAGGCTGCCACTGAAGAAGAAACTGAAATTCCTCAGCCTGTGGATCCTGAGATTGCGATTACTGAGGTTGTGATGCAATTGACTAACACTCCTCAGCCCGAGCCAAAGGATCCTTTCTCAAAGAAGCAAAAATTCAAGGGTGATGACTTCTTCCGCGAGCACGTATTCTTCACAGATTACAACCCATATGACTCTGCTCGTCTTAGAAGGAAGTGTTTTTGGACTGCCAGCCAAGCCAACTTCTATTCTTCACTGCTTTCCAACAAAGACAAAGTCTTCGACTATGAGCATATTCATCATGTGGACATAGAATCACTGCCTTGCTTCACACCAGTCCTTAGTGTTCTTCATGACGCTGGACTGCACAACTTTTGCACCGATATTGTTGATTGGAATGAAGAGCTTATCCTTCAGTTTTATGCAACCCTGCACATCATAGGAAATGTTGAAGATGTGAACTCTTGGGTGTTGGATTGGATGACAGAGAATACTCATTACATAGCACCAGCCTCTGAATTGCTTCATGCCCTGCCTGTCAGTCCTCCCTTTGAAGATGCTCGTTGCCTATACCTTGAACCTAAGCTTTCAAACCACTACATGCAAGTGTTGATGAAGCCACTGAAGCCCGGTCAAGCCCCAAGGACCAAATTCCTCGTGAAGGAATTGATGTATGTGCCTAGAACTGTCTATCGCATTCTGTAGAAGACATTGAGTCCAATCAAAGGCCACGACTCAAATGATGAAGAAGTCGTTGGCATCATGAAGAATCTGCTATTCAATATCATGCGTGGCATTCCTGTCAACTACCATGATTTCTTCATGAGGACTCTGGCCAATGTTGCATTATCTCCATTTGAGTTGAAGTCTTACGCTCCTTGGATTATAAGATTCCTCAGAACAAGGTCTTCACTCAACTACAAGGCTAACTTTAAAAATCATCACAGCTACTTGCCCCCGATTGAAGTCCTCAAACGGATATTTTCCTCAGCTGATGAAAATGGATGGCCAGTACTATTATTGATGAAGGCATTCGTCCATTGGATGGTCAGTTCCGCAGAGCTGCATCTTATTCCACCAATGATGACTTTGCCACTCATGATTCTGCCGCCAATGCTTCAAAGCAAAATCCTCAAGGCATAGCTCCAAGGGTGATGAATGATCGTGAGCTTCTCCACAGTCTTCACCAGAAGGTCGATCGCAACCATAAATGGGTAAAAAGGCAGTTTGGTTCAGTTCTTCACAACATGACTGCTACAGACAATGCAGTGAGGAAAAACATTACTACCTCCATGAAGTCTTCGGTCACACCTGGGTTGTTCTGTCTCATCTCTATGTTGAATAAGATCTGAAGCAAATGGGTCTCAAGCATGACTTTGACAGGCCAGCTCATATTCTTCATCACGCGATACGGATGAGCATGAAGATTTGGACGACACTGCGGCAGGCCCTACTACAACAACCGACCCCAACAACGCTGGCACTCCTTCATCATCATGATATTATTCAGGAGCGTTAGTCCTCATTTTTCAACCCTTTTGGTCATTCGATGACAAAGGGGGAGAAATTTGAGTTAGTCTTCAAGCGGGTCTATATATGGTGTCGGTGTGGAACGACACCTATTGGATCACAAGAATCCCTACTACGGTTGCCGGGGCATAGGGTTGCGAGGAGAGCAGGGCTAGTAGACAGCATAAGGATCATTTACCCAGGTTCGGGCCGCGAGGATGCGTAAAACCCTAGTCCTAGTTTAGTGGGTGTATTTCTGAGAGTTCTTGAGCTCTCGAACTAGCTGTGGCCAGCGCGTGGTTCGAAAGAACTGAATCCTTCTCCTGGTCGCCTCGGGCCTCCTTTTACAGGAAAAAGGGGTTGCCACAGTGGCACACAGGAGGTGGAAGGGTCTATAGTGGCACGAGGTTATCCCTTGTATTATAGGACAAGGTGCATTTAATGCATCGCTTAGGTGTCCTCTTTCTTTATCGAGGACGGGGGCGAGGCCCGTCCCGTCCGTCCCTGCTCCTCCTCGCTTCGACACGCGCCCTGGCCATGATGCGGGTGACACCATGTACGCAGGCAGGCAGCTGAGGTGGCGTGGTGGTAGGGCCTTCACGAAGATTTGCATGCCGCCATGCAGGCGCTTGATGAGTTGTCCTGGGAGCTGCATGTTGCCACGCAGGTGCCCGCCCAGCTGGTTGGGCTGGCAGCTGCATGTGAACGGCGGTGGAAGCTTGGTTTGACGTGGGCTTGGCAGTGGCCTAGCCGGCGTCCTTGGCGAGGGCCTTGCCGGGTGGCCCAGCAACGGTCTTGCCATGGCGTGTTGCCGTCCCCGGCAAGGATCTTGCCGGGGGTCTGGTAGCCTTCCTCGGCAAGGATCTTGCCGAGGATCATCGTCTTCTAATCCTCATCTGATCTTGAATATGTCTTCACAAAGATCTACATGCCACCACAGAGGTGCCTTCCCGATCCCTGGCCCCATACTGACGACGGCGCTGGGTGCCGTGGGCTCAAGGGTGGCTCGCTCTGCTGGCGCGGGGCAAGCTGTCCCAGCAAGGGTCTTGCCGGGGCCGCTGAGGCCGCCCGGCAAGGGTCTTGTCGGGGGAACCTTCTTCGTCCCTCTGCTCTTTGTGGTCTTGGCCTTGGCGTTGCTTTGATTGTCTTGGGCTTCGACCTTACCTTGGCTCGCCTCCCTCGTTCTGCTTGGTATGGCCGAGGGCGCGGCTCTGACTGCCCGTGCACAGGTAAAGGGGTACAAAAACGTGCCCCTATTTTTGTACACCGACAGGAGCCCCCGGGCCTGGGCCACACATAAGCGCGACACGTTGTTGGGCCAGGCCCAAAACGGTGCGCGGGCAGGTGGGGCTGTTTTTACCGTGGTAAGATTCTTTGCGCGCTCCGCCTCCTACGACCCACGCGTGTGGCGCGGCGTGGAGGGGTGTGCGTGATGTGGGCGGCATGCGTGGGGCGGTTTCCACACGCATGCATCACGTCGCAGTAAATGGGCAGCGCACCCCGCGGCTTCCCCATAAAAAGGGATAACCGCGGGCGCACTGTTCCTTTTACCCTCTGCGCAACCCCAATCTCAGAAACCTCCGTCTGCCTTCCTCTTCTTCCCTAAGCTTCGTCCCCGCTTGTCGTCGTTGCGCTTCCGCCGCCCTCTGTCCTGCCCTCCTCCCCTAGTTGCCATGGCGCCAAAATCCACCAAGGGCAAGGGAGTGGCCAAGGACGCCACAGCCGCCGGAGAGTGCGCTGACGGTGCAGCGGATGCAGTCCGCCTTCTTCCCCTCGACGGTCGACGTGTTCGAGCTTCGGGACTCCTTCAGGCCCCTGTGGGGAGTGAAGACGGGGAGAGAGAATTCGCGGCATCCGGCCACGCGCGTCATCCCTGCCAACTGCAACGAGGCTGCCCCAAATCGGTACCCCTTCTTTGTTGATTATTTTTCTTGTGGGCTCTGTCCTCCCTTCTCCGACTTATTCAGCGACATCATGCACACCTTCGGCTTTCACCTCCTTGATTTTACTCCGAATGCGGTGGCGTGTATGGCCCTTTTCACGCACCTCTGCGAAGGCTTTGCCGGGGTGCACCCCAACAGGTCGTTCTTCCGCCATTACTTCTTCCCTCGGATCCAGACGGGAGGCGCCATCTCGGGGTGCCTCGCCTGGATCCAAAAATCCAAGGAGCGTACCCGGACGGTGCCATGAAGGAGAGGTGGGAAGAATGGCGGGGCCGGTGGTGCTGGATCGAAGAGAAGGACCCGCCGGTGTTCTGCAGATTTCGTCGGGCGCCGCCGGTTCGCGGAAGCGATTGGAGCGACATCGACGCTGACGACGGAAAGCTCACGGTCGCCACCACCAGGATTCTTCGGCTTACCCAGGTCGGGCTCACCCTTGAGATGATCAGGGCGGACTTCATCCGTCGTCGGATCACTCCTCTGCATAACAAGGGGAGGTCGGCCTGGCTCTTCACGAACCCCGCCGACATCATGCGGCTCCGCCCCGGCCTCGACCACAACTTCACAGTGATGGCGCACGCCCATTTCTCCCAGCAGATCTCCCAGCTCAACGTGGGCCCCAGCGGCAAGGTCGAGCGGACCGGCAAGGTTGCGAGGGCCACCACGAAGGCCGGCAAGGTCCTCAAGGGGCCTCTGTTCAAGCTGCCGATGGGGGTGGTCCCATTGTGCAACAACTCGCGTCAGTCCAAGGTCATCGCCATGATGCCGGACTGCAACGCGCACGGCCCCGTTCCGAGCTGGAAGGAGCTGGAGGACGCCGAAGTGCAGCAGTTCTTTGACACCCTCCATGAGGTGTTGGTCAACACCGACGCCGAGCGGCTACTTGTCCAGGACACCACCCAGGCGGAGCTGGACTACATC
Source organism: Aegilops umbellulata (assembly GCA_032464435.1). Taxonomy (NCBI): domain Eukaryota; kingdom Viridiplantae; phylum Streptophyta; class Magnoliopsida; order Poales; family Poaceae; genus Aegilops; species Aegilops umbellulata. The sequence continues at coordinate 346,664,183 of CP136058.1, read as the reverse complement.
GCCACCAAGGCGAGGGAGGCGCAACTTGCCAGGGAGGCCGGCGTTGGAGGACATGGCCGCGACGGCCTCGGGGGAGGAGGAGCGCGCCCGGTGGGCGGTGGCCGCCGGGGGAGCCAGCAGCGTCGGCACCGAGGCTCCTTTGGTTGAAGATGTGACTGGCGAGTTGTCGGAGGAGGAGGCTGAGACCGTAGACTCGACGCCGCCTACGGGGAGGGGCGAGTCCTTCGGCGGGCCAGTTCTGGCGAGCCGGTCCGGCCTGGCTGGGCTGCGCGGCAAAGAAGCCGGCGAAGGCCATGGTGAAGAAGAAGACAGCCGCCCCTTCTTCGTCCGGGCGTGTCCAGACACCATATCCTTCTCCTCCTCCGGCGAATGTTGATACGGATGTTACTTTTGATTATGCATCCCTCAGCCCGAGGAGGAAGAGGAAGACAGCAGAGGAGGAGGCGGACGACCAGTAAGTATCTGGTTCTTTTTTGTTATCTCTGCCTCCTCAATCTGCGCTGCTTGCCTTGATTTGTTTTCATCTTTGCAGGCACGGGGAGATGCTGGCCCAGGGAGCGAAGAGGGCCAAGGTCTCGGCGGGTGGCTAGCCCACAGCTGGTACTTCGGGGGCGCCATTGGTGGTGTTGAGCAGCCCGGACAGCAGCCCCCGGCAGAGCCCCAGCATAAGTTCATCACTCTTCTCCCGTCGACATGTGTCAGGGGCACGACACCTTGGTGTTGACCTTGTCAGGTACGGAGGAGGAGAGCAACGTCAGGAGGAGCCACAGAGGGCTACTCCCAACACGCCGCCCCCATCGACCACACAGCCCCGAGGGGCGTCCCCGGCAAGGGCGCCAGGCACCGGGCCCATGCACATGGAGCAGGAGGAGGAGAACTTGGGCGCCGGCGGCTTTGCCTCAACGCCAAATGTTGGCAGGGAGGGGACCTCCGTTTCCCAGCCGGGTACTGGCACAGGTAAGTCGTTCGCCGTTCGCCCCTACTCTTTTTCTTTCTGGCTCTTGATCCTGGCCTTGCCTCACCCCCTTCTTTGGCGCCCAGACTCCTCCTTGGTGAACCCAGAGGACATGGACACCGTCATCGAGGGCGTCGCCAAGGCCGTCGAGGCGGACGCCGAGAAGATCGCTGTCGAGCAGGCCGCCAAGGATGCTACCGAGGACGCCGCCGAGGGGCCTACCGGGGAGGCCGACAAGGCTGCCACTGAGGAGGCCGGCAAGGGGCCTGCCGCGGAAGCCGGCGGGACCACTGCTAAGGAGGAGGAGGAGGAGGAGGCTGGTGACCAGCCTTCCTCCTCTGCTGCTTCTGGCTCTGGCAAGTACCTGAGGGTGAGTGATGACTTGTTCGTCCACCTTCCATCGAGTCAAGCACCAAGACACCCGTTGAGGGAGAGGTGTTCGACGACGAGGTGCTTGCCGCTACCGGGCTTGAATTCGTCGACGAGCCGATCATTGGCGACCATGGTTCGCAGGAAGAGCGGCTCCTCCACGCCATGGGCGCCAGCTTCCGGAAGCTCCACCGCGCCCGCCTGGACAAGGCTAAGTCCAGGACGGCGATGGGGGAGAAGGCGGGGGCGGACCTCCAGAAGCGCGTTGCCGAGGCGCGGGACTGGTTCCACGAGGCCCACAAGGAGCTCAAGGCAGGCCAGGGTGAGCAGGCCAAGCGTGACGTGGAGCTCACCATGAAGCTCGCCGACGTCGAGAAAGCTCAGTAGGCGGCGAAGAACTTGGCCGCGGCCGCCGAAGCCGTTCGGGCCCAACGCGAGCCCGCGCTGAACTCCCAGGAGGAGGACCTTGCTGCACGCGAGGAGAAGCTTGCCGCCATGCTTCGCGGCAAGGATGCAGAGGTGGAGAAGCTTGTCTTGCAGCGGACCAATGAGCTGGAGTAGAGGCACGAAGAGGCACTCAATGCCTAGGCCCAGGTTCACGCCAAGAAGGTGGAGGAGCTGGAGGCGGAGCGCGACCGGCTGAAGGAGCAGGCCCTGAAGCTGTCCCAGGAGAAGGACACGCTCAACAGTGCCCTGACAGAGGCGCAGGGCGCGGTCGTCAACAAGGCTGGGGAGCTCTCTGAGGCCAACAACTCCATCAAAGACCTCAAGCTAAAGCTGGAGGGTCTCGAGAAGGTGCTGTCGGAGGCCACAACCCGAGAGGGGACCCTGGCCAAGGAGCTGGAGGCCGAGAAGCTGTTCCGGAAGAACGAGGGCCTCAACTTCGCGGATCACGTGGCGGGCGAGAACCATTGGCTTGATCGCCTCGCCACCGTCGCCAACCAGGCCGCCGCACAGCTGGCCATCATGGGGATGCCAGACGTGAGGTATGTCCCAGAGCGGAGCGTGAGCACCAATGGCAGCCTGACCATGTTCTTTGAGAAGGTTGTCGGCGCTCTGGAGCGGCTTCACGCCAACCGGACGGCCTCACTGGCCGACGAGTCCCGGAGGTTTTGCCAGGGTGCCATGACCAAGGTTCTCAGCAAGGTGGCGCACTGCTACCCCAACCTCGAGTTCGACGCCGTGCTGGAGAGCTTGCCGGAGGGGACCGACCTTGCACCGCTCAGGGAGCGCATCGAGCCCATCATCAGCTGAGTCGGCGGAATTCAGAGGGTGGAGGGCCAGCGCCGGGATTAGGCATCCCTTTTTCTTATCTGTGACACCCCAAAAATTTAACCATGTTTTGTTTATTAAAAGTTTGCCAGGAGATTAAATTTTCCATTTTTTGGATTTTTTTTATTTCAGAACCACTCCTTTCTTTGATTTTTATGGAGTTTTAACCCCAAGTAAAAAAAAACTTTCCAAATATATTGTTGGACTTGTATACCCTCTCAAGAAAAACATTTCTTTTATCAGTAGATTTAATTGCATAGTTATTTTCCCTGAACTTTATTTCTGTTAAAAATGGTTCTCATAAGTTTTAGAGCCTCTTTTGCACTACAACCATTTGATAAATGCATTTAAAATTTTCACCAAAATTTGGGGGATGTCATGTGATGTTTCTAAATCACTTTTATGCAAAAATATCTTTCATTCATTGGATATTTTGAGCTCTACACCAAATTGTCAAATCTGGTCCAGTTGGCAATTTTGCACTACAACCTATTTAAATATTTCTTTAAAGCTTCCACCAAAATTATGGGATGTTAGTAGTAGCATATAATTCAACTTTATGCAAAAACCCATTGATGTTCTTTGAAAATTTGAGTGAATCAACCTCATCTTCATTCTGGCCCAGTTGGGTGTTTTCTACTGCATCCCTAATTATTTTTGCTCTGGTGACCATGGGCTTTCTCCTGCTTGTAGTACACCATACCAAACACTTAAGTCCAGGAGGTTGGACTCATTGGAGCATTTTTGGTACATGAAATAATGCCTTTTTCTTTCTGTCCAAAACTGAAGATTTGCAAAACTTGCACTAGCAAGTTTCTGGTTTTGCACAAATGACCTTGCCATCCTCTCCTACATCTAAAGAGACCCCAATCTGGAAAGTTTGGCCACCCCAAGAATTGCCTAGAGGCCCTTGGCATTCTATCGAGCACTTGGTGTGCATAGCCAGTTTTGGCATGATTTTGTTTCAGCACTGTGATCTTGCCCCCTGACCAAACCACCATGTCCACTAATCTTCATGCAAACCCAAACCTAGGCCTACTAATCCATAGCCTCACCCGAGCCCTCTAGCACGCGTGGCATTTCGTCGAGCGCCTGGCGTGCACGCTCTGGGCACGGGTTTCTGAACCCATGGTTCTCTTTCTTTACCGTGCTTCCTAGCAACAAAGTCTCTCTTATCATAACATTGATTCTTTGATTGTGGGTTATCAAGATCAACAGCAGGTTCTATCTCTACATCATTGTCATTGCTAGGTTGAGCATCAACATAAACATCATCATTAATATTATCACTAGGTTCATGTTCATTACCAGATTGTGTTTCAGCATCAGAAATAGAAATGTCATTGGGATTCTCAGGTGTGTCTACAACAGGTTCACTAGAAGCATGCAAAGTCCTATCATTTTTCTTTTTCTTCCTTTTAGAAGGACTAGGTGCATCAACATTACTTCTGTGAGAATCTTGCTCAATTCTCTTAGGGTGGCCCTTAGGATACAAAGGTTCCTCGGTCATTTTACCCCCTCTAGTCATAACTCTAACAGCATTATCATTTTTCTTATTATTTAATTCATTGAGCAAATCATTTTGAGCTTTAAGTACTTATTCTACTTGAGTGGTAACCATAGAAGCATGTTTACTAATGAGTTTAAGTTCACCTTTAACACTAGACATATAATCACTCAAGTGTTCAATCATATAAGCATTTCGTTTCAATTGTCTACCAACATAAGAATTGAACTTTTCTTGTTTAACAATAAAATTATCAAACTCATCTAAGCATTGGCTAGCAGATTTATAATGAGGAATGTCACCTTCATCAAATCTATAGAGAGAATTTACCTTTACTACCTATGTCGGGTTATCAAGACCATGTATTTCTTCAACAAGCGGCAAATTAAGACCATGTATTTCTTCAATAGGAGGTAAATTCTTAACATCTTCAGCTTTAATACCTTTTTCTTTCATAGATTTATTTGCCTCTTGCATATCTTCAGGACTGAGAAATAGAATACCCCATTTCTTCGAAGTTGTCTTAGGAGTTGGTTCAGGAAGTGTCCAATTATATTCATTAGTCAACATATTATTCAATAGCAATTCACCTTGATCAACTGTTCTTTCCCTGAAAACACAACCAGCACAACTATCAAGGTGGTCTTTGGAAGCATCGGTTAGTCCATTATAAAAGATATCAAGTATTTCATTTTTCTTGAGAGGATGATCAGGCAAAGCATTAAGTAATTGGAGAAGCCTCCCCCAAGCTTGTGGGAGACTCTCTTCTTCAATTTGCACAAAATTATATATTTCCCTTAAAGCAGCGTGTTTGTTATGAGCGGGGAAATATTTAGCAGAGAAGTAATAAATCATACCCTGGGGACTACGCACACAACCAGGATCAAGAGAATTAAACCAAGTTTTAGCATCACCCTTTAATGAGAACGGAAATAAATTAAGGATATAGTAGTAGCGAGTTTTCTCATCATTAGTGAACAGGGTGGCTATATCATTTAATTTAGTAAGATGTGCCACAACAGTTTCAGATTCATAGCCATAGAAAGGATCAGATTCCACCTAAGTAATTATCTCAGTATCAAAAGAGAAATCATAATCCTTATCAGTAACACAGATAGGTGAAGTAGCAAAAGCAGGGTCATATTTCATTCTAGCATTCAAAGATTTTTCTTTCAGCTTAGCTAATAATTTCTTAAGATCACTCCTATCATTGCAAGCAAGAAAGTCTCTAGCAGCTTCTTCATCCATAACATAACCCTCAGGCACAACAGGCAATTCATATCTAGGGGGAGAATCTTCATCATCACTTTCATCAATATTATCAGTTTCAATAATTTCATTCTCTCTAGCCCTAGCAAGTAGTTCATCAAGAAATTCACCTAGTGGCACAGTAGTACCAAGCCTAGAAGTAGTTTCATCATAAGTATCATGCATAGCTGAAGTGGCATCATTAATAACATGCGACATATCACAATTAATAGCAGAAGCAGGTTTAGGTGTCGCAAGCTTACTCAAAACAGAAGGTGAATCAAGTGCAGAGCTAGATGGCAGTTCCTTACCTCCCCTCGTAGTTGAGGGACAAATCTTAGTTCTTTCGTCTTTCATGTTCCTCAAAGTGACCAGCAGATATAAATCCCAAGTGACTCAAAGAATAGAGCTATGTTCCTCGGCAACGGTGCCAGAAAATAGTCTTGATAACCCACAAGTATAGGGGATCGCAACCGTTTTCGAGGGTAGAGTATTCAACCCAAATTTATTGATTTGACACAATGGGAGCCAAAGAATATTCTCAAGTATTAGCAGTTGAGTTGTCAATTCAACCACACCTGGATAACTTAGTATCTGCAGCAAAGTATTTAGTAGCAAAGTAGTATGGAAGTAACGGTAACGGTGGCAAAAGTAATAGTGATAGTTTTGTAGTAATTGTGACAGTGGCAACGGTAAAGTAACTAAGCAAAGAGCAATATGTGAAAAGCTCGTAGGCATTGGATCGGTGATGGAGAATTATGTCGGATGTGATTCCTCATGCAATAGTTATAACATAGGGTGACACAGAACTAACTCCAATTCATCAATGTAATGTAGGCATGTATTCCGAATATAGTCATACGTGCTTATGGAAAAGAACTTGCAGGACATCTTTTGTCCTACCCTCCCATGGAAGCGGGTTTCTATTGGAAACTAAGGGATATTAAGGCCTCCATTTAATAGAGTACCGGACCAAACCATTAGCACTTAGTGAATACATGAACTCCTCAAACTAGGGTCATCACCGGTAATGGTCCCGATTATTGTCACTTCGGGGTTAACGGATCATAAGACGTAATAGGTGACTATAGACTTGCAAGATAGGATCAAGAACTCACATATATTCATGGAAACATAATAGGTTAAGATCTGAAATCATGGCACTCGGGCCCTAGTGACAAGCATTAAGCATAGCAAAGTCATAGCAACATCAATCTCAGAACATAGTGGATACTAGGGATCAAACCCTAACGAAACTAATTCGATTACATGGTAAATATCATCCAACCCATCACCGTCGAGCAAGCCTACGATGGAATTACTCACGCACGGCGGTGAGCATCATGAAATTGGTGTCGGAGGAAGGTTGATGATGACGATGGCGACGGATTCCCCTCTCCGAAGCCCCGAACGGACTCCAGATCAGCCCTCCCGAGAGAGTTTAGGGCTTGGCGGTAGCTCCGTATCGTAAAACGCAATGAATCCTTCTCTCTGATTTTTCCTCCCCGAACGTGAATATATAGAGTTGGAGTTGAGGTCGGTGGAGCACCAGGGGGCCCACGAGGCAGGGGCGCGCCCCCACCCTCGTGGATAGGGTGTGGGCCCCTGGCGTTGATTCTTTCGCCAGTATTTTTTATTAATTCCAAAAATATTCTCCGTGAAGTTTTAGGTCATTCCGAGAACTTTTATTTCTGCACAAAAATGACACCATGGCAATTCTGCTGAAAACATCGTCAGTCCGGGTTAGTTCCATTCAAATCATGCAAGTTAGAGTCCAAAACAAGGGCAAAAGTGTTTGGAAAAGTAGATATGACGGAGACGTGTCAGTGGCCCGTCCGGTGGCTCCCTGCTGTCAGGTGGAGGAATAATTATTTTCCGCGTAATAAGGAGGCACTTCCTTGCTGCGGCCGTGCACCCAGCTGTCAGCCTCTCCACGTATAGTACTCTTCCGATGGAAGTCGGTCGTTGACCACATTGACCACGTCGCGCCGAGAGTACCAAGGCGGTGGACGACGGCGAGGCCTAGGAAGGGGACGACGCGGAGCCGGGGAGGACGCGACAGTGGATGCCCACGCAGAGAGGAGTACGAGGGTTCACTGGTTCGGCTCCGGTGTGAGGATGCCGTCGCCGGAGAGCCTGGCTAGCGGTGGGAGTGGTAGGGGAGGTGAGGCCTCCGCGATAGAACAGCCGGTCATGGGAGGCATGAGCAGGTGGCACGGCCGGCACTGCTTTGGGCGGCTGGAGCAAGAAGACCAGAGGTTGAAGAATCACAACGGCCGTTGGATGGACATCGTACGGTCATTGCAGCTAGAATCGTTTATATTGACTAAGTTGACAAAGCCCTTGGTACGCGTCAACTGAGTAGGCCCACAGGTCAGCCTCTGAAACAGTGCGCCCCTGATGTCAGGGGGAGGAATCATTTTTTGGGCGGCTGAAGCTAGAATATCCGAGATTGAAGAAGAAGCACGACATGCATTGGATGGACATCCAACGGACACTGCTGCTAGAATCTTGTGTTGACTATAAGTTGACAAAGCCTTGCATACACGTCAACTTAGTAGGCCCAGAAGTGCGATTTGTAAGAATGCACAGCCCATTTTTGAATTCTAATGGAATTTACTACAGCCCATTTACAGTTTGTTAAAAGTATAGCCCATTTTCTAGCTAGGACAACGATTAATAATTTCAACCAACTGTTCAAAACAGAATTCAACAAAATTTCCCACATTTTGATAGGATCCAAAATATTTTTGTCCTGAATTTATAGTCAGATTAAATATGATTTCAATATAAACTTGCATTACATAAAAATCCAACGAAACATTGCGCGCGCAACAATTAATTAAATTAAAATTTTCAAAATCTAGAAATAATATTTTATAAAGTAATTACGTGTTTGGTGCCTTTTTTATAGTTATTGCCCAGTTTTTATAATTACATCCCATTTATTATTTTTTAAAGCCCATTTTCTTGTTAAGCCTAATGCATCCATCCTAGGAAAGATTTGCAGCCTAGCGGGGCGGAGAATAACAAGTTAACCTTGCCTGGGTATTCCTAAAAAAAAGTATAGCTGGGCTAGCCATTTTCAACTTGAAAAAAATTAATATTCGGGTTGGATATCAGGCCTTGGTAGACGGGCCACGGCCTGCCCAGTTAATACCCTGTTCTCCTCTGAAGAACAATGAAAACATCGCTCAGGAAAAACTCTGCAGTGCTCACACCTCAAAAAGACAAATACTGCTCGAGCTGCTTGGTCCCAACCGTCGGCCGCTCCTTGTGCAATTCTCTCATTTATTGACTACATAGGTTAACAATTGTGTGGGACCGTGATGTCAGGGAACCAGGAGGAAGCAAAAACATATTATAGTTGTATATAATAAGGAGGCACTTGTGTACGTGCGGCTATGGCCCTGGTGGGTCCCCACTGTCATCCTCTCCAAGTAAAGTCATCTCCTCATTCCTCATGTCGTTGACCATGTTGACAATGCGAGACGACGACGCCTCGGCGAGCGTAACAACTCGAAGGACGACGGAGAGGGCCTCACAGGCCCTACGGATGGTTTGATACAACGCCCGCTGCTCATTCGGGAAGCCAGGATCATAGGGCCACATGTCCGCGACGGCATTGTCGTTCGCTTGTTCACCGGTGCTCGTTGAGGAGACAGAGATTGCAGCACAGGTCCTCCTGCGCTGGTAGCTCTTCCGCCATTAAGGTGTCGAAGTGGGCCGCGCCTGCTCTATGGTGAACATGGCATGAACTGGCTTAGACAATGGCGCCGGCTCCTGGTCGGAAGCTACGTCCATCGTCTGATAGTCATCGCTCAGCTCGGCGAGCTCGCTGGCAAGCCAGCATGTCCGGCTGCTGGACCGACCCGCTGCCAAGCATGAGTCTGACTGCCCTGGCCCACCCAGACCGCCTCCCTCGCCCACGCGCACTTTCCGCCTAAAACAGTCAGCGCCGCCCGCCCCGCTTCCCGGTGCAGGCGATTGCTCCGCCTTCAAATGACACAAGTGTCGTTCGTCTATCCGTGTGCCGCCCACATTAATGATACGCGGTTGCTGAGGTGGCTACTCCGGCACCACATGTCTGTCCCTCCGCCGCCCACCATTGCTATATAAACTGCTGCGCCGGCCATAGCCGCAGTCATCCGCCTCCGTTCCCTTTCTCCCATTCACACCACTAATCCCACCATGGCTTCCTCACGCTGCAGCACTCTTCGGGACGGGCGGACGACGGACCACAAGGAGATGGAAGCCATTGCTACCGACTGGTTGGCCTACAGGCAGCCGGAGGACGACGGCGTCCCAATGGAGAACATGGTAGTCGACGATCCGGCGCCAACCCCCTCCTCTGCGCCATCCTCGCTGGTGCATTGCACCATGACCATCGGCGTGGCCAGTGCCCAATACATGGACACAGTGAGGCTGGAGCGTTAGGAGCAGTTCCGGGAGGCGGGGGCCGATGCGGCCTACAACCACCATCTCCTCCAGGAGCACCTACAGGCTGAGGAGCAGATCACCGCGGAGCGGGCGGAGCAGGAGGCGTTGCTCGACTTGTACCGCTCCGCCCGCGAGGGCCGCCTCGAGCGCTGGCGGTACTGCATGCGGGTGGCGGAGGCTGCGGCCGCCTACAAAGAGGGCGATGAAGCGGACGAGGCGCTGTTTGGCGAGACCGAGGACGAGGCAGAGGAATGCCGGCTCCGACGAGTTCCTGCTCCGCTGGCATCGATGAGGCCCTGCTTCGCTGAGGCCCCGCGGCACCAACCACGAGGCAGAGGACACCGCCGGCTCCGCCGAGGCCCCACGGTGCCAACAACGAGGCATAGGACACTAACGGCTCCGCCGAGGCCTCGCCCCTCCAACAATGAGGCATAGGACATCATCGTCACAGCCGAGGCCCCACCCTGCCGGCAACGAGGGGGAGTATTTCCCCTGCTCCATCGAGGTGCCGCCCCACCGGCAACGAGATAGAGGACAACGCCGGCTCCGTCGAGGCCCCGACCTGCTGCCAACGAGACCCGGCTCCGTCGAGGCCCCGCCCTGCTGCCAACGAGACCACGCCACACAGAAAACAAGGAAGAGTAGAACACGGCAGTGTATGAATGAATTTAGTTCGATTTGTTTGAATTCTTGTATCACCGGCATTGGATGAACATGCAAAACAATACGTACTAGCATTATTCCCAGGGTGATCACCTCGTTTGCAGCAGTTTCACATGTACTCCCTCCGGTCCTTTTTAGTCTGCATATAAGTTTTGTTTGAAGTCAAAGTATCTCTACTTTGACCAATCTTATAGAAAAAAGTATCAACATTCACAATGTAAAATCAACTGACTTGAAAGAAATTTAATATGTGAAGTAAAAAGGAACAGAGGGAGTACAAAATTTAGCGTCCTGTACATTGCAATCAACACAGGCTTGGCAACTCATAGAGAACATTCAAAACAATCGATGATTATGCATCTCAGCGATTCACGTGTTAGAGCCAATATTTACTTCACAACTAAAGAATAAAGAAAAGTTGATCGATTCTGCTAACAGCAAAGGGCGTCCCATTCGAAAATATTAAACGCATGTCCCTAACATCAATGAGCAAAATTTGACAAGGTTGTCTCATTCCAAAATGTCAAATGCGTGTTGTTTTACGTACATCAATGAGCAAACTTTGACAAGTTTTTCCTGTTCCAAAATATCAAATGCCTATGATTGTTGAATGGGCAGGGTTTGCCATCAGTTTGGACATTGACATGGCACCTTGTGCTAAATAAACCAGTTGTTCTTTTTGTGCAGTTCCACCAAAATCAACCAAATTCGTGCGTAGCTTGCATGATTTCGCCTTTATATGTTGCAACACCTTGAACATATCGGCACCTCCTTTCTTGTGGTGGAAATGAATGATTCGAGAATATTTGATGTATTCGTGAACATTTTGTGTAGTTCCCATTGAAATCAAGCTGAGCACCCATGTTTGCATCAATACAAAAAAAAGTGATTGGTATAAAGCAAACTGTACTATGAATTGATAGTTTAAACAGTCAACCTACTTGATCCATGCAGAGCACAAATTTAAAAAAATGGAACTCACCAGAAGGAATCGTACAACAACATTGTACTGGCCATCACAGCAACAAAGATGGAGATCCGTCAGTCCTTATGAGTTGAAGTTAGTTTGTTCTTGTGGGCAATAATGTAACCATCCTTCGACTGCTCCCTTCTTAAGAAGAGAGGCTTGGCTTCTTTATCCTGGAATAATCGGAACTAGGCACTTCACGTACTCCATATTGTTCTTCAGAGAAGGATGATCCTGTTGTGCAAAGACAAGAGGACAACTAAATGCTAGCATCCCTGTTTGCTCAAAAAAAGGAAAGGAAATATTTAAAACAACACAGATGAAACACTTCTCAAGGACAATACCACTTTCTCATGACAGTATCTAAACAGTAGAACAACACCAATAGAGATGACAAAGCTCTATCATATGGATGAAATCCGTGGGCGAGTAGCAACCTTTGTCAGGCGGCTTATTGTGTAGAGCATACAGATCAAGCACTTCTCCAGAACCATTTGTTGTTATCTACTGTGGTTGACATGCTTACTATATACTCCTCGATTAGTTTAATGTTTCCAACATCTTCTTGTGCAGTTCCACTAAAATATATGGTATCTTCAAAGAAGATCCCTGTTTGCACAAGTAGAGATAATTACATATTACATTAAGAGTGGCATCAAATCAGTGGCAAAACCATTGCTCGTTCCAGTCATAGCAATAAATTAAGATGCAAAACAATATCATTACTTGTGTCATCACAGTTCCAGTGCTTCATTACAGCACCGGGAGTTGATTTTTGTTTTTCTTCCGCTTGTTCTTCCCCTTCATTACTTGGTTCAATAACAAACAAGCTTTGCCTTCAATGTAAGATTTGGCATGTCAACTAGGGAGCACAAGTATAGCACTAAACAATGACGTTAATTTTCAGATGAAAGTGGCAAAACACAGGCCAACAGTTGTGAAATATCCTTATCTTACCTCAATGGGATATTAGGGTGCACATACAGATTGGAAGTCTTGTGTCCATTTGTGCAGTTCCCTAAAATCAAGCAACATTAGCGTACAAGTAGCACAACATATGAAAGCACACTGCACAATCATGTGAAAGAAGGCTAGTACTGACCTCTCATGACGCAGAATTCAAACAACTCACAAGAAGAAGATCTGAACCAAATTTGCCAACACGGATAGGAAGTAAGATCTCCTCTTGTGCAATTCCACTAAGATCAAGCAATCAAGCAACGTTGTCGGTGTGACATTTTGGTTGAACTACACAAAACACTCTTAAAACAAAAGTGTTTTGTGCAGTGCAACAAAAGGTCACAATAGCAACGAGGTGAAGTAGATAACCCTATTTACACATAGCTGCAAAGGAAATAACTAGTGGTCAATAACGGTGGATGACACAAAAGCCAACAAAAAGGATCATCTAACTTATCTAAATGGGAAAGAAAGCAAGATAGTAGCATTTCTCAAACGGTGGCATTGATTAATATTAACCGAGAGATTATATTAACAATAAAATTCATTAAACATGTAATTTGCTTTTAACTGTGGCATTGCATCAATTTTCCAGCGGTGTTATTAGAGGGTGTTTGTTTACAGGGACATTTTGGTGTAGGTACTAAAGAAAGTTCGTGTCAGTCCCATCTAAACCAAACAGGACGGACTAAAGAAAGAAGACCTCGAGGGAGAGTCTTTTGGGGACTTTTTCCAATAGTTGCCCCTGCCCCGCATCGCAGCTTGTCTCTATTAGTTCGTTACTAGGGATAACATGGTCTTTTAGCATGTCATTTAATAACCTCTAGTCCATGTTTAGTCCCTGGAACAAAGCAGGTAGGGACTAGGGAGTTTTTAACCGAACAGGGCCTTAGATTAACAACAGCTAAAGAGTTGCATGGGACAGTGGATGCACCGGCACCATGTGCATCTATCGATGTATGAAGGGGTGATGCACAGTCTGTTGCAACAAAGAACAAAAACAACCAAGGAGCATATTTTTGTTGGTCCCAGTTTTGTTATCTTTAGACACCTTTCCCTATGTGAGCGCAGCAAATGTAGTCCCGCTCAAACTCTACAGCCTTATCCCCCAAAACAAAAGATCAATTCGTTACAGATGTGTGTACTGTGTTTGTCATTGTTACCCCTTCTCGACCAACGTAGGTGCTGGATAGCCAGTCTGTACTAGTACTTTCCCCCTTCCTTTCCTCTTAGAACCACGTCCTAGATTCATGCTATACAACTTTCCCCACTACTTTCCTGTTTGATCCAACACCTAGATTCGAGTGCAGAAGCGGAAAAAGCCCACATGCAGCTAGAGCAATGCATGTGGAATAAGTAAATTATACCTTAAGGTTCTTGGGGTGTGGTTCAGTGGGCGACCGGAGGCCGTTCGGCCCACACTATGTACGACGACAAGGAAGAAGGGGTCGGAGGCCCTCCCACGCCGCCGCTGGGTGAATGAGAACAACTGCGCCGGTAGTGGATTCCCTCCCTCGCCAACGGTGACAGCGTTAAGCCTCCTTCCCTTCCCGGCGGACGGATCCTGCCGGCTCTTTAACCAGCAGTGAGGGGGGAGAGAGAGGCCAACAAAGTCTTGTTTAGATCTGGAGAGGGTGAGAGAGTGTGAAGAGGGCAACTACAAGCGCTGAGGCTCCAGCGTGTATATATATATATATATACTGGAGGGAGAGTGTGAAGAGTGCAAACCCTAGAAAACAAGCGCCGAGGCTGCAGCGTATACGTGATGAGGTGATTATACGGTCACTACGAGATCGTATAGCTCCTTATCCATCCAGTTTGACTAGTCAAAGAATCCTCCTGGCACCGCCCTAGATCACTTTCTCTCTCTTTCATGCGGGGCCTACCTGTCATTGGGTGGAAGAAAGAAGTCGAACAAAAACAAAATTATGCTCAAGTGTAGTTATCGAACCCGAGACCTCAAGTTTGATGAGCGAACAGCCTAACCAGCTACACCACCCCCACGTTATGTTTAATGAGAGGAAAATAACCCTTAATACATTCCTGCATTCGTGTGACAAGCATGCCGTGTTTTTTTTGCGTGGGAGTCATTGGGATTTAAATCATAACCGTGTCATGTGGCTTTGGTGGTAAGGTCTTTTGGGATTTAGAGCAGTGTTGGTAGTACAGAAATAATGCAGCCTTAGTCACCTTACTTTTCTCTATGTAGTACGTTGGGTCCCACCAGGCAGAGGGTGAAACAAACAAATTAATAAGAAAAATTAAAAGCGACGACAATGTATCTTACCTCACACATCTCGCTACTGCTCGTGAACACTGTCCAATTGATCCCTCTGTTTGCTCACATACTATTTTAAGTGAATCCATATTATAAAATGCACACAATTTTGGGCACTTGTATTCGACCTAAGTCAGTGTGCCACCGTATCTCGTACTACTCCCTCCGTCTAGGTGTAATAAGTCACGTTAGAAGTTGCAGCGGGACCAAGGTGCAAGCAGATTTTTTTTTGAAACGACGTGCAAGCAGATTGGAGGAGAAGGAGAAACTTGACCGGTCCTTCCTCCAATAAAAGCCCTAATTTCTGTCTCTAAATGCCACAATTAATCACAACAACTAAGAGATGTCGTTTTAGCTACCATGCAGGGCCATGTATTAACTCGCATGCATCAACTCGTAGTTGCGCTCCATGCATTGGGTTTCCGGGGTAGATAACAAGGCAGAGTAAGGAGCGTTTAGTTACATTTCTAGGCTAGTCTTGAAGATCCATTTATGTGTGGGGAAAAGAACTAATGAAATATCCACATAGAGTGATGTGGGCAGCTGGAGCAGTGGTGCAAGCCGGCTGTAAAGGGAGTTGTACCTGAGGGATGTTGGGACGTAGCTCAACCTAGAGGAAATAAACATTTATGATGAAATAAAGAAATAAATAATAACTTTATTATTGCCTCTAGGGAATATTTCCTTCAGTCTCCCACTTGCACTAGAGTCAATAATCTAGTTCACATTGACATGTGATTTAACACCAATAGTTCACATCACCATGTGATTAACACCCATAGTTCACATTGTCATGTGACCAACACCCAAAGGGTTTACTAGAGTCAATAATCTAGTTCACATCGCTATGTGATTAACACCCAAAGAATACTAAGGTGTGATCATGTTTTGCTTGTGAGAGAAGTTTAGTCAACGGGTCTGCCACATTCAGATCTGTATGTATTTTGCAAATTTCTATGTCAACAATGCTCTGCATGGAGCTACTCTAGCTAATTGCTCCCACTTTCAATATGCATCCAGATTGAGACTTAGAATCATCTGGATCAGTGCCAAAACTTGCATCGACGTAACCCTTTACGACGAACCTTTTGTCACCTCCATAATCGAGAAACATATCCCTATTCCACTAAGGATAATTTTGATCGTTGTCCAGTGATCTACTCCTAAATCACTATTGTACTCCCTTGCCAAACTCAGTGTAGGGTATAAAATAGGTCTGGTACACAGCATGGCATACTTTATAGAACCTATGACTGAGGCATAGGGAATGACTTTCATTCTCTCTCTATCTTCTGCCGTGGTCGGGCTTTGAGTCTTACTCAACTTCACACCTTGCAAAACAGGCAAGAACTCCTTCTTTGACTGTTCCATTTTGAACTACTTCAAAATTTTGTCAAGGTATGTAGTCATTGAAAAAACTTATCGAGCGTCTTGATCTATCTCTATATATCTTGATGCTCAATACGTAAGCAGCTTTACCAAGGTCTTTCATTGAAAAACTCCTTTCAAAAACTCCATTATGCATTCCAGAAAATTCTACATTATTTTCGATCAACAATATGTCATTCACATATACTTATCAAAAATGTTGTAGTGCTCCCACTCACTTTCTTGTAAATACAAGTTTCACCGCGAGTCTGTATAAAACTATATGCTTTGATCAACTCATCAAAGCGTATATTCAAACTCCGAGATGCTTGCACCAGTCCATAGATGGATTGCTGGAGCTTGCACATTTTGTTAGCACCTTTAGGATCGAAAAAACCTTCTGGTTGCACCATATACAACTCTTCTTTAAGAAATCCATTAAGGAATGTAGTTTTGACATCCATTTGCCAGATTTCATAAAATGTGGCAATTTGCTAACATGATTCGGACAGACTTAAGCATCGCTACGAGTGAGAAAATCTCATCGTAGTCAACACCTTTGTCGGTGTACTAAAGTAGGGGTACCTTAGTACCCCGAACTTGTGCACGGGCAGTAGTAGCACCCCGCGGCAAGGCTTGCCAGGGGAGCGCCAAGAATCTCCACGGCCCCTTCTGGGCCGAACGAAGACCAAGTGTTTGAGCCAAGAAGACGAGACCCCGGCAAGAGGAGCTTGCCAAGCCAAGGAAACGAGACCCCGGCAAGAGGAGCTTGCCGGGACGACCAAGCCGAAGCACCAAGGCCCCGGCGGGAGGAGCTCGCCGGGAAGGACAAACCGAGGCACCCCAAGAGAAGCTCGCCGCGGCGCACCACGCGCCCCGGCAAGGCCTGACGAGCGGCAAGCTCTCAGGCGCGGCAAGACAGTCGCCGCGGCAAGCCACCACCTCAGGCCTGCGCTCCAGCTCACCTGCCCACGCGTCGCTCTGGGGCTCTCCCAAAGGCACGTGGCGGGGCACCGCGCAGCCTGAGGCGTGCGGTGGCATGCAACGCTAATAGGGTCACCGCCGTGGCAAGCGGAGGCGCCCCTAATGGTCCGCTTCGGCACTGTTCGGGCGACCCAGACGGGCATTTAATGCCCTTGTCCCCCGCCGTCAGAGTTAGGTGTGATAGCACTGTGCGGCCACTGTACACACAGTCTTTTGCCATTTTTGCCCTCACCTGCGTCGCCACCTGTGGGTAACCCCTTGAGCATATAAAAGGAGGCCCATGCGCACGTAGGGGGGGAGGCCCAGTAGACATTCATCCACGTCCAGCTCCAAGCTTACTGTAGCTTCTTGCGCTCTAGAGCAAGAACCCGAATCAACCAGACAAGCAGCAGTAGGGTTTTACGCATCCGTGCGGCCCGAAGCTGGGTAAAATCGTTGTGTGTGTGTCGCCTCGATCTGCTCTTTGTGCAGCCTCCGCTCCCCACCGAACCGAAAAGGGGCTCCGTCCCCATAGGTGTTCGAGGAGGCCGATTTCCCCCGACATCTCTGGCGCGCCGGGTAGGGGGACGTCGAGGATGTACAAACCTGATTTGGCGACCACAGGTAAGCTCAGGTATGGCCAGGTACCTTTCCGCTCCAATCCGCGGAGCGGAGGCATTCCTCCTCACGGACTCGTGCACGGCCCTCCTCGAGTACCCGCTCACGCAGAGCTCGGGCAAGAGCAGCTGCTCCTCGAGGAGGACCGTCTTCCGGCCGCTGAGCGGGTCCCTCGCTTCCAGCAAGCTTTGCGCCGCTCCCGTAGCCGCAGAAGTTAGCGCCAGAAGTTGCGAGAAAGGCGACCTCGTTCTTCGGCGCGCCTAGTCCGCCAAGATTTAAACGAGTCGACGCCGACCGTGGGAGGGACCTTGCCAGCGCGGTTGTCGGAACCCGTTCCGTTGACCATCCTCTCTGTCCAAGTCTTGCCGCAGTTGCATGTAATCCTTGGTACAGAGACGAGCGCAGATCCCAAGCATAGCTTATGTGCCCCGCACATCTTGTCGATTTCGCGCCTCTTTACTTTGCGCATACATCATTTGACACGTTGTGCAGCGCTTGACTCCGGCGAGCGATGGCGGGCCGCGAGGCCCCAAGCCCTCGTTTTCCCTTACCTCTCTTTTCCCTCAAAAGTAAAGAGGAGGACCCCTCGCCCACAAGTTTTCCGGGGAGGGGGGGAATGGGGGATAACAGGATGGGCTGGGCGTCGCCCGAGGAAGCTTCGCCTTGCCGGACAGCAAACAACAGAAAAGCTAATTTGCCAAAGTTTGAGCAATTAAGCTTCTTTTTAATTCTTAAATTATCTTCCTCGAACGACCGAGCTTCGTATGGGAAACCTGTGCGCGGAGGGGCCGGCTCGTGGCTGGTTGCGCCCTTATTTCGTTTCGAGTCCGCTCAACGACTTAAGTGTGCTACACCCAGAGTAGCATCCTTACTTTGTTTCGAGCTCGCTCGGCAGCTTAAGTGTGTTGCGACTGCAGTCGCAACGCTTACTTTGCCCTGAGCCTGCTCAACAATTTAAGTGAGTTGCGACCAGTCGCGGCAAGGTTTCTTGCCGGTGGCAGCACCGCTGGCGGGTTGCCGGCGTCCCGCACTCGGCACCCGCGGCAAGGCGGAGGCTGGCGCCGACAAGTTCCCGAAAGCGTAGGGCGCGAACATACGAAACACAGAGTCGAATGGAGGAGATAACAGTGCAATGAACTGCCTAAGATAAAAGTTATATTACAAAATGACTTGCCGCTGTTCTAATCAGCTGTTTCTATGGCATGCTTAGCAGCGACAAGGGGAGAAAAGAAAAGGGCAGGCGGCCTAATCCACGCGGTCGCCCTCGACCCTCTTGATCCCGGCCACCCTTTCCACAATAGGGGCGACGAGGGCCCTGATCTCCGTCAGGTCAACGTTTTCCGGCAGGGACCTGAGGACGTTGGTAAGCCTGATGGTGGGGTTGCGGAAGACGATCTTCACCAGCACCTTCTCGAGGGCCCCGGAGATGGCTTCCCGCGTCTCCTCGGCCAGCTGCTCTGGGAGCGTTTTCCGGAGGTGCTGGAGTGCCGCCACCACGCCCTCGAAGAAGGAAGTGAGCTTGGCGCTGGGCGGGACGTTCTCGCCGGAGGGGTACTCATGACCCTCGATCCCCAGCAGCGTCAGCTCCTTGTCGATGGTGGCGGCAATGTCGACGAGGCCTTCGGTCCACCGCTCCACCGTCTCCCGGAAGGTATTCTGGGTAACGGCGGCGCTCTTCAACAGCTCCTCGTTATCAGCAACCTCCTTCCGCAAGGTTGCTTCTTGCCCCTTGGCGCTCTCCAGCGCCTTGGCCAGGGTGTCCAGCTTCAACTCGAGGTCGGCGTTGGAATCCTTGGCGGCGTCGAGCTCCTGGATCTTCTAGGCAAAGCGGCCCTGCAGCTCGCCGAGGGTGTGAGCACCCTTCTCGCGCTCCTGTTTGAGTGCGGCAAGCTCTTCGCCGCTCGCCTTGAGATCGATGACGAGCTGCGCCACCCTCGCCTCCAGCTCCCCTTTGGCGGTCTCGGCGGCCGCGGCAGCGTCCTGCGCCTTCTTCAGGTCCCCGCCAAGCGCCTGCTCGCGCGCGGCGACCTCCTCCTCGTGGCTGGCAAGGCTGGCCTTCTGCTACACCAGTTCGCTTTCCCGCGCGGATAGCCCCGCGGCGACAAGCCTCTGCTGCTCTTCGGCCTCTGCCTTCTCGAGGATGAAGGCCGTCCGCGCCTCGTCGAGCAGCCTCCGCTCCTCCGCCAGGGACTGGAGGGCCTCCTGGTTGAGCTCCCGGAGCTCCCCGGCACGCTTCTCCATGTCCGCGCCGGCCTTCACGACGAGTGCCTCCTGGCGCTCCACCTTAGCCTGCCGGGTGCGGTAGAGCGACACAAGCTTGCGGAGCAGCCGCTCCTCCTCGGGCTCGCCGCTGCTGGTGCTTGGCGCGTCGACCACTGTCAGCCCGACGGAGGCGAGCACCTCTCTGTCCAAGACCTCTCCCTCGACCGGCGCCCTGGAGCTCGGCTCCCAGGGAAGCCTGATGAAGACGCCATCGCCGGCCTTCAGGTAGACACCCGCCGAGGGCTCCTCGGGGCCCGACGCGGCGGCAGCGGCAGGATCGCCGGATGGCAAAGTGCTTGACGCCCCCGTTGCCCCGGGGCCGTCAGCACGATTGCCGATCCCCTCACCATCTGCCGCCGCGGCGGCCTTGGCGGCCTCGGCTTCCCCGCCGCCTGCGGGATCATCGGTGCCGTCCGCCTCCTCGGTGACGATGACGTCGTCGGCGTCGCCACCCGCGCCCTCCTCGACAACGACCTCGGTCTCCATCGAGTCCGCGGCAGGCGGGTCTGATGGGCGGAAGAAGGGAGAAGGATCAACCGAACATCCAGCAAAGAGGGTCATAAGAAAGAAGAACCAAGGGAAGTTCTCCGTGCGGAAGGGATTACCGGTGGCAGGATCTGTGGCCGCGGCCCCCGCTGCCGGGGGGTCGTTGGTCGCGTCCTTCGCCGGAGAGCTCCTCCTCGCTGGAGAGATCTCCCCTGCAGGGGGCTCCTCCCTTGCCGGAGATTTCTCCCTTGGCGGGGTGGTCGACGCAGACGGCGCAGCAGGAGTGCTCTCCAGGCGCGCCTGCTGGGGCTGCTCTGCTCCTACCCAAAAGCAACAGCCATGTGTCAACAACGAAAAGAAGGAGAGCTCGCGCGCGCGCCAAACAGCAAAAATGGACCATGTACTCACGCTGGGGGCTGCGCTGTGGGCTGCCCTAAGGACCCGCTGCCAAGTCCGGCAAGGTCGTCTCCGGCGCCTCCCCAGTTGTGGGGGGAGATTCGTCCTCAAGGACGACCAGCGGGATCTTGGCCCTCTTCACCCTCCTCTGGGCCAGAGTCCTGAAAGGGAACGGATTCAGAGGAGGATGAGTGGGCTGCAAAACAAGACGAAGCGACGAAATCGAAAAGATGCAAGCTCTACAAGGAACTTACTCTTCTTCCTCCTCTTCGTCGTCGGAACTAAGCGCGGAATAATCAAAAACCGTCTTGCTCCTGGCGCGAGGGGACAGTGGAGTGGGTTCCCGAGACCGCTTGGCGGGGGCGGTGGACGACCCCGCCCCCGTTGCCGCCGCGGCGCGAGAAGCGGCAGGAGCAGAAGCCGCAGCCCGCGAGGACCCCGCTCCCGCTGCTTCAGAAGAGCGTGTCACGCGGGGCTGCGGTTGCTGGCCCGCCTGCCGCGCCGCCTCTCCGGCCTTGCGGAGACGCCTCCTCGGCTGGGCAGGGGGCTCCGCCTGCGACGAGCTGCCCGGGGGCTGCGAGGAGGATGCGTCAACCTCCGGCAAGCCGCTCGCATCCTGGGCGGGCTCACCCGCGCCGCCGTGCTCGGCTGGTTCCTCCTCGCCGACAAACTCCATTTGATCGGCGAGGCTCTCCGCCTCTGCCGCGTCTGCTTCGGCCTCGGTGAAGCCAGATTCGCCCGCGGCCGCGGCGGCCGCCGCCTCCTCCACCCTGAAGGCAATGTACGCCAGCTCCTCGGGGGTGGTGTCTCGGGTGAGGCCTTTCTTCTCGTCGGGGTCAACTGGCACCTCCACCAAGTTATCGAAGAAGGCCCGCACGACGCCGTCCGCTGGCTCCTGCCAGGTCGCGTCGATCCCGTGCGAGTCGCACAGCGGCATCATCACGAGGATGCGGCTGAGCGACGAGTTGTAGCACAAGGGGACGACGCCCGGCGGCAGACTGAACCATTCTGGGTGCTCGGGGTCGTACCTGAACAACTCTTTCAGCACTGCGACAAGCTCCAGAACGGTAAAGTTGTAATTGAGGCCCGGGCGCAGCCTCATGATAGCCGCCGCGTTCCGGAACTCCCAAGCCGGTTTCCCCCTCTCCTGTAGGGGGGCGATACGGCGGCGAAGGAAATCCGCGCCAACGGCGCCGACGGTGAGCCCAGCAAGCCTGAGGCGCAGGATTCGGGTGGCGGCAATCTTCAGTTTGGCGTCGTCCGGGGCTACGTTGCTCCAGTCACGGCCGCGCACCACTGGAGTTCGGCGCACGGCGGTGAATGGCTGCGGCCTCTCCTCGACGATCAGGCACCACTCGGCTCTCCACTCCTCCCATCTGCCACGGAGTTCCCCTCCAAGTAAACCTCCTTCTTGCCGGTCCTGGAGACCCAGGCGACTCCGCCGGACAGCGGCTCTCCTTTCTCCACCCGAGGAGCAAAGAAGTGGCGGAAGAGGGCTACGTTGGGGCGGACTCCGACAAAGTTCTCGCATAGGTGTGTGAAAACCACCATTGTCAGAACGGCGTTGGGGGTGAAGTCGAGGAGGTGGAGGTGTAGGTGTACATGATGTCGCAGAAGAACTCGGAAAAAGACGGGCAAAGCCCGCAGTAGAAGAACACGGCAAAGAAAGGGTACCCGGTCGGGTACTCCTTCTGGGCGATGGCGGGAAGAACTTGCGTGCGCGGATGCGCTCGCGTCGTCGTCGACCAGAAGAGGCGGAATCTGTTCCTCAACTCCAGCGCATCGAGCTGAGGGGGAAACGTCGCCGTCTCCCTCCGAAGCGCTTCAAGCCGCAGCGCCTCGGCCGACTTCACGGCCTTCCCCTTCACCTTGTCGCTCTTCGGGGCCATGGCAGAGGCGGGAGAGAAGTCGTCGGCGTTGGCGGCGCCAAGGGCTGCGAGGGTGGATCGCTGCTTTCTCTGGTTAGAGGGAAGTGGCGGAGACTTTTGAGGAGTAGCAACCGGCGGAATGGCGAGCTGCCCCTGTTCCCCTCCGCTTATAAAGGGGGGAGCGGGCGTTTCGCCTTTCCGAATAAAGAAATCGTGCTCGACGTGACGCATGCCTGCGGGACTCAGCCCCGCGCACGCCACCCACGTCACGCACGCCTCGCACGCCTCGCCCCCACGATGCCGCGATAAGCGCGCGCCACTTGGGGAAGGCGCGACGGGCACGGAGTTAAGGAGCAACGCGACCCAGGCCACGCATGCCCGTGCACTGTTTGGGCCTGGTCGAACAACGCTCGGCAACGTGTATGACCCAGGCCCGGGGGCTTCTGTCGGTGTACTAAAGTAGGGGTACCTTAGTACTCCGAACTTGTGCACGGGCAGTAGTAGCACCCCGCGGCAAGGCTTGCCAGGGGAGCGCCAAGAATCTCCACTGCCCCTTTTGGGCCGAACGAAGACCAAGTGTTTGAGCCAAGAAGACGAGACCCCGGCAAGAGGAGCTTGCCGGGCCAAGGAGACGAGACCCCGGCAAGAGGACGACCAAGCCGAAGCACCAAGGCCCCGGCGGGAGGAGCTCGCCGGGAAGGCCAAACCGAGGCACCCCAAGAGAAGCTCGCCGCGGCGCATCACGCGCCCCGGCAAGGCCTGACGAGCGGCAAGCTCTCAGGCGCGGCAAGACAGTCGCCGCGGCAAGCCACTTGCCACGGCAAGCCACCACCTCAGGCCTGCGCTCCAGCTCACCTGCCCACGCGTCACTCTGGGGCTCTCCCAAAGGCACGTGGCGGGGCACCGCGCAGCCTGAGGCGTGCGGTGGCATGCAACGCTGACAGGGTCGCCGCCGTGGCAAGCGGAGGCGCCCCTAACGGTCCGCTTCGGCACTGTTCGGGCGACCCAGACGGGCATTTAATGCCCTTGTCCCTCGCCGTTAGAGTTAGGTGTGATAGCACTGTGCGGCCACTGTACACACAGTCTTTTGCCATTTTTGCCCTCACCTGCGTCGCCACCTGTGGTTAACCCCTTGAGCATATAAAAGGAGGCCCATGCGCACGTAGGGGGGAGGCCCAGTAGACATTCATCCACGTCCAGCTCCAAGCTTACTGTAGCTTCTTGCGCTCCAGAGCAAGAACCCGAATCAACCAGACAAGCAGCAGTAGGGTTTTACGCATCCGTGCAGCCCAAAGCTGGGTAAAATCGTTGTGTGTGTGTCGCCTCAATCTGCTCTTTGTACAGCCTCCGCTCCCCGCCGAACCGAAAAGGGGCTCCGTCCCCATAGGTGTTCGAGGAGGCCGATTTCCCCCGACAACCTTGAACTTTGTCAAAAACCTTTTTCAACAAGTCTAGCTTTGTAGATAGTAACACTATTATCAGCGTCCGTCTTCCTCTTGAAGATCCATTTATTTTTTATGACTTGCCAATCATCGGGTAAGTCAACCAAAGTCCACACTTTGTTCTCATACATGGATCCCATCTCAGATTTCATGGCCTCAAGCCATTTTGTGGAATCTGGGCTCATCATCTCTTCCTCATAGTTCGTAGGTTCGGCATGGTCTAGTAACATGACCTCCAGAACAGGATTACCGTACCAATCTGGTGCGGATCTTACTCTTGTTGTCCTATGAAGTTCAGTAGTAACTTTATCTGAAGTTACATGATCATCATCATCAGCTTGCTCGCTAATTGGTGTAGGAGTCACAGGAACAGATTTTTGTGATGAACTACTTTCCAATAAGGGAGCAGATATAGTTACCTCATCAAGTTCTACTTTCCTCCCACTTACTTCTTTCGAGAGAAACTCCTTCTCTAGAAAGGATCCATTCTTAGCAACGAATGTCTTGCATTCGGATCTGTGATAGAAGGTGTACCCAACTGTCTTCTTTGGGTATCCTATGAAGACACATTTCTCCGATTTGGGTTTGAGCTTATCAGGATGAAACTTTTTCACATAAGCATCGCAACCCCAAACTTTAAAAAACAACAACTTTGGTTTCTTGCCAAACCACAGTTCATATGGTGTCGTCTCAACGAATTTAGATGGTGTCCTAATTAACGTGAATGCAGCTGTCTCTAATGCATAACCCCAAAACGATAGTGGTAAATCGGTAAGAGACATCATAGATTGCACCATCTTTCCCTACTAATAAAGCAAATACTGCTTCTGGTCGTACGTCGTCGGCGTTTTTGTGAAAAGCCCATGTGTTTCTTTGAAATCAACCAGCAGTCCCTGTTTAAGTGGCACTCTGGAAAAATGTTTTGTTTTTGCAAAAAGAACCTGCATTAGTTGGAATTCAGCCCGCAGTCCTTAATCCTTATTTTCTACTGGCTCTTATCCATTCGCAGCCTCCACCAAAGGGTACACGCCGCTGCTTGGCGCCGGCGCGCCGGCGTCCACGCCGCATAAGCCAAGGAAGGCGCTGCTACTTGCCGCAGTCGTCAGGAGGAAGTATGGCGGTGGCACTCCTGGCGACATGCACTAAGAGGAGGCGAGGAGGTGGCGGGGTTCTTGGTGGTCGCTGGTGTGGCGTGGGCCGGAGGAGTCGCCGGTGCAGGTGTCGGGCGTGAGGGCGCGGTCGGAGCAGAGGAAAGCGGGCTGCGGCGCGACGCGGAAAGGCGGGGCTGGTGCTGGAGCTTGAGGGCGCGGGCGCCATGGCATGCATCAGGCGCGACGAAGGGAAGCAGAGGCCGTAATGCACAACCGCCAATGCGCACTGGAGAACAATGTTTTTTAATTTACAATCAATCAGTGCAAGATCTTCAAATTGGTTTAAAACAAAGAGGATGAATACTTTGGTGGATAGAGTACTGGATGGATGCAGACCGTGTTGATGCCAAGAAAGCCGGATTGCCGTAGCCACGCGCAAGCTTGGCCTCAAGGAGGCATCCATCCAGGTACGGTCGGCGGCGGATAGCGGCGACGAGGGTAGGTCGCGGGTACTTCTTCTTGGGGGAGACGGCCTCCTTCCGATGCGCGACCTCCCGGAAGAGATGGCTCAGCTGTCATGAACAAACAAAGAGGAGAAAGCACATGACGTCCCAGAGAAAAAGCAGCACTGGATGCCTAGCCAAGGAAGGGAGAGAGCCAAACTGAATACGAAAACCGAGACGTGCACCGAGACGGCCGGTACTGGGAGCATGGCCGCCCAACTGCCCGTGCCATGGCCGGCGAAGCGGGGGGAGCGGGTGTTGGAGCCCGCGACATGGATGGCCCGGTGGTGGTGTGGGAGATCAGGCGGAGTGTCGGGGGGAGCTGGTGTGGAGCCCGCGCCATGCCCGATGGTGTAGGAGATCCGGCGGAGTGCCGGCGGCAGTGGCGAAGTGTCCCAGGGCTGCGAACGATGCGGGGAGGTCGTGCTACCTGGGTAGTAGGTGGAGATCGGGGGATGTGGATTACTCAAGAGAAGCTGAGGAGATAAGCTCTGCGAGGCGACGAGTCCAGACTGGAAAATCGCCAGCGACGCGGCTGGTTTCTTCTAGACCAGCCAACGTGTGAGGCTAGCTAGCATGCACGCACGCATGTTCACAGGTTTGATTTTTTTTTCTAATATAAGTAGTTTGTTCACAGGACAATAAAATTCTCCAGATGCATCACACGGACGTGCTAGTGTGCGTCTTTGTTCTCCGAATAATGCAGACGTTGCGTTTTTGTTTTAAGGTTGAATTTAGTCTTAGAAAAAGATAACTTTAACTCTGTTTATGTGCCTCACGAAACTCATACTAACTACTCCCTCCGTTCCATATTACTTGTCGCTAATTTAATACAAAGTTGTACTAAATCAACAACAAGTAATATGGAACGGAGGGAGTGTCTACTAGGACAAAAACTAAAAAGAAAACAACACAATACATACATGAATAATGATTAGACAATGTTCGACTAACATAGGTTACGGCACACACGGCGAAAACATATATGCTTGCACGTCCAGTAAAGTAAATATAAAATAAATTGTCTTCAAGCGATATTGGTCCCGGTTCATACGAGTGCATAATAAAATTCAGGCCAAACACAGACATTTACGTATCCTCGCAAAAGAGTTTTTAGTTGATCTCAATGAAGCTATTGCTCTAGATCGGGAAAAGGATGGCATGCCTGTGACATCCCTAAAGATGGACATGTTGGATGCGGTAGGGAGGAACTTGCAACCACCTTATACACACTTTTGTCCTAAACATTGATGCTACGGAGGAACAACAACAATTACATCTAGATAAAATTACTTTAAAAGTGATGCATGTACAATATTTTTATTTTCTGATGATAGTGTAATGATTAATCTGTCGATGTGGTATGGTTTTTCACTAGGCATCGACCATGTGATCAACAACATCGTAACATTTTCCTGGTTCCTAAATTGTATCTATGAAAAACATGACACCAGAAACACATGCGCCGTCATTAATTAACTCACTCGTGCTTATTTTAAACTGTGTTTAGGGATACCGCTATATAAAAATATTATTTAAACAAAAGTAACCTACTTTAGTGAACTGGCTTACTTTCTTAAACAAAGGTAATTACATAAGGTATATCCTACGACCAAGATTTGAAGACATTAATAATTCTATGCAGGATAGATTAACTTTACTTAGTGATAATCATCTAAAAGGATTTAGACAGAATATCATAGTTGGCTAATATAAACTTATACTGCAAGCCAAAATGGTTGCGCAATTTTTAAAAGTGGTTGCTAAGAAGAAGTAAAACACTACTATACAGACAACACATACATTTAGATGCTTATCTGCAAGCTAATTAAATTAATTTATGAGTAGTTATGTATGCTCTATTTATGATGCAGAATCTAATCAATTTCCTTTTTAAATCAAAAACAGATTCCTGCACTATATAGAACTCTAGAGAATCTTGCATATATTGCAACATAATAAGGACTTCACGGTTAGCACACGACATAAGCATGCATGCCTGAACGTTGGATGAAGTTTACCACATTTTATTGTCTGATGTCGGTAACTCAAAATAAGCATCACATGTACGATATTTTTATTATCAGTGTGGTAATTTAAAGATAATGTTGTTTACCGGATTAGTTCACTAGCATTCACATCGCAAGTTCCGAACTAACATCCCAAAGAATCATATTGTTAATTGATCCATCAACCATATACGCTTAACTAACTATTCCGATAAAGCATAACCCCAAACCCACAGCGATAAATCAGTAAGAGACATCATAGATCGCACCATATCTAATAAAGTATGGTTACGACGTTCGGACACACCATTACGCTGTGGTGTTCCAGGTGGCGTGAGTTGCAAAACTATTCCGCATTGTTTCAAATGAAGACCAAACTCGTAACTCAAATATTCTACTCCACGATTAGATCGTAGAAACTTTATTTTCTTGTTACGTTGAGTTTCCACTTCACTTTGAAATTATATGGATTTTTCAAATGTTTCAGACTTATGTTTCATCAAGTAGATATACCCATATCTGCTCAAATCATCTGTGAAGGTCAGAAATTAACGATACCCGTCGCGAGCCTCAACACTCATCGGATTGCATACATCAGTATGTATTATTACAAATAAGTCAGTTGCTCGCTCCATTGTTCTGGAGAACGGAGTCTTAGTCATCTTGCCCATAAGGCATGGTTAGCAAGCATCAAGTGATTCATAATCAAGTGATTCCAAAATCCCATCAGCATGGAGTTTCTTCATGCTATTTACACCAATATATCTGTCCATATCACATCTCCATTGTAGCATCGTTGTTGTCTCGCCAACTATTGCTTCTACGACTATCGCTATCACTTAGTGATAAAGTAAAGCAATTACATGGCGATTGCATTTCATACAATAAAGCGACAACCATATGGCTCCTGCCAGTTGCCGATAACTCCGTTACAAAACATGATCATCTCATACAATAAAATTTAGCATCATGTCTTGACCATATCACATCACAACATGCCCTGCAAAAACAAGTTAGACGTCCTCTACTTTGTTGTTGCAAGTTTTACGTGGCTGCTATGGGCTGAGCAAGAACCGTTCTTACCTACGCATCAAAACCACAATGATATTTCGTCAAGTATGTGTTGTTTTAACCTTCACAAGGACCCGGCGTAGCCACACTCGATTCAACTAAAGTTGGAGAAACTGACACCCACCAGCCACCACTACAAAAAAATACACTTCCTCGATGAAACGTGTTTGTCACAGTAGGTCGCGTTTTTTGTCATGCATGTACATCCATGACGATTTTATGACAGAATCAAGATAGTCATACATGTGCTATCGTAGAAGTGTTCCATGACATTACCAAAATTATCATCACGGAAGTGTCCACTTCCATGACAATAAATCGCGCGTCACAGAAGTGCTTTCGTCAAGGGTGACTGACACGTGACATCCACCTAACGGAACGCCGTTAATCTACCGGGTCCGGTTCTGGATCCGATAACCCATTAACAACCCGGACCAATGGGGATTTTCCACGTGTAAAATCATCATTGGCCGCAGGAAGCACGTGTTGCCTCACCATTGGGACAGATGTCATCCACTCATTGGACAGGAGGCGCCTATGATAGGTCGACACGTGGCACGACCCAACAGTGGCCCATTCCGGTGAAAAAGGCCGGCCTAGTAAAAATTAGCAAGCCGGCCCATATAAGGACTACTTGTGTCAGGTCCATTTAAGCACAGGGCCCATACGAGATGTGCCAATTCGGCCCGTCAACGGCCCGTTAAAGATTTGACACCATTGCAGCCCATCGTCAGTTCGAGCCCGTTAATAGCCCGCTATATATTTGGGTTCAATATCGGCCCGATGAGATTTCGGCCTGTTAACGACCCATTTAATGGATGGGCCAATTTTCAGGATGTACATCTTTCGGCCTTTTAGCGACCCATTTAAATCTTGGGCTAATTTCCGGCCCGGTGTGTCTTTCAGCCTGTTGACAGCCCATTAATCTGATGGGCCATTTGTAGTCGGACCTGAGTTTCGGCCTTTTAGCGGCCCATTTAAGTGTTGGGCCAATTTCTGGCCCAGTGTCACTTTTAGCCTGTTGACGGCCCATAAATCAGTTGGGCCATTTGTAGTCGGACCTGAGTTTTGGCCTTTTAGCAACCCATTTAAGTGTTGGGCCAATTCCCGGCCCTGTGTGCCTTTCGACCTGTTAATGGACCATAAATGAGTTGGGCCATTTGTAGTCGGACCTTAGTTTTGTCCTTTTAACGGCCCATGCCCTTCATGGTCCAATACCAGCCCGGTTTCTCTTTCGGCATGCTAAAGGCCCACAACACAGTTGGGCCGTTTACAATACGACCTGACTTTCGGCTTCTTAGCGGCCCATGCTCTTCATGGTCCAGTACAAGCCCGTTGTCTCTTTCGGCCTGCTAAAGGCCTACAGTATAGTTGGGCCATATGTAGCCCAAACTTAGTAACGGCCTGTTAATGGCCCGTGAAATAAATTGGGGCCACCTGTTGCCCGCTTCGATGTCGGCCTGTTAACGACCCGGGAGGTAAGAGGGCCGACCATTAACTTTCGGCCTAGTAATGGCCCATTAACTTAATGGGCCCACTAAAGTTCATTCATGTCTTTAGGCCAAATTAGATAATTTGAGCCCATTACGACGAGCAATTATGCACAG
This sequence comes from Aegilops umbellulata, assembly GCA_032464435.1. Taxonomy (NCBI): domain Eukaryota; kingdom Viridiplantae; phylum Streptophyta; class Magnoliopsida; order Poales; family Poaceae; genus Aegilops; species Aegilops umbellulata. The sequence continues at coordinate 346,633,840 of CP136058.1, read as the reverse complement.
GACCAAAACCGATCAAGCAAAGGTACGGCATACAGGGAATAACGTTGCACATCCAGCATATATTATAGGAAGTTACATCCACTGGGCAATCAAAGATTGATGCCAGTGCAAATAAATGAGCAGAACCTAACCATCTACAACTTCACAATCTACAACCTCAGCACAGATGACACCCATAAGCATGTGGGCAAGTTCTTGCTGCTTTGCTACACTGTCTCTGAAAACATTGATCAGTTGTTGTGTCGCACGACTCTGCACCTCTGATTCATCCACCATTTCCATCATTGCTTCAGCCATTAATTAGTTCACAAACATACATTTATTCCGTTGCATTTGAGAAAGAGGATACTGAACAGATTCACATGGCGATTTTGGCAGGCTTGTATTATTGATAGTGGAGAGTGTCTCGACCACTGCATCATAACATAAATTAGGACGGGAACCAAATAGATTAATCATGAGTTATTGCCATATTACCTGGCCTAGATTTACTGGAAAGAAACAATGGGGTTGCCTTGCTATTTTCAGAGTTTGTCTTCTTATCTTTAGCAGCCTGCACAAAATTAACACACTAGCATTGCTATGATTGGCCAAGTCAGATAATAGGAAAGCAACATTGACACAACGAACGTTTGGGCAACTACCCTACACCAAATTAACACAATATGGCACAGCTATCATCAGCCAAGTAAGGTAATACGAAAGCAACATTGACACAATGAATGAATGGGCAACCAGAGAAGCACTACAATTCAGTAATGTGCCTGATATGAGATAGTACATTCATGCAGCTCAGTATGCAAAACTACCAGGAAGTTTTCCTTACAAAAATCAACATTGGCGCCTTTAACATTTTGCTACAACTAATTTTAGATCAGATAAAGGTTAGATTCACGCCGATTAACAAAATACATGCTGACGTAAAAATATAGTGATATGCAACAGGTACTTACATCAGCATTGGAGCACAGAGAATTCCCGCAAGATATTTTCCTCGAATATGATCCCAATGGAGGAAGTCTTGTATCGCTTAACCTTATTTTCTAAAAGAGAGATGGGTAAGAAACATGTAGAAAAAATGATCAGAATGCTATAAAATTTCATGATGCGAGGATACGCACACGCTTCTTAGAATGGAGTTGACATTCTTTTGCTGGACTGGAGCGGACTAGTTCTTTGGCCACTGGAATCTGCTTATTATCAGTGGGAGTTGGGTTTCTCTGTGCTGGAGCAGTATCTATGAAAAATGGAGTTGGTTTATTATCTCCTGGCGTTTGGAACTTTTGCAAAGACCTGGTCTGTAACCCTTCAGATTCTAACATAGCCGTCTTCCCCTTGCATGCCTTATATAGAAGAATGGTGACTCAGTTATAAAACATGCTACATGAGAGATAGAATAGGTACTGAAGAATAGAAAGGCATGACATATTGACATGTATTCCCTCCATCAGGAAATAAATGGATTGGTCTATGCGTATTTCAATTCTAAATACATCCAGTTTTATCCATTTATGCGACATTTAATCCGGACGGAGGGAGTATGATATAAGAGCTAGGGATACGACAGGACAACACAGTAAAAAAACACTGAAAACCCCTCTGCAGAACCAAAGTATTCAAACCCACTGATATGAGATAGTACACTCATGCAGCTCATGATGCAAAACTACCACGCAGTTTTCCTTGCAAAAATCAACATTGTGGCCTTTAATCATACATTTTGCTACAACTAAATTTAGATCAGATAAAGGTTGGATTCACGCCGATTAACAAAATACATGCTGATGTAAAAATATAGTGATATACAATAGGTACTTACATCTACATTGGAGCATAGAGAATTTCTGCAAGAATCTTTCCTCATAAACGATACCATTGCAGAAATTCTTCTATCTGTTAAGCTTATTTTCTAAAAAAGAGATGGGTAAGAAACATGTAGAAAATATGATCAGCATGCTATAAAATTTCATGATGCAAGGATACGCACACGCTTCTTAGAATTGAGTTGACATATTTTTGCTGGACTGGAGTGGACTAGTTCTTTGGCCACTGGAATCTGCTTATTATAAGTAGGAGTTGGGTTTCTCTGTGCTGGAGCAGTATCTATAAAAACTGGACTTGGTTTATTATCTCCTGGCGTTTGGATCTTTTGCAAAGGCCTTGTTTGTAACCCTTCATATTCTAACATCGTCGTCTTCCCCTTGCATGCCTTGTATAGAAGAATGGTGCTTTAATTATAAAACATGCGACAGCAGAGAGATGGAATAGGTACTGAAGAATAGAAAGGCATGACATATTGACATGTATTCCCTCCATGCGGAAAAAAATGGATGGGTCTAGGCGTATTTCGGTTCTAGATACATCCTTTTTATCCATTTCGGCAACATGTAATCCGGACGGAGGGAGTATGGTGTAAGAGCTAGGGATACGTCAGGACAACACAGCAAAAAAAACACTAGTTGAATGTAAAATTGTATGCTAGCGGAATACGTACAGAAATAACTAAGGCAACATACACGTGTATGATTGGGAAAATAAGATAGCATTGCAACAGAGCACTAGAACAACACTTCAATGTAAAAAAACATGGTATGGTAGACAGATGAAGTACATACTGATGAATAACAATGCATAAGATATTCAGAAGCATGATGTCCAAATTAAGCAGATGGCATTGCGATAGAGTAGAATGACAGTACTTGAATTTGAAAACATGTTATCATGAATGGAATAGGTACTGAATAACAGGAAGGCATGACATATTTACATGCATGATCAGCATGCTAAGCACATGGCATTGCAATAGAGTAGATACACTCCAGGACATGATATGCATGTTGTACCCATATCACAGCCCAAGTTAGAGCAAGGACCTTGTGGGGTGAAGAGGATTCATCATCTTTCTGCAAGTCTTCTAAAGAACTGCCTTTACATGTTCCATCATATTGGGTATCATTGGCATCAAGTTTATTGGCCTTTACATTGCTCCGTGAGGTTCTTGTGGATATATCAGTGTGTGCAATTATATCTGACATGCATGGAAGACAACTAGTAGTTAGATTTATGTAATGAGTGCCTGTAGGAGACGACATAAATAGTAGGACTTGGGTTAACTAGCAGCAATAGGTCTCATAAACTAAAGGGAGAACATAGATGAAAGCTACAGAATATGTATTGTTTGTACTCGAGATTAACTAAATGGCACACAAAAGTATTAAAGAACAACATAGGTAATACTAGAAGTGGTATAATACTATAATCACCAGCCTATGGGATAGCATTGGCTGATGGATGATAACTATGGAACAACGTTACCTAAAGAACAAGTATCTTAGCCGAACTAGGGAACAGCGTTAACTCCTGAACAAGACCCGTAAGAGATCAGCATGAATATACAGTGAAATGTGATGATCTATTTTCCATGCTTAGATGAATAACAAAGCCATAAATGTAGAACACAAGTAAGATGAGGGTACAACCTATCTGGCTGCCATCCATAGGAGTGAGCATCATGTGCTGACTTGTCGATGGCCCTCCAGTTGTTGTGGCTGTCCATGTCGGGCACGCGCATTCGATGCAGGGAACTGTTGAGTGGGGACTATAGCTCCCTTCTGGTGTATGCTTCCCTTGTTGGAGCAGCTGCGGTGAGTCGGAAGACGGTGTGTCTGAAGATGCAGATAACGCATAATGTTAAGAACGACATATCTCTTAGATCTGAAGAAATACACTAAGAGATCAACAGCAAGGTACGAGAGTGGTCACACATCTGTTGACTGAAGACTAAATTGGGGTCACACGATTTTATTTTATTTTGGTACTGTCCGATCTATGCCAGATGGCTGGCCGTCTTGTGCCTCCCGGCTGACACTGTTTGGAATCTTCCATGAAGAGCCAGCGACCAACGGCAGAGCAGCCTGCCTCCGTCGTTTGTGGCGCCGGCCAAAACCCCGCTCCCCGCCCCACCGCACTGCCGTGGTTGCACCGCCCCCGGGCCAATCCACAAAGACTCCCCGTCATCCAGATCCGGCGGCAGCAGTACCTTCAACCCACGCAGCTCTAAAAGATAGCCATCTAAGCGCTGCTTCCGCGGCAAATTTGCGGCCCCGCACCCTTACGTTAGACACCAGCCAACCGGCAGCCTAGGAGCTCCGCCGCCTCGAGGGGTGCTGCTTCCCATTGGGAATCGATTGGCCCAGAATAAAAATTCAGACAACTGGCGCCTAAATAAAGTGATTTGAGATGAGGGTGCGACCTATCTGGCAGCATGGTGAAGTAGGCAGGTCCAGCTGCCGAGTCGATGAGGCCGGCACGGTTGCGGTGGTGACTGGCGGCAGGGAAAGAGCAATGTCGCGACGGTCGACGGCTACGCGGAAGCAGCGCCAGGACTCTAGACGGATCTGAAGTTGGAGCCGCTCCGGCGCCGTGAACAATGGCGGGGGTGAATCAGCTCCTGTACGGTTCACACGGCCGTCGTCGAGTCAGCACCAGCAGTACGGAGTAAGAGGCACACGGCCTAGTGCCCGACGGCAAATGGACAACGTCTCCGGCATTAGGGAGGAGGGCGGCTGTGAAATTGGTGCGTTGGGGGCGCCATGGAGGTGGGGCTGAGTTTCGCGGCTCGGGAGAAGGGAGCTTCCCAAGGAGAAGGTGATTTGGCGTCCACGAGGTATGAATCGGGGCGGGTGGGGGGCGGGGGGAATTGGGTGGGGAGTGGAACCATGTCTTACGGACGCATTTGTCTAAAATGTGAGGGGGAGTTACAGTTCTACCCTTGCTTATAGGCTTCTCGGCTCGGGTCTGTGTACTGAGGGTCGGGGATAGTAGAGTAACTTTGCTTCTCCCCAAATAGTGGGCGGGAGCGATTTCGGGCGAGGAGGGCGTGTTTTGAACTATAGTGGGCGCGAGCGATTTCGGGCGAGGAGAGCGTGTTTTGAAATAGTGGGCGCGAGCTATTTCGGGCGAGGAGAGTGTGTTTTGCCGACCATGGTTTATGAATTATTCGGCACATGTCATTTCGGCCGAGGAGAAGGCGCGCTTGGATGAAGTTACGAACCTTCCCTCGATGTATAACGGGCCAATTGATGTGTGTCCCACATAGGACGGTAATTTCTCGTCTCCCATTTATTTGCTCGGGCGAATTCCACCGAGCAGAGAGGATGTTTAACGGTTCGTTCAAATTTTGGGAGAACGAGCATCCACGTCTACCTTACCAAGTCGATTCGGATCAAATTTTGAAATATTAGCTTGCCACTTCTTTTTTCGATGGAGAGATGATACTCGGGAGTAATGTGTTTTTACATGCTCGTTGCTAGCGATTTACTATATGACAAATAGTTGACCCACTCAAAAATGCGAATCAAACCCAAAATGAAATATCTCGATTCAATGAAATAGCTCGTTCAGTAGGTCAAAATAGTGAACTAAATCCAAAATTGAACACCTCAATCGAGTAGCATGTTGTACAGTATTATAGTACTCCATGAACATGTTGAAAGTCAAATTAATGAACTTGTTTGATATACGCATATATCCGTTCATGTGTGGATTGCAGACAACATGTTCTCCAATTTAAATATTTGAATGCAAGTTTATATCGAAACATGGTTTATATCAGTCTTTGATGCATAAAACGCGACCTCCCCCTCTCCCGGACTCCTGCTCTCTCTCTCTCTCTCTCTCTCTCTCTCTCTCTCCGATAATCTTCAATTCTGTCGCACGCATCCGACACAAAAACCTTGTTGGTCCCACTCCCTTTCTCTCCATCTCTCTCTCTCTCTCTCTCTGTGTGTGTGTGTGTGTGGGGGGGGGGTCTTTCTAGTTCGCATGCATATATACACCATCTATAGGTCTCTCTCGCACACTATGTATGATATTCTAGCTAGTCAAAGCTAGATATCTTGGGTGCACTCATCGTACACACACAAATTCCTTGGCTCTTTGCGCGTAACTCTCTCACGCACCACTATGTCGTCTCGGAGCTCTCCCCCCCTCTCTCAAACTCTCCATCCACCTGGGTCACACATACACATGCATATCTCACTCACACTCGATAGGCCCATCTAAAACTCTATCTCTCCCCCTCGTTCTCTCTCCATCTCACACGCGCACACACACAATCTCATGCCCAGCTAGCCAAGTATGATGGTATCTCACTCAATTGTAGGCACACGCAGTCCCCCCTATATGTATATGACTAGCTAACCTTAGTCTCCATCACAAACATGTGCATGGTCTATCTCGATTTCTCTCGGGGCATCTTTCTATCGCGCATGCACTCCCTCGATCTCCCACCCATATAGTCCCCTCACGATCTCGACGGGATCTCTCAATCACAAACACACCCTCTCTCGCTCCCCATGCGTCCATGCCATCCATGTGTCCCTCTCGACCTTTGTTCCTTGTTGGCCAGGCCTCTATTGGACATGTGCTACAGGGGTGTCTCTCTCCGTTGCAAACAATCACACACTAGCTATCTTCGTGTATCTCCTCGCCTTGCTTTTCCATCTCGGAGATGCATGTGTGATATGTTGGCATAAGAAACGAAAAAAACACACTCTCTCTAATTTATCGTTTGTTGTCACTTTTTATTTCACACACATACTCTTTTTGCACACTTACTCATTCTCCTTCACACGCACTTGATCTGTCTCAACTGAGGCACTCTCCTCGGTCCATAGCATATAGATTTATTGAAAAGTCAAACATCACAAAGTTTGACCATGTACGTGGAGAAAAAGAATTACATCTAGTACGGCAAACATATACCATTAGATTCACCATGAGATGTAGTTTTGTATGATGTATCTTTGGTATTGTAGATATAAATAACATTTGCGTAAACCTGATCAAAGTTTCCAAAGTTTGAATTCTAAAAAATTTACATGCACTGCATTATCAAGCGGATGGAATATCTCTTTCCCCCTCTCAGCTATATGACGCACCACTCAGCCTTATCGGGGCTCCCCAATCTCTCTCAAACTTTATTGGTCAGTTTGGTTCGTAACCTGACCCTCATGCCTTGATGGCCGGTACTGCCTGGTGTGGACGTGAGATGTAAAATATTTCTGCCTGCCCAGGCTTGTGTGGTGCTGAAGCGTTTGGTTCATGCCTGGGCCAGGCAAAGCATCAACGTCCCATCAATCAATCCATGCATCAATTATTTAATGCTAATATCCATCCATGTTGCTGTTAGCCTCGTGGCCACATGACCAGGCACGACTAGGCGTTCGAAATCGGTCGCCTGGGCCAGGCTACTTGCAGTGTCTGGAGTTCAGCCAGGATAATTAAAGTGCAAGGGAACCCAGGCCAGGCGGGCTTTCTTTTTCATAGGGTAGAAACCAAACAAGCATGCATGAAATCCAGCAACAACCCCAGGCCAGTCAAAAGATGCTCAGGACGCAAGCCAAACTGGCCTTATATCTCCCTGGTTCACACATACACATGTCTCGCTCGCGCTATACATATAGACCCATCCAACACTCTCCGCCCTTGTTCTCTCTCCATGTGACACGCACCCCCCTAAGTACCATAATCCCTCACTCCAGCATAGGCGCAAGCACTCCCCCCCTCCTAAGTATGATTATCTCTTACTAGCCATCAGGAGCGAAGGTATTGTCTCCTTCCATCCATACGTCTATCTTGATATCTCTCGGGGCATCTTCTATCGCGCACACACCTTGTCACTCGATCTCCCACCCATGTAGTCCCATCACGATCTCCAGGGGATCTCTGGATCTCTCTATGACAAACATACACTCTCTCCTCCCCATGTCTGCATTTTCTCCGTACGTCTCTCTCGACCTCTCTCCCTTGTTTGTCAGACCCCTCTTGGACACGTGCTAGGGGTCTTGCTCTCTCGGTTCCAAACAACCACACACTATCTCCTCACCTTGCCTCTGTTGTCGAAGATGCATGTGTGACACGTTTGCATAAGAAACGCACGCTTTTTCTCTACTTTTATCGTGTGTTGTCCATGTCTCTTTCACACACGCACACACACTTTTTTCACTCACTCTCTCTCTCTCTCTCTCTCTCTCTCTCTCTCTCTCTCCGACAATCTTCAATTCTGTCGCACGCATCCAACACAAAAACCTTGTTGGTCCCTCTCCCTTTCTCTCCATCTCTCTCTCTCTCTCTCTCTCTCTCTCTCTCTCTCTCTCTCTCTCTCTCTCTCTTTGTGTGTGTGTGTGTGGGGGTCTTTCTAGTTCGCATGCATATATACACCATCTATAGGTCTCTCTCGCACACTATGTATGATACTCTAGCTATTCCAAGCTAGATATCTTGGGTGCACTCATCGTACGCACACAAATTTCTTGGATCTTTGCGCGTAACTCTCTCACGCACCACTATGTCGTCTCGGAGCTCTTCCCCCCCCCCTCTCTCAAACTCTCCATCCACCTGGGTCACACATACACATGCATATCTCACTCACACTCGATAGGCCCATCTAAAACTCTATCTCTCCCCCTCATTCTCTCTCCATCTCACGCGCGCACACACACAATCTCATGCCCAGCTAGCCAAGTATGATGGTCTCTCACTCAATTGTAGGCACACGCAGTCCCCCCCTATATGTATATGACTAGCTAACCTTAGTATCCATCACAAACATGTGCTTGGTATATCTCGATTTCTCTCGGGGCGTCTTTCTATCGTGCACGCACTCCCTCAATCTCCCACCCATATAGTCCCCTCATGATCTCGACGGGATCTCTCTATCACAAACACACCCTCTCTCCCTCCCCATGCGTCCATGCCATCCATGTGTCCCTCTCGACCTTTGTTCCTTGTTGGCCAGGCCTCTATTGGACATGTGCTACAAGGGTGTCTCTCTTTGTTGCAAACAATCACACACTAGCTATCTTCGTGTATCTCCTCGCCTCGCTTTTCCATCTCGGAGATGCATGTGTGATATGTTCGCATAAGAAACGAAAAAAACACACTCTCCCTCTAATTTATCGTTTGTTGTCACTTTCTCTTTCACACACATAGTCTTTTTGCACACTTACTCATTCTCGTTCACACGCACTTGATCTGTCTCGACTGAGGCACTCTCCTCGGTCCATAGCATATAGATTTATTGAAAAGTCAAACATCACAAAGTTTGACCATGTACGTGGAGAAAAAGAATTACATCTAGTACGGCAAACATATACCATTAGATTCACCATGAGATGTAGTTTTGTATGATGTATCTTTGGTATTGTAGATATAAATAACATTTGCGTAAACCTGATCAAAGTTTCCAAAGTTTGACTTCTAAAAAATTTACATGCACTGCATTATCGAGCGGATGGAATATCTCTTTCCCCCTCTCAGCTATATGACGCACCACTCAGCCTTATCGGGGCTCCTCAATCTCTCTCAAACTTTATTGGTCAGTTTGGTTCGTGACCTGACCCTCATGCCTTGATGGCCGGTACTGCCTGGTGTGGACATGAGATGTAAAATATTTCTGCCTGGCCAGGCTTGTGTGGTGCTGAAGCATTTGGTTCATGCCTGGGCCAGGCAAAGCATCAACGTCCCATCAATCAATCCATGCATCAATTATTTAATGCTAATATCCATCCATGTTGCTGTTAGCCTCGTGGCCACACGACCAGGCACGACTAGGCGTTCAAAATCGGTCGCCTGGGCCAGGCTACTTGCAGTGTCTGGAGTTCAGCCAGGCTAATTAAAGTGCAAGGGAACCCAGGCCAGGCGGGCTTTCTTTTTCATAGGGTAGCAACCAAACAAGCGTGCATGAAATCCAGCCACAACCCCAGGCCAGTCAAAAGATGCTCAGGACGCAAGCCAAACTGGCCTTATATCTCCCTGGTTCACACATACACATGTCTCGCTCGCGCTATACATATAGACCCATCCAACACTCTCCGCCCTTGTTCTCTCTCCATGTGACACGCACCCCCCTAAGTACCATAATCCCTCACTCCATCATAGGCGCAAGCACTCCCCCCCTCCTAAGTATGATTATCTCTTACTAGCCATCAGGAACACAGGTATTGTCTCCTTCCATCCATACGTCTATCTTGATATCTCTCGGGGCATCTTCTATCACGCACACACCTTGTCACTCGATCTCCCACCCATGTAGTCCCATCACGATCTCCAGGGGATCTCTGGATCTCTCTATAACGAACATACACTCTCTCCTCCCCATGTCTGCATTTTCTCCGTACGTCTCTCTCGACCTCTCACCAATTTTTGCCAGACCCCTCTTGGCCACGTGCTAGGGGTCTTGCTCTCTTGGTTCCAAACAACCACACACTATCTCCTCACCTTGCCTCTGTTGTTGAAGATGCATGTGTGATATGTTTGCATAAGACACGCACGCTTTTTCTCTACTTTTATCGTGTGTTGTCCATGTCTCTTTCACACACGCACACACACGTTTTTCACTCTCTCTCTCTCTCTCTCTCTCTCTAGTTAGGGACTCTGTCACGTCAATAAGCATATGGATGTTTTGAAAAGTCAAACCTCAGAAAAGTTTGATCAGGTATATGTGGAGAAAAACATTTACATCTGGAACGATCATTAGATTCATCACAACATGTACTCACTTCATACTATCATTTATCTTTGGTATTGTATATATAAGTAATTTCTTTATAAACTTGGTCGAAGTTTCAAAAGTTTGACTTCAAAAAAATGTTGGAACTACATTATCGAACGAAGGGAGTAGCTCTTTCTCTCTCTCTGCTATCTCTCATGGGCCTCCCCTCTCACTCGAACTCTCTATACTGATGGATTATACGATCACTATGCCAGCGTATAGCTCCGTATATTGTTTAGTTGACCGGTCAACCAATCCACATGCTGCCTTGTCAGCTCATGTTCTGTATCTCCGTGTGCTGGCCCATGTGGCAGTGGGTGAAAATAAGTAAACTAGAGGCCCATTTGACACGCGGTGGAGTAAACAAAGTTGAAACCACTCGGGGTAGCACCCCGCACGCTAGTAAATTGAGAGCGCATTGAGGACAAACTTCTTGCGCGCGAAGGACGCACTCGTGCACAATTCACCACTACGCGGCGGCATGCATAGAAGGACGCACTCGCGCACACCCAGCACACAACACACACCAGCACATGTGTACACTAGCGTCGCCGCCGGTTGAGATGGCCGGCGAGGCAGCCAACAAGCAGAGGCGGCTCGAGCCAAAACCGCATCCGGCGAGCCTAGACTTCATCAGCAGCCTCCCCGACGACATGTTGCTCATCATCATTGGCCTTCTCCCCACCAAATCTACCGTGCGGACCGCCCTGCTCTCCTGGCGGTGACGCCCCTCTGGCGCTGCGTCCTCAACCTCACCGTCGACAGCTGCCTCTGCGACGGGGATTGCAAACGCATGGCCGCAGTCTCCAAGATCCTTTCATCGCACCCTGGGCCAGCCAGACGCCTTGACATCCGCATGTTCAGTACCAACTGCAAGGTTCAACCCAAGTTCGACGAGTGGTTCTTATCCTCCGCCCTAGATCATCCTGAGGAGCTCATCTTTGAAGCTGGACGATGTCGCTCTCTGCCGCCGTCCGCGCTCCGCCTCACGCCAACGCTGTGCCGCGCCAGCTTCAGCTCCTTCTATCTTCCCCAGATTAATGTCGCGCCCGCCCTTCTTCTCCCTCAACTCAAGCAGCTCGACCTCTTCGACGTTGTCATCTCGAAGAAGGCTATAGAGCACCTGCTCCGCAGTTGTACTGCGCTCGAGTACCTTCATCTTGAGCAGATCCACGGGTTCATTAGCCTCCACATCGCCTTGATGAATCTCCGATGGATTTATGTGTCTTGCTGGCCCCGCAATAAGACATCAATTGGGAAGAGATCACTCCAGCTGTTCCACGTTATGGTCATTGAGAATGCGCCTTTCCTTGAGAGATTGCTTCTATCGGATCTAGAAGGTCCAACAAAAATCAGGGTCATTGACGCGCCCAAATTGACAGCATTGGTGTACTCGTCTGCCAAATTCTTCGAACTCTTTATTGGATCCGTAATCGTTCAGGTACAACACTCATCTTCTTCTCGTCTTATTGAAATTCACATTTTTTAATTTCTTCTTGATGTATTTACGACTGTCTTCCAGAAAATGATTCCCACAAGCTTGACCCAGTCCATGCGCACAGTGAAGATCTTAGCACTAAAACCTATCGGCCCCAATCTAGATCAAGTTGTTGGATTCCTTACATGCTTTCCGTGCATGGAGAAGCTACTCATCGAGGTGAAACTTCTTTCCTATAAGTAAACGGTAATCACAACGTAGCTCAATTTTTTCATAATTTTCCCAAATTACGATGACAAGTGTAGTGTTCAAAACTGTATCTACGCACTGCACCGAAAGAAATGTTTTTAGTATGTTTTTCTCACGTGATCACCTGCATTGTTTTTATGCTGTACTACTATAGTAGCCTAGGCTAGTCATAGTGGAAAGTAACTTAGAGTACTCCAGTAACTCTATGGTTACCCTAAGAGCAAGTACTACCTCTGTCCTGATTTACTCTTCCAATTTTGTAGTATCAAAATTTGACCATATATTTAACTGACAAAATGTTAATGCATGTCACTAAGAATTATATCGTTGGATTCGTATTTGAACATAATTTCAAATGGTGTAATTTTTAGTGACATGCATTGGCATTTTCTTAGGTAAATCTATGGTCAAAATTTTATACTAAATACGAGGTAGTATTCCCTCTGTCCCAAAATTCTTGTCTTACATTTGTTTCGATACAGATGTATCTAACACTAAAATGTAACTAGATACATCCGTATTTAGATAAATTTAATACAAGAATTTTGGGACAGAGGGAGTACAAAAGTGGTCTATGCAGGCCAAAACATGTGCCAAATTCACTTGTGATGCATTTGGCATCGATGCCCCTCCATTGCTCACCTGGTGCCCCAATCTGAATCACCTACTTTGCTCCGGTGCCAAATTAACTCACGCAATGAAAAAACACTGCATGGGAGAGAGAGAGGACCGAGGCAATAAAACCACTTGTTTGGGAGAGTGAGAGGCTAGAGTAGTTGGTTTCATTGATTTGTTTATACATGTGGGTCTGTGTGTACAGCGGTGCCAACTCTCTCACATCGCGAGAGCGGTGCCAAAATCTTTTGATTTGACATTGATGCATATTATGTGGCATACTTTTGTGAAATATGGCATTGGCCACATAGTGGAAGGCAACAAATGCCCAAGCTCTTCACGTGCTCCTAGTTAAATGAGAGGAAACAGAAAGAGAGAGAGAGAGAGAGAGAGAGAGAGAGAGAGAGAGAGAGAGAGAGAGAGAGTGAAAAAATATCACTAGCCAGCCAACCCTATCGTATGAGCGAATGATATTGGTACCTCTTGATGACACGACAATCTTATGCAGCCAGCTGCTCTAATATGTTCTCTTATTTTGCAGATAAAAAAATACCCGAAAGTCAAAAATGTGCTGCACTATAACAATCTCATCGAATGCCTTGATCTCCATCTTACAGAAATTGATTTGATCGACTACCGAGGCAGCACATCTGAGATTAAATTGGCCAGGTTCTTTGTTCTGGAGGCAAGTGTGCTCAAGGTAATGAGGTTTGGCGTTCTCTGGCGCAACAATGAATGGCGTGCTGATCACCGCAAGCGTCTAAGCCTAAATGACAAAGTCTCCGCAGAAGATGAATTTGTTTTTGACACATCAAGTGGCCAGAGACTCGAAAACTTATTTGCCCATTAGTGACTTGTCAGGGCGGTGGATTTTAGTTTGTACGATAATGCTGCATCCACCTAAAGTAGCGAAAGTTCTTACATAAAATTCCTAGTAATTCCCTCTTCGTAGGTGCAGCATTACTCCTAAAATTTGTAATATCAATTCCAAACTTGTAATATTGCCGTGTCCTATTCCTGCGTTTTCAAAATCCTACGAATCAAACAGGTCCTGATTTGGTGATGATGTTGTGCCTCCCATCTTTCACTAATAGCCGTCGCATCTAGATCTGATGCATACAAACCAAGCTTCTCCATTTTTGCAAAAAGATGCCCGCACTTGTTCCCTATTTACAAACAACTCCTTGTCTCTCACAATCAACCTTATCTCCTCCCCACCACATCTAGAAGGCCGTGGAAAAATCTGGCGCGATGGCTGCTGCCGGAGCCGTCCACCCCCAATCTTGGTGCTCCGTGCAATGTACGGGCATCTACGCACGGGAAATTATGTCGAACAGGGCTAGTTGTAAGCAGGCTAGCTCTACAGCCATGATGATAGTGACTGTAGATGGTGAGGCTGACTATGGTATGCCAAACACGGTGCCTATACTCAGGTGTCATCTCCGGCGCAGGGTCTTGTCACTTCACTGTGAGGAGCAGCACGTAATAATTTGACCAACGGCTAGTACAGTGCTAGTACTCCTACTACTACATTGGTAGTACTACTACTAGTACTAGTAGCACCACCGTCTGGATTTAGGAGTACTACCACGTCCATCTGGATTTTAGTATTTGACTAGCAATATCTAGTAATGCATGTCACAAGAAATGTACTACTCCCTCTGTAAATAAATACATGGTGTTTTATTCCTATCGGCGAGAGAAATTAATGTTTTTTGCTAACTAGAGTACTAATAGGATTACATGCAATGAACTAAACACTACATGTCATGTTTGGTAGTCTCAAGTCATTGAAAGCATGCACGGCCCACATCTCTCATTGGTTGATATGTCACAAAATAAGAAACAAGGAGGGAGTTAATGCACCGTGCCTAAGTATTTTGGGATTATTTGGTTTTCGTAAGGTGACTTACACAACATTTTTGCTTACATGCATTAACATTTTAGTAGTTAAATCAAAGGTCAAAACTTGGCACAAAATGCAAAGGGGACCAATAAACCAGTAAACATCAAACTTCTCTCGTTTGGCCCCAACTAGAGGTCCGGTGAGATGACTATACTGCACCGGCACGGAGGGGGACGCAGCTTCATTGACTTACAGCAACTTCCTTTGGGTGAATGACACGTGGGCCCAGGGGGTGGCTGGCCCACCTATCATACAGCCAAAGGCAGGTGCACTAGAGGGCCAAGGAGTAGTACGAAATCCTATGCACCTACGCACGCTAACCAAGGGCAAGAGTGATCACTCGAATTGCAAGATCAGTTGATTAGAAGCTAAGCTAGACCCATGGAGGCGATGAGCGCGAGCATCAGCCGGCTGTGCCAGATGGTCAACGACGCTGGCCTACGGCCCGACACCGAGGAACGTCTCCAGGTAGTATTGCTTAAGGCCGCCAGGGCAAGGGGTCACTTGGATGACATCTTCGTCTCCTTGTTCGACGAGGTCCTCGTCGGTTTCCTCGACAAGTTCACTGTCGTCAAGAAGCTTGCGGACGACCTTGACGTAAGCCTCCAGCCGACGCGTCCAGGCTCTACGATGCCCGCCACCCTCAACAGCCACTATGGTGACAACCTCTTCGACGCACTGGTGGCCCTACGACAGCCCGTCGTCGCGTCGGAGAATGTCCACCTCGAGGTCGCGCTCGTCGCGCAGCGCCTGGTGCAGCAAGACACCATTGACATAAGCACCCATGTCTACGCGCAAATCATCCACAAGGACTACTACATGCAAGAGGAGGACAATAGGACGCTGGCCTTCTTGGACCGCAGGGCAACCTTGGATGGCACTGTTCAGAAGCACGTTGAGCTCACCGCCAACGCCACTGCTCCTCACACGTCGGTTGGTGACCCGACACACTAGGGCGTGAGGATGTCGTTGATGGATCCATATGTATTTTTATCTTTCCGTCAAATCCATGTAGTAGTATATGATACTACAGTAATTATCTTACCTTTCGCATCAACTTCATAATTTTCGTACGTACTCCATGCATGAACGGCGCCAGAACCAAACTTCTCGTTACTCTAGGCAAAAACGTTATTTTCTATCTATCAGTCACGCCATGGAGCAGAACCAAATTTTACAAGTTACGAGTTCAAAAGGAAAAGCCTGTCGTGTTCGCGTCGCACCCCCACACGGTTGGTCCGGCACGCCGCTCAAGCGGTAATGCGTGCGGTGTTGCATTTTCACTTACAAGTGGGACCGCAGTTGAGCAAACCGACTATCGGCAAACCCCCACCCCGCCCACCGCGCGATGGCTGAGAAAACAGGAGGGAGAAGAGATGGTTGTAGCACGGACTCCAAGAAAATTGGTGTCGGATGGGACTCATGTGGGTGGCGTGTGCCGTACTACTAGACGTGAATGCTAGTTATGGCCCATGCCACCCCACTATATCGAGCCTATATCGAGGTACGTAGAACAAATTTCCTGCAGTCCGTGCTCAGCCCTCCTCTATCTCTCTTCTCAGCCAGCCAGCGGACGCGCGGAGCCCATCGTCTGTTTGCTCACATGCGGCCCCACATGTAAGTGAAAACACAAGAGGACCCACTGAACCTGCACATCTTTCACCTCAACGTGTTGGTGATGAAAAACAAATCCAATAAAGATCTTCGGTGGCCGCTTTTGGAGTTACTCAAGAGTAGTAAGATTCTATTTACAGTTTAACCCATGATGCACATCTCATGGCTTCAACTACCACTCTATTTTCTTTCATGACACGACCTAGATGCTGGATGTCCCACATGTCGGCAAAAGGAGGAAGAACCCGACCAAATCTTCGGTTGTGCTCTCGGATTAGACTAGTTGTGCTAACTTAAAAAATTTATTGTGTACTCCCTCCGTTCCAAAATACCAGACTTCCATTTGTCCAAAAATGGATGTACCTATATACTAAAACATGTCTAGATACATATATATTTTGACAAATAGAAGGCATGTATTGTGCAATGGAGGGAGTAGAATGGATGCAAGTTTTTGTATTGGGAAGAAGTGTACATCCATATATTGATAGAGCGCAATTTAGTAGATGTTCTATCACTTTTAGCTAGCACAGAGGCTAGAGATGAGATTAGTGCACTTGTTGATACTCCTACTAGAATAGAGGCTAGACATGAGACTAGATGTGAGGAAGCAACGTCTACTTCTTTACACTCGAAGAAGAAAGAAGCACGCAAGGTCGAACCTCCGCAGATCAACAATGAATGCATCGAGAAGGCACTAATCCAACTTACAGGAGTAGTAAAATGTATTCTTGTGGTTCTTGTTTTCTTTGGTCTTGCTTTTCTAGTCAAAATTATCGTTGGAGTTCGTGCAAAACGGAGGTCCGTTTGGGGTCGTGCGTTGGAGTTGGCCTTACAAGTGGGACCGCAGTTAAGGAAACCGACTATCGGCAAACCCCCACCTCGCCCGCCGCGCGATGGCTGAAGTTAGAGAAACGATGAGGTTGAAGAGATTGCTCTGGCACAGACTCCAAGAAATAATATGGTGTCAGATGGATGTCGTGGTGGTGTCGTGTGCCGTACTCCTGGACGTGAATGCTTGTTCTGGCCCATGCCACCCTACTACTCCTACTATATAGTACTAGTATCGAGGATTCGAGGTGCTGGTTACGTACAGTGAACACATTAACATATGGCTACAGTAAAAACACCCGCCCGACGCGTGGAGCATGTGAAGCTAGTACAAATAGTGTACTACTATTGTTGATTGGCCTCATTCGATAACCTGTTGCAATGCACGTACAATTATGTATTCGGAAAATATTTTTTGGCCTCGTTGCACCACTCACTCAGAGAAGCGACTCGAAAGCCATTAATAAATTTAGTAAGTTTATCACAGGCATATCATTTTATTACATACAAGAGGTCATCAACCCACATCGACAATGAGGATACATTATAAATACTAAAGTTTTCACCAAATAACAAGCAATGAAATGAACTTCAACTCAACCATTCCTCGGCGTTGGAAACGCTTGCTTTGAACCACAAGTGATTCTCTGGGACGGGCCATCCATTGTCGACCTGGAGACCAACGCAGGACTGATCATCCAGGCTGAAACGGCCTACTATATCAGTACAAAGGTAGGGAACCACCCAAAGGTCCAAGGTATAGACACAGTTGCTTCTCATAAATGGTACTAGTAACTTTGTGTCAACAACAGTTGGATCGCCTTTCACCATCATCGGATAGTTTTGTCCAAGGAAGAGCGAGTTTTCTCCAAGACTATTAATTTTGTACCAGGGAGGAGTTGGCGCTAGCACGCTAGTATCCATCCCAAATACCATGCAACGGGTGTTGGAATAGGTCCGGAGAGTGCGACCATGGCAGACTACACCTGCTTCCTTAGCAGTAACATCATTAGTGGGTTGTATACACACAAGAAGAGGTGATCCATCGGAATTAGTTGCCAGGCGCCACAGAGTATATGGGCGCTGCTCGTCCTCATGCTCGTGATCATCACCATTGTCATCTTCCCCTTGGTTATAAAATTTTTCAAGTATAGGTGGTGGGATGTTCGCAGGACCTTGGAAACACAAGAAGAAGGTTAATTAGTAAAGGGAAACTTGCTAACCCGCATGCATGTGGATGAAACAATTATAATTACGGCGGAAGACAAACGTACCGAAATTACGAGGATCCCACGCAAGAACAGTATAGTCACTGCATGCAGTGCCATTTGAAAATAGACACAGAAAGATTGGATAGTCACTTCATGGACTGCAGAAAAGTAGTATTGTACTATTTATTGGCCAACACTAGGTGCTTCATTGCTTTGGTCTGATTATATAATGGGCATCATTTTGCCTAAGTTAAAGTTTGTATTCCGAAAATAGTCTCACGGTGTGATCGAGAGAAGACCAAATCATATTGCAGTGGATGTTCCTCCATAATGTGTGGTTCATTCTCATGGTTCCAGCTGTTGGTGAAACCACTTACGTTTGCAAGAGGAATTGTAGACTTTACAAACAAATTTGTCTTTCAGTCTGTACTGAATGTTGGCCAAGAGAAGCATCCATGTTAGTAGGAAGAACAGATGTTTTTTCTAGATCTTTGCTT
Source organism: Aegilops umbellulata (assembly GCA_032464435.1). NCBI lineage: Eukaryota > Viridiplantae > Streptophyta > Magnoliopsida > Poales > Poaceae > Aegilops > Aegilops umbellulata. Next base: position 346,614,924 of record CP136058.1, on the reverse strand, counting down.
TTGGAGCTACATATTTGTATATGATCTGTGAATCATTGAGATGCATTAACATGTTGATCTTATGTATGGGAATCGTACTAGTTAGTTTTAGTTGCGACGCAAGATCCAAAGTAGCCGACCTTTGCTTTTGGAGCTACATATTTGTATATGATCTGTGAATCATTGACATGCATTAACAGTTACTTATTTCTGTTCGCTCAGTGCTTACAAGTTACTGATCGATCACTAGCTAGCCTACAAATGCGCTCCTGGCAGTTTTATTTGCGACGCAAGATGCGAAGTGGCAGTTTTTTGAATAAAAATGCCTACCTCTGAAGAAACTGACAAGCTACACTATCGATCCTACACGGATAAAAATGCCTGCCTCTGAAGAAACTGACAAGCTACACTATCGATCCTACACGGATAAATAGCGGATCACGCACGTACTACCTCCTTTCCGGTTTGTAGGGCTCAATTCAAGAAACGACCTACTCGATCCTACATGAATAAATAGCGGATCATGCACGTACTAGTACCTCCTTTCCGGTTTGCAGGGCTTAATTCAAACCTCTCACCAAGCAAGGTACTCCCTCCGTCCGGGTTTATTAGTCCCGTGAGCAAAGCAGCAAGACCAAGGCATGGCAATAATTAACGGCATGTAGAAGTTTAAGCCTAATTAATTCCAGCGATTTAAGTGGCTGCATGCGTGCCCTCAGCTGCGACTCGTTGCATGCTGCTTCGCGTACTGCCTGCGAGCGATTCTGAGTGCTTGCATGCAGCCAGCTGTAATTAAGGCAGCTAACTGATGCGAAAAAAGATACGCTTTAATTGTTGCGGGCTTTTTAAATTCGTGGAATCATTATTGACAAGGAGGGAGATGATTCGAGTGCACTCGTTTGACCTCCATGCCGGCGTGCGACCCAGACGGGACAGGACGACATAGTCATAATTTCAGTTTCTCTAGTTTTCCACGGCAAGCTGGCATGCTAAGCCATTATGCATTGAATTCCGATGACCGTCGCGCTACCTTCCTCCTATCAGTATTGTTTCTCGGCCTTCTCCGATGCCACCGTGACCCAACTCGCCATATCCTCATAAGCCCCCACCGGCCCGACGTCGCTCGCCACGTCTGCCATGCCCCCGCCCATCCGCGGTAGGCAACGCCGGAGGCGGTCACCGCCGGAACTAGTGTTCGGGTTTTCACCGGAAGGCAGATGGATGGAGGAGGCATTCTATCTGTCTTTAGATGGAAATGCGGAGATCGAGGAGTTGTTGGAGCGCGATTGCATGGCGGAGGAGCAGGAGTTGTTGGAGCGCGACCGCCTAGCGGAGGAGCAGCGTATCGCCGATTTGCGCCGCCTGCGGGACATGGAGCAGCAGCGCACCGACGCTCTGAGTCGCGAGCAGAGCGCCCGCAACTGGGCCGACTACGTGGAGGCCGGTGCCTGGCAAATAGCCCTAGAGGCTGTCGGGCACACACGCGTCCGCGACGCTGATTTTTACTACCAGCTCGTCAAGTGGGTTTCCCTCTTGGAAGCCGAAGCTTCGGTGGACCACGCCGGCATGGAAAGGGCCAACGCGCGCGAGCAACGCGCCCTATCGCACCTCTTGCAAGTCTGAGGCGAGGCGCACGAGGCCGGTGCCGGCGTTTAGCATGTACCACAGATGGCGGCCGGCATCGTCTAGTTAGCTAAGAGTAAGTTAGTACTTGTACGCTACTAGAGTATTAGTGGGAGTAGATAGTTAACTTGGCTATGATGGTTGTCAACGTGGAAGTTCAGTACTCTATATGTGGACCAGACCTGTTACTTTGCTCTGAATGTTGAACTTTCCATTTGAACGTATGGAATGGGCTATTATTTTTTTAAATGGGTTGTATTTGTCCTCCACGGGTTTAGAGGCTGACTTGTGGGCCTAGCAAGTTGACGCGTACACAATTAGGAGATGATTGTACGTGGAGAGGATGACAGCAGGGACCTGCCAAGGTCATGGCAGTACGCAAGCAAGTGCCTCCTTATTTCAAGCCAATAAAAAATGGCTCCTCCTGGTGGATTTCTAACATCTGGGTCCCATGCCATTGTCAACGAGTCAATAAACGAGAGAATTGCACAATGAGCGGCTGACACCAGGGACCCAGCAGCTCACCCAGTTATTTTTGTTTTAGGTTAATTTGATAAATGCCACTCCAAATCTGGTGTATCCGAGAAATGCCACTGCAATTTCCAAACTTTGAAAAATGCCATTTCATGCCATTTCTAGTGGCATTTTTCGAAGTCTAGAGTGGCGTTTTTCAAAGTTTGCAAACTGCAGTGGCATTTTTCAAAGTTTGCAAAAATTGCAGTGGCATTTTTCAAAGTTTGGAAATTGCAGTGGCATTTTTATGAATCGCCATAATTGGAGTGGCATTTATCTAATTTGTTTTTGAGACGGAAGCAGGGTATCAACTGGGCTCTGCAGGACACTCTGGCCTGTCTAGACAGCCTTTTCTTTCATGTTTACCACAGACCAGCCCAATAGTTTTTTTTTCTTTTTGAAAATGGCTAGCCCAGTTTTTTCTGATTTGTCAAGTAAGTCGCTTTATCAGGCCTGTTTGGCTGCAAATCTTTCAAGACGAGGAGAGCTTCATTCTGCTGGCCGAGAAAATGGCCTATCAGTAATGAGAAATGCGATGTACATTTTTAAAACACATCAAACCGGCAATTAGTTTCAAATATCTTTTTTTCATTTCGATATTTTAAATTGCATTGATTTTTATGCGTGGACAATTTATTGGATTTTATATTGATATACATTTATTTTTAAAATCAGTCTGAATGTGACTTGAAATTTCGGGATTAAAAATAGTTCAGACCGCACCGACATATGCAAAATTTCGTATAATTTTTTAACCGTGGCCACAATATGGGCTGTAATGCTAACAAAAAGAATATGGGCTTCAAAAAAGCCCGTAAGAATTAGCAAATGGGTTGTAAATTATTTGAAATAATGGCAGATGGGATGTATGCTGTTTTCCACAGATTTGAGGCTTTCCACAGATGGCCTGTATACTGTTGGATGTCCATCCAACGGCCGTCGTGCTTCGTCAATTTCTGTTCTTCCTGCTCCAGCCGCTCAAACAAGCGCCGCCGGGACTGCCTGCTCCCTCCTCCCCGCGGCCGACTGTGCTGCCGCGTATGCCTCATCGCCCCACCATACTCCCATCGCTGGCCTAGCCATCCCTCTACTCACCCACACCTGCTGTTATTCTCCGGCGATGGCAGACGAACCAGTAAACCCTCGTACAGTCGTACTCCCCTACGCGTGGGAAACAAAAACAACTGCCGAGTCTTCCATGCCTCCATGTCGTTCCCTTCCTAGGCCTCGCCGTCGTCCACCGCCCTGGTGCTCTCGGCGTGGCGTGGTCAACGAGGTCCACGACCGACATGCATCTGAAGTGGACTGTACGTGGAGAGGCTGACAGCTGGGTCCACGGCCGCACGCAAGGAAATACCTCCTTATTACGCACAAAATAATGATTCCTCCACCTGACATCTGGGACCCACCGGAAGGGCCTCTGTATTTCGCGAAAAAAACGTTACCGCCGCTGACAGGTCAGACCCACCAGCTATATCTTCGCACGCAAGGAAGTGCCTCCTTATTACGCATAAAAAAAGGAATACTCCCCCTGCTAGCTGGGACCCAGTATAGTGGGCCTACTAAGTTGACGGGGATGAAGGGCTTTGTCAAATTAGTCAATATGCACGATTCTAGCTCGACTGACCGTACGATGTCCATCCAACGGCCATAGTGCTTCTTCAACCTCTGGTCTTCTTGCTCCAGCCGCCCAAAGCAGCGCCGGTCGTGCCGCCTTCTCCTGCCTCCCGTGGCTGGCTGTGCTGCCGCGGAGGCCTCACCGCCCCCATACTACTCCCACCGCTGGCTAGGCCATCCCTCCACTCCACTCACCCACACCCCCTGTTATTCTGCGGTGACGTCAGCGCAGCCGAACCAGTGAACCCTCGTACTCCTCTCCGCGTGGGCAGCCACTGCCGCGTCTTCCCCGGCTTCGCGTCGTCCTAGGCCTCGCCGTCGTCCACCGCCGTGGTGCTCTCGGCGCGGCTTGGTCAATGTGGTCAACAACCGAATTCCATCGGAAGAATACTGTACGTGGAGAGGCAGACAGCTGGGTCCACGACAGCCGCAAGGAAGTGTCTCCTTATTACGCGGAAAATAATTATTCATTCACCTAACAGCAGGGACCCACCGGACGCCCACTAGTATTTCGCGAAAAATATTTGCCCCTGACTGCTGGGACCCACTCGACGGGCCACCGTATTTCGCGAAAAAAATGTTCCCCCTGCTGTCAGCTCGGACCCACCGGAAGTGCCTCCTTATTACGCACAAAAAAATGAATACCCCTGCTAGCTGGGACCCACCTTGGTGGGAGGCTGACTTGTGAGCCTACTAAGTTGACGGGGATGGAGAGCTTTGTCAACTTAGTCAATATAAACAATTCTAGCTCCAGTGACCGTACGATGTCCATCCAACGGCTGTAGTGCTTCTTCAACCTCTGGTCTTCTTGCTCCAGCCGCCCAAAGCAGCGCCGGTCATGCCGCATGCTCCTGCCTCCCATGGCCGGATGTGCTGCCGCGGAGGCCTCACCGTCCCCTACTATTCCCACCGCTGGCCAGGCCCTACGGCGACGGCAGCCTCACACCGCAGCCAAACCAGTGTACCCTCGTACTCCTCTCCGTGCGGGCTTCCACTGCCGCATCTTCCCCGGCTCCGCGTCATCCCCTTCCTAGGCCTCGTCGTCGTCCACCGCACTAGTGCTCTCGGCGCGGCGTGGTCAACATGGTCAAGGAACGACTTCCATCGGACGTGGACTGTACGTGGAGAGGCTGACAGCTGGGTCCACGGCCGCAGCAAGGAAGTGCCTCCTTATTACGCGGAAAATAATGATTCCTCCACCTGATAGCTGGGACCCACCGGATGGACCACTGTATTTCGCGAAAAAGCGTTTCCCCTGACTGCTGGGACCCACCAGCTACATCTTCGCACGCAAGGAAGTGCGTCCGGGCGAAAAAAATATTCGCCCCCTGACTGCTGGGACCCACCAGCTACATCTTCGCACGCAAGGAAGTGCGTCCGAGCAAAAAAATGATTCGCCCCCCTGACTGCTGGGACCCACCAGCTACATCTTCGCATGCAAGGAAGTGCCTGACATTCGGGACCCACCTGGTCGAAGCATACGTAGCGTTGTAATCCTGGTCACGAACATGTATGTACATATATACTGGTGGATGTAGAGGCGCACACGTGTCGTAGTAGAGGCGCGCACGTAGCATGTACACGTACGTACAGTGGCCAGGGTGCAAGAAAGAAAATACGGCCACATATGTGTACATACGGGCGGGGTCTCAAACGCCTACACGCGCATACGTACGGCGAGGGCTCGTTGACATGGCTGGGTCGGAATGGAGAAACAGCGTCGTCGTCGTGTTCATGGGGAGGCAACGGAATGCGTTGGGTTCATCGCGAGGCAACGGAACGCGTGGGAGCCAACCGGCTGGGTCAGAACGGAATGCGTGGTCGTGTTCATCGGGAGGGCTTGGACGGAACAGGCAATGGAAATGAGGCCTGGCGTACCGCACAACGGAGGAAACGGACCTCCTACGTTCGAAACGGGGTCCTGTTTATCGGGAGGGGTGTGGCGTACCGCAAAACGGAGGAAACGGACCTCCTACGGTCGAAACGGGGGTCCTGTTGATCGGGAGGGGTGTGGCGTACCGCAAAATGGACGAAACGGACCTCCTACGGTCAAAACGGGGGTCCTGTTGATCGTGAGGGGTGTGGCGTACTGCAAAACGGACGAAACGACCTCCTACGGTCGAAACGGGGGTCCTGTTCATCGGGAGGGGTGTGGCGTACCGCAAAACGGGACTCCACGGGATATTGTTCATCTCCACCGTCGACCTCCTCCATCCTCCACGGGCTACTGTCGACCTCCTCCAGCCTCCATGGGCTCCTGTTCATCCAGCCTCCACCTTGCACTACTCCACCGGCTACTATTCAACCACCCCTCCACCGTCTACTTTTCATCCAGCCCTCCACACCACGGGGTCCTGTTCAACCACCCCTCCATGGCCACCCCTCCACCGTCTACTGTTCATCCAGCCCTGCACACCACAGGGTCCTGTTCATCCAGAGGCAACGCCACCGCTCACTGTTCATCCAACCCCCCCCCCAACGCTCACTGTTCATCCAATCGACCGGCTTCAGTTAGCAGCAGTAGCGAAGGAATCGCTCGATCGGGTTCAGTTAAGAGCCATCGATCGATCGCTCGGGTTCAATAACGCGTAGCCTGCAGTGCAATTGCTCGGGTTCAGTTAGAGCCCAATGCCTCGCTCGGGTTCAGTTAGAGCCAACGCCTCGCACACACGCATGTACGTGTATGAGAGAAACACGCATCGCTCGGCCCCCGACCTCCCACCGTAACCGGGAACTCCCCAAAATTTTCCTCCGCCTCGCTTCTAGCACGGTTTTTTCCGTCATGGACGGCCCAAAGAATGTCATGCAGCTGCGTCTCCGGCCCGCCCAAGACGAAATGCCCATTTTCTGTCATGATTTTTTGTCATAGAAGTAGGATCCCACCACATCTATGATGATACCGGGTTTTGTCACAATTATCGTCATAGAAGTGTCATATGTATGACAGAAAAAAAATGTCGTTCGGCCCAAAATGTCACGGATGTGTCTTTTTTTTGTAGTGCACCTGTGTGCGAAGCACGTCAGTAGAACCAATCTCGCGTAAGCGTACGCGTAATGTCGGTCCGGGCCGCTTCATCCAACAATACCGCCGAATCAAAGTATGACATGATGGTAAGCAGTATGACTTGTATCGCCTACAACTCACTTGTGTTCTACTCGTGCATATAACATCTACGCATAAACCTAGCTTGGATGCCACTATTGGGGAACTTAGTAATTTCAAAATTTCCTACGCACACGCAAGATCATGGTGATGCATAGCAACGAGAGGGGAGAGTGTTATCCACATACCCTCATAGACCGTAAGCGGAAGCGTTATGACAACGCGGTTGATGTAGTCGTACGTCTTCACGATCGACCGATCCTAGTACCGAAAGTACGGCACCTCCGTGATCTGCACACGTTCGGCTCGGTGACGTCTCACGAACTCATGATCCAGAAGAGTGTCAAGAGAGAGCTACGTTAGTACGACGGCGTGATGACGGTGATGATGAAGCTATCGGCGCAGGGCTTCGCCTAAGCACTGCAACGATATGACCGACGTGGATTATCGTGGAGGGGGCACCGCACACGGCTTAAGAGATTAATGATCAACTTGTGTGTCCATGGGGTGCCCCCCTCACCCATATATAAAGGAGAGGAGGAGGGGGAGGGCCGGCCCTCTACTATGGCGCACCCTGGGGAGTCCTACTCCCACCGGGAGTAAGATTCCCCCCTTCCATGTAGTAGGAGTAGGAGAGAAGGAGTCCTATTGAAAGCACAAGTGCTCTCCAGGTGGTTTTGGTAATTAATGTCAACATATCTCTTGTTGGACTAATACTTTTATCTAGTATATTTCAGATAAGTTCAACAATGGAGTGGCATGGACTAAAGGTTGTGGGAACTCCTTCAAGATGCTAAGGACAAAGGATTGGCTAAAGCTTCAAGCTCAAGACTCTTCATTTTACACTTTTAGTGATCCAATATCACATTGAGTCCATAGAAAAGCCAATACTATCAAGAAGGGACGAGGTGTTACTTAATGAGCCTTTTGCTCCATGTGCTTGATGATATGCTCCAAAATCCTCAGCTACTTTCCCACTTCCACATATGACCTAAACCCAAAGTCAAACTCGGACCTACCGATTCTTTCTATCCGGCGCCACCGAGTTTCACATGTCATAAGCCACTGCCAAACCCTAGCAAATCGGTTTCACCGATAGGGATCTCGGTCTCACCGAGATGGGATTGCAATCTCACTTTGTATGTCCATTGTCAAAATCGGCCTCACCGAGTTTAGGCAATCGGTACTACCGAGATTACAATGCAAACTCTCTGGGTAACTCATTACCAAAATCGGTCCAACCGAGTTTAGTAACCGGTCCCACCGAGTTTGCCTGACCAACTCTCTGGTTAGCTAATTACCAAATCGGTCTCACCGAGTTTGTGTAATCGGTCTCACCGAGATTAAGTTATGCCCAAACCCTAACCATATCGGTCCTACCGAGATGCATGTTAGTCCCACCGAAAATCTCTAACGGTCACCTGGTTTACCGTTTCGGTCCGACCGAGTTTGTTGATTCGGTCCCACCGAGATTGGTAAATTGTGTGTAACGGTTGGATTTTAAGTGGAGGCTATATATACCCCTCCACCTCCTCTTCATTCGTGGAGAGAGCCATCAGAACACATCTACACTTCCAACTCATATGTTCTGAGAGAGAACCACCTACTCATGTGTTGAGACCAAGATATTCCATTCCTACCATATGAATCTTGATCTCTAGCCTTCCCCAAGTTGCTTTCCACTCAAATTTTCTTTCCACCAAATCCAAATCCTGTGAGAGAGAGTTGAGTGTTGGGGAGACTATCATTTGAAGCACAAGAGCAAGGAGTTCATCATCAACACACCATTTGTTACTTCTTGGAGAGTGGTGTCTCCTAGATTGGCTAGGTGTCACTTGGGAGCCTCCGACAAGATTGTGGAGTTGAACCAAGGAGTTTGTAAGGGCAAGGAGATCACCTACTTCGTGAAGATCTACCGCTAGTGAGGCAAGTCCTTCGTGGGCGATGGCCATGGTGGGATAGACAAGGTTGCTACTTCGTGGACCCTTCATGGGTGGAGCCCTCCGTGGACTCGCGCAACCGTTACCCTTCGTGGGTTGAAGACTACACTAACGTGGATGTAGGATAGCACCACCTATCCGAACCACGGGAAAACATCCGTGTCTCCAATTGCGTTTGAATTCTCCAAACCCTTCCCGTTACATTCTTGCAAGTTGCATGCTTTACTTTCCGCTGCTCATATACTCTTTGCATGCTTGCTTGTGAAGGAAATATGCCCTAGAGGCAATAATAAAGTTATTATTTATTTCCTTATTTCATGATAAATGTTTATTATTCATGCTAGAATTGTATTAACCGAAAACATAATACATGTGTGAATACATAGACAAACAGAGTGTCACTAGTATGCCTCTACTTGACTAGCTCGTTAATCAAAGATGGTTATGTTTCCTAACCATGAACAAAGAGTTGTTATTTGATTAACGAGGTCACATCATTAGTTGAATGATCTGATTGACATGACCCATTCCATTAGCTTAGCACCCGATCGTTTAGTATGTTGCTATTGCTTTCTTCATGACTTATACATGTTACTTTGACTATGAGATTATGCAACTCCCGTTTGCCGGAGGAACACTTTGGGTTCTACCAAACGTCACAACGTAACTGGCTGATTATAAAGGAGTACTACAGGTGTCACCAAAGGTAGATGTTGGGTTGGCGTATTTCGAGATTAGGATTTGTCACTCCGATCGTCGGAGAGGTATCTCTGGGCCCTCTCGGTAATGCACATCACTTAAGACTTGCAAGCATTGCAACTAATGAGTTAGTTACGGGATGATGTATTACGGAACGAGTAAAGAGACTTGCCGGTAACGAGATTGAACTAGGTATTGGATACCGACGATCGAATCTCGGGCAAGTAACATACCGATGGACAAAGGGAACAACGTATGTTGTTATGCGGTCTGACCGATAAAGATCTTCGTAGAATATGTAGGAGCCAATATGGGCATCCAGGTCCCGCTATTGGTTATTGATCGGAGACGTGTCTCGGTCATGTCTACATTGTTCTCGAACCGTAGGGTCCGCACGCTTAAGGTTTCGATGACAGTTATATAATGAGTTTATGAGTTTTGATGTACCGAAGGAGTTCGGAGTCCCGGAAGAGATCGGGGACATGACGAGGAGTCTCGAAATGGTCGAGACGTAAAGATCGATATATTGGACGACTATATTCGGACATCGGAAGGGTTCTGAGTGGTTCGGGTATTTTCGGAGGTACCGGGGAGTTACGGGAATACGAGGAAGAAGCAATGGGCCTTGATGGGCCTTAGTGGGAAGGACCAGGAGGTGGCGCGCGCCCCTCCCAAGCCCAGCCCGAATTGGACAAGGGGTTTGGGGCGCGGCCCCTCTCTCCCTTCCTTCCCCTCTTCCCCTCTTTCCCCCCTTGACCTAGTTGGACTAGGAAAGGTGGAATCCTACTCCCGGTGGGAGTAGGACTCCCCTGGCGCGCCCAAACCTAGGGCCGGCCTCCTCCCTCCCTTGCTCCTTTATATACGGGGGCAGGGGGCACCCCATGGACACACAAGTTGATCTTCGTGATCGTTCCTTAGCCGTGTGCGGTGCCCCCCTCCACCATATTCCACCTCGAATATATCGTTGCAGTGCTTAGGCGAAGCCCTGCGCCGGTAGAACATCAAGATTGTCACCACGCCGTCGTGCTGACGGAACTCCTCCCCGAAGCTTTGCTGGATCGGAGCTAGGGGTGCGTCATCGAGCTGAACGTGTGCCAAGAACTCGGAGGTGCCGGAGTAACGGTGCTTCGATCGGTCGGATCGGGAAGACGTATGACTACTTCCTCTATGTTGCGTCAACGCTTCCGCTTCGGTCTACGAGGGTACGTACACAACACTCTCCCCTCTCGTTGCTATGCATCACCATGATCTTGCGTGTGCGTAGGAATTTTTTTGAAATTACTACGTTCCCCAACAGTAGCATCCGAGCCTAGGTTTTTATGGTTTGATGTTATTTGCACGAGTAGAACACAAGTGAGTTGTGGACGATACAAGTCATACTGCCTACCAGCATGTCATACTTTGGGTCAGCGGTATTGTTGGATGAGACAACCCGGACCAACCTTACGCGTACGCTTACGCGAGACCGGTTCCCTCGACGTGCTTTGCACACAGATGGCTTGCGGGAGACTGTCTCACCAACTTTAGTTGAACCGAGTATGGCTACACCCGGTCCTTGAGAAGGTTAAAACGGAGTCTATTTGACGAAGTATCGTTGTGGTTTTGATGCGTAGGTGAGATTGGTTCTTGCTTCAGCCCGTAGCAGCCACGTAAAATTTGCAACAAACAAAGTAGAGGACGTCTAACTTGTTTTTGCAGGGCATGTTGTGATGTGATATGGTCAAGACATGATGCTAAATTTTATTGTATGAGATGATCATGTTTTGTAACTGAGTTATCGGCAACCGGCAGGAGCCGTATGGTTGTCGCTTTATTGTATGCAATGCAATCGCCCTGTAATGCTTTACTTTATCACTAAGCGGTAGCGATAGTCGTAGAAGCATAAGATTGGCGAGACGACAACGATGCTACGATGGAGATCAAGGTGTCGCGCCGGTGACGATGGTGATCATGACAGTGCTGCGGAGATGGAGATCACAAGCACAAGATGATGATGGCCATATCATATCACTTATATTGATTGCATGTGATGTTTATCTTTTATGCATCTTATCTTGCTTTGATTGACGGTAGCATTATAAGATGATCTCTCACTAATTATCAAGAAGTGTTCTCCCTGAGTATGCACCGTTGCGAAAGTTCTTCGTGCTGAGACACCACGTGATGATCGGGTGTGATAGGCTCTACGTTCAAATACAACGGGTGCAAAACAGTTGCACACGCGGAATACTCAGGTTATACTTGACGAGCTATGCATATAAGATATGACCTCGGAACACGGAGACCGAAAGGTCGAGCGTGAATCATATAGTAGATATGATCAACATAATGATGTTCACCATTGAAACTACTCCATCTCACGTGATGATCGGACATGGTTTAGTTGATTTGGATCACGTGATCACTTAGAGGATTAGAGAGATGTCTATCTAAGTGGGAGTTCTTAAGTAATATGATTAATTGAACTTAAATTTATCATGAACTTAGTCCCTGATAGTATCTTGCTTGTTTATGATTGATTGTAGATAGATGGCTCGTGCTGTTGTTCCGTTGAATTTTAATGCGTTCCTTGAGAAAGCAAAGTTGAAAGATGATGGTAGCAATTACACGGACTGGGTCCGTAACTTGAGGATTATCCTCATTGCTGCACAGAAGAATTACGTCCTGGATGCACCGCTAGGTGCCAGGCCTGCTGCTGGAGCAACACCAGATGTTATGAACGTCTGGCAGAGCAAAGCTGATGACTACTCGATAGTTCAGTGTGCCATGCTTTACGGCTTGGAACCGGGACTTCAACGACGGTTTGAGAACCATGGAGCATATGAGATGTTCCAGGAGTTGAAGTTAATATTCAAACAGAATGCCCGGATTGAGAGATATGAGGTCTCCAATAAGTTCTATAGCTGCAAGATGGAAGAGAATGGGTCTGTCAGTGAGCACATACTCAGAGTGTCTGGGTATTACAATCACTTGAGTCAACTGGGAGTTAATCTTCCGGATGATTGTGTTATTGACAGAATTCTTCAATAACTGCCACCAAGCTACAAAGGCTTCGTGATGAACTATAATATGCAAGGGATAGATAAGACTATGCCCGAGCTCTTCGCAATGCTAAAGGCTGCGGAGGTAGAAATCAAGAAGGAGCATCAAGTGTTGATGGTCAATAAGACCACTAGTTTCAAGAAGAAGGGCAAAGGGAAGAAGAAGGGGAACTTCAAGAAGAACAGCAAACAAGTTGCTGCTCAAGAGAAGAAACCCAAGTCTGGACCTAAGCCTGAAACTGAGTGCTTCTACTGCAAGCAGACTGGTCACTGGAAGCGGAACTGTCCCAAGTATTTGGCGGATAAGAAGGATGGCAAGGTGAACAAAGGTATATGTGATATACATGTTATTGATGTGTACCTTACTAATGCTCGCAGTAGCACCTGGGTATTTGATACTGGTTCTGTTGCTAATATTTGCAACTCGAAACATGGACTACAAATTAAGCGAAGATTGGTTAAGGACGAGGTGACTATGCGCGTGGGAAATGGTTCCAAAGTCGATGTGATCGCGGTCGGCACGCTACCTCTACATCTACCTTCGGGATTAGTATTAGATCTAAATAATTGTTATTTGGTGCCAGCGTTGAGCATGAACATTATATCTGGATCTTGTTTGATGCGAGACGGTTATTCATTTAAATCAGAGAATAATGGTTGTTCTATTTATATGAATAATATCTTTTATGGTCATGCACCTTTGAAGAGTGGTCTATTTTTTGATGAATCTCGATAGTAGTGATACACATATTCATAATGTTGAAGTCAAAAGATGCAGAGTTGATAACGATAGTGCAACTTATTTGTGGCACTGCCGTTTAGGTCATATCGGTATAAAGCGCATGAAGAAACTCCATACTGATGGACTTTTGGAGTCACTTGATTATGAATCACTTGGCACTTGCGAACCGTGCCTCATGGGCAAGATGACTAAAACACCGTTCTCCGGTACTATGGAGAGAGCAACAGATTTGTTGGAAATCATACATACAGATGTATGTGGTCCGATGAATGTTGAGGCTCGTGGCGGATATCGTTATTTTCTCACCTTCACAGATGATTTAAGCAGATATGGGTATATCTACTTAATGAAACACAAGTCTGAAACATTTGAAAAGTTCAAAGAATTTCAGAGTGAAGTTGAAAATCATCGTAACAAGAAAATAAAGTTTCTACGATCTAATCGTGGAGGAGAATATTTGAGTTACGAGTTTGGTCTACATTTGAAACAATGCGGAATAGTTTCGCAACTCACGCCACCCGGAACACCACAGCGCAATGGTGTGTCCGAACGTCGTAATCGCACTTTACTAGATATGGTGCGATCTATGATGTCTCTTACAGATTTACCGCTATCATTTTGGGGTTATGCTCTAGAGACGGCCGCATTCACGTTAAATAGGACACCGTCAAAATCCGTTGAGACGACACCTTATGAACTATGGTTTAGCAAGAAACCAAAGTTGTCGTTTCTTAAAGTTTGGGGCTGTGATGCTTATGTGAAAAAGCTTCAACCTGATAATCTCGAACCCAAATCGGAAAAGTGTGTCTTCATAGGATATCCAAAAGAAACTGTTGGATACACCTTCTATCACAGATCCGAAGGCAAGACTTTTGTTGCTAAATTCGGAGTCTTTCTAGAAAAGGAGTTTCTCTCGAAAGAAGTGAGTGGGAGGAAAGTAGAACTTGATGAGGTAACTGTACCTGCTCCCTTATTGCAAAGTAGTACATCACAGAAATCTGTTTCTGTAGCACCTACACCAATTAGTGAGGAAGATAATGATATTGATCATGAAACTTCAGATCAACTTACTACTGAACCTCGTAGATCAGCCAGAGTAAGATTCGCGCCAGAGTGGTACGGCAATCCTATTCTGGAAATCATGCTACTAGATCATGACGAACCTATGAACTATGAAGAAGCGATGGTGAGCCCAGATTCCGCAAAATGGCTGGAAGCCATGAAATCTGAGATGGGATCCATGTATGAAAACAAAGTGTGGACTTTGGTTGACTTGCCCGAGGGTCGGCAAGCAATAGAAAACAAGTGGATCTTTAAGAAGAAAACTGACGCCGACGGTAACGTTGCTGTCTACAAAGCTGGACTTGTCACAAAGGGGTTTCGACAAGCTCAAGGGATTGACTACGATGAGACCTTCTCACCCGTAGCGATGCTTAAGTCTGTCTGAATCATGTTAGCAATTGCCGCATTTTATGATTATGAAATTTGGCAAATGGATGTAAAGACTGCATTCCTGAATGGGTTTCTGGAAGAAGAGTTGTATATGATGCAACCAGAAGGTTTTATCGATCCAAAGGGTGCTGACAAAGTATGCAAGCTCCAGCGATCCATTTATGGACTGGTGCAAGCATCTCGGAGTTGGAATAAACGTTTTGATAGTGTGATCAAAGCATTTGGGTTTATACAGACTTTTGGAGAAGCCTGTATTTACAAGAAAGTGAGTGGGAGCTCTGTAGCATTTCTGATATTATATGTAGATGACATATTACTGATTGGAAATGATATAGAATTTCTGGATAGCATAAAGGGATATTTGAATAAGAGTTTTTCAATGAAAGACCTCGGTGAAGCTGCTTACATATTAGGCATTAAGATCTATAGATATAGATCAAGACGCTTAATTGGACTTTCACAAAGCACATACCTTGACAAGATTTTGAAGAAGTTCAAAATGGATCAAGCGAAGAAAGGGTTCTTGCATGTATTGCAAGGTATGAAGTTGAGTCAGACTCAATGCCCGACCACTGCAGAAGATAGAGAGAAGATGGAAGGTGTTCCCTATGCTTCAGCCATAGGCTGTATCATGTATGCAATGCTGTGTACCAGACCTGATGTGTGCCTTGCTATAAGTTTAGCAGGGAGGTACCAAAGTAATCCAGGAGTGGATCACTGGACAGCGGTCAAGAATATCCTGAAGTACCTGAAAAGGACTAAGGAAATGTTTCTCGTGTATGGAGGTGACAAAGAACTCATCGTAAAGGGTTATGTTGATGCAAGCTTTGACATTGATCCGGACGATTCGAAATCGCAAACCGGATACGTATTTACATTAAACGGTGGAGCTGTCAGTTTGTGCAGTTCTAAACAAAGCGTCGTGGCGGGATCTACATGTGAAGCGGAATACATAGCTGCTTCGGAAGCAGCAAATGAAGGAGTCTGGATGAAGGAGTTCATATCCGATCTAGGTGTCATACATAGTGCATCGGGACCAATGAAAATCTTTTGTGACAATACTGGAGCAATTGCCTTGGCGAAGGAATCCAGATTTCACAAGAGAACAAAGCACATCAAGAGACGCTTCAATTCCATCCGGGACTTGGTCCAGGTGGGAGACATAGAGATTTGCAAGATACATACGGATCTGAATGTAGCAGACCCGTTGACTAAGCCTCTTCCACGGGCAAAACATGATCAGCACCAAGACTCCATGGGTGTTAGAATCATTACTGTGTAATCTAGATTATTGACTCTAGTGCAAGTGGGAGACTGAAGGAAATATGCCCTAGAGGCAATAATAAAGTTATTATTTATTTCCTTATTTCATGATAAATGTTTATTATTCATGCTAGAATTGTATTAACCGGAAACATAATACATGTGTGAATACATAGACAAACAGAGTGTCACTAGTATGCCTCTACTTGACTAGCTCGTTAATCAAAGATGGTTATGTTTCCTAACCATGAACAAAGAGTTGTTATTTGATTAACGAGGTCACATCATTAGTTGAATGATCTGATTGACATGACCCATTCCATTAGCTTAGCACCCGATCGTTTAGTATGTTGCTATTGCTTTCTTCATGACTTATACATGTTCCTTTGACTATGAGATTATGCAACTCCCGTTTGCCGGAGGAACACTTTGGGTGCTACCAAACGTCACAACGTAACTGGGTGATTATAAAGGAGTACTACAGGTGTCACCAAAGGTAGATGTTGGGTTGGCGTATTTCGAGATTAGGATTTGTCACTCCGATCGTCGGAGAGGTATCTCTGGGCCCTCTCGGTAATGCACATTACTTAAGCCTTGCAAGCATTGCAACTAATGAGTTAGTTACGGGATGATGTATTACGGAACGAGTAAAGAGACTTGCCGGTAACGAGATTGAACTAGGTATTGGATACCGACGATCGGATCTCGGGCAAGTAACATACCGATGGACAAAGGGAACAACGTATGTTGTTATGCGGTCTGACCGATAAAGATCTTCGTAGAATATGTAGGAGCCAATATGGGCATCCAGGTCCCGCTATTGGTTATTGACCGGAGACGTGTCTCGGTCATCTCTACATTGTTCTCGAACCGTAGGGTCCGCACGCTTAAGGTTTCGATGACAGTTATATAATGAGTTTATGAGTTTTGATGTACCGAAGGAGTTCGGAGTCCCGGATGAGATCGGGGACATGACGAGGAGTCTCGAAATGGTCGAGACGTAAAGATCGATATATTGGACGACTATATTCGGACATCGGAAGGGTTCTGAGTGGTTCGGGTATTTTCGGAGGTACCGGGGAGTTACGGGAATACGAGGAAGAAGCAATGGGCCTTGATGGGCCTTAGTGGGAAGGACCAGGAGATGGCGCGCGCCCCTCCCAAGCCCAGTCCGAATTGGACAAGGGGTTTGGGGCGTGGCCCCTCTCTCCCTTCCTTCCCCTCTTCCCCTCTTTCCCCCCTTGACCTAGTTGGACTAGGAAAGGTGGAATCCTACTCCCGGTGGGAGTAGGACTCCCCTGGCGCGCCCAAACCTAGGGCCGGCCTCCTCCCTCCCTTGCTCCTTTATATACGGGGGCAGGGGGCACCCCATGGACACACAAGTTGATCTTCGTGATCGTTCCTTAGCCGTGTGCGGTGCCCCCCTCCACCATATTCCACCTCGAATATATCGTTGCAGTGCTTAGGCGAAGCCCTGCGCCGGTAGAACATCAAGATTGTCACCACGCCGTCGTGCTGACGGAACTCCTCCCCGAAGCTTTGCTGGATCGGAGCTAGGGGTGCGTCATCGAGTTGAACGTGTGCCAAGAACTCGGAGGTGCCGGAGTAACGGTGCTTGGATCGATCGGATCGGGAAGACGTACGACTACTTCCTCTACGTTGCGTCAACGCTTCCGCTTCGGTCTACGAGGGTACGTAGACAACACTCTCCCCTCTCGTTGCTATGCATCACCATGATCTTGCGTGTGCGTAGGAATTTTTTTGAAATTACTACGTTCCCCAACAGTGGCATCCGAGCCTAGGTTTTTATGGTTTGATGTTATTTGCACGAGTAGAACACAAGTGAGTTGTGGACGATACAAGTCATACTGCCTACCAGCATGTCATACTTTGGGTCAGCGGTATTGTTGGATGAGACGACCCGGACCAACCTTACGCGTACGCTTACGCGAGACCGGTTCCCTCGACGTGCTTTGCACACAGATGGCATGCGGGAGACTGTCTCACCAACTTTAGTTGAACCGAGTATGGCTACGCCCGGTCCTTGAGAAGGTTAAAACGTAGTCTATTTGACGAAGTATCGTTGTGGTTTTGATGCGTAGGTGAGATTGGTTCTTGCTTCAGCCCGTAGCAGCCACGTAAAATTTGCAACAAACAAAGTAGAGGACGTCTAACTTGTTTTTGCAGGGCATGTTGTGATGTGATATGGTCAAGACATGATGCTAAATTTTATTGTATGAGATGATCATGTTTTGTAACTGAGTTATCGGCAACCGGCAGGAGCCGTATGGTTGTCGCTTTATTGTATGCAATGCAATCGCCCTGTAATGCTTTACTTTATCACTAAGCGGTAGCGATAGTCGTAGAAGCATAAGATTGGCGAGACGACAACGATGCTACGATGGAGATCAAGGTGTCGCGCCGGTGACGATGGTGATCATGACAGTGCTGCGGAGATGGAGATCACAAGCACAAGATGATGATGGCCATATCATATCACTTATATTGATTGCATGTGATGTTTATCTTTTATGCATCTTATCTTGCTTTGATTGACGGTAGCATTATAAGATGATCTCTCACTAATTATCAAGAAGTGTTTTCCCTGAGTATGCACCGTTGCGAAAGTTCTTCGTGCTGAGACACCACGTGATGATCGGGTGTGATAGGCTCTACGTTCAAATACAACGGGTGCAAAACAGTTGCACACGCGGAATACTCAGGTTATACTTGACGAGCTATGCATATAAGATATGACCTCGGAACACGGAGACCGAAAGGTCGAGCGTGAATCATATAGTAGATATGATCAACATAATGATGTTCACCATTGAAACTACTCCATCTCACGTGATGATCGGACATGGTTTAGTTGATTTGGATCACGTGATCACTTAGAGGATTAGAGAGATGTCTATCTAAGTGGGAGTTCTTAAGTAATATGATTAATTGAACTTAAATTTATCATGAACTTAGTCCCTGATAGTATCTTGCTTGTTTATGATTGATTGTAGATAGATGGCTCGTGCTGTTGTTCCGTTGAATTTTAATGCGTTCCTTGAGAAAGCAAAGTGATGATGGTAGCAATTACACGGACTGGGTCCGTAACTTGAGGATTATCCTCATTGCTGCACAGAAGAATTACGTCCTGGATGCACCGCTAGGTGCCAGGCCTGCTGCTGGAGCAACACCAGATGTTATGAACGTCTGGCAGAGCAAAGCTGATGACTACTCGATAGTTCAGTGTGCCATGCTTTACGTCTTGGAACCGGGACTGCAACGACGGTTTGAGAACCATGGAGCATATGAGATGTTCCAGGAGTTGAAGTTAATATTCAAACAGAATGCCCGGATTGAGAGATATGAGGTCTCCAATAAGTTCTATAGCTGCAAGATGGAAGAGAATGGGTCTGTCAGTGAGCACATACTCAGAATGTCTGGGTATTACAATCACTTGAGTCAACTGGGAGTTAATCTTCCGGATGATTGTGTTATTGACAGAATTCTTCAATCACTGCCACCAAGCTACAAAGGCTTCGTGATGAACTATAATATGCAAGGGATAGATAAGACTATGCCCGAGCTCTTCGCAATGCTAAAGGCTGCGGAGGTAGAAATCAAGAAGGAGCATCAAGTGTTGATGGTCAATAAGACCACTAGTTTCAAGAAGAAGGGCAAAGGGAAGAAGAAGGGGAACTTCAAGAAGAACAGCAAACAAGTTGCTGCTCAAGAGAAGAAACCCAAGTCTGGACCTAAGCCTGAAACTGAGTGCTTCTACTGCAAGCAGACTGGTCACTGGAAGCGGAACTGTCCCAAGTATTTGGCGGATAAGAAGGATGGCAAGGTGAACAAAGGTATATGTGATATACATGTTATTGATGGTACCTTACTAATGCTCGCAGTAGCACCTGGGTATTTGATAATGGTTCTGTTGCTAATATTTGCAACTCGAAACAGGGACTACAAATTAAGCGAAGATTGGTTAAGGACGAGGTGACGATGCGCGTGGGAAATGGTTCCAAAGTCGATGTGATCGCGGTCGGCACGCTACCTCTACATCAACCTTCGGGATTAGTATTAGACCTAAATAATTGTTATTTGGTGCCAGCGTTGAGCATGAACATTATATCTGGATCTTGTTTGATGCGAGACGGTTATTCATTTAAATCAGAGAATAATGGTTGTTCTATTTATATGAATAATATCTTTTATGGTCATGCACCTTTGAAGAGTGGTCTATTTTTTGATGAATCTCGATAGTAGTGATACACATATTCATAATGTTGAAGTCAAAAGATGCAGAGTTGATAACGATAGTGCAACTTATTTGTGGCACTGCCGTTTAGGTCATATCGGTATAAAGCGCATGAAGAAACTCCATACTGATGGACTTTTGGAGTCACTTGATTATGAATCACTTGGCACTTGCGAACCGTGCCTCATGGGCAAGATGACTAAAACACCGTTCTCCGGTACTATGGGGAGAGCAACAGATTTGTTGGAAATCATACATACAGATGTATGTGGTTCGATGAATGTTGAGGCTCGTGGCGGATATCGTTATTTTCTCACCTTCACAGATGATTTAAGCAGATATGGGTATATCTACTTAATGAAACACAAGTCTGAAACATTTGAAAAGTTCAAAGAATTTCAGAGTGAACATGAAAATCATCGTAACAAGAAAATAAAGTTTCTACGATCTGATCGTGGAGGAGAATATTTGAGTTACGAGTTTGGTCTACATTTGAAACAATGCGGAATAGTTTCGCAACTCACGCCACCCGGAACACCACAGCACAATGGTGTGTCCGAACGTCGTAATCGCACTTTACTAGATATGGTGCAATCTATGATGTCTCTTACAGATTTACCGCTATCATTTTGGGGTTATGCTCTAGAGATGGCCGCATTCATGTTAAATAGGACACCGTCAAAATCCGTTGAGACGACACCTTATGAACTATGGTTTAGCAAGAAACCAAAGTTGTCGTTTCTTAAAGTTTGGGGCTGTGATGCTTATGTGAAAAAGCTTCAACCTGATAATCTCGAACCCAAATCGGAAAAGTGTGTCTTCATAGGATATCCAAAAGAAACTGTTGGATACACCTTCTATCACAGATCCGAAGGCAAGACTTTTGTTGCTAAATTCGGAGTCTTTCTAGAAAAGGAGTTTCTCTCGAAAGAAGTGAGTGGGAGGAAAGTAGAACTTGATGAGGTAACTGTACCTGCTCCCTTATTGGAAAGTAGTACATCACAGAAATCTGTTTCTGTAGCACCTACACCAATTAGTGAGGAAGATAATGATATTCATCATGAAACTTCAGATCAAGTTACTACAGAACCTCGTAGATCAGCCAGAGTAAGATCCGCGCCAGAGTGGTACGGCAATCCTATTCTGGAAATCATGCTACAAGATCATGACGAACCTACGAACTATGAAGAAGCGATGGTGAGCCCAGATTCCGCAAAATGGCTGGAAGCCATGAAATCTGAGATGGGATCCATGTATGAAAACAAAGTGTGGACTTTGGTTGACTTGCCCGAGGGTCGGCAAGCAATAGAAAACAAGTGGATCTTTAAGAAGAAGACTGACGCCGACGGTAACGTTACTGTCTACAAAGCTCGACTTGTCGCAAAGGGGTTTCGACAAGTTCAAGGGATTGACTACGATGAGACCTTCTCACCCGTAGCGATGCTTAAGTCTGTCCGAATCATGTTAGCAATTGCCGCATTTTATGATTATGAAATTTGGCAAATGGATGTAAAGACTGCATTCCTGAATGGGTTTCTGGAAGAAGAGTTGTATATGATGCAACCAGAAGGTTTTATCGATCCAAAGGGTGCTGACAAAGTATGCAAGCTCCAGCTATCCATTTATGGACTGGTGCAAGCATCTCGGAGTTGGAATAAACGTTTTGATAGTGTGATCAAAGCATTTGGGTTTATACAGACTTTTGGAGAAGCCTGTATTTACAAGAAAGTGAGTGGGAGCTCTGTAGCATTTCTGATATTATATGTAGATGACATATTACTGATTGGAAATGATATAGAATTTCTGGATAGCATAAAGGGATATTTGAATAAGAGTTTTTCAATGAAAGACCTCGGTGAAGATGCTTACATATTAGGCATTAAGATCTATAGATATAGATCAAGACGCTTAATTGGACTTTCACAAAGCACATACCTTGACAAGATTTTGAAGAAGTTCAAAATGGATCAAGCGAAGAAAGGGTTCTTGCCTGTATTGCAAGGTATGAAGTTGAGTCAGACTCAATGCCCGACCACTGCAGAAGATAGAGAGAAGATGGAAGGTGTTCCCTATGCTTCAGCCATAGGCTGTATCATGTATGCAATGCTGTGTACCAGACCTGATGTGTGCCTTGCTATAAGTTTAGCAGGGAGGTACCAAAGTAATCCAGGAGTGGATCACTGGACAGCGGTCAAGAATATCCTGAAGTACCTGAAAAGGACTAAGGAAATGTTTCTCGTGTATGGAGGTGACAAAGAACTCATCGTAAAGGGTTACGTTGATGCAAGCTTTGACACTGATCCGGACGATTCGAAATCGCAAACCGGATACGTATTTACATTAAACGGTGGAGCTGTCAGTTTGTGCAGTTCTAAACAAAGCGTCGTGGCGGGATCTACATGTGAAGCGGAATACATAGCTGCTTCGGAAGCAGCAAATGAAGGAGTCTGGATGAAGGAGTTCATATCCGATCTAGGTGTCATACCTAGTGCATCGGGACCAATGAAACTCTTTTGTGACAATACTGGAACAATTGCCTTGGCGAAGGAATCCAGATTTCACAAGAGAACAAAGCACATCAAGAGACGCTTCAATTCCATCCGGGACTTGGTCCAGGTGGGAGACATAGAGATTTGCAAGATACATACGGATCTGAATGTAGCAGACCCGTTGACTAAGCCTCTTCCACGGGCAAAACATGATCAGCACCAAGACTCCATGGGTGTTAGAATCATTACTGTGTAATCTAGATTATTGACTCTAGTGCAAGTGGGAGACTGAAGGAAATATGCCCTAGAGGCAATAATAAAGTGATTATTTATTTCCTTATTTCATGATAAATGTTTATTATTCATGCTAGAATTGTATTAACCGAAAACATAATACATGTGTGAATACATAGACAAACAGAGTGTCACTAGTATGCCTCTACTTGACTAGCTCGTTAATCAAAGATGGTTATGTTTCCTAACCATGAACAAAGAGTTGTTATTTGATTAACGAGGTCACATCATTAGTTGAATGATCTGATTGACATGACCCATTCCATTAGCTTAGCACCCGATCGTTTAGTATGTTGCTATTGCTTTCTTCATGAATTATACATGTTCCTTTGACTATGAGATTATGCAACTCCTGTTTGCCGGAGGAACACTTTGGGTTCTACCAAACGTCACAACGTAACTGGGTGATTATAAAGGAGTACTACAGGTGTCACCAAAGGTAGATGTTGGGTTGGCGTATTTTGAGATTAGGATTTGTCACTCCGATCGTCGGAGAGGTATCTCTGGGCCCTCTCGGTAATGCACATCACTTAAGCCTTGCAAGCATTGCAACTAATGAGTTAGTTACGGGATGATGTATTACGGAACGAGTAAAGAGACTTGCCGGTAACGAGATTGAACTAGGTATTGGATACCGACGATCGAATCTCGGGCAAGTAACATACCGATGGACAAAGGGAACAACGTATGTTGTTATGCGGTCTGACCGATAAAGATCTTCGTAGAATATGTAGGAGCCAATATGGGCATCCAGGTCCCGCTATTGGTTATTGACCGGAGACGTGTCTCGGTCATGTCTACATTGTTCTCAAACCGTAGGGTCCGCACGCTTAAGGTTTCGATGACAGTTATATAATGAGTTTATGAGTTTTGATGTACCGAAGGAGTTCGGAGTCCCGGATGAGATCGGGGACATGACGAGGAGTCTCGAAATGGTCGAGACGTAAAGATCGATATATTGGACGACTATATTCGGACATCGGAAGGGTTCTGAGTGGTTCGGGTATTTTCGGAGGTACCGGGGAGTTACGGGAATACGAGGAAGAAGCAATGGGCCTTGATGGGCCTTAGTGGGAAGGACCAGGAGGTGGCGCGCGCCCCTCCCAAGCCCAGTCCGAATTGGACAAGGGGTTTGGGGCGCGGCCCCTCTCTCCCTTCCTTCCCCTCTTCCCCTCTTTCCCCCCTTGACCTAGTTGGACTAGGAAATTAAGGTGGAATCCTACTCCCGGTGGGAGTAGGACTCCCCTGGCGCGCCCAAACCTTGGGCCGGCCTCCTCCCTCCCTTGCTCCTTTATATACGGGGGCAGGGGGCACCCCATGGACACACAAGTTGATCTTCGTGATCGTTCCTTAGCCGTGTGCGGTGCCCCCCTCCACCATATTCCACCTCGAATATATCGTTGCAGTGCTTAGGCGAAGCCCTGCGCCGGTAGAACATCAAGATTGTCACCACGTCGTCGTGCTGACGGAACTCCTCCCCGAAGCTTTGCTGGATCGGAGCTAGGGGTGCGTCATCGAGCTGAACGTGTGCCAAGAACTCGGAGGTGCCGGAGTAACGGTGCTTGGATCGGTCGGATCGGGAAGACGTACGACTACTTCCTCTATGTTGCGTCAACGCTTCCGCTTCGTTCTACGAGGGTATGTAGACAACACTCTCCCCTCTCGTTGCTATGCATCACCATGATCTTGCGTGTGCGTAGGATTTTTTTTGAAATTACTATGTTCCCCAACAACTTGATATGTATTGTGTATGTTGAAATTGTGCCTAAAACTCCACTCAAACTGAAAAGCTTAAAAGTTGCTCCTTTACCACTAAGTGTCTAATCCCCCACTCTAGACACACCTACTTCTAGATCCTACAAGTGGTATCAGAGCTCTGGTTTCCATTGCCTTGGTTTAATCACCATTGGAGGAAGATGGATGTGTCTACTTTAGGGAGTCTTAGACATAGAGTGCCTATTCTTGATGGAGAGTATTTTCATGAATGAAAAAATGAGATGCTTGTGATTTTCACTCAATATCATTCGAACAAGTATATTGCTAGTCCTTGTGCTCCTCATGTTGATCCTATGCATCCCACTCTAAATGAAGATATTGACATGGTTCGCAGTCTTAGAACCGTTGAGCTCATCATTAGAGGATTGCCCAAATACTTGATTGCTAGTTTACCTACTCTTAAATGCGCCTATACTATATGGAAATTTCTTGAGGAACGATTCCCCGATTATTCCTTGAAAATTTTGGATGAAATTCTCCATAAATCAATCGCCTTGAGTAAAATGAACTCTAGTGATCCTAGTTTTGGTAATTGTCTATTTGAGCTTACCAATCTCATGCATGCTAAAGGAAATGTTGGAATCATTGGTGATATCATAACCAAATCCATAAGAATTCATAAAAGTGACCACTTTGATGATCATTTATCTAATGAATTACCCTCTCTAGGATATGATCAAACACAAGATGATGTTGAACATGGATACTATGATGAAGATGATGATAGTGACTTCGATCTTGACGAAGCAATGAGACACTTTGGTCTTATGGCTAATCTTCGAGGATATGTGTCAGGAGGAAAGTAATGGGTTCTAGACAGTGGATGTACTGATCATATGACCGGAGATGAAGAGATGTTCCGTGAGCTTGCTGAAAATGACGGCCCTCGAAAATATGTCACTTTTGGTGATAATTCAAAGGGTAAGGTGGTTGGCCTTGGTAAGGTGGCCATCTCACACGATAGCTCCATTCAAAATGTCATGCTCGTTGAATCTCTTGGGTACAACTTACTTTCAGTATCTAGACTTGCTGATTTCGGTTTGAATGTCCTATTTACTGAGGTAGATTGCCAAGTGTTTCGACGAGACAATCATAAAATGGTCTTACCGGTATACGTAGAGGTGACCTTTACATTGTCGATTTCTCTAAAAAGGCACAACCTAAAACTTGCTTTATTGCTAAATCCTCAAAAGGTTGGTTGTGGCATAGACGACTAGGTCATGTTGGCATGAGAAACCTTGACAATCTTATCAAAGGAAATCATATCCTTGGAGTTAACGATGTCATATTTGATAAGGATAGACTTTGTAGTGCTTGTCAAGAAGGTAAACAGGTTGGAGGAAGGCATCCTGTGAAGAACATCATGACCACAAGGAGGCCACTCGAGCTACTTCATATGGATCTTTTTGGTCCCCATGCCTACAAGAGTCTCGGTGGAAATTCTTTTGGTCTAGTTATAGTTGATGATTTTTCAAGATCTACGTGGGTGTTCTTTCTTGATGATAAATCGCAGGTCCAAAAGATCTTCAAAAACTTCGCTACAAAGGCCCAAAATCAGTTTGACGTGAAGATCAAGAAGGTTTGGAGCGACAACGGAACGGAGTTCAAGAACGCAAATGTGGATACCTTTCTTGACGAAGAAGGGATTTCACATGAGTTCTCGGCTACGTACACACCTCAACAAAATGGAGTTGTTGAGAGGAAGAACCGGACGCTCATCGAAATGGCGAGAACGATGCTTGATGAGTACAAGACGCCGAAGCACTTCTGGGCAGAAGCGGTTGAGACGGCTTGTCATGCAACAAATCGCTTGTATCTTCACAAGCTACTCGGCAAGACGGCATACGAGCTCCTCACCGGTAACAAACCCCAAGTTGGATACTTTCGAGTATTCGGCTCAAAGTGCTACATTCTTCATAAGCATCGTTGTTCAAAGTTTGCTCCTAAATCTCATGAAGGTTTCCTACTTGGTTATGGTTCAAACTCTCACACTTACCGTGTCTACAACTCTTTCACCCAAAAGGTTGAAGAAACGGTAGATGTGAAGTTTGATGAATCTAATGGCTCGCAAGTAGAGCAATTGCCAATTGATGTAGGAGACAAAGACCCTTCGGAAGCAATCCAAGACTTGTCTATTGGCAAAATTCGTCCAACGGAGGTGAAGGAGAGTACCTCGTCCGTCCAAATGGAAGCCTCCACTTCACGACAAGGTGAACCAAGAATCGACCCGGAGGCATCCACAAGTGGGACATGCCAAGATGAAGAAAATGAGGAAATGCGTCAAGACGAACATCAACAACCTCCTTCTCCACCACGACAAGAGAACGACAATGCCAACGATGAAGAAGGCCAAGAATAAGAACAAGATTAAGAAGAAGTTCAACGAAGACCCAAGCAAAAGCTTTCACGAGTTCGAGCAAGAATTGCCAAAGATCATCCCGTCGAGCAAATCTACAATGATATCCAAACCGGGAGAATTACTCGCTCAAAAACTCGTTTAGCTAACTTTTGTGAAAACTATTCATTCATCTCTAGCATTGAACCTATGAAGGTTGAAGAAGCATTGGAAGATCCGGATTGGATAAACGCTATGCATGAAGAGCTACACAACTTTGAGAGAAACCAAGTTTGGACTTTGGTTGAGAAGCCCGACAACGACCACAACATCATTGGTACCAAATGGGTGTTTCGCAACAAGCAAGATGCAGATGGACAAGTGGTTCGCAACAAAGCACGTCTCGTCGCCCAAGGATACACACAAGTCGAAGGTATGGACTATGGTGAGACATATGCTCCCGTTGCTAGACTTGAGTCCATCCGCATCTTACTTGCCTTTGCTAATCACCACAATATCACCTTGTACCAAATGGACATTAAAAGTGCTTTTCTAAATGGTGAAATAGAGGAGGAAGTTTATGTCAAACAACCTCCCGGATTTGTCAATCCTAAGAAACCTAATCATGTTTACAAACTACACAAAGCTCTCTATGGTCTTAAACAAGCTCCTAGAGCATGGTATAAATGCTTGACTAAGTTCCTTATTGCAAGTGGTTTTGAAATTGGAAAAATTGATTCTACACTTTTTACTAAAAGAGTTAATGGAGAACTATTTGTATGCCAAATTTATGTTGATGATATCATATTTGGTTCTACTAACCCTCTTTTTAGTGAAAAGTTTGGAAAGCTTATGTCAAAGAAGTTTGAGATGTCTATGATGAGTGAACTCAAATTCTTTCTCGGTTTGCAAATCAAGCAAACTAAGGAAGGTACATTTATCTCTCAAACGAAGTACACCAAAGACCTATTCAAGAAGTTCAATATGCAAGAATGCAAAGGTATGTCTGCACCCATGCCTACTAGTGGACATAATGATTTGACCAAAGATGGTGAACTGGTTGATCAAAAGGTTTATCACTCTATGATTGGTTCATTGTTATACCTATGTGCCTCACGTCCCGATATTATGCTAAGTGTGTGCATGTGTGCACGATATCAAGCTGCTCCTAAAGAATGTCATCTTAAGGCCGTGAAAAGGATAGTGAGATACTTAATCCATACACCAAATTTTGGCATTTGGTATCCTAAGAGGTCCTCTTTCGATCTTGTTGGGTATTCCGACTCAGATTATGCCGGAGACAAGGTTGATAGAAAGTCCACTTCGGGTACATGTCAATTTCTTGGTAGATCTCTTGTGTCTTGGTCCTCCAACAAACAAAACTCGGTATCCTTATCCACCGCTGAAGCGGAATACATTGCCGCTGGTTCATGTTGTGCTCAATTACTTTGGATCACCCAATCTCTTAAAGATTATGGGGTCTATGTGAAACATGTTCCATTGCTTTGTGACAATGAAAGTGCTATCAAAATTGGTCATAATCCTGTGCAACATTCTCGAACTAAGCACATTGAAGTTCGTCATCATTTCATTCGAGATCATGTTGCTAAGGGTGACATTGATCTTAAGCATGTTCGCACCGACAAGCAATTAGCGGGTATATTCACTAAACCACTTGATGAGAAAGTGTTTTGCAGGTTGAGAGGAGAATTGAACATCATTGATGCTTCGAACTTGGAGTAGAAACTCCATTGGATACATGCAAGACATGAGTTTATGGCCAATCCATGATATTTCTCTTATGATGACTATCTTATGTCTTGGATATATTTGCATCTTGCATGATATCTAACCCATGTAGGTACTTGGTTGAATCAAATTCTATGAGATTGCAACTCACTCACATCTTGAGCAATCTCTACATCACCAAGTCTCTACACAACGGTGGTTGACGACAAGGAAGCACGAAACCATTTGAACATATCCTTTGACAAACTCTATGTTGAGATTCATGATTGTCATTTTTGGATACACAAATGCTTTTCCTTGCTATAACTAACCCATGTAGGAAGATGAACTCAAATTCCAAGGGGTGCTCCCAACTCATGATGAGCTACATCGACTTCGAGCACCCACACAAGTTCAACTACATGAGCAACATCCACACCACCACCCAAGGTATGTTGTTCCATCTTAGAGAAGCTTTACTCCAAGACATGAGTTAAAGCAACTCCACAAGATGTGAATACATCAAGATGCTTAAACGAAAAATGGTAACCCCATTTTGAGCTTAAATGATGAGTATGACCTATGATCAAGTGTTCTCACTTGACTCCTAGGTCAATATACTCTAACATAGGTGACTATGTCACCGCCCAATTCTAGATGAAGTTCTCTTATGTTCTTTTCTCTGTTATTGCATTTGTCCCTTGCATATTTGTTTCCCTCCTTTTTCTAACAAAAAAAACTTCATCTAGAACCTTTCATTCTTTTCTATTCTGCATATTTCTGCATCAAATTCCTTGCAAATCTTTCAGTTAATTCATTGCAAATCTTTGTGAGATCTTATTTGACTAGTGAGCTGAGGTGACAAGTGTTTTCTCTGTAGTAAATTCGGTTTCACCGAATTGAACGTTTCGGATCAACCGAATCCCTTCGGTACCACCGAAACATGACGCTCGGTGCCACCGATTTCGCAACAGGAAAATAGTTTGCCACTTGTTCTATATTTCTTCTGATCCAGCTCCACTCGATGAATCTTATCCTCTACAAGCATCACAGTTTTATCCATTGCTTTATACTGAATCTCAAGGACCAAACCTATTCGGCAGATTCCAGAAGAACCTTCTTGGAAACTGATGTCAAAGGGGGAGAGAGAGATCACATCAAAGCTTATCATCAGGGAGAAAGAGAGAGAAAGTATTAAGGGGGAGAAAGAGATCTCCAAGGGGAGAGAATACTCATAGATCCCAGATGCTTGATGTTTAAGAGGAGAGATGCCACATGTATTTTTGGGGGAAATACATGTTCATAGAATATATTGCTTCTATTCATTCATATATGTCAGTATATTTTAGCTTAAATTAATTGCAGATCTTTACTCTTGGGGACATGTCTAATCTAATGTGGTACCTTGTACTCACTCTCTACATGTCATCCCAGTCTTGGTATTTTTGTGGTTTTCTTTGGTTTGCTCTGGCTAGTGGATACACCTGTGTTATCTAACCTTGTTTATGCAGGTTCATTCCATCCTAAGCCAACTCAAGACTACAAGGTAAGTATATGCATCAGAATCATGAGTATGAGGAATTCTTGCTTTTGTACATACTGTTTGCAAGAAGGACTCATAAGCATGAAGGTATTTCTCTTAATAATCTTTTGCTCTGATGCATATGGCCAAGATACATGTAACACATTGCCTTCTCTGTCATGGTTATGCTCTCACATGCATCTATATCTTATATTTACATGATTGCATACATGTAGGGGGAGCCTATGCTTGTTACATGTTCTTCCAAAGCTTTACTTGCTATTCTTTTAATCTTTACCTAAAGCTTTGATGTATGTTGCCATCAATTACCAAAAAGGGGGAGATTGAAAGCACAAGTGCTCTCCAGGTGGTTTTGGTAATTAATGTCAACATATCTCTTGTTGGACTAATACTTTTATCTAGTATATTTTAGATAAGTTCAACAATGGAGTGGCATGGACTAAAGGTTGTGGGAACTCCTTCAAGATGCTAAGGACAAAGGATTGGCTAAAGCTTCAAGCTCAAGACTCTTCATTTTACACTTTTAGTGATCCAAGATCACATTGAGTCCATAGGAAAAGCCAATACTATCAAGAAGGGATGAGGTGTTGCTTAATGAGCCTTTTGCGACATGTGCTTGATGATATGCTCCAAAACCCTCAGCTACTTTCCCACTTCCACATATGACCTAAACCCAAAGTCAAACTCGTCTTTCTATCCGGCGCCACCGAGTTTCACATGTCATAAGCCACTGCCAAACCCTAGCAAATCGGTTTCACCGATAGGGATCTCGGTCTCACCGAGATGGAATTGCAATCTCACTGTGTATGTCCATTGTCAAAATCGCTCTCACCGAGTTTAGGCAATCGGTACTACCGAGATTACAATGCAAACTCTCTGGGTAACTTATTACCAAAATTGGTCCAACCGAGTTTAGTAATCGGTCCCACCGAGTTTGCCTGACCAACTCTCTGGTTAGCTAATTACCAAATCGGTCTCACCGAGTTTGTGTAATCGGTCTCACCGAGATTACGTTATGCCCAAACCCTAACCATATCGGTCCTACCGAGATGCATGTCAGTCCCACCGAAAATCTCTAATGGTCACCAGGTTTACCTTTTCGCTCCGACCGAGTTTGTTGATTCGGTCCCACCGAGATTGGTAAATTGTGTGTAACGGTTGGATTTTAAGTGGAGGCTATATATACCCCTCCACCTCCTCTTCATTCGTGGAGAGAGCCATCAGAACACATCTACACTTCCAACTCATATGTTCTGAGAGAGAACCACCTACTCATGTGTTGAGACCAAGATATTCCATTCCTACCATATGAATCTTGATCTCTAGCCTTCCCCAAGTTGCTTTCCACTCAAATCTTCTTTCCACCAAATCCAAATCCTGTGAGAGAGAGCTGAGTGTTGGGGAGACTATCATTTGAAGCAGAAGAACAAGGAGTTCATCATCAACACACCATTTGTTACTTCTTGGAGAGTGGTGTCTCCTAGATTGGCTA
Organism: Aegilops umbellulata; assembly: GCA_032464435.1. Classification (NCBI taxonomy): domain Eukaryota; kingdom Viridiplantae; phylum Streptophyta; class Magnoliopsida; order Poales; family Poaceae; genus Aegilops; species Aegilops umbellulata. The sequence goes on along the minus strand of CP136058.1, from coordinate 346,583,040 downwards.
GGTGTCACTTGGGAGCCTCCGACAAGATTGTGGAGTTGAACCAAGGAGTTTGTAAGGGCAAGGAGATCGCCTACTTCGTGAAGATCTACCGCTAGTGAGGCAAGTCCTTCGTGGGCGATGGCCATGGTGGGATAGACAAGGTTGCTACTTCGTGGACCCTTCGTGGGTGGAGCCCTCAGTGGACTCGCGCAACCGTTACCCTTCGTGGGTTGAAGTCTCCACTAACGTGGATGTAGGATAGCACCACCTATCCGAACCATGGGAAAAACATCTGTGTCTCCAATTGCGTTTGAATTCTCCAAACCCTTCCCGTTACATTCTTGCAAGTTGCATGCTTTACTTTCCGCTGCTCATATACTCTTTGCATGCTTGCTTGATATGTATTGTGTATGTTGAAATTGTGCCTAAAACTCCACTCAAAATGAAAAGCTTTAAAATTGCTACTTTAGCACTAAGTGTCTAATCCCCCCCCCCCTCTAGACACACCTACTTCTAGATCCTACACCTACTCGTTCTGTAATGCATCATCCCGCAACTAACTCATTAGTCACATTTCTTGCAATGCTTATAGTGATGTGCATTACCGAGATGGGCCTAGAGATACCTCTCCGATACCCGGAGTGATAAATCGTAATCTCGATCTATGCCAACCTAACAAACACCTTCGGAGAAACCTGTAGAGCATCTTTATAATCACCCAGTTACGTTGTGATGTTTCATAGCACACAAGGTGCTCCTCCGGTATTCGGGAGTTGCATAACCTCATAGTCATAGGAACATGTATAAGTCATGAAGAAAGCAATAGCAACATACTAAACGATCAAATGCTAAGCTAACGGAATGGGTCAAGTCAATCACATCATTCTCTAATGATGTGATCCCGTTAATCAAATGACAACTCATGTCTATGGCTAGGAAACTTAACCATCTTTGATTCAACGAGCTAGTCAAGTAGAGGCATACTAGTGACACTCTGTTTTTCTATGTATTCACACATGTATTAAGTTTTCGGTTAATATAATTCTAGCATGAATAATAAACATTTATCATGAAATAAGGAAATAAATAATAACTTTATTATTGCCTCTAGGGCATATTTCCTTCACTCCAGTGTATAGAGCCTTGCCTCTAAGGTAGGCCCCACAAGGTTTGCCTCTTTTAAACATAACACATCAAGTCGCAATTTGTTTGTTCACCCGTGGTAGACGGTCCTCCATCAATTGGACAACCAGTACACGTGCCAAATTACCACGTGGGCTGCCCTTTCGTACAGATATGAGCTCCACCTTGTACCCGCGCGGGTGTGGTTGGGAAAGAGACGGTAGTACGTGCGCCGTGCGTGCACCTCTTCTCTTCATGCACTTCCCCCACCTACGTGGGTGTGTGTGAGAGAGATACAAACCTAGACAGATGGCGTGTGCGTTCGTGAGTGCTTTTTGTTTTTGGGGGTGATGATTTCGTGAATGTATTTGTGGGAATATGTGTCGATGACATCTCAAACAAAATTTTGCATGCAATGTGTGTGAAATAGAGGCATATCCATATCATATAGAGAGGGCCAGAGGGGGCGATCCACAAGAAGAGAGGGAGGGGTCATAGATATCGATATAGTCGAAGAGAGGATCAAATGGGTGGGTGCGAGATGGATGAAGAGAGACATCGAAATTGTGTGTGTGTGTGTGTGTGTGTGTGTGTGTGTGTGTGTGTGTGTGTGCAAGTCAAAAATATAGGGCAACTGACCTACCAGAATGTCAGAGGGCACAGGGCAAGTTTGTGTGTGGCAGGGAGACGTGACTAGAGAGCTCGATGTATCGGTGTGTGTGGGGGGTTGGGGGGAGGGGGGAGGCAGAGGCCTAGCTAAAGTTGTAGAACGACTCGTATATGTGTTGAGAAGGAGAGACCCAGCTATGTCTTGAGGTAGATGGGTCGACATCCATACATAACTGAAGGACAGGAAATAGGTTGGGACAGAGAGAGAGAGAGGAGAGAGAGGGAGGGAGAGGGGTAGGGTGCTGGATGGGTGATGGAGTTGCTTCTCGAATATGGTGGGAGAGGCCTACTAGAAAAACTAAGGGTAGAACTGTAATATTATCAATAAGAGTGGGGATGTGTTTCTGTGTGTGCCCGTGCGTGTTAGATCTATCGGGAAGCATGCATGGATGATGAAGGGGGACCATGTGTTTCCTAAGCAAACCTAACTAGATCGGTAGATCAATTGTTGTTTGTCAGAGGAAGGGAGAGACATAACTAATGAGGTAGATCGATCGACGCGTGGGAAAAATGAGTTATAAGGAGCTAGCTAGCTATATGTATAGTGGGAGATCGGTCGGTGTACAGGCAAATAAGGCCCAGCAAGACGAATAGACAGAGAGAATGGAGCTCAGAGGTGGTGGGAGAGGTCGAGCTACTTGCTAGATAGGGGGAGGAGTGTGCGGTTGTGAGATCGATGAAAAGAGGGGTGAGAGTTTACACGTGTGTGGGACCGTATGAGAGACACGAGGCATGGACACAGAAAGCAGGAAATGGAAGGTGCGTGTGTACGTATGTTGTAGGAAGACGCTGGAGAGGTTTATCAATCGGTGTGTGTCATAAAGGAGTTGTGGAGACTGTGGGAGAACGACCTAAAGAAAAAAAATGAATGTGCGCGATGGATAGAATGCTGAGGGAGGGGGAGGGCGAGGAGGGCGTGTGCATGCACGAGAGAAAGTTAGTGCTAGCTACAAAGGTTAGAGGATTGTGTGGGTGTAAGAGACTAACAAAGATCATAATTTGATACGAAAGTGGATTCATATATTTGAATAGGAGATCATAGTGTTATAAACATATGCATGCATGAATATAGCGGTGATACGCGTGCTGTGGTTTCGTACATGTTATACCATAATGTGATAATGCATGGCATTTGCAACTCACAGCTAAATGTCGAACAATCTAAACCATACTATATATCGAACAATCTCACATTTTATTTGAATTTGTGATAATGTGTGGCGTTTGCAGCTTACAACTAAATATCAAACAATCTAAACAATACTATATATCGAACAATCTCACATTTTATTTGAATTTGTGGTGTTTGCAACTCACATCTCAATACTTGTAGGCGTAGGGGGCGGGGCACCATACATTATGTGATAAACACATTATACATATGAGACCTGGTTTAGATTATGAAGATCTAGCTAGAGCTTGAGATGTACTATGATTTGAAATCAACATAAAGTGGATTCAAAAAATCGAGTTCGAGTTCATATAGTACACATAGTTCATATCTAACTCGAGAGTAATCATGTGGTGTGTTGTGAAGATAATACACTAATAATGGTTTAACTTGACAATAATGATGATGGTAGATCTTATTAACACAGAGAAATGAATTCAAATGGTTTGACTTCACAACAATCATTATTCTAGATCTTATTCAGATAGAGAAACGAATTCAAATTTAGTTCATATTGAAGCGGTAGTATATACGTTTGGAATGCACTAAAACGTTCATTTGAGTAGCAGGTTGCATGCATTATACACGTAGTGAAATATTTTAATTGAACATAACATGAATTCAAAGTTTTGAATGACATTTGTAGTGCGAATTGATTTGGTACAGTACACGGGACTAGACTCTCTTGTGTGCTGCGAATTGATTTCTTTTTGTTTTTTCGTTGACAGAAGTGCGAATTGATTTGGTATAGTATATGTTGGGCTTGTCCGGAAATTTCAACCTGCGCCTTGTTACCCTGAAATATTTAAGATATATCTTTGTCTCGTTGTGCTCCGGCAAGTCCCTCCATATCAACCCGCTCCTTGCTATTCCAAAATTACAACGCGTGCGAAAACTCCCACCTCCTGTGAAATCCCGACACGCGAAATGCTCGTGATACCCCTGAACCGAAAGAACTGCCTAGCTCAAATCGGTGGGGGTAATTTCGTAAGTTACCCCACATTTCAGACAAGCGCGTCCCTAAGCCATGGTTCCCCACTCCCATCCCATCCGCCCACCCATTCGTACACCGAGGTCGTGAAAACACGCGAAGCCCCACACCCTCCTTCGTCCGCCACCTAGCCGGAGCCTCTTCCCCGACGACGTCGTCCACAGCAACACCTCGACGTCCCTCATCCACCGTACCAAATGAGGATCCGTCGTCCATCTCGTCGTCCCGCCGGCTCAGCCACCCTGTCCTCCACCTCCAAGGAGCTGCACTAACGTTCCCCTCATCTTTCGCGCCACCTCCATTCCAACACCGCCGTCTTCACCTACACCACCGGAAGAGCATCATCATCACCGTTTCCTCGGATGAAGTTGAGGCCTAATCGGCGCCACCAAAGAGGTTGGACACTAATCACCCCATTTTCTTCTTGATTCGATCTCACGGTGCTATCGGCGCTTGGTCCCGAGCCGACACGGCGCGGCTCCATCCACGGCGGCGTCGCCGGCCACTTCCTCCATGGCGTTGCTCCCTCAGTGACGACATCCACATCAGTAGGAGCTGCTGCTGCTTTAGCTCTCGCTCGCGTTGCTGCTCTGCTCTTGCTCTCGGTCCCCTGCTTGTTCTGCTCTTGCTATTGCTCTTGCTCTTGCTCGCGCTGCTGCTCTCACTCTTGCTCTTGCTTGCGATGCTGCTCCGATTTAGCTACACTTCAGTCGACTGAATCAACTTTTGGGTCAGTCAATTTTCAGGGGGTGGGGGGCTCGCCGGAGTTAAGAAAGAACCAGCCGCAACAGAGATGGGGCTCGCCGGAGAGGTACCCCACTATCTATCTTAGGGTTCGGGGTGGGGGCGGTGGTCGCCGGCGGTGGTGGGGCGGTGGTGTGGGGATCGCCGGAGAAAAAGCTCGGCACGGGGGGGCTAGAGGGATGGCCGGGGCAGCGGCAGACCGGCAGTGGGGAGTGGTTTCGGGGCGGGCGGGGCGGCGCACCACCGGCCGCGGGCGGCGGAGGGCGGCGGTTTGGTCGGTGGTGGCTGGCGGCTCAGGGGGGTGGAGGTTGAAGTTGAACTGGAGGCCCTTGATTTCGTATCCAACGGTTGGAAAATCGACTGACCAGAGATGAAAAATTCAGTCGACCGACTCTTGCACGCGCTGCTGCTGCCGCTGCTACTGCTTTTTTGCTACTATCTAGTGCGTTCAGTTTCGACAGTAAAATTCAGTTTCGATGGTAAAATTCAGTTTCGACAGCAAAATTCAGTTTCGACAGTTAAGTTCAGTTTTGATAGTAAAATTTAGTTTCGACAGCAAAATTCAGTTTCGACAGTTAAGTTCAGTTCCGACAGTTAAATTCAGTTTCAACAGTTAAGTTCAGAGATGAGCGGCTGATGTATGTTACATCTAGAACTTTGTGGTTATGTATTTTACGTCATCTATTGCAGATGCTATTAGAATTCTACTCAGGTTAACGTTGTCTCTCCTGTCCTGCTTCAGCCTCGGCGTGGTACAACTCACTGGAGCTGCTCCAACGATGAAACCATGCATCACAGCGGAGCAGTACCCCAGGCTCCATCTCAAGAAGCCTAAGATCTTCTTCCCCTCCTCCGACAGTCAAGTCAGCCGGATCATCCTCACCGACCAACCCAATCATGTTGAAATTGACATGGCTTTGCCAAAGAGGTTGTACACTTGGTGCATCTCTTTTTTACTCTACATGTTATATATATTGTCCACTGAGCATACGCAGTAACGTGAAATACGATTAGTTTCTCCTACTATATGACAAGCAGTGAGGTACCAGGAAACTTAGCTATCCGTGATGGACTCTATTGAACGCCATCATTATTTATCTCTGCGTGTTTGAGTTGTGCATTTGTCGATGGGTCTGGGAGTTGAGCTAGTAGGGCAGTGGCCTGGGTCCAAAGTAGAAGAAGTAGGCAAGTAGCACAAAAACATTTTTTTGAGTGTAGCTTTTCCTTGCTCAAGCCTGCCTACTAGAATCGCCAGTTCTTGAAAGGAAAAGTGAAGGAAAAACATAGGAATAGGAAAGTTTCCTATGGTACTACTATTCATGCATTTGGTTAAAAGGAATGGAGCAAAGGAAAACTATAGGATTTGTTCCTTTAGTGTCTCCTTGAAAGAAAAACCATACGGATTTTAATTTCCACTTGTCCTCCTTTTCAAATTCCTATTCATGAAGCACAAGACTAAGAGATAGTAGCATAATAGCATTATAACCGTACATTTTCTTGTGGTTTGACTTAATCTCACCATGCTTCTTTGCATCCTGTGATCTTCCAATTCTTGTAAACCAATCATCCGGATTGGCAGAAATCCTGTGTTTTTAAATTCTCTGTTTTGCACGTGCATTCCTATCCTATTACTGTGTATTTCCTATCCCCGCTTTGTTAGAATCCTCCAATTCAAATGAGCCCTTACAGAATTACTTCTCTTACAGATAGTTCTCAAAGAAAACCTTGTGTGGTTTGTCCCGCTCCTGCTGCGCCGTCGTCCACCCAAGCTCAGTTGCTCCAATGACAGAAGGGTCCAGCACAGCAGGGATCCGGCCTCCAGACTGTCTTTCGCCGCCTCAGATCTTCTTCCCCGTCGCCGGCAGCCATGACAACTGCATTACCATCATCAACCGAACAGATGACCTCGAGGACTACACGGGTCCGCAAGAGAGGTCGCACTCTTTCGTGTCTGCTTACGTTATGCATCGCTTAATATTACATGCTACTTTATCGTCCTGTTCACCGATTAGACTCTGAGTCAGCTCCAAACTAATGGTCAAAGTTGAGTTTTTAAATGGTTGTGGCGTACATATCGGGGCTGCAATCAATAGTATCTATCTACTATATGGTTAATCTCTGGTGTCTACTATGAGTTTCATGTTGGGTGGGAAACAAACAGTAAAGAAGCCACTATCTATATTTTTTTAACTAAATCCATTATCTGCCTGCTATCATTGGTTTTGGGTCTATCCACGGGTTGTTACCATCACTCTAGATTTCTGCATGCACTCCTTACATAATCTCGCTACGTTTTATTCCTATGCATGCCAGATATTGTACACAACTGCGCAAAGGCAGCCCCCCCCCCTCCACCCATTTCGGATTGTAATCGAGAGGAAGATATCTATTCTGAGGGGGATTCAGAAGGAGAAGACCACTCCTATTTACCCCCTGAGGTCTTCGCTCTAACTTGGCATGCTGATGTTGGTTATATCATGCATATGGTTCCTTGCATTGCTTACCTTATACATCAAATATGTCAACTGCTTAGTTTAGACATGCTTTGTGTGAATGCCATCTGTTTAGTTTATTCATCGTTTATGTGAATTATGCAACGCCATCTTGTTTAGCCAGGCATCATATATGTGAATTTTGCAATGCCATCCTGCTTAGCCAGGCATCTTATATGTGAATTATATCAGGCCATCCTTTTTTTTGTTACATATTAAATTTGTCAACAATGTTAGTACATTCAACTACTCTTCATGTGCATCAGCCATTTGACAGGGTGATGGAAAATTCTAGAGTGAAAACAAGGTCTTCAGAGCAGACTATGCTATCTGACGAAGCGCATATCTCGTTGGTTACGGATAGCTCCTCAGAGGAGGATTCAGAGACAGATGACCATCCTATCCCCCCCCCCCGAGGTGTATGCTCTAACTTGGCAGGGTTATGTTGCTCATATCGGGCGTATGGTGTCTTGCATTGCTATCTGATTTGATTAGTTTAGACATGCTTTGTGTGAATGCCACCTGTTTAGTGTCTAATGACCATATATGTGAATTATGCTTATATGCATTGCCATCTTGTTGCAAGACATTATATATGTGAATTATGCAATGCTATCTTGTTCCAAAGGCATTATATATGTGAATTATATCATGCTATCATTTTTTTGTATTACGTGTTCCATTTGTCGACAACGTTTGTATATTCAACTACTCTTCCTGTGCATTAGCCATTTGAAGTGGTGATGGAAGTATCTGGAGTGAAAACAAGGTATTCAGAGCAGACAATGCTACCTGCTGAAGCAGACATCTTGCTGGATACAGAGAGCTCCTCAGAGGAGGATTCAGAGACTGATGACCAGTCCTATTTCCCCCCTGAGGTCTATGCTCAAACTTGGCAGGGTTATATTACCCATGTCATGCATGTTGTCTTGCATTGCTTAGTTTTTACATCATATATGGATTCCCATCTGTTTACTTGCTTACTATATAAATCATATATTTGAATTATATCATGCCATCATGTTTACATACACAGCATCTATCTGAATTATGGCATGGTAACCCATTTAATAAAGAAATCATAGAGTTATATCATCTCATCCTATTTAGTGTCTACAGTCATCATACTTTGAATTATGTCATTCTATCCGGGAATTATATCATGCTATCATGTTTCCATAGGCGGCATGTATGTGAATTATGGCATGCCAACCTATTTAATAAACACATTATATAGTTATATCATGTCATCCTGTTTACATAGTCATCATATTTTGAACTATGACTTTGAATATTTTTTTAGTTAGCCATCATAATGTGAAATTATGTCATGCTATCCTGTTTAGTTAGCCATCGTGTATGTGAAATTGTGTCATGCTATCTTGTTTGGTTAGACAACATAAATGTGAATTATTTCATGCCCTCTTTTATTCCCCACTATCCATTGCACTTGTCTATCATACAATGTATGTACATTCAATTACTTTTCTTATTTATCAGCCATTTGAATTGGAGAGGGTGATGGCAGTATCTAAGGGAGTAACAACACGGTCTTCAGAAAAGATAGTGCTACCGGTTGATGTACATAGAACCACGATTGTACTTGCCCAAGAACCAGACCCACCACACATAACCCAGACTCTCGCACATTGTACCCCTACCCAGTTGGACAGAGAACCAGCTACACCCCTTCTAACCCCAACCCTAGTAGACAGTAACCCAGTTCCAATTGACACAACACCGTCTCCACCACAGAGCACCCAAACACAAGCAGTTAGTAAGGGAACTGCAGTGCCCAAAGCACGAGGACCACCACTCCGAATCCCAACTCAACGCTTAAAGGAGAAGAAGAATTGTTCTCGGGTCAGGTTCTGTAGCTATGGTTCATACTCCTTTGCTCTTGCATCACAGTATTTACTCAGACCAACTATTTTCAAATTTGAAGGATGGAATAGAAACTCCAATGGTGCAACAAGTATGTTTTAAACTTGTTTCTTTAACTGGTTTGCTGTTGTAACTTGCTCTATGTTGATTTCAGTTTCAATTGAATAAACAATTGAGTTCTCATGTCATGCACATTACAAGTGTTGTTATTGCTCTATAGTTTCCCACACTTATATTATGTCTATTCTGCTTTGTCTTGAACAAATATTATTTGAACTGTGTCTCTATCTTGATTTGGCAACAAAAACTAGAATGATATAGACCATAAAGTGACCATGGTACATAGATATATGTTTGTTTCATATCGTTATCATGTGCACTTTACTACTGAACTGATTTACCAAAATGAGTTTCATATAGAACATGGTAAACCTGTGATGTGTCTGCTTGTTTCTCTTTTAGAATGCGGACAAAATATTGGAGAACAGTACCCCGTTACGCAATGGTAAAGAAGTAATGCAGATAAGGTTCAAGATAGTGAGACATCCCTGTTGGTCTCCATGAAAGCTGATAAAAACTACCTTGACGACAGTGAGAGAACCCAAAATTCTTGTGTTGATGTACTGTTCGAGTTACTAGCCACTACCACTGGCACAAGCTCTTAGAACTTGCTACCTGAATCAGTTTGTCTTCTTGAGTCTTAGCTTCAAGTTGAAAGAGATCAATCAGATGTGCTTTGACAGGAAGTTGAAGTACTGAGGAAGTCCCTGCAGAATTCAAATGCATACCTTCTGGTGCAACAACAAGCGCTGGAGGATTTAAGCGCCAAACAAGAGAAAGTTAATAAGATTGCTAAGCATCTTTCCAGCATTATGGGTACCTAGGATATTGTTTCTTGAGATCTTCTGAAGTGGTTTCAGTTCTGGACTTGTTTTGCAGCGGCGTTTATTTGCACTGGTCGCCAACTTTGACAACCAGTGTATATGATATGCTGCTTTGTTCCCTATATTTGCACTGGTGGCGAACTTTGATGCCCAGTGGATGTAATATGTGTAATAGCCGTGATAGCCTAGCATAAGTTGCTTGCTTATTTATTTCCTTGTTGTCTTGTTTATTTGTTTGCTTGTAGTCAGTGTTGTTCTTTTTCAGCGGTTTGCTAGTGGCCGTAATAACCTATTTTTTAAAACTAGGCCACAATAACCATGTGCTACATATTTACTGTAGACCATGGGCCTCCTACGGGCCGTAGAAATAATGGGCCTTCTTTGGGATGTAGAAAGAATGGGCCTTCTATGGGTCGTAGCATCAATGGGCCTTCTACGGGTCATAGCATCAATGGGCCTTCTACGTGTCGTATGATCGATAGGCCAAACATGGGCCAATAACAGACCGCATTATGGGTCGTAAACGGAATAGATTTGGAATCGTCCGTTCATGGGCCGACAATAAAAGGCCATCGTTAATCGGCCGTATTTGATGACGTTATGAAAACGGCCCAACGGAGTAACATGCCACAAACGGGCCGATTGTAACCGCGGGCTGAATTTGACCCACAAGCAGAAAAGGCCAATGACGGGCCATAAGAAACCGAATGCTAGAAATGAGCCCAAGAATAAATGGGCCCTGAGAAGGCCGAAAGATAACACGGGTTGGAAACGGCCCAATGGAATAATGGGCCGTTAATGTGTATAAAGGGGTACACTGTTCATTGTGGGACAGATTCACCACGGGCCGTTAATGGGCCAAGAGTTACAAATGGTCTTGTATGGGACGAAAGACGTCATGGGCCATACATGGGCCGGAAGTTACAACGGGCTGGAATCATATTGGAAGGCTCAGATGAAGCTACCGGGCTTAATTCGGATAGGCCGTAACGGGCCGTGAGTTAGCGGGCCGTAAATGGGCTATATACAAACATGTCGTTAACAGGCTTTCCGTGGGCCGGCCCGTTACCTTTTGACCAAGTCATACGGGCCGGCCTTTTCACCGGGATGGGCCTCTGTTGGGCCATGCCACGTGTCGACGTATCATAAGCGCCTCATGTCCAATGAATGGATGACATCTGTCCCAGCGGTGAGCCAACACATGTTTCCTCCAGCCAATGAGAATTTTACACGTGGAAAACCCTCATTGGTCTGGGCTGTTAGTGGGTCATCGGATCCAAAACTGGACCCGATAGCTTAACGGCATTCTGTTGCGGTGGATGCCACGTGTCGGTCACCCTTGACGAAAGCACTCCCATGACGCGCGATTTATCGTCATGGAAGTGGACACTTCCGTGATGATAATTTTGGTAATGTCATGGAACACTTCTACGACAGCACAGGTATGACTATCTTGATTCTGTCATAAATTTGTCATGGATGTACATGCATGACAGAAAACGTGACCTACTGTGAAAAACACGTATCATCACGAAAGTGTCTTTTTTTGTAGTGGTAGTCAATGCAGTTCTTTTTCCGCGGTTTGCTAGTGGCCGCAATAACCTATTTTTTAAAACTAGGCCACAATAACCAGGGGCTACATATTTACTGCAGTGACCCTGGGCCTCCTACGGGCCGTAGAAACAATGGGCCTTCTACGGGCCATATGATCGATTGGCCAAAGATGGGCCAATAACAGACCGCATTATGGGTCATAAACGGGCTAGAGTTGGGATCGTCCGTTCATGGGCCGACCATAATGGGCCATTGTTAATCGGTCGTATTTGATGATGCTATGAAAACGGCCCAACGAATTAACGGGCCACAGACGGGCCGACTGTAACCACGGGCTGAATTTGGCCCACAAGCAGAAAAGGACAGTAACGTGTCGTAAGTAACCGAATGCTGAAAATGAGCCCAAGAATAAATGGGCCCTGAGAAGGCCGAAAGATAACATGGGTTGGAAACGGCCCCATGGAATAATGGGCCGTTAATGGGTATAAAGTGATAGACTGTTCATTACGGGTCAGTTTCACCACGGGCCGTTAATGGGCCAAGAGTTACAAACGGCCACATATGGGCCGAAAGACGTCATGGGCCATACATGGGCCGTAAGTTAAAACGGGCTGGAATCATATTGGACGGCCCAGATGACGCTACTGGGCCTAATTCGGATAGGCCATAACGGGCCCTGGGTTAGCCCCTGCAATTCCAAACATAGCGGGCCTAATTCGAATAGGCCGTTACCATGCTTTCTGTGGGTTGGGCCGCTACCTTTTGACCAAGTCAAATGGGTCGGCCTTTTCACAGGAATGAACCTCTGTTGGGCCGTGCCACGTATCGACGTATCATAGGCGCCTTCGGTCCAATGAGTGGATGACATTTGTTCCAACCGTGAGCCAACACGTGTTTCCTCCAGCCAATGAACTAGAAAAGAGACTTGCCGGTAACGAGATTGAACTAGGTATGATGATACCAACGATCGAATCTCGGGCAAGTGACATACCGATGTCAAAGGAAATAACGTATGTTGTTATGCGGTTTGACCGATAAAGATCTCTGTAGAATATGTAGGAGCCAATATGAGCATCTAGGTTCCGCTATTGGTTATTGACCGGAGATGTGTCTCGGTCATGTCTACATAGTTCTCGAACCCGTAGGGTCCGCACGCTTAACGTTCGATGACGATTTCTATTATGAGTTATGTGATTTGATGACCGAAGTTTGTTTGGAGTCCCGGATAAGATCACGGACATGACAAGGAGTCTCGAAATGATCGATACATAAAGAATGATATATTGGACGATGTTATTCGGACACCGGATGAGTTCTAAGAGGTACCGGGTAACTATCGGAGTGCCGGAGGGTTAACGGAACCCACCGGGGGAACTAATGGGCCTTCATGGGCCTTAGTGGAGAGAGAGGAGGGCCGCAAGGGGCTGGCTGCCCACCCCCCTTGGCAGTCCAAATTGGACTAGGGGAAGGGGGCGGCGCCCCCCCCCCCCCCCTTTCCTTCCCCTCTCCCTCTCCCTTCCTTCTTCCCCCTTCCACCAAGTGGAATCCTACTAAGACTTGGAGTCCTAGTAGGACTCCTCTCTCTGGCACACCCTATAGGGGCCGGCCGGCCTCCCCCTCTCCTCCTTTATATACAGAGGAAGGGGGCACCCTAGAACACACAAGATCAATTGTCTTAGCCGTGTGTGGTGCCCCCCTCCAAAGTTTACCACCTCGGTCATATCATCGTAGTGCTTAGGAAAAGCCCTGCACCGGTAACTTCATCATAACCGTCACCATGCCATCATGCTGACAGAACTCTCCCACATCCTCAACTAGATCAAGAGCTCGAGGGACGTCGTCGTGCTGAACATGTGCTGAACACGGAGGTGCCGTACGTTCGGTACTTGGACCGGTTGGATCGTGAAGACGTTCGACTACATCAACCACGTTACTAAACGCTTCCGCTTTCGGTCTACGAGGGTACATGGGCACACTTTCCCGTCTTGTTGCTATGCATCTCCTAGATAGATCTTGCGTGATCATAGGATTTTTTTTGAAATACTACGTTTCCCAACAGTGGCATTCGAGCCAGGTCTATGCGTAGATGTTATATGCACGAGTAGAACACAATGAGTTGTGCGAGATAATAGTCATACTACTTACCACCAATGTCTTACTTTGATTCGGCGGTATTGTTGGATGAAGCGGCCCAGACCGACATTACATGACCGCGTTCATGAGACTAGTTCTATCGACGTGCTTCGCACACAGGTGGCTGGCGGGTGTCTGTTTTTCCAAATTTAGTTGAATCGAGTTTGACTACGACCGGTCCTTGTTGAAGGTTAAAACAGCACACTTGACGAAAAATCATTGTGGTTTTGATGCGTAGGTAAGAACGGTTCTTGCTAGAAGCCCGTAGCAGCCACGTAAAACTTGCAACAACAAAGTAGAGGACGTCTAACTTGTTTTTGCAGGGCATGTTGTGATGTGATATGGTCAAGACGTGATGATATATAAAATGTTGTATGATATGATCATGTTTTGTAAAAGTTATCGGCAACTGGCAAGAGCCTTATGGTTGTCGCTTTATTGTTCCTAGAGAAAGCTAAGTTGAAAGATGATGGTAGAAACTACATGGACTGGGTCCATAACTTGAGGATTATCCTCATTGCTGCACAGAAGAATTACGTCTTGGAAGCACCGCTAGGTGCAAGACCTGCTGTAGGAGCAACTCCAGACGTTATGTACGTCTGCCAAAGCAAAGTTGATGACTACTCGATAGTTCAGTGTGTCGTGCTTTACGGCTTAGAATCGGGATTTCTAAGACGTTTTGAACGTCATGGAGCATATGAGATGTTCTAGGAGTTGAAGTTAATATTTCAAGAAAATGGCCAAATTGAGAGATATGAAGTCTCCAATAAGTTCTATAGCTACAAGATGGAGGAGAATAGTTCTGCCAGTGAACATATACTCAGAATGTCTGGGCACCACAACCACTTGGATCAACTGGGAGTTAATCTTCCTGATGATAGTGTCATTGACAGAGGTCTTCAATCACTGCCACCAAGCTACAAAAGCTTCATGATGAACTATAATACGCAAGGGATGGATAAGACAATTCCCGAGCTCTTCGTGATGCTAAAGGCTGCGGAGGTATAAATCAAGAAGGAGCATCAAGTGTTGATGGTTAACAAGACTGCTAGTTTCAAGAAAAAGGGCAAAGCGAAGAAGGGGAACTTCAAGAAGAACGGCAAGCAAGTTGCTGCTCAAGTGAAGAAGCCCAGGTCTGGACCTAAGCCTGCGAATGAGTGCTTCTGCTGCAAAGGGAGTGGTCACTGGAAGCAGAACTACCCCAAGTATTTGGCAGATAAGAAGGATGGCAAAGTGAAAGCTATATTTGATATACATGTTATTGATTTGTACCTTATTAATACTCATAGTAGCGCCTGTATATTTGATACTGGTTCTGTTGCTCATATTTGCAACTCGAAATAGGGGCTACGGATTAAACGAAGATTGTCTAAGGACGAGGTGACGATGCGCGTGGGAAATGGTTCCAAAGTCGATGTGATCGCCGTCGGCATGCTACCTCTACATCTACTGTCGGGATTAGTTTTAGACCTAAATAATTGTTATTTGGTGCCAGCGTTGAGCATGAACATTATATCTGGATCTTGTTTGATGTGAGATGGTTATTCATTTAAATTAGAGAATAATTGTTGCTCTATTTATATGAGTAATATCCTTTATGGTCATGCACCCTTGATGAGTGGTCTATTTTTGTTGAATCTCGATTGTAGTGATATACATGTTCATAATATTGAAGCCAAAAGATACAAAGTTAATAATGATAGTGCAACTTATTTGTGGCATTGTCGTTTAGGTCATATTGGTGTAAAGAGCATGAAGAAACTCCATGATGATGGGGTTTTGGAATCACTTGATTATGAATCACTTGATGCTTGCGAACCATGCCTCATGGGCTAGATGACTAAGACTCCGTTCTCTAGAACAATGGAGCGATCAACTGACTTTTTGGAAATAATACATACTGACGTATGCGGTCCGATGAGTGTTGAGGCTCGCGACAAGTATCGTTATTTTTTACCTTGACAGATGATTTGAGCAGATATGGGTATATCTACTTGATGAAACATAAGTCTGAAACATTTGAAAAGTTCAAAGAATTTCAGAGTGAAGTGGAAAATCATCGTAACAAGAAAATAAAGTTTCTACGATATGATAGTGGAGGTGAATATTTGAGTTATGAGTTTGGTCTTCATTTGAAACAATGTGGAATAGTTTCGCAACTCACGCCACCTGGAACACCACAGCGTAATGGTGTGTCTGAACGTCGTAACCGTACGTTATTAGATATGGTGCGATCTATGATGTCTCTTACTGATTTATCGCTATGGTTTTGGGGTTATTCTTTAGAGACGGCTGCATTCACGTTAAATAGGGCACCATCTAAATCAGTTGAGGCGACACCATATGAACTGTGGCTTAGCAAGAAACCTAACTGTCGTTTCTTAAAGTTTCGGCCTGCGATGCTTATGTGAAAAAGCTTCAACCTGATAAGCTCGAACCCAAATCGGAGAAATGTGTCTTCATAGGATACCCAAAGGAGACTATTGGGTACACCTTCTATCACAGATCCGAAGGCAAGATATTCGTTGCTAACAATGGATCCTTTCTAGAGAAGGAGTTTCTCTTGAAAGAAGTGAGTGGGAGGAAAGTAGAACTCGATGAGGTAATTGTACCTTCTCCCGATTTGGAAAGTAGTTCATCACAGAAATCAGTTCCAGTGATTCCTACACCAATTAGTGAGGAAGCAAATGATGATGATCATGAAACTTCAGATCAAGTTACTACTGAACCTCGTAGGTCAACCAGAGTACGGTCCGCACCAAAGTGGTACAGTTGTCCTGTTCTGGAGGTCATGTTACATGACCAGGACGAACCTACGCACTATGATGAAGCGATAATGAGCCCAGATTGCGCGAAATGGCTTGAGGCCATGAAATCTGAGATGGGATCCATGTATGAGAACAAAGTGTGGACTTTGTTGACTTTCCCGATTATCGGCAAGACGTAGAGAATAAATGGATCTTCAAGATGAAGACTAACGTTGAAGGTAATGTTACTGTCTACAAAGCTTGATGTAGCGACCAGACCTCAAACAGTCTGACCTCTGTGCTCAGGTGTCATCCCTGGATCAGTAATGCTGACACCACACAGTACTTTGAAGGATTTATAACAGAGTAGCAATCACACACTTATTACATCGATGTCTCAAAGAGAACTTATTACAATAAATATGGCTTAAGGCCATCTAATAACGATAAGAACGGAAGGCTTGGAAGATAAGCGAGTCCATCAACTCCAACGGCATCACTGAGTATAGAACCACAACCTAAAAGGCACCTTACTCGTCGTCTGAAAAGTCTGCAACATGAAACGTTGCAGCCCGAAACAGGTCAGCACATGGAATATGCTGGCAATGTAACACATAGAGAGTAATGAAAGATTAAGCCTATACTACATGCATATATGGCTGGTGGAAAGCTCTATGGTTAGAGTTTTGCGTAAAGCCAATTTTTCCCTACTGCAAAGGAATAAATTTATTTAACTATCATGGTGGTTGTTAAACATTGAGAATGGTTGACAGCATCCTCAATCCCATTAAAATAATCATCATTAAAACCCAACAATATTAATTTAAAGTAACATGATGAGATTCACATGATATCCAAGTACTAGATACTCAAAACGTCCATAACCAGGGACACGGCTAACCATGATTAGTTTGTACACTCTGCAGAGGTTTGCGCACTTTTCCCCACAAGACTCGACCTCCTCCGTTGGAATTCTCGCACTACATGGTGTTTGAGAAACGGATGACCGAGACATAGTCTTTCAGAAGCGCTAGCACCTTACGATGTGATAGACCGTACCAACCTACATCCCCTACATCTGCTAGTCTACCACTGTAAGAGTTCGCACGACTTAGTCAACTATGCCAGAGCACATAATGGCTTGTGGCTGCACACGGAAGTTTCTAGTTTGAATAATCTCATGATCCCTTTGAGCCTGGGTGCCGGTCCAAAAAGAAACAGGCAATCCTGGAATACCCAGGTACCTCAATCCACCCAGATGTGTGTTCAAGTTGCCACCGTAGGTAAACCATTAATTAACAAACTCACATCTGTCATGGATATCACTCACCCAATCCATGTCTACTAGCATAGCATGGCATAATAAGCAAACGTAGAAGTAACTCCCAAAGGTTTGATAATAAAACACGTAATAGGTACTACCTCAACTACTTCCCATCCCACAATTTAATTAGATCCTAATCATGCAGTGTTTGAGGATTGATCTAATGCAATAAAACTGGGTAGTAAAAGAGGTATGATCAAAGTGTTACTTGCCTTGCTGATGATCCGCGAAACCTAGAGATTCGAAGTAACAGGCGGCGCACTCCGGGTATTCTATCGCAGACAAACAAACAAGCATACAATAAGTACTCATCTAATGCACAGTTAAAACTCAAATAAGAGTTCTAACCAGAAACTTCAACTTAAGAACTCCGGTTTGCAAAAAGAATCAAATCGAACGAAGCAACGAAAGTCAAACGGCGAAAGAAAACAACTTCGTTCTACTAATCTGGATCTAAGTCAAATTTTACAGAAGAAAAAACTTGTTTAAGTTGGTTAAACGGATAGAGGGTTTCGAGACGAAACTCCAGGTGCTTGAATCGCCTGATTCCGATAAACGAGCCAAAAGTTATACTAAAATAAAAATCGGATCAGAAAATAACCGCGGAAAATCCGAGAAAAAGAAAAACGATGAACGGATTAACAAACGAACGTTCGCTAATTAACCTAAACCGAAAATAATAAAACCGATCTAACAAAAATAAAAAATAAAAAAACAAAAAAAAACGAAAATAAAACCGATAAAAACCAATCGGTTTTTTTTAAACGGGCACGGAAATCGAGGCGGCGGCGAACCTCGGGCGGCGTGATCGTCGTCGTCGTCGGCGGCGGCGGCGGCGCGCGTGGATCGAGGCGGGGCTGATGGGCTGGGGCGGCTCGGGGCGGCGCCATTTAAAGGCTGCCCCCGGGCGGTGTCCCGCTCGGGTACGGCCCGAAGTCGGTTCGTTTTTTTAATAATTACGCTTAGAAAAAAAATAAAAAGAAATACTAAACGGACTCCAAAAATCCTGAAATAAGTTTTCCCGGGCTTCTAAAATCAAGCCCGACAAAGTGAACATTTATTTGGGCCCTAAATGCAATTTTTAAAAACGCATATTTTTCCTAAATTCAAATAAAAAATTGAAAAACTCTGAAAAATCTTATTTGATTTTATTATTAAATCCTCAATATTTGTATATTTTGGGAAAGTCATTTTATTCCCTCTCTCATATTTTTGTAATAGAAGTAATTGATGATAAAATAAATAAAACCAAATGATCCTATTTTCAAAATTTGAGAAAAAATCAAATATGAAAATAACGAAACCCCCAACTCTCTCCGTGGGTCCTTGAGTTGCTTAGGATTTTCTAGGATCAAAACCAAAAGCAAATAAAATATGATATGCATGATGATCTAATGTATAACATTCCAAATTGAAAATTTGGGATGCTACAAACCTACCCCCCTTAAGATGAATCTCGCCCTCGAGATTCGGGTTGGCTAGAAAATAGGTGAGGGTGGTCCTTGAGCAAATCTTCCTCTCGCTCCCAGGTGGCTTCATCCTCCGAGTGGTGGCTCCACTGAACTTTGCAAAACTTGATAACCTTGCTGCGGGTGACTCGGCTGGCAAACTCGAGAGTCTTGACTGGTTTCTCTTCATAGGTCAAATTGTTATCCAACTGAATTGCTTCCAATGGCACTGTGTCTCTCAAAGGTATGTCAGCCATCTCCGCGTGGCATTTCTTCAGCTGAGAAACGTGGAACACATCATGAACTTCTGACAATCCTTCGGGCAATTCCAACTTGTAGGCCACTTCTCCCATACGCTCCAAAACTCGATATGGTCCTACAAATTGTGGCGCTAACTTTCCCTTAACTCCAAAGCACTTAATTCCCCGAAGTGGTGATACTCGAAGATAAACTCTGTCTCCAACTTCGTAAACTGTCTCTTTGCATTTAGAATCTGCGTAGCTCTTCTGCCTGGACTAGGCTACCTTGAGCCTATCGCGAATCAACTTCACCTTCTGTTCAGACTCCTTAATCAAATCAGGTCCAAACAACTGGCGGTCTCCAACTTCGTCCCATGACAACGGTGTCCTGCACCTCCTTCCGTACAAGGCTTTGAAAGGGGCCATCTTCAATCTAGTTTGGTAACTGTTGTTGTAAGAGAACTCTGCATATGGCAAAGTGTCGTCCCAACTAGATCCATAATCTAGTGCACAAGCTCTCAGCATATCCTCCAAAATCTGATTGACTCTCTCGGTCTGTCCATCTGCCTGAGGATGAAAAGCTATACTGAATTCTAGCCTGGTACCCAAAGTCTCATGCAACTGCTTCTAGAACTTTGAGGTAAATTGGGTTCCTCTGTCTGATACGATACTCCCCGGAACTCCATGCAGACATACAATCCTGGTCATGTATATCTTTGCCAAATTAGCACTGGTGTAAGTGGTCTTTACTGGGATGAAATGAGCTACCTTCGTCAATCGATCAACTACAACCCAAATCGATTCATAGCCTAAACGAGGCCTTGGTAATCCCGTGATAAAATCCATGCCTAGCTTATCCCACTTCCATTCGGGTATCGGCAATGGCTGCAATAATCCTACTGGCTTCTGATGCTCTGCCTTTACTCTCTGACGTACATCACAAACTGCTACATACTCCGCAATATCTTTCTTCATTCCGGTCAACCAGAAAGTATCCTTCAAATCCAAATACATCTTGGTATTTCCTGGGTGAATCGAATAGGGTGAATCGTGTGCCTCTTGCAGAATTAACTTCCTGATCTCCGGGTCATTGGGCACATAAACACGTTCTTCAAACCATAGGGTATCGCGCTCATCCTCACGAAATCCTTTAGCTTTTCCTTCGCATCTTGTGTGTGATGCTACGAAGCCAGTCATCTGCATCGAGTGGCTCAATTGGATGATGAAAGGTCGGTGATTTTAGACGAATGAAGTCGTAGATGGTCGCTGACTCTTTGTGCTGATGGGAGGTGTTCTCCTCAATACGTGCTAACAAGCGGTTAGACTCTCGCTTGTTCTTCTCCATCTCTAGCATGAACTCTGCCAACGAAGACTGGTCGGGAGGATCCTCATCCCCACCATATCCGTGGTTCCGGCTACGAGCAACAGAACTTTGGTTAACTGGCAACATCCTGAAGAACGAAACCAAGAAAAACAAGGATGGGTTCGGCATCAACTATAGGATGCAGATGGTAGCACAAGAATTTAGTATCTCTCATACTCCTAGGGCAATTCCGGCAGCATAACGACAGTAAAATGCTCGGAATGAAACATCCTGCTAAAATGGGGTAGTAACATAATCAGCATCATCACTCAAGGTTCTGAAATATTACTAAACAGACTACACCGGAAGTACTAGAGAACTGGATTATGACTCTGATCAACCAATCCGAAGAGACTACGGAGTAGTAACACGTGATCCTGGTAGACAGAAGAGAAAGCCTAGTTCCTTAACCCCGTTGGAAAGATAGGATGACTCAGATCAGAAGGGCATGAGATATCAGGAGTAAAAAGAGCCTTACGTTCCCTTCCACAATCAATTCCCCTACATAACTAAAGCATTTCTAGACTCAACTTCGACCAGGCTGGATTGGAAATCCTACAGGCAGTCAGGCTCTGATACCAAAGCTGTCGGGACCCCGATCCTAAGTCACACCGATCTAGCATGTAACACATCATATCACTTTGCGGCCTCACGCACGGTATTCCCACGGGTGCCACCTTACCTGGCACGGGACCGTTTGCGCCTTTTGGCTCACGTATATGATAGTGTCGCTAGCATCCATATGACAGAGAACCCGGGCCGACATGGCTAGTAGTGAACCCAAAGCGGCACTAACCCATGAGGACAGGCATACATGAATCACATCGAGCATGTCGGTCATCAACGTATAAATCCGGGCTGTAGCACTGGGCTAACAGGACTCCGGTAACCCGGGCTGTAGCAGGCTAGGCAGGACTCCGGATAACACCGCGTGACATTTCCCCGAAGGGACAGACATAGGAACGAGGTGAAACACACGTCGGCCAGTCAAGTGTTCCGAGCAGTAGTGCTGGGCTAGCAGGACTCCGGTGAACCGGGCTATAGCGGACTACTATCGCTCAGAAATCACTAGACCACATTTCCCCATATGATAGGCTGCCAAGGATAAACAACTAGATTGTCGAATCCCACACATAGCAATACACATTACTCGTACGCATAACATGCAAGTATGTGATGTACAACATGGCATCACAACATAACGCAAACTCATATAAATAAAGGCCCAAAAGAGCCACATAGCATTAAATACAAACAGGGGTCACATGACCCATCATTTAGAGCATACAAGCAACAAGCGGAAACATTACATGTCTGAGTACAGACAACTACAAAAGAAAAAGGCTGAATCGCCTGACTATCTACAACCTCCGATCAAGATCGTAGCTGAGCTAACAAGCTACTCGTCGAAGTCCAAGCGGAACTACTAGTGAGACAGATGTCTCATCTGCAAAACATAAATAAAGCAAACGTGAGTACAAAGGTACTCAGCAAGACTTACATCAGATCCTATCATACATGCATTAGTATCAAGGAGGTAATGTGGGGTTTAGTTGCAGCAAGCCAGCTTTGACTCTGTGGCTATCCTGTTCTACGACTGCTGGTAGCTCTTTTGAAATGGCGCACACGAGTCCACTAATCACCACATCAATACTCTACTATGGATTCATCCCCGTCTCACTACGAGAAGGCCATCCATAGCACTCACACTTATCTTGAGCATTTTAGGGTATCCACTTTAAGTTGTCTATGTACCACGTAAGCATCCAAGAAGTCCATAACCGAGGACACGGCTATTCGAATAGATCATGATAACCCTGCAGGGGTGTACTTCTTCACACACGCTCTCGCCACTTATCGCCCTGTACACGTCATGTACCTCAGCAACCTTCAAGCGGAAGCCGGGCGAGGGAGTCGGCCACGACCTGACTCACCACACAAGTCTCTAGTCCAGGTTTATCGCCTATTCGGGTTCCATCCGCAAGGAGATCCGGCCGGGGTGTCGCTCACGGCCCCAAACGATGTGAGCAGGGTTCTCAAGCCCACCATCCGGGTGCCACTTGGTACACCGTGCCACCTGTGCCTAGTCTGTCCCGAGCCCACCCTGCCGGGTGCCACTCGGTAGAAAAGTAGCACTACCTACAAACACCAGAAACTAGTTGCGACTCCTGGACAGAGATCAAGTCGGTTAATAAGTCGAGAGGGGTCGAGTTATCGGAACCCAGTGTGTGGTAGTATCGAGTCATTGGACAACATACATAGAACTCAGTGCTTAGGGACGGTTCCAATGAGACAACCCACCATGTACTCCTACATGGCCTCTCATCGCTACCTTTACCAAATCGTGTTCACACGTTCACTCTCAGCATTGGAACAAATCATATCACTCCAATCCATTCCCAATGAATCAGACCTGACACAACTCTAAGCAATAGCAGGCATGGCATGGTAGAAGCACAACATGGCTCAATCAACTCCTACACATGCTAGTGGGTTTCAACTATTAACTGTGGCAATGACAGGTCATGCAGACGAATGGGTTCAACTACCGCAGCATAAAGTAGCAGTTGAATCGTTGTTGTCCTAATGCAATAAAAGAGAGCAGGAGCGAGAGTGGGATCATATCGGAATGAACAAGGGGGTTTTGCTTGCCTGGTAAATCAACAAGGAAGGCACTGCTCCCCAGACAGGTACTCGGGATCGGTCTCCGGAGCAGGACCTATCGAGAAGGAACGGTGTCGATAATCAGAATACAAGCATATGCAACAATATGATGCATGATCATGGCATGAATATGTGATGTTGTTTGAGCTAATGCAGCTAGAGTTCATTTGGTTGAAGTCCATTTGAACCAAGAATTCAAATGCAACTCTAAGTAAAATATTTATAAGGGCCATATATGTGTTTTCACCTATACAGCAGGTTTAGGTTGGTTTGTCATGCATGAAACTTGTACAGATGGATAGATTGAATTTTTCTGATGATTTTTCATATATAAATTATTTCAATCTGAGCTACGGTTGATTTGATATGAATTTTTGAAGTTTTGAATATTTTTTGGAATTTCCTGTTTGAAAATAATTCCAGGAAAAGATTAACAGCGTCAGCATGACGTCATGCCTGCGTCAGCAGTCAACGGTGCTGACCCGGTCAAACCTGACGTGTGGGGTCCACACGTCCGTGACACGGGGTTAAACAGGGGGTTATTTGCTTAATTAAAAGGATTAGGGGGCACGGGGCCCACTGGTCAGTGTTAGGGGCTTAGATTGGGTGGTGATTATCTTAAGCTAATCACCTGACGAGCCGGACCCACCTGACAGGCCGGCGCGGTCAAAACGGTCAACCCCACCGGTGTTAAGCCGCCGGCGAAGCGGAATGCGGCGGAGGGGCTCGGGATCGCGTCTCCAGCGACCATTCGGACGGCGGAGACCACGGGGGCGAAGCCCGCGCTCGCGCGCATCCAGTGGAACACGCGGGAGGTTGCAGGGGCGGCGGAGCTCGCCGGAGCAGAGCTCAGGGTGGCGGCCGGAGTTCGGCCTCGAGCGGGAGCACAGCTACGGCGCACGGGGAGGAAGGGGAGAAGGGGGAACAGGCGCAGAAGCTCACGGCGGAGGCGGCGGGATGGTCAGCAGGCTCGGGGACGAGTCGGAGACGACGGACGGGCGCCGACGATCTCGGCCGGCCGACGACGAAGATGACGGCGATGGCGGCTCCTCGGGGCGCTCCGGCTTGCGTGGATGAGGAAGGCGATGCAGGGAGACGGTGCGGAGCTCGTGGGCACGACGAGAGAGCGAGGGGGAGGCGGTGGTCGGCGGTGCTCGTCGGCGGACGCGCGGGAGAGAACCAGGGGAGGAGGGAAGGCCAGGGGAGAGAGTGAGAGAGGTCGGGGCAGCGCGTGGCGTCGTTTGGGGCGTCCAGGGCGACGAGAGGGGAAGCAGGAGCTAGCGGGGGACGTGGCCCCGGACGGACGCGTGGCCGCGCGCGCCGGCGCGTGCCCTCATCCTCCTGGCGAGAGGAAGGGGACGACTGGCACTGCCAGTCGGCTGGGCCGGTCTGTTGGCCACTGGGCCAGGCCAGGCCGCACAGTGCTGGGCCTCAGGGAGGTAAGTGCAGGTAAGTTTTTCCCATTTACTTCTCTTTTCTATTTTCTGACATTTGTTTTGATTTAGTAATAATACTAAATCATTTTATTTTCTTATGCCAATTTTTGTAGGAACTAGTGGTATTATTCCAGAGCTCCCCAACAAGTGGCACAATTTTTGGACATATATTATATATATATATAACAGATATATATCCAATGCAAATAATTATTGCATTAATTCCAAATGGCCAAAAATAAATACTTATGAGGTCCTGGAAATATTGGTTTGACTTTCATCTCTGTCCAACATTTCCAAAGAGCAACATGAACATTTTCTTGGACCTTTTTGGAGCAATTTTTATTTGGGTCATTTCCAGAAATGATTTTTGAGGATTTCATAATTCCCCATTTCAAATTTAAATAGAATTTAAACATGATGCACACATGACTAGCTAGCCTTGAGCATACCAGAACTAGGGATGTGACAACTCGCCCCCACTCGAAAGAATCTCGTCCCGAGATTCAGGGGTTGGCGGAAAGAAAGTGGGGTACTCCAGTCGAAGACGATCTTCACGCTCCCAGGTAGCTTCTCTCTCGGAATGATGAGACCACTGAACCTTGAGAAACTTGATGTTCTGACGTCGCGTAACACGCTCTGCTTGATCAAGAATGCGGACGGGGTACTCTCAATAAGTGAGGTTATCTTGGAGATCAAGCGTTTCGTGGTCCACTCCGCGGATGGGATCCGAGAAGCAACGCCTGAGTTGAGAGACGTGGAAGACATCATGAACTCGAGAAAGATGTGGGGGTAGTTCCAACTGGTAGGCAACCTCTCCTCGTTTAGCGAGAATGCAAAAAGGACCAATGTAATGAGGAGCCAACTTGCCCTTGATACCGAAACGATGGGTACCCTTCAAAGGGGTAACCCGAAGGTAAGCCTTGTCGCCAACTTCATAAGCCACTTCCTTATGACGACGGTCATACTGGCTCTTTTGACGAGATTGGGCTGTTTTCAAATTCTCACAAATGATGCGAACTTGCTCTTCTGCCTCCTGGATCATGTCCGGTCCAAAGAATTGTCTTTCACCGGTTTCTGACCAGTTCAAAGGTGTTCGACATCTTCGTCCATACAGAATCTCAAAAGGAGCTTTCTTGAGACTGGATTGGTAGCTATTGTTATAAGCAAACTCGGCGAAAGGAAGGCACTTCTCCCAATCCATACCGAATGAGATAACGCAAGCTCTAAGCATGTCTTCGAGGATTTGGTTGACCCTTTCCACCTGACCACTTGATTGAGGGTGGAAAGCGGTACTGAAGGAAAGATGGGTGCCCATGGCAGTTTGGAAACTCTCCCAAAAATGAGAAGTGAAAAGACTACCACGGTCTGAATTGATCTCTAGTGGAACACCATGAAGTGAAACTATTCGAGAAATATATAAGTCAGCGAGCTGACTGGCGGTGATATTCTCTCGAACAGGTAGGAAGTGAGCCACTTTGGAAAGACGATCAATGACTACAAAGATAGCATTATTCCCTTTCTTGGTCCTGGGAAAGCCGGTGATGAAGTCCATACCAACTTTATCCCATTTCCACTCAGGAATAGCTAAAGGCTGGAGGGTGCCAGCAGGCCTTTGATGCTCTGCCTTAACGCGACGACAAACGTCACAATTAGCAACGAAGTCGGCGATTTCTCTCTTCATCCTAGTCCACCAGAACCTCTGGCGTAGGTCCTGATACATCTTAGTACTACCGGGATGAATCGTGAGAGGAGATTCATGCGCCTCCTTAAGGACCAATTGTCGAAGATGCTCCTTCTTGGGAACCACCAGGCGGTTTCCGAAGAACACAACACCTCGATCATCTAATGAGAAACTACCAGCAATACCCTTGGCAATGTTTCTCTTGATCCGGGTAATCCCCGTATCATGCTTCTGGGCTTCTATGATATGGTCCACAAGAGTGGGTTTCGCCACCAAGGTAGAAAGGAATCCGTGAGGAGCAATGTGAAGGCTAAGCTTACAGAATTCCTCATGGAGAAGTGGTTGGCCCTGCTGTAACGTGAGATTGTTGCAATAGGACTTACGACTTAGCGCATCAGCCATGACATTGCCCTTGCCTGGGGTGTAGATAATACCTAAGTCGTAATCTGATATCAACTCCAGCCAACGTCTTTGCCTAAGATTCAAATCTGGTTGGGTGAAGATATACTTGAGACTCTGGTGATCGGTGTAAATCTCGCAACGTTTACCAAGAAGGTAATGTCGCCAGGTCTTAAGTGCATAGACTACGGCTGCAAGCTCTAGATCATGTGTAGTATAATTATCCTCATGTGGATGCAACTGTCGAGATGCATAGGCAATCACATGACGATCCTGCATAAGAATGCAACCTAGTCCCTGTCGTGAGGCGTCGCAGTAGATAACAAAGTCTTTAGTGAAATCCGGTGGCACAAGTATGGGAGCAGAAGTCAGGCTTCTTTTCAGTTCCTGAAAACTGTACTCACATTGTGGGGACCACTCAAACTTTTTATCCTTCTTGAGAAGTTCCGTGAGAGGTTTGGCCACTTTGGAGAAGTTTTCAACAAAGCGGCGACAATAACTGGCTAGACCGAGGAAACTTCTAACTTGCTTAACTGTTTCAGGTGGAGTCCAATCAAGAACGGCCTGAACTCTCTCGGGATTGACAGCAATGCCCTTACCAGAGATCACGTGGCCTAGATAGGTCACTTCTGGCAACCAAAACTCGCACTTAGAGAACTTGGCATAAAGGCGGTGCTCTCTGAGTTTTTCTAGCACAAGTCTAAGATGTTCGGCATGCTCTTCCTCGTTCTTCGAGTAAATAAGAATATCATCGAGGTAAACCACGACGAGCTTATCTAAGTACTCCATGAAGATCGAGTTCATCAAGCGGGAGAAAGTAGCTGGAGCATTGGTTAGACCAAAGGACATGACGGTGTACTCGTACTGGCCATAACGAGTGACAAAAGCCGTCTTAGGAATGTCCCCATTTCTGATCTTGATTTGATGATAGCCTAACCTCAAATCCATCTTGGAAAAGATTGAGGATCCAGCGAGCTGATCATACAGGTCGTTGATCCTAGGGAGCGGATACTTGTTCTTTATCGTGACCAAATTAACGGGACGATAATCTACAACCATCCGGTCTGTACCATCCTTCTTCTTGACGAAGAGGACGGGGCAAGCCCAAGGAGAAGAACTAGGACGGATGAAACCCTTTTGCAAGGACTCATCGAGTTGTTTCTTAAGCTGGGCCAGTTCCAGGGGTGCCATCTTATAAGGTCTCCTAGAGATCGGAGCGGTTCCTGGGATAAGATCTATGACAAACTCTACATCTCTGTCAGGTGGAACACCTGGCAGTTCTTCTGGAAAGACATTCGGAAAGTCACGGACTACCGGAGTATCTTCAAGGTCTGGGTGAGGGCTGGCATTAAGAGAATAGAGCTGACGCTTTGCAATTTTGGTGGAGACAGTGACTATCTTGCCAGAGGGGTGTGTAAGCTGAACAGACCTAGTATAACAATCAATCTTGGCATAATGAGCTTTCATCCAGTCCATACCCAAGATGATGTTAATATCTGTAGACTTGAGGGCTATGAGTGACGCAAGGAATACGAGTCTGTCGACAAGGATTTCATTACCATGGCTTACACTAGAAGTTTGCCATTTGGATCCAGGAGTTTGAATTACTAGTGGAGACGGCATATCACAAAAAGATATGTTGTGCAAGCTGGCATAACTTTCGGAAATGAAGGAGTGAGATGCTCCAGTATCGAACAGGACCGAAGCTGGGTGGCAGTTGACAAGGAGTGTACCAAGAACAACATCCGGATCATCATGAGCGTCTTCAGCTGAGACGTGATGCACACGTCCACGTTCAGTGGGAGCTGACTTGACACTAATCATCTTGCGTGATGGATTATCACAGCCAACAGACTTCTCGGTTGGGGGTGGAGCATAGCTGTTTTGAGAGCAGTCACGTGCGTAGTGTCCTGGCTCTCCGCATGTGAAGCAAGTCCCCAAAGTAGGACGTGGACCCGCATTGGAAGGAAGTCTACCAACAGGCTTGGGTGGAGCATACTGCTGAACTGGGTGAGGCGCCACACAAGATGGCCTCGGGGTATAACCGGGTGGAAGAGCGGAGTTCGGAATCCAAATCCGGCGCTTCTGCGAACTAGAACCGGAGGAAGAAACCAAATCACGGGTGTGCTTACGAGACTCCTCGTAAGTGAGCTGAGATGTCTCTGCGTTAATGGCCTTGTTCACAAGAGCCTGGAATGTATTGCAATGGTGCAATTGGAGATCACGACGCAACTTGGGGTTGAGACCCTTCCGGAACCTTGCCTGCTTCTTGGCGTCCGTGGACACTTCTTCTGTAGCATAGCGGGCGAGGTTCTCAAACTCTCTACTGTAAGCATCAACAGCCATCTTACCCTGGGTGAAACTACAGAACTCTTCTCTCTTGCGATCAATGAGGGCTTCAGGAATGTGATGCTCGCGAAAAGCTTCAGTGAAATCTCTCCAGGTAGGAATCTGACCAGCTGGAAGCATAGCCTCATAATTTTGCCACCAAAGACTAGCAGGACCTTCCAAGTGATATGCAGCATAGATGACCTTGTCACCTTCAGCTACGTTCGCAGAACGCAGCTTGTGTGTGATGCTACGAAGCCAGTCATCTGCATCGAGTGGCTCAATAGGATGATGAAAGGTCGGTGATTTTAGATGAATGAAGTCGTAGATGGTCGCTGACTCTTTGTGCTGATGGGAGGTGTTCTCCTCAATACGTGCTAACAAGCGGTTAGACTCTCGCTTGTTCTTCTCCATCTCTAGCATGAACTCTGCCAACGAAGACTGGTCGGGAGGATCCTCATCCCCACCATATCCGTGGTTCCGGCTACGAGCAACAGAACTTTGGTTAACTGGCAACATCCTGAAGAACGAAACCAAGAAAAACAAGGATGGGTTCGGCATCAACTATAGGATGCAGATGGTAGCACAAGAATTTAGTATCTCTCATACTCCTAGGGCAATTCCGGCAGCATAACGACAGTAAAATGCTCGGAAGGAAACATCCTGCTAAAATGGGGTAGTAACATAATCAGCATCATCACTCAAGGTTCTGAAATATTACTAAACAGACTACACCGGAAGTACTAGAGAACTGGATTATGACTCTGATCAACCAATCCGAAGAGACTACGGAGTAGTAACACGTGATCCTGGTAGACAGAAGAGAAAGCCTAGTTCCTTAACCCCGTTGGAAAGATAGGATGACTCAGATCAGAAGGGCATGAGATATAAGGAGTAAAAAGAGCCTTACGTTCCCTTCCACAATCAATTCCCCTACATAACTAAAGCATTTCTAGACTCAACTTCGACCAGGCTGGCTTGGAAATCCTACAGGCAGTCAGGCTCTGATACCAAAGCTGTCGGGACCCCGATCCTAAGTCACACCGATCTAGCATGTAACACATCATATCACTTTGCGGCCTCACGCACGGTATTCCCACGGGTGCCACCTTACCTGGCCCGGGACCGTTTGCGCCTTTTGGCTCACGTATATGATAGTGTCGCTAGCATCCATATGACAGAGAACCCGGGCCGACATGGCTAGTAGTGAACCCAAAGCGGCACTAACCCATGAGGACAGGCATACATGAATCACATCGAGCATGTCGGTCATCAACGTATAAATCCGGGCTGTAGCACTAGGCTCACAGGGCTCCGGTAACCCGGGCTGTAGCAGGCTAGGCAGGACTCCGGATAACACCGCGTGACATTTCCCCGAAGGGACAGACACAGGAACGAGGTGAAACACACGCCGGCCATTCAAGTGTTCCGAGCAGTAGTGCTGGGCTAGCAGGACTCCGGTGAACCGGGCTGTAGCGGACTACTATCGCTCAGAAAGCACTAGACCACATTTCCCCATATGATAGGCTGCCAAGGATAAACAACTAGATTGTCGGATCCCACACATAGCAATACACATTACACGTACGCATAACATGCAAGTATGTGCTGTACAACATGGCATCACAACATAACGCAAACTCATATACATTAAGGCCCAAAAGAGCCACATAGCATTAAATACAAACAGGGGTCACATGACCCATCATTCAGAGCATACAAGCAACAAGCGGAAACATTACATGTCTGAGTACAGACAACTACAAAAGAAAAAGGCTGAATCGCCTGACTATCTACAACCTTCGATCAAGATCGTAGCTGAGGTAACAAGCTACTCGTCGAAGTCCAAGCGGAACTACTAGTGAGACAGATGTCTCATCTGCAAAACATAAATAAAGCAAACGTGAGTACAAAGGTACTCAGCAAGACTTACATCAGATCCTATCATACATGCATTAGTATCAAGGAGGTAATGTGGGGTTTAGTTGCAGCAAGCCAGCTTTGACTCTGTGGCTATCCTGTTCTACGACTGCTGGTAGCTCTTTTGAAATGGCGCACACGAGTCCACTAATCACCACATCAATACTCTACTATGGATTCATCCCCGTCTTACTACGAGAAGGCCATCCATAGCACTCACACTTATCTTGAGCATTTTAGGGTATCCACTTTAAGTTGTCTATGTACCACGTAAGCATCCAAGAAGTCCATAACCGAGGACACGGATATTCGAATAGATCATGATAACCCTGCAGGGGTGTACTTCTTCACACACGCTCTCGCCACTTATCGCCCTGTACACGTCATGTACCTCGGCAACCTTCAAGCGGAAGCCGGGCGAGGGAGTCGGCCACAACCTGACTAACCACACAAGTCTCTAGTCTAGGTTTATCGCCTATTCGGGTTCCATCCGCAAGGAGATCCGGCCGGGGTGTCGCTCACGGCCCAAAACGACGTGAGTAGGGTTCCCAAGCCCACCATCCGGGTGCCACTTGGTACACCGTGCCACCTGTGCCTAGTCTGTCCTGAGCCCACCCTGCCGGGTGCCACTCGGTAGAAAAGTAGCACTACCTACAAACACCAGAAACTAGTTGCGACTCCTGGACAGAGATCAAGTCGGTTAATAAGTCGAGAGGGGTCGAGTTATCGGAACCCAATGTGTGGTAGTATCGAGTCATTGGACAACATACACAGAACTCAGTGCTTAGGGACGGTTCCAATGAGACAACCCACCATGTACTCCTACATGGCCTCTCATCGCTACCTTTACCAAATCGTGTTCACACGTTCACTCTCAGCATCGGAACAAATCATATCACTCCAATCCATTCCCAATGAATCAGACCTGACACAACTCTAAGCAATAGCAGGCATGGCATGGTAGAAGCACAACATGGCTCAATCAACTCCTACACATGCTAGTGGGTTTCAACTATTTACTGTGGAAATGACAGGTCATGCAGAGGAATGGGTTCAACTACCGCAGCATAAAGTAACAGTTGAATCGTTGTTGTCCTAATGCAATAAAAGAGAGCAGGAGCGAGAGTGGGATCATATCGGTGTTGGGGAACGTAGCAGAAATTCAAAATTTTCTACGCAACACCAAGATCAATCTATGGAGTAATCTAGCAACGAGGGAAGGAGAGTGCATCTACATACCCTTGTAGATCGCTAAGCGGAAGCGTTCAAGTGAACGGGGTTGATGGAGTCGTACTCGTCGTGATCCAAATCACTGATGATCCTAGTGCCGAACGGACGGCACCTCCGAGTTCAACACACGCACAGCCCGGGGACGTCTCCTCCTTCTTGATCTAGCAAGGGGAGAGGAGAAGTTGAGGGCGAGCTCCATCAGCATGATGGCGTGGTGGTGGTGGAGCTCGTGGTTCTCCGGCAGGGCTTCGCCAAGCACCATGGAGGAGGAGGAGAAGGTAGGAGGAGGGAGGGCTGCGCCAGGGAAGAGGTCACGGCTGCCCTCCCACCCCTCCACTATATATAGGGGCAAGGGGAGAGGGGGAGGCGCCCTAGGGTTTCCCCTAGGGGGCGGCGGCTAGGCAGATTGGATCTCCCTAGGGAAAATCCTAGGGAGACTTGCCCCCCAAGCCAAGCAGGTGGAGGCTTGCCTCCCAAGCCAGGTGGAGGCGCCCCACCTCCCCAAGTAATGTGGGAAAGGGTGTGGGGGGCGCACCAACCCTTAGTGGGCTGGTTTGCCCCTTCCCCTTTGGCCCATGAGGCCCTCCAACACTTGCTGGGGCTCCCGAAACACATTTCGATCATGCTGGCCATAGCCTGGTACCTCCGGAACACGTCCGGACTCCAATACCCTTCGTCCAATATATCGATCTTCACCGCCGGACCATTCCGGAACTCCTCGTGACGTCCGGGATCTCATCCGGGACTCCGAACTACCTTCGGTAACCACATACTATTTCCCATAACAACTCTAGCGTCACCGAACCTTAAGTGTGTAGACCCTACGGGTTCGGGAACCATGCAGACATGACCGAGACACCTCTCCGGCCAATAACCAATAGCGGGATCTGGATACCCATATTGGCTCCCACATGTTCCACGATGATCTCATCGGATGAACCACGATGTCAAGGATTCAATCAATCCCGTATACAATTCCCTTTGTCTAGCGGTATTGTACTTGCCCGAGATTCGATCGTCGGTATCGCGATACCTTGTTCAATCTCGTTACCGGCAAGTCTCTTTACTCGTTCCGTAACACATCATCCCATAATCAACTCCTTGATCACATTGTGCACATTATGATGATGTCCTATCGAGTGGGCCCAGAGATACCTCTCTGTCACACGGAGTGACAAATCCCAGTCTCGATTCGTGCCAACCCAACAGACACTTTCGGAGATACCTGTAGTGTACCTTTATAGTCACCCAGTTACGTTGTGACGTTTGGCACACCCAAAGTATTCCTACGGTATCCGGGAGTTGCACAATCTCATGGTCTGAGGAAATGATACTTGACATTAGAAAAGCTTTAGCATACGAACTACACGATCTTTGTGCTAGGCTTAGGATTGGGTCTTGTCCATCACATCATTCTTCTAATGATGTGATCCCGTTATCAATGACATCCAATGTCCATGGTCAGGAAACCGTAACCATCTATTGATCAACGAGCTAGTTAACTAGAGGCTTACTAGGGACATGGTGTTGTCTATGTATCCACAAATGTATCTGAGTGTCCTATCAATACAATTCTAGCATGGATAATAAACGATTTATCATGAACAAGGAAATATAATAATAACCTATTTATTATTGCCTCTAGGGCATATTTCCAACAGTCTCCCACTTGCACTAGAGTCAATAATCTAGTTCACATCGCCATGTGATTAACATTCACAGGTCACATCACCATGTGACCAACATCCAAAGAGTTTACTAGAGTTCATAATCTAGTTCACATCACTATGTGATTAACACTCAATGAGTTCTGGGTTTGATCATGTTGCTTGTGAGAGAGGTTTTAGTCAACGGGTCTGCAACATTCAGATCTGTATGTACTTCGCAAATCTCTACGCTATATTTGGAGCCATTTCAAATAACTGTTCTACTTGGAGCTATTCCAAATTGTTGCTCCATTATACGTATCCGGCATCTCTACTCAAAGCTATCCGGATAGGTGTTAAGCTTGCATTGACGTAACTCTTTACGTCGAACTCTTTATCACCTCCATAACCGAGAAACATATCCTTATTCCTCTAAGGATAATCTTGACCGCTATCTGGTGATCTACTCCTAGATCACCTTTGTACCCTCTAGCCAGACATGTGGCAAGGCACATGTCAGGTGCGGTACACAGCATAGCATACTATGGAGCCTATGTCTAAGCATAGGGGACGACCTTCGTTCTTTCTCTCTGTTCTGCAGTGGTCGAGCTTCAAGTCTTAACTTCGTACCTTACAACTCAGGCAAGAACTTCCTTCTTTGACTGATCCATCTTGAACACCTTCAAGATCATGTCAAGGTATGTGCTCATTTGAAAGTACCATTAAGCGTTTTGATCTATCCCTATAGATCTTGATGCTCAATGTTTAAGCAGCCTAATCCAGGTTTTCCATTGAAAAACACTTTTCAAATGACCCTATATGCTTTCCAGAAATTCTACATTATTTCCAATAACATATACTCATCAGAAATTCTATAGTGCTCCCACTCACTTCTTTGGAAATACAAGTTTCTCATAAACTTTGTATAAACCCAAAATCTTTGATCATCTCACCAAAGTGTACATTCCAACTCCGAGATGCTTACTCCAGTCCTTAGAAGGATAGCTGGAGCATTGCATACTTGTTAGCATCTTTCAGGATCGACAAAATCTTCTGGTTGTATCACATACAACCTTTCCTCAAGAACAAGGAAACAATATTTTGACATCCTATCTGCAAGATTTCATAAATAATGCAGTACCTGCTAATTCCAACAGACTCTTAGCATCGCTACGAGTGAGAAAGTCTCATCGTAGTCAACTCCTTGAACTTGTCGGGAAACATCTTAACGACAAGTCGAGCTTTCTTAATGGTGACACTTACCATCATTGTCTGTCTTCCTTTTAAAATCCATATGTGCCCAACAGCCTTACGACCATCAAGTAGTTCTTTCAAAGTCTACACTTTGTTTTCATACATGGATCCTCTCTCGGATTTTATGGCCTCGAGCCATTTTTTGGAATCTGGGCCCACCATCGCTTCTCCATAGCTCATAGGTTCATCGTTGTCCAACAACGTGACCTTTTAAGACAGGGTTACCACTTAGAAGTTGTACACACCCTTGTCACCTATGAGGTTCGATAGTAACTTGATCTGAAGCTCCATGATCATCATCATTAGCTTTCTCTTCAACTGAGGCAGGGGCCACAGAAACATTTTTCTTGTGCTTGCGCTACTCTCTGCCTGAAGTAAAGGTTCAACAACCTTATCAAGTTCTATCTTCCTCCCACTCAATTCTTTCGAGAGAAACTTTTCCTCGAGAAAGGACCCGATTCTAGAAACAATCCCTATTGCTTTCAGATCTGAATTAGGAGGTATACCCAACTGTTTTGGGTGTCCTATGAAGATGCAGTTATCCGCTTTGGGTTCGAGCTTATCAGCCTAAAACTTTTTCATATAAGCGTCGCAGCCCCAAACTTTTAAGAAATGACAGCTTAGGTTTCTCTAAACCATAGTTCATACGATGTCATCTCATCGGAATTACGTGGTGCCCTATTTAAAGTGAGTGCGGTTGTCTCCAATGCCTAACCCATGAATGATAGTGGTAATTCGATAAGAGACATCATGGTACGCACCATATCCAATAGGGTGCAACTATGATGTTCGGACACACCATCACACTATGGTGTTCCAGGCGGTATTAGTTGTGAAACAATTTCCACAGTGCCAAACTCGTAACTCAGATATTCATTTCTATGATCATATCATAGACATTTTATCCTCTTATCACGAAGATCTTCAACTTCATTCTGAAATTACTTGAACCATTCAATAATTCAGACTTGTGTTTCATCAAGTAAATATACTCAGTATCTACTCAAATCATCTGTGAAGTAAGAGCATAACGATATCCACTGCGTGCCTCAACACTCATTGGACTGCACACATCAAAATATGTTACTTCCAACAAGTTGCTTTCTTGTTCCATTTTACTGAAATCGAAGCTTTCAGTCATCTTGCCCATGTGGTATGATTTGCATATCTCAAGCGATTCAAAATCAAGTGAGTCCAAACGGTCCATCCGCATGGAGTTTCTTCATGCATCCATACCAACAGACACGGTTCACATGTCTCAATCTTTTCAGAATTGAGTGAGTCCAAAGATCCATCAACATGGAGCTTCTTCATGCGTTTTATACCAATATGACTTACATGGCAGTGCCACAAGTAGGTGGTACTATCATTACTATCTTATATCTTTTGGCATGAACATGTGTATCACTATGATCGAGATTCAATAAACCATTCATTTTAGGTGCAAGACCATTGAAGGTACTATTCAAATAAACAGAGTAACTATTATTCTCTTTAAATGAACAACCGTATTGCGATAGACATAATCCAATCATGTCTATGCTCAACGCAAACACCAAATAACAATTATTTAGGTTTAACACCAATCTCGATGGTAGAGGGAGCGAGCGATGCTTGATCATATCAACTTTGGAAACACTTCCAACACATATCGTCAGCTCACCTTTAGCTAGTCTCCGTTTATTCCGTAGCTTTTATTTCGAGTTACTAACACTTAGCAACCGAACCGGCATCTAATACCCTGGTGCTACTAGGAGTACTAGTAAAGTACACATTCACATAATGTATATCCAATATACTTCTATCGACAGCCTTCTCATCTACCAAGTATCTAGGGTAATTCTGCTCCAGTGGCTGTTCCCCTTATTATAGAAGCACTCAGTCTCGGGTTTGGGTTTAACCTTGGGTTTCTCCACTAGAGCAGCAGCTGATTTGTCGTTTCATGAAGTATCCCTTCTTGCCCTTACCCTTCTTGAAACTAGTGGTTTCACTAACCATCAACAATTGATGCTCCTGCTTGATTTCTACTTTCGCGGTGTCAAACATCGCGAATATTTCAAGGATCATCATATCTATCCCTGATATGTTATAGTTCATTACGAAGCTCTAGCAGCTTGGTGGCAATGACTTTGGTGAAACATCACTATCTTATCTGGAAGATCAACTCCCACTCGATTCAAGTGATTGTTGTACTCAGACAATCTGAGCACAAGCTCAACGTTTGAGCTTTTCTCCCTTAGTTTGTAGGCCAAGAAAATCGTCGGAGGTCTTATACCTCTTGACGTGGGCACGTGCCTGAAATCCCAATTTCAGCCCTCGAAACATCTCATATGTTCCGCGACATTTCAAAAATGTCTTCGGTGCCTCAATTCTAAACCATTCAACATTACCGAACTATCACGTAGTTATCTAAACGTGTATGTCCGATGTTCGCAACATCCACAAACGACGTTTGGGGTTCAACACACTGAGCGGTGCATTAAGGACATAAGCCTTCTATTGTCCGCATAATTGCTACTGTCAACTTTCAACTATATTTTCTCCAGGAACGTATCTAACTAGTAGAACTAAAGCGCGAGCTTACGGCATAATTTGCAAAGATCTTTTGACTATGTTCAGGATAATTAAGTTCATCTTATGAACTCCCACTCAGATAGACATCCCTCTAGTCATCTAGGTGATTACATGATCCGAGTCAACTAGGCCGTGTCCGATCATCACGTGAGATGGACTAGTCATCATCGGTGAACATCTTCATGTTGATCGTATCTACCATACGACTCATGCTCGACCTTTCGGTCTCTTGTGTTCCGAGGCCATGTCTGTACATGCTAGGCTTGTCAAGTCAACCTAAGTGTTTTGCGTGTGTAAATCTGTCTTACACCCGTTGTATGTGAACGTAAGAATCTATCACACCCGATCATCACGTGGTGCTTCGAAACGACGAACTTTCGCAACGGTGCACAGTTAGGGGGAACACTTTCTTGAAATTTTAATGAGGGATCATCTTATTTACTACCGTCGTTCTAAGAAAATAAGATGTATAAACATGATAAACATCACAGGCAATCAAATAGTGACATGATATGGCCATCATCACTTTGGTCCTTTCGATCTCCATCTTCGGGGCTCCATGATCATCATCGTCACCGGCATGACACCATGATCTCCATCATCATGATCTCCATCATCGTGTCTTCGTGAAGTTGTCTCGCCAACTATTACTTCTACTACTATGGCTAACGGTTAGCAATAAAGTAAAGTAATTACATGACGTTTATGTTGACACGCAGGTCATAAATAAATTAAAGACAACTCCTATGGTTCCTGCCGGTTGTCATACTCATCGACATGCAAGTCGTGATTCCTATTACAAGAACATGATCAATCTCATACATCACATATCATTCATCACATTCTTCTTGGCCATATCACATCACATAGCATACCCTGCAAAAACAAGTTAGACGTCCTCTAATTGTTGTTTGCATGTTTTACGTGGCTGCTATGGGTTTCTAGCAAGAACGTTTCTTACCTACGCAAAACCACAACGTGATATGCCAATTGCTATTTACCCTTCATAAGGACCCTTTTCATCGAATCCGTTCCGACTAAAGTGGGAGAGACAGACACCCGCCAGCCACCTTATGCAACTAGTGCATGTCAGTCGGTGGAACCGGTCTCACGTAAGCGTACGTGTAAGGTTGGTCCGGGCCGCTTCATCCCACAATGCCGTCGAAACAAGATTGGACTAGTAACGGTAAGCATATTGAACAAAATCAACGCCCACAACTACTTTGTGTTCTACTCGTGCATAGAATCTACGCAATAGACCTAGCTCATGATGCCACTGTTGGGGAACGTAGCAGAAATTCAAAATTTTCTACGCAACACCAAGATCAATCTAAGGAGTAATCTAGCAACGAGGGAAGGAGAGTGCATCTACATACCCTTGTAGATCGCTAAGCGGAAGCGTTCAAGTGAACGGGGTTGATGGAGTCGTACTCGTCGTGATCCAAATCACCGATGATCCTAGTGCCGAACGGACGGCACCTCCACGTTCAACACACGTACAGCCCGGGGACGTCTCCTCCTTCTTGATCCAGCAAGGGGAGAGGAGAAGTTGAGGGAGAGCTCCGTCAGCACGACGATGTGGTGGTGGTGGAGCTCGTGGTTCTCCGGCAGGGCTTCGCCAAGCACCATGGAGGAGGAGGAGAAGGTAGGAGGAGGGAGGGCTGCGCCAGGGAAGAGGTCACGGCTGCCCTCCCACCCCTCCACTATATATAGGGGCAAGGGGAGAGGGGGGGCGCCCTAGGGTTTCCCCTAGGGGGCGGCGGCTAGGCAGATTGGATCTCCCTAGGGAAAATCCTAGGGAGACTTGCCCCCCAAGCCAAGCAGGTGGAGGCTTGCCTCCCAAGCCAGGTGGAGGCGCCCCACCTCCCCAAGTAACGTGGGAAAGGGTGTGGGGGGCGCACCAACCCTTAGTGGGCTGGTTTGCCCCTTCCCCTTTGGCCCATGAGGCCCTCCAACACTTGCTGGGGCTCCCGAAACACATTTCGGTCATGCTGGCCATAGCCTGGTACCTCCGGAACACGTCCGGACTCCAATACCCTTCGTCCAATATATCGATCTTCACCGCCGGACCATTCCGGAACTCCTCGTGACGTCCGGGATCTCATCCGGGACTCCGAACTACCTTCGGTAACCACATACTATTTCCCATAACAACTCTAGCGTCACCGAACCTTAAGTGTGTAGACCCTACGGGTTCGGGAACCATGCAGACATGACCGAGACACCTCTCCGGCCAATAACCAATAGCGGGATCTGGATACCCATATTGGCTCCCACATGTTCCACGATGATCTCATCGGATGAACCACGATGTCAAGGATTCAATCAATCCCGTATACAATTCCCTTTGTCTAGCGGTATTGTACTTGCCCGAGATTCGATCGTCGGTATCGCGATACCTTGTTCAATCTCGTTACCGGCAAGTCTCTTTACTCGTTCCATAACACATCATCCCGTAATCAACTCCTTGATCACATTGTGCACATTATGATGATGTCCTACCGAGTGGGCCCAGAGATACCTCTCCGTCACTCGGAGTGACAAATCCCAGTCTCGATTCGTGCCAACCCAACAGACACTTTCGGAGATACCTGTAGTGTACCTTTATAGTCACCCAGTTACGTTGTGACGTTTGGCACACCCAAAGTATTCCTACGGTATCCGGGAGTTGCACAATCTCATGGTCTAAGGAAATGATACTTGACATTAGAAAAGCTTTAGCATACGAACTACACGATCTTTGTGCTAGGCTTAGGATTGGGTCTTGTACATCACATCATTCTTCTAATTATGTGATCCCGTTATCAATGACATCCAATGTCCATGGTCAGGAAACCGTAACCATCTATTGATCAACGAGCTAGTTAACTAGAGGCTTACTAGGGACATGGTGTTGTCTATGTATCCACACATGTATCTGAGTTTCCTATCAATACAATTCTAGCATGGATAATAAACGATTTATCATGAACAAGGAAATATAATAATAACCTATTTATTATTGCCTCTAGGGCATATTTACAACAATCGGAATGAACAAGGGGGTTTTGCTTGCCTGGTAGATCAACAAGGAAGGCACTGCTCCCCAGATAGGTACTCGGGATCGGTCTCCGGAGCAGGACCTATCGAGAAGGAACGGTGTCGATAATCAGAATACAAGCATATGCAACAATATGATGCATGATCATGGCATGAATATGTGATGTTGTTTGAGCTAATGCAGCTAGAGTTCATTTGGTTGAAGTCCATTTGAACCAAGAATTCAAATGCAACTCTAAGTAAAATCTTTATAAGGGCCATATATATGTTTTCACCTATACAGCAGGTTTAGGTTGGTTTGTCATGCATGAAACTGGTACAGATGGATAGATTGAATTTTTCTGATGATTTTTCATATATAAATTATTTCAATCTGAGCTACGGTTGATTTGATATGAATTTTTGAAGTTTTGAATATTTTCTGGAATCTCCTGTTTGAAAATAATTCCAGGAAAAGATTAACAGCGTCAGCATGATGTCATGCCTGCGTCAGCAGTCAACGGTGCTGACCCGGTCAAACCTGACGTGTGGGGTCCACACGTCCGTGACACGGGGTTAAACAGGGGGTTATTTGCTTAATTAAAAGGATTAGGGGGCACGAGGCCCACTGGTCAGTGTCAGGGGCTTAGATTGGGTGGTGATTAGCTTAAGCTAATCACCTGATGAGCCGGACCCACCTGACAGGTCGGCGCGGTCAAAACGGTCAACCCCACCGGCGTTAAGCCGCCGGCGAGGCGGAACGCGGCGGAGGGGCTCGGGATCGCGTCTCCAGCGACCATTCGGACGGCGGAGACCACGGGAGCGAAGCCCGCGCTCGCGCGCATCCAGTGGAACACGCGGGAGGTTGCGGGGGCGGCGGAGCTCGCCGAAGCAGAGCTCAGGGCGGCGGCCGGAGTTCGGCCTCGAGCGGGAGCACAGCTACGGCGCACGGGGAGGAAGGGGAGAAGGGGGAACAGGCGCAGAAGCTCACGGCGGAGGCGACGGGATGGTCAGCAGGCTCGGGGACGAGTCGGAGACGACGGACGGGCGCCGACGATCTCGGGCGGCCGACGACGAAGATGACGGCGATGGCGGCTCCTCGGGGCGCTCCGGCTTGCGTGGATGAGGAAGGCGATGCAGGGAGACGGTGCGGAGCTCGTGGGCACGACGAGAGAGCGAGGGGGAGGCGGTGGTCGGCGGTGCTCGTCGGCGGACGCGCGGGAGAGAACCAGGGTAGGAGGGAAGGCCAGGGGAGAGAGTGAGAGAGGTCGAGGCAGCGCGTGGCATCGTCTGGGGCGTCCAGGGCGACGAGAGGGGAAGCAGGAGCTGGCGGGGGACGTGGCCCCGGCCGGCCGCGTGGCCGCGCGCGCCGGCGCGTGCCCCCGTCCTCCTGGCGAGAGGAAGGGGACGACTGGCACTGCCAGTCGGCTGGGCCGGTCTGTTGGCCACTGGGCCAGGCCAGGCCGCACAGTGCTGGGCCTCAGGGAGGTAAGTGCAGGTAAGTTTTTCCCATTTACTTCTCTTTTCTATTTTCTGACATTTGTTTTGATTTAGTAATAATACTAAATCATTTTATTTTCTTATGCCAATTTTTGTAGGAACTAGTGGTATTATTCCAGAGCTCCCCAACAAGTGGCACAATTTTTGGACATATATTATATATATAACAGATATATATCCAATGCAAATAATTATTGCATTAATTCCAAATGGCCAAAAATAAATACTTATGAGGTCCTAGAAATATTGGTTTGACTTTCATCTCTGTCCAACATTTCCAAAGAGCAACATGAACATTTTCTTGGACCTTTTTGGAGCAATTTTTATTTGGGTCATTTCCAGAAATGATTTCTGAGGATTTCATAATTCCCCATTTCAAACTTAAATAGAATTTAAACATGATGCACACATGACTAGCTAGCCTTGAGCATACAAGAACTAGGGATGTGACATGTGATCCGTGTACACTTAACAATGATTTCCAATGAGGAAATGTCTCCATGTCTTCAATGCATGCACTACGGCTGCTAACTCCAAATTGAAGGAAATATGCCCTAGAGGCAATAATAAAGTTATTATTTATTTCCTTACATATCATGATAAATGTTTATTATTCATGCTAGAATTGTATTAACTGGAAACATAATACATGTGTGGATACATAGACAAACAGAGTGTCACTAGTATGCCTCTACTTGACTAGCTTGTTAATCAAAGATGGTTAAGTTTCCTAACCATGGACAAAGGAGTTGTCATTTGATTAACAAGGTCACATCATTAGTTGAATGATCTGATTGACATGACCCATTCCATTAGCATAGCACCCGATCGTTTAGTATGTTGCTATTGCTTTTATCCATGACTTATACATGTTCCTTTGACTATGAGATTATGCAACTCCCGTTTGCCGGAGGAACACTTTGGGTGCTACCAAACGTCACAACGTAACTGGGTGATTATAAAGGAGTACTACAGGTGTCACCAAAGGTAGATGTTGGGTTGGCGTATTTCGAGATTAGGATTTGTCACTCCAATTGTGGGAGAGGTATCTCTGGGCCCTCTCGGTAATGCACATCACTTAAGCCTTGCAAGCATTGCAACTAATGAGTTAGTTGCGGGATGATGTATTACGGAACGAGTAAAGAGACTTGCCGGTAACGAGATTGAACTAGGTATTGGATACCGACGATCGAATCTCGGGCAAGTAACATACCGATGGACAAAGGGAACAACGTATGTTGTTATGCGGTCTGACAGATAAAGATCTTCGTAGAATATGTAGGAGC
The DNA here is from genome assembly GCA_032464435.1 of Aegilops umbellulata. Lineage (NCBI taxonomy): Eukaryota > Viridiplantae > Streptophyta > Magnoliopsida > Poales > Poaceae > Aegilops > Aegilops umbellulata. The sequence goes on along the minus strand of CP136058.1, from coordinate 346,539,357 downwards.
CAATATGGGCATCCAGGTCCCGCTATTGGTTATTGACCGGAGATGTGTCTCGGTCATGTCTACATTGTTCTCGAACCGTAGGGTCCGCACGCTTAAGGTTACGATGACAGTTATTATGAGTTTATGAGTTTTGATGTAACGAAGGAGTTCCGAGTCCCGGATAAGATCGGGGACATGACGAGGAGTCTCGAAATGGTTGAGACGTAAAGATCGATATATTGGACGACTATATTTGGACATCGGAAAGGTTCTGAGTGGTTCGGGTATTTATCGGAGTACCGGAGAGTTACGGGAATTCGTATTGGGCCTTATTGGGCCATACGGGAAAGGAGAGAAAGGGCCAAAAGGGTGGCCGCACCCCTCCCCTTGGACTAGTCCGAATTGGACTAGGGAGGGGGGCGCCCCCCCTCCTTCCTTCTCCTTCTCTCTTCCCTTTCCTTCTCTCCTACTCCCCCTACAAGGAAGAACTCCTAGTTAGACTAGGAAAGGGGGAATCCTACTCCCGGTGGGAGTAGGACTCCCCTTGGCGCGCCAAACATAGGGCCGGCCTCCTCCCTCCCTTGCTCCTTTATATACGGGGGCAGGGGGCACCCCATGAACACACAAGTTGATCTTCGTGATCGTTCCTTAGCCGTGTGCGGTGCCCCCCTCCACCATATTCCACCTCGAATATATCGTTGCAGTGCTTAGGCGAAGCCCTGCACCGGTAGAACATCAAGATTGTCACCACGCCGTCGTGCTGACGGAACTCCTCCCCGAAGCTTTGCTGGATCGGAGCTAGGGGTGCGTCATCGAGCTGAACGTGTGCCAAGAACTCGGAGGTGCCGGAGTAACGATGCTTGGATCGGTCGAATCGGGAAGACGTACGACTACTTCATCTATGTTGCGTCAACGCTTCCGCTTCGGTCTACGAGGGTACGTAGACAACACTCTCCCCTCTCGTTGCTATGCATCACCGTGATCTTGCATGTGCGTAGGAAATTTTTTGAAATTACTACGTTCCCCAACAGTGGCATCCGAGCCTAGGTTTTTATGGTTTGATGTTTTGCACGAGTAGAACACAAGTGAGTTGTGGACGATACAAGTCATACTGCCTATCAGCATGTCATACTTTGGTTCGGCGGTATTGTTGGATGAAGCGGCCCGGACCGACATTATGCGTACGCTTACGCGAGACTGGTTCTACCGCCGTGCTTTGCACACAGGTGGCTGGCGGGTGTCAGTTTCTCCAACTTTAGTTGAACCGAGTATGGCTACGCCCGGTCCTTGAGAAGGTTAAAACGGAGTCTATTTGACAAACTATCGTCGTGGTTTTGATGCGTAGGTGAGATTGGTTCTTGCTTAAGCCCGTAGCAGCCACGTAAAATTTGCAACAAACAAAGTAGAGGACGTCTAACTTGTTTTTGCAGGGCATGCTGTGATGTGATATGGTCAAGACATGATGCTAAATTTTATTGTATGAGATGATCATGTTTTGTAACTGAGTTATCGGCAACTGGCAGGAGCCATATGGTTGTCGCTTTATTGTATGCAATGCAATCGCCCTGTAATGCTTTACTTTATCACTAAGCGGTAGCGATAGTCGTAGAAGCATAAGATTGGCGAAACGACAACGATGCTACGATGGAGATCAAGGTGTCGCGCCGGTGACGATGGTGATCATGACGGTGCTTCGAAGATGGAGATCACAAGCACGAGATGATGATGGCCATATCATATCACTTATAATGATTGCATGTGATGTTTATCTTTTATGCATCTTATCTTGCTTTGATTGACGGTAGCATTATAAGATGATCTCTCACTAATTATCAAGAAGTGTTCTCCCTGAGTATGCACCGTTGCGAAAGTTCTTCGTGCTGAGACACCACGTGATGATCGGGTGTGATAGGCTCTACGTTCAAATACAACGGGTGCAAAACAGTTGCACACGCGGAATACTCAGGTTATACTTGACGAGCTATGCATATAAGATATGACCTCGGAACACGGAGACCGAAAGGTCGAGCGTGAATCATATAGTAGATATGATCAACATAATGATGTTCACCATTGAAACTACTCCATCTCACGTGATGATCGGACATGGTTTAGTTGATTTGGATCACGTGATCACTTAGAGGATTAGAGAGATGTCTATCTAAGTGGGAGCTCTTAAGTAATATGATTAATTGAACTTAAATTTATCATGAACTTAGTCCTAGTAGTATTAGCATATCTATGTTGTAGATCAATAGCTCGCGTTGTTGCTTCCCTATGTTTATTTTGATATGTTCCTAGAGAAAATTGTGTTGAAAAATATTAGTAGCAATGATGCGGATTGGATCCGTGATCTGAGGTTTATCCTCATTGCTGCACAGAAGAATTATGTCCTTAATGCACCGCTAGGTGACAGACCTATTGCAGGAGCAGATGCAGACGTTATGAATGTTTGGCTAGCTCAATATGATGACTACTTGATAGTTTAGTGCACCATGCTTAACGGCTTAGAATCGGGACTTCAAAGACGTTTTGAACGTCATGGACCATATGAGATGTTCCAGTAGTTGAAGTTAATATTTCAAGCAACTACCCGAGTTGAGGGGTATGAAGTCTCCAACAAGTTCTATAGCTAAAAGATGGAGGAGAATCGCTCAACTAGTGAGCATGTGCTCAGATTGTCTGGGTACTACAATCGCTTGAATCAAGTGGGAGTTAATCTTCCAGATAAGATAGTGATTGACAGAATTCTCTAGTCACCATCACCAAGTTAGTAGAACTTCGTGATGAACTATAGTATGCAAGGGATGACGAAAACGACTCCTGAACTTTTTCATAATGATGAAATCGATGGAGGTAGAAATCAAGAAAGAGCATCAAGCGTTGATGGTTGACAAGATCACTAGTTTCAAGTAAAGGGCAAAGGGAAGAAGGGGAACTTCAAGAAGAACGGCAAGCAAGTTGCTTCTCAAGTGAAGAAGCCCAAGTCTGGACCTAAGCCTGAGACTGAGTGCGTTTACTGCAAAGGGACTGGTCACTGGAAGCGGAACTGCCCCAAGTATTTGGCGGATAAGAAGGATGGCGAAGCGAACAAAGGTATATTTGATATACAGATTATTGATATGTATTTTACTAGTGTTCATAGCAACCCCTCGGTATTTGATACTGGTTCAGTTGCTAAGAGTAGTAACTCGAAACGGGAGTTGCAGAATGAACAAAGACTAGTTAAGGGTGAAGTGACGATGAAAGTTGGAAGTAGTTCCAAGATTGATATGATCATCATCGCACACTCCCTATACTTTCGGGATTAGTGATGAACCTAAATAAGTGTTATTTGGTGTTTGCGTTGAGCATAAATATGATTTGATCATGTTTATTGCAATACGATTATTCATTTAAGTTAGAGAACAATTGTTGTTCTGTTTACATGAATAGAACCTTTTATGGACATACACACCCAATGAAAATAGTTCATTGGATCTCGATCGTAGTGATACACATATTCATAATATTGAAACCAAAAGATGTGAAGTTAATAATGATAGTGCAACCTATTTGTGGCACTGCCGTTTAGGTCATATTGGTGTAAAGCGCATGAAGAAACTCCATGCTGATGGAATTTTGGAATCACTTGATGCTTGCGAACCATGTCTCTTGGGCAAGATGACTAAAACGCCGTTCTCCGAAACAATGGAGCAAGCAACAGATTTGTTGGAAATCATACATACTGATGTATGTGGTCCGATGAATATTAAGGCTCGCGACAAGTATCATTATTTTTTAACCTTCACAGATGATTTGAGCAGATATGGGTATATCTACTTGATGAAACATAAGTCTGAAACGTTTGAAAAGTTCAAAGAATTTCAGAGTGAAGTAGAGAATCATCGTAACAAGAAAATAAAAGTTACTACGATATGATCGCAGAGGTAAAACATTTGAGTTACGAGTTTGGCCTTCAGTTAAACAATGTGAAATAGTTTCACTACTCACGCCACCTGGAACACCACAGCATAATGGTGTGTCCGAACGTCATAACCGTACTTTATTGATATAAGCAATCTATGATGTTTCTTACCGATTTACCACTATCATTTTGGGGTTATGCATTAGAGACAGCTGCATTCACGTTAAATAGGGCACCATCTAAATCCGTTGAGACGACACTATATGAACTGTGGTTTAGCAAGAAACCAAAGTTGTCGTTTCTTAAAGTTTGGGGTTGTGATGCTTATGTGAAAAAAGTTTCATCCTGATAAGCTCAAACCCAAATCGGAGAAATATGTCTTCATAGGATACCCAAAGGAGACAGTTGGGTACACCTTCTATCACAGATCCGAAGGCAAGACATTTGTTGCTAAGAATGGATCCTTTCTAGAGAAGGAGTTTCTCTCGAAAGAAGTGAGTGGGAGGAAAGTAGAAAACTTGATAAGGTAATTGTACCATCTCCCTTATTGGAAAATAGTTCATCACAGAAATCTGTTCTTGTGACTACTACACCAATTAGTGAGGAAGCTAATGATGATGATCATGTAACTTCAGATCAAGTTACTACCGAATCTCGTAGGTAAACCAGAGTGAGATCCGCACCAGAGTGGTACGGTAATCCTGTTCTGGAGGTCATGTTACTTGACCATGACGAACCTACGAACTATGAAGAAGCGATGGTGAGCCCAGATTCCGCGAAATGGTTTGAGGCCATAAAATCTGAGATGGGATCCATGTATGAGAACAAAGTGTGGACTTTGGTTGACTTGCCCGATGACCGGCAAAACATAGAAAATAAATGGATCTTCAAGAGGAAGACGGACGCTGATAGTAGTGTTACTATCTACAAAACTAGAATTGTCGCAAAAGGTTTTCGACAAATTCAAGGTGTTGACTACGATGAGAGTTTCTCACTCATATCTATGCTTAAGTCTGTCCGAATCATGTTAGCAATTGCCACATTTTATGAAATCTGGCAAATGGATAAACAAAACTACATTCTTTAATGGATTTATTAAAGAAGAGTTGTATATGATGCAAACAGAAGGTTTTGTCAATCCTAAAGGTGCTAACAAAATGTGCAAGCTCCAGCGATCCATCTATGGACTGGTGCAAGCATCTCGGAGTTGGAATATACGCTTTGATGAGTTGATCAAAGCATATAGTTTTATACAGACTTGCGGTGAAGCATGTATTTACAAGAAAGTGAGTGGGAGCACTACAGCATTTCTGATAAGTATATGTAAATGACATATTGTTGATCGGAAATAATGTAGAATTATTCTGCAAAGCATAAAGGAGTGTTTGAAAGAAGTTTTTCGAAGAAGGACCTCGGCAAAGTTGCTTACATATTGAGCATCAAGATCTATAGAGATAGATCAAGACGCTTGATAAGTTTTCAATGAGTGCATACCTTGACAAGATTTTGAAGTAGTTCAAAATGGAACAGTCAAAGAAAGAGTTCTTTCCTGTGTTACAAGGTATGAAGTTGAGTAAAGACTCAAAACTCGACCACGGCAGAAGATAGAAAGAGAATGAAAGTCATTCCCTATGCCTTGGCCATAGGTTCTATAAAGTATGCCATGCTGTGTACCAGATCTATTGTATACCCTACACTGAGTTTGGCAAGGGAGTACAATAGTGATCTAGGAGTAGATCACTGGACAGCGGTCAAAATTATCCTTAGTGGAATAAGGATATGTTTCTTGATTATGGAAGTGACAAAAGGTTCGTCGTAAAGGGTTACGTCGATGCAAGTTTTGACACCGATCTGGATGACTCTAAGTCTCGATCTAGATACATATTGAAAGTGGGAGCAATTAGCTAGAGTAGCTCCGTGCAGAGCATTGTAGACATAGAAAATTGCGAAATACATAACGGATCTGAATGTGGCAGACCCGTTGACTAAACTTCTCTCACAAGCAAAACATGATCACACCGTAGTACTCTTTGGGTGTTAATCACATAGCGATGTGAACTAGATTACTGAATCTAGCAAACCCTTTGGGTGTTGGTCACATGGCGATGTGAACTATGGGTGTTAATCACATGATGATGTGAACTATCGAGTTAATCACATGGTGATGTGAGTTAATCACATGGTGATGTGACCTAGATTATTGACTCTAGTGCAAGTGGGAGACTGAAGGAAATATGCCCTAGAGGCAATAATAAAGTTATTGTTTATTTCCTTACATATCATGATAAATGTTTATTATTCATGCTAGAATTGTATTAACTGGAAACATAATACATGTGTGGATACATAGACAAACAGAGTGTCACTAGTATGCCTCTACTTGACTAGCTTGTTAATCAAAGATGGTTAAGTTTCCTAACCATGGACAAAGGAGTTGTCATTTGATTAACAAGGTCACATCATTAGTTGAATGATCTGATTGACATGACCCATTCCATTAGCATAGCACCCGATCGTTTAGTATGTTGCTGTTGCTTTTATCCATGACTTATACATGTTCCTTTGACTATGAGATTATGCAACTCCCGTTTGCCGGAGGAACACTTTGGGTGCTACCAAATGTCACAACGTAACTGGGTGATTATAAAGGAGTACTACAGGTGTCACCAAAGGTAGATGTTGGGTTGGCGTATTTCGAGATTAGGATTTGTCACTCCAATTGTGGGAGAGGTATCTCTGGGCCCTCTCGGTAATGCACATCACTTAAGCCTTGCAAGAATTGCAACTAATGAGTTAGTTGCGGGATGATGTATTACGGAACGAGTAAAGAGACTTGCCGGTAACGAGATTGAACTAGGTATTGGATACCGACGATCGAATCTCGGGCAAGTTACATACCGATGAACAAAGGGAACAACGTATGTTGTTATGCGGTCTGACCGATAAAGATCTTCGTAGAATATGTAGGAGCCAATATGGGCATCCAGGTCCCGCTATTGGTTATTGACCGGAGATGTGTCTCGGTCATGTCTACATTGTTCTCGAACCGTAGGGTCCGCACGCTTAAGGTTACGATGACAGTTATTATGAGTTTATGAGTTTTGATGTACCGAAGGAGTTCGGAGTCCCGTATGAGATCGGGGACATGACGAGGAGTCTCGAAATGGTTGAGACGTAAAGATCGATATATTGGACAACTATATTCGGACATCGGAAAGGTTCTGAGTGGTTCGGGTATTTATCGGAGTACCGGAGAGTTACGGGAATTCGTATTGGGCCTTATTGGGCCATACGGGAAAAGGAGAGAAAGGGCCAAAAGGTGGCCGCGCCCCTCCCCTTGCTCTAGTCCGAATTGGACTAGGGAAGGGGGGTGCCCCCTTCCTTCCTTCTCCTTCTCTCTTCCCTTTCCTTCTCTCCTACTCCCCCTACATGGAAGGACTCCTAGTTGGACTAGGAAAGGGGGAATCCTACTCCCGGTGGGAGTAGGACTCCCCTTGGCGCGCCAAACATAGGGCCGGCCTCCTCCCTCCCTTGCTCCTTTATATACGGGGGCAGGGGGCACCCCATGAACACACAAGTTGATCTTCGTGATCGTTCCTTAGCCGTGTGTGGTGCCCCCCTCCACCATATTCCACCTCGAATATATCGTTGCAGTGCTTAGGCGAAGCCCTGCGCCGGTAGAACATCAAGATTGTCACCACGCCGTCGTGCTGACGAAACTCCTCCCCGAAGCTTTGCTGGATCGGAGCTAGGGGTGCGTCATCGAGCTGAACGTGTGCCAAGAACTCGGAGGTGCCGGAGTAACGGTGCTTGGATCGGTCGGATCGGGAAGACGTACGACTACTTCCTCTACGTCGCGTCAACGCTTCCGCTTCGGTCTACGAGGGTACGTAGACAACACTCTCCCCTCTCGTTGCTATGCATCACCATGATCTTGCATGTGCGTAGGAAATTTTTTGAAATTACTACGTTCCCCAACACAAATCATGCGTGGCACAATTCAATTCATGAGGCTTCAGTTGTCGTGAAGCATACGAAACAACTTTTCCCTCCTGCATAAGCACTGCTCCAAGTCCTTGACGTGAAGCGTCGCAATATACCTCACAATCCTTGGTCTGATCTGGCAAAATCAACACTGGTGAGGTAACCAAACGTTTCTTCAATTCCTGGAAACTAGCCTCACACTCCTCAGTTCATGTGAACTTGGTATCCTTCTTCAGCAACTCCGTCATAGGCTTTGCAATCTTTGAGAAGTTCTCAATAAATCTCCGGTTGTATCCTCGAGTCCAAGAAAACTCCGGATCTCTCCAACTGTTGTTGGTGCTTCCCAATTGGTCACAGTGATAACCTTTGTGGGATCAACTGCTATTCCTTCTCCGGATATAACGGGTCCGAGGAATCCTAGTTCCTTCAAACAAAACTCACATTTGCTGAACTTGGCATATAGCTGATGTTCTCTGAGCTTCTCAAGTACCAAACGCAAATGTTCTTTATGCTCCTCTTCATTCTTTGAATAAACCAGAATATCATCAATGAACACCACGATGAACTTATCCAGAAACTCCATAAACACTTTGTTCATCATCTTCATAAAATAGGCAGGTGCGTTAGTCAGTCCAAATGACATAACGGTATACTCATACAGTCCATATCTGGTGGTGAATGTTGTCTTAGGTATGTCCTACTCTCGAATCTTCAACTGATGGTACCCTGATCGCAAATCGATCTTGGAAAACACTTTAGCTCCTTGCAATCGATCAAATAGATCATTGATCATTGGTAGTGGGTACTTGTTCTTGATTGTTACCTCGTTCAATCCATGATAATCAACAACCATTCTTAATGATCCATCCTTCTTCTCCACTAGAAGTACTGGTGATCCCCAAGGCGAAGAACTTGGGCGAATGTAACCTTTATCCAGTAACTCCTTAATCCGCTTCTTAATTTCCAACAAATCCTTTGCGGGCATCCTGTATGGTCTCTTCGATATTGGCCCTGTGCCTGGCAAAAGCTCAATAAAAAACTCAATATCTCTATCCGGTGGCATGCTTGGCAACTCTTCTGGAAATACGTCAGGAAAATCCTTTACCACTGGTACTTCCTCCTGCACAACTCCTGCTAAGGAATTTACTTGTGTCCTGTTTGGCGCATGCCGGGATACATACTTAATCCTTCTTCCTTCTGGCGTTGTAAGCAAAATTGTCTCACTAGCGCATTCAATGTTCCCTTCATACTTTGACAACCAATCCATGCCTAATATCACATCCAGTCCTTGAGATTCCAATACTATTAGGTCTGAGGGAAACACATAGTTACCAATCCTTAATGGTAACCGATCACACCATCGACTAGCCATATACTCTGCTCCAGGCGAGGTTACTAACATAGGTGACCTAAGGGCTTGGGTTGGCAGGTTATACTTATCCACAAATCCCCTTGATATGTATGAATGCGATGCACCAGTATCGAAAAGAACGAGTGCAGTAAATGACTTAACCAAAAACTTACCGATTACTGCATCAGGCTGAGCTTCAACCTCCTCCACATTAACATGGTTCACTTGTCCCCTGTTGAAAGGGTTCGGCTTCTTTCCAGAGCTTCCATTGCCATTCTGGCCTTCAAGACATTCATTTGCATAATGTCCGGTGTCGGTGTCAAAACCGGCGGATCTCGGGTAGGGGGTCCCGAACTATGCGTCAAGGTCGGATGGTAACAGGAGACAAGGGACACTTTGTTTTACCCAGGTTCGGGCCCTCTCGATGGAGGTAAAACCCTACTCCTGCTGGATTAATATTGATGATATAGGTAGTACAAGAGTAGATCTACCACGAGATCAAGGAGGCTAAACCCTAGAAGCTAGCCTATGGTTGTGTTTGTGTATGATGATCGTCGTCCTACGGACTACAACCCTCCGGTTTATATAGACACCAGATAGGGTTAGGGTTACACAGAGTCGGTTACATTGGTAGGAGATCTTGAATATCCGCACGCCTAGCTTGCCGTCCACGCCAAGGAAAGAACCTTCCGGACACGGGACGAAGTCTTCCATCTTGTATCTTCATAGTCCTGGAGTCCGGCGGAGAGTATAGTCCGGCTAGCCGAACACTCCCTAATCCAGGACTCCCTCAGTAGCCCCTGAACCAGGCTTCAATGACGACGAGTCCGGCGCGCAAATTGTCTTCGGCATTGCAAGGCGGGTTCCTCCTCCAAGTTCTTCAAGAAGATAATGAACACCAGAAAATAGTGTCCGACTCTGCAAAACAAATTTCCATGTATTGCCATGTAGAGAATAATACAAACACAAATCAAATCTGCTGACGTATTCCGCAGTGCGTCATAACACTGCGACCAAGCCTTCTGTATGGATTATTTTTACTGTTCCACCGCAGCACGTTCAACGAGGCGGTTTCCTTGGCACGTCTTGTCGAAGCAGAGATCGTGTGCCCCCTTTAACGGGATTCTCATTAATACGGACGTGGGTAACCCAACCGCGCCATTTACCACGGCGCTTGAGCGGCAAGCGAGTTTTATGAGGCAGGTGGGGACGCATAACAGCATCAGCCTATATAAGGGGATAAAGATCCACCTCTTTCACCTACGCCTTCTTCCTCCTTTGCCCATCCATCTCTCGCGCACTCGAGCTCCAACGCCCAAGTCCGCCCTTTCTCCCTCAACCTTCCCCGACAATGTCCGGAGCGGGAGGGAAGTGGATGGCTTCCTCCATCACGGAGGCTCAAATTAAAAAGCTTAGGAAGGCCGGATACCTGTCCAAGGACATCCCGCACCGGCTTCCTGTGGAGGGGCAGCTTCTTCCTACCCCGAGGCCCCATGAGAGGGTGGTTTTTCTCCCCCATTTCCTCCGCGTACTGGGTTTTCCACTTCACCCTTTCGTTCGGGGGCTCATGTTTTACTACGGCCTAGATTTCCACGATCTGGCCCCGAACTTCGTCCTCAATATCTCGGCGTTTATCGTCGTGTGTGAGGCCTTTCTCCGCATCCGCCCCCACTTCGGCCTCTGGCTCAAGACCTTCAACGTCAAGCCCAAGGTGGTGTCCGGCACCCAGGCGTAGTGCGGAGGCGCTATGGTTGGCAAGATAGCCAACGTCCTCTGGCTCGATGGCTCCCTCGTGGAATCCCTAAAGGGGTGGCAGGCTGGGTGGTTTTACATCACCGAGCCCCGCGATCCGAAATGGGTCGCGGCCCCTGAGTTCAGATCTGGACCCCCCACAAGGCTCATGTCCTGGAAAGAGACAGGCCTGTCGTGGGGCAACGAGGAGGAAGTGACTGGTTTGCAAACATGCATCCAGTCCCTGGTGGACAGGCCAATCCGGATTGCCAATATAGTCCAGGTCATGCTCATTCGCCTAATCCTCCCGTGTCAAGAACGGGATTTTACTTTGTGGGAATACGACCCGGCGCAGCGCCGAACCCTCAATAGGCTCTTCGATACGACGTATGAAGACGTCTGGAAGGTGCTGACAAAAGGCGCCGAGTCCCCCACATCCGCCTCCGAGGATCGCGGATACAGCTCGCAGCGCGACGCTGGCGAGGGAAGCTATCTATACCTTTGACAGGTTCATTTAAGCTCTTCTACATAGATTGACTCTATGCGGGATCCAAAAACTCCCTTTGCCTTTGACAGGCGTGGCTGAAGATAGCCAGACCAATTAACTGTCCGGCTACTCTGCCCGAAGACCCGGCCCTAGCTCTCTTGGTGAAGCTAATGGCTCCGGCGCCTTATGTGGTGCCGGAAAAGAAGGTCAAGAAGATCAAGACCACCGGGACTCGAAAGAGTGCCCGCAACATGGTGGTGTCGGACTCGTCATCTGACGAGTCCGCGACACCCTCCGCTCGTGAAAACGAGGAGGAGGAAGAAGAAATCCCTCCCCCTCCAACGGGGGAAGGTAAGAAGAGGAAGGCTGCCCCGGCGGGGGCAGCTAAAGGGTCCAAAAAGAGGAAGACCCCTCCGCCGGACTACTCCCCTGACGCCAACGAGGACGAGGAGGAGTGGCCGGAAAGGACCAAGCGTCCGGCGAAGTCGTAAGTATTCGGATACCAGAGTAACTCATGATATTCTTTTACAGCTTTCCCTTACGTATGAATATAATTGTGCAGGCCGCCCCGGGCCACACTTGACATTTCGTCGAGCGGCTCCCTGGATTCGTCGGAGATGGACTCCGTCCCTCCCACGGTCTCCCCCCGCAGGGCGGGCGATGCCGAAGCGGTGTCCCGCCGAATAGGGCAGGAGGAGGTGGTCCTGGAGGAGCCGCAAGGCAATCCTCAGGACCCCAGGAGTGAAGGGGATAAAACCCCCAGGGCTCCCAATCCGGCTTTGTGCCGGACACCGTGCCGGACTCCAATGTCTTGGTTCACGGTGGGCGGACTCCTTCCAAAAGGAGTAAGCCATCCGGTCCGGCGACCTCTGTCCAGCCAGAGGCGCCGGACAACCTGATGGAGGCACTTGAAGGTGCCACCATCGACGAGGAGCACCGTACTGTTATGAGTACGGTGGTCCAGAGGGTTCAGTCCGCCAAGAGCGGACTGAATGCAGCTTGCGCTAGCCTTCTAACAGGCTTCCAGGTAAGCAAAAAATATGCTAAATTCATTACCGCATAGACAGTAGCCCCTGATGCTCTGTTCGGTGTTCGGAAAGAAAAGCCGAATAGAGGATCTAATAATTTTTGCAGGAGTCTAACCATATAAAGTCAAATATGCGTATGCAGGCTTCCCTGTTGTCCACCGCCGCGCTAACTGCGCAGGTGGAAGTCCTGAAAAAGGACTTCGAGCGGTCCGAGCAAGAGCTCGGCCTTGCCAAGAGGCGGCTCGAGGAGAAGGAAGGTAAGATACCCCCTCAATAATAAAATGTGCCTATAGAGAGGCTTGATTGCAAAAAATAACAGGATTGAGCTGCCTATTGTAGGGGTCGCCACGGAGTTGGAAACCCTGAGGCAGGCGCTTATTGAGGCCGAGAAGAAGACGGCCGAAGAGCGCACCAAACGAGAAAAGCTTGGGGTCCAAAACGGAGAGGTGCAACAGGAGCTGCAAGCTCTCATGAAAAAACATGAGGGTTTGGAGCTTGACGTGAAAACGCAAGCCACCGAACTCGCCTCTGTCGTTGAGGCCACCAAGAGTGCCAAGGCCGAAGCCCAGAAGGCCCTCCAAGAGTTGGAGGATATGAAGAAAATAGCAGCGGGTAAGGCATTCTCAATGCAAAGTAGGAACATAAAAGTAAAGTACCTATTACTTACCCGAATCCGGAGTTCTCCAGGGGCGTTCTGCGATCTTCCCCGCAGTGCATCCGACGCCGCCGCATTGTTCCGGAGCAAAGAGAACAGCTCGACGGAGAGTGTGTTCTGGTCTCAATATTCTGAGGCCGGACACCCTGTGCCCTTGAGCGACCAGCTGAAGCAGCTGGCCGAGCTCCACAAGGCGTCCGAACAGGCCATGAAGGGCTTACTAGTTCGGCTGTGGCCTGGAGAGGCCCTGCCTAGGAGCTACTTCGGGCTAGTGCGGCAGCTGGTGGAGGCCTGTCCACGACTTGAGGTCATCAAGCGCTCTGTCTGCATTGAAGGCGCCCGGAGGGCCCTTGCCCGTGTAAGGGTACACTGGGGTAAGCTGAACGGCGAGAAGCTGGTGAAGGACGGGCCGCCGCAGGGGAAGGAGCATCGTAAACCCAAGAACTACTATGAGGAAGTTCTTGCCGGATCCCGCCTTATTGCGGATGAATGTACCATGGATGTAATATTTCAATAAACTCGTTCGTTTGTATCCTGTGCACTGAAAACTTGTTCATATGCGCTTTAAGCAATGCTTTGAATTTAAAATATTGTTTACTGTGCGGCTGTTTATCAGTAATTGAGAGATGGCGAGTCGTCGGCTTCTGCCCCCATGCAACTAGTGCTGGGGTGTTCGGGATAAACCTGCGGGCTCTTGTTCCCATAGTTGGGTCCTTCGAGGGAGGCCCGCAGCACAACGAACCAGGCAATCGGACTATAATGCTTGAACACTCTCACTTAGCCATAGAACTTTATAATTTTAAATTTCGGCGAAGCCCCTAGTTTGGAAGGCCGAATTCGGGGCACTATCCACGCCCGTAGCCGGATTTAACCAGCTCTCCGCTCGAAAGCGGCATAAGCCTTTAAGGACTCGAAAAACCTCTCGAACAGCGACCGGTCTCACGCCCTATCATGACAGTCTGTTTTAGCTTTCTCCACTGAGGCGCTCACCCACATGATCTGGGGCGCAATCGCAGTGGTTCTCCTAGTGCTACCTTAGCCGATAGAGCGGAACGTAAGGTACCAAAACATAGGAGCCGGGCAAACCCAACATATGACCAAAATCATGACTCGGAGCCGATGCATATAGTGCTATAAGTTCGGGGTGCCGCACTTTGGGAAAGTGTGCGGACTTCTCACGACCAGATAAAAGGGTAATGAAGCCCCTGGCATGGTTTGCCGTACCATGTTGTACGGGTGCCGTCATGTTATAAAATAAACATATATAAAAATATGATAATGCGAAAAATAGACTAAAGCTATGCATTGTGTATAAGGAGGCTGTTTGCTCAAGCCGAACGATACAAGTAGTGCAATAAGCAAAAAATACTAGACTATTTAACATGTCCTGACCAGGTGCAGACCGCAGAAACTTAGAAACAGATATATTGCTCGAAATAGAGACCACCTGAGAGTTCCATAATGCGGCGTCGTTTTGCCTGCTTTCCTGGGTCTTGTACCATCTGTGCGGCAGCGAAGCCGAACAGTTTTTACAGAGTCCTGAAAAAAGGAAAAAAAAGAAAAAAATTTGGCAGCCCCTAGTACGTTTGACGCCGTATTGCAGGTATGCCAGGAATATCCCCCTCCCCTGTGCCCATGGAATTTTGATGGCGTAATTATGTACTCTAGGTACTAGCTCTTTTATGTAGCGATGGCTAGGGTTGGGGCGTTATTGCTACGCTTGCTCCGAACGCGCCAGTTGGTCGTGCTGCAGAGTATTCCGGGCGCGCTTTGCATTGTCCGGCTTTTTAGCGGCCGGACTGGAGAGTTGCCTTAAAAGGCTGCTTTGAACCTCCGCTGTGAGGGCCGCCGTGTGCTCCTCCGTACGGATGGAGCGTTCAGTGTTTCCGCTGACCGTTATTACACCTCGAGGGCCTGGCATCTTGAGCTTGAGATATGCGTAGTGCGGCACCGCATTGAATTTAGCGAATGCGGTTCGTCCGAGCAGGGCATGATAGCCCCTGCGGAACGGGACTATGTTGAAGATTAACTCGTCGCTTCGGAAGTTATCCGGAGATCCGAAGACCACATCAAGTGTTATCGAGCCTGTGCAATTGGCCTCTACACCTGGAATGACGCCTTTAAAGGTCGTCCTTGTGGGCTTGATCCTTGATGGATCTATGCCCATTTTCCGCACTGTATCCTGGTAAAGCAGGTTCAGGCTGCTGCCGCCGTCCATGAGGACTCTTGTGAGGTGAAATCCGTCAACTATCGGGTCAAGAACCAATGCGGCGAAGCCGCCGTGACGAATGCTGGTGGGGTGGTCCCTTCGATCGAAAGTGATCGGGCAAGAGGACCATGGGTTGAGCTTGGGGGCGACTGGCTCCATCGCGTATACGTCCGTAGCGCACGCTTCCTTTCCCTTTTGGGAATATGGGTCGCGTATATCATGTTCACCATCCGCACTTGTGGGGGAAACCCCTTCTGTCCTTTGTTGTTCGGCGGCCTGGGCTCCTGCTCGTCATCGCTGTCCAGCCCCTTGTCTTTTTGTTCGGCTCTCAGCTTGCCTGCCTGCTTGAACACCCAACAATCTCTGTTGGTGTGATTGGCTGGCCTTTCGGGGGTGCCATGAATCTGGCACGAGCGGTCGAGTATTCGGTCCAAACTGGACGGGCCCTGGTTATTCTTTTTGAATGGCTTTTTCCGCTGACCGGATTTATAGCCTCTGAATCCGGCATTTACTGCCGTATCCTCATTGCTGTCGCTGCTAACGCGGCGCTTTGGATTATTTCGACGTGACCTGCCGCTTTTGTCCTTGGTATCCGGATTACCAGTTTTCTTCAATAAGTTGTTGCTACGAGCTAGCCAGCTGTCTTCGCCCGCGCAAAAGCGGGTCATGAGTGTCGTGAGGGCTGCCATGGATTTTGGCTTTTCCTGTCCTAGGTGCCGGGCAAGCCATTCGTCGCGGATATTATGCTTGAAGGCCGCTAGGGCCTCTGCGTCCGGACAGTCGACTATCTAATTTTTCTTTGTTAGGAACCGTGTCCAGAATTTCCTGGACGATTCATCTCGCTGCTGAATTATGTGGCTTAGGTCATCGGCGTCCGGTGGTCGCACATAAGTGCCCTAGAAGTTGTCGAGGAATGCGGCTTCCAGGTCCTCCCAAGAACCGATTGAATTTGCCGGCAAGCTGTTAAGCCAATGCCGAGATGGTCCCTTAAGCTTGAGTGGGAGGTATTTGATGGCGTGCAGGTCATCGCCGCGTGCCATGTGGATGTGGAGGAGATAATCCTCGATCCATACTGCCGGATCTGTCGTACCATCATATGACTCGATATTGACAGGTTTGAAACCCTCTGGGATTCTATGATCCATTACCTCGTCTCTGAAGCATAGCGGGTGTGCGGCGCCCCTGTACTAGGCTATGTCACGACGCAGCTCGGAAGAGCTGTGTTTGTTGTGTTCGGCCCGGCCGTATTTATGTCCGGACTGAAAATCATCATGTGTTGGGCGTCCGCGCGATCCATAGATCGATCTTGTCTGCCTTGCTTTGTCCTCCAGGACGTCTCGCAGATCTGGTTCGTGTTCCCGTGCCTTTGTGAAGCGGCAACGGGGCATGGCTTGTTTGGTTGTTCGGCAGTTTTCTCTGTCGCGGCCACGAGGTGCCCGATCTGCCATGTCTTGTGTTTCCTCCTCTGATAAGGGGAGCGGCCTGCGCTTAAGATAATTTTTGGAGGGGCGCCCGAGTTCATACTCTTCGGCCGCAAGGACGTCTGTCCATCTGTCAGCTAGCAAATCTTGATCAGCCCTAAGCTGTTGCTGCTTTTTCTTTAGGCTGTTCGCCGTGGCTATAAGCCTGCGTTGAAAACGCTCTTGTTCGGCAGGGTCCGATGGTACGACGAATTCGTCGTCGCCGAGGCTTGCCTCGTCTTCGGAGGGAGGCATATAGTTATCATCCTCAACCTCTTGTTATGCCGCTTTCTCATGAAGGCTGGCTTCTCCATCTTCCTGTGCCGAATCATGCTGAGGTTGGTGCTCTTCAGCGCTATCTGGGGTAGCATTATCCCCCGTGCCGGAATCACCATTCTTGCTTTGGCGGGATTTAGAGCGGCGCCGCTGACGCCGGCGTTTGGGAGGCTTTTTTGAGGTGCCATCCTCTGCTGTTCCATCGCCGTCCCCGTCTTTCGGGGCGTCCACCATGTATATGTCATATGACGAGGTGGCAGTCCAGCGCCCTACGGGTGCTGGTTCTTGCTCGTCTCCTCCTTCGTCGTCCATACCGTCGAAGTCTTCGGAGCCGAAGTCAAGCATGTCAGTTAAGTCGTCGACAGTGGCTATTAAGTGGGTGGTGGGCGGGCTTTGAATTTCTTTGTTGTCCGAATCCCAACCTCGCAGGCCATAATTCGGCCTGGGCTCTCCTGACAAAGAGAGAGACTTGAGAGAATTCAGTATATCGCCGAAAGGTGAATGTTGAAAGATACCCGCGGCGGTGAACTCCATTACGGGCGCCCAACCTGATTCGATCGGCAGGGGCGAGGGAGTTTCGGAGCTCGGAAAAGAGTCCGGCTCCTCGGAGTCATGGGCCATGCGGAGTGCGGGGCTGTCGTTTGGCTCGATCACCTTTGAGATCGCAGCCCCTGAGGTGACGTCCAACCGTTCATCCTCAACGAACGCAGCGGGCTCCGAATCGAGGGTCGGGGCCGGAGCGTATGCGGCCTCCAGGACACTATTCGGGGGAAGAGCTATATCATGTCCCTCGAGATAGTGCGGCGCGCCTGGCTGTGGCTCGAATCCGTCGAAGATCAAGTCTCCGCGGATATTTGCCGTGTAGTTTAAGCTTCCAAACCTGACTTGATGGCCAGGGGCGTAGCTTTCGATCTGCTCCAGATGGCCAAGGGAATTGGCCCGCAGAGCGAAGCCGCCAAAGACGAAGATCTGTCCGAGGAGAAAAATCTCGCCCTGGACCTCGTCGTTGCTGATGATCAAAGGAGCCATCGGACCCAAAGGCGACGACACAGAGGAACTCTCAATGAAAGCACCAATGTCGGTGTCAAAACCGGCGGATCTCGGGTAGGGGGTCCCCAACTGTGCGTCAAGGTCGGATGGTAACAGGAGACAAGGGACACTTTGTTTTACCCAGGTTCGGGCCCTCTCGATGGAGGTAAAACCCTACTCCTGCTGGATTAATATTGATGATATAGGTAGTACAAGAGTAGATCTACCACGAGATCAAGGAGGCTAAACCCTAGAAGCTAGCCTATGGTTGTGTTTGTGTATGATGATCGTCGTCCTACGGACTACAACCCTCCGGTTTATATAGACAACGGATAGGGTTAGGGTTACACAGAGTCGGTTACATTGGTAGGAGATCTTGAATATCCGCACGCCTAGCTTGCCTTCCACGCCAAGGAAAGAACCTTCCGGACACGGGACGAAGTCTTCCATCTTGTATCTTCATAGTCCTGGAGTCCGGCGGAGAGTATAGTCCGGCTAGCCGAACACCCCCTAATCCAGGACTCCCTCATCCGGTCTTGGAACACTTGAAACAGGTGACTTGGCTCAGATCTCTCTTGGCTGGGGTTGATGGGGTGGTACGATTCTGGCCGTTGCTTCCTCCATTCCCATTACCATTCTTGGAACCATTATGATTGTGCGAGCTTCCTCCTCCATGGGTATGCTGAAAATGAACTCCCGGTTTAGGGGTAAGACGGGGCTTCTCCTGAGCTCCTGAATTATACTTCCCCTGTCCATACTTCCTCTTGCGATTTTCAATCTGCTGCTGCTTCCCTTCAATCCTAAGAGCATGATCTACCAGCTCCTGGTAGTTGTTGAAACTTGCTACCATCAACTGCATACTCAGCTCGTCATTCAGTCCTTCCAGAAACTTCTCCTGCTTAGCTGCATCTGTAGCAACGTCATCTGGGGCATAACGTGCTAGCTTACTAAAGTCATCCACATGCTGGCCAACTATCCGTCCTCCTTGGCGCAAGTTGCGAAACTCACGCTTCTTCATGGCGATAGCTCCTGCTGAAACATGGGCAGTACGGAAAGCTTGCTGAAACTGGTCCCATGTGACAGTGTCTACAGGGTAAGTGGCTGTAAAATTCTCCCACCATGCTGCTGCGGGTCCTTCAAGATGATGTGCGGCAAACTTCACTTTTTGCTCATCTGTACATCCAGCAGTGGTCAACTCCCTCCCTGTCTTGCGGAGCCAATCATCTGCTACTATCGGCTCGGTGCTACTGGAAAACACCGGCGGATTCAGCCTAAGGAAACGGGTCAAGTGATCAACTGGTGGTGGTGGCGGTGGGTTGTTGTTGTTGTTTTGGTTCTGGACTACTGCATCAAAGCATTCTGCTGCTGGATCAACTGAGTGAGCTCCGGTGGGAAAGCGAATCCATTGTCACATCTCTAAGGCATCTGAGGGTTTAGAAAAGATGAGAATTAAGAATAGAATGAGGTCTAAAGAGAAAACACTACACAAATGCACATGAGACAAATGCACACAAAATCACTTCATTCAATCAAACAAGGGCATACAATCGGTCTAGAACTATCGCAAAAGTGCGTGGACTATAATATGTACATGGGGGAATACTACTACTGTTATGGTAGTCTACTAGAAAAACTGCTCCGCTAAAGACTCCATGATATCTGCTCCAGCTTCGTCTTCGAAATCATCATCACTAGGATCGGAATCAGTGTCGTCGATGATGATGTAGTTATCTGGACAGGTGCAATCTTCATCTTCTTCTCCGGGTGCTGAATTCCCCATGAGTTCTTCAATCTTCTCCTTAAGATCGTCGTTTTGTCTCACTAGAGCTACAATCTCATCCATGTAGTCCTTGCGAGTGGCCTTCAGTTCTCCTTCTAGCTCAATAATCTTGGCTTTTGCTTTCTTCAACTCCATCATATCTGCGCACATCTGGTTCTCCTGGCGTCGAATGTGCTGGTTTAACTCCTGGATGAAAGCTGCAATGGATCTATCCTTCTTGGTGCTAACTATCTCCCATTGTTCATCTCGGCGTCTGCAAATCTGGTAAATAGTATCCTTGAGGTCTTCTTGGTAAACTTCTCCAATGCGTCCCATGGTGATATGAGCTTCCATGCTCTTTCCCAGACTCCATGTTGGTGCATTGAAAACACACTCTATGGGCTCCGTGATTGGCGCGAACGTCCTTCCTGGAACTAGAGCTTGAATCTTCCAACGCTCCTCTTTGGGTAAAGTGGCGTTGTAGGTCCCGGTGAAGCTTGGTGTACCAATGTTCAGGTACTTAGTGACTTCCTTCAGGTGTCATCCAAAAGGTGTATCTTCATCCGGCTGGGTGAACTTGATCCTCGCTTCCGTCATCCTAAAAGAGTAGAAAACATGAGGAGTCAGAAATGAGAAGAGAGTAGTGATCTAGGGCTTTAGCTTAGTGGTCGTGTCCTACAGTCAGCGTGTGCTCTGATACCATCTCTGTGGCGACCAGACCTCAAACAGTCTGACCTCTGTGCTCAGGTGTCATCCCTGGATCAGTAATGCTGACACCACACAGTACTTTGAAGGATTTATAATAGAGTAGCAATCACACACTTATTACATCGATGTCTCAAAGAGAACTTATTACAATAAATATGGCTTAAGGCCATCTAATAACGATAACAGCGGAAGGCTTGGAAGATAAGCGAGTCCATCAACTCCAACGGCATCACTGAGTATAGAACCACGACCTAAAAGGCACCTTACTCGTCATCTGAAAAGTCTGCAACATGAAACGTTGCAGCCCGAAACGGGTCAGCACATGGAATATGCTGGCAATATAACACATAGAGAGTGATGAAAGATTAAGCCTATACTACATGCATATATGGCTGGTGGAAAGCTCTATGGTTACAGTTTTGCGTAAAGCCAATTTTTCCCTACTGCAAAGGAATAAATTTATTTAACTATCATGGTGGTTGTTAAACATTGAGAATGGTTGACAGCATCCTCAATCCCATTAAAATAATCATCATTAAAACCCAATAATATTAATTTAAAGTAACATGATGAAATTCACATGATATCCAAGTACTAGATACTCAAAACGTCCATAACCGGGGACACGGCTATCCATGATTAGTTTGTACACTCTGCAGAGGTTTGCGCACTTTTCCCCACAAGACTCGATCTCCTTCGTTGGAATTCTCGCACTACATGGTGTTTGAGAAACGGATGACCGAGGCATAGTCTTTCAGAAGCGCTAGCACCTTACGATGTGATAGACTGTACCAACCTACATCCCCTACATCTACTAGTCTACCACTGTAAGAGTTCGCACGACTTAGTCAACTATGCCAGAGCCCATAATGGCTTGTGGCTGCACACGGAAGTTTCTAGTTTGAATAATCTCATGATCCCTTTGAGCCTGGGTGCCGGTCCAAAAAGAAACAGGCAATCCTGGAATACCCAGGTACCTCAATCCACACAGATGTGTGTTCAAGTTGCCACCTTAGGTAAACCATTAATTAACAAACTCACATCTGTCATGGATATCACTCACCCAATCCACGTCTACTAGCATAGCATGGCATAATAAGCAAACGTAGAAGTAACTCCCAAAGGTTTGATAATAAAACACGTAATAGGTACTACCTCAACTACTTCCCATCCCACAATTTAATTAGATCCTAATCATGCAGTGTTTGAGGATTGATCTAATGCAATAAAACTGGGTAGTAAAAGAGGTATGATCAAAGTGTTACTTGCCTTGCTGATGATCCGCGAAACCTAGAGATTCGAAGTAACAGGCGGCACACTCCGGATATTCTATCGCAGACAAACGAACAAGCTTACAATAAGTACTCATATAATGCACAGGTAAAACTCAAATAAGAGTTCTAACCAGAAAGTTCAACTTAAGAACTCTGGTTTTCAAAAAGAATCAAATCGAACGAAGCAACGAAAGTCAAACGGCGAAAGAAAACAACTTCGTTCTACTAATCTGGATCTAAGTCAAATTTTACAGAAGCAAAAACTTGTTTAAGTTTGTTAAACGGATAGAGGGTTTCGAGACGAAACTCCAGGTGCTTGAATCACCTGATTCCGATAAACAAGCGAAAAGTTATACTAAAACGAAAATCGGATCAGAAATCGAGATCAGAAAATAACCGCGGAAAATCCGAGAAAAAGGAAAACGACGAACGGATTAACGAACGAACGTTCGCTAATTAAGCTAAACCGAAAATAATAAAACCCATCTAATAAAAATAAAAAAAATAAAAAAACAAAAAAACCAAAAATAAAACCGACGAAAACCAATCGGTTTTTCTTTATTTTTAAAAAACGGGCACGGAAATCGAGGCGGCGGCGAACCTCGGGCGGCGGGATCATCGTGTGCGGCGGCGGCGGCTCCGGCGATGCGCGCGGATCGAGGCAGGGCTGATGGGCTGGGGTGGCTCGGGGCGGCGCTATTTAGAGGCTGCCCCCGGGCGGTGTCCCGCTCGGGTACGGCCCGAAGTCAGTTCGTTTTTTTATATAATTATGCTCAGAAAAAGAATAAAAATAAATACTAAACGGACTCCAAAAATCCCGAAATATATTTTCCCATGCTTCTAAAATCAAGCCCGACAAAGTGAACATTTATTTGGGCCCTAAATGCAATTTTTAAAAACGCATATTTTTCCTAAATTCAAATTTAAAAAATCGAAAAACTCCGAAAAAATCTTATTTGATTTTATTATTAAATTCTCAATATTTCTATATTTTGGGAAAGTCATTTTATTCCCTCTCTCATATTTTTGTAATAGAAGTAATTGATGATAAAATAAATAAAACCAAATGATCCTATTTTCAAAATTTGAGAAAAACTCAAATATGAAAATAACGAAACCCCCAACTCTCTCCGTGGGTCCTTGAGTTGCTTAGGATTTTCTAGGATCAAAACCAAAAGAAAATAAAATATGATATGCATGATGATCTAATGTATAACATTCCAAATTGAAAATTTGGGATGTTACACTCGACTTGTTGCGAAAGGTTTCCGACAACTTCAAGGAGTTGACTACGATGAGACCTTCTCACCCGTAGCGATGCTTAAGTCTGTCCGAATAATGTTACCAATTGTCGCATCTTATGATTATGAAATTTGGCAAATGGATGTCAAAACTGCATTCCTTAATGGTTATCTTAAAGAAGAGTTGTATATGATGCAACCAGAAGGTTTTGTCGATCCTAAAGGTGCTAACAAAGTGTGCAAGCTCCAGCGATCCATTTATGGACTGGTGCAAGCCTCTCGGAGTTGGAATATATGTTTTGATAGTGTGATCAAAGCATATGGTTTTACACAGACTTTTGGAGAAGCATGTATTTACAAGAAAGTGAGTGGGAGCTCTGTAGAATTTCTAATATTATATGTGTACGACATATTGTTAATTGGAAATAATACAAAATTTCTCGATAGCATAAAAGGATACTTGAATAAGAATTTTTCAATGAAAGACCTTGGTGAAGCTACTTATATGTTGGGTATCAAGACCCATAGAGATAGATCAAGACGCTTAATTGGACTTTCACAAAGCACATACCTTGATAAAGTTTTGAAGAAGTTCAAAATGGATTAGTCAAAGAAAGGGTTCTTGCCTGTGTTACAAGGTGTGAAGTTGAGTCGGACTCAATGCCCGATCACTGCAGAAGATAGAGAGAAAATGAAAGTCATTCCCTATGCTTTAGCCATAGGTTCTACCATGTATGCAATGTTGTGTACCAGATCTGATGTCTGCCTTGCTATAAGTTTGGCAGGGAGGTACCAAAGTAATCCAGGAGTGGATCACTGGATAGCGGTCAAGAACACGTGTTGGTCACCCTTGACGAAAGCACTTCTATGACACGCGATTCGTCGTCATGGAGGTGGACACTTCCAAGGTGATAATTTTGGTAATGTCATGGAACACTTCTACGACAGCATAGGTATGACTATCTTGATTCTGTCATAAAATCGTCATGGATGTACATTCATGACAGAAAACATGACCTACTGTGACAAACACATATCATCACGGAAGTGTATTTTTTTGTAGTGATAGCAAGTGAAGGAAATATGCCCTAGAGGCAATAATAAAGTTGTTATTTATATTTCCTTATATCATGATGAATGTTAATTATTCGTGCTAGAATTGTATTAACTGGAAACTTAGTACATGTGTGAATACATAGACAAACAAAGTGTCCCTAGTATGCCTCTACTTGACTAGCTCGTTAATCAAAGATGGTTAAGTTTCCTAACCATAGACATGTGTTGTCATTTGATGAACGGGATCACGTCATTAGAGAATGATGTGATGGACAAGACCCATCCGTTAGCTTAGCATAATGGTCGTTTAGTTTTATTGCTATTGCTTTCTTCATGACTTATACATATTCTTCTGACTATGAGATTATGCAACTCCCGAATACCGGAGGAACACTTTGTGTGCTATCAAACGTCACAACATAACTGGGTGATTATAAAGATGCTCTACAGGTGTCTCCAATGGTGTTTGTTGAGTTGGCATAGATCGAGATTAGTATTTGTCACTCCGAGTATCGGACAGGTATCTCTGGGCCCTCTCGGTAATGCACATCACTATAAGCCTTGCAACCAATGTGACTAATGAGTTAGTTGCAGGATGATGCATTATAGAACGAGTAAAGAGACTTGCCGGTAACGAGATTTAACTAGGTATGATGATACCGACGATCGAATCTCGGGCAAGTAACATACCGATGACAAAGGGAATAACGTATGTTGTTATGTGGTTTAAACGATAAAGAACTTCGTAGAATATGTAGGAGCCAATATGAGCATCCAGGTTCCGCTATTGGTTATTGACCGGAGATGTGTCTCGAACATGTCTACATAGTTCTCGAACCCGTAGGGTCCGCACGCTTAACGTTCGATGACGATTTGTATTATGAGTTATGTGATTTGATGACCGAAGTTTGTTCGGAGTCCCGGATAAGATCACGGACATGACAAGGAGTCTAGATACGATAGAGACATAAAGAATGATATATTGGACAATGTTATTCGGACACCAGATGAGTTCCGAGAGGTACCGGGTAACTATCGGAGATCCGGAGGGTTATCGGAACCCCCCGAGGGAACTAATGGGCCTTCATGGGCCATTGTGGAGAGAGAGGAGGGCCGCAAGGGGCTGGCCGTCCCTCCCCCTTGGCACTCCGAATTGGACTAGGGGAAGGGGGCAGCGCACCCCTTTCCTTCCCCTCTCCCTCTCTCTTCCTTCTTCCCCCTTCCAGCAAGTGGAATCCTACTCCTAGTAGGACTCCTCTCTCTGGCGCGCCCTACAGGGGCCGGCCGGCCTCCCCCTCTCCTCCTTTATATATGGAGGCAGGGGACCCTATAACACACAAGATCAATTGTCTTAGCCGTGTGCGGTGCCCCCCTCCAGAATTTACCACCTCGGTCAAATTGTTGTAGTGCTTAGGCGAAGCCCTCCACTGGTAACTTCATCATCACCGTCGCCACGCCGTCGTGCTGACAGAACTCTCCCTCGTCCTCAGCTGGATCAAGAGCTCGAGGGACGTCATCGTGCTGAAGTGTGCTAAACACGGAGGTGTCGTACATTCGGTACTTGTATCGGTAGGTGTCGGTGTCAAAACCGGCAGATCTCGGGTAGGGGATCCCGAACTGTGCGTCTAAGGATCGATGGTAACAGGAGACAAGGGACACGACGTTTACCCAGGTTTGGGCCCTCTTGATGGAGGTAATACCCTACGTCCTGCTCTTGTTTATATTGATGGAGTATCAAGTACAGATTTGATCTACCACGAGATCGTAATGGCTAAACCCTAATTGTCTAGCCTGTATAATTATGATTGTGTCTACGGAGTAAACCCTCCGGTTTATATAGATATAGAAGGGGGCTAGGGTTGTACAGAGTCAGTTTACAGAGAAAGGAATATTCATATCCGCACGCCAAGCTTGCCTTCCACGCAAAGGAGAGTCCCATCCGGACACGGGGGAAAGTCTTCTATCTTGTATCTTCACGGCCCATCAGTCCGGCCCATGTTGCATAGCCCGGACGCCCGAGGACCCCGTAATCCAGGACTCCCTCAGTAGCCCCTGAACCAGTCTTCAATGACGATGTGTCCGGCGTGCAGATTTTCTTCGGCATTGCAAGGCAGGTTCCTCCTCCGAACACTTCAAGGTAGTTGACCACCAGCACTATATCCGGCTCTGTTCAATAGTCACATTCCTCAAATATAAAGGTAAAATGCAGATAAGTTCAATCTTCTGATGATTTCACGGACGAGACATTACATCCAGCCGCTTTATTATTTCGAACCATTTTTTCGGCCTCCCGTGTCGCGCTTCGATACGCAACCTCCGGTGACACGTCTTGTCAAAGCAGAGATCGCGCCCCTTATTACGGGATTCTCATCAATACGAGTTTTGGTAACCTAACCATGCGGTTCGCGTGACCCCTTGGGAACAGGCGAGTTTTAAGGCTCGAGGGAGGGGACGCTTGATATTCGCAGTCCATATAAGTGGATAGAACGCATCTGTTCCACCCCATGCCTCATTCTATTTGCCTCTCCATCCCCGAGCTCCAGCGCCCAAACTCCAAGCTCTTCCCTTCCCGACAACTCCTCCGACTATGGCCGGTTCTCAAGGCAAGTGGGTGCCCTCCTCCGTCACGGAGGAAAACATTCAGGAGCTGCGGGAAGCATGGTATCTGACCGCGGAAATCAAGCACAGGCTTCTCGATCCGGCGCAAGTCATCCCCACTCTGGAGCCCGGTGAGAGGGTGTTGTTTATCCCCCACTTCCTCTGTGGACTCGGATTCGCCCTTCATCCCTTTGTAAGGGGTCTCATGTTCTACTACGGGCTGGATTTTCACAATCTGGCCCCAAATTCGTTCCTTCACATCTCGGCATTTATCGTCGTGTGTGAAGCCTTCCTCCGTGTCCCTCCACACTTCAGCTTATGGCTCAAGATTTTTAATGTGAAACCGAAGGTGGTTAATGGGCAACACGCGGACTGTGGCGGCGCCATGGTGAGCAAGCTCCCCAAAGTCAATTGGCCAAAGGGAGTCTTTGTGGACACCGACAAAATATGGCAACAGGAATGGTTCTATATTACAGAACCCCGCGGCTCCAAGTGGGCAGCTGCACCAGCCTTTAGATCCGGACCCCCGCTGAGGCTTGCATCCTGGACCGACAAGGGTCCGGACTGGGGGTCGATCCCTGAGGTGCTACTGCTGCAGAAACGCGTCAAGAGCATGATAGCGAAGGATGTTACCCTTGCTGACGTAGTCCAAGTGATGTTGATCCGCCGAGCACTTCCCTGCCAGAGGCGGCCCCTCAAGATGTGGGAGTTCAACCCGGAAGCCGCGGACCCTACAACAGTTCTACGGCACAATGCATAAGGGGATCTGGAAGCTCCTTTTTAAGAGACAGAAATCATGGCCAAGGTCCTCAGACGACACCAGCCTCGACTGCAACCATCTGTACTCCGAGGTAAATTCTAAGAACTCCGAACACCAATAGGCTTCAACAACCCGAGGGAGAGGTGCTAAGTAGTCCATCCCCTTACAGCTCTGGATTAAGAAGGTGGAACAGATCCGGTGTCCGGCTCCGTGATACGTCTCTAACGTATCTATAATTTTTTATTGTTCCATGCTATTATATTATCTATTTTGGATGTTTAATGGGCTTTAATATACTCTTTTGTATTATTTTTGGGACTAACCTATTAACCGAAGGCCCGGTGCAAATTGTTGTTTTTTGCCTATTTCAGTTTTTCGCAGAAAAGGAATATCAAACGGAATCCAAACGGAATGAAACCTTCGCGAGGATCTTTCTTGGAACAAATGCAATCCAAGAGACTTGGAGTGGAAGTCAGAGACACGACGAGGTGGCCACAAGGCAGGAGGGCGCGCCCCCCGCCCTCATGGGCCCCTCATAGCTCCATGATACGTCTCCAACGTATCTATAATTTTTTATTATTCCATGCTATTATATTATCTATTTTGGATGTTTAATGGGCTTTACTATGCACTTTTATATTATTTTTGGGACTAACCTATTAATGGAAGGCCTAGTGCAAATTGCTGTTTTTTTTGCCTATTTCAGTGTTTCGTTGAAAAGGAATATCAAACGGAATCCAAACGGAATGAAACCTTCGCGAGGATCGTTTTTGGAACAAACGCAATCCAGGAGACTTGGAGTGGACGTCAAGGAAGCAGCAAGGAAGCCACGAGGCAGGAGGGCGTGCCCCCACCCTCGTGGGCCCCTCGCAGCTCCACCGACCTACTTCCTTCGCCTATATATACTCATATACCCTGAAAACATCCAGTAGCACCACAAAACCCTATTTCCACCGCCGCAACCTTCTGTACCCGTGGGATCCCATCTTGGGGCCTTTTCCGGCGCTCCGTCGGAGGGGGAATCAATCACGGAGGGCTTCTACATCAACACAGTGGCCTCTCCGATGATGCGTGAGTAGTTTAGCACAGACCTTCGGGTCCATAGTTATTAGCTAGATGGCTTCTTCTCTCTCTTTGGATCTCAATACAAAGTTCTCCTCGCTTCTCTTGGAGATCTATTTGATTTAATTCTTTTTGCGGTGTGTTTGTCGAGATCCGATGAATTGTGGGTTTATGATCAAGATTATCTATGAACAATATTTGATTCTTCTCTGAATTCTTATATGCATGATTTGATATATTTGCAAGTCTCTTCGAATTATCAGTTCGGTTTGGCCTACTAGATTGATCTTTCTTGCAATGGGAGAAGTGCTTAGCTTTGGGTTCATTCTTGCGGTGTCCTTTCCCAATGAAAGCAGGGGAAGCAAGGCACGTATTGTATTGTTGCCATCGAGGATAAAAAGATGGGGTTTATATCATATTGCTTGAGTTTATCCCTCTACATCATGTCATCTTGCCTAATGCATTACTCTGTTCTTATGAACTTAATACTCTAGATGCATGCTGGATAGCGGTCGATGTGTGGAGTAATAGTAGTAGATGCAGAATCGTTTCGGTCTACTTGTCGCGGACGTGATGCCTATATACATGATCATGCCTAGATATTCTCATAACTATGCGCCTTTCTATCAATTGCTCGACAGTAATTTGTTCACCCGCCGTAATACATGCTATCTTGAGAGAAGCCACTAGTGAAACCTATGGCCCCCGGGTCTATCTTCCATCATATTAATCTGCAGTCAACTAGCTATTTCTGTCGCCGTTTATTTTGCAATCTTTACTTTTCAATCTATACAACAAAAATACCAAAAATATTTATCTTATTATCTTTATCAGATCTCACTTTTGCAACTGGCTGTGAAGGGATTGGCAACCCCTTTATCGCATAGGTTGCAAGGTTCTTATTTGTTTGTGCAGGTACGAGGGACTTGCGTGTAGTCTCCTACTGGATTGATACCTTGGTTCTCAAAAACTAAGGGAAATACTTACGCTACTTTGTTGCATCACCCTTTCCTCTTCAAGGGAAAACCAACGCATGCTCAAGAGGTATCAAGAAGGATTTTTGACGCTGTTGCCGGGGAGATCTACGCCAAGTCAAGTCATACCAAGTACCCATCACAAACTCTTATCCCTCGCATTACATTATTTGCCATTTGTCTCTCGTTTTCCTCTCCCCCACTTCACCTTTGTCGTTTTATTCGCCCTTTTCCCTTTGTTTCTTTTTGCTTGCCTCTTGTTTGCTTGTGTTTTGGATTGATTGATTATCACGATTGCTAAAGATAATACTAAATTGTGTGACTTTTCCAATACCAATAACAATGATTTTATTAGCACGCCGATTGCTCCTATTACCGATGCTGAATCTTGTGAAATTAATGTTGCTTTGCTGAATCTTGTTATGAAAGATCAGTTTTCTGGCCTTCCTAGTGAAGATGTCGCTGCCCATCTGAACAACTTCGTGGATTTGTGTGATATGCAAAAGAAGAAAAATGTGGATAATGATATTGTTAAAAATTTCCGTTTTCACTTAGAGATCGTGCTAAAACTTGGTTCTCTTCTTTGCCTAAAAATAGTATTGATTCTTGGAATAAGTGCAAAGATGCTTTTATCTCTAAGTATTTTCCTCCTGCTAAGATCATCTCACTTAGAAATGATATTATAAATTTTAAGCAACTTGATCATGAGCATGTTGCACAATTTTGGGAGAGAATGAAATTAATGATACGTAATTGCCCTACACATGGTTTGAATTTATGGATGATTATACCAAAAAATTATGCTGGATTGAATTTTGCTTTTAGAAATCTTTTAGATTCGGCCGCGGGAGGCACTTTTATGGAAATCACTTTAGGAGAAGCTACTAAACTCTTAGATAATATTATGGTTAATTATTCTCAATGGCACACCGAAAGATCTACTAGTAAAAAGGTTCATGTGATAGAAGAGATTAATGTTTTGAGTGGAAAGATGGATGAACTTATGAAATTGTTTGCTAATAAGAGTGATTCTTCTGATCCTAATGATATGACTTTGTCTACTTTGATTGAGAATAATAATGAATCTATGGATGTAAATTTTGTTGGTAGGAACAATTTTGGTAACAACGCTTATAGAGGAAACTTTAATTCTAGGACGTTCCCTAGTAATTCCTCTAACAATTATTGTAATTCCTACAACAACTCTTATGGAAATTTTAATAAGATGCCCTCTGATTTTGAGACTAGTGTTAAACAATTTATGATTTCGCAAAAGAATTTTGATGCCTTGCTTGAAGAAAAATTGCCTAAGATTGATGACTTGGCTAGGAACGTGGATAGAATTTCTCTTGATGTTGATTCTTTGAAACTTAGATCTATGCCACCTAAGCATGATATCAATGAGTCTCTCAAATCTATGAGAATTTCTGTTGATGAGTGCAAAGAAAGAACCGCTTGGATGCGTGCAAGAAAGGATTACTTTATGAAAGCGTGTTCTTGTAGTTTTCATGATAATAATGATGAAGATCTAAAAGTGATTGATGTGTATCCTATTAAATCTTTTTTCCGATATTAATCTTGATAAAGATGGGGCTGGAGATGAGTGAACTTTAGTTAAAAGACGTCCCAATGATTCGGAGTTTTTAGATCTTGATGCTAAAGTTGGTAAAATTGGGATTGAAGAGGTCAAGATTTTGGATTTCAGGGAATTTATTTATGATAATTGTTCTTTAATACATTGTATTTCCTTGTTGCAATCCGTGTTAAGTTCCCCTCATGCTTATAGTCAAAATAAAGCTTTTACCAAACATATCGTTGATGCTTTAATGCAATCTTATGAAGAAAAGCTTGAATTGGAAGTTTTTATCCCTAGAAAACTTTATGATGAGTGGGAACCTACTATTAAAATTAAGATTAAAGATCATGAATGCTATGCTTTGTGTGATTTGGGTGCTACTGTTTCCACGATTCCAAAAACTTTGTGTGATGTGCTAGGTTTCTGTGAATTTGATGATTGTTCTTTAAATTTGCATCTTGCGGATTCCACCATTAAGAAACCTATGGGAAGGATTAATGATGTTCTTGTTGTTGCAAACAGGAATTATGTGGCCGTAGATTTTATCGTGCTTGATATAGATTGCAATCCTACATGTCCTATTATTCTTGGTAGACCTTTCCTTAGAACGATTGGTGCAATTATTGATATTAAAGAAGGAAATATTAGATTCCAATTTCCATCAAGGAAAGGCATTGAACACTTTCCTAGGAAGAAAATTAAACTGCCTTATGAATCTATTATTAGAGCCACTTATGGATTGCACACCAAAGATGACAATACCTAGATCTATTCTTGTTTTTTATGCCTAGCTAGGGGCGTCAAACGATAGCGCTTGTTGGGAGGCAACCCAATTTTATTTTGTGTTCCTTGATTTTTGTTTATGTTTAGTAATAAATAATTCATATAGCCTCTGTTTAGATGTGGTTTTACGTTTTAGTTAGTGTTTGTGCCAAGTAGAACCTTTGGGAAGACTTGGGTGAAGTCTTTGTGATCTTGCTGTAAAAAACAGAAACTTTAGCGCTCACGAGAATGGATGCCATTTTTTACTCGAGAGTGATTTTAGGTTGATTATTTTTGCAGATGATTAATAGAAAAATTCCTCACGTCTGCCAATTTATTTCAGAATTTTTTGGAGTTACAGAAGTATACATTTGATACAGATTGCTACAGACTGTTCTGTTTTTGACAGATTCTGTTTTTCGTGTGTTGTTTGCTTATTTTGATGAATCTATGGCTAGTATCGGGGGGTATGAACAATAGAGAAGTTGGAATACAGTAGGTTTAACACCAATATAAAAAATAATGAGTTCATTACAATATTTTAAGGTGGTGATTTGTTTTCTTATACTCACGGAGCTCATGAGATTTTCTGTTTGAGTTTTGTGTTGTGAAGTTTTCAAGTTTTTAGGTTAAGATTTGATTGATTTTGGAATAAGGAGTGGCAAGAGCATAATCTTGGGGATTCCCAAGGCACCCCAAGGTAAAATTCAAGGACAACCAAAAGCCTAAGCTTGGGGATGCCTCGGAAGGCATCCCCTCTTTCGTCTTCATCTATCGGTAACTTTACTTGAGGCTATATTTTTATTCACCACATGATATGTGTTTTGCTTGGAGCGTCTTGTATGGTTTGAGTATTTGATTTTTAGTTTAACACAATCATCCTTGATGTACACACCTTTTGGGAGAGACACACATGAATCGGAATTTATTAGAATACTCTATGTGCTTCGCTTATATCTTTTGAGCTAGATAATTTTGCTCTAATACTTCACTTATACCTTTTTAGAGCACGGTGGTGGTTTTATTTTATAGAAATTATTGATCTCTCATGTTTCACTTATATTATTTTGAGAGTATTTTAGAACAGCATGGTAATTTGCTTTGGCTATAAAATTAGTCCTAATATGATAGGCATCCAAGATGGGTATAATAAAAACTTTCATGTAGAGTGCATTAAATACTATGAGAAGTTTGATACTTGATAGTTGTTTTGAGATATAAAGATGGTAAAATTAGAGTCGTGCTAGTCGGGTAATTGTGGAATTGAGAAATACTTGTGTTGAGGTTTGCAAGCCCGTAGCATGCACGTATGGTAAATGTTGTGTGACAAATTTGAAGCATGAGGTGTTCTTTGATTGCTTTCCTTATGAGTGGCAGTCGGGGACGAGCGATGGTCTTTTCCTACCAATCTATCCCCCTAGGAGCATGCGCGTAGTGCTTGGTTTTGATGACTTGTAAATGTTTGCAATAAGTATGTGAGTTCTTTATGACTAATGTTGAGTCCATGGATTATACGCACTCTCACCCTTCCATCATTGCTAGCCTCTTCGGTAGCGTGCATTGTCCTTTCTCACCTCGAGAGTTGGTGCAAACTTCCCCGGTGCATCCAAACCCCGTGATATGATACGCTCTATCACACATAAGCCTCCTTATATCTTCCTCAAAACATCCACCATACCTACCTATTATGGCATTTCCATAGTCATTCCAAGATATATTGCCATGCAACTTTTCACCGTTCCATTTATTATGGCACGCTCCATCATTGTCAGATTGCTTTGCATGATCATGTAGTTGACATCGTACTTGTGGCAAAGCCACCTTCATAATTCTTTCATACATGTCACTCTTGATTCATTCCATCCCGGTACACCGCTGGAGGCATTCACATAGAGTCATATTTTGTTCTAAGTATCGAGTTGTAATTCTTGAGTTGTAAGTAAATAAAAGTGTGATGATTTTCATTATTAGAGCATTATCCCATGTGAGGAAAGGATGATGGAGACTATGATTCCCCTACAAGTCGAGATGAGACTCCAGACGACAAAAATAAAAGAGGCCAAAGAAGCCCAAATAAAAAAAGGCCATATAAAAAATGAGAGAAAATGAGAGAAGGGGTAATGTTACTATCCTTTTTCCACACTTGTGCTTCAAAGTAGCACCATGATGTTCATGATAGACAGTCTCTTATTTTGTCACTTTCTTATACTAGTGGGAATTTTTCATTATAGAACTTGGCTTGTATATTCCAATGATGGGCTTCCTCAAAATGCCCTAGGTATTCGTGAGCAAGCAAGTTTGATGCACACCCACTTAGTTTCGTTTGTTGAGCTTTCATATATTTATAGCTCTAGTGCGTCCGTTGCATGGCAATCCCTACTCCTTGCATTGACATCAATTGATGGGCATCTCCATAGCCCGTTGATTAGCCGCGTCAATGTGAGACTTCCTCCTTTTTTTGTCTTCTCACACAACCTCCATCATCATATTATATTCCACCCATAGTGCTATGTCCATGGCTCGCGCTCATATATTGCGTGAAAGTTGAAAAAGTTTGAAAAGGCTAAGTATGAAACAATTGTTTGGCTTGTCATCAGGGTTGTGCACGATGGGAGCATTTTGTGTGATGAAAATGAAGCATGGCCAAACTATATGATTTTGTAGGGATAATCTTTCTTTGGCTATGTTATTTTGATAAGACATAATTGCTCGGTTAGCATGCTTGAAGTATAATTATTTTTATGTCAATATTAAACTTTTGTCTAGAATCTTTTTGGATCTAAACATTCATGCCACAATAAATAGAATTACATTGAAAATTATGCTAGGTAGCATTCCACATCAAAAATTCTATTTTTATCATTTACCTACTCGAGGACGAGCAGGAATTAAGCTTGGGGATGCTTGATACGTCTCGAACGTATCTATAATTTTTTATTGTTCCATGCTATTATATTATCTGTTTTGGATGTTTAATGGGCTTTAATATACTATTTTATATTATTATTAGGACTAACCTATTAACCGAAGGCCCAGTGCAAATTGCTGTTTTTTGCCTATTTCAATGTTTCGCAGAAAAGGAATATCAAACGAAATCCAAACGGAACGAAACCTTCGCGAGGATCTTTCTCTGAACAAACTGTCGGGGTTGGGTACGACATATGCCAAAGGATGGCTTATCATGGTGGGAGTGAGTAGAACGTCGCCGGTACCTGGAAGCAGGATGAGGCGTAGACATGTACACCGGCGAATCTTACCCAGCTTCAGGGCTCTCCGTGGAGATAACACCCCTACTGCTGCTCTGCAGGGTCTCCGCATGGTCACTATGGCAAAGTGAATACAAGGTTGCTCCTCGAGCTGTTTCCTGGAGGTAGGAGAAGGCAAGGCTAGATCTCTCCTTCCTATATGATCTGGTCTAGTGCTACTGGATTCGAACCCTTTGCATGGGTGCCCCGGGGGTTTATATAGGCCTACCCCCCAGGGGTACAATGGTAATCCGACTGGGTGCAGGGCCCAGCCGTCAGTCTCTTGGGCCGACGTCTTCTCCGCTGACTGCCGGGGCCCGCCGACTGGTCCGGTACGGAGCTGACAGGCAATGTCCGCCACGGGCGGGTCTTGTTGGCTGCTGATTACTGTAGCCATGCCTCTAATGACGCAGGCTTGGTCATGGGGTCGTGTCTACAGCTCCGCCGCCTAGCGGGCGATTACTGTAGCCACTCCCCGTCTCGTCTGGTTAATGGTGCGTGGGACCCGTGGGAGGGGCGAGCCGACTCCTGGAGGCCGACTCCCAACGAATCCGACTGGTGGCGCTCTCGCCGTCTTTTGGATCCTCGCTGAGCGGTGGGGCCCGTCGTCACAGGGCCGTATAGACAGGTCGTCGTGGGCGTGTTGGGGAACATTGCAGAAAACAACAAATTTCCTACGGTTTCACCAAGATCCATCTATGAGTTCATCTAGCAACGAGTATTCAGATTGCATCTACATACCTTTGTAGATCGCGAGCGGAA
Source organism: Aegilops umbellulata (assembly GCA_032464435.1). Lineage (NCBI taxonomy): Eukaryota > Viridiplantae > Streptophyta > Magnoliopsida > Poales > Poaceae > Aegilops > Aegilops umbellulata. The sequence continues at coordinate 346,503,484 of CP136058.1, read as the reverse complement.
GCGTTCACTAGAACGTGGATGATGGAGTCATACTCGCCGTGATCCAAATCACTGATGACCGAGTGCCGAACGGACGACACCTCCGCGTTCAACACACGTACGGAGCGGATGACGTCTCCTCCTTCTTGATCTAGCAAGGGGGAAGGAGAGGTTGAGGAAGATGGCTCCAGCAGCAGCACGACGGCGTGGTGTTGGTGGAGAAGTAGCACTCCGGCAGGGCTTCGCCAAGCACGTGACGGAGGAGGAGAGGTGTAGCAGGGGAGAGGGAGGCGCCAAGATGCAAGGGTGCGGCTGCCCCCTCCCTCCCCCCTTTTATATAGGCCCCCTGGGGGGCGCCGGCCCTTGGAGATCTGATCTCCCAAGGGGGGCGGCGGCCAGGGGTGGAGTGCCCCCCAAGGCAAGTGGGGCGCCCCCCCACCCTAGGGTTTCCAACCCTAGGTGCAGGGGGCCCAAGGGGGGGCGCACCAGCCCACTATGGGCTGGTTCCCCTCCCCACTTCAGCCCATGGGGCCCTCCGGGATGGGTGGCCCCACCCGGTGGACCCCCCGGGACCCATCCGGTGGTCCCGGTACAATACCGGTGACCCCGAATTCTCCCGATGGCCGAAACTGCACTTCCTATATATAATTCTTTACCTCCGGACCATCCCGTAACTCCTCGTGATGTCCGGGATCTCATCCGGGACTCCGAACAACTTTCGGATTACTGCATATTCATATCTTTACAACCCTAGCGTCACCGAACCTTAAGTGTGTAGACCCTACGGGTTCGGGAGACATGCAAACATGACCGAGACGCCTCTCCGGCCAATAACCAACAGCGGGATCTGGATACCCATGTTGGCTCCCACATACACCTCGATGTTCTCATCGGATGAACCACGATGTCGAGGATTCAATTAATCCCGTATTCAATTCCCTTTGTCAATCGGTATTTTACTTGCCCGAGATTCGATCGTCGGTATCCCAATACCTCGTTCAATCTCGTTACCGGCAAGTCACTTTACTTGTACCGTAATGCATGATCCCGTGATCAAACACTTTGATCACACTGAGCTCATTATGATGATGCATTACCGAGTGGGCCCGGTGATACCTCTCCGTCATACGGAGTGACAAATCCCATTCTCGATCCGTGTCAACCCAACAGACACTTTCGGAGATACCCGTAGTATACCTTTATAGTCACCCAGTTACGTTGTGACATTTGGCACACCCAAAGCACTCCTACGGTATCCGGGAGTTACACGATCTCATGGTCTAAGGAAAAGATACTTGACATTGGAAAAGCTCTAGCAAATGAATTATACGATCTTGTGCTTATGCTTAGGATTGGGTCTTGTCCATCACATCATTCTCCTAATGATGTGATCTCGTTATCAATGACATCCAATGTCCATAGTCAGGAAACCATGACTATCAGTTGATCAACGAGCTAGTCAACTAGAGGCTTACTAGGGACATGTTGGTGTCTATGTATTCACACATGTATTATGATTTCCGGATAACACAATTATAGCATGAATAAAAGACAATTATCATGAACAAGGAAATATAATAATAATGCTTTTATTATTGCCTCTAGGGCATATTTCCAACAGTCTCCCACTTGCACTAGAGTCAATAATCTAGTTACATTGTGATGAATCGAACACCCATAGAGTTCTGGTGTTGATCATGTTTTGCTCTAGGGAGAGGTTTAGTCAACGGATCTGCGACATTCAGATCCGTATGCACTTTACAAATTTCTATGACTCCATCTTGAACATTTTCACGAATGGAGTTGAAACGACGCTTGATGTGCCTGGTCTTCTTGTGAAACCTGGGCTCCTTGGCAAGTGCAATAGCTCCAGTGTTGTCACAGAAGAGTTTGATCGGCCCCGACCCATTGGGTATGACTCCTAGGTCGGTGATGAACTCCTTCACCCAAATTGCTTCATGCGCTGCCTCCGAGGCTGCCATGTACTCTGCTTCACATGTAGATCCCGCCACTACGCTCTGCTTGCAGCTGCACCAGCTTACTGCTCCACCATTCAACATATACACGTATCCGGTTTGTGACTTAGAGTCATCCAGATCTGTGTCGAAGCTAGCGTCGACGTAACCCTTTACGACGAGCTCTTCGTCACCTCCATAAACGAGAAACATGTCCTTAGTCCTTTTTAGGTACTTCAGGATATTCTTGACCGCTGTCCAGTGTTCCTTGCCGGGATTAGTTTGGTACCTTCCTACCAAACTTACGGCAAGGTTTACATCCGGTCTGGTACACAGCATGGCATACATAATAGACCCTATGGCCGAGGCATAGGGGATGACACTCATCTCTTCTATATCTTCTGCCGTGGTCGGGCATTGAGCTGAGCTCAATTTCACACCTTGCAACACAGGCAAGAACCCCTTCTTGGACTGATCCATATTGAACTTCTTCAATATCTTTTCAAGGTATGTGCTTTGTGAAAGACCTATGAGGCGTCTTGATCTATCTCTATAGATCTTGATGCCTAATATATAAGCAGCTTCTCCAAGGTCCTTCATTGAAAAACTCTTATTCAAGTAGACCTTAATGTTGTCCAAAAGTTCTATATCATTTCCCATCAAAAGTATGTCATCTACATATAATATGAGAAATGCTACAGAGCTCCCACTCACTTTCTTGTAAACGTAGGCTTCCCCATAAGTCTGCACAAACCCAAACACCTTGATCATCTCATCAAAGCGAATGTTCCAACTCCGAGATGCTTGCACCAGCCCATAAATGGATCGCTGGAGCTTGCATACCTTGTTAGCATTCTTAGGGTCGACAAAACCTTCCGGCTGCATCATATACAGTTCTTCCTTAAGATAACTGTTAAGGAATGCCGTTTTGACGTCCATTTGCCATATCCCATAATCATAGTATGCAGCAATTGCAAACATGATTCGGACGGACTTCAACTTTGCTATGGGAGAGAAAGTCTCATCGTAGTCAACCCCTTGAACTTGCCGATAACCCTTAGCGACAAGTCGGGCTTTATAGATGGTAACATTACCATCCGCGTCCGTCTTCTTCTTAAAGATCCATTTGTTTTCTATCGCTCGCTGATCATCGGGCAAGTCTGTCAAAGTCCATATTTGTTTTCATACATGGATCCTATCTCGGATTGCATGGCCTCTAGCCATTTGTTGGAATCTGGGCCCGCCATCGCTTCTTCATAGTTCAAAGGTTCACCGTTGTCTAACAACATGATTTCCAGGACAGGGTTGCCGTACCACTCTGGTGCGGAACGTGTCCTTGTGGACCTACGAAGTTCAGTAGTAACTTGATCCGAAGTTTCATGATCATCATCATTAACCTCCTCTCTAACCGGTGGAGGCACCACAGAAACATTTTCTTGAGCTGCGCTACTCTCCGGTTCAAGAGGTAATACTTCATCAAGTTCCACTTTCCTCCCACTTACTTCTTTCGAGAGAAACTCTTTCTCCGGAAAGGATCCGTTCTTGGCAACAAAGATCTTGCCTTCGGATCTTAGGTAGAAGGTATACCCAATAGTTTCCTTAGGGTATCCTATGAAGATGCATTTTTCCGACTTGGGTTCGAGCTTTTCAGGTCGAAGTTTCTTGACATAAGCATCGCATCCCCAAACTTTTGGAAACGACAGCTTAGGTTTCTTCCCAAACCATAATTCATACGGTGTCGTCTCAACGGATTTAGACGGTGCCCTATTTAAAGTGAATGCAGCTGTCTCTAGAGCGTATCCCCAAAATGATAGCGGTAAATCTGTAAGAGACATCATAGATCGCACCATATCCAATAGAGTGCGATTACGACGTTCGGACACACCGTTACGTTGAGGTGTTCCAGGCGGCGTGAGTTGTGAAACGATTCCACACTTCCTTAAGTGTGTGCCAAATTCGTGACTTAAATATTCTCCTCCGCGATCTGATCGTAAGAACTTTATTTTTCGGTCATGTTGATTCTCTACCTCATTCTGAAATTCCTTGAACTTTTCAAAGGTCTCAGACTTGTGTTTCATCAAGTAGACATATGCATATCTACTCAAGTCATCTGTGAGAGTGAGAACATAACGATATCCTCCGCGAGCCTCAACACTCATTGGACCGCACACATCAGTATGTATGATTTCCAATAAGTTGGTTGCTCGCTCCATTGTTCCGGAGAACGGAGTCTTGGTCATTTTGCTCATGAGGCATGGTTCGCATGTGTCAAATGATTCATAATCGAGAGACTCTAAAAGTCCATCGGCATGGAGCTTCTTCATGCGCTTGACACCAATGTGACCAAGGCGGCAGTGCCACAAGTATGTGGGACTATCGTTATCAACTTTACACCTTTTGATATTCACACTATGAATATGTGTATTATCACGCACGAGATTCATTAAGAATAAACCATTGACCATCGGAGCATGACCATAAAACATATCACTCATATAAATAGAACAACCATTATTCTCGGATTTAAATGAGTAGCCATCTCGCATTAAACGAGATCCAGATACAATGTTCATGCTCAAACTTGGCACTAAATAACAATTATTGAGGTTTAAAACTAATCCCGTAGGTAAATGTAGAGGTAGCGTGCCGACGGCGATCACATCGACCTTGGAACCATTCCCGACGCGCATCGTCACCTCGTCCTTCGCCAGTCTCCGCTTATTCCGCAGCTCCTGTTTTGAGTTACAAATATGAGCAACGGCTCCGGTATCAAATACCCAGGAGCTACTATGAGCACTGGTAAGGTACACGTCAATTACATGTATATCACATATACCTTTAGTGTTGCCGGCCTTCTTGTTCGCTAAGTATTTGGGGCAGTTCCGCTTCCAGTGACCCTTCCCTTTGCAATAAAAGCACTCAGTCTCAGGCTTGGGTCCATGCTTTGACTTCTTCCCGGCAATTGGCTTACCGGGCGCGGCAACATCCTTACCGTCCTTCTTGAAGTTCTTCTTACCCTTGCCTTTCTTGAACTTAGTGGTTTTATTGACCATCAACACTTGATGTTCCTTTTTTATTTCAACCTCTGCTGATTTCAGCATAGCAGATACCTCAGGAATAGTCTTTACCATCCCCTGCATATTGTAGTTCATCACAAAGCTCTTGTAGCTAGGTGGGAGCGACTGAAGGATTCTGTCAATGACCGCCTCGTCTGGGAGGTTAATCTCCAGCTGAGTCAAGCGGTTGTGCAACCCAGACATCTTGAGTATGTCTTCACTGACAGAACTATTTTCCTCCATCTTACAACTGTAGAACTTGTCGGAGACTTCATATCTCTCGACCCGAGCATGAGCTTGGAAAACTAGTTTCAGCTCCTCGAACATCTCATATGCTCCGTGTTGCTCAAAACGCTTTTGGAGCCCCGGTTCTAAGCTGTAAAGCATGCCGCACTGAACGAGGGAGTAATCATCAGCACGAGACTGCCAAGCATTCATAATGTCTTGGTTCTCTGGGATGGGTGCTTCACCTAGCGGTGCTTCTAGGACATATTGTTTCCTGGCAGCTATGAGGATGATCCTCAGGTTCCGGACCCAGTCCGTATAGTTGCTGCCATCGTCTTTCAGCTTGGTTTTCTCTAGGAACGCGTTGAAGTTCATGTTGACATTGGCTTGGGCCATTTGATCTAGAAGACATATTGCAAAGTTTATTTAGACTAAGTTCATGATAATTAAGTTCATCTAATCAAATTATATAATGAACTCCCACTCAGATTAGACATCCCTCTTGTCATCTAAGTGTAACATGATCCGACTCGACTAGGCCGTGTCCGTTCATCACGTGAGACGGACTAGTCATCATCGGTGAACATCTCCATGTTGATCATATCTTCCATACGACTCATGTTCGACCTTTCGGTCTCTTGTGTTCCGAGGCCATGTCTGTACATGCTAGGCTCGTCAAGTCAACCTAAGTGTTTTCATGTGTAAATCTGTCTTACACCCGTTGTATGTGAACGTTGGAATCTATCACACCCGATCATCACGTGGTGCTTCGAAACAACGAACTGTCGCAACAACGCACAGTTAAGGGGAACACTTTATTGAAATTTATTATGAGGGATCATCTTATTTACTACCGTCGTTCTAAGTAAACAAGATGCAAAACATGATAAACATCACATGCAATCAAATAATAATAGTGACATGATATGGCCAATATCATATAGCTCCTTTGATCTCCATCTTGGGGCTCCATGATCATCTTGTCACCGGCATGACACCATGATCTCCATCATCGTGTCTCCATGAAGTTGCTCGCCAACTATTACTTCTACTACTATGGCTAACACGTTTAACAATAAAGTAAAGTAATTTACATGGCGTTTCCATTGACACGCAGGTCATAAAAATAATGACAACTCCTATGGCTCCTACCGGTTGTCATACTTATCGACATGCAAGTCGTGATTCCTATTACATGAACATGATCTCATACATCACATATATATCATTCATCATTCATCACAACTTTGGCCATATCATATCACAAAGCACTTGCTGCAAAAAGAAGTAAGACGTCCTCTAATTGTTGTTGCAAGTTTTACGTGGCTGCAATAGGGTTCTAGCAAGAACGTTTTCTTACCTACGTGAAAGCCACAACGTGATTTGTCAACTTCTATTTACCCTTCATAAGGACCCTTTTCGTCGAATCCGCTCCAACTAAAGTGGGAGAGACAGACACCCGCCAGCCACCTTATGCAACTAGTGCATGTCAGTCGGTGGAACCGGTCTCACGTAAGCGTACGTGTAAGGTTGGTCCGGGCCGCTTCATCCCACAATACTGTTGAAGCAAAATAAGACTAGTAGCAGCAAGAAAGTTGACAACATCTACGCCCACAACAATTGTGTTCTACTCGTGCAAAGAGAACTACGCATAGACCTAGCTCTGATACCACTGTTGGGGAACGTTGCAGAAAACAAAAAATTTCCTACGGTTTCACCAAGATCCATCTATGAGTTCATCTAGCAACGAGTATTCAGATTGCATCTACATACCTTTGTAGATCGCGAGCGGAAGCGTTCACTAGAACGCGGATGATGGAGTCGTACTCGCCGTGATCCAAATCACCGATGACCGAGTGCCGAACGGACGGCACCTCCGCGTTCAACACACGTACGGAGCGGATGACGTCTCCTCCTTCTTGATCCAGCAAGGGGGAAGGAGAGGTTGAGGAAGATGGCTCCAGCAGCAGCATGACGGCGTGGTGTTGGTGGAGAAGCAGCACTCCGGCAGGGCTTCGCCAAGCACGTGACGGAGGAGGAGAGGTGTAGCAGGGGAGAGGGAGGCGCCAAGATGCAAGGGTGCGGCTGCCCCCTCCCTCCCCCCTTTTATATAGGCCCCCTTGGGGGGCGCCGGCCCTTGGAGATCTGATCTCCCAAGGGGGGCGGCGGCCAGGGGGGTGGAGTGCCCCCCCAAGGCAAGTGGGCCCCCCCCCCCCACCCTAGGGTTTCCAACCCTAGGCGCATGAGGGGCCTAAGGGGGGCGCACCAGCCCACTATGGGCTGGTTCCCCTTCCCACTTCAGCCCATGGGGCCCTCCGGGATGGGTGGCCCCACCCGGTGGACCCCCCGGGACCCATCTGGTGGTCCCGGTACAATACCGGTGACCCCGAATTCTCCCGATGGCCGAAACTGCACTTCCTATATATAATTCTTTACCCCCGGACCATTCCAGAACTCCCCGTGACGTCCGGGATCTCATCCGGGACTCCGAACAACTTTCGGATTACTGCATATTCATATCTTTACAACCCTAGCGTCACCGAACCTTAAGTGTGTAGACCCTACGGGTTCGGGAGACATGCAGACATGACCGAGACGCCTCTCCGGCCAATAACCAACAGCAGGATCGGGATACCCATGTTGGCTCCCACATACTCCTCAATGATCTCATCGGATGAACCACGATGTCGAGGATTCAATTAATCCCGTATTCAATTCCCTTTGTCAATCGGTATTTTACTTGCCCGAGATTCGATCGTCGGTATCCCAATACCTCGTTCAATCTCGTTACTGGCAAGTCACTTTACTCGTACCGTAATGCATGATCCCGTGATCAAACACTTTGATCACACTGAGCTCATTATGATGATGCATTACCGAGTGGGCCCGGTGATACTCTCCGTCATACGGAGTGACAAATCCCATTCTCGATCCGTGTCAACCCAACAGACACTTTCGGAGATACCCGTAGTATACCTTTATAGTCACCCAGTTACGTTGTGACATTTGGCACACCCAAAGCACTCCTACGGTATCCGGGAGTTACACGATCTCATGGTCTAAGGAAAAGATACTTGACATTGGAAAAGCTCTAGCAAACGAATTATACGATCTTGTGCTTATGCTTAGGATTGGGTCTTGTCCATCACATCATTCTCCTAATGATGTGATCTCGTTATCAATGACATCCAATGTCCATAGTCGGGAAACCATGACTATCAGTTGATCAACGAGCTAGTCAACTAGAGGCTTACTAGGGACATGTTGGTGTCTATGTATTCACACATGTATTACGATTTCCGGATAACACAATTATAGCATGAATAAAAGACAATTATCATGAACAAGGAAATATAATAATGATGCTTTTATTATTGCCTCTAGGGCATATTTCCAACAGTCTCCCACTTGCACTAGAGTCAATAATATAGTTACATTGTGATGAATCGAACACCCATAGAGTTCTGGTGTTGATCATGTTTTGCTCTAGGGAGAGGTTTAGTCAACGGATCTGCGACATTCAGATCCGTATGCACTTTACAAATTTCTATGTCTCCATCTTGAACATTTTCACGAATGGAGTTGAAGCGACGCTTGATGTGCCTGGTCTTCTTGTGAAACATGGGCTCCTTGGCAAGTGCAATAGCTCCAGTGTTGTCACAGAAGAGTTTGATCGGCCTCGACCCATTGGATATGACTCTAGGTCGGTGATGAACTCCTTCACCCAAATTGCTTCATGCGCTGCCTCCGAGGCTGCCATGTACTCCGCTTCACATGTAGATCCCGCCACTACGCTCTGCTTGCAGCTGCACCAGCTTACTGCTCCACCATTCAACATATACACGTATCCGGTTTGTGACTTAGAGTCATCCAGATCTGTGTCAAAGCTAGCGTCGACGTAACCCTTTACGACGAGCTCTTCGTCACCTCCATAAACGAGAAACATGTCCTTAGTCCTTTTCAGGTACTTCAGGATATTCTTGACCGCTGTCCAGTGTTCCTTGCCGGGATTACTTTGGTACCTTCCTACCAAACTTACGGCAAGGTTTACATCAGGTTTGGTACACAACATGGCATACATAATAGACCCTATGGCCGAGGCATAGGGGATGACACTCATCTCTTCTATATCTTCTGCCGTGGTCGGGCATTGAGCTGAGCTCAATTTCACCCCTTGCAATACAGGCAAGAACCCCTTCTTGGACTGATCCATATTGAACTTCTTCAATATCTTTTCAAGGTATGTGCTTTGTGAAAGACCTATGAGGCGTCTTGATCTATCTCTATAGATCTTGATGCCTAATATATAAGCAGCTTCTCCAAGGTCCTTCATTGAAAAACTCTTATTCAAGTAGGCCTTAATGCTGTCCAAAAGTTCTATATCATTTCCCATCAAAAGTATGTCATCTACATATAATATGAGAAATGCTACAGAGCTCCCACTCACTTTCTTGTAAACGCAGGCTTCTCCATAAGTCTACACAAACCCAAACGCTTTGATCATCTCATCAAAGCGAATGTTCCAACTCCGAGATGCTTGCACCAGCCCATAAATGGATCGCTGGAGCTTGCATACCTAGTTAGCATTCTTAGGGTCGACAAAACCTTCCGGCTGCATCATATACATTTCTTCCTTAAGATAACCGTTAAGGAATGCCATTTTGACGTCCATTTGCCATATCTCATAATCATAGTATGCGGCAATTACTAACATGATTTGGACGGACTTCAGCTTCGCTACGGGAGAGAAAGTCGCATCGTAGTCAACTGAGGGAGTCCTGGATTAGGGGGTGTTCGGATAGCCGGACTATACCTTCAGCCGGACTCCAGGACTATGAAGATACAAGATTGAAGACTTCGTTCCGTGTCCGGAAGGATCTTTTCTTGGCGTGGAAGGCAAGCTAGGCGTGTGGATATTCGAGATCTCCTACCATTGTAACCGACTCTGTGTAACCCTAACCCTATCCGGTGTCTATATAAACCGGAGGGTTGTAGTCCGTAGGACAACCATCATCATACACAATCGTACCATAGGCTAGCTTCTAGGGTTTTAGCCTCCTTGATCTCGTGGTAGATCTACTCTTGTACTACCCCTATCATCAATATTAATCTAGCAGGAGTAGGGTTTTACCTCCATTGAGAGGGCCTGAACCTGGGTAAAATAAAGTGTCCCTTGTCTCCTGTTACCATCCGACCTTGACGCACAGTTCGGGACCCCCTACCCGAGATCCGCCGGTTTTGACACCGACATTGGTGCTTTCATTGAGAGTTCCTCTGTACCGTCGCGAATAGGAAGGATGCCTCTTCCCGTCATTAAAGACGGCGCCATTACAAAAGGAGCCTTGGCTATCGGCCAAACTCTCCGGCTAGGTGGTTTTCTCGCAACCACCTGTTCGGCTGTTGCGCCGACGGTGACCTCTCGGGTCATCGAAAGCAACCTCCACGTCGGCTCAGAACTCCCCAAGCAATTGGATCCGATGGAGCTCTCTTCCGTAAACGAGCTCCTGGATAGCATCGCCGCACTGGGTGTCGCTACAAATTACGACCAGGTTGGGCTTAAACCTGATCTAAGAGAAATTAACTCTCCCCAAGTCACCCACCACGTTGCTGTGGTGGAGACACAATGTGGTGACTCTTCATCTATCTTAAGGACTAGCTACATCTGAATTCCTGAACCCTCCATGCCAGATATCCGCGGAGGGGAGGATACAATCCAAGACCTGAGCTTAAAATCAGGCAAATCGGATAACATCCAAGACTCCGGATCTCAAAATCCGGAAGTTCTTCGGCCTCCGAACAACAAATTGGGCGAAGTCTCAGATTCAACAAACAGATCACGTTCTAGGTGGCCCCGTTCAAAAGCGGATATCACGCTATACTAGGACGGGAGGCTTTCATAGTTTTCCAAGCTATACCCCATTACGGGTACATGAAGCTTAAGATGCCTGGGCCAAATGGAATTATCACTCTCGCTAGTGATCCGGACATAGCACTTTGCGCCGAGAATAAGATAGCCGCATTGGCCCTCGAGGCACTATCCGAAACCTTAGCGGCCGAAGAACTGACTGCGCTGCGATCCACGGTAAATAGGGATGATGTGATACTCGATAAGAGATCCAAATCCACATCCTTCAAACCAGCGAATGAAATAGTCAAATTCCAGGTCCACCCAACGGACCCCAATAAAACAGCCTCCATCGGGGCAAGACTGAACCCTGATGTAGACGCCGCACTGCAAGAGTTCCTACGAGAGAACTGGGACATTTTCGCTTGGCACCCTTCAGACATGCCAGGAATCCCATGCAGGTTGGCCGAACACAGCCTAAATATCTAGAAAGGATTCAAACCTATCAAACAAGCCCTTCGGCGTTTCTCCGAACCAAAGAGACAGGCTATGGGAGAGGAGCTAGCCAAGTTATTGGAGGCCGGATTCATTAGAGACATAAAACACCCGGACTGGCTAGCAAACCTGGTGATGGTACCAAAGAAGGACAAATCTTGGCGCCTGTGTGTCGATTTCAAAGACCTTAATAAGGCTTGCCCAAAGGATCCTTTCCCCCTCCCTCGAATAGATCAAATCATCGATGCCACTGCAGGACACGATTCGCTGTGCTTCCTCGACGCATACTGCGGTTACCATCAAATCAAGATGGCAGAATCAGACCAAGCCACAACAGCATTCATCACACCATATGGCCCATTCTGCTTCAACAAATGCCCTTTGGGCTAAAAAACGCCGGCGCAACATATCAGCGCATGATTCAAACATGTCTAGCAAACCAGATCGGCAAAACAGTGGAGGCGTATGTAGATGATGTGGTCATTAAATCAAGACATGTCGAATCTCTAGTAGACGACTTGAGGCTTACATTCGACAACCTCCGAAAATACGACATTAAGCTCAATCCGGAAAAATGTGTTTCGGCGTTCCAGCCGGAAAGCTCCTGGGCTTCATTGTATCGGGTAGAGGAATTGAGGCAAACCCAGCTAAAATCCGAGCTTTGTCACAATTGGATGTCCCAAAAGACCTCAAACAAATACAGAAACTCACCGGATGCGTGGCGGCTTTAAGCCGCTTTATCTCCCGCCTGGGAGAAAAGGCATTGCCCCTTTACCGCCTCCTCAGGCGCACTGAACACTTCGAGTGGACAGACGCCGCCACGGCCGGACTCGAGGAAATAAAGGCCATCTTGGCAACAAACCCAGTCCTGGCCGCGCCGAACACTGGCGAACCCATGCTATTGTACATTGCTGCAACTCATCAAGTTGTTAGCGCAGTACTCGTCATCGAGCGGGCAACGGACGGACACAAACTCCCCCTTCAAAGGCCGGTTTACTACGTGTCCACTATCCTCACACCATGCAAATCACGGTACCCGCATTACCAAAAGATTGCATACGCGGTGTTTATGGCATCCCGGAAGCTACGACACTACTTTCAAGAGTGTTCTATAACAGTGGCCTCGGAAGTACCACTCAACGATATTATCAACAACCGCGATGCAACGGGCCGGATAGCAAAATGGGCCATAGAGCTCCTCCCGTTCGACATAACCTACAAACCACGGCGAGCCATTAAATCGCAAGTCCTAGCCGACTTCGTCGCCGAATGGACAGAGGCCGAACTCCCTAAAGAGTACGGCACATATTCAAACTGGATCATGCATTTCGACGGCTCCAAAATGTTGGCCGGACTGGGGGCTGGCATCGTTCTGACGTCCCCTACAGGAGACACAGTCCAATATGTACTCCAAATTATGTACACGGACTCCAACAATGCAGCCGAATACGAGGCCCTTCTGCATGGTCTCCGGATGGCAGTATCCATGGGCATTCAATTCCTGGAAGTACGCGGGGACTCAAACCTCGCGATATCCCAAATAAATGGCGACTTCGACGCCAAAGACCCAAAAATGGTAGCTTATCGCAATGCCGTCCTAAAAATGTCAGTTCGGTTCGAGGGACTGGAGTTTCACCATATAGCCCGGGAAAATAATCAGGCAGCGGACGTCCTGGCACGCATCGGAGCAAAACGAGATGTAGCACCCCCCCCCCCCAACATCTTCTTAGAAAGATTATTCAAGCCATCTGCGGCATGGGAGGGGGAACCCTCGGATAACAGTCTGGACACAACCGCACAACCCGACGCCGAACAATCCGACATAATCGGAGGCCCTGCCACCGAAATCACACCTTCAGCCCACGTAATAATGGCGGTCATTGCCCCGTGGACAGAACCATTCCTAGCCTACCTTACTAGGCAGGAACTCCCAAAGGACCAAAACGAGGCACGCTGCATAGTGCGGCGATCTAAATCCTATAAAGTCCACGAGGGAGAGCTATATAAGAAAAGCACTACAGGAGTCCTTCAAAGATGTATCTCTGAAGAGGAAGGGCGGAGTCTGTTGGCTGAAATTCATGCTGGACTCGGTGGCCACCACGCTGCAGCTCGGTCCCTTGTAAGCAAGGCTTTCCGTACGGGCTTTTATTGGCCAACGGCCCGAGCAGACGCTCATGACTTAGTCAAACGATGCGTCGGTTGCCAGCTCTTTGCAAACCAAAGCCTATGCCGCCCAACGCCCTCCGAACTATCCCCATCACTTGGCCTTTTGCAGTCTGGGGGCTTGATATGGTGGGACCCTTAAAGGTGGAACCCACAAGAAAAAATACTTATTGGTCATGGTGGATAAATTCACCAAATGGATAGAAGCCAAGCCTGTCAAGGCGGCCGAATCCGGACCTGTGATAGACTTCATATCTGGGGTCGTACACTGTTACGGTGTCCCCCATAGTATCATCACCGTTAGCGGCACAAACTTCACCTCCGATGAAGTAAAGTTGTGGTGCAAAAACATGGGCATTAAGCTCGACTATGCTTCTGTCTATCACCCACAAACTAACGGTCAGGTCGAACATGCAAATGGTCTCATCATGAGCGGCATTAAACCCAGACTAGTGCGGTCCCTCAAGGAATCTAATACGCACTGGGTGGAGGATCTCGACTCCGTACTCTGGGGGCTGCGAACCACGCCAAATCGTACCACCGGATTCACACCATTCTTTATGGTGTACGGCGCAGAGGCAGTTCTGCCCTGCGACATAATTCATGACTCACCTCGAGTGCGCATGTACGAAGAAAGAGAAGCCGAGCTTGATCGGTAGGACAACCTGGACGCCTTAGAGGAGGAGCGCGATGTGGCTAAAGCCCATTCCGCATTTTATCAACAGCAGGCTCGAAGATATCAAAGCAGAGAAGTATGGGCCAAAAACTACAACGTTGGCGAACTAGTTCTACGCCTGCCGGATAAGAAAAAGAACAAACTCAAGCCCAAATGGGAAGGTCCCTTCATAATTAACCAAGTCCTGACTGGTGGAGCGTACCGCCTGCGAGATGCGTCGGATAACCGACTCGAGCCGAACCCATGGAACGCAACACGTCTCCGGAGATTCTATGCCTAGCGCCGAACTCTGGGTTTGTCTCCTCCCTCTGTCCATTTATATATATTTTTTCTGTTTTTATTTTTTCTCCTCCCACTCTTTCCTTTTATAGCCCTTAAAGGCTCATCATGTGACGCGCTACCCGCGCTCCCTAAACCTGGGGGCTTCTTTAACAGAAGCTTGTTTATATGGGTTTCATGCCCAACGCATGCGTCAGACTTCCGCATGCACCTTTTCTTCACCATTATATGCATCGATATGACTTAAGTTTTGGCCAAGCTGGGTTGCCTGGCTCCTGTGCTTACCCCAACGTTCCCGATTGTTCGGCTAGGCGGTAAAGGGAGCACCTCTGCGATTGCTACTGCCGGATAAGCCGGATGTGTAACTCAGACTGGGTGTAGCCGAAAGTTAGCGTTCTTAAGGGAATATTCGGTCGGTGAACTAAAGATGCACCTTTTTTACCTATACATGCCCCCAGATGTTTTTCTGCATTTGCAGTCCGTACGTGCACTTCAGGGCACGCCACCCCAGCGAAAGGAACCCTTAACGGAACTATTCTCTCTGGAAGATGTTTCTTACTAACCATGTAATATAACATAACTAGTTGGGCACTTGTCTGATAAAGCACTGATGACCCCTACGCCTGGTCTCCATGCATACCTCGGTTCTTATATAACCGTTATGGTATTCGGACACACTCTGGACCGTCAGGTCCCGAGGTCGAAGCGAAAAGGTCGGCAACGACAAACGATCTACAATCCGGCTAGAAGGCATTACACATGTCAATTATAAATTACATAGTCATCCTGACTGATTGTATTCCTCCTCTATACCATCTAACAGGCTGTCTAATTTACAGTCCTGCTGGGAATACTTTGCGGCCAATTCTACGTGGCCATACACTAAGCTCACAGGGATCTCCTTCCCGTCAGGCCCCACCGGTCCGACCTCGGCCATGTGATTTGGGGTCAGACTTCGTAAAGCGGGTCTTCACCATGGCCCAGGCCTCTCTAGCGCCCTGCCGGCAGGCCGATATCTTCCACAATCGGAAGCGCCGACGAGCTCCCTTCAACTTCTCTACAAGTTCTCCAAGGCCCTCAGGTACAGAGTGGGCAGGCCACAAGGCTTGGGCAATACCTCGCATCGCCTGCCGAACTCGTTCATGCAGTTGCGAGAGTTCGGGAAGAAGATCGCCCATTGAACCGGTCATCTCCTCTGCAGGACGACCTGTCAGCATACCTACAGACTTAACTTTGTTAGTCGTCTTCCTCGCCGAACTCCTTTTTCAAGAGTTCGCTTAAGCACTTACTAAAAATGTCGTGTCGAAGTCGCTGATTCTCCTTATTGGAGTCCGACAGCTGGCCACGAACATCTCTTAGTTCAACATCCAGCCTGGTGTTGGCATCCTGGAGATCATTCTTCTCCCGCCTCACCTTTGTTAGCACGCTTTCACCAGCCTTTAAACGGCGTAGAAGCTGTTGCCTGTCCGGATCGAGTCCGGCGCCATCTGCAATACCATTTGTCAGATTGGCACTTAAATCCGCACAATACTAAATATTCTGGTGTATTGTTTACCTGCAGGGGTCTCTTTAGACCCCCCTGCTGCGGCTAGTGCGGCCTCTAGTTGGGCCTTGCACTTTTCCAGCTCCTGGGACAACACGGTGTTCTTCTCGGTAAGAACCTGCATGTTATATGATCCTTAAATCAGTTACTTTAACTGTTTCAAGTCTCGGGGGCTACTGGCATATCTATATTTACCAAAAATTTCTTACCCGTATGTCTTTTACATACTGCTCTGTGGCTCTGGCTAAACCATTTTGAGAGGCACGGAGGTACGCGTCTCCTGAATTGAAGGCATTTAAAGCCTCCTGGGAGAAACAAGCGTCCCGCAGAACTGTCCGGCGACGCCTGTGGTTCATGGCACTCTCCACCTCGGAATGGGTGGCAGACAGCCTGTCCGCGTCCTCTGATGGAGGAGCGTCCGGCGCGTGCCTTGCGTGGGCCTCCGCTTCCGGGCCGGGCATTGGAGTCTGGCTGGTGGAGGCGTGATTGGCAACCTCTCCGGAGATAGTCCGGCGAGGTATCTTCGTCCTGAAGATAGCTCGAATGTTAATATACCCTGGAGGAGTAAAACACCAGGGAAAAAGAGAGGGTACGCCATACCTTTGCTCTAGCGCCTTAGTCCGGACTACGTTCCTTTTTGCCCCACGGGGCCCTGCGGCCCCCCGCCGGCTAGCTGCAGCGGGGTCGGCTTCCCGCCTCGGGAATCTCCCCTACAAAGCACGGTTGCTGTTAGAACAACCAAACCCGTGAAAACGGAACCCCTCTTAAGGGGGTAAAGCTCCGGTGTTTGTCACCTGGGAGGCCGGGATTAACCCTGGGTAATCAGCTATAATAGCTACCAAGGTATCGTCCTTGCTTAGCTGATAAAACACTCCGTCGATAAGCTCCACCGCTAAGTTTGGATCCTCTTCGGAGTCCAGATCGAGGGACCGTTCTGGGTCCTCTGGCTGTGGAGGACGGCTGTTTATGTTTTTTACCTCCTGACGCAGGTCCTGCGTTGAAGTCGTTAGACTGCCTATTTAATCATGAGAATATAAAATGAACAGGGAAGCACGATTGTCCGCTTACCCAATTCAGAGGAGTATACATGGAAAATCCGCCCTGCGGGTCGACGCGGAGGAATTCCTCTTCTTCTCCCTTGTACAAAGAGGATAAGATCTTCATTAGAGCAGCAGGCGAGTCCGGCCCTTTACGGCCGTAACGGGTGGCGTCATCTTCCCCGTTGAAATCCCACATGGGGTGGCTTCTGTATTGGAGCGGCTGCACCCCCCGCATAATGCATATGGCCATGACTTTAATCATGGTTAATCCGGAATGAGCCAGTAGCTTAATCCGGCCCATTAAGTAAAGGACGTCTCTGTCATTCTCTCTCTGAGAGCTCCGAGGGCGCCAGCTCAGGCGTTTCTTCAGGGGAGCGTTGTTGAACTCAGGGAGACCGGCCCGGATAGGGTCCGGCAGGGGGACGTCGTCTATATAAAAACATTCTGAAGGCCAGTCCTCGGACGCCTTCTTCGGGGTCCGGATGGGTATCCGACCCCGGCGATGCGCCATACTTCGGCTCCGCCCACTTGATATATGGACCCCTCTTGGGAACGGGGCACCAGGCAGAATATCTTCTTCCACAGCGCGAAATGAGCCTCGACGCCTAAAAATAGCTCGCAAAGAGCAACAAAGCCTGCGATGTGTAACACGGAGCCGGGCGTAAGGTGGTGCAGCTGGAGGCCGTAGAACTCCAGAAGCCCGCGGAGAAAGGGATGAATTGGAAATCCCAGTCCCCTTATTAGATAAGGGACCAGGCACACCCGCTCCCCTTTAGAGGGACTAGGTGAGTTCTCCGCTTGTTTTCCGCCTTGATAAGTGGTGAGTCTGGCTCAGACCGAGACCACATAGGCTTGAGGGAGGAATCCCTTGGCTTGGAGCGACACTAGTTCGCTATGCGGGATGGAGCAACTCTCCAAGTCTCCAGGGATAGGACTGGAAGGGCGAGAGGAGGAGCTACGGCGGCTGGCCATGTTGGAATGGATCTTTGCTGGAGATGCTCTGATGATTTCTCGCGGAAGGGGAAGGTGTGGTTTGGATCTGAATCCCCATCCTGTTATATGGGCGGCTCGTTTATATGGCTAGGGGTTTGGATGTAAAACCGCCCCAGCTTTTCTCATTCGTTTGACACGTGGAAGGCGGCCATTATTGGGCGTGAAAGCCAAGGAGCGCTGCATTATAAGAATCGGACGTTATACCCATAGGTACTCAAAGTTTGAAGGAGAACCCGCCTTACAATGCCGAAGACAATCTGCGCGCCGGACTCATCGTCGTTGAAGCCTGGTTCGGGGGCTACTAAGGGAGTCCTGGATTAGGGGGTGTTCGGATAGCCGGACTATACCTTCAGCCGGACTCCGGGACTATGAAGATACAAGATTGAAGACTTCGTCCCGTGTCTGGAAGGATCTTTTCTTGGCATGGAAGGCAAGCTAGGCGTGCGGATATTCAAGATCTCCTACCATTGTAACCGACTCTGTGTAACCCTAACCCTATCCGGTGTCTATATAAACCGGAGGGTTGTAGTCCGTAGGACAACCATCATCATACACAATCGTACCATAGGCTAGCTTCTAGGGTTTTAGCCTCCTTGATCTCGTGGTAGATCTACTCTTGTACTACCCCTATCATCAATATTAATCTAGCAGGAGTAGGGTTTTACCTCCATCGAGAGGGCCCGAACCTGGGTAAAATAAAGTGTCCCTTGTCTCCTGTTACCATCCGACCTTGACGCACAGTTCGGGACCCCCTACCCGAGATCCACCGGTTTTGACACCGACATCAACCCCTTGAACTTGCCGATAACCCTTAGCAACAAGTCGAGCTTTATAGATGGTAACATTACCATCCGCGTCCGTCTTCTTCTTAAAGATCCATTTGTTTTCTATCGCTCGCCGATCATCGGGCAAGTCTGTCAAAGTCCATATCTATTTTCATACATGGATCATATCTCGGATTGCATGGCATCTAGCCATTTGTTGGAATCTGGGCCCGCCATCGCTTCTTCATAGTTCAAAGGTTCACCGTTGTCTAACAACATGATTTCCAGGACAGGGTTGCCGTACCACTCTGGTGCGGTACGTGTCCTTGTGGACCTACGAAGTTCAGTAGTAACTTGATCTGAAGTTTCATGATCATCATCATTAACCTCCTCTCTAACCGGTGGAGGCACCACAGAAACATTTTCTTGAGCTGCGCTACTCTCCGGTTCAAGAGGTAATACTTCATCAAGTTCCACTTTCCTCCCACTTACTTCTTTCGAGAGAAACTCTTTCTCCAGAAAGGATCCGTTCTTGGCAACAAAGATCTTGCCTTCGGATCTTAGGTAGAAGGTATACCCAATAGTTTCCTTAGGGTATCCTATGAAGATGCATTTTTCCGACTTGGGTTCGAGCTTTACAGGTTGAAGTTTCTTGACATAAGCATCGCATCCCCAAACTTCTAGAAACGACAGCTTAGGTTTCTTCCCAAACCATAATTCATACGGTGTCGTCTGAACGGATTTAGACTGTGCCCTATTTAAAGTGAATGCAGTTGTCTCTAGAGCGTATCCCCAAAATGATAGCGGTAAATCTGTAAGAGACATCATAGATCGCACCATATCTAATAGAGTGCGATTACGACGTTCGGACACACCGTTACGTTGAGGTGTTCCAGGCGGCATGAGTTGTGAAACGATTCCACATTTCCTTAAGTGTGTGCCAAATTCGTGACTTAAATATTCTTCTCCACGATCTG
Source organism: Aegilops umbellulata (assembly GCA_032464435.1). NCBI lineage: Eukaryota > Viridiplantae > Streptophyta > Magnoliopsida > Poales > Poaceae > Aegilops > Aegilops umbellulata. The sequence goes on along the minus strand of CP136058.1, from coordinate 346,483,494 downwards.
ATCGTAAGAACTTTATTTTTCGGTCATGTTGATTCTCTACCTCATTCTGAAATTCCTTGAACTTTTCAAAGGTCTCAGACTTGTGTTTCAACAAGTAGAGATACCCATATCTACTCAAGTCATCCGTGAGAGTGAGAACATAACGATATCCTCCGCGAGCCTCAACACTCATTGGACCGCACACATCAGTATGTATGATTTCCAATAAGTTGGTTGCTCGCTCCATTGTTCCGGAGAAGGGAGTCTTGGTCATTTTTCCCATGAGGCATGGTTCGCATGTGTCAAATGATTCATAATCGAGAGACTCTAAAAGTCCATCAGCATGGAGCTTCTTCATGCGCTTGACACCAATGTGACCAAGGCGGCAGTGCCACAAGTATGTGGGACTATCGTTATCAACTTTACACATTTTGATATTCACACTATGAATATGTGTATTATCACGCACGAGATTCATTAAGAATAAACCATTGACCATCAGAGCATGACCATAAAACATATCACTCATATAAATAGAACAACCATTATTCTCGGATTTAAATGAGTAGCCATCTCGCATTAAACGAGATCCAGATACAATGTTCATGCTCAAACTTGGCACTAAATAACAATTATTAAGGTTTAAAACTAATCCGTAGGTAAATGTAGAGGTAGCGTGCCGACGGCGATCACATCGACCTTGGAACCATTCCCGACGCGCATCGTCACCTCATCCTTCGCCAGTCTCCGCTTATTCCGCAGCTCCTGTTTTGAGTTACAAATATGAGCAACGGCTCCAGTATCAAATACCCAGGAGCTACTATGAGCACTGGTAAGGTACACGTCAATTACATGTATATCACATATACCTTTAGTGTTGCCGGCCTTCTTGTTCGCTAAGTATTTGGGGCAGTTCCGCTTCCAGTGACCCTTCCCTTTGCAATAAAAGCACTCAGTCTCAGGCTTGGGTTCATGCTTTGACTTCTTCCCGGCAACTGGCTTACCGGGCGCGGCAACATCCTTGTCGTCCTTCTTGAAGTTCTTCTTACCATTGCCTTTCTTGAACTTAGTGGTTTTATTGACCATCAACACTTGATGTTCCTTTTTGATTTCAACCTCTGCTGATTTTAGCATAGCACATACCTCAGGAATGGTCTTTACCATCCCCTGCATATTGTAGTTCATCACAAAGCTCTTGTAGCTAGGTGGGAGCGACCGAAGGATTCTGTCAATGACCGCCTCGTCTGGGAGGTTAATCTCCAGCTGAGTCAAGCGGTTGTGCAACCCAGACATCTTGAGTATGTGTTCACTAACAGAACTATTTTCCTCCATCTTACAACTGTAGAACTTGTCGGAGACTCCATATCTCTCGACCCGGGCATGAGCTTGGAAAACTAGTTTCAGCTCCTCGAACATCTCATATGCTCCGTGTTTCTCAAAACGCTTTTGGAGCCCCGGTTCTAAGCTGTAAAGCATGCCGCACTAAACGAGGGAGTAATCATCAGCACGAGACTGCCAAGAATTCATAATGTCTTGGTTCTCTGGGATGGGTGCTTCACCTAGCGGTGCTTCTAGGACATATTGTTTCCTGGCAGCTATGAGGATGATCCTCAGGTTCCGGACCCAGTCCGTATAGTTGCTGCCATCGTCTTTCAGCTTGGTTTTCTCTAGGAACGCGTTGAAGTTCATGTTGACATTGGCTTGGGCCATTTGATCTACAAGACACATTGCAAAGTTTATTTAGACTAAGTTCATGATAATTAAGTTCATCTAATCAAATTATATAATGAACTCCCACTCAAATTAGACATCCCTCTTATCATCTAAGTGTAACATGATCCGACTCGACTAGGCCGTGTCCGTTCATCACGTGAGACGGACTAGTCATCATCGGTGAACATCTCCATGTTGATCGTATCTTCCATACGAATCATGTTCGACCTTTCGGTCTCTTGTGTGCCGAGGCCATGTTTGTACATGCTAGGCTCGTCAAGTCAACCTAAGTGTTTGCATGTGTAAATCTATCTTACAACCTAACTGAACTCTGCGCCGCCGTAGCCAGGGTTCACGTGGCAGACTGGGGGAGTCGGCGGCGAGAACCTGATCATGGAGAGGGAAAGCAAAGACAGCTCCATGCCGGACGTGGTTGTACCGCCGCCGCCAGCCGGAGCCGCGCAAGGTGAGCAGCCGGCGGGCCCGCCGGTGCCGCCGACTGAAGATGAGGTCGAGGCGGGCCTGCTTCTTCAAGTCGGGACGCCGACGCGTCGCCGTCTCGCAAAGGCGACTTCGGCGCCGCGCCATCTATATATTGGCGCCACGAGCTCCACGATCCCAGACGCCGAGGCGACGAGCACCGCACCCACTGGGTGGGTGCGGGGAGGCGGGACGGGCCCATTGAACCAGGCGCTTCTGGACGTTCAGGCCAAGCTCCGAGCCGAGGGCGACGCCATACAGAAATGCACCAAGGCGCATCTGGCGTCGCAGGTAGCCATCCGAGTACGTCTCCTCCTACTCGTTTTATTTGTTTTTTCCTGTTTTTCTTTTTCTGTGGGGGCGCGCAAGCGCACCCACTGGGTGTAGTCCCCGAGTTCCGAGTCGGCTGCTGAGCAGGCGGCTTGGAACTCTAATCGGTGAGTTCCAAGTACTAATCGTCTGTCTGACATGTTTGCCACAGGACTATCATAATATTTGTCGGATTTCGGGTTCCGGCAGACCCTTGAGGTTCGAACACTGGGGTGCACGCGGAGATCACGCCTCCTACCTACCTGTACCCCACCGCCTTGCTAAGATCTAAGCTATGGAAAGAACAGCACAAAAGACACAGGGTTTATACTGGTTCGGGCCACCGTTGTGGTGTAATACCCTACTCCAGTTTGTGGTGTGGTGGATTGCCTCTTGGGCTGATGATGATGAGCAATACAAGGAAGAACAGCCTCGCGAGGGTCTGTTCTTGGCCGGGGCGATGAACTGCTAGGAGGAGTTTAGTCACCTTTCTCTCTCTCTCTCTCTCTCTCTCTCTCTCTCTCTCTCTCTCTCTCTCTCTCTCTCTCTCTCTCTCTCTCTCTCTCTCTCTCTCTGGTTGCGATTCTCTGATTGCTCTCTCCTTCCCGATCGATCCCTCTCTTGTTTGCTGATCGATTCCTCTCTTGTTCGCCGATCGATCCCTCTCTTGTTTTCCGATAGATTCCCTTCTACCCTGGGGGTGGCTATTCCTATTTATAGTCAAAGGCCCTGGGCCTCTTCCCAAATATTGAGCGGGAAGGGTGCCAACAATTGGCCATTTTGAAGGGGAACATCTGGTACACTTATCCTGATGAAAGTTGGTCTTCGCCTACCAAAGGCTCTGGTGGTGATGCTGGCTTGGGCTCCACAATGACTTCCTCCCTGCCGTTGGGCTGGTCTTGGTCTTGTTGCACCGAAACGGGTGCCTTTGCTTGATGCTCTCACCTACGCTTGCTCCCTTTGCACCAAAGAGGAAAGGAGGACACTGCGCGGGCTGGCGCCCTTGGTCGTCATGGCTTGCGTCACGGGCACCTCGTGAGGTACCCCGCCTTGATCTCTCCGCCTCCTCACGAGCCAGCCTAATGAGGCCGTGCCTGAGGAAGCTCCCTGTCGTCCGCCCCACGAGGCTCGGCCCCTCACGAGGGTCTTGGGTCTGTGTTGATGAAGATGGGCCGTGCTGGGCCCCCTTTTGAGCCACGCCGCGGGCCGCAGGCAGGCAAGTTTGGGGACCCCCATTCCCAGAACGCCTACAGTAGCCCCCGGGCCCAAGGCGCGCCCGGACTTGGCCGTGCAGGGAGGCGAAAGGGCAAGGGCGAAGCGCCGCGGGCCCCAACAGTCTGCAGCCTTGGGCGCCGCGTGGCGGTTGATTGGACGTGGGCGTCTCCGCTTCCCCATGACGCCTCGGCAACTGCGCGGATTTGGACAAGTCCCTGCATGCAAAGCGGGTCATGATTACCTGCGATCGTGGAGGTCAGCGGTTGGCCTTCGTCGGCCATAAGTACGGAACGGCACGCGCCCTTCCAGTCCATCTCTCCTCGCTTCTCCTTCTTCCCGGTCCTTGCTCTGTCCTGCTGCGATGGCTTCGATCCGCCAGTTCTCGGCGGCAGAGAGGGGAAAGGCTCCCCGAGAGGAACCAGACCCGCTCCCGCCGAAGAGACGGCTCGCCCTCCGCCGCCGGGACGAGGGGACCCATCAGGTGGTGTCGAGGCCCTGGGGAGAGCGGGCACCGCCGGGGTTCCTGCTCCCCTTGTATGCCCATATCGAGGGCTCTGACGAAGTCGATGCCGATCGCCACGGGCGGCGCCGTCGTCGGCGCCGACGGGTCACGAAGGTGTGGGTCGTCCCCCCTGGGGTCCACACCGAGGGCTCCTCCCGAGAGTTCGTGCTCCACGTTGTCATGCCTCCTCAGTCTTGGATTCACCTTCCTTCCTTCTTGGCCTCCATCATCCCGCAGGGAGAACTCCTGGAACTTTGGCTGCAGCACGCCGGCTGCAACACCCTTGCGACCGAGGCGGAGGTCGCGGTCGTTGCCCCGGGCGAGGTCTTCATGACTCGAGGCTGGGGCGAAATCGCCTGGGTTTGCAGGACAGGAGGCGCCTTCGTGATCCACTTGGAGTACGACGGTGCTTCGGTGATGTTCTTCAAGGTCTTCGACGCGAACGGGCGCCGGCTGGAGTGCTGCCCCAGGAGAGGTGGTCGGGACCCTACTACAGCAAGGACTGGGCCCGCCGACCGCTCCCTTGGCGGCTCCTCGGGCGGCGGAGGCGTCGGAGGATCCAGCGACTCCGGTGAGCTCCTCGCGACTCCGGAGATGAGCGACGACAGCTATGAGCCCCCGAGCCGGCGCCGCTCCTGGAGCAGGGCGGGCTCGTCTGGCCATCGCCGACTCTGATCTGGATGGGGTTGGCGTCGGTGCTTGACGGCCCACTGTTGATGATGGCGTCTTTTGCAGGAGAGCGTGTAGTTAGCGTCCCTTTAGGATTTGTTCCCTGCGAGGAATCAAAGACGCGCCCCGTGGGGGCTTGTAAGGTGCCTGTGATCCTGTTTGTTAATATAACCCTTGTCGTAGAATTGTGCGAGTTGCTCATTCCGTCTTAGCTCAGTTCTCCCTTTCATACCTCACGCGGACTTGGTGCTCTGCGCCGACAGGTCCCAGTCCCAAGGCGGCTTCAGCCGTCGCTAGTATGCCAGGTCGCGATGCCGTGGTCAAGGCCAGGAGGTGAGCGACCCGGGGTCCGGTAAGAGCCCCTGAGTCGCGATGCTCAGGAGGTCCCCTTTGGCGCTCAAGCAGCCGCCGTTCGGTGAGAAAGGAGAGCGGCGTCGCTAACATGGGATTGCATTAGGTGCGGGGACAGTGCTACGGTAGCTAGTACTTCCGGGTAGTGACTTATCTTCGAGAATCAGGGACCGCTCCCTGGTGTGTCGCCGGGTCCATGCATCGGCAGGCGTGAGGTTGCTTGGCGAGGTCCTCGCGTGTCTCTCCCCTCTCGCCTTTGCTCCCCTTTCTGCTCTACGTCCTCGGGTCTCGGCCCACGAGCGAGTCTCAGCCGTCGCTGGTATGCCAGGTCGCAATGCCGTGGTCAAGGCCAGAGGGTGAGGGCTGGAGAGCTAGTAGGAGCCCTGAGTCGCGATGCTCAGGCACCCCCCCCTTTAACGTGCAAGTGGTTCGCGCGGGTGAGAGTGAAGGAGGCACCGCAAGGGCCTCGCCTGACGCAGCTCCTTCAGGAGATCCTGTAGACTCATCATAGAAAGAACGAGGGGTTGCTGTGACAATAGACAGTCAACCGTTGGTTGCTTCCGAGGGGTGACGAGGCACTGAAGTCTTGACGAGGTGGCGCCATGCGGGGCTGCCGCGGCCAGAGCTTAGCCATCCAGGTTTGTCGGCGTTGCAGGGACGGACCCATGCGCAAGCGTCGTGCCGTTTTGTGAGCAGCTCCGTCAGTTGGCGTCAGTTGAGTGGGCAACTAGGTCAAACACATTAGCCGCGAAGGAGTGGATTCATTCAAATGGATGCTGGGAAGGCGGACGTCACTGGGTCAAGCCCGAGCGACTTGGGGATGATGCAGCCCGAGGGGCGCCCCCAACAAAGTAAGCTAACAACATGAAATAAAAGGGATACATGCCGCAGGGACGGACCCACGCGGCTTGGGAATAATGCAGCCCTGGGGGCGCTCCCAGCTGGAAATGAAACTTGAAAGATGTCATCTGATGATGTTGAGGACGAAGCAGTGTTGGTGTAGCAGACTCGGTGGGCTGCGGAAGCCGATCCTCACGAGCCCCCAGGCCCAGGGGCCTCAGAAGGCTCCGGAGGCGCTGGTGGCTCCTCGCGGACCATCTCCATCTCCGCCGGGGCTGCGGAACGCCTGGCCTCTTGAGCCTCCATGATGCCCCTCATGAGGCGCTGGTACGCGACAGCCGCGTTCAGCATGCCGTAAGGCATGCAAACGTAGCTGTGGGGTGGACCTTCGCAGCGCCCCACTCGCGAGGGCCAGAGGCGCTCCAGTGAGGCGACTCGATTGAGCCCTGGTATGTTGATGCAGACGCGCAGCCCACCATCCTCACCTGGATGGGGAGCCACAGCTGGTAGGCGGCGGCCGCCTCTCATGACTCTTGACTCCTGTAGCTCCTGAATGGCCTTGCTGACGAACTCCTGAGGGTCTGGCCCTCCTTGCCTTACTCCTTCTTGAGGGAAACGTGCTTCGAAACACGCCTCCATGTGGTGCCCAAGCGCCTCCCTCGTGACCTTAGCCAGGTCGGTGGCCCTCCAGGGGAGAGCCCCCGAGCCTTGCCTGAGGAGGGCGCTGGGCGCGCCTTCCTATGCGATGGAAGGAGGTTCCCCCTGGGCAGGCGCGGGCCCTGAGGGGCCTGCCTCCTGAGGGACCGGGCCGAACGATGTCTTCTTCTTCTTGGGGGTGGTCTCGGGAAGCCTCCTGCTTCCGCGATCCGGGTCTTCCAGTGATGCGGCCTGAAAGGCTCGTTCCAGGGAACACACCGCGTCCTTCTCTTCATAGGGCACCGTGATGACTCTGCCACTTCCTGGCATCTTGAGGACGTTGTAGCCGTGGTGAGTTACGGCCATGAACTTGGCCAGCGCTGGGTACCCAAGGATGGCGTTGTACGGTAGGTGAATGTGAGCGATGTCGAAGTAGATGAGCTCGGTGCGGTAGTTGTCGCGTGCTCTGAAGGTGACAGGGAGGCGGACCTGCCCAATCGGGACCGTGGAGCCGTCGGCGACTCCGGAGAAGGGCTTGGTTGGCTGAAGCTGGTTGTAGGGCACTTGGAGATTGTTGAATGTTTCCACGGACAGGACGTTGAGCCCTGCCCCGCCATCGATGAGGGTCCTGGTGACCACCACGTTGCTGATGATTGGGGAACAAAGCATCGGGAGGACTCCGGCTGTGGCCGCACACTTGAGCTGATCCGCTAAGCTGAACATGATGGCGCACGCCGACCACCTGAGAGGGCGTGTGGCTTCGAGCTTGGGGAGGACTGCATTCACTTCGCGGGCGAACTGCTTGAAGATGCGCTGAGAGGCTGGGGCTTGAGCTCCGCCCAGGATGCAGGCGATCGTGCGCGGCTCCTGGAAGCCCCCAGCCCCCTCGTCCTGGTGGTGGTCCTCGTTTCTCCTTGGCTGCGGCGGCAGTGGAGGGAAGCCTGCGTTGCCTTGCGGGCGATCCTCGCGAGGCTGATCCCTCCAGTCTCCCTCGCGAGGCGGATCTTGCCAGCGGTCCTCGCGAGGTCGATCGCGCCACCCTTGGCGCGGGCCGCGGTCTTCCCAGCGTCCTGCGTTCCTTCCTCCTCCTCGACCGTAGCCCCGGTCACCGTGGTTGGGACGACGGCCGATCCTTCCTTCTCGCACGGCTCGGAGCTCTTGACATTTGTTGGTGTTGTGGGTGTGGAGGTCGTGGTGCACGCAGTACCGACTGCCCTTGGAAGATTCCGGCTGATCTCTGCCCCGCTTGGTGTCCGGTTCTGCCGCGAGCACGGCAGCCCCCTTGCGCTTCACATCCTTGGCCTTGGACTTCTTCTCTTCTGGGTCTGCGGCAGGCAGCTCGAGGAGGGAGAGACGCCCTTCCTCAGCCCTGGCGCACTTGGTCGCCAAGTTGAACAGCTCCAAGGAAGTGCACAGGTCTTCATGCATCGCCAGCTCCTCCTTCATCTTGACGTCGCGCACGCCGTCAGAGAAGGCTGAGATGATGGCCTCCTCGGACACCTTGGGAATCCTGAGGCGTGCGTTGTTGAAGCGCAGGATGTACTTTTGCAGGGTCTCTCCGGGTTGTTGCTTGATGCGGCGCATGTCGCTCACGGCGGGCGGCCGGTCGCGAGTACCTTGGAAGTTGGCGATGAAGCGGGTGCGCATCTCGTCCTAGGAGGAGATCGTGCCTGGGGCCAGGTTCAGGAGCCAGGTGCGGGCCCCGTCCTTGAGCGCCATGGGAAATCAGTTCGTCATGACCTTCTCATCTCCGTTGGCAGCTTCGATGCCCAGCTCATAGAGCTGGAGGAACTCTGCAGGGTCGGCTGTGCCGTCGTAACGAGGAGGCAGGTCAGGCTTGAACTTGCCGGGCCACATGACGCTGCGCAGCTTGGTGGTGAAAGCACGGCAGCCCGCCGTGGCCACGGGGGGCCTTGGGTGACGGAGAGCTTGGTCTTGCAGGTCCCCATGTGCTGCAGCTGGGAGCAGCGCGGGGTCTTGACGTGCGGGAGCAGGAGCATGGCCACGACGTGCTGGATCAGGGAGCGCCCAGGAAGCTTTTTGCGGGCGAGGGACTTCTTGGCAGCTCTGCTCTTGCCGCGTTGGCACCTGACGGAGCGGGTTCCGCCCAGGGGCCACGCGCCTTGGAGTCGGGGCGCCTTCTTGAGGAGGAGGCGGCCGGGGCGCCCTCGAAGCTTCGTCACCCGCGCAGCACGGGGTGCGGTGCAGTGGGAAGGACGGTGCCGGAGAGCCCCCTGCGGTGCGAATGAGCTCGGCGACGCGGTCGAGCCATTCTTCGTAGACGTCGTCAACCGGACGGTAGCGCAGGAGCTCGTTTGCCGCGATGAGCGCAGCTCAAGCCTCCATGGGTGCATGGAGCGCGCGGGACGAAGAACCAGCTGGGGTGAGCGAGGGAGTAGCGGTGCGGCCGTCTTGCCGCACGGACGGATGCTGAGACGACGCTTGCTGCTCGTTCCCCGCCGGGCCGGTGGTGGCGTTGACGGCAGGCGACGGGGAACGACGAGGACGCCCGCTGACAGGGGTCGTCTGGGCAACGCGGGAAGCGAGAGCGGCTCGGCGCTCGGCGCGGACCCGACGAGCGTCAGACATGGACGCGATGGTCGGAGGAGAACGGGGTGGTGGAAGACGAATTCCGGCGCACCCCTACCTGGCGCGCCAAATGTCGGATTTCGGGTTCCGGCAGACCCTTGAGGTTCGAACACTGGGGTGCGTGTGGAGATCACGCCTCCTACCTACCTGTACCCCACCGCCTCGCTAAGATCTAAGCTATGGAAAGAACAGCACAAAAGACACAGGGTTTATACTGGTTCGGGCCACCGTTGTGGTGTAATACCCTACTCCAGTTTGTGGTGTGGTGGATTGCCTCTTGGGCTGATGATGATGAGCAATACAAGGAAGAACAGCCTCGCGAGGGTCTGTTCTTGGCCGGGGCGATGAACTGCTAGGAGGATTTTAGTCACCCTTCTCTCTCTCTCTCTCTCTCTCTCTCTCTCTCTCTCTCTCTCTCTCTCTGGTTGCCGATTCTCCGATTGCTCTCTCCTTCCCGATCGATCCCTCTCTTGTTCGCTGATTGATTCCTCTCTTGTTCGCCGATCGATCCCTCTCTTGTTTTCCGATAGATTCCCCTCTACCCTGGGGGTGGCTAGTCCTATTTATAGGCAAAGGCCCTGGGCCTCTTCCCAAATATTGAGCAGGAAGGGCGCCAACAATTGGCCATTTTGAAGGGGAACATCTGGTACACTTGTCCTGACGAAAGTTGGTCTTCGCCTACCAAAGGCTCTGGTAGTGACGCTGGCTTGGGCTCCACAATGACTTCCTCCCTGCCGTTGGGCTGGTCTTGGTCTCGTTGCACCGAAACGGGTGCATTTGCTTGATGCTCTCGCCTGCGCTTGCTCCCTTTGCACCAAAGAGGAAAGGAGGACACTACGCGGGCTGGCGCCTGCCTGGCGCCCTTGGTCGTCATGGCTTGCGTCATGGGCACCTCGTGAGGTACCCTGCCTTGATCTCTCCGCCTCCTCACAAGCCAGCCTAATGAGGCCGTGCCTGAGGAAGCTCCGTGTCATCCGCCCCGCGAGGCTCGGCCCCTCGCGAGGGTCTTGGGTCTGTGTTGATGAAGATGGGCCGTGCTGGGCCCCCTTTTGAGCCATGCCGCGGGCCGCAGGCAGACAAGTCTGGGGACCCCGTTCCTAGAACACCGACAATATTCGTGCAACCGCCTTCAACCGCAATGTTGAGGAGCTAGGCAAGCGGACCGCCGACATGTCAGAGAGTCGGAGTGAGTCTTCTTTCTTTCCGCGGGGGCGCGCTGGCGCACCCGCGGGCTGTAGTCCGCGAGATTCGGGCCGACTGCTGAGCAGTCGGGTCGGATCTTCCTGGCAACCTTCTTTGTTGACGACCGACACCTTCTTTCTTCTTTTCTTCAGAGGCTAACGCCACCCTGCAGCAGTAGTTGGGTGAAGCCAACACCGCGCTGCGTGCCAAGGAGGAGGAGCGCAGCAAGCTGGCCACCGAGTATGACCTACTGGTTGCTCTCTCCTTCCCGATCGATCCCTCTCTTGTTCGCCGATTGATTCCTGTCTTGTTCGTCGATCGATCCCTCTCTTGTTTTCCGATTGATTCCCCTCTACCCTGGGGGTGGCTAGTCCTATTTATAGGCAAAGGCCCTAGGCCTCTTCCCAAATATCGAGCGAGAAGGGCGCCAACAATTGGCCATATTGAAGGGGAACATCTGGTACACTTATCCTGACGAAAGTTGGTCTTCGCCAGCCAAAGGCTCTGGTAGTGACGCTGGCTTGGGCTCCACAATGATTTCCTCCCTGCCGTTGGGCTGGTCTTGGTCTTGTTGCACCAAAACGGGTGCCTTTGCTTGATGCTCTCTCCTGCGCTTGCTCCCTTTGCACCAAAGAGGAAAGGAGGACACTACGCGGGCTGGCGCCCGCCTGGCGCCCTTGGTCGTCATGGCTTGCGTCATGGTCACCTCGTGAGGTACCCTGCCTTGATTCTCCGCCTCCTCACGAGCCAGCCTAATGAGGCCGTGCCTGAGGAAGCTCCTTGTCGTCCGCCCCGCGAGGCTCGGCCCCTCGCGAGGGTCTTGGGTCTGTGTTGATGAAGATGGGTCGTGCTGGGCCCCCTTTTGAGCCATGCCGCGGGCCGCAGGCAGACAAGTCTGGGGACCCCCATTCCCAGAACGCCGACAATATTCGTGCAACCGCCTTCAACCACAATGTTGAGGAGCTAGGCAAGCGGACCGCCGACATTCCAGAGAGTCGGAGTGAGTCTTCTTTCTTTCCGCGGGGGCGCGCTGGCGCACCCGCGGGCTGTAGTCCCCGAGATTCGGGCCGACTGCTGAGCAGTCGGGTCGGATCTTCCTGGCAACCTTCTTTGTTGACGACTGACACCTTCTTTCTTCTTTTCTTCAGAGGCCAACGCCACCCTGCAGCAGTAGTTGGGCGAAGCCAACACCGCGTTGCGTGCCAAGGAGGAGGAGCGCAGCAAGCTGGCCACGGAGCGTGACCTACTGGTTACGCAACTGGCGGAGTAGAAGGAGCTGCTCAAGAAGACTCGGGACGAGGCAGAGGAAAAGGAGACCGCGCTCATGGCCGAGTTCACGAGCAAACGCTCCTCCTGGACTGACAAGGAGGCGTTGCTGACCTCCGGCTTCCATGAGATCGAGGATCTTGTCGACGGTGGGTTTCCTCCTTTTTCTTCTTTGAGTCGCCGACTATAGGTCAATCTGACTCCTTGTTTATTTGACTTGTTCTTCATTCTTCTGTCTCGGCAGACTTCTTCCCAGGCCACTTGTAGGCCGCGAATCAAGCCATCGAGGCTGATCGCGAGGGGCGGAGGGCGGATGGCGCGGAAATCGCCGCCGATGCCCCCCGAACACTTGACGAGCAGATCCTGAGCATTGAGGCTCACCTGCGGCCGGCCCACCGGATGTTGTGCCGGCTTCAGCGTGTCGGCGCTCAGGCGATTGCCGCCTTATGGCTAGACATGCAGGCTCCGCGCACTCCCAGTCGGACTGCCGACTGGCTGGAGGTCGCGGCTGGCCATCTTGAGGCCTGGAAGGGTTCCTCGGCCCGGGCTGGAGCGCGCTGGGCCTTGGAGTTCGTCAAGGCATGGTATCCGGGGCTGGACCTAGACCGGCTAGCCACACTCCGATCGGAGGCCCAGCCGGAGTTGGAGGCTGTGGAAGACGCCCTTGTCAAGCGCGCGGCGGCGATCGCCGAGTACACCGACACCGGCGTCTTCGTCCTCGAGCGAGCTGAAAACGGTTAGGAGGCGTCGTCGGAGTGGTTCGGGATGAACCCCGACTACGGCTAGGACTCGGTGGAGGTGATCGGCTCCAGCGTCGAGGAGGAAGGCGAGGCGGGGACGGAGGCGGGACGGAGGTGCGAGAAGACGGGGCGGATGGCCAGCCCCAGCTCGATCGCGCCTCTAGCGACGAGCCGCGCCCGTCCGAGCCGGCTGCCGCCGGAGGTGACCAAGCCGAGACCGACCAGCCAGTCGCCCCAACACCAGACACCGCCGTCTCCTCCGATCCTCCGAACCCATCTGCCGCCTCCTAGGCGGCCGCTTCATATTTGTCTTGTCTGCTTAATAGTCTCTGAAGAACTTTGTTAATTCGCGCAATTCCACCCGCGAGGTGTATTTTGAACTTCTGTTCAAAGATTCAGCCAAGGGCCTCTGTTATGTAAATATTTATCTGAATCCTATCTCTTCTTGCTTATTGCTCCTTTGGCTTTTTTCCCTTGCCGCCTTCCCTCAGTTGATGTCTTGCCAGTCGGGCAGCCGCTCTGCGGACTGCCGCTGGATCAAGTACTTGGCTACTTTGGGAAGGCAAGTACTTAGCCGTTTTAGAGTTTTCTAGCAAGTTGAATAGAAAGTAGCGGGCTGACTGCTCAAGAGTCGGTTTTGCGAAAAAAGGCTGGAAGCCGGCTTAAGCTATGTTTATGCTTTGAGTCCTTAGCCACTTTTCAGGTGGATGCCCATTCTACCCTACTCCTGCCCACCAGTCAGTCGCTCTGCGAGCTGCGGCTTCTGAGAGGATACGGCTTAGGTGCCACACATTACTTGTCCGACTGCAGGAAGCATTTCATAGTGCAAGGCGGCAAGTCCCCGGGCCGACTAGTCGAACCCGGTGCCAAGCGGCATGACAAAAAGCAACATACTTGTAGGCATAATTCTTATCGTATAGATAAAAGAGGGTAGTCCCCGAGCTCTTATCGAGGGGCCCGAAGTCTTGGTACTTTAATACAAAAGGTAGCATGGTACATACTGCTTTAACTGTAAAATCTTCTGAGGAGATTTGTGTTCCATGGTCGCTCTGTCTCTTTGTCGGAGTCGTCCCTCTTGCATGCTCGGGGCTTCTGAGCGTCGATCAGGTAGTAGGAGTCGTTGCCCAACACTTTGCTGATGATGAAAGGGCCTTCCCAAGGCGCCGACAGCTTGTGTTGGCCGGCTGTTCGCTGGATCAGTCGGAGCACAAGGTCGCCCTCTTGGAAGGATCTCGGCCTAACCTTCCTGTTGTAGTACCGACGCAAGCTCTGCTGGTAGAAGCTAGACCGACTGAGTGCCAAGAGCCGGCCCTCTTCCAGCAGATCGACGCCGTCTTGACGTGCTTCTTCTGCTTCCTCCTCGGTGTACATGGTGACTCGTGGGGAGTCGAACTCTATGTCCGTTGGGATGACGCTTCGGCACCGTAGACGAGGAAGAAGGGCGTGAAGATAGCATGAAGCCAGTTGACTTTGTCAGATTTCGGGTTTCGGCAGACCGTCGGATTTCGGGTTCCGGCAGACCCTTAAGGTTTGAACTCTGGGGTGCGCGCGGAGATTATGCCCTCTACCTCTCCGTCTCGCAAGGATCTAACTACAAAAAGAATAGCACAAGAAACACAGAGTTTATACTGGTTCGGGCCACCGGTGTGGTGTAATACCCTACTCCAGTGTGGTGTGGTGGATTGCCTCTTGGGCTGGTGATGAGGAACAATTTAGGGAAGAACAGCCTCGCGAGGGCCTATTCTTGGCTAGGGGGACGAACTACTGGGAGGAGTTCAGCCGCCCTTCTCTCTCTCTCTCTGCTTGCTCTGATTGCTAGATACCGAATTGTTCTCTCGATGCCCCTACCCTGGGGGTGGATAGTCCTATTTATAGGCAAAGGCCCTGGGCCTCTTCCCAAATACTGAGCGGGAAGGGCGCCAACAGTTGGCCAATTTGAAGGGGAACATCTAGTACACTTATCCTGACTAAAGTTGGTCCTCGCCTGCCAAAGGCCCTGTGGTGACGTCGTTCTGGGCTCCACGATGACCTCCTTCCCACCGTTGGACTGGTCTTGGTCTTGTTGCACCAAAATGGATGCCTTTGCTTGATCCTCTCGCCTGCGCTTGCCCCCTTTGCACCAAAGAGGAAAGGGGGTACACTGCGCGGGCTGGCGCCCGCCTGGCGCCCTTGGTTGTCATGGCTTGCGTCATGGGCACCTCGCGAGGTACCACGCCTTGATCTCTCCGCCTCCTCGTGAGCCAGCATGACGAGGTCGTGCCTGAGGAAGCGCCTTGTCGTCCGCCCCGCGAGGCTTGGCCCCTCGCGAGGGTCTTGGGTCATGTGTTGATGAAGTTGGGTCGTGCTGGGCCCCCCTCTGAGCCACGCCGCAGGCCGCAGGCAGGCAAGTCTGGGGACCCCCGTTCCCAGAACGCCGACAGTAGCCCCCGGGCCCAAGGCGCGCCCGGACTTGGCCGTGCCGAGAGGCGAAAGGGCAAGGGCGAAGCGCCGCGGGCCCTAACAGCCTGCGGCCTTGGGCGCCGCGTGGCGGTTGATTGGATGTGGGCGCTTTTGCAACTGCGCAGGTTATTAAAGGTGCGGTGGCTGCCCTGGCTTTGCTTTTCTCCGGTCACTGCTCAGATCCCCTTTCTTGTGCCTCTCCTTCCTTCCTCCTAACTCCCAGATCTGCTCTACCCGTGTGACCTAGAAAGACATGGCGCCTCGTCAGCCTCCGGCCGAAGATTGGTTTTCTCCTGCTCTGGATTTGCCGAATGTGTCGGAGGCGAGCCTTGCCCGGCTGCGTCGGATAGCGGCGGCGCGGGGCATCGACGGGGCGCGGGTGTTCAAGGTCGGCTCCGCCACCCCTGAGGGCCGAGGAAGCACCTTCTACCCTCTCTTCGTAAGCTCCATTACTGCGGGCCTGGTGCCTCCTTTTTCCGAGTTCTTCCTCTCTGTCCTCCGCCATTATGACTTACAAGCTCTGCATCTCCACCCCAACTCCATCCCTCTCCTGGCGATCTTCGCCTACTACTGCGAGGCTCATGTGGGGGTGCAACCCTCAGTGACCTTGCTGCGCCACTACTTTTACCTCCGGGTCAGCCGCGGTTCCCCTTTCGCATGTGCGAGCTTCGTCGCATGTGGTGGCGCCATTGCCATTTCGAATCCCGGGAAGAGGATTGAGGGCTTCGGGAGCAAGTGGGTCTTGGTGGACGCCGGGCGCATCCACCCTCGGCTGATCCTACCCACGGAGCAGCCCGTGAGTTCCGGCGACTGGTCCCGGGCGGAGCTTACGGACCCCCGCGCGAAGCCGGTACTGGAGAAGATGGACGCGGACCTGAAGCCGGCCAGCACGGCGGCGACGAAGCTGACCAGCGCGTCGCTGCTGAGGGAGTTCTTGGAGCACCAACTGGCTCTGCTTCGGCAGTACTCACCTCCGATGTGGAGGCCTCATCCGAGCCCCGCGGCTGTGGGCGACGAGGATTTGATCGCGGTTCTCCAATCTCTGGTCGGGGGTGAGGTGGCAAGGTTGGAGGGCGCACCCATGCCCTTGTTTCTTCACGACGAATGGAAGCAGGTGGTGGAGTCCATGCCCGTGTTCAACGGGGACGGGCCCGTTCCCGTGGTGGCTCCCGAGGGACTGGTGGACGTGTCCTCTGGCGACTCCAGCAGAGAGGGGGGCGAAGAGGAGCGGGAGGAGGGCCCCGACTTCGAGGCAACTGACGGAGAGTCTAGGGCTCCCCTTCCCTGGCGCAAGTCCCGTACTCTCCGCCTTTCGTTGAGCGATGATGATGAGGGTGACGACGTGCTGGGTAGCGGGAGCTCGCCCCCGATCCCGAAGAAGGACAAGACCGGGCTGATCCCCCGCGGGTCCGCCCTGGCTCCGGGGCGATCCGCGGACGCGCCTTCTACTTCTGAGGTTGACCCCTCCAGCCGGCTCTCAGGCTTCAAGTATGGCCGGAGGCTGCTCGAGCCCTCCAGCGACGACCCGTAAGTGCTCGATCCCTCATCTTTTTGTTTCTTGTTCCGCCGCTGAGGCTTGATGTTCGCTCCTCTTGGATAGGCTGGCGCCCACGGCGAAGAAACCGAAGGGGGCTCCCGAGGCCCCATCCGCGGCAACGCCTCCGCCTGCAGGTGAAGGCGATCGTGAGGCACGGGCTTCTCCTGCCCGCTCATCCTTGCGAGGCCTGGCTGAGCTGGCTGGGGAGAGCCCAGCCCCCATGGCCCAAGTGACTCCCGGGGTGCTCCTGCCTGCTGCCGCCACCACGGTCGTCGGGGCGCAGCAGACTCCGCCTCAGGATGTTGTGGTCTCGCCGCTGCTACCTTCTCCTCCCGTTCCACCGACCGCTGCTCCCCCAACTCCTCCTGCTGTCTTGGAGCGTGCCGATGCTTCTTCATCTTCTTCTGCCGTCCTGGAGCGTGCCGTTGCTGAACTGGACCGGCTGCGGCAGGATCTTCTTGGCGCCGACCCTCGCCTGGTAGCCTGGCGCCTTGAGCTGGCTTCGGGGTGGATCCGCTCCGACGCCTCGATTCAGGCGGCGCTGGTTCAGACCTCGATGGCCTGCGACGGAGAGAGGGAGGCCACCCTCGAGGCAAAGACTGCCCGAGACGCGGCCCTGGGAGAGGTGGTTGGAGTCCGTGGTCGTTGCAAGGAGCTGGAGGACGAACTGCAAGGCCTACGAGACCAGCTCGCGAAGGAGGTCCACCTTCGCCAAGAGCAGGAAGAAGGCACGAAGGCTCGCGAGGCGGCCATCGAGGACCGGGAGGCCAAGCTCAAGAAACGCCGCGACCGCCTAAGCGCGCTGAAGAAGGAGCTGGAGGCGACGAAGGCCGAGCTGGACGCCAAGGCCCGGGTCCTTGCCGAGGATCGCGTGGCCTTCGCGGACATGGAGAAGGATGCTCGCGCTTCGCTGAAGACACTTTACGAGAGCGGCCTGGAGAGCCCGCTGGCCGGTGATGGGGACGGCCCCGCCAAACTGCTTCCCTTCCTGGTTCAGGCCCTTGGGGATGTCTCCCTTGGCCTTGGCCCCACGGCTGAGGCCGAGGCGCGTGTCCTGTCTTCCGCTGCGCTGACGCGGGTCTTCGCCCACATCTACCTTCGCGATCCCAGCACCGACCTCGACAGCCTGCTGGAGCCGGTGAGCGGCGAGGGTGCAGCCGCCGCTGTCGAAGCCGTGAAGGGGCGCGCGGAGGCGCTGCTGGGGAAGTTCCGGGCCTTCAGCACCAAGCCAAAGCAAGGCGCTGCTGGTCCTGCTACTCCACGAGGCGAAGCCACTCCGCGCTGCTCCACCGCCAACAAGTGACTCCGCTACTGCTCCTGCTCTTCTTTTAGTTCCTGCACATGCATCACGCCTCGGGGAGGCATTTAAACTTGCGTTTGGTACTGAGACGACAGTATGGACTGTAATATTTTGCTTTTAATTTCCTTGAATTTTATGCTTTTCTTCCCTACTTGCTTGTGTTCTACGCCGGCAGAGCCCGGCCCTGCGCGTACCTCACCCAGCATTAGCCCCGACCGGAAACCAGGACGAGACCAAAGGAGTGAGGGGCTACGTGACAAGTTAGACTCCTGAGTCGCGATGCTCAGGAGTCCCCCTTGGCGCTCAAACAACAAGTAGGGAAGCGTGATGTAGGTGTATCTTCCGTTCTACGTCTGCAAAGCCCGACTCCGCGCGTACCTCACCCAGCATAGCCTTTTGGAACTAAGTAGTGAGGGGCTACGGAGCCAGTTAGACTCCTGAGTCGCGATGCTCAGGAGTCCCCCTTGACGCGCAAACAGCGGCGATGAGGTGAGATGCAAGCGAGACTACCGTTCTACGTCTGCAGAGCCCGGCCCCACGCGTACCTCACCCAGCATAGCCTTTCGGAACTAAGGAGTGAGGGGCTACGGGACCAGTTAGGCCCCTGAGTCGCGATGCTCAGGGGTCCCCCTTGACGCTCAAACGGCCTTCATACCTTGGCTCCGCTCGGGGAGAGACGCGCGACGAGCCAGGCCCGAGGGGCCTGGATGGGCGGCGTACGTCTGGGCGTGACCCAGGCGTAGCCCCCGTGCCTAGCCCCCTCGCGCGGCGCTCCCGAGGGGAGGCGTTGCGATGAGGCTAGCCACTGAGCTCTGGGCTCCCTGAGGTGAACGCGGCCCGGAGGCCACCCTCAGTTGTTTATCACCAGCGGGGAGCATAGCGCTTCCGTATGTGTACGGGCATAGCCACTCCTCGGCAGTGTCGTCAGCCAGCGCGGAGCATGGTGCTTCCACTGGTACATGGGAGGGGTCTCCCCTCCGGGAGGAGCCCCCGGGGCGTGTACAACCCCGCCCTGACACGTGGCCGGCACGGTAGGGCTAGGTGAGGTGTATATGGGCACCCGTGAGCCAGCGCGGGACTCACGGGGCCCTACCTCTAGGCGGGTTGCGCCTGGCACTGGGTCGTATCTTGAGATGTGTTCCTGCAAATTGGGTTAGATGCCGGCACTCTACATCCTCGGGTCCCGGCCCTCGAGCTTGTCCCAGCCGTCGCTGGTATGCCAGGTCACGATGCCATGGACAAGGCCAGAGGGTGAGGGATGGAGAGCCAATAAGAGCCCTGAGTCGCGATGCTCAGGTACCCCCCCTTTAACGTGCAAGTGGTCGACATGGAGAAGGAGAGGTGCCGTGGACAGGCATCAAGTAATCAAGCATGATAGGTGAAAGCATAGCTGGAAATAAACGGAAGGGAGATACACGCCACTGGGCCTGGCCCGAGCGGCTTGGGGATGATGCAGCCCGAGGGGCGCCCCCAACAAAGCAAGCTAATGACCGAAAAATAAGAAAGGGATACACGCCGCAGGGACGGACCCACGCGGCCTGGGAATGAAGCAGCCCTGGGAGGGCGTTCCCAGCTGGGAATGAAGCTTGAAGGACGTCACCTGAAGATGTCGAGGATGAAGTGGTGTTGGTGCAGCATACTCGGTGGGCTACGGAAGCCAATCCTCACAAGCCCCCAGGCCCAGGGGCCTAAGGAGGCTCCAGAGGTGCTGGTGGCTCCTCGCGAATCATCTCCATCTCCGCCAGGACCGCGGAACGCCTGTCTTCCTGGGTCTCCATGATGCCCCTCATGAGGCGCTGGTATGCAGCAGCCACGCTCGGCAAGCCGTAAGGCATGCGAACATAGTTGTGGGGTGGGCCTCCGCAACGCCCCACTTGCGAGGGCCAGAGGCACTCCATCGTGGCGACCCGATTGAGCCCTGGTACGTCGATGCAGACGCACAGCCCACCATCCTCGCCTGGATGGGGAGCCACAGCTGGTAGACGGCGGCAACCTCTCATGATTCTTGACTCCTATAGTTCTTGAACGGCCTTGTTAACGAACTCCAGCTGGCTTGACCTTCCTTGCCCTGCTCCTTCTTGAGGGAAACATGCTTCGAGGCACGCCTCCACGTGGTGCCCAAGCGCCTCCCTCGTGACCCTGGCCAGGTCGGTGGCCCTCCAGGTGAGAGCCCCCGAGCCCTGCCTGAGGAGGGCGCCGGGCGCGCTTTCCTATGCGACGGATGGAGGGTCCCCTTGGGCAGACGCGGGACTTGAGGGGCCTGCCTCCTGAGGGGCTGAGCCTGACGATGTCTTCTTCTTCTTGGGGGTGATCTCGGGAAGCCTCCTGCTTCCGCGATCTGGGTCCTCTAGTGACGCGGCCTGAAAGGCTCGCTCCAGGGAACACACTGCATCCTTTTCTTCACATGGCACCGTGATGACTCCGCCACTTGCTGGCATCTTGAGGACGTTGTAGCCATGATGAGTCACGGCCATGAACTTGGCCAGCGCTGGGTACCCGAGGATGGCGTTATACGGCAGGCGGATGTGAGCGACGTCGAAGTCGATGAGCTCAGTGCGGTAGTTGCTGCGGGCTCCGAAGGTGACAGGGAGGCGGACTTGCCCGATCGGGATCGTGGAACCGTCGGTGACTCTGGAGAAGGGCTTGGTCGGCTGAAGCTGGTCGTAGGGCACTTGAAGATTGTTGAATGTTTCCACGGACAGGACGTTGAGCCCTGCTCCACCATCGATGAGGGTCCTGGTGACCAATACGTTGCTGATGACTGGGGAGCAAAGCATCGGGAGGACCCCGGCTGTGGCCGAGCACTTGAGCTGATCTGCTGAGCTGAACGTGATGGCGCACACCGACCACCTGAGAGGGGGCGTTGCTTCGAGCCTGGGGAGGACTGCATTCACTTCGCGGGCAAACTGCTTGAAGATGCGTTGGGAGGCTGGGGCTTGAGCTCCGCCCAGGATGCAGGCGATTGCGCGTGGCTCCTGGAAGCCCCCAGCCCCCTCGTCCTGGTGGCGGTCCTCGTTCCTACTTGGCTGAGGCGGCAGTGGAGGGAGGCCTGTGTTGCCCTGCAGGTGATCCTCACGAGGCTGATCCCGCCAGTCCCCCTCGCGAGGCAAATCTCTCCAGCGGTCCTCGCGAGGTTGACCGCGCCACCCTTGGCGCGGGCCGCGGTCTTCCCAGCGTCCTGGGTTCCTTCCTCCTCCTCGGTCGTAGCCCCAGTCAGCACGGTCAGGACGACGGCCAATCCTTCCTTCTCGCGTGTGTCGTGAAATTAGCAGGCCTCACAAGCCTTCACCAGCTCGACAGCGTCGTTGAGTGCGGTGGGCCAATAGAACCCGCTGCGGAACGCTTTGCCGACGAGGGTCCGTGATGACGAGTGATGCCCACAGTCCCCGTCGTGTATGTCCTCCAACAGTTCCTTACCTTGCTCCCTGGAAATGCAGCACAGGGATACGTCGTTCGGCCGCTTCCGGTAGAGATCTCCGTCCCTGAAGCAGTATGCCGTGGCTTGCCGCGCCACACGATCCGCTTCTTCCTCCTGTTCCGGCAGGGCCCCTTGTGTTAAATAACTCCAGACTTCTGCGATCCAGCGTTCCTCCTGAGGTTCCATAGTCAGGAGCAGGCGTGCCCCTGAGGCAGGGCCGCGGGCCGGGGCTCCTGAGGCAGGCGGCTGGTCACGAGTACCTTGGAAGTTGGCGATGAAGCGGGTGCGCATCTGGTCCCAGGAAGAGATCGTGCCTGGGGCCAGGTTCAGGAGCCAGGTGCGAGCTCCTTCCTTGAGTGCCATGGGGAACCAGTTCGCCATGACCTTTTCGTCTCCACTGGCAGCTTCGATGCCCAGCTCATAGAGCTGGAGGAACTCTGCAGGGTCGATCGTGCCGTCGTAGCGAGGAGGCAGGTCCGGCTTGAACTTGCCGGGCCACGCGACGCTGCGCAGCTCGGTGGTGTAGGCGCGGCAGCCTGCCGTGGCCACGGGAGGCTTCGGTTGAGGTAGAGCTTGGCCTTGCGGGTCCCCATGCGCTGCAGCTGAGAGCAGCGCGGGGTCTTGACGTGCCGGAGCCGGTGCAGGGTCACGGCGAGCCGGAGCAGGAAGCGCCCGGGCAGCCTCTTGCGGTCGAGGGACTTCTTGGCAGCTCCGTTCTTGCTGGGCTGGCGCCTGACGGAGCGGGTTCCGCCCAGGGGCCACGCGCCTTGGAGCCACGGCATCTTCTTGGAGAGGAGGCGGCTGGTACGCCCCCGGAACTTCATTGCCAGCGTGTGGCGGGGTGCGGCGCAGCGGAGCGGATGGCGCAGGAGAGCCCCCTGCAGCGCGGACGAGCTCGGCGACGCAGTCGAGCCACTCTTCATAGACATCGTCGACGGGACGGTAGCGCAGGAGCTCGTTTGCTGCGATGAGCGCAGCTCGAGCCTCCAAGGGTGCGCGGAGCGCACGGGATGAAGAGCCAGCTGGTGCGAGCGATGGAGTAGCGGTGCGGCCGTCTTGCCGCATGGACGGGTGCTGAGACGACGCTTGCTGCTCGTTCCCCGCCGGGCCGGTGGCGGCGTTGACGGCGGGCGACGGGGAACGACGAGGACGCCCACCGACGGGAGCCGTCTGGGCGACGCGGGAAGCGATGGCAGCCCGGCGCTCGGCGCGGGCCTGACGAGCGTCAGACATGGACGCGACGGTCGGCGGAGAGCGGAGCGGTGGAAGACAAATTCCGGCACACCCCTACCTGGCGCGCCAAATGTCGGATTTCGGGTTCCGGCAGACCGTCGGATTTTGGGTTCCGGCAGACCCTTAAGGTTCAAACTCTGGGGTGCGCGCGGAGATTATGCCCTCTACCTCTCCGTCTCGCAAGGATCTAACTACAGAAAGAACAGCACAAGAAACACAGAGTTTATACTGGTTCGGGCCACCGGTGTGGTGTAATACCCTACTCCAGTGTGGTGTGGTGGATTGCCTCTTGGGCTGGTGATGAGGAACAATACAGGGAAGAACAGCCTCGCGAGGGCCTGTTCTTGGCTAGGGGGACAAACTACTGGGAGGAGTTCAGCCGCCCTTCTCTCTCTCTCTCTCTCTCTCTCTCTCTCTCTCTCTCTCTCTCTCTCTCTCTCTCTCTCTCTGCTTGCTCTGATTGCTAGATACCGAATTGTTCTCTCGATGCCCCTACCCTGGGGTGGCTAGTCCTATTTATAGGCAAAGGCCCTGGGCCTCTTCCCAAATATTGAGCGGGAAGGGCGCCAACAATTGGCCAATTCGAAGGGAAACATCTGGTACACTTATCCTGACTAAAGTTGGTCCTCACCTGCCAAAGGCCCTATGGTGACGTCGTTCTGGGCTCCACGATGACCTCCTTCCCACCGTTGGACTGGTCTTGGTCTAGTTGCACCAAAATGGATGCCTTTGCTTGATCCTCTCGCCTACGCTTGCCCCCTTTGCACCAAAGAGGAAAGGGGGTACACTGCGCGGGCTGGCGCCCGCCTGGCGCCCTTGGTCGTCATGGCTTGCGTCATGGGCACCTCGCGAGGTACCCCGCCTTGATCTCTCCGCCTCCTCGTGAGCCAGCCTGACAAGGCCGTGCCTGAGGAAGCGCCTTGTCGTCCGCCCCGCGAGGGTCTTGGGTCTTGTGTTGATGAAGTTGGGCCGTGCTGGGGCCCCCTCTGAGCCACGCCGCAGGCCGCGGGCAGGCAAGTCTGGGGACCCCCGTTCCCGAAACGCCGACAGACTTGTTTGGAGTTGTGCGCAGACTCTAGAGGACGGCTGGCAGCTCGTCGAGCCAGCAGCCAGCCGAGTGCTCTAGAGGCTCGATCAGTCGAGGCTTGATGCCGGACAGGATGAGGACGTTTGCTCGCTCCACCTGGCCGTTTGACTGCGGATGGGCAACGGACGCTAAGTCTAGTCGGATGCCCTGCGTCGCGCAGAAATGGGCCAAGGCGCCTTTGGCAAAATTTGTGCCGTTGTCGGTAATGATGTTGTGTGGTATGCCGTACCGAATTGTGATGTCGGAAATGAAAGTGACGGCAGTTGGACCATTCAGCTTCTTGATTGGCTTTGCTTCTATCCACTTGGTGAACTTGTCCACCGCGACAAGTAAGTGAGTCAGGCCGCCTCGCGCCGTCTTGAATGGTCCCACCATGTCCAGGCCCCAAACAGCAAAGGGCCAGGCAATGGGGATAGTCTTGAGTACAGAAGCCGGCTCATGCGGCTTGGAGTGGAACTTCTGGCACACCTTGAATTTTTGGACCAAGTCCTTGGCTTCTTCCAAAGCAGTCGGCCAGAAGAAACCATGGCGGAAGGCTTTGGCGACGAGTGCTCTTGAAGCTGCGTGGTGGCCACACTCGCCTTGATGAATGTCCTTGAGTATTGCTTGGCCTTGCTCTGGCTCCACGCGGCGCTGGTAGACGCCAGTGACACTGCGCCTGACCAGCTCTCTGTTGACTATGGTATAGGCTGCTGCTCGGCGTTGCACTTGCCGAGCTAAGATCTCATCAGTCGGTAGCTCTTTGCTTACCAAAAAATTGAGGATGGGTTGGGCCCATGAGGGTGCTGTGATTTCTTCGACTGTCAGAACTGCGACTTGGACGAGGGCGGCTGGGCCAGGGGGCGGCGGGTTGGAATCGGCAGCCGCTTGCTGATTTGACGAAGTCCCCGGGCCGAGTTCTGAAGTCCCCGGGTCGGCTTTGACTGCTGCGATCCCGGGGCCGTTTGTCAGGATCCTTGTTCCGTCTGCTTGAGCTCTTGAGTCGGATCCGGCTGCTTCAGGTGGAGCCGGCACAAAGATGGAGTCTGATTCTGGTGAAGGCTTGACAGATGGCTTGAGGAGGCGTTGAAGGGCAACTCCGGATGGTATTGCTTGTCGGGTAGAGCCGATTCATGCCAGGGCGTCTGCTTGGTCGTTGTCGTTTCTTGGCACATGGAGGAACTCGCATCCCTCAAAATATCCGCTGAGTTGTTGCACGAGGAAACGGTAGCTCGCCATATTTGCATCCTTGGCGTCCTAGTCGCCAGACGACTGTTGGACCACCAAGTCGGAGTCACCATAACACAGGATCCGGCGGATGCCGAGTTCTTTGGCAAGCCGGAGCCCGTGAATGAGTGCCTCGTACTCGGCGACGTTGTTGGAAGCGGCGAAATGGATTTGCACCACGTATTTGAGTTTATCGCCTTTGGGAGAGGTGAGGACAATGCCGGCTCCCAAGCCGGTGCGCATCTTGGAGCCGTTGAAATGCATCCGCCAATGGGTGGAGTCAGGCACTGGAGGCAGGTACTGGGTCTCGGCCCAGTCAACGAGGAAGTCGGCCAGCGCCTGTGACTTGATGGCAGTGTGAGCCTGGTAGTACATGGTGTAGGGGGCCAACTCTATGGCTCACTTGGCCACTCGGCCAGAAGCATCTCGGCTTCCGATGATCTCGGCTAGTGGGGTTGTGTAGACCAATGCGGCTGGCAGCCGGCTCCTTGTCTTTTCTTCCGCAGACCCCGCCAGTCGGCGTCCGAGACGTCGCGCCTTGATCTCGGCGGGGAGGCGGGTCGTCATTTTGCCGTTGCGGAGAATCAGTGCGGTAGCCGGCCTTGTTCTGTTCGGCAGCCGCGTCGATGAGTCACTGGACGTGCTCCGTCATCAGGCGACGCTCTTCACCCTCGAAATTGTCCAGCTCGTCAGCCGCCGCCTGGGCGGCTCGGATGTTCTCCGCAGGCATGGCGTAAACGGGGTGATTCGCCCCGAACAGCTTGGCGATGGCTACGCAGCGCTGCTGGACCGCGCCAAGGCGGCTAGGCCCAGCTGGAGTCGGCGAGCCACCCACAGCGCGATCCATCTCGCGCTGGTAGGCCTCTGACAGGCGTCTCATGCTGGCCAGCTTCTTCGCGCCTTCGGCGAGCTGAAGGTGGCATGCCTCCAGCATCTCGGCGTCGGCGTCTTCGGGAATGGGTGCGGTAAGATCTTGTAGCGCCGCATCAAGCAGGTCATGAGCTCCTCCGCCGGAGTGCTCGCCATGACTGATGACAAGCACCTCCGTGATGGCACTCTCGTCGCTCTCCGCGCGGGGGAGCAGCTCATCGTAGACCACCACGTTGGTGGGGAACGCGTCGAGCGACGCGGTGTCGGAATCGACCAACATCGGGTCGGTGGATCCTACGGACTCCAAGTCCACAGCTAGCTCGCTCGTGACGTGAAGTTGATCGAGGAGGCTCTCGGGGCCGCCTGTGCCCGCGTCGGACGCGGGCTCATCGGAGAGGCGGACCTCACCAACAAGATCAGCGAGGCAGCTGGCCGCGCAGGCGATCTCAGCACCATGCAGCGCATCGGCACAGACTCCGTCAGGTGTGTCGGGCTGGCTGCGCTCGCCAGGGAGGAAAAGGGTTCCCGTCCAGAGCAGATCTCCGGACGACGGTGCACCTCACCCCACGGTGGGCGCCAAATGTCGGGGGTTGGGTACGACATATGCCAAAAGATGGCTTATCATGGTGGGAGCGAGTAGAACGTCGCTGGTGCCTGGAAGCGGGATGAGGCGTAGACATGTACGCCGGCGAATCTTATCCAGCTTCAGGGCTCTCCGTGGAGATAACACCCCTACTGCTGCTCTGCAGGGTCTCCGCATGGTCACTATGGCAAAGTGAATACAAGGTTGCTCCTTGAGCTGTTTCCTTGAGGTAGGAGAAGGCAAGGCTAGCTCTCTCCTTCCTATATGATCTGGTCTAGTGCTACTGGATTCGAACCCTTTGCATGGGTGCCCTAGAGGGTTTATATAGGCCTACCCCCCAGGGGTACAATGTTAATCCGACTGGGTGTAGGGCCCAGCCGTCAGTCTCTTGGGCCGCCGTCTTCTCCGCTGACTGCCAGGGCCCGCCGACTGGTCCGGTACGGAGCTGACAGGTCGTGTCCGCCGCGGGCGGGTCTTGCTGGCTGCTGATTACTGTAGCCGTGCCTCTAATGACGCAGGCTTGGTCATGGGGTCGTGGCTACAGCTCTGCCTCCTGGCGGGCGATTACTGTAGCCACTCCCCGTCCCGTCTGGTTAATGGCGCGTGGGACCCGTGGGAGGGGCGAGCCGACTCCTGGAGGCCGACTCCCAACGGGTCCGACTGGTGGCGCTCTCGCCGTCTTCTGGATCCTCGCTGACCGGTGGGGCCCGTCGTCCCAGGGCCGTACAGACAGGTCGTCGTGGGCGTAGGACTCTGCCTATGGGTGCTGATGTCAGGGCCGGCATGGCGACAGTGCCGCGCTGGACAGAGATCTCCGCGGGTACGGCGCACTGTGGCCATACCTGCCCCTGGAAAGAGGAGGGAGTGGGCTTTCCTGTAGCCACTCCCTATCTCGTCCCTATTGATGAGGGCTCGGGTATTCGTTGGTGCCGTGGGCCGACTCCTGGCGCGGCCGGCTTCTCTAGAAGCCGCCAGACTGGAGTCGGCGTGTCTTGAATTCGCCCTCAGGATTCGGCTGCGAGGGGGAGTCGGCCGTGCTTCCGGCCGGCTTCTAGAGGGGCGCATGTAACGCCCTCGATGCGGCTATATCTCCCACGTGTCGAGGCACGACTTAGAGGCATAACCGCATTGAAAGCAATGTCGCAAGTGAGGTAATCTTCACACAATCCATGTAATAAATAAAGGGGAAAGATACATAGTTGGCTTACAATCGCCACTTCACACAGGTACATAAATAACATCCATCAAACAGGTTACACTCAAGGTCCGACTACGGCACCAAAATGAAAGAAGACTACCCCAAATGCTAAACAGATCCCCGGATCACCCAACTGGGCTCCACTACTGATCATCTGGAAAAGAAACATAGTAACGGCCACGTTCCTCATCGAACTCCCAAGTGAGCTCGGTCGCGTCATCAGCACTGACATCGTTGGTACCTGCAACTGAGGTGATAATATCTGTGAGTCACGGGGACTCAGCAATCTCACACCCGCGAGATCAAGACTATTTAAGCTTAAAGGTGGGAAAGGGTTTGTGAGGTGGAACTGCAGCAAGCGACTAGCATATGGTGGCTATAGCGCAAAAGAGAGCGAGAAGAGAAGGCAAAGCACGGTCGTGAAGCTAGAAGTGATCAAGAAGTGATCCTGAACAACCTACGTCAGGCATAACTCCAACAACCGTGTTCACTTCCCGGACCCCGCCGAGAAGAGACCATCACGGTTACACACGCGGTTGATGTGTTTTAGTTAAGATCAACTTCGGGTTTTCTACAACCGGACATCAACAAATTCCCATCTGCCTCATAACCGCGGGCACGGCTTTCGAAAGATAATACCCTGCAGGGGTGTCCCAACTTAGCCCATGATAAGCTCTCACGGTCAACGAAGGATATTCCTTCTACCGGGAAGACCCGATCAATCTCGGAATCCCGGACTACAAGACATTTCAACAGCAATAAAACAAGTCCAGCAAAGCCGCCCGATTGTGCCGACAAATCCTGATAGGAGCTGCACATATCTCGGTCTCAGGGCACATCCGGATGAACACTACGTACAGCAACCGAAGATACCCCAAGTTGCCTCAGGGCGGCACCGCAAGTGGCTCTAGTTGGACCAGCAATCGAAGGAGAACTGGCCCGGGGGTTAAAATAAAGATGACCCTTGAGTCTGCAGAACCCAAGGGAAAAAGGCTAGGTGGCGAATGGTAAAACCAATGTTGGGCCTTGCTGGAAAAGTCTTATTCAAAGCGAACTGTCAAGGGGGTCCCATAAATCACCCAACCGTGTAAGGAACGCAAACTCCGGGAACATAACACCGGTATGACGGAAACTAGGGTGGCAAGAGTGGAACAAAACACCAGGCATAAGGCCGAGCCTTCCACCCTTCACCAAGTATATAGTCGCATTAATTAAATAAGAGGTATTGTGATATCCCAACAAGTAAACATGTTCCAAACAAGGAACAACAAGTCCAGGTTCCAACAAGGAACAAACTTCAGCTTCATCTGCAACTAGCAACGCTATAAGAGGGGCTGAGCAAAAGCGGTAACATAGCCAAACAACGGTTTGCTAGGACATGGATGGTTAGGGGCTGACATGGCAATATGGGAGGCATGATATAGCAAGTGGTAGGTATCGCAGCATAGGCATAGCAAAAGAGCGAGCAAATCTAGCAAGCAAAGATAGAAGTGATTTCGAGGGTATGGTCATCTTGCCTGCAAGGTTCTCAGAGTTGTCGAAAGCTTGGCCCTCGTAAGCGTTCTCAACGGAATCCTCGTTCACGAACTCGTCTCCCGGCTCTACCCAAGACAAGAGAACAAGCAAGGAACCAATATCAACCACGATGCAATGCGCAAGCAACATGATGCAAAACATGGCATGATATGCGAGAGAAGATATGCAATGCGTATGCATGCTCCGGAAGGACAAGGATGAACAGGGCATAATCTTGGCAAACCAAGCATGCCGCTGGATAGATGAGGTGATTTCGGTTGAAATCGATATAAAGATCACCGGAATCGGATGCACGGTTTGCAAAAGGCAAGCAAAACAAGAATGACACGAATCTGCCATAAACAGCATGATGCTACTTAGCAAGCAACAAATAGTTAAGCTACTGCACCCAAACATGGAAACAAAGCATATGACAGTAATCTACTCAAGATGCACGACAAAAGATGAACACTGATCTACGGCTAATTCACATCATAACAGGTTCAAACAAGCATGGCAAAAGTGCAACTTATAACAGATTCACAGACTTAGTGAAATAACAACCAAGTCAGGAAAACAACATCAGGATGACATGTATCAGAGCAATGAAACGACATGCTACAGGTTCAGAACATAGCAAAGAAAGGCATGGCATGAATCTACTCATAGCACTTGACAAAAGTCTCTTACTGACAATAAGCCAAAAAGGGCCAGAGAATATGATTACACCCATGTCAAATAAGCAAGTTTCGTTACAGGTTTCAGACTTAGCAGAAAACTGGACATGGCAGAAAACTGTTAACGACTAGGCATGTTCGTGAGCTCGATGCACTCACTACAGAGCATTGCATGATAAACTAAGCATACATACATCAAGAAGACATGGCATAGTAACAATACATGGAAATAATAACATCATATCATGCAAGGACCAACTCCACCAAGCTTGGCAAAATCGAATAACATGTAAACAATCTGCCAGCAACATCTTGAAGCAAAAGTAGAGCTCGATTGACTCAAGCTAGGGCACTCCATAATTGCAACCAAAGGTATGGATGGATTAAGCAAATACTCAAGTTCAAAACTCCCTTACTGATCATACTCAAATTATGCATAGATCTCTCGGAAACAACATGAACACATGGCATGATAATAACAAAAGTCAGGGACTTAGTGAAGTCACTAAGTCTCTGAAAACAGCAATATCATCATCCCTACTTTGCATGCAATTTCTAGCCACCTCAAGCATCACAAAAATAAATAGTA
Source organism: Aegilops umbellulata (assembly GCA_032464435.1). Lineage (NCBI taxonomy): Eukaryota > Viridiplantae > Streptophyta > Magnoliopsida > Poales > Poaceae > Aegilops > Aegilops umbellulata. The sequence goes on along the minus strand of CP136058.1, from coordinate 346,453,371 downwards.
AAATTCCCTGGAAAGGTAATATGGCATATTACAAAACACATATATAGATCAACCTCATAAGAGGTACACATCAATCATGGCAAAAATGACAAAAGTGCATGTTCAGATAAGATTCAGCAATAAACATCAACTAGCCCTCTTCTAACAGCATTTCGGGCATCAAGATGACTTCAAATGAAAATGATGCAATGGAACAAAATGATGTACTCTTCGAGGCGAACAATTCGACATATTATACGCGCGAAACAGAGCTACGGATGCAAAGTTAGGGCATGTCGAAGATGCGATGATATCGTAAAAATCTCAGGGACTTAGTGATATTAAGAGAGGGGAAGAAATCAACCACCGGCGCGGGAACCGAGGTTCGCCGGATCTTCGCCGGAAATCGCGGGGAAGGCGGCGCGGGGCAACGGGCGGCCGGATCCGGGGCCGGGGTGCCCGGATCTGCCGCCGGCGAGCTCGGGGAGGCGGCGCGGCACCGGCGAGTGGCGGGGCCGCGGCTCGGCGGAGGCGGCGGCTCGGGGCGGCTCCGGCGCCGGTGCGGGCGACGGCGGTTGCCGGCCGGGCGGAGGCGGCGGAGCCGCGGGCCGGCGCGGTAGGAGGCGGGCGGCGCGGCTGGGCCGCGGGGGCCCCGCCTGGGCCCCGGCGGGCCGGCGCGCGGGCGGCGGCGCGGGGAAGTGGGCACGGGCGCGGGCGAATGGGAAGGCGCCACGTGGCGGCGCGGAACTGGAGGGGAGCGGCGGCGCGGGCGCGAGGTGGGCGGCGGGCGCGCGGATCGAGGAAAAATTAGGGTTTCGGGGTGTTTCTCTCCCAGATTTGGATGGGGGAGACGTTTTTATAGACAGAAGGAGCTAGGGAGCTCCAAATGGAGTGCGGTTTTCGCCCACGCGATCGTGTCGGACGGCGGAGGACATGGGAGTGACTTAGATGGGTTATGGGGCTGTTATGAAGGGGTTTGGGCTGCAACACACACGAGGCCTTCACGGTTACCCGGTTAACCGTTGGAGTACCAAACGAACTCCGATTGACCCGAAACTTGACAGGCGGTCTACCGGTGCTATACCGAGGCCACATGTCAAACCTCGGTCCACTCCGAGAATGTTTAATACCCGCTCACGAAGAAATGTAAAAGGGGACGCCGGGAGACATAGGAGCGCCGGATTGCAAAACGGACAACGGGAAAGATGCTCGGATTTATGAGACGAACGCGTATGCGAATGCGATGCACATGATGACATGATATGAAATGCATGACATGACCAAAATGCAAAACGGAGAGAACCCAACCACGGAGGGAATATCATAACACATAGCCGGAAATGGCAAGAGTTGGGTTACAAATATGGCAAGTTACATCGGGGGCGTTACAGCGCAGCCTGCCCCGATGTCTTGTAAGGTTCTGGGCTTAGGGTTAGCCTACCCGTGGCCCATTACTCCGGCACAAACGTAATCCAGGAGACTTGGAGTGGAAGTCAGAGATGCAACGAGGCGGCCACGAGGCAGGAGGGCGCGCCCCCCACCTTGTGGGCCCCTCGTAGCTCCACCGACCTACTTATTTTTCCTATATATACTCTTATACCCTGAAAACATCCAGGGGAGCCACGAAACCACTTTTCCACTGCCGCAACCTTCTATACCCGTGAGATTCCATCTTGGGGCCTTTTCCGGCGATCTGCCAGAGGGGGATTCGATCACGGAGGGCTTCTACATCAACACCATAGCCTCTCCGATGATGTGTGAGTAGTTTACCACAGACCTTCGGGTCCATAGTTATTAGCTATATGGCTTCTTCTCTCTCTTTGGTTCTCAATACAAAGTTCTCCTCGATGTTCTTGGAGATCTATTCGATGTAATACTCTTTTGCGGTGTGTTTGCCGAGATCCGATGAATTGTGGTTTTATGAATTTGATTATCTATGAGTATTATTTGGTTCTTCTCTAAATTCTTATATGCATGATTTGATATCTTTGCAAGTCTCTTTGAATTATCGGTTTAGTTTGACCTACTAGATTGATCTTTCTTTGCAATGGGAAAAGTGCTTAGCTTAGCGTTCAATCTTGCGGTGCTCGATCCCAGTGACAGAAAGGGAACTGACATGTATTGTATTGTTGCCATCAAGGATAAAAAGATGGTGTTTATATCAGATTGCTTGAGTTTATCCCTCTACATCATGTCATCTAGCCTAATGCGTTACTCTGTTCTTATGAACTTAATACTCTAGATGCATGATGTATAGCGGTCGATGTGTGGAGTAATAGTAGTAGGTGCAGAATCGTTTCGGTCTACTTGACACGGACGTGATGCCTATATTCATCATCATTGCCAATCATCATTACTATGCGCTTTTCTATCAATTGCTCGGCAGTAATTTGTTCACCCACCATAATACATGCTATCGTGAGATAAGCCACTAGTGAAACCTATGGCCCCCGGGTCTACTTTACATCATATAAGTTTCCAATCTACAATTATAGTTTACTATTATCTTTGCAATCTTTATTTTCCAATCTATACAGCAAAATACCAAAAATATTTATCTTATTATCTTTATCAGATCTCACTTTTGCAAGTGGCCGTGAAGGGATTGATAACCCCTTTATCATGTTGGTTGCAAGGTTCTTGATTGTTTGTGCAGGTACTAGGAGACTTGCGTGTAGTCTCCTACTGGATTGATACCTTGGTTCTCAAAACCTGAGGGAAATACTTACGCTACTTTACTGCATCACCCTTTCCTCTTCAAGGGAAAACCAACGCATGCTCAATAGGTAGCACTCCGCTCCCCGAAGACCCAGCCAATCCTCTTATAATGAAGATGCTGGTCCCGGTGCCATACCAGGCGTCGACAAAGAAGGACAAGAAGAAGAAAAGGGAGGAGAGCACTTCAGACACAATGTCCGGAGAAGCTGATGCCCAGTCCTCTCACGAGGGTGATGACAACGAGGAGGAGGAGGAGGAGGATCCTTGGCGCAAGGGTAAAAAGAGAGCGGCCTCTGAAGACCTGGAAACCGGCCAAGAGGAACAAAACTACCCTTCCCGATGACTCGGGGTCTGATGCCGAGGTTGCCTCGAAGCACCGACGCCGGACTAAGCCCCAAGCCGACTCATAAGTGGTCCGGGATTTTTCGCACTTATTCAATCAATAAACTATGATGATAACTCTAAGTTATATCTTTTAGTCCGGCCCGCGATCTTCCCCCACTATCTTCGTCCTCGGGGGATCTGCCACCGGAGATGATGGAGAGCGGGTCGCTTCCATTAGCCTCCTCGCCGCCTAAGGCGGATGATGCCGAGGTGCCGTCTCATGGGCCCTCCCCAAGCCTTGAAGAGATGCGGGGGGCGATTTAACGGTGCCAGAGGGTAATACGTCGGCTGCTGGAGGGCCGGGGAGGACAGTCCTCATGGAGACCGGCGACGAGGGCCCCGGTCAATCCATCCCCCAGCCGCAGACTGCTCCGGAGACCAATACGGCACCGAAGTCTAGTGAACAACCCCCTGCGATGGAAAAGAGAGTGGCGACCTCTGCTAATCCGGAGTTGCCGAATACCATGACGGACGCTCTTCAAAGTGCATCTGTCCTAGACGAGCACCGCATCCTGATGGGTCCGGTGTCTGAGAAGATTCAGTCCGCCAAGAGCGGGCTGAACAAAGCCTTCTCCAGCCTACTAGCAGGCTTCAAGGTACGCAATGTAATGTTTTTGGTCTTTTTTTAATGAGAAATATGCCCGTGTGTAGATAGTAGCCCCTCAGAATATGTCCGGTTTTCTGAAAGAGAAGCGAGCAGAGGATCAATAATCAGTCGTCAGGTGGTAACATGCTATTTTATTTGAATTTCAAAACAAGCCTCTCTGTTAGCGGTGACTGCCCAGTCAGCGGAGATTTCCGAACTCAAATCGAAACTGGAACGAGCCGATGAGGATCTCGTCCTTGTTAACACGCGGCTCGACCAGGCGCAAGGTATAAGATACATCTTGTTGTATGCCTTTTTATGTTCGTGTTTTCTGTGGAAATTCAAGAGCTGCACTGTGCGTGTTTTGTACAGATGGTGCCACCGCAGTGGTAACCCTCAGAAGAGAGCTTGCTCAAGCCAAGGAGCAAGCAAGGGTAAGCAAGGCAGCCGCCGATAAGGCGGCTGCGGACTTGACGGCCGAACAGGCCGCTCGGCGCCGTTTCGAGGAACAGGTGACCAAGATGGATCAAAAACTCAAGGACACCGCCGCTAAGTGCGAGTCCTTGGAAACAGAAAATAAGGCGAAGGGGGTCGAACTCTCCAAGGCACTTCAAGATGCTTCTCAAGCATGGTCCGAATCCCGCACAACGCGTGAGGAAATCTGTCAAGCCGGTCAGATAGCGGCCGGTAAGCCTTTTCTTTTACAGGCTAAATTTGGGGACCGGAAGTATGCCTTGCTTAATCGACTGTGGAGTTCTCCAGACGCATATGCGGATCTGCCAATGAGTGCTGCGGATGCCGCCCAATTCTTCCAGGCCCAGGAGGGGTACGAGTCAGAGAAGCTCCTCTAGTCACAGTTTGTGGGGCAGGAGCGTCCCCTACTGCTAAACGACCAGATGGCGCAATGGGCGGAGCTGCATAAGATGTCCGGTGCGGCCATGAAGGACTTCATAGTCCGGTTGTGACTGGCTGAAGTCATTCCGGACAGCTACTTCGGCCTCGTGCGGCGTCTCGTCGATGCGCTACCCCGGATTGACGCCGTCAAGAGGTGGTCCTGTATGGAAGGAGCGCGTATGGCTTTCGCCCGTGTCAAGATGCACTGGGTGAAAATGAATGCCGAAAAGGTGGCGGTTGAGGGTCCTCCCGAAAGAAAGGCCCACCGCACACCGGAGTGCTATTTTGAGGACGTGCTAAAAGGTGCTCACCTTATAGAGGGTCAATGCTCTAAGTACGTAGTGTTCGAATAAAAGGGGCCGAACTATCCTGGGATTTGTGTTATAAACTAAATGTTTTGTAATATATTCATTCCTTGATGAAAAGTTTTTATCCTCCTGTGCGGCCATTTATTATATCTGAGAGTTCCTAGTCATCGGCTTCAGCCCCCATGTAGATGCTATTGGGGTGTTCGGAATTGCACATAACTACACTTAACCCAACGTCTTGGTCCTTGAAGGAAGTGTTAGTGCGGCGAACCAGGCAATCATACTATTCGGTTTTATTGCTCTCACTTAGCTATAGGAGTTCGACAATGGGTCCATTAGGTAGCCCCTAGTATGTACGCGGCTACCCTGATGCGGATGCATTACATATGTGACCGGGAAACGGTCCTTCGTGTAATACGGAAAAATCGCTAAGGATTGTAATGAATCGCCGAGTGGCTGACCAGCTCTTGCCGCATCATGACAAACAGTTTTTGGCTTTCCCTACTGAGGTGCTTAACCGGATGAACCAGAAACACAATCGCAGTAGTTCTCCCTTTACTACCCTAGCCAATCAGACAGACTGTAAGGTAGCAAGCACAGGAGTCGGGCAACCCAACTATTGACCAAAGACATGATTCGGAGCCGATGCATATAATGCCGAGCTCGGGACGCCGAATTGTGCTATAAAGCTGTTCGGACTTTTGTTTGGCAACACATATGTTGCCTTATAGAGCCCCTGGCAATTTTATGCCGAGGTGTGTGCGTGAGACCACTTACCAGGCGGAATAAAAAACGATACCGAATAAGAATTTTGGTTCACTAAAATCTGATTGATACATCAAAACGTAATCTTACAGAGGTACCATAATCACCAAGGCCATTTTACATGCCAAGGGTCTAGGGCTAAGGGAAAAGATCTATACAGGTTGTTAAGCGAAGTTGTGGTCTTCCTGCCGCACGTCTGCGCTGCTTTTCACCCAAATAAGAAAGATTCCTTTAAAGGAATGGTCTTCGGCCATGTATACGGAACCGGTCTCGGAAAGAGTCCTCGTGGGTCCGAAGAATGAGTGGGTTTTGATTCAACTGTGGTAAAAAAATAAAAAGGAAAAGATGATTAAATAAAGGGGAAGGCCGTATAAGGCCGAACCTTTTTATAGGCCAGCCCGTATATTGCCTCCGCCGATCCCCAAGGTATTTTGAGTGCATAATTGTGCACGCACGGTACGAATTCCGCTGATGTACGTGGCGGTCGACGGAGGCTAGGCTGCTAATCCAGCCCTATAGTTGTCCGGCTCCCGGCATGTAGAACTGACCGGTCTTGCATTGAGAAGTCCGGTGGCCGAATAGCCAAGGAGTTGTGCGGCTTGATAGGGCCGCTTTCTACTTCGGCCGCAATGGCTGTTGTATGCTCCTCGGTACAGAGAGAGCGCTCCATGTTTCCATTGATTGTAATGACGCCACGTGGACCGGGCATCTTGACCTTCAAATAGGCGTAATGCGGGACACGTTGAAGCGGGCAAAAGCAGTTCGTCCAAGCAGTGTGTGATAGCCGTTGCGGAAGGGGACGATGTTGAAGATCAAGTCTTCGCTTCGGAAGTTGTCCGGCGAGCCGAAGACTACTTCCAGCGTAATTGAGCCCGTACAGTGGGCCTCTTTTCTAGGTATTACTCCCTTGAAGGTAGTTCTAGTGGGCTTGATTCTTGACGAATCAATGCCCATTTTGCGGACAGTGTCTTGATAAAGTAGATTGAGACTGCTGCTGCCATCCATGAGGACTCGCGTAAGGTGGAATCCGCCGATGATTGGATCGAGGACTAGAACTACCGAACCTCCGTGACGGATACTGGTTGGGTGGTCCCTTCGATCGAAGGTGATCGGACAAGCCGACCATGGGTTAAATTTGGGGGCAACCGGCTCTATGGCGTAGATGTCCCATAGTGCGTGTTTGCGCTCCCTCCTAGGAACATGTGTGACATATATCATGTTCACCGTTTTTACCTCGGGGGAAATTGCTTCTATCCCCCTGTGTTCGGCTGACGAGACTCTTGGTCATCGTCGTCGCTTGGCGACCCTTTTCCCTTGTGTTCAGTGTTAAGCTTGCCGGCTTGTTTGAAGACCCCAACAATCTTTGTTGGTATGATTGGCGGGTTTATTGGGGGTGCCATGAATCTCGTTCATTGTTGTTTCGACGCTTATGCTTGTCGCGTCGTGGCTTGCCATTGCCGTCCCTGGTTTTGGAGGTACCAAGTTCGCTGGTGCTATTGCTTCTGCGAGCAAGCCAGCTGTCTTCTCCCGCATAAAAACGGGTCATAAGTGCGGTGAGGGCTGCCATGGATTTCGGCTTTTCTTGGCCGAGGTGTCGGGCCAGCCACTCGTCTCGGACGCTATGTTTGAAGGCCACGAGGGCTTCTGAGTCCGGACAATCCACAATCTGGTTCTTTTTGGTTAGGAACCTTGTCCAAAGCTGTCGGGCTGATTCCCCGGGTTGCTGCATTATGTGGCTAAGCTCATCGGCATCTGGGGGCCGAACATAGGTGCCTTGGAAGTTGTCTCTAAATGCATCCTCCAGGTCCTCCCAACTACCAATAGAATTTTCTGGTAGACTGTTCAGCCAGTGTCGTGTTGGTCCCTTAAGTTTGAGGGGAAGGTATTTGATGGCGTGTAGATCGTCACCGCGAGCCATGTGAATGTGGAGAAGAAAGTCTTCAATCCATACTGTGGGATCTGATGTGCTGTCATATGATTCGATGTTCATGGGTTTGAACCCTTCTGGGAACTGGTGCTCCATTACCTCATCGGTGAAGCATAGGGGGTGTGTGGCGCCCCTATATCGGGTTGTGTCACGGCGCAGTTCGGATGAAGTCCGTATGCGGTTTTCGGCCGGGACGTGGTTATACTTGTCGTGCCAGGATTGGTAACCGTCCGCTCGCGCTGGGGCGTGCCCCCGCGATCCAGAGATTGATCTGGTTTGACCTGCTCTATTTTCCAGGTCTTGTTGCAGGTCATATGTATACCCCCGAGTTGTTCTTTCTCTGCTTTTACGGCGAGGTGGAGCGGCTGGTGCTCGGCCTGAGTTGCCGTTCTGCCCTAGCCACGTGGTGGTCGGTTGGGTCCGTCAGCCATGTTATGTGCGGGCGGTATGGGCTCCAGCGCCTTGTCATCGAATTGGGGTAGCAGTTTACGCCTCGGGTAACTCTTTGTTGGGCGTTCGAGGCCGTACACTTCGGTTGCCAAGACATTAGTCCATATGTCGTTGAGCAGATCTTGGTTAGCTTGCAATTGTTGATGTTTCTTTTTTAGGCTTCTAGCCGTGGCTATTAGCCGGCGCTTGAAGAGCTCTTGCTCGAGGGGTTCCTCTGGCACGATAAAATCTTCGTCGCCGAGGCTTACATCATCTTCGGAGAGTGGCAGATAGTTGATGTCCTCCGCGTCATTGTTCCCTGTTTGTTCGTCAGGGTCAACTTGCCCATCCTCCCGATCATCCTATTCAGATGTTGGTTCGATGGGGTCTTCTTGGTCTTCGGCGTTCTCCGGGGTATCATTGTCTTCTGTGCCGGTATTGTTGTTCTTGCCATGACACGATTTAGAGCGGCGCCGCTGACGTCGATGTTTTGGCGGTATCTCAGGAGGTTCTTCCTCGACTGGGTTTTTCTCATCATTGTCGTCGCCGTTTTAGGTGTATCCACCATGTATACGTCATACGAGGAGGTGGCCGTCCAACGTCTGGTGACCAGCGGGTTTTGGGCATGTTCCTCTCCGGCATCGTCGTCCATACCGTCGATGTCTCCGGAGGCGTAATCAAGCATGTCGGTTAGGTCCTCGACAGTGGCTATGAAGTGGGTAGTGGGTGGGACGTAAAATTTCCCGCTCTCAGCCCCTAGTCTGGGCTGGGCGTAGTTTGGACGTTGCCCCTCTGTAATAACGAGGAATCGCATTAAGTCCATAGCCTCGCTTAAAGGCGTGGTTTGGCCAGGGAGAAGAGAATTCGTGGAGTACGGTGGGAAAGAAACTCCTTGGCCGATGTCGGTGTCAAAACCGGCGGATCTTGGGTAGGGGGTTCCGAACTGTGCGTCTAAGGCGGATGGTAACAGGAGGCAGGGGACACGATGTTTACCCAGGTTCGGGCCCTCTTGATGGAGGTAATACCCTACTTCCTGCTTGATTGATCTTGATGATATGAGTAGTACAAGAGTTGATCTACCACGGGATCGTAGAGGCTAAACCCTAGAAGGTAGCCTATGGTATGATTGTTCTTGGTCCTACGGACTAAACCCTCCGGTTTATATAGACATCGGAGGGGGCTAGGGTTACACAGAGTCGGTTACAATGGGAGGAGATCTTCATATCCGTATCGCCAAGCTTGCCTTCCAAGCCAAGGAGAGTCCCATCCGGACACGAGACGAAGTCTTCAATCTTGTATCTTCATAGTCCAACAGTCCGGCCAAAGGATATAGTCCGGCTGTCCGGACACCCCCTAATCCAAGACTCCCTCAGTAGCCCCTGAACCAAGCTTCAATGACGATGAGTCCGGCGCGCAGATTGTCTTCGGCATTGCAAGGCGGGTTCCTCCTCCGAATACTCCATAGAAGATCCGGAACACAAGGATAGTGTCCGGCTCCGCAAAACAAGTTCCACATACCACCGTAGAGAGAATAATATTTTCACAAATCTAATCTGCCGACACACTTGATATCATGACATCATACCACGGCCCGGTCATTACTCGAACCGTTTTTCACAACCAGCCTCAACGCATATTGCGAGGCGGTTTCCTTGGCACGTTTTGTCGAAGCAGAGACTATGTCCCCTTGTCACGGGATTATCATCAATACGGACGTGGGTAACCTAGCCACGCCATCAATTACGGCGTTTGGGGAGCAAGAGCTTTTACCAGGCGAGTGGGGAGGCGCATCGCCTCTTCTGTCCTTATAAGGGGACAAGGATCTATTCTTCTAACCCACGCCTTCCTCCCAGCTCATTCCCTTCTGCTCAAGCTCCAACGCTCAAGCGTTCCTCTTCTCCATCCACAAGAGGTCCTCCGAAGTTGTCCGGATCCGGAGCGGGAGGCAAATGGATGGCCTCTACCGTCCAAGAGAAGGATATTAAAAAGCTTTGGAAGGCCGGGTATCTGGCCAAGAAAATCAGCCACCGTCTTCCGACGGCGGGACAATTCGTCCCTACTCCAGAACCCCACGAGAGGGTTGTATTCCTCCCTCATTTCATCCGCGGGCTGGGGTTTCCCCTCCACCCGTTTGTTCACGGCATCATGCATTATTATGCGATCGATCTTCATGATCTGTCCCCTAATTCCTTCCTCAACATCTCGACATTCATTGTCGTGTGCGAGGCTTTTCTCCGCATTTCACCGCACTTCGGTTTATGGCTGAAGATTTTCAACATGAAGCCCAAGGTGGTGGGCGGTGAGCACGCCAAGTGCGGAGGAGCCATGGTGAGCAAGATGCCCAACGTCATATGGCCAACGGGAACCTTTAATGGTTCTGTCAAGGAGTGGCAACAGCAGTGGTTTTATATCACTGAGCCATGCGGCATTGTCGGGTTCTGGGGTTCCGGCAGACCCTTAAGGTTCGAACTCTGGGGTGCGCGCAGAGATCGTGCCCACTACCTCTCCGTCTCGCAAAGATCTAAACTACTGCAAGAACAACACAAGAGACACAAGGTTTATACTAGTTCGGGCCACCATTGTGGTGTAATACCCTACTCTAGTTTGTGGTGGGTGGATTGCCTCTTGGGCTGATGAGGAAGAACAGTTACAGGGAAGAACGACCTCGCGAGGGTCAGTTCTTGGCTAGGGGATGAACTGCTAGGGGGAGTTCGATCGCCCTTCTCTTTCTCTCTCTCTCTCTACTTGCTCTACTGGTTTCTTGGTACTTGATCCGATCAGACCCCCCCCCCTACCTCGGGGGTGGCTAGTCCTATTTATAGGCAAAGGCCCTGGGCCTCTTCCCAAATATTGAGCGGGAAGGGCGCCAACAATTGGCCAATTTGAAGGGGAACATCTGGTACACTTATCCTAACTAAAGTTGGTCTTCGCCTGCCAAAGGCCCTGTGGTGACGCCGTCCTGGGCTCCATGGTGACCTCCTTCCCACCGTTGGATTGGTCTTGGTCTCGTTGCACCGAAATGGGTGCCTTTGCTTGATCCCCTCGCCTGCGCTTGCCCCCTTTGCACCAAAGAGGAAAGGGGGACGCTGCCCGGGCTGGCGCCCGCCTGGCGCCCTTGGTCGTCATGGCTTGCGTCATGGGCACCTCGTGAGGTACCCGCCTTGATCTCTCCGCCTCCTCGCGAGCCAGCCTAAGGAGGCCGTGCTTGAGGAAGCGCCGCGTCGTCCGCCTCGCGAGGCTTGGCCCCTCGCGAGGGTCTTGAACCTTGTGCTGATGAAGATGGGCCATGCTGGGCCCCCATTTGAGCCACGCCGCAGGCCGCAGGCAGGCAAGTCTGGGGACCCCCGTTCCCAGAACGCCGACAGTAGCCCCCGGGCCCAAGGCGCGCACGGACTTGGCCGTGCCGAGAGGCGAAAGGGCAAGGGCGAAGCGCCGCGGGCCCTAACAGCCTGCGGCCTTGGGCGCCGCGTGGCGGTTGATTGGATGTGGGCGCTTTTGCAACTGCGCAGGATACTAAAGGCGTGGCATCTGCTCGGGCTTTGTTCTTCTCCTTCTTCATCCGCTGCCCAGATCCCCTTTCTTGCGCTTCTCCTTCCTTCCTCCAAGCTTCTAGATCTGCTCCACTCGCTCGACCCAGGTAGCCATGGCACCTCACCGGGCCCCGGCCGAAGCTTGGTTCTCGCCTGCTTTGGATTCGCCCAACGTGTCGAAGGCGAGCCTCGCCCTATTGCACTGGATGGCTGCAGCGCAGGGCACTGACGGGGCGCGGATGTTCAAGGTCGGCTCCGACGCCCCTGAAGGCCAAGGGAGCACCTTCTATCCTTTCTTCGTGAGCTCCATTACAGCGGGCCTGGTGCCTCCTTTCTCTGAGTTCTTTCTCGCCGTCCTCCGCCATTACAACTTGCAAGCTTTGCATCTCCACCCCAACTCCGTCCTTCTCCTGGCGATCTTCGCCTACTACTGCGAGGCGCATGTGGGGGTGCAGCCTTCAGTGGCCTTGCTGCGCCACTACTTCTACCTCCGGACCTCCAAAGGTTCTCATTCTACGTGCGCGGGCTTCGTCGCGTGCGGCAGCTCCATGGCCATCTCGAATCCAGGGAAGAGGATCGAGGGCTTCCGGAGCAAGTGGGTATTGGTTGACGCCGGGTGCGTCGACCCTCGGTTGGCCCTTCCCACAGAGCCAGCCGTGAGCTCGGAAGACTGGTGCCGGGCGGAGCTCACGGATCCCCGCGCGAGGTCGATGCTGGCGAAGATGGACGCCGATCTGAAGCCAGCCAACATGGCGACGGCGAAGCTGACCGGGGCGTCGTTGCTGAGGGAGTTCCTGGAGCACCAGCTGGCTCCGCTTCGGCGGTACTCTCCCCTGATGTGGAGGCCTCACCCGAGCCCCGCAGCCGTGGGCGAAGAGGACGTGACTGCGGTCCTCCAGTCCCTGGTCGGGGGCGAGGCAGCAAGGCTAGAGGGCGCGCCTTCGCCCCTGTTCCTCCGCGACGATTGGGAGCAAGTGGTGGAGTCCATGCCCGTCTTCAACGGGGACGGGATCGTGCCCGTGGTGGCTCCCGAGGACCTGGTGAATGTGTCTTCCGGCGACTCCAGCGGAAACAGGGGCGAGGAGGAGCAGGAGGCAGGCCCCGACTCCGAGGCGTCTGACGGAGAGTCCAGGGCTCCCCCGCTCCAGCGCAAGCCCCGCGCTCTCCGCCTTTCGCTGAGTGATGATGATGATGACGATGACGTGCTGGGCAGCGGGACCTCGCCCCCGGTCCCGAAGAAGAGAAGGACCGGGTTGATCCCCCGCGGGTCCGCCCTGACTCCGGGGCGAACCACTGACGCGCCTTCTGCTTCCGAGGTCGACCCCTCCAGCCGGCTCTCCGGCTTCAAGTTTGGCAGGAGACCGTTGGAGCTTTCTGGCGACGACCTGTAAGTGCTTGATCCTTGATCCCTGGTTTCTTGTTCCGCTGACGAGGCTTGACGATTACTTCTCCTGAGCAGGCTGCCGCCCGCGGCGAAGAAGCTGAAGGGGGCTCCTGAGGCCCCAGCTGCGACGACACCTCCACCTGCAGGGGAGGGCGACCGCAACGCACAGGCTCCTCCTGCCCACTCGCCCTTGCGGGGCTTGGCTGATCTGGCTGGGGCCGCAGCCCCCATGGCTCGGTCGACCCCAGAGGTGCCCTTGCCTGGTGCTGCTGCTACGGCTGGGGAGGCGCAGCGGACTCCGTCTCGGGATACTGCAGCCTCGCCGCCGCTACCTTCTCCTCCCGTTCCGCCGGCTGCTGGTTCCGCGACTCCTCCTGCTGCCTTGAAGCGCCCTGATGCTTCTCCGCCTTCTTCTTCCATCCTGGAGCGAGCTGTTGCTGGGCTGGATCGGCTGCGGCAGGATCTTCTAGGCGCCAACCCTCGCCTGGTGGCCGGGCGCCTAGAGCTGGCCTCGGGGTGGATTCGCTCCGATGCCTTGATCCGGGCAGCGCTGGTTCAGGCCTCGACGGCCTGTGACGAGGAGAGGGAGGCTACCCTCGAGGCGAAGGCTGCCCGTGATGCGGCCCTAGGAGAGGCGGTTGGCATCCGCGGCCGCTGCAAGGAGCTGGAGGACGAGTTGCATGGCCTTCATGATCAGCTTGCAGAGGAGACCCGCCTTCGCCAAGAGCAGGAGAAGGGGGTGAGGGCTCGTGAGGCGACACTCGAGGACCGGGAGGCGAAGCTCAAGAAGCGCCGCAGCCACCTAGGTGCGTTGAAGAAGGAGCTGGACACGACGAAGGCCGAGCTGGACGCCAAGGCCAGGGTCCTTGCCGAGGATCGCGTGGCCTTCGCGGACATGGAGAAGGATGCCCGCGCTTCACTGAAGACGCTTTACGAGAGTGGCCTGGATTGCCCGCTGGCTGGCGACGGGGACGGCCCCGCCAAACTGCTTCCCTTCTTGGTGAAGGCTCTTGGAGATGTCTCCCTCGGACTCGTCCCCACGGTCGAAGCCGAGGTGCATGTCCTGTCTTCCGCCGCGCTGACGCGGGTCTTCGCCCATGTCTACCTCCGCGACCCCAGCGCCGACCTTGACAGCCTGCTGGAGCCGGTGAGCGGCGAGGGCGCCGCTGCTGCTGTCGAGGCCATGAAGGGGCGCGCAGAGGCGCTGCTAGGGAAGTTCCGGGCCTTCAGCACCAAGCCGAAGCGAGGCGCTGCCGGCTCTACTACCCCACAAGGTGAAGCCACTCCACGCGACTCCGCTGCCGACAAGTGACTCCACTATCGTTCCTGTCCTTCTTTCGATTCCTGCACATGCGCGACGCCTCGAGGAGGCATTTAAATTTGCGTTTGGTACCAAGGCGACAGTATGGGTTGTAATATTCACTTTTAAGTTCCTTGAATTTTTATGTTCCTCTTCCCTACTTGCTTATGTTCTACGCCGGCAGAGCCCGGCCACGCGCATGCCTCACCCAGCATCAGCCCCGACCGGAAACCAGGACGGGACCAAAGGAATGAGGGGCCACGTGACAAGTTAGGCTCCTGAGTCGCGATGCTCAGGAGTCCCCCTTAGCGCACGAACAACAGGTAGGGAAGCGCGATGTAGGTGCGTTTCCGTTCTACGTCTGCAAAGCCCGACCCCGCGCGTACCTCACCCAGCATAGCCTTTCGGAACTCAGGAGTGAGGGGCTACGGAGCCAGTTAGGCTCCTGAGTCGCGATGCTCAGGAGTCCCCCTTGACGCGCGAACAGCAGGTGACGAGATGAAATGCAGGCGGGGCTACCGTTCTACGTCTGCAGAGCCCGACCCCGCGCGTACCTCACCCAGCATAGCCTTTCGGAACTAAGGAGTGAGGGGCTACGGAGCCAGTTAGGCTCCTGAGTCGCGATGCTCAGGAGTCCCCCTTGACGCGCAAATGGCCTTCGTACCTTGGCTCCGCTCGGGGAGAGATGCGCGACGAACCAGGCCCGAGGGGCCTGGCTGGGGCGTACGGCTGGGCGTGACCCAGTCGTAGCCCCCGTGCCCAGCCCCCTCGCGCGGCGCTCCCGGGGGGAGGCGTTGCGATGAGGCCGGCCACTGAGCTCGGGGCTCCCTGAGGTTAATGCGGCCCGGAGGCCACCCTCAGTTGTTTATCACCAGCGCGGAGCATAGCGCTTCCGTATGTGTACGGGCATAGCCACTCCTCGGCAGTGTCGTCAGCCAGCGCGAAGCATGGTGCTTCCACTGGTACGTGGGAGGGGGCTCCCCTCCGGGAGGAGCCCCCGGGGCGTGTACAGCCCCGCCCTGGCACGTGGCTGGCACGGTAGAGCTAGGTGAGGTGTATCTGGGCACCCGTGAGCCAGCGCGGGACTCACGAGGCCCTACCTCTAGGCGGGTTGCGCCTGGCACTGGGCCGTATCTTGAGATGTGTTCCTGCAAAATCTGGTTAGATGCCGGCACTCTACGTCCTCGGGTCCCGGCCCTCGAGCTTGTCTCAGCCGTGCTGGTATGCCAGGTCGCGATGCCGTGGACAAGGCCAGAGGGTGAGGGCTGGAGAGCCAGTATGAGCCCTGGGTCGCGATGCTCAGGCACCCCCCCTTTAACGTGCAAGTGGTCGACATGAAGAATAAGAGGTGCCGCGGGCGGCATCGAGTAATCAAGCATGATGCATAATTGGAAATAAACGCGGAAGGGACACATGCCGCTGGGCCTAGCCCGAGTGGCCTGGGGATGATGCAGCCCGTGGGGCGCCCCCAGCAAAGCAAGCTAGCAACTGAAAAGATAAAAAGGGATACATGCCACAGGGACGGACCCACGCGGCCTGGGAATGACGCAGCCCTGGGAGGGTGCTCCCAGCTGGGAATGAAACTTGGAAGATGTCACCTGAAGATGTCGTCGGTGCAGTGGCGTTGGTGCAGCAGACTCGGTGGGCTGCGGAAGCCGATCCTCACGAGCCCCCAGGCCCAGGGGCCTCGGGAGGCTCCGGAGGCACTGGTGGCTCCTCGTGAGCAGCCTCCATCTCCGCCAGGGCTGTGGAACGCATGTCCTCTTGCACCTCCAAGATGCTCCTCATGATGCGCTGGTACGCCGCAGCCACGCTCGGCAGGCCATAAGGCATGCGAACATAGCTGTGGGGTGGTCCTCCGCAGCGCCCCACTTGTGAGGGCCAGAGGCGTTCCGCCGTGGCGATCTGATTGAGCCCTGGTACGTCAACGCAGACGTGCAGCCCACCATCCTCGCCTGGATGGGGAGCCACAACTGGTGGGCGACGGCAACCTCTCATGATCCTTGACTCCTGTAGTTCTTGAATGGTCTTGCTAACAAACTCCTGCTGGTCTGACCTTCTTTTCCTGGCTTCCTTTCGATGGAAATGTGCTTCGAAACACGCCTCCACGTGGTGCCCCAGCGCCTCCCTCGTGACCTTGGCGAGATCGGTGGCCCTCCAGGTGGGAGCCCCCAAGCCCTGCCTGAGGAGGGCGTCGGGCGCGCTTTCCTATGCGATTGAAGGAGGATTCCCCTGGGCAGACGCGGGCCCTGAAGGGCCTGCCTCCTGAGGGTCTGAGCCTGACGTTGTCTTCTTCTTCTTGGGGGTGGTCTCAGGAAGCCTCCTGCTTCCGCGATCTGGGTCTTCGAGTGACGCGGCCTGAAAGGCTCGCTCCAGGGCACACACTGCATCCTTCTCCTGGCATGGCATCGTGATGACGCCGCCGCTTCCTCGCATCTTGAGGACGTTGTAGCCATGGTGAGTCACGGCCATGAACTTAGCCAGCGCCGGGTACCCGAGGATGGCGTTGTACGGCAGGCGGATGTGGGCGACGTCAAAGTCGATGAGCTCGGTGCGGTAGTTGTCGTAGGTGCCGAAGGTGACTGGGAGGCGGACCTGCCCGATCGGGACCGTGGAACCGTCGGTGACTCCGGAGAAAGGCTTGGTTGGCTGAAGCTGGTCATAGGGCACTTGGAGGCTGTTGAATGTTTCCACGGACAAGACATTGAGCCCTGCCCCTCCGTCGAGGAGGATCCTGGTGACCAGAATGTTGCTGATGACTGGGGAACAAAGCATTGGGAGGACTCCGGCTGTGGCCGCGCACTTGAGATGGTCTGCTGAGCTGAACGTGATGGTGCAGGCCGACCACCTGAGGGGACGCGTTGCTTCGAGCTTGGGGAGAACTGCATTCACTTCGCGAGCAAACTGCTTGAAGATACGTTGAGAGGCTGGGGCTTGAGCTCCGCCCAGGATGCAGGCGATGGCACGAGGCTCCTGGAAGCCCCCAGCCCCCTCGTCTTGGTGGCGGTATTCATTCCTTCTCGGCTGAGGCGGCAACGGTGGTAGGCCTGGGTTGCCATGAGGGCGATCCTCACGGGGCTGATCCCTCCAGTCCCCCTCGCGAGGCTGGTCGCGCCAGCGGTCCTCACGAGGTTGGTCACGCCAGCCTTGACGTGGGCCACGATCTTCCAGCGTCCCGGGTTCCTTCCTCCTCCTCGGCCATAGCCCCGGTCAGCACGGTCAGGGCGTCGGCCGACTCTTCCTTCTCGCACGGTGCGGAGTTCTTGGCATTCATTGGTGTTGTGGGTGTGGAGGTCGTGGTACACACAGTACTGGCTGCCCCTGGAGGATTCAGGCAGATCCTTGCCTCGCTTAGTGTCCGGCTCTGCCGCGAGCACGACAGCCCCCTTGCGCTTCACGTCCTTGACCTTGGGCTTCTTCTCTTCTGGGTCTACGGCAGGCAGCTCGAGGAGGGAGAGGCGTCCCTCCTCAGCTCTGGCGCACTTGGTCGCCAGATTGAACAGCTCCAGGGAGGTGCAGAGGTCTTCGTGCATCGCCAACTCCTCCTTCATCTTGACGTCGCGCACGCCGTCGAAGAAGGCCGAAATGATGGCTTCTTCAGACACCCTGGGGATCTTGAGGCGCGCACTATTGAAGCGTTGGATGTACTTTTGCAGGGTCTCTCCAGGTTGCTGCTTGATGCGCCGCATGTCGCTCACGGCGGGAGGCCGGTCGCGGGTACCTTGGAAGTTGGCGATGAAGCAAGTACGCATCTGGTCCCAGGAGGAGATCATGCCTGGGGCCAGGTTCAGGAGCCAAGTGCGAGCACCTTCCTTCAGCGCCATGGGGAACCAGTTCGCCATGACCTTTTCGTCCCCGCTGGCAGCTTCGATTCCCAGCTCGTAGAGCTGGAGGAACTCCGTAGGATCAGTTGTGCCGTCGTAGCGAGGAGGCAGGTCCGGCTTGAACTTGCCGGGCCACGCGACGCTACGCAGCTCGGGGGTGTAGGCGCGGCAGCCAGCGGTGACCGCGGGAGGTTTTGGTTGAGGGAGAGCTTGGCCTTGCGGGTCCCCTTGCGCTGCATCTGGGAGCAGCGCGGGGTCTTGACGTGCCGGAGCCGGAGCGGGGTCTCGGCGAGCCGGGGCTGGGAGCGCCCGGGCGGCCTCTTGCGGTCGCGGGACTTCTTGGCAGCTCCGTTCCTGCCGGGCCGGCGCATGACGGAGCGTGTTCCGCTCGGGAGCTGCGCGCCTTGGGGCCATGGCATCTTCTTGGAAAGGAGGCGGCTGGAATGCCCCCGTGGCTTCATTGCCCACGCGGGGCGGGGTGCGGCGCAGTGGTGCGGAAGGCGCGGGAGATCCCCCTGCAGCGCGGACGAGCTCGGCGACGCGGTCGAGCCACTCCTCGTAGACGTCGTCGACGGGGCGGTAGCGCAGGAGCTCGTTCGCCGCGATGAGCGCAGCCCGAGCCTCCAAGGGCGCGTGAAGCACGTGCGACGAAGAACCGGCCGGGGTGAGAAACGGAGTGGCGGTGCGGCCATCCCGCCGCACGGACGGGTGCTGAGAGGATGCTTGCTGCTCGTTCCCCGCCGGGCTGGTGGCGGCGTTGACGGCGGGCGACGGGGAACGACGAGGACGCCCACCGACGGGGGCCGTCTGGACGACGTGGGAAGCGATGGCGGCCCGGCGCTCGGCGCGGGCCCGACGAGCGTCAGACATGGATGCGACGGTCGGAGGAGAGCGGAGCGGTGGAAGACTGATTCCGGCGCACCCCTACCTGGCGCGCCAAATGTCAGATTCTGGGGTTCCGGCAGACCCTTAAGGTTCGAACTCTGGGGTGCGCGCGGAGATCGTGCCCACTACCTCTCCGTCTCGCAAAGATCTAAACTACTGCAAGAACAACACAAGAGACACAAGGTTTATACTAGTTCGGGCCACCATTGTGGTGTAATACCCTACTCTAGTTTGTGGTGGGTGGATTGCCTCTTGGGCTGATGAGGAAGAACAGTTACAGGGAAGAACGACCTCACGAGGGTCAGTTCTTGGCTAGGGGATGAACTGCTAGGGGGAGTTCGATCGCCCTTCTCTTTCTCTCTCTCTCTCTCTCTCTCTCTCTCTCTCTACTTGCTCTACTGGTTTCTTGGTACTTGATCCGATCAGACCCCCCCTACCTCGGGGGTGGCTAGTCCTATTTATAGGCAAAGGCCCTGGGCCTCTTCCCAAATATTGAGCGGGAAGGGCGCCAACAATTGGCCAATTTGAAGGGGAACATCTGGTACACTTATCCTGACTAAAGTTGGTCTTCGCCTGCCAAAGGCCCTGTGGTGACGCCGTCCTGGGCTCCATGGTGACCTCCTTCCCACCGTTGGACTGGTCTTGGTCTCGTTGCACCGAAATGGGTGCCTTTGCTTGATCCCCTCACCTGCGCTTGCCCCCTTTGCACCAAAGAGGAAAGGGGGACGCTGCGCGGGCTGGCGCCCGCCTGGCGCCCTTGGTCGTCATGGCTTGCATCATGGGCACCTTGTGAGGTACCCGCCTTGATCTCTCCGCCTCCTCGCGAGCCAGCCTAAGGAGGCCGTGCTTGAGGAAGCGTCGTGTCGTCCGCCTCGCGAGGCTTGGCCCCTCGCGAGGGTCTTGAACCTTGTGCTGATGAAGATGGGCCACGCTGGGGCCCCATTTGAGCCACGCCGCAGGCCGCAGGCAGGCAAGTCTGGGGACCCCCGTTCCCAGAACGCCGACAGGCATAGAATGGGCCGCTTCTCCCAAGTTCCGATCCGGTGCTCCCCCACGGCTTACATCCTGGCTTAAAAAAGGCCTGGATTGGTCCTCTTCCGATGAACTGTCGGTGCTCCAGACGCGCGTTGAAGATATGGGAGACAAGAACATTGGGCTTGTCAATGTGGTCCAGGTGATGTTGATTCGCCGGATCCTGCCTTGTCAGCACCGTACTTGCAATTTGTGGGAATTTGATCCGGCCCAGCACCAAACCTTGCGGGAGCTTTTCGGCTCCTCGCACAAGGACATCTGGAAGGTGCTCTTCAAGTTCAGCAAATCATGGCCGGACTCCGCCGAAGACCGTGGGTACCAACTGTCCCGCCCGGCAAGTTCGGTGAGTTATCAGGTTTTCTTAACCGCGTAACCCAAAAGAAACGCTTAACGTGTTTTATATAACTCTCCCAGGGCTGGACGAAGAAGGCAGAGCGGATCCATTGTCCGGCCCCACTGCCCGAAGAACCGGCCATCCCACTTCTGACGAAGATGTTGGTCACGGCACCTTACAAGGTGCCGAAGAAGACGGCCGAGAAGGAGGCCAAAAAGACCCGGGGCGGCCTCCGTTGCCGCGACACTTTGGACTCAATATCCGAAGGTCCCAATGCCCATTCTGCCTCCGGAGAGGACGGGGAGGAGGAGGATAAATCCCCTGCGGGGGGAGAAGGAAGAGGACGGCCTCCGTGCACTTGGAGGCCGAGCTGCCCAAAAGGGGAAAGGCTCCACTTCCGGAGGAGTCCACTGCCGCCGCCGACAGCGGCCCAGCATGGGCTCCCAGGGCCCAACCCCTGGTGAACTCGTAAGTGTTTAAAACCCGAGTACGTTTTAGGCATCCGGACTCATCGTGGCTTAGTATTTTAACCCAAGCCGTATTTTTTGTAGTCCGGCGGGGTCTCATGCCAAACAATCCTCGTCAGAGGACTTGCTGAGCTCAAGTGCCATGGAGAGCGGGACGCCGCCAAAGGCCCCTTCCTCCTAACAGCTGTACAACACCGAGGCTTCGTCCCAGAAGGACCCCGGCCAAGGAGGAAAGGAAAGAACCATGAAGGCGGCGCCTGGAGGTCAAACCTCAGGGGTCCGACACATGGGGGAAAAGATTCCCATGGGGGCTGATGACAGGAGCGATACTAAGCTCGGCTCCCAGCCGGATGCGATTCCAGAGACCTGTATGGCTCCAGGATCAAGTAGGGAGCCTCCTTTGGCTGGAGGGGGAGTGTCTGTTCCATTAGCGGCCTCTGTCTATCCGGAAGTGTCGAATGCTTTGTTAGTGGCATTGAAAGACGCCGCCCTCATTGACGAACACCGTGCCCTTACAGGTGTTGTGATTGAGAAAATTCAGTCAACTGAGGGTGGACTGAACGAAGCATGTATCAGCCTTATAAAAGGCTTTGAGGTATGTTTTATGTGTTGTCGAAGAGTGTCATGGTATGGATAGTAGCCCCTGTTACACTGTTCGGTGAAGAAACCGGACAGAGGATCAAATATATGTTTGCTGGAAGACTCACTAAATGACAGTTATTTCTCTTCTGTTATAAGCAGGCGTCTGTAGCAGCTATTGCCTCCCATACTGTGGAAATCTCCGGACTGAATCAAAGTCTGGAGCGGGCCAAGGAAGAACTCGACCAGTTGGAAATACATTTGAGGGATAAACAGTGTATGCACAACTCTTGTTCGCGTATAATGCGAATGAATTTGCAGCATGAACTAAGCTTTATGACATTGCGCTAGGAATTGTGACCGAAGTCAAAGCCCTCAAGAAGGTTGTGGCCCAAGCCGAGAAAAAGGCGGCCACTGAGCAGGCTCTTCGTGAGAAACACGAGGCCAGGGTTATTAAAGCTAAACAGGAGCTACTAGAGGCAGTAGAGAAATGTGAGTCCATGGAGCAGAGTTTAACGGTGAAAGAGTCCGAACTCACCAAGGCTCATCAGGCCACGAGCGATGTCCAGGGGAAAACCCGAGGAGCCCTGCTGGAGATCCAAGAGGCGAGAAAGATCGCTGCTCGTAAGGTTTTTCCCCGTAGAGTAAGTATTTGGGGGGGGGCTTATGTTTCTAATTTTGAATCCGGATTTCTCAGGGGTATTTGCCGAGCTACCTCGCAGCATATCAGATGCCGCTCAATTCTACTGAGCCGAAGAAAGGAATACTGCGGATAAGGTCTTCTGGTCGCAGTATTTGGTACCGAATTATCCGGTGCCTTTTGCCGATCAACTGAAACAGCTGGTCGAACTATAGAAGGCGGTGGAACTAGCCATGAAGGATTTAATTATCCGGTTGTGGCCTGTTGAGCCGATCCCAACTAGCTACTTCAGGCTCGTGAAGCGGCTTGTGGGTGCCTGTCCTCGACTTGACGTCATCAAGCGGTCGGTCTGTATAGAGGGTGCACGAATGGCCTTCGCCCGCGCAAAGGTGCACTGGGGGAAGATGGACACTGAAAAGCTGATGACCGAAGGACCGCCGGAGGGGAAGGAGCACTGCAAGCCCGAGTTATATTATGAGAATGTCCTGAAAGGATCTTACCTTGCCGCGGGGTTATGCACCAAGGACTTTATATTTCCATGAGCGCAAATCATGTTGTCCTTTGTAATGTTAAAACAAGGTCGGTTATATCAGTTACCGCCTGTTATATGAAAGTTTACCCTCCTGTGCGGCCGTTTTATATGTTAAATCTGAGAGTTGGCCAGTCGTCGGCTTCTGCCCCCACGTATGAAGTACGGGGGTGTTTGGGATAAACCTGAGCACTCTTTATCCCATTTTTGGGTCCTCCAAGGGAGGTGCTTAGCACAACGAACCAGGAAATCGGACTATAGGGCTTTATCACTCTCACTTAGCCATAGGAGCTTTAGTATGGTCGGCGCACCCCTGGTGCTCAGAAGACCGTACTAGGGGCTCTATAAGCGTCTGATCGGAGAAAGAACCGATCCGTCGCACACTGCATTGGTTATGGCATTGTGCGGAAGAAATCCTTAAAGATTTTGCAACCTCTCGAACAGCTGACCAGCTCTCGCCTTATCATGACAGACAGTTTTAGCTTTCTCTACTGAGGTGTTCATCCGGAAGAACCGGGACACAATCGCAGTAGTTCTCCCAGTGCTACCTTAGCCGATATAGCGGAACGTAAGGTACCAAAACATGGGAGCCGAGCAAACCCAACTATTGACCCAAGACATGATTCAGAGCTGATGCATATAACGCTATAAGTTCGGGGTGTCGAACTTCCATGAAGGTGTTCGGACTTTACTGTCGTATTATGGGAAGAACGTAGCCCCTAGCATATTTGAAGGCGTATCGCTATTTGCAGATGCCACTTTAATCAGAGGAGTTTCAATAAGAAATAATCAGCAGAGAAGCGTCATATAAATCCTCATGTTGTATTTAGGTGGTACGTCTATGCGTATAGGTACAAGTAATGTAATAATATATAAAAGAAAGGAATATGACTGCGGAACCTGCTGAAACTAGGTGGAAGAGGCTGAGTGCGGATCTGTAGTATAACCGGATGGTCATTGTGGGGAATGTCCGAGAATTCCCTTACGCGTTCAAGCTGCCTTCATATACTCCATCCTGGTCAGCGCAAAGGTGAACCTGCGAGGGAAATGTAAGAAATATTTTATGTGCCGCAGGGTGGTTAAGCCGCCGAGTGCGGCCTGCCCTGGCCTTCGCCGGAGTGTTTAATTGAGCCCTGGACGGGCCAGGCTATCCTTCCGTGAAGTAGGTCGGAGTTCCTTGACGGCATCTGTAGGCCCGGATGTCTGCTCGAGGTTTGACTGCAAGGTGCTGCTCGCCGTCTCTGCTGCTAAGGCAGTGGTGTATATGCTGGCGCCGAGGGAAAGTTCGGCCTTGCCATTAACCGTGATGACGCCGCATGGACCGGGCATCTTGAGCTTACGGTAGGCATAATGTGGCACCGCATTGAATCGAGCGAATGCGGTTCGTCCGAGCAGTTCTTGATAACTACTGCGGAAAGGGACAATTTCGAAGTTTAACTCTTTGATACGGTAATTTTCTGGTGAACCGAAGACTACCTCAAGGGTAATGGAGCCTATACAGCGAGCCTCCTCACCTGGTATAATGCCTCTGAGAGTGGCTTTAGTGGGTTTGATCGCCGAACGATCGATGCCCATCTTGCGCACCGTGTCTTGGTAAAGCATATTTAAGCTGCTACCGCCGTCCATAAGGACGCGAGTGAGGTGGAACCCGTATATTATTGGGTCCAGGACTAGTGTGGCTGGATTGCCCTGATTGGCGTTGGCCGGACGATCCGTGCGGTTGAAGGTGACTGGCCCCAGTTTATATTGTGGGACGACAAGTTCCGTTGAGTCGCCATCCCTAAGGATGGATATCCGGTCCGAGTTGGTAATTTGGGTAGTATGTACCACGTTCACCGATTGAATATACGGGGGAAATTTCTTTTGCCCTCCTGTGTTCGGTGGTCTGGGCTCTTTGTCGCTATCGTCGCTTTGAGACACACCCCCCCTTTGTTTCTGGCGCCTGCCCTGCCGGCTTGCTTGAAGACCCAGCATTCTCTGTTGGTATGGGTGGATGGCGTTTCTGGGGTGCCATGAATTTGGCATTGGCGATCGAGTATGCGGTCCAGACTGGAAGGACTCGGATTTTTATTTTTGGTACGTCCGTTCCGCTGATCAGACTTTGAGCCCCTGAACCCGGCATTAACTGTCGTGTTTTCGGCATTTTCACCATATTTGCAGCACTTATGTTTGTTGCGTCGTGGTTTGCCATTGCTATCCTTGGCTTCTGATCTGCCAGGTTTGCTTGCTGTTTTGGTACTATGAGCCAACCAGCTATCTTCGCCTGCACAAAAGCGGGTCATAAGTGTCGTGAGGGCTGCCATGGATTTTGGCTTGTCTTGACCGAGGTGCTGGGCGAGCCATTCGTCACGGATATTATGTTTAAATGCCGCTAAGGCCTTTGCATCCGGACAGTCTACTATTTGGTTCTTCTTTGTTAGGAACCGGGTCCAGAATTTCCTGGCCGATTCCCCTGGCTGCTGGGTTATATGACTTAAATCGTCAGCATCCGGTGGTCGCACATAAGTGCCCTGGAAGTTGTCAAAGAATGCATCTTCCAAATCCTCCCAACTGTCGACGGAGTCTACTGGCAGGCTATTCAGCCAATGCCGAGCTGGTCCTTTGAGTTTTAGTTGCAGGTACTTGATGCGTGTAGGTCATCACCACGGGCCATGTGGATGTGGAGGAGGAAATCCTCAATCCATACCGCGGGGTCTGTTGTGCCATCATACAGTTCGAAATTTACGGGTTTAAAACCCACTGGGAATTCGTGATCCATAACTTTATCAGTGAAGCATGGGGGGGGTGCGGCGCCTCTATGTCGGGCTATATCACGACGTAGTTCATATGAATCTTGTCTACCGTGTTCGGCTCGGCCGGATTTACATTTAGTGTATTCGGCGTGACGATCATCGTCGTGTGTAGGCGCGCTCCCTCGTGGTCCATAGATCGATCTTGCGTGTTTTGCCCTATCTTCCAATACATCTCACAGGTCTCGCGTATTGCCCCGTGCCTTGGTGTTTTTGTTTGAGTTGCGGCGGGGTGCGGGCGGAGCTTCAGGCTGGAATGCCTCTCTATCTCCTCCATGAGGTGGCCGATCAGCCGCATCGTACACTGGTGATGTAGGCTTCAATGCTTCCTCCTCAAGTCGGGGTAGCAACCTGCGCTTCAGGTAACCCTTGGAAGGGCGTTCGAGTTCATATTCCTCGGCCGCAAGGACGCCAGTCCATCTGTCTGCTAGCAAATCCTGATCAGCTTGAAGCTGTTGTTGCTTTTTCTTCAGGATATTTGCTGTGGCTATAAGCCGGCCCTTAAAGTGCTCCTGCTCGACGGGATCCTCAAGCACGACAAATTCTTCGTCGTCGAGGCTCACTTTGTCTTCGGAGAGAGGCATGTAATTGTCATCTTCTGCTTCTCCCTCTGCCGCTCGCTTAGGAGGGCTGGCTTGTTCATCCTCCGGCTCTAGATCGTGCTGGAGGGGATTGTTATCATCCTCGGCACTATCCGGAGTACTGTTATCTCCAGTGCCGGTATCACCGCTTTTGCTGTGGCGAGACTTAGAGCGGCGCCGCTGACGCCGGCGCTTGGGTTGCTTCTTGGAGGGGTCATCCTCCGCTGTCTTGTCGCCATTGCCTTCTTTGGGTGTATCCACCATATATATATATATATATATATATATATATATATATATATCATATGATGAGGTGGCGGTCCAGTGCCCCGTGGGCAGTGGTTCCTATTCGTCTCCTTCATCGTTGTCCATACCATCGATGTCTTCGGAGTCGAAGTCGAGCATGTCGGTTAAATCATCGACAGTGGCTACTAAGTGGGTGGTGGGTGGGGAGTGAATTTCTCGGTCATCCGCATCCCATTCTAGCCAGACATAGTTCGGCCAGGGTTCTCCTGACAGGGAGAGAGATCTTAACGAGTTCAGTACATCGCCGAAGGGCGAGTGCTGAAAGATATCCGCGGAGGTGAACTCCATGATCGACGCCCAATCGGATTCGATAGGCATGGGCGCAGGAGGTTCAGAGTCGTGGCCGGAGATGAGCCCTGTGGTTCTGCGTCACGGCTCTCATGAGGGGTAAGGTCAGTATCCGGCTCTATCGCCGCTGAGAGTGCAGCCTCCAAGGCGGGGTCTATCCGCCCGTCCTCGGATGGCGCAATTTGCCCCAGATTGAAGGCCGGAGCAGTTACTGGTGTGATATCCCGAGCACTGTCCGACGGCAGAGTTATATCATGCTCGTCGTGATCGTGCGGCACACCTGGCATGGGCCCGAATCCGTTGAAGATCAAGTCTCCACGGATATTGGCAGTGTAATTCAAGTTTCCGAACCTGACCTGGTGGCCAGGGGCGTAGCTCTCGATCTGCTCCAGATGGCCAAACGAGTTGGCCCGCAGCGCGAAACCGCCGAATACGAAGATCTGTTCGGGGAGGAAGACCTCACCCTGGACCACATCGTTACCAATGATCGAAGGAGCCATCAAGCCTTACGGCGACGGCATAGTGGAAATCTCAATGAAAGCACCAATGTCGGTGTCAAAACCGGCGGATCTCGGGTAGGGGGTCCCGAACTGTTCGTCTAAGGCGGATGGTAACAGGAGGCAGGGGACACGATGTTTACCCAGGTTCGGGCCCTCTCGATGGAGGTAATACCCTACTTCTTGCTTGATTGATCTTGATGATATGAGTCGGTCTGATGGACCCATGTTGAAACCCGTTGGTCTGATGGGCGACTCCTCCAGCTAGTTGAGGACGCATTCATGTCGCCACTCCGGCGCCCCGCCCGAGGGACAAGTCCAACTATTTAAGTTGGACGGCGACGCAATCCTAGCCCCGTCCCATTCTCATCTCTCATGTCTGCGCTATCGTTGCCCCCTACTCTCTCTATTCCATTTTGAATCTAAGGTCCGCCGACGTCGACGATGTCATGGTCTGCAGCAAGATCACCTACCGCAAGCTCCTGATGTCGGATCGTCGGGCGAAAATCCAGCCGGAGATGCGTGCCCTGGAGGAGGCCCGCGCCAAGCTTGTGTCGCACACATTGTCCAGACGAGGAGGTGTTGAAGCACGAGAAGGTGGAGGCGTCGGAGCACGAGAAGGTGCGGGTGGAGCAGAAGGAGGTGGGCGGAGATGGTGGCGCCGAAGCAGGAGGAGGAGGAGCCGCCATCGGGTGAGGAGGACGAGGCAGAGCATGCCGAATTCGGGATGGAGGACGCGCTTGCGAAGTTCGAGCTCGCCCAATGTAAGGAGGTGACGGAATAGCAGGCCATCCTCGACTCTATCCAGTCCAAGACGAAGGCGGAGGAGAACCGTCGCTTCCTCCACGAGGCAGACATGGAGCTTGAGGAGGCCTTCGCATCCGAGGAGGACGAGGAGGAGGCGCCGCCGTTTCGCCCGACCGCCAATGACCACAAGGTCAGCAGCTCTGGCACAAATGTCATCGACATATCTGATAACGAGTAGTGCATGTGGTAATGGACGCGGCGTTTTGGCTCTCGCGTGCATTTGCACCCGAGGTTAACAATAGATTTGTTTAAAATAGTAAAAGAATCTGATTTTTTTTGTGATGATAGATGCTCATGTGCGTAAAGTATGTGCCAAATTTCGTCGATTTTGGACATTTCACTGGCTCTCAGAAAAAGAAAAAATACAGATTTTGGAGCTATAAGAAAGTTTATCGTTTATCGTCCAATACTGTTTTGACCAATTTTGTCTTTTTTCACATGAGCTCCTCAGATGTCCGAACAACCTGAAAATTTGCACGAACATCATACATTGGAACATCTTCCACCTAAAAGAATTTCAGATCTTTTTTGAATATTTTTAGCAAAAAAAAATTAGCTTTTTTTATTTACTGTTCACCGAGTGCAAATGAGTCTAGGCACCGAATTAAATATCCGACGTGGTAGTTTGCTAGTTTCTACTATATTCTATGTACGTAGATCATGGATGTTGCATGTCTTTGTATGAAAATGAAAATCGTCAAATTATGAGTGTGCTTGTGATGTGTAATATAAGTCAAATTACGAGTGTGCTTGTGATGTGTAAAATATAAGAGGTGACCTGGCGTTGTCCGCGAACGCGGCCGGACACGTCTGCGAACATTTGTGGGCTCACTTTTGTTTTTTTGGGAGAATTCAGACATTTTTATTCAACAAAAACCGCCCCAGCAGAGGGTTACAAGGAAAGTAGGCGTAGAGTTCAGCCCGCAAATCCGTGACCTCCAGTGTGCTTGCTTGTTTGGCACAAAGGTGGGCAACAGTATCAGCTGGTCTCAGACTCTCAGTACATGTTGAACATAAAAAGAAATAAACGACAAGGCATGCTCCCCAGTTTCATCTAAGATAGGCGCCACTAAACTTCTCGAATCAAGGCGCGTGTTCCAGAGATTGACTATCTCCATGCAATCAGTCTCCGTAATGATCTTTTCATAGCCCCGGAGCTTGGCAAAATAATACATCGCGAAGAGCCAAAGCATCAGAAATAAGAGGGTCAATAGTAATCCCTAGGTAGTGTTTACACCAAGCAGCCAGCAGAGTGGAGCCAGTTCTCACCACCTCCCCCGCCCCTCCTCTTCTTTGCGTCCGCTGCAATGCTACCACCTACCATCTGTACTGATATTTATGTACTCATCTGGTGGACGCCCCCATAGCCATGGCCAGGCAAAACACGAGCGCGCAGATGCCTAAAACAAGAATACCTGCTTTACGGTCACCATTGACGGCAAGGAGAGGCCAAGCTCCTCACGACCAAAACCTATTTCCTCAGGGTACAGCCTATCTCGCCCAAAATTTCCCCACCAGCAACATCAAGCACACCTACAAAAATCAAGCAATAAACTAGAGAACACACACACCAATTTAAGTTCAATTGACTCATATATCCAAAGGGTTCCTCTGCTCCTGTTCAACTTTTCGACCAAAAAAGGTTTGAAATGTACCCATATACCCCCGACAGAATTGCAGCATTCAGCATATATCCATGAACAGCTGAACCAGGTAAAACTTATGACACGGAGCTGACTCTTTCTTCACAAAGGTAAAAAAAGAAAAGGCAAAGATGACCACGAGTTCAGTTTTTCTTTGCCCCAAGCGAAACCAAGTCTGCAGCAGCAGCATCACCACCAGGTGCCTCAGTTGGAGGAGGCACCGAAAACCCTGATCCTCTCCTCGATCTTGGCGTTGCAGCTGGGGCAGCGAACCGCGCCTTTCTCCTCATGCTGCTTGTTGCAGCCGACACACAGCACCTGGTGAGCACACTGCAGCAGCATCACGCAGGCCTCCTCCCTCTTGCAGATAATGCAGCCTCTGCGGCGGCCTGTATTCTGGATAGGCTCCTGTTGCCTGTTGGATGCAGGCGGTGCCTTCTGGTTAGGCTGCTTGGGTGCCCGCGCTGTATTGCGGTCAGTCATAGCCGGAGGATAGGCTGATGGAACTGTCGGCGCATTTGCACCCATGGACTTCTGCAGACGGGATAACTGATCCTGGAGCCTCCGGAGGTCATCTTTGTAGCACTGGGACTCTACTTCTGTCTTCCGGCGAATTTCTTCAAGTCGGCGATCAGCATCAGCTTTGGCAGATTCCCGCTTCCCACGTTCCTGTTCTGCAAGTGCCAAGTTGTCTTCTGTGGCCTTTGTGTCTTCTCTTATTTTAACCTACAAACCAAACACATGTTACAAATCAATCTGTCAGACAAATAAATACCCAAAATGTGCAAGACACATTGAAAGCATAGAAGTGTGATATCAACAGTTTCAAAAATGAAGTTATGGTACAATGTAGTATTTGTGTAGATAATGAATTTATTACTCCCTCCGATCCATATTTTAGTTGTCGCTGATCAGCGAAAACTAATATGGATCGGAGGGAGTAGTTATATTATAAACCAGGAAACAAGAATAACAGTTTTAAATCCCCAATAGGGATTTTTGAGACACGTAAACTAGTTAATGGTGCAATAACAATACGGTAATGTGCACAAACCAATAATAAACTCTAGTGGAAATAGAGGAAGAAGGTTTGTGATAACTGATCAAATTAACATGAAGTTAAGAAGCATGAAAGGAAACAAAGAAATTAGAATTACAGATATCAAATAACCCTGTTTAGTACCTACCGCTTTGAAAGAGAACTTGACAACTGTACTTCTAACCTAAGATTACAATGGATAACTGGTGTGATCAATATTTTAGCTCTGACAGGCATTAACAGGCAATTAGCATTAACTACATTCTCGCTGCTGTATCACAATAAATAAAAGATGGTGGCACATTTTTATTTCTGTGATCAATCAAATGGCTGAAAGAATTTATGATGATGTGGACGAGAACGCAGGAAAATCAGGTAGTGGGGGCTACTATTTAGATATAGTAGATTCAAACAGCAAGGCCAGCAAAGCAGCCAAGGATATAACGTAGAAAGAAGCAACAATTTACAGTCGACAACTAAGGCCCATAACCTCTGAGTTAAAAACATGGTTTTCGAGTCGATGGGTCGTTCTGGGGTAGCGATTCGTGACGAGTCGAGCCTGACCGATCGACTAGTCTCGACTAGTCGAGGGGTTTGAGTCAACCCTGGCAGTGCGACTCGTAGTCGCGTGACTCAAAAACAGTGGTTAAAAAACAAATGCTAAAGCTCCAAAGCAGCGAGAATTAGAGAAAGCATGTGCAATGTTCTAACAGAACACACCACAAAGGTATCCTTTTGTCCAGGTAATGAATTTACCGAAAAGCTACCATACAATTCTATTTTATATTCTTTTTCAACTATCCAAAGGTTATATACATCAAATAATTATATACTGATTTGCGAATTTAAACAAGCAATTATATTCAGAACAGAAACTGGGAGGCGATCTAACATGATTCCCAATTTCTCATGGTTACCTGGCAATCTGGGACATAGTATAAACAGGCCAGCGCAGAAGATCAAAATGCATAGCACGCCACAAGCAGAAAAGACATGGCAGGGCATAGGCTTGTTCTATGTGTTGTTCACACTATTTTTCAGGATGACGAGTTTTGACATTATGATTTTGACTAACAAGATAAAAACAAGACGAATCATTAGTAAAGCATGTAACAATACTCGCCCTCGCAGCAAAGCAAGAAAGTTGCAGTTACTAAGCAATAGCTTACATTTATGGATGAACGCTGATGCTGGTAGCTGCATGACACAATTTTTTTAACAAAAGAACAGTGATGAATGATAGCTACACCAATGCCGATCAACAAGTGGCAGGGTCCCTCAGTAACTACCATCTAGCACCAACAGACGAGTACATAATCACTGACTCTGTGCTTGTTCACTATTAAGACTGACCATCTTGTGCTAACTCTGGAACAACAACCATGAGAAGACACATAACAATTTGTATGCCTAAATATTTTACTTCTTATCAAATTAGGCTTTTACCACAAGTTGTACTCCTATAAGAGGGCACCATAGCCCATCAGGATCATTACTACTTTATAAGATGACCAGCTGAGCATGAAGCGTAGTGGTTAGCTCCAATGCAGCTACAAATGATCTAAACCCAACAACCTCTCCTAGTAGGAAGGATGTGCTTGTGACCTGTTTGTAACTGCTAGCTAATAAAAAGTAGAAGCACATAAAGCTTATAGAGACTAAAGCAACAATCATGATATACTGTGCAAAATCAATCTCACCTCCATATTTCTTATTGACTTGTTGACCCCAGCCAGCTCCTTATCTGCCTGTGCGATCTTCGCCTTGCATTCAGCGATCTCCTCCTGCAGCTTGGCCTTTTGCCGCTCCCACAGCTCAAGCTTTTTGCTGTCTTTCTTCTCTTTCTTTAGCAGTATCTGGCATTGCCGTTCAGTCTCCGATGCACTCAGCTTCGCGGCTTCCATCTCAGCACGTATTTCCGCATTCTCCATTTCCAGTTTCTGCACACTAGCATTACTCCGGTCAAGCTGCCCACTCTTCTTCTTCAGCTCATACTCCAGACGAGTGAGGCGCTTCATTGTTTCATCCTCCAGTGACTGCTTATCATTCTTCCGCCGCTGGTTATCATCATGCTCCATCCGCAGCATGCGCAACTCAGTGAGATCATTGCCAAGTTTACGAGCAGCCTGTACCGCCTTCTTCTGGGCCCACTCCTTGCGCTCCTTGAGCTGCTCCTCCATCTCCCGCGTCTGTTTAATGAGGTCACGCACCATCTCATTCTTAGGATCTGGCTTCTCCGCAGGAGGGTCCTTCTTGTCAATGTCCAACGACTCAAGCTCCATCACCACAGACTCGATGAGATCATCAGTGGACACCTTCATAGCAAAGGACTGCTTGGGCTGCCCCTGCCCATCTGGGGCAGCAGGGGCCGGGGCAGCGCTGCCGCCGGACCGTGACCATGTGTTCTTGACGCAGGAGACAACGCCGGCAGTGCTCTCGGTGTGCGGGCGCGTGCTGTCAGTGTGGGCGCGCATCGCAAGACGCATGAATGTTTCAGGGTCAAACATGTGGTTCTCTGTGGCCGTGGTCGCATGGAAGTGGCAGTAGCCACGCTGCCCTGGGGCGGGTGCGGCCGGGGAAGGCGCCTCACTCTCGGCGGTGGAGAAGCCAGAGTGGGGCGACTTATCGGTGAAGGAGGCTCCCATGTTGATGGCCTGCTCGAGGCGGAGGTCATTGGCGAGGAGGCACCACATGGCCTCGACACGGGAGATGGTGGGGCGGCTGCTCTGAAGGAGGCAGACGAGGCCCGCTAGGGAGTACTCCTCGAGGCGGCGGAGGTCGGCGAACCCACCGGCTCCGCCGGGGGCGTCTGGATCGTTGAGGAAGGAGCGGGCGTTGGCGACGATGTTATCGACAGGGTCGTCAAGCTTGCCGTAGCAGTGGCCCGCGCGGAGGACGGCCCGGAGCGCGGCGTCCTCGGCGTAGCCGAGCTCGGCGAGGCCGGCCAGCGCCGCCGCGTAGGCCTCCTCCAGCCTCTTGAGGAGGCGGTCCTCCAGCTCGTCCGCCGTCGAGCGGCCCCACGGAGAGACGTCGTCGGAGGCCTGCGCCGACAGATCGGGATCGGGGGTGGGGTTAAGGGCGAGCAGGGTCGCTGGCGTGCGGACGGGGCGGCCCTTGCGCGCGGCGCGGGACCCGCGTTCGCGGGGCTGGCCGGCCATCGGAGGGGCGACGGCGGCCGGAGGTTTTAGGGTGGGGCGGAGGCGATCGGCGATGGGATCGGAGTTAGGGTGGATGGGCGGCGCGGATAGCCGGATACCACGTCGATGGGTGTGCCTAAACGGTGACCGGGTCTGGGGTGGAGTGGTAACGGAAGAGGAAACAACGAAGGGGAATGGCTCCGTGGGGCCCTGCCCTGCCCTGGGTTATCTATGGGTTTTTAGGGCTTTGGCACAATCCTGTTTGAGAGGCCTTGTACAATGTTCACCGTTGTTGCCACTGACTTCCTTGTCTTGGCTCCTCAAATCTAAATTTGTTTTATCAATCATCTCATGTGTTATAGTCTTTATTTTCTTGTCTTGACATCATTGTTGACGATCCTGACCTTATCGTATTCACTACATAGCGAATGGAATGAGTTGTCATCTTCGCACCATCATCTATCAACGATCTTAAGTATCTTCGATGTAGTTCAGAAAAATAAGATGAATGGTAAGTAAATCGCTAGTGAAAGTGGCCACTAATATATTCCTTCTAACTTGTCATTTTTCATCACCTTCTCTCAAGGCTCTTTTCCCCTAATTCGGAAATCAGTTCGTGTAAAAATTTATGTTATACCATACCGGCACACATTATTGTTCTTACCTGCCGTCCAAGAAATATAAGACAAAGGCCGTAATGAATCCGGGAGGCGAAGCGTCGTTATTCTCCTCATTATTTTTTTGGACGTATACGTGTGTAGCTTGAAAATTATTTAATACTAACCAAAAAAACTTTTTCTGGCAATTAAAATATTATTTGTCACTGATTGTAGGTCTACGTCAGTTTTGGTTATAGGGACAAAATGAAAGCGCATCTTCGGAACATCTCGGTTGGATAGGCATGGAATCGAATGCACAATAGTGGAGGCAGAAAACCATAAGGCGAGAAAAATCTACGTGAACAACTTTGTTTCTAGACCTAGACTACTCAGTTGGTGAAGCTTTTGGTAGGTTGCTACCACCCTGTATATCGACTTCCAATATTTGTGAGTGGCATCAAAAACCTACCGCCATGCATTTAGATTCCTAGAAACCTTTTATTTCCACCTTACATATTATCGTCTTTGCCTCTAACATCTTACTTGTTTAGTCCTTTTCTTACATTGCATTTTTGCTATGACCATAACACATCATCAAAAGACATGCCTAGCAACATTATAGTGGACTTTCCACCACCTGTCACAAACTTTGTATTGTTCCAAAAGATAAGGTCGGTGCTTAGAGAACCCCCGATTTCTAGGGTATCGGCTGGTGAGTAGTTCCGTTGTTAACTAACTCCATTCCTAATAGGTAATTTTTTTTGTGAATTCCTAATACTTAACATTATGAACCATGCAGTCAAAATTCTCTAATTTTAACTTGCAATACGCAACAATACATCGTGGTTGAATTATATGAAAATAATATTATAGATTTGTCATTAAAAAGAATTAATTTGTAGTTGTTTTATGTCTTTTTTACTGGAGACGTAGAAAACCAATGGCCAAAATTGCATATTAGAAACTACTCTCCTGTCAAAAAGACATCTAGTTATAAATCGAGAGTGTTCTTAGTAATGCATACCCCATGCTCCTATTTGCCCTAATATTGTGCAATGTCAAATTTTATAAGAGGAAATATGCTTTACAAATTGAACCAATTTACTATTTCTAGATTCCTGTGGTCGGGGAACTATGTGCAACTTTAGGTTAGGCTGTGGTTGTACATTTCAATGATGAAAATCGCATGATAGATAGTCAATACCTAAATTCAAAATAATCTACGGTTGCTCGCACAAGCAGACAATTCCATATATGTACCACGTCATTGGATCCACACAAAATTTGAGACCTCTGTCTCTCTCCCTCCCCCCCCCCCCCTCTCAGCTGCAGTTGATCCAGGACACTTGCATAGTTGTCATCGTATGCATGTGCACGACGTTAGAGCGTCGTTGATGGTCACGAACCACTACCAGACCCGGCATAACCGTTAATGTCACAAACTCCATGAGTCATCTGCATGGATGCTACGGAGAATGGTCGCCAACCACTGTTAGATCTGGCATCACCACTAGTGTCACAAACTCCAGCATAGTTGACTCCTACCTTCCCCTTTCCACCGGGTCCGCACTACCATGAAGACGCAACCCTAGCGACATGGCATAGGTGAAGAGGGGAAGTGTGGGCATAGGAATTGAAACAACCGAAACAGCGAGTTCTGCAAACTTGGAGGAAACCAGACATAGGATGGGTGAAAGCAAATGCTGATGGAGCAATGGCGAAGAGCAAAGGGTCGGGAGCGGGAGGTTTACTCCTTAGGGACTGCCATGGTGAATTCTTAGCAGGAGCATGCCATTTTTTTTTCGGCCGTCGTGGATCCTAAAGTGGCGGAGCTGCAAGCGTGTCGCCGAGCCATACTGCTTACTGCTTGCTCAAGAGCTCAATGTGCAGAAGCTCATCCTCGAGACGGACTCTAAGGAAGCGGTCAGGAAGCTGCTAGATGTCAACAAAGATTTCTCTCACACTGGAAATTTGGTACATGAAATCAAAACCTTGCTTGGAGCGGTTCAGGAGCACCGTGTTGTTCAGGTGCGTAGGAGTGCAAATAAAGTAGCACATGTCCTAGCTAGGAAGGGTTGATGTAAGTCGCTTTGTAAAACTTGGCTTCATGTGCCCCGAAGTGTGTCCGCTTCGAGGTTATAGAAGACATGAACTATGAATAAAAGAGCAACAATTTCCCCTAAAAAAAGACTTCTCTCTTACACCTTATTTTCAAAATAGTGGACTGGGACGGCTAGGCTAGGATGTTGAAATGTTTTTATGTGACTTTTCAAGTTGAAAAATATAGGGCTGAAAGTTTATGCATGAATTTGGAGGTTGAAACGTCTAAGACCAGACAACCGCGTAGGATGCAAAGATTACGCATATACAGATCAAATTCCATAAAAAGGTAGAAAAGCATGTCTACTGACAATTACCAAAACTGTGATGCAAAAATTACGTATATACAGATCAAATTCCATAAAAAGGTAGAAAAGCATGTCTTCCGACAGTAACCAAAACCATGATGCAAAGATTACTCATATACAGATCAAATTCCATAGAAAGAGTTTGTCTTCCGACAGTAACCAAAACCATGATACGGTGAGTGATTATTTTTTTCTGTTCTTCGTATCATGGTATTTGCCCTGTATCACCTGTTCATGCACGTTCGTCAACTATTCCACTGCACTGCAAATAGCGCAAAGATATCTAGAGTAAATTGGAAAAAAAGGTTTCCTGTTGTGATCGAGCACTCGATCATCGGTGCCACACAAATGGAAATTTCAAGACGCACAGAAGTACTATATCACTTGCATTGCGTCTTCAAGGTAAAGCTCATTCACAAATTGATGATGTTTAAGATAGAACTAAGGTACTGTTCTGTTCAATTTACAACACCAATCAAGAGCAAGACAACATTCTCAATAGTCTGTCATAGCAACTCACACGGACCAAAGAACACGGCGAGGGCAACGGCTAAATTTTGGCCTTGCTCTCCATGCGGACAATACGGTGACACCAGACATACTTTTGAAAGCTACATTTTTATGAGCTTTCAGTAGCAGACTCATATAGTTTCCACAACTTAATTTAGCTTTTGCAGGGCAGCAGGCAAGCGGCTGCTTCTGTTGTTGTTGCTGCTTCCGACGACAAGCACAATGAGAGCAATCTTACCAGATAACAATAGATAGCACCAAAACCTGAAAGACAACAGATGCTTGGATTAGGAAGGCACCATAGTTGCGAGTTGTTTGTACTAGCCATAATGAAACATCACCTTTCTAAAGTCAGGAAAAGGTAAACAAATCGCAGATTGCTACTGATTATGTGTGTACGGCATATAGATTGAGCACTGAGGCAGGAAATTTTCTAATTTCTTTTCTTAATAGAATATCTTGGGGTGGCTACGGTACATACAACTTTTAGTTACAATTCCTGTCACTGTTTGCCCACTACACCACTCCTGTTTGTAGGATAATTAGGGAATGGTGAGAAAAGTTGTTTAATTTTCACATCATAGTTATTCTTCAAAAAAAATAAAATGTTCTTACATGCATCACACTACACTTATTAGAAGGAAACCACAGTTAAAATAGATAAATAAAGGGACAGCGCTTTTTGTCTGCAAACCTGTTTCTCAGCTTTTCTCGTACGCATCTTCCCTGTGACCACCACTCTTCCATTCAGTTTCATCATCTGCTTCTCTCCTTTCATCATCTTCACCATCGCTTTCACTCACTGTCTCCCACTCAGAGTCATCGGCCTCTTGACCAAATGCATCACTAGCATCTCCCTCACAATGGATTCCACCATGTTTTAGGGATGATTCCCTGAATAACCAAGCAGCACGCATCTGCTTCTTTACCAATCGCTCAGCGTAATCAGGAACCTTGTTTTGCCTCAAGGATAGATCAGGATCACTGGACTGAGAGCATTCATTTATAAACAGAATTGCATCCAGCAGGCTCTCTTTGGCTAAACCAAGCATATCATATGCTTGAGCTCTTCTCCACAAACTTTTGGCATGTCGATTCAACGGACTATGAAGGCACAACGCACGGGTAGCGTCACTGATGGCAGCCAAAGGTTGCTGCAGGAGAAGATAACACTGAGCTCGGTTGCTATGAAGCACCACTCTTTCTTTCTTGGACTTCATTGGACACAATGCGAGTGCTTCAGAGTACTTAGCTGCAGCTCCTTCTATATTTCCTGAAGAGAACAGAGAATTTCCTTCCAATTTTACAACCAATGCTGCAGCTTGTTTTATATGAAGATCCTCTTTCGGCATATTCTTTTCCGATTTCAGTTTCTGCTTGAAACTCAAGAGCTCATCAATTTCTTCTTTGGTGTGACTACTAATTGAATTCCGTGAATTCCCATTTTGTTGCATACACTCTTGGAGGACTGTGACAATAGTGTCACCCAGCCTTTTGTAATCACCAAGTGTGGAAATATCTGCTAAATCTATCAGTGTCGGGGCGATTTTATCTATAACCTGTACACATGGGAAAAGCAACTAAAGTTATAAAAACCAAAGCTAAACAAACAATTATATGTTGCATCCAGACAGGACTACAGCAATGATAAAGGCTTTTTTTAGCTAATAACCAGCAACAGTAACCATTCTGAACTAGCATTAACAAAAAGAAAGCAGACAAGCTCGCACCAAACAATATCTGAAATGCTTAACAGTTGAAATCATTATACCGCTTAAACAGACAATAGATGCAGCACCCTAAGCTTAACAATAGTATTTTAAGATAATAAAATAATCAGAAATTGGTAGCTCAAAATACTCAGCTCTTCATTTCCAAAGATTTACAAAGAGTTATGTAATTTGCAGTTATCTCCAACGAAATTTAATGTTACAAATCCAATATAGAAAGTGAAATTTAATATCATTTCTGAAAAATTGTCAGCTCAAAATACTAGTACAACACTTCATTTCCTAATGTTTATCAGGAATTATGTAATTTACATTTAAACTGTACAAATTTTCTTGTTATCATTTCCAAGGAACAACAGATACTTGTCGATATCTTTAAAGCTCAAGCAATTCAACAAATATAATCCAGGCAATTCAATTAGGGCATGGGAATGGGCACCATGTGACAAGACACTAAATTAGAATTCTTGATCATGTTTAAGCATCCCTTCGAGCATTGTGTAAAATTTTTGAATGTCTTACCTTATGATATGTACTAGGATCCTGCACTAACCAGAGTAGACAATCAATGGCCATGTATTGCCAGTCATCTGAAGAACGAGCAATATTACATAAAGCTTCAATGACACCAGAAATATTAGCAACATGACCTCGTCCAAGCTTGCTCTGGCAGATTGTTCTTAGTAAACCAACACCAGCAGGTGAGTTCTCATTCACAAGTCCACCCCACATACCAGGTAACTTAGCTAGAAATTCAGGCTTGCAGATATCATGGAGAAACTCAGGCTTAAATGCAAAGCAGTTTATGAGCTGCAAAGACCAGCACTGCAGTTGGCTAGCCCATTCCTCAGCTTTACGAGATTCCATTTCAGCACCACCCATACCACGTGTAAGAAGATCACAGTGGTAGCCAAGTCTCCGATCTACGAATTGGTAAAAATGAGAGTACACAATTTCTAGAGAGCTTGAGGCAAGTTGAATTGCAAGTTCAAGCACTTCTCCATGATCAGCAACAGCAGGGAATGTACTAGGGTATGTAGCCAAATGCCCCAAAGCTCTGACAGCAACTCTTTGCTCCACCCAGGTCAGCCTACCTCTTAAGAGTTCAACTAATGGAGGTATTACTCCGGCACGAACAGCGCGTTCTGCAAATTCCTCCATATTCATCGTATAGGATCCAATAACATGTGCTGCATAATATGGGATGTAGATATTCTGATCATGTGAAAGCCAACGCCTGTTTTTCAGGCCCTTCCATATTAGAGCTGCCATGCACTCAAATATTCCCAAGTTGATGAATTCAGGGTCATTTGGGTGTGCCATGGCAGTGTTCCAAAGGCCACTGATAGGGAGAACTTGGCCATCATCATCTTGGGAAGGAAGTTCTCTAAAGAATTTCAGCACACTTGCTCTTCTTTTGCTAGGGTTTGCTTCCTTCATAACACAGAAGAAACATCCAGGATAAGGGCAATCAGCAGGTATTTTATCCATTAAGAACAGGTCGATCTTATGTGCTTCCTTAGTCAGATCCTCCAAAATTATACTTCAAGCTGCATCATGCAATCATATTATCAGCAAAACGAAAGAAAAAAATCTCTTAAGGAACAAAGCATAGTCCAACAGATCATTTAATCCATGGTCAGCATATAAAAACACTTTGAAGTTTGAAGTAGCAAATTAATATAGCATGCTTGATAGCTTATCTTTTATTTCCCCTTCTGTCACTGCTTAAGTATGGTGATTGAATAAGTTATAACTATGTGAAGTTGACTGGCAAAAAATTATCCACTAAAAAAGGGGCAAAAATTACCAACACAACACATTAGTGGCAACTCCACCAAAGGAAAGTGAGATTCACCCAAACTTGTTGATATTATATAGGACATGTTCTATTTATTTGCAAACTCTAGCAAAGAGGACTCGGGGAAGTTGCATTTGGTTCAAACATGGATGATAGCTACATAGCCTACTTCCTATAATCCCTAGCAAAATTCCATCTAAGGAGAGAAATGTACAGTAAACTGACAGGGACGTCCAAGTAGTGAGTAAATTAAACCTGCTGATAATGCAAACCATCTCCTGGGGCTCGTCTATCTAAACCTAATAACGCAACATCCCTGTTATACCTGCCATAGAGCTACCCCGGAATCTTCCAAAAGGGTACAGAACGCACTAGATGCGAGGACCTAGGTACCGTTGGAATCTCACAGCAGGGAAACAACATGGAACCACCATGACAAGAAAAAAAATACAACAAAATTGGCACACTAAACCCCAGTGAAACAGCAGCATTGCGTCGCCTCCCCGCTCATCACCAAGGACCGAGACCCCCGGGGAGAGGGGACGCGACTTCCGGAGCCCAAACCCTACCTCGCCAGCCCCGCGCTCTGCCCCCCAGCGCGAACCAAGCAAGGAGCGCCCCAGGAAGGCCTAGAACTGGAACACGGCGCGGAGAAGAACGGCACTGGAGGCAGGCAGGCAGGGGGGAGGGAAGAGAACGGACCGAAGAGGGGAGGACTCGGCGCCGGCGACCGGAGCCCCTCGAATGCAGGCCGGGATGCGGCCGCGCCGGATCGAACCGCGGGCGGGGGCGGGGGCGGATCCGGCGGGGAGGGGTTCCTGGCCGGTGTTCCGGGGGGGAGCTGCTTTGATTTGGCTCCGGTTTGATTTGATTTTGGAGAGAGAGAGAGAGGGGGGGAGTGTGGTGTGGGGGGAGGAAAGGAAGGGGGAGGCGGGGCCTATGATGAAATGAAATTATCAGCGCGGCGTGTACCGGCGCTGCAGAGCTGCAAGTTGCGAGCAGGGCGGACCCCCCGCCCCAGTGCCTGTCCGTCCTTTGTGTCCACGACGCCGACGGGCCTGACTGACTGCCCGCCTGCCTGGAGTAGAGTCTGGTCCAGTGCGCGCGTGCTTGTCCACGGATCTCCCGGTTTTACCCCTCACGGGATGGTGTGAGCGGTGCCGTCACACTGTATCTCCGGGCACCACCCTCACATTGGAATATGGAAGACCTGCTAGTAAATCAACGAGTAGCCTGGGGTAGCAAATTCTTTACTGACTGACTTCAACGACCCATGTGTTGAGGGGCCTGGTTAACCTGGAAGTAGGGAGCAGTTGATAGTACTTAGACTAGTCATAGTGGGAGTAACATAAGTAGTAACATAGATGCCACGTAAACAAAAAAGATGATGTGTCATGTAATTAAAAAGGAGAGAGACAAATAAAGTAACATAATATGTTACCATCACCTAGCGATTTCCAATGCAAAATGAGTCTACAAAGCAATAAATGAATATATGTATGTTACTACACCTATGACACTTCCCACTATGTGGTAACATGGACTAGTAACATAACTAGTAACATATGTATGGACTAGTAACATAACTAGTAACATATGTATGTTACTAGTGTAAGTTACTCCCCACTATGACTAGCCTTACTCGTGTGACGGCGAGGTCAGTAAGAATGTAGCCGTTGTTTAATTCACCTGCTGCACAAAGGCATTGATATGCGCATTTCTAGGGCACCTAAACGGTCGGCAACAAAGTAATGCGACAAACAGGCGATGTTACCACTGTAACGCAGTTTACTAGATTGCCAACAACACGAGGCAGTGCCGCTGGAAATATCATTTTGTTTTTCTGCCATGTTCTCCAGCGAATATCAACCAAAACAGCACCGTTTCGTCCATCATCGTCAACATAAAAGGGTGGGACAAAAATGTGTCACAAAATACACAATGGCATCTCAATCTAATCCTGATCAACACCTCATCCACAAAATGTTCTACTCTTGGCTTATTCTCGGTGTACCAAAAAATCACTAGCATTTGCTCGATGAAGGGCAAGATTTTTCCCACGGCGCGGTTAACTACTCATACAAGCCAGCCACACTTGCGTCGGACACCGGCTTTGACGAACAGACGCAAGGCAAGGCGGAAAGAGCAGCTTTGAGGATAACAACAGCATCTCATCCAACAATGTAATCCTACTCCCCGGCCTTCTCCTCCTTGGCAATGTGGAAGCCTTCGATCTTACACGCAATCTCCTCTGCTCCAGCCTTGGGTTTACCATTTGTATCGACCGCCTCCTCGGCATCCACGTTAGGTGGGCTCAGCTGCCAGATCCGAATAGTACCATCTTCCGACCCTGAGGCGTATGATTCGCCACCAGGTGCAAACCGGACGCAGTGAACTGGACCATGATGCCCTTTGTTACAGGCTGCACAATACAACAATACTCGGTTATGTCAGCATGGCAAAGTATAATTGGAGAGGAAAAGGAACCAATAATAACTTCTGAAAAGTATACAATTGAAGCACAATCAAACCAGTAACATGACAATACTGCAACATAAATACCATCAAATAGTCAACACAGAATATCAAAAAACACATGAAATAACGATGAGTGAGAATAGTACTAATAAACTAGTCTCGGTGCCGGTGGAACTCTTGCTTAAGATTACATTGATGAATCTCATCATTGAAATATAGAACAACATATTGATCCATTTCCAATGTTCCTTTCCAACTGCTTTATAATATAATATAATACAGATATGGCAGCAATGACTACAAGGTGCAACAAATTGTATTGCATGAATTCCTTTTCAGAGTTAATGACAAGTGAAACAAGAATGACCAGATAAATGTAGAATAAAAGCTCGCCATTCAAGGAGATTAACTTCTGAACACAGAATTTTAGTTTCATGGCCTTAATTATAACTAATAGCAGATTTCATGTGCTGAAGCTACAAATAAGATAAAACCAAAATAACATGTGGTGCTGGTGTTTCTGTTTGGATAATGCAAAGTTGCAAACCACGCTGATTGAACAGAAGAATGGACGATTAAATGTTCAAATAGATTGACTTACTTATTTCTTCACCGGTGAGGAAATCAAATACATGAACCCACATATCTTCTCCTCCAGCAATGAATTTGTTCCCGGACTTCGGTTCAAGTGAAGCTGACTCCACAATAAACGACATATCATAGCTTTTAACAAGCCCAAAGCTGCAGGGTAACCACCAAAAGGTTTGTATGTAAGGAATTGATCTATTCATATGATGCAGAAAAGTGTCAACAGAAAAAGACTTACTGATTAGCATCCCAAAATTTTACACTTGAGCCATCAGCTGTGGTGATGAACCTGCCATCCTGGCTTACTTCTGCACTGGTAACAGGTCCCTTGGTTTCA
Organism: Aegilops umbellulata; assembly: GCA_032464435.1. Taxonomy (NCBI): domain Eukaryota; kingdom Viridiplantae; phylum Streptophyta; class Magnoliopsida; order Poales; family Poaceae; genus Aegilops; species Aegilops umbellulata. The sequence continues at coordinate 346,409,339 of CP136058.1, read as the reverse complement.
AGAGTTTGGACAATTTTTTCACTCCTCACATCCCATAACCTGTCAAAACCCATACTAGTTATTCGAGACGGAGAATGCTATATAGCCAACCAGTACATGTTTAGGATACCAAAATAGAGGCATTTCCTCCAGACACACAAACACACCTTACTCCACCCGTATCAGTGCAGGAACTCAGTATAGTTTGGTCATTATGAAGCCAAGCAACAGTTCGGACAGAACCAGGTGATTTGTCAAGTTCTTTCAGAGCAACATCTGGTTTGTTCAAATCGTATACACGCAAAATCTTTTCCATACCTCCAGTAAGCAACAGGTGGGTGTCCTGCAGTGACATTTGCAATTTAATAAGGTTAAAAACTGCTCATGAAAGACAACAACAATCGGCTAAAGCATGTAAAATGGTCCAGATTTCAGAAACCAATGTTCGCCTTTGATAGCTAATATATTTTAGGCAGGAATAAAAAATTAGATTAGATCATGCTCTAATTTAGTAGACCATAAAGGTGTTATAACAACCAACATTAGGAACAAAAAGGGATGCCGCAGGGCATCAGTTTGAACAAGCAATACCTTAGAAAAGGCACATGCACGGACTATATGCTTGTGTTCAAATGAATGTAGTTCATCACCTGTTAGTGCATCCCATACTTTACTGAGAAGAAAAGAAAATGGAGAAGGTGTCAATGGATATGTCAATGAAAACAGCAAGCTAAACTCAGGAATATGAGGATGGGGCAATCTATGAGTATTAACATTAGAGAACTATGATGCTGGCTGATTAGCATTATTTCTTGCAAACATGCTCGTTCTTATTGTCCTGCACACACTTGCAACAGATCTTTCATTGAATCCATTTTGCACAAAGCCCTGGTTTTGCATCTAGAATATATATTTACAACGGAAGAAATATGAGAGAGAAATCTGTGATTTATGTATATGCACATTGACCTACTTATGAATGCCCATTAATTCCTAAGTAGACTTAAGTAGTACAATATTTTACTATGCTGTTTGATTCTTTGGGCCTTTGTGCCATAATGCAGCCAACAGTGGATAAGACTACCAAATTAGCAAAGCATGTGCAGTTTAATAGCTATAAATGGAATTTGGTTAAATAACTCTGCAATATTCCAAATCAAGATACAAGAAAACATGCAGTTATTGCAGTACCAGACACACATTAGTGCACCACTACTAGCCATCAACATTTTCCTCATCTTACCCCTATTTTCACTGCCATGCTAACTGGGCCAACCAGTGTCATGGTTATCCATGTGTTCCGTCCACGGACGTAGCCTCTTTCCCACCCCCGCCTCCACTCAACCTAACTGGCGCACATACGACCCGCCACCACCGCACACTGCCCGCGTCCGATAGCACCATCAACACCCCCACCCTAATTTAGTAATTCTACAGTCCAGACCTCAAGAATCCTGGCGAACCAGCCCTAACAAACTGCACCTTAATCCTAACCCTGCCACCAGCAGCCACCTTTGTCTAAGAACACTGCCATTGCGGGAGAAGATAAGGAGCGGAGAGGTGGCAAAACGACTGAGCGAACATATTACCACCAGCACAGAAGCATTACACACAGAAAAAAAAAAGGACACAATACATAGGATAAGCATCAATTGATACAGTAATAAGGATGTATTCCACTTATGAGTAAACTAACTGGAACCAAACAATGCATAAGAAAATCATACGCTGAAAAGTCTGCAGAACCAGAGGCAGCACGCAGAGCATTTGTGTCAAGGCAACAGCTCCAAACAGCACCTTTATGACCTTCAAAAGTCCCAATCCAATCTCCAGTCTCACCATTACGAAGCATTGGATTTGAGTCTGCAAAGGGAAGTACACAATATTAGCTATATTTGGTAGCCAGCAATCAAACAAGACAATACATTTCTCTAACACATATTTAAGTTTACTACAGGGTAGAATCTCAAGTGATATGCTTTAAAGTTTACGTTTATCTCTTTTCCAGTATTTGTAATATTAATATCAAGCAAAAATTAAGAGACAAAACATCCTCTATCATCCATGTTACAATATCCTAATACTTATATATAACAAAAAAATACATGTATTAGTTATTGTTCGACTCAAAGACAAAAACATCTTTTAATCGTTCACTTATTAATTCAAAATTAAAATAACTCGTGTAAATCTAGAAGATACATGCATTTACATAAAAACAAATGGGATGAAATCTGCTAGAGATGCAAATAGATGCAGATCCGGTCCCTCTTTTGTCAAATATGGGAATATTTGTTTTGAATCCAACACTGTACAGTGCATATAGATTTTGCAGCAGTATAAGTTTGAGACATCAAAATACACAACCAGATCAATGCACAAAATAGATGTTTAATAATCTATCTACAGTTATCCATAACTTAGTATTTTATACCTGTCCTCATAGGTCCATGTTCATTTTAGTGTGTGCCTATATTAGTGTTTTTATATTGCTTGTAGCTATGGACACAAACATGACTTCCATACTAGTATGATTTGACTCCATCACAACTGTGACAGCTTAATGGCGTGTACGAAAAATGAATAGTGAGTATAACACACAATTACAAACCCTCGTTTGAACAGACTTGAATTTACTACTTTCTGCAAATACCTGGAGTCCACACAATTCAGGAACAGAATAATTCTGTCCAATGTAATAACCATCAATAAGTAGGCGATCCAAACTAATTCTTTAAATATGGCATCTAGCCTCGGAGACTACGACTACACATGTGAGCTTGTGTGTGGTTGGTGGGGCGGGGATTTATTGCTTCATAGATATCTTGACTAGCAGTGTGGCCGTAAGACTTAAAACATACAAACAATTTGGGACGAGTCACAAACTAAGAGGCCACAACTAGAACAAGAGTGACATGATGAGTACATTGAGACGCTTAGTCCTCCAAATCTGACCTACATGGTAAAAACTGCGCTACATGGCAACAAACAAACACAAGATAAACTATATGAAAGCAATAAATATAGCATCACCATCTGGGTAATAAACTGTTGAGATATCTTGTGACCATTCCACCCTTCCTATCTCAAATATCTAAGTTCACATGATTGTGGGATGCAGTAGTCGTCCTACTTACCAAAATTACAAAATATCAACACATTAGGTAACCATAGATCCGTAATCCCTACTAGCTTCCACCCTTCCTATCTCAAACATTTCAAGTTCACGTGATCAAGGAAAGCAGTAGCCGTCCTACTTATCACCCAAATTACAAACTATGTAATATCAATACATTGGATAACCTTACCATTCAAATTGGTACAATACACATTTAACTGGACAATCAATCGCACTGAGAAAACTAAATGAAACATTAAATCCCGATAGAACCCACGGCACTGGCCATTACTCATCCGCCAATACAGAATTCGTCTCATCAGAAGCACAGGAGCGAACGTATCATCCATTCCACTGCGCAATAGAATCGCACAACTAACTGTTGCCCTCGCATCGCAAGCCACGGCTAGAGCGGGCGAGAGGGCGGATGGCTTACCCTTGCTGGCGCTGATGAGGAAGTAGCCGTCGGGCGTGACGGGGCTGTAGAACAGGTCGACGACCGGCCGCGAGTGGCCGTGGCAGACCAGCGGCACCGCCGCCTTCTTCTTCTCCATCTCAGCTCCTTCCCCCTCTAACCCTAACCCTATCGATCGGCTCCGGCGGCGCGCGATCGGCTCCCAACCCTAGCCCCTACGAACGAACCAAGAGAATCGAATCGAAGCAAGATAAATTGGGGGAAGTCAGATGTGAATTGTGGCGCGGATCGGCGGCGGGGGCGGATGGGGATGAGGATGATCTGGGTCAGTGGGGATAGATTTGTACGCGGATTTATTATTTGTTAGAGCAGTGGGTTCGAGCCCGGAGGCCGGCCTAGGGGCACTAGGCGAAAGGGTGGGGAAGGAGGAGCGAATGGGGGAGGCCGCTTTATATAGACCACACCGACTAGCGCCGAACTTGCTGGGAGATGCTGTTGCCAATTCGCGGCCGTGCAGTGCACAAGATGCTGGGCGTTTGGAGATCTTCGGAAAACAACAAGAAAAAAACATACTCCCTTCTTCCTTTTCACTGCTTTCGTTACTAAATATATGATCGATGGCAATGCAAGAAGAGATGATCCCATGCAACTAGTATGACATAGAGCTATGAAGATATAAAATCTTCTATGGGCTAAATGTGGGTGCATCCAACTTGTTTGCTCATGAAGATCTCAAACTTCTGAGTATGCACTGACCACCATCGTTCTGGAGGACACAGCCAGGAGGAGATGGTGGATGATGGCAATGTCAAAGCGGTCTAGATGGTTGTAAGGGCTCCTGAGCCTGGTCGATCTACAATGCCCATGGAGGTTCATGATTACAAGCATCAAGGCTACCGCCACTCCAAGTGCCTCCATGCTCCACTGCTTGTTTGGTTGCATTGGATTTTAATAGATATAAGAGACTGTGATCAGTTAAACCCCCTTTTAGTGAATATCCTATGTAATTCCATTCAAACCGCTCAAATCCTTACTGAATATGCTTTGTTCGATCTCAAATCAAAGCCTAGAACTTCAGTTGATGACTAAATCGAATGTGTGAATGGTATAATCAATGTGTAAATCAACTACGAGAAAGGCAATCAATGCTTACATCGATGCCATCAGGGACTGAGGCCTTGCCGCCATTGACGAACGCATACCTGAGGGGTGATGAAGCAGACACTCGTCGTCCAGATCTCGCCTCTGATGCTCGTTGTCGGTCCTAAAACCGGCGGATCTCGGGTAGGGGGTCCCGGTGTGTGGATCTAGAAACGATGGTGAACAGGAGATGGAGCACGACTTTGCCCGGGCTCGGGCCCTCTCGAAGAGGTAAATCCGTATGTCCTGCTTTGATTATATTGATGCCGGAGTGAAAGAAGATTACATCGGTCTCAACAAACACACCACAAAAGAAGATTACATCGAATAGATTTCCACAAGAGAGGGGGAGAACATTGTATTGAGATCCAAAAAGAGAGAAGAAGCCATCTAGCTAATAACTATGGACCCGAAGGTCTGAGGTAAACTACTCACACATCATCGGAGAGGCTATGGTGTTGATGTAGAAGCCCTCCTTGATCGATGCCCCCTCTGGAGGAGCTCCGGAAAAGGCCCCAAGATGGGATCTCACGGGTACAGAAGGTTGCGGCGGTGGAATTAGGTTTTTGGCTTCGTATCTGGTAGTTTGGGGGTATGTAGGTATATATAGGAGGAAGAAGTACGTCGGTGGAGCAACGTGGGGCCCATGAGGGTGGAGGGCGCGCCTGGGGGGTAGGCGCCCCCCTACCTCGTGCCCTCCTGGTTGCTTTCTTGACGTAGGGTCCAATTCCTCTGGATCACGTTCGTTCCGAAAGTCACATTCCCGAAGGTTTCATTCTGTTTGAACTCCGTTTGATATTCTTTTTCTGCGAAACTCTAAAATAGGCAAAAAAATAGCAATTCTGGGCTGGGCCTCCGGTTAATAGGTTAGTCCCAAAAATAATATAAAAGTGTATAATAAAGCCCATTAATGTCCAAAACAGAATATAATATAGAATGGAACAATAAAAAATTATAGATACGTTGGAGACGTATCAAGCATCCCCAAGCTTAATTCCTGCTCGTCCTCGAGTAGGTAAATGATAAAAACAGAATTTTTTATGTGGAGTGCTATTTAGAATAATTTCAATATAATTCTTCTTATTGTGGCATGAATGTTCAGATTTGATATGATTCAAGATAAAAGTTTAATGTTGACATAAAAACAATAATACTTCGAGCATACTAACTAAGCAATTATGTCTTATCAAAATAGCATAGCCAAAGCAAGTTATCCCTACAAAATCATATAGTCTGGCTATGCTCCATCTTCCCCACACAAAATATTCATATCATGTACGACCCCGGTTTTAGCCAAGCAGTTGGTTCATACTTCTAACACGCTTCAGCCTTTTCAACTCTTACACAATACATGAGCGTAAGCCATGGATATAGCACTATGGTGGAATAAAGTATAATGGTAGGGGTTATGTGGGAAGACAAAAAAGGAGAAAGTCTCACATCAACGAGGCTAATCAACGGGCTATGAAGATGTCCATCAATTGATGTTAATGCGAGGAGTAGGGATTGCCATGCAACGGATGCACTAGAGCTATAAGTGTATGAAAGATCAAAAACAAACTAAGTGGGTGTGCATCCAACTTGCTTGCTCACGAAGACCTCGGGCATTTGAGGAAGCCCATCATTGGAATATACAAGCCAAGTTCTATAATGAAATTTTCCACTAGTATATGAAAGTGACAAAATGAGAGACTCTCTATTATGAAGATCACGGTGCTACTTTGAAGCACAAGTGTGGTAAAAGGATAGTAACATTGTCCCTTCTATCCTTTTCTCTCCTTCGTTTTTTTATTTGGGTCTTTTCTCTTTTTTTATGGCCTCTTTTTTTTTAGTCCGGAGTCTCATCCCGACTTGTGGGGGAATCATAGTCTCCATCATCCTTTCCTCACTTGGGACAATGCTATAATAATGATGATCATCACACTTTTATTTACTTACAACTCATGAATTACAACTCAATACTTAGCACAAAATATGACTCTATATGAATGTCTCCGGTGGTGTACCGGGATATGCAATGAATCAAGAGCGACATGTATGAAAGAATTATGAACGGTGGCTTTGCCACAAATACAATGTCAACTACATGATCATGCAAAGCAATATGACAATAATGGAGCGTGTCATGATAAACGAAATGGTGGAAAATTGCATGGCAATATATCTCGAATGGCTATGAAAATGCCATGATAGGTAGGTATGGTGGCTGTTTTGAGGAAGATATAAGAAGGTTTATGTGTGATAGAGCGTATCATATCACGGGGTTTGGATGCACCGGCGAAGTTTGCACCAACTCTCAAGGTGAGAAAGGGCAATGCACGGTACCGAATAGGCTAGAAAATTGCGGAAAGGTAAGTGTGCGTATAATCCATGGACTCACATTAGTCATAAAGAACTCATATGCTTATTGCAAAAATTTATTAGCCCTCGAAGCAAAGTACTACTACGCATGCTCTTAGGGGAAGAGTTGATAGGAGTTAACCATCGCGCGATCCCGACCGCCACACAAAGGAAGACAATCAATAAATACCTCATGCTCCGACTTCGTTACATAATGGTTCACCATAATTTGTTTCTGGAATTTACAGCAGATCAAATAACTATCATCCAAGAAGATCCTTTAGGTGAAACTTGGCACAAACACTAATTAAAACATAAAAAGACATCTAACCAGAGACTAGATCAAATATTTATTCCTAAACAGAAGCAAAAAGCAAAAAATTAAAAATAAAATTGGGTTGCCTCCCAACAAGCGCTATCGTTTAACGCCCCTAGCTAGGCATAATAGCAAGGATAGATCTAGGTATTGCCATCTTTGGTAGGCAATCCATAAGTGGCTGTCGTAATAGATTCATAAGGTAATTTTATTTTCTTTCTAGGGAAGTGTTACATGCCTTTTGAGGGAGTTCTAGATTAGGGGGTGTCCGGATAGCCGGACTATAACCTTTGGCCGGACTCTTGGACCATGAAGATATAAGATTGAAGACCTCTTCCCGTGTCCGGATGGGACTTTCCTTGGCGTGGAAGGCAAGCTTGGCGATACGGATATGTAGATCTCCTTCCGTTGTAACCGACTCTGTGTAACCCTAGCCCTCTCCGGTGTCTATATAAACCGGAGGGTTTTAGTCCATAGGACGAACAACAATCATACCATAGGCTAGCTTCCAGGGTTTAGCCTCTCTGATCTCGTGGTAGATCTACTCTTGTACTGCCCATATCATCAATATTAATCAAGCAGGAGTAGGGTTTTACCTCCATCGAGAGGGCCCGAACCTGGGTAAAAACATTGTGTCCCTTGTCTCCTGTTACCATCCGCCTAGACGCACAGTTCGGGACCCCCTACCCGAGATCCGCCGGTTTTGACAGCGACACCTTTCTTTAACGGAAATTGGAATCTAATATTCCCTTCCTTCATATCAGTTATTGCACCAATCGTTCTAAGGAAAGGTCTACCAAGAATAATAGGACATGAAGGATTGCAATATATATCAAGAACAATAAAATCTACGGGCACATAGTTCCTATTTGCAACAATAAGAACATCATTAATTCTTCCCATAGGTTTCTTAATAGTGGAATCCGCAAGGTGCAAGTTTAAAGAACAATCATCAAATTCACGGAAACCTAGCAAATCGCATAAAGTTTTTGGAATCATGGAAACACTAGCACCCAAATCACACAAAGCATAGCATTCATGATCTTTAATTTTAATTTTAATAGTAGGTTCCCACTCATCATAAATTTTTCTAGGGATAGAAACTTCCAACTCAAGTTTTTCTTCATAAGATTGCATCAAAGCATCAACGATATGTTTGGTAAAGGCTTTATTTTGACTATAAGCATGTGGAGAATTTAGCACGGATTGCAACAAGGAAATACAATCTGTTAAAGAGCAATTATCATAATTAAATTCCTTGAAATTCAAAATAGTGGGTTCATTAATATCTAGAGTTTTGACCTCTTCATTCCCACTTTTATCAATTTTAGCATCAAGATCTAAAAACTCCGAATTTTTGGAACGCCTTCTAGGTAAAGGTGGATCATCCAGTCTCATCATTATCAAGATTCATATTGCAAAACAAAGATTTAATAGGAGACACATCAATAACTTTTAGATCTTCATCTTTATTTTCATGGAAATTAGAAGAACACGCTTTCACAAAGCAATCTTTCTTAGCACGCATCCTAGCGGTTCTTTCTTTGCACTCATCAATGGAAATTCTCATGGCTTTGAGAGACTCATTGATACCATGCTTAAGTGGAATAGATCTAAGTTTCAAAGAATCAACATTGAGAGAAATTCTATCGATGTTCCTAGCCAATTCATCAATCTTAGGCAACTTTTCTTCTAGCAAAGCATTGAAATTCTTTTGCGAATTCATAAATTCTTTAACACTAGTTTCAAATTCAGAAGGTGTCTTTTTAAAATTTCCATAAGGATTGTTGTAGGAATTACCATAATTATTAGAGGAATTACTAGGATACGGCCTAGGATTAAAGTTTCCTTTATACGCGTTGTTACCAAAATTATTCCTACCAATAAAATTCACATCCATAGATTAATTATTATTCTCAATCAAAGTAGACAAAGGCATATCATTAGGATCAGAAGAAACACTCTTATTAGCAAATAATTTCATAAGTTCACCATCTTTCCACTCAAAAATTAATTTCTTCTATCGCATGCACTTTTTTATTAGTGGATCTTTCGGTGTGCCATTGAGAATAATTAACCATAATATTATCTAGGAGTTTAGTAGCTTCTCCTAAAGTGATTTCCATAAAAGTTCCTCTCGCGGCCGAATCAAAAAGATTTCTAGAAGCAAAGTTCAACCCGACATAAAATTTTTGTTTAATCATTCATAAATTCAAACCATGAGTAGGGCAATTACGTATCATTAATTTCATCCTCTCCCAAGCTTGTGCAACATGTTCATGATCAAGTTGCTTAAAATTCATAATATCGTTTCTAAGAGAGATGGTCTTAGCGGGAGGAAAATACTTAGAGATAAAAGCATCTTTGCACTTATTCCAAGAATCAATACTATTTTTAGGCAAAGATGAAAACCAAGCTTTAGCACGTTCTCTAAGCGGAAAAGGAAATAGCTTCAATTGAACAATATCATTGTCCACATCTTTCTTCTTTTGCATATCACACAAATCAACGAAGCTATTTAGATGGGTAGCGGCATCTTCACTAGGAAGGCCGGTGAATTGATCTTTCATGACAAGATTCAATAAAGCGGTATTGATTTCACAAGATTCAGTATCGGTAAGAGGAGCAATTGGAGTGCTAGGGAAATCACTGTTGTTGGTATTGGTAAAGTCACACAATTTAGTATTATCCTGAGCCATCGTGACAAGCAAGCAATCTAACACACGAGCAAACAAGAAGCGAGCGAGAAAAAGGCGAACGGAAAAGAGAGGGCGAATAAAATGGCAAGGGTGAAGTGGGGGAGAGGAAAACGAGAGGCAAATGGCAAATAATGTAATGCGAGAGATAAGGGTTTGTGATGGGTACTTGGTATGTCGACTTTTGCGTAGACTCCCCGGCAACGGCGCCAGAAATCCTTCTTGCTACCTCTTGAGCACTGCGTTGGTTTTCCCTTGAAGAGGAAAGGGTGATGCAGTAAAGTAGCGTAAGTATTTTCCTTAGTTTTTGAGAACCAAGGTATCAATCCAATAGGAGACCACGCACGAGTCCCTCGCACCTACACAAACAAATAAATCCTCACAACCAACGCGATAAGGGGTTGTCAATCCCTACACGGTCACTTATGAGAGTGGGATCTGATAGATATGATAAGATAATATTTTTGGTATTTTTATGATAAAGATGCAAAGTAAAGAAAGCAAAATAAAGACGGCAATAAAAATAACTAAGTATTGGAAGATTAATATGATGGAAAATAAACCCGGGGGCCATAGGTTTCACTAGTGGCTTCTCTCGAGAGCAAAAATATTACGCTGGGTGAACAAATTACTGTTGAGCAATTGATAGAATTGAGCATAGTTATGAGAATATCTAGGTATGATCATGTATATAGGCATCACGTCTGAGACAAGTAGACCGACTCCTGCCTCCATCTACTACTATTACTCCACACATTGACCGCTATCCAGCATGCATCTAGCGTATTAAGTTCATAAGAACAGAGTAACGCTTTAAGTAAGATGACTTGATGTAGAGGGATAAACTCATGCAATATGGTATAAACCCCATCTTGTTATCCTCGATGGCAACAATACAATATGTGCCTTGCTGCCCCTACTGTCATTGGGAAAGTACACCGCAAGATTGAACCCAAAGCTAAGCACTTCTCCCATTGCAAGAAAGATCAATCTAGTAGGCCAAACCAAACTGATAATTCGAAGAGACTTGCAAAGATAACCAATCATACATAAAAGAATTCAGAGGAGATTCAAATATTGTTCATAGATAAACTTGATCATAAACCCACAATTCATCGGTCTCAACAAACACACCGCAAAAGAAGATTACATCGAATAGATCTCCACAAGAGAGGGGGAGAACATTGTATTGAGATCCAAAAAGAGAGAAGAAGCCATCTAGCTAATAACTATGGACCCGAAGGTCTGAGGTAAACTACTCACACATCATCGAAGAGGCTATGGTGTTGATGTAGAAGCCCTCCATGATCGATGCCCCCCTTCGACGGAGCTCCGGAAAAGGCCCCAAGATGGGATCTCACAGGTACAGAAGGTTGCGGCGGTCGAATTAGGTTTTTGGCTCCGTATCTAGTAGTTTGGGGGTACGTAGGTATATATAGGAGGAAGAAGTACGTCGGTGGAGCAACGTGGGGCCCATGAGGGGTGGAGGGCGCGCCTGGGGGGGGGGGGGGGGTAGGCGCGCCCCCTACCTCGTGCCCTCCTAGTTGCTTTCTTGACGTAGGGTCCAAGTCCTCTGGATCACGTTCGTTCCGAAAATCATGTTCCCGAAGGTTTCATTCCGTTTGGACTCCGTTTGATATTCTTTTTCCGTGAAACTCTGAAATAGGAAAAAACAACAATTCTGGGCTGGGCCTCCGGTTAATAGGTTAGTGCCAAAAATAATAAAGAAGTGTATAATAAAGCCCATTAATGTCCAAAACAGAATATAATATAGCATGGAACAATAAAAAATTATAGATACGTTGGAGACGTATCAGCGCCGCACACCCTCTCTACTTCACACATGAAGTACTGGATCACGAATTCTCCGAGGGGTTCAAGCCTGTCAACATTGAATTATACGACGGCACAACCGATCCCGAAGTATGGATCGAGGATTTCATTCTCCATATCCATATGGCTCGAGGAGATGACCTCCATGCCATTAAATACCTCCCACTAAAGCTCAAAGGGCCAGCCTGGCACTGGCTTAACAGCCTGCTTAAAAATTCTATCGGCAGCTGGGAGGACATGGAAGAAGCCTTCCTGGATAACTTCCAGGGAACATATGTCCGGCCACCAGACGCCGATGACTTAAGCCACATAGTTCAACAACCTGAAGAATCAGCCAGAAAATTCTGGACTAGGTTCCTAACCAAAAAGAACTAGATCGTTGACTGTTCGGATGCCGAGGCCTTAGAAACCTTCAAACACAGCATCCGTGACGAATGGCTAGCACGCCACCTCAGCCAAGAAAAGCCGAAGTCCATGGCAGCCCTCCCGGCACTCATGAACCGCTTTTACGCGGGGGAGGACAGTTGGCTGGCCCGTAGTAATAACACAGCCAGCGAGACAGGCCCCTCCGCGGCCAAGAATAGCACTAGCAAGCTCCGGCGCAATAGACACAAACGTTGAAGCAATGACAACAACACCGATGACACCACGGTCAATGCTGCATTCACTGGCTCCAAGTCCGGCCAACGGAAGAAGCCCTACAAAAGGAACAATGAAGGACCTTCCAGCCTGGACCGCATACTCAATCCTGCGTGCTAGATACACATCACCCCGGATAAGCAAGCTAATCATACCAACAGAGATTGTTGGGTTTTCAAGCAGGCTGGCAAGTTAAATGCCAAAAACAAGGAAAAGGGATCACAAAGTGAGGACGAGGACGAAGAGCCCCGGTAGCCGAACACTGGGGGGCAGAAGAAATTTCCCCCTCAAGTCAAAACAGCAAACATGATATACGCTACGCACATCCCCAAAAGGGAGCATAAGCGAGCGCTTAGGGACGTCTACGCGATAGAGCCAGTCGCCCCAAAATTCAACCCGTGGTCATCATTCCCGATCACCTTCGATCGCCGGGATCACCCAACTAGTATCTGGCATGGTGGTTCAGCCGCACTAGTCCTCGACCCAATTATTGACGGGTTTCACCTAACACGAGTCCTGATGGACGGTGGTAGCAGCCTCAACCTGCTTTATCAGGACACAGTGTGGAAGATGGGCATTAACCCCTTGCGAATCAAACCAACAAAGACTACCTTTAAAGGAGTCATACCAGGCGTAGAGGCCCGCTGTACGGGCTCAATCATGCTGGAAGTGGTCTTCGGTTCTCCGGACAACTTCCGAAGCGAAGAGTTAATCTTCGATATTGTCCCCTTCCGCAGCGGCTATCATGCACTTCTCGGATGAACCGCGTTTGCTAGATTCAACGCGGTGCCACACTACGCTTATCTCAAGCTCAAGATGTCCGGCCCATGCGGCGTCATAACAGTCAATGGCAATATGGAACGCTCCCTCCGAACAGAGGAGCACACCGCCGCCCTAGCAGCAGAAATACAGAGCGGCCTTCTCAAGCAGCACCATAGTACGGATGCCGAACCCCTGGACGTCATAAAGAGGTCCCGGACTACACTGCGACAGGACGGCGCGGCTCGTCAAGAGCTCGACTAGCAATCCGGCCTCCGTCCCAGTCCCAATGAGGTAGTGGCATTCGTACCACGCGTACACAGTTACGCACTCAAAATTCCATGGACATCAACGGAGGCACAAGATAACCCGAGGTCTACAGTTCGGCCAGACAGATCCCGGACAAACATACTTTTACCTTTTTCTTGTTTCAGGTTCCTTTTCCCGCGGGCCTCATCGCAAGTCCTTTAGAAGGATTGGCATACAACGGAGGCAAGCAGCACATGTGTGTAGGGTACCTTTATACGTTCTTCTTGATGATATTTAAACTTATTTCTCAGGACCGGCACGCTGCGCCCTACTGATCCCGGCATGTTTAACAGCCCAGATACTTCTCGCACCATCTGTACAAGATACGCTTTGACGTATCCATCCAGTTATAATGAAAATGGTTCATGGCCCAGTTTCTGTGGTTTTCGCTTCTTACTTCGTTTTATTTCGATCCGCTTTTTTGCGGCATCGATACTCTTCTGTACGTTTCATATTCGCCAGGGGCTATTGGTCGCCCCACAATACGACAGCGAAGTCCGAAAACTTCTTATATATAAGTTCAGCACCCCGAATTTAGCATTACATGCATTGGCTCCGAATCATGTCTTTGGTCAATAACTGGGTTGCTCGGCTCTTGTGCTTTCTACCCTACGTTCCGCTCTATCGGCTAGGGTAGTAAAGGGCGAACTACTACGATTGTGCCCTGGCCTTGACCGGACGAGCACCTTAGTAGAGAAAGCCGAAAACTGACTTTCATGATACGGCGAGAGCCGGTCAGCTGTTCGAGGGTTACCAAATCGTTGGAGATTTTTTCCGCGTCATGCGAAGGATCGGCACTTCCCGATCAGATGCTGACACCACCCTGGCCTGGACCAGGGGCTGCACACTGATACATCTAAAACGTATCTATAATTTCTGCTTGCTCCATGCCTCTTTTGGGTGATATTGCTATGATATTTATACACTTCCATACAATTTTGATCATATTTGGACTAACCTATTAACTCAGTGCACCCCAGTGCCAGTTTCTGTTTTTTGCTGTTTTTGTATTTCAGGTTTTTCCATTACGAAAACTGCCAGAAAAATTCCGGAAAAAAATATATAAAAAATCAGCGTTTCGGAACCTTCCAGGACCCCGAAGGAGAGCCGGAGGGGGGCCACCAGGGCTCCAGGCGCCCTGGTGGCGCGGCCCCCCTCCTGGCCGCGCCGGGGGGCGCCTGGGCCCCCCAGGTGCCCTCTGACGTCACCCTTTGGCCTATATTTAACACACGTCCCGAAACTCTCGAGACGGGAACCCTTTTTCGCGATCTCATCTCTGTTCCGCCGCCGCTGCGCTTCCAAGATCGGGAGCGCCAGGAGAACTCTTCCCGGCACCCTGCCGGAGGGGAGGATCACCACCGGGAGCTTCTCCACCACCATGGACGCCTCCCGGACGATGCGTGAGTAGTCTCCCTTGGACCATGGGTCCATGACCAGTAGCTATGTGATGTTCTCCTCCCCTTCTTGTGCTTCACTAATTAGACCTCGTGAGCTGCCCTACATGATCGAGGCACATATGTAATCCTTATGCTGTTGCTATGATGAGTTTGCTGGGATCCGATGGATTGTGAGATTATGTTCAGATTGTGTTTGAGTAATATATTTGATTTACCTCTTTTATATTTATGTTCGTAAGTAATTCTTGCATGTTCTCCATTGCTGTTTATTGCTTTGGCCGAGTAATAGGTAGTAACTCCAAGAGGGAACGTTATGCTCGATTGTGGGTTCATGCCCCTGGATGACTAGCTTGAGTGACAGAAACATGAGTCTAGGGGATGTGCTGTTGCCACAAGGGGGAAAACAACGGTGCATGTGCCCGCGGGTGCAAGGATTGTTTACTTTACGCAAAGTTATTTTAATGCAGTTGTCTGTTGCTTTGAGTTTACACTTTGGGTGGGGCTCGCAACTTAATACCAGCGAGATGTTCTGTATAGATATCTCAAGGTGGATGATTAGTAGTAGATGCAGATGGATTTCGGTCTACTTACCTTGGCGTACTGCCCATGCTTTGAACCTCTACCTTTCTTGCAATATAGTCAGCATTGGTTTGCGCACATAATTCTGTCAATTGCCCAGCTGTAATTTGTTTACCTCGCATAGCTATTTTATCGTCTTTTGGGAGAGAGACATCACTAGTGAACATCATGGCGCCCCGGTCCATATTCCTATCATTGATCACATCGCTATTTACTTTCCGCTTTTATTTACTTTTTGCAGCAATATCCATCACTATTATCACTTGCGTTTAATCCTTTGTAAACGACAAGGCCGGAGGGATTGACAACCTCTCTGTACTCGTTGGGAACAAAGTTATTTGTATCTGTGTGCAGGTCCACGTTGATTGCTAATCCACGGTGCCGTTAGCGATTGACACCTTCTCGTTGAAACTGGGAGTCTCTGGGGATTCGATCCTTGGTATCTTTGCCAAGGGAAAACTACCGCTACGCTGCATCTCAAACCTTACACTTGGGGTAACCAACGAGGGGCGAGAAGCCATCAAGGGTGTTTTCTGGCGCCGTTGCCGCGGACTCCGCTCTTCGAGATAGGGGAGTTGCATACTATCTTTTACCTTTGTTTTTTTAGTCCTGTTAGTTTACCTTTCAGTTTTTGCTTTAGTGTCCTTTATCGAAAATCACAAAAATAGTTGTCTTGCTTGCTTGCTGCTATGGGTTCCACCGAGAACACCAAGTTGTGTGACTTCACTAGTCATAACAACGATGACTTTATTTGCACACCTATCACTACACCTGCCACTTCAGCACCTTCTTATGAAATTAAACCTGCTTTACTGAATCTAGTCATGAAAGATCAATTCTCCGATGCTGGAGATGATGCTGCTTTACACTTAAACAATTTTGTTGAACTCTGTGATATGCAAAAGTACCAAGAAATAGATGGTAGTATTGTTAAGCTTAAGCTTTTTCCTTTCTCTTTGAGAGGAGGAGCTAAAATTTGGTTTCAGTCTTTGCCTAGAAATAGCATAGATTCTTGGGACAAGTGCAAAGATGCTTTTATTGGAAAGTACTATCCACCTGCTAAAATTATCCAACTAAGAAGTACTATAATGAATTTTAAACAATTGGATAATGAACACGTTGCCCAAGCTTGGGAACGCATGAAATCTCTTGTCAAGAACTGCCCTACTCATGGTTTGACTACTTGGATGGTTATCCAAACTTTTTATGCAGGCTTGAACTTCACCTCGCGGAACTTGTTAGATTCGGCCGCGGGAGGAACCTTTATGTCAACTACACTTGGTGCTGCCACAAAACTTCTCGATGAGATGATGACCAACTATTCCCAATGGCACACCGAACGCGCTCCAACAGGTAGGAAGGTAAACTCTGTCGAGGAGATCTCCTCCCTAAATGAAAAAGTTGACTTGATTATGTCTCTACTTTCGAAGCAATCTTCTGTTGATCCTAGTGATGTTCCTTTAAATTCTTTGATTGCTCAAGAACAAGTAGATGTGAATTTTATTTCTAGAAATAATTTTAATAACAATGCTTATAGGAGTAATTTTGGTAGCAATCCTAGACCGTTCCCCTCTAACTCTTATGGGAACAACAATGTTTATCCTAGCACCAAGAACTCCACCACTGAACTAGAGATTATGCTTAAAGATTTTATCACTACCCAAAAAGCTTTTAATAAGAGTGTAGAAGAGAAACTAAACAAACTAGATGATCTTTCTTCAAAGGTAGACAATTTAGCCCATGAGGTAGAATTGCTTAAAATTAGAACTTCTCCTCTTGAGGAGAGGACGGTCACTCCTATGAATGCTATTCAAGTGCAAATTAATGAAAACATTAGGATGTTGGCTAAACTTAAAGAAAGATGGGCTAGAGAAAGGGAGGAAGAAGATAGAATTAAGAGCCTTCCTACCCATCACACTATTGCTACTATCCAAGTTATTGAGGATACCAAACTCTTAGCACCCAACGCACTCCTGGTCCCATTGGACCTATTAATGGTGATGCTATGACTATAGAAACTACCAAACAAGTGAACCTAAAGGACACCACTACCACTTTACTTGATAGTAGTGACCTTGATTTTGATAATTGCACTCTTACCGAAGTTATTGATTTCCTTCACAAGATGTCTAGAGATCCCCGCACTAGCACGCTTAACCTTGCCTTCACAGAGCATATCACTAATGCTCTCATCAAAGCTAGGGAGGAGAAACTTAAATTGGAAGCCTCCATTCCTAGAAAGCTAGAAGATGGTTGGGATCCTACGATTAAAATTAAACTAAATAACTTCTCTTGCCATGCTTTATGTGATGTTGGAGCTAGTACCTCCGTTATGCCCAAAAGGATATATGACATGCTTAATTTGAAACCTTATGATCCTTGTTCTTTTGGTATTCGTTTTGTTGATTCTTCCTTAAGGAAACCTTTGGGGAGGATCGATGATGTTCTTATTGTTGTCAATGATAATTATGTTCCCGTTGATTTTACTATTATGGACATTGAATGTGAACCTTCTTGTCCAATTATTTTGGGACGCCCTTTTCTTCGCACCGTTGGTGCCATCATTGACATGAAAGAGGGGAATATAAGATTCCAATTTCCTCTCAAGAAAGGGATGGAACACTTCCCTCGAAAGAAGATTAAGTTACCATTTGAGACCGTTACACGGGCTAGCTATGCTCTTACTCTTGATAAGACTTGATCTCTATGCATTATGCCTAGCTTAAAGGCATAAAAGAAAGCGCTTTTGGGAGGCAACCCAAATGAATAAAATTTTATATTTTGCTTTTGTTGTGTCTTGATGTTGTTACTACAGTAGCATCATCATTGTATCTTTATTTTTCAGTTTTGTGCCAGGTATAGCCTCTGATTGCAGGAAAGATCAAGAGTTGTGACGTGCTGTCCAGGAAACAGATTCTGTCCTCGTACAGAAAAATTCGCATAAAATCACCAGATCATCTTTTTGGTCTGAAGTTTTTCCACAGCGTTCTCTATATAATTGTCTTTCAGGCGTCTGTTCTGAGTTTTTTGATTGGAGTTGTAGAAGTTCCCCGAAATAATCATTTACTGCCTGCTGGTCTGTTTTTCACAGATTCTGTACTGTTTTGCCTTTCCTTCATTTTGCGAGCCTTGCACTTGCTTATTCTTTGCAAAAACTTTATGGCAATCTAGAGAAACAGTATACTTTCAAGAATATCTTTATTTCCAGCAAGGAACAATTATACTATTGTGGGTACTAACCTCGCTAATCAGATTATGATGAGTTTTGTATGAAGGGAGTTTTCAAGTGTGCGAGGGAAGATGATGAAAAGATTCAGGAGTGTCAAGCACTAAAGCTTGGGGATGCCCCCGTGCACCCTCAAGAAATATTCAAGAAGACTCAAGCGTCTAAGCTTGGGGATGCCCCCGTGCATCCCCTTCTCCATCGACATTATCAGTTCGTCCTTCGTTCCACTATATTTTTATCACTTCATGTGTTATGTGCTATGCTTGGAGCGTCTTGCTTTTAGTTTTCTTTAGCTTTAATAACGAGTCGGAACTCAGCTTTCTTTATGTGGGAGAGAAACACGCTCCACTTCTACCTAGAACATAACATGGAAATTTTCATGCCTATCTTTGCTGTGTGTGTTCTTTGTCTTTCAATAGCTACTTTCGTGCTCAGCTCTTAGTTTTCATGCTTATCTTTTTAAAAGAGCTTTTGTTTAGTTGGTTGCTTGAACTCTCTTTATTATCATGATTATCTTATTAAGAGAAGTTTGCTTCTGTTGCAATGATTGATATGTCTATGATAAAGATGCTACGTGCATGATGTTGCTTGGTAATTCATGTTTGCTTATGGTTAGTTTCAAATAGCTGGAGGGTTTCCAATGTGTTATTGGAGTACCAACATGATTTGTTTGAATATGATGTGGTATGGTTAGTGATATCTTCCTTCGAGAATTTATTTTGATTGACTTGGCGTATGCTCACGCATATTCAAGACTGTAAAGAAACTCTGTCAAGCCTTGATGATCTTTTATTTCTGAGTAGCAATGTAACTTCCATGCCTGATTCAATGTTGCTTTGTCGCTTTGCATGATTATGGCAGTCATTGCTCTCTTAGTTGGTCGCTCCCAGTCTTTTGCTAACCTACGCCTGTACTAAGTGGACTGACTGCTTGTGCATCCAAATCCTTTAAACCAGTTATGCCATATGAGTCCACCATACCTTCCTATACATGGTATTTACCTGCCATTCCTAACAAAGACTTTCTTGTGCCATCTCGAAATTATTCAAATAAATGCATTCCTATTTTGTGCCTCTGTTTTAAGCTTATGAGGAAGTAGTGGTTAATTCATGATCTTTTTAAGTTGGACAAGCTTCACCCCGGGATTGCATGTATAATGTGCAACCCATAATATGAGAAGGAATTGGCATAGAGTGCACCCGGCTCATTAAAAATTAATATAACAAACGAATCTTCCTTCACGCTTTGTTCATGAGAAATCAGAAAACTCTGGCAGTGATATACAAAGGAGATTAAGAGGATGTTATGATCCTCATTCGGGAGCCATTCCTCGAAACTTGTCCAGCTCAAGAAGTAATTGGGTTAGCTGCTAGCATTCGTTGACAGAACATGCATATCTAAAAAAAAATATTACCTCTGTTTTTAAAACCAAGAGCTCTGGCACATGCTTTGTTTTTGTTTCCGACTATGGGTTTTCAACTTTGCCAACAAAAGCCACGGTTCGAGAGTCTCCACCTTCTTTTAAAAAGCACCGACTATGGAGAGCATGATTGTCATTCTGAGTGTAATGTGCATTGTCCCAAAGTAGCATTGTCTTTTGCATGATTGTGATATCGTTTATTTTGAAATCATTGTATCTAGTCGTCACTTAAACCTTGGAGGTGCCCCTGCATTTATGTTTTGCTTCACTAAAGGGGGCAAGCGAGATATCACTTTATCATATTTACATACCATGCTCATTACAAATCTATTTGATGCTTCAGTTTCATGTTGAAAAACTTTTAGTTCTTTGAGATTTTCTCAAGGTGACTTAATTACTATAGAATCATTGTCTCTGTAAGCTCTTGTCATGTGACTATGAAAAAGTCCTATATGGTTAATAGCATGTCACCACAGAAATTATTCTTGTTATCATTTACCTACTCGAGGACGAGCAGGAATTAAGCTTGGGGATGTTGATACGTCTAAAACGTATCTATAATTTCTGCTTGCTCCATGCCTATTTTGGGTGATATTGCTATGATATTTATACACTTCCATACAATTTTGATCATATTTGGACTAACCTATTAACTCAGTGCACCCCAGTGCCAGTTTCTGTTTTGCTGTTTTTGTATTTCAGGTTTTTCCATTATGAAAACTGCCAGAAAAATTCCGGAAAAAATATATAAAAAATCAGCGTTCCGGAACCTTCCAGGACCCCGAAGGAGAGCCGGAGGGGGGCCACCAGGGCTCCAGGCGCCCTGGTGGCGCGGCCCCCCTCCTGGCCGCGCCGGGGGGGCGCCTGGGCCCCCCAGGTGCCCTCTGACGTCACCCTTTGGCCTATATTTAACACACGTCCCGAAACTCTCGAGACGGGAACCCTTTTTCGCGATCTCATCTCTGTTCCACCGCCGCCGCGCTTCCAAGATCGGGAGCGCCAGGAGAACTCTTCCCGGCACCCTGCCGGAGGGGAGGATCACCACCGGGAGCTTCTCCACCACCATGGACGCCTCCCGGACGATGCGTGAGTAGTCTCCCTTGGACCATGGGTCCATGACCAGTAGCTATGTGATGTTCTCCTCCCCTTCTTGTGCTTCACTAATTAGACCTCGTGAGCTGCCCTACATGATCGAGGCACATATGTAATCCTTATGCTGTTGCTATGATGAGTTTGCTGGGATCCGATGGATTGTGAGATTATGTTCAGATTGTGTTTGAGTAATATATTTGATTTACCTCTTTTATATTTATGTTCGTAAGTAATTCTTGCATGTTCTCCATTGCTGTTTATTGCTTTGGCCGAGTAATAGGTAGTAACTCCAAGAGGGAACGTTATGCTCGATTGTGGGTTCATGCCCCTGGATGACTAGCTTGAGTGACAGAAACATGAGTCTAGGGGATGTGCTGTTGCCACAAGGGGGAAAACAACGGTGCATGTGCCCGCGGGTGCAAGGATTGTTTACTTTACGCAAAGTTATTTTAATGCAGTTGTCTGTTGCTTTGAGTTTACACTTTGGGTGGGGCTCGCAACTTAATACCAGCGAGATGTTCTATATAGATATCTCAAGGTGGATGATTAGTAGTAGATGCAGATGGATTTCGGTCTACTTACCTTGGCGTACTGCCCATGCTTTGAACCTCTACCTTTCTTGCAATATAGTCAGCATTGGTTTGCGCACATAATTCTGTCAATTGCCCAGCTGTAATTTGTTTACCTCGCATAGCTATTTTATCGTCTTTTGGGAGAGAGACATCACTAGTGAACATCATGGCGCCCCGGTCCATATTCCTATCATTGATCACATCGCTATTTACTTTCCGCTTTTATTTACTTTTTGCAGCAATATCCATCACTATTATCACTTGCGTTTAATCCTTTGTAAACGACAAGGCCGGAGGGATTGACAACCTCTCTGTACTCGTTGGGAACAAAGTTATTTGTATCTGTGTGAAGGTCCACGTTGATTGCTAATCCACGGCGCCGTTAGCGATTGACACCTTCTCGTTGAAACTGGGAGTCTCTGGGGATTCGATCCTTGGTATCTTTGCCAAGGGAAAACTACCGCTACGCTGCATCTCAAACCTTACACTTGGGGTAACCAACGAGGGGCGAGAAGCCATCAAGGGTGTTTTCTGGCGCCGTTGCCGGGGACTCCGCTCTTCGAGATAGGGGAGTTGCATACTATCTTTTACCTTTGTTTTTTTAGTCTTGTTAGTTTACCTTTCAGTTTTTGCTTTAGTGTCCTTTATCGAAAATCACAAAAATAGTTGTCTTGCTTGCTTGCTGCTATGGGTTCCACCGAGAACACCAAGTTGTGTGACTTCACTAGTCATAACAACGATGACTTTATTTGCACACCTATCACTACACCTGCCACTTCAGCACCTTCTTATGAAATTAAACCTGCTTTACTGAATCTAGTCATGAAAGATCAATTCTCCGGTGCTGGAGATGATGCTGCTTTACACTTAAACAATTTTGTTGAACTCTGTGATATGCAAAAGTACCAAGAAATAGATGGTAGTATTGTTAAGCTTAAGCTTTTTCCTTTCTCTTTGAGAGGAGGAGCTAAAATTTGGTTTCAGTCTTTGCCTAGAAATAGCATAGATTCTTGGGACAAGTGCAATGATGCTTTTATTGGAAAGTACTATCCACCTGCTAAAATTATCCAACTAAGAAGTACTATAATGAATTTTAAACAATTGGATAATGAACACGTTGCCCAAGCTTGGGAACGCATGAAATCTCTTGTCAAGAACTGCCCTACTCATGGTTTGACTACTTGGATGGTTATCCAAACTTTTTATGCAGGCTTGAACTTCACCTCGCGGAACTTGTTAGATTCGGCCGCGGGAGGAACCTTTATGTCAACTACACTTGGTGCTGCCACAAAACTTCTCGATGAGATGATGACCAACTATTCCCAATGGCACACCGAACGCGCTCCAACAGGTAGGAAGGTAAACTCTGTCGAGGAGATCTCCTCCCTAAATGAAAAAGTTGACTTGATTATGTCTCTACTTTCGAAGCAATCTTCTGTTGATCCTAGTGATGTTCCTTTAAATTCTTTGATTGCTCAAGAACAAGTAGATGTGAATTTTATTTCTAGAAATAATTTTAATAACAATGCTTATAGGAGTAATTTTGGTAGCAATCCTAGACCGTTCCCCTCTAACTCTTATGGGAACAACAATGTTTATCCTAGCACCAAGAACTCCACCACTGAACTAGAGATTATGCTTAAAGATTTTATCACTACCCAAAAAGCTTTTAATAAGAGTGTAGAAGAGAAACTAAACAAACTAGATGATCTTTCTTCAAAGGTAGACAATTTAGCCCATGAGGTAGAATTGCTTAAAATTAGAACTTCTCCTCTTGAGGAGAGGACGGTCACTCCTATGAATGCTATTCAAGTGCAAATTAATGAAAACATTAGGATGTTGGCTAAACTTAAAGAAAGATGGGCTAGAGAAAGGGAGGAAGAAGATAGAATTAAGAGCCTTCCTACCCATCACACTATTGCTACTATCCAAGTTATTGAGGATACCCAAACACTTAGCACCCAACGCACTCCTGGTCCCATTGGACCTATTAATGGTGATGCTATGACTATAGAAACTACCAAACAAGTGAACCTAAAGGACACCACTACCACTTTACTTGATAGTAGTGACCTTGATTTGATAATTGCACTCTTACCGAAGTTATTGATTTCCTTCACAAGATGTCTAGAGATCCCCGCACTAGCACGCTTAACCTTGCCTTCACAGAGCATATCACTAATGCTCTCATCAAAGCTAGGGAGGAGAAACTTAAATTGGAAGCCTCCATTCCTAGAAAGCTAGAAGATGGTTGGGATCCTACGATTAAAATTAAACTAAATAACTTCTCTTGCCATGCTTTATGTGATGTTGGAGCTAGTACCTCCGTTATGCCCAAAAGGATATATGACATGCTTAATTTGAAACCTTATGATCCTTGTTCTTTTGGTATTCGTTTTGTTGATTCTTCCTTAAGGAAACCTTTGGGGAGGATCGATGATGTTCTTATTGTTGTCAATGATAATTATGTTCCCGTTGATTTTACTATTATGGACATTGAATGTGAACCTTCTTGTCCAATTATTTTGGGACGCCCTTTTCTTCGCACCGTTGGTGCCATCATTGACATGAAAGAGGGGAATATAAGATTCCAATTTCCTCTCAAGAAAGGGATGGAACACTTCCCTCGAAAGAAGATTAAGTTACCATTTGAGTCCGTTACATAGGCTAGCTATGCTCTTACTCTTGATAAGACTTGATCTCTATGCATTATGCCTAGCTTAAAGGCATAAAAGAAAGCGCTTTGGGTAGGCAACCCAAATGAATAAAATTTTATATTTTGCTTTTGTTGTGTCTTGATGTTGTTACTACAGTAGCATCATCATTGTATCTTTACTTTTCAGTTTTGTGCCAGGTATAGCCTCTGATTGCAGGAAAGATCAAGAGTTGTGACGTGCTGTCCAGGAAACAGATTCTGTCCTCGTACAGAAAAATTCGCATAAAATCACCAGATCATCTTTTTGGTCTGAATTTTTTCCACAGCGTGCTCTATATAATTGTCTTTCAGGCGTCTGTTCTGAGTTTTTTGATTGGAGTTGTAGAAGTTCCCCGAAATAATCATTTACTGCCTGCTGGTCTGTTTTTCACAGATTCTGTACTGTTTTGCCTTTCCTTCATTTTGCGAGCCTTGCACTTGCTTATTCTTTGCAAAAACTTTGTGGCAATCTAGAGAAACAGTATACTTTCAAGAATATCTTTATTTCCAGCAAGGAACAATTATACTATTGTGGGTACTAACCTCGCTAATCAGATTATGATGAGTTTTGTATGAAGGGAGTTTTCAAGTGTGCGAGGGAAGATGATGAAAAGATTCAGGAGTGTCAAGCACTCAAGCTTGGGGATGCCCCCGTGCACCCCCAAGAAATATTCAAGAAGACTCAAGCGTCTAAGCTTGGGGATGCCCCCGTGCATCCCCTTCTCCATCGACATTATCAGTTCGTCCTTCGTTCCACTATATTTTTATCACTTCATGTGTTATGTGCTATGCTTGGAGCGTCTTGCTTTTAGTTTTCTTTAGCTTTAATAACGAGTCGGAACTCAGCTTTCTTTATGTGGGAGAGAAACACGCTCCACTTCTACCTAGAACATAACATGGAAATTTTCATGCCTATCTTTGCTGTGTGTGTTCTTTGTCTTTCAATAGCTACTTTCGTGCTCAGCTCTTAGTTTTCATGCTTATCTTTTTAAAAGAGCTTTTGTTTAGTTGGTTGCTTGAACTCTCTTTATTATCATGATTATCTTATTAAGAGAAGTTTGCTTCTGTTGCAATGATTGATATGTCTATGATAAAGATGCTACGTGCATGATGTTGCTTGGTAATTCATGTTTGCTTATGGTTAGTTTCAAATAGCTGGAGGGTTTCCAATGTGTTATTGGAGTACCAACATGATTTGTTTGAATATGATGTGGTATGGTTAGTGATATCTTCCTTCGAGAATTTATTTTGATTGACTTGGCGTATGCTCACGCATATTCAAGACTGTAAAGAAACTCTGTCAAGCCTTGATGATCTTTTATTTCTGAGTAGCAATGTAACTTCCATGCCTGATTCAATGTTGCTTTGTCGCTTTGCATGATTATGGCAGTCATTGCTCTCTTAGTTGGTCGCTCCCAGTCTTTTGCTAACCTACGCCTGTACTAAGTGGACTGACTGCTTGTGCATCCAAATCCTTTAAACCAGTTATGCCATATGAGTCCACCATACCTTCCTATACATGGTATTTACCTGCCATTCCTAACAAAGACTTTCTTGTGCCATCTCGAAATTATTCAAATAAATGCATTCCTATTTTGTGCCTCTGTTTTAAGCTTATGAGGAAGTAGTGGTTAATTCATGATCTTTTTAAGTTGGACAAGCTTCACCCCGGGATTGCATGTATAATGTGCAACCCATAATATGAGAAGGAATTGGCATAGAGTGCACCCGGCTCATTAAAAATTAATATAACAAACGAATCTTCCTTCACGCTTTGTTCATGAGAAATCAGAAAACTCTGGCAGTGATATACAAAGGAGATTAAGAGGATGTTATGATCCTCATTCGGGAGCCATTCCTCGAAACTTGTCCAGCTCAAGAAGTAATTGGGTTAGCTGCTAGCATTCGTTGACAGAACATGCATATCTAAAAAAAAATATTACCTCTGTTTTTAAAACCAAGAGCTCTGGCACATGCTTTGTTTTTGTTTCCGACTATGGGTTTTCAACTTTGCCAACAAAAGCCACGGTTCGAGAGTCTCCACCTTCTTTTAAAAAGCACCGACTATGGAGAGCATGATTGTCATTCTGAGTGTAATGTGCATTGTCCCAAAGTAGCATTGTCTTTTGCATGATTGTGATATCGTTTATTTTGAAATCATTGTATCTAGTCGTCACTTAAACCTTGGAGGTGCCCCTGCATTTATGTTTTGCTTCACTAAAGGGGGCAAGCGAGATATCACTTTATCATATTTACATACCATGCTCATTACAAATCTATTTGATGCTTCAGTTTCATGTTGAAAAACTTTTAGTTCTTTGAGATTTTCTCAAGGTGACTTAATTACTATAGAATCATTGTCTCTGTAAGCTCTTGTCATGTGACTATGAAAAAGTCCTATATGGTTAATAGCATGTCACCACAAAAATTATTCTTGTTATCATTTACCTACTCGAGGACGAGCAGGAATTAAGCTTGGGGATGTTGATACGTCTAAAACGTATCTATAATTTCTGCTTGCTCCATGCCTATTTTGGGTGATATTGCTATGAT
The DNA here is from genome assembly GCA_032464435.1 of Aegilops umbellulata. Classification (NCBI taxonomy): domain Eukaryota; kingdom Viridiplantae; phylum Streptophyta; class Magnoliopsida; order Poales; family Poaceae; genus Aegilops; species Aegilops umbellulata. The sequence goes on along the minus strand of CP136058.1, from coordinate 346,382,261 downwards.
ATTTATACACTTCCATACAATTTTGATCATATTTGGACTAACCTATTAACTCAGTGCACCCCAGTGCCAGTTTCTGTTTTTTGCTGTTTTTGTATTTCAGGTTTTTCCATTATGAAAACTGCCAGAAAAATTCCGGAAAAAAATATATAAAAAATCAGCGTTCCGGAACCTTCCAGGACCCCGAAGGAGAGCCGGAGGGGGGCCACCAGGGCTCCAGGCGCCCTGGTGGCGCGGCCCCCCTCCTGGCCGCGCCGGGGGGGCGCCTGGGCCCCCCAGGTGCCCTCTGACGTCACCCTTTGGCCTATATTTAACACACGTCCCGAAACTCTCGAGACGGGAACCCTTTTTCGCGATCTCATCTCTGTTCCACCGCCGCCGCGCTTCCAAGATCGGGAGCGCCAGGAGAACTCTTCCCGGCACCCTGCCGGAGGGGAGGATCACCACCGGGAGCTTCTCCACCACCATGGACGCCTCCCGGACGATGCGTGAGTAGTCTCCCTTGGACCATGGGTCCATGACCAGTAGCTATGTGATGTTCTCCTCCCCTTCTTGTGCTTCACTAATTAGACCTCGTGAGCTGCCCTACATGATCGAGGCACATATGTAATCCTTATGCTGTTGCTATGATGAGTTTGCTGGGATCCGATGGATTGTGAGATTATGTTCAGATTGTGTTTGAGTAATATATTTGATTTACCTCTTTTATATTTATGTTCGTAAGTAATTCTTGCATGTTCTCCATTGCTGTTTATTGCTTTGGCCGAGTAATAGGTAGTAACTCCAAGAGGGAACGTTATGCTCGATTGTGGGTTCATGCCCCTGGATGACTAGCTTGAGTGACAGAAACATGAGTCTAGGGGATGTGCTGTTGCCACAAGGGGGAAAACAACGGTGCATGTGCCCGCGGGTGCAAGGATTGTTTACTTTACGCAAAGTTATTTTAATGCAGTTGTCTGTTGCTTTGAGTTTACACTTTGGGTGGGGCTCGCAACTTAATACCAGCGAGATGTTCTATATAGATATCTCAAGGTGGATGATTAGTAGTAGATGCAGATGGATTTCGGTCTACTTACCTTGGCGTACTGCCCATGCTTTGAACCTCTACCTTTCTTGCAATATAGTCAGCATTGGTTTGCGCACATAATTCTGTCAATTGCCCAGCTGTAATTTGTTTACCTCGCATAGCTATTTTATCGTCTTTTGGGAGAGAGACATCACTAGTGAACATCATGGCGCCCCGGTCCATATTCCTATCATTGATCACATCGCTATTTACTTTCCGCTTTTATTTACTTTTTGCAGCAATATCCATCACTATTATCACTTGCGTTTAATCCTTTGTAAACGACAAGGCCGGAGGGATTGACAACCTCTCTGTACTCGTTGGGGACAAAGTTATTTGTATCTGTGTGCAGGTCCACGTTGATTGCTAATCCACGGCGCCGTTAGCGATTGACACCTTCTCGTTGAAACTGGGAGTCTCTGGGGATTCGATCCTTGGTATCTTTGCCAAGGGAAAACTACCGCTACGCTGCATCTCAAACCTTACACTTGGGGTAACCAACGAGGGGCGAGAAGCCATCAAGGGTGTTTTCTGGCGCCGTTGCCGGGGACTCCGCTCTTCGAGATAGGGGAGTTGCATACTATCTTTTACCTTTGTTTTTTTAGTCTTGTTAGTTTACCTTTCAGTTTTTGCTTTAGTGTCCTTTATCGAAAATCACAAAAATAGTTGTCTTGCTTGCTTGCTGCTATGGGTTCCACCGAGAACACCAAGTTGTGTGACTTCACTAGTCATAACAACGATGACTTTATTTGCACACCTATCACTACACCTGCCACTTCAGCACCTTCTTATGAAATTAAACCTGCTTTACTGAATCTAGTCATGAAAGATCAATTCTCCGGTGCTGGAGATGATGCTGCTTTACACTTAAACAATTTTGTTGAACTCTGTGATATGCAAAAGTACCAAGAAATAGATGGTAGTATTGTTAAGCTTAAGCTTTTTCCTTTCTCTTTGAGAGGAGGAGCTAAAATTTGGTTTCAGTCTTTGCCTAGAAATAGCATAGATTCTTGGGACAAGTGCAATGATGCTTTTATTGGAAAGTACTATCCACCTGCTAAAATTATCCAACTAAGAAGTACTATAATGAATTTTAAACAATTGGATAATGAACACGTTGCCCAAGCTTGGGAACGCATGAAATCTCTTGTCAAGAACTGCCCTACTCATGGTTTGACTACTTGGATGGTTATCCAAACTTTTTAAGCAGGCTTGAACTTCACCTCGCGGAACTTGTTAGATTCGGCCGCGGGAGGAACCTTTATGTCAACTACACTTGGTGCTGCCACAAAACTTCTCGATGAGATGATGACCAACTATTCCCAATGGCACACCGAACGCGCTCCAACAGGTAGGAAGGTAAACTCTGTCGAGGAGATCTCCTCCCTAAATGAAAAAGTTGACTTGATTATGTCTCTACTTTCGAAGCAATCTTCTGTTGATCCTAGTGATGTTCCTTTAAATTCTTTGATTGCTCAAGAACAAGTAGATGTGAATTTTATTTCTAGAAATAATTTTAATAACAATGCTTATAGGAGTAATTTTGGTAGCAATCCTAGACCGTTCCCCTCTAACTCTTATGGGAACAACAATGTTTATCCTAGCACCAAGAACTCCACCACTGAACTAGAGATTATGCTTAAAGATTTTATCACTACCCAAAAAGCTTTTAATAAGAGTGTAGAAGAGAAACTAAACAAACTAGATGATCTTTCTTCAAAGGTAGACAATTTAGCCCATGAGGTAGAATTGCTTAAAATTAGAACTTCTCCTCTTGAGGAGAGGACGGTCACTCCTATGAATGCTATTCAAGTGCAAATTAATGAAAACATTAGGATGTTGGCTAAACTTAAAGAAAGATGGGCTAGAGAAAGGGAGGAAGAAGATAGAATTAAGAGCCTTCCTACCCATCACACTATTGCTACTATCCAAGTTATTGAGGATACCCAAACACTTAGCACCCAACGCACTCCTGGTCCCATTGGACCTATTAATGGTGATGCTATGACTATAGAAACTACCAAACAAGTGAACCTAAAGGACACCACTACCACTTTACTTGATAGTAGTGACCTTGATTTGATAATTGCACTCTTACCGAAGTTATTGATTTCCTTCACAAGATGTCTAGAGATCCCCGCACTAGCACGCTTAACCTTGCCTTCACAGAGCATATCACTAATGCTCTCATCAAAGCTAGGGAGGAGAAACTTAAATTGGAAGCCTCCATTCCTAGAAAGCTAGAAGATGGTTGGGATCCTACGATTAAAATTAAACTAAATAACTTCTCTTGCCATGCTTTATGTGATGTTGGAGCTAGTACCTCCGTTATGCCCAAAAGGATATATGACATGCTTAATTTGAAACCTTATGATCCTTGTTCTTTTGGTATTCGTTTTGTTGATTCTTCCTTAAGGAAACCTTTGGGGAGGATCGATGATGTTCTTATTGTTGTCAATGATAATTATGTTCCCGTTGATTTTACTATTATGGACATTGAATGTGAACCTTCTTGTCCAATTATTTTGGGACGCCCTTTTCTTCGCACCGTTGGTGCCATCATTGACATGAAAGAGGGGAATATAAGATTCCAATTTCCTCTCAAGAAAGGGATGGAACACTTCCCTCGAAAGAAGATTAAGTTACCATTTGAGTCCGTTACATAGGCTAGCTATGCTCTTACTCTTGATAAGACTTGATCTCTATGCATTATGCCTAGCTTAAAGGCATAAAAGAAAGCGCTTTTGGTAGGCAACCCAAATGAATAAAATTTTATATTTTGCTTTTGTTGTGTCTTGATGTTGTTACTACAGTAGCATCATCATTGTATCTTTACTTTTCAGTTTTGTGCCAGGTATAGCCTCTGATTGCAGGAAAGATCAAGAGTTGTGACGTGCTGTCCAGGAAACAGATTCTGTCCTCGTACAGAAAAATTCGCATAAAATCACCAGATCATCTTTTTGGTCTGAATTTTTTCCACAGCGTGCTCTATATAATTGTCTTTCAGGCGTCTGTTCTGAGTTTTTTGATTGGAGTTGTAGAAGTTCCCCGAAATAATCATTTACTGCCTGCTGGTCTGTTTTTCACAGATTCTGTACTGTTTTGCCTTTCCTTCATTTTGCGAGCCTTGCACTTGCTTATTCTTTGCAAAAACTTTGTGGCAATCTAGAGAAACAGTATACTTTCAAGAATATCTTTATTTCCAGCAAGGAACAATTATACTATTGTGGGTACTAACCTCGCTAATCAGATTATGATGAGTTTTGTATGAAGGGAGTTTTCAAGTGTGCGAGGGAAGATGATGAAAAGATTCAGGAGTGTCAAGCACTCAAGCTTGGGGATGCCCCCGTGCACCCCCAAGAAATATTCAAGAAGACTCAAGCGTCTAAGCTTGGGGATGCCCCCGTGCATCCCCTTCTCCATCGACATTATCAGTTCGTCCTTCGTTCCACTATATTTTTATCACTTCATGTGTTATGTGCTATGCTTGGAGCGTCTTGCTTTTAGTTTTCTTTAGCTTTAATAACGAGTCGGAACTCAGCTTTCTTTATGTGGGAGAGAAACACGCTCCACTTCTACCTCGAACATAACATGGAAATTTTCATGCCTATCTTTGTTGTGTGTGTTCTTTGTCTTTCAATAGCTACTTTCGTGCTCAGCTCTTAGTTTTCATGCTTATCTTTTTAAAAGAGCTTTTGTTTAGTTGGTTGCTTGAACTCTCTTTATTATCATGATTATCTTATTAAGAGAAGTTTGCTTGTGTTGCAATGATTGATATGTCTATGATAAAGATGCTACGTGCATGATGTTGCTTGGTAATTCATGTTTGCTTATGGTTAGTTTCAAATAGCTGGAGGGTTTCCAATGTGTTATTGGAGTACCAACATGATTTGTTTGAACATGATGTGGTATGGTTAGTGATATCTTCCTTCGAGAATTTATTTTGATTGACTTGGCGTATGCTCACGCATATTCAAGACTGTAAAGAAAGTCTGTCAAGCCTTGATGATCTTTTATTTCTGAGTAGCAATGTAACTTCCATGCCTGATTCAATGTTGCTTTGTCGCTCTGCATGATTATGGCAGTCATTGCTCTCTTAGTTGGTCGCTCCCAGTCTTTTGCTAACCTACGCCTGTACTAAGTGGACTGACTGCTTGTGCATCCAAATCCTTTAAACCAGTTATGCCATATGAGTCCACCATACCTTCCTATACATGGTATTTACCTGCCATTCCTAACAAAGACTTTCTTGTGCCATCTCGAAATTATTCAAATAAATGCATTCCTATTTTGTGCCTCTGTTTTAAGCTTATGAGGAAGTAGTGGTTAATTCATGATCTTTTTAAGTTGGACAAGCTTCACCCCGGGATTGCATGTATAATGTGCAACCCATAATATGAGAAGGAATTGGCATAGAGTGCACCCGGCTCATTAAAAATTAATATAACAAACGAATCTTTCTTCACGCTTTGTTCATGAGAAATCAGAAAACTCTGGCAGTGATAAACAAAGGAGATTAAGAGGATGTTATGATCCTCATTCGGGAGCCATTCCTCGAAACTTGTCCAGCTCAAGAAGTAATTGGGTTAGCTGCTAGCATTCGTTGACAGAACATGCATATCTAAAAAAATTATTACCTCTGTTTTTAAAACCAAGAGCTCTGGCACATGCTTTGTTTTTGTTTCCGACTATGGGTTTTCAACTTTGCCAACAAAAGCCACGGTTCGAGAGTCTCCACCTTCTTCTAAAAAGCACCGACTATGGAGAGCATGATTGTCATTTTGAGTGTAATGTGGATTGTCCCAAAGTAGCATTGTCTTTTGCATGATTGTGATATCGTTTATTTTGAAATCATTGTATCTAGTCGTCACTTAAACCTTGGAGGTGCCCCTGCATTTATGTTTTGCTTCACTAAAGGGGGCAAGCGAGATATCACTTTATCATATTTACATACCATGCTCATTACGAATCTATTTGATGCTTCAGTTTCATGTTGAAAAACTTTTAGTTCTTTGATATTTTCTCAAGGTGACTTAATTACTATAGAATCATTGTCTCCGTAAGCTCTTGTCATGTGACTATAAAAAAGTCCTATATGGTTAATAGCATGTCACCACAGAAATTATTCTTGTTATCATTTACCTACTCGAGGACGAGCAGGAATTAAGCTTGGGGATGTTGATACGTCTAAAACGTATCTATAATTTATGCTTGCTCCATGCCTCTTTTGGGTGATATTGCTATGATATTTATACACTTCCATACAATTTTGATCATATTTGGACTAACCTATTAACTCAGTGCACCCCAGTGCCAGTTTCTGTTTTTTGCTGTTTTTGTATTTCAGGTTTTTCCATTATGAAAACTGCCAGAAAAATTCCGGAAAAAAATATATAAAAAATCAGCATTCCTGAACCTTCCAGGACCCCGAAGGAGAGCCGGAGGGGGGCCACCAGGGCTCCAGGCGCCCTGGTGGCGCGGCCCCCCTCCTGGCCGCGCCGGGGGGGCGCCTGAGCCCCCCAGGTGCCCTCTGACGTCACCCTTTGGCCTATATTTAACACACGTCCCGAAACTCTCGAGACGGGAACCCTTTTTCGCGATCTCATCTCTGTTCCGCTGCCGCCGCGCTTCCAAGATCGGGAGCGCCAGGAGAACTCTTCCCGGCACCCTGCCGGAGGGGAGGATCACCACCGGGAGCTTCTCCACCACCATGGACGCCTCCCGGACGATGCGTGAGTAGTCTCCCTTGGACCATGGGTCCATGACCAGTAGCTATGTGATGTTCTCCTCCCCTTCTTGGGCTTCACTAATTAGACCTCGTGAGCTGCCCTACATGATCGAGGCACATATGTAATCCTTATGCTGTTGCTATGATGAGTTTGCTGGGATCCGATGGATTGTGAGATCATGTTCAGATTGTGTTTGAGTAATATATTTGATTTACCTCTTTTATATTTATGTTCGTAAGTAATTCTTGCATGTTCTCCGTTGCTGTTTATTGCTTTGGCCGAGTAATAGGTAGTAACTCCAAGAGGGAACGTTATGCTCGATTGTGGGTTCATGCCCCTCGATGACTAGCTTGAGTGACAGAAACATGAGTCTAGGGGATGTGCTGTTGCCACAAGGGGGAAAACAACGGTGCTTGTGCCCGCGGGTGCAAGGATTGTTTACTTTACGCAAAGTTATTTTAATGCAGTTGTCTGTTGCTTTGAGTTTACACTTTGGGTGGGGCTCGCAACTTAATACCAGCGAGATGTTCTGGATAGATATCTCAAGGTGGATGATTAGTAGTAGATGCAGATGGATTTCGGTCTACTTACCTTGGCGTACTGCCCATGCTTTGAACCTCTACCTTTCTTGCAATATAGTCAGCATTGGTTTGCGCACATAATTCTGTCAATTACCCAGCTGTAATTTGTTTACCTCGCATAGCTATTTTATCGTCTTTTGGGAGAGAGACATCACTAGTGAACATCATGGCGCCCCGGTCCATATTCCTATCATTGATCACATCGCTATTTACTTTCCGCTTTTATTTACTTTTTGCAGCAATATCCATCACTATTATCACTTGCGTTTAATCCTTTGTAAACGACAAGGCCGGAGGGATTGACAACCTCTCTGTACTCGTTGGGAACAAAGTTATTTGTATCTGTGTGCAGGTCCATGTTGATTGCTAATCCACGGTGCCGTTAGCGATTGACACCTTCTCGTTGAAACTGGGAGTCTCTGGGGATTCGATCCTTGGTATCTTTGCCAAGGGAAAACTACCGCTACGCTGCATCTCAAACCTTACACTTGGGGTAACCAACGAGGGGCGAGAAGCCATCACACACTTGCTTAATTATGAAACTTCTATGGCTATGTGAGGGCATTCAAGACGTATAGTCCGATTGCCTTGTTCGTTGTGCTAAACAACTCCTCCAAAGGACCATATAATTAGATCAAGATTGTTTAGAATCCATCCCGAACACCTCTGTACTACCTATGTGAGGGCAGAAGCCGACGACTGGCCAACCTCAGATTACAAATAACACGACCGAACAGGAGGAAACAATTTAAAGCATAATAAAATTATTTTACAAACATAGGCTTTGTTCCCATAATACAAGGCAAAGGCAACATGAATATATTTATTCAAATACAATGTCCTGCGAACATTGCGCCACCACACGTCGAGACCCCTCTACGACATCCGCGAAATATCTCTCGGGTGTGCAGTGCTCCTTGCCCTCCGGCGGCCCGCTGGCAACTTCAACAACGTTCATCTTCGCCCACCACATCTTGCAGCGAGCGAAGGCCATACGGGCACCTTCAATACAGGCGGAGCGCTTGATGACGTCCAGCCACGGACAGGCCTCCACCAGACGCCTCACGAGTCCGAAGTAGCTGCCGGGCATAGCTTCGGCTGGCCATAGCTGGATTGTCAAATCCTTCATGGCTAGTTCAACCACCCTGTGCAGCTCCACCAGCTGCTTCAGCTGATCGGTGAAGGACACGGGATGCTCTGGCGTCGCGTACTGCGACCAGAATAGCATCTCCGTAGAACCTCCTCCTTCGGCTCGGTAGAACTCTACAGCGTCTGATACGCTGCATGGTAGATCCGCAAAAGCCCCTGGGGAACTCCGAACCCGGGTTAGTAAAAGATATTGCTTCTCCGCATACTTGCTTTGCATCTTAAATGCCTTACCGGCCGTGATCTTCTTGGCCTCCTGGATCTCCTGGAGGGCGGCCTGGGCCTCATTCTGTGCGGTCTCCGCGCTCTGACGAGCCTTGGTGAGCTCGGACTCTTGAGCCGATGCATCATTCTCCAAGGTCTCACATTTTTTCACCGCATCCTGGAGCTCCTGCTGGATTTCCTTGACCCGGGCCTCGAGCTTCTTACGGGCGGCTTGCTACTGCACAGCTTTCTCCTCAGCCTCGCCCAGGGCCTTCCTCAGGGTTTCAACCTCGGTCGCGGCTCCTGCACATATTACGACAACACAGTCAATATACATCGCTTACGCTTTCTGAACATACAGTGAATCATTATTCACCTTGCTTCTACTAGAGCCGAACCCTAACCTCACCGAGCTCGTTCTCAGTCCGCTCCAGCCTCTTCCTCAATTCAGAGACTTTGGCAGCATGCGAGGTTGCGGCCAACAGCGACGCCTGCATATGCATACATGCTATGTTAGTATCCTATAATAGATCCTTTGTCCGTTTCTTCTCGCCGGACAGTGTCTCAGGGGCTACCGACTACAATTTTTTTCTCTTTCTATGTCACTTACCTCGAAACCTGTCAACAGGTTGCTGCAGGCCTCGTTCAGTCCACTCTTAGTGGATCGAACCTTCTCAATCACCGCGCCCATAAGGACGTGGTGCTCTTCCGTAACGGAGGCGCCTCGCAGCGCCTCCATCAGGTTGTCCGGTGCCCTTGGATGGACAGGGGCCACCGGCGGAAGCGGCGCACCCCACTCCTTCAAAGGGGGCTGCTCGCCCGACTCCGGAGCCATATGGGTCACCGGAATCATATTAGGATGAGGGCCAAACTGGACGTGGCCCTCTTCGCCAGTTTTCATGGGGATCGTCTCCCCCATATGTCCGGCGATGGAGGCTTCGCCTCGTGGCGCCTCCCCGATAGCGTCCTGGGCTCCTCCCCGGTTCGGATCGGCCCTCCGGGACAGCACTTCGGTGTCGTCCTCGGCCCCGGGAGAGTAAGAAGGCGGTGGCGAATGGCTCGCCATCTCCGACGGAGCCAACAAACCCCCAGACGAGGATCGCTGGATTAGGTCACGGGCCGGACTACAATAGTACAGTTAACTACGTCAAGATAATGGAGAGAAAGGGCTGGATGTACGCACGAACGAGCCCTGTCACTTATGATGCGGCATGGGGCATAGTGCGGGGGCGCCGTTCCGGATTACTGTCAACGTCCCACGCGGTGTTGACCGCTGAGGCACCCTTCCCCTTTTTGGGCGCTTTCACCTCCGGATGTGCCAAGACCGCCCTCTTCTTCTTCTTCTCCTCGGGAGGAGGGTTGTTTTCCTCCTCCTCCTCCTCCTCGTCGTCGTTGTCCTCAGGAACAGAGGAATGGGCCTCGTCATCTTCGGACGTCGCGGCCGAAGTGTCCTTGCGACGGGGGCCACCACTACTAGGGAAAAGGCTAGCAGCAGCGCGGGTTTTAGGTGTATCAGTAGCGCGGGGACTGGCGCTACTAATAAGGCGCTATAGCTAACACGTAGCAGTAGCGCGTGCTCAACAACGCTACTGCTACACAAGTGTAGCAGCAGCGCGCTTAATGGAAGCTCGCTACTGCTAATAGCTATAGCGCGCTTCTCCTGTGCGCGCTACTGCTACTACCGCGCTACTACTAACTTTTCTCCACTCGCTACTGCTAATTTTAGTAGTTTTTTGTTTTTCTTGGCATATTTGTTTTGTATTTGAACAGGCTTTATAGAAGAATCTTTAGCACATACAAATGTCATCATGATACACATACAAATGCCTGCGAGACCACAAATGTAATCATAGCATATACATACAAATAGTCTCATCATAATCATCATCCAACACAAAGTGGTATCTTGTCATCATCTCGAGAATAGCGATACATGCAAGTCTCAAATACTTGCAACTACAACGTCATCCATCTAAACAAAGGTATACGCGAGAAGAGCTATCACTATGAGTGAGAGCGGAACTATGCAGTACATGAGGTGGCGGTTACGAGTCCTCTCTCGCGCTAGCGTGAACCTCAAGTAACTAGCTTCTCCTTCTTGTCTGCTTTTGAAGCCTTTATGGCTGGCGCCCGAGAACCCATTCACTTGCGCCTGGCACTCATGCCACTCGTTGTACACCCCCGGAACCTTCCCTTTGTACACCACATAGCACTTCCATCTTGCCATCAAGAAACTAGGTACCTGTTAGAGATGCATGTTCATGAAGAGGATGTAAAATCATATATATGCAACAAAATATACTAGAGCAACACCGAAAAAGAAAGGGTTAGCAACTAGATACAACATATAGTATGCAAATTAATTAACTAGAGGTACGCAGGTCATCGTACGCAAACTAACAAAGTAGCATTACGCAAGTTCGGCAGGGACCATGGACATCACAAAGTTTCATCGCTACAAAAAGTATACAAGTTCAACCGACACATATCATCATCATCGGCATCATAAATCACTAGAAGTTCCATCCTTCCATATCATCGAGGATGGACCCTAGCTTCTTGAACGGCGTGAGGTCTAGACGTTGCATGCCTATGCGAGTTCGGACGTCAGCTCGCGATATAGGGCCGTGGTGGAACATCCCCTTCTCATCGACGACTTCTTTCATGATGATCGTTGCAATGTTGCTTTAGATGCGAAAGAAGTCATCTCTAAGTTTATAATCCGCTTCTCCATGAGATTCTAGCCACTTGTGGATATGATCATCATTTCTGCTTCTCATGCAAAGCTTTTGTGATCCGTGTTGAACTGAATCATGAGATGGACGATGTAGAATCCATCCTTCTTGCTTGGTTTTGGGACATGGATGCAGGAGAAGTTAGTTTTATGCGCGAAACCCATCTTCTTGTTCCTTTGTTTCCTGATCTGCATGTGGCCACCTCTAATGCTGAAGCCTTGGAGAGCATCATCTAGAATATTCATTATGTGGGTGTAGTCTTTTTTCTCGTAGTCTCTGGAAGGGTCAAAATACACGGCATGGGAGACTTGCGGGTAAAGAACGATAAGGACGGCGTGCCCGTTGCTGCGGGGAAAAGACACCTCAAATTATTCCCCATATGAGAGGGAAGGAATGATTGAAATGTACGAAAGGGTTGTCTGGAACTGACTTACTTTGGATGATAAGGCACGAGGACAATTTCCTGGTCCTTATTCTGTACCATGAAGTTTTGGAGGTACTCCCTAGCAGTTTCACGCTCAAAGTCGCCGAGACTCAAGAAAGACTCGTGCATGTAGTACGGATCTGCCACACAGATTTGCGAGACTTCTTCACTCTTCATGACGGAGCTCATATGTAGCACAAAAAGGCGGACGATTGTAAAATCGAGCCGCCTTGTCAGAAACATCTCAAAGGTATGGTCAAATCGCAGGAAGAACACCTCCGCGGGCCATGTCTCGACGTAGCACTTCCCCTCAGGCACACGAGCCGCGTATGTCGGATATCCTGGATCCTTTGAGGCTAGTAGGCTTTTCTCAGTCGACAGCACATGGTCGTGCAGTCTCCTGAGATCCCCTGATAGTGCCTCCAGCGGTTTCGGCGGTAGCATCGGCTCTCCCGTGAGATGGAACATGGCTGCACCTTTCACGGGTACACGCTCTTCAGAAGGCATCGTCTGGCTGCTTTGTGCTCTTGCTTGTTTGGAGGCACTTATCTTCCCCGATCTCTTCCTCTCCTTTTTCTTGGGCACACCTTCCAGACCCTTCCTTAACCCCTGCCCCAGGGTTCCCGGGCTAAGCACTGTACGACCCCCGGCTAGTTGAGCCTGTGTTGAGGCGACATCTTCAGGCGTGTCCTGTGAGGAATTCATGAAGAGAGACTTTTTGCAATCCTTCCAACGACCTTCCTGCCCGGGCATATCATCCATATACTCATTAGCATGCTGATAGCCCGATTCGTCATATGGTTGACTCATCATATCTATGTCACAGTCATACGCATTTGTATTGAGGAAACCCATAGGGTCGACCTCCGTCTCATCATCCATTCTCTGTTCTACAGGACCGATTACATCAGCCAGTACTATTGCACCCCCTTCATCACGTCGTCCGCCGCTCTCACTCGGCACTACAGGAGCTGGTAATTGCGTAGGCGGGGTGGTGGTCTCCGCACATGCTTGTTGATGTGTGGTTGTTGGTGTGCTCTCGGCCGGGTCTAGACGAATAAGATTCTTTGGCCATAGCAGCACCCAACCCTTGCAGCTTCCAATTCGCGGTGGGGTCTCGTCGTCCTCTCCCACATGCTGTACTGGAGGAGGCAACGCCTCGTGCCCCGATTTCACACTGGACAAGCTAACCCTGAAGTGCCCAGCGGGGATCGGCTGGTTGTGGAACGTGGGTTTCAAGGGGTTCAATATCATCCCCTTTCCCACGTCGACCTTCTGGCCTTTTATCAAGTAGAGTATGGTTCACGGGGTTTCTTCACCATGCAAACACATATGTCTGTGGCGTAAAACATCCGAAAGGCAACGAAAAAGGAATATTCTCTCTCTCTCTCTCTCTCTCTCTCTCTCTATATATATATATATATATATATATATATATATATATATATATATTGGTGCGACATGTAATTACCGTGACAGCGTCGAGCTCAGCCAAAGATGAAGGCCCACCTAGCGCGCCAGAGACTGAGGACGGGCTGCTATGAGCGGGAGCGACCGTGAGAGGAGGCCCAGTTGCGTGAGCAAGTGATGGTGCGGTGTTGTTGTTGTTCATGGAGTTGCTCCCGACGAAACTGGGCATCGGGAAATCATGTACCGTCTTGTCTGGATTTTCCTTCGTCCAGTTGATGATAGCTGGAACCAAGTTAGCAGCAAAATCATTTCTGCAGGCAGTTACACCTGCATTGACTGCCTGCTGTAGCAACTCATTTTTCTCCTCGGCTGTTTTTTCCGCGTCCTCAGCTGCTTTTTTCTCGACCGCAAGCTTCACCTTCGCGTCGATGTCCGCCTGACTAAACTTCCTTTTCTGCTTCTTGGCCTCCGGGCCCTCGTTGTAAAACACCTTCCACGTGGCGCCGTCTCCAGCGCCGTGCACACGACCATATTGCGGCCGCTGGCCCAAAGGGAGTCCCTTAAGTTCGTTCAAGGCCCGGTTGAGAGGGGTTGGGAACGTAGTAATTTCAAAAAAAATTCCTACGCACACGCAAGATCATGGTGATGCATAGCAACGAGAGGGGAGAGTGTTGTCTACGTACCCTCGTAGACCGAAGCGGAAGCGTTGACTCAACGTAGAGGAAGTAGTCGTACGTTCTCCTCGCGATCCGACCGATCCAAGTACCGTTACTCCGGCACCTCCGAGTTCTTGGCACACGTTCAGCTCGATGACGATCCCCGGGCTCCGATCCAGCAAAGCGTCGGGGAAGAGTTCCGTCAGCACGACGGCGTGGTGACGATCTTGATGTGTTACCGACGCAGGGCTTCGCCTAAGCACTGCAACGGTATGACCGAGGTGGAATTTGGTGGAAGGGGGCACCGCACACGGCTAAGGAACGATCCGTAGATCAACTTGTGTGTCTATGTGGTGCCCCCTGCCCCTGTATATAAAGGATGGAGGAGGAGGAGGCCGGCCAAGGCAAAGGTGCGGCCAGGATATGGATTCCTACTAGGACTCCAAGTCCTAGTAGGAGTCCACCAAAAGGGGAGGAAGGGAGAAGGAATAGGAGGAGAAGGAGAGGTGGCCGGCCCCCTTTTCCCTAGTCCAATTCGGACTAGAGGGGAGGGGGGGCGCAGCAGCCTTTTTCCTCTTCCCACTAAAGCCCATCAAGGCCCATTACTTCTCCCGTAATCCCGTAACTCCCCGGTACGTCCGAAAATACCCGAACCACTCAGAACCCTTCTGATGTCCGAATATAGTCGTCCAATATATCGATCTTTACGTCTCGACCATTTCGAGACTCCTCGTCATGTCCCCGATCTCATCCGGGACTCCGAACTCCTTCGGTACATCAAAACTCATAAACTCATAATATAACTGTCATCGAAACCTTAAGCGTGCGGACCCTACGGTTCGAGAACAATGTAGACATGACCGAGACACGTCTCCGGTCAATAACCAATAGCGGGACCTGGATGCCCATATTGGCTCCTACATATTCTACGAAGATCTTTATCGGTCAGACCGCATAACAACATACGTTGTTCCCTTTGTCATCGGTATGTTACTTACCCGAGATTCGATCGTCGGTATCCAATACCTAGTTCAATCTCGTTACCGGCAAGTCTCTTTACTCGTTCCATAATACATCATCTCGCAACTAACTCATTAGTTGCAATGCTTGCAAGGCTTGAGTGATGTGCATTACCGAGAGGGCCCAGAGATACCTCTCCGACAATCGGAGTGACAAATCCTAATCTCGAAATACGCCAACCCAACATCTACCTTTGGTGACACCTGTAGTACTCCTTTATAATCACCCAGTTACGTTGTGACGTTTGGTAGCACCCAAAGTGTTCCTCCGGCAAACGGGAGTTGCATAATCTCATAGTCATAGGAACATGTATAAGTCATGGATAAAAGCAATAGCAACATACTAAACGATCGGGTGCTAAGCTAATGGAATGGGTCATGTCAATCAGATCATTCAACTAATGATGTGACCTCATTAATCAAATAACAACTCCTTGTTCATGGTTAGGAAACATAACCATCTTTGATTAATGAGCTAGTCAAGTAGAGGCATACTAGTGACACTCTGTTTGTCTATGTATTCACACATGTATTATGTTTCCTGTTAATACAATTCTAGCATGAACAATAAACATTTATCATGAATTAAGGAAATAAATAATAACTTTATTATTGCCTCTAGGGCATATTTCCTTCAGTGTCCCACTTGGGCCTCGTCAGAGAAGTAGGGCTTTCGCCTGCAAGCTGGTGATGCTTCTCCAGTAGTCTAATCAATTTCCTCGTGATCTGGTTCGTGTAAAAAGCCTTTTTATCCTTGTCCCACTTGTAGCGGGCCCTGATGAAGTCACGCTCCAAGGGGTTGGTGAACTTCGCGAAGGGGTCTGGGAGACCTGCGGCTTCACGTTCCGCGTCCTCCTTATCCCATATGGGCCTTTTACTGAGGTAGCCACAGCTTTCGAGGCGATGCTTCCCCGTGTTCCTTTGCTGAAGGCTCTTGAATTTCGCAGCCTTAGCCTTGGCTACCTCGGTAGCGCAAGTGTCCTTGAACTTTTCGAACTCCTCTTCCGTAAGTGTCGGATTTTCCTCCAGAATCTTGGACAGGGGTTCCTCAGCCTCAATAGCTCGTTTCACCCTCCCTTTCTAGGAGCCCAAATCATTGCTAAACATGCCCATGGCGTGATTGTTAATCTTTTTCATCTTCGGATCATCCCATGGTTGTTCTATGTTATCATCCCGGTCGGGGAACTCGAATCTCTTGTGCAACTTCGTTAGGAGCAACTGCGTCAAATGTTATTTACTCCTTAAGTCATCGTCGTTGATGCTCGTGCATTCTCGTAGGATGCATCCTAATTGGTTCCCATAGCACTTGTGAGGTTCTTCCGGCTCTAATGGCTCAAACTTGCCAGGTGCCATCTTTGTGATCACAATTCGTCCAATCCCTAGTTTGTTAGGTTTTCGTATCCTCTGCTTCTTATGCTTCCTCTTTTCGGTAGCGGCATCGGCGCCGGTACCTTCCCCACCGGTCTCGGCGCCGCCATCGGTGCCGGCGCCATCGGTGTCGATGTCGGCGTCAGTACCATCATCGAGGCCGACCTACAAACCTTGCTTAGCAGTCAAATAGTCGAGGTACTCTTGTTCACCCTCATAATCCATCTCGTCTGCATCTTGGTCAGAAGGCCCAGTTTCTTCGTTGTTCGACATGTTTCCTATGATTAAGTGTCCTCGTTTATTTCTAAAAGTATGAATAAATGAGAAATGACATAAAAAAGAAATATATGTGCCAGCACTCGATATGCCAACTATGTAGCACAAATCATGCCTTTATTCACGGCAAATTTCGGCATGACCTTTGCTAAAAAATGGACATATCGAGCGCCTGAAATTCACCGGAATGGAAATGAATCAACATTCCGGCGTAACATAGGCCACTCGGATCATTTACCAAAATTGAACCAAAACATCACATGTCCAAATGACATGTTCAAATTCCAAACATGACATGTCCAAAACATGACATATCCACATATCACATGTCCAATTCAAATTTGCATATAAATTTAGCCTACCTAAATTTGCTTTAACAAGGGATGTTGATTTGGACAATTGCTTAAATGCTGCCTTTTCTTTTAACTACAATTGATTAACCCTAAATTTCTGTCCTATTTTAAAACCTAGCTAAATTCATAACTAAATAGATAACCTAATTAACCTACTGCCCTAACTAAAACCTAAGTAAATTAACAGAAGAACCCTAGCTAGCAGAGAGGGGGGGGTTATAGAGGGTGCAGGGGCGAGGAGGCAGGCCCGACGACGACCGAGGTTGGGAGGGGAGGAAGCAGAGGAGGGAGGCGAGGGCCGACGGATCGGGGGCGAACGCGTCGGGGTTGGGGGCGAGCGCCGGGTCGGGGGGAGCGCCGGGGTCGGGGGCGAGCGCCGGGGGCGAGGGCCGGGTCGGGGGCGAGCGCAGGCCGGGGTCGGGGGAAGAGAGAGTGGGGATTTGGGGGGAGGGGGAAGAGGCGGGATGAAGCAGGGAGAGTGAGAATTTTGGGTTAAGTGGACGTAGCAGTAGCGTGTTTAGACAAAACGCGCTGCTACTACCTTCACTAGCTGTAGCGGTTTAGATAAAACGCGCTGCTACTACCTTCACTAGCTGTAGCGGTTTAGATAAAATGCGCTGCTACTACCTTCACTAGCTGTAGCAGTTTTATAAGGAAATCGCTACTGCTAGCTTGACTGTAGTTGTTTTATAAGGAAATCGCTACTGCCAGTTTTCCTTTTTCTTTTCCTTTATTTTCTCCCACTTTTATTTCCCGAGAGTAGTGAACGAAGGGAAGGCGATATATATTGCATCATTTGACGGTTAAATATGTATACAAAATAGGAACATATATATTACATCATTGGACCCATGCATAATAATGGCTAAGTGTGTATACAAAATAGGAACATATATATATATATATATATATATATATATATATATATATATATATATATTACATCATTTGACCTCTAACATACAGTTCCTCAGCACTGACATTTTCGTTTTTGAGTCAGCTTCTTTCCCTTCTTGTTCATCGAAGAATAATTGAGCCCCTCATTGTGACTTTGCCTTTTCCATGGAGTATGATTTTTATTAGGTAATGTAGTATTGATTCTTCTTTTGACGTATACTTCATCATCATCATCATCATCTTCCCTCATTGGGTTGCCGTACTGATCATAGTCTTCCTCGTTGGCGACTCCATCCATTCCAATGATGTTCCTTTTGCCTCTCCTCACGACAACACGACTGGGATTGCATGGGTCGGTTATGAAGAAGCATTGTGTCACGTGCTTAGTGTGTACCCATGGCTCGTTTTTGGCGATAGCGTTCACGGTAGCGCTCTTGGCGTCGGGTATAGTCATGGTAGTTAAAATCTGGTTTTCTCTTTCGACATTCTTAGCCCATCTGACACGGAACATCGTCGTGTTGTGCAGTCCAGAGTAGTCAAGTTCCCAGGTCTCCTCGACCCTTCCATAAAATCGTTCAGTTGCGCCGTTGTCGCTGCCGGTCATGCATTCCATCGTCACCCCTGAGTTCTGATCACACTGTCCATATCTTTGGCCTCCGTGTAGAACGTGTATCTATTGATATCATATGCCAGATAGGTTACGAGGTTGGGCGAGGGGCCATGTGCTAAGGCGTATATGAGCAATCCATCCATAGAGCCCTCCTCCGGGGGATTAGCAATAATATGCTCTTTGAACCAATGCAGGAAAGTGGAGTTGTGCTCTCTAGTAACTTCGGCGTCCGTCCTGCATACCCCCCGGTCACGATACTTCTTTGCGATAATTTCTTTCTGCAGTGCCACGAAAGGATCTACCTCGTCTTGGTGTTGTAGAACTACCAAGTTTGCTCTGTCAAAGTCGTTGTGTTGATCTGAGTATGCCACGTGCAGTTCCCTGCGACCGTTGCAGTGACCTCCTTCGAGCCTCCCATCGTGCTTGTTAACGGGCAAACCAACACTAACACCAGGAGGCTGATCTGCGCCATATAGAAAATTCTCACAGAAAGAGATGCACTCTTGTGTCACATAGCCCTAGACGATGCTTCCATCCGGACGGGACATGTTACGAACGAATCCTTTGATGATCCCATTCATCCTCTCAAACGGCATCATGTTGTGCAGGAATGACGGCCCCGGGTCTATTATGTCATCCACAATATGGACACACAGATGCACCATCATGTCAAAGAACGCGGGCGGGAAGTACATCTCAAGCTCATTCAGTATCACAACGATCTCTTCCTGTAGCCTTCAGAGCTGCTTCACACTGATCGACTTTCGAGAGATGACATCGAAAAAGTTGCAGAGACCAATAAGCGTGTCACGGACGTGCTTGTCCATTATCCCTCTAAGGGCAACAGGTAGTATCTACCTCATCATCACATGACAGTCATGGGACTTCATCCTGCTGAACCTTTTCTTGTCCGTGTCTAGATATCTGTTTATCTTGCCACAGTAATCGGAACTAACTTTGACTCCGGTAAGGCACTTAAAGAATTGATCGATCTCAGCTTGACTTAAGGTGAAGCAAGAAGGGGGGCAATAATCCTCTTTCTTTATTTTCTTGCCCTTCTTCTCCCGTGCCTCTGTCTCCGTCTCTGTCTCGTCTGACATTTTACGGGGCGGCATGTGCAGATCTTCCCTGATTTTCAAATCTTGCAAGTCTTTTCTTGCCTTCGGCCCATCCTTGGTCTTATCCGGCATGTTCATCAGTGTTGCGAGCAAGCTCTCAAGGACATTCTTACAGATATGCATTTGATCAAGGCAATGAGGTGTATCGAGTTTGTGCCAGTACTCCAAGTCCCAGAACACAGACCTCGTCTTCCATACCTTCAGCAGCGGCTCCGGCGCCTTTCTCATCATCTTTCCTAGCGCGAGGCACTCCTTCCAGTTTTTCAATAGCTCATCGATTTCGGCACCGCTCCGCTTACGTGGAGGTCCTCGATGCTCAGCGTGACCATTGAATAGATCTCCATAGTTTCTCCACGGGTCGTCCTGTTCGAGCCATCTTCGATGCCCCATGTACACGATCTTCCCAGACCCGCCATCTTTCCTTGACGTTAGCTGCTGAGACGTCGTATCATCCATGCACCGCGTGCATCCGCAATATCCATGGCACACCTGGCCTGCCACATATCCGTAACCGAGATAGTCCTGCACTGTCGTGATCAGCGCGACTCTCATGTTGAAATACTCGCCTTTGCTGGCGTCCCATGTCTTGGCCGGTGTTTTCCATAACGTGTCTAACTCCTCTTGAAGTAGCCCCAGATACAAATTAATATTATTTCATGGTTGTTTCGGCCCTTGAATAAGCATGCTCATGTGAATGTACTTCGATTTCATGCACAACCAGGGGGAAGGTTGTACATCCATACAAACACGGGCCATGTGCTATGGTTGGTGTTCTGGTTGCCAAACGGATTCATGCCATCGGTACGCGCACCGAGCACGATGTTCCTTGCATCACATTCAAAATACCAATAGAAGCTGTTTAATGCTCTCCACTGGCTTCCATCCTTGACGTGTCTCAGCTTCGGATCATCTCCATCGTCGGGCTTCTTCCTCTCCGCGTGCCAGCGCATTAGCTTTGCTTCCTTGGGATCTACAAAATACCTCTGGAGACGGGGAGTGATCGGTAAGTACCATACCACTTTCTGGGGACATTTCTTCCCGGCCTTCTTGTATCGAGAAGCATTGCACACCGGACAGCTTGTTTTTTCCGCGTGCTCCTTCCGATAAATTATGCAATCGTTGATGCATGCATGGTATCTAACGTGTGGCAGATCAAGAGGGCACACGAACTTCTTGGCCTCATCAACACCACTAGGACATAGATTACCCGCGGGAAGAACATCCTTTAGGTACTTGAGATGCTCATCGAGGCTAGTGTCAGTCCATTTGTTTTTAGCCTTCGTCTTCAGGAGTTGGAGCGTGAAACTCAAGCGGGTCACCTCAGGATTGCAACCATCATACAATGGAGTGTTCGAGTCTACCACCAGTTGCTCCAGCTTAGCCTCCTCTCTAGAAGCAGCTCTCTCAGTACTCGTCTCCTTGCGAAGCAACGCTTGAACATGAGGGTCCCGCATGATTGAACTTAGTACCGACGAACTCTGCTGCGTGGAGTCCATGTCGTTCTCTCCGCCGCCATGTCCGGCCCCTTCTCCGCCGCTATGTCCGGCCTCTTCCCCGCCGCCATTATCGATCATCTCTTTGTCTTGCCCCGTGTCATCATTGACTGCCCTGTCGGCATCCTCAACATCATCATCCTCATCTTCAATTATCCACCGAGTATAGCCATTCATGAAACCAGTCATGAGCAAGTGCGCTTCGACACGACCATAGTCATGGGGGTCGAGCCAAACTATTCCTTTGCATTTTTGACATGAACATAAAACCTCTGTCCGGTTATTTTCTTTCATGTCCTGCACCGCCGACCGCAACCACCTGTCCACCATCGTTCCACTGACCATCGTCAACTCTGCACGGTAATAATAAACAAATTGATTATAAAAATGCGTGCATGCATCAAAGTCATACAAAAATTCGGCATGACCTTCCTTAAAAATAGGACATATATAGATCTAGAGTTTGCCCGGAATTCGCCGAAATGGAAATAAATCGACATTTCGGCAAAACATAGGCAACTCAAAAGCACAATTTGGCATCAACTCATGCCACACACACAATTTCCATAAATATATCACACACACAAGCATATTTCCATTTTGCAAAAGCATGAAATTTTAATCACCTATATCTCGAGATTGAGCACACGGTGGAGATGATGATGTAGGGAGATCAAAAGTGCACAAAGCTCTTCTTGACAAAGATAGATCTAGTTAGGGGGCAAATAGGTCACTTAACTAAATGCTACATCTACCTAGCTACCTAATTTGGGAGGAGACAACTTCAACTAGTGGAGGGGGAAGGAAAAAGAGAAAGGAGATGCATTAATGGAGGTGGTGTAGTTAGGTAGGAGTAATGAAGAGAGAGAAAGGTAGGTAGAAGAGGGAGAGTAATGGGGGAGAAGTATTGAGGAAGAAGAAGAGTGAGAGTGGGAGAGGTAGGGGAAAGGGAGAGGAGGGGGAGGGGGAGGACGGGTGGGGAAAATGTGGTGGGTGCGGATTAGCCGTAGCGCGGGACGGAAAACGTGGTGCTGCTAAGAAAGTAGCAGCAGTGCGCTTTTGGTACAAGCGCTACTGCTAACCGGGACCAAAAGTGTGCCCGGTTTGAAAATTAGCAGCAGCGACCTCAGAAAAACCGCGCTACTGCTACAACTATAGCAGTAGCGCGGCTCGCGACACCGCGCTGCTGTTAAATGGAGTTGGGTGGGCACCGTCGGTCGATATTTGTAGCAGCGTGGGTTACGCCGAGTGTGCTACTGCTAAGCACTTGTCAGTAGCGGGTTTTCCACACCCGCGCTACTGCTAATTAGCAGCATCGCTCCTTTTTGAGTCGCGCTGCTGCTAAGATTCTGTGTATAGGGTTTTCCCTAGTAGTGCACTCTTGGTCCCCTTGGCCTTCTTCTTGGCCTTCTTCTCCGGCGCCCTGTATGGCGTCGGCACTAGCATCTCCGCTAGGCGCGGGATGACCGGTTCTTCGGGCAGCGGAGCCGGACACTAGATCCGCTTCGCCCTCTCCATGCAGTCCTAGAGGAACCATAATAAAAGCTCAGACGTCACCCTTGAAACAATGAGGTTGGGGATACATCAAAAATAGCATACCTTGCTAGCGGGGTGTGTACAATCGTGGCCACGGTCTAAATCCGTGGCCGGTGGCTTCTCGTTGCCCTTAAAAAGCAACTGCCAGGCACCTTCGTGGGTAGTCTCGAAGAGCCTCACCAAGGTTTGGTGCTTCTTCAAATTGAACTCCCACAAAGGGCGTCTTCGGCGCTGGCACAGAAGAATCCGACTGATCAGCATCACCTGGATGACGTCAACGAGCTTGACGTTCTTGGTCACCATGCTTTGAACGCACGTCTGCAGCACTATCAGCTCGTCAGGTGAACACCAGTCCGGACTCTTCTTGACCCAGGAGGTGAGTCGCATGGGAGCACCGGAGCGGAATTCGGCAGCCGCGGCCCAGGTGGTGCCGCGAGGTTCTGTGATGTAGAACCACTGCTTCTGCCATTCCTTTACTGTCTCCACAAAAGTGCCTTTGGGCCAGGAGACATTCGATAGCTTGCTCACCATAGCTCCTCTGCACTCCGCGTGCTGGCCATCCACCACCTTCGGCTTTATGTTGAAGACTTTGAGCCATAGCCCTAAGTGGGGCTGGATGCGGAGGAAGGCCTCACACACGAAGATAAACGCCGAAATGTTGAGGAAGGAATTCGGGGACAGATCATGGAAATTTATCCCGTAATAGTGAAGGAAATATGCCCTAGAGGCAATAATAAAGTTATTATTTATTTCCTTATATCATGATAAATGTTTATTATTCATGCTAGAATTGTATAACCAGAAACATAATACTTGTGTGAATACATAGACAAACAAAGTGTCACTAGTATGCCTCTACTTGACTAGCTCGTTGATCAAACATGGTTATGGTTCCTAGCTATTGACATGCGTTGTCATTTGATTAACGGGATCACATCATTAGGAGAATGATGTGATTGACTTGACCCATACATGTTCCTATTGATCGTTTAGTATTCTGCTATTGCTTTCTTCATGACTTATACATGTTCCTTTGACTATGAGATTATGCAACTCCCGTTTACCGGAGGAACACTTTGTGTGCTACCAAACGTCACAACGTAACTGGGTGATTATAAAGGTGCTCTACAGGTGTCTTCAAAGGTACTTGTTGGGTTGGCGTATTTCGAGATTAGGATTTGTCACTCCGATTGTCGGAGAGGTATCTCTGGGCCCACTCGGTAATGCACATCACTATAAGCCTTGCAAGCATTGTAACTAATGAGTTAGTTGTGAGATGATGTATTACGGAACGAGTAAAGAGACTTTCTGGTAACGAGATTGAACTAGGTATTGAGATACCGACGATCGAATCTCGGGCAAGTAACATACCGATGACAAAGGGAACAACGTATGTTGTTATGCGGTTTGATCGATAAAGATCTTCGTAGAATACGTGGGAGCCAATATGAGCATCCAGGTTCCGCTATTGTTTATTGACCGGAGACGTGTCTCGGTCATGTCTACATAGTTCTCGAACCCGTAGGATCCGCACGCTTAAAGTTTCGATGACAGTTATATTATGAGTTTATATGTTTTGATGTACCGAAGGTAGTTCGGAGTCCCGGATGTGATCACGGACATGACGAGGAGTCTCGAAATGGTCGAGACAGGAAGATTGATATATTGGACGACTATATTCGGACACCGAAATTGTTCCGAGGGTTATCGGATATATACCGGAGTACCGGGGGTTACCGGAACCCCCCCGGGGGTTTAATTGGCCTACATGGGCCTTAGTGGAGAAGAGGAGGGGTGGCCAGGGCAGGCCGCGCCCCCTCCCCCTCTAGTCCGAATTGGACAAGGAGGGGGCCCCCCTTTCCTTCTTCTTCTCCTCCTCCTCCTTCCCCCTTCTCCTAATCCAACAAGGAAGGGAGGGAGTCCTACTCCCGGTGGGAGTAGGACTCCTTCTGGCGCGCCCCTCTCCTGGCCGACCGCCTCTCCCCCTTGCTCCTTTATATACGGGGGCATGGGGGCACCCCAAAGACACAACAATTGATCATTGATCTTTTAGCCGTGTGCGGTGCCCCCCTCCACCATAGTCCTCCTTGATAATATCGTAGTGGTGCTTAGGCAAAGCCCTGCGTCGGTAGAACATCATCATCGTCACCACGCCGTCGTGCTGACGAAACTCTCCCTCAACACTCGGCTGGATCGGAGTTCGAGGGACGTCATCGGGGTGAACGTGTGCTGAACTCGGAGGTGTCGTGCGTCCGGTACTTGATCGGTCGGATCGTGAAGACGTACGACTACATCAACCGCGTTGTGCTAATGCTTCCGCTTTCGGTCTACGAAGGTACGTGGACACACTCTCCCCTCTCGTTGCTATGCATCACCATGATCTTGCGTCTGCATAGGATTTTTTTTTAAAATTACTACGTTCCCCAACAGTGGCATCCGAGCCAGGTTTTATGCGTAGATGTTATATGCACGAGTAGAACACAAGTGAGTTGTGGGTGGTATAAGTCATACTGCTTACCAGCATGTCATACTTTGGTTCAGCGGTATTGTTGGATGAAGCGGCCCAGACCGACATTACGTGTATGCTTACGCGAGACTGGTTCTACCGACATGCTTTGCATACAGGTGGCTGGCGGGTGTCAATTTCTCCAACTTTAGTTGAACCGAGTGTGGCTACGCCCGATGCTTCACTACAAAAAAAAGACACATCCATGACATTTCGGGCCGAACGAATTTTTTTCTATCATACATATGACACTTCTATGACGATAATTGTGACAAAACCCGGTATCATCATAGATGTGGTGGGCTCCTACTTCTATGACAAAAAATCATGACAGAAAATGGGCTTTTCGTCCTGGGCAGGCCGGAGACGCAGCTGCATGCCATTCTTTGGGCCGTCCATGACGGAAAAGACCGTGGTAGAAGCGGGGGGGGGGGGGGGGGAAGGAAAATTTCAGGGAGTTCCCGATTGTGGTGGGAGGTCGGGGGCGAGCGATGCGCGTTTCTCTCGTACACATACGCGCGTGTGTGCGAGGCGTTGGCTCTAACTGAACCCGAGCGAGGAGTTGGGCTCTAACTGAACCCGATCGATTGCACTGCAGGCTACGCGTTACTGAACCCGAGCGATCGATCGATGGCTGTTAACTGAACCCGATCGGGCGATTCCTTCGCTACTGCTGCTAACTGAAGCCGATCGATGGGATGAACAGTGAGCATTGCGGGGGGGGGGGGGGGGGGTGGATGAACAGTGAGCGGTGGCGTTGCCTCTGGATGAACATGACCTCGTGGTGTGGTGGAGGGCTGGATGAACAGTAGACGATGGAGGGGTGCCCGTGGAGGGGTGGATGAACATGACCCTGTGGTGTGGAGGGCTGGATGAAGAATAGACAGTGGAGGGTGCCCGTGGAGGGGTGGTTGAACAGGACCCCGTGGTGTGGAGGACTGGATGAACAATAGACGGTGGAGGGGTGGTTGAACAGTAGCCGGTGGAGTAGCGCGCGGTGGAGGCTGGATGAACAGGAGCCCGTGGAGGCTAGAGGAGGTCAACGGTGGAGATGAACAGTATCCCGTGGAGTCCCGTTTTGCGGTACGCCACACCCCTCCCGATGAACAGGACCCCCGTTTTGACCGTAGCACTCCAACACAAGTTTGTTTCCTCCGTTTTGCGGTACGCCACACCCCTCCCGATCAACATGACCCCCGTTTCGACCGTAGGAGGTCCGTTTCCTCCATTTTGCGGTACGCCAGACCCCTCCGATGAACAGGATCCTATTTAGAACGTGGCCGGTCGAACACAAGGCCGTTTCCTCCGTTTTGCGGTACGCCCGGCCTCGTTTCCATCGCCTGTTCCGTCCAAGCCCTCCCGATGAACACGACGCATTCCGTTGCCTCCCGATGAACACGACGCATTCCGTTGCCTCCCCATGAACACGACGCATTCCGTTGCCTCCCCATGAACACGACGACGATGCTGTTTCTCCGTTCTGACCCAGCCATGTACATGAGCCCTGGCCGTACGTATGCGCGAGTAGGCGTTCGAGACCCCACCCGTATGTACACATACGTGGCCGTATTTTCTTTCTTGCACCCTGGCCGTTGTACGTACGTGTACATGCTACGTGCGCGCCTCTACTACGACACGTGCGCGCCTCTACATCGACCGGTATGTACGTACACGTTCGCGACTAGAATGACAACGCTAGGTACGCTTCGACCAGGTGGGTCCCGACTGTCAGGCACTTCCTTGCCTGCGAAGATGTAGCTGGTGGGTCCCAACAGTCAGGGGGCGAATCGTTTTTTTGCCCGGACGCACTTCCTTGCGTGCGAAGATGTAGCTGGTGGGTCCCAACAGTCAGGGGGAATTGTTTTTTTCATGAAATACAGTGGCCCGTTCGGTGGGTCCCAGCTGTCAGGTGGAGGAATCATTATTTTCCGCGTAATAAGGAGGCACTTCCTTGCGGCTGCCGTGGACCCAGCTGTCAGCCTCTCCACGTACAGTACTCTTCCGATGGAAGTCGGTCATTGACCACATTGACCACGCCGCGCCGAGAGCACCACGGCGGTGGATGACGGCGAGGCCTAGGAAGGGGACGACGCGGAGTCGTGCAAGACGCGACAGTGGATGCCCACGCGGAGAGGAGTACGAGCGTTCACTGGTTCGGCTGCGGTGTGAGGCTACCGTCATCGCAGAATAACAGGGGGTGTGGGTGAGTGGAGGGATGGTTTGGCCAGTGGTGGGAGTTGTATGGGGGCGGTGAGGCCTCCGCGGTAGCATAGCCGACCACGGGAGGCAGGAGCAGGCGGCACGACCGGCGCTGCTTTGGGCGGCTGGAGCAAGAAGACTAGAGGTTGAAGAAGCACTATGGCCGTTGGATGGACATCATATGGTCACTGGAGTATTGACTAAGTTGACAAAGCTCTCCGTCCCTGTCAACTTAGTAGGCCCACAAATTAGCCCAACAATATGGTGGGTCCCAGCTAGCAGGGGGTATTCATTTTCTTTGGGCGTAATAAGGAGGCACTTCCTTGCGTGCGAAGATATAGCTGGTGGGTCCGACCTGTCAGCGGGGGGGAATGTTTTTTTTTCGCGAAATACAGAGGCCCTTCCTGTGGGTCCTAGCTGTCAGGTGGAGGAATCATTATTTTGCACATAATAAGGAGGCATTTCCTTGCATGCGGCCATGGACCCAGCTGTCAGCCTCTCCACGTACAGTCCACTTCCGATGGATGTCGTTCATTGATCATGTTGACCAGGCCGCGCCGAGAGCACCAGGGCGGTGGACAACGGCAAGGCCTAGGAAGGGAATGACACGGAGCCAGGGAATACTCGGCAGTTGTTTCCCACGCAGAGGAGTACGAGGGTTTACTGGTTCGTCTGCCGTCACCGGAGAATAACAACATGTGTGGGTGAGTAGAGGGATGGCTAGGCTAGCGATTGGAGTACGGTGGGGCCGTGAGGCCTGCGCGGCAGCATAGCCGGCCACGGGAGGAGGGAGCAGGCAGTCCCACCGGCGCTTGTTTGAGCGGCTTGAGCATGAAGAGCAGAGATTGAAGAAGCACAATAGCCGTTGGATGGACATCCAACAATCACTGCTCTCGTGTGTTGACTAAGTTGACAGGGCGTTGCGTGTGCATCAACCTTTTTTATGAAAGCATACGCGTCAACCTGTAGTAGGCACACAAGTCAGCCTCAAATCTTTGGAAAACAACATACATCCCATCTGCCATTATTTCTAATAATGTACAACCCATTTGCTAATTCTTAAGAATTTTTTGGAGCCCATCTTCTTTTTGTTAGCATCACACCACATATTGTGGCCACGGTTAAAAAGTATACGAAATTTTGCATATTTCGGTGCGGTCAACTGTTTTTAATCCAGAAATATCGATTCACATGCAAACTATTTTGAAAAATAATTTATATAAATAAAAAATCCAAATAATTGTCCACGCATAAAAATCAATGGAATTTAAGATCTTTTAATGAAAAAAAATTGAAACTAATTCCCGGTTTGATGTGTTTTAAAAATGTACATCCCATTTCTGGGCAAACCGAATGAAACTCTCCTCGTCTTGAAAGATTTGCAGCCCAGCAGGGCCGGGCCGATAAAGCAAGTAGGCCTTGTTTGGGTATTTCTTAAAAAAAAGAACTGGTCTAGCCATTTTCAGCAAGAAAAAAACACAACTAGGCTCATGATGTGGTAAACATAAATAATACCCTGGCTAGACGGGCCACAGCCCCCGCACAGCCTCGTTGTTACCCTGATCCGTCACTAAAACTAGTATAAATAACAACTGCTTGTTCCTAAAAAAACTGCGCGACTTGCTAGGTCCCTGGTGTCAGCCGCTCGTAGTGTAATTCTCTCGTTTATTGACTACGTTGACAATGGCGTGAGCCCCAGATGTCCAACCATTAGGAGGAACCATATTTTTGGGCTTGTACTATAGAGGCACTTGCTTGCGTACTGCCATGACGCTGGTGGGTCCCTACTGTCATCCTCTCCACGTACAGTCATCTCCTTGTTCCTCTCGGTTGTTGATGATGTTGACAATGCAAGAGGGTGGCGCACCGCTCACGGCGAGCGAACCAAGGCCACAAGACGGAGGACGACGGCGAGGGCTCGGACGGAACGAACAGGAGCCGTTGAAGATGCGCCGGTTCAGTCGCAGGCGGAGGGGAGTATGAGGGTTGACTGGTTCGGGCGCGGATGCATGTTGGGGCTGACGTCGCCGGAGAATAACAGGACGTGTGGGGGAATAGAGGGAGGGACTGGCCAACGTTGGAGGGTACGTACGGTAGGGCGGCGGAGGCACAACCAGCCATGGGAGGCAGGAGCACGCGGAGCCGACGGGGTGGTTTGGTTTGGGTGATTGGAGGAAGAATAAGAGAAGAGATAGAAGATACACGACAGATGTTGGATGTCAATCCAACGGCTGGTAGGTAGAATCGTTTGTTGACTGGCTAGTAAGTCGACACCACCTTGGATAGGCTATTTACTCGTGGGTCCCAATGTCAGAATCCAAATCTGTCACGGTTATGCAGCCCTTCCTATGAAAATTTACAGCCCATTTGATGTGCTAGTTCGAAATAAGTTTGTGGGTGCTGGTGGGGGCTAATCACTTGGCTTCTGTAATGCACAGTGAGCTCAAGCAGCCGGCGAGAGTGATGTTATTTCCCTTGGTTTGGATTTACAATATTTCACTCTAAATTAAACGAATGGCAAGCCATTTGCCTTGTTTCAAAGAAAATATGACAGTCACAGCCGAGTTGAAAAGGGCAGGAACATCTAACTCCAGCTTACAAACTGTACAAAAGCACGAGGGTTAATTGTTCATCAGATTTACAAAAAAAACCAGATTGAAAAGGGCAACAACATCTAACTCCAACACTGTTTTCAGTAGTCACAGTCAAATGGATCGGTCAGGTCCATAGAATGAACATCCTGGGTCGTAAAATTTACTGGATTATGACCACAATATGTTGTAAATAGAAGCCCGACACGTTCAAAAGCTCTTTTGCCCACCTGAAACTCCTTTTTTTGCTCTTCGACATACCCATCCGTCAGAACCATGCTGCTGATAAACTTAAGCCTGATGGACAATAGTAACCTCGCATTCAGCAGGAAGAATGTGACAAATCTTGTGTTTGCACGGTTGACTACATATCGTTCTAGCGTTATTGTCTTCAATCGAATCTCATGAGAAGTGAGAAAATCCCGATGCTTACGAATCCACCAATTGGTTATAACTTTCTTACCCCGTCCTGTTGCCTAAATAGACATGAAGATTGAAAACAGTTAAGGTCTAAAAGAAGAGTGTCGAAAGAGCAACAGCTGAACGGTTAATTCTAGTACACTATATGCGGGCTTCCAATGTGCGTGAAATTATCACCTTTATATACAACTTCTCCAGACATGGAAAGCATTGCAGCAAGCCAATAATCTTGTTCAGATCAAAACTATTCATTTGGATATATAAGTTCTTGACAGAATCCAACACCATTGATAGGCCATCCATGGAGAAACTCTTCATTGAGCATAGAACATAATATTAGTACAAAATGTGTACTCCAAGATGATATATAAATTATGCATAGAAATTTAAAATGCAGCTTATGGTTACAAGTGTAGATGATAATATAAAGTACCTGAAGAACTGTGGAGCCAAACACCATATTGAAATGAGCACAGCGATCATGTATTACACCCAAGGTCTCCAGTTTAGGCGCAGAGAGGACGGTTATTTGCAACGGTGAATAACTAGAATCAAGGATCAACCTTTGAAGTGAAGGGGCATCTTGGATGATGAGCTGCCTTCCGTCAAAAGAAATTCCAATTCTTACAAGGTTAGGCGACTTTATTTGGAGACAACCGATTCTAACTGTGAAAACAAGCACCAAGCACTCCAGCGCAGAGCATCTGGAGTGGATGATGCTATGCAATGAGGCCTCCAATATACGAACCCGCACAAGTGAAAGTTTCTTGAGAAATGGGAGTCAAAGGTTTAGTACCAGATTGTCGGGTAGGTAGCACTGCGCAAAGGTGGCGGTGTGGAGAGAGGACGAAAACCCCGAGATGGACATCGGTGCTAAGGGCACAAGTTCATGGCGTTCGGTATGAGGTATGTGATTTCTAGGGGAATAGTAGAACTCAAGCAGCTGTAGTTCTGTGAATTCAGGGGATTCCAGCCAGGCGTCCACCATGCAGGGCATGGTATGCTTGCTCA
The DNA here is from genome assembly GCA_032464435.1 of Aegilops umbellulata. Lineage (NCBI taxonomy): Eukaryota > Viridiplantae > Streptophyta > Magnoliopsida > Poales > Poaceae > Aegilops > Aegilops umbellulata. The sequence goes on along the minus strand of CP136058.1, from coordinate 346,350,916 downwards.
GGTAGCATGACGGGATGCAGAGGCTTTGAACGGAGCCCTAGTGGGAGGAGATGATGGCTCTGGGGATTTCAAAATCATTGAAGAGAGATAGCTGACGACAATCGAGATTAAGGGGAACGGCGCGCCATAGAGGGCGCCACCGAATTGAGAGGACTTGGGTGCGGCAGCAATCCTTGGTGGGGAGAAGCGAGATGATCTCCCCAAGGATGGCGTCCGGGAGATCGCTGATGCGGTCCACCCGAGATTCTACGGTTCCTGGGATCCGGTGGGGGCGGGGACGCCGCTTCTCTCCGCGCTGCCGGGTGCGGGATCTACAACAGGCGTCGCCGCTGGCGGGAGCCTCATCTTCTTGGCGCTAGGGTCAGCCGACTCCATTTTCCTCGAGGGCGTCGCGTCGCGCTCACGGATTTGAGCAGAGTAACGAATGACGAGCCTAGTTGTAGTGCGAGCGAAGAAGAAGGGGAGCTGGGGGTTTTCTGTAGGAGTGAGGAAGAAGGGGAGCTGGGGTTTTCTGTAGGAGTGAGGTGAGGAATTTGGGGGTACGAGTGGAGCGAGCTGACGTGAGGTGGGTGGGAGCGAGGAGGAAGAAGAGCACCCAGGTTTTTTTTGGGGGGGGGGGGCGGTGTGCTGGGTGTGGGTAGCGCCTCTCATTCAGTAAATATATGGGCTTTTGAATTGATTTTACTATTTACTAGTGTGGATGGGCTGTTTTGTCACAATTACTACTAGTACAGTGGAGACACTCTACAGCTACCCAGAAAAACAATTACTACTAGTACAGTGGAGACGCTCTACCGCTTCTGGCTCCTCCTAGGTCATTGAAACGTCTCCCTCTACTGAATGCCGTTATACTTTTGTTCACCAACATGCGGGCCATGCAACGCGCGGGCCCAAATGCCATCCACCAAATTAGAAGGCAGTATGCAGGCGGAGAGTCACCCCGGTCGTAGCGCGGCAGTAACGAGCCGTCGTATCACAAAACCCCACCTCCCTGCAGTCTAAGTTTGACGGACAAAGCAACCATCATTTCACTCTTCGCTGAATCCCCTTCTCCCTCACCGTCTTCAAGAAAGGCAACACTTGCATCTGCCACTGTTCTTCTCTCCGAACGAAGGGAAGGTAAGCGGATCCGTGATATTGGTATATTTTCGTTCAAAGGAAAAAAAAAGAACTTTTGCAAAGCAGTAACCGATCCTCACTCTCTTTTTTGTTTCATTTTCATTGCGATTGTGTTTTCCTTTTAGTGGTCTCCTACTATTCGTCAGTTTCATGATGGACCAAGGAGAACCAGGCAAAGATCTGCCGATATTGGAGCAGACGCGGGAGGCTGATCCCCATGAGACAGAGAGCTCCAAGAAGATGGAGGCAACCATCGAGGCGACCCCAGATACTGAGATGGTCAACGCCCCGTTTGAGGTTACAACCCCCGTGGCACTACAGGAGCAGTTTTCCCCCTTCAAGGATGTGTCCCCCCCCCCCGCTGAGCTGCCCAAGGTGATTTACTTCTTTGCCAATCTCGATTGTGGTTTTTCATCTAAGTATGTGGTGATTTTTTTAGAAAAGGAAGTATGTGGTGATTAATAATGCAAAATTTTATTAGCTTCGATGCCATGATATACGTAGCGGTTTAAATAACTTGTGTTTCTTATACTGAAAAGTAATTCAGAATTTGTTTCTATTTCAATTAGAGCCCTGATGCAGACAAGGATTGTGTGGTTATACATGTCACTTGCTTTGAGGCGGACGACCTAAATATACGCACTGGGAAAACAGAGTTCTTAGGCTGTTGGATTCTGGAAGCCATTTGCGGTTATACCAATGAAGAGTTGTATTCCAGCCTCACTGTTGTCAGGCGTGTTGTCCAGGGTGTACTGAAGCACAAGAAGTTCAAAGCTACTCCTTCGTTTGTGAGGAATACTGTTCTTGTCAAGCTTACGCAGGAAGATGACATGGCATGCCTCGACAAACAAGTTTATCAGTGGCAAGGCCACAAGGTTGTCTTCATGAAGGTTCACAAGATTGAGCTGCTGCGGGACGTCCTCGATGATGTTCATGGCAAGGTCCGTCTTGTGTCCAACACAAATTAGATCGAGGCATGAAATAGTTGCCCCAGCTAGTGTTTAATAGTAGTTTGGATTGTGTCTAATTATCCGAACCGTTCCTGTTATCGACCCCTCTGGGGCTAGTACTCTGTTTGAATCCGTCTATGGGAACTGCTGCTACTTTTGTGTGCCCGTGAATCATGTGCGAACCATCGTAATTGTTGCCGAAATAGATGCGTCCTCACTAGTTTTTTCATGAATATGGCATGGTAATACATAAGTTGTCACGGTTTATCATACGAGTAGTGTGTGTTTTGATGAAATAGAGCACTCGTTCGAGAACCGTGCGCCGACGTATACATAAGTACTTGTAAACACTATTGGTGCTACCCCACTTGTAAGCAGTTGTGCAAAACACGACACATTGGCTCAGCTCGCTTCAACACTAGGCTATCGACCAACTAATAATCAACAATCTGCTGTCTGACATATAAGCAACTTTGTATCTTGTTACAGTGGTTCATGCAGTTAATTGAGGCCACAATGTAATAAATTCCAAACGTTCACATGCTAGTCCAGCGCTCATGTGGAACACTCACATTAAACTCGTCTTCATAAAAAACTTGAAAAGCATAAGTTAAGCAATTTTATACATCTCAATGATTCATAGAACATAAAAAACATATACTAGTTCATAGCGAAAGAGAAAGTTGTGAGAAGGTTTACAAATTAGGAAAAAACAAGCAAGGCTTCTCTCTGAGCAAAGGGCCTCCCGACAGGCTTAAATTTCCTGGAGTTCACTCTGGTTTTTTCTTGTTGCCACCATTCAGGGTTAGGTTCTCTCATTCCAGAATAACCAATTATAATTGTGGTCTCAGCTGGAATGCTGAACTGAACCATGCAGTGTAGTGACCAGCTGAAATGCTTGTGCATTCCACTAAATTTAAGCACCGCTATTTGCAGAAATAAGCAGACCACAATGCCTCTTGTCCGCGCACCTGTCCAAAAAACCGCCGTGCAGCCGTGCCATCTAGTCCTTGGTCCATGGATGAACTGGTAGAAAGTACATTCCGGACTAGGATGCAGTTGTTTTCGCTCGTCCCTGCACTGCAATCAGGAAGTAAAACATACAAATCAGCTTATTTTAGATTGCATTGGTCATTCTACCTTAGTTACTACCATTGTAGGGATACCTTGAAGACGGGAGGTTAGACGACGACAGCGAGGGATAGCCATCTCATTTTGCGCAGTTGTACTAAAACTGAGGTGTGTGCTTTTGATTGCGCGGATAGTAACGATACGGAGACAGACATCCCGAAACGATATGGAGACAGACATCCCTGTTTGCGCAAATAAGAAATACGGTTATTTAAACAGTGACATATATTAATACTTTCCCCTGTTTCCTCTTAGAACCAAGTCCTAGATTCATGCTACAGCTTTCCCACTTTCTTCCCTGTTTGAACCAATGCTTTGAGTCGACTGTATGAAATAGCTTTACTTCTAATAATAGTAGAAGTCTAGGTGGCTTTGGAACAACGGACGAAAGTAGAAAAGGATCCACATGAAGGGAGCTGGGGCAGTAGAGAAAGGCATGTTTCAAAGGAATATATACTTGAGGGTCGTCGGCATGCCGCAAAGACAGCGTCGGGAGGCCGCATCTTGGCCACAATACCGCAGGGAGGAAGAAGGGGTTGGAGGCCCTCCCGAGTCGGTGCTCTCTCGGAGAGAACGGCATGACCGCCGATCGGGACGCGCGGGCAGCCGTTGGTCTCCTCCCTCGGCACCGACGACAACATGAACGATGCACCTACACCCCTGCCCCGGTCGAGGTTGTCCGACCGGATTTGTGACCAGCTGTGAGCTGAGAGAGAGTGTGGCCACCTATGTGTTGCTTAGATCTGGAGAGCATGAGAGAGTGAATGAGAGGAACCCTAGTAAAGCAAGCGCTACGGCTCCTGCTTTTATATATAGTGGAGTGATTTTTTTGTACCAGCTTCAAAAAAATGCGCTCCTACGTGTACCCGCGAGTGGGTGTGAGAGAACTAGTGCGTGCGTGCACCGCTTATCTTTGTGAGAGTACAATATACTATGCCCAAAGAACGTTCACCGCAAGAGTAATAGTACAAGTGTGTGACGTGTGAGCTAAAATAAAATGTGTGTGCCGTCTTTTGTTTTTTAGAAGTTCTGAGGGTAGGGTGTGAAGAGCACATATGTGCGTGACGTCTACCTGCAGATAGATGGTGGGTGCGACGTGCGAGTCTGCGAGAGGACTCGGGAGAGTCGTGACTCATGAGGCTGCGTGTGCGTGAGAGAGAGGGGGGCACGTATCAATGCAATGCATGTGTCCATAAATCATTATCCGACAAATGTTCGCCACAAGCCTTTTCCTAACGAACGCCGTAAGAACCGTTAGATCGGTATCCGACAATGTCAGTTTTGCCATGTCACTTAACTGAACAACCACTCCTCCTACACACAAATCTTCCACGTGAGTGTTAGCAACTGCCGTATGCTCCCTCCGTTCCGAAATGCAGTGCATATAGCTTTATTGAAAATTCGAACCTCGCAAACTTTTACCGAGTTTTCGTGTACCAAATTGCACATGTAGAATACCATGTATATATCATTTCATTCATCTTCGAGAGGTAACTATAAAGTTGGGTGAGGAGTCTACAAAGAAAGACCATCGTATCACCCGCAGCAATTTCAAGCATCCTTTAGTGTCGAGGAATATCATAGGAACTCTATATTATATGTTTTTTATAGGATTTTTTCCTTTAGAGCCAATTGGTTCATAGGAATAGATTCATATACTCCACATTTCAAAGGAAATAAACATGATATCATTTGTATAGCTTTAGAGCCACTTGGTTCATATGAATGGATTCCTATACTCATTTAATTTCAAAGGAAAATAAACATTAGCGTATATTCAATAGAAAAGTTCCTATGATATGAACCAAATTACATCTCTTTTCTAATCCCTCCTCATAGGAATTGAGATACATGTCATCTCTAGATTCAATAGAAAAGTTCCTATGATGTGAACCAAATGACATCTCTTTTCCAATCCCTACTCATAGGAATTGAGATGCTCCATGTCATCTCTTTCCCTACAACTTCCATGTATACATCTTCTATTCCTAAATAGATAGTACAACCCACTAGTAGCTTTTTTCCAAAACATGCAACTATGGCACAAGAACTATATAGTGTGCCAATAACTTTGAAAGATGGTCGCTGGATGAAGCTAACCCGACAGTGCAGAGATTGGCAAATCCGAGCACTACTCGCCGTTGGATATCATCAACATTCCACCAGATCTGCCACATGTACAATTTAGAAGACTCCATGGTTGAACTTAAGCATAATGCACAAACCTCAAAACACAAGCACTTCTCCTTTGTTCTAGAATCTTCTGTATCATAATTGATTATTTTTTTCTAAATGAATTGCCATTATTTGTTTTTTACTTTATGATTTACTCCCTCCGTTCCAAAATAGATGACCCAACTTTGCACTAACTCAAAGTTAGTGCAAAGTTGGGTCATCTATTTTGGAACGGAGAGAGTACAATGCACAACCCCATGAATCTTAACATTTTTATAAAACTTATTGATTTTGAATGAGATGAACTATAAGAACTAAACGAACATCTACACCATGCATATATGACTCAAAGCTTTACATGCTATAGTGTGTATTTATTCATAATTTGGTTTCAAAATCTCATGCGTTCAATACATGTGTACCTTACTAGTTTTGAGTAGAGTAGCAAATTTCACGTGGCCCCGGGTATATCAAAATGCAGGGCCCATGCATCATTTTCTTTCGGTCGAACCTACGTCCACAATTTTATGTACGTACTATATCTCCACTGGTCCCCGAACCCAAAATGCTGCCTCGTTCCCGTAAAACCAAGCGGCCCACACATATTTAAGGCGTCGGCTCGAACCCGTTTAATATGATGTGGCCCTGCATGCTTTAGTACTCCTACAAACCCTACCGCCGCACTCATCATCGGTTTTCTTCAAGAGGACGAGCGAGAAGCCGATTTGTAGTGGAGGCGCTTTTAAAAAAAAAGGATCTGTAGTGGAGACCCCTACCCTAGGGTGCCCTAGGTAGCTGCCGCATGCATCATTGTTTTCTCTTTTCTTTATGCTCTTGCGCCCTAGAGTGAAATGATGGTTGCTTCGTCCGTCCAGCTTAATGCGGGAAAGGTGGGGCTTTGTGATTTGACCCCTCGTCGCTGATTTTCTACTACTGCGGCACTATGACCGGGGTGCCTCCAATTCCAACCGCTGCTCCGAACTGTAATTTGGTGCATCGCACGTGGAACAAGACGGTGGATGAGCCACATGTCGGCCAAAGGGGTCCTGTTAAGTGTGTCGCCATTTCGTGTGCGGACTGACCCTGCTTGAGTTGCTATGCCAACACGACAGGAGCAGCCTACCACTTGGTTTTGCTCCTTGGTGAATCCCGACTATATTGATCTAAAAAGATACGTGCTGAACTACCCTCTCCGTCTCGGTTTTTTTATTTTTAGGCGTCTCGGTTTATAGGGCCTGCACGTAGTTCTAGGTCATCCATTTGACTAACTAAATATGAGTTACTATGTCACAAAAAGTATATCATTGGATTCTTAAGCGGATGTAGTTGTATTTAAAAGTCGAGGGCGGGGCTTTTCCTGCGCGGTAGGCGGGGCAGTTCCGCCTAGTCGCTTCGACAGAGACACGAGAAGACGGGGGAGTAGGCTGCTACAAACGTAGGGCTGTGTGATTTGACAGCGAGTTACTGCTGGACAGGTGGGGCCCCGTGATTTGACTTGCCATTATCATTTTAACTGCGGCGCTACGACCGGCGTGAGTCTCCCGATTCCTGACCACCTCCATACAGGTGCCTCTCCCAATGCTCCACCATGTAGTAGAGGCTGGCTCTTGCATGTGAGCCCACTTCTCCACTTTTTCCTTGCCTCTCTTTCCTCCACATATGCAAAAATGCCATGTAAAGCGCACTATTGTACTTACTTTTACTTGCTCCTACATGTGCTTAAGCTTGCCACATAGGCATAAAGTCTGATGTGGCAAGTTAATCAAGAAGAGAGAGAGACTAGTTTGGTGACCCAAGGAAGAAACGGTGCTAAGTGCGTGTACCTAGGTGAAAAGACAATTTTGAGTCTATAGCTAATTAAATGAAGCAAACTTAGCAACACCATTTCATTCGAAGAGGTCACTCCTTGGCAAATGCAATAAATACACGCGCTTAGCACCGCTTCTTCCTTGAGTACAAAGAAAGAGATAGAGAGGAGTAAAAAAAATACACTTATAGCCAACCTTGTTGTAGTATGAGTGACCAAGTAATGACTATGTATGACATGCCAACATCAGATAGCCTAACACACCGTGTTAAATCTCCAAGGGCGCGACCGCGCGAGCGACGCGATGGTCGTGGTAGGCGCGACCATGATACGGGCTGCTGGCATTCATTGGATCTGAGATCAAACGGTCGCATGCTAAGTTGCTGAAAATTTGCAGATAACCCTCCAGGATAGGATATTCACCCATAGGTCTAGAATCACGCCATGCAACCGTTCGATCTCAGATCCAAGGGCTCTCGGAAGCCCGTATCATGGGAGAATGGAAAGCCACTACCCTGCCGTTCGCACGCTGGCAGTTCGCTCCTACTTGTCCCCGCATGTCCTTCAATACTACGGCGGTTCGCTCCTAGTCGTCCCATCCATTCACATTACGGCAGTTCCGCTAATCCTAACCCTCCTCCCAAATCCATGGCGTCCCAAATCTCCACGATCGGCGGTGAGTACAAGGTTAGAACCATCACCGGCGATGAGTTCGACGTCATCTACACCCGTTCTTCCGCGACGGTGAAAGGATGCCTTTCTCGCTTCAGACGCATGTTCGAAAACTCAGATGATGAGTGGGTCGCTGGGCTAGATGTTGAGTACACCACAGTCCTGGGACGAGAGAAGGATCTAAAGGACGAAGAGAGGAAGAAGCCCGCCGTGATCCAGGTTTACGTACATAACGTTTGCTTGGTCTACCACATATGCCATGCCGACGTTGAGTGCCAGGATTTTAAGAACTTCCTCAAGGACAAAACAGTGAAATTCGTTACTGTAGACTTTACGAACGACGAAGAAGTCCTGGGTCGGATAGGCCTCATTGTAGGCAACCCCTTCGACCTCCAGAAGAATCGGCTGGTGCCCTCTCGTCAGCCTTCAATGCTGACCCTGGCAGGAGCCATGGTTCATCCTTCGTACGGTAAACTAGAGAAACCTCCATACACGTTTCATCGTCATGCATGGCAGCGGAATGTACTAGATATAGACCACATCCACTATGCTGCAATGGATGGCTACCTTTGTTTCAATATCTACAATGGTTGGATGAAGAGCAACAGCCAAGTGTGCGGTTCAAGCAAAGAAGAATCGTCCAAGAGGAATAGGGACAAGGAGGAAGTCGAGGACGTGGACGAGGACTCCGAGTAAGGTGGCAGTGTCGTTGCTCATGGTGGTTCTAAACTTCTAATGAAGTGTCTACCGGATTAGTTGCATAGTTTAATTTCAGGTGTGCTTAGTTTAATTTGAGGGGTGTGTTGTGCTGAGCCCCCAGCAGAACTATGTTATGTTTCTTCTCGTTACTTTAACTCTTCAGTATGTACATACTACTAGTATTTCTTTAATAGAATTTAGCACCCCAATTAAGCACGTACTAGCTTTTTTAATAGTAATATATGCATAATTTGGCGACGAGCGCTCTCTATATGTACCACCTTTTTTTAATTTCAATTTTTGCTCCATGGCACAATCCATCGATAGTACTACTGTACAGAATTATACATTTTTTAAAAGGCTAGAGTACTGTTCATCAGATATATAGCCAGTTAAATTCTCAACTTAGAACGACGTGCATGCCATGTAGTAAAGCGATACGGAGGAAGTATAGTAAAAATGAGGTGATTTTACTAAGCGATCGGCGGGGGAGCATGGCCTGTCATGCGGTCCCACGTGTCATGATGTACCAAGGCGATGCGCGTGTCCCTCTTGAGGCAGAAGCAATACTAGTACGTGGTTTGAGATGATGGCGAACCGAAGTGTGAAATAATGGTTGCTTCGTCCGTCTGGGAAAGTACGACATTGTGATTTGACGTCTCATTGCTCATTACTACTACTGGGCCGGTACGAGTGGGGTGCGTCCCCCTGCTGTTCTGCACCGTTATTTGGTGCTTGACACGTCAACCCGGTTTCTATATGTCCCACATGTTGGCGACATGAAGTACATAATTCATGAAAGGGAGCGTCGACGGAGGAGTATACTACAGAATTCATGAAAGGGAGCGACTTAGTTTTGGAAAAATCTGTTTTTACAGAGTACGTACCCACTAGGGTTTATAGGGATCATCTAAAAACATTCGTTTTCCCATTTGATAAGTCTCAATTCTACTATACTAGTAGTAGTACCATTACATGTTGGATTTCGAGGTGCGTTAGATCACCCGACGCAAGCAGTGTCAAGAGGAAACTAACCAATGCATGTACAAGTTCATGGAAATTTAGTGGTCATTCATGCATTCGTTCTAATTAATGCCTCGGTAAACATAACTTCTTGAGAAAAACGAGCGTACTAATTACTTGTGCAAACTACGAAATTAATTCGACCACTCACCGTCTACCTTGGTTGGAGAGATTTTGAAATTGAGCCATAAACTGGAAAGGAGGGAGTAGTAACTTTTGTCTCGATTACTATTTGTGGCCTTGTATAGATGCAAAATGTATTTTTTATAGTGGCCTTGTATAAGTAAAGGAGGGAGTACTAACCAAAGTACGCAGTAGGGACGAGGAGTAAACGGAGGGAGTAGTAAAATTTTCTCCTCGTGCTGCGAGCCACCGCACGCGTGGGCGAGGGAGCGGGCGTAAGGCGTAGTAAGCAAGCTTCACCTCATCCCGCGAGCCACCGCGCCCGTGGGCGGGGGAGACAACGTACTAAGCAAGCTTCTCCTCGTTCTGCGAGTTGACGGGACACATCAAAAGTACTCCAGTGTATAGAGCCTTGCCTCTAAGGTAGGCCCCACATGGTTTGCCTCTTTTTTTAATTTAACATAACGCGTCAAGTCGCAATTTGTTTGTTCACCCGTGGTAGACGATCCTCCCTCCACCAAGTGGACAACTAGTACACGTGCCAAATTACCACGTGGCCTGCCTTTTTCGTATAAAAATGAGCTCCACCATGTACTCGCGCGGGTGTGGTTGGGAAAGAGACGGGAGTACGTGCGCCGTGTGTGCACCTCTTCTCTTCGTGCATGTCCCCCACCTATGTGTGTGTGTGAGAGAGAGATACAAACCTAGACATAATGCGCCGTCCATCCCCATGCCTCCGCCCAGTCCGACCACTAGTCACCACCATGCTCCACTCCTCCTCACCTTATCTCTCATCTTTATCCCTCCATTTTTATATACAAGGGGCCACTATCAAAATTACAATTTGCAGATATACAAGGCCACTAACACTAATCGATGCAATATTAATGGTGTTTGCCTCATGGTACTAGCAAAGGAGGACATTAATTATCCCTTGCATGCATGCGGGAGTTTGTAAAAAAATGCATCTTGACGTTCCGTGCAATGCACGGGCATCTTGCTAGTCCATGAAAACAACACAAGGCAAAATTCCACGGCGAACGAGGGATTTGAATCTATTGGGAGGGGCTGTTTGGATCTTGCCCGGGGTAGCCAAAATATTGACGACCCTTTTGTCCACCGGTGCCTTTGCCACCGATGAACGAGGAATGGCTCGGGTGCTCATGATGTCATGCATCCTCCAGCGCGCATGTTGGAGACGAGCTCGCACGAGCTGTGTTTTCTGTCCCACAACGCCGCCCGAGCTGCCCGCAGACCGACTGGCGACCCGCAAATTACGCCATCCAACCGTAGCCGCACACATTATGACAGCAACTCAACCAACCGGATGAAATTCACGCAAACACGTAGACAAACCGATATTTCATATAAACAACGACGGAAATCATATAAAATACTGGATTTTCATACAAACATGACAGATTTCATTACATTCAAATGAACTATGCGGTGCTAGTTCTGGACAACACATGTATATAATACCTGGCCTAAATGGTCACCCGCCGATCGATTTGTGTCCCTCATGTCCGGCAGCACGATCACCGGACTTTCGGGAGCCCCGAAGTTATATGCTTTAGCGCAAAGGACGGCTCGCTTCCCCGCTGCCCAACTAATATCATTGGCTGGTGCCGAAGATGATGGTGGCCGGCACTGGTTCGAGTTCATCACCGGCCACTACTTCGCCATGGTCGGCACCGGCTCGAGTTCATCCTGACATTCCCCTCTTTTGTGGAGCCCAGGCGGGGTCGATGAAGGTCCTCGCAAAAAAGGATCCGGCAAGACACCTGCTGTGTACGCCGGCGTCGCCTCTGCGGTGGCCTTCATCGGACCCAAGCGGCGGCGGCCTCTCGTGTTCTACTTCTCCTCGATGATGGCGGCGGACGCGGAGGCGCTGGCCACCGACTCATCGCTCTCCGCGCACCCGGCTTCTGTCGCTACTTGCATGGCGGGGCCGCCGGCATGGGAGTCTCGGCCACAGAAACGGGAGACGTCGTACGAGGCGGCGACATGGACGGCAGCAACGACGCCCGTGCGCCGCTCCTCGTCGAGCTGGCCTGGAGCGGCGAGTTGCTGAACCGCGCGCCGGCTTGGGGCGGCAACTGGCTCCGTCGGGCGAGGGGAGGGAGGTGGGTCAGCGAGCTGCATAGCTCGTATCCGGCGGGCTACCCAGCCGGCTTGGATGCGGAATAACTACTCTTCATAAGCCATTGTAAGAGTGGACAAAATGGTGGAGGAGATAGGGGAGCGGCGGAGGTGTGCGATTCTTGGCCGGCGTTTGGCCTCGTTTAAATAGGAGATTAAATAGATGGCGGACGGGAGGAGCTTGACTAGCGCTGCGTTTAACGCCAGCCCGGTCATGAACGGACGTGTGTCCAGAGTGGGTTTCTCGGCTTCCACACGGGCGGGTTTCATGGAGGCGTTTGAATGCGGCACGGAGGCGTGTTCAGCCGAGTGTGCCGCCAGTGGCGCCCTCGACTCTGACCTAGGACACCGTGCCGTTCTTCCACTAACATGTGGGCTCTTTGGGTGCATGGCATGCATGTCAGTGACCCAACGCATGCAGCGCAGAGCAGAGGAACCTTTGGTGGTCCAGGGCGGTCAGAAGCGGCATTTCATAAACCGATGGTTGTTCATTGAGTGTGACTTCATCTTTTTCATGTAGATAATCCTACTATGTTGATAGCCCGTTCGATACGTTGTGATTCATAAAGACCGCTGCAAACATCAATGTTCTGCTTATCACAGATAAGATTGATTAATACCCGTAACAATCCATGTCCTTAAGAAAGGGTGCATGCACGTATAGGTTGAACGTGTGTCTTGCGTCGTGTGCTGTGTGCATGCAGGCGTGCGAGTGTTGCGTGCGTGCAAGGGTACGTTTCAGTGTTGCATGCATGGGTGCGTACGTGCATGTGTTCATGAGTGCATGTGTACGTGTCAGTGTTGCACGCCAGCATGCGTGCGTGTGTATGTGTCAGTGTTGCACGCCTACATGCGTGAGTGTCTTGCGTGCGTGTCTTGCGTGCGTGCATGTGTACATGTGGGGTGAGGCTACACGTCAATCGACTAACTTTTTCATCTCTGGTCATTAGATTTTCCAGCCATTGGATACGAAATCAAGGGCCTCCAGTTTATCATCAAACTCCACCCCCCTGAGCCGCCAGCCACCATCGGCCGAACCGCCAGCCCCCGCCGCCCGCGGCCGGCCCGCCCTCCCCGAAACCACTCCCCACCGTCGGTCCGCCGCCGCACCGGCCATCCCTCTAGCCCCCCCCCCCGCCGAGCTTTTTCTCCGGGGATCCCCACCCCACCGCCCAATGAACGCCCCCCAACCGTCGGTGACTGCCAACCAGAGGTCTCACGACTTCAAATACCCACCGACCACTAATTTATTACCATTTCTGTCCTTCATATACGCGATGATGGGTGGGCCCTATGGTAATGTGCGCTGCTGAATGTGGACCGTTTGACTGGTCAATTGATCGTGTTATCAACAAATTACGGAGCTGTATGGTGAGCCAGTCACCGTATGATCACCTTAAAATGTACTCCTATTTTATTAACACAGTACATACTCAAACTACCATTTCTTTCTTTCATATACGGGCTGACAGGTGGGCCCCACAGTTACGCGCCCCGTTGGTGCAACACTAGTTGCGCCACGTGGAACGTTTGACTGGTCAATTGATTGTGTCATCAACAAAATACGGAGTTGTACGGGTGAGCCAGTGACTGTATAATCATGATATGTATCTGTTTGACACGGTACAGACGCAAGGGCTCATATATACGCGCAAGCACTCACCGCTATAAGCGCACACACGCGAACCCTACCCCTATGAGCACCTTCGGGAGAGTGGGCCAGCATATATGATCTTGAAATTTTACGAAGTCACCATAGGTGCCTCGTAGTCGAGTGGAACATCTCCTCCCACTGAATGTACGTCGCCGGAAAATACTGAAATTAACACAAGATAAATGCGAGCACCGGGACTTTAACCTTGATGGGCTCGAGAAACCACTGTCCTCTAACCATCCAACCACATGTTGGTTAGCACGTCAAAGTGTATGTGGTGACCGTGATGAGCTTATTCTAAAGTCCAGTGACCATATCGTGCTTTCGCTTCAAATACAATGACCGTAAGTGTCGTAAACAAAATACGGAGCACGCATCAAATGCAAAGTCCGTCAGTGTCATCAACAAAATATGGAGACGTATCGTGAGCTAGATACCGTTGTACTATTGTATATGCTTATTTTCTTAGTGGCCGATTGCGTGTGTGGTGTGGTGGGCACATCATTTCTAGTTGTGGTGGGTCAACATGAAGACTCATGGGTCGGTTCCATCCTACGCCACATATAGGTTGGACCGAGACGTGTTATACAAAGACCCATGTGGAGGATTCAGCGTACAACACGAAGCTACCAGAGTCGCAGAGGACTCTATCCCCACTGGTGATAAACCGACTATATATGATTTGTAACTCTAGGCCCTTAGTATGTTATACAAGCTTGGGGGCTAGCCCGTCGATAGTATACACACACGCACAATGCCTGGTATTCACGTGTACTTTGTACACACCCCTATCACTAATATACAGTACCAGGAGTAGGCTCTTTCTTCAACTGCAATTGAATTCTAGCATGTGCATGTGTTTATTTCATATTATCGATCCATAGAGTGAGAGCGGTTTGAAATACAGGCAACGGATGCTTTTGCAATTCATATATAAACATTAATTAGTGCACTCCATGTTGTTAGTGTGAAGCACTTCATACATTTGTCACTTGCATGGATACATTCCAAATTGCTAGCTATGAAATAGAATACATGTCGAATTCAACATAAAGGGGGTTTCGAATATTCGAATTCATAGGAAGTGCATTCATCTATTTGAACCCGAGATAATGGCATTTGTAAATCAGATGTAAAAGGGGGCATCAATCTTTGTTGTGAGTTTGAACATGCTATATATATTCATACGCATATCTAACTTTTTTTTGCAACCAAGGAGATTATATCTGGAACCATGCATGAACTGAGGTAAGTTGCATATTTTTTAATATATACTCATGTACAATGTATATTCAAATGTATCCCCTCCATTCCAAAATAATCATAGCTTTAGGATTTTCAAGAGTAAAGATTTGTGAAGTTTGACAAATCCCTGAAAGTTCAATTCAAGAGAACCGAAAACGTTAATGCTTCTGCTCCCAAATATTGAATGAAGCGCCAAATAGGCCTCTGGTCACCCGAAACCGCGCGAGACTAATGTTTTGGTGGTAGGAAATTACTGTCCTGACTCTGGCCCGTGTAGCCTATCAGCCCGATGTCCAAAGGTCTAAATCGGGGTAGGTTTGTAACTTCACCAAGACGCCAGAGAAGCATTCATAGGCCGTGGGCGCCTACCCATGCGCTCGGCCGAAATCTATCCCGCCCACATTTGGGACACCTGACATGACTGTCCTACCCCCAACCCGCAATATGTCCGAAATTTTAGATGGGGGGAAAGTTTGTAACTTTCCCCAAATTTCAAACAAGCGCGTCTCAAACCGAAACATTGTTCCCCCTTAGTTCCCAGCCTCCCTCCGTTTCCCCATTCATACTCCGTGGGCGCGAAAACGCCCTCTCCACCAGACGCGAAACCCCAGCCTCCTCCGTCCTCCACCCCATAGCGGCCAATCCACCGCCGCCCTCCTCCATCATGCCGGAGCCGGTACCCCGACGTCGTCGTCCAACGCAACCACAACCGCAACACCCTCAAGGACTTAGCAGCTGAAGCCGAGGCAAAGCTGCCTCCACGATGCCGACGTGCGCTGTACCAGAACCACTCCGACCACGCTGTCCTGCGCCTCACTGCTGCGGCTCCACTGTCGCAACCGTCCACCGCACAGGAGCTGTTCCCGCTACGCCGTCGTTCGCTGCCTCGGATCTGCTTCCCCGCCGCCGACAGACGGCCACCGCACCACACTCAACAACTTGGCCATGGGTTCGTCCAAGGCCGCACCGTCCTCCACAACTTGTGGTTTCCGGCGAACAACAAGAAGATCGTCGGAAAAACAGAAGGAGGACACAACACTGCGAGCAGAAAGAGGTACTCCTCTTCCCTTATTCGTGCAAATCTTACGTCTCCGCTCACACCGTATTCATCCCACGAAAGAAACTAGTTGAGCGCTTCTTACCGCATCTTCTTCGTGATACTAAATGCACAAGGTTTCCTCCCTTTTACTATTTCACCTTTGCTAGAGGTCAGTAGCCCGCCTGGATTTCAATTCAGGGTCAGTCGAACCGCAATTAAAAGAAGCAGCACCCGCTTAGGCGCGCAGAGCACCTAGTCCGCCTGTTCCCCGGGGAAGCGGCGCATCGGTGTCTATCATAGGGGTGTGGGGCGCAGGAGCTGCTTGCGCCCGATCTGGAGGTCGACGGGGCTTGAATGAATGGCCGCGGGGGGGGGGGGGGGTGCCAAGCACGGCAGTGCGGTGAGGTCGAGGGGAGGGCGCAGGCAAGGGAGGAATACCGGGCCGATGGTCGCTGGCATTTCGAGGAAGATCGTCAACACTGACTCGCTGGAGGTAGATGAAGGCGATCTGCCCGTTCTTTGTACATCGGACGGTGCGGAAAAAATGGACTGACCTATTTGCTTTCAGTCGACTGTTATTTTCATAGAATCCTGTAGTAATTTAGTGCGCCATGCATGTTGTAGAGCTATCATATGTCTCCTGTCATTTATTTCTCACCGACCTGCTATCTGCTACCTTTACACTGTACTAATTGTGCACACACTTCACCCATACTCACAGTATTGTTTTTTTATGCATGGGTATTTCAGACTCTGATGTAGTGTTGATGAATGCAGAAAAGAAAAGACAGAAGTCGCTCCAGTGTAATTCGAAGATAAGCACTAAGCGTTCTAGCGCTCTAATGGGTGTAGTGTCAGCAGTTGGAGACAGTAAACGTAGCTCTGCAGTTGATGATCTCAATTGCCACACACAACCATCCCAGGTGCTTGCTTTAACTTTGCGCTGTCAAATGTGGTTGCATGTTGCATATGGTGTCTAACTTGTATTGCTTCCAATTTGGTTAAATTGCATCTGCTTACTTTACACATTATACCTTTGATAATGACATGCCTTCCTGTTTTTGATACATACTACATATGTCTATTAACCATGTTCGTACATCAAACTAATGCTCTTTGGTATCCCTCGTCAATCACTTATGATGAGACAGTCACCCGGGTGGGTTTCTTTGAGACGCCATACTCGTTTAAAGAGTGCAGTGTCATCCTCCCCACATGATTCTCAAGAAACAGCAAGGCTAAATGAAGATAGTCAACGTAGCTCTCTAGTTGATCACTGCAATTCCCCCACACCATCATCGCAGGTGCTTGCTCTTACTTGCAGTGTGATATGTAGTGTTCGTCTTACATGAAAGTAGTGTTCGTCAGTATCATGCATCAATGAGTTCTGAAGAGCAAATTTTATTCCTTTTTCTTGTGGGTTTGACTTGACAAGGCAAAATCAAGAAATAGGAAGGAAAAGAGTAAGGAAGGCGATGATGGTGGTCCTCTGCAGCAACGTAAACGGAGCATCTGTACCGATTCTCCTTGTACTGATAGTGCATTACAAGGTCCAAGTCTTTGCTCCCCTACTCCACCATCCAAGGTGCTTGCTCTAACTTGGCAGTGTGTGTAACATCCCAAAATTCTAAATTTTGGAATGTTATATTAAATAAATAATTATGCTTGTTTGTTTGATTGTGGTGTGGATTGCTTGTGTGAAATTGAAACTTTTTGAAAATTGAATGAGAGGGAATGAAATGACTTTCCCAAACTTTCACCTTGCATTTATGATCTCCATGAATTCAAATCAATTTCAAAAAAAAAAAACCCTAGAGTGAAGATGACATGACTTCTTCCATTTGAAATGAGAAGGGTTTTTGAAAAAAAATATATTTGAATTCCATTTGAAAGTATTTCAAATTCATAAACTTTATGCAACTCAATGATTTTCATGAGAGAGGATAAAATGACTTCTTCAAAATATAGGAAATATGAGTTGGAAGTATGAAGAAAAGGTTTGAATTTCCAATTCAAAACCATTTGGAAGTTTTTGGGTTTTATTTTCAAATTATTTTTCTCCAAAAATAAAATATATGGAAAATAGGGTAAAATGATTCCCTACATTATAAAAATGGAGAAAAATAAATTTTAAACCATTTTGGCATTTTAAAGAAATTTTATTTGAATTTTATTTGCAGCAGTAGCACTATTTGTTTTATTAGAATTTGTGCGAATTTTATTTCATCTTGTAAAAATGTTCATGTTGAAGGATTTATTTTTCCGGTCATTTCGATATATAATACTCCTATATTTAAATTTCTTTTTATTTTCTAAAATGATTTTTTTTTCGGGGAAACTTTTACAAAAAAAGGAAACGAGACCCAGGCGCCAGCCAGGCCAACCGGCCCAGCCAGCGCCGAGCCGCGGCCCAGCTACCACCCCGAGCCGGCCTGCACCGACGCCCGCGCCCGAAACCTCTCCCGCCCGGTCGCCCGCTCTCTCCCCTCTCTTCCTCTCTCACCGACGCGCCGGCCCCACCCTTCTCCTTCCTTCCCACGCCGCGCCATCACCGCGCCATCACCGCCGCCGTCGCCGGAATCCCGGGGATCGCGGGATCCCTCCCCGATTCGCCCCCGCCTCCAAGCCGGGCACCCCCTATAAATACCCAACCCCCCTCGACCCATTCCCCACCCCTCCCCCTCGCCTAACCCCTCCACTCCGCCGCGATTTCTCGCCGGAGTCCGACGCCGCCGCCGCGCCATTACTCCACCCCGAGCTCCACCGACCCCCCCGAGCTCCACCAACTCCACCCCCGACTCCCCCTCGCTCCGCCGCACCCGCCGGACGTCTCGGCCGTCTTCCCCGACCACCGGAGCCACCGCACCGTCGTCGCCCGAGCCGCCGTCGTCCGTCGCCGTCGCCGCCACCGCGGTGAGTCGCCGGAGCCGCTCGTCGCCGTTCGATCTAAATCCTAGGGCCTAGATTAGATCACGCGAAGGGTTAGGTTTAGTTTAGTTAGACCGGTTTATTTTCGGTTTAGATCGGTTTATTTTAGTACGGTTTAGTTAGACCGGCCCGATCGGTTTATTCCCTCGGGCGCGTTATAGTTATTTGTCGCCTGAGCGTTAGATAGGCCCGTTAGCGCGTTAGTATTTTTTTTATGTTAATTTTCGTTCTGTTTTAAAACAGAATAGTTTCAATCTTGTAAAATCCATAGTTAATTATCTACGAGGTATTTTTGAGTGATTCTTTTTGCATTAGATTCAAAATTTCTTGAAGTTTCTGATTGTATCTTTAGTTATCAAGTTTGAGTAGCTTAAATTTGAATTTGATAAATTTTGTTCAAATTAGTATTTTGGCCATAACTTGAGTTTAAAAATAGATTTTAACTTGATTCTTTTTGCTACTGGTCACTTGTGGTATTTTTTTTAACTGTAGGATTTAGTTTGGTAATTTTAGAGCATTTTAAATTAGGGTTTTATTAGAAACAGCACTGTTTTGCTTATATAGTTGTTTTGGTTATCTAATTATTGTTTTAAATTATTTTAGTTAATTCTTTTTGTAGATTTTCGCTTGTTGTTCTATATTTCTGTTAGACAACAGGAGAAAATTTTATTTTATTTTAAAATTTTATTCTCCTTAGTTTTATATGAAAACTTCTATAGGTCATAGTTAGAGTTTTATTAAAGCTTTTTAATTGTTTCTTTTTGCTAATAAAATTTTATGAAAACTACTTTCTGTTAACTTAGTTGTTTTACTTTTTATTTTCTGTTAATTTATTAGTTTAGTGTTTTAATTATTGTTAAGTTTTACTTAGGGCAAGACTATATTAGATGTTTGTAGCAAAGTCATAGATCTTCGTTAGTAGGTTTTCGTTCTAGTTTATTTGAAACTTCCTTGGAATTCGTTTGAGTTTTGTTATTGATTTTTCCTTGTTGTTTTAATGAGTGTTAGAATTGATTGCTAGGATGATTGCTTATATGATTGTCTGTTTAATATAGATTTTGAACGGAGTGACGAATAGTTCTACCAAGTCTTTATTTGAGTGCGACTATCTTCATCGACATACCAGGCAAGTTCACTTTGACCATATTTTTCATACCAATGTTTTTATTGCATTTAGTGGCACCATTATTTCAATCCCTCCAGTAGTGATATTGAATTCTTGTAGTTGAGTAGAATGCATGAGGTAGGAACCCATCTTCCTGTTACCAAGCCCGGGACGTTGTTTACTTTTAAAGCTACGCTATAGTAGACGGGGTTGGTATGAGTGCTCGGGAGTGGTGTGAGAATGGAGGATTTTACGTCAAAGACGACAACTTCCTGATGGCACCTGCGAGGACAGCATCTTCGAGACCTCAAGACTTCAAGACTCGAGACAAGACTTCAATACACACTACTGGGTGGACTGGTTGTGAGGCACCCTGGAGTACCCAGTGGATTTGCCTAGTGAGCTGGGTTTTGGCCAGTACTCATGAGGAAAGTTCCACCCAGACTCAAAGAGACGGAAGAATACTTCATGACCAGAAGCTTACCTGTGCAACCGCAAGTCACTATGGGCTCTGGCTTGGTTGACCTTAGTTGTGACTCTGGCTGGGACGGTGCTAGCAGATGTAGAACGACGGTAGGATTGGATGAGCACCGGACAGTGGTCAGAGGAACTCTTCGGAAGACCATGTTTCGGTCATCTTGTTCTCAAACACCATGAAGTGCGAGAACGTAAAAAGAGGGATCGAATCTTGCGGGTAAAGTGTACAAACCTCTGCAGAGGGTTAAAACCTAATCGATTAGCCGTGTCCCCGGTTACGGACAATTTGAGTCTCTGGACTTGGATCTATCTCGGAACTCTCAACACCGGATTGATAACTTAATTGTGGGCAACTTATGATGATTTTGGGCTATGGGACATCGGTTGGCGGAACCATGTCATATTAGAAAACTCCGTAGTACAGGCTCCTGATATTCCTTTGTTGTAGGAAAAGTAAAACCAGCTTTTATGCAAAACAAAAACTCAGACCCAGAGCCACAAAGCCATATTGCATATAGAATAGTTTTATCATCAGCTTTCTCTTATTGTGATCTTGCCGGTACATTCAATGTACTGACCTACACGGCTGCAACGTATCATGTTGCAGATATTTTCTTCGACGAGTAAGAGTTACGATACAGGGTTACGGTCTACACTCAACCTGCCGATGGCGTTGATGGGACTCCACACTCGTTTGATTGTTTCCGCTGAGTATTACGAGGTATATATATCAGTTTTACGTTATTTATACATGTGATTGCACTTTGATATATACATTGATGTACTGTGTGTGCCAGCATACTGATCCAGGGATGGCACAGATACACAGAGGCTTGACCGTCTGAGGTCGGGTCGCTACAGATATGGTATCAGAGCACATGTTGACTGTAGGACGTGACCCTAGAAATCGGAAAGCCGTAGGACAGGAAATCTCTAAAACTTATTTTCAAAAAGATCCATTACTTCTCATCTTTTCTGATTTTATCAAATATCCTCTCTTACCTCAAATAGTTAGAATATACCCCTTTCCCTTTTGACCACACGGAGGATCAACTGAAGCCGCTCCAAGAAGGACAAGATATCGGACAACCGATGACCATTTCAGAGTAAAGAGGATTTCACCATGGATTAGAAGAGTTGAAGCTACAACAGTTGAAGACTCCGAAGACTTGAAGAATTGGAAAACTCCGAAGATTTATTTGACGCTTAGAAGACCAAAAGCCTTTTATATACTTACGTTAGATGCGACGATTTGTGAGCTGTCATTTGTTTGATGTTTTTCCGACGGCCACAAAATAAAACCCATTTCTTTAAAACTATTGTTTGTATTGTGTGTATCCCTTTCTATCTTCTGGATCTCATCCTAAAACCCTTGGACCCAATAGATGATGAATGAAGAAGGACTAGTATTCTCTGGACCGATGACTCAACGGGAGGTAGAACTATGGATTCAGAATATGGAGGATCACTTCGGGAAAAATTTGATTGCAAGGAAGTATGAGGTTCAATATGCTCTTCAGTATTTTACCGAGAGTGCTGCAACCTGGTGGAAAATGCATCAAGCCATACAAGGATGCAACGGAGCAAAAACTTGGGAGGAATTCAAGAAGACTCTCTTGAGGTCCCGTCTTATCCGGAAGCACTACGATAACCCAAAGAAGAAACCTTGTGCTTGCAAGAATTGCGGAGAAATAGGACACACCCAGGGGGAACACAAGGATGGATGCCCTTATTGTGAGGAGAAACACCCAGCTGAGGAATGCCCAACTAGTCAGGTGACTTGTTTCTTGTGTGAAGGAACCACCCACTACCCGGCGCAGTGTCACATTTACCCCACGGTGCAACAAACTATTCAGAAGCAGGAAGAAGGAATGAAAGAAGCCCTCAAGGAAGGTCTAGAAGAACCTGTGATGAAGGAAGTTGTTGAAGACCCTGAAGAAGAAGGCCTAATCAGATTCTACTCCAACACTTGCTATTCATGTGGAGAAGAAGGACATTTTTCTCAGTATTGTACCAAGGAAAGAGAAGAGTATCTCAGAGACTTCCCGACAGCAGAAGTGAAGTTTGACCCTCGGGAAATAGAAGCTCTAATCATTACAAAGGAATCCAGGAAGAGAAAACGAAGGCATTCCCTGAACAAACCAGTCTCTGCAAAGAAGGATAAGAGTCATATTATCTGTTTTGAGTGTAAGACCACAGGACATTATGCCAGTGATTGTCCAGAACAGAAGCAAAGAACCCAAGGAGGTAACCGGAAGCCCTGGATTTGTCCGACGTCATTTGTTTACACTGCAAGCAAGCAGGACATTTTGCGAGGGAATGTTCAGATCAGGAGAAAAGCTGGAGCTAAGTAGTTGAGATCTTGATATGGATAATAAGAGTGGTAGGAAGCAATTTTGTTTTCATAAGTTCGATGAGTTGAGTTATGTAATGAGTGCTCAGAGATTGTAATGAATTCGTGAAATCAATAAAGTTAATGTGTCATGATTTCATACGTGGATTGTTTTTGAGTTGTTACTCCATGAACAAAGACTTTGGACCAGTTTCGAGGATATGACAAATATGGTCTATGAATGGATTTGTGAATTTCATTTTAAGGGTGGTAGTACCCTTTGAAGAACACTAGACAATGGAAAGAAAATATATATTCCACAGACTGTAGTTCGATAGAGTTGGAGTTTTGCTTTTGGTACGATGGTTATGAAGAAACGGAGTACTATTGGATTAAAAGGAGGTGTAATATGGAACAAGAGTTACTCTAAGGATGATTTAAAGTTGTACAAGTGTTCTGGTGGCCCATAACCCACAGGCCCAAGGATAAATAAGGATCAAGTAATCCTTGGAAGAAAAAAATATATTGGAAGAAGCTGTGTTTTCATCAGCATACGTTTCGTAGGAGGTTACGTAAAACCGAGAGTTGTGAAGAACGATAGATGTTTTGTTCAGCTTGCAGAATTAATGGATATACCTGAACCCAGCTCGTGGACAAGAGAAATTCTGCCATGCTTGTGAGAATGCCCGAGTGTTAGAAATGCGAGATTCGCTAAACCTTATACAAGGTAATGATTTGGGTGCGGAATGGATTGATCACCATACCGACTTACTCTTGTCATTCGCTCTTGCTATTTGGAATGGTAAATCTGAGTGACTTACCCATAGTAGAGAGATGACGATGTCAAACCTTGTTAAACCATAGAATGGTAGGACGATTTATCCATGTACAGGCAACCGCTGCCAAACGTAGGTTATACGCTGAGATCCAACCCCGACCATTTTCCTGCAGGAGAAACCATGAATTGTCGACCACCATGAGATTTTCGATAGTTGTTTAGTATTGGCGCCAGACCTGTCAGATATTAAGGCCCGGTCTTGGAAGAACCTCACCAGGATGAAAGGACACGTGTTTGAAGAAAAGGTTATGCCCTACCGGAAGAGCCCCAGAGTAGGAGTTACCCCGAGTATATGGGAAGACCGACACCGTCAACTCTAAGGATGAATTACATGAGTTCTGGTGGAAACATAACCCTACTTTTAAGTGTGGTAGCACAGTAGACCATTCTGATCAATGGATTTGCTAGAAGACCCCCAAACCCTAACCTTTTCTTGCTAGCCTCTTCGAATCTCGAGGACGAGATTCATTTTAAGTGTGGTAGGTTTGTAACATCCCAAAATTCTAAATTTTGGAATGTTATATTAAATAAATAATTATGCTTGTTTGTTTGATTGTGGTGTGGATTGCTTGTGTGAAATTGAGTGAATTTGAAACTTTTTGAAAATTGAATGAGAGGGAATGAAATGACTTTCCCAAACTTTCACCTTGCATTTATGATCTCCATGAATTCAAATCAATTTCAAAAAAAAAACCCTAGAGTGAAGATGACATGACTTCTTCCATTTGAAATGAAAAGGGTTTTTGAAAAAAAAAATATTTGAATTCCATTTGAAAGTATTTCAAATTCATAAACTTTATGCAACTCAATGATTTTCATGAGAGAGGATAAAATGACTTCTTCAAAATATAGGAAATATGAGTTGGAAGTATGAAGAAAAGGTTTGAATTTCCAATTCAAAACCATTTGGAAGTTTTTGGGTTTTATTTTCAAATTATTTTTCTCCAAAAATAAAATATATGGAAAATAGGGTAAAATGATTCCCTACATTATAAAAATGGAGAAAAATAAATTTTAAACCATTTTGGCATTTTAAAGAAATTTTATTTGAATTTTATTTGCAGCAGTAGCACTATTTGTTTTATTAGAATTTGTGCGAATTTTATTTCATCTTGTAAAAATGTTCATGTTGAAGGATTTATTTTTCCGGTCATTTCGATATATAATACTCCTATATTTAAATTTCTTTTTATTTTCTAAAATGATTTTTTTTTTCGGGGAAACTTTTACAAAAAAAGGAAACGAGACCCAGGCGCCAGCCAGGCCAACCGGCCCAGCCAGCGCCGAGCCGCGGCCCAGCTACCACCCCGAGCCGGCCTGCACCGACGCCCGCGCCCGAAACCTCTCCCGCCCGGTCGCCCGCTCTCTCCCCTCTCTCCCTCTCTCACCGACGCGCCGGCCCCACCCTTCTCCTTCCTTCCCACGCCGCGCCATCACCGCGCCATCACCGCCGCCGTCGCCGGAATCCCGGGGATCGCGGGATCCCTCCCCGATTCGCCCCCGCCTCCAAGCCGGGCACCCCCTATAAATACCCAACCCCCCTCGACCCATTCCCCACCCCTCCCCCTCGCCTAACCCCTCCACTCCGCCGCGATTTCTCGCCGGAGTCCGACGCCGCCGCCGCGCCATTACTCCACCCCGAGCTCCACCGACCCCCCCGAGCTCCACCAACTCCACCCCCGACTCCCCCTCGCTCCGCCGCACCCGCCGGACGTCTCGGTCGTCTTCCCCGACCACCGGAGCCACCGCACCGTCGTCGCCCGAGCCGCCGTCGTCCGTCGCCGTCGCCGCCACCGCGGTGAGTCGCCGGAGCCGCTCATCGCCGTTCGATCTAAATCCTAGGGCCTAGATTAGATCACGCGAAGGGTTAGGTTTAGTTTAGTTAGACCGGTTTATTTTCGGTTTAGATCGGTTTATTTTAGTACGGTTTAGTTAGACCGGCCCGATCGGTTTATTCCCTCGGGCGCGTTATAGTTATTTGTCGCCTGAGCGTTAGATAGGCCCGTTAGCGCGTTAGTATTTTTTTTATGTTAATTTTCGTTCTGTTTTAAAACAGAATAGTTTCAATCTTGTAAAATCCATAGTTAATTATCTACGAGGTATTTTTGAGTGATTCTTTTTGCATTAGATTCAAAATTTCTTGAAGTTTCTGATTGTATCTTTAGTTATCAAGTTTGAGTAGCTTAAATTTGAATTTGATAAATTTTGTTCAAATTAGTATTTTGGCCATAACTTGAGTTTAAAAATAGATTTTAACTTGATTCTTTTTGCTACTGGTCACTTGTGGTATTTTTTTTAACTGTAGGATTTAGTTTGGTAATTTTAGAGCATTTTAAATTAGGGTTTTATTAGAAACAGCACTGTTTTGCTTATATAGTTGTTTTGGTTATCTAATTATTGTTTTAAATTATTTTAGTTAATTCTTTTTGTAGATTTTCGCTTGTTGTTCTATATTTCTGTTAGACAACAGGAGAAAATTTTATTTTATTTTAAAATTTTATTCTCCTTAGTTTTATATGAAAACTTCTATAGGTCATAGTTAGAGTTTTATTAAAGCTTTTTAATTGTTTCTTTTTGCTAATAAAATTTTATGAAAACTACTTTCTGTTAACTTAGTTGTTTTACTTTTTATTTTCTGTTAATTTATTAGTTTAGTGTTTTAATTATTGTTAAGTTTTACTTAGGGCAAGACTATATTAGATGTTTGTAGCAAAGTCATAGATCTTCGTTAGTAGGTTTTCGTTCTAGTTTATTTGAAACTTCCTTGGAATTCGTTTGAGTTTTGTTATTGATTTTTCCTTGTTGTTTTAATGAGTGTTAGAATTGATTGCTAGGATGATTGCTTATATGATTGTCTGTTTAATATAGATTTTGAACGGAGTGACGAATAGTTCTACCAAGTCTTTATTTGAGTGCGACTATCTTCATCGACATACCAGGAAAGTTCACTTTGACCATATTTTTCATACCAATGTTTTTATTGCATTTAGTGGCACCATTATTTCAATCCCTCCAGTAGTGATATTGAATTCTTGTAGTTGAGTAGAATGCATGAGGTAGGAACCCATCTTCCTGTTACCAAGCCCGGGACGTTGTTTACTTTTAAAGCTACGCTATAGTAGACGGGGTTGGTATGAGTGCTCGGGAGTGGTGTGAGAATGGAGGATTTTACGTCAAAGACGACAACTTCCTGATGGCACCTGCGAGGACAGCATCTTCGAGACCTCAAGACTTCAAGACTCGAGACAAGACTTCAATACACACTACTGGGTGGACTGGTTGTGAGGCACCCTGGAGTACCCAGTGGATTTGCCTAGTGAGCTGGGTTTTGGCCAGTACTCATGAGGAAAGTTCCACCCAGACTCAAAGAGACGGAAGAATACTTCATGACCAGAAGCTTACCTGTGCAACCGCAAGTCACTATGGGCTCTGGCTTGGTTGACCTTAGTTGTGACTCTGGCTGGGACGGTGCTAGCAGATGTAGAACGAAGGTAGGATTGGATGAGCACCGGACAGTGGTCAGAGGAACTCTTCGGAAGACCATGTTTCGGTCATCTTGTTCTCAAACACCATGAAGTGCGAGAACGTAAAAAGAGGGATCGAATCTTGCGGGTAAAGTGTACAAACCTCTGCAGAGGGTTAAAACCTAATCGATTAGCCGTGTCCCCGGTTACGGACAATTTGAGTCTCTGGACTTGGATCTATCTCGGAACTCTCAACACCGGATTGATAACTTAATTGTGGGCAACTTATGATGATTTTGGGCTATGGGACATCGGTTGGCGGAACCATGTCATATTAGAAAACTCCGTAGTACAGGCTCCTGATATTCCTTTGTTGTAGGAAAAGTAAAACCAGCTTTTATGCAAAACAAAAACTCAGACCCAGAGCCACAAAGCCATATTGCATATAGAATAGTTTTATCATCAGCTTTCTCTTATTGTGATCTTGCCGGTACATTCAATGTACTGACCTACACGGCTGCAACGTATCATGTTGCAGATATTTTCTTCGACGAGTAAGAGTTACGATACAGGGTTACGGTCTACACTCAACCTGCCGATGGCGTTGATGGGACTCCACACTCGTTTGATTGTTTCCGCTGAGTATTACGAGGTATATATATCAGTTTTACGTTATTTATACATGTGATTGCACTTTGATATATACATTGATGTACTGTGTGTGCCAGCATACTGATCCAGGGATGGCACAGATACACAGAGGCTTGACCGTCTGAGGTCGGGTCGCTACAGTGTGATATCTGGTTGCATGTTGCGTATGGTGTCTAGCTCGTATTGCTCCTAATTAGTGTAAACTGCATCTGCTTAGCTTACACATGATACATGTGAATATGACATGCTTTCCAGTTTTTGGTACATACTATATCTTATGATAAGGCACCTTTAAGTCGCCACTGTGATATTGGTTGTGTCTTGCATATGATTTCTAGCATGTATTGCTTCTAATTTGTTGAAACGCCATACAGTTTGAACTTGGCAGAGTGATATTGGTTGCATCTTTCATATGGTGTCTAGCTTGCAGTGCTTCTAATTTGTTGAAATGCCTTTTGCTTAGTTACCACATCATAGGTGTGAATATGTCACACCATCCTGTTTTTCATACATATTCCATCCTCGCATCATGTGTTTGCCTTTCATCCGAGTAGTGTTCGTCAGTATCATGCATGAATGAGTTCTGAAGAGTGAATTTTATTCCTTTTTCTTATCGGTTTGACTTCACAATGCAAAATCATTACAGCTGAAGGAAATTAGTGCGGCAGTGGATGATGGTGGTCCTTCGGAGCAACTCAAACAGGGGGTCTCTACAGATTCTACTCCGCCATCCTCCCAACAAGATTCGCAAGACAACACAAGGCTGGACAGTCAACATAGCTGTGTAGATGATGAGCACATCTCCCCTACTCCACCATCACAGGTGCTTGCTCTAACTTGACACTATTATACTCCCTCCGTTCCAAAATAGATGACCCAACTTTGTACTAACTTTAGTATAAAGCTGGGTCATCTATTTTGGAACGGAGGGAGTATGTGGTTGCATGTTGCGTATGATGTCTAGCTTGTATTGCTTCTAACTTGAATTGCATCTGCTTATTTTACACATAATGCATGTGAATATGACACGTGTTCCTGTTTCTAGAACATACGTGTACATGATGAGCACATCTCCCCTACTCCACCATCACAGGTGCTTGCTCTTACTTGGAACTGTTATATGTGGTTGCGTTTTCCGTATTATGTCTAGTTTGTATTGCTTCTGATTATGTTGAATTGCATCTGCGTAGCTTACAACTTATACCTGCAACGATCACTTACCCATAAGACACATTTAACTTGGGACTATGATGTAGGTTGCATCTTGCATTGTCTTCTAGCTTGTACTGCTTCTAATTTCTTGAAATGGCACTTACGACGAGACACTTTTTACCTGATAGAGTGATATTTTTTTGACTGTACCTGATAGAGTGATATTGGTTGCATGTTCATATGGTGCCTAGCTTTCAATTCTTCTAATTTTGTTGAAATGCCTTCCGCTTACTGTTTTTTCATACATATTCCATCCTCCTATCGTACATGTGAATATGAATTGCTGTCTTTTTTTGTATATATTCCATCCTCCTATCCTGCGCTTGACTTACATCAAAGTAGTGTTCGTCTGTATCATGCATCAACCAGTTATGCAGAGCTAATTTTATTCATCTTCTTGTGGTTTTGACTTCATAAGGCAATATCAGAAAATAGGAAGGAAAAGAGTAAGTTAGGGGATGTTGGTGGTCCTCTGCACCGACGCAAACAGAGACTCTCTAGATTTGCCACTGCTACTGCTAATGAAGTTGAAGTCCTAAGTCTACATGATGAGTTCATATCCCGTACTCCACCATCGCAGGTGCTTGCTCTAAGTTGACAGTGTGATAATTGGTTTCATGTTGCATATGTTGTCTAGCCTGTATTTCTTCTATTTTGATTAAATTGCACCTGCTGAGTTTATACGTTATACATGTGCATATGACATGGCTTTCTGTGTCTAGAATACATTGCATCTATCTATCATACCGTGTTCTTACATCAAAGTACTGCTATTGTATCCCGCATCAGTCACTCATGATTGGACGCTTTTAACATGGCAGTTTGATAGTGGTTGCATCTTGCATTGATTTCTACGTTGTACTGCTTCTAATTTTTTGAATTGCCACTTATGACAAGACACTTTTAACTTGGCAGAGTAATATTGGTTGCATCTTTCATATGGTGTCTAGCTTGCATTACTTCTATTTTCTTGAAAATCCTTCTGCTTAGTTTGCACATCGTAGCTGTGAATATGTCATGTCGTCCTGTTTTTGTTACATATTCCATCCTCATACGGTTGTCTTACATCAAAGTATTGCTTGTCTGTATCATGCATCAATGAGTTCTGAAGAGTGATTTTATTCTTTTGTGTTGTGGGTACAGCTTGACATGGCAAAGTCAAAAAAGAGCAAGGAAAATAATATAGTAGGGAGTGCTGTTACTCGTCGGGTGAAACGGAAAAGGTTCTGCCGTCGAGATTCTGCTGGTACTTATAGTGCAGTAGAAGGTCCAAGTCCACCGGCTAAATCTACAAACACAGTATCACCTGCTCCGCCAGCTGCAGCATCCGCTTCAACTGTACCAGCATCTCAACCAGTTACTCGTTCGTTTGCTCCGGAACTGGCCAGTTCCCAAGCTGCCTTCACACCTAACACTACTTTCGAAGCACTGCTGACACAACAGGACTTGGCAAGATCAGATGAACCTCATGAGCATCAACACCAAGACGGTACCTGACCGAGTCAAGTTGCAGTTGCATGCTCCTTTATATGTACTCTCACAGTTTGATGTACACTAACACTTTCCATATTTGTTGTTGAACTAGCACCACGGCGCAAGAGGAAACAGACATCGGGGATAATGCTTGACAGATTACCAAAATCTAAAGAAGGAAAAATGGAGATCCATTTTGAGGCAGGTTTAAAAAGGCCACGTGATGCTACAGAGTCAGCCAAGTTAGTATCAAAGGCAGCCGTTGCCGTTAGGTGTCATGCATGTATCCTCCCAACGTGGATCCAGTACAGGAATGAGAAAGACAATACCCAGTTTAACACCTTCCTTGACCATTTATCCGTAAGTAATGTTATTCATCGCAATTAGTAATGTTGTCTTGCTCTGTCCCATACTTTCTAGCTTCCTCCTAATAAGACTCACATTCTTTTTTCAATAGATGAGGTTCAAGTTGGATCTGAAAGATGATGCAACTAGACAAGCATGCACTCATGTTTTTCAGTCTGCTTTGCAACAGTATCGGTACCACCTTAGAAAATCTCACTTTGAAGGCAAGGCTAACAATGAAATTGCCCAAACATCTCCAGTGGAATATATTACAGATGAAGACTGGACAACCCTCGTTAAACACTAGTCTGATCCAAAGTATCAGGTAGGCTATATGTATTTGATCAGACCACATATTGAACTTGTATTTATGTATGTGCCTTACAAGTGTATCTTCTTCTAGGCTAACTGTTTGAAGAACAAAACCAACCGTTCTAAAGTGAAATTCCAACAGACCACAGGATCTCGTAGCTATATTACACACTGCGAGGCTCTTGTAAATAGCTGCTACTTCCTTCTTTTTTTTGTGCCATATTATCGTATCTATATTGACTTGTTCCAAATACATAGGAAATCCCATGCGGACCAAAAAGAACCTGAACCGAATGCAGTGCAAATCTTCAAGGATTGCCACACCAGCAAGATGAAGGGCATGAGCACACCAGTTCAAGCCGTTGTTGTAAGTCCTTACTCCTCCTGCCTTGAACTGATTGGTATTGTGATGTGTTCATTTAACTACTTGGTTTGCAGCCAATGTCAGTTACTCTGTTCACTTTTATTCATAGTTGTCTTAACGTATCATTTCACCTTACATGGTTTAAAAGAGATGAAGGATATTCTTTTGGTGTTGATCTGTAATCTAGTTGTTATGTTCACGTGCGCACACAATGATAAAATAGCCTGTTTGTTTTATATCTGTTTGCCCATGATATGAATGATGTCATACTATGTTCATCCTACTTTAAACCATGTCTCTTTATACTTAGATGTCAACGAATGTGAGGAAATAGACAATACAGTAGGCATGCTACATGGACATATGTTCCGAAAGTGATTTTATTATGTAGTTGGCACTACAATACATGCTAATGAAGGAAATATGCCCTAGAGGCAATAATAAAGTTATTATTTATTTCCTTACATATCATGATAAATGTTTATTATTCATGCTAGAATTGTATTAACTGGAAACATAATACATGTGTGGATATATAGACAAACAGAGTGTCACTAGTATGCCTCTACTTGACTAGCTTGTTAATCAAAGATGGTTAAGTTTCCTAACCATGGACAAAGGAGTTGTCATTTGATTAACAAGGTCACATCATTAGTTGAATGATCTGATTGACATGACCCATTCCATTAGCATAGCACCCGATCGTTTAGTATGTTGCTGTTGCTTCTATCCATGACTTATACATGTTCCTTTGACTATGAGATTATGCAACTCCCGTTTGCCGGAGGAACACTTTGGGTGCTACCAAACGTCACAACGTAACTGGGTGATTATAAAGGAGTACTACAGGTGTCTCCAAAGGTAGATGTTGGGTTGGCGTATTTCGAGATTAGGATTTGTCACTCCAATTGTGGGAGAGGTATCTCTGGGCCCTCTCGGTAATGCACATCACTTAAGCCTTGCAAGCATTGCAACTAATGAGTTAGTTGCGAGATGATGTATTACGGAACGAGTAAAGAGACTTGCTGGTAACGAGATTGAACTAGGTATTGGATATCGACGATCGAATCTCGGGCAAGTAACATACCGATGGACAAAGGGAACAACGTATGTTGTTATGCGGTCTGACCGATAAAGATCTTCGTAGAATATGTAGGAGCCAATATGGGCATCCAGGTCCCGCTATTGGTTATTGAACGGAGATGTGTCTCGATCATGTCTACATTGTTCTCGAACCGTAGGGTCCGCACGCTTAAGGTTACGATGACAGTTATTATGAGTTTATGAGTTTTTGATGTACCGAAGGAGTTCGGAGTCCCGGATGAGATCGGGGACATGACGAGGAGTCTCGAAATGGTCGAGACGTAAAGATCGATATATTGGACGACTATATTCGGACATCGGAAAGGTTCTGAGTGGTTCGGGTATTTATCGGAGTACCGGAGAGTTACGGGAATTCGTATTGGGCCTTATTGGGCCATACGGGAAAAGGAGAGAAAGGGCCAAAAGGTGGCCATGCCCCTCCCCTTGCTCTAGTCCGAATTGGACTAGGGAAGGGGGGTGCCCCCTTCCTTCCTTCTCCTTCTCTCTTCCCTTTCCTTCTCTCCTACTACCCCTACATGGAAGGACTCCTAGTTGGACTAGGAAAGGGGGAATCCTACTCCCGGTGGGAGTAGGACTCCCCTTGGCGCGCCAAACATAGGGCCGGCCTCCTCCCTCCCTTGCTCCTTTATATACGGGGGCAGGGGGCACCCCATGAACACACAAGTTGATCTTCGTGATCGTTCCTTAGCCGTGTGCGGTGCCCCCCTCCACCATATTCCACCTCGGTCATATTGTAGCGGTGCTTAGGCGAAGCCCTGCGACAGTAGAACATCAAGATCGTCACCACGCCGTCGTGCTGACGGAACTCCTCCCCGACGCTTTGCTGGATCGGAGCCCGGGGATCGTCATCAAGCTGAACGTGTGCCAAGAACTCGGAGGTGCCGGAGTAACGGTGCTTGGATCGGTCGGATCGTGAAGACGTACGACTACATCAACCGCGTTGATATAACGCTTCCGTTTTCGGTCTACGAGGGTACGTAGACAACACTCTCCCCTCTCGTTGCTATGCATCACCATGATCTTGCGTGTGCGTAGGAATTTTTTTGAAATTACTACGTTCCCCAACAGTGGTATCAGAGCCAGGTTTTTTATGGTTTGATGTTATTTGCACGAGTAAAACACAAGTGAGTTGTGGACGATACAAGTCATACTGCCTACCAGCATGCCATACTTTGGGTCAGCGGTATTGTTGGATGAGACGACCCGGACCAACCTTACGCGTACGCTTACGCGAGACCGGTTCCCTCGACGTGCTTTGCACACAGATGGCTTGCGGGAGACTGTCTCACCAACTTTAGTTGAACCGAGTATGGCTACGCCCGGTCCTTGAGAAGGTTAAAACGGAGTCTATTTGACGAAGTATCGTTGTGGTTTTGATGTGTAGGTGAGATTGGTTCTTGCTTCAGCCCGTAGCAGCCACGTAAAATTTGCAACAAACAAAGTAGAGGACGTCTAACTTGTTTTTGCAGGGCATGTTGTGATGTGATATGGTCAAGACATGATGCTAAATTTTATTGTATGAGATGATCATGTTTTGTAACCGAGCTATCGGCAACCGGCAGGAGCCGTATGGTTGTCGCTTTATTGTATGCAATGCAATCGCCCTCTAATGCTTTACTTTATCACTAAGCGGTAGCGATAGTCGTAGAAGCATAAGATTGGCGAGACGACAACGATGCTACGATGGAGATCAAGGTGTCGCGCCGGTGACGATGGTGATCATGACAGTGCTGCGGAGATGGAGATCACAAGCACAAGATGATGATGGCCATATCATATCACTTATATTGATTGCATGTGATGTTTATCTTTTATGCATCTTATCTTGCTTTGATTGACGGTAGCATTATAAGATGATCTCTCACTAATTATCAAGAAGTGTTCTCCCTGAGTATGCACCGTTGCGAAAGTTCTTCGTGTTGAGACACCACGTGATGATCGGGTGTGATAGGCTCTACGTTCAAATACAACGGGTGCAAAACAGTTGCACACGCGGAATACTCAGGTTATACTTGACGAGCTATGCATATAAGATATGACCTCGGAACACGGAGACCGAAAGGTCGAGCGTGAATCATATAGTAGATATGATCAACATAATGATGTTCACCATTGAAACTACTCCATCTCACGTGATGATCGGACATGGTTTAGTTGATTTGGATCACGTGATCACTTAGAGGATTAGAGAGATGTCTATCTAAGTGGGAGTTCTTAAGTAATATGATTAATTGAACTTTAATTTATCATGAACTTAGTCCTGGTAGTATTAGCATATCTATGTTGTAGATCAATAGCTCGCGTTGTTGCTTTCATATGTTTATTTTGATATGTTCCTAGAGAAAATTGTGTTGAAAGATGTTAGTAGCAATGATGCGGATTGGATCCGTGATCTGAGGTTTATCCTCATTGCTGCACAGAAGAATTATGTCCTTGATGCACCGCTAGGTGACGGACCTATTGCAGGAGCAGATGCAGACGTTATGAACGTTTTGCTAGCTCAATATGATGACTACTTAATAGTTTAGTGCACCATGCTTAACGGCTTAGAATCGGGACTTCAAGGACGTTTTGAACATCATGGACCATATGAGATGTTCCAGGAGTTGAAGTTAATATTTCAAGCAAATACCCGAGTTGAGAGATATGAAGTCTCCAACAAGTTCTATAGCTAAAAGATGGAGGAGAATCGCTCAACTAGTGAGCATGTGCTCAGATTGTCTGGGTACTACAATCGCTTGAATCAAGTGGGAGTTAATCTTCCAGATAAGATAGTGATTGACAGAATTCTCTAGTCACCATCACCAAGTTAGTAGAACTTCGTGATGAACTATAATATGCAAGGGATGACGAAAGTAATTCCCAAGCTCTTCGTGATGCTGAAATCGACGAAGGTAGAAATCAAGAAAAACATCAAGTGTTGATGGTTAACAAGACCACTAGTTTCAAGAAAAGGGCAAAGGGATAGAAGGGAACTTCAAGAAGAACAGCAAGCAAGTTGCTGCTCAAGTGAAGAAGCCCAAGTCTGGTCCTAAGCCTGAGACTAAGTGCTCCTACTGCAAAGGGACTGGTCATTGGAAGCGAAATTACCCCAAGTGATTGGCGGATAAGAAGGATGGCAAAGTGAACATAAGTATATTTTATACATATTATTGATGTGGACTTTACTAGTGTTTATAGCAACCCCTCAGTATTTGATACTAGTTCACTTGCTAAGATTAGTAACTCGAAACGGGAGTTGCAGAATAAACAGAGACTAGTTGAGGGTGAAGTGACGATGTGTGTTGGAAGAGGTTCCAAGATTGATATGATCATCATCGTACACTCCCTATACTTTCGGGATTAGTGATGAACCTAAATAAGTGTTATTTGGTATTTGCGTTGAGCATAAATATGATTTGATCATGTTTATTGCAATACGATTATTCATTTAAGTTAGAGAACAATTGTTGTTCTGTTTACATGAATAGAACCTTTTATGGTCATACACACCCAATGAAAATAGTTCATTGGATCTCGATCGTAGTGATACACATATTCATAATATTGAAACCAAAAGATGCGAAGTTAATAATGATAGTGCAACCTATTTGTGGCACTGCCGTTTAGGTCATATTGGTGTAAAGCGCATGAAGAAACTCCATGCTGATGGGATTTTGGAATCACTTGATTATGAATCACTTGATGCTTGCGAACCATGCCTCGTGGGCAAGATGACTAAAACGCCGTTCTCCGGAACAATGGAGCAAGCAACAGATTTGTTGGAAATCATACATACTGATGTATGTGGTCCGATGAATATTAAGGCTCGCGACAAGTATCATTATTTTCTAACCTTCAAAGATGATTTGAGCAGATATGGGTATATCTACTTGATGAAACATAAGTCTGAAACATTTGAAAAGTTCAAAGAATTTCAGAGTGAAGTAGAGAATCATCGTAACAAGAAAATAAAAGTTTCTACGATATGATCGGAGAGGTAAAATATTTGAGTTACGAGTTTGGCCTTCAGTTAAACAATGTGAAATAGTTTCACTACTCACGCCACCTGGAACACCACAGCATAATGGTGTGTCCGAACGTCATAACTGTCGGGGATATACCCCGCGGTGTAAACCGGCCGGAAGTTAAACCGGCCGGACTTGACGGTTTAGCTGAAGACCCGCCCTGACCTTGGCGGTTTACAAGCAACCCGCTTGGACGTTGTAACTCAATGGTAACCCGACGGACGGGTCAGAGGAGCGACAAGACCCGGTGGCCCGTCTGGCGGTTCATGAAGGCCGGTTCAACTATTGTGGGCCGGTTCAAGAGGAAAGGAATATTTACCTTACAAGGAGTCAAGACCGAGACTTGTACCCGGTTTGTACTAGAGATAGACTAGTCCTAATCCTAATAGGACTCCACATGTAAACCGCCCCTTCAACATATATAAGGAGGGGCGGGGCTCCCCAAAGAGGGACAGGTTACAAGTTAGAAGCTACAAGCTACAAGCAATCAATAATCTTCAGGGCTAGACACAAGAGCCGGTTTACGGCGTCTCCCTCGGGATGATAATGAGAACTAGCCTCAAACAGCATGTAGGGTTATTACCGGATGATGTTTCCCGGGGCCCGAAGCTGTCTAAATCCTTGTCTTGCGTGTTGATCCGCCCTGCGTCCCTCGTCCCACTCAACCCCACTCAAGCTACCACATGGATGCGTTGGCCTCGCAACTAAGTCCTGACGCTAAGGACATATGCCGTGACAAATCCACGACAGTTGGCGCCCACCGTGGGGCTCGCGCACGGTGATGATGAGTTCTTGAAGGGAACTTTTCCCAAGGTTCGAGAAGTTCATGATTTCCCGGATGAAGAAAGTCGGTTTTAGAAGGATATACGTTGTCAACCAGCAGCCGGAACAACACATATGAAATTAAAATTCGGAAGATTTTAGGGTTGCGGGCTAAGCGGCCGCTACGAGCGCCATGGAGATCCGCTCAGTCCGAGACAAAATTTCTGGTTGTGGCAGCTTTTGGCGATCCGTCAAGTTGTAAGTTGATGGAAAAATAAATCTCGATGATGGCGATGGCAATTGCTTCCATATGTGAAGGGCAGTCAACAAAAAGTCAAACCACCGCTCCCATCGGGCGGTCTGAAGATAGATCGATCAAATCACGGAGACCGACAGGAGTACGGCGGGCTGGGTGCCTCGCAGACCATCAGATCATAACTCGCCGAGCCGCAGATATACTATGAGGGTGCCGTTGCTGTTCCCAGTGTCCCGAGGCAACAAGCTACTGCTACTGCTACTTTTTCCTGATGTGAAGATCAGTTAAATCCAAGAAACAAAGTGCTACGCACAGTAGTACAGACGAAGGCAATCCTGGTTGAGAGTATGCTGCCAACGAGACTTTCAAGAAAGCTCTCACAAAGGACAATCCATCAAGCAGTCAATATGCAAAGGCAAAAAGTGGTACATCCATTGATCCATCAGTACGAGGAGATAGTGCTAAAAGCAATGATCCGTCAGCACGAGAGAAAAAATCAAATCAACTAAAAATCGGAGGAGGATTTGGTCATGGGTGCATATCGACTCCGAGTCGTTTCCAAACCTCGCTCTGGCCGTACATGCTCCGCTCCGCCTCCGCTTCACACCGGCCGTACTTGCTCTGCCGGAAAGATTCCACTGCAATACGCCTCCACAAGCCGCCGCAGCCCCTGCTGAGTTACCGGACCAGTCCACTGCCGTCCCGCGCTGAGTCGCCGGACTGGTCTCTTTTCCCGTGTTGAGCCGGCCGGCCGCCGTCGCCTCGCTTTGAGCCAGCTCAGCTCCACCCGGCGGCCTCCGCTTCACGCTGCCCCCACTGTTTTAAATCGCCTTCGACTCCGGCACGAGACGCCGTCCCCGTCCGTTTCTTCCACCGTATATAGCGGGGCTGTTATGCTGCTTATTTTCCCTCTGAGTCGCTGGCACGGATCTATGGCTGACGATGAATAGACTGACTATATATCTGTGGTGCTGTGTGTACATGCCCCGGTTCAACATAGCAGGACCAATATCAAGCAATGGATGCATCGTTTGACCAAGTCAATATTTTCTACAACATGGACGATGTATTAAAAAAAAAATTATGCAAGCACCACCGGTCCTAATCCGTGACCAGGACAGGAGCCTCGCCTCCAAGGTTCTGTTGCCGCTTCACTTTGTCGCCTCTGTCGCGATGAACGGATCATCTGTTGTCCGAACAAAAAAACATCAGGTGATATCCGTCCGATTTGTTTTCATAGCACATATTAATTTTTGTGTGAACAATTACTTTGGCATGTGATGTTTTTTGACACAGGACAATTGTTCATTACAAATGAGGCGTTATATTACGGGCACGGAGCACGCGCTAGCAACGTTCTGCACTGGCGTTTCGTCCGTGTCATACCGCCCGGTGAATGAACGTGCGCAAGTCGCCGTGCGGTTTACCGCACTTGCGATGGACTCGACCTTCTATCGCACCGGTTTACAACACCGTGGCCGTCTCCCGCGACCGCGCTGGTTTGCGGCGCGGAGGACTACTTGCTCCGCACCGGTTTACAATGCCGCGACCGGTTCATCTGTCTGTTCGCATGGCTGACTTGCCATGATTGATTTCAGTTTCACTGTGGTGATCGTCAACTCCGCGGTGGATATTTTCTGGCTAACATATCAGGTGAAATCCATCCACTATATTTTCATAATATATATTGCTTTCTTTAAAAAGAGCAAATACTCTGGCTTGCAAGTTTTCCAATGCAGGACAAATTGTCTATTGCAAAAAGGGATTATTATATCGCTGAGCTATTGGATAACCCGTGTCGGTTTATATATCGCGATCCGCGATCCAATCCGCGTCAACTCGTCAGGACCATGCGAATTACCCTATAGCGCATGCACAGGCTGCCATCCCCCGCAGTCCGGTCTACATCAACATACCGGGCCGCACCGGTATGCACACGCCATTTATTGAGTATGAACAAGTCACAGCTTGGGTAGCCCGGTTTTCTTTCAAATTGGAGGCAAATTATCATCAACCACCGTCTGCACTGGATGGATCAATGGACAGGCGCACAAGTCGCCGCCGCTACAGTTTGGTTAACTTCAAATCACCAGTTGGAAGGAACCATTGGCCGAGTTGCTGACACGGTTCATACGGGATCATTTACAACCCGCCGCAGTCACCTCAACCTTCTGTGGATTCACGTCGTGTTATCAACACCAATGATATACAAGTTATACCGGTTTATATCACGGTCAAATATGGAGAATCTCAAGCCAACTCCTCGAGTCACCTTGAGACTTGGGGGCTACGATGATAGGACGCAGCAAGTTTTGCCAGTTTCAGCCGGTTTAAGAACCCAAGGACGATGGAGGGATAGATAACCCGATCCCGGAGGCTACTGATATGTTGATGAAAATTTAAAGGCCGTCAGAAAATTTCCGGCTTAGAAAGTATATGACAGTTACAAAATCCCGGCTCAATGAAGAAGTTTCGGATCATCAGAAAGGATTCCGGTTTGAAACCTGGCTGAAGGGAAATCAGTATCACTGAAGCTCTCAAATATCCGATTTACAATCCGGTTCAAGAGAAATTTATTCTCCCACAAAGTTCTGAAGCGCTCAGATCCGGTTTACCCATGTCCGGTTCAAAAAGGAATTAACTTCTCGCAAGTTCGAGTTTAAAGGCCGTCAGAAAATTTCCGGCTGAAAATGAAGATTCCGGTTTAAAATCCGGTTCAAGGGAAAGATGTCTCCAACAAAGCTTTGAAGCTCTTAATATCCGGTTCAAGATCCTGGTTCAAGAAGAATTTATCTCTTGCAAAAAGGTTAAAAATCACTGAAGAGGACCTGCTGCCATGATGCGCGGTTCAAACATGGGGCTTCCTGTTCAAACATAGGTCGTATTCGAACCAAAGAGAACATAGCCATCCTTACAAAGTCAGTTGGGGACCTAGTCGACTTGAACAGTAGCTACACCTCCTGGGAGCTTGGTCATGTCTTGACGACGGTAATGCTTTCTGGCTGGCACATTTGCCACTAAGTCAGTTGGGGACGTCGACTTGAACCGTAGTTACACCTTATGGGAGCTCGGTCATGTCTTGATGATGGTAATGCCTTCTGATCGGCTTTTTTAGCCAATAAGTCATTTGGGGGCTTGGTCGTGTCCGAACCAATGCAATGCCACTTGATCGGCCCTAGGCCACTAAGCCACTTGGGGGCTTGGTCGAATCCGAACCAATGCAATGCCACTTGGCCGGCGTAACGCCACGAGTCATTTTGGGGTCCTGGCTGACTGGCACCATTGCTACGCCTTCGGGGGGCTTGGTTGCGTCTGACCATGGTAATTCCATCTGACCAAGCTCAGTAGAGCTCTTCTTTTGCAAAAAATTGTTGCCATTGCTTTTGCTTTAATAGCCTTTCTTGAGAAGTTGCTATTTTATTTGCGCTTTTTAAACCGACAGTATTTTGTACCGGTTCAAACAGCTAAAATTGGCGGAACACGGTCCATTTTTAGACCGGAGATTATCTGCCCGGTTTAATTTCCTGTTACCATCTTATTATGGAGTAAACCGGTGTTTATCAACCCGGCTCGGTTTTCAACTACAAGTTGTGAGTGCATGATCAAACTATGATCCGGAGATTATCTGCCCGGTTTAATTTCCTATTACCATCTTATTATGGAGTAAGCCGGTGTTTATCAACCCGGCTCGGCTTTCAACTACAAGTTGTGAGTACATGATCAAGTTATAATCCGGAGATTATCAGTCCGGTCTGGTTTGACTGCAAGTCACCAGTATTATATATTGTTAAACCGGTGTTTATCACAGCCCGGTACGGTTTTATCATAAACCGGCGCAATATGGAAGGAGTTATCATTACTCAAAATTCCCCTACTATGGAAAGTTGGTAAACCGACTATATCACAGGTATGATATATTTCATATTTGATTATTCTTAAATGTTGGGCATTATGACCCGTCCGGCGGTAAACCGCCAGGACACTTTAAACTTGTTGTATGCAGAAACAGGTTGAATAACGCATGGTTATAAATTATCCGGTGTTTGTTAAACCGGCCTGGCTTTAAGACGATAAGTCGCCAGTATGATGATAACTTATCCGGTGTTTGTTAAACCGGCCTGGCTTTGAAGACGATAAAATTGCCAGTATATAATGAGAAATTATCCAGTGTTTATTAAACCGGACTGGCTTTGGACTATAAGTTGCCAGTATATATTTGGATTGCGCCATTGGAATCATGCGCTTATATATTATTGGATTACATTATTCAAATAGCCAAACTTGGCTGAATTTTCATTATGATATTGGATGAATAAGGTTTTCATACCAGATTATATTACCTTGAATAGCCAACATGGCTGGATTTTTATTATGGTTATTAATATTATGATTAAGGTTTTCAAAGTCGCTTTAGCGCAATGGTTATCATTTTCTACAATTGAAGGAATAGTCCCGAGTTGCTGCAGGCTTACAACCCGGCACTTGGGGGCTACACTATTCAAAGTTGAGATGATATCAAATATGCAAGTCTCATGTCGCTGCAAGCATGCACCATGACCCTTGGGGACTACCGATTGCTCCTGTCAACTATTCAAGGTACAAAGCTTTTTATTTATTATATTGAAGGGTCTACTGCTCAGTTGGTAAAGCACAAGGCTCTTAACCTTGTGGACGTGGATTCAAGCCCCATGATGAGGGGTTACATCATATGATGCTATTTTCATAGAAGTATATATCAAAGTCCCAACTCAATATTATCTTACTGAGCCGGCCCTTGGGGGCTACACATTGCTGTTCAAAGTTTACAAGATTATATTTACAAAGTCCCTGCTGATTATTACATAATGACCCGGCCCTTGGGGGCTACATTGGTTGAAGTTTTATGGGCATCAGTCAATTAAAAGTCCCAGGTTGCTGTAAGCATGACAACCCGGCACTTGGGGGCTACAGGTATTATATATTATTATCGAAGAAAGATTTCCAAGTTCTCTGTTGAGCAAATCAGATTGACCCGGCGTCACCAATCGTAAACCAATGTTGGCAACAATCATGAACCGGTGTATGCAATCCGGGGTCATCAGTTTTATAACCCGGCCATTTGGTAATGTTAAACCGGCAAGTTTTCAAGACCGGGGTCATCTTCAAACCGGCTGAATATCAGATGAATATCTCAAGACCAATATTTCTTAAATCGGCGTTTTGGAAGCCGACTCAAATGGATTATTTTTTCACAAATATATTTTCTATGAGAAACCAATGTCAGCAAGTTGAATATGAAGCTGGTTATTGACCCGGATTTTCTAGAAGGTGGAAATGGCAAAGACTAAGGATGATCAGATGCCGGTTTACAAGAATTTTTAATCCGGAGCATAACCTGTCAAATTTGTTCTGGTATTTATTTGCAGCATAAGTTTACCATGGATAAATCCAAGCTAAACTTGGGGGCTAATGTCGGGGATATACCCCGCGGTGTAAACCGGCCGGAAGTTAAACCGGCCGGACTTGACGGTTTAGCTGAAGACCCGCCCTGACCTTGGCGGTTTACAAGCAACCCGCTTGGACGTTGTAACTCAATGGTAACCCGACGGACGGGTCAGAGGAGCGACAAGACCCGGTGGCCCGTCTGGCGGTTCATGAAGGCCGGTTCAACTATTGTGGGCTGGTTCAAGAGGAAAGGAATATTTACCTTACAAGGAGTCAAGACCGAGACTTGTACCCGGTTTGTACTAGAGATAGACTAGTCCTAATCCTAATAGGACTCCACATGTAAACCGCCCCTTCAACATATATAAGGAGGGGCGGGGCTCCCCAAAGAGGGACAGGTTACAAGTTAGAAGCTACAAGCTACAAGCAATCAATAATCTTCAGGGCTAGACACAAGAGCCGGTTTACGGCGTCTCCCTCGGGATGATAATGAGAACTAGCCTCAAACAGCATGTAGGGTTATTACCGGATGATGTTTCCCGGGGCCCGAAGCTGTCTAAATCCTTGTCTTGCGTGTTGATCCGCCCTGCGTCCCTT
Source organism: Aegilops umbellulata (assembly GCA_032464435.1). Classification (NCBI taxonomy): domain Eukaryota; kingdom Viridiplantae; phylum Streptophyta; class Magnoliopsida; order Poales; family Poaceae; genus Aegilops; species Aegilops umbellulata. The sequence goes on along the minus strand of CP136058.1, from coordinate 346,307,486 downwards.
GTCCCACTCAACCCCACTCAAGCTACCACATGGATGCGTTGGCCTCGCAACTAAGTCCTGACGCTAAGGACATATGCCGTGACAAATCCACGACAATAACCGTACTTTATTGGATATAGTGCAATCTATGATGTTTCTTACCGATTTACCACTATAGTTTTGGGATCATGCATTAGAGACAACTGCATTCACATTAAATAGGGCACCATCAAAATCCGTTGAGACGACACCGTATGAACTATGGTTTGGCAAGAAACCAAAGTTGTCTTGTCTTAAAGTTTGGGGTTGTGATGCTTATATGAAAAAGTTTCATCCTGATAAGCTCAAACCCAAATCGGAGAAGTATGTCTTCATAGGATACCCAAAGAAGACAGTTGGGTACACCTTCTATCACAGATCCAAAGGCAAGATATTCGTTGCTGAGAATGGATCCTTTCCAGAGAAGGAGTTTCTCTCGAAAGAAGTGAGTGGGAGGAAAGTAGAAAACTTGATAAGGTAATTGTACATTCTCCCTTATTGGAAAGTAGTTCATCACAGAAATCTGTTCTTGTGACTACTACACCAATTAGTAAGGAAGCTAATGATAATGATCATATAACTTCAAAATCAAGTTACTACCGAATCTCGTAAGTAAACCAGAGTGAGATCCGCACCAGAGTGGTACGGTAATCCTGTTCTGGGAGTCATGTTACTAGACCATGATGAACTTGCGAACTATGAGGAAGCGATGATGAGCCCAGATTCCGCGAAATGGTTTGAGGCCATGAAATCTGAGATTTGATCCATGTATGAAAACAAAGTATGGCCTTTGGTGGATTTGCTCGATGATCGGCAAGCCATAGAAAATAAATGGATCTTCAAGAGGAAGACGGACGATGATAGTAGTGTTACTATCTACAAAGCTAGAATTGTCGCAAAAAGGGTTTTCGACAAGTTCAAGGTGTTGACTACGATGAGAGTTTCTCACTCGTATCTATGCTTAAGTCTGTCCGAATCATGTTAGCAATTACCGCATTTTATGAAATCCGACAAATGGATAAACAAAACTGCATTCCTTAAAGGATTTATTAAAGAAGAGTTGTATACGATGCAACTAGAAGGTTTTGTCGATCCTAAAGGTGTTAACAAAATATGCAAGCTCCAGCGATTCATCTATGGACTGGTGCAAGCATCTCGGAGTTGGAATACATGCTTTGATAAGTTGATCAAAGCATATAGTTTTATACAGACTTGCGGTGAAGCCTGTATTTACAAGAAAGTGAGTGGGAGCACTACAACATTTCTGATAAGTATATGTATGACATATTGTGGATCAGAAATAATGTAGAATTATTCTGTAAAGCACAAAGGAGTGTTAGAAAGGAGTTTTTCAAAGGAAGACCTCGGTGAAGCTGCTTACATATTGAGCATCAATATCTATAGAGATAGATCAAGACGCTTGATAAGTTTTTTCAATGAGTACATACCTTGACAGGATTTTGAAGTAGTTCAAAATGGAACAGTCAAAGAAAGAGTTCTTTCCTGTGTTACAAGGTGTGAAATTGAGTAAGACTCAAAGCCTGACCACGACAGAAGATAGAAAGAGAATGAAAGTCATTCCCTATGCCTCGGCCATAGGTTCTATAAAGTATGCCATGCTGTTTACCAGATCTATTGTATACCCTACACTGAGTTAAGCAAGGGAGAACAATGGTGACCTAGGAGTAGATCACTGGACAGCGGTCAAAGTTATCCTTAGTGGAATAAGGATATGTTTCTCGATTATGGAGGTGACAAAAGGTTCGACGTAAAGGGTTACATCGATGCAAGTTTTGACACCGATCTGGATAACTCTAAGTCTCAATCTAGATACATATTGAAAGTGGGAGCAATTAGCTAGAGTAGCTCCGTGCAGAGCATTGTAGACATAGAAAATTGCAAAATACATAACGGATCTGAATGTGGCAGACCCGTTGACTAAACTTCTCTCACAAGCAAAACATGATCACACCGTAGTACTCTTTGGGTGTTAATCACATAGCGATGTGAACTAGATTACTGAATCTAGCAAATCCTTTGGGTGTTGGTCACATGGCGATGTGAACTATGGGTGTTAATCACATGATGATGTGAACTATCGAGTTAATCACATGGTGATGTGACCTAGATTATTGACTCTAGTGCAAGTGGGAGACTGAAAGAAATATGCCCTAGAGGCAATAATAAAGTTATTATTTATTTCCTTACATATCATGATAAATGTTTATTATTCATGCTAGAATTGTATTAACTGGAAACATAATACATGTATGGATACATAGACAAACAGAGTGTCACTAGTATGCCTCTACTTGACTAGTTTGTTAATCAAAGATGGTTAAGTTTCCTAACCATGGACAAAGGAGTTGTCATTTGATTAACAAGGTCACATCATTAGTTGAATGATCTGATTGACATGACCCATTCCATTAGCATAGCACCCGATCGTTTAGTATGTTGTTGTTGCTTTTATCCATGACTTATACATGTTCTTTTGACTATGAGATTATGCAACTCCCGTTTGCCGGAGGAACACTTTGGGTGCTACCAAACGTCACAACGTAACTGGGTGATTATAAAGGAGTACTACAGGTGTCTCCAAAGGTAGATGTTGGGTTGGCGTATTTCGAGATTAGGATTTGTCACTCCAATTGTGGGAGAGGTATCTCTGGGCCCTCTCGGTAATGCACATCACTTAAGCCTTGCAAGCATTGCAACTAATGAGTTAGTTGCGGGATGATGTATTACGGAACGAGTAAAGAGACTTGCCGGTAACGAGATTGAACTAGGTATTGGATACCGACGATCGAATCTCGGGCAAGTAACATACCGATGGACAAAGGGAACAACGTATGTTGTTATGCGGTCTGACCGATAAAGATCTTCGTAGAATATGTAGGAGCCAATATGGGCATCCAGTTCCCGCTATTGGTTATTGACCGGAGATGTGTCTCGGTCATGTCTACATTGTTCTCGAACCGTAGGGTCCGCACGCTTAAGGTTACGATGACAGTTATTATGAGTTTATGAGTTTTTGATGTACCGAAGGAGTTCGGAATCCCGGATGAGATCGGGGACATGACGAGGAGTCTCGAAATGGTCGAGACGTAAAGATCGATATATTGGACGACTATATTCGGACATCGGAAAGGTTCTGAGTGGTTCGGGTATTTATCGGAGTACCGGAGAGTTACGGGAATTCGTATTGGGCCTTATTGGGCCATACGGGAAAAGGAGAGAAAGGGCCAAAAGGTGGCCGTGCCCCTCCCCTTGCTCTAGTCCGAATTGGACTAGGGAAGGGGGGCGCCCCCTTCCTTCCTTCTCCTTCTCTCTTCCCTTTCCTTCTCTCCTACTCCCCCTACATGGAAGGACTCCTAGTTGGACTAGGAAAGGGGGAATCCTACTCCCGGTGGGAGTAGGACTCCCCTTGGCGCGCCAAACATAGGGCCGGCCTCCTCCCTCCCTTGCTCCTTTATATACGGGGGCAGGGGGCACCCCATGAACACACAAGTTGATCTTCGTTATCGTTCCTTAGCCGTGTGCGGTGCCCCCCTCCACCATATTCCACCTCGGTCATATTGTAGCGGTGCTTAGGCAAAGCCCTGCGACAGTAGAACATCAAGATCGTCACCACGCCGTCGTGCTGACGGAACTCCTCCCCGACGCTTTGCTGGATCGGAGCCCGGGGATCGTCATCGAGCTGAACGTGTGCCAAGAACTCGGAGGTGCCGGACTAACGGTGCTTGGATCGGTCGGATCGTGAAGACGTACGACTACATCAACCGCGTTGATATAACGCTTCCGCTTTCGGTCTACGAGGGTACGTAGACAACACTCTCCCCTCTCGTTGCTATGCATCACCATGATCTTGCGTGTGCGTAGGAATTTTTTTGAAATTACTACGTTCCCCAACAGCTAATGTATTACAGTAGTTCACCAAAAAAAGTTATGTATAACCCGAAAGTGATTTTAATAGACCGAAAGTGAGATTGCGCCCTGATTGTGCCAAATAACCCACTGGACTTTAATAGGCCGAAATTCGGACGGGCCGTAAATGCGCCGACCTAATACACGGGCCTTTAACAGGCCAGAACTTCAGTCGGGCTAGATTATCATCATTTTTATATGGTCCTTTAATGGGCCTGATATGACGTTGGGCCACATATGGCCCATGGTTTACGTCCAGCGTTAACAGGCCGAAAATGACAACAGGCCGAAAGTGGCCCAAAGCTATAGTGGGCCTCTAACAGGCCGAATGTCAGACATGGCCGACTATGACCCAAATCCTTCACGATCGTTTATGGGCCGAAAGTTTTGATGGCCTGTAAATGGGCCCAAATGAAGCCGGACCTTTAACAGGCCGGAAATACACCGGGCCGTAATTCGGCCCAATTACTTAGCAGACTGTTAACGAGCCAGAAGTGACCATGGGCCGCGTTGATGACAAGTTTAGGACAGGCCGTTGACGGGCCGATTTGACAGAGAATGTTGGGCCTTTAGCTGGGTCGGCCCATTATGGTCGGCAAAATCTTATGGGCCTTTAGCTGGGCCGGCCCATTGTGGTCCACAAAATCTTATGGGCCTTTAGCTGGGCCGGCCCATTATGGTCTGCAAAATCGTGTGGGCCTTTAGCTGGGCCGGCCCATAATGGTCCGCTAAATTTTGTAGGCCTTTAGCTGGGCCGGCCCATTATGGTCCGCTAAATCTTATGGGCCTTCGATTGGGCCGGCCCATTTAATCTTTGTGGGCCACTTTTGGGCCGGTCCACGTGTCAACATATCATAGGCCCCTCTCGACCGTTGGATGAGTGACACCTGTGCCAACGCGGAGCTGACGCGTGGATTTGTCAGCCAATGAGAATTTTACACATGGAAAATCGGCATTGGTCATGGCTGTTAACAGGTTATCGGATCCAAAATCTGACCCGATAGCTTAACGGCGTTCCGTTATGGTGGATGCCACATGTCGGTCACCCTTGATGAAAGCACTTCTGTGACGCGCGATTTATCGTCATGGAAGTGGACACTTCCGTGATGATAATTTTGGCAATGTCATGGAACACTTCTACGACAGCACAGGTATGACTATCTTGATTCTGTCATAAATTTGTCATGGATGTACATGCATGACAGAAAACACGACCTACTGTGACAAACACGTATCATCACAGAAGTGTATTTTTTTGTAGTGCTTGCGAAGGTTAAAACAACATCAACTTGACAAACTATCGTTGTGGTTTTGATGCGTAGGTAAGAACGGTTCTTGCTCAGCCCGTAGCAGCCACGTAAAATTTGCAACATCAAAGTAGAGGACGTCTAACTTGTTTTTGCAGGGCATGTTGTGATGTGATATGGTCAAGACATGATGCTAAATTTTATTGTATGAGATGGTCATGTTTTGTAACTGAGTTATTGGCAACTGGCAGGAGCCATATGGTTGTCGCTTTATTATATGCAATGCAATCGCCCTGTAATGCTTTACTTTATCACTAAGCGGTAGCGATAGTCGTAGAAGCATAAGATTGGCAAGACGACAACGATGCTATGATGGAGATCAAGGTGTCACGCTGGTGACGATGGTGATCATGACGGTGCTTCGGAGATGGAGATCACAAGAACAAGATGATGATGGCCATATCATATCACTTATATTGATTGCATGTGATGTTTATCTTTTATGTATCTTATCTTGCTTTGATTGGCGGTAGCATTATAAGATGATCTATCACTAAATTATCAAAGTATAAGTGTTCTCCCTGAGTATGCACTGTTGCGAAAGTTCTTCGTGCTGAGACACCACGTGATGATCGGGTGTGATAGGATCTACGTTCAAATACAACGGGTGCAAAACAGTTGCCACGCGGAATACTCAGGTTAATCTTGACGAGCCTAGCATATAACAGATATGGCCTCGGAACACTGAGACCGAAAGGTCGAGCATGAATCATATAGTAGATATGATCAACATAGTGATGTTCACCATTGAAACTACTCCATCTCACGTAATGATCAGACATGGTTTAGTTGATATGGATCATGTGATCACTTAGAAGATTAGAGGGATGTCTATCTAAGTGGGAGTTCTTAAGTAATATGATTAATTGAACTTTAATTTATCATGAACTTAGTCCTGGTAGTATTAGCATATCTGTGTTGTAGATCAATAGCTCGCGTTTAGCTTCCCTGTTTTATTTTTGATATGTTCCTAGAGAAAACTAAGTTGAAAGATGTTAGTAGCAATGATGCGGATTGAATCCTGATCTCAGGATTATCCTCATTGCTGCACAGAAGAATTATGTCCTTGATGCACCGCTAGGTGACAGACCTATTGCAGGAGCAGATGCAGACGTTATGAACGTTTGGCTAGCTCGGTATGATGACTACTTGAATAGTTTAGTGCACCATGCTTTACGGCTTAGAACCGGGACTTCAAAATGTTTTGAACGCCACGAAGCATATAAGATGTTCCAAGAGTTGATAGTATTTCATACTCATGCCCGCGTCGAGAGGTACGAGACCTCTAGCATTACTTTGCCTACAAGATGGAGGAGAATAGCTCAACCAGTGAGCATGTGCTTAGATTGTCTAAGTACTACAATCACTTGAATCAAGTGGGAGTTAATCTTCCAGATAAGATAGTGATTGATAGAGTTCTCTAGTCACTATCACCAAGTTACTAGAACTTCATGATGAACTATAATATGCAAGGGATAAACAGAAACGATTCCCAAGCTCTTCGTGATGCTGAAATCGACGAAGGTAGAAATCAAGAAAAGCATCAAGTGTTGATGGTTGATGATACGTCTCCAACGTATCTATAATTTTTGATTGCTCCATGCTATATTATCTACTGTTTTGGACATCATTGGGCTTTATTATCCACTTTTATATTATTTTTGGGACTAACCTATTAACCGTAGGCCCAGCCCAGAATTGATGTTTTTTTGCCTATTCAGAGTTTTGAAGAAACGGAATATCAAACGGAGTCCAAACCGAATGAAACCTTCGGGAACGTGATTTTCTCACCGAATATGATCCAAGAGACTTGGACCCTACGTCAAGAAAGAAAGGAGGTGGCCACGAGGTAGGGGGCGCACCCTCCACCCTCGTGGGTCCCACGTTGCTCCACCGACGTACTTCTTCCTCCTATATATACCTACATACCCCCAAACGATCAGATACGAAGCCAAAAACCTAATTCCACCGCCGCAACCTTCTGTACCCACGAGATCCCATCTTGGGGCCTGTTCCGGAGCTCCGCCGGAGGGGGCATCCACCACGGAGGGCTTCTACATCATCATAGCCCCTCCGATGAAGTGTGAGTAGTTTACCTCAGACCTTCGGGTCCATAGTTAGTAGCTAGATGGCTTCTTCTCTCTTTTTGGATCTCAATATAATGTTCTCCCCCTCTCTCGTGGTGATCTATTTGATGTAATCTTATTTTTGCGGTGTGTTTATTGAGATCGATGAATTGTGGGTTTATGATCAAGATTATCTATGATCAATATTTGAATCTTCTCTGAACTCTTTTATGTATGACTGGTTATCTTTGCAACTCTCTTCGAATTATCAGTTTGGTTTGGCCTACAAGATTGATCTTTCTTGCAATGGGAGAAGTGCTTAGCTTTGGGTCATGCTAGTTGAGTAGTTGTGAGTTTGAGAAATACTTGTGTTAAAGTTTGTGATTCCCGTAGCATGCACATATGGTGAACCGTTATGTGATGAAGTCGGAGCATGATTTATTTATTGAATGTCTTCCTTATGAGTGGCGGTCGGGGACGAGCGATGGTCTTTTCCTACCAATCTATCCCCCTAGGAGCATGCACTTAATACTTTGCTCTGATAACTTGTAGATTTTTGCAATAATTATATGAGTTCTTCATGACTAATGTTGAGTCCATGGATTATACGCACTTTTCTTCCTTCCACCATTGCTAGCCTATCTAATACCACACACTTTTCGCCGGTATCATACACCCACCATATACCTTCCTCAAAACAGCCACCATACCTACCTATCATGGCATTTCCACAGCCTTTCCGAGATATATTGCCATGCAACTTTCCACCGTTCCGTTTATTATGACACACTCCATTATTGTCATATTGCTAGCATGATCATGTAGTTGACATCGTATTTGTGGCAAAGCCACCATTCATAATTGTTTCATACATGTCACTCTTGATTCATTGCATATCCCGGTACACCGCCGGAGGCATTCATATAGAGTCATACTTTGTTCTAAGTATTGAGTTGTAATTGTTGAGTTGTAAGAAAAAAAAGTGTGATGATGATCATTTCTAGAGCATTGTCCCAAGTGAGGAAAAGGATGATGGAGAATATGATTCCCCCACAAGTTGGGATGAGACTCTGGATGAAATAAATAAATAAAAAAGAGGTCATAAAAAAAGGCCCAAATAAAAAAAATGAGAGAAAAAGAGAGAAGGGACAATGTTACTATCCTTTTACCACACTTGTGCTTCAAAGTAGCACCACGATCTTCATTTTGTCCATGATACAGAAGGTTGCGGCGGTGGAATTAGGTTTTTGGCTCCGTATCTGATCGTTTGGGGGTACGTAGGTATATATAGGAGGAAGAAGTACATCTGTGGAGCAACATGGGGCCGACGAGGGTGGAGGGCGCGCCCCCCAACCTCGTGGCCACCTCCTTTCTTTCTTGACCTAGGGTCCAAGTCTCCTGGATCATATTCAATGAGAAAATCACGTTCCCGAAGGTTTCATTCCGTTTGGACTCCGTTTGATATTCCGTTTCTTCGAAATACTGAAATAGGCAAAAAAAAACAATTCTGGGCTGGGCCTCCGGTTCATAGGTTAGTCCCAAAAGTAATATAAAAGTGGAAAATAAAGCCCAATATGGTCCAAAACAGTAGATAATATAGCATGGAGCAATCAAAAATTATAGATACGTTGGAGACGTATCAGGCATCCCCAAGCTTAATTCCTGCTCGTCCTCGAGTAGGTAAATGACAAAAAAGAATTTTTGATGCGGAGTGCTACTTGGTATAATTTAATGTAATTCTTCTTAATCCTGGCATGAATATTCAGATCCAAAAGATTCAAGACAAAAGTTCATAATGACATAAAAATAATAATACTTCAAGCATACTAACTAAGCAATTATGTCTTCTCAAAATAACATGGACAAAGAAAGTTCATCCCTACAAAATCATATAGTTTAGTCATGCTCCATTTTTGTCACACAAGAATGCTCTCATCATGCACAACACCGATGACAAGCCAAGAAATTGTTTCATACTTTAATAATCTCAAACTTTATAAACTTTCACGCAATACATGAGCGTGCGCCATGGATATAGCACTATGGGTGGAATAGAATATGATGATGGGGGTTATGTGGAGAAGGTCTCACATCAACGAGGCTAATCAATGGGCTATGGAGATGCCCATCGATTGATGTTAATGCAAGGAGTAGGGATTGCCATGCAACGGATGCACTAGAGCTATAAATGTATGAAAGTTCAACAAAAGAAACTAAGTGGGTGTGCATCCAACTTGCTTCACTACAAAAAAAATACACTTTTGTGATGATACGTGTTTGTCACAGTAGGTCGCTTTTTTGTCATGCATGTACATCCATGACAAATTTATGACAGAATTAAGATATTCATACCTGTGCTGTCATAGAAGTGTTCCATGACATTACCAAATTTATCATCACGGAAGTGTCCACTTCCATGATGATAAATCACGCGTCACAGAAGTGCTTTCGTCAAGGGTGACCGACACGTGGCATCCACCGTAACGGAATGCCGTTAAGCTATCGGGTTGGGTTTTGGATCTGATAAGCCGTTAACAGTCCCGACCAATGGGAAATTTCCACGTGTAAAATTCTTATTGGCCGGACGAAACACGTGTCAGCTCGTCAGCGGGCGGGTCAGATAGGCGCCTATGAGACGTCGACACGTGGCACGGCCCAACAGTGGCCCATTCCTGTGAAAAGGCCGGCCCGTTTGACTTGGTCAAAAGTTGGCGGGCCGGCCCATGGAAAGCCTGTTAACGGCCTGTTCGCATATAGCCCATTTACAGCCCGCTAACCCAAGGCCTGTTATGCCCTATCCGAATTAGGCCCAGTAGCGTCATCTGGGCCGTCCACTATGATTCCAGCCCGTTTTCACTTCTGGCCCATGTATAGGCCATGACGTCTTTCGGCCCATATGAGGCCCTTTGTAACTCTTGGCCCATTAGCGGCCCGTGCTGAAACTGGCCCGTAACGAACAGTGTATTACTTTACACCCAATAACGGCCCGTGGTGAAACTGGCCCGTAATGAACAGTGTATCACTTTATACCCATTAACGGCCCGTTATTCCGTTGGGCCGTTTCCAGCCCAAGTTAACTTTCGGCCTTTTGAGGGCCCATTTATTCTTGGGCTCATTTGCAACATTCGGTTACTTAAGGCCCGTTAGTGTCATTTTCTGCTTGTGGGCCAAATTCAGCCCGTCGTTACAGTCAGCCCTTTTGTGGACCGTTAGTCTGTTGGGCCATTTTCATAGCATCACCAAATACGGCCTATTAACGGCCCGTTATGGTCAGCCCATAAAACATACGATTTCTATTAAAGGCCCGTCTACGGCCCATTAAAGGCCCGTACAAGACCCATAAATGAGCTGGCGGCCCATGGATCCTAGGAGACGTACAAGGCCCATGGATCCTACGAGACGTAGAAGGCCCATGGATCCTAGACGTAGAAGGCCCATGGAACCTACGAGACGTAGAAGGCCCATGGATCCGACGGCCCGTGAAGGGCCAATGTCGGGCTTATTGGCCCCCGTTTGAATGATACAACATATTCAAAGAATTATCCTACTCAATACTATCTCCTCTAAAAAGACTACACTATTAAAACAAAGAGATCGAGGCATAGAAAGGTAGAATAATCCTACACTATACAATAATGAAATTATAGCCGATTATACCCACTGGGCATTATGGTTCAACACAGGTGATAATAAAGATACACAAACAGCAAATTACATACACTGGGCAAATACATCTCATACATCATGGACGCGCATCAACTTAACTCCATTTGAACAATAATCTCTTCAGAAAATAGGATTGACCGGATTCAGATAGCACAAATTTCAGTCTGCAAAATCTCTAATTCCTTCATGGTTACCTCAGTGTCTTGTTTCATTTTTTGACTCCTGCATCTAATACCTGCATGTCCAGTCTCAACTTGTTGATTATATGTTGACAATCATGTACACGTTGTCTTTCCACCTCTAGTTGATGCTCGAGAACATCAGCACATTCTAATTCCAATCCATAATCATTCGGTAACGACCATGCCGCACTGTTCACAAATCTTTGTGTTGATGTCACTTCATCCTGAAATGTTTCTGTAAGTACACATGACTATGGCAAAAATATAGTTACAACAGTGAAGCGAACAAGACACTATTTTGTACTACATGGCAAAACAGGACTGACAATAATGTTACATGTCACTAAAAAAATGTTACACGTCATGAAGCTTAAGCAGGTGATATTTTAAAAATTATAAAAAAGATAGTCTGTGCAGCCTGCATACAGAAATCCATCTTAGCTCACCAGAGGAGCATGATGTTGGGGCCCAATCGAAAACACAGACAAGTTACAAATTTAGACATCACGTTGCGTATAAGTAAGCAAGCAGTTGGCCATTCCGTGCCTCAATTAAAGTCTTAGGGAACATAATGAACAGCAGAGGGTTTCATACAAACATACTACAACAGGCAAAACTATGCAATCATTAGCGTAGTATAAACTAGATTGTGAGCCTCATGCAATAATAGTTGGTTAATAGACTTCAAAGTTTCAGGCACACTTCGGCAGAGTAATTAAATGGTAAGGCCTTTAATTATGTCAACTAATAGTGATACAAGTACCGAACATCAGGCATGATTATTTGGGCATCTCATTAACTGAGGACAAATAAAGCAATTGAAAAGATAAAATTAACTATGCCTGAAACAAATAAGGAATTGAACTGTTGAGTTGCATACAGTGACTTACCTTAGCAGGTTGAAGAGACTCAGCGTAGCTCCTACTTCTCTTGCAAGGCTCCTTCCTAACATCTTGTACTTGGAAATCCTCAATATTATCTTCATTGCACCCCCTCTGCAAGGTGACACAAACTAGTTACTCGTCTCCTTGGAAGATAAATATGCATACTTTCCTGTGTGTGAACACAAAAGGATGAGATTATAACAAAACAACACCACATAATGAAACATGCCGCATCTCTTGCACTTGCACACAATGAAATGAGCATTTACTATGTCTGCACTATGTAAAACCTAGGCATACCTTCGAACTAGATCTCCAGGTACTCTTGGAGAGCCTAATGTAGTGTACAGCCAAACCTTTATGTCACCTATGAGTTAGACAAGGCCCCACTACAGCAGCCCTTAGTGTTTAAATCGTTGACAAGCTCTGTTAGAGTGTTAGGTCAAGAACAACAAGTAATCAAAGCAAACAGTCCTAGTATGGCTGGCTGATGCAAACAAGCAATTGAACAGAAGTGTGAGCAAATCTTACATATCAACAAAAGAAGCAAAGAAGGAGGCTTAAAGACCATCACTTGACTGACAAGATTTAAGGGGAATTTAAACATCATGTGCAACGTATGAACTAACATAAACATTGCATATTCCAGATTCTACAATGGAATGCACATGTATTAGGTTATGCCATGTATGATGATGCCTAAATGTACAGATAGCAGGCAGGAGTGATTCATCATTGCACGCACAATTGAATTGCAGGCTAAGGGCCAGTTCGATTCCGCCTTTTCAGGGCATATTGTCAAAATAAGCCATAAAAGATGTAAATAAGTCATTTTTGAGTTATGGGCTTGGGCTTAACTAATTTCGCTTTGGAGGGGGGGGGGGTGTTTCGGGTAGAACCTCACTAAAAATTGAAGGGAAGGGGAATAGTGAAATGACTCTGTTGTCTGCCTATATTACACTCAAAATGCAACTGCTGACGCCTGTGTCACACCTGACCCTCAAGTAAAAACAAACACGCAAGCATTCATTGCCCTGCCCGCTTGCATCTCCTCTCCCCTTTCCCTCTACCTCGATCCCCTGCCAGCAGCACTAGGGTTCCTCCAGTGAGCCGTCGCAACTGGTCCCATCTGGCCTTGTCCTCGACGATGCTATGTCCAGCTAGGCTACATGGCCGGCGGGTAGGGGCAAATCTCCCTAGCTTCTCCTCCCTCTGGCGCCGCCCCTCATTCTCATGGTCTCCAGCAGCTGCTCCACTGTGGTTCGTCCAACACACTACTCCAGCGGGCGCTGCACAACTACGGCTGATGCCACACTGCGGCAGAAGGCACCTTATTCCCCCTCCCCTCCTCCCAGGCCATGGCCTTGAGGTGCTGTTGAAGGATGAGCTCATCCAACAAAGTGAGGATCTCCTTGATTTTTTGCCAAATTTTCATTCTGATCTACTATACGATGAATTGCTATAAGCTGCTTCTGCTGCTGCTATATGATGCATTGCTATGAGCTGCTCCTGCTGCTGCTATATGATGAATTGCTATGAGCTGCTGCTGCTGTATGATGAGTTGCTATGAGCTGCTGCTGCTGCTATATGATGAATTGCTATGAGCTGCTACTGCTGCTATATGATGAGTTGCTACAAGCTGCTCCTGCTGCTGCTATATGATGAGTTGCTACAAGATGCTCCCGCTGCTGCTATATGATGAATTGCTATGAGCTGCTCCTGCTGCTGCTATATGATGAATTGCTATGAGCTGCTCCTGCTGCTGCTATATGATGAATTGCTATGAGCTGCTGCTGGTATATGATGAATTGCAGACTGTTGCTGTTGTATGATGAGTTGCTATGAGCTGCTGCTGCTGCTGCTATGTGATGCTTTCAGGTGGTGCTGCTATACGATAATAACCAGCCACTTGGACCATAGAATTTCAATAAATAATTGTTCTTCATTTAAATGTGGGTCATGCGTTCTTCGTTTAAATTAGGCAATTGGATCTCTATGGAAAACATTGACCAAAGTAGATTGTGCCAAGTAGATGGTATCTTTGTATTTTCATTTTGAGCAAATAGTGATGGTCTGTTTCCTATCATATTAATTACTGCACTGGGTTCAATTTGTGATGTTTGCAAGTCAAATTAATTTCCATATGGGCAGCAAAATGAAAAAAATATAATGCAATCTAGACTTTCCACTGATCATACCAAAGATAAGCTGAAAACGCAATGAAAAGAACTGGTTGGCTTATTACATGGAACTTATATTCACAGGTGCTTATTTTCTTAGGATAACTCATAATAACTGTCCCTAAGAAACTTGGCTAATACAACTGGCATACAAATAACATGTCACAATGATTGCAATGGAGGAGTGATGTACCATAGCACACTGTATAGGCTCACCACTGCCTCTCCTTTTTTTGCTATGTTCCATGAAATTGACACATACATCTTATACTTTTTCATTGTGTAACCCTATCTGCAAGTTGACACAGCTAATTTCAGACTTCTCTACATGATACTACATTGCATATCCCTTGCGCATATTTAAACCACCAATTAACGATTGTGTGCGTACCATAAACTAGCCATGACTCTGTATGCTGGACTAGCAGGCACTCTAAGGGATCCTAATGTAGTGCACTGGAATTCCTACATGCCACCTATGATTTTGTGTAATGTACTACCCCTGTTCCCAAATATATGTCTTTGTAGAGATTCCAGTATGGACCACATACAGATGTATATAGATGCATTTTCGAGTGTAGATTCACTCATTTTGCTCCGTATGTAGCCTATAGTGGAATCTCTAGAAAGACATATATTTAGGAACGGAGGTACGAGGTAGTATCATGTATGACATCTACATATCTAATTTAGCAGCCAGTAGTAGAAATCATTGTCTGCACAAAGGGATTACTGGTCGAAAATCGTAGCAAAGCACGCTGGTAGGCACAGAACAATACAAGAGAGAGAGACACGCTTACAAGATCATAGCAATGCCTCAGTCCAGGATCTTGGTTGGCTAAGCTGTTAGATCCAGAAGAAACATCGTCCTTGTAGTTTTTGCCAGCTGCATAACAGGTAACAGCGACCGGTTAGTATATTTGAAGTACATCGGGCAGGTGATGCTGGACGGGTTTAAAGGTGACAAGTACCTAGGACGTGGCGGGTGCTTGGCATCTCTCCAAACTGTGGGAATCAGGTTAGAAACGTCGAGGGTGATGACGCTGCGCTGGCTGTCGGGGTTCGGTAAGGAGATCTAGAACCATCGAGTAGGGTGTTTGTGGAGCGGCTCCGGTAGGGTGGACTACGGTGTGGGCGAAGCGGATCTATGGCCGTGGACGAGGGCGTAGGTGAAGCTGCTCCGGTGGTTGGGTTAAGGATGGTATCGACGACGCGGATCTGCGGCCGTGGACGGGGCGTCAGAAGCTGCTCCGATGGTTGGGTTAAGGGTGGTGAGGGAGTCCGGTATTAGGGGGTGTTCGGCTATCCGAACTATACCTTCAGCCGGACTCCAGGACTATGAAGATACAAGATTGAAGACTTCATCCCGTGTCCGGAAGGGACTTTCCTTGGCGTGGAAGGCAAGCTTGGCGATGCGGATATTTAGATCTCCTACCATTACAACCGACTTTGTGTAACCCTAACCCTATCCGGTGTCTATATAAACCGGGGGGTTTTAGTCCGTAGGACAACGACTCCAACATACAACAATCATACTGTAGGCTAGCTTCTAGGGTTTAGCCTCTCCTTGATCTCGTGGTAGATCTACTCTTGTACTACCCATATCATCAATATTAATCAAGCCGGACGTAGGGTTTTACCTCCATCAAGAGGGCCCGAACCTGGGTAAAACATTGTGTCCCTTGTCTCCTGTTACCATCCGCCTAGACGCACAGTTCGGGACCCCCTACCCGAGATCCGCCGGTTTTGACACCGACATTGGTGCTTTCATTGAGAGTTCCTCTGTGTCGTCACTTTTAGGCCCGATGGCTCCTTTGATCATCAACGACGATGCGGTCCAGGGTGAGACTTTCCTCCCTGGACAGATCTTCGTCTTCGGCGGCTTCGCGCTGCGGGCCAATTCGTTTGGCCGCCTGGAGCAGATCGAAAGCTGCGCCCCTGGCCATCAGGTCAGGTTTGGAAGTTTGAACTACACGGCTGACATCCGCGGGGACTTGATCTTCGACGGATTCGAGCCATAGCCAAGCACACCGCACTGCCTCGATGGGCACGATCTAGCTCTGCCGCCGAACAGTGTCCTGGAGGCCGCACGCGCGTCGGTTCCGACCCTTAATTCGGAGCCTGCGGCGCCGATCGAGGATGAGCGGTTGGACGCCACCTCAGGGGTTGCGATCTCAAAGGCGATCGAGCTGAACACCCGCCCCGCACTCTGCATGACCCGTGACTCTGAGGACCCGGATTCCTCTCCAGACACCGAACCCCCCGCGCCCCTGCCGATCGAATCCGATTGGGCGCCGATCATGGAGTTCACCGCCGCGGACATCTTTCAGCACTCGCCCTTCGGCGACATCCTGAACTCACTAAAGTCTCTCTCTTTATCAGGAGAGCCCTGGCCGGACTATGGTTAGCAAGGATGGGATACGGACGATGAAGAAATTCAAAACCCACCCACCACCCATTTGGTAGCCACCGTCGATAATTTAAACGACATGCTCAACTTCGACTCCGAAGACATCGACGGTATGGACGACGATGCAGGAAACACATATGAACCAACGCCTATAGGACATTGGACAGCCACCTCACCTCATGATGTGTACATGGTGGATACCCCTAAAGGTAGCGACCACGAGGAAAACAGGGATAGAACGAAGGATCAATCCCTCGAAAAACAATCAAAGCGTCGGTGTAAACGCCGACCCAAGCCCCGCCTCGATACAGACCCAGCCATAGAGCAGGATGAGCCAGCAGGCGACGAGCATGCCCTAGAGCAACCGTCCGAACAGGGCAGCCTGGATGAAGAAACCGAACATCCCTCCCCTGGCGAAAATGGCATTCCGGACAACCTTACGCCGGATAAACCCACGGAGAAGAAGAACCTCCACAAGAGGCTCGTTGCAACCGCACGCAGCCTGAAATAGCAGAAGCGGAAGCTCAAAACTGCAGAAGATGCACTCAGGATCAGATGGAGTAAAGTAATCAACACCGCAGACAAATACGGCGATAGTCGCCGCACTAAAAGCTATCCGAAGCGAAAGCTACTGCCGGAATTTGACGAAGAGGCCTTAGAGCCCTCGCACTCAAACAGTAAGAAAGCCACACGGTTGGATAGACGACCCCATAGCCAGCATAAAGCGGCAAACGGTGCTGCACTTAAGCCGGCACACGACCCACTTATGGATTCGCATAAAAAAGATGGCCCAGCCAGGTCCATTTATGGGCCAAGAAAGCAAGCTCTCGTAAGCAATGCAATAAAATCATTATCAGAATCCGGCACACCCAAATACAGGGGCGCCGCACATCCCCTATGTTTCACCGATGAGGTCCTGGATTACGAATTTCCAGCGGGATTCAAACCCGTAAACATAGAGGCATATGATGGAACAACAGACCCTGGAGTCTGGATAGAGGATTACATCCTCCACATACATATGGCTAGAGGACATGACCTCCACGCCATCAAATATTTACACCTAAAGCTTAAAGGACCAGCCAGGCATTGGCTTAAAAGCCTTCCTGAAAACACAATTGGAAGTTGGGAAGAGCTCGAGGACGCTTTCCGAGCAAATTTTCAGGGGACTTATGTCCGTCCTCCGGATGCAGACGACCTCAGTCACATAACACAACAGCCCAGAGAGTCAGCTCGGCAGTTCTGGAATAGATTTCTTACTAAAAAGAATGAGATAGTCGATTGTCCGGACGCCGAAGCCCTAGCAGCTTTCAGGCACAATGTCCGAGACGAGTGGCTCGCCAGACACCTCGGCCAAGAAAAGCCAAGAACAATGGCCGCATTAACAAGTCTCATGACCCGCTTTTGCGCTGGAGAGGATAGCTGGTTGGCAAGATGCAGCACCAGCGACCCAAGTACATCCGAAACTAGGGATGGAAACGGAAAACCGCGACGCAACAAGGATCATCACTGGACTAAGGAAAACAGTCCGAAGAGCACGACAGTCAATGCCGGATTCAAAGGCTCATGGCAGAATCAGAAAAAGCCGCCCCTCCAGGATAACAGAGATGATATATCCAACCTAAACAAAATCCTGGACATGATATGTCAAATACACAGTACTCCCGGGAGGCCTACTAACCATACCTACAGAGATTGTTGGGTTTTCAAACAATCCGGCATACTCAACGCCGAACACAAGGGGCTCGACACAACAAGCGAAGACGAGGACGAACCCCAAAATCAGAGCACCAGGAAACAGAAGAATTTCCCACAAGAAGTAAAAACAATGAACCTACTTCACATAACAAAATGTGCGGCGCCCATAAAGGTACGCGCCACACGACCCATCCTAAAGGGGTCCCACCACTGGTTGTCAAAACCAATCATCTTCGATCATCTGGATTATTCCAGAAGCACCAGGAACGCAGGCTGGACTGCCTTGGTACCCGATCCAATAATTGGCGGGCTCCAGTTTTCAAATGTCCTAATGGACGGCGGCAGTGGACTAAACCTGATATATCAGGATACAATCCGTCACATGGGGATAAACCCAACCAGAATCTGCCACAGCAAAACCTCCTTTCAAGGGGCAACGCCTGGTCCGGACACCCATTGCATGGGTTTTATCCGGTTGGAAGTTATATTCGGCTCTACCGATAACTTCCGCTGCGAAAGGCTGACTTTCCACATCGTCCCATTCTCAAGTCGTTATCAAGCACTGCTGGGGCGCGAAGCTTTCGCCCGCTTTAACGCAATACCGCATTATGCATCTCTCACGCTTAAAATGCCCGGTCCACGAGGCATCATCTCCTTGAAGGGGAAGCATTGAGCGCTCCTCCCCCGAGCGAAGGATTGTGTGGCCGCTTCAACAGCCCCACAATACGACTTCACCAGCCAGAACATCCGAAAAGGTCATTAAGACCACGGGCACGGATAGACGAGCCCGGCATGCCCTAGGGGCTCCGCATATATAAGAGACAATAAAGCTCAATTTTACATATTTTACTTTACATTCGTTTATTTAATACAATTTTTGTTCGGCACGCCTTTCTTTTTCTTTTCAACTTAGTTCCTCTCTTTTATAGATGAACATCGTGCTGCGCCCGTCCAGGATACGGCACAACGGAGACACAGGCGCAGACGTGCAGTAGGGACCCGTTCCAAGGATTCTTTTCAGATTAAGACCCTGCGTAAACCTTTTTTACTGTCTCTTGTTGCTACACACCCCCTGGTTCCATAACCAAGGAGGAGGCTGGCGTCTTGGCATGTGGCCACGTTGGAATTCCTGCGCGTACCTGGACACTAGGGGCTTATAACCAAGAGCATTACTTTACCCGCTCTCATAAAGAACGAATACCTTAGGGAGTGTTCGGCGTCGCGAGTTTGGCCTTATATGCATCAGCTCCGAATCATGATTTTGGTCAATGTTGGGTTGCCCGGCTCCTGTGTTCGGCCGCCTTACGTTCCGCTCTATCGGCTAAGGCGACACCAGGAGAACTACTGCGATTGTGCCCCGGTTCGGCCGGGCGAGCACCTCAGTAGAGAAAGCCAAAAACCGACTGTCATGATATAGCGCGAGACTGGTCAACCACTCGATGACTCTCCGGAATCTATAGGATTCCTCCGCATTAACGAAGGGTCGCTTCCCGGCCAGGCACACACGCGCCCCGAATTCGGGCGAGCGCAGTCGCCACCAAGGGCTATCTAAAGAGTCCCACTGTCAAGCTCCTATGGCTAAGTGAAAGTGTTAAAGCATTATAGTCCGGTTGCCTGGCTCGCTGCGCCATCACCTCCTTTGTAGGACCAAGACATTGGATTAAGTGTGAAAAAGCGCCTTCTGCGAGCACCCCCGCACTATGTGCGTGGGGGCTGAAGCCAACGACTGCCATCTTTCAGATTTTATATATATATTAAAACGGCCGCACAGGAGGTGTTCCCCATACTTGAAGGCACAAGTATAAAAGCCTACTACAATTCATCAAAATACTGTTTTATAATTACATATGCTATCAGAACATAGCATCCTTCGAGCACTGCGTCTCTATTACACGAGTGCCTTCAAGGACTTCCTGAAAATAGTGTTCGGAGGGTACTCGGCTTTTGTCCGAATCTTGGGACGCAACAACGGTGGTCTCCATCTCCGCCCAATATGTCTTGACACGGGCAAGAGCCATCCGTGCGCCCTCTATGCATGCTGACCTCTTCATTGCATCGATACGGGGCACCGCATCAAGGAGTTGCTGCACCAAGCCGAAATAACTCTTCGGCTCCGATCTCCCCGGCCACAAATGACCCATGACGAACTTCATGGCGAGTCCGAACAACCTATTCAGCTCGGCCCATTGAGCCAGACGATCGTCCACCGCCAGGGGACGCTCTGGATTGTGAAGCTGCGACCAGAAAAGTTTTTACACTTCGCGATCCTCTTGATCTCGAAAGTGTTCGGTCGCATCAGCAGCACTCGCTGCCAAATCCAGATAGGTGTCCTCCACAGAAAACTTCGGATCGCAAAACTTCCTCCGCAGCATAAAGGGCTTTCCAGCCGCAATCTGTCCGGCCTGACGCAGCTCCTCCTTCGCAGCCCTCATCGCAGAGCGAGCGTCCTTGGCATCAGCAACGGCCTTCTCCAAGTCCGTCTGCCTCGCCCGGTCTTCTTTCTCAAGAAGCTCGCAATGGTCAGCAGTGCTCTTTAACTTCACGTCCATCTCGGCCATCTCCTTCTTGCTTCGGCAGTGAGCAGCCTGTTCGGCTCTCAGCTCTTCAAGGACCTTCTTGGCAGCCGCATCCCTTTCTCTGGCTTGTTCCTTAGCCCGGGCAAGTTCCGCCCGAAGACTCTCCACGGCGGCCGCACTATCTGCGTCACGCATATACATTATAAGATATTGGCATAAAGCTCCTCTTACTAGGTGCCGCCCAAGGAATTTCATACCTTGAGCCTCATCAAGCCGCTTGTTGACGAGCGTGATGTCGGCATCTGCCACGTCCAGTTGCCGCTTTAGTTCGGCAAAATCATCAGTTCGTCTTGATTTCGGACACTTCGCCACCTACATTTAAAGGCGACAAATTTAGACCTGGGGTTATGATCCTCTGCATGCTGTCACCTCTCACAACACACAGAGTCTCAGGGGCTACTATCTATACAGGGCGCATCTTATTTATGCACACATTTTCTAATATACCTCAAAACCCGTCAGTAAACTTCTGACGGCCTCGTGCAATCCGCTTTCCACGGATGAAATCCTTTCAATCACTGTGACCATCAAAGCGCGGTGCTCCTCCGAGATAGAAGCTCGCCCCAGCAGATTCTTTAGCTCCTCCGGCCGAGCACCAGATGGTGCCGGACTTGTCCTGTGGCCTCTTTCGGAGGCCGGACGCGGAGAACCTTGGGGGGCCACATAGCAATCTTCCGCCCCTGCCGGATTCGGAGAAACCCTCCGCGACGACACCTCAGGTTCGCCCGCCTCGCTAGGCGGTATGGCAGGGGGAGGCGTTCCGCTCTCCATTATCTCCGGAAGAAGATCCCCCAAAGACGAGCTCTGCTGAGAAGGGCTGAGGTCCGAACTACAAGGTAAAATTTCGGTTAATCTTCTCAGGTTTAAAGCAAGGATCCTTCTCTCAAAATATACAATCTTTCTCTACTTACGGCTCGCTGGAGGGCTGATTCCTTTGAGGGCATAGTTCGGCCGAGGAACCCCCCGGCATCGGACCCTCTGACGAGGATTTTTTACCCCGCTTTGAGGCCATGGGCTCCGGGTCGTCAGAGGCGGCCCTCTTCTTCCCCTTAGAAGAGGAATCGTTGGTTCTTCCCTTCGGAACAACCTCCTTTGAGGAGGCCATAGTTTCCTTGTCCTCTCCCTCACTTCTCTCCAGAGGCACAATCTTCAACATCCCGACAAGCACGGGATCCGCCCTGGTCTCAGGAAGGGGAGCCGGACACCTGACCAGCTTTGCTTTCGCTATCCACTCCTATTTAAAAAGGACAACTCTTTTAGGGGCGAATTTATGACAATTATATGGATAGCGAGTCCGGGCACAAGGTTACTTACTTGAGTATCCGGGCGATTGCAGCTTAAACCTGCATCCTCGGTCAAATCCGGACACATTGCTTGTGATCCGAAGAACAATTTGTACATCTCCACGGGCGTTGCGCCCATAAAATGTTGGAGAGCTCGTGGTCCCTCCGGATTAAACTCCCACAAACGGAGGGAGCGACGTTTGCTGGGCAGGGTTCGGCGGATCAACATAACTTGCATCACTTTGACCAGGCTGAGGTCTCTTTCCAAGAGATCCCTGATTCGGATCCTGCAACAAAGGCACGTCCTGAGATGGCCCCCAGTCTAGGCCTTTATTGACCCATGACCCTAGCTGTTGTGGGGGACCCAAGCGAGAGGCAGGCGGCGCCACCCATTTGGTGCCCCTGGAAGCGGTGATATAGAACCACTCCCGTTGCCATAAGCCGAGATCCTCTTGAAAAGAGCCCTCGGGCCAGGGAGCATCAACATTCTTACTTATAACAGTGCCTCCGCACTCTGCGTGCCGTCCCTCAATCATCTTCGGCTCCACTTTAAAGGTCTTGAGCCATAATCCGAAGTGAGGGGTAACACGGAGGAACGCTTCGCACACAACGATGAATGAGGAAATATGGAGGATGGACTCCGGAGCTAAGTCGTGAAATTCCAGCCCGTAATAGAACAGCAGCCCCCTCACAAAGGGATCCATTGGGAAGCCTAATCCCCGAAGGAAGTGAGATATGAACACCACACTCTCACCAGGCTGGGGACTAGGAAACGCCTGCCCTTGAGCAGGCAACCTATGCGAAATTTCGCCAGTCAAGAACTTAGCTTCTCTCAACTTTAGCACGTCCTCCTCCGTGACGGAGGAGGGCATCCACCGGCCTTGAAGGTCGGAACCGGACATTGTCGATGGTCCCACAGCCACTAATGTCTGTCACACATATGCTATCTACCTATCCCTTAATATAGCTAGATATGTGTCACACAAACTCCTTCTCCCTACTAGCAAGATGCCCATGCGTTGCACGGAACATCAAGATGCATTTGTATGAGAAGTTTATCTTGTGGGAGAAAAGGATGAACGAGGGAATGCCTTATTTGCAAATGCGGAGAGGTGTGTGGGTATCTTTTTGCAAAATTTCCATAGTTTCCTTCCTGTCCGTCGGATATAAATCGGATGGCCTATATTACAGGATGGCAGGAACACCATCATCACCAACTCTATTTTTTATAAGAGTAGAGATATGTGAGTGTCACTACCCCCCCACACACACCCACACTTCCCAACACCGAAGGAGTAGGGTGACACCTCGATCTTGATACTAATCTATCGACTGGCTTCTCTCTCAAACATACACACACACATACACACTACCCGGCACCGAAGGAGTAGGGTGGCACATCGATCTTGATAATAATCTATCTACTCCTCTTTCAAACACACACACACACACACACACACACACTCGCTAGTTGTGCCTCTGTGTCTACGGCACACACTCTCAATACGTCCTTCTCTCCCTCCCCCCAACAATGACAGCAGAAGGGTGACAACTCGATCTGATCATAATCTGTCAATTGGTTTCTCTCTCAAACATTGTGTCTCGGTGCCTCGCTCGGTAGCCCCCTCGATATGTAGACTTCTCACGCGCGCACAGCTGTAGTGACGATGACGCTGAACCCAGTGTGCCTTGTTTTTAACTCATGTGATAGTTTTCACCCTGTTTTTTTTAATTAACAAGGCAACCTTTACTTTGTTACTACTAGTGAATCTGAAGTCATTCGGGGCAGACATAAAATATATCACTTCAACCCAATTATCGCAGCAACTATTTTAAAAGAAATTAGCTAGCTGCCCGTGCGTTGCACGGAACATCAAGATGCATTTGTATGAGTAGTTTATCTTGTGAGAGAAAAGGTTGAACGAGGGAAGGCCTTATTTGCGAATGTGGAGAGACGTGTGGGTATACTTTTGCAAAATTGCCATAGTTTCTTTCCTATCCGTTAGATATAAATCTGACGGCCTATATTGCAGGATGGCACAAACACCATCATCACCAACTCTTTTTCTACTCCCTCCTCCGAAAATACTAGTCATCAAAATGGATAAAAAGTGATGTATCTAAAACTAAAATACGTCTAGATACATTTCCTTTTATCCATTTTGATGACAAGTATTTCCGGACGGAGGGAGTATTTGTCTTTTTAGAGATTTCAACAAGTGGCTATGACCGGACCTTACCAACATACTCAAAAAAGTAGTCCATAATTTTGATGTTACCCTATTTTCTTGGCAGTGCAGTGCCATCTGGATACCTCATAAATAAATCAAGGACAAATCTGACCCCTTCCTGAAAAGACATACGGAGCAAAATGAGTGAATCTACACTCTAAAATATGTCTACATACACATCCGTATGTGGTAGTCCATTTGAAATCTGAAAAAGACAAATATTTAGGAACGAATGGAGTATATATAAGAGTAGACATGGAGATATATCTCCAGCATGGTCTACAACAAAAATGTGCTGGGCTGGTTAGCGCCGGATGCTCGCAACGCGATGACATGAGTTCGTATTCTGTCTTTTAACTTTATATTTTTATATTATATATTACTCTACTTATTTGATATATACTTCTTTCGCCACTTTACTGACAGTGGAACCCACAGAGTACTTAGAATACAAGATTAAGGATGGACTTGTTTCTTTTTAACTTTCTGTACGAAGCTGTAGCCACCCTGCAAGTCACGTGTACACTGTGCATGCAATTAACTTTTTATAGAGGGACAATCATACATGCAATTAGCTCAAATGGATTGGATGTCACTCTATTATTTCCAGCATAAAGAGCATCTCCAATGGTAGCCGGCAAATTTCCTCCCGCTTCCTTAAGCGGAGGACGACATCAAACGCCAGCGGCATACATTTTTACAACTCTAACCAACCAGATGAAATTCGTGCAAACACAGACTGATTTCATATAAGCATGAAGGATTTTGTATAAAAAAGCCGGATCTTCATATAAACATCATGGATTTCATTACATTTACATGAACTAAGGGGTGCCAATCCGGCTCTCTTGTATAATTAATACTCCCTCCGTCCGGAAATACTTGTCCTAGAAATGGATGTATCTAGACTTATTTTAGTCATAGATACATACAATTTATCCATTCTTAGAACAAAAATTCCCCGCCAGCTGGAGAGGGAGTACATAATCTAAATGGCCGCCCGCGGATCCCTTTGTCTTCCTCATGTCCGTCAGACACTTGCGGGGTCGACGAAGGTCCTCAGAAGAGACGAAGCAGCAAAGAAACCACCTGAATCCGCGGTCGTCGCCTCGGTGGTGGCCTTCATGGGTCCCAAGTGGCGCGGCCTCCCGTGTTCTACTTCTCCTCGATGATGGCGGCGGACACGTAGAAGCTGGCCACCGACTCGTCGCTCTCCATGCACTCGGCTTCTACATCTGCCTACATGGCGTTGCCAAGGCACGGGAGGCGTGCCCACAGACACGGGAGGCGTGGCCACCGCAGACACTGGTGGCACGATACGACGCGGCAGCGACGGCACCCGTACCGGCGTGCTCGCCGCCGTGCCGGCATGGAGCAACTCGCCACTCCTCATCGAGCTGAACTGGAACGACGAGTTGCTGAACCACGCGCTTGCTTGGGGCGGCAACTGGCTCCGTCGGGCCAAGCGAGGTTGGTGAAGCACGGAGCGGCCTCGCTCGTATCCGGAGGGCTCGGCGGGCCACCCAGCCGGGTAATATGCCGGAGAACGGATCATCGGAGGCCATCGGAGGAGTGGAGAAAATGGTGAAGGAGGAGATGGGGGAGCGGCGGAGGGGTGCGATTCTTGCCCGCTGTTTGTCTGGCCTCGTGTAAATAGAGGGCGGACGGTAGGAGCTTGGCCGGCGTCTGGCCTCGTTTAAACTGAGGGCGGACGGGAGGAGCTCGGGGCGTTTAATTCCGGCCCGCTCATGAAGTGACGTGTGGCTGGAGTAGGATTCTCGGTTTGCATGCGGGTTTAACGGAGGGGTTTAATGGAGGCGCCGGGCATGCAGCGGGTGGTGCAGTACTATTCGATTTGACAGCAGTAATGAGCCGTCAAATCACAAAGCCCCTCGCCTCTCGTGAAACCGACCGACCTAGACTGCCCTGCCCTCTAGCCTTTAAAAAAATGTATATACTCCACTTTTGTACAATAGTAGTATAGATGGATTGCGCCATGGAGCAAAACTTGAAATTAAAAAAAAGGTGGTACATATAGAGAGCGCTCGTCGCCAAATTATGCATATAGTACTATTAAAAAGGCTTGTCACAATAATGGTGTCCAGCACAAGTTCACAACCCACCCCTCAAATAAAACTAAGCACCCTGGAATTCTTTGACAAAACTAAGCACCCTGAAATTCTTTGACAACTAAACTGCTGGCTATATGATGTTGGCCATATATATTGTACGTATATAATGTGAAGAAACGAGTGGTAGTACTGTGCCAACTAAAAGATTAAATATAAGAAATACTTGTATGTACGTACTGAAGAGTTAAAGTAACAAGAATAAACATAACATAGTTCTGCTGGGGGCTCAGCACAACACACCCCTCAAATTAAATTAAGCACACCTGAAATTAAACTTTGCAACTATTCTGGTAGACACTGCATTAGAACCACCATGAGCAATGACACTTCCACCTTACTCGGAGTCCTCGTCCACGTCCTCGACTTCGTCCTTGTCCCTCTTCCTCTTGGCCGATACTTCTTTGCTTGAACCGCACACTTGGTTATTGCTCTTCATCCAACCCTTGTAGATATTGAAGCAAAGGTAGACATCCATTGCAGTGTACTGGATGTGGTCTATATCTAGTACATTCCGCTGCCATGCATGACGATGAAACTTGTATGGAGGTTTCACCAGTTTACCGTACGAAGGATGAACCATGGCTCTTGCCAGGGTCAGCATTGAAGGCTGACGAGAGGGCACCAGCCGATTCTTCTGGAGGTCGAAGGGGTTGCCTACAACGAGGCCTATCCGACCCAGGATTTCTTTGTCGTTACCAAAGTCTACAGTAACGAATTTGACTAGGTTTCTCCCGAGGAAGTCCTTAAAATCCTGGCACTCAATGTCGGCATGGCATATGTGGTAGACCAAGCATAAGTCATGCACGCAAACCTGGATCACGGCGGGCTTCTTCCTCTCTTCGTCCTTTAGATCCTTCTCTCGTCCCAGGACTGTGGTGTACTCAACATCTAGCCCAGCGACCCACTCATCATCTGAGTTTTCGAACATGCGTCTAAAGCGAGAAAGGCATTCTTTCACCGTCGCGGAAGAACGGGTGTAGATGATGTCGAACTCATCGCCGGTGATGGTTCTAACCTTGTACTCACCGCCGATCGTGGAGATTTGGGACGCCATGGATTTGGGAGGAGGGTTAGGATTAGCGGAACTGCCGTAATGTGAATGGACGGGACGACTAGGAGCGAACCGTCGTAGTATTGAAGGACATGCGGGGACAAGTAGGAGCGAACTGCCAGCGTGCGAACGGCAGGGTAGTGGCTTTCCATTCTCCCATGATACGGGCTTCCGAGAGCCCTTGGATCTGAGATCGAACGGTTGCATGGCGTGATTCTAGACCTATGGGTGAATATCCTATCCTGGAGGGTTATCTGCAAATTTTCAGCAACTTAGCATGCGACCGTTTGATCTCAGATCCAATGGCTGCCAGCAGCCCGTATCATGGTCGCGCCTACCACGACCGTCGCGTCGCTCGCGCGGTCGCGCCCTTGGAGATTTAACACGGTGTGTTAGGCCATCTGATGTTGGCATGTCATACATAGTCATTACTTGGTCACTCATACTACAACAAGGTTGGCTATAAGTGTATTTTTTTACTCCTCTCTTTCTCTTTCTTTGTACTCAAGGAAGAAGCGGTGCTAAGCGCGTGTATTTATTGCATTTGCCAAGGAGTGACCTCTTCGAATGAAATGGTGTTGCTAAGTTTGCTTCATTTAATTAGCTATAGACTCAAAATTGTCTTTTCACCTAGGTACACGCACTTAGCACCGTTTCTTCCTTGGGTCACCAAACTAGTCTCTCTCTCTCTTCTTGATTAACTTGCCACATCAGACTTTATGCCTATGTGGCAAGCTTAAGCACATGTAGGAGCAAGTAAAAGTAAGTACAATAGTGCGCTTTACATGGCATTTTTGCATATGTGGAGGAAAGAGAGGCAAGGAAAAAGTGGAGAAGTGGGCTCTCATGCAAGAGCCAGCCTCTACTACATGGTGGAGCATTGGGAGAGGCACCTGTATGGAGGTGGTCAGGAATCGGGAGACTCACGCCGGTCGTAGCGCCGCAATTAAAATGATAATGGCAAGTCAAATCACGGGGCCCCACCTGTCCAGCAGTAACTCGCTGTCAAATCACACAGCCCTACATTTGTAGCAGCCTACTCCCCCGTCTTCTCGTGTCTCTGTCGAAGCGACTAGGCGGAACTGCCCCGCCTACCGCGCAGGAAAAGCCCCGCCCTTGACTTTTAAATACAATGACATAGTAACTCATATTTAGTTAGTCAAATGGATGACCTAGAACTACGTGCAGGCCCTATAAACCGAGACGCCTAAAAATAAAAAAACCGAGACAGAGAGGGTAGTTCAGCACGTATCTTTTTAGATCAATATAGTCGGGATTCACCAAGGAGCAAAACCAAGTGGTAGGCTGCTCCTGTCGTGTTGGCATAGCAACTCAAGCAGGGTCAGTCCGCACACGAAATGGCGACACACTTAACAGGACCCCTTTGGCCGACATGTGGCTCATCCCCTTGGATGGCTGCCCCACAGAAGTATACGTCCTCCCGAGACAAGAAATCGTGAAGCTCACCTGGTATGGAGGGCGAGTGTATTATGTGGTACACCAAAACATCATCTTCGAGGCACAGCTGAAGGACGGCGGCGCGCTGGATCTTCCCAGGGGCACGCTCCGTGTACTCTGCGTCGAGACCGATGACCCTCGTCTCTACCTTTTCGAAGGAGTTGGATACATTGTTGATCCACTGCCGAACAACCCTTGGGTGGACGATGACGGTGGCAACTATGCGCATCGAGCCTTCGACAAGGACATGTTGGACGCTAAAAATCTGCATCTCGATCTCTTTCGCCATTTGGAACCGCTAGAACGGAGGGCTATGGTTTGGAGAATTAGGATTAGATGGCTAGTCTAACTAAAGTAGTAGATGATTATTTAAAGAGGTTAAAACAATGTGAACGCAGTGGGGTTTGGATGCAAATGAAGATGAAGGGGAGGTAAAGAAGCCAAGGAGAATCGGTTCCCGATGGAGAAGGAGTAAATGGGAGAAGTGGCGTGCATGCAGTTGATTAGACGGCTAGGTAGACTAAACAAAAAGGCTATGCGAGTACCTGTTCGTGTACGTGCCCATCCTTCCTGATAGGTGGGACCTATGCAAACAGATAAAAAAATGTGTCGTTGTTTTTTTTTGAGCGCGTGAGTGGGAGACACAACATTCTCTGGTTAAGGAATACTCCCTCCGTTTAGGTGAGTATAAGTCACCTCATGAAAATCAGGTTTTCCCAACACCTTTAGGCGTGGAGCATTAACTTCCTGCTCGATCCCCTCCCAGCCTCGTTAGCCAGCGTTCTACCTTTCCATTTTTCCTCTTCTCAAGTGTGGAAAACGATCTGCATGCCGTCCATGATGCACCAGAACGACCACTGCATGCATCGCGGCAGAGCGTTGATTGGGAATGCACGAGAATTTGGTTCTGCTCGCAATATGGATGATACCTGAATGATGAAGTGAACAGGCATGCTAGCATGGGAGACCTATTTACGCTATACAATACCGGAGTACTCATGTACCTACTAGTAGTAGTAGTAGTACAACTGTGGTACACTTGATGGTCAAAATACTATTAATCCGGTCCTCACAGTGAAGCGACAACACCCTGCGCCTGACACTAGTCCAGGCGGCGTGTTCGGGTTACCAAAGTCAGTCTCACCTTGTGCACAGTGCAGTCTGTCACCGCCGCTGTACAGCACATTGGTGCCTCGCCTCGTCTCCCTCTCCGCTCCCATAGCACCACTCCATCTCCATCTCCTTCTCCGTCTCCATCTCACTGTGCCCCCGTGTACCGTCGCCTCACTCGCCTCCCCATTACCACTATTCCCTCGCTAGCCGCTCCAGCACCGACATCCTTCTCCCACGTAAATCAAGCCCCCTTCCAAACTCCACCATGGCCGAACGCGAACCGCGCAGCATCCATATGAGCCGCGATTGGAGCAATCTCCCCAGTGACATCCTCGACCTCTGTTGTTCGTGTATGGATATGTTGAGCGCCCTGCGGCTGGCTGCATGCTCGAGGGACATGCACACGGCCATCGTCGAAGCGAGGCCTAAGCTTTTCAAGACACCCTGCTTGCTGCTATCTGGTCTTGCGAGATTCGCTCACCATGATATGGAGGCGTGCATGATGCCCAACTTCTTTGCAGGTATGTAGTGGGTCACCGTACATCATTTCCCTCGACATCGATCCGATCACCATCGCCCAAAACTTCTTGGCAGGTATGTACTGGGTCGGCATGAACTCCCACTGGATGGCTGCCTTCAGAGAAGACGGTAAAAAGTTGGTGCTCGTGAACTTCCAGACCTCCCATGAGATTATCCTTCCTCCGTTGGATTATATAGAGTATTACCATCGCGGTCCAAGTCATCTAGATTACTATGCCAGTTGGACGGACCTTGTTTTGCAGAAGATTGTAATCTGCCAAGTGCCCACACGACATGCGAATTACGCAGACTTCAAGCTAATTACCTTGTTCGACCGTGGACTCGCCTATCTTTACGTTGGTGCCTTCTTTAGCTGGAGACAACTCGGCTCGCAGTGGATCATCGTCAAAGCTGATACACACTTCTGTGATGCTATTGAACACAATGGCATCATCTACGCGATCGACAAAGCAGATGGCACCACGTATTGCTGGGACGGCGCGTGTAAGTTGTTTCCTCTCATGTTAGTTTCCTCATTTTCATGACTTAGAAACATGCACCACACTGTTGGTTTCATCTAACTATACATTAGGGAAGTAATTGTGCATATGGAGAACTCTATATTTGGAAGTAGTGAAATCCTACAATGCCTACCATGTGTACATACCTATATTCGCCCTTCAGCAATCAATGGCTAGAATAATATCCTAACAAATTTTTTGCCCACAGAACACGAGTATATAACAATGCATGGTCTGTTAGTTACCTTGAAGAATTTGTTTGTGAGGACAAAACATGATTACATAACATGCATGACATGGTAGTTTCCTGTGGAGAATCGATTGCGAGATAACATGAGTATAATCATGTATGGCACTTCTATATTTTCGAACCCAGTATACATTTCCCTGTATTTTCCTCCCAGTTCCAATAGGGACATATCAATGCTGTTTCTTGCATTATCCTACTCATACTCTGAACAATGCTGATCTTACATTAACAATGCCTGTCCTTTTTGATATGATGCAGTGTCCCTACAGTTACTGCCCTTTGTAATCACACCAGCTTTGCCAAAAACAGGGAAGCACAACTGGTTCCTCGCTCGATCAGACGACAGCAAAAGACTGATGATCATTCGGACACATGAGCCGGAAAAGTTATATTGCAAAAACCCCACTGTATACAAGAACCGTGTAATACGTGAGTATCCGGACAGTGGCTGTTAGGTCTATGAGCAGGATACCAGCTTGTTGGGGCCTTTAGGATTTTTTAGTTGGAGGCGGGTAAACAGCCTTGGTTCACACTCTCTGTTTCTCGGACTCAATTATTCGATTAACCAGGAGATCACCATGGGCAAGGACCTTGATGGCAGAGAGGCTCTGTTTGATATGGAAAACTGTGTCTACACGGTGAGCCCTAGGAGTTCGGGAGCAAACTCCCCTGATTGTCAACGATACAACCTGCAGCCAAAAGAAGGTGCGAATGACAAAGGCATCCGGATTAACTTTGATCCTTGGATGTCTCAATCACGACAGGCATTGATGTGGTTCGAGCCTTCAGGTTGATAGGTAATTGGGCTATTGCATCGAAAGGGTGGAGTACTGGTGTCTCCGGATCACTGGTTGCTGAAGCGGGGCTGCAAATTATGATGGTGTTGGATCATCTCTTCGAATGACTTTGTTGTCTTTGCTGCTGGTTCTGGATGGGTAGTTCTTTCTTTTGTTATGCATATTCCTTGTCATTTGGTCATCCTCGTCTATGTCACTCTTACTATGTAATAGTTGCTTCTGTTTAGAATGTCATTCTCGTCTGGATCACGAGAGTGTGAGCGCTGCAGATGGATGCATTTTGGTGGTGTAGCAAGACTTCTTATGAACTATCATGTCTTGCTGTTTATGTCAGTAGTAGTCACTAGTCAGTGTTTGAATGTTGTATATATCGTTGTTTAGAACTGTTTATTGTCTCGAACTACTGGTGGGCTAAATGAGGGCATCACCATTCTCCAGTGTTCAGAGTACATCTTCTTTTTTCAAGTTATATAATTTGAGCTCAGTGTCTTTTCGATGATGTACACTTGTTTGGGCCAGTGAGGTGTCGTTGAATATGGGCCGAGTAGTAACGCAATGCTAGACATGTCAATTATGACTCTCAGGCCGGGCTCTCAAAAGATCCTGAAAAAAAAGGCCGGGCTCTCCAAAAAAGAAAGAATAAGGACTCTTAGGCCGACATGTGGGCGCCACCGGTGTTTTCGTGCGCTTGCGCGCCGAGAGCATATTGGCGCGTGCTCGAAATTCATGCTACCTTTTCATCCCCAGTCTCCCGCCCCTCCCCCACCTCTGGAATCTCGATTCCTACTCCAGTTCCCCCAAATCCCCCTCCTGTACTCCCTGTACTCAAGCGCACTATCATGTCGCCGGTCAACGCGGATCTCCGAGCCGGAGATCCTGAGGTCCGTCCTGCCTTCGATCGCTGCGTGCTGTCGCTCAATAGTGGCATGGCGGCGCTTGACGACCAGTTTGTCGGCAAAGTGCTGATGGTAACCATCAACGGCGACCGGCCTCCTGTCTCGTCGGATGACCTTGTCAAAGCTCTTGGCATTGCGCACGGCATCCAAATAAGTGACTTGCTCGTCGAAGTCTGTCCGCCACCGGCTGATTTCTTCGTCAGGTTCCGGACAACTTTCGACTGCAGTCATGTGTTTGAATCTTCTTGGCGTTTGTTCTGCGATGGCGCGCTGGTGAGCTTTGATCGGTGGCACCCAGGATGGGGCTCGGTGCCCTCTGAGCTTGAGTTTTTAACAAAACTTACCTTCCACGGCATGCCTTGATGTGCTTGGAAAAGCGAGTCCATGAACGAGCTTATCAACGACCTTGGAGGTGAGCTCGTAAGTATGTTTGTTCCTCCAGACAGCTGGGCTCTGACGGTTATGGCATGGATGAAGAAGCCGTCCACCATAGCGAAGGTGATTGGTGTTGAGATATCGGTGCAGGAACCGGGGTTGTACTATTCGTCGCCACCAAGGCCACCGCGGGCCACGTTAGGGATGTACCTGTATCGAGTGTTCGTGCATGTCGAAGAAGTGGTCAATCCATCAATCGAAGTCCTGCCGCCGCCGCTGGTGCCAGGGTCTGTCAACGACGTCCATTACAGGAGTCAACGTTAGACTTTCCCCGTGTTGCTCAGAACTATGGATGGCACAGGGCCTACTCCATCGCGCGGCGGAGGCCACCGCTTCTTTGGGAGAAGAGGCAGGGCTGGCTGCCTGGATGTGCTCTAATTTGAGGTAACAACTGAATCTTGTCAGATACTAGTTAAATCCGAGCTATGGGTGTGAAGCACTGATATGCCAGTACATTTGATTGTGACATGTTCTAATTTTGTACCTGAACTTTTTTTAGAAAGGGTTGTACGTCAACTTAATGTGCTAGCAGAACTTATTGTGTTGTCTGTTTGTTTTCTTTGCACAACATTCAAGATATTTCTCCGTCGTTGATAAAGACGATGAACCATTATGTACGACTTCGTTGGTTTCAACATAGCCCTTCCCGTAGCGATCCACTGCTTCCATCCTGATTGTGCCGCCTGCGTGAAATTTTTGTATGCAAGTTCAGTGTGCTATGATGTTCTATATGATTGTGTCAACTATATAAGATTTTACTGAGCATCAACAATGCATATGGCTGAAAGATGTATTTACGAGCATCGGCCGATGGGTCTCTCTCTCTCTATGTCTATCTCTCTCTCTCTCTCTCTCACACACACACACACGCACAAGAGGGACCCGTTGAATTATTTATTTGCTCGTGACAGCTTTTAATTAGGTTTCACTGTAATCTAACTTTTTTCTTAAGTTATTAATTGAGCTCAGTGACTTCAAAAAGTTGTACAGAAGCCTTGTTTGGGCCTTTCCGGCGTCGCTGAATGTGGGCTGAGTAACCATGTTAGGTTGTACTGTAGTACACAGGCCTTTTTTGCTATCTTTTTAAATAATACATTTTTTATTAATTTTCATAAATATTACGCTGGGTAAATTTTTTTCAAAAATAATACACCGTCGGCCCGCTGCAGGCCGACTGGGCCTAGTCGGCCCACAACCGGCCGATTGGATTCCAGTCGACCTACAGCTGGCCGACTGGCCCCTGTCGGCCCACTGTGGGCTGATTGGGTCCTGTCGGCCCACTGTGGGTCGACTAGAGCTAATTGGCTCGCTGTGGGCTAATTGTTTTTGCAAAAATGTTAATCATGTATTTAAAAAATTTGTGTATTGTGACCTCCTCCGCTCGCTGTGGGCCTACTTTGACTAAAAAATATGTTTTAAGAAGTGTTAATCATGTATTTAAAAAATATGTGTATTGTGACCTCCTCCGCTCGCTGTGGGCCCACTGTTGACTAAAAAATATGTTTTAAAAAGTGTTAATCATGTATTTAAAAATTGTTAAGTGTGTGTATAAAAAATGTTCCTTATCTATACATTTTTTTTAAATGTGTGTATAAAATATAGTTTTTTTCAACATTAGCAATGCAACCGGGCCGACAGTTGTACACAATATCCGGGTCAACTGTTTACTCTCCGCCCCGCTGGGCTGCAAACTTTCCTAGAAGGTTTGCATTAGGCTTAACAAGAAAATGGACTTTAAGAAATAACAAATGGGATGTAATTATAATAACTGGACAATTACTATGCACCAAACACGTAGTTAGTTTGAAAAATATATTATTTTTGGAATTTGAAAATTTTAATTTCATTACTTGTTGAGCGCGCAATATTTCGTTGGATTTTAACGTAATACAACTTTATTTTGAAATTATATTTAACCTGCCTAGAAATTTCGGATAAAAATATTTCGGATCCCATCAAAATGGGGAATTTTTTTTGGATTCTGTTTTGAGCGGTTGTTTGAAATTATTAATCGTTGTCCTGGCTAGAAGTTCGGCTGTACTTTTAACAAACTGTAAATGGGCTGTAGTAAATTTCATTAGAATTAAAAAATGGGCTATACATTCTTACAAATCGAAAATGGGCTATATGTTCCCCGCCAAATCCGAGCTGTGGGCCTACTAAGTTGACGCGCACCAAGGGCTTTGTCAACTTAGTCAATATAAACGATTCTAGCTGCAGTGATCGTACGATGTCCATCCAACGGCCGTAGTGCTTTTTCAACCTCTGGTCTTCTTGCTCCAGCCGCCCAAAGAAGCGCTGGTCGTGTCGCGTGCTCCTGCCTCCCGTGGCCGGCTGTGATGCCGCGGAGGCCTCACCGCCCCATACTACTCCCACCGCTGGCCAGGCCATCCCTCTACTCACCCACACCCTCTGTTATTCTGCGGCGACGGCAGCCTCACACCGCAGCCGAACTAGTGAACCCTCGTACTCCTCTCCGCGCGGGCTTCCACTGCCGCGTCTTCCCCAGCTCCGCGTCGTCCCCTTCCTAGGCCTCGCCGTCGTCCACTGCCCTGGTGCTCTCGGCGCGGCGTGGTCAACATGGTCAAGGAACGAGTTCCAT